>OX465533.1:12843750-15687500 GCA_950022985.1 Udea ferrugalis | reverse complement strand
TTCGTTGAGCTTATCATAAACAGTACAATTGTCTGTAGTGTCAGGTTAGCATCAGCTCTGAAGATTCGCTTTACGAAAAGATTTTGTGCATTCTAATTTTAATATATTGATCTTTCCTTCGCCTGATTTTACGGCGCGTGGCGGGCGGCGCACGCAAGTGAGATGAATCACACTTCCACTATTCATATTTGAGAAGGATTTAAATCACATTTCACAAACTTTACAATAGATCATTCGCATCGTTACTTCTTTATAATGACTATTAGCTTGCTTCCTTTAGCCAACTTATTTAAAATGGTACTAGTTGAAGAGGTTAGGGTATTGTGCTATGATTATTATTATAATAAATCATACTTATAAGCAAATTCTTCTCACATCGACATCTTGTGATAGCTATATGCATTATTTTCTCTGCCTGCAATCACCGTAGTGCTGAGTGAATAGCTTCGGTTTGCTTTCGCCAGTCACCTGGAAACGGAGAATATGAATATTGTTAAAAACTGGTAAGGATTTCCGAATTTTATTCTCGTAGAAAATTCTACGATCACGGAACAGAGAGAAAGGTAAATAAATACGTGCGCATAAATTATCTTTTAAAGTTACAAAGTTTTGTCCCCACTTCTTAATCATAAAAGATCAAAACACACTGCAATAATTACCTGTTTATCACTACATAGTTTAAAACAAAGTCGCTTTCTCTGTCCCTGTCCCTTTGAATGCATAAATCTTTGAAACTACGCAACGGATTTTGTTTCGGTTTTTTTAATAGATAGAGTGATTTAAGAGGAAGGTTTATATGTATAATAACATTCTATTGCACACGTGCGAAGCGGGTGTGGGTCGCTAGTTTGTAATAAAAGGAAAACAGTATCACAACCTTTACTTATAGTAAACATTCTAATCAAACGTTTATTTAGCATCTTAATGCTCGCTACCTATCCCATACATAATATTTAGTTAACATTTTAATTTAAGGGCGCCCAACTCTCTATTCATGAAGAGAATGACGATCAAGACAAAGCAATTTATATATCAGGTCTGTGTTACACTCCTCATTTAATTATAAATATTTGGCCCATCTTACACCAAAAAATGAAGCAGAGCTTGTTCCATTCGAATCAAAGACTGATAAACATTCTCATTTATTTTCTTCATTTGAATGAAAGCAAAACCGAGGCATAAAATAAACACTAAGGTTTGTCCTCGGCAGTGGTCAAACCCACAGCCGGCAGCTTGCGCTACAGCGATTTAATGTATTAATCAACAAAACTACGGTTTTCTTCCTAATTTCGAATTTTGCAACCAACGCCAAAAGCATTTCCGTCTCGCCCAATGGTTGACTAGTAGAAAATGATTTGAGCATTAAGTCCGCCTTTTGTACTTGTTTCTGCGTTAGAGGTTAACCCCATTATTCATAAAAACGAACGCAGCGCTAAAGCATAGTTTAAGCATTTGACGTAGGGATTTTGTCCTCGCAAATAGCGACAGCAAAAAGAATGAAAGAGAATGAGTGTTGTTGATGCGCTGTTTAAGTTTTTATGAATAAGGGGGTGAATAAATAAATAACTACTTAAACAATAATGAAAAATCATACGTACTCGTAGTAGGTATTGCACTTTTCGTTCACACAACTCACTCCGTCCCCTATATTTATTTGGCCGTTCTCGGCCCCGAGCAGCAGTCGCCAGACACACGAAACTGCACCAAAATGCCTTTCAATTTAGTTGATCGTTCAATTATAAAACTAGGTATACAAGTCTCATACGGTAATAACCGGTATGTACAATATGTAATACAAAGTACCTACGAGTAAGAAGTTCACAGACTAGTCCTGCGCAAAGACCTCCATCATTGAACAGCTGCAATCAGCAACAATCTAAGTGAATATTTTACATATTTATCAAAAAAGAATGCAAACCGGAATGGGATTCAATTGGAAATCCGTCCATTCCGTCCCAATGAACAGCAAATCGATACCTCCCACGTAAGTTGTTGTATCCCCAAAACTGCAATTTTACAGGAGAGCGTTTTAAACATTCAGATTGGCCTAGAAACTGCATTTATTTATGTAGCTTTGTGAAATTTGTTATATGAATAAAATATATGGTTTTATTGACTATGTTGAAACAAATATATGAAATAATTGCATATTTTCTGAGAATTGTGGCTTACAACATTTTACTACGGAATTCAGACTGTGAAAACTGTTGTATCTCATACATACAACATTATACTGTGGAACACAGACTGTGCCAGCTGTGCTATCTCATACTTACAAGATTATACGGTGGGGTCTTGGTTTCATCTTTAGTTGTATCTCATACTTACAATATTATTTTATGAAGTTTAAGAAAAAGTTCGCAGTTGTAAATGATTCTAGTCTCACTATATGTCACATTAACAATACAATTTCAAGTGTATATTATTGATATTAGATAAATATTGTCAGTTAAGAAATAAAAGTTCAATTATTAATACCAAAGAAGAATGGTCACGTCCCATACAAAAAATCCCAGGCCCGACAGAAACGTAACATATCTCATTTTTATGGTATATTGTGTATTGTTAAAATACATATACTTTATATTCGAAATCAATGGCTAACACCAAAAAATATTGCCGTATGTTTTTATTCAGGCGATACACTAAAAAAATGCAAAACGCCTATTATCTATAAAATTCGTATAAGTATGTAATTAAATGACGAAACAATAGCTATGGTATGTATCTAGGTGATCAGGAGATGCAGTTGGATATATAAATAAACTCGTAATACAACGATCAACTTAAGATTCATTGAAATCGTGGTAGGTTTTCGATTATTTAGTAGCATCTATCAATTGGCGGTGGAGGAGGCCTATGTTCAGTAGTAGAAAGCTATGGGTTTAAATGATGATGATTATGATCTATCATTTGGGTTTCAGAATTGAAACAAATAAAAATAAAACTAATAGGTATGTCGATATAAAGTTATATTGAATTTCTATAATATCTCTTGAAACAAAATTGTTTCTGCAGCCTATTGCCGCTGGATGTCTATATATTTCCATATTATATACTCCCGCGGCTTTTAAATTCTCACTGCAGTACGACCGTGCTAACCTCACGTGATAGGTGCCGATTGAGAATTTAATTAACTCTTCAATTGTTAATTGTGGAAAATGTTAAATATCCGGATCATTTCCAGTCAGTTTGTTTTAAACACTCCTGTGAAACGACACTCTTTGTCGGTTTAAATTATTTTCCTCCACATACTCAGATAATTGATTGGGGCGTTGTATATTTTGATTACTTATTTTAATGAAATCTTCTGTGTATGGAATGTCTCCGTAAGGATCTTCAAAATAAATAATTAAAGCTGCAGCAATTTGAAATCTTCTAGTAGGTATCAGCGGCACATGTTTGTTAAATAGTCTGTTTCTAAATATCTTGAAGTCGCGCTTGTATCTCCCGTTTATAGTTTCCACGACCCATCGCACCATTGTGATGAGTCGTGATTTATTAGCTTCTTCGGTGCTTAACTGCGTGTGAGCAGTATAGCCATATGTTTCTATTAAAGGAATAAAGCCTCGTTCCAAAATAAATGAGTCTCCTACATGGGAAAAAAGTGGAACGGTTCGTCTTTAATGGGTCCATCATGGTTTTGCAATCTCATTTTCATTATATCAGCATCGGTTGTCCGTACAGAGTACGGACCTATTATATCCAAAATATATCCATCCGCGCACACGATCATTAATGGTTTTATTAAGTTCCTATTCTTATGAAGGCTATAACTGCGGCGTTGAAATAAAAAGTTAAAACATTTTTCTATGTAGGTTCCATCGAATATAACTATTGGTTTTGGGACTCTTCGTTACCAAACAAAACATTTGGAAAAACCCGGTTGCGGGCTATCACTTCGTCCCTGCACAAGTAGATAGCCAAGTCATTTCTGGGAGTATTTGAGGACCGATTAAGGCTTAGTATTTGACTCAGCAAATCGTTGAACTTGGCTCTGTTTCTTCAGTCCAAAACCATAACTCGTCGTCAGAAACGTCATCTACTTTGAACGTATCGTATAAGCAGTTTGTTCTTCTGTTGTGTTATCGAAAAAATCACTAACTATCAAATTTGCAAGCTCATTCTTTTCTGATTCATTGAAACTTATTGATCGAAACAGATAAAAACATACAGAACAAGGTGGTTAGGAAAAAATAAAACAAACAATAGAAAAATAAAGAATAATTTCGACCAAGCAGCAGTGTCACGATGTCCAAAATTAAATTAACCCCACTCAGCTAATGCCTGGACCTGATAGGCTCAGACGCTGATTTTCAGTAGGGCCAACCGAGTGGACGCACCGACATTCGCGCCGACTAAGCAATGATAATTATAAAAATAAATATTTAAAATACATAAAATATAATGTGACGTGTACCTACCCAGTGTAAAAGTGTGCAATACATTGCATAAATACTTTGGGGGATGTATATTTATAATGGTGACTCTAAAACAAAAATGAAATATGACATTTTATTGCTTGTAAGCAAGCTATCAATTAAACGATCAAGGTTAAGGCTCTTTATCGGTGAATCAGTAAAGAGAGAGCGCTCTATAAATTACTTAACTAAAAATATAGGAATATGTCGTAACATTAAGCAAAAAATAAAACAAATTTTGACCATCAACTTCCGATGCAAACATTATAATTTACTACATACCACATTTATTTTTATTTTATTCCAACGTAAGACATTCTATGTATTACATACAACTTTTTTTGATGGACGCTTTACGACGTAAAATGTTGTATGTATCACAAACAACATTTTCTTATACTCGCTCAACAGCGTAAAATGTTGTATGTAAAACATACAACATTGTTGAATGTTTACTTGACAACGTATACTGTTGTATGTAATCTATACAACATTTTTTGTTGTTACATAGTTATAACGTATTCTAATCAATTATTAAGTCCTAATAACGTAACATGTGCGGAAAACTTGAAGCACTTGACACACGGACCATTTCAGCTCTCTCTCCGGCGTAGTCTGTTTTATATAACCCATACAACACGCGAGCGCGCGATCTGCCCCGCCCCGCGCACCGCGTAAACGGTTGTCAAGGACTATACAGTGTTATAGTCCGTTCCCGTTCAAAAGTTACAACTCTTTACGTCTTGAAATTGCATGAAATAATTGTGTTTTCGTAAGTTTTAATTTTTTTATGCATAGATTACTAATAATAAAGCTCGTTTTTAGTAAAAACGCTAAATCGCATTTTTGTGGGATACAACAACTTACGTAGGAGGTATCGAAATGCAAACGCGGTCCAAAGCCAATATCAGCCAATATCTCTACAATCCAGTTCATCCCACCTCTAATTTCCATCATTACCATTCTATTCTGCTTCATTATTCACGTCCATTTCTTATTTAGCATCTAAGATGGATGGAAGATGGATTGATAAAATAAATTAATAAATAACCCCCAAGATAACTCTGAGAATCAGTGTAGCACATTGTCTACGCCAGCACTAAGTAGCGTGTTGACTTCAGCTCTCATATCAACGTGTGCATGAGACGTTGTGTTTCTTAATTACAAGAAAAAATGTTCGCTCGAATTATACAGTTTATTTTACTTTCAACAAACTTGCTTAATTCTCTTCAAGATCCTTGACATACATTGTTTTACCATTTTGTGCTGTTTCTAAGACTACAGCGCCTCTAATTATTATGAGTACCTACCGAGGCCGTGGTTTTTTGCATATTCTAGTGAAAACGAGAAGTATTTATAGAAAAGTCATTAAAAAACTAAAATTATATAAGAAACACGTGAAGCTACTTAACCACCGGTTTGGAAGTTGTTTCTATCGAGATGAATGTTCTAATTGCATAGTGATGAGTTTATATTCTTGTTCATTACTAAACGAAACCATACCACGTTTTATTAACGCCTGTTTCATGTGTGAACTCTAAAGAGAAACCGTCGCGTCAAGACCGACATCTGCCCCGCCTCGATGTGGAACTCCTAACTTGCTGCACGAGGTGCCTGAAAAATGCATTTTTAAAATGTTATTTACACTCGAATTGATGTAATGGGGTACCAGTCAACGGATAAACATACTAAGATGCTTTTAGTTTTGTAAATACATACCTACATAATATACAAAGAAGACACCCAGACTAATACAGACAGATTCATGCACACAAATGTTTGTACTGTGCGGGACGAACAACCGGGGACCTTTGCTTTGATGTAGTAGCCAATTCCTTAATGTATATTCTATGTCAGGGTTACTTACAAACTATTTAATTAATTCTAATCTAATCTAAATCAGCGATGAGGATCGTTTCAAGACACAACGTTTTTTTCTAGGTTCCCTATCTTCATTAAATTAATTGTAAAGAAACATTTAAGTATGTTTATTGGTCTCAGATGACTTCAGTTAAATAGTCCCAGATATTCATTTAGTTCAACTTTGCAGCCATAAGTAGGTTGTAAGTAGTTCCAACTGACCATAATCAATATTTATAAATACAGAAATAAATGACCGTTTACCGGATATCGACTCTTCGTCTCCGCCTCATCTGCACTGCCGCAGACCAGAAGTCAAAGCCGTCCGTCAGGTCACCCGCAGCCTCTCTGGAAATATTTGTAAAGTGCATGATTTAACAAGTAAATATTTAATTATTCTTCAATAATGTATCTCTATTAAAGATAGGAATATCTACCAGAAAATAAACGCTGAGAAGACCCTGGATCGATTCCCGCCTGAAACCCTGACCGAATGTTTTCGGATTTGCCTAAACGAATGTTCCATTCCACAAACTTACCGGTAAGGTAATGCCGCGTTGTGCCAAACACAACTCACAAATTAATTAATTTAGGTTTTCCCTCGTATTATGAAAAAACACGAAAAAGGACCCATAAATATTTAGACCAAGCAGAGAATCGAACTCGCTATCAAAGTTGAAGACGGCGTTCATACAAGATAACAAAATATTTAAAGTAATGTCACAATAAGTTCCTACCATCGCAACAGCAGAGAGAGTCTTATCACATTTGATCTTTTTTATCAAGTAAGTAACAGATTAAATATTATAACTTCAGAATGAGTTTGATTAGTTTGTGAAGATAAAATTTTCTTTTTATATCATATTTATAAAATTGATAATTTATCAATGTGACCCGTTGTGGTCATAATTAGCTGCCAACGAAACCGTGGAGCATCTCGGATATTGGAAGAGCGGACCCCTGGCGTGCCATGGATGCAGTTCCAAATCCCTTGAGAGAGTTTAATTCATACTTACTGGTATTTCTATCTTCAAATAAAAAATATACATTGTGAATGCATAGTAACAGAAACAAGTAAAATTATTTTGCAAACAAGAACAACTAACTGACCTTATCTCGTCAGTTAGTTAAAACGGGATTTCATTGTAAGGTCACTCCTCGTTTTCACGTGGTAATCCCACTGCACGTAAATGCCGCTGGAGCCGCAACCACGAGTCCTTGAGGACGGCCCAGCCCGCAGTGCAGCATCACAGGGCTCCTACAGCTTCTGAGTCGCCTAAAATTAAGATAACAGAGACTATGAAGCTATTTTACTAAGGTGAAGGTCACCTTGCTGACCTTGCTCCTGCAACCCGATGGACTGAGATGTTAATAACATTACGTCTTATCGCTGATTGTTGGTCCAGACTTGATAAGATCCTTGTAAAATGATCAAGCTGGCATTTGAGTAATGCAAACATGGTTTACTGATGAAAACTAGATGAGAAAATGTAATAGGAAATCGATATTGAGTTGTACAACGCACTCCTTGTTTTACCATTTTTTTCACATACCTAGCATGCATAGTTCATATACAAAGAGCTTTATGAGTTGAGCTTGCGATTCTTAAACTTTGAAATACAGAATCTCATTGGAACCTTCATTTGTATTACGCTTAGGTCTGTAATTTTTCTACGTCAGACATTCCTCATAAGATGATGCCATCTTCCCTGCCACCGTCTCTGGTACCTAGATAGTTGCAAAAGGAATCCTTATGCTTATGGGTATAGCGCAACGCAATGGATTTATTATTGCATTGCCATGACGAGGTAATCTAACCTGGCAGTGATCGACACCAGCGAACCTTCTGAAATACCTTCATACAAATTTATCGACTTACAAAGTAGCCAAATTGGTTGAATCACAATTATAATCAAATCAACGTTATCAAGCTATTAAAACATCTATCAGTGAATCACTTTCACAGATCTTGAAATTAGATTAAAGTAAAGGTGATATAAAGTGCAAGTCAACCAGTTGGCTGCAAAAGTGAGGATGGTCGGCAAAGTTGTCGCGTGTGTGGCAGCAGTCCTGGTGGCCGTGAGCGCCAACTGGCACGACCCGCAGGGTAAGATCATTCCTATGCATCATTCATCACCGATGCTCATTCTACATTTGTGTAACAATACATTCAAGCTCAGTCCGATATAGAAGAGACACTTATGGTATATTCCCAAATCAAACATTTCAAAATTTAAAATCAATTTTATGCCAACTTGTGATAACGTGATAAGAACCTGTTGTTTAAAATTAAATAGAAACAACAAAGAAAACAATAGTGTGCCAAACTACGTAAATTGGAGAGCTTGGTAGCCCAGTCAAGTGGTTAAACTACCTGGCAAGTGCACGTGCGGCCGTGTGGTCCCTAGTTCAAATCTGGACGAAACAAATACCTACTTTGTGCTGATGATGATGATCATGGAAATAACCTTGATAACGCTACCGTTATAAGGCTCGCCCCTTACTCATTGAGTTCGAATTCGCTCGGCAAAGTGTGGGCTTTTAAGTATTCTGTTCGCCTGTTTGGGATAGTCGTGGCGGAGGTTCGGCCAAGTAGCAACAAATAGGAAAGAAAGTTAAAGAGATAAATAACCTTTCGTAACTGTCTGTTGTCAGCTATCGCGTCCGTGGAGGTATACGGCAACTACTCGGGTCAGCTGGTGGAGGGCGAAGTGGTGGAGCTGATTTGCAGGTCTGAAGGCATCAACTCCTTTTCCACGCACTCCTGGTTCAGATTAGAAGGTAAGAAAAGTTTCTTTATCAGTGTAAATGAACTGTTGTAACTACCTAGGTATCTCTAGGTAATCCTAGATCGGGCAAAGCGACCATTAAGGTTTTGAAAAAAAGCGCGGTCTTGTGATCACTGGTCGAACTGCCATTTGGCAAGCGCATAATGATAATGCTCGTAAATTCTAAACATGTCTTGACTTCAGATATTGGCGGCGCAGCTGCGGGACAGGACACCCGAAAATACATACAAAGGACTTGATCAAAATTTCATAGACAAAAAACCTAGAATCGCCAGCAACGAAATGTATAAAAATGGGTTCACTAAAGTAACCCTATTACGGATTTAGAAAATCAGCCTCCTCAACCATACAGTATAGAAGTTATTATACTGTATAACTTCATTAATATAAACAAAAAGAGGAAGATATGGCATCTACGTACCAAAAATGACCACATAAAAAACAGGTCCAATGGACCTGTTTGCAAGTCAATATGGCAGCGACTTGTTTGCATCGCACGTCATTCATACGCCAATGTCATGTGCCAGTTTTCGAATTCGCGAAGTGTGAACGCATTGTAGTGTGTAGTGCACCTCACCTTAGTAGCATAAGTTAGAATAGTATATATAGCACGTGCTTAGTAATGTAAGTTAGTAATAAATCAGACATCTATACAGTAAACATCTTTCATTGAGTCGCTCCCGGGTTCCCACATTACATGGCGACCCTGCCAGTGCTGCCTCGTAGGGCAGCGCTGAGCGGTAATATAATTATTGAAGACAACAATTGATGAAAATAGTAGTTTTTCATAAAAAATGCAAAATTCGATTCGATGTTGATTGATGAAACTGAGATCCAGTGAAAAAAAAAACTGTTAAAAAAAAAGTGAAATTAAGAAGTGCTTCCAAAAATAACTTTTGGCAAGTGCTGTGCCGTCATGGAGTTGGTGCCATCGGCGTTGGTGTGAGCAAGCTGAAATAGGAGCGGAAAAGCTGGGCGCAGGGTGTTGAAGGAGTCGGATGAGACGGATGTGCTGGGAGCCGGGAGATGCTGGTGTCTGAGGAGGATGCCGCTGGCAGATTGCGGAAAAGCTACCATCGGATTGCGCCCAGAGAAGATGATGAAGTAGAAAGTTTTTATTTTATTTTTATATGAATTAGTTAAGAAAAGAGCGGCCGCCCTTTATATAAGCCTATAACGGATAAGGATGACGCAAGCAGAAGGTCATCTTTTATACATAAGGTTAAGAAGTAATTTAAAATAATGTAGAATGTAAACTCTGTTGGCAATCAGGTAATTTTCAAAATTTTAGTTCGACCGTACTTCTGTGGTCTTAAATTAATCTTGTATAGATTTTCTGTTATTTTTTTACTTAATTTGAACTGGTAAAGAGAAATCTTTACAGATGTTAGTCAGCAAAAAGATGAAATTGTGTGGAATAAATATTTACTGAACTAGAATAAAATATTGAAACTTTAAAATTAAACAGATTTCAGAGTAAAATAAATTATAGAAAGCATTTTAAATTTTTCTAAATAGTGTTGACCTAAATTTTGTAACAGTGCAATTAATTATGACGCGTTATTCGTTTTGCTGACGCACTAACAGTGCATCAAGTGGACATAACTCTGTAATTATCAAGGCAAGTCTCTGCTTAATATTTAAAGTCGTATCTAATATGGTATATGGTATGGTATGGTATCTAATATTATGGAATGCAAATAAATGATTGAGTATTGAGTATTGTAAAAAAAAAAAGGGGAATCAAGACTTATTAAGGAGAAATAGTAATGTCAATTTAACAAAAACGTAGTAACTTTAATTCAATTATAATTTTTTTTTTTTTGTTTGTTTTCAACCAATCTGATTATATAAATACGGAAATAATTACATAAATGTAATGTTATCTATGTATTTAACTTATTTAATTTACGGTTGGCCATCAATATTTAATTTCTTGTTCCAACAGAAAGATAAACCGCAGACTGGAAAACTGCAAAGCTTTGTAAAGGTAAGATTAATAAAAATATTCCAAGCATATAATATTGCATACTATTTTAACTGTCTTAACTTAGTGCAGTATATTACCTACGTTATTTCAACGTATCCATATTAGAAAGATGTTTACTTGCAGTTCAGATTAGTCATGGTTTCATGTTAACGTACGTGTTAGGTGTTCGATTCTAATTATGTTGCTGTTTGAATTCGCCGTCAGTTGAAATTGATATTGGAATGTGTGATGGAATCGCATCAACAAATAAGGCAACGTTATTTTATTTTGTTGGAATGTGGTCATGCACTTAAAACTAAGATGTTGAACGAAATATTATTTAACGTCATGGTTAGGCAAGAAATGTTTAATAGATAGAAGGTTGCAAATGGCCATTCAGTGTTTGTAAAGCATTATTAGAGGAAATATTAAGTGACAACGGATAAGTAAATTAGATAATGCATATATACGATATAGCGATGAAGGAAAAGTTATTGTTATATCTCAAGATATTTAGTTGGAAAAAAAACCTGGAGCCAAAAGTTAGGATATATTCAGGCAGTATTAAAAATCTTTTGTTACCCAATCGAGTGCAATTAGGTGCTGTCTTTGATGAAATTGGAAAGTGGTTATGTATGTATGTAAGAATGGCTATGGTATGATAATAATTTGGCGGATAAGATTTGTAGTGCAATTGGAATGCGCATCCAAAAGCAAGCAATGTTTTATAAGCCAAAATATTTTATGATTGAGTAATAAGAGTATTCATGGACAGTTTGGATGAAGAAAAAGGTCATGATTGAGATTTATGATGAGAAGCTCAAGCGGGGTACACAAAAATTTAGGAATATGAGAAATGTATGGATCAGGTCCTTCAGGAAACTGAAAACTGTTGGAGACTAAAAAAAAAAAAAAATGTCTTAATTCATGATGCCCACAAATATTATGACGTAACGAGAGAGGTACGTGAAGAGTCCAATCCTTCTATTCAACCACAGTGTGAACGAGTTTCCTCTGTAAGTTAAGTTGGAGTCCAATGGTGACTTAAAAAGAGACCTTCATAGTTAGTGCAAGTTAGAAAGGAAGGAGAAAAAAAGAAAAAAGGTACAAGGAGAGTCGGATCCTTCCATTCGATCATGGTGCGAACGAGCTTCCTCCGTGAGATATGTTGGAGTCCAGTAGAGACTTAAAACATGACCTCCAGAATAATGAGATACACGTGTACTTATAAATATAAAGTCGACTATAAATAAATGAATAAATAATAATAATGAATGTACCAATAAAACGAATAAAATAGAGATATAAAATGAAATAAAAAAGGGGACCGGCCGGCCCAAATAAGGTAATGACGAAATGTTTAAGTGAGCAATGCTTACGACGGTGTACCCAGACTATTTTAAATACTCAGAGCTTGAGATGGAATATGATAAGAAATATAGGCTTGAAAGGAAGTGTTAGTTTGTGCCAAATTTAACTTAATGGAAAGTATTAGAACATAAGCATGAGATTGAAGTAAGATTAATATCCAGTAAGAGTGTTTCTTCCTTAATGTATGAGCAGTTACTCAATTTAGTTATCCGAAAAAAAAAAGGTGTTTATACAAAAAATACGTTTTAGTTTGTTTGCTATGACTAGATTTGGCCACCGAAATCTTATGTTCTTTAAATAAAATGAGTTCAAGCAGGTTGCCAACAGCAGTACTTACTACTACTTGTATCTTTTTTTTTTCAGTTTTGTATTTTTCTTAATTAAATTGCTAAGTAACAACAATATTGTATACAATGTTTGTTAAAATCTAGGTATTTTAATTTTGATTGAAGGTAATGTTTAAATTCTTCATAAATCTATATCGTACTTAAGAGTACTAATGATGTGTCATTGATTACATTCAAAGTTATAAGTTCCAAGTTTTATCTGAATAATATTTTAACTGCAGGAATTTTATTGAAACGAATAATATTTTTAAATGTAATTATTATGTTCATAGGGATATCTACAGTTATATTTGTTCCAACCAAACTATAAAGTAATGTTAGTAAAATATTCACAATTTGTATTTCTGTCTTTTATGGTTTATTCACTAATATAAATGTACGAGTAGTATCTCGGATTTGTTATTCTAAATATAGACGGTGATTTGATTTTGCAAATATTACCGTTTTTGATTGTTTGAAATGATTTGAGTGGTCGTTATTTGAATTTTACTATCAGAACCATCAAGACATGTGTCCTTTTAAATAAAAGTTTAGATTGCCAACAACAGTAGGTAGTGTAATGATATCATTTATTTAACCTTGAATTAGTTTTGTAAGTTTTTTTTTTTCAAACTTATCAATGATTATTGTTAGAACCCCGATTGAACCCTTTTGCACAACAAAATGTATTTCAATTTTGATTACAGTTGAAAGTTGTCTTTCGTATTTCGAATGATGTTGCTGTTGAATCATTTATTAGATTTAAAAAACCAATACCTATTAGCTCAAGTTTTTTTAACTTTTGGAATATTTTATGGTACACCAAAGGATTTCCTAAATTTTTGTTTATTGTCTAATGTGTCTTAAACACGCTGTTATACCCAAAAGGTAATATTAAGTTTCACATTCTATTGTATAAACTTTTAAATTATCATCATATTAAAACAAAAGTTATTAACATTCAACAAACTAGAATTTTGTCCTTAATGTTTAATTATCAGGGTTTTGCTAATACCTGAACATAAGATAATAAGGTTCATATAATAAAAAAATCTCGATGAGTGTAAACATTGTAACATTTGTTTGTTATTAGTTTTCAAACCAAAATTTGTTATCAGATCCACAATTTAGATTTGAAAATAGGGATTTTGACATTTGCTTCAAAGAAATTTTGTAATTGTATGTCTTTATTTATTTTTCTTCGCATAAACATGTTATTACAATAGTGAACATTGTATTTCTCATTGGTCATTTTCATAAAAGCATGATTTCTTAGCTTATGCAACCACAGTGTTATTATGATCTGTATTCAAATATTGAATGAGCTTTTTGATGAACTGTTTTGAAATTTTGATATTTGTTGTGTATGCGTTGTGTTGCATTTAAAAAAAATATGTTTTGATTTATTTTTTTTTCCGTCAAGGGGGGAGGTGTAGTGTGTAGTGCACCTCACCTTAGTAGCATAAGTTAGAATAGTATATATAGCACGTGCTTAGTAATGTAAGTTAGTAATAAATCAGACATCTATACAGTAAACATCTTTCATTGAGTCGCTCCCGGGTTCCCACATTACACATAGTATCTATAGTATAGTATGATGAACATTGACATAAATGAGTAAAAAGTAAAATCACAATGTGTAACAAAAGAGATTATACTACTCTTTAACACTCCTCTTCAAATACACACGTGTTTTGAGTTTCATCTCGATTTTAACATACATTTATGCAAGATGAGTTTTTCAAGTGGGCATGGTAGGCGAAATCCTAAACTATGAGGATTTCAGAAAAGTGGTCAATGTGAATGTAATGAAAATAAATATTTTATTTAAAATGAGACCTTTCCTTCAGTTTGCCTCATAATGTTACTTCTCATTACTTGACCCTGAGAAGCAAAAATACAAGATGGCATTGTAATACAGGGTGTCAATATTTTCCAAAAACAACTGGTTCGAACCCCGGTTACGAATGAGTTTAAAAAAAAACTAAGTATACAGTTTTAGTTTTTGTCAAAATCGGGCAAAAGACCCCCTGTACATTTTTTCTGAATTCCTCATAGTTCAGGATTTGGCCCACCGCGCCTACTTGAAAAACTCACCCTGTATAATATTTTCATAGAATATGATATGAAACTTTAAAATAACAACTTTTCTTATATTTACCGACCCAAAAGAGTTCATAGATCACGGCTACAATGTATATTTCAGAACCTTAGACATACAAATATTGATTTCATTAATCATTAATATCTAGTATACCGCGTAGCTTTTGCAGTAGATTTTTATATATTTTTGATCTACACATTATGCTCGTTAAAATAGCATATTATGGCAGTTCTGGCGATTCTAGGTTTTTTTTTGATCAAGTCCTTTAATTAATTAGCTGACTGACTTACTATCGCGGTGATGGTCTATTTGCAGGATCCTTCCGGTTCACGACGTGGTCCCGCGGACACGCCAACGTGTCACTGGTGCTGCCCGTCACGCCCGACCTGCACGGCGCCGAGTTCTACTGTTCCGCACCCTTCTCAGAAATTGTAGGTGCACTTACTATTTAACTGAAAACGTAGTAGCCTAGATAAACTAACCTAGATATAGGCTCATTAGTTTACTAATCGTTAGTAAACTAATGAGCCTATATCTAGGACCCATCATTTACCTAAACAACTTCACTTACGTATGTTGAGTGGACCTGATGGTTGCCTTTATCCCGCAGGTCCCGAGCACCGGTCGGTGGGCAACCTTCACGGCGGTGTCGCGGCGCGTCACGCTGGATGTACAGGGAGCACCAGAACCTCATTTTGCCAATCGTAAGACTAGTCAAAGTTTAGTATTAAAAAACGATTAGTATTACATGCAGGCAGCCCTATTTCTTAGGTCCGGGGAAACGCGTAGTAGGCAGTCACCGATGTTCTCCCAACATGGACGTTGAGTAGGAGTCCCGGAGTTTTCAGTGGGTATGCCACTGGGTGACATCCCCTGTGGTGAGTTCCACATAACCGGTTTGCCCCCCAGCGGGCGGGTTAGCATTTCCCCCCGGTCAAAAAAAAGGCCTATTTTAGGCGGTGTGGTATAATATGGCCAAGACCGAAACCTACTCATGAGGTAGGTTAGAGGGGGGTAGACGGTTAAATATTCGAAAGTGACTGCATTTTAGGTGATGCAGGCTGCCTCAAACCCGCCTGGCCCCTTTAGCTATGGAGCTGGAAAATGCATTTTTGTCTCTCTTTATCTGATGAAAATGAACGAAGGTATTCTTATAACATCGAGAAAACTGAATGTCTGAAATGTTTACCTGCTTGATTTTACCACCTAAGTACTTTTGTCATCTATGTTTTGCTAATTGTTCATTTGTTATTGTTATTGATTGATAATAACACACCCCAAACATTTTATTCAAATGATTTTCATTCATGTAAATGTTTTCGCGGCTACACAGCGCTTTCTTTAAAAAAAATTAACGTCGGCAAAGGAAGAAGGGATTATAAATCCAGCAAAGTCCTTTTTTTTTAATTGACTAGCTGTTAGTCCAAGGTGTGACTTTCACAGCTTTACCTTTACCAATGGTGGGCAATGGTGAGCGGAAGGCTCACAACCCCTACCCAGCAAAGTGCGAACCGGTAGGTTTTATTTATACCTACCTACGGCTGCGGTCCGATTTGAAACTTTCACTGCGCTATTATTTTTATTCCGAATTAAAAGCGCGATTTGGTCCTCAAACGATTGATAACTAAGGTCACCGTCATAGCTCTTCAGATAGCCAGGCTGAAGTGGCAATGGACCACATTGCTCGCCAAAACGAAAACCGTTGGAGAAGCAAGGTTCTGGAGTGACTGGATGACGAACTATTTTTTATGGCTCCATCGCATTATATTTGCGTTTGTTGAACTAATATTGTGTTGTATTTTTTTAGATGAGGGGCATATTGAAATGATGACGAACGCAGCGAGCACGACTCACCGAGTGGGTGAAATAGTCGGCTTTACCTGCACCACTTACGACATGCAGACAACGGTCGTCAGGGTCGTGCAAGTCAAGGGTATTACGCTTGTTTCAACTTGAGGAGATAGTAGGAGAGAAAAGTAAAAGGGCCTAAAAAGAAAGGAAGGCAAACTAACGATTAAACCATTTCTTTAGGGCAGTACGAGAGGCAGCTTCACTCAGGAGTTCATCCAGTGCGCCACCTTCGGTTGAACATGACGGCGGCAGACCATGGTACCGGGATGTATTGCGCCGTCTCTACCACCGACCCCGACACCCGCACGACCTTTAATATTATCTCCAACACCGTGCCTATTTACATCAAAACATAATTTAGGAAGCAAAATGGAAATCTTGGCAATAGCTTCTTCTTCGTGTATTTTTATTTTATTGTATTCAGTTGTAATTTTACTTCTCTGACGAACTCAATTTGAATGACCTATAATTTGACATCTGATGTCATTTGTTGTGAACTTTAATTTGAGAAAAAAATATCTAATCCAATCTAAAATGAATAGATAAAGTTTTGATGAAACTACTTTAAAGAAGACGATTCTTGAATAAATTCCAATATCAATACGACTTAGAATTATTTTCCTTGCACTTAAAACAACGTAGTGTAGCTAATTATTATGTGTCATAAAAATATGAAACAAGAAAAATAAATTAAAGTGGCATAAATGTAAAACTGCGGTCCTTAATTTGTCGTTGTTGTTATTGTTGCAATACCTTAGCGGTAATTAAGTTCAAAGTGTTTTCAAGTTAACTAATTTATAGTTCGCACGCCGAATAATGATCCCTATGACGTTTCAACTGACAGTTGTTTTAGTGATTTCAAACAATTTCGATAAAATATTATTTTTTAACATAAAAAGCAATTTCTATTTATTTTGAAAAAAAGATTACCCGCATTGATGTACCTACATAAAACACTAGATAAAAAAGTAACAGTCTTATTTTATTTTACTATTCTTTCGAATGTACATCATCATCATCATCATGTCAGCCGAACGACGCCCACTGCTGGGCATAGGCCTCCCCCAAAGATCTCCACAACGATCGGTCCTGCGCTGTCCGCATCCAGCGGCTTCCCGCTTCGAATGTACAATACGACAATATCATTGACCAACCGTTAATATTAAACGTCACCGATATCATCGCTGCATTTCAGACTCAGATTTTGAAGACCCGCTTGACCCTGTATCAGATTCAGATTGATATAATTAAAATACAAACTCAAAGCATTTGTTAAATTTTTCTAACAAATTATCGATATTTTGTTTATCGATGTGTCCCTTCTTAGTCGATAACAGCACTTTTGCAGCACGTACCATGTAAATTTGCATTGAGTTTTTTGCTATTATTTACGAACATTACGTAATAATTTCTTAATATTCATTTTTATAATTTGCAAATTTAATGTACACAATTATATTTTTTTCGATTTTTTAATGGACATCTAAAGGATTCGTTGTCACAGGACGTCAGTACAATGTTAAGCGCTAGCAAACTGTCATAGGGGTCATCATTCGGCGTGCGTAGTATAACTTTCACTAAGAGGGTGACTTTATTTTATAAAAAAAAAGGATTTTAAATGTTTAATGCTGATCAGCTCACGAAATTAACGAAATTGAAATGCAAATACAAATAAACTTAATTGTGAAGCACAAATAATTTGGGTTCATATACAACAAAGAATTTCACTGTGTTCTGCCTCACAGGCATCGAAAAATAATAGGTTTTTTTAAATATTTGTCGATCGGCAACAGAAACAAATTCATCAAAAAACATAACAACGCCAAAAATTCAACTAAGTTTAAAAAAAGGACTACAAAATCATCTCAAGTATCAGATAATGATTATGTCAACGCATAAGACCGAAACGTATTATAGCAGAATTCTCCATAACAGGATTCCTGTGGCTGTCTGGTCGAGGTCGTGACCTGTTTCCGACACACATAGTGACGTAATGTTTAATTTTTTATCAATTTTGGTATAAACCTCGTTTGGTGCGAATCGGACCGCAGCCTCTTTTCATTATTTTAACAAGCAAAGTGTGTCTGTTGAATAAGTCCGACCCTTAACTAGGCTACATAATTCCTGTTAATGCTTTAGCCACATCACTTAGCTATTTTTAAATATCTCGATATTAAAGTAAAAACAAAGACTTCGGCTATGAGGTCGATTTGAAACTGCGGTGTGATACAGACTGAATATTAACTTCTCGTTGCTGTCATCATCAAAAACAACCAGGCAAAAGAAAAAAACTGTCATTGTCCTGCCTGGCCTGCCTGACAGTTCACTGCATAACCTCAAATATTGTACGAAGGACAATAAAAAAATAATAATTTGTGACTATCGTTCTAGAATCAAAATATTGGAGAGCTTTTACACATTTCAATTTTATTCACGGCTTTCACTAGTTAATCTACGGCTGGGTAGTTTCAGCATCGTTGGGCTAGTGGCATCGAATGAGCCGCTACTTTTACCTGGACGTCGATTTGTAAGTAATCTGTGCTAAAGTTACGTCATGGTGAGGTGTTGCAGGATCTATAGAGTGATGTGTTTGCAGGGGTGCAGAGGAGAGTCCGCTTGGAGTGCGGCGTTTGGTGGAGGAGGCGGTGGGGCGAGTGTTCGGGTCGTGTGGCGCCGCCGCGGTGCAGGTGGACGTGCTGCGGGCCGAGGGCCGGCGCGCCTTGCTGCGAGTGCCCGCGCCGGAGCTGCGCCGACTGCGCGCCGCGCTCGCTCTGAGCCAGAGACGACTGCTTGTCAAGGGACAGGCTCCTTCTCTTCAAGCATTACTCTAACTACCTCAAGTAATTCTGTAAGTGCAATCTATTAAGTACATTCAACTTTTCTGACATAGCCTCAGGTAGAGCCTTGTGTAGTGTTACCATAGATAGATGTTTTGTTAACACCATTGTCTTATGACATCATTGTCATCACATTGTGCAATGCATTTGCAAACGTCATTGTTCAATCAGGTGTCCTTAACTGATTGATTTATGAAACTTGTCACAGATCTAATTTGTGGTGTTTTCGGCAATCAGTTCTTTGTGATCAATCGGGTAAATTTCACAGATTGATGTGTATATTGATAACCTTTTCCCATTGAACTAAATATCTTTTGTGGTTTTCAGAACTAGATTACCAATCAACATTTAGCAAGCAAAGTAATTTTCTGAGTGTATACAATGACCTAAATATTTTAAAATGTTGTTTGAAATTAAATAATATTTCAGTTTTAGTACAGGATAAGTCATGTAAAATTCCATAAAGTTTATTGGGAATGTGTTTCATTTGTGAATTGTGGACTTTGAGGTTATGAGGAAAATTGGTGATATGTTTTATAAATGAATAAGGCAGAATACTACCTACTAGACCTGTGAAGGTAGGGATGGGTTTTTGCAACTTGAAACAAAATCCATAAATATTTAAATTCAGAATATCTTAATCACAATCATCTCTTTTCTTTTGTATTTTCAGTAAAATGGCAACTCGTTCAGTGTTATCTTCTGGTCCTGAGGGCAAGGATCTTGTGATTGTGGCCCCTCGTGAAGAGTTGGCCATGCCTAGTACCGTGTCCCTGCCAGAACCTGAGCCTGCACCTGGTCTGATCTTGCAAGATGGTTCTATCAACTGGGGCTGTCCTTGCCTCGGCGGGATGGCTACAGGGCCTTGTGGATTACAGTTCAGGGATGCCTTCTCCTGTTTTCACTATAGGTAAGAATGGAGTTACCCTCAGAGGTAAAACTTATTATTTAATTTGCTATCAATGTGTGAAAATAACTCAAAAATGTCCTTTTTGGTATTACTACTACTAACCATGTACAAAATAATAACAATCTTAATTAACATGCATACACATAACAACCTCAAAATGTTTGTCACATGAATGTTTCTTCTTGGTTGGAATCAAACCCAAACTTCAATGCTATAGGCAGGATCTATCAGCCAGGCCAGTCAGATTCTATTGATTGCTTTTCTTCAGTATTTGTTTAAAAGAAATCTATTTAAATAATCACTGGACATTGCACACAGCCCCATCTAGCCCTGAATTAAACGATTCATTGCTTATGCTATGGTGTACCAGACAACCTTTAGACAATGTGTGAACATACACACTTAATTAACACCCTGGCCAGTGCAAACTTACATGTTTATGTGTTTGTAAAACTATATTTAATATTGTTCCAGTGACGCAGAGCCAAAAGGAAGCGACTGCTATGAGAAGTTCAGTATAATGCAGGACTGCATGGCGAAGTACCCTGAGCTGTACGGCAAGGACGACGACGATGAGCTCGCCGCCGCGCTCGACGCCGCGGGGGACTCCCCGCCCGGGGAGCTCGGCGCCGGGGACGCCAACGCGCGCGCTGACAAGAAAGACAACTAGTTCGACTCCATCTGTGGGGACTGAGTGAACCTTACTAGATTGAGACTGTTTAATGAACTTTACATAACCTTACAAGCAACTAAAGTAGGGTAAATGACACTGGATAAAGAAAAGAAAAGTATGTCGACATACTTTATTGTTTTGCATGACATTAAATTACAGAGGTCAAGAAAAAATATAAACACTTTTTAGGCTAAATAACTTAGCACAAGAAACATGACTTGGTGGCAATGAGTCGCTATTAAGTTTATTAGCGTATTGAAAGCACAATGTTATCTTAACAAATATCATGATCCATTCAAGGTTATTTAGATTTCTTTATCTCGTGTCGTTGAGTGTAACTTTAGCCATAAAATATTGCAGAGTATGTCCTGCTTGTTGTTAGTTCTGACCAAAGTTCGTTTTTACAGAACAAAGGTTCTTGCAGAGGAAATTGTCAAATAAAATTTAGATTTAGTTCACAAAAGTATTGTTACAGTGTTGGGATTTTATGTGTTGTGATAGTCATATGAAAAATAACTGAGCTCGGACTGATTTCAAGCAGGATTTGTTCTGTTTGGATACAACCTAGGTATGATAGAAGAGTTTATATGGACGTTGTGGAGCATTTACTAGGGTATAATGCATTTTGTTTTATTATAAACATCAATTCTACTATGGCATGTTATACCAGTGTTAAACATGCTTGTTATGACACAAATTCAGTGCAATTTCTCTATTAAAATCGTTACTGAACAGTTACTGAAATGTTCATAACTCAGAGTCGGTGACTGGAACAATATGAATATCTAAAGGGCGCCACAGCGCTGGGTTGATTCACGGGATAGCAATAATGTTGACTGGCCAATTAGCGTCGATACGAGTATACCTACTTACATTTTTGGATTTCGTCTAAGTTTTAAAATAATTTCACCTGGTAAAAAAACAATTCCGTGACTTTTGATGGCCAACTACGTGATACTGGCAGAATTGTGGTAAACAAATGTTTCTGACAGACTAAAAGAAGAAGAATAGTATAAATAAACTTATAATAAATTTTAAGTTTTTGTTATAGAAATAAAGTTTGTAAGTTTGCATGTAGAAAGTAATCTTTGAACCATCAGATTGCTAAAACCAACATTCAGAGTGTACAGTCACCCATCCTGAACCGTATCCGCCGTAACGGCTGGCTTATCATATTTTTTAACTTAGTAAATTGAGTTGAGTAAATCATACCTGGTTCACGTGCACAATTATCAGCAAAAAGTATTTTGTTTAGGTCAAATGGATTACCTAGAAACTAAATACTTTTATGTCTGAACCGGCAGTCATGCCGCACTGTCATGGAGTTGACTAAAGTGGCAATACTTATTGTTTTACTTAATTTTCTGTATCAGCTGTAATATTGATATAACTACTTATATAAAATAATACCGTTTGTATTATCTCTTTGTCATAACTAAGAGATTTGCTCTTGAATTTTTGTAAAGTTCCTTTTTCTCTTTTCCCTAAACCCATGAGATATTTTTGTATTAATGTTATACATCAACTATGAAAGAAATTGAAGTATGTGAATGTGAGTTTATGTTATATTTTGTTGAGAAAACTTTGTCAGGATAGTTTAATAGTACAAAGGTTAGTAGTAGAAGGCTTATGTCCGCACTCAATATTCAATCTCCATACAAGGACGAGCTTACTACTCTAGTAGGTACGGCTGCTAAGTTATTTTTGTTAATTGTTGGGAAATAACAATACCACGCACCGCAGACAGTATTTTCATTGTCTATTGATTCGATATTGAGAACGGCTGGTAATGCCTGCATTATTTGTAGTAAATAAAAGTGATGAGGTCAAACACTTGCTTTTAATTTTTTAAATCATTAATGCTTAGCCCCTAGTACAATAGCTCGATTTGAGCTTGTAATCAATGTAATATAAAACCTGTTAGCATTGTCATTTGTAAAATTGAGTTTGTCATCTAAGTAGTGCAAGCGTTGATAGTGTTGTAACACTATCAATAACCGCAGAGCTTAACTGTTTAACCTGTTAATGGGAGAAGGCGTCCCTTCTGTTCTTCTGTTTTGGTGGAAAATCGCTCTAGCAAGAGGTAAATGCTGAATCCGAGGCGAATTTAAGCTGCTTTTAAAATGAGCCTGATGACTGAGGCCTGAACCCTCGTTGTCGGGCGCCCGTGGCATACTGACACATCAGTATTATTGGGCTATGGCGCTCAAGTTAAGGCACTGGTAGACGCCGACCCATAAACGATAGGATAAGATATGCTTTATTGCACAAAGAAAACAGGATACATAACGATGCTTAAAGATACTTAAACTTTGTTGCAGAAATAAATAAAAATAAATAAATAAATATTCAATATTACACCATGTTGAGAAATTATTGTAAACGTTAGTTGTGTTTAATAAATAAATATCCTTGGACATTATTCCACACAGCGCCATCTAGTCCCAAGTGGGCTAATTATAGTCCGTTATTATGGATACTAGACAACGGATAAACATACTTCAATACTTTTTTTTGTAAATACATACTTAATATACATAGGAAACACCCAGACCAATACAAACAGACATGTTCATGACAAAGAAAACAATGAAGCCGCGTTTCGACTTTAAAGGCAACAATTAACGCGCAACACGTGTCGCTCTACATGTACGGCGACGTTGCACAACAGCGCGGGTTGTTCCCAACTAAGTTTCCAACCAACATGATGCGCGGCTTGTAGTTTGATACATACCTACATGCGCACCGATGGGGCGGTTGCGCCACACAGTAAGTAAAATCTCTTCATACAAGGCTAACCTAAATCGATCCTCCAGGAATTCAACAGCAACACAAGAAGCAACGCAAGGATCGAACAGCAAGGGAGTGGAATGAGCTTCCTGCTGAAGTGTTTCCACAGCAGTATAACTTGGGTTTCTTCAAGAAGAGAGTGAACAACCATTTGTTAGGCCGGCATGTACCAACTTAGACCGCATCATCACTTAAGATCAGGTGAGATTGTGGTCAAATGGACGCCTACTTAATCATAAAAAAAATATTGATGAATTTTAAAAATAAGGTTGCACTAAAAATTTCAAGGTATTGTCAAAAAACCCAAAAAAAGTAAGGAATTGCTGTTTATGGCACTTCTCTGTAGTCAATACCTACTTTCAGAGATATTTAATTTCAAAATTTACCCTAACGGCCCTAACGGTAATGACGACAATGTTTGTAAACGTGCCGCTCTCGGTTGGAATGTTTGCGTGCGCGCCGCGCGCCGTGTCGGCACGCGATTTCACGCACACGCTAGCATATTATTGATAATATGGGGGAACAAGGTGGCGGCAGTACGGGCTGCGCCGCGTGACTGTGAGCACGCGCGTTAGTTACATGACCTCCGCTCGTGTTCGTCAATTCTCGCCGGCCACTTACTATCATATTACTTTAAAAAGAGTGTCATCATGACTTCGAAAAGGGGAAAAAAGTATTGTAGTGTTTTCGGGTGCCTCAATAACGATTTCCTAAACCCGGACTTATCATTCTTCAAAATTCCTTCTGAATCAGAAATGTAAGTACCTACTTATACTTAAATATTATTTCACAGTTTATTTGCTTTCTTAAGAGCGTAGCCGAGTCGCCTTTTTCCATATAAATATATTACTTACCAAAGAGCATCCTGCCTGTTTGGCATACCGGCTTGTCCGCCATTTTGATAAAAACGTGTTTCGGCGGCAAGTGATAAAATACATGTCAATCGTCAGCGTAAGTTGGATCCTCTATACTTCCTAAATACCTACTAGGTATGTTTAGAGCTAAAGTTTATTTTAAGAAGTCTAGTTTCACTGTAAAACAGAGGATTGAGTACGAAACATCGTTTAGGTAAACGTATTTGTCGCGTATAGTGTAATAAGGGCAATTTCGCAATAATTAATATTGCATTTTTTTTCTCTATTGTCTTATATGTTGTTCGATCCAAACGTGGTGTCCTAATCATAATATTAACTTAATAAATAAAATTATAGTAAGATGTGACCGACTAACGCTTAGGGTTGCCACCACTTTTACTTTCAGCCGAATGGTTGCGTAGAATTTTATTTATAACCTATAATCCCTCCGATGCGCGCGACAACAACAGCCACGCGCAGTGCTCGCCAGTGTTGACTCTTAATTTGAGCTATTTGAGCACAGTACCCATATGAACAATAGTACATTGTTAGCCGAGGGGCGAAAGTAACTTATTTAGTCCCGAGACGGGGTTTGGCGCCCGTAACGAAGTGAGGGCGCCAATAGTTCGAGGGACTAAATAAGTCTTTCACCCGAGGTAAACACTGTGCTTTTCATTACAAATACGAAGAAAGAAAAAATAAAAACATGAATTAGCTAAAGAAAAAATGAGGGAAATAAATGAAGATCGAATTGCCGCTTTCCCGCCTATTTTGTTTGTTTTTTTTCTGTGGCTGGCCAGCTATTCAGCCATTATTTTTTATTTTCATCATTGGAAAAATGGTAAATATTTTGCTCAAAGCCAAGTTGTTTTAAAGAAATTGTTGAAACTAAATTGTAATAAAGTTATTTAAAACATACTTGTCCTCTGATCAATACTTAACTTTAACTTATTTCAAATTTTACATCGTGGCTGTATAGAAAGTTGGAACATGGTTCAATAGATACGTGAAAAAAAACAGTTTTTAAAAAAATAATTTGACAGCTGTCAGTTGAAAGTGATTCTCCCTAAGGATGAAAAGTGTTACTTTCAGCCCGCTTCTCAGGTCAGTAATGACCCACTTTCAGAGTATGAGTAATGAAAAAAATATTATTTTATCTCCGAAACTAATGAGCCTAAAAAGTGTTGCGGTTTTATTAATACATACATACCCTCACGACCATATCCCTAATGGGTTAGTCAGAGGCGCACTGATTGTTACCGTCATGGTGAACGGAACATTCAGGAGCCCACATTTCGCCGAGGGAATTTGAACCCAACGTGGCAAGGGGCGAGCGTACCGCCGTTATCCGGGTTGCTTGGGTTTTATATCGGTGTTTTCCATCACCGGAGAGTTAGCCGCAAATTTTACAATGAACACAAAGTAGGTGTGTTCTGGCCGGATTTGATCTCGGGACCATCGGGTTCCGAGCCAGAGTGTTTAACCACTGGGCCACGACGCTCTCATTGGTTTTATTAAAGTATAATATAATAGTAGATTATGCCACAAGGGCTTAAAGAAATGTATTATGTCCCGGGCGTCATATTGAACCCCGAGTATGAGGGATTAGAATCCTGAATACGAGGGGTTCAAGACCGCCCAAGACAAATACACTTTTTATACTTTCTTGCGAGGCAATTGAAATTAATGGCTGAAAAAAATAAGTGCTTAAGTATTTATTTCAAGTGAAATTAGGTAGGTAATTAAATATGAGAAATTAGTATTTATCAAAAATTAAAAGTGATGTTAGAAACATAAGACAGTTGTGCGAAGACATTGGAAAGATGAATTATTACAATCTTTGGTACGTTCATTTTATCAGCACAGGACTCAGGAGCTATTTGAGCCGTTGGCGTCTTTTTTCTTTCTTTGGCATCTATTTTGTTAGTGGCCAGTACGACATTCGAACTCAGGATAAAATCTCATTGCACCTAAACATTTTTGACTACACGGTTGCATTCCAAATTCAAATCACTTTAATCCCTAGGGAAATAATGAAATTCAGTACAACATTATGTCCCGGCTAGACCGTAGGGCTATAATGACCTACTTTAGGACAGGTTTACATGACACATAATGTCCCATTGACGAGCAGGTAGTATAAAATAGTACATTGTTACCCTAGGGGTGAAAGTAACTTATTAAGTCCCGAGACGGGGTTTGGCGCCCGGAACGAAGTGAGGGCGCCAATAGGTCGAGGGACTAAATAAGTCTTTAACCCGAACGAATACAAGGAAAGTAAAAATAAAAACATGAATTAGCCAAAAAAAAAATGAGAAAAATAAATGAAGATCGAATTGCCGCCTTCCCGCCTTTTTTGTTTGCTTTTTTTTCTATGGCTGACCCGCTATTCAGCCATTATTTTTTTCTTTCATCACTGGAAAAAAAGGTAAATATTTTGTTCAAAGCTAAGTTATTTTAAAGAAATTGTTGAAACTAAATTATAGTAAAGTTATTTAAAAAAAATATATTCTCTAGTCAATACTTAACTTTAAGTTATTTAAATTTTACATCGTGGCTGTATAGAAAGTTGGAACATGGTTCAAGAGATAAGTGAAAAATAACTAGTTTTACTTTTTAATAATTTGACAGCTGTCAGTTGAAAGTGATTCTCCCTAGGGATGAAAAGTATTACTTTCAGCTCGCTTTTCAGGTCAGTAATGACCTACTTTCAGAGTATGAGTAATGAAAAATAAATATCTTTGGACATTATTCCACACAGCGCCATCTAGTCCCAAGTGGGCTAGTTATAGTCCGTTATGATGGATACTAGACAACGGACAAAGATAAGATAAGAAACACTATATTGCACACAAACACAACAGAGCAATTAACAAAGAAACATTTAAGAGACAAAGTACAATTACAAACATACTTAAATACTTTTCTTTTTGTAAATTCATACTTAATATACATAGGAAACACCCTGACCAATACAAACAGACATGTTCATGCACACAAATGTGTGTACTGTGCGGGGATCGAACCCACGGTCGTCATAGGTAGTAAGGTATCATGTATTGAAATTAATGTATTGGGGTGTTAAATATTTTCTTACATATTCGCTAGAATACGTATGGAACTCTCTATTTATTTAACTTGACCAATTTGTTTCATTGTTTCAGACGCTTACAGTGGCTACGGATAATTAATCGCGAAGACTTATCTAACAAGTCAAAACATAATGACCGAGTATGTGACGTACATTTTAAAGCAGAAGACATTGCTATGAACTCCCAACGAAAACGATTAATGAAAAATTGTTTACCGTGTTTACGTTTGCCTAAAACTAAGGAAGATAAAGGAACTCAAATTGATGAAACGTCATTCACCACTTCAACCCAAATTGATTTAACATCATGCAGTTTTTCATGCCAAACAGAGAAGATCAGTACATCAAGCAACATAGAAGTCCAAACTGCTGCTTCGCTTGCTGCTAATACTCCGCGCAAAAGAAAATTAGAATCTGATTTGTCTAGTATAGAAAAAAGGTTTAAAGTAAACAAAATAGGACAGATTCAAAAAAACATGTTTTTTAAGCTATGTGACCGCTTTTTGTCAGAAAAAATTGCCGATATTGTAAAAGCGCAAGTAGATCAAAAGTCAAGTTATAAAGGCCACAGATACACTCTGGCTTATAAAATGTTTTGCTTGAGTTTGTTTTACGCAAGCCCACAAGCCTACGGTTTATTACAAGAAACTCTTTACATGCCATGTAAAACTACATTAAATAAGCTGTACATTCCTATAACTACACAGGTCAATGAGGATTTAATGGCAGTTCTTAAATTGAAAGTAAACAGCATGTCTGACAAAGAGAAGCAATGCACTTTAGTAGTGGATGCCATGAGTCTTAAAACAAATCTCTTTTATAATATTAAGGACGACAAAATCATTGGTTTTCATGAAGTAGACGGCGTACAATCCCCACTCCCGGCGAAACACGCTTTAGTTCTGTTAGTGAGGGGTATTTTCGTAAAATGGTCCCAACCGATAGGATATGCATTGTTATCAGAATTTAAAAGTGATGATAAAATATCCGAATGGATTGACAAAATTATACTCAAACTCTTTGAAGTCGGGTTGAAAGTTAGAGTGTTTGTATCTGGTCTAGGATCAGATTTATTAAATTTGGCTAAAAAACGGGGAATATGCGTGAAAAAAACCTATTTCACTATTAACGATCATAAAATTTATTACATTTTTGACGCACCTCACTTAATTAAATTAGTACGTAATAATTTGATGAAATATCATTTTCATTTACAAAATGGCGGAGTTGCAAAGTATGAGCATATTCTTAAATTTCATGAGCAAGATAAAAACAAAACATTTAGACAGGCCTATAAGTTAACAAACAGCCATATTTACCCTACAAATTTAGAAAAAAATAAAGTCAAATATGCGACTCAACTTTTGAGTAGGACTGTTGCAGTTAGCCTATCAACGTACATAGATTTTGAAATTATTGATGAATCTGCAAGACCAACAGTTGAATTCATAAAAAATATGAATGATTTATTTGACGCACTTAACTCTTCGACGCGTTTTCATAGCTATGTTCACAAAAATGCGTTTTGCGGAAATGGCAGCCAAATAGATTTTTTTAATAAAATGTTAATACTTTTTCAAACATTAAAGTTACATAATCCAAAAAACGGTAGCGACGTTACGAAAACAGTCAAGTTTATTGATGGTTTTCAAATTACTATCAAATCTATATTACAGTTGTTTGATGATCTTAAAGAAGAAGAGTTTGAATATTTATTGACAAGACGCCTTAATCAAGATGCTATTAAACATTTTTTTGGTAAAATTCAGTCGAAAAACGGGTTGGCTACAGAGCCAACCAGTAGGCAATTCATATCTGCATATAGAAAGATTTATTTGACAAATATTACAAAGCCTCCAATAGATGGTATTTGTTTTGAAGATATCACAGATTTTTTGTTTTGTTTGAAAAATCACAAACATTTCGAAACAAGTGCCCGAGTAATCGACAAACATCTGAACAGTAGCCAGCAAACACACAAAAATGTAAATATTTTGTTGGAAATCTTACGTTCTGACTATATACAATATGAGGTACCGGAAAAAACAGTTTTTTTAAATATTTGTGGCGCTTTGTTAGAAAAATGTGTTGATTACCATAAATGCAAATTATTTAATAAATACGTCCACAGGAATTACGGCAAAGATCTAAATTTACTCATGATCCCACCTGATGACTTTGTCGATAAGGTAGAAAGGATGGAGCAGGTGTTTCGCAAAGCGTTCGAGAAGGACCACATCAACATTAAAATTGGCCAGTCAATTTACGATCAACTGAATGTTATAGAATTTAAGATGCCCTGTCCATGCTTTCCTAAAAGCTATTTACAAAAATTGTACATAAGAATGAGAATTTACTTTACATTAACAAATAATAATAAAGCGTTCCGGACGTGCAGAGACCGGAGAAAAATGTTCTTAATATAATAAATGTTATGTGAATAAAGGCTTTTTATTTTTACTAAATTTATAAATTGGTAAAATATTTCATCATTATATGCTTTTCATTACATACATTTAGATCAAGTGCTGCTTCTACGATAATATTAAACGTGACAACACTGGGTATCAGTCAACGCAAGAGTATTCATTTATTTATGGAAAAAGGACCGCCAACAGTACATATTATATTAATACAGTATGGAACAACATTTAGAACAAAATTGTCTAATATACATATATACCTATTACAGGCGACCACAACATTTATAATTAGAAATTTAAATCAAATCAAACAAACAAATTAGAAATTTAAAGAGATAATTTTGAGAGTAGGCTAATAACTCGACGGGCGGCCTTAGATAACCTACTGTTCTGTTTACTGTGGTTGCGCGTCCCGCGTCGTTGATCAACATGTTGTGCAACATGTCGCGCGGCAAATGCTGCCTAGTGGAAACGCGGCTTTAGGTACACATCAATGTTTACACTGATTTAGGGAGTACAATTAACTAGGCTTCGCAAATAATGCAAGGGGGGGGGGGGGGGAACCATTTTGACCGTAACGTGACGCGACGTGCATTTTCTTTCATACAAGAGGACGAAATGGCCCTTTATTGCAATCGGCCGTTATACAAGTATGGGCCCCTCTGTGTTTTAGTTCGTCCTAATTTATTTCTTCTGAACGTGTATCGGCAGCCGATTAGACTCGAGCCCGTAGAGCGTGCGTCCGTCCTCCTCCAGCGTGCCGACGACGCAGTAGAGCGCGGCGCCGTCCTCCGCCGCGGTCAGCCGCAGCCGCAGCAGCCGCGTCGGCTGCCAGCCCGTGTGCAGCTGGATCTCGGTGTTGCCTGCCGGAAGCAAGTCAGCAGCACAGTATAAACATACAGTAGGTTATCTAAGGCCGCCCGCCGAGTTATTAGCCTAGCGTGCACAGAGACACGCGGCACAGCCCGTCCGTACTGCCACCACCCTATACCCCCCTATTTTATGCTAGCGTGTGCGTGAAATCGCGCCACGGCGCGCGACGCGCACGCACAATTTCAAACCGAGAGCGGCACGTTTGTATGTAGATGTTTTACTGTATGTTTATACTGTGTCATCAGTCAGTGCTTCATCGTCGCCGTAGCGGCCTTTCCACCAGGTGAGATACCCGCCAAATGCTGAACTGTCCCAGATTTTGAATTTAATTTGAAACGTTGCAGTCACTATCGTTTTCATGATTTTCTTTGTGTATATGTAGATAGTTTTTCAAACAACGCCTCTAGTGGCTGATGACATAACTAATAGAAATCATTTTTTTTTGGTACAAGTGACACTTGTACCTACAAAATCGACGACCAGCTCGACGCGGTCGTAGAGTTATTTCTTTGATGTTGATGAATTGTTTTGGGATTGTAACAACAAAATCATAGGTATTCGTTTCCACTGCAGCGTTTTAAACCCTTACAATGGATATTAGGTAAAAAAAACTATTTTAAATAAAAAAGAGGATAAAATACCTCTGCCTCGTCACCAAGGTTACTCTTATGTAGCAGCGAAATTACCTGGTAGCGTTATTGAAGAAACAGCGACAGGCGCTTTCGCGCCGTCGTATGCTTTTTCGTATTTTTTAAAAAACTTCGCTAAAAATGCTGACCTTTGGCAATAATCACGTCCACGACAGTCGTATCGAGGTCTTCGGTGATGCAGTAGTAGCTAACCAGGTCGCCCACCCGGTGCGTGGTGGTGTTGGGAAACGATGTCATCTCGATTCGGCCTCGTTCTGATGAAGAAAATAAATCGGATTAGAACAATCTGCGCCACTTAAAAGAGTACAAATGCGACAGTTCAATTTATGTCTCTTCAAGATTTGATTGCCTACTATGTTGTGTGTGGTTGCCAATAAGTAACAATACTAAGCTCAATTAATATGAGATAAGGCGCTCTCGCCTAGCATAGCAACGTAAGAGTATCTTCTTACTGTCAGGCACTATGGCGTCTGTCCCTCCTTCCACGGCAAGTCGTATACGGTTCGAGCGGATCGTATACATCACCAGAGTCTGATCGGAGGGATCCTGTAACATGATGAAGTTTACACTAGGTGAGGTGTTTTAGTTAAGGGTACGTCCGGTAGAACCAATTGCGTAGCTTCGTTTCAAGTTTTTTTAGGGGGGTGTTTTTAAAACTGTTTCGACAGCAAAACCTTTTTTCTTCTTTTTCGATTTTTCTTGTGTTATGTCACATGGACAGAAGTGTCATTCTAATTTACGATTGTTTTATGTGTCCAAAAATATACCAATTCAACCAAACTAATATCTCCATATTTTCTTCTTTATCCATTCCTCCGGCCACCCAACAGTTTTTGGTGACCCCGACGTGAAAACTGTTGGGTGGCCATGTGACATAACACAAGAAAAATCGAAAAAGAAGAAAAAAGGTTTTGCTGTCGAAACATGCTCCCGCGCAGCACTGGTTAGTCGTCGGCTGGAAGCGGACAAATGTTATTGAAGGCCTGTTTCACTATGCCCGCCGTTGTCCTTATTTCCACCACTCTCGTAACGCCGTCCGGTCCTGGGCAACATGCTACAATGCGCCCGAGTCTCCACTGACAGGAAGGAAGGCGCGAATCCTTCATCAGCACCATGGTTCCGACTTTAAGAGACTGTCCCTTGGAACTCCTCCATTTTGTCCTCTCTTGTAACAGGCTTATGTAGTCTCTTGACCATTGGGCCCAAAAATCTTGCTTTAACTGCTGAATCTGTTGGTAATGTGTTAGCCGCGAAGTAGGGACATTAACATAGTTACAGTCGGGCAGAGAGATAGGTGACTTACCAATTAAAAAGTGAGCTGGTGTTAGGAAACTAATATCATCATCATTTGAATTATGAATAGGACATAATGGTCTAGAGATCAAAATTCCTTTTACCTGGGTAAGTATAAAATTCTTCAAAAGTGAGTAAAGCTTGACCTAACACCCGTTTTAGGTAATATTTGCAGATAATATGCCGGTAAGAATTTCCGTTGGATACCTTCGCCTGCACTATAGGTTGTCAATTCATTATTAGTTCCATGAAAAGTTGTTGCGTTATCACTTAGCATTTCCCTTGGCCTACCACGTCTAGACACAAAACGTCTGAGTGCAGAAAGAAATGCTGAAGTCTCTAAACTAGAGACCAACTCGATGTGAACTGCCTTCGTGGAAAAACATAAAAATAACGATATAGCATTTAGTCATCTTGTAACCACGTCCCCTCCTATACCTGACCATAAATGGTCCTACATAATCGACTGCTGTAATTGTGAAGGGAGGAGAAGGGTTTACTTTTGCAGCTGGTAAATTGCCCATAAACACTAGGCCTCGACTGACCTAGAGCTTCTATTGGTTTCTTCAAAGGTGAATTTACTACAACATTATCATTGGCATTTCTCCTATGGGTTTCGAAAGTCCTCTCGCATAAACTATTATCCTCATCTCCCAGAACATTGATTGAAGGAAACTCTTTTGTGTCAAAAAGGTTCCTATACTCATGGTTGGTGAAGTTGCGTCTAACGCTTTTTGAAGAGGTAGGAACGTTAAAACTACCTGTAACTAGCCAGCCCAATCTCGTTCTTTGAAGAATAGGTAGGCCATCGCCTAGCTTATATTGTCCTATACATAGCAGTTGGTAAAACAACTCAGCTCCTATAATCATATCGATTTCGCCTCCCTGATCAAATGCATTGTCCGCTAAAGTGAAGCGCTTAGGAATACGCAAATTGAGTTTTTTGATCTGGGTGGTAAAACTAGGTAAACTACAAATAGTTTGTACGATGAAACACGGTAACTTCGCTGAGAAAGAGTCGTTTTTGGAATTGATATTAAGGCTACAAAAATCGTTTACCTTAGTTAAGTTGCCATTAAAACCTAATACGTCAATATTGATTTCACGAGCTGGCAACTGAAGCTTTTGAAAAGCGCTTTTGGTTATAAAACTTGACTGTGAACCTGAATCAAGTAGTGCTCTCAAAACGTGGAATTTGTTATTACAATCAGCAACTTTAACTTGAGCTGTCGATAACACAATACCCTTGTTTGGGATAGGTGTATTGGAATCTGCATTTTCTAATAAAGTACCTACATCCTGCCTGTGGCCGTGCTGATTAGAAAACATACTAATTAATGGTAAGGTTGCACTTTCAGCGTTATTCAGTGTACTCGGTCGAACTGCGTCGGCTTGAGAAATATGCAAAAGTGTGTGATGCTTGGCTTTACATGTTCTGCACATACTTGAACGACAGTTTTGTACACCGTGGCCAGACCCCAAACAGTTTAAACAAAGTCCCAACCTTTTGACAACATTAATGCGTGACATTGTATCTAAAGATAAAAACTTAGGGCACTGGTTAAGATAGTGTCCCTCCCCACAATTACGGCATCGATTACGATTGTTATAGGTATTTGGAAGAAACTTACTGTCGTTTTTATGAGGAGAGGACGTAGTTACTAGCACTTTCTTTGACGGGCTAACGCTAGAGGCGAGAAGCTCGGCAAAAACAGAAGTTGATTTTTTTAACTGACTTTATAACTGTGTATCCGCCTGGATACAAAGTCGCTACCACGTACGTAGTACCACGTACACACAGATTAAGTGATTCGGACTCGCGACCACAGAGCTCCGAACCAGAATGCCTAAAATGATGCTATGCCTAAAAAAATGGCTCTACGTTTTGCATAAATTATGCTACCTATATCTACTCTAAGTTATAGAACCTGTTCGAGATGGGGTCCGCTGCAAAAGTACTCGGCGCCGTGTAGCTCCGGAGAGACGACCACCACGTGCTTCAGTGGGCTGTATCCGCGCGGTGACAAGTAGAATTGGAAGCCTCCTGTGCACAAACAAATACGTATCTATATACCATCATATCGAAGCAAGCAGGGATTTATCTATGTTTCGTTGCATGCTGGTGGTCAAGCTACCCGTAGTAGCCATGGATGCTGCCTGGCTGAATGACTCACTGCTCGAAGGCTTGATGAAGTGATGGATGATATTATGACGTAGTTGGAAGGCTGCGCTGATGTTCACGTTCGAGGTAACCAGATATAGTTAATGTGGGGAACAGGGTGATAAGTTCCTTATATGCCTTATATGCCCTAAAACAGACCCTTTTTAGGGCATATAATTTTACTGTTATACAACGACTGTGGCAAACAGGCATGCGGACTGCCTGATGGTGAGCGGTTACCGCAGCCTATAGACACGTCCGACACCAGTGGCATTACTCGTTCGTTGCCGACCCTGCTGGAACCCTTCAATCCCCGCTTGAAGAATTCCATGCCAGACGGGTGTTCTGTCCGGTGGGCCGACTGTTGTTGTCGAGTTCTTTATAAATACGCTGTCGCTTGAATAATGTTGATAGGTTACGTCAGTTGTACCTACCTAGTATGTGGCGAGGTCGCCACATTTCATAGCGGTAGCAGCCTTCTTGTAGAAGTGTAATTTTTTGGTTACCCTTTATAATTCACATAGGAAATTCGTTATTAACTAGATATACCTTGGTCTCGTTTCCAATGGACTGTGACGTAAGAGGGCATGCCATGTGAGGTGCAAGTCAGCTCGACCACGGCGCCCACCCTCAGCACGCCGGTTGCGTTGCTGCTCGCCGTCAACGACGCCGGAGCTGTACACATACACCAAGATCTATAACTCCAATTGGCTCAACATTCGTGTCAGTTAGCTCTTTAGGCTGAAGTTCACAGTAGACGTAATATTTTCTACGTATAAAGAATCCAAGGATAAGATAAAATTTTGAAGAACACTGCTCTTTCATGACCCCGTTGAGGACACAACTAGTAGATAGGTAGTGATAGTACAAATCTTAGAATAATATAAATATGGTTCGTCTACAACATAGCGAATACAAAATAGAAGCAATTTGTTTTCATACAATTATTAATGTCTCATACAATGTAGTAGGTAAAACGTGGAACTCACCGAGGGGTTCTTTCCATTTTTGAGCAGAACTATTCAGGATCAGTGTTATAATAAGACATAAGATGAACTTGGAAACCATTGTGATCTATTTCGAACAAATTCAATTATACACAAAATACCTATAGACAGTACTCAGTTAACCTACAACATCTAGGGATATTATGAATACACCTTATCGCTAGACTGTTCACTGAACTCCGATGATACTAGTGTTTAAGTGAGTTGCATGCATATTCCTCGGTACTTTTATAACAACTGATCAATGTAATGTCTATTAATCTAGTATTAACAGGCTTAAGTACATACGTACCTAACTATTATATCACCTAAGAACTGAGACATGAGATTAGCTTTTGCTCTATCTTTGCGGCCTGATTTTACAACTCTTTCTAACAACAATTTGTATCCAGGCCTAGAAAAATGTTTCCTTTGAGTGTATTACTTCATGCTAGAGCCCTCTAAATCTGTTTGTCAATAAATTATAATTAATTATAGAGCTTTACCGATCATTTCTTGTAACGAATCAATCTAAATCACCCCTAAACGTTCTATTGCAGGGCTGGAGCCCTCCCCTGCTGACCTTTAGACTATACAAGTGTCAAAGAATTCTTCTGGGGGAACACCAAGCTTGTTTCTCCACCTTCATTTTCAATTCAACATTTTCTTTGAATATATCTAGGTTCTTTCGTTCACATTTTGATTGGAGATACTGTCATTTAGCACTTTTCAGAGCGTCCTTTTCGCTGAGTGAGCAGTGAGCGGCATCGGGCGCAGGGCCGGGGGTAGGTAGCGTCATGAATGGTCTAGTTGAGAGGGGCCGGCTGGAGGGGCGCAGAGGACGGGTCGAGGGCCATTACAAGATGAAAGGCACCGCTGCCGCTACTTTGTGAAAAGTGACCTATTTTTAACGCTTCAAACGTAGCTCTTTACCTATTTGTACAATTTTGTAGAGCGCAGCAAATAATTATAAACTCAATGCCTATATAATAATCTAATATCACCTATATAATAATATAATATGCCTATATAATAATATAATATGCTAATATCTTTACCTGAAGTATCAAAAGTAGGTATTAAAATAATTTTGTGTTTAAATACTTAACATATGATACATAAACATAACATAAACGGCCTATATACGTCCCACTGCTGGGCACAGGCCTCACCTCAACTAGGTATGAGGTAGAACAAGCCATACTCCAACACGCGGGCTCAGGCGGGTTTTAGAGTCACGCGGACCGCGGCTCGTCCGTACGTGTGCGAGCATGCATTGCTGGCTTCCTTTCTGGCCTAAGCCGACGACGTCTTACCAAAAGGGATATGAATACCGAACCGCGCGCGGACGGCCGGCTCATCCGCGTGACTCTAAAACCAGCCTCAGTGCGGATTGTTGAAGGGGTGTAAGGTTAGTGAGCAACCTTGATGTCAGATGTTATCAAGCCGCCCTAAGGCCTCTGACTAGGCTTGACGACTGACATCTGGCGACGTCAAACGAGACCAACTGCTTAACGTGCCTTCCGAAGCACGGAGATGCCCGAAATACACATCACTAAATTTCGGTCGGGGTGGTCACCCATCCCATATTCCGACCCGGCGTGCGTTGCTTAACAACAGCGATCGTCGCCGATCACTGTCACAACTGCGTCACGGGCACCCCAGCATATGATAATAATGCGAAAAATATCTCATGTTTTTTGCATTGATTCAAAAGAAGTTGGATTTTGAATATTTATTTTCCAGGACAGACACAAATTGTGGTCTGAACATACTGTCTCGGTTTTCTCGATGCATTCTCGAGTCTCGACCTATAGCATGGATTTCTTTAAGAAGGTTTGAAAAAGTTCTCACACGGTCGGAATCATCCCTGAATTTAGGTCTCTACTTGAATAATAAACTACGGACCTTTAATGGTACACAGAAATACCTTTCTTACATCAGCGTCTAAATAGGTTAGCCTTACCCCGGATCAACGATTGTATCATGTTCGTTCATTGCTCATCGGCACGGCCGGGCGGCGTGCGGAGTCGGATCGCTGGGCGCCGCCCGCCCACTGGGCGTAATGGCACAATGATAGCTCAGTGGTGCCCAGTGGAGCAGTGGACCTCGTTTGTGGCGGGTGGCGCATTAGAGCATGTAGCGGTGAACACTCAGCGATTAAAACGCTTGTGGAGTGCGTTGTTCCATAAAATTTGTAACAAACCACTTAGGGATCTCTCCCTGGAGAGGTCGCTGGATATCACCTTATTAGCCCAGGCAATCATTTGAACTATCACTTCTTTCAAGTGTCAGTTTCCCCAAAATGTTAGGTGAGCAGTTAGCTAACTATTCCATGATTGCCGTTCCCAGTTGTAAAATCCGTGAAATCTAACGTTAAGAAACTTTTTCGTACGAATCACTGGGACCTCAAGAATACTGGACTAGAACTTATCAAGACTTAGCCCGCGGATAATAAAAGTTGAAATAAGATTAAGAGCAGGTTTTCTAGCTAATACTGAGCTGATAAATTTGTGAAAACTATGAAGTATTAGGAGGCCACATTTACAATAGCACAATCTGGCGAACTTCGCTTGATTTAATTGATATACCTACTTACTACTTAAACATTTATCAGTCTCTGTTTATCAGTCACTGACACTTGTAAGTGCTATAGTACTCATAGTAGTTTCAAGCTTTGCTTAATTTGAGGTCAGATGATTCCGCTGATAAGATGTTCTAGGTATTTATCTGTATGTTTATTTTTAGTCAGCAGGTATTTCAATAGTGAACGTAAACAGCGACCGCTTACGTTTAGCAGAGCCTTTCAAAAGCCTCCTAGCCAGTACAATTCACAAATGCTGATTCTGTTGAAGCGGAGAAGCGATCTGTTTCCGTCGGCACGTACCGAGTTGATCGCCGATAATTCCGAGAGGATATCGTAGTTGTTTGAATATAGACAACGCCTCACGCCGCATGCGACGGCTCTGACGCGCCGACGCCCCGCCGCGCTCGAGGAGATCTTATCCGCGCGCCGCGCCGCGGGAGTTGTTATAATAAGTATATCAGTAATCAGTTGGTAGGTAGGTGTACACTACATGTACGTAAGTGTCTTCTTTCATATCCTATAGAGTTGTAGTTCATACAGTGCAAGTAAATTTGTCAAAATACTTGTCCTTACATTAGGCTTAAGCGAGTGCCTGATATGAACGAATTTGGCAGATTGCGTTTGTTCTACAAAATACCTGTACTTATTTTACGGTTGAAGATCCTTAGTAATTAAAAAATACTATTTTTAATCACACAATGACAACATTTTGTTTGCTGTTAATTAAAACTACTATCTCACGGGTACAAAGGTACAGCAATCAAACTTAACCTCGGTCATTCTCAATTAATAGACAGAGCCATATTCAGAGTATGTACAGAACTGTTCATACATTGTTGTTGGAGCTTTGTCAAAAGCAGCCGAATGTACATTGCTGCACGAAATAGGTCCTAATGGAAGCCTTCACCTCGAATGTCACGGCATGCCTGTGACATTACGGCGCGAGTGTGTATCGCAGCGACGCGAGGCGGCTGTGTGCCAAATCGGCTTATTTCCATCAGCACGTGCCACCGGGGCAGTCTGTGTGTATACTTTGTAGGTAGTTCTGCCAGGCTCCCTCCCCCCCTCCCCCCAGCCCTGTCCTCGTCCCGCGGCGGCTACCCGTCATAAACTTGGATCCTTGTTTACGACTTCATCTCGAATACACAGTAACTTACCGCCGCGTAACAGTGGTGCAGACGTGTAGTGTTCATAGCCCGAGCCATTGCCGTATTAAGCATACCACCCACCCCCCTTATAATAGAAAAAATATTTGACTATTTATATTTGCAATTGCATGAGCGTAGCACAATGTAGGTACTTAGTCATGTAACTCTCCTTTCTGGATCTCATGCACTATTTGGTATTTATCCCCTTAGACCCTGCTCCCCTGGTTATACTAACAATCGGGTGAAGACGGCCCTGGCGTGTAGCTACGTGAATTACACCACTGTTCTGATGTTTTCGGGAGAGACTTGCTGAAGTCCAATAAGATGTTCTGGAAACTGTCCACTTTAGACAAACTTATTGAATTCGTATCCTGTCACCATGGTCTGCTGGAAGAAATCTCTTATTAGAGATAAGCTCACCTGTACTTTTTGTATTCGTATTATTTCCAATGTAACTATATTTTTGTGTACGAACTAATAAATAAATAAATTTAGAGAGGTCTCTATACTATGCATACACGTAGCTATGATTAAACGTTGCAATAAGTAACACGAGTTAAAGATAGGTACATACCTTTACCGCGACCTATGACTTTCAGTCATACTAAGTGGTTTAAAGATGAGATAAAGCCAGAACATACGAGATCTACAAAATCATTGAAGTTTATTGATAACCCCAGTTAACCTAGATCGCAGTTAGTTCAGTTCTGCTGATATTATGAGCAGCTAGCAAGAACTGTTAAAAATACAAATCAACGCATAACACGAGTTCAAGGGGCTTTGCTGTTTAAAAAAAACATGATAGTTTGGCCATGTCGTCTCCGTCTTTCCGTATTCTGGGGCTTAGCGTTAATCCTAGTACTAGAAATGTTTTACATATCAAATGTACACTATCGTTAATCTGTGTTTCTTTGTTTTTTTTGATTTCTGTTGTTTTGGTGTGCAATAAAGAATATCTATCTATCTATCAGGACGTTTTAATCACCTCACTACGTGATAAAATGTTGTATAGTTAGTAAGATTTTAAGGGCACTTCCCATCATCTGAAGTTCTTGCGACAGTCACATACGAAAACCACGGAGTGTAAAACGTTATTTCAATTCCAGCTTACTTAAAGGTAGGCTATAGAATTCGCCGGGAGTGCTTATGCTTAAACGTTTTTGAAAAGGTTTCATTAAAGCAACTGACAGCCTACACTTGAGTAAGTGTGCGAATCCAAATATTGTAGAGACGGTGGCGGATGTGATGTTAGCTGACAGCGGGCAGGTGCTATCAGGGCGTGGGAACTGAGAATCAACGTACATTAGATCCAGACAAGTAATGCTTGTTGGTGTGCTCTGTTATGAGTTTTTCGTGTTTTTTTGTGAGACTCTACTAAAAAGTACCTATATTTCTCAAGTATGTCTTAAAAATAAGTAGGTATTATCTAAACTCCCGACTAGTTTCAAAGGTTTGGGCTGGAGATGATGCGTGTGTCCGTTCAGTTTGATAGTACCTATCTTGTATCTACTATCAAACTGACATCATTACTACCTAGTTCTTATTTAATGTCTATAGTTTCTTATCAAAAATAAACTGAAAAACAATTTGCCAAAAAAATAACAGTTTTTTAATCACTGAAAAAGCCGGCTTTATTTCAGAACTATCAAGAGAGCCACTCCGATGTATAAACAAAAGAACTCTCGAATGCTGGAGTTGCGATTTACGACTGAGCCAGCCAGTTAATCGTCTCTCGACTCATCCGATTCTCGATGGTTCCCGCGAACATTTTTACATAACACATTTGTCTTATCTAGAAGTGCGGCGAACTCGCTTGCTAATGAGTTTCGGCAGAACCTGGAAGCTTCCGAGTAGACACTTTTTGCGGAGATTCCGAGAAGCCGTGCGCCAGAACAAGTGCGGTTTTTGCTTCTCGGAGCGGAGATGTTTGGCTGAGGCAGTTCATTGCATGACAACGCGCAATGGAACAACTTTATGCTAAGTACGAGCATAGCTCAACAATACTTTCCCAAAAGAACACTAGTATTCCAGTCTAGTTTAAGCAAAAGAAATTGTAAGAAAGAAAAAAAAACGTTCATTGATCCTGGACATCGCAACGTACAGATATAAACAAACAAATATGGTTAGATAAAAAAATAACAAGAGAAAAATTAACAAAATAAACAAAATTTCCACCAGACATCAGTGTCAAGATGTCCAAAATTAAATGGACCCCACTCAGCTTATGCCTGGACCTGATAGGCTCACATTCCTTTTCCATAGCCATATTAGTAGGCACAGTGTACCTACAGCAGCTAGCTATATGCGACTGGAATAGGTAAGTGTTAATCGTCGGCGGAAGCCATAAAGCGATAAAGCCCAATCATCGTCGGTGGGGCAGCGGACGAGGTGTACGCGAGTAGGTGGGCCTACCTCCGCTCCCGGAGACTACGGAACAGGAAAATCCGCTTTCAATTTTGTCGGTGACGTCATGCGTTCGCTTTTCGTTTTGTGCGTTGGTAATTATTCAAGGTATTTGTAAGCGAGTGAATGGAAAAGTGCCTCTATTCCTGTAACTGATGGCTTAATGCATACTCGACCACACACCGAGTGCGTCAACACAAATTTGCATGAAAAGAAACGCACCATCAGTACTACCAAAGCAAAACAAAAACCCCCCAAGCGCTACGAATGCCTTATAAGCTCACGTAGACAAAGGAAATAAAGTCTTTGAAGAACAGTCGAGAATAAATTGTTGTTGATAGGTGAAAAAAAAAGGTACTGGAGTTCTTTGACTGGAGTTTTAACGAAGTAGTTAACTGGCTAAAAGCTCACTAGCGCTCTAAATTTCATATTTTATGATAGAACAAAGTTCATAAACATAATACAAACACATTTTCTTTTATTACATTCACGTACTCATATGTAATCCTCTAACAGACTATTGTGCTTTGTTATGATGAAAATAAATAAAAGGATTCCGTTTGATAAACAAGCGCGTCGAACAAATGGCTAGCTTTAGCTCGCGGGCGCACGTGCATCGTATCGCATTTGCGCACTGCACTGTGCACTGTGCATCGCAGTGTGCAGTGCACTGTGCAGTGTGCATTGCCAGGGCTCGCGAGTGCACACCGGCGCACAATGGTATCGCAATTAAGCGCTCGCACACAGCCGGATAAGCGCTTTGCCTGACAAATAGCGACCTTTATTAATTACGTTAGTTCCCGCGCCCGCCGCCAGGGGACGCCGGGGGCGAAATAAAATCTTTCTTATGAATAAGATAATCCACGTAGTCGCGCCCTGCTGTTTGAATAAGAGGAAGTTTGCGAGAGGGTAACTTGCGAGAAGGGAGGAAATAGGCGGTGAAACAAATTGTCAGCAATTCGAATCCCTTTCTACCTATAGAAATAATGTGAGGTTTCCTGCCATCCTAGTGATTGCTCGTAACGATAAGATCGCAAAACATGGATAATTCGGGCCCTAGTTGATTAAGAAACTTGTTAACCGATGTAAATAGATACAAGAGACGAAACGTGGAAGGTAATTTTATAACACGCTTCGAGATATGAGCAGCCCTTAGCATTGTCATAGGTACTTTAATTAGAAAGATAGACTGTTATTAGAAAGCATAAAACTGAAATACCTGAAATGATTAGTCCATAATATCCCAAGTTAGGCGTAAGTCGGTGCTGAATGCCCGGCACGTCCAGGGGAGCCCGTTCCCAGGGAGGTACAGACTCCAACTTGTAACACGTGACCGGATTGTTACTCGCTTATGTTAAGCGAGCGAGCGGTGACGTCATCGCTTAGCTGCTAGTAAAGGTGGGTAATATGTCTACCCTTTACCGAGAGGAATTCATGAGCTTATGCGGATAAGCTAGACGAAAGTTAAAAATGCACACTAATATAATATCATGAATATTATATTTGCCTGAATAAAATTGTGATCCAATATAATTAATTCATAGTTCGTTCACAGAACGACGAACAAACCAAACTGTTATCTGAATTTTCCATCGATTGAAGCATCCTTTTGATTAATGTGTTAGTTCATAATTGCAATTAGGTTTTGTTTTCTTTACTTTAAACTAGAAATAATTCAGGCTGAAGCAAAAATGGAAGGAAAGAGAAAAATGAGGGGTAGAGTCGCGGCCACTCGCGGTAATAACATTTGCCACGTACCTAGTAAGTAGAGCTTTCAAACTGAAATTATCATTTCCCATCGAACGTCCGATAGCAGTCATTAATTCGGCAACAAAAGCAGTCCACCCTTTGTTGTCGGCAACACGCGCACTTTGTCGGCGTCGCGCCGCGCTCGGCGTAATTGCAGGCGAACCCGCGGCAAACTCAAAGGGCGCGCCGGAAGCGACGTCATGGCTGCTATGGGATTACTACCTTTGACAAAGCACTGGTATTTGACAGGCCACTGTTAACTAAACCAGAAAGCCCGCGTAAATGTAGAGTCAAAAACAGGTTGAATTGAATATTGGTGCTTTTCTGACAATCTAACTCATGCCAATGACTTCTTACTCAAAAATCACACTCCTACTAGGTACTATTTTGTCGCATATATTCTATATTGTATATTGTCGGTCCTGCGACCGGCGAATGTAGCGGGCGCCGAGCTGTCTGCCATGTTGAATAGTGGGAGCACTCGATGCGAAATTAAAGACATGCTATTTGGATAGAAATGCTACGCAAATGTACGTGTGATATAAACCCAAACATATCTTAATGCATAAATAACTTCTTTTATAATCCGCGGCAAAGTTACGTTCATAATTTAGAAGTTCCTGGTTTTAGCAATAAAGAGTTTGATTACAATATTCATATAACATGTTTTAATCCGATATATAAGACATTGAATTAAATTACAGCTATATTAATTTATTATACCTTTACTAGTTACGGAAAACACACCTGTTGAAAGTAAAAGTTCTCGGAATCCCGACCCACGTGTTTGTAGACTACGGCGTTAGTTGTCGCCGTCCATCCACAGATGGCGTTACTGGTCTGCGGCACACGATGTTATGGAGTTTTCGGCAAATCAGATATCACGATAATAATCTCTTTTAAACCAAGGTCAAGACATGCTTATTTTATTGTTCATGGCAACTATTATAGTCCATACTAACTGTAGCCAGTGAGTTTGTCCGTGAAGACTTTCAAAGTAAGTAGGTAGCTCAAAACTCTTTTTGGTCTCGAGTCAGTGGTTTTGCCTGTCCGTTGACAGTTTAAAGCTGACTGCATGTTCAAGGTCAACGAAACGGATATTTAGCATTGTTTAAAGTGAAACTTATTCACATTAAGGTCACCCTATTTACAGGGTTCCTAGTTATGAGCTCTGTGTGAACTTGACATTGCCACTTGCAGTCATGTGTAAGTCATGATGACTGTAATATTTTGATACTACCTGGACCTTAGCCCCAATATTTTTACAACACCATTTTCAGATCGTGTTATTTCCTAATGTTGTTAATAAATTGCAATGGCCTCTATTTCGTTTTGAAAAATCAGACACAAAAAGGCACCGCTAACACCCACACTCAGACATCATTGACTGTGCTTAGCGGTAATTAAACCATACTAAATCAAACGGGTACGTAACGGGGAATAATTATTAACTATTTAATTTTACCATTCAACTGCACATTACTTTGTGGTAGTCTAATTGTAGTTTAACTATCATTCCATTCGAGCTTCAGATTTTCATGACCAAGCATTTCATTAGGGATAAATATAGAAGCTTGAAAATGAAATGAAAAGAGCAGCGACAACGTTATAATATTAATTGGGAACGCGGCGTGTCGGCCGCGTTATTGAGCTAAGTATTTCTGTTGGGTTCTATATGGGATGGGGTCAGGTCGCGTATTTCGGGCGACCTCGACTCGCCAAAATGTCGCCTGGAAATAGCCGGGTCAGCTGGTACCGCGGCGGCCGCGAGAATGGTCTCACACACACACACATACACACACGAGCCCGACGCACTTGGAGTTTTATTGGGCTGGGACTTAGGGAGTTGGGCTAAGATTTCAGCTTCACATTGCTGCGGCAAACTTAGTACTTTACAGAACCACTCTGAGTTTAATTAGGCGCGTTCCAATAAATCCAATTCATAACGTTCGTGGTAACACGGTGATAACTTTAGAAAATTGGGTAGGTATTCTGCCGTCACGGCTTTACACTGAGCGGAGACCATTTTGATACCCACCATTTTTAATATAGTTAAGTTATTATTGTTTATGCTTTTATTGCAATTTTTTATTATTTGCTTTTGTTGTACCAAATAAACATTTTTCTATGTCTATTCTCTATTTCTATTATAGGACGCTTGTATTGAAACTCTACTCTAACGACTTTATAACAAGTTTGGAATGTTGTGTGTGTAGTAGAGTTTTTGATAGAATCATATTTTTGCGATTGCAGTAGAATTGCATAGCATTTAGAGAGTTGTAGGTTTGTTAGAGTTCAATCTAATAGCTCCATCCAATTTTTCCAAATCAACTTCGAAATCGACTAACTCTTTGGTGTCATTAGTAATTTGTCACTACTAAATGACTGAAGCAGCCCGAATTTCCACAGGAGACGACGGATTTAAAAACAATATTAGAATGTGAAATAGCTCTACATTTTCTGTTGTACGTAGATAATAATTCAACATACGTACGAGTCGAGTGAGTTCGAGTAAAATAAGTACTATTCCGGCCAACTAAATTAAAGTAAGTCTGCTTGTAGCAATTGTCGTGATACCTATTACCTATTTAGACTAATTTAAACCCGACCTAGCTAGTAAAAGCAATCACTATGTTAATATTATGTAAATTAGTGAAGCAAACAATCGATTCCGGTTAGTCACGTAATATCCCGTGATGAGACAAACCAACAGCTGTCACGCCGATATCAAGAGTGGTATAGTTAAGGGCCTGTACACACTTAGCGAGGCGATCTCGCAGCGATAGTTCCGCGATAAAATAGACGCCGCGATAAAGCAGCGATCACGCGGCGGGTGAACGCCGCATCCATCAGTCAAATTCAAAGCGGGCTTAGCGGCGAAATTTCACGGCGTTTATTTTGTCGCGGAACTATCGCTCTGAAATCGCCTCGCCGTGAAATCGTTAGTGTGAACAGGTTCTAGGCTTGTTCACACGGCGTCTTTTAAACGCGCAGTAGATGCGTATGAAGCGGTTGTACTAATATTACTTACGAATTTCTTGCAAAAGTAAACAAGTAAGTAATACACTTTTCGTGTTAAAGTAAAATTTAGACAATGTTATTCCTAATCTCTCACAAATAACTACAAACAAGTAAGGACGATATAAAATAGTCTGCTAGTCTTTAATGCTCTAACGCTACGGCCGATTTGAATGTAGATATGTTTGATTTTCTTCCTGACTGTACGGGCAAAAGAGTGAAGAAGGCGCGTGTTTCAAGTTGTGAACTAAATTGCATTAGCTGCGTTTCGTGGCGTATACCGCGCTTCCTCCGTGCGTTTTGAAATAAAACACAACCAACTCATAGGTGGTAGTCACTATGTACGAGTATGTCTATGTATTATATTGAGGTTATTCATTATGGTACTATCTTGAATATGTTTATGCAGTACCTATAATGTGGTTAGTAGTAGGTTATTTTGACGAATCGAAAGAACTTGAATTTCAAAATGGTTTACTTGAATGAAATTAAATGAATTTTGGACCGTGTGCATTGACTTTAAGATAACAACTGCGGCAGTTCTCTGAACGGAGCTAGGAGGGTCGCGGGTTCGGTGCGCGGTTCGGGGAAGGTCTGTGTGTAATGAGCCGTCGGCGCCGGAGCCGTTACAGATGGTTTAATATCAGAACATTTTGTTACTAGAATTCGTTGACGTAATTAACTACGTTTAGATGACTACATGTATTTGCGGAGAGTTCAGGAACCTAAATGTGAAAAACTATAAATACATTATTGGAAGTTGTGTTAAACATTAAGTCCTATTACAAAATTTACAAACGTTAAAATTGGGTTATTATATGTATAACCCAAGGATTCAGCATGTGAACAAATATAATTATTAATCCTTACCACAGACCAAAGCCTCATTGTCGACCGAAATAATTAATAAACATACTCACCTTTGCCATTTATTTATTCGGTAAAATAACTTCAATTAAAAATATGATGCATTAATTTTCGTCGGTGGTAGCGAACATGCGGACCGCGTGATGGTAAGCGGTTACAGCAGCCTACGGACACTAAACAACCGCTTTGTTACTCGATTACAGAATTTGAGTTTGGATTCAATTCGATGCCTTTTAGAAAGACATACCAAATGAAAACGCACCGTTGACATCTATGATCAACAAGAACACACGTACGCGACACTTTGAGTACTCTGCTCTCTGAATGCTTTGGGGATGGCAAGCGTGATTGATCAATCCTGCTAAAGTACCCTTAATAGATTTATTATTAAAACTGAGGCTTAGAAGCCTTGCATGAAATTATCCTATAGATTGTGCCATAACCAGGCATAACATAACACTGTTGCCTAGCAATTTGGTGTGAAAGGCTCAAAGTATGCAACCGTAAGTAAACAGGGATAAGAATAAAATGCTGGGCTTCACAGCATTCTGACGCACCATTGAGCTTTAAGAGCTTCGGCAGCCCCAATCCTCACGCACACGTCTGCGATGAACACGGAATTTTATGGTGTTGGGTGTGTACGAGGGTAGGAGCACAGTAACAGTAGGTTATCTAACGCCGTCCGCCGAGTTATAAGCCTAGCGTGCACACAGACACGCGGCACAGCCCGTACGTACTGGCCGCGATCCCGCCACCTTATCCCCCCGTATTTTACGCTAGCGTGTGCGTGAAATCGTGTGCCGACACGGCGCGCGACGCGCACGCACACATTCAAACCGTGAGCGGCACGTTTGTATGTAGATATTTTACTGTTCTCTGTTTACTGTGGTGGAGGGTTGAAATCTCACACTAGTGAGTACTATTAGGTGCACAGAGGAACTGTCGAGGACTTTGTCGCGTTACTTTGTGGGAACATTCTTGAGTGCTACGGTTGGAGACGTGACTGATCGCTACGGAAAGTGCTGACGTTTTCCTTTTTGAATTCTCAAGGTGTTTGAATTTTGTCACCTATTGCATTGAGTTCTTTGTAATTCTATGTAAACTAATTTTGATAAGCACTTAAATCATTATTGTTTTCGGAAAATCACAAATCGTAAATGTAATAATAAATGACAGAACAACAAAATAAATCAATTCAACAAATTCCTGTGCGAATAAACAAACTAAGTACATAATTGGAATTGGAATTGGAGTGTTTCATTGGAATCGCGAGTAATTAATTAAATTAATATTTAATTTAATTGTATAGAACTATAAAACGTACAATATTAAGTAAGTAAATAAAAATACGCCTCCATTTCCCTACTTGTTGAAGATCTGTCATAATGTCCCGAAAAACATTCAATAGAAAACATTTAACCATTCGGAGAGCTTTACTACAAAGAATATAACTTACTCATGAAAATAACCCGCTCTTACAGTTAAATATGTGCTAAATAAATCGTCGATTACTGAATCCGAACAATAAACATCCGTCCGTGGCGCGGGCGGATAAATCAGATGAGCGCGCGAGCTTCAAACGATTCACCGCTTCTTCAGTGATGGGCTCATACTTGTGTTTCATCGTGAAAGAGTTGCGAATCAACGTGTTTTCATTTCTCAAAAGCAAAGTGATTAAGAACAACATGCTGAAGTTTAGGAAGCACTCGTAGAAAAAGAACATAAATTTATTGTGTCGATGATTTTTAAAGTGAGTTTTATTCAGCAATGTCCAACTTGAAATTAGTAATTGGAAGTAGGTATTCATATAAAATTGAATAGTTAAGTAATTAGTTACCAACGACTATTTCAAATTACCAGTATCTTCCTGTAAAGTAGATTCTAATAACTAAACGATAGCAATCAATTAAAACTAATTATAACCTTAGAATTGATTATATCTACCTATTAATCACACAAGAACTCCCCTCATTACCTTTAAAGGGTATTATTAATGTTATTTCTGTCTATCAGAGCGTATACGTCTTATTTAAATACAGCGAGCGCAGTCACGTACCGCTCGTTCCAGCGAAACTATTATGATGTCGGAGCTATTTCGCGGAGCAATAAAATTTCCACTCATCGCAATTCAATAGTTGCGAAGTGGAGAGCGGGAGGAGGGGGGGGGAAAGGGGGGGGGGGGTGTCAAATTTACTCACGGCACAGTATAAACCATACAGTAGGCTAAATCAAATCAAATCAAATCAAAAATAGCTTTATTTAAATAGACCTGTTACAGAGTACTTTTAAATCGTCAAATCTAATTAACAAACAAAACATACTTAATAATAGACATGAATACCATAATATTAAATGTAAACAATAAATATACTGTACTTAAATAAATGTGATGCTACCACCGGATCGGAAAGTTGTTTCTGTACTGAGAAGAACCGGCAAGAAACTCAGCAGTTACTCTTTTCAACTGTTTCTCTTTTTTACAATAATTGTTAGTATATTACAACAGAACTTAGAACAAGATAGCACAATAAAATTCATAATTTATGAAAAGAATAACACTCTTAGGTACATCGACGAGAAGCTATATAAAACAAATCAAACATTGTTAGTGTCTTAACCTAAGTATGATTGTTGATATAACAATAGTTAATTAGACTCCGTCGGGAGCAGAGAGCTTATTCCCAAGCATTTCTATCCATGATATAATCTCTAGTGGTGTAATATCCCTTTTTCAGCAACGTAGCTTTAATGTGACTTTTAAATCTATGTAATGGCAGCTTACAAATCGCTTCCGGAACTTTGTTATAATAATGTACACCTTGCCCCATAAATGACCCTAAAACTTTCTGCAATCTGAAAAATGGTAGCGCAATTTTATCTTTATTCCTAGTATTTTTAGCATGAATATCGCTGTGTTTGGTGAAAAGATTGATATTTTTTCTTACCAAGACAATACAATTGTAAATATATTGCGAAGCTACAGTTAGAATACCAATTTCCCTAAAAAGTTCCCTAAGAGTGGCCCGTGCTCGCAGCTTATAAATGGATCTAATAGCTCGTTTCTGAAGAACGAAAATTGCTTGTATGTCTGCTGCCTGACCCCAAAGTACTATTCCGTAGGACATAATACTGTGGAAGTAGCTAAAATAAACTAAGCGAGCGGTTTCAACGTTTGTCAATAGCCTTATTTTCCTAATAGCAAAAGCAGCTGAGCTAAGCCTACCTGAAAGACTTGTCAAATGAGGGTTCCATTGCAATTTTGAATCTAGGGTTATTCCAAGAAAAACTGTGGAGTCCACAAGCTCCATTTTATCATCATTGATTTTTAAATTTATGTCATTATTATTTACGTTAGGCAATTTAAAATTAACACATTTCGTTTTCTTCGCATTTAGCTGCAGATTGTTAACTGTAAACCAATGCAAAACTTTCGAAAGCGCTTCATTAACATCGTCGAAGACGTTTTTATTTCTATCAATGTTAAAAAGTAAAGATGTGTCGTCTGCAAATAATACTATATCACATAGGTCTTTAACATAAAAAGGTAAGTCATTAATGTATACTAGGAACAGAAATGGACCAAGAATAGATCCCTGTGGAACCCCTAATTTGACTGGTGATCCAGAAGATAGTACCCCATTAATCTCTACTTTTTGGGTTCTGAAACTAAGATATGAAAGAATCAAATCTAACGCAGTGTCCTTTACTCCGTAAAAATCAAGTTTCCGTATGAGAGTCTCATGATCGACGCAATCAAACGCCTTGGATAAGTCACAGAAGACGCCAAGAGCGTTCTGCTATCTAAGGCCGCCCGCCGAGTTATAAGCCTAGCGTGCACACAGACACGCGGCACAGCCCGTCCGTACTGCCGCCTCCCTATGCCTCCCTATTTTATGCTAGCGTGTGTGTGAAATTGCGTGTGCGTGATATCGCGACACGGCGCGCGACGCGCACGCACACATTCAAACCGAGAGTGGCACGTTTGTATGTAGATAGCTTACTGTAAGATTATACTGTGCTCACGGTGTCACGGGCGTGACACGGCGGAGATGGATCGCGCCGCTCCATCATGATCCGTCACGGTGACGCTGAGGAACGAGGAGTGGAAGAGTGGCGTGCGCATGTTAAGTAATTCTGGAGCGAGTGTCGAGTATACTAACATGAAAGTATGCGCGACGCCCGAAGATAGGATGCAGCCTAATCTGTCGTCGAAACAACATCTATCAAGGCGATCTTAAAGCTCAGCCTGTTCCTGTCGAGATGGACGATAGCGTTAAGACAAATTACTTAACTGAATTTTATAAGTTAGCTGGACATGAAGTACTTATATACGTTTTAAATATAAAATGTGATGGTTCTCATTTAATCATCTATTCCAATCGTAATAAGTACATGGTTACAGTTAGTGAGCAGTACAGCAGCTGCATCGATGGTAAAAACATGAATGTTAACTCAATAAGGCTTAAAGTGAGGGTTTACGAGAGCAGAAAGATTAACAACATTCACAATCAAACTTCATGTTAAAAAATATCCCTTTTATTTAACAATAGTTCTGTCGGCATTGGCTGATGATACTGTCCTACTCAGAATTAAGCTCACAGTGGGACTCAGAAGGGCACATGGTACAACATTCACAACTGAACATCACATAGGTACTCGTACGAACTTACCAAGCCCACGATTAAACTTGCAAATTTGTCACAACTGAGTGACTAAACATAATATGATCTGCTTTACTCTAGCTCAAGCTGTTGTCTCAGGTGAATATGAAATCTTGCCCTCTGATGCTATGCTCGCAGTCATGCGGGACTTGGCTCAATAAATAATTCACATACGTAAACAACATACAACGTCCACTTTCAGGTCACCGTTGAATTATTAAACATTCGACATCTCGATACGATGCATATTAAACTTTACCAAGAGGCATTTAAAAATAGGCCAGGACTAACCATAATTGTTCTTAAAATTCACACTCATGTTTGTACGAATAAATGATAACCATTCAAATATTTTGTACTTCAGTGCATAGCCTGAAGTGTGAGCGCAATTGCTACGTTTTACAGATGAGGAGTAAACGTATAAACTTCTATGAATAATGTCCGTAAATTTAGCTGTGTATCCGTTAAATGTGGTAACCATTAAGGACGGCTCTGGTTTCAAACAGACGGTTTATATTGCGTAAGTTTTTCACGACAAGGCGGATGAAGTCGTTAGTGCACGAGTCCGTTGAAGTTGAGCGCTTAACGCGAGATTTAGAGCGGTCGACGGAGCCGCAGCGCCGGCCCCGGGCCTATTAGAACACTCATAACACGGATTCTTGTTATTGATAACGTTCCGCGGAGTCCGCGCGTCAAGGAACCGAAGCACGTCTGATCTATTGCCAAGTACAGCAATCTGTCTGAGCAGAGCGACACTCGCGGGCTGCAGTTTGCACCTTACTGTTTAGGATTTAAAGGTCAAGCCGGCGATATTTGGAGCTGGGTTCTTTGCAGATTGGTACAAAGTACGGCTGTGGCTGTGGCAATAAATTGCATTCCTTGGCAGACGCATGGGAAAACTATCGCAACATGTCAGCGACAGCGCCGCGGCTCCGGGGCACGGTCGCGACGTGCGACTCCGCGCGAGCTCCGTTCACAACTTTTTGCGCAACGTCCCACTCCGCCAACAATGCGAGCTCATTCAAATCTGAAGAGAGCTCAGTTCTCCCCTCGGTGCGAGCTTGAATCTATAAATCATTTTTTCCGTGAAATTGGTGGTTCCTATTAAAAAACATTCAATTACGCCGCAAAGTAAGTAAAGATCTGGAAATGAGATTGCGTAAACGATGTTGGGGGGCAGACTATAGTTAAGTATTAGGTAGTATACCTTATTGATTTACAATGTAATGAGGTTCAAGGTTAATTAGGTTTCTCGAGGACTTTACAATGTCGTGTTTAATTGGTGGTGATTACGTAAAGTCCAAATAAGAGTAGCGGTATTTTAGAATTCCTATGATAACAACTCAAATTCGCATACAAAACATTTTGTAGCATACATAGAACGTATACGTCAACGAATGTGACGTGTCTTGCATTTTGTACCTAAATAACTTCATTATATTAATATTACGTTGTAACCAACTCATTTTAATGAACCCAGATAATCACACTAACACTAAATAGAACACTAAAATTTACAATGACACATTGCAACGGGGAGGTTACTTTGAAATTAAAATTAGTAAATTAAAATAAATAAATAACATTGGAAATTATCAACACCAACAAAAGGTATGTATCGAATCTTGTATTGTATTCCGGAATAAACAATATCATTTCATATTCCACACAGCGCGCCATCGAGCCCCAAACTAGTAGGACCTACTATGGTAACTAGACAACGGATATAAATACTTAAATCGAATATTTATTTGTTTATTACTACAATGAAATAACAAAAATAAGTTCCTCACAAACCTCTTTCGTGGTTCAATGCGAGTGCGAGTTCCACTTAGTTTAAAGTGGACGACCCGGTTTAGTAAGGTTCCCTCTCACACTGAAATCTCTATGATTCTGTCAATAACTTACTGTTATGATTAATTTGGAGTAAGTTATAGAAAATATACAGACATTCACTTTTATCAGAGCTCTGATTCGATTATGGACAATTTACACTGAAGGTCACATGCCAGCTGACATGTTACGCTGATAAACATAGGTAGGTAATTAGTTTAATATTTCAAATGCATACTTAAATAGACAGGTTCCTACTAAATCGTATTAATTCAATTTGATGACTTAAAATTAAGTAACAGGTATGTTAGAATTAAGATAAATTCTATTTAATGTGTAGCACTGCATAATTTTTTTAAATCGATATGAGTTCCTGAAATAGCGAAATTGAGATACTAGTAGGTAACACTACTTACTTACTTAAAAATAATTGTACTCTTCGAATGAAAAATCGATTCCTTAAATTCCCTGACAAGGCGGTGAGTCTAAAGCCTGACACCACGGTGTCGTCACGACGTGACGACGTCTGCTGTTGCACTGCACACTGACGTCACCGCGAGCCGTTATCTCAAACTATAACTGGCACAAGTACATGAACCGCGACGACGCGACGCGCGGCGCGCGGGGGGCCCTGTCGGCCGGGTCGCTCAGTGGGTTGCCGCGCGCCGGCCAGTACGCGAGTGTCCCGTCTCGCTACTCACGCGCCACCACTAAAATGGCGAATAAAAATAAGATAAAATCGTATTGCAGTGTATTCGGATGTTTAAATAATAACAGAGATAAAACTCTCACGTTCTTCTCTATGCCGAAGGACCCTAAAAGGTGAGACACTTTACGTTTACTTAACGGCAGGTACCTTATTGGGTTTATTATTCTTATATTGAGTACATTATAAACTACCACGCGAAGCGCGCTTTCACGCGGCGCGGGCGATCGTATTTGTGTATGTGTGTGTGTGTGCAGTTGTTTAAGTAGGTTATTTCGTGTTAATGTTTAGCATTGTCACATTTTTATAGCATTTATAACTATTATAATTTAAAAAAAAACTACTAATAGGTCATGTATTCCTCAGTAGTTGCATTGCTTACAACTTTTATATTCATTAGACCTAACTTTTTATTATTTTTCTTACAATTACTGTTTTATGGTAGCAGTCGGTCATGTAGGGTCATCGATAATGCCATCTTAGGCTCGCTGTTTTTTCTGAATATAAGGTGGAAATTGAAAAAAAAAAATATACAATAAATAATGTTTGTTCCAGACGCCGGCTATGGCTGAGATTAATCAATAGAAAAGACTTATTAGAAAGAAATGAAATGAAGAGACAAAGCCATTTAGTGTGTTCTGCGCATTTCGAAGAATCTTCAATAAAAATAATTAGACTTCTCAAAAAAGATGCCATTCCTACATTGGCTTTGCCCGACTTCATTTCAAGCCCACCTTGTGGAACTTCCCAGCCAGAAGTGGCTGCATTGCCAAAAGTAGCTATATTAGAAGGCTCTGTATGTTCACTAGCAACATCTATGCCCGTACAGATCAAAGACGAAGCTACTCTATTACCGAATGTTAGTATTGTAGAAGGTTCTGTATGTTCATTAGCACCATCTACGTCTGTAGAAATTGAATACGATACGGGCCCAATTGTATTGTTGAAAGAAATAAAAAAAGAGGGCGCATGGTATTTAGACTCTGAAGCACCATCTACGTCTATACAAACCGAAACTCTCATCAGAAATGAGATGAATATAACTGCGAGTATAAAAACTGAACCAGAACAAACACCTCAAACGATGGAAGCGGAGACGCAAACTATTACGACACGGACTTTTGCAACAATGAAAAGAAAATTTGCAGAGGAACCTAAAGGAAACAAAAGTTAAATGCGGAGTGTTAACTCAAGAAATCAATGTAGCCGAAAAATGAAGAAAAAAATACTCTAAAATGTGTAATGACTAACTGAACAGCTTGATGGCAAAAATCATTATGTACTAATTAAAACTAAAATTATGTACTATAACTACTCTTTTATTGTAATACTAGCGGTCCCGACTTCGTTCTGTCTTCAATGGTATTAGCTGTGATGGTTATTGTCATGTCGATCCTGTGACAGGTGAATCACAGGAAAATTATGGAAAAGTAGGTGTATGGATTGCAAATTTACAATTTTTAAAAGTGTGTCTTCCTATAGAAATTGCCTGCCTGAATATGCCTTAAGCAAAGATAAATTCAACTAATAAAAGACAAGATAATGAGCATTTTCCGAGTTGCTGTTGTCGGCTTCGTTTTGTTCAAACAAAGTTTTGACTATTTTAGACGACAAATAATACGATTGGCAACCCTACTGAGCAATCAATGACGTCAGCATTCAGGGATAAAGAGGCAAAGAATGTCTAATCTAAAATTGTACATCTGAAAACTATTGTTAATTTGTCATTGGTTGTTCCGTGTTCCGTTCCGGGCTGGACCGGAAAGTAGAATAACGAGCCAATTCCATCGAAAAGTAACACGTTCGAACGGATATAGTTCGAAAGGCATGTTCTAGATTAGACAAACTCTAGAAACATACAATACAAAATGATGTTTGGCTTGCGGCTTGTAATGAACTTTCAAGCTGATTTTACTAGAGTTTTATGGTATTTGTTTAGTAGTCTTTAGTTGATAACAACGCAATGTTCTGTAAGCCTTTGTTGACGATCTATTATTGTAATAAGACGTCGTGTACCGCGCAGGGGGTCGGGAGCGGGCTGAGTTCTGCACGTGAGTCCTTTCCAACCTTTTTGTCGCGGTATCCTATTACGTATGGATTGGAATTCTCAGCGGACGTCGTGTTCCAGCTCTAACTGAAAAAGCTTCTTTTTATTTCCGAGAAAGAACACAAATTTGTCTCTTTCAGTTTGGATTAGTTGCTAGTCCTAGTTTTAAAATAGCTTTAGCTGCTCACATCCAAGTTGTTCGTGTAGGAGGATGTGTTAACTAGGTACGTGCGTTATCAATTTCTAAGAATTTCTGGTGCGAGGAGCTAACAAAATACTAATAAAATAAAGAATGAATTAGAAAAATACTCTTGTAAGCTTAAAAACGTCAGGATAGCTTATGTTGTCGTTGCATGGTAGAGTAGGGGTAAAAGGAAAAATCTTTTATTTTTCAAATGTCAGATTGGTCGGGTTGTCGGGCGCCGGCGTGCGTCCCGCGCGGCTGTCGGTCCGTAATGAAGTATTGAAAGCATTCAATAGCAGCGCTCCGGGTTTAATGCGGGATTCAATTGAAATACATAGAGTTCGATCAACATATTTATGAATCCCGACAGTTGTTTGTCTGCCCTCTATTCCAGCGATATACGTACCTATGTAGCTGAATCGGTTATTGAATAATTCGTGGAATATAAATTGTTATTGAGCACGCAGTCGTCGCCGTCGCGGTGGCCCGCCTGCGTCGTGGTCTCCCCCACTCGGTATGGGGGGGTTTATAGTCAAAAACAACTTTTAGTATTAATATTTACATAGCGGGCACGGCAGAAAGCACGTCTGGTTGCTAGTCGCTATGTGATGTCAAACGACGCTTGCTGTTTGACTTTCTTCTTAGTACCTACGGAGTTGATATTACTCACTCCCCTCTAGCATAATAAGATCAGTGTTTTGAAGTAGATACTAGAAACTACTACAGTGTTGGTCTGGCGATGCCCGGATCGCAAATAAAACATTTGCAAAATATCTGCAAAAAAGGAAGCTCCACGATTCGATCTATTCCTTTCTAATACCAAAAAGTAATACCAATGGTATTAGTTTGTAATCGTAATAATTTTCTATTCCCGACGAATACCAAATTTTAAATATTTCAATGTAGTTTTGGTATTCGTCGGGAATAGAAAATTATTACGATTACAAACAAATACCACTGGTATTAGTTTTTGGTATTAGATAGGAATAGGTCCACGATTCTATGAGGTGTTTTTTTTATAGATAACAAGTAGACGGATTGCGAACAAACCATCTTTTCTGGTCTATAGTGGACTTAGCTGTATTTGACAATCAATTAACCGTAAAAAGGTAATGGTTATGATATAATTTATGATTTTGGATGCTTATCAGAATGAGTCACGCGATGCCGCACGTATCAAATGTATGAAAATGATAATGAGGCTTCGGCTGTGAGTGTTATGTCGACTAAAATTACACCATCTGAGCATCATATTTAAAAAAGCGTAATACATAAGTACTTAGTTAAGTACGTTGTTTAAGTATTTTTTAAGACAAGTTTACTCCGAATACTTAAAAGTACTCGATAACCGATTGGCAGAGACGTAATTGAACAAATAAGTGTTCAAGTTGGGGCCCTAAGTTAGAGCCGGACTTTTTGCAGACATCCGAAGTTGTGAAGTCAGGTCGTCCGGCAATTTATTCCCGTTGTAATGACTAGCGCTCGCCGTCGGGTCTGCTCTTTACGACTGCGGTTCTAAACTCCGAGTCCGCCCCTGCTTGAACAGCTTACTTTGTTTGACACAATATGTAAGCTTTTTGGTTTACTTTTTAGTCGTAAGTCTAAATGGCTCATATTGTACTGTCGACGTAAATTGCATGCATTGTTTTTGTACATTACCAGGTAAAGTTTGGTTCTATTGTGTTTGTTAACTAGTAGGATCATGTATGATATTATTATACTAACGCTATGCAGAAACTCAGTTTTAATTAGAGACAGTTAATTATTTTAAAATGTTCACTCATGTTTCTCACACTTGAAAATAAGCCATCTCAGGTTTCGTATCCTTAATTTATATCTTCTCTACAGATTTCCAGAGAGGCCAATTAATTAGATCTAAATTAGATCGTAAACTAAAGTTAGACAGGAATGGTTTAGAGCAGTGGTTACCAGGGCTTATTTCGCAAGTGTCGCCGGTTCCATTTCTGGCTAGTGCTAATATTTATAGAATTAGGGCTGCTTCTAGGTGTTCGTGGTTTCTTTGTTTGTTCTGGCTTTCATAACACATGAGCATACTTTACTTTGGAACCAGAGCAATAATGTTATGTAATGTAACGTTGTTTCTCGTTAATATTTAGAACATTGAGTCTTCACCCCACAAAAACGATCGCGGGTCGGATCACACGATGAGCAGACCGATAGCATCAACAGAGCAAGAAGCCTACTTCGGCGCAAAACTAACATAGTTTTGTAATACTGGTGGTAATCTGTAATGTAATTCACGTAGCGTTGTGTTAATAAATTTACACGTATTTTGGTCACCAAAATATGATGCTTAAAATAACTACCTACTAAAAATAACCCAAATTTCGAATCATAAGCATATTTGTAACCGTTCGAAGATTAACGATAGCTCGTGTTTGAACGTGAGCAGACCCCCAGACCTGGCAGGGGTCGCGGCAGTCGCGTGGGTGGCATTCTGTGTGTTTACCGACAGTTCACGGTAGAAGCGCTCGTAAAATTTAAAATACAGAAAGTTCCTGCTTACCTGGTGAAATAGGAACGTTGTACACATTGACCGCGCACTCGAACTTAGCTGGAGCTTATTGCCACTGTTTCTATCATTTTCTTCCATGGCGGAATTAACGGCAATGCTACCTAATTTTTATACGAAAAAACACCATTAAGTAGTTTCATCATGGAACATAAAAATGGAACTAGTGTCTCTAAAACCTCTACACCAATAACTGTTTCTTTAATATTTCCCATTTGAATCTAACGACGAAAAATTACCCTGTTTTTACTAAGCAAAAAACTACAAAATAAGAAAACTATTCAGCAGTAATTATGAGACTAGACGTTTCTTTTATTTCGTTTTTTTAGTAGAAAGAAAAAGGTTTTGTAATATTGTTTCGACTGATGCCATTATTAAAATAATACAGAGCAGCATAAGATTTTTAAACAAATTCATTTAAAGTCAAGAAAAGTTTCTATTAGTTACAAACACTACTTATAAATATTCAGGCCTACTGTCTGAAACTACCGTTTTTTCTCACAGTATAACGTTCACGTCTATTCATAGCCACAGCTAAAGTCTAGCTCCTAATTTATATTTTCAAGCTGTGTGCCAATTATTTTTTCTCTCGCAAGACTCCCCGCCCGCCCGACAGCCGCCCAGACTCATAATTACGATCCCGTATTTGGCTTCCTGTTATTATTAGTCTTCGAAGTCCCACTCGGTTCGGACTAATGACTTCACTTGTCTGCTTACAAATTGTGCCGAGGCTTCTGCGCTCACAATGCTCGCTATAACAGACAAGGTTGCTCCAATGCAAGGCGGGTACTAATAACTAACTGTCGGGTACGAAAATGTAGAGTTAAGTACGGCTTTGCATGAGGTTTTGTATGGAGCATTTGCCCTTCGAAAGTGAATCAGGATACTACGGAAGGAATTTTGAGTGGCATCGTTCGATACCGTTGCACATTTGATCATTATGAATATTCTCTTACTAAAATTTTCGCCTAAAAATATTTCGATCGAGCTCAAACACAGAATAACATCAAGAGAGAAATAAATAGGTACCAAATAACCTCGGGCCTTCTGGTCCCAAGCTAAGTGAATCTTGTACTTTGCGAACTAAACAACGGATAAACACAAACAAATGTATATTTTTTAAATATAAGTGAACATAGGCAACACGCAGACCAATACCAACAGACATGTTCCTTAATGTAATGTTTGTACTGGTACCGAACCCGCGACCTCTGTTGTAGTAGAAAACTTTTCAACCATTAGACCAACTCGGTCATTCAATATGCATTCATGTTTATTTTATGTACTTGTGAAAAAAAACATTCTATAAAGGGGTATGTGTATCGTGAATGTGGGAGATAGGTATGTCTGCGTTGCGTGGGGGACATTTTAATACCGCGTTGACATTTGACAGAATCGCGTATCGTGCCCGCCAACCGTGTCTATGCACAATGCACCCTGTGCCTCGAGTTGTCTTGCTGCGTCAATGTCGACCTTGTATCTTTGTCAGAAGGGGGTTGTGAGTGCAAGGCTGCGCTGGCAGTTGCATAAAGAGCGGTATCTGGAGCGTGCACGTCCTCGCTGGTCGGGTGGCGACCTCCTGCGGCGGATTCGCGTCGGATCTGTTACAACCACTTTATTAGATGGTTTAATTGCGAGTACCTGCTTACAACTTAGTATCTACTTGATAGAAAGAGCGCGTTACTTAAAATGTGCCACTCCGTGTATTGAGCGATCTACCTAACACGCATCTTTATAACGCATGAAGTCAAAGCACTATATAGAAAGTACTTAAAAAAAACATTGAATATTAATCGCTTTATAACCACCTAGTGGCACCATAAGATCATGGCCATCGCCGCAGAGAATGAGATATCTTATCATTCCGTAGCTCATCCAGACGAAGCCTCTTTGTATAAAAAAGACAATTTCAGGCAAACGTTATAAAAAATGTGTGTGTCAGGCCACAGTTTTTAAAAACAGCCTATACAATAAAGTTATGTTATGCGACCTGTAATACAATAATCTGTAAAGCATTAATTCAGTTAACTCGACAGATCCAGCGTAATTAATAACAACAAGCCGGCTCAATAAAACCTTGTTCTCATTACAGAAGCCATTTAGGTCATTCCGCTGTTGAAGCGCGTGGTTTAACGGAATTAATGGTAACCTATTAAGCATTATCAATATGGGGTGATCAATAGCATAATTTGGAAGGTTTCTCGTGAGCCTATCTGACGCAGCTGCGGCTGAACAACACGCAGATTAGCGACTCGTTACTCATGCGATGATGATGAATGGTCATCATCATCATCAGCCTGTTGCAGACCACAGCTGGACTAAAACAACACCGCAAGTCCACAAATTTAAGGAAACTCAGCGGGCTATGCCCGGCGTTTCTCTGCGGGTCAAATTAGAAATGAGGTGATCCGGCAGAGAACCAAGGTTATCGACATAGCCCACAGGATTAGCAAGCTAAAATACCAGTGAGCTGGCCAGGTTAGCCGTAGAACCGATAAACGTTGAAGTAAACGCGTTCTTGAATGGAGACCGCGTCTCGGCACTCCATTATCTTCACCAAATTACTTGTCTCACAATTCCCCCCTCCCGCTCTTACGGGGTCACGTAAGATCACTTACCTCCATATATAACTACAGAACATTACCTTTGAAGGTAGAAGATTGGTGGAATGTCTAGGGAGACTAGTGCCTTTGTCGGTAAACCGAGACTTCGCCGGAACCGCAAGCTGTAGCGAGCTCTTTCAGCCTGTCGACGCGCGGTAACATTGCAATTCACATTGTTATGATGTGGATGTTATTTCATCAGCTATTATGCACCTACTATTGTGAAATTAATGTATTTCATGACCCTGTTGAAACTGTGAAATGAGGTCGTTCTACAACAGGTATCTGCGATGCACAGTTTAGGTCTAGTTCAAGAATTCCAAAACAAAATTATTATTCGATATCTATTTGTCCTTTACAAATCGATACCTCCTACGTAAGTTGTTGTATCCCCAAAACTGCAATTTTACAGGAGAGCGTTTTAAACATTCAGACTGGCCTAGAAACTGCATTTATTTATGTAGCTTTGTGAAATTTGTTATATGAATAAAATATATGGTTTTATTAACTATGTTGAAACAAATATATGAAATAATTGCATATTTTCTGAGAATTGTGGCTTACAACATTTTACTACGGAATCCAGACTGTGAAAACTGTTGTATCTCATACATACAACATTATACTGTGGAACACAGACTGTGCCAGCTGTGATATCTCATACTTACAAGATTATACGGTGGGGTCTTGGTTTCATCTTTAGTTGTATCTCATACTTACAATATTATTTTATGAAGTTTAAGAAAAAGTTCGCTGTTGTAAATGATTCTAGTCTCACTATATGTCACATTAACAATACAATTTCAAGTGTATATTATTGATATTAGATAAATATTGTCAGTTAAGAAATAAAAGTTCAATTATTAATACCAAAGAAGAATGGTCACGTCCCATACAAAAAATCCCAGGCCCGACAGAAACGTAACATATCTCGTTTTTTTTTGGTATATTGTGAATTGTTAAAATACATATACTTTATATTCGAAATCAATGGCTAACACCAAAAAATATTGCCGTATGTTTTTATTCAGGCGATACACTAAAAAAATGCAAAACGCCTATTATCTATAAAATTCGTATAAGTATGTAATTAAATGACGAAACAATAGCTATGGTATGTATCTAGGTGATCAGGAGATGCAGTTGGATATATAAATAAACTCGTGATACAACGATCAACTTAGGATTCATTGAAATCGTGGTAGGTTTTCGATTATTTAGTAGCATCTATCAATTGCCGGTGGAGGAGGCCTATGTTCAGTAGTAGAAAGCTATGGGTTGAAATGATGATGATTATGATCTATCACTTGGGTTTCAGAATTGTAACAAATAAAAATAAAACTAATATTAAGTTATTTTGAATTTCTATAATATCTCTTGAAACAAAATTGTTTCTGCAGCCTGTTGCCGCTGTAATATTTCCATATTATATACTCCCCGGCTTTTAAATTCTAACTGCAATACGACCGTGCTAACCTCACGTGATAGGTGCCGATTGAGAATTTAATTAACTCTTCAATTGTAAATTGTGGAAAATGTTAAATATCCGGATCATTTCCAGTCAGTTTGTTTTAAACACTCCTGTGAAACGACACTCTTTGTTGGTTTAAATTATTTTCCTCCACATACCCAGATAATTGATTGGGGCGTTGTATATTTTGATTACTTATTTCAATGAAATCTTCTGTGTATGGAATGTCTCCGTAAGGATCTTGAAAATAATTAATGAAAGCTGCAGCAATTTCGAAATCTTCTAGTATGTATAAGCGGCACATGTTTGTTAAATAGTCTGTTTCTAAATATCTTGAAGTCACGCTTGAATCTCCCGTTTATAGTTTCCACGACCCATCGCATCATTGTGATGAGTCGTGATTTTTCTTCGGTGCTTAATTGCGTGTCTTGTGGTCGTTTGGTTGGCGGCATGTGAGCAATATAGCCATATGTTTCTATTAAAGGAATAAATAGGAATAAAGCCTCGGTCCAAAATAAATGAGTCTCCTTCATGGGAAAAAAGTGGAACTGTCCGTCTTCAATGGGTCCATCATGGTTTTGCAATCTCATTTTCATCATATCAGCATCGGTTGTCCGTACAGAGTACGGACAACCGATGCTGAGTACGGACCTATTATATCCAAAATATATCCATCCGCGCACACGATCATAAATGGTTTTATTAAGTTCCTATACTTATGAAGGCTATAACTGCGGCGTTGAAATAAATAGTTAAAACTTTTTTCTATGTAGGTTCCATTGAATATAACTGTTGGTTTTGGTGACTCTTCGTTACCAAACAAGACATTTGGCAAAACCCGGTTGCGGGCTATCACTTCGTCCTTGGTAATATGGTCTAAGTCTAGGTGTAATGGAACAAATTCAGTAATGAGACACTGCCTGACTTTATGTATTTTTCTTCCAATGGTACGCTCGGATATATTAAAAAATTAAGCCATGCTATTATTCGGCTCCCCTGATCGAATTTTGCACAAGTAGATAGCCAAGTCATTTCTGGGAGTATTTGAGGAACGATAAAGGCTTCGTATTTGACTCAGCAAATCGTTGAACTTGGCACTGTTTCTTCAGTCCAAAACCATAACTCGTCGTCAGAAACGTCATCTACTTTGAACGTATCGTATAAGCAGCTTGTACTTCTGTTGTGTTATCGAAAAAAACACTAATCATCAAATTTGCAAGCTCATTCATTTCTGATTCATTGAAACTTATTGAAAGAAACAGATAAAAACATACAGAACAAGGTGGTTAGGAAAAAATAAAACAAACAATAGAAAAATAAAGAATAATTTCGACCAGGCAGCAGTGTCACGATGTCCAAAATTAAATTAACCCCACTCAGCTAATACCTGGACCTGATAGGCTCAGACGCTGATTTTCAGTAGGGCCAACCGAGTGGACGCACCGACATTCGCAGCGACTAAGCAATGATAATTATAAAAATAAATATTTAAAATACATAAAATATAATGTGACGTGTACCCAGTGTAAAAGTGTGCAATTCAATACATAAATACTTTGGGGGAAGTGTATTGGTAATGGAGACTCTAAAACAAAAATGAAATATGACATTTTATTGCTTGTAAGCAAGCTATCAATTGAACGATCAAGGTTAAGGCTCTTTATCGGTGAATCAGTAAAGAGAGAGCGCTCTATAAATTACTTAACTAAAAATATAGGAATATGTGGTAACATTAAGCAAAAAATAAAACAAATTTTGACTATCAACTTCCGATGCAAACATTATAATTTACTACATACCACATTTATTTTTATTTTATTCCAACGTAAGACATTCTATGTATTACATACAACTTTTTTTGATGGACGCTTTACGACGTAAAATGTTGTATGTATCACAAATAACATTTTCTTATACTCGCTCAACAGCGTAAAATGTTGTATGTAAAACATACAACATTGCTGAATGTTTACTTGACAACGTATACTGTTGTATTTAATCTATACAACATTTTTTGTTGTTACATAGTTATAACGTATTCTAATCAATTATCAAGCCCTAATAACGTAACATGTGCGGAAAACTTGAAGCACTTGACACACGGACCATTTCAGCTCTCTCTCCGGCGTAGTCTGTTTTATCTAACCCATACAACACGCAAGCGCGCGATCTGCCCCGCCCCGCGCACCGCGTAAACGGTTGTCAAGGACTATACAGTCTTATAGTCCGTTCCCGTTCAAAAGTTACAACTCTTTACGTCTTGAAATTGCATGAAATAATTGTGTTTTCGTAAGTTTTAATTTTTTTATGCATAGATTACTAATAATAAAGCTCATTTTTAGTAAAAACGCAAAATCGCATTTTTGTGGGATACAACAACTTACGTAGGAGGTATCGAAATACTCTTTTGGTTTTGACACCACTTCGAAAACTTATTATTTACCTAGCAATGAGTTTTTAAATTGCCTTAAATCATACTTACCTCTTAAGATTATTATCTGAACTACAGTTTTGTTAAAAGATATTTTTTACTGTTATTTTTATTGCCAAAGTAATCTCACACAGCTTAAAGCTCAACTTATTAAAACCAGAATTGTGTACTCTAGTAAAAAAAAGGTTTCCTGCCATTTTCTGTAATAAAGCCTCATAATTCAGAAATTGATATGCACTCTAGGCTTATGCCCATACGAATTACATGGTAAGTTGACTATAGAGCCGTAAGTTTATACATGACTGCATTTTGCGTATTACATTGAAATGTGGCCGATCGTAAAACCTGACAACTTTTACGGGGCGAGCGCATAGCGATTTGTACAATAGCTTAAAGTTGCAAGCGGTAAAAGTAAAATTAATGAATGTTGTGTGCGAGCGAGCGATGGAGCGTGGCGCGGATTTTACACGGTTCGATTTACCGTCGGCGGAAACGAACACTTTGACGACGGGAAGTTTGTCCGTGTTATTCCCCCAGTCAGTCAAATGGCATGGCTGAAAGTACTCTGGATAAGGCGGAGAGTGCTCGCCACGTGGCGGAAATGTACCAGTAGTCCGTTGTCACGCGCAGCTTACGTAAATTTCCCTATCGCTGTGTATGTAAGCGTGCTCTATTTTTAGGGCAGACTAATCGGAGTTTCTGAAAGCTTTGAAACTTTTACGCATAGCAATAGGTTTGGCCACAACAATAAATCCTTACACACGCTAATTGCTTGTTTTCTTCATCTACTCACAGTTTAATTTCTTCTCTGAGAACATATACTCGAATAATTAATGACTATTGAGGCAGAACAGTTCTGTAGGAGATACCATTTGATGGCAAATAAAGCGTAGGCCGGCTACCAGCAAAGTCGATGGATGACCTGTTAAAAATCGCAGTGTTTGCAGTTTCGCAGTGTTTTGAGTTTGATGCATGAATGCCTGCTTGTTATTGGCAGTACGGGAATTTATAGGGGACCCTATGTTTAACAGAACTCGTACTTTGGTAATGATGATTTATTCAGCGACATAAATAAAAACACTGCAAAATGTAAAAAAAATAATGTTCTATACCAACGAAAATCCTTTCTCATTTATGATCAAACCGTAGCGGATATGAATTGGATAAGTTTCTGCTGAATATCGACTTTTGTAAATCCCTCTGTAAGAAAAAGTAACATAACATCGTAGACGGCAAGGATCCCGGGAGCATTGTGCTTGGGAGCAACAATGCGTCGATCCGGGAGTAAACAGGCATTGTTCACGGAGCCCTGAACCTCCCCCCACCCTCGCCACCAGGGCCCTGCACCAGTAATTACTACAACTGCCTGCGCAAACACTACCACTTCCACAATAGAGCAAATAAAAGCACCTATGTTTTTGTAGCCTGACAGTGTTGCCAACGCTGCAAAAAGTTAGCGCCGACAGCCTGGCATATTAATTTAGGTACTATATAAAGTTGTACACGAATGGAAGTCCCACAGCCCTCTACACTTCAGTAAGCTAGCGGATTTAAAAGTATTTTATGAAACTGTTAAATAACGAATGACTTTCGAATCTGAGTGCGGTTTCACAATAGAACTACAAAGCGTTTTAATGTGTGCAGTATTCATGTGCACAAATTTTTAAACAGAACTTAATGTAGGTTCAGCTCTACTCTTACGAGTTTCTTTTATTACAATTAAGAAACATGATGGTGTTCACAATGTTATCTGACAAAGTTGAATGTGTGATTAAAATAACAAATTATACAACAAAACAAAAGCGTAGAAAATGGAGAAGCATTTTCCTGAAATTTAAGTCAAAAGATTTCAGCAAAATTGTGTCCGTCCAAACCACACAACATTACATAGTACTTAAAATTATGTAAGTGAACTATTTACGAGAGCTGCTTTTCAACATTTATGTTTCAAAAAGTAATAGAGTGAGATTGCTGGGCATTAGACATTCGTTTTAATTCTTAGTGATAATCTGATTAAATGCGTTAATAGCCAAGATAGAAATACACCATCGTAAACTACTTATGGAGATAACAACAATAGTAGTTAACCTGCAGCTGTAAAGCAACTGTCTTACATTCGCAACAGCCATAAATTCAGCTCGCTCGCTCTCCTTAATTTCTCCAACATTTGTGTGCACATTGTAAGCGAGATTAGGTTCGCGCATAGTTGTGCTGCGAAAACTAAAGCACCGAAAAGGCCATAAACGGGCTTGCACACAGCTGGTCGAGGGATAATTTCATCTTAACCGACGCGATCCGCTTACGGACGAACGGACGGCTTTTATCGCGTTTTTATTACGTTTTGTCGTTATTGTGACAGTAATGCGCTCTTGAGCCGCATGACGCCGACGGAATCACCGCTGTCTCGCTGACTACCCACTAATGGCCGGACGGTTTATACCCAGCACTACTTCGGTTTATGTAATTGATGTAAATACAGATTACCCTAATAACCACATGCACTCATGGTTTTTGGAAAGTAGGCGCAATTGTATTGTCCGAGCCCAAGTAAGCCTTGTAGACACAATTAGTCTGGGCTTGTTTGGATTAAGGGAGTCACGATAACTCCAGCTTTGGTATTTGTGGAGAAACTTCGACCGAGCTAGTTGACTCAACGACCACCATATTTTATTCTATTCTGATTCAAAACTTGTGATTTGCATTCAAAATAGTTAACAAGTCGAATTTATTTACCGAAGGAATTGCTGAAGGACTTATGATTCTACGTAAAAACAGCTTGCAGACCTGTAGTGTTGCTTATCTTTTCATTGTTATTCTTCTGTCTGAGAGCAATAAGAAAAGATGATGATGAGGTACCTCAACTAAATAAATATTAGTAGTCAAAATGATATTTATATTTGGTATGCAATAAAGTATTTTTAATCTCATCTGAAAGCTACTTGAGACCACTGCAGTTTTGCTTTATAGCGGTCTGTAGTTGCGATAAAAAGCGTTGCTAAGGCACATTGGGCATCAATCGGAATGTGCGAGTAGATGGAGGAAATATAGTCCAATAAGATGGAAGTAGGTGCTCCATTAAGTGCCGACAATCTCGCTTATGGCTGCCATCAGCGCACGCGGCGATGTCGACTCGATTATCGCGAGCGGTTTGCGCAATTTGCGCGCACGACTCATCTCGCGCACGACAGGTATTACAGCAGTTCAAAAAATGAGCTCCGCGAGATTGCTTAACCGCACGTTGCCAGACGGCTGCGTCTGTTACTGAAACTGTATGATATCCTCGCGAGAAATATACTGGCTTCATTTTTAGATATTGCTGCGAGCGTACAAATATGGACGGGTGAATGTTTCTATGTACTTTTTGTCTACTTACTTTTGTTTTATTCTCAGCGAAGAAATATTTCTTGCGAAATTGCGAGTTTAGCATTTTTTGCTAATTACAGCTCATAATGTGTCTTAGTGCGCCATGGTTCTAATGTAATACTTTTTATTTTGTGCTCAGTGCTAGCCAACACCTGAGACTGCCCATTCGCTGCGCACATTAGCCGCGCAACCAAATGAAGTCATTACTCTCCATTACAATGCATTTAACTTCAGCATGCTGACTTTTTAATGCCTGGGGTTTTTAGATACTAAGCTGAATAGAATACGTCAGCAAGTACACTGCACGAATATATCGCAATCCATCAAACTGTCATCGTCACATTAAATTCAAATCTTATTAGCCTTTTTATTTAAATCTTGTAGAATCTACACGTTCACGATTATCTTAGAGTGATTACTTAGACTGAATTTCTTCCAAATGATTATGATAACATAAAATGTAAACTGATTTCGAAATATTTCATGATAAGTATTATCTGTAAATGTAACCCTACAATTCTCACTTTCCTTGTATTGTTTCCTTGGTAGTATTGATACAGATTCATTTCCTTGTGTAGTGTCACTAGTAAATTAAACTTGTGTATTATGTATGTGGTGTTTACCTTAATACAGTTATTTATGTAGCCTTAAGTACTTGTGCATGTTTGTATGTAACTGCTGCTGAACCTAATAAATAAAATAAAATAAAATATAAAATCTGCAAGTGTATCGACGTCACGTTATGTATGTGTGTAGTGTGACCACAGCATTATGCAGGCGGGCTTGTCCCCGCTCGTGTGTCGGCTCGCATTGCTCGCAGCCATCCATCGCGAGCGGACAACGACTCTGTATCAAATGTCCCAGCCTAACCTCAGAACGTGCACAACACCATGTACAGGTACAGTCGGCATCAAAATGATGTGTGCGTACCGACTGATTAATAATGACTGAAGTAGGTACTTAAGAAAAGCAACCTTATCGCTACAGAGTTGAAATGGTCTTTCACTTGTTTTGAATAATAGTGAAGCTTCAAACGATATACATTGCAGTATTGCAATTGCTTTAGTCAAACTGTCAGTCGCTTTTTGTCCACTTTGCGATGTGGGCTCAATTATAATTTTGGTGCCGACTGTACTATCTTCGTTCGCAGGAAATCGGAAACCGAACCAATGAAGGCGGCGGCCATGACGCGATTTACATTCTTTATCATACTTAAACAGGCCATTGAAATCTATTTGAATAGTAATATGAATAACGAATGAGATATTATCATAATGAGCGGCCATTCGCTTGTTCATCGAAATAACACCGTCCCTTCGAGACCCTTGGCTTTCGGCTTTAATTAAAACGTGAATGAAGAATCACTTCCACTTATAGTTTCGAATAGTCTCAGCTTTATTGTGCTTAGCCTGACCCAACTGAGGTCGTTGCAGGCACGTTAGACGATATCAATTTGTTCCCTTCCATTGCTGTTCCGAGCTTGACTGTTAAGTTTAATAGCATTGTAGGAGAGCGTTGGACAGGGAGTGTCGTTAAAGGCGGTGGTTAGTGGTGGGTTGTTGGTGCTGGCTCGTACGTGTTCAAGAGAGCGGCGGCGGGTGTGCAAATAACAGGAGGCGCAATTTATCGTCGGGTCGTTTTTCCTCGGCGCGTTTTTGGCAGGAAGCGCGGCCGTCGCCGCTGCCAACGGTAATGGTGCACATTCCGCCCGCGGCTCACTCCTGGACTCCCGACGACAGACGCCGTGACGTCACTCGTTTGGCATTTGTTATTATTGTGACGACTTCTCTAGAAGATCATTGAACTATTTTTCGTACTCAATTAGTGACTTTACTTTCAAACACAGTCGTTAGTTGACGAAAACTAAGACTTGGTTTGACAACATAGCCGGTTAAACAAGTCTTAAGATAAAGTTATTGTTTAAAAAACAGGGTCTTGGCCCTGGTTGGTTATAGGTCGGACAAGTTTCTAAATAATAGAGAAACAAGTTATTTTATATACTTTAGTGCTAACATTTTAGCATTAGGGACAATGCATTATCATCTTACTGAAGATAGGAAAACCAGAAAAACACATTCGGTCTTGGCTTCAAGCGGGAATCGAACCCTCGAATCGATTGGAGAAACAGTTTGTAAGCGTAGTCAAGATAGTGTGTTTATTTTGTTAACTCCTAGGTTTCTGCACCAACGTTAAAACTTAAAACTAAGAAGAAGTAATAGTTGTTTTCTAGCACACGCTCCACAGATATCTTAGCCTCAACACACACTGGTACTTTATGTTGCTATGTAACGTAAGACAAATAATTTTACTTGTTGAGAAAACACACAGTTCCCATTCGTGCATATGTTAAGAACTTTAACCCTGCGATATTACCATAAATGTTTTTCTGAAGTCACGTCTATTTATGCCGCTCAGTGGGTTTAATGGCTTCAGTAACGAGCGACAGCGACATGTTAAGCCTAACACATTCGTTTTATACTAAGTAGCATAATCGAGGTAGATAAGAATGAATAGGGGAATAAATTCGGTCGTACAAAGTAACGCACAGGTGTTCTGTGCGCGGCGTGATATTGAATCATTAATTAGAATGAGCTACACGAATTAATTATATTCAATTAATATTCGTCTGTTTGCGCCCGTCGTTGTTTATTCGCGAGCTTATCGGACGTATTGAAAGCTCTCCCCCCCTCACCGAGGGGGGCGTGTTGCTGGGCTAATGAGCAAAGCATACTCGTACGATTCTTTTTCCGAATATTTTTTAACTAAACATAACAGCTCAAAGAGTCTAGACTGAATCCGTAAGTGGTCTCGAATAAATAGTGATTGAATTTTGTTATTCTCTAAGCCGAATAAAAAACCGCCAAAGTGTGTATCGAGACAAAATTATTATTTTTACTAAGTAAAAATTCAATAAGGTTCACTATATACGCAAAAATTGGTAAAGATGTGATAGCTTTTCTTTTATGTTCTCTATCTCACTCGCATTACATATCAAAACTACTAAGTAACTTCCAGAAAGGAATGTAGCGATGGACTGAGAGGAGGGACTGGGACAATTGATTTTAAAAGAAATAATTCGAAAACGAATTATGAACTATCCACAACACTCCACACACACGCACACCCGCGCTATATTTGAGAATGTTTCCAGCGATAAATATTAACGACCTCTCACAAGACCGAAAAAAAACCTATCTTACGAGTCCATCCCGTTCACTAAGGAGAATAGGTGAGAGATACAAATTAGTGGAATTAGACAGATAGATAGTCGTCTATCTGTTCACTCGCTCAGCAAGTACGGTACTCTAACACAACAACCCGACGTTTTCCACCTGGCGAAGCTGTAGCGTATAAAATGTGTACTGAATGCACACAATTCTGTGCAGTTAGTATTTCATTAGTTAAGTTGAGGATCAGATAGAGTACACATAACTCGCAGACACCTTAGAAATATTATAGTTTATTTTAAGGCAAGTTGCTGACTAAAATGTTAAGCTCTGCTCTGGAATAAATAATAATAATTTGCTAACTTTGGCTTCGTTATTAGTCAGTTAAAAGTTTTGAAAAATGCAAATGACTGCTTTTGAACCCTGCCAGGGCTGTGTGTGTCGGCCTCGGTGATGGAGCGGAGACGTTACGCATGAATGGGGTTTATGACGGCCATTAGAGGCAGCCCTGCGCCTACCCGCGGGAGGGGGGCAGGGGGGGGGGACCCGCCGCGCTTTACATTTTAATTGCATTGTTAGTTGTAACGAGCAGGTTATCTCGCCGGGGATTAATGATAGCGATAACGTAACGCGATTAGTTACGTCCTGCTTCCTCCCCACGCGGCCGCAGCTGCCGCGGTCAAATGTTTATTTTTTACGTTATATCGCAGATATATTGCGCTATCCGACTCTCTATTGTTATCTACGCTTCGTTTAATTTAGCTCTTTTTTGTTGACTCCCGGGATTTCGCGCACAAAAAGCGAAATATATTTTTGTGCCGAAACACAAAACCGTCCGCTTTCGGCGTCGAGTGGCGCGCGCGTTTCGTAATGTTTATTTTTGTAATGGCACCTATAGAAAACTCGTTAATGGTCCGGATTGTTTCCTAACAATAGAGCGGCAAGTGCTAAATGCGAGCTGTGTGTGTACCTGGTCGATCCTGTCGCACACAAATCGCATTTGTGCGAGGAGAATAATGTAGAGTCGCTCGTATACTTGATATTCGCGATTATCTATGCTAGGTGGAGCTCCGCCTCATTGACGCGTCGCCTAATGGGCAAGAATAAGTGCGACAATGGGGTCTTTGTTCGACGGCTGAAAGGTCGGGCGAAGAATTAAACGGGGTAGTCGCGGGTTTCATCTCGCCGTTCGCATTATGCGCGGCGTCGAGCCCTCCGCGGCGTGTCGAGCTGCGAGTGACGGCTGAGATGCTTTTGATCGATTTAAATTTAATCCGTTATCAGCATCGGGTGTTCGAGGGCGGAGCTAGTTTCCAGTCAATCGAGGCGGCTCTAATCCGCGCTCAGAGCGCACGCATCGCAATCATAATAATTGAAGCGTGACAAAATAAAACTGTCCACCCCAAGGACCGTTTTTGAAACGTGATTTTAATGTAACATGGGCAAAAAGCCGGGCTTGAGTATAGTGTTACGACAATAAATACGCGCCCATTGTACTCGCGTATGCTTCTGTTTGACATTTATTTCGTGTCCCCTGCTGTTCAAATTATAAGATCAAAAGCAGTTCAGAATTTTTATTACTTCAATTATTATTTCAACTGCGCACAGAAAATCTCATCTTATTCAAAGTAGTTTTAATAAAAATGATTTAACTATATAATTAAAACCATTTCTATGTACAGTAATTAAGTAGGCAGGCATTCATAATGAAAATAACGTCGAAATCCGCAACTGTAATTATTTTTATTTCTTTTAACAGATTGAAAAAATATCCGAAGAGAGCTCATTTCAAATTCTTTTGAGTAAATTAATCAGTTTCAGAAGTTATGCGCAGATATTATTTCTGCTTTTTGTGATATTTGCATTTTATTAAACAGATTTGAATCGCGTGGAGTTCTTCACATAGATAATTTAATCATTAATCTGACGGAATATGATGTAGAGCACTCTATGAGTCCCTGTAGATTTTTCCTGATAATCTTCAAGTAGCATAAAGTTCTTCAAGAGGGCCTTGACAGAACCAAGCGTAGGTATTTTAAGGTAGTAGTAACATTAAATACAGGAAGCATTCAATATTTATTTCGCCATTGTTTGTAAATTATCTTTTCTTTGTTATTAATTTGGTTTACTTTCAAAGAGCACCATAGACCGTGAAGAGATGCATAGACCGTTTCTTATCCGTCCTAAAAGGTGCACCCGTAAGGCCCAGACTCCACCAAAGCGGAGATGTGCGGAGATGTGCAGGGCGGAGATGTGTTTCAGCTTGGGTGACTCCACCGAAGCTGTGCGAGGCGGAGATGTGTGCTGTGTGCTGGCTGGCTATGCGATTAGGGTTGTCGCCTTTTATGTTCTTATTGAATAACAAGGAAGAAGGGTACGGAGTATTAAAATAAAGAACTCTTTTATTTTATTTAGACAGATAAAACGTAAAAACTTTATTTTCTCCTTTCTGTAATTCCGGAGCGTCGTCATATTAACATCTCATTCTATTAAACAAATAGTTATTTCTTAATTAACAAAACAAAGAAGTTTGTTTTGCTGAAGAAGCTTTGTTTTGCTGTTCATGACAGCAAAACCAAAAAATGTTATTGTGTAACCCGGCTACACAATAACAATGAAATTAATATTATACGTTTAGAGAACTACTTCAGAGGTGTCATTTATTCTTGTGCAGTTGGTAGTTCTGTAAACCCTAAGATGAACATTTGATTATAAGGTTTGTTTGATTTCTTCATAAACATCACCCACATCGAGCATAAGTTTTTTCGAATTCAAACTTTCAATTTTGTTGTCAATATTGTCAAAGACTAGATTGCGTTTAAAATTAATCGAAAATGGGTCAACACGAACGCATAAAGAGAAGTGGGGACTCGATTCATAAGATATACAATCAAACATGTCACAACTCAAAAATAAAATCTAGCTATACATGCAAAATTAAGTATTTTTGCGTACTTTATCTATCTTTCAAAGTGTAGAGTACAATTTCTTGAAATTCCGTTCAACTGTTTATTATAAAGTACGGGCGCCAGCCCTAGCTGCGTGTTTGCGCGGCAGTGTTGCCAACTTAGGGGATTCAACTCGATATGTTTAAATTACGAAACGTAAGTAGGTTACGAAAAATTGGAACTACAGAAATTCTACACAAACTAAACAAGCAGGTGAAACTGATTCCTCTGAAGACGACCTTCTTCAGTTATGTTCTTTATAATAAATACTATTGTTTCATTTTTTATGTTTTATATTATTGCATAATAATGATATCTTTTTATTACTTCAAAGTGTCATGGTCACTCAAATTAACACCGTTAAATCGGGATTTCTACCATGTACATGGTAGTCTGGTGGATTTTGATAATTAAGTTTACGGATATCGGTAGTGGTATAAAGGAGATCGGATGTATCTGACTCTGTGGCTATCTATAGATAGACGTTGCCATTTTGAACACGTTTTTCTCTGACACATTTGTGATGCCTGAAAAAATATATAGGATAATATGTATGTAATATGTATATTTACTCCCTAAAGTTGGGGTAAAAGCCCTAAGTTGGCCACCCCGGCTGGCACCGCGGGGTGCGGACGGGAGGGGGCAAGGTGGCGCCGCTTACAGAGGCCGCTTGACCTCGCTTCACACAGCTCGACCCAGCTCGCCATACAAAAATACACATCTCCGCTCAGTGGTCTCCACCGAAGCTGTGCGAGGCGGAGATGTGTGAATAACGCAATTCTATTGGTTGTTGAAAACACAGCTCGACGCCGCACATCTCCGCTCAGCTCCGGTGGAGTCTGGGCCTAACTCTTAATTTATTCATCATCATCATCATCCTAGCGATTATCCCGGTTGCTGCCGTTGCGGCGCCCGGGGTCCGCTCTTCTGCTAACCCTTATTTTATTACCCATTTCATAATCTTTCGATTGGGGTCACAAAAGATATCACATCGTATTTTCAGAATGATCTGTTTGTTCAGTAGCATTCGATCCCCGCCTAGGGTTTACATAGGGTTGAACTATTTGCTTACTCTGTCTAGACACCGATTGGTCCGAGATACCTGTGAGTGCGGCTGCTGGCTCTGACGGCTCATCCACAATCCGATTACAACCAGTCGAGCTGTTCCGTCGACATAATACCTACACAATAATCCAACAGCGTGGGATCGAGACACGTCGATTGCGTACATTTAATACCCTCTGATATGGAATGTCGACGGGATGTTCAAATATTAATGAATTATGTGTTATAAAAATGTATTTGTAGTACTAATATTTTACACCGAAGACTTGTTTTATGACAATCATAAGTAAAATGAATGTTTCCTCGGTTAAATTAATGTCATCCGCTTATCTGCATTAAAAGCAATGGCAAATTTATATCAATTAATTAATGCACTAAAGTCTAAATATGAGGATGTCGCGTTTTAGTCACTGCTTATTATAATGCTTTATTTTCCCGCTATACTCTTGGTTGATGGCGAAGTAGTTGTTAATATTAGAAGGTGCAGCTCACCCTAAGTAAATAAATAGCAGCCAAGTTGAGACTAACGTAATGAAGATAAGAACGTTTTGAACACGAGTTCAAAGTAAGTCGAGTCAGCTGCCGAGGGTAATGCTGTAAATAGTGTTGAGCTTACACGGACCGATGCAGCGAGGGAAGTAGCGAAGCGGCGTAGACACGGTGAAGGAATTACTATTACCGTGGCGTAGATAAGTGTTGAATGTTGTCGGAGCCGACGAGAGACGCAACCACAGTATAAACAGTAGGTTATCTAAGGCCGCCCGCCGAGTTATTAGCCTAACGTGCACACAGACACGCGGCACAGCCCGTACGTACTGCCGCCATCTTATTCCCCCTTAGCTAGCGTGTGCGTGAAATCGCGTGCCGACACGCGCGCCACGCGCACGCACGCATTCAAACCGAGAGCGGCACGTTTGTATGTAGACATTTTACTGTTATCTGTGTACTGTGACGCAGCGCGGAGAGACGCTGAGCGGAGCGGGATTAGACGACGGGATGAAACGTATCGTCTGCGGTTAGCTCAGCACTAGGGCTGCTGAACTAACGATAGATGAAACTCAAATTCAGTTTTAGCGATGGCATAGCTTAGAATGTCACTATTGATAATGTATTGTATCGCATCTACTTTATAGTATTAGCCAAACTATCAATACTGACAAAACTATCCACCTGTCATTACTATTGATAGAATTAGGGTCAATCATTAGCATTGTTGTTATTCAACAATCAATAGTTTCAGACACTCGATAGGGCTCTTGATAAATGGATAGTTAGTTCACTTGATCGAGAGTCAACACTACTACAACACGCAACACGGTAATAGCAGGTAATTAGCCGTCTCGCCTCGGCGTGGCGAGGGGGCCTAGTACCGGTGGTAGGGGCACTACCGGGAAGCAAAGAGAACCCAGGCGTGGCAGCGTGGTGGACTGGACACCCGCCCGCTGCGGCCCGCAAGGGCGACGGGCTGCGGGGCCAGTGGGGCCTGCAGGCGCCTTTGAGGCGCGTGGTTGGGGCCGCGGCGCACAACCGGTTGGTGGGGGCCAGTGATCCGAGGCTGATCCCCCCTGTGCGTCGCGGCCCGGCGGGGCCGTACCGTCGGTTACGGCAGCGGAGCCGTCCTTTGGGTGGCTCGTGGTTGCGGGCCCAGTAGGGTCGCTGCGGCCCGTAAGGGCGACGTGGGGCTGCGGGGCCAGTGGGGCCTGCAGGCGCCTTGAGGCGCGTGGTTGGGGCCGCGGCGCACAACCGGTTGGTGGGGGCCAGTGATCCGAGGCTGATCCCCCCTGTGCGTCGCGGCCCGGCGGGGCCGTACCGAAGGTTACGGCAGCGGAGCCGCCCTTTGGGTGGCTCGTGGTTGCGGGCCCAGTAGGGCCTGCGTACGGTGGCCAGCTGGCGCGTGGTACGGGGGTGCCGCCGCCAGCATTGCACGGGTCACCGCTGCCTGGTAGGGACGGCTTGACATCCTCGGCTGTCCCTTCTGGCCTCCCCTCACGATGGGGGGGGTCGCTTCCGGCCCGCCGTCCAGGCGGGCTCCGTCCGGGGGAACGCGTAACAGGCTTCGCGCTACTCACCGTGTTCCCCCACTATACGGACGATAAGAGGGAGTAGTAGGGGTTTTAGTCGGTAGGGCCACTGGTATACCACCTTTCCAGTGGAGAGTCCGACATAACCCGTCCGTCCCCCGGTGGACGGGTATGCGTAAGGCATTTCCCCTACTTTAAAAAAAAAAAAAAAAAAAAAGGTAATTAGCCGTTACTTGGACCGTCTTTATGAAATAAATTTCACCGTCCGTACTTTCAAAGACGAATGTCTATCCCTTGTAAAGACTCCCTTAGACTTATTTTCAACAATGCCTGCAAAGACTTGTCAACGTAAAAGAAAAAAATAACACAGCGAAAATATTTAAGCTCTGATATTTCCACGGCGATGATATTCCGTAACAATCGTTGTCGATCCGATGAGTCGAGTCGGGGCTGTCGCGCGCCGGTTACCGCATCGAGACGAGATGCTTATCGCGGTCAGCTGTCGAGGCGCGAGCGAGCAGAGACAGAGCCAGCTCATTAAAATAACTTGTAATCATGCCTTAAGTGTCGTTGGACAATTTATTACTTTTCTATCGGCTGGGAAACATGCTTCGGAAACCTATTTTTGCATGAATACAAGAAAAAATGTATCTACAAGATCAGGTGTCATTAACCAATGATATAAAAAAGACGTAGATGTAGTTACTTATGCTAAAAAGTGGCACCCGAAATCAGAACTTCGAACACCTGAGCAAAGTATTGACAGTTCGAGACGACACTGCGCAGCATGTATCTGTCTTGTTTACGCTCTAGTAAATAATCATACTGCCATAAGGCAGTATGATTATTTATAACTGTGTATAAACACACGGTCAAATTATAGGTACGTATGCCAGGGGACAATTTTCGGATTCGCATCAGTACTGACATAACGTATATACCTCATTAAAATATCAGTGCCATTAACATAACAAATATTTTTGCACTTCATTCAAATCAAAAGCAAATAGACCAACCAGACCTTTCAACTCGCTGCGCGGATCAAATATAAGGGTCAATAATTTTAATTAAGCACTCTCACAACTTGCACAAGCTCCAGAGTAGGTTTTACTTAATTAAAATTGACGAAGATTGATACAGAAATTGATATCTGCCATCGGATGCGCTGGACAAAGACAACACGCTGAAAATAGCTTTAAATGGAGGAGGTTGAATGTGAAGTGGAGTTCCAAGCAACCTGTCAATGAGTTCTGCCAACAACGAGTAGGTAGTAGTACCTACTTTGATTGGTGGAATTATGAAGATAATAGAATAGTTTATTTTAAAGCTTCAAGGAGTTTCTTGCGGAAGCCTAAATTTTTGTTTGTTTGATTAAGTTCTTGACGATTTGAAAGCACTTGTAACAGGTCTATTTAAATAAAGATATTTCTGATTCTGATGCTGCTTCTGACAAGTCTCGTGGCTCTGGGACCAACTGCAACTGCAAGACTGTGAGTATATTTTAAGGAGCAGTTCACGTAATCCTTTATGCTCTAGTCGGTAAAATAAAACGAGGTCGGGAGTGAGATAAATCATGCAGGATGTACCGCGAGCGGCGCGGCAGCGGCATGGCGGCGGCAGCGGCACGACTCCGGCAAAGCGGCCCTGCACAGGGGGCCCACTCTATCGTATATTGTAAGTAGTTAAAACACTAACCCCCTTATTCATAAAAACGAACGCAACGCCAATGCATTGTTTAAGCTATTGACGTGTTCTGTCACTTACTCGCAAGTGGCGGCAGCAACAAGAATGAAAGTGACAAAGCGATACAAAAGTTACCGTGTTGTTGTAGAGCTGTTTAAGTTTTTATGAATAAGGGAGTAATACTTTTGTCTTAATGTTAGAATCATTTCGTAAAGTAAAAAATATATACAACTATCACACTCGCATGTCGTTTTTTGAGTCTTTTAGGGTTCTACATAACTTCGGTATTTGTCCGGTATCACCTCTGTCAGCAACACCCCAAGCCAAGGTGTATGGGCCACTCTGAGACACTCTTAGCTAATTTACATAATTGTTAGGTTTGAGAGTCCTCTCAGTCTGCGCTAACCCAACAGTCCGTGAAGCTCTCAAGGAATTAACGGTAGACATAAATAAATAAAAACGAAACTTCGTAAATGCTACTCCAGAGTCGACCCCCAGAAAGCGCGGATCAGTCGATCGCATCGGCCCGCTCTCCCCGACAAAGCGCCTTTAGAAAAATACTCAGAACTCATATTTATTATCGTCTTACTCGTATCTATTTCGTGTCGTGGGTTCAGCGAGGTTACGCACGGAGAAGTTATAAGTAGGCAAGAAATCGAATGTATTCAGAAGGAAAAATGAGAGTCGAATGCGCAATAACTAAATTACATATCAATAGGTGCACAAATAGAATAGGTAAATTATTATAGTATAGAAACGTAGTTTCTCACGAAAATTAATGACAACAGAATACAGACATACTCATGTCTGTATTCTGTTGTCATTAATTTTCATTCATCATCTTCATTGTTCAACGTCTTTGATATCCACAAGTGAACTAGATTGGCACGATCATTGTCAGCGAGAGCACCAGTCTAAACTATATGTAGCCGAGAAAGGGCTGATGTGTGTCACAAGTCGACAATGTAACTCGATACATCATTGTCATGAGTATAATAGTTGTCCTCAGCAGGCATTCACGTCATTAGAGGCGGAGGACAGCACCCGCGTCTCAATACACAAAAATGCTAACATAATTCAAGCAAACTGTCGCCATAAATAATCCTCGGAATAGAGCGTGTTTTGTTCACAATGCCACATTTTATCTGGCGCGGGAGTCGCGGGGGCGCTGGCGTCGTGCGATGTGCTGTCTCGTACCACATAATATAAGCGCTGCAAATGCTGAAAACGCTGCAATCAGCGGTGTTTGCGCTGCTCGGACATCTGGCTCAATTACTCAGCGGTAAAAAGGTTGGAGCAACTCCTCACTGACAGTGTCGTTTGGCCGGCGACAGACGCGTAGGCGCGCAAAAACTAACCATCTGAGTAAGGCCGGTCGCTCACATGCCGTGTCGTCCGGTCCCGACACAAAAAAATAATAGCGGTCACCACATGGCTTGCTAGCAATTCCAAACACATTAAACAGAAATGGATTTTAAAATACCTGCAAAGCCGATTTCTTTCACCTGTTTTATTCGTTTGTATTCGTTCAAATTTGCTCGGCTAGACGAGATTTAGGGTTCATTGTTACCAGATTTATACCAAATAAGTATGTTAATTATTCCGGCTTAATGCACGATTGGGTGCATAATGCTTTTGTTTTAATTACTAATGTTTAGTTCGCGCTGCACACTGTGTGGTCTCCCGCAGTACACGCTTGCTCATTGCGTAATCACCGTGAATTTGAAAAATATGCCTTTTATTTTGTTAACAGTTAGCAAGCTGTACCTAAACCTGTTAAGCTGGTGATAATTTTAAAATTGTTCATACTATTGAACAAACTACATAATTTTAAAGCACAATTTAAAAAAAATTAAAAACAATTTAAAAAAAAAAAAAATAGTTTCGATTCTGAACTTCTTTTAAAGCATCATTTTACATCTTATTTCTAAACACCATATTCGTAGTTTTGTACATAGAGTGAGGTGATCATGCCTTAGAAATACTATAATTTATCTTTCTAGGATTCAATATACATAACGCCGTAAGTGTTGCATGTAACCAAAGTGTAAAAACAAACTAAAATTGATGAAATACACACCAAAGAAACAAATTGCAACTAAGTTTAGATTTACGTGCCATTGTTAAAAGAAAATTATTTGCCTTCCTTGGTAAATTGGCAAGCGTTTGAGGATACCAAATATGATTTTAATTAAACACTCATAAAACTCAAGCTCCTAAAACACGTGTGATATACAGACTTCCCGACGGTCCGGATGTATACACTAGGCCTTCCAGAGCGAACGGACTGAAGAGCGTCTAGTCGGAGACTTGGAAGATTAATTATCAACAAAGTTCGAAAAAATTACAGAGTAATTAGACGTCAGAGTTTTTACAGCCGACGATAAATTGTCTTCACTCGCTCGCCTTGTTGTGTCGTCTCTGTTCCTGAGATAATTTAGATGCTGAAGATCTTTGCTAGTGAATTATTGGGCTGTTTGCTTTTATTTTATTACAAGGTCTTAGCAGTCTGTGAGGAGTACGAATAAAGTAGTGCGAAACTATGTCATCTGTCTATTCTGAATACAAAGAGGGTTTTTGTGCAGCTTATATTCAGGGAGTTTCTTCTAGAAGATCTGTCTGTTTTTAATTCATTTATAAAGAAATCTCGGTTTTCTATTCTGAGCTTAGTAAATAAAAGGTCTAACATTGATAAGCGTTGGCACAAAGGCATAAGAACAATGGCTAGAATATCTGAATAGTTATCTAAAGTTTCATTTTCAAAGGCCAAAAGAACACTGGATTGGACGTGCCGCTTAGCGCAGTGATTAGGATCGTCCATGAAGACGAAGGGCAGTAAGTTTGAAACCTGCGCTAGCAGAAAATACGTCTATTTACGTGTACGAAACATTTACCGAAGTGTTTTTGGTTTTGGAATAACACCTTACTTTGGTATGAAGACCTCAGATTAGATGTTTGATGAATTCCTTACAAGGCCATGAATAGCTTATTGGATTTTGTTGAAACATTTCATTTTTTTTACGAATAGAGTTTGTGTATTACTTATGTCTCAAAAATGAGAAATCTTCTTCTACAAGTATTTTTTAGATCGATTCAATATTAAATTAAAACCTATTTATAGACACGTTCGTAAATGTCTTATTCAAACCGAATATGATGTACTCGCTCTTAGAAAACCAATTTGTTAAGTTCCTCAAGCATGGGTCCCAGTCATCCACACTCGTCAGTCACGGTAGGATTATCTCGGAATTTTTGTTGGAGCCACAAAAAGTAATCAATGGCGGTGCTGTCGCCTCCAGTTATTATGTGGAGTGCGTGTCGCTGGGATCGGAATCTGATATGGATTACCCCCCCTTCCCCCCTGCTGTTGGGAGTGACAAATACGACAGCTGACTCGGCCCCTGAGAGGCAATTACGCAGTTTTTATTTATTAGTCGAGAGCCCGCGGTTCCGTCACTCAAGTTACACGCATTATGCTTCGAGCTTTGAGCTTGCTGAAGCACATGTGCGGAACTCCGTGTGAATATTTCTGCGGATGGAATTGTCGTTATGTCTCAGAAGTGTTTTGTTTGGCTTTGACGTCGCAATGCTCTTTTAGTCAATAAAATTCAATAATTTGTAGAAACACCATGATCCTACTTCCTACTAAATAATATTATAAATGCGAAAGTTTGTATGTGTGGATGGACATATTATGTGCGGTGTTTCTCTTTCACGAAAAATCTACTTGATGGGTTTTGATGAAACTTGACTATACATATAGGTTATACATATGGATAGGATATAAGATACAATTTTTGAAAAAATATTCCTTTTTCAAAATAAACAAATTCCACGCGTACGAAGTCGTGGGCGGCCACAAGTGCTATATGAAGATGTAACATTTTAGGTGAGAGCAGTATTATGAGCCCTGTCGGGGGTAGTCTGGTGGTTTTGGGCTGACAAGTCGTGTAGCTTTTGTAGTATCAACTCACAGTGCATAGTGCATAGTGGTTCCGTCACTCAAGTTACACGCGCATTATGCTTCGAGCTTCGAGCTTGCTGAAGCACATGTGCGGAACTCCGTGTGAATTTTTCTGCGGATGGAATTGTCGTTATGTCTCAGAAGTGTTTTGTTTGGTTTTGACGTCTTCGTGCGCTTTCAGTCAATTTGATTTAATAATTTATTGCAAAACCATAATAATACCTACTAATATTAAAGATGCGAAAGTTTGTGGATGGATGTATGTGCCCCGTGTTGCTCTTTCACGAAACTTAAATGAAACGTTATAATAATATAGCATATACTCTGGATAGGACATAGACTACAATTTATAAAAAATATTATTTTTTTGAAAAGTAAATTCCGGATTAAGTCGGGCGGCCCTTAGTGTTATAAAGGTGTTACATTTTAGGTGAGACCAGTATTATGGGCCCTGTCCTGGGTAGTCTGGTGGTTTTGGGCTCAAATCGTGTAAATATATTTTATTATTATTTTTAGCATTTTTCATGCAGTATCTTTACTAAAGATAAAAAAAAACCTTTCGATTGCCGCCTGAAGCCAAGACCGAGAATGCCTTTTTCTGGTTTTCGGATCTTCAGTAAAAATCGTGCAGATTTTGTAGTATCTTCTATTTGAAATTACTCTCAAAAATGTTAAAAACCATTATGTTCTGCATGATTAGAATGAGGTATCAAATAAATATGCTTGGTCCTTAATCATACCATTCTCGACAACGGACCGTTCTCAAAGTAAAAGCGTATGTTTATTCAACATTAGGTACGTATAATTTATGAGTTTCACCCGAGTATTGTGAGGGTAACACAATTAATTTTATTCGCGGCATTAGTGGCGTTCGAGTGTTATTCCAATTAGGCCGTCGAGGGTCGCGACTTTGTTGTCTCGTGCTCGTGGACCCCCCACACTTGGCAGTTCTCAGGAAGGGGTGGGCTGCTGTCTGTGGGACTCTGCTGCATGACTAATTGATTCAACAACTTTCATAAATCCAGGAGCAACGCTTTTGAATCGTAATAATTGATGCAAAAACTTTTTTGTTATTTTTTTATCAACGTTATCCGTTTTTAGACTTCGTTTGAAACAAGAGCGTTAGGTTCAGACACTGACTACATAATAATGTCAAAGTGTGTGGGAACACAAGTTGTATTCGCCATTCATTTGAGATTTTTATACGAGACAATCGTAAATCCTTAAAAATAGTTAAAAGTGTTCGTTAGAGACATGTTCAAACAAATAGGATTAACTAACGAAGATTGCTGACTTTAATAATGGCTACCGCTCTAATCTGCCTTTCTAACTTTTCAAAGTTATTCATTTTTAGTCACTAAGTAGAACGAATAGTTTTACTTCTTGGTTTATTATTAAAACGTCGTCTAAAGCAGTGCCCATTCTAGTTATAAATGTTTGTTTAAATATTCTGACAAAACTAAGAATACATTGTGTACCTACTCTCGCCCGTATCCCTCTAGCGCAAGTCTGCGGACGCGTCCATCATTGTCCGACTCCGCTCCGACAAAAAACAAATGACTATTTTATTCTTCTAGGAATCTAAATATCTCCGACGTTGTTAACGTTAATCCGTCAATCGTTATCAGCCGGGGGCGGGGGGCGGGGGCCGGGGCAACGATTAATCTAAATCGAGCGAAGGCTTTTTATGACGGGTCGTTGTCTTGACACTTTTGACGCCTAAGGCGAGAGATTATCACTACTTAAGTGACGTCATTAACTTTTAAGTCCGTTAGAAGGAGAATGCATTTACATAATAGCATGTAGGATTAACTCACTACTACTGGAACGTTGTACTCGTATAACTTATGTCCAGGCTTTACTTGTTTTATCTGCCATAATTATGACCACTTTTTGGGGACCAAGTATGCAACTAAATGTTCCTTTAGCCCTTAGTCAAAATATCTTAAGATATTTCGTAGTCATAAAATAAACGTCACTACCTACTAACTGGACAATTAAAAACCATTTATTACCACATTTTAAATTGTAAGCAAAATATCGGAAAGTTTTGCACGGGTTGAAATTTACGGTATTCCTTTTGTGAGAAAATAACCTTTATGATTGTGCCATTTATTATGTCAAAAAGCTTTCGAAAATGTTCACCCATAGTTGGTTTAATTATTAATGGCATTAAGGACCAATAAAATTGGTGCTCTACATTACCTAAAAGGTGCGCGTAATTCTGGTATTTATGTGATGGCTTTCTCCGTTCACTCAAGCACTGACGTGGACTGAAGTGTGAAATGTCGAGTAATTTGGAACCAGCCGCCACCGAGATAAAAATATTAACCAACTGTAAAAACATAAACCAAATAGGTAACTACAGTTACCTTCAGGAAAAACCATCTAGTACATGCATTTAAATTGGACAATACCAATTTTGGCCACAACAAACACAACAAGCTTTAGTTGGTTGCCTCTAATGGTGGTGCGGTCCAAAACTTTAGCCCATGCAAACTAGTTTTGGGGACTTTCGTTTTTTGTTGAACACTAAGCTGGAATTCAAATACTTGTACGGAATTAAGGTGCTTAGAGTATACTTTGAGAGGTGCAATTCAGAGGAATCACATCCAGACCTTGAGAGGTTATGCATAACGCGAATCTTGTTCTCGACTTTTCCATGAACAACTATTTCTACGTTTCATCGTTCACTGCCCCAGTCCCAGCTGACCAACAAAACGACCATGCAAGGTAATCTGAACAAAACAAAAGTTGTAGTTCGCTGACCTCCTGGGTGAGTCTAGCACACCTTGCGCCAGCGCAGGGGTGGGCGCGTGCTGCGGGCGCATGCGCGAGCTACAGGAAATGCTAGAGATAAAGTTAATATAATGCAAGATGCACTAAGAAACAATGCGCTTGGAATTACTTTGCTTATTTTGCAGTTTCAATTTACAAGTACAATAAAAGTTTTATTTGTGCTATCAAAGGGCTCACTATGAATAAAAGTAGGATCATTTGTTTATGGCCATCGATTTGGTGTAATGGTTAAAAAGTAAGCTACTACGTCAGAGGTCGCGAATTCGATCTTTGCGCAGTGGTATCTCCTAATAACGATGTATGTTTGTGTAAGCTTTTGGATAGTTTGGCGCTGTATGAAATAATTTCCAACTACATTTATAAACTGTTTGCTACATTCATAAAAAAGAAAAATATACAGTGCCATTCGGTGTTTCCGCTCCGAAGACGAATGACAAATAGTCTAACGATAGTCTGTACTCTACTTATCGATTTATCGCTACTTAGTCTGTGTCGCTACAAAATGACTTCTCAATCAGTATTGTCATCCTGTAGGTGTACTGTAGTTAGGAGCGTCAACGTTTTTTCTTGTTGTATTTATTCGTGCATATATCTTTGTACGGCAAAAATCAATCGAATACTTTATCACGTTGCTGTCTCGTTGAGTATGCAAATTAGCTAAAGTAGCGCCCAATAAAAAATACTACGCATCGAACTCATTAATAAAACATTTGTATCGGTGTGTAGGCACTAATTAACCTAATTTGAATAAACCAACAAAGTAATTCGATCAATATTGATAGAAATTTAAATATGTAAATATTTTTGGGGCTGCGTTTGAATTAGGATGGCAAAAAAACTGCAAAATTATTCAACTAGTAGAGATAGAGATACGAATTGCAAAACTTTAAAGGTTTTTTGTGTTGTGATGTCATTTTTGCATTACTTACAAAATTATATCAAATCAAGATTTAAAAAGTACAAGAAACTTATCTGTTCATATTGATCAATTACCAACTATCGAAACTAGAAATATATACTTTATTAACTGCTTTATGTAGTCTTGTTATTTTATAAATGAAGAAAAGCGAACATTTTACTAAGCAAGTTCTATCTTTAAAAAAAATTGTCTTGAGTTTATGTTGACCAACTTAATTGACAATAATGGTTCCTTATTAACCTACATAATTTATTCTGTATTTCTAAAGTACTGACTAAAGGTCATGTGAACGATATTTGCAACAACAATTATTAAAACTAGGCATAAGTATTTAAAAAATTGTAGTTCTTTCTCAAACTAAATTCACATTTAATAATTTGATAGAACATCATTAGTACAATATTATGCGTTCAGAGTAGGTGGATCCAATTGAATTAAATATAATACTATGAAAAAGTTATGAATTCGGGCCGTGGACTACCTACCTACTTCAAACAAGACAGAAGTTTCTGCGCCCCTCAACATCGTCTTAAGATTTGTCTGTCCTTTGAATTTCTTCATTTATTCTAAATGGCCGTCTCGGAGAATCATTCTCCCTTTTAAGTATTTAAGCTTCCGTCGTCGGCAGAGTAGCTTTTGTTTTTTTCATCCAATTAGTTCAACTTATTGGGAACTTCATAAATATTTTCGTTATTTCAGTCAAATACCATATTTTATTTATGTTATTTGACTCTACAGGGCTTTAACAATTTTATCATTCCATTGCCATCGTGTTAGAGAGGATTTCGTGAAGTAAGTTATTTTTAGCAAATTGCCAGTAATTTTAGTGAAGTTCAGTTGTTTTCGCAGCGAATAAAACGGCAAACAGCCGCACACCGCGGAAACCATTAAAATAAATAAACACTGCAAGCAATTTACGTTGAGGTTTTTCAAAAGGCCGTTTCAAATCGGAAAATAACTCTGAAGTGCGGTTATCTATATTGCAAACTGCGCTTTAAAGTTTGATTACATCGATTTAAACATACAGAGCCGCTATATACTTGAGTGAATGAATAGACTAATGTTTGTTTTTTAGCATAAGTCTGGCACACATGCTGAAAGGGACTAAAGCAACTAGCAATCTGTGATATTTACAAATCTGAGAAGCTACATTTTTTAATGACGCCAGCAGTACACATTTTAAGCCAATTGTTAAAGAGAGTGAAACCTTCAAATTATGAAGAATCAATCAAAGTTAAGCGGCTCTTATTTGATGCTGAATAAAAAACATAGTTAAGTATAGTTTCTACATTTAAAAATCCGGAGACTGAATGAGTGAGTTTTTATTCCAATTAAGGGAAAGCCTGTGGGTGTTTTACAGACTGCATTTTGGGGAGTGGGCAAGGGAACTGATCCCGCCACCACCTTTCACCATCGGAGCACTAGACGCATTTTAAAGTTCCACCCTTACGTTGTTGACATTCCAGCCATCCTCACGAAGCGTTTTGTAGACTCTTCTATAATGCGGACAGCTAAGGAGTGGAACTCGCTTCCTACACTTGTGTTCCCGCACCAATACAATCTGGGTTTCTTTAAAAGGAGAGTGAATAAGCATTTACTGGATAGTCATGTACAACCGTTGATCACATCTTCACTTACCACCAGGTGAAATAGTGATCAGTTGACTGCCCAGTTCCTAATAAAAAAAAGGTACCGTACTTTTGTTGTCCCAAATACTGTCTATTGTAATGGTATTTTTGTGTATGAACAAATAAATAAATAAAGAAAGAAATAAATAAAATGTTATCAAAACTTCCTCGACTGAATCCAGTCCCTTTTTTGTTTTCGTTACTGTTGCTTTATTGGTTGGTATCTACCTACAATTGAGCATGGCAACTTCAGTATAAAACAATATTCAACTTTCTATAGGGCTTTCCTGTTCACGTTTAACGTTTCGAGGCTATTTTCACCAGCGGTTTGTTTTCCTCAAACTCATGAGAAACCATGAAAACTTAAAACTTTTACACTTTACAATTCTTATTGCGAAAAAACAAAGAGTTCTTAAACTCATTACCAACTGTGCCTGTACATACGGAATAAATACACCTTTGTCTATTGCTCTACACGTATTTAAGTACAGAACAGCAGTTCATTTATTCCCCTTTGAATGTTTTAATTGATTCGGGTTCTGTTGCCATCGAACATTATTATTTTCCCCATACATTACGTGCCAGCGAACAATGAGTTGGTAACAATACATTAAATATGGCTCGAATGAAAGCCACGTGGTGCGCGTGGCCTCACGCCGCGACAGCGACTCGACAGTTCAATCATACTCTAGAGGCAGTTCAGACTATTCGTTATAGTACACCAGCCCACGAAGACCTCCTGCACCCCTTCCGTTGTTAGAGCTTTCAGACGTCTGCGGAGGTGGTCTAGTTAAGGCTGGGGGTCTGGTTATGTTGGGCACGTCAGGTGCGGAGTAAAAGCAGGGACGAGAGGCTGTGGTTGTCGTTTTGTATGAAAGAGCGGTTATTACGAGCTGTAGGGTCCCGTGGTGCACGGAGCTGGTTATTTGGGCTGCAAATAACACACGAATCGCATGAGAGAGAGATGCTACCATGGCTTTGACCATCGATACACATCGTGGACAGTGTCCATTGCAGTAACAGTCAGAAGTGATCATTATCCCGTCTACTTGCAAGTAGAAAACTATCGACATTATGTCGAATATGTCGTACCGTCACTTATTAACATCTTATTGGGAAATTATATTGTAAGAGGAACCTTAACCTCTTACAAATAATCGAATCTTTCTTTGTATTGTAACTTTTATAAATATTATGCATGAGTGTGAGTGTGTCTTTGGTACTCATATTCTAAATCTATTTGCTTTGTCTCATTGATTTTATGGCTTGAGACTTTGATTGAGAACACTTTAAATTCGTACTAACCTACCTTATAATTTTGTCAAAAGATAATACTTCAGTGGTAAAAAAAAACAAACACCCGCCTGGGCAGCTCCGTAAGCAGCAAAGCATGAAACCTACAGCTAATGGGAGCTCCGAGGCAGCCATATGGAGCTACCTCTATCTATCTATCACGTAGGTATTCGCATATTTCGCGCAAACAATGTGAGCTTTACTTTAATCTCGGCGGAAGCTGCGCTGTGGGCTTCTGCGGTTGGAGGGGTCGTCAAAACGGCATGAAAGGCCGACGCCGCTCGGAGCTCGCATTAAAATAACTATTGTGTGTGGAATTAAAACTTTCCTTTTAAGTTGCTCTACTAAAGGATAAGTGACAATGAGATAATAAATGACTGAACCACGGATTCTGGGAAGCACAACTGACGTGATTGGTTGACAAAATCTTAAGTGAACAATCGAATGTTATGTACAGTCTGCATCAGAACCACGTTTATACTTGTATCTGAAACAATTGAGAAAAGCAAATTTATTCCAACATAATTAAAATAGTCTTTCACTTGTTTAACCCAAATCTTAAACGCTACCAAAACTTAAAGCTAAAGTTATTTTTGTCAACTCTGAAAGCTTGCATAGTTATCATGTTGACTGTACATACAAGAAGCCACAACAATTCTCAGTACGGAAGGGAACGCGGCATTTTTCTATTAATTCTGGCTCTAAACTAATTCAGAGTCACGTCGCCATTAAGCTGGCGGTATTCCACTGCAATTTGCGGTGGTGGGGGGAGGTAGGCGCGGTGGGGCGGTGGCGCGCGCTCACGAAGGCCTGCGGTTCGAGTCCCGGCCGCAACACGCGCTGCACCAGACAATGAATAAATTGCGCTCACCTGACAAATGAATAAGTAATGCTATATTGGAAAAATAATATAACTGTATGCAAATTTGGTAGCTATAGCGTACCCAGCTGGGAAACTGTCTCTAAATAATTCATGACTTGTGACGAGCACGATTATTGAAATAACATACAGTTACTTTATTGTAGGTATAACAAATTGTATAAATGTTCAATTGGAATTATTAAAATGTTTACCTTTTATTGGAATTATGACATCAAAGGAAAACACTGTTTGAATCAGATGTAGATATTATAAATATTATAATTATGTGTAATCAATTTCTGAGAATCCTTACGAATAATGCTGAACTTTCTAAGCGAGTTTTCTTAGTAAATAAACTTTGGTGTAAACAAGGTTACAGAAGTTAAAGTTAGCACCATGTGAGTTGGTGCCAAGGAACAGACTATTTGCTCTCATGTGCTCAACCACAGTAAAGGAATATAACAGTATTGTGACTTCGACCAAGCGGACGGAACGCAAGTTATACCTACGCGCCCCGGTTACGAGGGTGATACGATGGCTGTCAGTCGCGAATGCGCCGCGCGCCGTTCAGTGTCGGACGGACAGTTTTGTGTGTTTTGCACCATTTTGTGAACATAATATTGTAAATGTTCTATGGCAGGGCAAGATATTTTCTTTTATTGTGCTGTTGTTGGTTGTTTAAATTCATCAGTAACGCACCCAGAGATGTCATTCTTTACATTATGTACGAGTAAGCTTAAAATGTTTTGTTACGCACCTACATAATAGCACGTAATTTGTTACAATATTTTTAAAGACGCTTGTATTTCGCTTTATCCTCCGAGTAATACTCCTAGATTATTGAATAAATGAGTTGACAGGGTGAAGGATAGTGACAGACAAGTGAAATGGGTGGTTCAGCGGTAGATAGAATAGGTAGGTTGGATAAGTAAGTAATTAGTAAAGTACGCTTGCATTAAAATTCGCAGGTTTACGGTTTAACTTCACCACACCGGGTGAATGACCTTAGGTCGGAAATCCTTGGCGCGCACGACGTGTCAATTGGTAGTGAAATTATGGACCTACATACTTACTCTTCAAGTAAGGGATTTGCTAACGCAATAGTTTTATAGCTAGTCCACCGCAAAATTTGGTTCATTGTAGGTATTAAGATAGGAGGTCGTTCAAAAAAATTACGCTCTAATTGATTTTACTTCCTATTAATATTGTAAATGCGAAAAATTGTGAGGATGTATGTATGATCCTTTTTTCACATCAACACATCCTTTTTCATTCACATACTAATTACATTTATTTAAATAGAAATACAATATTTACCATCACAAAAAACAATTTCAAAACAAGATTGAAACAGGTAGGTATCCGGATGTTTTAAAATACTACAGGCGGCAGCCCTATCGCGTGGCGACGGACCGCGCGGCAGTAGGCACTTATCTCAAGGACGGAGCCGAGTCATATTACTGTTATATTTCTTTACCGTGGCTCAACTAATTACTGGACACTTTTTCAAGATATTTATAAGGCATTTATCCCGGATATTAGTGTGCAGTCGCAGAAAACTGCAAGATCGCTTATTTATGGATTCGTAAGTTTTGAAGTTTTTAGATAAAAGTTATTTTGATTTATAGTGTCTAAATTCTCAATTTTTTTTATGTAATTTATTAATACTCTCGTTCCTACCTACTTCGTGTAGAAGGCTCTTTGACCTAGGCCTGCCGAGTGTGTGTTTAACAGTTCTTATGACCTTATACCAATGCACTTGAGCTATTTTCTAACTGATACGATACACTTGACCTGTGCCCCACTGTGCGCGCACACGCGCACACGCACACACGTTCCCCATTACCATCGGTGTGTAATCACGAAGCGACTAACTGAAACCATTCCACATAACACATGTGCATCACTGCGCGAATACGTCCTACATCGATATTTGTGATAAACGAATATAATAAATAACTTGAATAACTGTAATATTTTACCTCACACGTGGCAGAGATAAAATACAACGTTATTTCAAATATGAGCGTTATGTTATGTATTTACTTTCACGTGCAGGTAGTAATTCTCACATGTTGTTTCTAGCAAGAATCTAGGTAACATACTTAATGGGTGCAGTGCGGTAAACTTGGGTGAAGTATGAAATCATAACATTATTGTAAATGGATATAGCTTTTATTGATCATAAATACTACTCAGGAAACAAGAGTAGATCTTAAGACCAATAACTATAATATGTTTACTACACTTTAATGTATCAGCAAACATTTTAACGCGTTTCGGTACCTATTATACGAGGTCTCCGTGGCATTACCTATACTAAAAAAGTTTGACAGCTAAGTAGCTATCTGCAACTTTTTTGATTCGAAAGACTGATTTTGCTGTGGCCAGCATCCTAGTATATTACTTTGTGTACTACAAACTCCTTGTGGATTCTTAAGGTTTGTAAACGCGATTCCGCAATCTTACTAGCTCAGCTCTTAGAAGTATTGCTGTCAATGTCAGTTCTATAGACAATACCCTACGAAACAGTTTCACTAGATAGTGTGTTTTACGTTCAGAGACGTTTGTGAATACGAATCTTAGTGTATTATATTAATTTAAATTGATAAAATCACTCTGCTCGTACAAAAAATGCATTCGTCGCAATTTATCCGACAAGTGTAACATTCGGTAACATTCTTGAATATGCTCTGAAGACAATTCAAAAGAGCTAGTTGTGAGTCCTCTAGTTTTTACAAACAAAATAAATCACACACCACCCACCCAAATGAACCAAATCGTTCGCTGAATCACTACCCTGGTAATAATCTTAAAGTGGCTCCCTCTACGGGTATTCGGGCACTTTTTCGCATGCACTCCTACTTCAATCGCGTTTTTCGCCAAACGTCTAGAACGTCAGTAGTAATGAGGATTCTGTTAGTGCGTTTCATCCCTAACACAATTCGTTCCATTTCCATTTGGCAAACTATAAACTTTGATCGAGGTTAAGTTAGTCAGAGCCTAAAGATCTGAAACCCAGAAAAATAAATTTGGTCATTTTGGCATCAGGCGGGAATCGAACGCAAATCTTTCGCAAACCGGGCGACGGCACTAAACACTGTTCTACCGAGACCATTAACAGATCGGCCGAATCTTTCTGGTATTTTTACCCTATGAGCCAGGGTGATTCCATCAATGTTATAGGCATCCACCTCTAACAGTCTCTAGTGCCCGGTTTGCGAAAGATGCAGGTTCGATTCCAGCCTGATGCCAAAATGCCCAAATGCCTTTTTCTGGTTTTCAGATCTTTAGTAAAGATACTGCATGGAAAATGCTAAAACAGTAATAAAACATAGTGAAAACCTACTTTAGAAAATGGACTTCAAGTCGTTTGAAGTGCTGTATCCCCGAGCCGCGCTCGGCGGTGGTCCGGCACAGATGCGCACATGAACGTATAATTAAGCTTCTCCATCGCTTATTTATCTCGCCGCCGTTAAAATAAGCTGAAACGATGCATGAGCATGTCCACTCACCGAAATAACCTAAGCATTTACTTCGGAAATAACTTTCAGATAGAAATAAGATAAGGCGCAAGTGTGGGAATATAATCTGGCTGTGGTGATGGAGATCAAACGACAATTACAAATACCTAAAGAGAGATCGTCTAAGCTGAAATGACGCGCCCTCCACTGCATGTACGTATACGAGCAAGCACTCTTATTTGAGCAGATGCTGTGAAGGGGCGCGTCATTTCAGCTTAGACGATCTCAACTTAAGTATATGTATTAATTTACGTCAGAATGATCTGTACTACTTAGTAAAAGTTAGCAAACAACTCCTGAAGGGAGTTGTTTGTTTGTCTCTGGTTCCTGTGGCGTAGTTTCCGTGATTCGGCAAAGGTCACCGTTGTAAAGCAACGCCAATGGGTTTTCGACGACAGAGATCCATGTCTATTAACATATTTATCATGTATGTTTTACTAAGTATCGATTTCTTCTTTACCTAGTATCTTGAAACACCGCATTTGTCTTGGAAGAGATCGGAAGGAATCGCTTTTTAACAAACTTTCATATTTTTGTAAGCAAACAAAATCCAATTTTAGGGTATTAACATCAACCCTGCGATTTGTTCAGGTAACTTAATTATTTTTTACAGGTGGCTCTTCACTCCCATCCCTAATTGTAAGAGGATTCCCAATATCCCTTTGAAGCATTGTAATTTGTGATTCTCACTGGTCCGTTAATAATGTTATCGTGATAGACACGCATTGTGTGAATGTAGACCCTCTTCGATTGTTAACGAGTGGATACGATCCTCAGCCGCCCGCCCACACGCACACACATGCACTGCAGACACACACTCAGAGAAACAGCTTACGAATAGCACAAAAAAGCGCAGGTTGTGAAAACGCATCTGATGTAACTTGGCCCCGCCCTTTCGTTAGGTAATTGAACTGAAACTTATAAATCATTTTGTAATTAACGACTCTCAAAACAAAAAATGCTTAATGATGAAGGACTAAAAATGGGAGAACAGTTTGTTAGTAGACTGTTGTAACATTGAAGATAATTTAACTCTTGTTAATTTGATCCTGTGTGTATGTGTGTGTGTGAAGGAAGATTAATATCAAGTTAATTTTCAAACTTATTTCCTTTCCTTTAAGTACTTCAAACAGACGATTCCGATAAACGAAATGCCAACGTTTTTTATTTACCGGAAATCTGATTATTGAGAACTTCTACTACGACTTAGAGACCGAAAGACACAAAATATTACTTACATACGTGTTATATTAAACGTAAAGAGGGTCTGAATATTGTATCTACGAATGTTGGTCTCTCTTAAGTTAGTTCTAGGTGATCGAGCTCTGGGCTCAGTTCGGAGTCATAACCTACCGAGCCACCGAGCCAGACTACTTTTTTACTTGTAATTTAATCACAAAACAAACGCCAACCTAATTGACATGCCAGCCAGAGGCGGAATATTATTAAAGCCCTTAAAGCACAATTGTGAAAATACACGGAATGTGATTATTAGCTGCATTGTGAAGTCAGAGCGCATAACGAGGGCGAGTGCGCACTGCGCGGCGCGTGTAATGCGATTAGCCGCGAACTGAGGCGGGACGGTTTAGTTACTGCATCGATAGTGCTCGGGAAAGATACAAATACAGTACAGATTGTCTGCTGCGTACACTCTTGCGAAACTATATACCGAACCTACACGGCAGCAGAGACTACATGAGTAGTTTCAAAACATAAAGCATACGCTGATTTTAGATTAATTCAATTCACACTTCGAACATGACGGTTTTGTTAGAAATCAACAGCCGTTTTGGTGTAACGTTTTACGAAGCAAAAGCACGAGGGCGGGTTGCGGACCTGCCAATCCAGATTAGGCATAGAAGAAATAAAAGGTGTGGCCTATGCCCTTGCAAGGGGCCTAATTGAATGTAATGTGATTACAGTGATATGCAATTAATAAATGAAATGAAAAGTTACATTGAAATATTGCTTCGCCGAGATTACATGTAATTACGTTAGGAAACTGAGCACTTTTCTGTATTGTTCCATTTGTTAGCATTGTAATGCTCTAGCAAACTCCCTATATAGTTTATACTCCCCTTACAACTTCAATCGAACGAGCGAGAGTCCGAATGCTGCTCAAAAGGGCATTTTTATCATGAGTTTGAATAAGTTGCTTACCTTAGTCAAACACTAGAAGCTTCACTGGAAAGAAGAGGGTCTACCGCGAGTTCTCACTTAAGTCGCTAGCGTCTGCGTAAATATTAGACATTGTGTAGGACTTCGTATAGCGTTTTAGTGGATATTAATGGAAGTAACGACCGCGTTAGCAAAAGAACTGTCTGACAGTTTGTAACTTACCAACGACCTAATCAAAATATGAATTTGTGATTTGCTTACTTATCTGTTATTTAATAAGTAAAGTAGATCCTTAATTCCCCTATGACTCGGAAAAGAGTACACGCGTAAAGTTTGTATGTCATAATGTAGAGCAGATGATCTTTGAGACAATCCATTTAAATAAAAGGAATGCTGCGTGATAGGTAATAAAATTAACAAAATACTACCTAGATCAATAAAGGTTACATGAAATCTTATGTAGAAAAATAACGTAGGTAAGTACCTTCACGCCACAAACGGTGGCAGAATATTACGAGTATGTAAAACTTGTTAATACTGTCTGAGATCTTTGCAGGTCTGTAACCATATTATCTGCAAAAATAACATTATATTCTATGCTATGTGGTTATTTGTAATTCCCCGTCATTGTCGATGACGTTGGGCGCTAAGCACACAGGAGCCCTTCTGTATCATGATATCCATATTTGTGATTGTGCTCTGCGCTCAACCGCATATTCCAACTATAATTCAATCCGACGCGTCCCGTCACGTTATTCATAATTTAAACATCGTTCTGACCGCCTGACGTGCCGGGGCCGGCGGAAATGGAAAACATGCTGGATATTACATTTATTTACGATAAGTTGGATAACAAAAACAGCCCAAAGTCAAACCACTATCATTCTGCCAATATTGAATGGGATTAAGTTTGTATGCAGTTATTTTATGATTTTGAGAAGAAATCGAAGTGCCATTTTTCTCAATAATTAGTGCGATGTGTACGAAAAAACGCATTGCTCATGATAATAATGCCTTAAAGTGGTAGAAAATATTTTTCATTACTCATACTCTGAAAGTAGGTCATTACTGACCTGAGAAGCGGGCTGAAAGTAATACTTTTCATCCCTAGGGAGAATCACTTTCAACTGACAGCTGCCAAATTATTAAAAAAAAAATTAGTTATTTTTCACTTAACTATTGAACCATGTTTCAACTTTCTATACAGCCACGATGTAAAATTGAAATAACTTAAAGTTAAGTATTGATAAGAAAATATTTATTTTCTAAATAACTTTCTAAATAATTCAGTTTCAATAATTTCTTTAAAATAACTTAGCTTTGAGCAAAATATTTACCATTTTTCCAAAAAATAATGGCTGAATAGTGGGCCCGCCACAGAAAAAAAACCATATAATATGGCGGGATAGCGCCAATTCGATCTTCATTTATTTTTCTATCTTTTTCTTTGGCTAATTCATATTTTTATTTTTACTTTCCTTGTATTCGTAATGAAAAGCACAGTGTTTACCACGGATGAAAGACTTATTTAGTCCCTCGAACTATTGGCGCCCTCACTTCGTTCGGGGCGCCAAACCCCGTCTCGGGACTAAATAAGTAACTTTCACCCCTAGGATAACAATGTACTATTTCATTACTCATACTCTGAAAGTGGGTCATTACTGACCTGAGAAGCGGGCTGAAAGTAACACTTTTCATCCCTAGGGAGAATCACTTTCAACTGACAGCTGTCAAATTATAATTTTTTTAAACTGGTTTTTTTTCACATATCTATTGAACCATGTTCCAACTTTCTATACAGCCACGATGTAAAATTTGAAATAACTTAAAGTTAAGTATTGATCAGAGGATACATATGTTTTAAATAACTTTATTACAATTTAGTTTCAACAATTTCTTTAAAATAACTTAGCTTTGAAGAAAATATTTACCATTTTTCCAATGATGAAAATAAAAAATAATGGCTGAATAGCGGGCCGGCCACAGAAAAAAAAACAAACAAAATAGGTGGGAAAGCGGCAGTTCGATCTTCATTTATTTTTCTTTAGCTAATTCATGTTTTTATTTTTACTTTCCTCGTATTTGTAATGAAAAGCACAGTGTTTACCTCGGGTGAAAGACTTATTTAGTCCCTCGAACTATTGGCGCCCTCACTTCGTTCCGGGCGCCAAACCCCGTCTCGGGGCTAAATAAGTTACTTTCACCCCTAGGATAACAATGTACTATTTTTTACTTTTTCAACTAAGCGTATAGTCGTATCGATTGTTCTACACACGTGACAAACCGAGGCCACGTCAGGTTGCTGACTTGAGGGCTGCGTTAACGACCCGATTTACATTGAAACAAATCGCTCAAGGGTAATGCCCTCCGATTTGTTATTTCGTTTATCGAGTATATCCGTACAAATAACGCAAAGTTCAATGGTCTTGACTGATGTGGATTTTGAGTCAAATAAATAAATATTGGCGTGTTACGACTGTTTCAGTCTTAATCTGAACTTTAACTGGAAATAACCAACTGGTATGGCATTTAAAAATTGTTAAATACTTGTCTCGAGTTTCTTGGATCAATATCTCACTCTGCATTGTCGTGATACATGAGCAGGCCCGTTGCTTCACTCGTTGCGAATCCTGTGTAGATACAATCTTCTCTCTGTTGTATGAAGCACAATCGCATCTCAGTGCATCTACACACTGCACTAAATCGGGAGGTTTACGGCGCCCGCCCTCACACGATTCTGCGATACAATAACATGTCCTGTTTGTAAGACTTGAGCAACTGAACATAAAAACATATTCACTCGTAACACAGGATTTTACTTCGATAGTAAAATGTGACCAATATTCAAAAACAACAATGAAACCAACCTCTTGAAATTACAATATTTGTTTGGAAGTATTATTGCCGTCTGTATTCTCTATTCTAGTTACCCAGTACTATTTCCTCTATCTCTAGATTAAAAACATAAAGGTGTGTTCTATGAAAGACTCATCTTTTGTTTGCTAGTACAAATTTGATACAAAATTGATTGATTTACAATATTTCCTACAACATACAGTAAGTTTTTGTGAAAGCTTGCCAGTCACTTATAACCAGCTACAACGCATGTTCTAGGTCCCTAATAATCATGACATGACTGCGGCTGACATATTGTCATCTGCAAATGTCCACCGCAGTCTCGTTTCACGTATGTACATTCCAGCGGCACAATGGTACACAAATTAGGCGAGAAGTCCGGCGCAATGTCGGCGTGTGGCGTGCTCTGATTGCACAGCGGACCGGGTCACTGGGACTCCGGAATTTGTCATTTTAGCTATACTCATGTAAGATTATACAGCAAACGGTGTGTCTCGTAGTGCAACATTTTTTGGTAGAGAAAACCTAAGCGTTATTAGAGAAAGTAAAGTCCAGATTTGCACGGTGTTTTTAGTTTCCCTGAATCCGTGAACAGCTGATCGGTTGTTTGAGATTGTCGGCCACCTTACTATTGGAAAAATGTGTAGTAAGTCTTCCTGTCTTTGAGTCAGTACTATCTTTTGTTTCGAGATAAAAATGAGCTGTTTTGAAACAAACAGCTCATTTTTATCTCGAACAATTGACATGATGATGTAGAAAATGAACATATTCATATAATTCCCGTTTGAAAGTATCAGGGTCATCTTCCCAGGATTTCAGCCGTTGACCTCGCCGTCTCGAGCCGAGCAATTACACGTACAAAGGCTGCCAATTGCCGCCGGTGGGCGTGGGCCAGGAGTTCATATTTATTCACTCCATCGGGGCCATCGACCAGCTCCGAGCTCTTCAATAGGCAACTGCTATTTTGTAATCTTGGGGGCTAAAACGGCAACATTTTGATGTTTCATATTATGAATCATCTAAGTGACGTTTCATCTAGAGCGCTGTCCGTTTTGAGTTAAAAGTGGTCAAAGCGCGGTCACGTCGCTCACGCTCATACAAATCATTAATTCGGGACGCGTGTAAGCGCGCTATTATCACTTTTGACTCGAAACGGACCGCGCTCTAGATTAAACGTCAGTTTTAGCCCCCCTGGTCAGTCACGTAGACAACTTGTGAAGACATCGTTAACTATGAGACAACGACCACAAATTGAGAGCTAATAGAGGAAGAGAGCAAATAGTAATTGAATTTTTTTTATTTCTGCTGTTTTACGCTTACTACGGAGAACTTTTGAATGTATTTACTTAAGAATAAAATCTTTCTTTGTTGTACATACAGTATTCAAAATAATTATATTTGCTCCCGTTGAATTCAATAAAAACGCTAAGATAGCACTTACATAAGAACTAATTGCGTTCCCAATTACCAAAAAAACAAACCAGATTTTTATTATACAAAGACGAGCGTTGGTAATGGTTTTTAATTTGGGCTAAGAAAACGCATGCTTGGCTGACATTTTTTTTTGTAATTTTCATGTCAGGCAACAAAGTTACACACCACCCACATATAGAGTTCCACTGCAACGTAAATAACTAGCTTATTAGATGATTGGCATATAAGTTAGAAATCACTTTTATAGTACGGTTAACTTAGCGCCAATGCATCAAATAGCATGGCAAATCCACTGAGTATTATGGAAATTTTTCAACTGCTATGCATCCACCGCTGTGTCGCCCACTGTACACGTCTAGAAAGTTTGATTCATTAACAAACACCAAACATTAGATCGGCATAGGCACTACTTTTGTGCTAATGTTGGTCATTCCCTCCTTTCTTTGGACACATTAATATTGACGCCTCGCCTAATATCTCCGTAACGATGTCGTTGGCACCGACTCAACCGCTCCGAATTATTGCAAGAGATATGAATTGGACACATTTATTCAGTTAGGCGTGTTTTTATTGCCCATCACGACTATGTTATTACTCACTATCTATTATACAGTCAGTTCCATAACGCGATAAAATATATCAGACTGTGATAAAATATCCATATCCGACTGATATTTAAACCATTTACCCAGTAAAAGTTTAGTTTTTTGCATAGTTTAAGATAATAGGATGTTTATTTAAGATCTGCATAGATACGATTTTAGGGTCATATACCACAATGTCAAAGTTAATATTTGAGTAGCCTCGGTCTAAGCCTTTTAGTTACTTACTATGCAGTCCTACCCCTGGCCAAAAGGCCTAATGCAATAGCACAGCGGAATAGCTAGAGTACGTAGTGGTTTTCTTTTAATACCTTCTTGGTAATAAATGAGTTCTATTCTGCTAATCATTTTTATTTTTTCTCACTTAGTGCTTGCAAGTGTCTACTACCTACTATAAGTAGCTACAGTACAACGAAACAGCAATATCATTTCCCTTGCTACTTGTTTTTAAAATTCTCGCCGACTGCGATGGCCGTTAAAGTTTCCGTTCAGAGTCTTAAAATGCTTTTAGTGGATGTTTCGTGCAACTCGTGGAAGAATATATACCTCGGAGTAAAAGGGCAGATACATTTCAAGCACTATTCTAGTCATAGAAGTATAAACCTTATTATAGGTAAGTCCTTAGGTATAGGTGAGGCCTTAGGGCGGCTTGACAACATCTGACATTAAAGTTGCTCACTAACCTTATACGGACACCCCTCCAACAATCCGCACTGAGCCCGCGTGTTGGAGTATGGCTCGTTCCGCCTCATAGTTGAGGTGAGGCTTGTGCCCAGCAGTGGGACGTATATAGGCCATTTATGTTATGTTATGTTTATAGGTAAGTAGCAAACTTGTGCCAAACGTATCCTGAATGCGTTGCCATCATGGTAAACGAAACATTCAGAAGCCCAAACTCCGTGGTGAGGAGAGTTGGCCACATGTGCTGTAATGAAGACAAAGTAAGTGTTCCAGGCAAGCTTGAACTCAGGACCACTTGGGTTCCGAACTACTGGTAAAATATATATACAGTTTATTAAGATTGTTGTAACGTATGAAACGTTGTTTGTTAAGGTTAAAAGATTGAGAACCGCTGTTCTAGCGTTTCAGCCGTATTTCTCCGCGTCCCAGTCCGTGTACTGCATTAATCTAACTCAGTGGTTCCCAAACTTATTTTGTCTACTGCCCACTTTGAGAATAAAAATTTTTTTAGCGCCCCCATTTTTTCACCTACCGCCTCTACACAACGCCCCCATTTTCTTTCTGGGTCTCTTACCGCCCCCCTTGAGACCTGCAGCGCCCACAAAGGGGCGTTATCGCCCACTTTGGGAAAGACTGCTAACTCGTCCGAATTCCTCGCTGTAATTCGCCGCGATGTTCCTGCACTGTGGGGAACATGCGCGCGACACTGAACCCACGTAAGTCGTAAATATGTGGATATGGATCTGGGCGAGTTGTTATTGCGACTAGAATTTATTTCTTTCCTCCAGTTTCTTATTTATAAATGAAAATAATGACAAACTTTAAAGCTAGATGTACCAAAAGGCAGAAGTCGAACTAACTCACTATTAGGCAATTATTTTACCTTTGATAACTAGCTGCAAAATATTTTTTAGTTCACTGGAAAACTGGCGTTCAACTCTCGGATCACTTAGATAGGCTTAGATAGGATAGATTAGTCGCCATCCACCACGTTGGGTTCAAATATGCTCAAAAAGTGGGGCCTGAACTACACACATCAAAACTGTCTAGGGATATCATATTGATATCATTTTTCAAATATTTCATAAAGTTAAGTTTGTTTACAAGTTAAGCATTATCTTAGAATAACGCGAGGACACAGGCATAAGATAAAGGTTAAGAATATTACAGAAAAAAACGTTTGATTTTGCTAAAATTTCGACACCTTTTAAAAGAAAATTCTGTCTTTTTTTAACGTCCTTACGATTGTACAATAATGCTACCACAATGAATTTCTTTATACAATCTGAAAGGGCAGATATAGCAGTTTCTGTGTTCTAAAAATTTCTACGTTGGTATCAATGTTTTAATTTTTACAGCCTCCCAAATAGCTACCTATACTTTGTTTGAAAATGCTTGAGATATCCCTAGACACTTTTGATGTGTGTATAAGAATTCCATTGACCATAACGGCGTCAGTCAAAATATGGCCCCTGAGTATAATTGAGCGTTCTTAAATTAGGAATAGATATTCTTTGACAGAAAACAGCTAGGGTTGATAGATCACGGCTACGTCAACTACGAAAAGCACAAATCCGTGTATACTCTAAGTAAAGAAAGCTCTGTCAAATCTTTTAAAATGGGTTTTACTACTGCTCTCAAATTTTAGTCTCTTCAAGACAAAAACGAAAAATATATTTTAATCGGCCTGTATATCGCCCTGTTTAAGAGCACGTGTCATACCTAGTATCAATTGTTTCGCTTCATTCGAAGTGCAGATGCAATGCGTGTGACAGCCCTGACCGTCAAATCAATCAGAGACAATAATAACACGCGGTAATTGCCGACCGGCCGATCCGATTGCTATCATGCTCGTCAACCCACGACGGACAGCATAATTGCGACCAGCCTAGGGGTGCTGTTTACTGGTCCAATTTGACCACCCAATGCAATACTGACGCCGTGTAGCAGTTCTCATTATTGGATTAAATGTTGTAACAATATCAGTGGCGTTCTGGGCCTTTAGCGCTTCATGGAAGTTTTAGTAATTTATGTGGATGCTAGAGCTCTGTGTTGAAGGATATATCAAAAAAACATTTAATGGCCTAATTTTATTTTACAGTCGTGAAATAAGATAAGATAAAAACACTTTATTGCACACAAAACAAATCAAATTACAGATAATGAAACAAATAGATACAAAACACGTATCGAAAATTTCAACTATAATGCAAGATCTTTTTGTATTGAATAAAATAAAATATAACTGTCCAAAAGTTCAAAGAAATGGTATTAAGTCAAGAACTTCTATGTAAAGACCCGTCGAATGGGCTGTTCATTTATTTACATAGAGGCCAACTCAAAAAGCTTCCAGGTAGTGGAGTTACCGCAGACTGAAATATTTAGTTTCTGCGCCTTGAAATTATTTTAACGACCTTTCGATTCAAGTGAACCTTTTAAATCTCAAATACGATGCATTTATTTGAGTGAAGTCTGTTAAGGAATGTTAATTAGTCATTGACGTCGTATTATATCTATTGCAATTTCCAAATGAATTCTAGAACACAGTCGGCGCGTGCAAATACTCGTACTACATAACTAGCGACGCATTCCGAAATAGACTGTTATCACCGCGAAAGAAATGTCAAGAATACAATGCAGAGATCGGGCACGAGCTGAATTCTTATCATGAAATGACAACAAAGCATTATTTGGCATTGTGCGGCGATGAATCAATCAGCTGTAGCCCACTAATACCAGCAATGATGACCGTCCGTCACGCGTCGTTATCGCGGACGACATGCGACATGAGACAGATGAGCTATTTTCAATGATGACACATGTCTGTATTTTTACAATGGATTCTAAAAAGCAAAAAACATACAGTTATGGATTTGGAATGGTCTTCAACTATTTGCCTAGTAACGAAGCTTCATGTTATCTATTATGAAGAAGGCTATGCGCGTTATTTTAGTATGACATCGAATCCGAAATGAGGAAATCCGTAAAAGAGCTAAAGCCACCGACGTAGCCAAGCGGGTAAACAAGTTGAAGGGGCAGTGGGCAGGGCATACAGTTGGGGTGTTTCCGTTTTGGAATGGACACATTTGATATCCAACGTAGCGCAGAATACCCATCTGCTAGGCGGACGGATAGAAAGGTTAAAGGATGCAGAATTTCAGTGAATGCAGGCCGCTCTCAGATCAGCTTTCTCGATGCATTCAATTATGGAAACTCGCAATAGGCCCTCTGTATTTTTTTTGGGGAGCACCTTATGGTCCACGGTGAACGTCTTATCATGTTAGTATATTCATTAAAATGACTGAAAAGTAACTTACCTATTTATGTATTCATTTTTGGTTGAATTAAAGTTGAATTAAGATGTGCCTCAGATTTAGGGTTAACAAGTTAGTAATGAAGTAACTACTGGGCTGGTCAGTCTCATTCTAAAGGCCTGCATAAACGCCTTTTCATGAAAGAGATTAGATGATGATTTACTGCATAAGGGTTTTAGTAGGTAGGAGTTCAACATAACCTCCTATTTCAGTTTAATAGTTTAATAGTTTATTCAATGCATTCATGAATGTTACACTTAAAAGATGTTACATTTGGGTGTCCAGGTGTTACATGAACCCTCTCGATAGGCGAGGTATCCATGAAAACTTCCTCACGATAACAAAAATCAAGATTGATCATCTACCGATCAAGCCAATCACTATCTAAAGGCATCTGTAATTGATCACATTGACAGTTACCATAAGAAAAACTCAGTTACGTCGGGTTTTTTACGGTTGGCAACGAAGTGAATCAATCAGTTTTGTAACAAACATCCTGATTAGGAGACGCCTCGCGTCGTGACTTGTAACGACTTCGTTAGGGCCGGGCCACACCACTATTTCTGATAACTTCTACTGAGAAGATACAGCAGGACAGTAGGCAGTTACTCTTTTAAAGAAAGGGGTTTGTTACTATACAGCTCCGTAATAACAATTACATTAGGCAACATGAATGGAAATAGCCTATTTAGGTGTCCGAGCTACGCTTGACCCACTATAAAGTGTGTGAGATAACCCCTTGGATTTTAGAGTGAGACAGCACGATATCCCTACCATAGTACCCTACCCCCCCACGCCCCGCGCGCCCCGCGCCCCTCCGAGCGGCGCGCGCGCAGCCGTGTTGCGCCGGGCGACTGCCGTCGCTCCTCAGTACGTCTTGGATTTTCAAAGTGAACGCACGTAGTGAAATAATAATAAGTAAAACCCAAGAATAATTCAAATGTAAGTACCTTAGGAAGTTATTTTATCTACATACAAGAAAGCCTTGTATTATATTTTGTGAAAAAACAGTAATTGCCCGCTCCCAAGGACGGCAAACTCACTGTAATACGATGTAAAAACATATTGCGAGGAAAGCCCTTAGCAGAAAAACTTGCAGCCGACAGTCGGCTATGCCAACAGACGACGCGTCGCCTGCACAAACACAGCCACCAGTAGGCTGTGTAGCAGACGACTTGTCGGCTGCGAGCGGACGACTGTCAGCTGCGTTTCCTTACCCGCCTATGAAATTTTCAGATGGCGCAAACTACTATGGGACAGCTGTCCGAATGGAATCCCCCGCCAGACGAGGAACCCTTTTACCAAAAACCTCATACGCATACTGGATGGGACTTACCCAGAAAGCTGGAGGGATTGGGTCGTCAATACACCCACCTACTCTGACCTCTTCGGAGAAGCGATATCTCCGGATATGGAGTGCAGGCTACGTTTCGCTGTTCCCACAGTGATACTTGCAAGAGCTCACAATCAAGAGAAAACACTCAGTGAACGCCGGTACAAGAAAATAAAAAGGATTTTGTTAAGTTGGCCGATAGGTCGTGCGCTCATCTACACCCCTCTATCAATTATGGCAAAAATTCACCCACAGTACACCCGGGAAATAAGTTTTCTGATGCAGTGAGCGCAATAAAAAGTGACCTTATACCACGGCATGAAGCCTCAAAGATCTTGAGGGGAGAAGATTCTCATACGGCTGAGTCTGCATCTTCTTCGAGCGGTTCAAAGGTTTCTAAAAGAGGTCATAGCCCGGACCCTCTTCCTGCTGCTAAGGAACCTAGGATGAGTGATTTCATGGCTCAACAAAATTTCCTCCTTGAGAAACTTTGCCAGCTAGTTCAAACCACAAACACAAATGTAAACACGATGTTGAACGCAGGAGGACCAACTGGCACACCAGAGCAGTCCCAGTGCTCATCGATCTCGGCTCCACTTCATAATATGTATGACAGAGAACAACATACGATGTTGGAAGATGAAAGCTGCGACGATAGCTGGCGTCCACCTTCTTTGGTCAACGATCAATTTGACAATATGGATGATAAGGAAATGACGTTGGAACCGCTTGAAGACTTTGCTCCGGGAACCAGGGAAACTGAGGGTAAAATCGCGAAGGCTGACGAAACCTTAGTAAGACAAGGCTGCGATTGCCAGAGATTTAATTCAGAGAGCTGGCAAAATATACGTTACGCAGATGTCCAGAAAACTTTTCAAGCAACTCCAGCCTTTACCTCGCTGAAAGTCAACGGCAATCTGGCCACAGCAACCCCCACCTGGCAACTTGTCTCGGTTTTGGAAAAGAATGACTTATGTCTTGCTGCCATCACACACGGACTGCTTCAACAGCGTCAAACATTTCAAGATATATACAAAAATGCCCCTCCTGTAGTAAAATCACACATCAGCAAACATTTTTTGGCACCGGAATCGACCTTCCGCAAAACATCGGATTCTCTCTTACAGTACGTTTGTGGTAAACGCGCTGAGGTAATTCAACAAAGACGAGGCATATACAAGCCACAAAATAAGACCTTGAACGAATTGCTACATGTGATACCCCCTTCCGAAACCCACTTGTTCGCTGAGCCTCAACTTTCGGAATTTGTAAAAGAGCAAGGCGGTGTTTCTAAACTTTTTCCTGCTAAACGAAGAACAGTACCCACTTCTACCTTTGCAAGTCGATCTGCACCCAGAGATAGAAGAATACCCCCCGCGCCAACATCCCAGAATAGGGACAGACCCCAACCAACGTATACTCAAAGAAGCTCTGCCAACCGTAGACCGGATATTCTCCGATTTCAAACAAAACGCCCCCCTATCAAGCAAAATAAAAATAAAAAATGGTGAATTTCGGGCTGGACAGGTGAGTAAATCTCTGCAAGCATGGAAAAATCTAAAAGCACCAAATAACATTCTAGCAACGCTATCTGGCTATCGAATACCCTTCACTTCACTTCCACCCTTATACAGATTATCAAAACGTCTTGCCAACGTTATCAAACGGCCCCATCTGTAGGGATGTCACATGAAATCAAAAAAATGCTTGACTCTGGAGCCGCTCGTATGTGCAAAAGCAAGTCTGGATTATTATCTCCTTTATTTTTGCGTCGTAAATCTGATGGATCCAATCGCCCAATATTTGATTTGAGATATTTAAATAATTACTTGCGGCCACCAAAATTCCGTTTGTTCAATCATTTTAGAGTCCCATCGTGCTTGAATACATCAGATTTTATGACTAAAATAGACTTGTCTCAAGCTTATTTTCATATCCCTATCGTTGAGTCGCATCGAAGGTTTTTAGCTTTTGCCTACAAAGATAGAATATATGAAATGACTTGCCTACCGTTTGGACTCGCTACTGCTCCCTGCACCTTTGCAAACATCTCTAATTGGCTTGCAAATCATTTCAGGATGGAAGGGATCCGCATTATAGTTTATTTGGACGACTTCTTAATAATGCACAAAAATCTAGAAACTCTACGACAACAAACGAATTATGTACTTCATTGCCTAATACAGCTAGGGTGGTGCGTCAACATAGAGAAATCAATTTTGATCCCCACACAGATGATAGAATATCTCGGCATAATTTGGAATACAGCTCAAAATATGAAGTACCTTCCAGCACCCAAAGTAGAAAAAATCACCACCCTACTTCAAAAAACACTAAGGAAAAATTGGTGGTCATGGCACATTGCAAAAACTATTCTCGGAAACATCAATTTCATGTCGTTCGTTGTGCCATTGGGGAAACTTCATTGCCGGCAAATCCAAATAGAAGCAAATTTGTTGCCAGAAAATGCCAAGAACAAAAAATTCTTGCTACCACAACGCGTTATACAAGAATTCCTATGGTGGCTAGAGAATGTCAACGTACCGTCCCCCATTCACCACAAAGATCCAACGATATTTGTAACCACCGATGCATCCGATCAAGGGTGGGGAGCGACAATGAACGACACAAGCATAAGCGGTATCTGGAGCAAAGAACAAAAATGTTGGCACAGCAACCTAAAGGAATTATGGACGCTGAAGAGAGTTCTCGAAAAGTTGATTCCAAAATACCGCGGCCAAACAATCCTTGCTCAGACCGACAACAAAACAGTAGCCGCTTATATCAACAAGGAAGGAGGAACGAAGTCGCTGCCACTCTTACAGTGGACAACTGCCATCCTTCAAGAGGCCAATCAAAATCAGATGCATCTCATTGTTCGTTACCTGCCAGGGAGATACAACCACTTAGCCGACAGCCTGTCCAGATTTCAACGAATGCCAGAATGGACTTTATCGAGCCAAATATTAGAGATAATATTCGACAAGCTGGGCACTCCAACGATAGACCTATTTGCAAGCTCGCAATCACCGATAATGGATCTGTATGTATCCGAGGATGCACGGGACGCGCATTGTGCACATGTGAACGCCTTCAGCAAACCGTGGCATTACCAACTCGGCTGGCTTTTCCCTCCTCCTCCTCTGATACCTCGAGTTTTACGGCACCTGGAAAAGAGGTCAGGACAATATCTGTTGGTGGCCACGAAATGGGAAAAGACTTTCTGGAAAGGGGAACTAAACCAAAGAGCCCTGGGCCCACCACTGAAAATATACAATCTACATCGACAACTAGTAGATCTACGGACAGGGAAGCCGCCACCAGCAGTAGAAAAACTAGATTTGCAGGTTTGGAAGGTTCAGGCTGGGCCCCTTTAGTAGACTCATGGAAGGACAGTGACAGAACTCTCTTGGAATCAGCATGGCGCAAGTCGACGTTAAAAACGTATGGAGTAGCTTGGGCGAAATGGCGTGCATGGTCCAAAGGAAAATGTGCAGTTGATAATCCTCAACCCGCTGATCTGGCTCGGTTTATGTCTCATTTACACTATGAAACCAAATTGGCTCCAAGTACAATTGCCGTTCATAAATCGGTAGTTTCAACCTTCGCAAACCCAACCAATTCTGAGGCATTATCCGGACATCCATTGGTGAAGCAAATGATGAAAGCTATTGCTGTTACAAAACCTCCTCCTAGGAAACCAACCACATGGGATGTTGGTAGGTTGATTGAATATCTACAACATTATGATATCGATGTTGATAGTATATTTCAAGTGTCACGGCATGTTGCTACGCTATTGTTGCTATGCTCTGGAAGGAGGATCCACGACCTCACATTACTGGACATAGGTTCGGACTTCTTCGAAGATGCAAACGAATACGTTATATTATGGCCCAAATATGGCTCAAAAACAGACTCCTCAACTTATCGGCAGGCTGGCTGGCGGCTATCAAACGATGGTACACACAAACTAAATCCTGTTATATGGATCAAAAAGTTAATTTGTTTGTCCCAAAAATGGAGGAGTGCTAAGCAAAACTTGAGCAGTTTATTTATAACCACGCGAGGAAATGTAAATGCGGCCTCCCGCACCGTAACAGCTGGTTGGCTAAGGACTTTGTTTCGAGAAGCCAAAATTCAAGATTCCCCTGGCAGCTTTAGAGCTGCTGTGAATTCCGATATGTGGTCCCAACATCACATTAATATCGATGAAATTTTAACAAGAGGAAATTGGAGGAGCAAGGACACATTTATTAAGCATTACTGTAAGGAAGTAAAAAAAGCTGTACCTAGTGAAAACGATACCAATAATAAGAGTGTGTTTCAATTATTTACACCAATGTGATACTCAATTGACTGATTACGTTTAAAGATGAGATATTTAGTTTTTTTTTATATTCTTTATTATGTTAAAATTGATTATAACATGGCTGTGAACCATTTTCTTTGTTTAAATCATTCAAATTATTAGCTTTCCTACATCAATAAATTTGATATAAAAGCGTTAATGTCATAGTTCTTTTTAACCTACCTTTACCTTCACAATTCTATCACAACTGCATACTTAGATGCAGCGCCGGCAGAAAATAAACACTTCTCACACACTTTATAGTGGGTCAAGCGTAGCTCGGACACCTAAATAGCAACGTTTTCCCCCCGAAGGGTAGAAAACGTATATTTAGGTTCCAGCGTAGCTTGACCCACTATATTTTAAAGCCTTGCCGGCTAAACTGTGCGAGAGTACTGAGGAGCGACGGCAGTCGCCCGGCGCAACACGGCTGCGCGCGCGCCGCTCGGAGGGGCGCGGGGCGCGCGGGGCGTGGGGGGGTAGGGTACTATGGTAGGGATATCGTGCTGTCTCACTCTAAAATCCAAGGGGTTATCTCACACACTTTATAGTGGGTCAAGCTACGCTGGAACCTAAATATACGTTTTCTACCCTTCGGGGGGAAAACGTTGCTATTTAATAGTGAAGTGAACCTGAGTAGACCAGTCTCCGAAAATGGCAATTGTTCCCGAGTTGCCATGTGAGCCAGTTGCCATCCCACTCATGCCTATTTTTGGGAATGGAACGAGCTGTCATACTACAAAATCATCTTCAATACCAGATTGAAGTTTAGATATTTCAAATAACGAATCGATTTCTGATTGGAACTGGGACTGATTTTGATTGGACTTCGGTACTGGTGATAGAGTCACTTTATACTTTAATTTTATTACAATGTGTACTTTTTCGTTTTGAAATGTGTCACTAAATAAATAATTTTTCGTTTTTTTTTCTTTTTTTTTTAAGTGCTTGCCGTAAGCTTATAGGGGTGCGATGTGTCTGCGCCCTTACGCCGTAGTCACTATCATTTTGTTCACAACAGCGACGTGTTATTGACGCTATTTATACACAGACAGACAATTGTGTCAAGGTAGCATATTCTGCAATTGTTTCCTGTGATCAATACTTGATGATTCCGCGACAGGATAGGCCAAATTCTGGATCTATTCATACAAATCGTGTGTTCTGCGCCATTTATTAGTTGTGATATAAAGGGGCAAAAACCAAAAACTTTGGGGAATACTAAACACATCATCAAGATTTTTATAAATTTTCTCCCTTACGATCCCTAATCTTTGATTAGGTTTAAACTTGGAGTCTTCTTCTTAGGCCAATCCTCCGTAAAGCCATCCAATTCGTCACACAGCCTCTTAAAAGTCTTCATTAAAGCTAAACTAAATCAGAAAAGTAATCTCAGATCATTCGTAGCAATAACTTCCTCTCGAATCGTTTGACAGCCGACAAATAGTAATAACGGTGTGCGTCATTGTTTACGCGCGAGACGAGACGTCGCGTCACCGGCGGCCGCAACAGCTGATTATGAGGTGTCAGTGCTCTACACGGCACGGCGTGGGGCAATCAGCGTAAGAAGATGACTTTTCGATAAAGGCTTTAAAGCGTTAGAGATCTGTGTTCAAACTCTATTAGTTCAGGTTGAACTATTGGTGCAATGGTGATCGGGGGCTGTAGGTTCAATTTCACTGCGTTTGCTCTATGTTGGCGTAAGTTTGTAAGTGCTGGTATTCCTCTTTACTCGTAATTAAAGAGCAGGAAAAATAACCTCTAAATAAAAAAGTTGTTTGTGATGTGTCAGTTTCATAAACTGTACTAAGGCCAGTGTCTTCTCAGGGAACATTCACTTGTCTAGTTTGAAAAATCACTGTAAAAATTACGCGCCTAAGTACATTACATGCAGTATACTCATACCTATTTATTGTCGCCTACGTAAGGCATAACAAGCGCGGTACATACCGTCATGTGTGCAACCACTCGTCCCTTGTGAATCCCGCTACTCGAGACATCGTCCTCGTAACAAACAGCTGATTGCCGTCGCGTTACACGTCCGTGTGTGTCGTGTCAGTGTGTGCGTGCGGGGGCGCGGCGCGAGGGAGGGGCGCGGGGAAGGGGGCGGGGGCGGGCGGCGGATGTCCGCACCGTTTGAGTTTGACAGCCGCCGGATTGCGGATGTCATAACCGTCCGCAGTATGCGAACGAACCCACGGCCCGCTCCGTACATTATTTATTATCATCGCATGCGTACACAGTCCGCTAGACCGCCGAGAGCGGGAGATTAAAGTGCAAGATAACTGGAAGACATTTTACTTTGGAGAAAAGATAAATACATTTTACCGTTGCTTTTGTGCATCGCAAATTGTGTGGTCCCACTAAAGACGGAGGGTGGTCTCCGAGATATGCGAAAACTGGTCTAGCTTGTACGAGTAGTTTGGGCATCCATTCGTGAGGTTAAGATCAAAAGATAAAATAATTGCTTGGTAAATTAAGGTTAAGGATTTCCATGCTAAACAAAGAACAATAAAGATTGTGCCTCTAAAATCGTGAATCTAGAGACGCACATTTGGCGATCGAGTGCGAAGCAAAACTTAACTTACGTTTTTTTTATTAGTTGTAAATAAACTAAAAAAAAACTGCTAATTTAGTAACCAACACTTTAATCAGCAAAATTTTTTTTTTATAATATGAGCATGTGTTGAAATCAAATAAACACGTGCTCAAAGGCTTTACTACCGCATACCATCAAGCGGGCCACAGTTTAGTTACAGTAGTAGTAGTATGAAAAATAAAAGGATAATATTCGGCATACTTTAGCACACCCCTGCGATTCTAACGGTCTCACATGTTACCGAGTGTTAAGCACGGTTAACTCAATAACGTAGTTGACAGAGAAAGTGTCCTCATTTCATACATTATTCACACAAATCTAATAAAAGTGACGTTTATTAATAAACCACGATTATAATCTTTCACTTTGACTATTTATCTTTCTGTCATTTAGCATTACTTACAACGATGTATTGTATTTGCTTCATAAACACAGTCAATAAAAATGGTAATAATACATTAGTGTTCCATAAACCGATAGGACTGCCAAACGGATCATCAAAGTTGTAGGCGTAATTACAGGCGTTTATCTTAAAGTCACGTTATCACTTTACTTACTATTTATTACCAGCCTCCTCACAAACATCGGTTTATTTATAAAAAAAATAATTATGGAACTTCATCATATTATTAGCTGATGTGACAGCTTTTGTTAATTAAAAAGAAAGAAAATGAATTTACTTTCTCAGGACATCGTAACTTGCAAAATAAAAAACAAACAAGTATTAGGCCAATTAAAACAGACAAAAAAACAATGGAAAGAAACAAACAATGCTACGACAACTTCAACAAAATTTATGATGTGACTTCGTTGTTGGTTAAGTACTAGTTACAGCGATTGGAGATTGCTGACTGTGACACAACTTGAACTTTAATCTTTTAGTATCAAGCAACTGAAGAGTATGAATTTAGAACACCACGTGATGTAAGTTGAATGAATGCTTCTTTTTCGAATTCTTTTTTATTGAGTGTGATTGAAAAAAGAGGTTTTACCCTGAGCACAGCAGTCAGGAAGTGATCAGTTTAGTTATCAGGCCATATCAAAGAGATAAGGATAGTTAAGGTGCATTTACAACACGTAATTCATTATAAACAAAGCGACTCTCAACATTTTACAGACTTGTTACTATTTCAACGAATATTTTAGTATCCGTACATTCATAGTAGTACATTCTTCGCCGATTGCATCAAAATCATTCCACGCGATCCTAAAGAACCATTATAGCTCTATTAACATGAAACGTTTAACTAGTCGGAATAGTATGTGACTAGTTGGAACAGTAACGTGACTGGCTGGAATAGTATTAATAGAGGAACAGGCTCCGGCGACATTGTTGAGTTAGTATGCTGGCAATAATTGTGTGGACAAAAATGCTGCTAAGTGAGCAAATAGAGTGGAGCGGGCGTGTGTGGGCACTCAGGGCTGACACTCCAAACCATATATTAATTTTGTGTGATATACCTATGGAGCAAACGACCTAGATCGTAACCTGATGGAGAGTGATCATAATTGTTTTGTGCGTAAATATATAATTGTTTTCTGTTGTGTATTACGGTATACATATATTTAAACAAATTATATGGGTATTCATCAGTTTATTATAGGTGTCTAATCATCGCTTCTAATAGTATGTCGTCTATACAAGCGATGTGGATGAGTATATATGATGTGGGTTCAGTTTTATATTAGACGAACTATACTTATTTATTTATAGCAAAACATCTGCAAATTCCTTAGTAAGTGTGCACTTGCACGAAATGTTGCAGTAGGTTGTCTGGAAATGATAAGTTTTATCACAATTACTCTCAAAAATTTACGTAGACGCAGAAATATTTTGTTTCGCTTGACATAGGTTTATGCCATAAAGGTTTTCTTATGTAATTTTATAATTTCTTAAACCTTATATGTTATATTTTGGCCAGTAATATTTACATCAAACTTAATATTATTATGGTCACGTTTTTGTGTAAGTAGCAGTAACGTTTCCATTAATGAGTCGGTCGAAATAAATGATTTTAATTGAAATGATGTTTGATACCCTCCCGCACTATGTAGGTTCTCATTTTTCTCTCCAAATAATTCGTATCCTGCTCCTTGGTTTTAAACCGGCCTTCCTAACACTTAAGCCACGACTCTGTCACATAATATTCATTCCTGAATACGAAGTAGGTACCTACAGCTATTTGGGAATCCTTAGTATGTTTTATTACCCTTGGGCAACCCTCACGGTAACCACTCGACATATTTCCACGTGTCGCGGGGAGTGCTCGGGGCATTAGGAAATATTGGCAAACATGAGCGTCACCGGGCCCCGGGGACCGCCAGCCTCGTGATGTACTACTTTATGATTGCTAAAAATAAAAATATGAGAGACAACATACATTGCTCTGATCTCAAGGTAAGGTTTTACTAGTGTTATGGAAAACTAGACCCTACGCAAATATTTATTTCATCAACAATTATTTATTTTGGTGGGGGAATCGATCCCGCGACCGTTTGAGTCTCAACCGACACTCGTGTTACAGCGATATACGAGACGTCACAATCAGAATTTATAGCGAGAAAATAATTTAGGAAGTAAACTTGAAAAAGGAGAACCAATTAAAAGTGTCTGGCTGTAATATTGCATAAATCACGCAGCCTTCCGTTAGCCATAAGAATTCATAATCGGACCTCGGTTTTTGTTCAGATCATTGAAAGTGGTGTAGACCAATTAACCGGTTTTAATAAACGATCACTGGTGCACTTGTATAGTCCCATCGAGTTGTGGAACGCAAATTCAAAAATACCACTTGTTAATTAAAATTGCTTGTCGTTACAAAACGTTCTCAAACAAATATTTACCCGAACTTGGACCAGCGAAGGAGTTCGAAACTCGAACCGTTTTGTGTGGACATGTCCTTCTCTGAACGTTATCCTAAGTGAATACAAATACACTAAGTTAACACAATAACAAACATGGCCGACTTTGTCATTAGTTCCGTAACTTGAGATAGCAAATAAGTGAATATTTACATCTTTTACTTTTGACCCACATTGAGGCAAAAAATTAAATGCATTTACAAAAAAAGTGGGTCGCACCTAATAATGTGCGAGCTTCCCTCACATGGACTAAGAAGCGATTTCGATTTACAACGTGGGTCAATTACTTATCAAGGATGCTCTCCTATATTGGCTTTGGCAAAGTTGTTTTGGATAAGAAATCGTACGTGACTTTCATGGCACTAGTAAAGTCAGCATTTTTTGGTGACATAGGTGGGCTAACGATTTAATCCCAAACTGGGAACTTAGAGGCCCAATGCCAGTGACTGTTGCTGCCATGGCGAAAGAAGCATTGAGAAGCCCACACTCCACCAAGCAAATTTAAACTCAGCGTGGTAGATGGCAAGGATACCGTCATTTTCGGGCTAGTTAGCTTTTTGTCGGCCTTTCATCACCAGAAAGCCGCAAGTTGTGCAATTATCTCAAAGTAGGCGTTCCAGTCAGATGTGCACGCAGGGCCAATCGGGTTCCAAACCCATAAGCTTGGAAATCGTGGTCCAGACACGACGCTCTTTCCATCACTAAAGCAATTTCATAGCCTAAATAAAATGAAAATCTGTTCAGATGTAAGTGTGATGCTGCATCAGTCTCATTTCAATTCAAATTAATTCTCCTTCATTTGACAATAAAAACAAAACAGAATCCGATTCAAATGGCTCGGTCGTGGTCCGTAATCGGACAGCGTGTGATTAAGGGAATTCCTCCCGCTGAGCCGGACGGACAGGCGAGACGTGGCGAGACGTGGCGAGGCGTGAGACGTGGGCTGAGGAGGCGGGTAATCCTCGCCGGTGAGCACACGGCACGGACGCTGAACTGACTGAGAGATCAACACTCATCCAAACTAACATGCCGAATGTCTGTGCTGTTTGTAGAAATTTAAAACCACCGATCGAAAGCCCATTCGCACCACGCGTGGAATCTTTAATCACTTTTTGTGATGGTCGATACGAACCGTAGTGGGTAATAATAGTTATCTTTTTGGTTGGTTGAATTCAGATTAATCCGAACCACTCGTGGTGCGAAATGACTAAAAAGCCCTTGGACCATCGAAAATATCATTTGAAACATCTGAAAATTCAGCAAGTTAGTGATTTTTTTATTTATTTATTAGTTTGTACACAAAAAGACAAATTACAGTAGACAATATTTAGGTCAGTAAAAGTACAGGTGAGTTTATCTCTAAAAAGAGATATCTTCCGCAGACCAAGGTGACAGGATATGTAATTAATTGATTAATTGTGATTCACGATTTTTTTTCTAATAGTCTTGAAGAGATTGCTCTCTAGTGATGAAGATCACTTATTACGTATACCTCGGTCTCTGCAATGAAATACTACTGAAACGCTTTTGTAATGTTAAGTAGGTAAATCTATGTTTCTTCAGATTAGATTTCTCCAAGTCCACATATCCATCTCTCCTGTGTGTCTCGCATATTAAGTGGACCGCAAACTCTATAGAAGATTAAAATTAGATTACTTTTGAACAAACAGTAATAGTGAATTTAGTTTCTAACTCACGATTATAAGGCGTTTAGACAAAATCATGACCAAAATACATTAGAAATATAATATTTTTTTGTGAGAGAAGAGGCTCTCACAAAAAATTGTAAAATGCCTTGTCCGTGAGATAAGTTCAAGACAATCAGTGTAACAGGTATGTTCCACTCTCCAAGATAGCCGGGGTGATCATTTTTGATACCTACTTACAAATATGCCATAGTTTCAAAGAAGATCAGGAATAATTTAATAAATAGTTTAATTAGGTTCATTAAAGATGAATAAAGTATTCATAGTATAATGGCATAATAACATAAAGAGCATTAATGGAAACTTTCGCTTCCTTGCCTCATCGCGCCCCGGTGGTGCGGTGTGGGTGGCTGACGCTGATGACGTCATTAAACTCCACTGCACGCCTGTTCACGGCCCGAGCCAAACGAACGTCAGCGTAGGTGGAATGTTTACAATGCCCTCCACCGCCGGGACAGCTGATTCCGGGAACACAAAACTGTCCGAGAAGTCACCGCGACGACAGAAATGGCTCTGTTTGTTCTGTTCCATTGTTTGGCTCTATTCCGATTTGTCATCGCTGTTAACTTTCGACTGCTTAGTATTTCGGTGTTATTTTTGTAGTTAACTTTTACACAATTTTCATTATAAACACGTTGAGTGAGGGTATTGTTGAGATACGCAGTAATTGAGGCAGAAAAACAAAAAGGATCCCTTGTTAGAAATGCGGTCGAAATTAAAAACCGTTCACGCAACGTCGGCAAGTTTCGCGAATTGCAAAATATACCGCCGCTTAAATTCTTGCACCGTACATTATTGCCGGTCTCGATTCAATTTATACACTCAGCACGTACTTAGGCTGTGCCGAGCGAGGGCCGTGGATATGGGAAGACGGCCCCCGGGGCGCGCCGCCGACTTAATTCCAGCATGCCTGTCGCATACCACCTCTATGCATACTAATATCAACTTTCATTCCAACCCATATAGCTCGGAATGCCTCAGCAGAGGCGCTGCGACTCTTCGGTGCCAGGTCATGGCAAAAGAAGCCTTATACCTAACGCGATTAGATCGCTCTTGACGTCCTAAGCAATTGAAGTAATTCGCAATTATGAGGGCTGAAAGGCCCGCATAGATTTGCGGCGTCCGAGCGAGCGGTACCTGCCTAAATAGGTAACCGGCATTAAGGCGTCCACGGTTTAAAAACCAAGCCTTGTGCAGTTGGGGTTGTTTAATAGCCCCAACGAAGGGCGAAAGTTCCTTGAGCTAGAGCCACCCGCGTTGAAAACCGCTGCCAAACTGTTTACAATATAGTTAAACCCGGAAACGGACATAGTCGTAAATTAGTCCAGGGCAATAATCCGGTGGACCGAAGATAAACTGACTGTATAGTTCAGTGTAATTTCCCCGCAGGCAAGTTCGATTTATGAGTCAGAAACTGTAGCTGGCTGATGATTTAGTTTAATAACAATGTTCGGTAATAGACCATCTATATGTGCATAATGGATTAGCTATCAGAAATATGGCAACGTTTAAATATATTTCTTATTAGTGGACGCTTGCGGTATTGTTCGGTCTCCATTTTTTTATTAAGTGGGTTAGTATGTTACTAAAGAAAATTTAAATTTTGTGCCAACCATGGAACGCAGTTATTTTTGTTAGTGGCTTTTGATACGTTATTCATTTTTTTCATGTTTTTTTTAGGTTTTATTTGAGTACATTGTACAGATGACATCCTGTTTCGTCACCGATAGTTAGGTATTACAGAAAGGGACACAAAGTTTCTTTGAACTGGAAAACCAAACACCGATTTTCTTCAAGCAACTTATCTTATGAAATGAGGTAGATGTTGAGTTAGTTTTTAAAAGTATTTTCTTATCTTCCACAATATTGTTATATAGTTTCATACACTCGTATACAGCTTACAGTTCAGTTACCCAGAACATCTTACATTCAGATACAAGTCAGGCAAATGACTCTTCTTGCGTGACCAAGCTGGAACTATGATTTATGTATTATGTCATTACTCCAACCGCATCGCACAAAACTGCAACCCGCCATAGACAAGCATTAAGCTTCACCGTTCACGCACAAATGGTTATTGTCAACTAATTCACGTCCAATCTGCGCGTCAGCCATGGTGGACGCTAATTGGCGTCATTAGGGCGGACTTATGGCACTGAAAGTCGTAGAAAAGCGTGACGTCCGAATGTTGTCAAGTGCTCTAATCACGAAGATGACTGATCCTCAATACAAAGATATAAAACAACTTTGACTTGTTGAAATTTATTATAATATCTTCTATGTACCTACAAGTATAGTGTTTGTCTAAAATAGTCGACATTTGTGTTTAAGTGGAGTTCACCATTCGATTATTAATGGTGAACTCCACTTAAACACAACCATTTAGTAACTCGAAGAGCCGCTTTCTACGTTAGTCGTTAACAAAGTCATTAGGATCACCGAGTAATAAGTACGTCTAGACCAAGATTGAATGCTAAATATGCTTTGTCTGTCGCAGTTATTAATTCAAACTCAGATTAATGTATAGAGTTTGAGGCGAGATCTTGGATTATTTTAATTTCGCCGGTCAAACCCAATTCTGATGTTATGAATCACTGGCGCTTTTTTATCGATACCAATATCGATAAACAACAGGATCTCGAGTCGCTTTGGTAAGATTGTGATACGATATTTTACTTTGAGCTTCCACAAGCAATGATTTTAAAAATATCAATAAAGAATGGTTGTTAAGATATTGATTTAGAAAAATTGTGTGACTCTACCATCAGTTTGGTCTTTGATTCTACCGAGAGGGTAATGGCAAGAAACTTTGTAGCTTCAATTTTCAACATCTATCTTATTTCCTAGTAATCTATTTGTATCACATGCACACATGCTGTAGAGTTCAAAGAATTATTGCTATGGAATTACACTATGTTTCATTCAGTCGTGCGCCCTATAGCCTGATCGTTTTATCTCCGCCTGCAAGATGTTATCTCGGTCAATAGTATAATTGCTAGCGGCTATCGCAACCGTGTCAACCGTACATTGTCGGAGAGCAGAGGTTGCGACGCAAGGACGTCTCGGGGCGTCGTGCGGCTTCTGTAATGCTGTTACGGCGCTTACGGTAAACAGATCAGACGCTCGCTGGCGTCATCGCGACGCATGCTTAGGGTGCCTGCGTGAAGGCATCAAAGGACGTGCAGTTGTTTTGACTTACGTATAAAAACGACGGGCTGTTTCTCCATAAAAAGACGACATGATAAAATAAGTTACCGCCGTTTTTTGACAATTGTAAAATGTAGAGTTACTTTGATTATGTAAACCAGAAACACATAACTGACTCTCGGTTTCAAGCAGCATTCAAATCTGCATATTTTGCTATCCAGTTGACTATTGATCAACGCACAAAAAGCACATTGCTTTTTTTTGCTTTTATTACAAGCAATGTAGATGCTAAACCACACGAAGTATAGCAAACAGCTAGTTTCGCCTTTCTCATCCAGCTTCTTTACGTACTTCTTATGTAAAATATAAATACAGCCCGTAGACGTAAAATAAAGCATTGCTACTGCCAAATAACAGAAATATAACATAATAAGCAAAAACATATTATTCAGATAGTTACCGTCGAGTTGGCAGCCCGTGCGCACGCACCGTCCAGCTCGAGTGACCACTTCAATCACCTCTTAAGTCTCTAAGCCGACTTAAGCCTGCACCGAGCGCCGTAGTGCCACCGCTATGTAGCTGCCCGCTATGTAGCCTGTGGCTTAGGCTGACCACCAGCGGTACATGACGACGCAATACTCGCCTGCTATAGGAATGTTGGCATTTACAACCGTTTGTACAGTTGGCCCGACATTAAGCTTAACAAAGAAGTTGTAAAATCACCCTTAGTGGTATGAACTCTGTCCCAATACTGACTAACCAAGAAATTACTGCAGTTTTATAGCCATACTATATGGTAAAAATTAGCATCACATACATTGCTCTGGTCTCAAAGATAAGTTTCTTCTTGTGTTATAAGCTCTATAAAGGCACGACAAATACCCAGTACACACATCTGTTAGTAATTAAGCTGGTGAGGAACCCTTTGAAGTCTAAACGGGCGGCGCTAACTGTGGAAGTGGAAACAGATCCTCACAATTTTCTTTTAAAACTATTTATTTACCTATCAGATAAAAAAATACAAGTGGCAGTTAATATGCAGCCCAGAATATGGGCAACTGACAGTGGCCGGTGTGTAAATAAATATCATAGTTTTTGCGCGAAGTTTCGGCACCGTTTGTTGTTTTACCGTTCCATAGCTCCTTCCAATTCACTCATACCTTTATTGGAAATTGCCAGTCAACTTTCATTACAGCAAACAGTTTGCTTGATCGACATAACCTTGTTAAAGATTTTACGATATTTTATCCACGGACAAGTTTGTAAGTGGGAGTTTTAAAGAAATTAACAACTAGTAGTTGGGTAAAGACGAGCGGAGAAAGTTATCGCCGCAATTGCAAACAATGTTCTACAAGATGATTGGTCTAACGTAGTTAATATCAGCAATAGATATTTCCCAAGCTGCGCCATAATCCACTTAAGGGCATCAGATGGTTGGCGCAACGACGAGGCAATCCATCACGCCACCAGAGTCCGATGCTTCCGACACTCCCGAAGTCCCGACACTGCCATCAGTCGCCAGTGACACTGCGCGACACTCCGACACCGCTGCCGGAGACAAGAGCTACGCGCGTCAGCTGAGCCTGCCTTCATTCATGCTTACGTCACCATGGTGTGCGATACGTAAACTGCCTATTAATCTTGAGTACTCAACGCTCTCTGGACCATCTGCTGACTACAAACTGAGCTCAGTTCATGCTATAAGGAGTGACTGAGTTACATACTTAGATATTTAAATAACTAATGAAATATAACACACAGAACAAACACAAATCTCCGTCACACGAATGTTTACCAAATAAGGATCGCTAGATTCGTGGACAGGATCTCTACCACAGATGCATAATACACAATGTACATTTATTTAGACGCGGTCATCAGGCAAATGTTCTCTTCTTTATATTACAAGCGTTTCTTTGTTTAGTTTGGGGCTAGGTGGCGCTGTGTAGAATAATGTCCAATATTTGTTAAAATTACTGCCATCTCTTTGTTCACCAAGAAAGTTGTCGTGAAGACATAAAAATATAGTTCTGGTGAATAGCGTCCTACAGTGGATGACTAATCACTATTTAAATGGGCCAAGCACTTTAGGGTATTTAATTGTATCAAGATGCTTCTTACAGACAAGAATGCTTGAATATCAAATATGATTAAATTCTAATACTAGACTGACTTTAGGCTACAATTTAGACTATAGGACAGGACAATTCAGTTAAAAATAAAAATATTGAAATAGCGCACATTGTCAGTACAATAACCCACTAAGTCAGCAGTACCTCAGTCAATAAGTTATCATTACCACAACAAAAGATAATTTTGCACGAGCACACAGCACATTTCGCTCCCTGACGTATTGTCACACGAGACCTTGGTATTTATTTACGATTCCTATCTATTCCTCCGAGCGCCATCGCAAGCACACACCATGAATCACAAACCCCCTATCTCAACTTCTGACGTTTTATTTCAAAGCGATTCCCATCCTTTGTTATTTTCAAAGCCACAGTCGCAAAAAATAACGACAAATATCGCGCTGCCTTTCTCGAAGCTACTAAACTACCTAAGCTGCGGTTCCCTCAAAGAATCTCATTAAGTCCTACACCACATAAAAGAAATATATTAAATAAGTTTTCTTACTTTGTAATAATGTGGACTTTGTACTTTATCTCCGCTGTGCTATTGTGAGATTTATGAAAGCTTGTCAGATGGAAACACTATTTCTACGATCAATTATCGCGATACGATGCGGTTGAATGGCAGTAAGATGTTGATAGCGATGCAATATATTGAGTCGAACAACATACCTTTCAACAACTTCTGCTTTGTTCGGAACGCACAACAGTGACTGTTGTACTGGCGAATCATCAGCATCATAATGCTGATAATGAGTCTGAATATACTGGATTGTAGTTCATTCTTAATGCCCATTTCGATCCCGAACTGTTATCGCATGTCAGAATATTTATCTTTTTTTAGTTCTGAATATGTGATAGAACCATGATTTCGATTCTGTAAGTCTTAAATAACAGAAAAAGCTTAGTGTTTTTATAAGTTAAATACAATTGTACGTTACACGTACATGAAAATAACGTAGTTAGTTTCTGACTAGGTAATTCGAATTGAAAGATCGAAATGAGTTTGTAGAATCTCTAGGCTGATCAGAATGATGACAAACAATGATCTGGCCCTTAAGTCAGCTAATTTTAAAACACCGCAATTGAATCGTAATTTAATCTCAATAGTATAATTTGACATATTTTTCAAAGAAAATGTGCCGATTGAGACTCAATTACGATTCAATTGAAGCGTTCAAAAGCACTACCTTTAGATCAGTTTATGTGTTGGCAACTGCATGCTACAACAATAAAAACAGGCATGCAACAAAGGGATGCTGGGACTGTCCAAGATAGGGGTGGAGGGTAGTAATTGCGCGCGATTAGATCTGATGCGCGATCAAAGCGACTATAATGGACACGCGTCGCGCAACACTCACTCACTGGAGTGACTACACTGGAACCGTTTATTTATGTTCTGATTTTTTTTTATGCAATTAGAAAGGGACAACAAAATATCCAAATGAGTTAGTGGTTGGTTTTATCTGAAACATTAGGCAAGTGACTATTTTGAGAAAAAAAACTCTGACCCATCTAATTTCTCTCAAATATGCATCTAACATAAAATAAAGAGATTAAAAACATAAAAATTTGTGCAGATATCAACGTTAATTGCAATAGATGAAGTTAATCGTAGCCACATTGTTAGCCGGTGTTTATTTTGTACAAACTACAACATATTAAATCAAATTAAATGTATAAGTAGTGGTAAGTCATCATCTACCTTGACATCTCTGCTGTTAACCATTAACCATACAAGATGTTCCAACCCTTGTATGCTGTACACGTCATTATGTTTTAGTAATGAAAGTGCAAATGTAACATCTGCTATCAGTTTATGTTCTTGACTCATACATTCATAATGTTCATACATTCTTGTATTGCATTACATTAATGTGAAAGGATAAAAAGCGAGTTTCATGTTATTGTCTAGAAACTAAAAATGGATAAGTAGCATACAATAAAAATGCTTCAAAAGTTGATAATAGGCATGAAGAGTGGATTCTATGATTGCCACGAGCTATGGATTTTGTAAATTATGACTGGTGTGAAACAATAGCTTCTAACGAAATAAATGGCCATACGTGGTCGTATTCCTGCGTGAGTCGATGGCGGTGATTTTCTAACAATAATATGCGTAAGCGCAGGAGCTATGAAATATTTGCGGCTCTGAACAATGCGGCAAGTAAGCTTTGTTTATAGCTAACTTAATCATTGAAAGAGTGGGAAATTTAAGGAAGGATTAAAAACAGCCTAAGTTTAAAATTCATTATCTAGTCAAGGCTGAAAGGAATTTGTGGAATTGTATTGTAAATTATAGAATTGGACAGGTATAAATAAATATAGGTATTGATCTACTACTACAAATGAAAAACTCCCTTTTATCAAACAACGATCTAACAGTCTGAGGACGACACTGAAATGTGTTTTTTCAATTATCAATTAGAACGGCTTCTATTTTAATTGTGTTTCAAACCTTGTTTTATTAGCTCCTTTGAAGTTAAGGGCCCATTCAAAAGAAAATGGTGGCTAAAACAACAATAATCAACAAAATACTTATATGCATGGATAAAGATAATGAGATAATTATTTATGAGTGGTCAATTAATTTATTATAAGTTTTATGTAGTTTGCTCTACTAATATATATAGTCTTGAGTAGTTTTATCCGTAATAAGGGGCTAAAAAATATTAAATGATACAGATCTCCACAGAACAGCTTTGCAATATTAGACTTCAGCGGAGCAAAAAATAGAAACCTCTTTACTAATTACTTAAAGTACTTTTCCAATTATGTACCTACAAAAGCCAACTAAAGTTTTTTATCCTTTTAAAATAGCACAGCAACGCACAAACTACGCGATGTGCGATAGCAGATAACGTTGTAATTATCTAACTATTATGATTTCACAACGAGTGAGTTAGATCGTAATTTAATGGGGCACCGTTTCTCAAAGTAATTTACTTTATCTGACGCGAACCAGTGGGCGGAGTGACGTTGATAACACAAAATACGGACGAGATTAGAAATGCGTAACGGACTACTAGTTTTTATTCCATAATTGGAAACTCACAGTTCTGAATGTTTATTCAACATAGGCTAGTTCGTGAATTGGCATAGTTGTACTAATCTACGGTAGTTTTCAAGGCGATTGAAAACACACATGGCGGAAATTGAACCTTTAACCTCGACTTCTCTGTCTGGGTAGTCTGAATTGAGAGGTCCACGTGACTTGAAATGCTTAGGAAATATGAAACTCTTAATCCTTAGAAATTAAATAGAAATAATAAACTTAGTTAAGCCCTTCAACAATACAATTGTACATTTATTGTATTCCAACTCCGCTCGAGTGGCACTGAATAATTTTTAAAAACGACACATGGCATAAAACTAACAATATAATTGAAATCGTCAAATGGAACGAATAAAAATACAATAGGCGACAGACAGAGCACGCATAAACAGCGCTAAGTGGTACTTACCGAAGGGGTGGGGGTAGAGGGAGGGGGTGATATAACGACGATCAACTGCAAACAATAACAAACGCGCAAATTAAGGGCCGTCGCAGGGCTGCCACGGAGAACATTAAAAAGCTGCAATTATCTGGGGGGAGGTAAGGGGAAATTTACAAGGAAATAAAACGACGAAAAATATTTTTAATTTGAAAAATTTGATACTCCCTTTTGTGATGACAGAACAAAGTGTGCCGTTTTATAATTGAAAAAGAAAAGTAATTGGAACTGGGAACATTAAATGCTACTTTTGATCTCTTTCAATGAAGAAATGTAATTAAAAACCTTATCTCGATGACCATTACTACTCAGGTGTGTTTTACAAACTAAATTGTGTAGTATAGACATTCTTTTGTTAGAAAAAATGGGTTCAAAAACTGATAATCTCATATTTGGTTCAAACGCTGTAAGAGAACCAATCTTGTGTTAATTATAATTTTAAAATTTTGTGTTAAATCTGGGTACACATTATTGTTATTGCAACTGAGCCGTCTGTAGTTGCTTTTGAATGATTGTTCATACATACATATGCATTTTCATTAAAAACACCTCAACCACTTTGTATTGTTTTATTTTTACCCGTTAATGTTTCATGTACAATAAAGTGCTTATTACATTTTATTACATTGAAGTACATTTTTTTGGAAAAACAAAAAAAGCATTATTACCAAAGCGACAAAACGACGACACCATCTGGTAGCCCTACAAATAATTCACACATCGCCTCACACTGATACTTCAAACGAAAATCATTCCTACTCCTCGCGGAATACAGTACGTCATTACGCGTATCAAACTGATCGCATTCTTTGTTGGGTATTATCGGCTGGAGCTGATGGCTCTAGAAGGACTCTCGGTACATTAATCACACATTCTCACTCAAGGAGCCGAGTACTTTGAGTTGAGTGTCTTGCGACAGTTGCTTATCAATTTTGATCACACCATTTTTAGAATAAGCCTGTTCTGTGAAAAAAAAACCTTTATTGGGGAGACGTGGCGTCTTTGTTAAACACTGTTACAACTAGATTAAATCAACCTAAAAATTGAAAATTATATAGCTGTAAATTTAATGTACCTAATACCTATCACGGAAGCCACTCCATTTCACATTGAGAAAATAAATGTTTGTGAAGATAAAGGTCGGATTTAATAACTAATGAATGACCAACATCTCTGGAAACGTCTTCTTAATTAAGTAAATAGTAGGTATATTGTTCTTAACGGTTTGCCAAAATACAAAATTCAGTAATGCATTTAGGGCAGCCGAGCATTTCTTTCAATAGACCACGACGTTAAGAAATTCAATAATAATTGGAATTATTTTGGGGAATACTTATTACCTTGCCGCTGTGCTATGAGAATAACCCCAAACTGACGCCATCAAAGGATGCAAACAAGGGGATCTGCATTTTCATAAACGGACCGGCTTATTACCGTCGTAAAAAGCCGATGTACCTCAGATGTCATGGGAACGCTGCTAGTCAAGACGTTTTAAGCCAGTCATCAAAATACAGCATGAAAGCCTTCCACATTAATCACGTTACCCCATAACCCCCTCTCAGTCGCTATTTGAACCTCTCCGCGACACTTGTTTATCGCGCGGCGTGAGATCGCCATTTGCCTCCCTTCTTAAATAAGCCATTCAATAAAAACGGCGAGAAGCCTTTGAATATGTACGAGGGTTCCTTGGTCGTGTCTCATTTCGCAAAATGGTTGCTTGTAAAATCTACTTTAAATTAAATTTCTGGCGCATTAACTGTGAAGAAGAAAGGTGCTATAGAAACAAAATAAACCCTATAACTCGATTACCTACTTAATGCGCATAATGAAACAACGCCACTAGTAAAAATGACGGGTCATTTGAAACTACACGCCAACATTTCAGATAGAGTACTAAGCAACATACTGCGTAGTTAGCGAGCTTCCTAACTTTAAATTGCAATGTGACTTTTGTCCTATTTTAACCGCTGGAGTTTAAAGCGAACCAAAAAAGTCTAAGTCTCGGTTCTGACATTTTATCTTTAGAACTTGGTTTTAATAACGATGCTAACAAAACCAATAACTTTATCGGCAAGTAAAAATAAATGAGAAGAAACATTACCGACATTACGGTTTCTGCCTAGGTTATATAAAAGCACTCTTCAGAATGCTATTTCTTTTTGCTCACGCTCAATACCTTGTGGAATTTATCACGATTCTTTATCATCTTGCACCACTGCGTTCCTTTTTAAAGTAATTTACATTGATGTATGATAATGCGTTGTAGTAGTGGGTCACGAGTGTTTGTCGACTGTCGAGTCGGTGTTTGTCGTCGGCGGTCGCTTTTTGTCAATTTGCAACCGCGCAGTAATGGCCCCATCGCTACTTGTACCGCTCGTGACTACACACTTGACTCTTCTGAAGTGGGATTTACCTCATACTACTTGTATCGTTGTCCGGCTGATTGGTTCCTACTTATTTATGAAAGACTTTTTTAAAATCAATGACTGAAGATAAAATACCAGAATATGTTAAGTGGGTAGCTGTGAGGTGGGATTTAAACCAGCATCTTTCGCAAACCGGACGGAACTGCTCTTATAATAAGATTTGTTTGCCGAGATTTCGGATTCGTTCTTTAGTTATTTAGTCATTAACCCGCGTTGAACTATCAGTGTTTTAGGACAATATCTTAAACACTAGAAATAAATATTTCTATGAATATTATTCTTATGCTTTTTCATTATAATTATCTGTTACTAAAAACTACTCAAAATGTTGTCATACATCAATTGTTGTTATTTAAAATAAATAAATGAAGATTCTAAAATGAATAAAATGTTCTGGAACGCATCTACTGCGGCTATTACGAGTTTTTAGCCGTACTAAAACTGTTTTAGGCACAACTTGAACCTTAAATCATTGTGTTAAATGATTGCCTTTAAATGAATGCTTTTGTAGTCTTACTGCAACTTAGCGAAGCAGCATCTCTTTAGTTTTTTTTTAAATATTTTGACTCATATTGCATTTTACCACATCAAAAAAAACTTATTTTCTGAGAAGACTTCTTGATCTCACATCATCCATTTTGTATCCAAGTGTCTCGAAGACACGGGAACCACTTTATTTTTATAGCTCATGTAAATCTCGGTAACAGCTACCGTTCTGAACGCACAGCTAATGTGACTCTGACAATGGCAGCGGCGCGCCCACGCGGGCACGTGCCGAAGTGAAGGCGCATCGCGCCCACGGCACGGAACAATATTGTTAGTCACTCCTAAAGTACCGATTTGGGGTAATGGTCAGGAAGTTGGCTACTACACCAGACGACGCGGGTTCGATCCCAGAACAGTATAAACATTTTTGTGTATGAACAGGTTTGTTTACATTGGTCTGGGTATTTTGTATGTATAATTAGTATGTAAATATTACCAAAAAAAAAGTTTTTAAGTATATTTATCTGTAGTCTAGTCAGAAGCTTTAGTTAGTTTTAGGCTGAAACTGTGTGGATTAATGTCCAAGGATGATGAGGAACAATGATTGTTGAATCATTGTGCCTCTGGTTAATATTGTTGAGCGTATGTTTGTTTTTTTTTTAATTGGAACTATCACAAAATCTGGTACATGCCTGCCCAGCAAGCGCCTATTCACTCTTTTCTTGAAGAGACCCAAGTTATAGTGTTCCGGACACATGCACAGGAAGCGCGTTCCACTCCTTAGCCGTTCACATCATAAATGTGTCAGCAAAACGCTTCGTGCGAATGGCCTGAACACCGAACAACATGTAGAGTGTTATAGAGCCTAATATGGGTATTAAATAATTATGCAATCGAAATGCAATTCTGTTCGCAACTTGGTATCTACCCGCACACATCGCACTATCGCTCGCTACACACGCGCACACGACATGCATATTTTATACGCACGTTTGAAATATGCCGTGCGATAATACTCTAGGGTCAGGATTTTAATATCATCGGTTTTAATTATTTACGCAAAATGAGATATCTAATTTAAATCCTAAAACTATCTTTGAATAGACTACATTATAATATACTCGTAGAAGCAGGATTTGGCACAGCATCGCAATACGTCGTGCACAGTTCTTGGCTCATGGCATTCCAAGTGGCACTAGGATTCTAGGGGGAGTTAGCAGGATGTTGGCGTCATATGGTGCCAGCGACAGGAACGCATAATAATCAAATACCAAGTAATCTAACCCATTCAAGATTATTATTCTGCAGTTGACAACCATATTTAGCACTAAGTAAGACTAATTGAGGTATTGGATGTTTTAGTTAGCACGATTTACGAGTCGGAGAAAGTTTTGACTCAAGTTAATAATACTTCAGGTTTTTCAGGAGTACCAGGACAAATTAATAGATCAATCTTTACATTTTGTTATGTAAGTGAAACTCGCATTGAGTGCTTAGTCATGATTTTGTACAGAAAAAGTGTAAACGAGATCGATGCCTGTGATCAGATGCAATAAATCATTTTTTTATTATAGCTTAAACGCGCATTTGATTACAATCTCTCCTGATCGTAAGTGATGGTGTGGTACATGCCGGCCTAACAAATGGCTGTTCACTCTCTTCTTGGAGAGGCCCAAGTTATATTGCTGTGGAAACGCTTCAGCAGGAAGCTCAGACATCTACCAAATGTACCAGATACCTACTCCACACTAGTATCTAAACAGTAAAAGATTCAGAAGTATTTATTGTGATTTGCCGTAATGTGACGACTGAGGCCGTTTTTTATCTTCACGAACAGAATTGACTTCGGTGACCCATAGTTGCCGTATTCAAGTCTCAACTCCAAGACATAAGGTTCATGTAGGTAATACCAATAGTTCAGCCCGCCAATATGATAATATCGTCAGATCAGGCCGATACGGCGAGGTCGTGTTGACGCAGATGTGCGCACAATGCGCCTGATTGTGCGCTGTGTTTGCGCTCAAATTGTTTGTTGAAATATTATGCGGTCGGTGGCAGCGGCGCCCAAACTGTTGGGGAGCATTAAAGACGACTTGATGCTAAAGATATATCCGCTTTGTGTACTTTTTTTATAAAGATTTTGAATTATTATCTTTTTTGGCTTTTAAACGCGTTAAGTAGACAGTAATTTATTAGGTAAACCCCGACTAACTTCAGAGAGGAGATTTGCAGTGTACTAGGTGGAGCCAAACGTATGCTGTCACGCAGGGGGGAAAAGAGTAGACAGTTGCACCTAGGCACATAAAATCATTAAGATGTTTTATAACCGCTACTACAAAAACGCATATGGGGCGCTGGCTCGCTACTGTAACACTGCATTTTTATCCAATAGCAATGATAACCGCTGAGATTCGCCAATACTCGCCTGCTGGATACGGCTGCAAACAAGTTAAAAATGAGTTTTAGGCATATTTAGCTCTAGTAATATTTTTTTTTGTTTTATTTTCTGTATCTTTCTTTCAACTTATTATTGTGTCGAACAAAAAAAACGCCGTAGAAATCCGGAACCTGGCGAGTTTGAGAAGCAGTGACCGGGGGTTTATCTCGATCGCCCTGTTTGGCGCTCTCGGCTGAGCGTATCTTACAAATGACGGTTGGAGCGAACCGCCTTTGTCGAGATAGTGGCTTCGGTTACTCCAGCGTCGTGTTTGATTGTCGACGGGAATCGACTCGAGTAACCCCGCTATCTCCGCCACTCCGCCCACTTGATGTAGCGCTGCTGAGTTAAAATACTGAGTACAAAAATCATGTTAAGACCAGGCTTAGAGGTTCTCTTTGACTTATCGATCTCTCTTCTTTGGTCGGATACTTTTTATGCGCTATTTAAACCTAGAGAGGACATTAAATGCCAAACCCTGTGTGAAACTTCAGCGGCGTATGGACGACTTGATAAAGGTAGCAGAATTTTGGTGAAAACAGGCTGTATAAAATAAAATAGGCTACTGTACTACTGTACTGACACGTATTGGAATGCCTTGGTCAGGAGTGGAACGTAGGTATCTATTACAGTTACGAATGGTAATGATGACTTGAAGTTCTATTAGTAGAGCTTTAGTTTAGGATTGGACCGACTGGACTAGTAAACTTATTTAAAAATTAAATATTTACTGCTTTCTTATTTAGGTATTTCGTTATGAAGGCTTGCCAAAATATGCTTAGGTTTAATATGGTTTACTGATATTTCATGTAGCCACAAATAATTATTTTGTGTTCCTTAAATTCCCGTAACTTTGGCCATTACGAATCCGAATACAAGAAATCTGATACGGCTCAGCGTAGCCCAGCCATCTAATGCACTGAAAACTAGACGAAACCTTCTTTGAAAGTAGTAGACAGCCAACAAAGCGAGGGGTTTCAGCGATCTCGTTAGCGCGCCGGCCACTGTCGGCTAGTAATCCGGCAGGTGGCGCTCGGTGGACGTAAAGCGATACGGACTCCACGGGAGTGGTGGCTGCCGTCGGTGCGGGTTCTGTATTCATATCTGCATATGATAATAATAAGCGAACTCCACTCCGCCAGCCGTTTGCAAATTATTACACAAAATGTCGGCGGCAACCAGCATGTAAACTGCTAACAACTAACGGTTACCGCTACCTATAAAATCTCTCTATCTATGAATCTATATTGTTGTGCAGGATCTTGGAATCTGACACCAGAACACGCCATGCCTTTTGGTCCTGCAGAGCCATTCTTAACGCTCACTTCAAACGTCCTACGAGCCAATTCGATGAGATATTGCATTTTGGCATTCATAACTACGTGACTGTGATTCAGGGAGTGAAAAAACTAAGCCACTTGAGATTTTGAAATTGTTTTCCTAAAAATAAAGAATCATATCTATTCAAGCTGAATCGTATAGACGATTGAAGTGAGCGTGCTCACCTGGTAATTTCACACCACGGAGTAAGTTGAGTTGATTTGACAAGAAATGCACAGTGACGCCGACATACCACTCCTGCGGTTGGCGTAGACCGACGGTATTAAATGAAAACGTGACTCCTCTGAGTGAGGCGATACTCTCGCGCGCCGACACGACTCCTCTCTCGACTGTGAAGTCGCGCCCTTAATGTTGGATGACTGACTGAACTCTAATTTAAAACAAACGAACTTACAAATCTTCGTAACTGATCATTTTTGTGTGGCTATAATTTTAATTTGTAAGCTGTTATACCTACTTAAACACGTAAGAGTAACGATTTAGGAATGCAGTGAGTAATGCTCTGAGCTGTCTCCTACACTAAGTCAAAAGCATAGATTGTGTCTTGCGTTCACCATTTTCATTATGACACTGATTAGACAAATTATTGTCATTTTTTTGAAGTTTATTAATAATGCTTGCTCTTCAAGGTTTAAAACAAGATTTATGTTTTAACAACTTCTTCAGCCAAAGCCATATTTTTCAACCTATTGTGCTCCAGATATTAGAGATGCTGAAATGTATTAATGAATATCAATAGTGGGCTCTCAATCGACAGCATAATAGTACTACAAAATCTCCCCTCCAAATGTATCCTAGTTTGTTGTCTCGTTTTTAACAGCCTGTATCGACAGTTTGGCCTGACAAAACGTTAGTTTTTAGCTGTCGAGCCAGCACCAGCCGTTCTGGTCCGTCACACATGTAAGCAGCTTGAGGCTTCCTCCTGAGACCTTGCGACCACTGACAGCTGACCACTGAGTGACAGCTGTGTTTATGTTTGGTACTAACTAACAGTTGCATCACCTGTGTCCTGGGAGATTTGTGATCGGGTTTTTGCCTGTAAATTATGTATGGGTTGTGGTGTTATTTGCTCATGTGGTTTAATTCGGTAATGAGGTGGATTCAGCGAACAACAGATGCACAATCATGATAACAATTTAACATTTTTATTCATCGTCATGCATATTTCCATGTGTGACTGCAATAGTTTTAGAAGCCTCATCTGGCGTGATGTGAGGAATCAGTGAGGACTGGTGCTTCTTTTTAGGTGGGATAGGAGTGTTTTTCATTTTAAAAGAAATCAGAGCCAGTCGAAGCCTAATCAGTTAGGCCTTATGGCCTAGTAAAATCTGAGGTTGATAAATAACCTTGCATCCCTCTAACAATCCGCACGGCTACGGCACGGTTAGTATAGGGCTTGCGCCCACCTTATAGTTGAGGTCAGGCCTGTGTTCAGCAGTGAACGTATAAACGCTGTTGTTATTTCTTTACATAATGCACCTCCAACAACAAGCGAATCATAATCAAGTCAAGCATCCCTGGAGCTGACTTATTGAGATCTTTCGCGATTACATCGATCAGCCAATATCCCAAAGCGAACGACTTATATTATTACCACCGGTATGGTGCCCGTGGTAATATAAGAACCATTAATTTTATTTTGCAGATTCGACGTTCAGTTTATGGTCCGCATGATATTATTATTACGTTTACTTCGATCCTATATATCAGCTTTATGCCCTCTTATTTTATGACCACTCGTAAAATATAATAAATTCAACGCAATGTTTTCTGAAGCAGTTATAAAAACGTAGAACCGCACTGCGTTATTGGATGTATTGAAAATCGTAGCAAAATAGGTTTTATTTAGGAATCATTTTGTTATCGTCATTCTGAGATTGTTCCAATAGACGACTACAAAAGGCGATTCTTTTTATTTGGTAATCGTGATTAATACGACAGCAAATTGTCCTAGTGTCGTGGCCTACCACGTGTAGAACAATGATTCAAGGGATTTCTGAAAATACTAATCTTCAATTTAATACTTAGATTGAAAAGAAAAACTAAATACCTATCACGAAGTTTCTTCAATATTGCAGAGAAAATAAGTGCAAGTAGTGGCAATCACACTCGTCATAATTTAAGAAAACATTTTGCCACTCATCCTGACTCACCATAACCAGTATTTCAACACTCAATTTCATAATACCAAACAAAAAATCCATTCATCTACTATATTATACCTTCATTGCATATATTATGATTAGCAGAGCCAGAGTAGTTCTTCTATCCATCATAGTGCAGTGGGTTTAAGCCGATATTTAGATCTACAAATTTCCCCACCGGCAAACCGCAACCTTAGTTAAGGCTCTTTACAAACGCGAGCCAATCACATCAATGGCTTTCTTCTCTATAATAACATTCTGGCTTCGCTCAATGATACGCAGAAATATATTGACGGCGAATTGTTTTCTTAAAAGGAATTCGGTCTTACCAAAATCGACATATCACGATTGATTTCTATAAAAGGTTATATTGGCTGTCTTTTAGAAACGACTGTCCTCCATATTCTATTACTTTAGTAGAAATGTTATTTATGATTGGTATTTAAAATTTCTGTATAGCTTATTCTGTAGGTTGATGATTGATGTAAAAAATATTGAAATGTGAAATAGCGCTTTTTGACGTAAAATGGGTTTTAAATTATTCATTCGAACTATGTATTTCAGATTCATGCGTTTTATTAACGTTGCCAAACACGCTGAAGTGACGAACACTTGACTGGGAGTGAATATTCATGTATAAGTAAGTATCTATATCAACATTATACATCTTCTATGAAAAATATGTCAAATTAGACTATTGAGACTCAATTACGATTCCACGGAAGCGTTCTAAAATTAGCTGGGGCCCACTATAGAATTAACCTAGAACGTTATTACTGTGCGTGGGGACCCAACCCCGACCTCTAGTGTACGAGTAATAGCCCACTTCTTAACCCTTCCACCAAATCGGCCGTCAAGCGATATGTGTTTTACTTAAGATGATCTTGTTGTTGTTGATGATGATTGAAATAGGTATATCTAGACATTGCTGGTGCACTATTCATCGAGGGGCCATCGATCGTCCAGCAGTAAAATAGCATACCTAAGTGCGGAAAAATGCAAATAGCAGAAAGTTTCTCACAGAGCCAAGGCCCACGTGTCGCGTCGACGTCGCGCGGCTGTCCGGCTGAGCGCTGACGACATGTGCGCGACATGTGGCGGCCGGGACTCCCCCCGAGGCTACAGAACCCCATCAAATGCGAGCGACGAGACGGAGAGCCGCCGGAGACACGGCAGGTACTTTGTATCAAATACTCCTTTTACATTTTGCGAAAGTAGAACCTTTTTGAATCATATCCTGCCCTGATAGTTTGCTTATATAGAGAAATCTTTTTTCAAAAGATAAGCTGTTCAAATATTGACTATTGTAATCGTCATTTAGTATACGGTGCAGTGTTGAGTTACAGTAACAACTAAAGCCATATTAAGAAATCTTTTGGGTATGGAGGACTGAACCTGAAATCTCGACTTATTTAGTTTCCCGTAAATAATCCAGATCAGCAGATTTAAGTATTTATTTCGTCATCATCATTTGCAACTACGTTACGTGTCGACTCAGTTGGTGGCCTGCATTCACCGGAATACCGTAACCACAATCAGGTCATACCTTTTTATCTTGGTTGGGGATGCACGCTGCATTCGCTTTTAGGTATGTACATAAATACCCTTCATTGCGGGTCTTTTATGCTGCTTATTACATCAACAAAACCGGTGAGCTGAACGGTTCACTTTTGAAAGAAACTTGAAACTTGCTCGTGGTATAAGGGCTAAAAGAAACCTTTGTGACTGAATAGGCAATATCTTGAATGAAGGGCCAAATGACCAATGCTACACGGAAAAAAATGTTTGCTATAACCAAGACTGATTAAATTCTCAAAAAAAATGTTTTGAACTAAGTGTTTATTTTTTTAATATAAGTATATGTTCTCAATCCAAAAAAACGTGTATTGTTACGTGAACACTAATATAGTCTTGTAATAAATTCTTGCAATAAGTAAAAAGTTTTGGTTCAAGAATATTACTGTTTCATTCGAAGAAGATATCCGTTTTGCCTTAAGACTTTGAAAATAATCTATATCAAGATGATATTGTCTTATAGTAAGATGATATTTTCATTCATTTAAGACAATTTTATTTTTGTTGACCGAAGATAATATTATTTCTTAATCTAATAAATGTTTACTCTAAACAAGAATAATTTAACTCCTTTTAACCCTATTTAATTATTATCGGCTGAACAAAATATATTGTCTTGACCTAAAAGACGTTTTCTCTATTCGAGAACATAGCACTCAAAAAAGGCTCTGTTTAACCAAGACAAAACTGTTCTCAAAAAAACTGTTTTAATTCAACAGTTTTTTTTCTTAACATAAGTATAATGTTCTTAATCCAAAAAATCGTGAATTGTTACGTGAACAATAATATAGTCTTGTCATAAATTCTCGCATTAAGTAAAAAGTTTTGGCTCAAGAACATTATTGTTTTATCCGTCCGTTTTGCCTCAAGACTTTGGAAATGTTCAATGTCAAGATAATTTTATCTTATAGTAAGAAGATATTATCATTCAATTAAGACTATTTCACTATTGTTGACTGAAGAGAATATTATTTCTTAATCTAATACCAAAATGTTTACTCTGTATAAGAATAATTTTACTTCTTTTAACCTAATTTAATTATTATCGGCTGAACAAAATATATAGTCTTGACGTTAACGACGTTTTCTCTCTTTGAGAACATAGCACTCTAGTTTCTAATAATTATTATCAACTTACCTCAAGAATTATAAGTTTACCTGTATTCTTAATTCAACAATCAGTCAATTTTCGTCCAAAAATAACTATATTCAAACTGAAAACTAAAAAAATACGCGGTCAAAATTCATTTTCCTATGCAAAGACGCTATTTTACTCAATTAAGTAATGTCCCTTAAATTTCACTATCGTATAGGTATCGTGGATGCTCCATTGGTTGATAACGTACCAATCCTGGAAAGGTTCGTTCTAAATCAGGAAAATAAGGAACACCGTGTGTTTAATAAGCTAGGTGAAATTAAAATTACAAGATTGAACATCTACCGGTCCTCTCGCTAAATTAATATTAATATTTATCATGAAATGGTGCGATAAACGAAATGAGGTGTGCAATATTTTCCTTTTTGAAAGTAGTTGAGTTTGCCATTTTGTTCTTAAAATTATTGTTTTGTTGTAGATTAAACAATTTCAAACTACAAAATCTAACGATATTTGGCAAGGAGCTCTAGGCAAGATTATTGCCGAACATAGTGACAATTTACGCTAAAAATTGAAATATACGACTCTGAGCTAAACTGACCATTATTGGTACCACCACGATAGGCATTAGGTACTTCGTTTCAGAATATGCCATAACCCTTACACTAATTTCAACAAAACGTTATCAAATCTTAAAACTAAAAAAAATTATTTTCATCCTTGCCACGTTGTGGGCTTCTGAATGTTCCGTTCCCCATGACGGCAACAATCAGTAGGTATGCCACTGACTACCCCACCTAGGAAATAGGCGTGAGGGTATGTTTGATCCGATAACCTACTACACTTTCAAAAAATAATAAAAGGACACCTTACTATGTATACCTACATCTAATTATGCGGCCAACATGATGACTTAAACATCTTTTCTTGGTTCACGAATTTCTGTCTTGAAGTAGGTAGTTATAACTATGTGCCTACGAAATCTCTATGGCAAGTCACGACGAAAATCAAGACATCTTTTTCTTGTCTTAAGTATTTCACCTTCTCTTTTTTGTAAGAGTTGCCAGAAATATAAAATAAACCTTTTATTAGTAAATTATCAATATTATTATCAGTATGCTTAGTGAACGAAAATGTATCTGAGATACGCTGCGGAAACATATTTATATGGTAAACTTAAGGTAAAACTTAGCAGATTGTCATTCTGGGATGTTCTATATTTTCTTAAGTAACTTATTTACAACAAAAATGGAAGGAATTTCATATGTAATACATATCAAAAAAAAATGAACACCCCGAATCAGAATCAAAATATTTATGGATGTACATATAGCTTCCAACGATCCTACTAATATTATAAATAGGGAAAGTTTGTTTGTGTGGATGTGCCGTGTTGCTCTTTCACGTCAAAACTACTTCATGGATTTAAATGAAACGATGGAATAATGTTGCTTTTACATCTGAATGGCACATAGGCTATAATTCATTTAAAAAATACGACATAGCTATATTTTTTTCACATTAGTTCTCGCAGACGAAGTCGCGGGCGGCCGCTAGTTAGTTCATAAATATTAGCGTTATGAGAACGGAGTATAACAACATAAGTATAAAAACATAAGTTTATTTAAAAAACCTGTATTGTGTTACTATTGTTCATTATTAATATACGGCCATTGTATATTTTTACCTTATAACTCAATATACTTATGGCAGTTTTGAGTTTGAGATACGGCAACCCTAAAGACCGGCGCGCGCGGCTTTCGCATATCAATCGATCGCGTCCGTCAATGGCGTCAATTCAATAACTTGCGCGGTCAGTGATAGTGTAGAACCTCATTTAGATTATTTCAGTTTATTTCTAAAGTAAGGTTACTGTCCCTATTCATTGTATTTTCATCAAGTGATTATATGGTGAAAATGGAGAAGCTGAGAGATCTGCGTTTGGCTTGGAATGGCGAAGAACAGACCATCTAACATTTCACAAGTAAGTTGCGCAGCATTTGTCCTTTGATTTGTTTTTAAAGTTCTTATCTAACATAATTACAAGTATTAAGTCTTCCTTTTTTTTATATTATGCAAGTTTTTTTAGTTTCTGTACTTAATAAAGTAAAAGATTTTTGTATCAAGAAAAATATTCTTCATTGCACCTACTGGTTATTGTAATTTTGATTATATTTAAATTAAATTTAAAAATGATTAAAATGACTGCACAACTACTGAAATATCTTTGACAAAAAATCAAAAACTGAATGCAACTCTTTTTCTGCAAGTAACATCTTAGGAAAATTAACAAATTTTCAGTCAGTTTGCTAGATGTGACCACTAAATAAGTTGCTGTTATACAAATTAACTGCCTTCTTGCTTAACCAGTTAAATACCTTATTTATTTTTAATTGCAGGCAATGGAATTGAAGAAAGTCATTTCAAAGACCTGACTTATGATTTGTAAAAGAGCTCTGTCATTAAATAATCAATGAAAGAAAGAAAGAAAGAAAAAAGAAAGAAAAAACATTTATTGATTCTGAACATCGCAACAGATAAAAACATACAGAACAAGGTGGTTAGGAAAAAACAAAATAAAACAAACAATATAAAAACAAAGAATTATTTCCACCAGGCAGCAGTGTCACGATGTCCAAAATTAAATGGATCCCACTCAGCTAATGCCTGGACCTGATAGGCCAATGAATATCTAACAGCTGCGCTGAGGTTGGTAATTTTTGTTTTATTTGATGAAAAATGTAACAAAACTGATGAACGGTTAGTCGAGGGTTTCTTGAATGAATTTCTGAAATATTGCATGTTTAGTAATGACTACAAAACGATTTTGAGGATTACCACATATAACGTGTTATTTTTTTTATAGCACTGCACAACGATGATGTCATTTGGCTTAAGTACAATTCAGAGCCTCGGGAAGATGTTTTCAGAAAATGTAAAGAGACATATGAACTCCTCAAACCGCGGATGGTACTGATGTTTCAGAACAAAATTTCATAGAAAAGTAGCCTGTATTGAACGATACGAGAAGCGACATTTTGGTGAGTAACCAAAAAATTAAAGTTATATTATTACTACTATATATTTTTTTACATACTTCTTCTAATTTCTTTTTTTTTGTAATATCAGATTCATCTGGACTTCAATGCTAAATATCCTGATCGAGAAAACAAATGAAACATATTGTGGAATACTTTTTTTAGAGGGTCAAAAACATCAAATAAACAAACAGTAATGATGAAGCAGCGTTTATCGAACACATAGACTGGATTAGCTGATGATGGTTGGTACTATATTTATTTATCCATTTTATTAACCTATGAGTACTATTTGCTACACAAAGTAATCTGTCCTTCTTTTCGATTACAAAATAATTTACTATGGTTTATTTGCGTATTTCTTGCAAATGATGGATTATTTTATTTATTTTTTGCATTTACTATTCAGATTATTAAGGTATACTTACTATAGGTTGTCATTTTTTTTTCAGCACACAAACTTCCTTCTTAGATAAAATTGATTTGTAAATTAGTTCCTACTAAAGGCCGCTTAAACAAGCAGCAATAATTTTCCACCACTGAGTACACCCAAAGTTTCATACGAAAGAAACTCGACGAAATTTTGACGGATACGTCAGGAAACAGAAAAACTGAGCAACCATACATCATTCATTGCACAACCGAAGAATATACTGGTGAAATATTATATTTAATTAAAGACAAAGTCAGGTATGTTTTTAAATCAGCTTATAAAGCTTTCGACACGCTGTTTGAATGTTATCACGCGCTTCGTGTCGTATCCAAAAGCAGGTTATTACCTGTATTTATTGTTCCAAACACGATGTCAGTACTAAATACGATGTAATCCCACCATACATTTAAGATCATTTCTTTTGATTGTGGTAATGAATGTTATTAGTTGATTATTGAAGTGCTGTATTTGACACATATTTCTTTATTATTGTTGTCACTTAGATAGCTGTAAGAATGTCAGATATCATATTTTATATTTTTTAATGAATGTTATTAGTTGATTATTAAGTACTATATTTGCTACTTATTTATTTATTACTTTAAGTCTCTTAGATAATGACAAGAACGTCAGAAGTCATATCTTTTGAATTTGGTCATGGTTGTTATCATTTGATTATTAAGTGCTATATTTGCCTTGTATTTCTTCATTCATGTTGTCTCTTAGAAACCGGCAAGAACGTCGAATACCTTATTTTTTTTAAATTTGAAAATGTATAGTATTAGTCGATTAACAGGCGCAAGATTTGCCACATATTATACCACATTGTATACGTAAATGTGCATATACAGGATCTTCCTGAATGGTTCAACCGAAAACCTGACTGACAAATAACTGATTTGAACAGTTTTTTGGAAATTCCTCAGGGTTGCCAAAATATATATACCTATATCTTTTGAACCACTCATTACGGAACAGCCTGTATATTTTTTTCATTATGTTTTGGTAGTCAAAATGTGAAATCAACACCTACACGTCAAAATGTTAACTAATTAAATATTTTTAAGTTTTTAGGTTGATTTAAGTAACGTTGAAGAAACTACTTCGTCAAGTAATCATGTGGTATTTTATTAATTACAATTTTGTATAAAAAATAATAATTTATATGATTGAATAAATACATTTTAAAAATATATATTTTTCATTTATATCTTGTTCCATTTTGATCTTTATATCTACTCGTAATGTAATATATTGTGATACCTAATTCTTTTGTGTCAAGACTTAGATGTTTCCTGCTAAAGTAATATTATAATCTTAGATGAAATTATTACTATTCTTAGCTGAAAAAATATCTTTTATATGTTTAAAGCCTCTTTAACATACAACTGATTCAAGATACATATAGTTAAGAATAGCAATAATTTCAACTAAGAATATTTTATTTTAGCAGAAAACATACAAGTCTTGTTTCAAAACAAGTATCTTTTCGATTGAGAATAGCAGGGCTTTCATAGAAGACTATATTATTTTAGCAGGAGACATTAAACGTCTTGACAGAAAGCGAGAATCTCTTCGATTGAGAATAGCATAGGCTTCATCTAAGATTCAATTATTTTAGCAGGAAACATTATATGTCTTGATAGAAAACGAGAATCTCTTTAATTGAGAATAGCAGAGGCTTCATCTGAGATTAAATTATTTTAGCCGGAAACATTATATGTCTTGACAGAAAACAAGAATCTCTTCGATTGAGAATAGCATGGGCTTCATCTAAGATGCAATTATTTTAACAGGAAACATTATATGTCTCGATAGAAAACGAGAATCTCTTCAATTGAGAATAGCAGAAGCTTCATCTAAGATTAAATTATTTTATCAGGAAACATTATATGTCTTGACATAAAACAAGAATCTCTTCGATTGAGGATAGCAGAGACTTCATCTAAGATTTAATTTACCTTAACAGGAAACCTACAAGTCTTGACGTAAAACAAGTACCTCTTCGATTGAGAATATTAGAAGCTTTATCTGAGATTATATTATTTTAGCTGGAAACATATGCCTTGACGCAAAACAAGTATCTCTTCGATTAAGAATATGAGGGGCTTCATCTAAGATAATATAATTTTAGCAGGAAACATAAGTCTTGACGTGAAACGAGTATCTCTTCGAATTAGAATAGCAGAGGCTTCATCTAAGATTAAATTATCTTAAAAGGAAACATACAAGTCTTATCTCAACACAAATATCTCTTCAACAGAAAATAATGAAGTTTTGACTTTACACAATTATATCTGCAGCTAAGAATAATACGGCCAAGAATATAATTCCTAAGAATATTATTGTCTATTTATAATACTAATTTGATTATTTATTTAAGACTTTGGAAGTCTTATTTCAAAGATTAATATCTTAGACGAAGACAAAAAATCCGAGACAATATTTTACTTTGTTAAAGAATATATTGTTTCCGCCATATGGGAAACTACAATTGTCTTGACCAAGTCGATATTGTCTTCTTTTAAGATACTTTTTTTTTCTGTGTAGGTGAGCCAAAAGCACATAAATTGGCATAACAGGTACTCTTACTATCTTCAACATTCATAAATTTGGTTCTTAAATATTAATTTGTTTTGATATCCAAAAAACATACTCCAAAACGTGCAATAACATTTCCAGCAAGCGGCAAACTTTTTATTTCGCACTAAAATGTATTCCGGAAATTTAATGTCATATTTCAGCACACAAACTCTCCCCTTACGTAAAATGTTTGCAAAGTAAAATAAAATGTTCCACGGGATAGATTCGGCGATGCGTTTGGCAAGACGAATGTCCCGCGTCGGACGTAACGATATTACTTGGAACAACTTTAGAACGAGTTTGGTGGAACGTCACCTCACACGCTCCGTGGAACGCGCAAGGGATCGGTTTTGAAGAGTATTTACGACACAAATAGGTGTAGAAGGCTGACTTAATTTATTGCTGCTCAGGATCGGATTTGCAATCAAGTAAAGTTGGCGGCGTTTTTGCACTAGCCGAAACGAACCCCTAGTCTCCCTTCACCCGATTGCGTTGAAGCTAACTTTAAAAAGTGCGTTTAGAGGTTCTATCAGCGTAAGATCCAATCGTTATATCTTATCTTATCCTATAATATCTGATTTTGATCTCAATATCTTTACGTGTATATTGTAGTCACCACTTGAATCTGATTGCCTTCCATAGCACGAATGACCTAAGCGAAGTTCCGTGCATTTTTATGGATTGTGGAACCTTCTGCTTCTTTATAGTCAGGCAATGCTCTGAAACCCATGTGCAGCTAAGTAGCATGTATCCATGTCATCCTATTTACAGAATTCTTAAATTAGGATTGTCTATGCTAGGTTTAAAAAATCTTCATTCTTTTTAAGCACTTAAAATTAGGTAACTACAAATTTAAAAATATTGTTTTCCTATTTTATACCTTTCTACTCTCGATTTTTACACGGGATCAAGTAAATTATTAGACAGCTGTGCACTTACGAGTTCACTGCGAATTCTTGAAGTATATTGAGACGCAAAAAGAAATTCAGTTAATCCTAAATACAAACAAATGCTATTGTTACCGACGTTCTCGTTAAACTGTTGTATTGTTAAAATGTTACTGACGTACAACTCAATGTATTGTTTCAAGAACAATACCTACCTAAGTACCTGCCAAAAGTGATGATGACTCTTAAGTCGACTATCACTGGGAAACCAAAAATATGTGCACTGGGGGGTTTCATTACTAGGAATTAAAAAACCGTTTTGCGGTTTCTAACACGCAAGATCTCACGCACTAAGGGTTCCCTACCATTCTGCAAAATTACGTCTGTTGTATAAGAGCCCTCTTTGATGGAGTTTTTTTCATTCATATATTTATTATGAAAGATACCTAATACACAACTTCATATTTTGTGAAGATTTGGAAATTTGATATTGAGCAAAATTACGAAAAAAAACACGTTCATTGAATTTTAATAATATTTATATTTTTTGTATTTGTTGGTATAGCGGTAACGGAAATACATAACTTGTGAAAGTTTCAGCTTTCTAGCTATCACGGTTTACGAGATACAGCCTGGTGACCGACAGACAGCGGAGGCTCAGTAATAGAGTTCCACATTTATCTTTTAGGTAGGGAACCCTAAAAACAGTCCACGTGGAAAACGCTAGTACCTACTTAAAATCGAAGTCAAAGCAAGACAACAAGACGATTAAGGTCTGTTACAAGCAGAATCCGCTGATGATGTTGATATATCCGTTCTTTCGCCATTAGTAATAGGTACGTGGTATTTTTTACTTAATTACATTCTGATCAGTTATTCAAACCAATGCTGTAACCTAAATTATACAGGTGTGTTTATTGAGTGTTATAGCGATGGCGTAAGGTCTAACCGGTCAATAATACATATAAAAACTTAGAGACCAAAAAATAACACTGCTTTTTGGTGTTCCTCATTACAAAAGGGTTCCGTAGAATATAATTTATTCGTTGGTCATCTGTTAGTTTATTAGTCTGCCAATCTGCCAAGGAAGGTTTATTCGGGAATACATAATTATAAAATAGATGTGAACATGATAAACATAGATCTTCGCTCCTTCAGAGCTGTTCGAATCAAACTTCTAAGACGATGCATAAATTATTGTGCTATTTATAACAGGTACAGGCTGTATGGCTCATTTATAGCACGCTGTCCCGGAGCAAACCGATATTATAAATATTAAAACATCTATTAGTGTTAGAATACAATTTGGTTATCTACTTCTCATAATGTACACATATTGCGTGGGTTCTGCCATTACAAATGAATAAAACATGTTTTATTGAATACTAGCGACCCGCCCCTGCTTCGCACGGGTGTAATAGGATGTTATTATACACTATCTCACCCTGCGAACTTTGTTCCGCCTTAAGGGCAATAAATAAAAAAAATAAGTAAAATAAATAAAAGCATTCTATGTCCTTCTCCTGGCTCTAAACTACCTCCATGCCAATTTTCAGCTAAATCGGTTCAGCCGTTCTTGAGTTATAAGTGGAGTAACTAACACGACTTTCTTTTATATATATAGATTTACTAAGGTAATCCCAATTTATTACACGATTTGAACACAATAATTTATGACTAATGTTGTATTATGTTTGCGTGTGTGATTATCAGATAAATAATCACTTATGTACAGAGGCGCACACATCAACCTTTACATAGGGGCACCTTATGCGGCTGACATTAGGCCCATTTTGCAATGGTTTTGTAAAGGTTGATGTGTGCGCCTCTGTACGTTATATAGGCATACCTACACCTTGTCCAACGAGTTGATTGATGGGTGGATAGTGGGCTTTTAGAGATCTCACAGTATAGATAACCATATAACAGTGTGTATAGCTACGGATACACAGAAACCCTAAACATTAAATTACATACAATCTTTTACTCGAAAAAATATCGGGCGTTTTAACATAAAATTGCTAAACGAATGCTTACGCAGGGCCCCGATAACAAATGGAGTCCATATTTGAGCTACACGGCACACGAGAAGCGGCGGCACGCAGCGCCGACCGAACTCGTATTTACATAAAATATTTGTATAAAAGCAACTAGGCGAACGTTGGGAATGTTGAAATACACACAATGTTAAGGTTGCCAAACTCATCCTGTAGACAAACTAAATCCAAATAGAAAAGTTCCTTGCAGCGAGTAAAGATAAGGTTAATGACAGTGTGAGTGAATGGTCATTAAGAGTAGGTATTACCTTCAAGCTAATCTCTGCATTTTTGGAAGTCTAGGTTTTACTCTACTCTTCACTAGTAAATAAAATGTTGACGTTTAGTCCCAGAATTCAATATGTTAACTCATCAGCGGGCTATGATCGTGTTCAAGGTTTATTTATTTATTTATTGAAGGCTCACAAAACAAGTTACAGTCAAATGAAGAGGGTTAGTAATTTAGTAACTTAAGAAAAGAAAACAAAACAATTTTATATTTACCGTAATGTAAAGTGGTGTTAAAGGCGAGCGATACGAGCAAGCGAAGCGAGCGAAGTGACAGAATTGATTTGACAGCGTCGTGCGGAATTTCCGTCGCCTCTAGGGGCCATCCTGCTCTTAATTTGGAACTTCTAAAGTTTCAAGTGGGTCTAAGTTATGGTGGTGAATATGCGCTGATTTCACACATGCCATTTCCATGGTATTCGGTAAGAAAAGTTTAGTTATGTGGTCCAATTCTGCACCAGGCAAGTTTATTGGCAATAGATATTACTTTCAGTTATTATTGATTTCCATTAAGCAAGCAGGAAGCTTTCTTAGAGCCTGGCAATACACATTATACTACCTTTGTTATTTTATTCCAGTTTATAAAATTTTCCAAGCAAGTTTTTCTATTAATTGAACTTATAGTTGATATTTGTGTTAAAACCAGTTTTGTTTTTGTAAATACGTGAGACGCTTTTACCGTATCAAGATGTTCATCAAAGTTACCTACTTACTAAGAGCGACTATTCTTCGAGTAGTGTACATTAAACCACGGCTCCAAATAGCAAAAAAACAAACTTTATCGACCACTCACCAAACAAATTGAGAGCCTTCGTCCTACGCCGTCTGCTCTAATGGAACAGTTATTTAAGTGAAATCTCGTTGAGCTGTTTTTTCATTATTTGAACGGCAATTTTCACGAATGCAAATCAAATATTTGAAGACAAATCAAAATTGTGATGATCTGATTTGTTTACTGACGCACGATTTAGTGCCCATTTTTTGTTTTCAACTTGAACTGTACAATAGTTATATCCAAAATAAAACAGAACTATTGATGTTGTGCCTAGCTAAAAAACAACAAATTGCGAGCGTACAAAACTGCCTCGAATAGTCTATGCTTTTTACCGTTGCTCAGAAAAATAAACACAATTTACGTCTTTTGTTTGTCCTCGAATATTACCCATTCAAATAGAGTTAGTAGTTGTGAAAACGAAACGCGCCGAGCGAATGGTAAAACTTTTATCTTTTCATGTTTTGACGAGCTGCCATTCGGCGGGTAACGAAATTATGGCCGTGTCGAGTGCTTTGGGGCTAATCCGAGGGGGAAAGGGGAAAGGGGGCGTCCAAAAATGCTCTCTATGGACGTAATACGTGAGAGTTTTTAAAAGCCCACGTCATGGATGTAGTTTAGCTTCGGTTTGATAAAGCTGGCTATTCAGATGATGCAAAGGTTGAAATGATTGATGTCTTGGTAATCAATAAATCATTTTGTAACTGGCAACTTAGCAAAGTCACTTGTGAACAATATGCATACATACGAGTGTAAGATACTCGTAAAACTAGTCTGTCGCCACGTCTTAACTAAATTTTCTAATAGGTTTTATTTCACAATCTGTAGAATTATCAAGCCCTGCCCAAATGAAGATATTAATTTCAATCAACTAGCCAAGCTCAACACGGTCGCTGAAATATGAGCTATATTTCAGCGACCGTGTTGAGCTTGGCACTGACTTCTAACATACCTAAGATTATTATTGAAGAAACTTAGTTTTTCTTAAACTTTTGTACTTTCCTTGTGTCTTTTGAAGCCGGATTATTAGTGAAACAGAACCAGCCTAATATCAGACTAGACTTTTTTATGACTCAATTATGATATTGTAGGCTTGCTCTTAATTAAATTGCTGTTACCAATGGGTTGAGTATTTAGCTTCTTGCCAACCAAACAGCGTTCGCCAGAATAATTCGTCAGCTGTACAATTTAGCTAAAAAAAATGAATAAAGTAATTTATTGCTGCTTTAAATGGAAATTGATAGCGTATTCCGTTATCCGATCGGTTTGTTAGGCTTAGGGGGTGGGGGGTGCAGGTAGGCGGCCTGCATCCCTTCTCAAAATGTTTGCACGGACCAACACATTCGCGCAAAAGTGTTCTCACTAGGGAATTCACATCCAATTGGATTTCTGTTTATTTCGAAAGCAATTCGATATTTATTGATCAGCCATGTTCCCGAAGCAGAATTAATAAAAGGTGACTTGCAATATTGTTCGCTTTTGATAGTAAACTTCTTTTCTAACAATATTCAGGGGGGCTAAAACAGCAACATTTTAGCATTTCATATTATGAATCATCTATTTGACGTTTCATCTAGACCGCGGTCCGTTTCGAGTCAAAAGTGAGTAACAGCGCGCTGACACGCATCCCGAATTGATAAATTGTATGAACGTGAGCGACGTCAGCGCGCAGAGTGGAGAGTAAGAGGTGCCCGTGGCGCAATTGTGACAGTGATCGGCGACGATCGTTGTTGTAAAGCAACACACGCCGGGTCGGAAAAGGGATGGGTGACCATCCGACCGAAATTTAGTGATGTGTATTTCGGGCATCTCCGTGCTTCGGAAGGCACGTTAAACAGTTGGTCCCGGTTGACGTCGCTAGATGTCAGTCGTTAAGCCTAGTCAGAGGCCTTAGGGCGGCTTGATAACATCTGACAATAAGGTTGCTCACTAACCTTACACCCCTCCAACAACCCGCACTGAGCCCGCGTGTTGGAGTATGGCTTGTTCCACCTCATAGTTGAGGTGAGGCCTGTGCCCAGCAGTGGGACGTATATAGGCCGATTATGTTATATAAAGTGATTAAAATGTTCCGGGCTTTACCGTCCGTGCCTTTGGAGCCTCGATGAGTATTTGAGTCGCTCCGTGTGTGTCCCGCCATGCCGCGCCGCAGCTAAGCCGCAGGCATAGCTCAGATTCCTTCCACGTTCTAGAGTCTAGACCCTATGTCGGCAACGCACGGGTATTAAAATTATTCATTTGTTTTCTATATTATGGAAACGAACAACTTCGATTAAAAGCGTCATTCGACATCAAAGTAAAGTCCACACGAATTTTCGCTTTGATGATCTTTCGCCCCAGCGAGCGAAGCTAAAAAATGTTGCCACAGTGTATGTCGCTACAGCGTCATTTGGCGGTGCTTGGCCGACTCACTGCGTGGCGGACCCAATTGACAAATGAAGCAGTTCATTTAGCAGCCTGAAGACGGATATCGTCAAAGAGGTAGGCCAAAAAAAAAGATAGCGAGACGATATAGATACATAGCGCCACGACTGGCACATTTTAGCTCAAAATGGAGATCGCTGAAGGATATAGGTAAGCTTTTGCCTAACAATTCACATATTACGGAATATAATGTATCCACAACTAACACAAATTGCTATGTGCATCTTCTTCAAACAATAAAACTATTACATTCAATTTATATTTCAAAAGGATATGAACTGCTTGAGATACCACAATTTGTTAGGTTCGGTATCTCTGTAAGCAGTTACACAGAGAGTCTGGAGAGCATTTCTCGGCCGATTTAACCCTGCTCTACCAACTCACGCGCTATTTGCTGCAAGAGGGACGTATAAGCGCTTTATGACGGCATTAGACGCCATTACGGGAGCAATAGTTCTTCAATGACTGCAGACTCCTGCTGTTATGGCAGAACAATAACTTATAATATTATTATGAAGGGGGCTTACATGAAGAGTACTCGTTAGTGTATGATAGCATTTATCACAACAACCAGCAACATATTAAATAGAGAGTTCTAGAAAAGTTAGACGAACCTTTTTTCTGTCTATTTTCAGTTAGTTGGATTAAATCACTAAAAGTTAAAACTAAGTAAGTAACTAGATATTTACTCACTTTTTCGTTATGCTTGTAAAAGTGAAGTGAATTAACCAAATATTACTTCTGATTTAATTCTATGGAATGAAATTCACTTCAAAACTTTATTTGCATTCAGCTTTAATATAGTTTCGAGAGGGTTCGAATGGGATAAAAATCTAGTACGAGTAGATATAATAATAAACTACTTTGTCGAGCGATTCCATGATCATCCCGAGTAACGTCGGGTTTTATTAGTGACGTTGATGATTAAATCGCGTTTAGGAGCTTTTAGTATTAATAAATAATCGCGTCAGAACAGCGCGTTGTCTGTGTGACGATGCGATATTTTCAACAAGATTCTTGCTCTACTTGTACACGAGATTATTTTACCTTCGTAGGTTTTTATTCGTTTTGAAGTTTGTTAGTAAGCTGTGTTGGGTTCGGATGCGACACACTTAATCAAGCACTAACCGACTGACTGTTCTTGTGTAGATATGGGACAACAATCATCAGAAATCAGAATATTCATTTGAAACATATTTACTATCTGCGTTGAAAAACGTTATCTTTATTCTTACATCCCTTCATATCGCATTCATGTTTTTTAACCCGAGTAGGTACAACCACTAAACTATAATTTAGAATGTGTAAAAATGAAACTGAGTGAAATTCAGAAATGTCTGACTAACTTCTAAAAATGTTAATACAATATCATTTTTCTAATTACTGAGTAAAGTAGGTTGGTTGCTAAAATTAATAATGTATGTTTTAAAGTAACATCGCGGTAGTCACGCACTAAGGAATACTATCATTTAACACGATATGAAATGTTCATTCGTGACTGCATGTGACGGTATCTCGTGTGACGCTATCTCGTGTGTCTGTGGCGTAACTTCTTATGTTACTCAGTGGAAGATGTCTTACGGAAGATGATATTACTCGAAATCACCGCCTAGTGTCACGCTCCACTCCAGCCGACGGAGCAGGATCTAGTGTTGCGAACTAACGATAGATGATTTCGATAAAAAGGTAGTCGTTTCTTTCGATAGAATTATTCTTACACATTGTGTACTGAACATTAACAAAGTGTAATTTATGTTATTGAAAGTGCACAATTTTGTCTACTACCAAATTTGGGCCTTTGATTTAGGCATCTCACCTAACCATAAATATCTGCCAACAAAGTATGATCAAATAACAAATCACATAGTAAATGAAATAAAAAAATATGAAAAAATAAGCATCGGAAAAAACATATTTTCAAGTTCTCATCAAATACAAATAAATACGTTTGTATTTATTATAATAGCTTTGCCCTTATAAGTCATAAGTATACTTATAATTAAGGTAATTGAAAACGATTATTTAGTACCTAACTGAAATAAGTACTAATGAAAATGGAGGTACTTTATTTTATGGCACTTATTTCCAGTCACAGAAGCTACGAAGGTTATTTTCATTAATAGGGTGAAAGATGCTACCATAGCTTTCTATCGATAGTTAGACTATTAATGTTACTAAGCATTACTACCCTATTCGCTTCTCATTCTGCGCCAAATTCAACCTTGTGCCCTGAGTTATAAGAACATGGTGGTGGGTGATTGCGATGCCATTGCGCCGAACCGCATCCAAATGAGTGCAAGAAAGTGCCGGCAATTACGGCCCAGCCATTCCACTCAGCCGCAGCAGTCTGCTGCAGTTTCCCATTACAGATATAAAAACTGTTCAAGTTTGACTTGTGATCAAGATAAATATAGCTTTTTATGTCAGATTTTAGAGTAGGAAAGCTAGGGCAAGATGCCCAAGACCCGAAGGCGACAGCTGGTCGGCAACTCTTGCCGTTGCTAGACAATGTAAGCTAGGTGGGGTTGGGCCCACCTCTGTAGAAAATTAATAATGTATTTTTCGGGAATCTCTGTGCTTCGATTTTGCCAAGTGTTCCGACAGCACTTCTACACTTAACGATATTTATTTTTTAAAAATAAGAATATTGACAAGTTACAGTCTATGTGTCTGTATGCAATGTCGAATTACTTCTAAAAACACTAGGTAGCACTTTAAGATTTTTTCAAATCTTTTCAAATTTGAAAAAATCTTTTACAAAATAACTTACTTACTAAGCTCAACATGAAAGACTGAATATGGCCGACTCAGGTCTTTTAAATAACATAAAATTGCCTTAAAATTATGTCATATACACGAAGAGGCTTGTCAATGACATAAAATGATACAGTTCGTTGATACAGCACATGTCGCGGGCGCTCGGTACGAACATCTGGCCGGATATTAATTACCCAGGCCGCGGGAACCGAGCACTTGATGTAAATAATATTACATCATAACAATTATATTACTCATTCTATATTAAATGGTAGCCACTTTGAATAATGATAACTTCTGAAAGACGTTTTCCAGCAAGAACTATCAATTATGGAGTTCTGACATAAGTAAGCAGAAGTGGTTGTAATTGGTTACAATTTGTTAAACTGTCTTAAAATACTGTAATCGGCCATCTTGAATAATTTATGTAAACGTTTAGGTCGATAGCTTTCTGGCTAACATCAGGGGTGAACCTCAGAGGTCATGTCGATTCGGTTAATGTTCTTTTAATATAATTTTAATTTTTTCGCTTCCAATATTTCTTTAAAACATATTCAGTGATCTTGGATTTCAAATTTATTTCTGTTTTATAACAGATAACAGCTTTCAACTGTTGTATGTACGCTGAACGAGTGTTTCACTAATACTATGACAATTTCACCAAATCGTTCGACATCTAAGTTTATGAATTGGAGGGCTGGTTTGAGCTATACGTGAGAATGGGAAAGACGTACATAATCGTTTTAAGCCATGAAGCAAGCATCGAAGCACCAGAGTGGGAACAATCAAAGAGATTCAGTTACTGTGGTCACATTTTTGACTCCTAATCAAAAACAGTATAGGTACATACCTACAATACATGAGATGTGCAATTTGTGGTAAGTAAATGATGGACAAACCGAAAAAAATCAACCCACGAAAAATTATAAAACCCCAGAAACAACCGGGAAGCCTAGAAAAACATTTTTTTCAGATTTCTATCAGCCAATCCAAGGTTTCCAAGAACACTCAAAACAGAAGCGATTTGCCGCAGCACACAGTTCCTAATAACTGGTCAAGTATTTTTTTAAGGTCAAGTGTTGTTGAAGAGGCGCCGATCCCCCTCCCGCGCCTGGCCCCTGTCGCTTCGCTCCACAAAAACTAATAAAAGATAAGTACCCATTATTTTGCATCACTACACACCTTATGGATAAAAGGTCTATTATGTTAGCGTGTGCAAAAAGAGTATCATATTATTGGGAACAATTTGTTTGAAATATTAATAATTTATCACGCGATACCGATCGTAAATCATAGGTTTCAGGCTAGCTTCATTTATGTTTTAAAGCTCGTGCTCTAAATACTGGAATAAATGCCATTTAAGTAAAGTATACAGGTAAACAATTTTATTTTTTAATTCACCGATCTACAGTGCAAACAGCGAGTTAATTTTGTGAGTAAGTAAACTTAAAATTGCTTAAAGCTGCATTGCTGAGTCTTTTCTCTAGAATCAACGTTCGGAGATAGAGCAACAATATATTTTTAATAAAAATTATAAACGTCTTACTTATGGTTAGGGTTGAAAAAGGGTCATTGCAGAGTATGTGACTCTATCGAAATTCCAGTCAGTTCAGTTTTATATACATGTTACTATTGTAAAATGATGGCCGTAAGGAACTGACCGTATAGAATTTAACAAGTAACTTTAACATTGCAAAATTGATATGTTCAAACTAAAGCGGAAATAAGACACTTGAAAAGCGCAGTTTCCTTGCGCCGAGATATTAAATTTCGCTATACGACAGCCGCTGGAGCAACTCTGCGCTTCCTGAGGCGGCACCTGTTCGCAATGATGTTGCAGATACTGATAGCATTGCTTCAACACATTGCAGGAAGGGGATGAAAGGAGGCTGACCAACGGAAATTAGTTCCCATTTAAAAATAACTTAATTCAAATATACCGGTTAGAAGGTACCTACGTCGTCGTCTAATCCAATTAACCAAACAAATTATACTTATGTTCAAGTTTCTATGAATACCATACTTCAAAAAATATGAATGTGACTTTTGCACCGGATTGGAAAGTTTGTTAGCTTTTGTCACCGGCCAGAAACTCAGAAGTTACTATTTTTAACATCCATTTCAATATAGAATGCTTTTGTGCTGATTGGTCAAGATACTCCGTCAAAAGCACTGTCCAGCTGGCCAGTGACTAAACCTTCCAAGTAAAAAGAGCATGTCTAGTCATGCGATGCCCACGCGTGGGCGAGCGCTGCGTGCAATGCCATGCCACGTCACCACTTGCCACGTCACCACTTGGCACGTCTCCCGACCATAGATGTTGCTGTTCTACACTGAATCACTATTCTCATTGTTTTGACGAAAATATAGTCAAAATGTCTAGAAATAGTTAACAGCTGAAAATGTGCATTATGTATTATGCCGTCTAATCTACGATATATTTGTACATAGCCGCCTGACCCCGAACCTTACGCTGAGGGTTTTCGAAATGAATAATTGGGTTTATGTCATCTGTCCTTTTGATTATGATATTAAATAGTAATAGTTAGCTAATTTAAAATGACTAACTAAACTTTGAAATAGACTAATAGCCGTCGACAGTTAAATAATCTTTGAAAAAATTCACTGTCACAGCATTGACAAATTTAATCTTGGTCAGATCATTGTTTGTACTGGGTGGAGACCAAACTCATGACCCGTCGCGTAGCTTAGCTAGAAGGCGTACCAAAGCCAATGAGACATTTCTTAAAAAAGGAAAAAACTGAACATTGAGAATAAATCTGACCGTGTTTGCACAATTAACTCTGCCTGACATCAATCACAGTAATGGTCCTTGTAAACTACAGTTACACTGTATTATTTTATCAGCACGAGACGCCAATGTAGCGGACAAAAAGTGAACATCGGAAAACATTCGCTTGTCGAACACGAGCGCGGCGCACGCGTTCCGTGCCTAGGCCGTATCATACCGTGGCGTGCTGCGCCGACACTGCCGCCGTTTGCTCATACCGTCAGTCATTTCATAAATCGACTGAATGACAGGATAGCTGGTAAACACGCCAGTATATATCGAGAGGGGCTGTGGTCGAAAAAGTAAAGCAAATTTTGGACTAGTTTCGCTCTTCTGGGTTTGCCACGTATTTTAGAGTAAGTGGGTTCGTAGCAACAAAATTTTAGCCAGCACAGTTACACTGTTCATGATGGATAGATATGATCAGATTACTTATATAACACAGCGAATTATAACTATTTGCTTAAACATCCAAAAAAAACCGGGGCAGTGTTTGATTCTCATTACAAATTAAAATGTTAACATGGATACGAAAATAGTTGTTTTTTTTTTTTTTTCATACACCTACTTGTTAACACGGTCGTAAAACAAAGGAAACAGACTTTGTTTTCAAATTTTGTTTTCTATGCCTTTTTGTTTAATGTTTACAAAAAAATTCAACCTTGTTAAATTGTACGAGATGAACGCAATAATATCAATTCGAAAACTTTGTTGTATCTTAATAGAAATCACAATAGCATGAAAACCTTGACCCACATCTGATTTGGTACCAACAAATAAGATCCCATAGCACTACGTAAGACAACGTTTTAGCACCATTGCTCACAGTTAGCATTCTTGCATTATTTAACAATAAGGTCGTCGAAATCTTGTCATGCCACCTAATACAAAGGATTGAACACGAAATCGCTGAAGTCGGCTTTCAAATTCCGACTTGTCACGCTTGTCACGCGCTACTTGGCACAGTTCAGCGTTTGCCATTCGCTGTGATTCGCCTAGACACTTTACCACATGGCTGATTCCGCAATCCGACCGCGACAGCTTCACAAAAACCTAACAGCGACTCAAAATTGTAGGCACGCAGCGGCTGTCATATCGGATGGCTATTTACGAGAAATACCCATTAAAATTGTATCAAATTTCATTAGTTTGGAAAAAAGACCTCTGTTAACTGCCGCGGTGCTCGGTTACGTCTGTGCTGATGCCGCTTGGTTTGACCAATTTGTGCTTTATGTGTTATGAAATAAAGGTTAGGGGGAGTGTGTGGGTAGTAGTGGTGGGGCAAGGTTGTCGGTGCGATGTCAAGAATTTACTAATGGAGATAATGGATCGCGGCGGAGATCGCTTCGTGCCGAAAATGTTCGGCGAGCGAGTGCGTGCGTGCCTCCCCCCTCCCCCCTCGCTGGCAGTTATTAGGGTTGCTTGCTGCTTCTTTTGCGGGTCTATGTAATTCCTGTGAAAGAGCCCTTTTTAATAAGTACTCAGCCTCAGTCTTTCAAAACGTTCTTATAACGGAATTTTAAAACGAGGCAGTCGGAAGCAAGGCAGGAAATTTTAATAAGACTTCTAACTGTAGGTTATTTGAAAATACTTGCTTTGAAAATATTACTAAATATCTATGTTGAGCAAAATTGTCAAAATTGTCTTGAAAAATATCTATAGAACTGAAAGTGATAGTTATATACTCGTAGTTGTGAGGGCCCAACTTTGTTTTTTTTGTATGGTGTTGAATTAAAAATGTATATTATCCTTTACACCTTAAGTACATTTGCCTAAAATATAGAGTGCAGTTTAGAATCGAACCCTAAACACATTTCAACACATAATTTACCTAAAATAGGTTTACGTCCATCGAATCGAATCGAATTGGACAAAGAATAACGGAAATTAAGAAAATAAAAATTCAAGGAAGTTCCGAATCTTAACATACTTGAAAATTTGGCAGGAGTATTAATTTAAAATAATTTCGTATAATTTATATTCACCTCATTACCAGCCCTGCAAGATTACTCTCCAGACACGCAACGCGCGAGAAGTGTTAATTCTGCCTGCACCGAGCACCGAACGGAAAGCGAGCAAGAGGGCGGGTATTTACCTAATTAATTGAACAACTGAACATGTGAGAGCCGCCGCCCCTGGCTGCGCGGAACAGGCTCTTAGGTGAATATTCATGTTGTGTAGCTGGAGTTAAGGTCATGTCAAGTTATTAGATAAGACTATTATTTGCTACCATGGATGAAGCAAACTAACAAAATTACATTTTATAATTATGTGCTACAGATACACATGTATACAGAAATACACGCTGATGTTACTTATACCTGCTGTATTTTCGAAAAAGAGTCAGTAAGTAATATATTTTTCAATGAAAACCTGAAGTCAAACATTTAAAATATAATTGTTTTTTTACATAACTTCAAGAGACTTTAAATCATCGAAAATAACTACTTGGTTAATATTCAACCATGCATTCGAAATGTTTAATGACCTCTGCCCATGCCTAAGCCCAATATAACAGTGGCTTATGCTAACAACGGGCTGCTCTGAAAATCTATGAGTAGATATCCATAAAAACCTATGCTTAACAGTATATTTATAACTTTAATTAGTGAGTATAACCAATTTCATTCTGAGGCTGTGTAAAATATAACCTTCACCCTGTGGTCCTGTCGTTTTGAATTTATTTTAAAAATGGGCAGTCAATTGAAGAATGGCATTTTTAGCCGTCGTCTGAAATAATTAGTAATTACTAAGAATATGCCGTTGTGACGGCTAAGTATATTCCGCTTTTACACACAAAGCTCTCAATCCAAGGCATTGGGTGCGGCTACCAAACCGCACGCATCGATAACTATGTAAATATTGTGTTTTGATTAGTAGGCTAACACCGACGAGGTGGGAAGTTCACTTACGTCATCAACATGGCGTCATATAGGTAACATGATGTTTTAGAAAGTTAGTTAATAGAAATGTTAAGGTCTATCCGTCTATTGTGGCGCAGTGCCCTAAATACACCTCTGGCCTCTTGGCCTCTGATACCAGAACAGGCCACACATCTTGTTCTCTTGTTATTCATGTTCACATTCTGTCAAAAATCAAACTTTATCTAGGTCAAATAAAATTATCGCCGCTGACTCCTAATTATACCGCATTGCCAATCGAATGGGCCTTTGAAGTCAAGTCCTCTCGCAAAGTTACTGCAGAACTGAGAGTGACAACTACGCCTACGTGAGGACTGCTTAACTTTGATTAGCCTTTCGTTTTGGGGTTGAGTTTTTCACTTCGAGGTTGTCTACGGATAAAACGGAAATAAAAATATTTATTCATCTATTTTTTTATTTATTCTTAGAACAAGATACAAACTTACAGCTTAATTAAGCCAACACGCTTATATTGTTAAATCTAATGATAACTAAATACTACCATGTGACAAATAATGTCGCACCTATGAAAGCAAAGCCATTTTTAGGGATTTTTAGCCTTTGGTTATAAGCATTTTTAAAGTATTTCAGACGGAACATCATAATAATAATTATTATTGACATTAACCCATTATACGGCAGATCAACTTGCGAACTTTCACTGGTGTTGGACTATATTCTAATAACAGAAAATTATTCAAAATATGGTGGCAACTATTGATGATTAAACGAACTTACATTAAGTGAAGTTCTATCATAATTATATGAGTCGCTGCATCCGAAGGGATTTTATCACAAGGTAGTACATTTCTTCATGTACCAGGCATCAACACGTTTTAGAGCTGGTATCACTGAAACAGAAAAAAAAAACAAATTCCCTCCCTACGGTAGGTGCGTCGCTCTGACAGGTGACAAGTTCATCATTCTTTTAGAGACAGATTTCCCTAAAGTTACTCGGGTCAGTTACCAAAGGGTATGATGGTAACTATGGGTAGGGTGGGAGCTAAAATCCCTTCGGATGCAGCGACTCATATAATTATGATAGAACTTCACTTAAGATAAGTTCGTTTAATCATCAATTATACTTCGTCGCTGCATCCTCGGGATTTTATCACAAGGTAGATGTTTAGAGGTCTAGGGAAATCAATATCAAGGATTGACTTAATTGAATTTGATACCAAATTTTATTTTTGATGTGAAATAGGTAACGTTTATTATAATTTTACCTGTTTACTATAAAAACGCAACAAAATTAAGGACCAATGACCAAAAGTCAAAAGATCATCGCAGCTTCAGTATTATGTTCCAAGATGAATATATATTAAGATAACTTCATGTTATAAATATGCTATGCATAATAATTAATATTAATTTAAGCAATGTTAATTAAAAAAACTTAATGGTAACTGTATGAACTTTGCTGTTACCACACACAAGAACAGGTATACATATACCACCCAATAATAAAACCTAATTTACTCGAATATTTAATCCATAGTAAATTCGGGATCAAAGAACGACGTCTATTGAAACAGGTTAGCAGCTTGAGCTGCAACTTTTCCGTTAATATTTTCGAAATAAATGTAAAGTAAGGTGGTACATAATTATATACAAGTACACTGGGCAGTGGTTTATTACAACAATTTAAATGCCCAGCATTGTATGTGCTCGTTGTGTGGGTGACACATAATTAGTCACCTAACTTAATTCAACTAAACCTGTTGTTTGGAAAACCTATTCCCAAATAGAACCCAACGGCAGTGGGTACTAAAGTAAGTTAGTTAGTAACTTACTCTCCTAGTTTTTGCTAATAATATTTCTTAATGTAAGTATGTTGTCTACTGCACAGAGTAAGCAGACTTTAGAATCCGAAAGAATAATAACCTAGGCATAATAAGCTTTAGTTTTTATTATTTTTCTTAAGAGTTTCTATGACTCTCATTGATTGAAATGTCCTCCCAAGATAGAAACTACACATGACCTAGTCAATGCAGCTGGCCTATGTTTTTAATCTAATAACCTAACTGAGGTATTATTACTTAGGTAATTTATGCCACTCTGGTGAAAGCTGGGGCGTTTTGTAAGGGTGAGACGTCTTACTATTCTTTATGACAATGTTTTCGTGAGTGGAAATCGTCTATTTTTAACTATCGCTATGCGAATAATATCCGTAACACTGTAAGTAGGTAGGGACCTACAGTTCCCTGTTGGTACAGTTAAGGTTAGAATTGCATTAAGATATTCTACTGACTTCTCTCCTTAAATCTTCTTACTGTGAATTTCTTATTAAATGTCAAATCTTGTTTGGCTTGGTACACTACTAAAGTGTAAACTAATAAAAGAGCTGTTGCTTATGCGAAGGTGTTATTTTTCATTAAATTATTATTGTGATTTCAGTCCTATTCTCACGAAAAACTTAACTTATTACCTATTGCGGTCATTTTAAAATGAAAGACCACGATGTCTTCTACTCGTGAGTGCGTATGCAACAAATTCTTAATGGTAGGTCACCTACCTACATAATATCAAATACTAAAACTATTAACTTGTAATTTAGCATCTGATTGCAATTAATTTCTTAATCAACAAACCTTGCCAGATGCGAACAATAAAAGCTAAAACTACTTCCTATAAATTGGTAATCTGCAAATCATTACCAAACATTTTTGTCTTTAGGTATATGCTGTCAGAGTATCTGCAAATGACTAAGTACTAGTCTTACTGAAATCGAGACAAGATAAACATCTTTTTCCAATACATTTCCTGTATTCAGAAATGCGATCAATGTGAGATGGTTTTAGTTCAATTTATAACTTTTAATCCCAAGTCAAAACCACTCATGGCTTGGATATGGTTATCCACTATACCTATTGATTGATTTTGTTATTTCGAAAAATAACCACGGAATCGAGGTACTAAATCAAGTCTACATCACAAGTTGTGCCTATTGAACGGCTAAAACAGCAGTTATACCTTTGAAAATCATCTACTCAATCGTTAAATGACAAATTTAACGCTTGCTGAATTATGAGTAGTCACTAATGTTTGCTAAACGGCAAAAGTGTAGCATTTTGCATATAAAAGAAATCCGCGTGCGTAGCATACCACTCAACAACAAGTAAATCAAGTAGATACATGTATGCATATACATTTAAAAGACGGCTGTGTTTATGTACTTACACCATTATTAAGTGTTGTTATTCAACTTGTTATTGTTAAACGCGTGGCTGCATTAAATACTTACTGTGTTAATTATTAGGTGGATTAGGTTTATCGCTTCATAAGAATAAACTATTAATAATAAAGAATTTAAGTGTCTCTTCAATTCATGTTGTTTCAAATGCTTTTGCTTATTTATTATATTAAAATAAACTACTATATAAAAATAAGTCGGGTTTTCCTTTCTGACGCTATAACGCACTGACCGATTTCCACGGTTTTGCATTCGTTAGAAAGGTCCCGCGCTCCGTGAGGTTTATAGCAAAGAAAATTCAGCAAAATTTCAACAGAAAAGCGGGAAAATCTTTTTTCACATACAGCTAAGGCCACGCGGACGAAGTCGCGGGCGGCTGCTAGTCATAGATAATTATATCTTGAATAATAAAGGAAATTTTGGAAAACTTACATGGGTTCTCTGCCACCAGGTAAGGTTATCAAACCATCAGCAAGGTAAGATACAGAAAAATACTGGTAAGGCTAGGTTGTTTAATACATACCTGACTTTTCATAATCACTATGAAAATACTTTTCATTTCATTTTATGTTTTATTTTATTTCATTTTATTTCTTTTTATTTCTTTTTATTTCATTTTATTTCATTTTATTTCATTTTATTTCATTTTATTTTATTTTATTTCATTTTATTTTATTTCATTTTATTTTATTTCATTTTATTTTATTTCATTTTACTTCATTTTATTTCATTTTGTGTCATTTTATTTCATTTTATTTCATTTTATTTCATTTTATTTCATTTTATTTCATTTTATTTCATTTTATTTCATTTTATTTTATTTCATTTCATGGGCCATTCACGAATTGAATATAGGCCCTTAATTCAGATAATGCGATATCGTTACCGTCATGTTGACTCACGGCCAACTCCCAGGTTTGTTCCTTATGTACAGATCAAGCTATTGAGTCTCAAATTTGAGATCATTTTTCTGTATTTATATGCCTTCGTGATGACTCGCGGCCAACCCCCAGGTTTTTATTATACCTTCGTGATGACTCTCGGCCAACCCCCAGGTTTTTACAATACCTTCGTGATGACTCTCGGCCAACCCCCAGGTTTTTTAAGAAGTAAATAAATAAAAATGTTTTAATTAGGCACCGGTACTCACCGGGATGGTTTTCGGCGTCGGCCTCTAATTACATAGCTAATTGAATACTTCATTCTGCTAAATCCGCATTGGATTGTCATTTTCTCATATGTTGTGAACTACGTGGGCAGCAAGCCTACGTGAGTGGTTATCCCGTGGTAACACGGGTGTTAGCCTTCATCATATTATGAATATTTTAAACGGTAACCACGAAGTGGTATCAAATGTATTTAAATATAAATTTTATAGCAACTAGGGTAAGTTATGATGTTAGCCATAGCTGTATAGCTACAAAAGCTGTGGCGTGGCTACTCAGATGTGTCTGTGTAGTAGCAAAATTAAACATTATTTCAATGTCAGGTACTTCCATTACTAAGACTTATTCTTAGTCGTTAGTTTTCAATTGAAATTACAATCTCATTTTTGAAGTTTTTAGGTACTAGTGTATATAGAAAGAAAGGTTTTTGTTATGCAAGGATAGCACAAAATAACTTACAGTTTGGTCTTCGATTTGATTTTCACCTTAAAATGCTTTCGAAACCACACTCGCGTTGTGGGCCTGGCCGTGCTCTCGTTACGGGACGTCCTCTTGGACAGGAATAAACAGGAACCTTTATTCTGCTTGGCTAATTTGTTGAAAATGCACCGACCAACTTGGTACGGGAAAAAACAGGATCTTCTTCTTCTGTATGTCTCGTTTGTTGGAAACACACACTCAGTGTGTGTTTTATCGTAATCTCGTTACGGTGGGTCCATTTTGGACAGGCCTCAACAGGATCATAAACAGCTAAAATTAATGCCAACATTGATTAAGACCACTTCACGGTCTCGTCATTGACGTGTTTTGTTAAATTTAAACATTGCATCGTCATGCTATTGCTTAGCTTTGTTTACAGTCATACGAAGATTCACTTTTAATCACGAGTTCTCTTATTAAAACATTTTGTGCAAGAAAATGTGGGTAGATTTTTATTGTAGATCGTATTTAGTTATTGTTTAAAACGAAAGGTAAGTACGATCTTAACGTTGTATTTAATTTAGGATCTATCGATTTACACTACTACAACTATTGCAAACACTTCAGCACTTAAAGAAACCGTTATATAAAAAATATAACGAGAGAGGGTGTGTCGATGCCCGAACACTAGAAACGAATGATGAACTTGTCACCTGTCAGAGCGACGCACCTACCGTAGGGAGGGAATTTGTTTTTTTTTTCTGTTTCAGTGATACCAGCTCTAAAACGTGTTGATGCCTGGTACATGAAGAAATGTACTACCTTGTGATAAAATCCCGAGGATGCAGCGACGAAGTATAATTCTGGCACTCCCTCATTACGAGTAAATCAGGTTAGAATGTATATTCAATGATGCCACAGCAACACACGCCAGAGACAAATTGTAGTCGAATACTCAGTCGATGCTGAGTTTGGTAAATATTGCGTAAATCTGAAAATCGACAATATTTTTCTTCAAAATCTGTCTATAAAAGTCACCTAGCTGCTACAAAAAACTTGTTTATTTTTCCTCATCCGTCAGCCCAGCGTTGAGAGACGCGAGTGTGAACAAGACGCATTTGTGTCAACCATCTGCACGATCGCGGGAATGTGGGCAAGTGGGTACGCTCGCACTACGCTACTTGTTAAAAGCATTTTTTACTCGCGTGTTTAGACAGCGTGCGATCGCAGGGGTGGCGCTGGGGAGGAAATAAATTAATACCTGGGACGTCTTTCAATACGATCTTCTAACTCCTAAACCTGGGCTTGTACTCAGGGTCATGAACATTAAAGATACCCTTTTTTCCCAGTATTGGACACTACAGATTTTATTTTAACTATCAGATGGTGGATCAGTTTGTTGGAAAAAGATCGGAAACAAGTCAAACGTCCTAAAGCCTAGGACATAATTGAAGACTGACATAACCGAGGCATTAGACGGCATTAGACCATTAGTCAAATGTAGTTGACATGTCGTGGCTTTTGGAACAAGTAGCTGCCCAAGTACATCCAATCACCATCAGTCTCCCATCTTTCCATACCCGACCTGGCATAAATATCTCAACTGTTTTCATGCTCTTTAAAGATGCACTCCATCTGATTGTAAGATGTTCCAGATGTTAATTTATTTATTCATCATAAGCATATTCAACATGTGTTATCCCTACCAGTGCAAGTTCTGTACATCGCTAAGTGCGCGCGCGCTTGTCCGCTCTTAGCGCTCATCTCCAAAATGCGATAACCAAGTCCACACAAACGTGTGTGTTCACCGTATTCACACACGGAGTCCTCTCTTCACGAAGTGCCACACGACCATTATCGTTGTCACGAACGGGAAGGAGTTGAACGGAAAAACTAAGGAGAATCGACGACGGCGACGTGATGTTCTGCCAAGCTGGCTGAGCAGTATTCCTAGCGTTAAATCTAATTTTGCTAGGCGGAAATGAACACATAGTAATGTGGTTATTATTTATTCTTTGGTGCACTAACAAAAACAAGAAAAAGTAGATATTTTATTCGCATAACAATGGCTCAGAAAAACATTAATTTACAACAAAAAAATGGCTTAAAAGCACATGCGAACCACAAGTAAAAGCCCTTGGTTTTACTTGTGATCCGCATGTGCTTTTGTGCGCAGTGAGTCTCAATGCAAATAGCTTAAAAGCTCAGCCGTACTTATCGTCAGATATAAAATAAAACAAGCACGAGTACAATAAGTGGCTCAGACGCATGCTCTACCTATATTCTCATATTTTATGTATAGTTACAGTTAGTCTTTAATCTATCGCAAGATTGGCAAACGCCTCCATCATTAAAATCTCACAAAGGCTGTTTTCTTTTAAGACTTTCATTTAATCGCTATCTGGATCTAACTATGCTTCTTTTCCAACGTTCGATCAATTATTTAGAAACTGGGCTAGATTGAAAATCTCAGAGCAGGTAGTTAAATTATATTATGGCTCAAAAGAACGGTGTTCAAAGGAAATTACCAAGCGATTTTATGAGGTCTCTATAGGGGAATTAGTTATCGTCTATGTTATGTTGTCACACTTGCTTACAAGTTTTAGCTTACATAAGAGCAATACATTAACATACTTGAATCAGATAAACTAGCTTAGAGCATTGATTACACATTCAAAATGTTTTCCACAGTGGAAAATTGGAAATTAGCATTGGCATTCATAGTATTACTAGCGGCTGTAAAAAAAATTAACATATCTTTATAAAATTGTAGCCTATGTGCTATTCAGATGCATAAGCTATATTATTGTAAAGTTTCATTAAAATCCATCCAGTAGTTTTTACGTGAAAGACTTTACTTTGGATTTTAGGACATACCTACTTTGGTGGGTAAAGTCCGCTGACACACAACCGCCAGTGTATAGGTAAACCAATTATATTGTATAGTAAACAACGAAACTTACAAACCTGACCGCCTAAAAAACCTACCCGAGTAGCCCTTAGGGCAGAAAGGGCTATTTAAGTAAGTACATGTGACACCCAAGTACTCCACCTAATTTCGGGTCCGGTAGTCCAATGTATAAATACATTCCACAGATAATAAGTTTCAAAACTCTTACATAAACTAAAACAGGAAATCATAGACAATTTTATTACCATGTTGGTACAAACGGTGGCTCTGAAAGTGTTGGCAACAGGAAGTCCCTACGAGTATAATATCCTCCCTGAGATTGGAACCTCGTAACGAGGAGATGTACCACTACTACATATGGGATAAATCGGCTTGTCGACGTGTGATTAGGGTCACCAAGCATGGGAACCTTTTTGCAGGATACTAGGTACACGGCATACAATGACATCTGGCAAGAGATGCATAGTGTGGTAACGTCACTTGTCCTGGAAGTGCTTTACAGCTCGTTAAAACAGTCACGAGTAAAAGCAACCATATTTTAATAAAAAAGACGTAGATAGGTGCTCAGGTGTTCACCTGAGCAAGGCTTTCTCAATGTTGACAGTTTGATACGACACTGCGCAACATGTATCTGTCTCGTTTACGCTCTAGTAAATAATCATGCTATCTTCTACACCCGGTGAAATTATAGATACGTACGCCAGGGGTCAATTATTGACTTCGCGGCAGTACTAGCATAATCTATCTACGTTTTTTTTATTGTAACATCATTCAGTACAAGTAAGTTGTAATTGTAACTCACATGTTTTGATATAGGCGCATGAATGCATGTCTCATCAAAATCAACTTTATTACCTTTGACCACAGGCTGGTCCTCCATCCATTTTAACCGACCAGACGATATGATGATTATCTCTCTGGTGTGATGATTTTAAGTCTTTTTGTGTCTTGGAAATTAGTTTTTGGACTGATGCTTTTTTAATTTTCAAAAGATTTTGCTAACAAACACACTTGGAAATTATTTTACTGATATTCTAATACTATTCTTTAAACAAATACTGTAGAACAAACATAACCACCGCAAAAGTTTCCACTTCCAGAATTCCTTAGGTACCTAGATAAAATAATTAAATTCCGAGCATCACGACTCCACGTTGAATAAATGGCAATCTGATGCTGATGGCTGAAAGAAAAGCAATGGGACTCGGAATGCTTTTTAATGGAGATAGATTTCCCAAAATTTATCCTAAGCGGATCTGCCAATTTTAAATAAATTTACTCTCGATAAGTCCGTTCGATCAAGTTCCTGCCTAATCTGATAATTCTGGCGACCCTACTGTGGTACACGCGTGCCCACGCGTGGGCGGGCGTGGGCGTAGGCGACGAGCCTCGTATATCGCGCAGATAAGCAGCGCCGTAGGCTGCGACTAGTCCGCTAGACGTTAGCACGTAAAATATTGGACTTGTTAGAAAAGAGACTTAAAATGGCGAAATCTCGTAAATTGTATGAATAACTTTCGAATGTACGCTTGCTATTAAATAAAGCCACGCCGTCGACAGAAAATCCAAGTCTCAGTAGTTAAAATAACAGAATTTGAAGAACAAAACTTTAGGAGTAAAATATTTTTATTTTTTTGCAGAATTAATATCACATCATACTTATTTACTGAAACTAGATTAATTAACATAGTAATTACATAATTACCAACATAAATAATAAGGTTTCTTGTCTTAAACAGACTTCTCTCTGAAGTAGCACTTAGGCTTAATGCGTGAAGCTCTTTTGTGACTTTGCCAAGCCTTCCGCAGTTTGAAACCTCGCCCTGTGACCTCATAGTTATACAAATGGTGGTACCATCCATGGTCACAACCGCCATTGCCGGGGTGTATTGGCGGCTTCCCTCGCCAAGCAATCACTGCTGATGCCAACACGAGCTGACGGCTCGCCAGATTTTTGCTACATTAAACTTTATGAAGCTGAGCACCCTTGTTCCGCCTCCGAACTAGTATTGTTGTTTCAATGACAATTTAATACATTACATTGGCTCGTTTTAAATAGGACTTAGAATAAAACTAGATAGCATTTATTCAGCTATTCGAATAGAAATTCTGTGTAAAAGCGCTTTACAGTAAAAACGAACTGACTCACGTCGTTGAATGGAACGGCGGAGTAAGCTTCGATGTTTTGTCCTCGAATTTGAATTTGGGAATCGATTTAGTCAATCACTTCACTATTGTTTCGTAGTTTCTATACATTTTTGCCGCCCTTTCAATTGCTGCTGGAATTTGTATTATTCTACGGGCTTAACCCCTTTTTGGTATAGGTACTTACAATAAGTACAGGTTTGTACTTTATTTGCGTTTGTATATGGTCAGTAATATTATGTTTATAATAACAATAATCATGTCGTTTTTTTAGTAATTACAACAGAAACAATAAGAAATTTACAATCACTTCGCATTTTAAAAAGATACACACTAGAGATAATGCAAATTCTTCAATCTTTAGACTCTTGACAGGCTAGCCGCCAACCATTATACGCTACCCAACTGAGCCTTCATTAAACTGATGGTTTTTTGCATGAATATTCTTTTTTGTTTCTTTACTTTTTGGTCCTCCAACGTTTTACAAAACTTCGTAAATTTTGCAATGTAAACTGTTATTTAGTTTGTTAGACCTTCCCAAGCTCAGAGCGTGCGGCATCTATTCATTGGGTAAAGTGTGAAGGAAAAATATGCTAACAGGGTTAGTGAAGTCTATCCACGTGTGAAGGGCGGGGGGTGGCCTGGTTGGCGACGGGTGGCCTGGCTGGCGACGGGTGGCCTGGCTGGCGACGCGGGTCGGGCGAGGACGCTGAAAGGGATCGGTCCGGCGAAAGATAATACGGGCCATTGTGTACCATCCTGGGAAAATAGACACGTCGGTGATGTAGCATTACAGTGAAAATAAGGTAAAATATACTGCCAGTACTCTAATAGATAGTTCTATTATATATTTTATCTAGGACTGAATGCTGAGACGCGTGACAAGTTTTGGTGTCCGAGGCCAAATCCATTTAAGGTCACGGCGCTGCAATACATAGATAAACAGAATAACATATCCTTACAAGCATATCACGAAAGGGTAAGTTAGAGGCAGCCTGATTGTGGCCGCAATGGTGATCGAAACATTACAGAAATGAAATCTTACTAAATCTAAATAAAAACCTAATAACTCTTCAAGCATGTAGGGCCATTTCAAATGATCTGGATAGGCAAGCTAAATAGATGGGGCTTTCCTAAAGCCTATCGAACTAAAAAGGGTTGTTATTTCCCTCGCCTCATCACCGCAGAATAACTAGTTAGCAGGAGTAAACTGCCACCCTTCCGTTACATTTTACAAGTTATGTATATGTGAATACGAGAGAGTACTTACCCAATGTCAGATTTATTTGTAATAAATGCAGACTTGACCCGTTTTCACTAAACTTGACTGACGAAGTCGTTCGATCTAATTAATGGAATTTAATATCTATACAAATTCCTGGGAAGGTTTATTTTTTTTAAATTTCTAACTTGATTTTCTATTCTGTTAGTGCGTAAGGCTTATAATGTTGTTCTGTTATACCTAATAACATAAACTAAAGGCACAACTGTCAACATAAAGACGATGTTCAACTTTCTATGTAGTTTTTAGAAGTCTAATTCAAATTCAACACTTTTGATTAATTGTTTTTATTTGGATTAGGGAATTACGAGCTTTACACTTAAAAGGTTTTTCGAAATTGAATACTTAGAGTAAGATCTACAGTAGTTTGGTTTCCAGTTACCACTATATTTATCTTCACTTTTTTATTTTCTCGTGAGCGAAATCATAACCAATGGAAGTAAGAATTTCAAAATCCAAAAAATAATGGCAAATTGTTGAAGACACAGACTATAGCCATACTACCATGTTATAACAACCACATCATCACAAACAGTTACAGCACGTCAAGTTAGTGCGATTGTTAAAATACCTCCCCGAGCCCCGCATGCAAGCACAGCGCCCCCTGCCGGCCTATTCACACACTCGCTCATTAAGTGCGCCCGCGTCACTCAAGTGCCTATAAAAATGGATGTGCGCCCACAGGGGGGGATCCTAATGCTATTGCCGTGTAATGGAACGCATGAAGTAATGGATGAGCTCTATAATAAGACCGCTGAATCTAATTGAAGACGAGAAGAACCCTAGTTATACTTATATGCCAAGGTAATTAAATAGTAGAGGAACAACTTTTAAAGCTAAAAAGCAACAAACTCGTTGGCTGATTAACAAAATTTACGGGTTATTTTTTGAACGGCTAAGGAGTGGAACTCGCTTCCTGTGCATGTGTTTCCGGAAAAATATAACTTGGGTCTCTTCAAGAAAAGAGTGAATAGGCACTTGCTAGGCAGACATGTACCACCATCGACCACATCATCACTTTCCATCAGGCGAGATTGTGCTCAGATGACTGCCTAGTTTCAATTAAAAAAAAAAATATTAGGATAATATGATTAAATATAAGATACCAGGAGTTACATCTTTCAGGCCGCTATAATTTTAGTCTCTTGGCACTGGAATTTTCAAAATAATATTCGCAGTCAACTTACGCTTAACAAAAATTTGCCTGTGTGTTGCTCTGGGTCAATTCCCTTTCTCTCACACATCTGATATTAATTGATCTAAAGCCATACAAAGGCAACCCACAACGGAGACGTAAAGTAGACATTTGACCTGCTTTTGAATTTAGGATCTCAGATTAAGAGCTTACTGTTTGCGGCCACTAGCCATCTGATCATTACGTATATCTAATCAATCGATATCCCAGCAGGGTATCGAGTTCAATCCACCGAGTGCAACTGGATACGGCGGGATGATCCGTTGGTCGTCGCTAACGCGCGGCGACGTCGCGGCCAGTCGTCCGGCCGCGACCAAATGCGGGTGACAGCTTGTGGAACTTCGGTTAATCAATCTGTATGTTGGTGTGATGCAGGTACCTGTGTAGCGATGAAATATGAACCTTTTTATATGTACCAGGCTCTTACATCAAGAAAAGATAGGATTTCTCGGAGAAAAAATGGTTTTAACGGATGAGCATAATTTTTTTCGCACATTCGCTAATTATTGCTTTCGAACTGTCGTTGTAAGCAGTGATTTTGTAGAAGTTTTCAAATGTCGAAATAGAATGAAAGTTCTAAACGAATTCACAGAGTGCTGAAGGGTTCCAGGGTGTAACAAAATAAACTAACAAAAGTTTTCGAGAATCTTTAACGAATTTTAATTTTAAGTCCATTTACAACACGATTCCATTTATACTAAAATCGATATTTCTCTGTTTTGAATCAGTATCTTTTATTTTTGTTGCTAAGCAATGAATGAAAATAAAAAAGCTTTTGGTTAACGCAACCTCGTTTTTTTAACTATTCTGGCTATTTCAAAGCTATCCCAGTAGTAGCAGTAGTAGCCTATCTGCTTCTACTTAACTTAAGTCACAACAAGAAAGTTAGTATGCCATGAATGATGTCTGACGCCAAACCTTTTTCCCTCTAATTGCAAGACTTATACAATAAGCAATTATTGCTGATCAATTAGCCTAGCCCGTAGCAAATACCACTAATAAACAGTCATTTCAGCTGATGTACGCTAATGACAGAGCCGATATAGTTAATAACTCGTCGAAGCAATTATCGCAATCCGCCTGCAGCTACGATACGGGTCTGACTATACTTTGAATCGGTAACACTTGTTAGGTTCCCACTTTAATCAAGTCTTTACGGTTTTAAAAATGCTGGTTAGGTATATCTCAATGTTGCAACAAGACTAACAAGTAATACTGGAATAGTAAAAATAGACTGCAAGGACAGGCTCCTGAAAAAAATACACTAAAAATTGTTTTTTTTTGCCTCAACTGTTGAAAAGAGTTTGGTGTGATTTTATCAGCAAAAAACTTTCATCCCAGGAAAGCAGATGAATTATCTTTTATTCCAGACGAGATAATATGATTGTTGAAAAATACAGGTGGACGAAGACAAATAAAAATAAGTTAACATCAAATACATTGCCCCGGACTTGAAATTTTCCTTATGTTAAGGAAAGTCGTAAACGGGAAACAACAAATATGCAGACGATGTACAAATATCTGTTTCATATTTTGCAACCCAGAGAAATGCTGAAAAGAAGGCATAAAATACTAGTAACTCTTGATATCATCCAACTACACTGATAAGATCAAACATTTCTAGCGTCTCTTGTGAGCCGTTGTTATTGTAACGGATCTCTTACTTAACATAAGATATGTGGCGTCGTCCGTCAAGATTTGCCAACACCGAGGATCGGGTTCCCGACGGGATTCCGAACCGTTTCAGATGTCATTTACTTAAAGATGAGAGATAAAAACGTGTACGATCCGATAAAATTCAACATTTCGGCCAATGATTACTTACCAAGGACCCTTTCAACATCTATGGGCGTTTATATTTATTTATAAGATTCTCCCAAAAGTCTGCCTACTGACCCCTGTAAGACATTGTACGCCATTCTTGTTTAAACTTAATTGAAGACTTTATTTAGTACTTATACTAAATTATTTGAATACATTTTGATTACTTTGATATAATCAAAATATAACGACGTATTATTATTACAGTATATTTTGCTGGCAAGTTTAGCCAAGCATAATTCTGGCCTAGCAAAGCCAATACCCCCAGGCGAGAGTGGTCAGCTACCATCAGATGAGCAGACCAAACTTTAGCCAAACTCATTTATTTCTGCAACTGGGCCTGAAAGGCACAAGTCAATACTTTTTTGCTGGCACCCCGCCAACGCAATACCTACTACAGTTTCCATTCAAACCAAACAGCGAAAATATGAGTTTTACGTTGTAAAATCTCGGAGTTGGAAATAACAATAAACCATTTGTTATCGGAACGAATTTCAGCGCAGCGAGGTCGGGGTCGGGAATCGAACCCGCAGCGTTGCGCGTGCGAGCGTTGCCCCCGCGCGTGATGCGATCAGCGCATGATTACTTATTCCAGCTTGATATTGATCTGAGAGGACACAATGTTATTTTTGAAGACCTTTAACCCATTTGTAAGCATTTACAAGTACACGAGCTGTTATGGCGCGCAAAATGGCGGCTTTGAACAATTAAGAAAATTGTCGGCATAGGAGAACTCTATGGGTCCTTGGGGCAATTTTCGTATTAACTACACTGTCAAAATTCAGTTATGAGCTGGTTTCATCATTAGGTAGGTAGTAATAGTATTCTCTAGAGCCCAATAACGGTGAATTAAAAAGTACTTTTGGTAACTTGCGAAAGTTGAACAAATGCATAGAGAATTTTCTAAAAATCTACCCATTCAAAGCACAGCCCCGTTTCGTTCCATGCTTAATGTTTTGATTCGTCGGCTCCATTATTTGTCCTGCCGCTAAAAAAATGATTTTTAATTTTACCATATTATTATTATTATAAGTACAGAGGCGCACACATCAACCTTTACACAGGGGCACCTTATGCGGTTGACATTAGGCCCATTTTGCAATGGTTTTGTAAAGGTTGATGTGTGCACCTCTGTACATACATACGTTTGTTTGACGACCGCTCTGGTGTAATATGGTTAAGAATTTGTTATTTGGGTTGCTCGTTGCTGTTTTTATTTTGGTTTTTGGATTGATAAAACCTTGATAGGAATAAACCAATGTAACTTTATGATCAACTCACGAATAAATGGCTGATTAATACCGCATAATATACACACAACAGCTTCATCCATAGTTGCCATTTATTGTTCATTAGTTTCAAATAATAATATATGGGGTAAGGCAGTGAGCTCAGTATCGAACTTCAAAGCATTTTTTGGGGGTGGATTGCCGTTACCCAATATTCAATCCCATTTTTCATATTATATATTAGTAGATATATAATTAACGAAAATCTATAAAATCTGAATGAAAATGCAGTATTTAATTCCATGTTCCATAACTATATTGCTCTATTATTAAAGAAAATCTTTAAAATCTGAATTAAATTACACTTTATCAGATCAAAATCTGCTGGTGACACTCATTCAAGGAAATAAATTTTATTTTACGGGCGAAATGCTTATTGATGGTGACAGATGTGGCACAGACCTCCACCACGCTGTCTGTGATGAATAGGAACTTCTATTTTACTAATTTGGTTTTTGGCTCTTCAAGGTTAGACTTAAATGCTGTTGCTGCTGTATTTTGCTTTCCCCTAGGAATATTCGATTGAATTAATGACGAAAATGCATCAACATTTTAGTTCAAATTGTGATGCGGACTTTACTTCAAGACCGTGACGAATCGCCACTAGGTCGATAAAATTTAATTTAGTAAAGCTGTGACCACATGCCACCATTTTTTTTGGTGACGAAATGCCCCTGTGACCAGACGCCAACAAAACAACTCTGCCCACACTTTACACAATTTGTTTTTTTTATTTTCTTATGAGCTTCGCACGTGGAGGTTATCTGTAACTAAGATCTACTTAGCGATAAGACTACCTTGCATTAGTCTCATTGTTTTTATTTTGTGTAAAGAATAAGACTTTATATGTATTTTTTGCACTACAACAAATTGGTACAAATGGCAGACTAAAATGACGATAAGACATTCTCTACCAATTAACCATAGAGTTTAGCGCCAAGGTTTAGTTGGGGCAAAACAATATTAAAATTAGATAAGTTAAATATGTTACTCGTATCATTTATGGTAGGTAGGTGAAATATATTATTATAAAATAATTTGATATAAGTTTTTACAAAATGTAAGCAACGTATTCCAGAGATGTTACTTTAAAAACAAGGTTTTACTAAATCTTTAGCAAATAACGTTATCGGTTTGACACTTTCAATAAATAATTCTGAAATGTTATCAATAATTCCTAAGCCCAAAGCGCTGAATGTGTCATGTAGCCAGGTGACACCCGCAGACCACAAGCCGACATAACTCGTCAGCCCAAAATAGCGGAATTTCGACGCAAATCTGAGGGCGCTCCCTCACCGGGAGCATTCGCCTGTATTGTAACATTATAGATTCAACTTTGAACATTACCTTATAATACTAGCTCCGAGACTGACGATTATGTGCGTGTAATGTAATATTATAGATTCGACTTTGAGCATTGAATTATAATACTACTTCACTGACTGACAACCATTCACTTTTATTGTAACATGTATTATATTATTATTATTATTTGAATTTCGACCATTCACTATTTGATTTATGACTGATGTTACAAGTTGTATATATTATGGGCACATTGTAATATTATTTCACTGATGTAAGCTCGTTTTGAGTATCACTACAAGGTGCGCAATGTAATGCTTGGACGTTACATGTAACGTTACATTATTTTATTTGGGAAAGGCACAGTAACAAAGAAATAACAAAAACACTTTTAAGATGATTATTATTAAACAGTACAGAACACTGTTAGCAAGTCATTTCATCTTAAACACTTCACCGGAGTCCCGGTGAGGAAGCACCTCAACCTTTTCGGCCGCAACGTTTCGGTCGACAATTATTTCGCAAAATACGGCTTCTCGCCTGATAAGTTATTGTTATCGGTCCGTTTCATTTCCATAATTGAGACCTTTGCCGGAGATAGGCCGGTACAGTGGCCGTTCAAACTCAATTGCATACAAGATTTGTGTAAACTGGGGTATCTACTTAAGAAGTGTTTTATTAATAAGACCGGTGCAGGGTCTAAAAGCACCAAGGACTGATGCTATTATACGGAATCTCACAGAAATATACCTATTTCAAGAATTAAGACACAAGATAGGATTTGTATCAAGATGTTGTGCTCTTTCAGAATGGTGTCTTGCAGTATCGTGTAGTTTAAGTTCAGCATCTGAGCCCACTTCTGACATACCTACATGCCCTTTCTCAGATCTGCTTCAACTTTAGTGAGTATATTTTCATTTTTATGTAGGTTTATTCTATTAAGGACGCGGGTTTCGCATCTAACTTTGTTTTGGTATTTTCAGTCATTAAATCGTTTGATGATATAGTTATCTTACCGCTTTAATAAAATCTATCCGAAATCAACTGTGTTTTTAAATTGGTGACTAGATAATTACTTAAAATCGCGTCCCTATTAGAGCCTGTCATAAGGCTGTTATTTTATGTAGCTAGTCATTTTTTGAAACATTAAGCGCCAATATTACATCTACACTAGAAACATACATCTATACCTTGAGCCTCATAGTTCGCAAGGGTTTTAGAGTAAGAAAACTTTAGTCAAATAGTTCATCAGTTCTTTAGTAAATATGATAAAAACAAAATGCATCAGATTTCAAGCTCATGTTCCCCAAACCTATGCATACTGTATTTAGGATTTTAATTAAGGTTAGAGCCTTGATAAGATAAAGTACGCTTACATTACACGGGGCAAGCCTGTCGCTTCGTTATCAAACATTTTGTGTTCGCTGTCCTATCTGAGTGACGCCAGGGACGGGAGTGACGGCTTACGTCCCTAATGTAGCGGCAAACACCATGTACTTAGTACTTTTAGAATAAGAGACATTAAGCTGACTTTTCGTTTCTACCAGTTTCAAAATATAATAATAATGTACATTTTACCACCTAAACTCTAGAATAACAAACTATCTATGTAACACTTGGTATGCAATAAAAAATTGAATTGAATTGAATTGAATAAATATTGCAAAACAGTCCACACTCGAACAATAAACTATACCGAGCTCTTTAAAAGCTTCACAATAAAAATAAAACATGACGTCAAAATAAGTCAGAGGAATTCTCTAGCTCGCAAAGCTCTCAGCTACGTGAAATTGAATAACTTTTTCAACAAATATGAATTATGACTCCTTAATTCGAAGGAACATGAAGAAAAAATATAAATCAAAGAATTAATTTATAATTTCAATTGATCCGGAACAGTGCCCCAAGCAATTTTCCAAGCCAATTTAATTTTGAACTTTGTCTACTTTGTATAAGGTTAAAAGCTGTTAAAGTTGGTGTTGGTGTATGTGTTGGTGCATGCCTGGCTTAGAATTAAGCGGGGCTTATCGTGTCGTCGATCGTCTGACTCCTCTGCGCGAGTTAATCGGGTTTGCGCTCGACGGCGCGCGCGCAGCTCCGTCACAGTAAACATAACAGTAGGTTATCTTAGGCCGCCCGCCGAGTTATTAGTCTAGCGTGCTCACAGACACGCGGCACAGCCCGTACGTACTGCCGCCACCTTATTTCCCCATATTTTATTCTAGCGTGTGCGTGAAATCGCGTGCCGACAAGGCGCGCGACGCGCACGCACACATTCAAATCGAGAGCGGCACGTTTGTATTTAGATATTTTACTGTTCTCTGTTTACTGTGGCTCTGTGCGCTTGCGGTTGAGCTGACAGCTACGGACTAATTGAATGAATAATCTATAAATATCTAAGTCGTTTTTCCACTAAGATCACCTGACCCCAAAATAAGCAAAGTGACTTCATGATACGGTGAATAAGATGATTAATTGCAATACATTTTTTTAATAGGTAACAAACAATTTTGAAAATGGGAAAATGGAGATCGAACACACTGTCACGGCATTTGACGCCAGAAGCTACACTCCTTCTTCACCCACTGGGCTTTTGAAGCAGCCAGTGAATTACAAACGATTATTAAATATTTTAATGTGACATTAATGAGGTACCTACTAGCGAGCTTTAATCGATGGAATGTAATAGATGCTGTACCTTTAAGAAACACTTTGTTGCAAATAAAACAAAATAATTTACGGGTCATAGTAATAAAGTTTCAAGTCGAAAGCTTTCGTATAAAGACAAACTTTGTTGGCATTAACCCGATTAACAAGAGAGATGGCGAAAAGGAATATCAAAATTGATCAGCAAGCCTAAGAAAGCATCTTTTATACGACACACCTATAATACTCGTATACCTACTGCTAAGAAATAATAGCAACCAATCTTATTAAGTTAATATTCAATCATGCTTACTAAAGGCACTACATGACAAAACGAGTCAGCATTCTTATACATTAATAAAATATGCAGAAATACTCGTAATTTATTAAATATTAATAATCCATGAAAGACATGTCGTTATTTTTAACATCAAAGCGTGTTGCCGTTAGTTATACGACGTGCGCCTAATTTGTGTGAGATTGTATTCGACTTTGTAACGGGGTACAATTGAGTAATTATTATTTATGCTCAAGTGTAATGAGCCAGGCGACAGCTGAGCCAATTATTTGTCTCATTGACTAGAAACATAAAAAGAAAAGCAAGTTATCGCACAATCAAACAGTACTGTTGAAACAATACTCATGATTGTTCTGGTAGCGATCCGCGACGTTTTTTTTAATTTACCATGCAATATGAAGATAAATCCCCTTTTAATCATGCATAACTCGGACCCAACCCTGATTACATGGATCTTTCGTTGTTATACAGGATGTACAAAACTCTTGGCGATCGTTTCGATACCAATGCGTTTTAGAAATATTTAAATTCTTAACGTTTGAAATTATGGTAGATGAATCAAATCAAAAAGCCCCAAAAGTCCTGGAACATAATATTCATTTGTTTAAGGTTGATTCAGCTTCAAACCTTCTTTTATCAGTATTTTTTGTTACAGTCTGTGGAAACATATTTCCACATAAAGATAGGAAAACCAGAAAAAGACATTTGGTCTGCTGACGTCAGGCTCGAATCTAATGCTAAAAATAAAAATAACCTATATTTCCTCATAATTTTCTGCTGATGCGTGAAACGATCCTGAGCTGCGTCATAACAATCATTGCAATTAATTCTAGTAATTCCATGGTATTTTTGTCCTCAAGGTGTTTAATTCCCACTACACTTAAGACTGAATCAAATTGAAATTGAGAATAGTAACACTCGACAGAACTTAATCAATGTGAAATGCAAATAATAAATCGAGAGCTTAAATTAGAGTAACTAACCGAGTTTCAAATATAATTCCATCTCTGCTCTAAGTATTTGTCCCCCTTGGCTCGAGTTCCTCAGTGGGAACATAAACAAACTCAGCCGTAGTTGTCGCGAACAGTCTCCGATTTGGTCCAGATAGAATTTCGCAGGGGCCAGAACTGTTTGGATAATAGGTAATCTAGGCTGCCTTCACGGTTTTTACTCTACCTCTTTGGATTAATTTTTAAAACTACTAAGGGATTTATTCTCTCGTTATATACCTATTATATTATTTAACAGTTTCGTCTCTTATTTCATCTTCATCTACTAAGGGGCTCACTACCAATCACTTTGATATATTTTTACTGTTGCATAATACGAGTACAATACAATGACTTCCCTAAATATAATTTAACATAACATAGGCTCACGGCTTGATCTCAAACGAGGTAATAGTCAGAGGCCAACTGATTGTTGTCGTCATGGTGAACGGAAAATTTAGAAGCCCACAAGCATGTTGAAAATAATAAAATTTCTTGTAACTACAGAACACAAGTTCTTCCCCCGAAGCCTAAATTGTATAATAATAGGTTTCATATCTGATGTGCGTGCAGCTGTCCTAAGTCCCGCCGAAGACTAATACTGTGATTATTTAATGCTAAGTTTATGTTAATCTTGGAAATTGGACTTATCGAAATATAGCAATTGTCGATTTTTTTTGACGCAGAGATAAAATAACACGTCATGTAGGTGGGGGCCGCTTTAACTCCCATAAATGTTTGTGTGAATATTCACAATACTCTATAAAGACACACCTGAGAACGAGGGGCTTCTCTTTCTGAAATAATAAAAATAATTTCATTTGGAATTCTTGCTTTTTAACGATCCTCTGCCTGAACTTAAGTTGTACATTCGTTTCTGTCATTTCATACTAGATACCTATCGATCCAACACTTGATTATTTTGTCAAATTCCTTTTTTGGTAAATGAAGGGTTTCCCCTTTCGAACTGTCACCATTCAATCAAATTAGAATAATTATATGATTTCATGGTACTGTATTCTACAACATTACCATTAGTAACCCACAACAATACTGCGGTCACGCGCTATCGAAGCCAGCGCCGGCGGCGACGCGCCCGCGCACACAGAGTGCTTGTAAAAATTCAGAGCGCCCGGCGCGCCGGAACCCGAGCACTTTCTACATTTGGACCCCGTCGCCCGGGGACAATACGCAATACATATTTATCGAGTGTGTTCCACCGGGCAATGCTAATGATGCGTCTCAGCTGGCGACGTGTAAAGAGCATGAATAGGCCTATGCCTATTTGAATAATTTGGTTGATAAAAATGTAATCAAATCTTATTAAAGTTCAGAGAGCCTGCTCTTGTCGCATCGGGGTATCGCAATTATCTTCATACGGCTCATCGCAGCTTGCTCAGAAGTCCCAGTTACCTCTTGATCCCGGGTGATCATTGTAAGTACACGAACTTTGTACATTTTCGCATTTGCTTCAAAGCATGAGCTTTTGTTGGCAATTTAGGTACCCCTTTTTCAAAAAAGTTACTCTCTTTAGCGGTGACACCATGCGAGAAAAATAATTACGTAGTGCAGCTACAAGTCTCCCTACTTCCCGGGACTTGGTCGCTACCAAATATAAACTTAGACGCGAATTATGAAGCGAATTAGCGAGGATGCGGAAAGAATCACAACCCAAGTTGGTAATTCAATTAAATAAAATAGTAACAATGAATTTAATACTAATGAATTTAGGCATTTGCCCTGCAGTGGGACGGAACGGGCTGATTTAGATTTAATGCATTTAATTTATTTAAATCCGAAAATGCTTCAACCCCATGCGAGTAATCAAGGGTTAAACAACAAAGCCATTTAAAAAAATCGATACTGACGAATCGTGACGACCGGCACTGATTTAAAATCATTAAACTGTAACAAAAACCTCCAAATTAAAATAAACGGCTCTGTTCCGATTTACATGGAACCATAAAATTATGTAGATGGCGAAAGTTGTCGGCACGCAAACGTCAAATAAGAATTTACATATCAAAAAATGTCAACGGTAATATTTGATTAAGTCGGCAAACGAGTTGGACAAAAAAGTCTAGACGTTTGCAATACAAATGTCGGATTTATTTGCAATCTGAGTAATTAAATTGGACAGGCGATCGGCAGTCTGGTCGAGTAATGGGAGGAGGAGGAGATAGGGAGGTTGGGGGTTGGTCCTCTCTTGGATGGCACTATCGGGTTACGTTGGAGCGATCGTCCCGATAGTCCCGATACTTTGATGAATGGGAACTCGGCTGGCACATTGGAACCCTGACACATTGCGCCTTTTTTGCAACATCATCGAACCTGCTTTCAAAATTCTCGTAACACCAAAACAGAAAAAACGCCTACATTAATCGTCTAATTCGGTTCACCTTGAATTAGTTTTCTCTCTCATTTGGATGAAAATGGTTTCAAAATATTATGTGGCTTAGTTCTTTTCACTCAAACAATCATATTCGCGTATTGAGCTTAACAGACGGAATCTCCCTTCGAATTCACTTCTCAAACGTTCGAAGTGCGCATTGAGATTGCAACGTGCGTATGTAAAGGCAGATAGTCGCGACCCAATAGCCATGCTGCATCACGAATTGGGACTGCATCACGTCCATCGCTCCTTAAAGTCGCACCGTGTAATGGCCCTAAATAAGAGCAGTACCCTTAAACACTAGCGTGGCAATAGTTTCACTGTGAATAGTTGACCTTGATTAACAGGTAAGACTATCGATATGATTAGTGATATTACCTGTATTTTATTGTGTACATTAATTATCGATACTGGCAGAATAACATTATAATGTTTATGTAAATTAATGATTGTTTGTTCGAATTGAAGATAAATTGAATTCTTCCATCCAAAAACTTTTCTATTATATGTCCTAAGTCCCGCCTAGTCCTAATAGGGTTTCAATTTTCGTTAGTATGTATATTATGCCTATCGATATTGTATAATGTTATGCCTAAAGATATTAATATTAATTGACACGTGTCCTGACTGTGACGGAGAGTTTTGGCCCTCAAACTGGTTTTGGGAAGGGTCAAACATTAACAACTTTAGCCACTAAGTAATAACATTGTACTAAAGCATGTGCCCTTTTACTGAAACCCTGTAAAATGTATTTTTGTGCAATAAAGATTATTTATCTTATCTTATTGAACAATTCTACTCGGGGTACCTATTTCTTAAGATATTTAGTTTAGCAAACTTAATGTAATCTTTTAGCTACATCGTATTTGTGATTGCTGAATAATCATACTTATTTATAACTTTTTGCTTAAGTCATCATGATTGTGTGTTTCACGATAGCGAGGTAAAATTGAATATAGTAATTTACCTCCTTATACCCTGCTGTTCAATTTGGAATATCAGCTGTATCCTATATAATATCGGCTGTAGATTAGATAAGATCAAATTAAAGTTCACTACGAATTACATCAGATATCAAAATATAGGTCATTCAAATTAAGATCGCCAAAGTAGTAAAAATACAATTTAATACAGAAGATAAATATGATTTAACATACTTACCCTTTTAAAGAATTAGTTGATGTGTGTCCAAGTGATAGCATCATGTTTTTGACATCGCAGCGATTCGCACTAACCGTTTTGGTAACACTTTCATAATGCGAACAGCAAGGGAGTGGAATGAGCTTCCTGCTGAAGTGTTTCCACAGCAATATAACTTACACATCTTCAAAAAGAGAGTGAACAGCCATTTGTTAGGCCGGCATGTACCACCCCAGACTACATCACCACTCAATCAACACAGTTATAAAATAAAGTAAATAAATAAATTATTGGGAAAGAAGTAAAGCCACAAAAAAGGAGCTGTTGTATTAAGTTATACTGTTGTATTAGTACTTATTAAATAAACGTTATTAAAATAAAGCCCCGATCATTTCTATTTATAAAGTGATTATACAACAAAAGGTAAACATTATTATTACAAATGTTTTTCATTGATGTTCTACACTAAATTTAACAGAATAGGTACTTTGCGTCATGCCGGGCGACAGCCCTATAGCTTGTAGGTCAACGAACTCTACGATATCATAAAAGAGCGAGAGCTGACCTTCTGGGTCTCAACACTTTTCAAGGCCGAAATATTTTATTTCAGCCTTGCTTCGCGGCTTGCTTTGCAATGAGAAAAAGTGAAGTTGATTAGATTAGATTAGATTATTCATTTCTCAATATAAAATTACAATATAAATACATTAATATTAAGTTACATGAATTCATATTGAGATCGTCAAAAGGTAAATAAAATGTCAATAATAAAATAATATAAAAATGTCACAATAAAAGAAAAGGAAATCAATCAACAAAATACACATTAACCCTTTACCTACGGGTGTCAACCATGGTTGATTTGGTCAACTACTGTTGATTTCGCAAAGACATTTTTCATTAATTTTTTTCAATTTCTGTGTCTATGGTAAAACAGTTTAATTTGCAGATTAAAAAACTAGAGGAATTAAACTCTATGAGAGATTTTTTTTTAAAAACATTTCTACGTGTCTTTGGATTGAAAAAACAGCGCGAAAATACCATTGATTCTAGTGTCAACAATAGTTGACACCCGTATTGCAGAGGCATCATTTTTAGTAACCAACATGGCGTACTGCTAGTGAGGTATGATGATAGAAGTGGGTCTATCGAAATATTGTATTATAGATTTCTTGAAAGTATTTTCACAAAATTAAAGTTTCTGTAGATTTATATGCATCTACTTAAGCGCGATCCAAGAAAAATAAAAATGATCATATTTATATGTTACGAATGTAGTGTTAGTCGTTGTGTACATCATTTTTTTGATGAGTTTAACACTTTATTACATCATAAACTATTATTTTTATATTAATAAATAATACACACGGACCAAAAACATAAAATATAGCTTTTTAAAAATAAAAATACATAATTTATAGGCGATTTTCAATATTACCAAAACCAGGTTGTCGCAATATCGATAAAATATCGATTAAAGGGGCATCACTAAAATGTAGCAGAAAATATTGTGTTTTTTAATGTGTGTTTTATTCCGAATTCTATATGTTTTTTTATCATATATTACTTTAGAAATATGAATAGTTTGATAAAATAGTTGATTTATTAAGTCTTAGGTTGAAAAAGTGTTTTGGTTGAAAGTTACAGCACTATCTTGTTTGTGTGACAAATCTTTATTTTCCTCTATTTTCTGCAAACAATTTGTGAAAAATGCGTGTGAATATGAATCTTCATTAGTTGTTCCATATACCCTCAAAATTTCAAAATGGTAAGTCATTTAGTTTCTAAGATATCATCAAGTAAAGTTCAGTAAAATTTTTGACCATGCGAAAAAGGCCCCGTATTGGGTGGTGACATCGGTTTCTAGCACCCCGTAGGGAAAAGGTTAAATAAAAACAAAATTACAGAAAAAATAATGTCAACTTACAAAATAAAATAAACAGGTAGGTAGTCTTATACCTACGTAATGTCAAAAGGTGAATACAAATATACGGAAATGTCAAAAAATAATAATATGAATGAATATGAATGAAAATGAAGTATAGCTAAAAAATGTTGAGTTTGGCTAAGTTGGCGAAATAAATAATAATAACTAATAATAATAACTGCCTAAAAACGGTCGACTCACACCCTTTACTGACAGGGCACAAAAAATACCAAAGCGTCTCACAACAAAGAAGCCGCCGCGCCGCGTAGTGTGGCGAAGTGCGCGGTCGAATCGAGCGATCGAGCGACCGAGAACATTGAAGAGCGGACGACCGCGAGTGCGAGTGAATGAGCGAGCACGAGTCGGAATCGTCGAACACAACGTCAGCATTCGGGCCGTAGCCTTATGAGCAGCCAGACGCTCAACGAGCTCGCGAGCGCGAACGGGAAATTCCAACTACTTCTCTCTCGCTCGCTCAGTCAGTCACGAGTCACGGCGATGCCCGGATAGCGTTCTTAGTGTTTCTTATCTACTTTTTCTGTGTTTACTGCCAAAACAAGCGAATTGATATTAAAAAGACAATCTATAGAAACACAACATGTACTGCGCAGTTTTGGGGTGCACAAACAGCCACAAAACGGTTAAAAAACTCAGCTACTACTGCTTACCAAGGAACCCAGTTCAGTAAGTACCCAGATATGTTAATGTTTCAATCAAATTCAAGCCTTACCGCCTGTGCGTACAGACTAAAATGCTGTGCGAATGATTCGAACGTCGAAATGAATGAGTGTTTAATTCACCACGCGCCGACCCGACGATGACGCGTTTTATGTTTGGGCAATGTAGGTATAGACTAGGTGAGCGTCAGAAGGTTCGAGGTTAACAATGATTGAAGTTGGAAAGGAAGATAGGTAGATTCGATTTATGTTTGTTTTGTTACTAAGCTGCTTGGTTTACTTATGTTTTTTGCTTTATTGCTACCTATGTATTCTTTTTTGTACATTTTTAGGGTTATATTTGTTTTATAATTAATTTCTTTCAGTATTAAAGACGTGACTTAAAACTTAAAATAAACTCAGTGTTTTATTTTTTCACCCTTTGCTATTTTAATTCATTATAAAATACTCAATGTCATATCATTAAACTCTAGTACCTACAAAAAATTATATTTTATGATTTCATTTTAGAAGATGACATCAGATTACAGATTTACATAGTTATGGCCTAAAATAAGTATCGGAGGAACAGACAGAGTTACTTTCACATTAATGAAATACTAGCGGCCGCCCGCGACTTCGTCTGCTTGGACTTAGGTTAAATTGTAGCCTATGTCCTATTCAGATGCAAAAGCTATATTATTGTAAAGTTTCATTAAAATCCATTTAGTAGTTTTTACGTGAAAGAGCAACACGGCACATCCATCCCTACAAACTTTCGTATTTATAGTATTAGTAGTAAGTTTGGTTTTGGAATTTCAATATAGCTATTTATTAAAAATATAGTGTTTCTTCACCAGAACAGTACAATTTATCACGTCATAGCTCTCAACTATTGCGCTGAACAAGTTTAAAGGCGGATTTGAAAGCGGATATCTTAGTCAACATCTACCTAACTCATTTTTACTGATTTTCAGGAGGAAGAAATGGATCAAGCGCATTGGGCGAAAAGATATCCTAACAAGGAATACATGCTTCACCAGCTACCGTGTATGCTCGGAACACTTTGAGCCCGCGTTGATAAGCCTGAGCAACCGGCTACAGCCTGGTTCGTTACCATCCTTGAACCTCCCACAAGCTGGTCCTTCAAACGATGGACCTTCTTCAAATAGCCCAGCCATAGCAGATTTGAGCCAAGTGCCACAAACTGAGACAGGTTCCACACCTAAGGGTGATATTACTCGCCTTCCTGAAAAACAAACTGTCTTTCCTAACTTATCCCCCTATATCATGCCCCTGCCAGTCCTGCCACAAACAGAACTACCTTCCACAAGTAGGGCTGAAGTTATTCCCAAGGAGACCTCCAGCGTAATCACTCAAACCTATAAGACCTTTAACACTAGGTACCGAGAGGCTCAGACGCAAACCAACGATATCGGTCTACCTCCTCTAACTTTACTTAACTCTAAAATAGCATTTAAAATAGAGTCAGAGGAAACACAAACAATGGATTATGGAGAAAAAGACATTGAAAAGTTACTTAACACTGAGATAGAATTAAAATATGACTCTGAGGGATCAGAAGCATTGGATTTCATAGGAGAAGAAGACATTGAAAAGTCACTCACCACTGAGATAGCATTAAAAGATGACTCTGAGGGATCAGAAGCATTGGATTTAATAGGAGAAGAAGAACGTAAAAAGTTATTAACAACTAAGATAGAATTAAAAGAAGAGTCTGAGGGAATAGAATCATGGCAAAGAATGGAAGAAGAAGAAGAATCGGAGATAATAGAAATAGAAGAAGATTCAGAAATGGAAGATTTAGAACTGTTCGTAAATACCGTATCACGAGTCAAAATTCCTATTTATAAGCAACCTAGCATCGAAGATGTATTCGTAATACCAAGAACCAATAGCTGATATTACGAGTAAACACTGACAAAGGGTTTTTAACCCTTCTTCGTTGTTTGCTCCCACATGATCACAAATTGAATTTTAAGTTAAAATACTACCTTTCACAGTTGTGATACGTCCTGTCACATATGCATGTGGACGTCAAATAGATATCTGACGTTGAACCTGACTTCTGGTATAGCAAAATATTAAATTAATAAAAATGACATTATTGGTACCTAACTAACTTAAATTCACTACTCGTGTAATTATTATACGTGGTATGCTTTTATTTCAACTTATTATAATTTCATCATCTCCAATTTAATATATTCTCACTCAAGTTCACAGCGGGTTTTGTTTTGCGAAATTCGAGTTAAGCGGAATTTAGTTTTAGTTAAACTTTTTAGGTGTCTCTTTAATTATACTTTAGCAATGAAACATTGAAATGTTAGTTAGAATATTATGGCGCAACATTACGAAAAATGTGATGCCCATACGGTGCCAAAAGAAGGGTGTAACGTGATATTATTTTAATGGATTCGTTTATAGTAGATGTTCAAAGGATGCTCATAAGATTCTAGCTCTAATTTTATTGTGGGCATCAATGACAAATACAAAAGTCAGCATGATGTTCTTAAATTAATGTGGTTAATGTTATTAAATTAATATAAGATAATGATTGTTGTTGAAATTTTTGTGACATTAACACTTTCACAATGAATAAATCCAAAACGATTCCTGGAATGAATAAATGAATGAAAAAGGAGATGTTATTTATTTCAACTACTACTTACTCTGAAACAACCACCATATCAAATACTCATATGAATACTTAAGTAATTGTACCTAAATACGTAGTCAGAAATCTGGATAAATCGTTCGGCGCTGTAAGCAGGACCCCTAGCCATTCCGCCACCAGATACCTATTTTATTCATTCACTAATGAAGTACTAAAACGACAGTATACATTTTCACATTGGTATAATTATGAGTAACAATACTCCCGAATTCACAAACGTCTAGCATAATTGTCTTTATGGGTCACTCTTCTGGTGAATCCATATTTTTTTGATGTTTTAGCAATTTAGCTTTTGGTTTTGTACACAGCTGTCTTGGAGTCTCAATCAATCGCATATCCTGTCACCTTGGTCTGCTGGAAGAAATCTATTTTTAAAGATAAGCTCACCTGTACTTTAACTGTCCTAAATATTGTCAATTGTAATTGTCTTTTTGTGCACAAACTAATAAATAAAAGATCCATCTGCACTAAACCCTCTCGCCAGATACAGCACGTATTGCGCTGTGATCGCATGGCACACTCTGTCATAGTCAGCTGTTCTTCCCCTTCGGCAATGAAATGAGATTCCTGAGAGTCTCCTTCAAACTCGAGGGTCGCCTTGAGAATGGATCTACTGACTGGCCACTGTTCAGCAGACAAATATTAATGGGTAAGTGTAACTGCATACGTGAGAGAAGCAATGGTAAAACGCTTCCCGATGAACGAAGTGGTTATTTTAAAAAATCATAGCTAGAGAATTGTGCACAGTAGAATGTGTGGTTCTAATCAGTGAAACAAAAGAACATTTTTACAAAAAAAATTTATTACAAAACAAATTAATATGCACTGAAAATTTAGTAATTAGGTAGCATGCTGGACAAATCATACTGTCATGTCTTTTGTACTTAAATGGAAAAGTAACTTTTTGGTGTTTTTAATGAATGTATTTTGCAAATCCATATCTATTATGACTTGGTGGGTCATGCAGTGCTCAAGTGAGATGTCCGCCCCACGCACTCAAGCACACGACCCACTTAATTGTGAGACACATCCGAGGCCCCGCTGCGAGGCGGACAGACGACACGACAATCAACGTTTTTGCCCTCCTCTTATCGGACAGATGTCTCGCGTACCTGGAACAAACATATAAATTGTTATACAGGATTGTACATGTATATATATAAAAATGGATTGCTGTTCGTTAGTCTCGCTAAAACTCGGAAACGGCAAGACCGTTTTGGCTAATTTTGGTTTTGAAATTTTTGTGATGGTTCAGGGAAGGTTTAAAAGTTGAGTAATTTATGAAAATGCTAGGAATATAATGAAAAACCACAATTTAGTTTTCTCTTAGTAATTGTTCCTACCTGTCACGTGACACTGAATGTTTGACAAAAGAACGAAGTATGTCGGGACAGCTGGTGTTTTATAAAACGTCAGTGGAGGTCAGCAAGCTTATAGATCCCAAATGTACAAGTAGGTACCACTGATACGATGCTAATCCAGTAAGACTAGGCGAACTTTATTGTAGTCATCCAGTCAAACAGCCAGCTGATATGAGCCATACAAAGCTCCCGACTACCTTGCTTACCCGAGGAAAAACATGCTGGCTCAGTAGTCACGTTGCTTACATGAAGTAGAATGTTAATTAAACAGATTTAGAAGAGCATGAGACATTGCCTGCTCCTAATTAAGATTTTGCATTAAGTCTTGCAAACCATATCAACAAAACAAAATTGTATTTTTACCACAGTGATTCTAACAGTGGTTTTAGCGGATAGGGAGGTTTGATTCCCACACCAACTTAGCCAGCACCAGCATATTTCTGCTGCATCTGGGTATTGCGGTAATAATGAAATCTGAGCTTGAGTTGTGTCTCTTTACATTGCCCTAAAAATTACACCAATAACAACTATTGTATGTGTGCTATTCAAAACAACTATTAAGAGAGGCTAAGTGGTACTTATCTAAGTACTTACATTTACGCAGACTGTAATGACTCCTGTCGCTTAAGAGAGCTCGTCAATGGTGGTTAACGGTGCCGTTTTGTGGTAGTAAGTTATTACCTTCCAACAACTTTGTGAGGAATAAGGACGTGGCACAGAAACTATGATACAGTGGTTTGTGGTCATTGTTTAACTTACAGCCATTTCAACCAGCCAGTTTCTTTAAGGTTTTAGTAAAAGGTTTTGCGTTGTAACATAAAACAAACCAGTTTAAGAAATGACTTATGAGGAAATAAGGTTTCGCTAAACATCCCAGTTTGCAAGTAAATAAAGGGTGTGAAGTGTCTTATAAGACAAGACACTCAAAATACACTTCGCACATTCAACGTTTAGGCTTAGTCCAGATGGTCGCGCGTTCGCGTACATCCTTACGCGCATACAGAACTTCTAAGCCTTAAACTCTATAAGTCTATAACGGAGGCTTTTTTAAGGCAGTCGAAGTCTTGTGGATATGACAGATGATAGAAACAAAAGTCAGCAGGACAAACATTAAATTGGTAACTGGAACTCATCAATATCTTAATAACTCTATTACCTATTCCTACCACATCCATTTAAGCCTAACTATCAACTATAAATTTTTCAATATGTCCATGTAGGATAGCTAATATCGCTAGCTGAGTCAATACGTTTTTATTGTTCCGAGACATGACCAATATTAACACAGGAAACGTCATTACTACGGGACATAAAAGGCGCTCCATTCCCTTTGAGTCCACGTCCCGCACAATGCGACATGGAACCGTTCTTTATCGAGTAATAAATGCACTAAGTAGGTTATTACGAGGATATTGCCCACATGGAACTGTCAGAAGTGCTGGAGTAGTGACGAAAATGAGTCATTGTAATGGTAATTCGTTCTGGCATTTGCCATAAAAGTATCCGTTTATTAAAGTACTCGCATTGTTTATAACATCATTGGCGACATTTCTATATAAGTCGGTTAGCTATAATCAAAATTTAACATTTTTCATGTAATTAAAACCGTTCGTCCTACCTAAATTCTGGATGCTTCATTTTGTTCTTCTTTTCGAATGACTAATACCACAACAGACACTGAAAGAAGTAGGTAGGTAATGAAGTATAAGCTGAGGGTTCGAATGGTTATCCAAATCCGTAGTGTAATTCGATTTTTAAAGTTCTAATAAACACAAAATCACAATTGTGCGTTGATAATGAGATCATTATAAGAAAGATAATCTTGTTTGATAAATAGACGAACAACTTTGTTGGTTAGGTGTTCTGTCACATTCATTCGTTCAATCAGTCTAAAATTAAAAACTTGTATTCCAAAGATGGCCAAAGAAAATTGAACTCGTGCGGTCCGAATAACAGGCAACAGTCAGTTCGAAAACGAGGTGAAAGTCCAATAGCAGCTTAAACAAAATAGACTAAAGGGTACTCGAAACCCATTCGTCTAAGTAAATTTACTCCTACAAACAGAAATACAAGACTAGTAATACAAATGTCGGTGTGATTGCGCCGTGCGGGGTGCGTGTGAGCAAAACCTACTTGGGGAATTTCGATCGTGACTTCAGTTAATCGCTTCGAAAGTTAAGGATCGAGATCCAAACATCTAACATCAATCAAGTGTTTGGATTAAGTTTATCGTCAAGAGACCGCAAATAACACCAATTTGAGTATGCAATTCGTCGGATTTGAAGGTTTATACACACACATACCCTCACGACCATAATATCCTAAACAGGGTAGTCAGAGGCACACTGATTGTTGTCGTCATGGTGAACGGAATATTTAGAAGCCCACATTTCCTACCGCCGTTATTCGGGTTGTTTTGGTTTTTTATCGGTGTTCTCCTCCACTGGAGTATTAGCCGCAAATTGTACAATAAACGAAGAGTGGGGGTTCCGGCTAGTTTTGAACTTTGGTTCCGAACCAAAGCCTTTTAACCATTGGTCCGCAATCACAACGTTCTCTTATAAAGCTTTATCCGAAGATAACATTTCACAGGATGGCGGACAGTTCGATACTATATTAGGTTTTGCTCAGACGCGGCTGGGGTGAAGCCCACGCCTCCAAGCGGTTAAATGAGGCTATTTAGTTACTGGCATTGACTCCGAGGTAACAATTAAGCACTAAATCTTACTTATCTCGGAACCGCACAAGACGTACTATCTGAGCCAATATTTGAACATCCATTGCTCTCTGGAACCGGGAGTTCTGGTAGTTACTCATGCAAATGTTGCATTGGGGTGGATTGTTTTAGAGTATGCGATTTGTACGGAGTAGGATGTAAAATGGTTTTTGCTGAACTACGATATTAACTAGAAAATAACATGGATAGCTCAATCAATAGTATTGATATTACTGATTGGCTAGTAGTTTTGACAAAAACAGTAATAGTAAGTAATAGCATCATCCGCTCGATGCGGACAGCGTTAGACCGATCGTTGTGGAGATCCTTGGGAGAGGGCTATGCCCAGCCGTTGGCGTCGTTCGGCTGAAATGATGAAAAGCATCAGACTGTTGTAACACAACACTATCGAATCTATTGACGGTAATGCTTTTGTTGAATTTTGTCAGTCTATCAGTTACATAGGTAGGTACTATAGAAAAGGTCATTCATATGCTATGCTATAAAACACAAAATAGCGTTATTTTTCTATATTTTGCACAAATAGCATGTTCTGCTAGTTTCGCGGTACGTTTTAATTCTAAATGGTGCGTCACTAATGGTAATGCTGGGATATTCCGCTGAGAGGCCGTTCAGAATGACAGACAGGCGGCTTTCGCTGGATTTACCCTCGACAAGGCCGAGCCTCTGCCTGCGGGTACAATACCTAAATATGTATAATGTAAATATGTATGTGAATGTTATTTTGTTTTAGTCCCACCGCCTACTGTACTTTTCTGCTCAGCCTTATGGTTGACTGGTAGAGAATGCCTTTTTGGCATTAAGTCCGCCTTTAGCACCATTCAATGTTGTGCAATGAAAAAAAAAAATAAAAAAAATAAAGTGGAAACTTGAATCTTACATTTTGATCATTAAGTGAGTTAGAGGTCTCAAACTGATGATATCCAATTAGTTTTAGCCTATTATACAGGCTGTTGTTGATTTGGAAACCTGCCAAATTTTTAAGCGAGATCCAGGATCACGTTTACAAAACATGACACAGAGTTTGAGAATGAACTGAAAACGTCCTCAAATACTAAAGTAATCTCCCCATGACCGAAAAGCTGATTTTATAAGAATGCCATACAGCATTCTAATCGCCTATTGTACTCACTGTATTTCTTACACACTTTATTTCATTTGATTACACGCACGTATACCTACTCGTATAAGCGGACTATCACAGGATAACTTGATATTCGTATTCCAGTCCACATTTCAGATCTTATTTGACCAAAACATCAATACAACCCTCGGCAACAACGTAGCTAAATAGATCTTTGCATGTTAAGTTGTGGATTGTATTCTTGTTGGTATAATCCATTAGCATACTTTGCAAGCCGTACCCTTCAACCTGTATTGTTTCGTTTGAGGTGATCTGCATATTGACTCGATCCACGCATTGGAAGCATTATAATAAATTAGGTAAATTTCGATGGTGCCCTTTGCGCTGCTAGGCAACTGTTCTATGTGTATGTAAATGTATTGGGAAGTGCGTCCGTGTGGTGTTAGGAATCCCTTTTCTTGTGGTTGCCGTCTTATTGCAGGTTTGGGATCCCTAGTCAACAAACAGCCCTTAAGGAACCCTTATAGTTTGGCTATGTTCGTCTATCTGTTCGAGGTTTTGCTCAGAAACTGTCAGTACTGATTGTACGATACATTTGCAAAATGTTACGCTCTGAAGTACCTACACCTACAAAATGACATTGTATTTTTTCAACCATACAGATCCCACTGCTGGGCAAAGGTGAGACCCCAAGCTCTTCCCCGGTCCCTTTCCTCAGTCTGAGTCTGCCAATCTCCAGGATAGTTTACCAGGTCATCGTACCATCGCTTCCTAGCAAAATTATTTGGATAAAATTACTTGTTATGTGAAAAAACATAAGTACCTACGACATCCAGGTTTTTCTATTTTATTTGACTATATTGCGGCTTTTCACTTGGCGTAGCGTGTTAGTGTATTTTAATTATTTATTCAAAGAATTATGCCAATCTGCAGAGCATCTATTTGATTATATTTTTTCATTTGCCCAATCAATATAGTCAATGACGCATATTAGCCAACAATTAGGAAGCCATTGAAACTAATTACAATGGTCAAAAATAAATCAAAATTACAATGGGGATGTTTGGATTTTGAAAATCTAACAGATAACAGAGGGCATACAATAAAGCAAGACCTCAAGATACAATCAGTTCACTGTGTGGATAGAATCCGTAGTGTTTTTTCTATGTTTACCAATGGACTTATTCTCAGTAATTACATGAATGCTTTGATAATGCTTGTAGTTTTTTTACAAACATGTATTCGACAGCCCTATCCTAGTGTTATTACATTGCAGCAATCTTACATTACCGTTCGCTCCAAGCAATTGTGTGCTTTATCTCATTACATTACGGGTGTTATTATCATTAGGTTGTTTGGTGTGGTCGGCCGTGTGGTTTGACGGCGGACGAGCGCTGGGGCAGACAGCCCACTTTGTGTGGAGTATGAAATAACATGCTGGCAGGGTACGTGTGCGATTACTGCTGTGGGTTCGTTGCTATGCTATATTTACAAGTACTTAATGTACATTTTGTGTAAAAGTTGGGGAGACGGTATCACGACTGACCCAAAAGTTGACACGAAATAGGCATGTAGGTAATATGGCAATCAATTGCTTAAAACGAGTAAGAAAATCTACGCAAGTTGCAATCCGCACATTCATAGACTATCAGAGCTGTATTCTTACAAAGTATGGGTTAAACATTATACCTACTCAGCATTCTAAACTACCTATAGTAGTTTTTAGTGGGTTCTGCTCGAATGTTTGAGTGTGTTACCCTTCTGGTAAATAAACCTAACTTTTATTCTTTAAGTTCCAATACATCTACAAGAGTAAAGAAGGTGAGTTGGTAGGATAATAATCAAATCAGTATACCTCTGACTACCCCGGTTGTGATAATTCCTACCTACCAGAGTCGTGAGAGCTGTTGTTAATAAGTTTATTGACTCGAATTATTATCCAGCGGGGCAGATCAAACAATATGAAAGTCCTCTAACTTGTTATGAATTATCATACTAAGATATTTATTTATCTGATAAAGTGGTTTATTAAAATCTCCCAAATCTTCTAGTTTCTAAAAATACCAATTACCATTTAGAACAAAGTCTGCGCATGCGCCAGTCATTCCCAATCCATAATAAACCACTTAGCGCTTTTTAATCACTTTATTATACTTATCAGCAATTAAATAAGATCATCTAAAGTCTGAACACATAAAAACACTCGTAGAACATTTATAAAGATTAAGCAGGTGTAATATAATGATGAAATATTTTATGACTTTCGTTCGTATCAATAAAACCTAATATCTTTTATTAGTTAATTGATACCTAGCACACTTTGTTATTGTCTACAAACTAGTAGCCCGTAGTGATTGATATCTCAATTCAAAATGTTGCCGATTTGATAACATACGAGTGTAACAACGAAAGGTGTAACAAACTGGAAACCAGTATCCATTTTAAGGATCCAGTTTGACCTTGTTTCACCCCTTAAATCTTTCCCAAAAATCCATAAATCCTAAAATTTGCTCCCTTAAATAATTTTCTTCAATAAAGAAAAACGAAACATGACTCCTTCTTTTTGAGTCAAACTGCCAACCCTGCTCCATCTGGGGTTGAAAGACCCCAAAAGTAAAATAAAAAACAGACATCACATCAGACAGCAGATAACATCAAAATTATGAAGCCTTTTATCACAGCCAAGCTTGAAAATAAGAGCTTTACTACGCATAATACGGTGCCACCTGGCGGTCAGCAGGTATATACCGCAGCCTAGGGGCACATAACACTTACCTACTTCATACAGAGATCACGAATCCGTAGCTAATTAAAAAAAAAACCTTTTGAAACTTTTACCATTGTATGTGCATGCTAAGAGCGACACCTAGCTACATTTTATTGGAAAAATAGTCCCTAACACAGCCGTAGGTGAATGAGGGTATCACCATCTCACTAGTCATGTGCGTGGTGCAACATGACAGCATGACAGACGGACAGTTCATTTCTATTATGTCTTGGCCAAGCAATGAGTATTCACTCATGTGGTCACGGCATCACGCGACCTATACAGACACACACAAGTACACAAACAGAATAACCATGCGACGCGGTCCGATTTGAATTTTTTGCACTAAAGTCTTTTGAATCTGGACAGCTCATTGTGTCATTAACGTGCTAAGAAAAAACGCACCGCAAAATAATCCCCTTAGTCTGAATATATAACCCACGTTTCTTATCTTATAAAATATATTCTTACAATTTTGAGGTGAATTTAACTTTTAGTTGTCATAACATTTTCCCTCTGTGGCTTGACCCAAAAATATATTACGCAAATGCCGTTGCTGAATTTACTCTGTAATGACCGTTGACGCTGATTATTTTCCTAAATCCATTTCATTGCAGTATGTGTCGACAACAATGACGTCATATCGTCTGTCATTGGAGCGCTTATCAAAGTTTGAGGCTGTGGGAGCGTGCTTAAAAACTTTTTGTACAAATCGGACTGCAGGCTTACTCGTCTATAGTATTCCAGATGCGATTGTAAACTTATTGTTATTGCAGGCGTGCAGCGGCTGCGATGTTGCAGACAAATCGATTGCGGTTATGATGACCCACATACACATAAAATTGTATTGCATTGCGCCCGCAGCTCCAGACCTGTCTTTTGGAAATATTTTTGTGTACAATTTTAAACAAAATGTTTCGGAACCGCAGAAACTTTTGCATCCTTGTATGTATGGAACTGAACATACTGTTCACCATTTCAGAATAAATAAGTTATGACGGCAAACTTTGCTCCAGATGTTGGTATTTGTGGTAATCATTTTTAAGTTCTCTTTTGTGGCTTTTCTTAACACCAATTCCGACTTCTCTGACGAATTTTGTGGTTGTTTGAGTATGAGTAGAGTATGCCTCAAGTGAGAAATATGCCTCACAAAGAATACCTCAAACCTCGAAATAAGTTGTGTAATAAGGCTTTCTATACCAATTAGGTATAACATAATATTTGTAACATGTGTGAAGTTATTAAAACTGAAATGGCACTTGAACTATGAGCATTGGACGGCAAAAAACTATCTAGTAGGCTGATACCTGCCCACAATCAGTGATACCTGCCTGTGTCCACCTTCCTAATGCTTTAAAGAGGCCACATTGACGACGAGAAAACAAAAGTTGAACTCCTTAAAACATCTTTGAAGAGCTTTTAAAATTAAAGTAAATCAAAGCCACTTCCTAAAATCTTCAGCTTTTGTATGACAGTCAAGTGATTCTCACGACCATTCCACCTCTGTTAGCTACAGTTATGTACCACCTTAACCGGCGTGATCTATTGCCGATTGCCGTTCCATTCTTTTTGCTGCGACCATAATTGCTGGTTTGATAATTCGTCTCTTGAGAACTAAGACTTCTCAAATTGAAAGCCGTGAGCGTGACGTACGCTTTCACGGATCGCGATTTTAGTTATAAAATCGTAGAAACTGTTATTTGTAATTTATTGTGGTGAATTAATTAACTCATGCTGTCATCTGGGGCCGGCTTGGTTGAGTTGCTGAATTGAGTGGGCTCTGCGAGAACGAGTAAAGAGCTCTTTAAATCACTTTTGTGAATTATTAGTTTAAACCAAATGGGTTGCGTCCTGCAACTCGCAAGTTTAGTGGTGATTTTAATTGAACGTGCAATGTTTTTTTCGGATGTTTAAATATGATGTTCTGTCTGGTTTTACTTCATTCATTCATTTCAACATAGCAAGTGTAAATATAATGCTGTCAAAAAATTGAACAATGTTTTTTGAAGTCTGCAGATCTGACGCGTAGACGTTCTGTTTTTAATTAGTGATAAAAGCTTATCAGAGCCCTAGAAAACCTTGCAAAATGGATAAAAAATGAAAAGCACCGTACATTCCATCACCACCCACAAATTTTATTCTCGTGAACTCGGTGAAATATCAAATTCGATAAAATATATAAGGAAAATTGACACATTTGCAACCCGCAATGTGATATTAAATCGAATTCGCCCCAGCACAAAATCAACGTGAGTGTTTGATCTATTTAAAAGTAATTTCAGGATTTGCTTTGATGCATATATTGAACAATTTATCGTTGAAAGACCAATTAGGAAATTTGGATTTCCTGCTCTTGAGAAAATAATAACCGAAATCAATTAGTTTCCAAAAACTACCCCGCAAACTTTAAAAGGTTGTCCACTCACACATAAATTGAAATCGAACCGCACCTATACACTTATACCCCTCCCCTTTCTCAGTAATTGCAAGTAAAGTGGCTTGTAGTCTTTAAGGGGACTAGTAGAGCTAAATCCAAGTTTTATAGTAACGAAAATTAAGTGTTACACTTCGGTGATCCAGATGAAAAAAATATGTCGTATTCTTGAGGATTCAAGGGTTGGTTTTATCAATTTGAAAACACGATTTAACAAATTCGGCTCGATAGAAAAAAATCGCAAAGATGGGTCTAAAAAAATTTTAGAATGAAAAAAAACTGTACTAAACATCATGCTATCATTCTGTTCTTTTCACAGAATGTGTGTTTTATAAAATACTAGAGCGTGCTCATTTTAGTTTTGTGATTTAATGCGTATATTTTCCAAAAAACACCAATAATTGTTTTCAAGCAAATTGCGTGTGCGTGTGTGCGTGAAACGCCGTGTACAGACAGTACCGGCCGTGGCCTGATGCTAGACGGACGTGTCGCGCATTGCGCTCCGCATTTGAATAATATTTAATTGCTTAGTAATCACTGTTAGAATATTGCGTATGCTATAATAATGCATGGGACACGAAAAGTCAACAAAAACGTCTTATAAAATGAATTAATAAATAAATTACCATAAAATGGACAATGCTTTAAACTAAGCGCTATTTTCGTTCGGTGTTTTGATCGACGCGGTGGAGGAACATGATTAACACACACCCGTAAATAGCCTTCACTCATGGTCGCAAGATCAAAACCTAGTTTTCCTTTTTGTATTATGTTTGTTTTTGTTCGTGGGATAAAGCTTGATTATGATTAGAATGAAAGTTATTTGGCAATTTTAATAACAATAAAACGTTATTTGTATATAGTTTTATTTCCAATAACAACTTTAATTTTCAATCAGAATTTTGAAAGTAGCCACACGAAAGTTTCTTGCCGGTTCTTCTCAGTTGAGTTCAAACAACTTTCCGACACCGGTGGTTGAGTCACATTATGTTTGTATACTGTGCATTTATTTAAAAGTATTCAAGTCTATATGGACTATGCTATAAACTAACCGCTATTTTCGATGATAAGAGATGTCGATGCGGTGGAGGAACGTAATTATGAGACAGCCGATATATTATTTAATCTTATGGTCCCGAGTTCAAATCCATGGTTTATTTTTTGTATTTATTTATTTAGTATTTATTGTAGTATTTAAGTCTATTCTTAGTATATTTTTGGTTGTTTGAAAACTCACCAAAAAGTCAACAAAGTCGTCTTATCTTTTTATTTTTGGGATTCAATGCGTATATTTTCCAAAAAACGCCATACTGTTCAATTGGTTCTCAGGCACAGTGCGCGTGCGTGTGTGCGTGAGACGCCGTGTAGCGACAAGCGAATTCGAGTAGCGACGAGTACCGGCCGAGGCCGTTGGTTGGACGTGTGACGCATTGCTTAGCTGAAATAATATTTTATTATTTTTTCAAAAGTACTCGATTATTGTGTACACCAACACGGATGGGCCACGAAAACTCGTCAAAAAATTAAAAAAAATGTCTTATAAAAGGAACGCCCGAAGAATGCACGATGCTATAAGGTAAGCGGTATTTTCGTAAACTTCAGTAGACAACACAGTCAGTGCAGTAAACTTAGAATAATTGTAATTATTATAAGGCAGTGAAGTAGGTATTCAAGGTCCTACTAGTAATTGTCATCCTAATCAAGCTATATTTTTAATTTATAGCCTTTGAATAAACTAAAAGGAGGAAGATATAGGTACCCGCGTACTAAAAGTGGCTCTACAAAAGTAGGACCTAATTTTAGCCCATATGACAGAAATGGCCCTGCGTACCAAACAAAAGCAAGTCCGACGGACCAACTTATAAAAATAGGTCCAATTGACCTAGTTTCAAAAGTAGCTTCAATGAACCTACTTTCGAAAATTGGTCCAATGGACCTGCTCTCGAAAATAGCTCCAATTGACCTAGTTTCAAAAATAGCTTCAATTAACCTACTTTTGAAAATAGGTCCGATGGACCTACTTTGAAAAATAGGTCCAACGGACCTACTTCATGCCAATCCCTGTCATGACTTGTTTAGAGTCATTTTTAGAAAAAGACCGAGGCTTGTCACAGAAAACAAAGATTGCAATGACACTTTTCAAAAGTAAGTAAGAGTTTAATTTGATAAGAAAGTTACTATACTTCTAATACTTCAGTTGGTCAGATTGACGAGTTTGGTTCAATGTTAGTGAACGCTCTGCATCTGGCAAAATTATTTCGTAGTCGCAGGTTGTGAAACCATAGATCTATATAATGCATAGACAGGTATCATGTATATTCATATTCATTTATTCACTATAAATTTGTAACAGAAAGTACAAGGATAGCAGTAAAATTGTAGATGGTAGGCATAAATACACCTTTTCAAGGTATTGTGAATTTACACATAAAAAATAAAAAACGAATTATAACATTAACAAAAACAAAAAAAATAACAAAGCAACTAGAATATTTAAAAATCTACAAATCTATCTATGTCTACAGGCGTACAAAAAAAATAAAAATAAGAGGTGCCAGTCAAACGAAATGTATGATTTCGATTTTTTATTGTAATTTAGCTTCAAAGTATTCTTTGATGCTATAAGAAGAATTATCAATGAGCATGTTCCTAAGCTTAGTTTCAAACTCTTTGCGTTGCACAGCTTTCAAGGAGTTTGGTAAATGGTTGTAGACTTTTATTGCCATGTAATAAGACCCATTATTAAGCAGTGACAGCTGAACTGGTGGCGCCACTATGTCGTTCTTCCGGCGAGAAATGTAGCGACTTGGCTTGTCGCAGTTTTTCTGGAAATAATGATGCTTGCATGCTGCGTAAAACTGAAAACTGAAAATGTGGTAAGATAGAAAAAAAAAAGGAATATTACTGAGGAAAAGGTATGCCAAGAAAAAGAGACGACTGGTTTACACTCAAAAAGAAATGATAAACACTTTGGCCAGGAATGCGGAAACCCATCAGGGTATTTATTGTATAGGAGATATACAATAAAATGAGAGAAAACTTCTTGAAAAATTTGAAAAGACCTGACGAAGAGCGAGCTACGGTGGAAAGAAAAGCTATTTTGCAAAGAGCCAACGGAGAATGGCTTGAAATGAGACGATCTCTCCTCACTGCGTCTAACTTCAGCAGGGTTATAAGACGCCGTGCAACAACACCATGTGCTTCCTTAGTAAAGGACATTATTTACAATAAAAAATTGGATCATGTAGAATCTATTAGTCATGGCCAGAACAATGAAAAAGTAGCTCTCACTCAGCTGGGCTTGCAAGAAAATGTTGCCATTAAGCCGTGTGGGCCGTATTTAATGACAACGAATTACCTTTTTTGGGTGCCACGCCTGATGGTTTGATGGGTGAACATACTCGGGTAGAAGTTAAGTGCCCTTTGACGGCCAGTAAAATGGGTCTAGAATCAGCAATAAATAAAAAAAGGTAACTTTCTGGCTCAAAACGACAACAGGCGAACTAGCTATTAATAAACGGCATGCTTGGTACTTCCAGATACAGGGTCAGCTACACGTAACCCAAAAGAAATATTGCCTGTTTGCCGTGTGGGCAAATGAGAAGGAGAAATTGAAAACGGAAATGATTGAGCGAAATGATTTTATGTGGGAAAACGAGATGAAAGATAAACTAATTAACTTCTATTTGGACTGCTCGTTACCTGAAATTCTCGATCCCCGGTTATCAAGGAATATGAACATACGTGAGCCTCATATAACTACTAAAAATAGTGAAGACAAGGACAAAATACAATTAGAAAAAGACCAATAAGAATATAAGCTGGAGCTTATAGCCAGTCCACCACACTGCCACGGCTGAGTTTTCTTGTTCACCTTATAACAGGTACTCAAGCGTCCCCGCCACTAAAAGGCGAGAACTCAGGGTGGATTTATCACTTATTATTAACATTTAACATTACAATAAATTAAAATTTACAATAGATACATTATTTTAAGAAAAAGAGACACGTGACCTCAAAGTTTATCTAATAACACTGTAATAGGCTTTCTCAAGAAGCAATCCTTTAACGGCGTTTTTGAACTCATCAAAACTTCCCAACTCATGGACAGATTTGGGGAGGTGGTTGAAGACTCGGGATGCCATGCAAAATATGCTTTTGTTGAATAAAGCCGTTTTGTTCCTAGGCATGCTGATTTTATAGTTGTGTCGTTTTTTTTAATAATTTTTCTGAGTTATTTTTAACAAATAAAACTGTTTCCAAGATATATATGGAGGGTAGGGTTAAAAGCTACCATTCTCGAAAATAGGGCTTACAACTAATGGTCCGATGCAATTTATATACAGACCTAACACATTTCTTTCGGGCCTTGAATGCTGTGCCTTTATCTGTTGAATTACCCCAGAACATGACACCATACCTTAGAAGGGGCACGACATATCCGTGATATGCTGTCAAAACGGCGTCAATGTCTACTGTCTTTGCAAGCATGTAGAGGGCATATGAATGCTGGTTTAGACGAGCACATTTTTTCAATATGAGTCTTCCAATCCAAATTATGGTCAACAGTTAAACCTAAAAAAGTTGTATTATCTACTTGGTCAATTTTATATTCTAAATACCTAATGTCCATTCCAATAATTTCACGAATTCTATTTCCAAATGTCATTACGTTCGTCTTTGTAAGATTAATTTTTAAATTGTTCGTATCTAGCCAAGTTATAACATTGTCCATAGTGTAATTTACTTCGCGTACTAACTGAACTTTGTCAGGTCCCGATACAACAATGGTACTGTCATCAGCAAATAATACTGTCTGGTGACTGGTGATTTTTGGCAGATCATTTATATAAACTATAAATAACAGTGGCCCCAAGACACTACCTTGTGGCACGCCAAGTGACATGTTTTCAAATTCTGAATATTAATTAATTTCAGTTTTTTTAAAAGGGCATATTCTGGTGACTCTAGTGGATTGAATTCTGCAACTCAGATACGACTCAACAAGTTTCAGTACGTTACCTCTTATACCATACGCAGACAGTTTTTTTAATAATATACCATGGTCAACACAATCAAATGCTTTTGTTAAGTCCATGTACAGGGCGCATGTCAACTAAAACCAACCTGTTCCTCGGCAAAGATGTTATATTTTTCAAAATAGTTACTCAAGGAGCTTTAAATCACTCGCTCAAATATTTTCGAAATGACTGGCACCAATGCTATTGGTCTATAACATGTAATATCACGTCTATTACCCTTCTTGAAAAGAGGTACAATGATTGTACTTATTAATTTATTTTTTAATTTATTAGGAAAGGTGCCTTTTGAAATACAATTGTTAATAATGTGACTTAAAATGTGAGATAATTTAATTGGTATTTGTTTTAATATTTCTGTAGTTATGTCATCATAACCAGTGCTTTTACTATTTTTCAAAATTATAGGTAAATATTATTATAATAAGCATGTCATCTCGCTTTTCCAGAATAACATGATTCATATCCACTACTATCACCTAAATAGCTTCAATTAAACAACATAATTCGTTAACAAGAGCTTAAAACTAACCCATGCTTAGCCATCACTAAATATTTGAGCTTAAAACTAAACGTTGTACTTTTTATACGCTTACATTAACCGGCAAAATGGCCAGAAAGTGAAAACTTGACTACAGTCCATTTTACAAGTCTGTTACAAGTACTAACATAAAAATTTAAAAATTAATAAAAAATAATGTGATCCCACCAAATAAAAGTTTTAACATTTAATTAAATGAGTTCTATTTCTTATTCACAGCCATCCATACAATTACTAAATACTAGGTATTTATTATCCATACAATTATTTTTTTACGCACGTACTAGGCTAGTACTCTTTTTTGATTGAAATACAAAATATTCACCTATAGTCTCATTATTATTTTAATATTTTGTTTTTATACCCAGTGTCACTTTTACAGTAAATACTAATCCAACAACACCTCTCTAGTTAAATTTCCATCAACCCACTAATATACTAATCCTACTTCCTACTAATATTATAAAGGCGAAAGTTTGTATGTGTGGATGTGCCGTGTTGCTCTTTCACGTATAAACTATTGAATGGATTTTATTGAAACTTTTGTTTTTCGACTTAAGTACACGCAGACAAAATCGCGGGCGGCCGCGCGGCCGCTAGTAATAAATAAAATAAATGTCTTGTCTATTTTGTTGTTTGATCTATGGGTGCTTTAATGTAATATCAAAAGTAAAGTAAAATTATCAATTGTTTTTAGGTCATGAATGATATCATTAAATATCATTATTTACAATTGATAATTCGTTATGTTTTCTGAAATGAACTTATTTCTTTGTTTTTTTATTTTTTTAGAAAATTCTCACACACTGTCACAGTGTTCGTTGCCAAACTCATCCGAAACGGCTTGGGCGATTTTAATAAAATGTTATGATGCTACGGTGGCTGGCACATCACGCTACCGATTTCCGGTCAGTCCTCCTTGCTCTATTGCAAAGAAATGTCATTTGGCAAGAGCGAGAGACAAAACGGAAATGGAGTAACCTGATGTGCTGTTCACTGTACATACCTACGTTTGTTAAATCTGAGATATGCCATAAACTATTTTATAGACCTGTTTTTTTTGGAGTCCAGGTGGACGAAGTCTCTGGTGGCAGCTAGTTAGTTAATAGGTATAATGTAACAATAGAGGTGAAATTCCTTCCGGTCGTAATTAATTTATTATTGACTAGCGTTCGCACGCAACTTAGGCCGCGTGGTCTTAGGTTAAAAAAATAATAATATATCTTTATAAATTGTAGCACATGATTCCGATTCATAAGCTGTATACTGCTCTGCTCCTATTGATTAAAGCATAACGAAAAGTATACATAGGTATAACCTGCCCAAGAGTATGAAGAATAATTGTTTCAAATTTCGTTAAAAAAGTCGTCGAGTAGTTTTTGTTCAGACAAAAATTTTACTGATTGCATTTTTGGCATCAGTAGCAATTCTTAATCACCTCTTGATTGTTAATTTTTAAATTTATTTCATGTACTGAATTGGCCTCTACAGATTTATTATAAGTGCAGATGAGCGACATCTCTTGGAAAAATGGCGAGATCTCATTGTAGTTTTATGTTGACACGGTAGTTTCATGTTGCGCCGATAGATGGCGATATACCGGTTGTCTATGTGTGTGTGTCTAAATTCTCGATTTCAGTTAGGTCTAGTAGTCCTCTTAATTACGACCTAAGCCGAGCTACTGAGGCGGCAGTGCTAACCTTCCACCAAACGGGGGGCCACCGACCCATTATTAAATAATAGCACGGATGCTCCACAGAGCACTGGGGTATTATTTTTACGTCAAATTACAAAGCGAGGTAATTACCTTTGTGGTATTGCACACGACCTGTGTGTATCCAGTAATAATTCACTTGAAAAGCTGAGCAAGGAAACTATAAAGGGCCGCATGAAGTTTTTTTTTTAAATAGGACCTGTTTAAATTGGTATTTTAAAACTAGAAATTATTGCCAATACGGAAATGGAATGAAAGCATAACATTTATGATTTATTTTGAAAAAGGCTTAATGGCATTGATTCAAACTAAATACGGCTCTGCCATTGTCCAATTACAACTGCTTTTGTCAAACCGACAAAACCTTTTTGATGACTTTATTAGCACATACAACATTCTGACACTGTCTGCACGAAGCTATACTGAAGTGAACCTAATACATCTCCATTTATAGGCTGGTTATAATTCATTGATATGTTTAAGGAACCTTTTTTTTAATTGGGGGAAATGCACTTACGCATACCCATCAACCAGGGGGTTGGACGGGTTAGGTCGGCCTCTCCACGGAGGAGGTGGTACCCCAGTGGCTCTACACTCTAAAAACCCTAGACCTTCTGACTATAAGGATAAGTATTCAAGGCTGTATTGGCCTTTGTTGGTAAACGTCTTGCTTCAATGACCATAAGTTCTAAACCCCTGCGTGTATATGCCCTATACGTTGGCCAAGCACCAATGTCCGACCATTATCAAACCAGTAGAATTTAGTGAAAAGCAAAGAGCCGATTGTCCCATATGTAACGTTCGCGTGTCGGAAGTGGGCGCGGCGAAGCTAATGCTGTCTGTTTGTCACGCTCCAGCTCCACCTGCCGGGGGCGATCGGAACTAATGTGTTTCCCTTTTGGTAAACAAAAGCTTGTATAAAAGCCGATTTGACTCTCACATTGATAGGGGCAGCCGAAATTTTAATATCCTGCCCTCTAACACCCCAGAGGGTTAGGATAGGAACTCAAAAATAATATTGACAGTTGGGATTCCGCCTAAAACGGATAGCGGACTGTGTAAGGGAGAAACACAAGAAAACACAATACACAACAAGCTTTCTTATGAACTTATGACATTCCGTGGTGTAGCGGAGCGTACTGTTTTTACAACCTGATACCATAGGTCAGTTAGGGTTGAGAGCCTTAGGGTTGAGAGCCTTCTGCGCTCACCCTACAGTCCGGCAAAGCTGTCAAAGCCATCTGACGCTAAACAGCAGTAGTCACACCCAAAAAAAAAAACCATAGGTCAAATTCATAAAACGCCTAAAGCAATAATCAAAACCGAAAATCTCGTAAGGACTTGCGAGGAAAAGCATTAAATCATTGCTTAGACACTACAATAAAGCACTATAACAAGTCTAATCAGAAACAGAACATTTTCCTCAATAAGACATAACATTTAATCAAAGCCCAGCTGGAATAGCTAAATGCCATGAATCTCGTGTCTCCCATTAATTTCGAAAGGCGAACTGCAATAGCCGTATTACATCTCAATACAATTAATCGTACGGAGATAATGCCGTTACGATACTTTCGTTCCACATACGATACACGACTGCATGTAACACGAGACCCAACCTGAGATTTAATGCTGGGACAAATGCGGGCTATCGATTTATCGTTCAGTTTCAGGTATCATTTAATAAGAGCAAACCAGTTCTTGACCTGAATCTATCTCAAGAGATGGTAGAAGATAAAGCTAGGTATTGACTCTGGTTTGCTTTGGTACTGACAGGCAGGCAAATACAGAAATGTTTATAAATGGTACGACTTAGTGGGACCTCCACACACTTCAATCCTGTCATTTTTGTGCACTTGCTCACCCTTTCTGTATTTTTTCCTTTACCTGAAGGTTGTCTGGAAGAGATATTGCTTTTAGCAATAAGACCGCCTAAATTGTACATTGACTCTAGAATGATTTTCTTCTTTGTTAATTACTCTGTTGTGTTTATCACTACATAGTATAAAACCAAAGTCGCTTTCTCTGTCCCTATGTATGCCTAAATCTTTAAAACTACGCAACGGATTTTGTTGCAGTTTTTCTTAATAGCTAGAGTGATTGAAGAGGAAGGTTTATGTGTATAATAACATCCTATTGCACCCCTGCGAAGCCGGGGCGGGTCGCTAGTGTGCAATAAAGTGTTTCTTATCTTATCTTATCTCCACCAGAGCGGTGCTTGTATTTTCTTAACTTTCAGATTATGTGTACTATTGGATGACATCCTCGACGCATGCAACGTGCAATCAATTAGTTGATCGGGACGTCCGAACAACAGTCATTAGTCGCAACGCGCGCATGATTATGCGCGGTCCACGCGCGAAACCGCCGCAAAAACATAAGTGCGCTTTTTGTTGCGCAAACGCATACGGCATGTGGTTTTGATGGTAATTATTAGATAGTACTTTTTGTAATTATCTAAAGTGTCTGTTTGTTAATTAAGGAACTATTTACCGTTAAATATATTGAAGAATGTGGGGTAGATTATTTGCTAATGAAAATCGCTATTAACAGAACCCACAAAAAGCAAATAAACAAAAACTTTGTGCAGCAATAATTATCTTCATGCTTCCTTTAGTACACGCTTTAGGCTAACACCCTGTTCAATTCATTTAAAAGAGGTGTTTCTCTGAGACCCTAGGAAATAGAGACCACTTCCCACCAAAACCTGACGGTGGTCATCCTAGAGATCAGAGTTCATCAATCTGGTCTTTTAACAACCATTTCACATTAAATCGGTTCTAGTGGAAGTCTAGAGAAACAAATCCGAATCACCCCATTGGTGTTTCGGGATATTCCATAGTTTTCAAGTTATGATTGACCCAGAAGGTAGCTCTATCTCTAGACTTCCGCTCCACCTTATTACCTTACTTTTGGGACGTCCTATCTATCAATAATTTTGTTACAAAAACAAAGTGATAAAATGTTTTCACTTTCATGTTACCTTAAGATGTTTGTATAAATAAAAAAAAGATAATTATTGTACACCTATCATCAGAACTGATACTAAGTAAAGTTTGCTTTATCTTTAAACCGACTAAAACCTTACTCATCAGTCCATACCTACCTCACGCCAACACATCACTTATCCCGCGACGTCACTCGTCCATAAGGGCGCTATCTCCAGTGGAAGCGGCCATTAGCTGATGATTGGCAGCTGACAGGGCCGTGGGACCTCGTTACGTACATTACAGATCAAACATGTACACATTGTAACATTACGAATTGGCTTGTTCCTCAATACGGGAGATTAACGACATACAACAAGTAGGTATAACAATAAATAGGTAGGGATTACTGGCTATTGTAACTTACGAAAACATGCAGCAGCGGTGTGTTGTTTTTGTGGATGTAAATGGTTCAATGCATTTTTGGAACATGGATTTTAAAAAGTTGGACAGGTAATAATTAGAGTCTTTTTTTTATTTAATTAGATTTATTTCAGCTTCTCCAAGAAGTAGGTGAATACCTATTCTGCGCAGTGAAAATAAGGTTATTTCTTGAGAAAGGAGAAACCTGACACTGGCATAAAGTTTTTAAGAGACTAATTTGTAATCACAAGACTAAAAAGAGGCTTGAGGTATTATGGACTTAATAAGGTTACTCAATTAAGTTTCAAATTGGTAGTTCTTATATTGCGCAATAATTTTAATGAAAGATCATGGACGCATAAAATAATAAAATTGCCTCTAAAGTTTATTAAACATTACCATACCTACCTACGAGTTGAGATTCAGACGTCAGTCGCAAAGCAAACCCGCACTCAAGCAGTTCGGACGGTCGCCATCACAAGTTGCAGGCAAGTTCGTCTTAACTCCAGTGTACCAACAATGACGGAACTAGCACAAAGGAAACATAAGGTATTGATGTATTGATTTCATAGAGCAGTGTTCTTGGGGGCTGAAGTGACACAAGTTTCACTTCTCGACAGAACAATGGTTGGAACTTCTGAGCTGTGTTTGAAGGACCACTCATACAATTTACGTTGACTAATACAGAAATTATTAATTAGTTTTCTAAGAACATACTCTGTTATTAAGCTTGAAAAATAACTGATGGTTTTGTAAAATGTTAAGGACATGGCAAGTTTTCGATCTACGTTTCCTTACAAACCATAAAGTACTAATCCGATGCGTGACATATTTTATATTAAAAGCAAGTGGTAACATCAAAGACATGTTATTCTTTACTTATGCCATCTGATATTCCCTTAGGAAATAACGCATTTGTATCAGGGGTGGCATTATTTACCCCTTTCTTTTAGTCGTAAGTGATATAAAAGAGCTCAGTGTTCACGCAAGCCATAACGCAGGAGGTCACATAGTTCTTGATTTAGCCGGCCAGTTCGTGCGGAGTGTGCACTATTTGTTTCCATTGAGAAGTTTCCAGCGTAATGCTTTAAGCGCTGGCCCGCTAACTGTGAAGAATAGCCCCCCATTAGCGCTTCGGCGAAAAAGTAGGTCTTTGTTCGCGAGCCTGATAAAAGACCTTTTTGCGTCGTAACGTTAGAAGTATGATGCATGAGTTATGTGCCTTTGTCAGTTTTCTGCAACTATCGGGGCTGAAGCGAGCTAGATAGGACTAAAATATTGCTGTTTGTTCAAAGGGTGGGGGCTTATGCCATTACCCTTGAACGATGTTGATAAGCAGCTACTAGAAGGGTAGTAACCTCGATTACAATTGACAACTTGCAGGAATGCATCAATTTAAAAGCTTCTTGATTAAATCTAGGCTTGTTCCTACATAAATTGCTCTGTTATTTAGTTGAACTTCATTCTGCAAGTTGGTGTTGAGTGTTAAAAATAGGTGTTTTGACCTACATATATTAATAAATAATAGGGAGGTCATTTGACTTCAGACTATTATTTTTAGCACTTACCTCTTTTCGTCTTACCAAGTTTTAAAAAACAAATTGTAAAAAAACAACCCGCCAATTTTAGTTATTTTTTGAATTTTGAAATAAATTGATCCCTTTTTGTTACCTACACGCACTTGCCTTCGAACGCAATCAATTTCTTATCTAAGTGTGTTGCACCCGTATCCCACTGACAGGGGCAACAAATTAACATTAGCTGCAAATTATGCATTGAACAGTGGTTGTGCGGTTCCTTAAATTCGTACTGCAGTCATTCAACTATTCATCTAAATTCATTGAAACTTCAAGCTGACTCGCTTGCAATAAGTGGAGATCTGCCAATGGCAGCAGGGATCGAAGATCGGATTCCTAACAAAAATATAACACCCTGCCATAAAACTTGTGTTTGTCCAAATTAGTATCAACACATGTACTTATGGCTTATATGTCTTTAACACCCAGAACACACGCTGTCATAATTGGAGGTGTATCAGAAAACGTTCCTATATATTCCAGCTATGAACCAGAAATTTAAAATAAAATACAAACGTAATAAAATGTGCATCTGCATCAAAAGCAATTGAATACAATTTTGCTTGGGAAACGAAACTACGGTTAAATTGCATAAAAGTTAGCATGACTAAAACGCAAAACTTGCGCAGTCCGCAACGCCAGTCAGTGCGGATGACATGCTATTGTTCAATTTGCCGCCAGCGGGTCTGCGAGCGTCAGGCGACGCGGGCGCAGCTGTGGGAACCGATTCGCGTGTTGTGTCGCGTACGCAGGAAGTCGGGTCGGTGCTCGGTACCATATGCGAGCCTTTGCTGTTTATGGACGAATTGCGAAGATGGTGCAGATGATTATGTTATAAAGGCAAAGCATTACAAGCTGTTTAACTTCAACTGAAGTAATTAATACAATGTTGTAAACCTTTATCGTACTAGGTACAACTCTGTAACTTCTTAGTATGGCTACTTTACCCAAGTTACTTATTGTTTAGTTTCATGGGGCCATTTTTGCGCTTTGACAATGACGGTGCCAGGCAAAAAACTATGTGGACTAGCCACCCACCCGCTGCGGCCCGCAAGAGCGACACGTGCGGTTGCAGGGCCAGTGGGGCCTGCAAGCGCCCTGAGGCGCGTGGTGGAGGTGGAGACCGCGGCGCACAATCGGTTGGTGGGGGCCAGTGATCCGCGGCTGATCCCCCCTGTGCGTCGCGGCCCGGCGGGGCCGTACCGCTGGTTGCGGCAGCGGAGCCGCCCTTTGGGTGGCTCGTGGTTGCGGGCCCAGTAGGAGTCCGACATAACCTCGTCGTCCCCCCGGGCAGCGAGGTATCCATGAGGATTTCCCCACGAAAAAAATAAGCAAAAGACTTGAAATGTGAGAGTTCGTTAACCTTTAATTATTAACAAAAACAACAAGAAAGTTACATTTTATACAGTAAGTAGTACGTTGCTGGTACTAATGTATCTATTAGTTACGGTTATTGGTATATCACTGGACATATTGGCCATTTAGGTATGCCTCTAAATTCTCCCCCTAATTTGCTTATTCGCGGTGATTTTTGTCCAGGTTTGTTTATCATTTTACTGTATATCCATTAAAGTAATCCCCTATCGTTGCCGCGTGTCATTATCTCTAGCGCAGTAATACGTACTGTCCACATTATTAACAGTAATATGTGACCAAAGAATATCCCTCAAAGGAACGCATTATAGGCATTATATCGTCCAAATTCCTTGCCCATTTAGTTCCTTTGTTACTTATAGCCAAGATAATTACGCGCTGGTAAGCCTGGTATGATTGCTTAAGGATTGTTTTGTTCTATTTAGTTCCGTTGAAAAGCAAACAAATAGTCACTGATATATTGTTTTTGACACTTGCACGCACATTTCTATACTGCTGGACGATAAATTCCTTAACTAGGTAGGTGTTCAGAAAAATATGTGGTTTCTGCCAGCACGTAAGAACACATCAATGATAGTCTTTTGGTATGTTATTGATTGGGTATTTATGTCGGTTATTTGTGTATTTGAGAAGAGATGAGCATAAATGAAAGTCCTTTACAAGTCCTATTTCATTCTGGATTCGCAGAGTTTTTATTATAATTAATTGTACAAAACTGCATGAAAAAAGTAAATGCTGAGTTTATGAGTGGAGTGGAAATACACGTACCTATCAACTTGATTAATTAAGTCTTATGTTGGTATCCCTTTTTTTCCTCGCAAGAGCAACACGTCGGGGTCAGGTTACCTAGGCTATAGATAGAAAATAATGTCTGAAACCTAACACTTTACAAATCATGATGAAAGACCGCGCGCGTAACAGGACTTTCCAATGGAGCCAAGATAAGATAAGTTACCAACAGTTACAGAGATAATCGCATAGCAAACAACAATGTGGTGTTCAAGTTACGGCACAGAGCCGAAATTATTGTATCACCCGCAGCGGCCGATGGTATCTCGCGCTGGTTGGTGCGCGCGCGCAAGTGTTAGTGATGTACAAATTCGAGTTTGGGAGACTAGGTATATTTAGGAACTTGACTCTAATAAGTGACATTCCTGGAATAGTATTTGCCTTTATGAGTCAATAAAGGCAAAGACACGCACGTCGACTTTTTAAGTTAATGTCGAGGTTTTTCAAACTAGAATTAAGTCGCAGTTCGAAGCAATTTTCCAACTTTTTTGGTAAACGCCACGACGTCTTTTAAGATTGTTTTGCACTAATGCAGGTATTATTTGTCCCAAAGACATGTTTGATATGATGCTCACTACACTGCTACTTTCTATCATAGCACCGCTAACAATTGTTAGAGCTATCAATCTCATACTTTAGAGCCGCCATGGACTGAAATATATCCTTCCTAGAACACTTAGATTATGGAACAAACTCTAGGTTCACTTGATGAGTGCATGGAGTTCTTCAAAGCACTGATGATTCGTGCTTTACTCTGGACTAAAAGATATTTAAACGATCGAGCCCTGTAATTCACAAAGTTCAAGAAAAAAAGTGAAGAATAAAGTTTTCGCAACACTAGCAAGTAATGGCGTTGCCGCGGGCGATAGCATCTGCCGCGCGGGCGCACGCGGCACATGCGCTGCACGGTGCGCGGGATCACAATGAATGTGCTGGAAAACGAACAAAAATGCTGCGATTGTCAGGGCTTACGCCTTTATTTATGGTGAATGCTGATTCAATACTGCTTGTGGTCTAACTAAGGATCTGGGGGGCTAAAACAGCAACATTTTAGATGATACATATTATGAATCATCTAACTGACGTTTCATCTAGACCGCGGTCCGTTTCGAGTCAAAAGTGAGTAACAGCGCGCTCACACGCGTCCCGAATTGATAAATTGTATGAACGTGAGCGACGTCAGCGCGCTATTACTCACTTTTGACTCGAAACGGACCGCGGTCTAGATGAAACGTCAGTTAGATGTTTTCATAATATGAATCATCTAAATGTTGCCGTTTTAGCCCCCCAGGTGAAGTCTGACCCCACTCTTTTGCCCTTTGATTACAAACTTGAAAACTTTTTTCAAAAAAGGGAATAACCGAACATAGTCCACCAAATATGCTTCTTAGCTACCAGCTGCAGTCTCATAGCAAGTGGTCTCCATTCTGCCTCCTGGCCCATACTGCCTTAACGGCGTCCAGCTATGTTTTAACAGCAACTTACACATTCGTCTCAAACTGATCAACATTTCTGATTCGATTGCCAAGCATTGTACCAATTTACAAAACAAGTTGATTGACTTTGAACTTCCTAGAGCTCATGGTAAGAAACCACGCTTTGGATCTGTTTATCAATGCTACTAAGACAAAACAAACACAGCTGGTCACAGGCCTCACCTCAACTACTTATGAGGTGCTATCAGCCATACTCCAACACGTGAGCTTAGGGCGGATTGTTGGAGAGATGTGAGGTTAATGATAAACCTTTAAGTCAGACCTCATCAGGCCGCCCTTAGGCGTCGAAGTCGCTAGAAGTTAGCCGTCATGCTAAAAAATAGCATTTAGCATGAGCCCATGATACGGTTACAATAGTAACATTTCTGCGTAATTCGAGTTACGAACAGCATGCGAATCGCAACCGGGTCGGTTCCCACGTATCGTCGGTAAACAAAGCTGATGTGTCGGCAAACGCCGCGCCCCAGTCGCCTTACCTTAGCTTGCCTTACTTCGTGTTATGCTGTCCGTATCACCACGGTAAAGGAAGTATCACTGTGGATGGTATGGCAAATCAAAATCGCTAGAATACCGATCACCTGTTCAAAACTGAATAAGTAGTTAAAGAGATACAGTCGTGTAAATATAAACAAGCTAACTAACTTTTCTAGTAATAACTAAAAAAACTCCTAAGTTTGTCTTCCAATTATGTTACTTGTCCGATTTTCACTTATTGCCAAAAAGTGATTGAATCAAGTGCTTCATATCGCAAACATTATCTTTCCCATTAATTCATTAACATAAAGATAAGTTACTAGTCTTGTTTTAGAGACATCTAAATAGATGTACCAAGAGAGGGCTACAAATCTCAGTCGTCTCAGTCGCTTTACTTTCAAAATAAATGGGCTACTTTATCAAGTTGTAACAAATCAAAAGTGCTTTAAATGAGACTAAAGTGCTCCCATCTGCTAAATAAATTCCTTTTAGATTATGTTCACGTGCATAATATTCAACATTAAGATGACTTCGGAATGCAATTCACAGTTTAAAGTCGATGGGAAAATATCTGTCTAACAGTCAGGTTTTTAATGGATTTTTTTGTACTTTTAATGAACTCTCTATAAGGGCTCCAGTGCTTGTGTCAGGATAGACGGGATGTACACGGAATGGTTTGATATCCATAAAGGTGTTAGACAGGGATGTGTGGCGTCACCATGGCTGTTCAACCTATTCATGGACAATTGTTTGACAGGTTTGAAAGATAGTAGGTATGGTCTGAGAATGGATGGGTTGCTCGTAAAATGTCTTCTCTACGCCGATGATCAGGTTATACTTGCATCGTCTGCCGGCGAGTTACAGGATATGGTAACGGTAATGAATGAGTCGCTGGAAGCGAGAGGTATGAAAGTGAATGTGAGTAAAACTAAAACGATGGTGTTTGAAAGGGATGACAGCATGACAGAATGTAATGTTTTTATTGGGGGCGAAAAAGTCGAGCAAGTGAAAGAGTTTGTGTATCTGGGTACCAAGTTTACGAGAGATGGAAGATATGAGGGTGACATTGAAAGAAGAGTGAATGCAGGTAATAGAGTGAACGGGGCGCTACATGCCTTTATGAGCAGCCACAAAGTGTCGGAGAAAGCCAGACTGGCAGTTCACGGGGGTGTGCTGGTACCGACATCAATGTACGGTAGTGAAAGTTGGGTATGGCAGAAGAAGGATGAAAGTAAAATAAATGCAGTGGAAATGAGAGCATTACGAAGTATGGCTGGGGTGAAACTGAGTGATAGAATAAAAAACTGTGCTATAAGAGAACGATGTGGTGTAAAAGAAGACGTAATTACGAAAATTGAGATGGGAATGCTGAGGTGGTTTGGTCATATGGAAAGAATGGATGAAAGGCGATTAACGAAACGGATTTATAAGGCGAGGGTGAATGGAGCTGTTGGAAGGGGAAGGCCTAGGCGAACGTTTCTTGGACAAGTTCAAGATGTTCTCAGAAAGGGTCAGGTCAGGAGTACCTTTAACCGACGAGCATGTATGAAAGGGCTCATGAAAGTAGAGGAGGCGCAAAGTGTGTGTCAGGATCGTAGCAAGTGGAAAGAAGTGGTCTCTGCCTACCCCGTTGGGAAAGAGGCGTGATGGTATGTATGTATGTATGTATGTATGTTTAATGAACCAAACATTACGAGGTTTACAGATAGGAAAACCAGAAAAAGACATTCGATCTTGGCTTCAGGCGGGAATCGAACCCGCGTCTTTCGCAAACCGGGTGACTGCACTAACCACTGTGCCGCCGAGACCATTAACAGACCGGTCTAATTTTTCTGGTATATTTTACCTGTATAAATACTAAAAACCGGGATTTCTACAACATTTTAACTACGGTAAAAACTACCGCCAGTCCGCTCGTGACCACGGCACATGCAATTGTCGCCGAAACGTCGGGCAAAAACAGGTAGAATCGTAGTTTTTACCGTAGTTATAATGTTGTAGAAAACCCGTTTTTTAGTATTTATATAGTAAAAATGCAACAAGAAAGTTTAAAAACCTATATTTTACCTGGCAGCCAGTTTTGTTTCAGCATTAATTAGGCATATACCTTAAACACTCGAAAGACACTTATAGAATATGTCATATATCATAGAATATTCGACTTTCGATTAAGATGCAACTAGGTTTTTAATAGGTTATTTTATTTGCGATAGACGCGGGTCCCTAATGCTAAAATAAAATAATCTAAATAAAATAATCTAATACGAGTTTTTTTGATTAAAGGTTTTTTATCTACAAGAACTTAACTACTATTATTTCGTACTAAGCGAATTCTTGGGATACCTAGGTAATAAAAGTAAACGTATGAATTCTGCCTTCATGAGCCCATCACAATATCACTGATCCGAGCGAGGGCGCGATGATAAATCGATCGAAACTCTTCGCGTGCGAAAGTGGGTGATTCTGGCTGAGGCTGGAGATATGAACGCAATTCGTACAAGCGCTCGGGTACCAAGATAAGTCGCCATCACAAATCAACAACGCAGAGCGCTTGAATCTAGTGAGGCAACACATGTAGATATAAGATAACACGTGGAGTGGTAGACGTACTGAAGTTAGATAGGAACATTTTGAACGTTGTGTATAAAAATTGTTTCGAATGACTCATTCGAGAACAAGTACAAGAAGGTTCTTAACACGTTTAGTGTCCTTGCATCTCTTTTTAATGCGCTATTTCTGTGCATCACATTGCTTGTAAGTATTGTATTCGCCATAGAAGCTAAAAATTTTTGTTTCTATCTGGATGTTTAGTAATTTGGGAAATGTAGGGTCGTAGGAACATGATGTAATTAGCAAGGTGGGTTAGTAAAAACAGCTGTCATGACTTCCACGTTGTTGGACGTATGAGAGTAGTTATATCCTAACCATATTTCACTTCCCAAACAACATTGCTCTTTTAGTTTCCTTTATTTCTGCGGGTGCGTCAATCATTATTTATTTATTTGTTTAGTCATCTAGTTGACAGTACTTATCTAAAAGTACCTAACACCAGTTATTATAAATAATAATATTGTTTCTTACTGCCAATTTAAGGATTAGAATTTTACACACATAACATATCATAATTTAGGCTTAATTTATTATTTCCTATTTACGGAGCTTCATTTACACGAATCTGCCAATAAACCACCTACGTTGACAAAATCCGTATTTACCCAAGAAAACGATGTCCGCTTTACCGCACACCGTCTGTAGCCGGTTGTTTAGAGAATGCCGATGGATACGAGCTCGACTAAGATTGATAACCCTACGCGGCCGACGGAGAACCCGCAAGCCGATAAAATATCGACGGCATCCGTCGGGCTAACGCTGTGTCACGGACGGGTTGATGCGACAAAGAATAACACGCAAATCTTGCGGCATTTCACGACAAAAACCAAAAATGTTACCCGTCACAAAATTGTCTGAGATCTTTTTTGCAAAATTACGTAAGATTATTCCACCATTCTTTTTAAAACAGGGTAGACCTGTTAGGGCTGCCCTGAAGAATGCATAAAAATAAAGGGAAAACGTCTATCCTGTCTGTTTTATGACATAAATGGATGGAGTTTGAGCGAGCAAAAAGTTTCTAAACGTGATAGATGCCCAAATGGCAGACAGCGGTCGGAAGCGCGGGTGTCGCTTCAATTGCGCAAATCGGCCTCCAGTTTTTGCGGCGCTTTCCACCGGCCTCGGCGAGACCTAAAATCGATTCGCTTTTTACGTCTGCGAGTAAAAACGATCGAAATGACGAGGTCCTGCAAAAAATCGTGCGAAGGTAAATGGTCGGCAAAAAGCCGGGAAGCGTCCGGTAAGGCTCCGGGCGGCCGTGCGTGTCCTCTCGGCTATCAGGCTTCAATTCAGCTGACGTTTCACAACCTTTGTGAATTTCCCTTTCTGAAAAAGCGAGAAAATAGGATTGCGTTCCAGGACACGAACGGCGAAGTAGTAGTTTGAGGCCGACAGCCAACGAACGATAACGATTGAAGTTCATTTTTGCTTCCAAGCAGATATTTATTCAAAACCTACATTAAAATGATTTATACAAAAAGTCAAATAAAGCGTAAAAATGATAATTCTGAATGGTTGGAGCCAGTCCTCGGCGAATCGAACAATGTAAATTCTCATCGGCAACGGAAACGTAGGACAACAATCGTTATCGGCGACCGGCGAGTGAACGCACCCGCTGTTTGAACAGTTGAACCGCGTCCTCTTTCCGAGGGCCTGCTCCTCTTTCGTTCCGTCCCTCTGTCCGTCGGTTATCGCACGCGTTCCGAGGCTCAAAAGGCGTTGTCGTCACGCATCCCGCGATCCGAGACACTTCACGCTACATCCGTGCCGGGGACGGATTGGCCACGCCATGGCTTCTGGATCCTAATCTAAATTCTTGGAACCGGCACATCACAAAATACTCACGACTAGATTGCAGATGTTAGATAGGTTCAAGTATCGTACAAATATTATCTGTAGATGTGTCAATAATCCATTAAACATGGGGCTGTCAAGCACCGGTCACGTAATCGCAGACAGGGCATTGGCCTCAGTGGGTCTAAGCGGGGTTTTATCCGCACATGCCCACAAAAAGGATGGTATGAATAGATGCCTTGAGCGAGGAAGTTGGCGATGCCCGCACTTTACTGCGGGAGGTCTATTCAAAGCGCTTCAAAGACTCTTTCCATATAGAATCACCTTTAGCGTAACGAATGGTTTTACTAGGTTTTCTCCCCAACCATCTTTTACCTAGATTTCTATTGTTACCTATCATTACCTGTGTTACATTTATATGAATTCAAATGTAGAGGGAGGAATAAAACCATGCAGTTCTCAAGAGACAATCGAACTAAAAGAAACGAAGCTATTCTACATCGATGACACAATTCCCCTTTTCTTGTTACAGAAGAATCCCCCAGACTAGACGGTGACGAGCGCTGCGACGAATGTTCTCCACAATAGAAAACTTCGTAGACACGACTATTGAAAACTTCGGACAATTCACGTCCATTCATTGTTCTTTTTGTCCACGTTTACCTAGAGAAATTCCTGTACAATTGTTATACCTATTCTAAGACTTAAGTAGACAGTGGCCTTTACCTCACGTTATATTGTATGTAGTAAGTAGGTAAAAAGCTAATAAGCTGTTCTTATATTTTATTATTTTTAATCCTACTTTTTTATACTAAAAATTGAGTTAGGTCTAAGTAAACATAAATGACACATTGAATATTTAACTCCAAAGCAATTTCCGTCCTAACAAATTGGAAATTGAAAAAAAGCTGCTACAAAAACCCAGCAAAGGTAAACAAAAATACAATACCTCCCCAAAATGAATGGTAAACACCCGAGCGGAAACGTGTGATGGTGTAAAAACATGGCGCAGTTTACAACGCCGCCATTGTTGCCTTTTACAATTTAACTGAAATAGCTATAATTGAGCTCAGTATTCCAGTTGAAGAGAAGATTTAAAAACCCGCCTCTTTTCCAATTTTCGTTCGTTTAAAAGACTATGTTAAAGTTTCTTACGAAGTTTATTTTCTGTCCCTACAACAATAGCATGTGCTTAAATCTCTTTTTGACATTTATTTGTTAGTGAGCCTACAACAATGATGACGAAGATTAGGATTAACCATTCAGCAAAGTGCATTCATGTTTTTTGAAGGACTTTGTAGTTATGAACTAACGATTGCTTCGATGATTAAGCCAATTCCCATCAATGGATTTAGGGGATAAAGGGCTTCACCAAGCAGCAACATAGGACAATCACAGGTACACACGACTTTCTTCAAGAAAATCCAATGGGATATGCAAAAACATCTAGATATGTCCACAGCCTTACTTAACCCGGCAGTGTGCACCGCGTGCAACCGATCCGCCACGCGCCTCGTCCTGCGGCGCAACTTCCCGCGTCTACGTCACACTCGCATTTCCATACTTCAAAGATGTTTTAATTTCATGGCGCGTTGCGGCCGCCTCGGGCGATGCAGGGTTGCCTCGAATGGAGCGGGTGTCGATGACGCGATGGAAAATACGTTAGAAACGTAAACAAACTTTCTTGCGCGTAAAAATTCAAATTGCGCCAAAACTTCTAACCAGTTTTGGCGAAATTTGAATTCGGATTTCTCCCTTTAAGCTATTTCTTTTCTGTAACTGATTTATTCGAGCATTTTGTAGTCATTATGATTTATTATATTTATGAGAATGCCATTCAAACACTTGTATGTAAATAAAACTAGGACTCGCACTTAATTAGTTCTAAAACTGAGAACAATAAGTATAAAAATTCATTTTTTAAAACTATCCTAAACTTTACTATTATATCTAACTTGATTACCGAAATTAATAATGACATACCGATGCAAACCGACTCTGAATATCGTATAATTCTTGTCGCCAAAGTTCCACAGAGGATTCCTGTTCGGAGCCGCAGCTCCAAATTCTTTGATCTCCGCCTCGGGTTAGAATTTTGTAATCCATGAGGCGAGGTGTGAGTGAATCCGTGGGGTAGCACGCTTTCTATGCGTGCTACCCCACGGATTTAAATTAAGTACAGTAGGAACAGCATTTATATACCTACATTTCTGTCGAGTTTAAGAATTCGTCCGCGTGGATTTGGCTGAAAAAATATTAATATATCTTTCTAAAGAAAAGCAGAAAATGACATTTGGTCATTTTGGCATCAGGCAGGACTTGAACCCGCATCTTTCGCAAGCCGGGCGACTGGACTACCAATTATGCTACCGAGACCATTAACAAACCGGCCGAATCTTTCTGGTATATTTTGCCCTATGAGCCAGGGTGATTTCATCAATGACCAAATGTCTTTTTCTGGTTTTCTTTAGAAAGATACTGCATGGAAAATGCTAAAAACAATAATAAAATATAGTAATAGCTTTTTCATCTTAATCGGGAGTTAAATATTTGAAATAATATTTCTTCCGAGTGTTAGAGGTGGATGCCTATAACATTGATGAAATCACCCTGGCTCATAGGGCAAATCCTGCCTGATGCCAACATGACCAAATGTCTTTTTCTGGTTTTCTTTAGAAAGATACTGCATGGAAAATGCTAAAAACAATAATAAAATAATTTTATTATATCTTTATAAATTGTACCTTATGTCCTATCCCGATGCATAAGCTATATTATTGTAAAGTTTCATTAAAATCCATCCAGTAGCTTTTATGTGAAAGAGCACCACATCCATTCATACACAAATTCGAAATATCACTTTTATTTCATCACTAGAAGAACACTCGCATTTTACGGAGCAATACATATAGGATAGGATTATTAATTCAGTCGGTTATAAAATTATTCAAAGAGTCTTTACATCCAGATAAAATTAGTACAAACACCTTAACGTATTTTATTGAGCTATACCTATCTACTTACTTAACTAAATTTTTTCATGAGTCCTAACGGCTACCATAATCTTTTGACCTTTCCATGGAAGAGACTCTCAACTGTGAACCCTGAACATCAGATAGCCGTGGAATGTCCGTTAAAGTGATGGATCGCACAAATTGGCAGCGCCGTACACTCGTGAGTGGAATCTATGAGTCGACGATATATTGCCGCGTGTTATTAGAATAACTGGCATTCATTCATTGGCATGAGATTAATTATCTTCTATAGATATAATATCTCTAACATTTTCCGGAACTATTAGCCATGGCATTGAATAGGTATTCCTATACAGTTTTATATTTTTGTTGTTTTAATATATCAAAACCGATAAAGACCGGTACAGCCTCATTCACTTTATCTTTTCAAGCACTTCGAAAGCAAAATCTTATGTGTACGTTTTAGGTGCTCAAAAGTCCATCATTAAATCGGAAACCCGTATAACGTCGTTGGCGGGCTGGAATCGAACCCGCGCCAGCCAAGTGTGAAGTGGCATACGAGAACAATCCTTTGTCCCCTGTTTGTAAAATGTTTGCGCCCGGCCTTACCCCGCCCTGCGCAAACATCCAACGCAAACACACCATTTAGAGTACCTCTCCTTCCACATCAAATAACCACTTTATTACCAAGAAATACGGACTAACTTGAACCTCAGGATCGTTAAGAACAACTTTGTATTGCCTTAACTTGAATTCGTGTTCGAGTTGTTAGGGACTCGAAACTTGCCTGTATTCAAAATCAAGACATGCATTCAGTCTGCGTCATTTACATATTAAACTACACACATTGCTTGGTCCGTTCTTGCTCTTGCATTGAAATGGTGAAGCAAGGGATCAATGGAGGGTGTCTTGTGTGAACAATTGGGTGGTGATTGTGCCGGTCCAACGTCTGTGTGGTCGGTCCATATTAACAGATATCGGCTGTCTCAGGGGAGGTCGCGTTTTGATTTACACGGTACGATTTTCTACACATGATTGCAAACGCATGAATCGCTTTGAAGTTTCAAACATGTTCTATATTGCGTGGCTTCACCTCCAATTTAAAATATTAGTATCTATTAATGAATGTCCACTTGAAAAGTTACGACAGCACTATAATCCGAGCCATCTATGGTTGATTTCTTTGCCCTTCAAGTGAAATCAAAAATAAATTTCAATTGAACTCGATTTAGAGTAAAATAAAAATCACAAATTAGCCATCACGTTTAATAAATTCCCATTCATAAAAGTATTTTGTAAAATTGCGTGTGTATTACGTCCTAGCGCGGCCACGGCCCCTAAATCGGGTGATCATTGGGTAAGGATCTGTCTGTTTGCACATAATTGGTGGCCGGGCTGGGACGCCTGGCCACGCTTACACCAAACATGTGCTGGCGAATTTTTTTCTTTTGAGCACCAAATGGTACGCACCCGCACAGCAAACAGACAGATCCTTAGGTAATTTGGGGGCCGTGGCCGGGCTAGGACGTACCACACAAATTACGCGGGCACACGAAACCTCAGGGCCCCCAGATTCGTCGCATGTAAATGCTGTATTCTACAACTCTGAATGCGAGTGACGAGCGTGTATGTACAGTGACGTCGGCGTACACCGGCCAAACACGAGACGTTAGGAAGTGTGCCAGACAATCGGAATAATTAATGTTTGAACATGCCATCTCCGATGGTTTAGCGGTAGTGCTTAGGTCTACATCATGGTGACTAGAAATGGTTTGCATTTTTCACTAAGCACTCAATATCGTTTATGATCGTGTGAGTTTAGTCCGGTGTACTTGCTAATAGTGGTAGATTTAGTGCTGGACTAATTTAATTTTGAAAAACTATTGACTTCAGTTAGTTGTAGGAAAAAAATACAAGTTCACCACCTGTAAACCTATTTTATGCAACCAAATCCTTGGCCTTTACTCAAAACTTTATGAACACTGATACTCAAAACTTTTGTTTGGTCTTTCAGTGACATAAAGGTCAAAGGTTGCCTTATCTATGAATGTATTTAGGCCTCTTAAATTTTGATTAATAATTATAACTTGTATAATTATAATAATTATAGCTAATGAACAATGGCATAGATTTGGCTTATCAAAACGAATATTATTCTTCTAATAAGCCGTTCAAAAGTTATGTTATACTTTTGAAACGATTGTTCTAAAGGTTTCATATATTGGTCTGAGGTAGAAGTGATCTTGTTGCGCTTATTAAAAGCGCTCGCTGTTCTTGCGTGCACATCTTTCCAAGTAACAAACCCCCTTCATTATTAATGATATTAAGTATGTATGAAACCTGTCGGGCGTACACAATGCCCATTTTTAGCTATTAAGCTTAACATGTGACGCACGCATGCGCTACAGATGGCTGGATTGTAAACAATGTCTGCTGATATAATTTACAATTACAAAACTTATTTCAAGTTTTGTTGGGGGTTCCGTTACTTTTAGCCAGCTGGCATCGTCTTAAATTTCAATTAAATTCGGTACTACTGAATACATTTATGTTGATAAACTAGTGTACTATTTGAAGGACTAGGTACTTTGAAAATTAAAAAATAGGTATCCTGTGTCTAATTTCTAAACATTAAGCGATTCGAATTCAATAATTGGTTCCACAGTATTAAAGGTAACTAAAACGTATCGTCGAAGTGAATAATTAAGTAAAGCCAGTCATTAGCAAATGAATCAATTATGAAGGAACGAAACCAGATGTTTGTTCGTCAGGTTAATTATAACATCGTTAGTTATTTGCTGAGTTTGCAGCTGCAGAGGAACTACTTTAGCGGTCGACTGCCACCTGGAGCTCGACTGCAATCTCGCCGAACAGTACTGACACTTATAGAAGCCACTTGTAAACTTCTTAATCTAATATGGTTATACCCAGTGATATTATACTAAAAAGGGGTAGATAGGTTACTTGCTAAAAAGTGGCACCCGAAATTAGAACTTCTCGTACACCTGAGCGAAGCATTGACAGTGTTGACAGTTTGAGATGACACTGCGCAACATGCATCTGTCTCGCTTACGCTCTAGTACTAATAACGGGGAAGCTCGAATGAAACCCGATTCAAACTTTATGAATTATCTAATCAAAACAAATTAACACAAGGCGCGGGCCAATCTCAGGTCACTTGTCAAAGTCCTGTCAAAGACTACTTGACATCTCACATCACAGATTGCATACAGAGTGAGTAAAGGTGGTTGTACACAACGATTACGAATATATATCTAACAGTATCTATAATCATACTATCTTGTTCACTCGTTATAACACGGCCAAATTAACTACGTCGTACCTCTTGGACAATTTTTGATTTCGGGTCAGTACTGACATAACAATACGGTCACGTTTTTCCAATCATAAGAGGGACTCTAAAATTACTGTTATTTAATTTAGTACAAAGAGCAACAGTCATGAAGCAAACTTAATCACTTTAAATAATGCTGAATAAACATTAAATTTAGAGTTATTACTATGTCATCAATTAGATACGTGTTCTGAAATGCGTATTATTTTGGTACAAATGTCAAAATAATGGGAGTAATACATGTCTGCGTGAGATAACGTGAGTAATGGCACGACTGCCTCAAGGTCCGCAATGGATGCGTGACCGATATGATCATTATCAGGGCTGTCAGCGTAGCCAATATAAACTTTTTAGTCAGTCATTTTATTACTCAAACCATAATAATTGATGATTAAACGAACTTACCTTAAGTGAAGTTCTATCATAATTATACGAGGGCTTCATCCGAAGAGATTAGAGAACAATTGTAGTTTCGCATAACTACTCGCTAATCTAACACTATAGTTTAAATATACATTAAATTTAATGTAAAAATAAAATAAGAATATTTTGACAGTAAAATAGGGATATTTTGTCTTTTACACTAGCAACCCAAAGCCTACTAGTACGCAGTCGTTTCTGTCACGTCATTTAGTTGAAAGTATTTGGTAGACAACAGTCAGTAATAATTGTTATGTATTAAAACAAACTGTAAATAAAACAAACTCTTGTTTTATTAACGGCCATTCAAAAAACAGCGACTTTTCAGATGTTGTAATAATATTTCTTATAGGGTCTGTAGGGAGGGTGGGTTCTAATCTCTTCGGATGAAGCCCTCGTATAATTATGATAGAACTTCACTTAAGGTAAGTTCGTTTAATCATCAATTATACTTTGGGCTTCATCCTCGAGATTAGAGAACAATTGTAGATGTTGAAAGAGATGGAAATATTATTGCAAAATCTTAATTAATAATAATCCCAACATAATGCTAAGCATCGATTTATTGCAAAATAAAAATTTCTCTCACAGTCACCTTGAGAAAAAAAACAATGTACAACTCACATTGTTATCATTCAGCATATTATTGCCACAATTTAAAAAATAAATGTTACTTCTTTAATAAGATTTATCATGAGAACTAAAGAACCCATAGTTGGCTTTTGGATAAAAGAGAAAAATTAAATACTGAAAAACCCCAAATGGATAAAGCTAATTCGCTTGGATCATTATGGACAACTTTGCTGTTATAAAGTTTACCAAAAAACGTTAGAGTCACACTCCACCCAGCAGTAAGTATTTCTAATTAAATCTTTGTTGACACCGAGCCTGCTGGCGGCAAAGGTGCTCGCGTGTCGGGTAGAGTGGGCAGAGAATGTGGAAGTGTCAATACCGCTTGCATTCAGGGTAGACTTATCCACTTGCTTGAGGGTTTGACTGCCAACCGAATGGAATGATTTTCTGCTACTGATAAATAGGTTATAAGTAATTTGGTGGTGTTATGTATTTTAACAATGCATTGGCAGGACAAATATCTGGTTTAATGTCCTATAATGGAATGATAAGACAGGACTGATGGGTGCCTAACCTGTGGTTCTTTATAGTTCCTGGTATCTTGATATGTATCGAATCAGAACAACAATGTAGGTATTTGAGTATATGTGACAATGTCTGGACTATGTGAGCTGTGATTAGGACTAGTAAGGTCACAGTCTTTTCGCAAACTGATCTAAAGGCAGATCCTAATTTGGGTATACACTTTTCCAAGTAGTCTAGTACGATGGAGGTATTCCAAGTAACCTTATACTTGGGTCGGAGTTTGAAAAAATAAAATAAAAACCTTTTAACAGTCTATTGAGTCCATCATCGGTCGATACTATCGATTCTATAATTAAGGATAGGGCTGACTGGTAACAATTCAGTGTCCCGTATTTGGCTCATGAATTGAAAGCATTTTCTTAAAAAAGCAAAGCATAAGCATAGCATAACCTTTTTTTTTTGTATTGAAAAAAATAAAATAAACCAACGTTTAAAAACTTCTGAGTATTGAACTATTGAATGTAACTGTAACATAAAGATGTACAAATGCTATCTAATGAACTGGATGGCACACTTCTTTCGAAAGGTTCCCTGATAATTTTCCGGTCATAAGTCTGCACACTGGAAGCTTCGTTGTGCTGTTAGGAACATAATTCAATGGTTTATCACTCGGCTTAAAAATTAAACAGTCAGGAACAATCAGTTGATATTACAACGGAAACCACGGTTGTGTAGACCAATAAGGCACTACAACTATCCCTTGCGCTTTATCCGTTCTTATTTTTCGTAGAACCTTTGCGATAGCAGTTTATAGGCAAAGCGTTTACTGCACGGGTCCCAGGATCTCTGAACCAAGACACAAAGTCAAGACACTTCGTCTGGTTGCAAAAAAGGCTCTATTTTGGGACTGCCAAAAGTCTAAAATTATGCGATCAAAAGCTTGATTGCTTAATTCCCACTCTGTCTCAGGATGGAGTCACCTGGGTTCCGTGTCTGGTCGCTGGTTTTCTATCGAAATGATATTTGAAGCGTAAGTATATGAAAATATTTCTTTTTTCGCAAAAGTTCCAAATATTGGTTTTGGTCAATCTGATCAACTGAGGGAAACGAACGCCAACCACCCGATTGAAATACGAAATAGCCGTCGTGTTGTCAATCCTTAATAATATTTGGCATTTGCAAAATTTTGACGCAAATGTTTTTAGACCAAAAAACGCAGCTAATAACCTTAAAAAAAAAAACATGTGTTTTATAGCCTCTTCAGAGCTCAACTGGCCCCTTCCAGGTTTTAGCTTGCAGCGGAAAAGATTTCTAAGGTGTAAGTATTTTGACTAATGGGATTAGTCGCCTTTATTATGGATTATTCCACCATTGCATATTATCTTGTAAATTATTAGGCAAGCAATTGTAACTATCATAGTCTCCTAACTGTAAAAGAGCAAGATATTTACACCTTTCGAAGTCTTAGCGAAGAGGTTAGCAAGCCGACCACACGTGCGTAATACCGAATGAAGCAACGCTGAAGCTTGCTCAATTTATACAATTCGGTAACTATATTTATTTACTTATTAATTCTTAATTGCACAATGAAAAAAAAATACAATTGGCGGACTTAATGCTTAAAGGCATATATATATATATATATATAAATAATTATATATTTTTTGTATCAATTACGAATCCAAGATGAGTTCATTGGTTTGATGAAGAAAAAACAGCTCTTTTATGCATTAATAATAAAACCTAATTACTCAAAATAATGTCTTAGTTTGACTTTTATCATCCAAACATTCTTGACAATTAGGCGCTATACAGCCCCGGTCATCTAAATGTATAGCTGACCTAATATGACCCCTAGATCTCAGCAGGGACATAACTGGTTAGAGTAATTTGGTAAACACTTAAGGGGCTGCCTCTAGTACATAAGCCAATTTAACATCTTATAAGTTCAGAGAGTTTCCCTGATAACTGAACCTTAGGTATTTTCTATAATGTTTATTAACTGAAACCAAAAAATAAACGTTGTTTAAGTCTAAAAAAGGCCATAAAATAATCCCTGAAAACTAGTTTTTAGGTTTAAAATTGTTCTGAGGTCCTTTAGCTTTAAGTTTTCAGTTTTTATAAATTTGTTTAGTGATTTTGAATTCATTATGGAACGAGATTTACCATCTTTCTTTTTAACAAGAAAATAACTTAATAAGAATTGGCCTACACGATTCTGAAATAGCCCTAGACGCTATTAGATCAACAATGGCTTCATTATAAGTTATACCTTTTTTCTGTCTTTTACAGTTTTTGGAGGTCTTGGGATACTCTTTTGTATTACTGGCTTATAAAAATGGGATAGCGTGACCCTTTAAGCACGTCATAATGGTATATCTAGTCATTTGTTATTTGACACCATTGGTTGTAAAATAAAGACAGGAGACCAGAAAAAACTTACCCAGTCTACTGTCGCTGCTAAGGGCGTTGCCTGAACCGCTGCTGCGGTGGTGGCGGGGCCAGAGGAGGCGGTGGCGGTTGCGCTGCCGTGCACCCCTTTGCGGCGCGCCGCGGTCTGCGCTTGAGTGTGCGAGACAAGATGTTGTGTCCTCTTGGCAGGCTGCCTGCTGTTCGCCAGCCGAGGTTTCAAATTAAAAATTGTGAGGCTGGGGACGCGATGTTGTCCTTGCCTATCATAGTATCTGATAATGCAGCCTTAATCTCTGGGTTCAGAATCGGCGCAGATAATCTTTAACTATTGACAGGTACAGGTAACAGGAGATGCCGGTAGAGCTCTTTTCTCCTCGTAATAGCGATATGCTCCCATCGAAGGGCGATATCTTTCTGAATATTATCACCCATCTTTTTAGATTTTTATGGGGTCGCCCAGTAACTCAAGGATATTCTCGTGTAGTGGGCATTCATCGGCCGAAGCCGTAACCGGCGTGGGGGCCGCCTAGGCGGGTTCCCTAACCTCCAAATCCACCTTTTAAGCAGGTGGGCCAAGTTGTTCCCTCGTAGCAATGGACTCTGTCAACGGCAGTTCTGAGAGGTCTTGGCTATCAGGAAGTAGTGCATAAAATATAATATTTTATTATTTTGCACGACTAATCAATACCATAAATGGATTGGATTAGTATAATAATTACGCAAACAAAATTACTTACAAAGCGATGGTCGCTAAGTATTTGTTTCAATCGTAATACCACGAGTGCATGGTTGATTAGTTCAATACCATTAAAATGGATTGGATTGGTAGGTATAATTACGCAAACAAATTCACTTACAAAGCGAATTTCCCTAAGTATTTGTATAAATCGTAATACCTATTTACTCTTAACTATTTCTCTTTGAATAATTTGAAACATTTAAAGAATTTAAGATAGGAAACCCTGAAAAAAAAACATTCGGTCTTGGGCTCAGACGGGACTCGAACCAGCGTCTTCCGCACTCAGGGCGGCTGCACTAACCAACTGGGTTTCCTTTCTTTAGTAAGATGATAATGCATTATCCCTAATGCTATGGTAAAAATAACAGGTTTGAAGCATCTATTGAATCATGCATGACCTTTATTTTAATCGAATTTAATTGACTTTCATTTCATTCGTACGATTCTTAGATACTGCTCATCAATTACTCACCATTTAATAGCTTGATGTTACATAGCAGTATTCGCACGGTCATTTTAAACACTGTAATTTATTTGACTTTTAGTCGTGCGATTTTAAGATACCGCTCATCAATTACTCGCCATTTAATAGCTTGATGTTACATAGCAGTATTCGCACGGTTATTTTAAAAAAGTGTATTTGTACATACCTTGAATCGAGAGCACAGGCGACGCGTTATATTACTGGAGCTATTAAGTAGGTCTAGAAAGCTTTTTGCGTTTTCGCATCTTCTTTTCGATCCTCCTAATTTTGCGCCTAATGTATGTATTCAGCGCTATATTCGTCACTTTTTCTTTTCGTGTAATGTAACTCCGAAATGCGGGTAGAATGAAAAAAATATCGGAGCTGAGAGCAGTGTAGACTAGCGAAGCACTAAAACGCGAATGACGTGACAGAAACGACTGCGTACTAGTAGGCTTTGGGTTGCTAGTGTAAAAGACAAAATATCCCTATTTTACTGTCAAAATATTCTTATTTTATTTTTACATTAAATTTAATGTATATTTAAACTATAGTGTTAGATTAGCGAGTAGTTATGCGAAACTACAATTGTTCTCTAATCTCGAGGATGAAGCCCAAAGTATAATGGCCATATAAGGGATACGAATAAGTAAGTGATAAAAAGAAGAGATAAAAAAACGAAATACCCAACAGTACAGATAAATTTCAAACTGTGACTATGATGTTTTTTGACACCAAACCTAACTGTTTACGTTGCGAACGAGAGTGAATCTTTTGGAAGATGAGGTCCTAAACGATGGATAGATTAAGTTGCAGAGACTTTGGATATGCCCGATATAGTAGCTCGTTGATAAAAGGACCAACAAAGAAGATAAGAGAAGTGTAATATTTATTATATGTCATTATTTAATCCCAAACTTACGTTGACAGCCTTGTGCACGTGAGGTCTATGACACGACACCGCCGCGGAGGTGACATTCGATCGGCATTTGTCTATACCGTATCCCATGATATTAAAATAAAAAAGAGGTCTAGATAGGTTTATGTCAGTACCGATGCGAAGTCAAAAATTGACCCCTGGCGCACCTATAATTTGACTGTGTGAACTAGATAGAATGATTACATACTAGAGCGTAAACGAGACAGATGCATGTTGTGAAGTGTCGTCTCAAACTGTCAATGTTTTGCTCAGGTGATCGAAAGTTATGATTTCGGGTGCCACTTTCTTTCCACCCTATCTACCTCTTATTATCGGGAACCCGTCACTTGTCCGAAATTTACTAGTCCGAATTTCATTTGACTGAAAACTATTGACCAACATTTCATTTGCCAGATGTATTATTTGACATATTTTTAACCCGTCGAAGTCTCTTTTGACATAAGTGTCGTTTAACCGAAGTACGTTAAACCGAATTTCACAATAAACTTTTTACTATTGCCCGAAGTTTTTGTTCAACTTTTTTCATTTACCAGATGACTTATTTGGCATATGATCACTTTGCCTAAATCACATTTTACCGAATATTACTAGACCACAACTACTGTACGATAACGTTCAACGTTTCGTTAACGTCAATTTTCAGGGATTTCAACTTCAGGGCGAATCCGACTCAGTCAACCCCGACACCACGTGGTACTTGTTTTGCCCTACCCCAAGAGTGTTATTTAAAAGCGCGTAGGCATGGAGGGGTGAGGCGGCCCGCGGGCTGAGGAGCAGGTGGCTAAGCGCGAGGCGCCGCGGCTGAGGCTGGCCGGCGAAGCCGGCCAACAAGCCGAAGCTTCGGTGCTGAGCGAAAGCCATCTGCGACGATTAGCACGCGAGGAACCGCCGGAGCCCCGTAATGCCGGAGCCGTGACAGAATTCTTGTGTTTTCTCTAAACTTGCATGTTGAATACTTGCATGCTGTTTGCCTGCGTAAATTCTGTCAATTTTTTTATTTTATTTTAAATCCAAAAATTCCTTGTCTGCTAACCCGTAGCTTTTTTATGATCGTTTGGTAAACTAAAAATATGGCAATCAAAACAGTGGTCTAATGATTGTTCTGTAAAACAATACTTCGGACAAGTGTCATTTCGGCCAATCATCACTTCGGGAAAACGTTCTGTGGCCTAATAAAACGTCTGGCAAACGAAAAAAATCCAGTTGATAATTGGTAAACTGATACAGTGGCAAACGTGATTTCGAGGAAATGAAAAAATGCCGAACGAAAAAAAGCGAAACGTTTTCGGGAAAATGAAATTCGGGAACAGAAAATTCGGTCTTATGATAGGTAACCCTTATTATCATATCTTAATATCACTGACCGTATCAATAGCAATCTAAGGCCAACGTTATCACGTGTAAGGGCAGGTCGTGTCGTGTCTACGACTACTTACACGAAATTGCAGTTTCAGTTCATAATTCCCAGACTTTTTAAATGTTGCAAATGATCACTTGCCATAGTAAGAGTTCATGCCGGGTCAGAAATGGTGGGAACGCGCGAACGGTGCTCTAGTGATGATTTTTTTCCAGACATCTCCGTGCTTCGGAAGGCCGGTCACGCAGTCGACTTGTCTGTCTGCGAAATGCCGTTTTCTTTAATACTTTCTGTTTCAGAACTGTAGTTTGATTTCTGATCTGTCCTTCAATGTACCTATCCTTCGACAAGTTGGAGATTTTCTCCATGAAAAGCGTTTTTTAGAGAATAACTGAGTTAGGTCACGAGGTCACTCAAGGGTAAATGGAAAATTTCATGGAGTAAAAAAATAATCTTGGGAAGCAGAAAGTTTTCTTTGAACATTTATTTGCGTTTCTTTATTAAGTATTTAATATCATTTATTCGTCTAGTCACCCTCTCTCATTAAACATAATTAGACAAGACAAGAAAGTGACATTCTAGTTATTTAACTATTCTAGATTCGGCCGTCACTATCTGCTCAAACTTTACTAACTTTTGCCTTTGTTTCTCCTAATGGAGTGCTTAAAATAAATACATAGACACACTAAATATACTAGAGCCTTCACTGAACTGTGAAGATTACCCCAGCCCTCCCAACCTAATTCGACACGGCATCCCGATCCAGCATTCCGGCAGATTAATCGCAGCATTGTTCTGCAGCTCATACCAGGTATACAACTGGCCTATCTACATCTAACCAGCTATACGTCTGCACAGTATAATCTTACAGTAAGCTATCTACAAACAAACGTGCCACTCTCGGTTTGAATGTGTGCGTGCACGTCGCGCGCCGTGTCGCGATATCACGCACACGCTAGCATAAAATAGGGAGGCGGCAGTACGGACGGGCTGTGCCGCGTGTCTGTGTGCACGCTAGGCTAATAACTCGGCGGGCGGCCTTAGATGATAGCCTACTGTATGGTTTATACTGTGACGTCTGTCTGTTTGTGTCGGAACCATATCCCGAGCCGCCTAATTGTCGCATTGTTGTGGCGCTGGGAATCAGAGGGATATAATTCAGACGGCAACGTTGATTTAAATTCTTTTGCAGTAGCTATGATGAATGACTCAGGGGATCTGTGGAATAATTTGCGTGACATATCTCCGAATTTCGTAACGTCACTTAAAGTAAGGCTCAATTAGTTCTACTAGTGTATTGCAGACGTCATCACTTGAACGCTGTTTTTGTTATGAATCTTTATAATTGGGGTATAGATCGGCATTACGAGACCACCTTTTTATCAAAATACTGTCGTACTCACCATTATGAATGCACAATTTTAATTAAATATTGCTGTCATAACGACGTACAAGAATAATACCATTTTAGTACTGGATGAAACTCGTTATAGTGAAAACTAAACTTTTGAGACATAGATGAACCAAACCGCTCTTTGATATACTTTTAACTTCATATTTACCTACTTTGTTTCTTTTTAATATCATAAAGTTAGTGAAAGCTTATTATTTCTCATCAATGAGTTTAATAATAATATCTACCCATTATGCCTGAATGCTTTATGCTGCACACAAACAAAGCGCACAAAAACTTTTCATCATAACTAGTTTTTTACAACTAGTTCATTATCACTAGTTTGGAGAAGGAGTCAAAGCTATCGTCCGCTCAATCTATTCGTTTTAACGGTCGATTGAACACCTCATTGATATTTCTTCACGCTTAAAAGATGGGGGAAAAACTGATAGTCATCGGTTATCATTGTTATTGGACACTTTTGTCTACCCTCCAATGTTGTTAAAAGTAACACCCGTGTATTTTAATGGACTGAAAAACACGATCTAGGAGAGGAGTAATTCTGTATGAAAAAGCTTTAAGGAGAATGTGTTCAGAATTCACCATATTCACGAGGACAGGCTACGTCCTCAAGATCTAAAAGATGATGGTGCGATTGGTCCACCTTAGGTCAGACTAGTCTACCAGCCACTAGTCGTGCACTAGTGTGGTCAGTGAGTCATGATATTTAAGCACATTCATATTTGCCGAGCACAATGATGTATTTATTTACAAGTTGACATAATTACAATCCAAGTCTTGGACGATTATCTAAATACTAAATACTTCAGTAAAATACTGATTACTTACATAGAGAAACTTGATTTAGTTAAAATTAAAACTCGTGACTATGTTATTGATTAGGCAGCTATGAAGCATTCAGATAAAATCGTTAATGTCCGTTTGATTGAAGCTATCTTGATAAAATAATTCATTTTGGTTAGTCGGCATCGGCATCGGCAAGCAAACGCGGTCTCAATTAGGTACTTCGCGGGCAAAAAGACCGCCCCGTCCCGTCGTCTGCAAAGCGCCTTACAGCGCGGTCTTGCCCACTTGAGATATTTTATGGTCACAGAAAGCCCTCACCCTCTTCTTGTTTTATTTTCGCAAGAAAAAGCATGAGCGTGAGACAGTTCACCTTTTGGCATCTACAAGTTTAGCATTTTTAATGGAGTATCTTTTACTAAAGATCCGAAAAGACATTCGGTCTTGGCTTCAGGCGGGAATCGAACCCGCGTCTTTACAAACCGGGCGACTCAAGTCTAGAATTTTGTTTTAAACAACACTGTAGACAATGTACAAAGTAAAAAGAATAAAATTGGAATTTCTTGCATTTCAGAACTGTGTGTATGTGGACTATTGTGTACCAACCCATTTGGCACTGTCCGTTGTTTGCAGATGCTATAGTAGGTACGCCAAGTGCCCCCGGACCCTAAGCCCAGTCCCACGGCCATTGACGAATGGTCCCCCAAGCGGGCCCGTAATCGAACTTCCGCCAGTGTCCATCACCTGATACCCATCTCCATTCAAACTTCAACCTTAACACAACTGCATAAAACACAAATTTAGCTACGAATATCGCTTGTGTGCATTCTTGCTTACATCAATCAGCTGATTTAATTCCACTTGTTATTCAAATTTGGATCTTAGTTCGACGCCATAAGGTTTATATCGCTTGTGTAGCCGATTTTATGCCTAGGTTTTCTCTATTAGCGATAACAAGTGGGCTCGATCGCGTTTAATGAAAAATCAGTGTAATGGCCGCGCCTTCTCGGAACAGCTACAAAGAATACTATACTATGTCGCTATACTCGTAGTTGAAGGTACTAGGTAGCTATTTGTATCGACCCCTCCCTCAGTACACTAGGCTCCACCGATTTGCCAGTGCTCCAAAGGATGAAATAGTACTTTGGAGTTGGTTGAATCCCTCAAAAACCAGTGTCGTGGTGGCGCCTTTTGACACTATTTTGTACAATTTTTATGTAAATGTTAATGCTAAGTTCAGTGTCTAATAAAATTTTCTTACTTCTTTCTTTCTGGCAAAACCTTACTATAAGAACTACTTTTTTAAATAAATACATACTAAGGAGTAGGTACTTATTAAATTAAATTAAATTAAAAATCATTTATTTCGGGCATGACCCATAAGTTGTTAGTAACAATGGAACCTTATTCTAAGTTAGTAAACCTAAATCTAAACACAAACAAAATAAATATATTTGTCGGCGCGAGGTAGGCCGAGCGGTAGGCAACTCGTCACCGGCATCTTGTATGGGGGCTTCCTTGTCGGTAAGCAACTCAGAGAAACTCAAATAGCAATCCACTCTAACTAATTTGGAATCACACACTTAGGTAGGAGAGTACGGTGAACATGACAGGTTCGATAATAAACAAAGCAAAAGTAGTGAGCGTATCGGAATCCATTGTTCGACTCTGTCCTCGTGAAAGCGCGCCAAAACTGCTAAATCGATACTAGCGCCACCACACTGTGTTCACTGCACTTTGCCACCAAAATCGACCAATCAGAAAAGAGTGCCGTGTCATCCAGAGACTAAAGCAGTCTATTACTCTACTCTATGGACTTAAGTGTGAAAAAACGTAATGTTGCCAGGTGTGCGCGCGAATTGACAATGTCGCCAAATATGCGCGTGACGACACGGCCAGCCTGACTAGTTACACGTCCTCGTGTATACCTGTAACAGACACATAGTACAATAAAACAAATAGGGCAACTCGGCCCCCGAGTTAGCAAAAATTACCTGAACATGTAGGGCTGTCGCTACGCGAGCGGTAACGGTACGCGAGAAACGAAACACTTAGGTGCGCACGGACTTACATACGGTTCGGCTACGAGTGCCGCGACTTGAGTATCGTTAGAATCAATAAAACCGTCCGTGAGCCAGCTCAGACGCACTCACAAACAAGCAGCACTCGCTGCGTATATATGAAGTTGCCATACTGGTTATACTGTGACAAAACGCACACACAGCTTGCATTATTTGCGCGCTCGGCTAGCCCTGACTAAAGGGTTAAAACACATGTCAAGATTAATTGATCAAAAGAAAACCTCAATGTAAACATACTACGTGTATAGTAAACAAAACAACATCTACACACAAACACTCTTAAATTCTCAAACACAGCTCAATACATTGTCAATCATTTTCTCACTAGGTCCCCATGGACCATCAACCACTAGGTCCCATGGACCAACCAAAAAACCACCAGGTCTCCATGGGCCAACCACAATGTCCCCATGGACAAACCACCAGGTCCCCATGGACCAACCACAATCTTTTTTTTTTTTTCATTTCATTTCAATGTCCCCATGGACATACCACCAGGTCCCCATGGACCGACCACAATGTCCCCATGGACATACCAACAGGTCCCCATGGACCACTCACGCTGCACGGCTACAGCTCTCCAGGTCCACATCACGCCCAGAATGGTCATGAGTCGACCGCAGTTACAACTACGGTGGAGCCATGTAGCACGCACACGCATCTCAAAAACCAGGTCCCCATGGACCAACCACAATGTCCCCATGGACAAACCACCAGGTCCCCATGGACCACTCACGCTGCACGGCCACAGCTCCAGTTCCACATCACGCCCAGAATGGTCATGAGTAGACCGCAGTTACAACTACGCTGGAGCATGTAGCACGCACACGCGACTCAAAATAATTCACCATGCATGAGTGTGTGTGTAAGTAACGAAATCTCTAATTAGGCACTATCAGGTACGTTACTTTGAGGCATTCTTCTAAGGCGATAGTTAGCACATTTATAACTTCGATTAGTCGAACCAAATCATCAACAACCCACTTATCAAATTTTGCCTTATTTATTACAGTCAAAAGACATAGCAAAACCTCATATTTCTTTTTTTTTTTTAAAGTAGGCACTACTTTTAATAATGCGAGTCGCTTGTTGTCTTGCTTCCGTAATATCAATCTCGGTTTCGGTATCTGATTAAATCCACAAGCATAATCTCAACACGGGAAATAATTCACACCATGCAAGCAAACGTGCAATTTGGTCATGAATACGCACTAGGTACCTATATCTCGCTCGCTCTTGAAGACTAATAACTAAGCAATTAGCGTATTGTGTCATTTACTCGCAAATGGCGGCAGCAACAAGAATGAAAGTGACAAAGCGATACAAAAGTTATCGTGTTGTTAAAGAGCTGTTCAAGTGTTTATGAATAAGAAGGTAAGGCGTTAGTTAGGCTCAATTATGGACTAAACATGTCAGACCTTCATGTAATTTTTCAATTCACCTATTTTGTCCCCCTCCTCGTGTGACAAACTATTATTAAGCAAACTAAAACTCCATCAACAAAATATCATTGGTTATCTCGTAATGCAAACGGAATGTCTTTATTTAACAATCTACAACTTTGGTCATTGAAAACTGCCATGATATTTTTTTTTCATTACCGCGACTATGCGTCCAATAAATTAAAGTCAGTTCTAAGTTTAAAATATCCGCACTTTTCACAATATCATACGGCATAGGTGCATAGGTAGGTAGGTACTCTTGTGCGCTAAAAATAAGAAATATCAAATGTAAACAATGCCTGTCAACTATGGTGCATACGATTTGTACGCGCGTTTATACGCACTTCCGAAAACCGGCTAGTTATATTTTGCTTTACAAGACAACATTCAACACATCAAAATAAAAAGGGTACGACTCACCTGATTGAGTGAGCTCACCTCAGACACCATCATACCATATTTCGCAAAAAATTGACCCGTAACTCTAGTTATTAACCGCTAGCGCGCGCAGGGGTCAACGCCCGCTCGCAACGCAATTACGCACTGTTGGTTGTTTACTCTTTTGATGCAATGGGAAGCAATGTGGCCGTGTTCTCCACGACAGTGCTTGAATACGACGATGATGGGGCTTGAGCAAATCCCACTTCTGATGTCGGCGCGAGGTAGGCCGAGCGGTAGGCAACTCGTCACCGGCATCTTGTATGGGGGCTTCCTTGTCGGTAAGCAACTCAGAGAAACTCAAATAGCAATCCACTCTAACTAATTTGGAATCACACACTTAGGTAGGAGAGTACGGTGAACATGACAGGTTCGATAATAAACAAAGCAAAAGTAGTGAGCGTATCGGAATCCATTGTTCGACTCTGTCCTCGTGAAAGCGCGCCAAAACTGCTAAATCGATACTAGCGCCACCACACTGTGTTCACTGCACTTTGCCACCAAAATCGACCAATCAGAAAAGAGTGCCGTGTCATCCAGAGACTAAAGCAGTCTATTACTCTACTCTATGGACTTAAGTGTGAAAAAACGTAATGTTGCCAGGTGTGCGCGCGAATTGACAATGTCGCCAAATATGCGCGTGACGACATATTAAAAGCGGATTTTCTGAGCAGCTGGTGTTAGGTGCACCAGTACCCAGTGCCGCAGCATGGAGCTGTCCTCCCTCACGGCCACGGTGTTCAGGATGCTGTTGGTGCTACCCCGCACCCGCCGCATCAGGGATGCGATGCGCTTACGCACTAAGTATCGCGTGGAAGCCGTCCACTCGCGCTTCGGCAAACATCCCCGAGGCGCTGCAGTGGCGCGGCAGCCTCAACAGCAATCTGAATCCGTTATTATACTGGACACGCAGAGCGTTGAAGGCTTTCTGTGTATAATATACATAGGCATCTTATACATAGGCGAGATAGATGAATCCAGATGTTCATGCACCCGAACGTATTTTGTATTGTGCGGTGATCGAACCCGCGACCTCTTGGGTAGTAGCTAGCTTCTTAAATATACCAAATCGGTCATCATCATTTGAAGTGGAGTAAGTCGTACTTCAATGTCTGTTTTCATCATCCTACTAATATTATAAATACGTAAGTTTGTATGTGTCGATGAATGTATGTGCCGTGTTGCTCTTTCACTTCAAATGCTTAAAAATAACGTTTGTTGTATGGCAAAGGGCCTTTGACATTCAAATTCAATATTTCTTTAACCATTACACAGTACTTTCGAATCGTCAAGAATCTTAATTTTCCCCTTTAGTATTTTGACTTTATTTTGATTTAACTATTTATTTTGACAGTTAATAAGACAACTACATATAATTTTGTGAAATTTACAAGCTTACATCTGTAACCGCTAAGATAAGATAAGATACGTTTTTTTTTAATTTGGATAGTTCATCATTTGACCGCGATGTCACTTGATGGAAAGCGACGATGCGGTCTACGATGGAGCATGCTTGTCTAGAAGAAACCTATTCACTCTTCGCTTGAAGACTCCTAAATTGTACTCTTCCGGAAACACTGACGCCGGCAAGGCGTTCCACTCCTTAGCGGTACGCATGATGAAGGTTGAAGCAAAGCGCTTCGTGCGTATGCGTGGCACGTCCACTGTAAAGCGGTGACGCAAGCCAGTGCGTCCGATGGTGGAAGGGGGAAGGAGGAATTATGTTGTCCAACTCCAGGGCACACTCTCCAAAATGCAACCAATAAAAAGTAAAGTAGTAGTAGGTATTTATTGTTATAGCGGAAACAGATAAACATAATTTGTGAAGCTTTCTAGCTATCACGGCTTTTGATATACAGCCTTGTGGCGTAGACACACACAGACAGTCAGGCAGGCTTAGTATAAGGTCCCGTTTTTAACTTTAAGGTACGGAACCCTAAAAAATAAAGGAAAGACTCAGATCCGATAGCAAAAACATCAATGACAAATAACTTCACTGGCCACTAGCGCCACCAATATTTTTTATGCATTGGTTTATTTCAGATATTTGAACATTAACTATTCTATTAAGATCACACAATAAGTTTCTTTTTATATTTCAAGATATTAGCGGAACAAGTTAGAAGGAATTTGTAATTTATGCTTAAACTAGCTCTCCCGGCGAACTTTGTTCCGCCTTAAGGGCAATAAATAAAAAAAAGTAAAATAAATAAAAGTATCCTATGTCCTTCTCCTGGCTCTAAACTACCTCCATGCCAATTTTCAGCTAAATCGGTTCAGCCGTTCTTGAGTTATAAGTGGAGTAACTAACACGACTTTCTTTTATATATATAGATAGATTGGCCACTTTCAGCATAAATCTTTTTTTTTAGGAGCATTTATCATATTAGGAATTATCTTTATTGTTATCATTATATTAAAATTTGTAATAGGTATAACTCATTTCAGATCTTTGACCATCTGAATTATTTAACACTATAATGTAGGTAATGTAAAATGTTATAATTGACAAGTGAATAAATCTAATCCACAGGAATTTTATTTCAAGGTTTTTCTCAACACTACGATTACATCACATCAGTGGACTTAAGTAGGTATATTGAGGGATATCGGAGAATTGGTATATAAGTCCCAATATTTAGTAGTTACCCTAATTTATAATGATGGTTTAACTTAAGTCACTTTTGTTTATGTTCACTTTTTTTATTTATTAATAGTTGAACTATCAACATTGATATCCTGTTTATGCATGGACTTAAAATATTTTTGAGATCTTTGAATGTAAGTAATGTGTTGCCTGAAATGAATGCTTACTTATTCTGCCCGCTTCCCCGCTTCCGCTACTTCCGCCGTCACAGTTAACATAACAGAAGGTTATCTGAGGCCGCCCGCGGAGTTATTAGCCTAGCGTGCACACACGTGCACGCCGTTCTGTATAAACCGCGCTTCAAACACAAGCACCGTGAATGAAACCTCGGAGTAGAAAAAAACAGTGGAAGTGCAAATTAGGCGTGGCACGCGTGCCAGCCACAATTATGCGTAGCTACGCGTACTTGGTCCCAGTCGTGTTCTCACATCGCATCGAGTTGCTCGTCTCGCGACAACTTAATATTTCCGTAGTTATGGCGTAATGCTCCATTTTTTAGTGCAAAAATAATAGTAGGATAAAAAAACTTGAAAATGTAGGTCTTTCCTACCATCGCTAAATCGCTAATTTTATTTGTTTTCTAATAAAATCTTGTTCATTTCAATAGCCATACCTAATAATATATTATAGATATCGACCGCAAATATAACGCAAATTTCAATCTTATTGCTCATACAATTGAATGTATAATTGCTTCCACTGAGAATACCGCCATCTATGTTCGAACAACGGAATTAACTCTTCAATTGAAACTAAATTGACATTAGATTAGAAAAAGTCGACTTTTTTCTTTGTAGTGCATTATATGACTTTCAATATATTTGTGTGAGTTTGGCGACAGCGGTTCCTTCACTAATGTTGTTGCATTGCACTTCCACTGTTTTTTCTGTTCCGTGAATGAAACGCGCTTCAACGTGCCAACTACTTGCGCCGTATTACATAGCTTCACAAGATTGGCTGCGAGACTGCGACCTCGCAGCGCAGAGCGCAGGCTCCGGCGAATTGAACGAACGTGCGCGCGAACAGGCGACCGACGCAACACGCCGCCATTCTGACGTCATCCAGGCAAGCAATATTGTTATTTGACATTTAAAGCTTTTATAGTTTATCGGGTTACATTCGTTACTCAGTTAGTGCTGAGATACTTTGGAAGCAGAAAATAAGAAACATGTGGTGACCTATGGAGAAAATTGGGAGAGACCTTTGCTCAGCAGTGGGACAAAATAGGTTAAAAAAAGAAACATATCTTACAAACTATTAGTAATACCTAGAAGTTTTTCTTTTATTTATTCTTGTATGATGCATTTAATTTCTTTCATACCATTCACTTTTGAAAGGGCTGGTTCCAATAATGATGTTTTGTGATTGTAATACTACCACAAGGATTGATAAGTGTCGCAATCAGGCGAATGCTCATGAATCTTGCCGGTTTTTTCCAGCACAGAAACAACTTTCCTTTGCTTCGTCACATTTAATATTTATTGTTTACATTTAATATTATGGTATTCGTGTTTATTATCAAATATGTTTTGTTTGAAAATTAGATTTGACGATTTTAAAGTACTTTGTAACAGATCTATTTGAATTAAGTTTTTTTGATGTAACTCTATTATTGGTATGCTCCGTAAAGAAAAGTTAGAATATTATTGTTTTCAGGTGATTCTCGCTGTTATCAAGTATGTCTACCGAAAAAAATTTTGGAGTGAACAACAAAAAACATTTAATCAAGGTAGGTATACCTACTCGCTTTAGTAGCTGGTTACTTTATATACAAGCTGGATACCATTTCGTATGGAGAGTATTTAGGATGTTGATACCCAAAAGGAATGAAGGACGTTTGATGAAATCAACAATTCTTGCTTCTCCAAGTTAAATAAAATATAATTCAATCATATGCAACGTTCCGTTGCTTCCGTGCTAAGGTCGCAGTGGATGGAATGTTTCAGTGATGCGCCGACCACTAGTGACGTGCGTAATCAGAGAGTTTCGGGTACCAATATAATATACCTGTATCCTCTAGCTTACTATAATTATATACTAACATAACATAACATAACATACCCTCACGACCATATCCCTAATGGGTTAGTCAGAGGCGCACTGATTATTGCCGTCATGGTGAACGGAACATTCAGGAGCCCACATTTCGCCAAGGGAATTTGAACCCAACGTGGCAAGGGGCGAGCCTACCGCCGTTATCCGGGTTGCTTGGGTTTTATATCGGTGTTTTCCATCACCGGAGAGTTAGCCGCAAACTTTACAATGAACACAAAGTTGGTGTGTTCCGGCCGGGTTTGATCTCGGGACCATCGGGTTCCGAGCCAGAGTGTTTAACCACTGGGCCACGACGCTCTCAAATAATTATAATTATATACTGTATGTTGAAAATAGTTTTTTGCATCAATGCACTTTGTCAAAAGTTATCTATTATTTGGTTGCTTTATCAAAACGTGTAGTTAGATGAAATTATTAGTGCATGATTATTAAAATCTCATTCTAAATTAACTGCTACAATATGTGTTTTCATAAGATTAATACACACATCAAAACTGTCTAGGGATGTCATTTTTCAAATATTTCATAAAGTTAAGTTTGTTCACAAGTTGAGCATTATCTCAGAATAACGCGAGGACAGAGGCATAAGATAAATGATAAGAATATTACAAAAAAACGTTTGTTTTTGCTAAAATTTTTACACCTTTTAAAAGAAAAATCTGTCTTTTTTTTGTAACGTCCTTACGATTGTACAATAATGCTACTACAATGAATTTCTTTAAAGAATCTGAAAGGGCAGATATAGCAGTTGGTGTGTTATAAAAATTTCTACGTTGGTATCCATATTTTAATTTTTACAGCCTCCCAAATAGCTATACTTTATATGAAAATGCTTGAGATATCCTTAGACACTTTTGAGCAGTGTACCTATTTATGTATTTAAATCCAAGGATTTTTAATACTATGAAAAAGGACACAATATGGTTTTTCAAATGAGAACTTTATCAAGTGTAATTTTGCAACGGTGTGAAAAGTGTAATTTTAAATGGTGTACTTACACATAACATAACCCACCGCCCCGGCGCAAAATATCACTACAATTCATTTATTTTCTTCAAATCCGTTCTTCAGTGTGATCTATATTAAATCGTAATACTATTTAGAAACACCTATACATAACAAAAATTTGTGTAATAAAAACAACTGAAGACTGAAAATTAATAATAGTACATGGCTTTTTAATCTGAACATTAAAATAAATTTCAATATCACCTATTATAATCGTACAGTAGTATTGCTTACTAGATCGATAAAGATTTTTTTTCCTGATACCTTCAACATTGAATGAATGCTTGTTTTTATCTGATAATAGGACACAAATACACAGTTGCGCAGTTGAGGCAAAGATGGACGCACCTTAGGGATACGTACCGCCAAGAGCTGAAGAAATTTCAGCAGCTTCAGACTCATGGAGATGATATAGAGGATGGCGGAGTGGTCCCTCAGCCCACCTGGCCGTACTTCGCACCCCTCGACTTCCTCCGAGCAGTGTACATATCCATCGCCGAGGAAGAGGAAGACAAGACAAATTCCAACAACTGCGGAGTACTGGTATTTTTTTTCAATTAACGTCGCTTTATGCCAATAAGCTGAATAAGCGCTCTTCTTGCTTAGCTTCTGATTTGTCTAGGTACCAACAAAGCTTTGAGTTGTTTTTTTTTCAAAACATTTGCAGCTTATTGTTACCTTAGCGTTATTTTATGTTAAATACCTTAATTCCTAACCTTTATGTTTTTGTGAGCTGCCTTCGTGAAAAATATTATTTAAATAAAACTTTATTAGTTAAGCGTCAAGTCTTATCATCAATCGCATGGTTTGTAGATTTTGCAATAACTGTTTGTTTCCCATAAAAAAATGAATGAACTGTATATTGAAAATAGATAACGACACTTCTAAACTTTAAAGAAGATCGGAGTAATGATTTAACTTTTATGTTATTACTCGACAGGAAGACAGCTCTAGTGACAGCGAACCCAAGACAAGAAGTGAAGTTGTGTGCAATAATAACGAAATCAGCAACGCCCCTGGCCCCGCTTCCCCGCTTTGCTCCACCAGCAACACTACTACTCAACAACCAGCAAAGAAACGTCTGAAGTCAAAACTCCGTGAAGATATGCATGCCGAACATTTAGAGATAGAGAAAAAAAGACTGAAGCTTCTAGAAATGGTAGTGCATAGACGAGATAACGAGGAGAAATCGGACAATTACCACTTCTTGATGAGTATTTTACCGGAGATGAACAAACTGCCGGCGATGAACAAGATGCGGTTACGTAATAAAATAAACCAAGCTGTAATGGAAGAAATGTCCCAGGTGCAAAATGACGAGCCTATACACACCAATGCTGCAGATTTTCAGCTAGACATTTCCGAACCTAGCGTAAATGATGAATTTGTTGTGAAAATGTCTCTACCAAAGGTGATTAGTTCAAGGGAAATGTTGTTTTTTGAATAGACAACGAAGACAATGCACCCTAAGCAAGAGCGAAATAATATGTTGTTTTAATGTATATTTGAACAGACGATAAAAAAAACAAACCAATTTGGAATATCACAAATTTAGAGATTGTTATGGAATACCACTAATGACCGATTATTTCATACCGTTCATTTAATATGCGGTGAGTACCAATATTTTGATGAAATAAACATTCGGAGTTATTAATTGGTTTCACTTTGTTAAGAAGCATTCCAGTTTAAGCCTTCGTCATCGCCTTCGAATGTTAGGACACGAAAAATGACGTGATTTCATTTAATTTTTCATAACCAGATAAGGACAATGTCTTCTCATTAAATTGTTTGTAAGTTTGTTGTGTTTTTTTTGATATCACTTAATATATTTCTTGCCATGTTATATGTTTACACCGTGAGAGGGAACAAAGCAGGTAAGTGAATATATCGATATATCGATAATACATAGTTTTAGTTTTAACAATTTAAAGGTCTTCCATCATTATCATCGTTAGCCGTCAGTTACATTACAATAACAACCACAAAGTAAATGTTTCTGTCAGATCTTAAAACCCTGCTGCTTCCCCTAAACTAAACCATCTTAAGCTATTTTATGGCAAAGGCAAATCTAGTAGGACAAGTCGTTGTCATTCGACGCGATGAGCCGTGCAAGGTGAATCGATTGCTGCCTCGCCGGTGTGGTCACCAGTGTCACTGAGCGACGTTTACAGGGGTATACTTGCTCCTCCAGGTCAATTACACCGAATGTCATCTACTGACGATGGAGACACATCATATTCATATTTATTTAATCATTATAACATCATCATCAGAGAAGTTTTTTTTTGTCTAGAATCAGTCTTATATTCATTATAACAACCTGTGTGTGTGGCACAAGCGCCGGTTAAGACTCAAAGTGTCGACGGTACGATTGCCGAAACTGCCGGGTTTATTAAGAGTTTTTGAGATCTTTGAATCTGTGCATAACACAAGGAATCTCACCTTGGGACCAGAGTCCAGACCAATTTTTGTTATCTAGCCAGATGCCAGATTTTTAACCTGATTTGTTTTCACGTCTGGTACTTTGCAGACGGCGGGGCCGCCAGGGGCGGATTCAGCCCTCAAAAAAGATGGTGGGCACAGCCACCAAAAATTAGCAAAGTGAGAGAGCGAGTGAATCCGTACCACGGAACAGAAAAAAAACAGTGGAAGTGCAAAGTAGGCGTGGCACGCGTGCCACAACTATGCGTAGCTACGCGTACTTGGTCCCAGTCGTGTTCTCACATCGCATCGAGTTGCTCGTCTCGCGACAACTTCATATTTCCGTAGTTATGGCGTATTGCTCCATTTTTTAGTGCAAAAATGATAGTAGGATAAAGAAACTTGAAAATGTAGGTCTTTCCTACCATCACTAAGTACTATTTTATTTGTTTTCTAATAAAATCTTGTTCATTTGAATAGCCATATAGATATCGACCTATAACACAAATTTAAATCTTATTGCTTATCAAATTAAATGTATAATTGCTTCCACTGAGAATAACGCCATCTATGTTCGAACAACGGAATTAACTCTTCAATCGAAACTAAATTGACATTAGATTAGAAAAAGTCGTAAATACTGTCAGCAGTAAAGCACAACAAATATTATCTGTAGAGTGTGAAGGTTTATTTCCGGATGTACGATCTGTGAACTAAGCTAATTTGGACTAGAATTGAAACGACAAATCAAACGACTTTTTTCTTTGTAGTGCATTATATGACTTACAATATATTTGTGTGAGTTTGGCGACAGCGGTTTGTTCAGTAATGTTGTTGCATTGCACTTCCACTGTTTTTTCTGTTCCGTGATCCGTAATGTTCCCTGTGTAGAAGTTTATTCTCATGGAAATAACTCAAACGTTGTTCTAGTATGATCTTTTCAAAAATCTTGCTCAGAGCTGGCAAGGTAGATATGGGCCAAAACTTACCAGGGTCCTGTTTATATAAAAAGAGGTACCACTTTACTGTGTTTCATCAAATTTTAATCTGGAAACACTTCTTCATCAACACAGTCCTTGAAAATGATGGCTAAGTACGGAGCAAGAGCATCTACTATATGACTAATCGTATTTACCGAAATACCCCAAAGATCGGTTGTATTATTTTCATTATTTAATTTGAACTCTTTCACGTAAAAACTACTGAATCAATTTTACACCTGGATAGCACAATGTATGAAAAAAACCTGTATTTTTAATCCAAAGTTCACGTGGACGAAGTCGCGGGCGGCCGCTAGTGTAAGATAGATTTAATTAAAGACGTAAGATAGTTTTAATTAAAGACAATTGTGGGTTTTTGGCAAACCCACTCTTATCACTAGGCAGCATATCGCTCTAAATTGAGTGTCTCCTTAATAAATTTCATCTATATCGTATGTACCTACATTCTGGCATTTAAAAATTCATTTATTCATATTGCAAGCACATTTAGTTCAAAAAAACCTGCCGGACTCGCGCAAGAAGGGTTCCGTAACATCATCGAGTCAAAAAATGCTTAAAAACAACGTTTGTTATAATATGGCTAAGGGGGGCCTATGATGTTAGCTTCATTTTTATTTATTAATCATTTTGAAAGGTATTATGAGTAAGACAACTACATTGAGGTAATTTTGTGAAATTTTCAAGCTCCAAGCTTTTTTCAAATTTTTTACACCAGTAATCGTTATTAATATTGACCAAAAAAATACGAGATAAAACAAGTTTATTGTTTGGTGACGCGTCTATTATTTTGTATTTGTTGTTAAAGCGGAAACCGATACAAACAGATAGATTCTAGCTATCACGGCATGAGATACAGCCTGGTAACAGACAAACGGAGGCTTAATATACAGTAATAAGATTCCGTTTTTAACTCCAAGGTACGGAACCCTAAAAAATAAGGGAAAGACTTAGATCCGATAAATTAACGACCGCAGTGGCAATAGCTCGTTCACTGCCCACTAGCGCCAGCAATAGTTTTTTATTCATATGATTTATTTTAGAGATTCAAACAAAAACTGTCCTATTAAGATCATGCAATAACATTTTTCTGCACTTTAACCCCCTTATTCATAAAAACTTAAACAGCTCTTATAGAACACGATAACTTTTGTATCGCTTTGTCACTGTCACTCTTGTTGCTGCCGCCATTTGCGAGTAAGTGACAGAACACGTCAATAGCTTAAACAATGCGTTAGCGTTGCGTTCGTTTTTATGAATAAGGGGGTAAGAAGTTAGCGGAACAAACTAACTATTGTGTAAATAAACTAATTCGTGATTTACGCTTAAATTGGCCACATTCAGCATAAATCATTTTTTAATTTACATTTATCCTACCTATTATGATAATTTACTATCAATAGATCAGAAATATCTTTATTTAAATAGACCTGTTACAAGTGGTTTCAAATCGTCAAGAACTAAATCAAACAAACAAAAATACACATAATAAAAGACTTTAATACTATGATAGAAATAATTAATAAATACACAGTAAATAAACATAATTAATGTGACTCAACCACCGGTTTCAGAAAGTTGTTTCTGTACTGAGAAGAACCGGCAAGAAACTCAGCAGTTACTCTTTTCAAAATAGCAACTATTTGTTTATGTTCACTTTTTTTTATTAACAGGTAAATTATCAACATTGATGGTATATGGTATTATTATTATGTCTTGCCTGAAATAAATGCTTACTTAGATTCTTTAAGTAACTATTCGGTTCCGCTACGTACGCCGTTGAACGGCGTACGTAGCGGAACGCGCGGTATACACAGAACGGCGGCCGTTCTGTGTATACCGCGCTTCAAACAGAAGCAACGTGAATGAAACTATAACTCGCGCTGTGAACATAGCTTCACAAGACGGTTGTCGAACGAAATCGCTAGCGGCCTGCGAGTGTATGTTCCGGACGCGGAGCGACGCGCGGGGCGACGCGCGGGGCGATGCGCGGCGCGGAGTGCGGTGAGGTGGGGCGAAGGCGCCCGACGACTGCGACCTCGCAGAGCGGCCGCTCCCGCGAATCGAGCGAACGTGCGCGCGAACAGGCGACCGACGCAACACGCCGCCATTCTGACGTCATCCAGGCAAGCAATAGTGTTATTCTTTTATATTTTAACGTTAAAATATCAATGCACCTACTTTGTCAATACTTATATTGCACTTTCCAAGTCGATAACTTGTATTGCGCATTGAATGTTTTAGATTACTGAAGTCAACAGTCGGTATAAGCTGACCTCCCGCATATTAGGACCTGTAATGTGATACGGAGATAACAACAACGCACCTTTGGATGTGCCAATCTGAAAAACGAAGTTTGCTCCAGGCAAACGCATCGCTGAGCTGTTCACCCAAACGTCGGGGTTCGACTTCCACCCTAGATAAACATTTTGTACTTATTCTGTGTCTGGCTTGCGTCTACGTATTTCTTCTATTTTGGGATGTACTTATTTCTTTATTTTAGGAGACTTACTTTTACTTAATTCCTAATAGTCTGTAAGACATCTTTCTTATTTTCCTTTTTTTCTTACCGACGTGTATACTATTCTCTGTTTCTGTGACTTTATTGCTACGCAAACGTCACGCAAAACGTTCCTTATAAAACAACACGTGTGTCGTGTCGCGCGTCTGAAAGCAATAACGGGCTCATTTCATGACTACTATGAAAACTGCTGCTGTGTGGCCATGTTTGTTTTGTTAATTAGTAGATACTTAAAAAAGTTAATCTGCTTCAAAAGTATCTATTTAGGACTATTTGAGAAACGAATATAACCAGATACACTATAAAAGTTTAAACTGACAAAAAATTACTTAATCCTTGAGTTATCTTCGAGTTGTGATCTGTAAATGATATGATAAGGTGCAGGCGCTGCCAGTTTAGGTGTGTGCGTGATTGGCGCTGTCACACGGAGTAAAATGGCGTAGTTTGTAGCACCTAGTGTGTTTGCGTGAGTGTAGCAGGTCGTGGACAACAAACGAAATTGTAGCACCTTGCATGCTTCACATTTCTTTAGTGTGATATTCCGCCCGTCTTTCTTTTACGTCTGTGGGTGCAGGTAATTATTTATTTTTGTATGATGCATTAAATTTCTCTCATACCTTGAAAAAGGGCTGGATCCTTATAAGATGTTTTGTCAAGTGTGGCGATTAGGCTCAGCACTGAATTACCTTTCCGATCCGTTGGTAGCGTGACTAGCGTCACATTAAATTAAGTATAGTATATTCATTGTTTACATTTAATACTATGGTATTCATGTCTATTAATAAGTACCCATATTTGGTTTGATAATTCGATCTGACGATTTGAAAGTACATACTTTTCAACAGGAATATTTAAATAAAGTTTTTAAGTTTTTTTTGATGGTATCGATCGTTCGATTATTGGTAAGTAGGTAGGTATCTTCCGTAAAGAAAAGTTAAAAAAATATTTTTGTTTTCAGGTGATTCCTGCTGTTATCAAGTATGTCTACCAAAAAAGTGCCAAGGAAGGATAAGTGTAAATTTGGAGCTTACAACACAGATCTGTTTATCAAGGTAGGTATACTCGCTTTATTGGCTAGTTACTTTTTATACAAGTTGGATACCATTTCATATGGAGAGTATTTAGGATATTGAGGGTATTAATAGGAATAATGAACGTTTGTTGACATCAACTTAAATATATTCATGCTTCTTCAAGTTAAATAAATATAATTCAATCAAATAGGTACAACGTTACGTGCTATGATATAAGTGGATGGAATGTTTCAGTGATTCGCCGACCACTAGTGATGTGCGTAATCAGAGAGTAACCTATCGCTCCTCTAGCCAGATGCTGTGCACAATACAACGCAATAAATAGTGTGAATGGGGCCGTAGTCATAGACATCTTTCATAATAACTTACCTAAATTTAAGTTCTTAGCACATAAATTGTTAACTGATTAATAGTAATTTTATTTTATTTTTTGTTTGTTTTAAATTTCTAATTTGTTTGTTATTATAAACTAGCTCACCCGGCGAACTTTGTTCCGCCTTAAGGGCAATAAATAAAAAAGAGGAAAAAAAAGTATAAAAAGTATCCTATGTCCTTCTCCTGGCTCTAAACTACCTCCATGCCAATTTTCAGCTAAATCAGTGCAGCCGTTCTTGAGTTATAAGTGGAGTAACTAACACGACTTTCTTTTATATATATATAGATGTTGTGGTCGCCTGCAATAGGTATATATATTAGAAAATTTTGTTCTGAACGTTGTTCCATACTGTATTAATATATGTACTGTTGGTGGTCCTTTTTCCATAAATAATAAATGAATAACCTATTTTAATATTGTGATCCTCAAATGACGTTTCTTGGACAAGTTCAAGATGTTCTCAGAAAGGGTCAGGTCAGGAGTACCTTTAACCGACGAGCATGTATGAAAGGACTCATGAAAGTAGAGGAGGCGCAAGGTGTGTGTCAGGATCGTAGCAAGTGGAAAGAAGTGGTCTCTGCCTACCCCGTTGGGAAAGAGGCGTGATGGTACCTATGTATGTATGTATATCAAGTGACGTGGTAATTAGGAAATACAATGGTTTGTAAAAAGGTTTGAGCGAGGTTTAAGTAACATTTATGCTTAATTCATCTTCTAATTAATACGTAAATATGCCGTTTACGTTTATGTAAATTAAGGATGGATAGTAATCATTTATGTTTCTACAAAGGAGGTGAAGAAACGACCGGTCATATGGAATCCTAAGCACCCCCATCATAGGTACAAGCTTATATACAACCAGATGTGGGAAGAAGTGAGAGGCACCTTTTACAAATATGATGGTGAGTAAAAGTAACTAAATGGTTAAAAAAAAAAACACTACATAGTATAAAACAAAGTCGCTTTCTCTGTCACTATGTTTGCTTAAATCTTCAAAACGGACCACAGATTTTGATGCGATTTTTTTAGTAGATAGTAGTGATTAAAGAGGAAGGTTAATTTTATGTAAAATAACATCCCAAAATAGCATCCGTGCGTATTATTTTATATTCAAAACCTACCAAAACTTTTTTTTCTTTTCTAATTTTGAATGAACCAAAGTTTAAAGTTCACAATTATTCGTCTTATTAAAGAAAGGTCATGAAGTCGTTGCGGTATCATTAATTTAACTATTATTTTAAGTGCCTACCTAATAAACACGTATTCTCTAGCTACATAGGTACCTGCTGCATGTTGAAGATACTAGTTTTCTTGTATGTAAATTAAGTTGTAATAATAGGTTAGATGACTAACCGTCGAATTCACAAACGCCAATCAACGTTAAGCACCTGCTCATGCTCATGCTGTCCCTTTCAGTTCTATTGACATTTTACGGGACAGCAAGAGCGTGAGCGCGTGCTTAGCGTTGATTGACGTTTGTGAATTCGGGGGTAAGGGTCATTTTGCATGGTTTATTATGTTCCCTACAAATAATAATTGATTTCAAATGTTATTGTGAAACCACAATCGAAAATTGTTTCAAAATGAGGCCACAATAGGCCCGCAAACAAGTCCAATTTCAAAAGTGTAAAATTTTTGTAAAACAATATCACTATTTTGTAGTCAAGCAATTATGTTAGGAGATCATTTTCATGAACGCAATATTTAATTAAGCTGCCGAAGAAATTTCTTACGCGCTCCTTACAAAAACAGTGGACGTACGTCACGTTTGTATGCAGCGTTTTTGGGCAAGTCCAAAAATGTGCATTCTAAATTGTGATAATTATCTCTGGTAGTAGATATTGATCCTAATTAAATGATTCGTTTACATTATTGAAAGGTCTTCTGATAATAAACAAAAAAAACAGTTCTAGCTTAATATACGAGTAGTAATTACCTTGCAATGCATTTCGTCAAAAGTAATTTATTATTTCGTTGCTACGTCAAAAACGTGTAGTTAGATGAAATGATTAGTGCATGATTATTATCATCTCATTCCGAATGAACTGCCATAATGCGTGTTTTTTGAGATGAATATTTTGTACTCAAATCCAGAGATGCTATAACTACGGACACAATAAGGTTTGTCAAATGAGAACTTTATCAAGTTACCTATAATTTTGCAAAACGTTATGTAGTGCCCATGTATGTACACTGCTCAAAAGTGTCTAGGGATATCTCAAGCATTTTCATACAAAGTGTAGCTATTTGGGAGGCTGTAAAAATTAAAATATTGATACCAACGTAGAAATTTTTAGAACACAGAAACTGATATATCTGCCCTTTCAGATTGTATAAAGAAATTCATTGTAGTAGCATTATGTACAATCGTAAGGACGTTAAAAAAAGACCGATTTTTCTTTTAAAAGGTGTCAATATTTTAGCAAAATTAAACGTTTTTTTTTGTAATATTCTTAACCTTTATCTTATGCCTCTGTCCTCCTGTTATTCTAAGATAAACAAATCACTTGTAAACAAACTTAACTTTATGAAATATTTGAAAAATGATATCCCTATGATATCCCTAGACAGTTTTGATGTGTGTAGTACCGCCGGACGATTTGGACTCTGTAAATAAAAATAGTTCATTTTGTAGGTATTATTCTTAGCATTCAAACAAATTCCAATGATACCTATTTTAATCGTAGTATTGCTTACTAATAAAGAGATCGTAAAAAAAACTATTTTCCAGATACCTTCAATGTTAAAAAAAGTATTTTTTTTATCTGATGATAGGACACAAATACACAATGGCGGAGTTGAAAAAAAAATGGAAGAACCTTAAAGATACGTACCGCAAAGAGCTAAGGAAATTTCTGAATCTTCAGACTTATGGCCAAGATATAGAGGATGGTGGAGTGGCCCTTCAGCCCAACTGGCCGTACTTCGCACCCCTCGACTTCCTCCGAGGAGTGGGCATATCTGTCGCCGCGGAAGAGGCAGACAAGACAAGTTCCAACAACTGCGAAGTACTGGTATGTTTTCAATTAACGTCACGTTATGCTAATTTGGGAGCTGAATAAGCGCTCTTCTTTCTTAGCTTATGATTTTTCTAGGTACCAACGAAGCTTTAAGTTGTTTTTTTTTCAAATTATTTGCAGCTTCCTGTTAAGTACCTTACCAACCTTAATTCCTAACCTTTATTTTGCTCAAATCATTGTGTTTCTGTGAGCTGTTCTTGTGAAATATATTTCATTCAAATAAAAATTTATTAGTTAAGCGTGAAGTGTTAGTTTCCCAAATAAAAAACTAACTGTGCAGTAAAAATAGATAAAGATACTATCAAACTTTAAAGAAGATCAGGGTTATGATTTAAATTTTCTGTTATTACTTGACAGGACGACAGCTCTAGTGACAGCGAAGCCAACACAAGAAGTGAAGTTGTGTCCGATAATAACGAAATGAGCAATGCCCCTTGCCCCGCCTCACCGCTTTGCTCCACCAGCACCACTACTACTCAACCACCAGCAGAAAAACGTCTGAAGTCAAAACTCCGTGAAGATATGCATGCCGAACATCTAGAGATAGAGAGAAAAAGACTGAAGCTTCTAGAAATGGAAGTGCATAGACGAGATAACGAGGAGAAATCGGACAATTACCACTTCTTGATGAGTATTCTACCGGAGATGAACAAACTGCCGGCGATGAACAAGATGCGGTTACGTAATAAAATAAACCAAGCTGTAATGGAAGAAATGTCCCAGGTGCGGAATGACGAGCCTGTGTACACAAATGCTGCAGATTCTCAGCTAGACATTTCCGAACCTAACGTAAATGATGAATTTGTTAGGAAAATGTCTCCAAAAACCGTGATTAGTTCAAGAGAAATGTTGTTTTTTGAATAGAAAACGAAGAAAACAGACGCTGTTGTTTATTTAGGGGACAATGCACCCTAAGCAAGGGTGAAATAATATGTAATTTTAATGTGTTTTTGAACAGACGATAAAAATATTAAACCAATTTGAAATATCTCAAATTTACAGGTTGTTATGATGATTATTCCATATCGTTTAATTAATGTAAACTGTCTCATTAAATTGTTTGTTAGTTTGCTTTGTTTTTTTATTAACATTTTTTTTTTAATATTTCTTAGCATGTTATATGCTTACACCGTGAAAGGGAAAAAAGTAGGTAAGCAAATATAACATAACGCAACAGGGTTTTAGTTTTTACAATTTATAAGTGTTTTCCTACATTAGAGTTAGCCATAACTTACATTACAATAACAATCACGAAGTAGATGTTTCTGTCAGATCCTAAAACCCTGGTGCTTCCACTTAACCATCTTAAGCTATAATATGGCAGCGGCAAATCCAGTAAGACAAGTTGTTGTCATTTGACGCGATGAGACGTACAAGGTAACTCGATCGCTGCCTCGCTGGTGTGGTCACCAGTATCACTGAGCGACGTTCACACGGATATTCTTGCTCCTCCAGGTCAATAACACCGAGGAGACCAAGGAGACACATTATCACAAAATAAGCCTTACAGAGCATTGTTTAAAAAATGTACCAAATTGTCAAGAAATCTTGCTCACATTTGTTTTTAACGACCTGTTAAGCGCGGTGCCACCAGCGCCAACTAAGACTCAAAGGGTCGACGGTAAAATTACCGGGTTAAAACACTTTTTTTTTTGTTCTTAACTTGTTTCCATAATAATAATATAAGGGGAAACTTTTCCTTGGGACCAGAGTCCAGACCTATGCTTAAGTTCTTGTCTAGACAGATGCCAGATTTTTGGCCTGATTTATTTTCAGGTCTGGCACTTGTTTTTCCCGTGCATCTCAAGCCTATAAGCCGCTTCGCAGACGGCAGGGCCGTCAATTTCGCCGCGGACAAGAGCGCAAAGGGAGTCCTATTATACCAAGGCACATGAAAGGCGGTGAGGGGCAGTCGTGGACATCGACGGGCCTACGCGGTTTTTATTACTGCGCGGTCAAAAAGACCGATCTATTCCTTTCTAATACCAAAAAGTAATACCAATGGTATTTGTTTGTAATCGTAATAATTTTCTATTCCCGACGAATACCAAAACTACATTGAAATATTTAAAATTTGGTATTCGTTAGGAACAGAAAATAATTACGATAGCAAACAAATACCATTGGTATTAGTTTTTGGTATTAGAAAGGAATAGATCAAGACCTATTCCTATCTAATACCAAAAACTAATACCAGTGGTATTTGTTTATAATCGTAATAATTCTCTATTCCCGACGAATACCAAAACTACATTGAAATATTTAAAATTTGGTATTCGTCGGGAATAGAAAATTATTACGATTACAAACTAATACCATTGGTATTACTTTTTGGTATTAGAAAGGAATAGATGACGCCCTCTCCGTCGTCTGCAAAGCGCCTAAAAGTTTTTGTAGTCATAAAAACAAATACAAAGCTTCATTTGAACTAAGACTAACTAATTAAAACTTCACACGGATTGCTTTTTAATTTAACTAACGCCATGCCATAGATTTGCGTATTCATTCAGAGCTTAGTATTAACACTTCGATTCGCTCAAACTTGTTATTTGATCAGCAAAAGCGTGTGAACGGATCTCCAACTCTGCGGTTTGCTGTTCGATTATAGTCTTTGCTTAAGAACAAATAGGGTCTTCTCAGAAGAGGAGTAAGTCGATCAGTCATTGTCAGGGCGTCACCGCAGCACCAGTCACTTGAATCAATCTCCAAGTCTAACACAAACAACCTTTGTGTGTACGTCGATATTCATGATTCGTCATTGTCTTGTGAATTTGGTGAAACCTTATGGCAGGTAAACTCCAAGTTTGTGGGTGGCATGGCGGGAGATTGCCCGTTTAACACGTACTTACCTACTATTCTCTATTCTGTGAGTCTACTAGAGATATTTTTAACATTAAGATACATAGGCCGTCCACATCGCCTAGAGCGCCTAGAGCGTCTGGCTCAGTGGTTTACAAAGACACTTCTGCATTCGGAAATGAAATAAAAGAAACTACTTTAACGAAATATTTTAATACTGCTGCATTGCGCACATGGCCTCCATTGATTTGGCTAATGTCTCAATACAACTTATTTTTTAAACTGGCAATTAAGAATAAAAACGTTCTTCACAAATGGGAATGCCTTACGGGAATAAGATACTGTAAATTCCACTTTACTGGTAAAATTTATAATATTCTTTAAACGACATTGAGCCAGACTGAACACTAAAAAAGTACGTAACTATGAAAAAACTTTAAAGAAGACATTATTATTAATTAAGTGATACACCTATTTAGTTAAGTAGTCAGATATTAGAAAAATTTGAATCGCTGCACTCTTCCCAAAATGGCAAATACTAATATTATACTAATATTATAATTTTATAATAATTGAAGAGTTTAATCATGTTTTTACGTACTTTTGAAATTTCTTGTTTATAGAATTCTACATTGGAGAAAACGTACTAAGTATAGTTATGTCCAACAATACAACAAAACCTCGAAGTCATTAAGGTAAGTTCTAATAATAAAAATATCGGAAGTGTCCGTTAGAAGTTATTTTCCTTACATACAAATACACGTCATTTTAAACCTAGAGAGGTGTTTTTCAGCACGGTTGATCCTGAGGCGAACAATGTATGGACGCAAAGCAATCACCGTATAAAAACATAAAGCTTCATTCTATCTTTAAAAAATGCACCGTCCCAGTTAACTAACCAACCAGTATAAAATGCCACATCATAAACAAAAGAGGAACGATACACGCAATCGGGCATTTGTTATTTTTATTATTGGAAGTTATAAAATGCACACTAGCAGAAAAACCTTTTTGCGCTATAGTTATGAAAGCTACAGTTTTGTGTTCAGTGTAAAAATGCGACTATTCCAATAAAGTTGCCCGGTAGCCATGACTTGTTTCGTGCTAGCCAGATTTAAGCGCAGTTGGCCGAAAGTTAGACAACAGTTAGCCGGTTTCGGTCTAGACTTTTTTTAGATCGTATTGTTTTATAGTCGTGCCGTTTTGTTGGTATTACATTTTAGTAGACCTCTAGTTTGTTTTATGAGTTCACGCAAGGACTATGAGCAGTATTTTGAAGCTAGTTATTACGATTATGATGGCAGGATTTTGTTCCCACAGCCTGCAGTTTAGTAGGCAGGATCACCTAACTGAGTCAATAAGCTAGTCATACATAAAACAAAACATCACATAATATATATTGTATGGCAGTGACTTTCACTAATAACCAAAGTAATTTCACAGATTTCGTAAGTAACGAAATGTCAATCACCACCGAAGCCGTTTGACTAAATCAATATTTGTCTTACCTGCTTAAGAATAGTTAGATAATCTTTAAGATTAGTAGCAAAAAGTTTTGGTTAGTTATTTTAAAAGCCGGCTTTTAGTAAAAACGAATGTTGGGAAAGGTGGCAAAGGTTTTCTACCGACAGTTAAACACGCAGGGTTTTTTTGAAAGCCTTTTGTTGTTTAGCTTTTTAACAGCGGTACCAATCTGTAAGGTGAGCGCAGACTGCTTTCAGCCTAAGTATTGAAGCAACATCTTAAGGGCGCCCCAAAGAGGGCATATGGACCTTGGCTTACCATCTCAGCCATATTGGCATGGTTAGAAAACCGATCTGGCTCGTGCTGGCAACGCAATAGGAGCGAAAGCTGAGCTATTTCAAACAGGACACGTATGAAATAGGACCTGGTAAATGCATTTATTGGAATACTACACTATATAGACCCTATTAGAGTATTGCAAGAAGTTATTATGAATAGACTCCTTGCAAGTTGCACAGCCCATTAAACATCGTCTTAAACTGGTAGAGAATGCCTCTAGGCATTAGTTGGTTTTTATGTGCAATCAAGAATTGATAAATACACAACGATGAACCCCCGGTCGAGGGCGTACGGTGCGTTATTAAAACGGTATATTCAACAGCTATTTCTTATGACGTAAGCTCCAGCATATTAATCTTTGCAAACATTAATAATTAAGTGTTCATTGTATTGGAAGTAATTTAGTCGTGTTCATCATTAAACGTTCACTGTACCATATTGTGTCGTGTTGTAAAATATTGAGTAGGTATTTGTTTGTTTTTCTGCTTGTTTGCCAGGGAAATTCACAAAAGGTGCCTACATAATTCAAAATCATTCAAAAATGTATTAAAAAAACACGCCAAACACAAATATTTCAAATAATTAGGTATGCTAGTCACATGTAAGCTGCCTTCCGTAATAAAAACAAGCTTTGAACTAATGTCAAAACTACAGAAAAGTAAGTTTGGTTACTATGGTAACTTACTTATATTTTATGATCTTTTGCACTTGCAAAAGCCACTTGGCCAAGAATGTGCTGAAACAAGATTTTATAATTCCACAAAAAACAACTTGTTTGTTTGTAGCTCCATTTGAATTGAAAATGACATAGTGTTATGGTTACTTTCCTCAAATGTTTCTATAACCATTTCAACGATGTCGTCATGATTCTGATGCTGAATGTAGGACAGTTAATCTTTATTTACTGAATTGATTCACTTTATTTATGTGATATTTCATACATTTTGTACGGCTAAACAATTTTATGCACACCGATAGGTATGAATTACACAACCCCCATAAACGTTTCAAAAGCAATCTCTTTCAACATTAAGTCCAACGGCTGTGCTTTTATTCGCTCAATAAAAAATAAATAAAAGTGAAGTTGTGTTTTTATTGGGGTAATCTGGATCTAGGGGTGTAGGACAATCGGCCACTTTGGGGCCGGTGGATCTCATTTCCGTTGCGGTCGGCCAGCGACTGTTGCCCTGCGGTAGAGTGACCATGGCCAACGATCAACGCGAGACTGATAGGACAGCTGAGATTATAATGTGCGAAGAATATAGCGGACATAATCAAGATCAATGTTTGAATCTACTAAAGTAATACTTACTTTAGTAGATTCAAACATTAATCTTGATTGAAACATTGATTGAAGATCAATGAATGAATGAATTGATGATCTTGTTCGAATTGAGATCATTTGCGAAGCCAAGCGCAGGGTTGACACCCACCCGCCAGGTGGACGGATGACTTGCAAAAAAATTGTGGGGAGGCTTATGCTGTTTACAACATATAACTGTTGATGACGATGAAGTCTTTGCTTGGATTCCGGCCTCAGTAACTCAGTATCTAAGGTAGAATAAAAGTAGAAATCTGGCTTTGAATAAATATTCAAGAAAGTAGACATACCTACTCATATCTACATGACAGTATTGTAACGCATCGATGACCTAGTGAGATGGATTTCGGCCCGATAGATCTATGCAATAGAAGATAGGCCTGTTTTGATTTAGAATTAATTACATTACATTTTTTTGCACCTGAGTTATTATTTATTGAACAGGTGAGGCTGTTTTTCGTATTATATCTAATCTTAAAATGATGGCAGATGATTTCTCATTTTCACCCATGACTGGGTAAAAGTTTACTAGGTTCCAACGCGTCCTAACATTTCGTTTGGTGACCTCTTTGAAGTTCATGAACTATTCGACGCGGGACAATGTTGTATTCTATTTATTCGAGTGAGTGGTTTTCCATTTCCTCTGCGGCCAATAGCTCTTGCCAATATGGGGTGACAACAAACAGAATTTTCATGGGATATGTTTAGTTTTGATAGCAAAGTCCGTGTCAAATTAGCGATAAGACCGCCGCAATTGTGCAAAAAAAAAACAGAAATCATTTATTTGCTAAGAATAAGGTAGTACCTACATTGAGATGGTAATTAAATATCGGCTTCCAACTTATTCAAACATTGGTCCCGTGATTACAACTGTAATGTTTTCGTAAAATAAAGAATTTATCCATCTAACTACACATCATTATGTTGAAACCATTAAATAGCTATGAGCAAACAACGTTGAAAATCAGGTTGAGACATAGGGCCTCGGTAAACTATTTATATTAAAATATTTTTTCCCACCCAACTGTTACCGAAGGGACGCGGACGTATTGAATTACCTTCGGTAGAACCGTTCATCTGACTGGAAGAGATTATTTTCTACCTAGGTGCCCGGCTGTGCCGTGAAATTGATCTCAGTTGAAGATAACAGTTTTACTTAACTCTTTAAGTTTTTAAGAATCCCCTATATTTACAGATCCTGCCAGAATATGCGGCAGAACCCTTTATAGTCTTAACTAGTCTTTTCTCTGGTTTTGGAATGTTGGGTCAATCAATTTATTGTTCTTTTGTCCTTTCCTTAATAACTACTACTTAGTTAGTTGTGACATTATAAGTTTAATTCTTAAGTATAGTACTTAGGTATGTTACAGCTACACTTGATATGCATGTTGCAAAATCGTAAGCTTGTTTTCTTAATTTGGTTCGGCGCCTCGAATCGAAATAAATACAATCTAAAGAAAGTAGTTAATATTACCGCAATCAACTCCGCTATTGACATAAAAGACTGGACTTTTTGTAAATTTTTATCAGTTCACAGCTCAGCTTGCAACGAAATAAACATTTAACAATATGTTTTTAAAGGTAAGTTAAAATAGTTTTTATAGTTTCATTTAATTGACAGTCTTGCATTAATACATTTTGTGGTTAGTTTGATTATAATTCCAGTCACAGTCATCTCGTTCAAAAACAACTTGGTACTTACTTACTAGCTAAAACAAAGTAGCAGCATTACCCACTCATTTCTATCTGTTTTTTAAGAGAATTCAACATTGTAGATCACAGCGATATTTTTGTTTATATCGACATTGTTAACATTTGTATTTTTTTGAGACAACTATGTATAACAGGCCATAAGCCGCTATTATTCTTCCAAACATCTGTCATTGAAGTTTTTCTCTGATCTGACATCCCTTCAACAATCCGCACTTGCGCCCGCGTTTTGAAACACGTGGCCTATGCCCAGCTGTGGGACGATATAGGCAATTTATGTTATGTAATGCTTGTAATTTGCGTCATTCATTCTATTATTATTTTTGATATTGTTTGAAATTTATCAATTTAGTGACGTGCCTGAGTACCTACTTAATTTATATAAGTAATTACTTAAAATGTGTGCTTTGGTTTTTTATTTATTAATTTTTATAATCGAAATGTTCGTAATCTTTTTGTGCTGCAATGTTTTATTGTAGATATAACATTCCAGCAAAAAAAATAGGTTTATTCTATTATTTTTATTCTAATCAAAATATTAAAAATCCAAAACGCCTTTCGAATGAAAGCAAAATCAATAACTTTGTTTTAATTTGACAGGTAGTATGCTTCTTGGCCGTAGTGGCAGTGGTGGCTGGCCAACACGAGCACAGCCACGGTTATTCGGAGCAGCACATCTCACGCCACGACGGTAAACCGGAGAAGGTCACCGTCGAAACTCATGACAAACATGGACACAAGGAGATTCATTACGATTACTATGTAAGAAAAATATTATGGAACTAGTGGCTTATCTACTAATAAGGAGACATTTAACTATTAATTGACTTATGGCATTAGCTCGGTTGGCACCGTCGATACCCCCAAATTTTTTATGAACACGCTGATCTGTTTGTCTTACCATTTTTTTAATGAGGTTCTATCTAAACACAGGTCATGAAGACACCTATTTGTGTTATACGGTCGGCGTGGAAGGGTCTGAGTTATTTTCATGAACGTTTCCTTTATAGGCGCACCCTAAGTACGAGTTCGAGTACAAAGTGGAAGACAAGCACACCGGCGACCACAAGTCGCATCACGAGCACCGCGACGGCGACTCAGTCAAGGGCCAGTACTCCCTGCACGAGCCCGACGGCTCCGTCAGGCACGTCGACTACCACAGCGACAAGAAGAGCGGGTGAGTGTGAGACTTTGGTGACTCAAGTCGCATCACAATGACCGCGAAGGTGACTCAGTCAAGGGCCAGTACTCCCTGCACGAGCCCGACGGCTCCGTCAGACACGTCGACTACCACAGCGACAAGAAGAGCGGGTGAGTTTGAGACTTTGGTGACTCAAGTCCAACGGCGACTCAGTCAAGGGCCAGTACTCCCTGCATGAACCCGACGGCTCCGTCAGGCACGTCGACTACCACAGCGACAAGAAGAGCGGGTGAGTGTGAGACTTTGGTGACTCAAGTCGCATCACGAGCACCGCGACGGCGACTCAGTCAAGGGCCAGTACTCCCTGCACGAGCCCGACGGCTCCGTCAGGCACGTCGACTACCACAGCGACAAGAAGAGCGGGTGAGTTTGAGACTTTGGTGACTCAAGTCCAACGGCGACTCAGTCAAGGGCCAGTACTCCCTGCACGAGCCCGACGGCTCCGTCAGGCACGTCGACTACCACAGCGACAAGAAGAGCGGGTGAGTGTGAGACTTTGGTGACTCAAGTCCAACGGCGACTCAGTCAAGGGCCAGTACTCCCTGCACGAGCCCGACGGCTCCGTCAGACACGTCGACTACCACAGCGACAAGAAGAGCGGGTGAGTTTGAGACTTTGGTGACTCAAGTCCAACGGCGACTCAGTCAAGGGCCAGTACTCCCTGCACGAGCCCGACGGCTCCGTCAGGCACGTCGACTACCACAGCGACAAGAAGAGCGGGTGAGTGTGAGACTTTGGTGACCCAAGTCGCATCACGAGCACCGCGACGGCGAATCAGTCAAGGGCCGGTACTCCCTGCACGAGCCCGTTGAGCCGTTGCCCCTTAGAGCCTTTGGTGACACAAGCCACAGCGCAATTACGGCGAAGGCGACTCCATCAAGGGCCGTACAGGAAAAGCCAATGCAAACGGGACGGGGACGGGACGAGGACGTGGTTGTCGATACTGTCAATTCGTACGCACCGTGAAAGAAGTCACGTGACGAGAAAAATATTAGGAAATATATATAAAGAAAAAAAACACACTTGAATTAATCATGAAAATAATAAAGATATATTTGAGGCCCTGTTAAACTCACTGGTTACGAGTGAGTGCCGATTGTGGCGCATAGGATCACAGGTTCTATGTGTACTTATTTGTTTGATGATGAGACATATTTGTTGTTTTGTTTGTAACCTCCATTATTTCCATTTGCTTTAGTACAAGGAAGAACCAAACTTTGGGACCACAATAATGATAACTTTGTTTTATATTTATTTGTCGTTTTTATTTCTCAGGTTCCAAGCGACAGTGAAACACAGCACCCACCACCTAGTCCCGAAGAAACACGAACACCACCATCACTAAAATTGAATAATGATTACGTTACTATAATTGTTTTTGTTGAAATTGTTACGGTTATGTTTTATGAATAAATTTTATTTTGTGATGTACTTTCTTTTTTTTTCTAGTTCCATACCTATGCTATGATCACCTTGATTATTGATAAATTTAATAATACAGGCCAATTAATTATTTTTAGTTTAATTTTGCAGTTATGGTTAAATTGCTGTCATTTAATATTTGCATTTAATGCATAAGTTACTGTCAATTCTAGGTTTGGTTTTGTTATACTTTCTTTCTTTTCTTCTCCTAATGAAGTCTATCTTTTATACAAGCCTCTGCGAGCCTATCTTCCAGCGGAACATAGTATCTAGATACAGATGTTCCGGAGCTGTATCTATACAGCTCCGGAATTTATCATAGATTCTCAAATTTTCCAACACTTGTGAAAATTTCAGTTTCCTAGATATCATGGCTTATGAAATACAGACAGACAGCGCAGGCTTAGTACTATTAGGGTTCTGGTTTTACCTGTCAGATACGGAACCCAAAAAAATATCCATTAACTATTTAACCGGTCGCAAACAAGTAAAGAAAAATAAATTAGAGTGAATTTGTCAGTCCAGTGGAGCGTAAACTCCTCCGAGTAAGAAATAACAGACATGACAGGACCGTCAGAATGGGTACTTACCTCAGTACAGAAACCTTTTCGAAACGAAATAGCAGACGCACAAAAAAAAAACAATTGTCTGGCTCCAAAAGGTGGGCGGAGTGGGCGCAGACACCGGGTTTCCGCGTGAGCTACTCGATAGATACTCGCCCGATCGAGTTTTTGTGAGTTGCCGTCGACAAAAAGCGTTCGTCAGCGTGACATCGCGGCGTTGCAGCCCAATTAATGCTAGTCTTAATTATCTCCCGTTTTTGTAGCCACGTCAGGCGCCAGATAGGCTTATTGTTAATTGATTTTGACAACTCTACAAGCACGTAGCGGCTTACTTAAAAAGGAACAAGATGATAGGTAGTTGGATAAGGAAAAAAATGGTCCGACCATTATTCGGAAATTCTTATAGTATCCGCTTACACGTTATACATAACGAGTTTTTTGCTTGTGCATCGTTAAATAGTTCAAAGCTATTATTATAGCTAAAACTCAACAAACAAGGGGTGTTATAAAACTAATATCCTATTACCAATCACACGCCAGTGTGGCGCAAACGCTGTATTGACCGTTCTTTGATATTTGGGTGTAGAAAAAACAAAAAGGGGTTGTTTCTACCCCTGCGGCAATCAAAGTGATGTCAGTCACAGGTTTTGTACTTAGTATACAACAATCGATGCATTTACCCAACATGCATGACTTTTGGAAATAAAAATGAAAGAATATTGCAAATATTACAATAGCAACTTTTTGAGGTTTCTCATCTGCTGGTCTCTGTTAATGTGATTGCTTTTTACCGGACAAAGCAACCAGAAAAGTAAAAATTCTGTCAGATAACAGACCTAAAAACTATAGTGAAATCTTTTTTCTCTGAATTGGTACTCATGGGTATTTTATATGTGTATAAAAGAAGTAAATGATTTCAATGATAAAATAAATCTAGTACATACATTTTATGTGCATGTATCCTAAAAATATTCTGTGTATTCAGAACATTGTCAAATGAGTCGAGTCGATGGTCAAGTCGACCACTATACTCCGCACGCCGAATGATGATCCCTATGACAGTTCGCTGGCGCTTAACTTTGTACTGACGTCCTGTGACAACAAATCCTTTAGAGGTCCATTAAAAAATCGAAAAAATCATAATTGTGTACATTTTGAACTTATAAAAATGAAAATTACGAAATTATTACGTAATGTTCGCAAATAATGGAAAAAAACTCAATGCAAATGTACATGGTACGTGCTGCAAAAGTTACGTCGTCAAGCTGTTATCGACTAAGAAGAGACACATCGATAAACAAAATATCGATAATTAGTTGTAAAAATTTAACAAATGCTTTAAGTTTGTATTTTATTTATATCAATTTGAATAAGATACAGGGTCAAGCGGATCTTCAAAATCTGAGTCTGAACTGCAGCTATCCGTGACGTTTAATATGAACGGTTGGTCAATGATATTGTCGTATTGTACATCTCGATCCCAGTCTGGCAAACAAATTTTCTTCGTTCTTTTGACCACTTTTCGTTTTATTCAAATTATGCAATTTAAATAAAAAATAAAGAAAAGTAAAATAAAATAAGACTCTTACTTTTTTATCTAGTGTTTTATGTCCATGAATGCGCGTCAGCTTTTTTTCAAAATAAATAGAAATTGCTTTTTATGTTGAATGACCTGGCTGAAAGACAAGACATTTGCCTAAAAAAATAATATTTTATCGAAATTGTTTGAAATTGTTTCGCATCACTAATACAGCTGTCAGTTGAAACGTCATAGGGATCATCATTCGGCGTGCGGACTATAACAGTTTCGAAAAGGGGGCAACTCGTCCAGTGGTCGAGAATATTGTGGTCCAGTGGCCACCTAAGCTCGTGCTTTGAACCACCTAATTTAAGCTATGCGGACAACAACATGGATTTAAATACTCGACAACAGGATCCTGCAACAGACAGCGACGCCACAATTCGTGAGCAAGCAGCGGGCTCCTCGTCAAAACTGACAGATACGATCTGCCGCACACACGACGCGTGTCGTGTTACGGATCTTGTAGCTCGTGTGACATCGATCTGGTCGGAAAGTTTCATGGCTTCGTGTTCTCCGTCTAGGATAATGTGGCTCGGTGACATGCTTACACGTGTTGGGTTTAGCAACATAGTACTTTTAATTACCAGTATGCTGTAATATTTTGTAGCTTTCAGAATATTGTCAGCAAGACAAAGTATACACTGTTAAAACACAGTTATTAATCACTTGTATGAAATGAAATATTTGTATGTGTTATTAATTCAAAAAAGGTTTTTTCATTACTTAAAAAACCGTTTGAAAGTCATCGGTTAATAAACAGAAACAAAAAAGCTAGTTGGACTTTTGATTCGTTGGATTTTTAATTCTTGGTAAATGTATTAACACTGCGTTTAGGCGACGTCCCAATTCACTAACTAACGTTAGTTTACATTACAAAACGTTGTTATTATTAACTGAAACTAAGTATGGACAAACTAGAATAACACCATTGCCAAACACCCATTAAGAAGTTTTCCGACGCTGACGGATGTTATACGAAACAAGAGTTTGCAAAAATAATCTATTGCAAACTAAAATTATAGTCAAAAAATAATAGTTGAATAAGTTATCAATATCAGAATCGCCCTAGCTAAAATAATTCAAGCTACGAACACCGACCTGTGACTATGACTATGTAGGCTAACGCGGTTGAAGTAAACCACCTTTTTCGCACCAGCACCGGCCTGGGTCTTTCACACACGCTTTTGGATAATGGGTTACATAGAAAACGAATCAACTAATAGATACAGACGCAAAAGAAAAACCAACATTTTATAAATAAGATCCTACCAATGGATAAAGCAATTACACCATAAGTAACACCAATAATAGCGACTTGCTATTAACCATCTTAATACAATGTCCTAGAATATTTATAGGCTTATTTAAATAACTAGTATTGCTTTATCATAATTCAAAATCATTCGGTACTAAAATAATTAACCGAATTACTATTCAGCTCAGCTGCAGGCTGCTTCGAGTGATAAATTGATAACATTACACCCACGCAAAACTATCAATTGCCTGTTCCTACGAGAGCTTTAGAACTCTCGAGCAACTTTCAGTCTTACACCTGTGATATAGGAACCTTGCTGGATGCATGGCTTTGAGGTAGACTGTACAACGAGCTGTAACAGATTGTAAGTTACGATTGGAAGATCGATGACGAACAGCGTTAGATGTTCATGCATTATAATGATTGGTTGAGTACTTCTACCTTCGTTAGGTAGGAACGTATATGTATTTTTTGGCAAATTCGTTGCTTTTAAAACTATTAATCACTGAGTCAGCTAAGTTTAAAGGATGTAAAATTTGATACTTTAAACCTAACTCAAAGGTAAATGAAAAGCGTTGTGGCTCAGTGGTTAAACACTTTGGCAAGGATCCCAGGTGGTCCTGATTTCGACTTGATGAAAATGCCAAGCAACCCGGGTGACGGCGCTGGCTTATTACGACATTGGGTTCAAAATATGCGCTCGGCCACATATGTGCTTCCAAATATACTCGCAAGCGTATGTAGTTACCTATGTAATTAACTAAAAAAAGCATTAAGTAATATTTGCGGTCTCAATTCCTGAAATATTTCAAACCCTTAGAATCTTCACACATTAACAATGGATTCATTACTCAAATATGAATGTATTTAAATAAAATAAAATTAGGACAATCCTGCAATCACTCAGATGAATGGTTACTTAAATCACATAATTTTCTGCAAATTATTTTTAGTTGAGCAATAGGTCACGTTTGCTTCATTTAAATTTTACGAAAACTTAAGAATTTAAATCTGAATTTCAAACGCCACTCAAAACTCACTCAAAGGTAGCATGCCAGCCGTACATTCTGGAGTTCGTCTCTGCAGACAAACTCTGGTGAGGTGGGGATTCACAGATGGATCACAAGCCGCGTGTCACTTTGATTACCATCTCGAATGCCCTCTGTGCCAAAGACCTGCACAAATGACGCAAGTTTTGGTTGGGTTAATGCCATTGAAACGAAGAAGAAGACAAGGTAGCATTCTCTTTAAACTCGATGGTAGTCAATCATTTTGGAGAAACACGCTTTTGTTTCGAATTGAACGTGGACCCAAATCCTTGGCTATAAATTAATGACGATCATTTCGGAGACAGCAATTCAGTCTTCCTGTTCTCCTATCGCGTATATCTATAAAGACATTTGCAATTCTAAGTCCAATGTGAAAGGTTACTTTCTTGAACGCGACTTCGAGTATAATACATTCCGTGGAACTCAAATGTCATTGAATATAATGGATGGTTCGTGGATGTAAATGAGTAACATTTGTTGTCTGGTGTCATACTCGAACATCTAAGAAAGTCCATAGACTCGTCGCCCTTTAACAAATGACAAAAACTCAGGGCCGTCGCAAGGGGATGTTTTTTACAAAGGCGTCGGAGTTTCGTTTCGACGAAACTGAATAATTTATTCTAAAGAAGTTAATTGTGGTGACGTTAAAGCTTATCATTAATTTGAATTTCATTAACTATTTAATATTAATTCAATTTAGACAACACGATGAATGAAGTCGTAAAGCCGCCAACGAAAGAAATAGATGCGCAAAGCTCGACTTAAACTCACTTAAAAATTGACACATGATTGGTCTCAAATAGCTGGTTAGACAGATCAATCTCGGTTTCAATCTATTATTGAATGAGGCCTTTTTTTAGAATACTTGAGAGATTTCTTGAATTCAAGCCTTAGATGACATCAGAGGATCTAACTATTTTTTCTATCATGTTTCGGTACCAATTTAAACTGACGTAGAATTCAGTGATCCAGCCAGTCAGGACATTTTTCAAAAGACAACTTAACATTTTTGTGTTAAAATAAGGCTCTTTAAACCCAGTTCTAGTCATCTCCGCTTATTTAGCTCTAAGCGAAACGGCTTTTAGACAAAGGTTCACAAGAAATTCCTACAGAAATTAATCAATCCAACGCCTACATAATAACATAATTTCTTTTTCATAACACGTAAAATTCCAGTGGTTTAGGTTCAGCAAACGATATCCAGTTACGAACGGTGAAATGGAATTCTATTTTCCTTATAACACAGAAGTTTTCCACAACAATTTCAACAAGGTCGTTAAGATAAAAATAAAATCAAAATACAATAGGTTTGAAGCATCTTGGTAAAATCCCAAATTCGACAATAAAATTCATGGGACGTTTGCAACTAACAATATCGCCCCCCGGTGCGCCGGCGCGCATGCCAGCTTCATTAACTTTTATTCGAGCTTTATTGTGTAAAAATGTCTACCAGTCTACTGGAAATAACAAAAAAACTATTTGCTAACGTTATAAAAATGGTGCAGCAGGGTTTTAAGAAGAGAGACCGACTGAACACTTTCCCCTCACGGGAGCGTGCGACTTTGATTTCCGGTGGAGACCATTAAAATTAACGATCTTTTGACATTGTCACAGCATAATACAAGTGACTATAGTTTGCCATGAGGATCTTTCGAAGTTATGATCACAGGGTAAAATGTAAATGAAGCCATTGCAGTGTGATTGCAGGCGATTACAGTTAGTAACTGGTGATTACAACATACCTACTCGTATAAAGCTATAATTTTAAGCTCACATGAGTAGAAAGACAAGCTGCGTATACTATGGTGTAAGCACCGATAAAAGCTCGTGAAGTAAGCTATAGTAAGCTACAGCTGCAGACTTGGTCTTTGGTCAAAGCTTCTTACGAGAACTTGTTTTAGTTAGTGTGGCTGAACGTACTTGTTTATAACTTTTCTTCAAACGAGCTAATACTAAAATGTTTCCTATCAAATTATGATGAAAACTCCTTACTTCACACAAGATTCAGTCTTTGCAAATAAGTAGAACGTTTTGATGTTTTAGACACCTTGTCTTCTTTCCTAGCAAGTGCACTTTTTTGATTTCTTTGAAAACTTTTTTTTTGCTAAGTTTCCGAAGCGATCTGAATTTTAATTGAAAGTGTTACGAGGTCAATACTCCTGTATCCTTTATAACCTTTATATTGTTAATTGTCTATTGTTAACCTTCTTCTACTTTTCGATTTTATCTATGTAGGTACTGAATGTATAAATAAAAACACGTTTTATAAAATATTTTTAATACAAATCAAATGCCATGCTGTTAAAAAAAAACGTACCCCTATCAAAGTTTCTTGTCGACTAAAGTAACTTAAGCAACGTGACAACCCATTTTCGTTGTTTGTTTTACTTCAAAATCTTCGAGTAGAAGCACGTGTACCTACCTGAAACAGAAAAAGAGAAAATTAATTACTTAAGTTAGGCACAGGAACAGGAAATGGCTGAAATACTCATTTCCATGTCGTAACTTTTGAATTAACACAAAAAACCTTGGTTGGTATTGGTCCTACAATATTTTGAAGGCAAAGTTATGTTTATTCAATAGTTATAGGGTTCATTAAAGCCTTATCTAGATTAAAAATAAATATACCTTAATGGGTAGCACGTAGCCTTACCATAGGAAGAAAAACCTTGTGCTATCCATAGCATCTTTTTCCAAAAAGAAACAACATAGCGAAGCCTATCACTAATCACTATTTTATTGTGAGAATTTAATCCAAGAGCTTCACCTCATCACCCCGCGCTTTTATCCAGTTTAAAAAACCGTCAAATACACAGATACAAAAGATAAGCAAAACCGGATAAAATAAAATTACCAATAGATTAGATCATGCAGGGAATATCGGATTTGAAGGTCTTCCGCTGTGACAAATGGTCCAACCCTCTTCACGTTAGCGCGTAAACTAATCATAAATTATGATAAACGGTTTCTGTAGCCGAGTGCTTCGACGGAGGCTCAGTTTGAAGTCAACAATTTTTGATCATTTCAGACTTGGAAATTAAAATAGTTTGTTTTTTAATTATTTGAATTTAAAAATGTTACAATGATTTGGTTTTCGTTATTATTATTATTATTTAGAGAACCAGCTTCTGTAATAAAATTTGAAGAATTCAACTAAGCATTTTATTGTAATTCCCAAGACTTTACCTACCTTTAAAAAATCTGTTATTGATAAAATGTAACAAAAGTAATTCTGAAATGTTTTCATGTGTTGCGATGAGATCAGCTCCTTTCCCTACGCTCATAGCGTTATTCATAATTTTGTTCATTCTGGAAACTACTAAACTAAATGATGATTTAACATTTCATTTTATGTGACACAAAGATAAATTCCTTCCATCAAAATATATCTTGCATTTTAGGGTTCAACTTCTTAGAACTCCTCACTGTCAAAGCCATAATGCACTCTCACCAAACTGTACTATAATTTACAATACAGCCGGTCCAGTCAAAGACCCTGAAGCCTAGTAAATGTAGCCCCTGGCGCCGGCGAGGTTTTTACGGAGCAAAGCTGGTTCATTAGAGGGTTAATTACTCCGCGCGGTAGGAGGCGCTCAACGCTCTGATGGTGCCAGGCTTGCGTAATCCAGCCTGAGGAAGGCTGGGATATAGTTCTTGTTGTAGACAGCTGTTGATTAGCTTTAATAAGAATTTGAACTTTTAGAATAACTTTGCATATTATGTAATTCGTACTGGCCCATTGAAGTTCTACTTATAGAGACAAAACAGTCGCGGGCACAGTCGCAGTTGTAACACGCGCCTCGGGTAAGAGAGACCTTGATCTCGGCTTGGAAGTACTATCTGTTAGATTTGTAAAAGTGTTGTTTTTGAAACATATAACAACGTGACGTAACTCACAAGCATAGAAATAAGTAAATTATTTGTTAAAACACCGTTGTAGCCTTTACATTGTCAATCAAGTATTTACATACAACAATTGCAAACACGAGATCACAAGCAACAGGGACATACATCACTTAACTTAATATATCACTTGTCTATTTATTTATAACTCTCTGGAAGCCCTCTCAGAATTCATAATCGTAAAGCAAGTTCTGCCTACTTAGTCGAAGCTAGTGAGATAGTAACGTCCAATTATGAAAATTACAGGTCTTCGATGAATCACGAGGAAAGATGTTCGAGTGACTTATGGAACGGGAATGTGGGCAAGACCTGCAATTAATGCTTTTAACCCGCTAGCGGTGACGTGAATACTTACAACATTCTACTTGGTCTTTTTTTGTAAAAAACGCTGTATCTGCTCGATAAATTGCCAAAAATTCCAACTGACACTTTAAAAATATTACAAAATTTCTCAAATACATCTGCATTGTAGCATAACTATTAAATGGAAATTGGTCTATTAAATGCAGCTCGTTAAGATCTCAGTTCTAACAAAACATCGTGAGTGTTTTTTCGCATCTCTTTAGTACAGCAGTAACAGTCCTCTGATATCGCTGGTAGTGACATAGTCATATACGTTTTTCTGTGTATTTTATCTTTATTATGTAGAATTTATTTAAACCGAAGCAATTATTGACATTTTATCTGTGTTAGAAAATGAAGGTATTTAGTGTTTGGATGAGGAACAAACAAACTTTGTAACTCGTTCTCACAACCGTATGCGACACTGGCGGGTTAAATAAAAAACTCAGTCATACGGAAAGCATGGCCATTAGTGTGTCTTGTAGGGCGTATATTAAAAAGGCTCAATGTTTTCTTTGTAATAAAATGGCAGCTGATGAAGTGATAAATGATGTTCGATTTAGTCACAACCTAAAAGAAAGAGAAATAAGCACTTTTGGACTTTCGAAACTATAATTGAATTGCCTTTTTATTCATTTATTTATGTCGATGTTTCTATAAATCGATGCTAATAAGGATCTTGTAGATTTTCGATTATATTCGATGCAAGAATCTCGTTTCTCCTTTATCATGACCACAACAGCGAAGCTAGAGGCTATAACTGGTTTGTGTTTATCAAAAAACATGGGCATTTCCATTGATAACAAGATTATTCCACGCCCAAGAGTTATTTATTATTTATTCCGCTATATGTAAATAATGTAGTCTATTGTAAGCCGTCCCACGCGAGTCGTGATCACCACAAACACTTGGGTTTCGTGACTGAAGATTTTTCGCTCATTACTAAACATCTTGTCGAGTAATAAAATAAATAATAATAGACCATTAACGTTTCTTAACGCAAGCATCTTGTAAATTGTATCTCATCACAACATTTATGGAAACATTATGACAAGTCACGTCACGGTATGTTGGTATAGCAAGTCTTCGCCTAAGCTCTTACAATAGTTTCGACATTACTATTATTTTATAAGTATGGACATAACAAAATACACGTAACAGACAGGCACAAATAAATGAAAAATGACAATTTTCAAATGCCACTTGCACGGTTAACAGTATTGGTGAGAAAATGAAGTAAACTTTCTTATTGAAATGAAAGAAAAAAGGCTGAACGTAATAATTTAAGTGGTTGAAGTAATTCATGAGCAAATCACGGATAACTAGGTACATTCCCTTTTGATAAAGTTTTTTTATTTTTTCATCAGTAAATTACCTACCTACAGATATTTGGCTGGATATACTCAACGTTTACCTTGCAAAAATATGGCAGACACTAACTACTACTCCAATAGTGCGTCAGTGACATTTGCGTTTTTTTGGCCATTACGAAACCTCTCAGCGGTCCGTGCCCTACAGCGGCCGTAATTGGCCTGCTCCTTGTCCGCATTTCCTGCTTTCTGGTTAATTGTCACAATTTCATATTTTGTCCTTTTAGTTCGCCCGCTAAGGACTAGGGTTGTGCATATTTCAAGGTAAGCACGGACAAGCAAATTTTTTAGTTCCGTTATTTCATAAATAAACCCACAATAATAATGATCAAGCGGTTCCTAACTGTCGTTACGTTAACAGCTGCAGACAGCAGTAGCCGATCTTATTCATGCTGATTTTTTATTTGTGTGTTTTTAGAAAGGTGTTCGTCCGTTTTGCTTCGAACTATCTTATCCACAAAAAGGTCACACGAATGTGGACCTACCTATACGATTAAATTGTTCAAGATACGAAGTAACTTCTCATCAAAACTTAGAAAATGGTGTAACTGACAAAATACTAGAGTACACAAAATACTAAGTTTGTTTTTGACATCCTTATACGTGCGGGCCTAGTTAGGGTTGTCGAGGCCGGTTCCGTCGAACATGTTCGGCTTTTCAGTTCTTATTCCGGTCGTAAACAAGCAACCTGTTTGATCTGGATTCAGTCAACTTTCCTCTTACAATGTCGCATGTAAAATTTGGAAAAAAATAACAAGTACGGTTAAAATAATGAACCCTTATTCACGCAAAACCCGATTTCGGAGTGTGACTTAAACGTTGTGTAATTTATTGGACAGCCGTATCGAGGTTTTATATTATGCAAGAAATGAAGTAGTAAAAGCTAAAATCGAATTATAAAACTTTATATTATTGCTTCGCAATTCTTCGCATTGACATGCAAGCAATAATAGCCATTTTTGTGATTTATGAAGTTTTTTCACATATTTTGTGAACAAAAGCGTCGTTTATTTTTGGACAACGATGGTGGTGAACTAGCAATTTTTGAATGGATCCTACCAAGTCTTAGTGGTTGCAGAGACTAGGACAAGTGGTTTTATGAAATTGTTAATGTAGATTTGGACCAATAATATTGAAAAGGTAGATAATAGAAACTTAAATAAAAACAGTAGTACAAAGGGTAACTACAAGAGACGGCCATAATAAACCAGTATTGAAGCCAAAAAGGTGCATAAACCTATGCATTTACACAAGACATGCAGCGACACTATGTTCTGATAGCACATATATGTCTGAGAAAACCAGCTAAACCTGTGAAAAAATAACAATTATTTAACTGCGTATCTAAAAATTGTTTCAAAATTACTAAAAATATTGAAGGATTGCGCAATAAATTGGCGTGAGCAGTTTTTGAAGTCGAAAACTAGGTAGGCAGATAATACGTGCCGAGAACGAAATTTAGTCGGTGTGAACCAATTACATGGTGCATCTGTTAATGTTTAAGATTTTCTTCCTTGGCTTATTTTTTATCTATTTTGTTGTTTTTACAGCCCTATTCCAGACGAGTGGCCACGATTCCTATTACAGTCTGTGGTTGAGCGTAATAAGGATACAAAGGCGATATCCGGCGCGCGCTGGAACAGGCGTCTCGTGCATCCTTCAAGGGCCCAGACGCCTTGGTGCGTTTAGTGGAGAGAGTGGAACGGAACGCGTAACGGGGTGTCTGATAACATAAAAGTATTTCTTAAAATAGCTTTAGAGTTTTTGTATTCAAATGAAAATTGAATGTCAATTTCTTATTCAATTTCGTGCCTTTCTGAACATGTTTTATTGTTGAATTGCGTTGTGTTTATCACTGGACATTATCCCACACAGAATAGAATAGAAAAGAATACAAAAATATTCATTCACTTGCCTCAACAATAAGTTAACAATTAATAACAGCGCCATCTATTCTCAAACTGAACTAATTAAACTTTGTATTATGGGAGACTTGGCAACGAATAAACATACCCGCACTTGAATACTTTTTTTTCTTGTAAATACATACACAATTTACATAGGAAATAGCCAGACCAATACAAACAGACATGTAAGAATGTGTTATATGAAGATGGAACCTCTAGTGTGATAGGACTATAGCCACCTACAGCCACCTGATCACTGGGTGAGTGGGGCTAGTCTGGTACCATAGCTGCGTAGTTGCCTGAGACTGAAAAATTACGTACTACCTTACAATGATTGCATAGAAAACTTATTAGTTTTAGTAGTTTCTGCTTGGTAAAGGCCGCTCTTCTCCTCCTCCAAGCAAGTTTATTCTAGGCCTTTCTAGGCCCATCCCCTGCAAAGGCAAACGGTGAAGAAGTTTTTACCACAAAATCAGACATCTTAACTTAACCCAGAAAACCTGCCGAGCCAGATATGGAGCTCACCAATTTGTCATTAGACCCAGCCACATTCTTTCTCGCGTAGGCGTATCTAAATATATAAATCAATGATAATAAGTTGAATAAATAGAGCCGGCGCAGTGTCACCGATAAGTGCGCAGTGACAGATAACGTGATAAGGTCACAGCACATTATGCCAGCACGGCAACTGCACAACTCCGACCTAGCATTTTTTTGCCATTCCAGTTAGAGCATTAAGTTGTGTGTGGTACAAAATATTTTGCAATATTAATATTGGAAGCCAACGTCGAACTAACGGCGAGCTGTCAGCGCGCTTGCCGTTACTATGTCACTCAAGTCACAGCTCACGTTCTTACAAATTAAGGTTCAAAGTTGAAGGGCAAGATATTGCTAGGTCGGCTGTGCTGGCATAATGTGCTATGAGCTTTACCTTGACAGATCCACGCAGATCCGCGTCCGCTGACTCGAGTGACCTATTTGCGTTACGGAAATATGTTTGTCTTTGCCTTGTACGTCTTAGAAAAACTTTTGAGGATTGTAAACCGTCTGCTCTCCTTTTATAGAGATGTCTGTTGAGTTTATAGCTCACTAACTGTTACCAGTGATTTAATCAGCGCTGACTAAGCTCCTAAAATGTATGCATCCTGTATAGCAGGTCTTACAGCAAACTAAACAAACAGCAATTGACTGGTAGAAAAAGTTTAAATTCTGCAGTATTTACTTTGTGATCTTGTTGGCCATAGTAAATGATTCTTTCGTTCATACACCACCCTTACCTTTGTTATGAATACCAACTTTTAACAAAAAATATTAATTTCTTTACACCGATCAACACCGTCCAGTACATCGAGTAATCAGATTTTGATCCATCGTTAAAGTGAGTCCAATGGATGCTTGTCCACCATCCACCCTCAGATACAACGTGACACCTTGACAGATCCCGTATCTGACGCAGCGTGACCCAGTTAGCGCGGCCCCACGCCAATGGGCGGCGGAACCACAGTAAACAGAGAACAGTAAAATATCTACATACAAACGTACCGCGCTCGGTTTGAATGTGTGCGTGCACATCCCATGTTGGGACGCGATCACACGCACACGCTAGCATAAAATATAGGCGAATAAGGTGGCGGCAGCACTTACGGGATGTGCCGCGGCCCGCGTGTCTGTGAGCACGCTAGGCTATAACTCGGCGGGCGGCCTTAGATAACCTTTTTTTTTTTTTTACCCGGTGAAATACATTACGTTCTTTCCGATGCTTGGGGGGAAGGCAGCGGAGGAGTGTGGGACTCACCCACCCCAGAGGGGGGGGGGGGTGGCAGGGTTTCCCGAGAACTCTCCTGAGGAGCCACTCTACCGGTGAAACCCTGGCGCGCTGTGCCGGCAGTCCGGCTCACCTCGAGGGAAGTGGTGCCTCCCTTCTTACTACCGTCCACGGCAGTGCGAGGCCACCCTACACTGCGGTCCTCCTCGGGGTCACTTGTGCAATGGAAGCACACAGCCCCCGTCGTGTGCTTTCCGAGCGTCCCCAAGGGCCCCCTTCAGTCGCCTCTTACGACAGGCGGGGGTGGACCTTGGCTGCATTCTTACGCCCAAGACCACAGGGCGAGGCCTTAGATAACCTACTGTTATGTTTACTGTGGCGGAACACTGTCGCCTACCCGCCTGTCGTCTGAATGTCACACGACACGGCTGTTACGTCACCGTGACAGCAAACAAACAATAAACAAAGAATGCCGCGGTTCATTTGCATAAATAATGGTGTTTGAGAGATGGGCGACGTTTATTTGTTTTTCAATGTTTGTTGGAAAAAATGTTGCTATTTTGAAAGCAAACTTTAACGCGACTAGGCATTGAAGCTTCAAATAAATTCACAGTGCCCAGTTGAATGCATTCCAACGCAACGGTTTCGTACTTGAGTTTTCCCCGTGTAACGGAATCAAATTTAAAAAAATACTGCATTCTTAACGCGAACATACTATAGTCACGTTAAAGTCGCGTCTAGAAATATAATTTTCAAAATAAAATTAATAAATATCTGAGACAACATAATCATACATAATCGGCCTATAGGTATACGTCCCACTGCTGGGCACAGGCCTCACCTCAACTATGAGGTGGAACAAGCCATACTCCAACACGCGGGCTCAGTGCGGGTTGTTGGAGGGGTGTAAGGTTAGTGAGCAACCTTATTGTCAGATGTTATCAAGCCGCCTTAAGGCCTCTGACTAGGCTTAACGACTGACATCTAGCGACGTCAACCGGGACCAACTGTTTAACGTGCCTTCCGAAGCACGGAGATGCCCGAAATACACATCACTAAATTTCGGTCGGATGGTCACCCATCCCTTTTCCGACCCGGCGTGTGTTGCTTTACAACAACGATCGTCGCCGATCACTGTCACAATTGTTGCACCTCCGATCTGAGACAAAGCTCTAACAAAACTGTTAATCATCGGTATCAAAAGAATTTACGATTAGCATGCAGTTTCAAAGATATGTCGCAGGGAAATCATAAACAGAGATTTGGTCAATTCCCTAAGCTAGAATCAAAGCACGGCAGATGTTAGAATAACATTACGATTTTATGATTTCCCTAAACCAATCTAGGGATTTGAACAAATGCTTACAACACACAGTCACAAAATCAACTCATTTGACCAAGATTTCTTGGTCACATGAGTGTTAGCTGCGCAGGGATCGAACCTACAACTAGTGGCTTAGAGCCGACGAATCAATCAATTGATAACTTTTGCATCATCAGTCTTCTTCTTCTTCTTTGTCAGTTCATCACTTATTACAGAGTGGTCGCGGTCATCATTTCAAGCGTTAGTGGCAAACTTCACAACAAGCCGCCACTACGCTAAAATTTATTCTATTCTATTCCTATCTGATGGCTGTCATCCTTGTGCATTCACATAGAGATGATGAGTCTTTCACTGCGGCTTTTATCTGGTTAGTCCACTTCATAGGTGATCTACCTCGTGGCCTGGTACCCTCGACCTTATGATTTATATAAGTTTGCATTATCAGTACCTATTGCCAGTTAATAAATACGGCTGAAAATGTTTTATAGACTGCTTTGGAAACTACGGTAGAAATGGTTATTTAATGCAATTACACCAATTTGAACATCAATGTCCCATTCAAATAATTCATGAAGGCATGAAAGCTTCAGCGATGCGTCCGCAATAAGGCACAAATTGCGCTTCAATTATTATATTTATTCAGTTAATCAGCAAAGCAATCATTCGTTATTCATGGGTGTACTTACACAACGGGTAGCAACCGTACCAATGAAAACTATGTAGGTACCTATTTAAAGAAAGAAACCGAACCAAAAGCTTAAAAAGAGGTGAGTATGATTCGTTTGAATCCTACTGATATTATAAAGGCGAAAGTTTGTATGTCTGGATGTGCTGTGTTGCTCTTTCACGTGTAAACTACTGAATGGATTTTAATGAAACTTTACAATAATGTAGCATACACCTGAATCGCATATAGGCTACAATTTATACAGAAATATGACTTTTTGTTTTTCAACATAATTTCACGCGGACGAAGTCATGGGCGGCCGCTTGTCAATTACAAATTACTGGTGCAGTGGGACATATAAACCTTTCTCTTTTATCACTCAATCTATTAAAAAAACTGCAGAAAAATTTGTTGCGTAGTAAGATTTAAGCATACATACATAGGGACAGAGAAAGCGACTTAGTTTAATACTTTAGTGATTGTCCTTAAAAATTGTACTCCATTCAGCTAACTTCTCGGAAAGTCTATTAAGATTTGATAATATGTTATTTATATTGGAAAAGGTTCAAATTTTTATTCATTTAAATAGCCACTATTAAAGACGTGTTCTTGCTTAAAATAACTTTATATGTATTTAAAACTTAAAACGCATGATTTGCAACAACCTCAGAAGGTAGGTACAGTATCCCAGGTTCCTTAACGACAGTCTTACCTAGTGGTTAGTCATTACTTCAATGTATGACATGGTTTACTTTAAGCTGTTTTTACCAACTTAGATATTACTTACTATCAGCACAAATTGCCCTAAGTACCGCCAAATTACACATGGTTAAAAGTTACGTGTATTACTTTGCGGAAGTTCATGTTTAAACTCCAAGAAAACTAACATAAAATTTGCATGAAATGGAAGGTTGCGTTCGATAATTTATTTCATCCTTTTTTTAATGTTTTCTTTTCTCAACTTTATGACAAAAGACAGTTACTTTGGATCACCTTTATTTTTGAAATTGCAATGATCTTCACTGCCACAGTTTAACTCAATTCCTATTAAGCAAAAACAACTGATTGCAATGTTTTTTTTTGGGCTCTACATTCAGCGAACCAATAAAACTTAAAAAATGTACCTACCTTTTTTTTTTTTTTTTTTTTTTATAGTGGTCTTCAAGATGACCTCACTCCACCTGATGGGAAGCAGTCGTGAGGTCCAGATATGGGGTTGACAAGCACAGTAATTGAAAACTACTTTGCTGGTCAATCTCATTTTGAAGGCCTGCATAAATGCTTTTTCACGCCCCGCTTAAAAAACCCGGGATTGTAGGAAGAAGGAAACACATGCGCTGGAAGAGCGTTCCACGTCTGGATAGTACGACACAGGAACGAATCACCGAACCTTTTGGTGCGGGCCGACAGTCGCTGGATCGTGTGTGGATGTTGACGCAGACCAGCGCGTGTGGTGCGGGAGTGGAAGGGTGAGGACGGGATCAGTTGGAACAACTCTTCAGAGCATTCGCCGTTGTAAAGGCGGTAGAGGACACTCAACCTGGCAATGTCTCTACGCAGTTGGAGAGGCTCCAGAGCCATAGTTGCCTCTGGGCTACCAATGATGCGGATAGCGCGTCGCTGCAACCTGTCGAGAGCTTCTAGCAAATACTTGGCGGAACCGTCCCAGAGATGAGAACAATATTCCACACAAGAGCGAACTTGTGTCTTATACAAAAGACAGAGCTGCTCAGGCGTGAAGAATCGTCTCACTCTGTTCAGGATTCCAAGTTTACGGGATGCTGTTTTGATAACGCTCTCGATGTAGTCCCGTTGGTTGAGGTTGCTGCGAATATCCATGCCAAGGATGTTAAGGCTATCTTTCACTGGCAGTGGGGTGTTCTGAAGAGTGGGATGGGAAAGGAATGGCGACGTTGTGGCAGTGAATGCGCACACCTGTGTTTTCTTAGCGTTGAACTCGACAAGATTGCGTTCTCCCCATTCGGAAATGCGGTCCAGCACTCCGTCAAGCTCAACGACAAGACAGCGCCTCTTCTCCTCGATATCGGTTCGCTTTGCCACAGGGCGCTCGAAATAACGCGAGTGGACTGTGCTGTCATCCGCATAGCAATGAATGTTACCGAGCGATAACATGTCATTGATATGCAGAAGAAACAAAGTCGGCGATAAGACGGAACCCTGCGGCACCCCGGCATTAATCTGGAGGAAACGCGACTCACTTCCGTCACAGAGGACACGGATCCTACGTCCCTCCAGAAATCCAGCGATCCAGTCACAAAGGCGAGGAGACAGTCCATATGCCGGAAGCTTGGAAAGAAGCGAACGGTGCCAGACACGGTCAAAAGCCTTGGCAATGTCAAGACTGACAGCAAAAGATTCGCCGTGCTTGTCCATAGCCTCACCCCATAAATGCGTTACGTACGCTAGGAGATCACCCGTGGACCGTTTCGGCCTAAAGCCGTACTGGCGGTCGTGAATCAACGAGTGGTCTTCTAGAGTACCTACAGTTCTACCTACAGTTATTAAAAGAAAATGAGCTCACCTTGACACCATGTATACCCCTTAGATACTAAGTGCTACTAACACTATGAGATGTAATTGTTCGCATTATAATATTAATTCGTTTTTATTATAATTCGAATTCGAAACTCTCTGAATGACGGTACCTAGTCAGTTGCTTCGATACTTGCATTTAGAATCAATTCGTACTTCAAATTTTTTTCCTACACTCTCTTTCATCGCCTTCGATATTCTGCATATGTAAAATGATTAATATACGTTTGTATGCAAACATTAAAATACTTGGTTTCGTGTATTTATAATGCTCGATGGAGGTTTCTGCCGTTATTTAAGCGGCTGCCACAAACATGCCATAACGTCATGAGGATTTGTACAACGACAAGCCACGTGACTTAAAGGATTTATTTTATGATTTAAATAGCTAACAGCGCCGCAAAACTTTACTGAATACACGGATACCTAATTCATTCATTAAATTCACTCAGTACTGAGTGCCGCGCGTGCTCACCTCGCAGTTATACGGGGTTGCGGGTACGACTAAAATGTTTCCTGTATCGCACCTAAGTTTTCATTACATTCGGTACTATACAACAAAATACTTCATTTTTTTGGAATAGATTAATTAAAAGTAAAAAAAATATAAACAGTGTTTATTGTTTGAATACTCGCAAAAAAACATCCTCTACCGTATCCATTTCAATCAGACACATTACAGCAACTACCTATTATTATTTGCATTTGAGGCATTTCAAGATTGTTTACACAGCCGCGTTCTAGATACTTGCAAGAAACACGAAACGCCCGAAATATTTAGATGAAATCTACGAGACGACAGACGTGATACATTTACAAACTCGATCTTTGTCGCCCACGAGAAAAAAACATTGTGTAAAAAGTGAGGATGCGGCTTCGAATACTTCGCTTAAAATAAACGAGAGATTTTCTAACTCAATTATCGTGTTCTAATTTTTACAAAGAATTTGAAGTAAATGAAGTGACATGAGTGTCATGAAATTAGCAGACAGGTTAGTATTTGAAGAATTTTTGAAATGGGTTTGATTTAAAAGTTTTACAAAGTCCACTGTTGGTTTTCAAAATTAGAATGACAAAACCATGACAGTATGCAAATGACGTCAGTATATAATTTTTTGACCACTTAGTTCCAATTCAAAGTAGATTTGTTTATTTATTTATTCTTTATTGCTCAACAATGAATGGTACAAAAGGCGGACTTAATGCCAGTGTAGCATTCTCTACCAGTCAACCATAAGGCTAAGCAGAAAAGTACAGTAGGCGGTGTTACAAACATTAAATAACTTTCAAGTAATTTAACAGAAAGATCCAACAATAATAATTTAAGATTCACATTTTAGATCGCAGACGCAGAGGCGTTAGGGACAAACTGAATTTGAAAGTACTAGCAAACACGTCTATTTGAATAAATAAACGTACTTTTGTTTTAGATTTAGAAAAGCTTAAAAAGTTATAAACCCGTATTACTTTTGCAATAAGATGGCCAAAGCGAGTCCTTTTGAAGAATATTTATCCAATAAAGTCTAGCAAACACTCCGGGATCGCAATCGGACGGCTGCACGCTGCAAACGGCAATAAGATAGAAGACCGCATCTGCCCAGCAGCACCAATAGTCTGGAACAGCCACGTTTTCATTCCACATCGGAAACCAATATCCAGCAGAGTGAACGGGTGGGTGGTGCAGCCAAAACTCCGCCGACGATTACCGTTTCAAATAACGATATTATAATAAAAAAGAGTAGATAAGTTATGTCAGTACTAATGCGAAATCAAAAATTGACTACTATTATGTTTAAATCATTAAAAACGGAACCTTTTTTGTTTTGAGTTTCCGATAATTGTCGGCACTGTTACAAAAAAGGTACATGGTAGCAATACCGTTTTTAATGATTTAAATGTTAGTGACCATGAAAGTTTAAAGAAATATACTATAATGTTGTACCTATAATGTTGTAAATATGTGAACAGGATAGTATGATTATTTACTAGAGCGTAAACGAGGCGGATACATGTTGCGCAGTGCCGTCTCAAACTATCAACACTGTCAATGCTTTGCTCTTTGCTTTGGCGGTGCACTAAAGTTCTGATTTTCGGGTGTCACTTGTTTAGTCTCTTTTTTATCATAATATGGTAACAAAACTATTACTTTCATTACAAAAGTATATTTTTAAATATCTGTACGCTGTGTCTGAATTTATTGGACGTCATTTGATATGCTCCGTTAGAAACCTTTCAATCTTTTTCTTCTGCTTGCTCCAAGGTATTTTAATGCCAAAGTTACGCTCGGAGGAGTTCAGTTTTTTCCGCTTGTGACCCTCCTGGTATGATTAATACTCTGTCGTTAACTCAACGAAAACACGGATGTTTGACATTTTTTAAGCTCTCCTTTATTTTTGTTGGTAATACCCGCAGCACGTTTTGAGATAATCGCATTTAAGCATTTATGTCACGCGAGGATAAATTCTTTCGCTTACGGCTATTTTCAATATTAAATCGAAAAGCAAGGTTCTTCAAAAGTGATGAACGTAAATAAGCTTGTTTGGTACAAAAAATAAAAAGTAGCTCCAAAGTAATGAACAAATTCAATCACTTTGACATTGGCAAGAGCAAAAAATGTGTAATAAGATACCATCATACTACGGTATAACTTGAAAATGACACGATTAGTTTGAAGTATAATAGCCACATTATTTTAAGCGACCATGCTCTAATAAAATTTTAAACATTCGAAGCAAAAAAACGTATCTCTTGCATAAAAGTCTAGCAGCACGTTTAAAGGTTGTTCGATTCGTCGCTACCGCTTTCGTCCTAAAGTTCATTTTGGTTTGTCGGAGATGCAGGAGGGCTCGTATGCCTCCTCCGTGACTGAGCGCTCGAATTGCCAATTAAGTGACATTAACTAACTACCGCGCACATTTCTCGCGCGATAAAGAGCGAGCTGTGATAGTGGACTCGCCCGCGGATCGAGAAACTGCAGAAGGTTCATTTCACTGGAATGAAACGCAAGGTAATTGGCGGCAATCTCAAGAGGACTAGTCATTTGCGTTTTGATGACAATTTTATTGTGATCACGTCACAATCAGTGGAGTGATCAGAGGTTTGTTCCCTAGGCATTGTGTTACAAAGTTTCATCTCGCATGTGTCGTATTGAAATGGGGCAAGGGTAGTTGTAATTTATTGATTTTAATAATTGGTATTGTCTATCGAGTCCCAGTCAGTCAAAACAAACTACTTGATGATAGTCACAACTTTAATTCTGATATGCCACATATTACGGTAGGTGCCAACTAATTCATCGTCCTAAATAAATTTTTAGTCAACTGCCAGAGCAGCATCAAAAATACTCACTCACTTCCACCTTCTCCCCTCTGCACATCACTGCTATATGCTAAAGAAGCGTCGTGATGTCAGTCTGTCCATCAGACATATCGGTAAATATCTCATGGAGCGGCGCCGCTGCCAGCTGCCCACCGAGCCATTTCCATTTGACCACGAGCCACGCAAACTAACCAGTATGTCTACCTGAAGATATAACATCATGTCTGGTGCCTCGTGAACATGCACTAGCAAATCATTTTGAAATGAAGAACGTAGTATTTGTAAGTATTTTTTCATTAGTTCGTACACAAAAAAACAGTCTCAATACACAATTTTTTGGACAGCGCAAGTACAGGTGAGCAGATTATGGTGTATGGTGGCGAGATACGTTAAAAATAACCAAAAGTCAAAATATTTAAGTTAATAATAAAACTGCCTTTATCTAAGGTAAAGTATTGCCATGGGAAAAAATGGAGAGTATTAATTCTGACAGTGACTTTACAGAAAGTAATTTTCAATAAACCAATTTAACCTGACCTGCGAGAAATCACCAACCGTCACTATAACAACAAATTATACTTGATAAATGTATACAAATAGTTAAATCGACTGCAGATGATACCCTAGCCGAGACAAATGTCCATTCGGCGAGGGACATTAGTCAGGCCGGGAATGGATCCCGTGACCCTTTTAAACCTCTATCGGAGCATAACTCAGCTGCTTCAAAACCGGGTCAGACCGCTCTTGCAAGCCCTCTTTAAACAGATAGATGCCAAACTTGCTGTCTTTCATCAACAACATACATTACATTAGTAAACCAGAATTCTTTAAGTAACAGATTAACAGAATTTGTGTGAATGCTTTTGCTGTTTTATTCAGCTTCTGACCTGAAAGTGATCGTTATTTCCAGTACCTTTTTTTTTTAAGAAGGGGAAATGCCTTACGCATACTCGTCCACCGGGGGACGGACGGGTTATGTCGGGCTCTCCACTGCTGGAAAGGTGGTATACCAGTGGCCCTACCGACTAAAACCCCTATTACTCCCTCTGATCCGTAGTGGGGGAACACGTTGAGTAGCGCGAGGCCTTGTGCGCGTTCCCCCGGACGTGGCCCGCCTGCACGGCGGGCCGGAAGCGACCCCCCCTTCGTGAGGGGAGGCCTGAAGGGACAGCCAAGGATGTCAAGCCGTCCCTACCAGGCAGTGGTGAATGGTGAAGCCCGTGCAATGCCGGCGACGGCACCCCCGTACCGCGCGCCAGCTGGCCACCGTACGCAGACCCTACTGGGCCCGCAACCACGAGTCACCCAAAGGGCGGCTCCGCTGCCGTAACCGGCGGTACGGCCCCGCCGGGCCGCGACGCACAGGGGGGATCAGCCTCGGATTACTGGCCCTCGCCACGCTGAGGCGAGAACCCATGAAGGGGGTTATTACCAGTATCTAGTAAAAGTACTAATTAACTGATTTTTCTCCATGAATTCTCCGAATATTTCGATATTTTTTAATATAGAAACGTATAATAAGTGTTGAAGCAGGTAACCATTACGATATAGGGCCGAAAACTACGAGTAAATCAAGAAATGTTGTACAGAAAAACAGACTTTGAAACAATTTACGAGATAAAAGGCAACAGGTAATTTTTTCGTGGTTTGTCCATTGCTGTGAAATACTGGTAAAGACATAAAAGACATAGGTAATATTTGATTTTGATCATTATAAAACCATTTCAAATTCCTGAAATTCTTAAATTTCGTATTTCCTGAAATTCTTAAATTTTGTATTGTCAAACCTTTATTCAAAAAGGGTAACAAAACCCATTTGGAGAATTATAGACCTATTACACTAATTTCAATATTCTCCAAAATATATTAAAAAGTTGTTTTTAAGCGTATCGTTGCTCTATCGTTGCGTAGCGTTTTTAGGCTTTGTTACCTCGAATAAATTACTGAAAGATGAACAATACGGCTTTCGGAAGAATAGCTCTACTACTCTGGCTTGCTATAATCTAATGTCTTCAGTGTTAGAAAGTATTAATAATAAGGTTCCTCTTGCTGCTTTATTCCTAGACATGAGCAAGGCCTTTGATTTTGTCCCGCACAAGAGATTACTAGACAAATTGAGTAGATATGGGATCAGGGGGAAGGCTTACGATTGGTTAAGAAGTTATTTGTGTGATAGACATCAATGTACTGAATTATCAACAGTTGTAAATTCAATGAAATCCACTTTTCGTTCAAAATATCGCTTGAACAGTTGTGGAGTGCCACAAGGCAGTGTTTTAGGGCCTTTGTTGTTCTTGCTTAACATTAACGATTTGCCAGATTCTACAACACATCAATGTTTCTTGTTTGCAGACGACACCACTATTGTTATAAAATGTAATGACCAGGGAAATCTTACTAATGAAATTAATGGCACACTGAAAAACGTTGTAGAGTGGCTAGATTTGAACGGTCTTAACTTAAATATTGACAAGACCAAAGTCATCCAATTTACTACACGTAATGCAAAATCAGCAGACTTGTTAGTGAAACATAATAGTTACACTGTCGAGACCGTAAATGAGGCAAATTTTCTAGGCTTTACTTTAGACAAACACTGTAACTGGAAAACACACATAAGCAAAGTTTGTGTTAAAATTGACAGGTTTGTATACGCACTACGGCGACTCAGTTCCGTATCTTCCATCGAAACTGCCTTATCCGCGTACCATGGCTACGTTTCATCATTGCTTAGCTATGGTACTATGCTGTGGGGCAGCTCAGTCGATGTGAAAAGAGCTTTTATAGCACAAAAGAAGTGCGTCAGGGCAGTTTGCAGAGCCCATTTCCTTGATTCCTGTAGACCTCTTTTCAGGGAATTGAAAGTTTTACCATTGCCATGTATTTGTATAAAGCAAATGTGCGTTTTTGTGAAACAATACCCAAAATACTTTGTGACAACAGGTGAAAGGAAAAAAATCCCTACGAGACATCAATCTCGAATTATGCTGCCAAATATTAGGTTAGAATTGTTTAAGCGTAGTCATCACTGCATGGCTATCCAAATTTATAATAAATTGCCAAATGTATTTAAGGATATGCCTCTCATAAAATTTAAAAAGCAACTACATGCCTGGCTTTTGATGAAATGTTATTATTCCATTCAAGAGTATTTTGACGACCAATAACTAATGATTCTGACTACCTATATTTATTTTGTATTTGTTTGAATTTGGATATTTATGTACTGTGATTTATTTGATTGATTATTGACATTGTAACTTCCTATTATTGTTTTAATGACTTACCTACTTACCTACCATGTTAAAGCAAATAAATAATTTTCATTTTCATTTTCATTTCATATGATCTCTCATAGCTCTCGAGTTTTGAAACGCAACTCAAGTTTGTTCATACTAATGCTGTCCCGTAATATTTTTGGAAAACTGGGAGTGATAGTTCAATTTCTAAGGAATACGTATTTCAAGCGACTCTTCAAAAGCCAGGAACAAATGTGGTCTATAATTAGTATGCAGTAAAAGTGAAGCTCAGTGAAAATAACTACCTCCACTTGTCATGTCATCAACCTATAACAAGTAAATCACAAAAAAACGCTCGTATCCCACATGTGTCGCTAACAATGTTCGAGGCTCGTAATAGCTGCTCGATATAATTAACTGTCAGCTCGTCATTGAAGCAGGCGCATCCTTGCACATCTGCGCAGTAGAGATGCGCAAGCACCGGCTGGGATACCGGTAACGTAATCGGGAACTAATAACTTTGGATTTGAAACGTAGTAAAGGAAACTGGCAAAAACGAGCTATGAAAAAGGGTTACTAGTTACTTAGTTATGGGAAATCAATCAACCTTAAAACTATATACTCTGGTAAAAACATTATTTGTCGCATTGATTGACGATTCTTTTTTACATTTCACTCACTAAATCAATTATTGAATTTAGTAAAAGTGGTCTGCAGTTTTTTCCCACGGTATTTTTACTACCGTTAAACATGTAAAAAGAATTGTCTGTGCTTATTAATAATGTTAAGAAATAGTATTGTTGGTAAGTGCTGAAAATAAATAAAACGATTTTCTACAGAGGATCACTCAAGCGCAGATACAATCCACTAGCATGCAGGCTATTTGTGGAGACTTCTTACCACCTCAAACTGCATCATAGTTGTTCAAAGTCTGTACAGCTATTATACTAGCCTGAGGCTGTCTAAAGCCTTCTTGTACAACTTGTGTTCTAATTGAGTAAGACAAAACAATTCCAGCCATCTAGACGGTGCATAACGGTTTAGCAACCAAAAAGTACCGGTTTTCTCTATTCCCCTTTAGGTATTGTAACTATGGACGTGCACAGTCGTGTATGAAAGTGTATGGGTGTGAGAGTTAAATGGAACGTCTCCAAGCGGAGGTCGAGTTACGACGACTTCTATTGAACTAGTAATTCATGTTTTCTTAATGCGCAAAACATCTGTACGACGTCCGTGTCTATACAAATCGGTGCCATGTAATACCGAACCGTGTATGTGAGAAGATAGAGTGTAAAGTAAGGTTTAGTGATAGATTGTTACTACAGGCAACGTTCGATGGAAGACGTGACAGCTTCAATGGTACTCGAAATGTAGTGCGCAACCCGACATTTGATACGCTGTAATATAAGATGAGAAACTTGCATGACGTCGAAGGTATAATAAAGGCGTTGCCTTTGGAAAAAATCCTCCGATCATGCGCCCGCGCAGACGGCTTGAGGTATCGAGAGTAATAACAATTAAGCTGTCGGGCACCACTTCAAGTAAATTATAATGCTCTAACCAATCTCACGGTTGTCTAACGAAGTTAAATTAAACTGGGATTACAATTTTTAGAATCATGTAACATGATTCTTCTAGATCTGCGTGTGAGTCGAGTTTCTTAATTTGTGTTCATCTGCAAATTGAATGTCACTATAAAAGATTATACAAGAAGCACGAGAAAGTATTACCATAACAAATATCCTTAAGGACACTCCGTATAAACAAATAAAGATTATGATGTAATATCTGCTGCCATTCACCAAACACTTTAATGCATTGTCATTGGTTGTTAGCATTGGTGATTATTTAAATGAATTTACAAAATAATTCCTACAGAAAGCAATGACCTCAAAACGAAAAAAACGATTGCTCTAATTTTGTACTAGGTTTAGATTTTAATTTTATTTACTTCCTAGCACTTTTTTCAACAGGCATACCTACCAGAGACATTTTTGTATTTTCATTGTCATAAGTAGTCATATAAATAAACGCAACTATCAGAAGTACGAAATGAAAATTATTTAATAAATTAGATTGGTGCCTACAATGGGACAGCAAAGTATCTGTCTATGTAAATCTGTTTGTTTGTTGTTGCCTTTGATAATAACTTTGTTTTTGTTAATTCGAAAGGTAATAAATACAATTACATATTCTGTGAACAAACGTCTACCTTGTACAGTTATTAAAATTGAGCAAAAATACCATAAAAACACGTTTACTATATGAGGGTATTTCTTTTTTATATTTAGTATTATACATATTTTTTATAGATCACGGCAAGCTATCACGGCTTATAATATATAGACTGGTGACAGATAGACAGACAGACTGGTAGACAGACAGCGGATGCTTAGTAGTAGGGTCCCGTTATTACCTTTTAGGCACGGAACCCTAAAAACCGTTAAGGTTAATAAAAAAAAAACATATATATTCTTAAAAACACAGATTTCCTAGAACTAAATTAACTAGTCGTGTCAAGTACGTCAATTCCCGGTAAATGATAAATCAATAACATTTAACACACGCACCGATCACGCAGTTAGCAAAGGTCAACATTGTCCATTGTGAGGCAAATGAGAGGTCACATTATTAATGGCTACAAAAATGGACTGGCGCTGGTGAATAATTGGGAGTCATTGAACTGGCTTATCTTCGAGCACTGAATGTAGCCGTAGTGTTATTGATGCTGACACGAGCCTATTGGGGATTCCGATCCAATCCATCAAGGGAAAGACGATAGACAACGCCACGATCAAATTTGGCATAGCCATGGTTCAGATTTTAGACGAATTTAGTGAAGTATCTTGAGTACTTTTGATGGAAAACAAAACCTATAACATCTCACTGCCAGGGAGACTTCTCACCATTTCTCCACTCCTTAACGTGTGGAGCAACAGAGGAAAACTAGTTTTCTAAATGAGAGAATATAGTCATTTCACTATCGCCTTTCAGGTCTCCAAAAAGCCCGCTTTAGTTCTCGGGCACTAAATCGATTGATATGTACCCCAAAACTACTCGTAACTTGGCATGCAGATGTGGCCGGCCCTTTTTCCACTTTTATCAAGCAGACTTCCGAGAGGTCCGCCCTCGAGTATGCCAGAGAGCGATGGTGTTCTAGGTGTCAAATTGGCAGACAGCAAACACAACAAAACGAGTTACACTTTAAAACTAGCATAATGGCTGTCTGACGTCCCTCCAAAAAACTCGAAAGATAAGGCCCAGACTCCACCAGAGCTGAGCGGAGATGTGCGGCGTTGAGCTGTGTTTTCAACAACCAATGGAATTGCGTTATTCACACATGGAGATGAGGAGATGTGATTCTATTGGTTGTTGAAAACACAGCTCGACGCCGCACATCTCCGCTCAGCTTTGGTGGAGTCTGGGCCTAAGACTTGTTTTAACGTTCTTATTTGTTGAAATAATTGGTAGAACAATATTTTAGGTTTACTATTTATTTAAAACTTAGCAACTTCCGTAACAGATTTTAAAGGAGTGTTAAAATTATTCAATTTCCATATAACGTTAGACTCATCTTAGCTCAGGTGCACGACAGTACTCTCAGAAATTCGACAAACAAGGGCACGGCCATTCCATTTTTGAAGATACTCGAGTCACTTTTAAGCCTCTAGTATCCGAAGATGCGATAAAGAGCCTTATTCCAAAAGCAGGAGAGGCCAAGTATGTTTCGTCATTACCTTCAACTTTCGGTTCAGCAAAGATACTTATCGTGCTTAGTAATCATGTAGCCTGAGGATAAAATGTGATACTAGGAAAGCTTAATATTTCTGAAATGTAGATCTGTATATGTATATCAAAATATTTGCCTCGTAATAGCCGTTTATGAACACTATAATACTGAAAGTGGAAAGATTTGGCTGTAAGATTCTGAACGTTCCTAAAAAACCTCCAAAGGTAAGCACAATTTTAACAACGTTTTTGATTGGATCTTTGTAGCTATTCTACGTACTCGTACTAAAGAAGCTAAACTGTGAAGGGAAACATCGATAACCTTATTAACTGATCTCTATGGATTTGTAACTCAGTTCAATATTATTACGATATCAGGTTGGTGTCAGGCATATGAACAGTATTTTCTTAAAGTTTTATTACTGCATCGGAATTTTATCAAATTATCTTATCTGGATATTGGGCATAAAAAATAATTATCATCATTTCGTTATCAGTCTTCTTGAAAAGGAATCTTCTCCTGTGGTTCATGGGATATTAATTCAATATGGCTTTTTAATGTTCGATAATTAATGAACTGGCGACCGGTTCGGTGTAATGGTTAAGAAGTTGGCTACTACACCAATGGTTGCGAGTTCGATCCCCACACAGAACAAACATACGTGTTCATGAATATGAAGGTTTATACCGGTATGCGTGTTTTCTTTGTATGTATTAAGTATTCGAAAAATTAAAAATGTTGGCTTAGTTTTTTATTTTGAATAGTGTTACTAATAAGTTATTTTTTGTAGATGGACTATAACGTATGTTACTGGGCAGTTAATCTCGACAATAATGCTTGTGAAAAATAAAACGTGTAGTTCGTGCGACCAGACGGCTCGACGAAAAGCGACACAAAACGCGCAACTCTCACGAATTGATCGGTTTTGCGATTTGGTACAGTGTAATTAAAACTTTAATTATTACTGTAAGTCGAAATATTAATACCCGCGCTTTTCCACGGACTAGTCGCGTTTAATTGCAGCTTTGTTATTCAGCGCGATGAGAACGGTGTTTACAGTTTAACCGTACTTAATTATGAGCATTATAAATCGGATGTTTAATGTTATGGTTTGACAGAGAAATATTCGAGTGTGGTCGTGGTTAGAAAGCACGTTTAGGTATGCTCAGTTTAATATAATACTTACTTTACTTTTTCTGGTGTAATGGTTAAGAATTTGGTTGCTAGACTAGAAGTCGCAGCTTCGATCCTCACATTACAAACAGAGTGCGTGAACATGTCTGTTTGTGTTGGTGTTCTTATTGCCATTCTGTTGTAAGTACGTGTATTTACAAAATAATAATCACGTAGGTATGTTTATAACAATGTTTATTTAAAATAGTGTGAAAAGAGGGCAGCGATATTTATTAATTTAGCTCTAAATATAAATACTAAAATATCAGTATTGTGATCTTTTTATGACTGATCTGTTCGCATATCAATGATCTTGCCCGCTGCGTTGACATGGCTTTGATCCTACTCAAGACGAACAATCATGACATGTTCAGTGGTTGAGCACGTCATTATCTTGTTTATAATTCCCACAAAAACACTCGAGTATGAGTTTCATTTGATTACACGCGTCGAGATGAGTTTGTCTGGCATTCGTGGCCCTTCGTGGTTCGTAGCTGCTTGAACTAATAATAGGACCTATTCAAGTTCAGTTAGCAAAAGAAATGTGCTTGTTTTATGGGTGTCAGAGAGCACTAAACCACAAACTTAAATCTTCAAATAAAAGCGGTAAAGGTATCGCTTTTAGTACGTAGCAACAAGGAAGAAGCTGTTATTAAGACATCGAGTGAATAAGCTAGCCAGCAATTTACTTCATTTAGTTCTCACATTACCTTTCCCAACATTTACATCCGAACGTTTTTATACACCTAAAATCCCAAACGTGTCTAAAGAAAGATAACAAAGAATGATAAAAAAACCACCCCACAATCACGAACTCGCATATAAATAGATGCAGATATTATCAAAAAAGACGATAAAAACGGCGCGATAATGGCCTCCATCCCAGCAGGCACGTTAGTATTTATCATTTAGATGTTACAACACGCGAGATCAGTAATGACTTCTAACGTTTCACACATGTCTAATGTTGAGTTTTTTACCGTGTGTATTTCCTTTTTAGCATTATGAGGAGGACTTCAGATGATGATGACGTCAAAATTATGTCGCCTAAAAACTATACGTTGACAAAAGACAAAATTATATCGTTGTGCGCATCTTAGCTTTTAGTTAAAAATGAAAACCTTTTTTAGTAGGGACTTTCTTCACCTAAGATTATTTCATCCTTTTTACTGGCAATAGATCACTATTTGATAACGATTCTCATCTTATGTAAAGCATAAAAGCGGCCACGATAAAGACTTTTTGCCTAGAAGGAATTTTACTGTTAATTTTCAAAAGTGGTCTGATCTTTAGCACTTTCCCGAAAGCGGACTCCGATTACTCGTTTTTGGTAAGATAATCATAAACACATGTAATACAATATCATTACGAGTTATGCGAATAGTTCCTGTAATTCCAAGCTGATATGGTTTCAAAACACATGTTCCACATACTCAAGCTGTTTCCCGCGACATTTCTTGCGTGACATTGTTCGGCGACAATAGCGTGAACAATGCGGCCGTAATCAGAACCAGCAGATACTCCGAGAATGAGCATACATTCCTTTTAAGAGTTATTCCTAAGGCTGCTGTTATGTAACACCTACTATGTACAAAGCGTTAAGCTGAAAGTATGGTATCGACCATTCAGTTAACCCGGCGTCATGGGGGTTAAAAACTGTAACACGGACGTGGGGGTTGGGTCTATTTGACCCTGGTAAGATATGTAAATATTTTAGTCTCCAGTTGAAAGAAAAGGTTTTTATGATTACCAGCATTCATTTAGAGTTATAAGGGTTATCCAACACTAAAAAAAAATTTGAAATATATCATTTTTATCATGGAAACGAGACTTTGAAAAAATTAAAAAAAGATTCTATTATAACCGCTCAAATATGTCTTTTGCGCTAACAAACTAAATAAAAAAGGTTTAAACTACAATAAAGAAGAAGTAATACAAATAAAATGTAAATATAAAAAAAACTCATTTTGTATGGAAAAAATGGAGTGAAATTGTTACACCGAGTACATTGTTACACAGAGAGAGCATGGGTCTAAATTACCCATTTTTAGGTTACGGCACTTATAGCTCCAAACTCAGGCGTTTTCTGACTTATTTCAGGGCACAAACGTGTGAAGTGATTCATTAACTCCAGCTATAGGAAAAATCAGCAATGTCGGGTGAATAGTATAAAAATTATAGAAATTCTAAAAACGGCCGGGTATCTTAGACCCAACCCCCATGACGCCGGGTTAAGAGAAACAGCTGAGATACGATGCAGTCATCGGTCTAATGTAACAAACTATAGAACCCCTCATTCAATTATCTTTCTAACGACAGACGTTAGCAATATTAATTGCTTCGCATAAATTTGCAGTTCGCTTCGATAAGACTCGTAGGTGAAGGGGTCTCTGGCTACCTCAGTACGAAACCCAAGAATGTTTTATTTAGCGAAGTGTATGCTCTTAATGCTCCGATCACCATGACGACCACCATCAGCGCGACTTAACTACCCTTTTAAAAATGCAGTTATCTACATCCTCAACACCACCCAGTACCTACAAACAACAGACATGTGCAATGCACAAAGTTCGAACCCGCGACTGTTGAACCAGCCAGCATGTTATGTTAATCGCAGTATGGCACAGATAGCGTGAGCAAGAAGAGCATTATCACAACGATTAACGCTCGGAATCTAATCGCTCTGGTTTGTGCGCAAGCGGCGCTCGCGCAGCGCTCCCAACATTGTGCGCGCCGGAAACATTGCACGATTAACATTCTGTTCACAGGATGTAGCATTTTTCAACTTGTTTTATCTATTGTTGGGCTATCAATTAGGATAAGTTAAGATGAACAATAAAACAAAAAAGAGTCAAAATGAGATGGAACTGATTTATCTGTGTTGTAGACATGATCCTGTTGGATCTATCCATGAACACATCACCAGCATCAGCCAGCCACATCATGACATCCACTGCTGAACATAGGCCTCCTCGATGGGTTTCCATAGCGGCTTAAAAAATCTGTTTTTTTAAAGTAATTTTTCAGTATTTTTGTACCTCGAGGCTCTCCTCCGTGGCCCGGTGGTTCGATACTCTGGCTGGGACGAGACCCAAGCATCCCGGATAGCAGGCTCACCATTGCCACGTGATCCCAAAATTAGATCAGTGAATTGTAGACTTTTGAATGATCCGTTCACCATGACGGCAACAATCAATATTCCTCTTACTAATCCATTGAGTATACTTAGTCGTGCGTGTGTGTGTGATACTTCTAGCGGTTTTCAGTTAGTTACAAACATTATAATAGGATAGGACAGAATTGTAGTTTAAAACGTTTAATAATCACGATTAAACGTTTTAAACTACAATTCTGTCCTATCCTATTATAATGTTTTACATACATAAAATACGAAAACTATCTGAAAATAAATACTTTTCTGTTACCCATTTCTGCACACCATGTGCATACGCAGCTCGGCTGTAACAATCGACGCGGCCAACGACAGTTTTTCACGTTACTCCACTTCGCTACCATGTGTTTATCGAGAATTAGCCGCCGATGGAATTGTATGCTGTCATTACTCAATAGCTGGGCAAGAAAAGCAATTCACAAAGTGGTTATTTGTGTCGTAGAAATTGTCTCGTTCTGCAGAACAGTACAATGGGAGTATAAATAACATTAGCAATGCAACGATGTTGTTGGAAGTTTGTAGATGGTAATCAATTACCTTGTAGTTTAGTTTTTAGAAAGTGAAGTTTGGATGAAAGACATCTCCGTCGTCTCTAGGACATAACCATTTTCTAAATCTGAGCTTTTACTAAAGTCAAGGAGCATTTATAATAGACCCACTGCGGAGAACAATAAAATTGATTGATTGGCTCAATGACTACACTCAGCAATCAATCGATTGGGTGATTACGCTACGCTTGCCAAAATGTGGATTCGTGATCACAAAGAGAGTTTTGAAAATCCGTAACATGCTTGATCTGGGATCAGAAACTTTTGAATCACCGGCTTTATCTTACACTCCTTCCAGCCGGAAGGCGTGGATTGCGTAACATAGGCTTCCTTTAGACTTCCAGAGGAGTTGTGTAGCCGGCCTGTATCCACCGCCAACTTGCGACCTTTATCAGGTCATTCGTCTACCCTGCGTTTGCATTCACTGAATAAAGATCAGCAAAACAGATAAAGAAAAGCATTTAATACAAAAAAACCACCTAAGCAGCGTTGTTTCAGCAAAAAAATTCAGATATCACAACTACGAAGTTAGCGCTTATTCGCACCCATCGACTATCCCGGATAAATAATTCTCCTAGGATTTAGGAAATCAAGTAGGTATATAAAAGCGCCTTTCATTTATAGACACGTACAATAATTCATCCAGCTGTTTATAAAAGCTTACATGGTAAAACATTAAACCAAAATATTCAAATACTTAGACGAAGTTTGCGCAAGCTTGCCGACTTTTACTGAAACTTCGCCGAAACTTAGACGTACGCATACATTTGTTGAGACGAGACCTCGCGGTTCGTGAATTATTGCGGCCTTTCTCATCTCCCCGCGAAAACTATGGCAATAAATATACTTTGAAGGAATAGTGATGCCAGCAGCTGCTGTCTAGCAGCCTTTAATATTTTAGGCCTTGGTACAAGGATTTATGTCAAAGCGTTATCTGTCTTACTTATCGTTTAATAATGAGATCAAAAGACAATCGGCCAGTAAAAGTAATTTAAGCTCCGTTTAGGAATAGTAGGTATGATTATTGATCAACATTTTACACGGGCAGCCTCATCTTCACTGCGAGGCATGTTTCCTGCTGAAAATAGCTACAGTTGCCAGTAATTTAGCATCTTACATTCACCGGAATCGTATTGGTCTTCTGGCTCAACAATCCTAATTTTATCACCATAATTCCAAAACTTAAGCAAATTCCACCACACCTACCTAAAGAAAGGTTTGAGCAAAAATATGAAACCATATCAATGGACGTAACATCTTATACTTTTATTGAGAACAGTCCTTGAGTTTTCTTTTCCGGTGCGATTGAGCGATATCAAAGCTTAATTTCAAGCTTAGTACCTAGTGGGTATATGCTATAGCAACCTGTTCGTCATAGGCCATAATAACGAGCGATCGACATCCGCGTTCCGGAACAGCTACCCACGAGCAGCTGCCCTTAATCACGGCGCAAAAACACAGTGTTCTGGAGCAGCGCTGCATACCGGGCGGGGGAGAAAAACTCAGCGGGATAGGGCTGGCAAAACTGGAATGAATTTTATGCTAAGTCTTATAAGACACAATTTTATTGGTCTATGTCACGAGTCGTGGGTTTGGATTAGGGCAAAAAAAAATATCATGAAACCTTGTTTGTTAATTTTAGTAAAAAAACAAAACAAAAAAGCGACAGAGTCGGTTCCATCAGCCCACAGACAACTCGCAGTGGTCAAATTATCTAACTAGCTGAATACAAACATCATTTATTTCTGCTGTTGATAGAGCTGTAAATACCTGGTCAAGCGGTGACCACTACAAATACGAGTACACGTGCATGACCGACTTATACCTGCTTTATAACTAAAATGTACTGTTCATGCAAGTTAAACTAAATTTTGATTGTCATGAAAAATACTTCAATTGCATGAATATTTGACGATGCAGTACTTGAAACCAGTACTTGCCATCATAATATCTTAATTGGCACTGAAGTAGTTAAGAACATGTTAGCTTCTCTATAGAACAGTATAAAAAATCTAGCAATGACTGTCGTCACCTATTTTGTGAAAACCGGAAATCATGAATATTGTAATATCATTATTTCGTTTTCATCGTTGCATGATCTAGGTCATGTTAGTTTTCGCAGATTACGACTCCAAACACACGCATCATACGTGACTCGACAGGTTAACACTCACGTCTTTATAACGGGATGTCAGGTGTTACATGACTGCTGACTCGGTTACTTGTGGTGCTGCTTACTAAGCTGTCGTGGGTTCGATGCCAAATGCAAAATATTTACGACGATTCTGTGCCTTTTGAACTCCACAGCTGGACATTTTAGTCCTATTCTTCAGGACACACAGCAGCTCACCCACGCTACGTCTCCTAGGTGGTCGGCCCTCAAAAACGTTCCTTTTCCGACGATTGTCTGTCTGGAAAATGGCCTGTTTGTTACAAAGTGGCACCTGAAAGTAGCTTGAATATCAAAGAAGCAAAGTTTCAAATATGTACAAGAAATACACAACATAATTAATGATAAGAAATACGCCATCGGAATCTTAATTGATATGACCAAAGCCTATGACAAAGTGCAATACAATATCTTATTAAATAAACTGTATGATATAGGAATTCGAGGTATTAGTCATAATTGGTTAAAATCTTATCTTTTGAACAGAAAACAAACAGTAGAAATTGAATATTTTAATAACGATACTAAAACAATTGAAAACATTAGATCAGACACTATACCAGTATCCGCTTCAATACCTCAAGGCAGTGTCTTAGGGTGTCTATTGTTCATTATCTACATAAACGATTTTGCCGAGGCTTTAAATGAATACTGTGTCATGTTTGCAGATGATATATCTATTCTCATTGCCAGTCCAGACTCTACTAATTTAAATGAAAAACTTAAAAACATTCTCTTCAAAACCAAAAATTGGCTATCCGAACACAACCTAGAAATTAATCTTTCAAAAACAGAGATAATGACTTTTTACCCTCATCAGAAGCAACAGCTAAACTTAACTTTAAACATAAATATTGACAATCAAGATTTTGAACTTAAAAACGTAAGTGAACACACCCTACTAGGCCTAATTATTGATACCAATGTAAACTGGAAGAATCACGTAGAAAAAATACACCGTAAATTAAGCAGCTTTGCGTATGCATTAAGAGAAATAAGAAAAACAACCGACTTAGACACTGCGATCACAACTTACTACGCCTTTGCATACGCATGGTTAAACTATGGCATCATCTTGTGGGGCAGTAGCACAATTGCACCAAGTCTACTGACAATGCAAAAAAAGCTAATTAGAATCCTAGCGAAAATAGACCAAACTGATAGCTGTAAACCATATTACAAAGAATATAATTTATTAACTCTCCCCTGCATTTACATCTTAGAAATTTGCAAATTTGTTCGTAAGAACCCCAACCTATATATAAAACGAGATGACATTATTACTAATCATCAGCTTCGCCATAGAAATAAATTCACCCTACCGGCCTCTAAAATGAAGCATCATTCTTCCAGCCCTCTAGTCATGTCCATAAAAATCTACAATAACCTACCCGATTCGTTAAAAAACATAGTAAGTAATAATAAATTCCTAAAGGATCTTAAGAATATTCTAATACAAAAATGCTATTATACTATAAAAGAATTCTTAGAAGATAAAAACATAAATTATTAAGTAATGATTAATTTTTTACTAAAATATTACTGGTCAATAAAAATAGATAATATTTTAAGTTATAATATTAATATAATAAGTTATAATAATTTAAGTCATAATACATATTTTAGTCTTTATTTAAATAAGAGTTTTCCTCCTTTCCACTATTGTTGTGCCCGACAGGGTTCATGGTGATCCATATAAAAATGTAAGATCTTTAAGTTACACTGTGAAATGCAATAAATGATTGAGTATTGAGTATTAAAAGTTGGTATGAAGCAAATCTTGTCACGCAAAAAAACGTCAACCGTTTCTCTCTAGAAACGCCAAGCGCAACTACGTCCACAGAGCTGTTGGTTAAATTTAAAATTAAGTAAATATTAGAAGCTATTTTTACAACCTGCCTAATCATGAAGATAGATTCACAAGAACAGTTTTTTTAATTTGGAATGGAGCTAACAATATTCAACACAATGATTTAATAATAAAAATAGGTAGATAGATTACTTGTGATAAAGAAGTGGCACCCGAAATTAGAACGATTCGTACACCTGAGCAAAGCTCAGGGCAAAACATTGACCGTGTTGACAGTCTGAGAGGACTGTATCTGTTTCGTTTACGCGCTAGTAAATAATCGTACTGTCTTGTTCACACGTTACAACACGGCCAAATTGACTACGTCGTACCCCATGGACAATTTTTGACTTAGCGTCAGCAGTGACGTAACATCTCACCATCGTTCTTTCTGCCTTTTTTTGCGGCGAGTATTAGTCTTTGGGAAGAATTCAGCATGCATTATAATTTGTGACAACCCTAACGCTTCCCATTGGGAATAGTAATGCCTCATCGCTAGAAGATGAAGGATATAGTCATTTTTATGCGCAAATTTCATACAAGAAATTATTACCCGATGCGTGTCGGTATTTTATGTCGCTGTCATACGTTGCGTTCATCTACCGCTTATTGAAGCCATTTCAGAGAAGTAGCCAATGAAATACGATGTTTATACAAACAAATTCTTTGTTGCTGAATTTCGCAGAGTATTTTGTTGATTCATAAGTAATGAGGTTTGTATGCTGACTGAATATATTTGTGGCGAGCGGGTCCCACGTACACAATCGTATCATTCATGTACTCGTATGAATTTTGCTATTGAGATCGTAGCGTTTCCAGCTATTGTACGAGCGGCTGCCGGCTGACCCATAATGTGATGAAATATTAACATATTTTGCGAAGAGTCGAAACAGAATTGAAATTTGAAATAATATATTTTTTTACGCTCAGTGCACTCGAAATACTCGTTTCTATCTTCGGGAGAAAAAGGATCCAATTCCAATTTATGACTGTACGATACTTTATCATTAAAAATACCTCTTTGCATTAACTCCGTCATTTTAATAGCTGAGTATTTTTTTTATTCTTCATAAACATTGAAATAGTTGAACATGTTTAATCAAAATCGATTGAAAATCCTGTTTTTTTTTATTGCTTGGCTGTTCATTGGAACAGCTGTATCCAGTTCTAAAAATCAGACTTATTATCAATTTAATTTTCTGCTTATTCAAATTCCAAATGCAAATATGATTACAGTTATAAATTAGATGCCATTTTGTACACGACGTGTATTATGATGAACGATGATCATAACATTATGATTTAATATTGTGATATTTTGGCACACCGTTTTACTGCAATGGCATGTTTTCAATTTTAAAAAATAATGAAAATAAACATCTTGGAAATCCTACACCAAGATTAGACTCCATGCTATTCGGTGCTCGTACTATGGGTGTCAGGGACTGATTAACACTCAAACATTACTAAAAACATACATATTAGATAGAAAAAACACCTAGACACAGAACAACGCAATTCGTCACGGCAATGTTTGCCCTGAGTGGGAATTGAACCCACGACCTTCGAAATGTTAAGTTTACATTCAACAGTCAACTGTTTTAACATATTTGCCCAGATGTTTGTTGTGCAAAGTCTGGCGCATAAGCCGCTCCAGGGCACTAAAAACTAAAATGGCCTGAAGTCGGGTTAAGGCTGTAGTTATTTATACCTAGGCACTAACTAGCAGGACCTGCCGTAGTTTAAACATTACTTCCATGCTAAGCAGACGCGTGTAGACACCCTCGCGGACGCTTCACACGGCGACTAAGGAACTAATTCTGAAAGTCACTCGTGAACACAAATCGTATGCCAATTCCTATCGAGTGCTTACAAAAGTAACGAGATTTAAAACTTTAGACTGTTTTTGAAGTAAGTAGTATTTACCTTTTGACTTAGTTTTAAGTAAAACAACAGGTGAAAATCATCAGTATCTGGCCGACGTTCCTGATTGGTAGTGCTCAGGGGTAGTAGTAATGTTTAAGGTGTTAGCTTGAAGATAAGCAAGAAAGTGTTTGAAAAACAGAAAACGCTTTTTATCTAGAAGACCTCTGATGTAATCAGTAGTCCATTGGGTGCAGCAACCGCTTACCTTCAGGCGACCTGCTAAGTAGCCTCGTGGCTACTTAGCAGACAACAAGACAGTTTTTATTTTATGAGAGTATTTAACAGATGTTGGCACAACACAAGACCACTATTTTAACTCATTTATACGTGAAAATGATTCGTATACGAAATCGATACATCTACGGAATCTAAGAATAAACTCCCTGTACATGATCATGCTTCTTCGCAAACACTCTTGGTGTTCCAACTGTTCAACTTTAACCGATTTTTTATTCCTAAGCCGAAGGAATAAGATCTAAAGTTGAACAACACGGCTGTACGTGACGATGACTCTCCTGAGACTTTTTAAACTGAATGTACAGGTTAGTAGAAGTTGTTAAAAGAAATGTTACTTTCCATGGGTTATGTTTTGATGGCACCCTGTGCGAAAATTAATATAAGCGAAGAAGAACAATTTTAATATAAATTGTCTGTGGCTCAGTAGCAACAGTAGCAAAAACAACGCACGATAGGTAGGGAATGAGATGGGTGACCACCCCTGACTTAAAATTTGAGAGGTGTTTTTCAGGTATCTGCGTCCTTTGAAAGGCGCGTTAAGCAGTTAGGCATTCTAGGTGAGAAAAAATAAATGAATAGATGATTGAGACACCATCACAAACATTACTCTAGGCTCAAGGCATGGTTTACCCTGTGATTTTAGAACCAACAACAATGAAAGTACCACAAACACAATAAATAACTGTATCCTGAATAAAAAATTGAGCTGGCGCGGGAATCGAACCCATTCGCTTCATAGCCGGCGCTCGTAACCACTGCGCTAAACAAGTCGTCATAATATTGAGTCCTATTAGTATGTAGCTCAGTACCTAATGAAAATCTAGACGTCTAGTAACATCAATTGGTTGTGATGAAATCGACAACTGCAAGAAGGCCAATTTGGTTGGGTTTATTGAAACAGACCGTCCAAGGTCCAATTGAAAACGTGCGCTGACACGTTTCAGCGAAGGTTTGTTTTCATTTAATTTACTACGATAGCAAACAAGCATGCAGGCTGCCTGATAGAGAGCGGACACTGGGGTTTATGGACGTGCATTGCAGAACTAAGAATATTCTGAAATCTCTTTTGAAAACCTCCACCATGACAAAAGAAAAGACAAAGACAATACAAAAGAACTATACCAGGGTATAACTTAAGGCCTTAGCGTATTCAACAGACGATTTATGCAGTGATGTTGGAGTTGGCGCACTTTTTTTGTGACTCAAACAAAAGGCCTTTCGCATAAACCAAATTCCTATCATATAACATCGCAAGGTGCAGCAGTAGCAACATTCAGAGACCAATACTTTGCCAAACGATTTGTACCTTTCGGATAAGGACCTAGCCTACGCCTTTTATGCCTCTTACGTTGCATGTATTTTTGTTATTCCAGATTATGCCAGTACAGCGCAGAGGATGTCAGTTCTTCTCGAAATCCACTACAGACCAATTGGTCCAGCGCTAAGAGCAAAAAGAAAACCGAAGGAAAGTCGCGTGCACGGCGTAGTGTAACGCGATCGGAAGTACCTATACGTTATGTCATCTCACGTGCGAACGACAATTAGCCCGCCCATTACTCATATAATATGCTGTGCGTTATCGCCAACAATACAAGCCAGCACACATCCCAGCAACATACATTCCACAACACATCTATCTCTCAGAACATAAAGTTCAATATTGCTCGGCAAATGTGCACCGTAACATAGTCTTCTTCATTGCATGGAATGTCGTTTAGATAAGTTATAGTAATTACATCAATATACATGACGGTCACCGAAATAACATTAAAACATGTTAAGGACAATGTTGCGGCATTTTCGAATAATGAACGCTAAATTTCAATATTACAAGCTCCGGCTAGAACACGATAAACGCTTTCTTGCGAATATTTGTGAGCGAGTCTGTGTCTAAAGTTATTTAATATAATATCGCATACGCTCTTAACTCGGCTTGCAAATAATTCACAAATTAAATCCAAGTTACAATTACAATCATCAGAATTATAAACAAGAATAACAGTCAAATAAACAATATCAATTTAACTTACGATTGTGTTTTTCAACAAAAACAAACGTGTCTTGTGCAATAATGATTACGATTAAAAAAACCAAAGAAAATGCGAAAATTGTTCATCTAGGCAGCTGAACTACGAAATAATACGAAATTCAAATAATTTGATAAATTCAAATAAAAAATACGAACGCAGTTTTGAATAATGTAAACTAACTCCATTGTTGAAACTGCTCGTCCAACTACACTGCTCAAAAGTGTCTAGGGATATCTCAAGCATTTTCATACAAAGTATAGCTATTTGGGAGGCTGTAAAAATTAAAATATTGATACCAACGTAGACATTTTTAGAACACAGAACTGCTATATCTGCTCTTTCAGATTGTATAAAGAAATTCATTGTAGTAGCATTATTGTACAATCGTAAGGACGTTAAAAAAAGACAGATTATTCTTTTAAAAGGTGTAAAAATTTTAGCAAAATCAAACGTTTTTTCTTGTAATATTCTTAACGTTTATCTTATGCCTCTGTCCTCGCGTTATTCTAAGATAATGCTCAACTTGTAAACAAACTTAACTTTATGAAATATTTGAAAAATGATATCCCTATGATATCCCTAGACAGTTTTGATGTGTGTACTATAAGGCCTCTTAACCAAAAGCCACTATACCTTCCCGTCATCTCCTAGAACATACAGGTAATCTCGACGCGCATTCGTTAGCTGTTAGTTCATGACGAATCAAAGGGACCGATCGTCTGTCTGTCTGTCCTGGAGGACAGCGACGAGCGTAAGCCGATTAAGGCTTTATCTTTCCTAAGGTTCCGTTTTGATCGAGTTACTCGCTATTTCGATTGTGAACTGGATGATATTGGGAACGTGATGTCAACAGTTCTGGGATTTGAAATGTCACTAATCAGGTTTGAGCAACTTTTTTGTAGAGCAAATCTAAGAAAAATACAATATTTTTTTCCAACGTCTGTCACGTGGAAGTCAAGCAATTGGATCGCCTGATAGTAAGCAGTTGCCACAATTTATAGACAACAGCAAACACTATCTTTTTAGAAACTGTGGAGGGGTACATGCTAATGTAACCCTCCAAAGTTTCTTCCAATGTAGAGATATAAATAAAGAGAAAGATAGAGATAAGAGAGATTTAAAAACCCTGTGAAAAACTCCTTCTTGCGCTATTTCTACACATCGCTTGAATAATATGAGCTTTTCGAAACAAGTTAGTATATCTAAAGCGGGTGGAGGCAATTCCAGGTATTCTGTAATACACATAACGTCTGTTCTCGTATTTCTACCTTCCACACATGCAAACTAGAATCAGGACCAAAGCTCTTCCGTATATTGAGTTTGAAACGATGACAAAGGTTGATAACGTCTACGTTCCCTACCTACGAGTACTAGTACAGTCAACCAGATGTAAAGCGATGTAATTACTAATAATGAACATTACATAATACTATAATTGCAATAAATGAGTTGCTTACTGCTTTTATTTTAAAATAGTTCCATGGTTAATATAGCAGAAGCCGCTAAAGTCAGTCGTGAAGCTTAGCGAAAGGGCTAGATTTTCAATTGCCCTCTCCAAGTAACTTCCTTAACCGAGGCTTGTTCACCCTCAGGCCACGTTATATTGTCCCGTGGAGCTGTGAAAGCTAGAACATGGCTAACAATTAGGCAAATCGAAAAAAACTCACTAAGACCGCGGTTTGGATCGGCTTACACCACCTCATAGTTTTGGCGAGTCTTGTGTCTAGCAGTGGAACGTATAAGCTGAAGTTTCACGCTCATCCCCGGAACGGTTGGCGCTCTTCAACTGTCAAATTCACGCGTCACTTTTCACCGTGTAGTATTTCTATTTGAAAGGCAAGCAACACATCTTGTGAAGTAACTGGTGTTGCGGTTGTCCATGGGCAGAGGTGATTACTCTCCATCAAGTGATCCTATAGCTCGTTTGCTCCCTATCTCATAAACCAATCATCAACATCTTCTTCAATGGCTGTAAGAAATATTTGAGTTTTACGTTTTTAGATCTCTAAGGGCTGTGGATTTTGAAATAACATAAAAAAATATGTACACTTGAGTTTTGCGCCACAGTTAAGCTCAAGCTGTGGTTGACTGTACGTTGTACAGAGAAGGTACTAAGGCCGGCTCCTGATAAATGGATTCTGTTTGCGTGAGGCAACGAAGCAAGACGGGATCGAGTTACTTTGGAAGTTTCTTTGAAGGATAAGAACCGCAGGAGATTTCTCTTGACTGAACAGCCCGAGACCACTTTAGTCGTAAACTAGGGTATTGTTCCGTTTCTTGATTGACTTATCTACAACAAAGTACTTGTTCACGGACAGTTTTAATTAACTATTAGCTGCAGGTTTGAGACAACATTTGCATCTGTTTATTCATTAATATATGAATGTAGCAAGAGTTCGTTGGTAGTTATGAATGCTGTTTCTTGGTTAAAGATCAGGGTAAATCAGAGGAAGATACATATTCGGTCCAGGTACCAGGAGGGGGGATCGAACTAACGTCTTCCATTAACGAAGCGGCTGCTCCTACCACCAAGCTTACGAGATCCTGAAAGAACAGTCGAATACCCGCCTCATACTTGCTAAGGTATTCCAGCGGGCGCCAAAACTTCACTTCCCTCGTATTGAGTGAACTTTAAAATTCGATTTCTTTGCAACTGTGAGAGAAAAGAACTAAGCCAAATAATATTTTTTATTATTTACATGCAAAATGAATGAACATACTAATTCAGAGTGAAGCGTATTAATGACACAAGTAAATGTGAAGCACCGAGACGTGAAGTGATGTCCGCCGCAATAGCACCCCTGGACCGAATGTATTTTGATGGATTTCCTATCTTTAACACTTTGCAGTTATGCAGAATCTGAATCATGAATTAGGCTGAAGCAAAAAAAAACTTCAAGGCGAACTTCAAGGCGATGTTCGAAATACTGGCTTTCCATGCAAACCCGTTCTATTTTAAAATTTATATCGTACCCTTGAACACATGGCAGGTTACCCAACCTGCTCGGGATGTTCAGGCTAGCTGACCGCAGGGTTTCGGTGTCAAGCCCCGCGCGGAAGCAGCTGCGCGTGTGCCTAATGTTTTTTTAATGGAGACTTAATTACTTCGCGCTAACAAGACGTTATTCTGGTAGATTCGTATCATTTTCCGCATGTGGGTTATTCAGAACGCAATCGAACTGTGGATAATGAAGCTCATTAATAAATAAGAATCGAATGAAACAAGCATTTAAGGAACTGACGAAACGTAACAAGCGAATGGATACAAACATACGAAGATAAAAAGCAATTTTCTTTAGGCTTTAAGATAGAATGTTCACATTAGTATCAAAGCACTGTATTAAATGTGAATAAAATAGCACCAAACCTAAATATAAAATAAGATTAATACCTGATCATCTAAAAGACCTATTCCTATCCAATACCAAAAACTAATACCAGTGGTATTTGTTTATGATCGTAATTAAATTCTATTCCCGACGAATACCAAAACTACATTGAAATATTTAAAATTTGGTATTCGTCGGGAATAGAATTTAATTACGATCATAAACAAATACCACTGGTATTAGTTTTTGGTATTGGATAGGAATAGGTCATCTAAAATAGATAGGCACTGGCGTTTTGAGGGGTTGTTTCAAATGATTTCATCAAGCTAATAAATCTGCACCTACACAGAACTAAATAATGTGAAACAAGAAGATATTCCAGTTGTTTGTAAGGGAACATTCAAGCATATTATAATATACAAGAGTCAAATAAAAGCTGCTCTTAAAAACATAAAATTGTATTCAGTCAATGCAGAAGACAATACATACATCATCCAATACTTTGAGAACCATAAGTTAAAAACTACATAACGCATATCTTATCCCAATAATTCAACTTCCTCTTTCGTATCTTCATTTTAAAAACACTGCCATTACGAGATCATCGTCCCACTACACTCGCATGACCTATCCTGCGCTGTGTTCGGCACATTTAAACATTAATAGCACTAATTCATTCATCATTCATACAAGCACACGTGAACCGCGTGTGGGAACTCGCGGTTACCTATTTACTAAATGTGTTACCATTGAGGTGCTCCCACACCGGGAGCATTCGCGTGTAATGTGACGCGACAGATTGGAGCATTAAATCAGTGACGGAGGAGAACCGAGCATTAAAATGAGCACCTTAGAATGACACAAAACACCGCCATTATGAGATCATCGTCCCAGTACACTCGCATGATCTATCCTGCGCCATGTTCGGCACATTTAAACATTAATAGCACTAATTCATTCATCATTCATACGAGCACACGTGAACCGCGTGTGGGAACTCGCGGTTACCTATTTACTAAATGTGTTACCATTGAGGTGCTCCCACACCGGGAGCAGTCGCGTGTAATGTGAGGAGACAGATTGGAGCATTACATCAGTGACGGCGGAGAACCGAGCATTACAATACACACCTTGTTATATTAAAAAACGAGCTTACATCGGTGAAAGAGGAGTTCCGACCATTACAATGCGCACCTCGTAATGTGTCAATAGTTAACATAATCAATTTGTGAATGTTCGAAATCAAAATCTACACTATGTGAGTTTCACAATATCCGCGAATGCTCGTCAGTCAGGGAGGTAGTATCGGAATGCAATGCTGAAAGTCAAATCTAAAATGTTGCATTACACGCGCATGTTCGTCAGTCCGTAAGGTTGTATTCCAACGTAATGTTCAAAGTGGAATCTACAATGTCACATTACACGCGAATGCTCCCAGTGTAGGCGCACCTTTACGTCCTGCATGTTTACGGATATTCAGCCGCGTAGGGCTTCCTATGACACATTGTTCCCAAATTAATTCTTTTGTTCTAGATCAAAGCAGGGCAGGGACAATACGCCTCGCTTCCTGACACCTTTGCTAACAAAGAAACGTTATTTAAGTGTTAGTCACGCTAATAGCTAAATGTGTGTCTAGAATGTTATGTTGCTTTATGATTATAATTACTTTATTGTTGCATTTTATTGTTTGATCACTCAGTTCAGTGACCCTGAGTCGAACCTTCGTCTATTCAGACTGAATGCAATGTGTAGTACAGTTAGCATCAAAGGACGTGCACGTCAAGAGTGATCGAGTCTGTTTTATTCAGGAAAAGATACATCATTCGTTTAAAATTCAAATGGTGTTGCACTTGTCGTAGATTTAGGTAACGTTTCAAACGACACACAACTCATTGTAGTGCTACCTAGTCTAGAATGTGTAAAATGTGAACCTGCAGAGTATAAGCATATTTGATTACATTAAACGTTGAAACCGTCGTTGCTAACTCTTCTTCGTACTTTTACTTAAGAGATAATGATATGGAATTTAATGAAATGCTTGGAGCTTAGGAAATATGTGGAGGCTACAACAATCTATAATAATATTCGTACATAAATTTCACTTCCAAAACCTTTAATAGTTGAATTGCAACGTTTCATTTTACTTGCACGTGTTGCAAACAACCTTCGATACTTTAGGCAAGCCCAACTCACAGGTTCAGCCGAAAATAATTATCAAGTATATTTTTAACCGCCCGAAGCCACGCAAATCATGTTTTTGAAACCACCAGCTTTACAAGAAAAAAAAAAATTATTACCTAGAAATCTATGTCAACGATACCGATGCAAATTTTTGCCTATTAAACCGACTTGAAAATATTCAAACTCATCAAATCAGAATTTTATTAAGAATACAAAACTAAGAACTTTGTCATTATTAAACCGATTTAGCAAATCATTTTTGGTTTTGTATAAGATATTTATTGTTGGTTCCATTTTAATTTTAATATGAGTTCTAATGATGCCCAAGGAAACTATGAAACTCCTGAAAGCAAGCAAGCAACAAATTAAGCGCTAGGAAAACGGAAGTTACATTTAGGAGTGGAACGAACAATGGGATGAGCGGAAAGCTCTCAATCCCTAAACATTTTAAGTAACGTGCCTACTTAAAAGGCCAAGGGGACCGAGCCTAGGTTTAAAGCGTTACTGGGAGATCGCAATCGGACGTAAGCTAAACTTCTAACAGCACCTCTTACAAGTAAAACCCATTTGACCCCCTTTAACGGCATCACCTCGGCAGCCCCACCTATTTGCTTCAGCCGATTAACCTACTTGCCGGAGGATGTGGCTTGATAAACAGCTGATCGATGGCAATAAGCAGGTTGCATAACGTGGACCTTGGCACAGTCCGGGCTAATTCTGCTCTGCGCCGGAGACTGACTTCGAGCTAAAAATAGCTGTTCCGGGTTAAATTAGTACTGATGAACATTGTGAAGGGGAGTAATGGGTCGTTTTGGCCGAAAAGATAATCTTATTCAATTGCAAAAAGAAATAATATCATTAGTAAATTTCCCACACGGCGGCATCTAGCCCAAAACTTAGCTAAGTTTGTCCTATGGAATACTTACTAGACAAGGGATAAACAGTTAGCGTCAACACCTTGTACAAGTAACCCTTAGATTGGCCATGTACCTTATTAGTTTAGAGTATCCGATATTTCGGCACTGTTGCAAGCGCCATCGTCACGAGGTATCTAGAGATGTTTTAACCGTTGTCTTCAAATTTAATGTTATTGACCATGAAAGCATCTAGTTAAAAGCAACCTTGTCACTGAAGCATCAAAATATTATTTCACATTGCTTTTCTCGAATAGTAGGATAGATATTTATGGCCACTCTGAAAAGATATTACGATTCTGAATCTGACAGTACTTAATGTTAAGTGAGCTCTTTTTTGCTCATTGCCCATGTGAGCATGCAGCTATTTAGAGAATATTAAAATTACCAGCTAGTACGTCCTTTAGCGCTTTGCCCTAAATAGTGACGTCTGGAGCCTTCAGATTAGACACGATCTAGTGATATTCCAAATTAGAGAATCACTCAAATAGTGAGTTAGAGTTGTGTTGGAATTGCTGTTATTTGTACCACTAATCGTGTTTTACATAGAAAATAGGCGGCACAACCAATTACTATTCTTCATAAAATTATCTGTTTTAGGCTCTTATTAAGCACCTGCCGTGCTATTCCGGCGGTGCACATCGGACATCACTTCACATCTCGGTGCTTCGCGCTTACCTCAATCATCAATATGCTTTACTTTGAATAAGTATTTTCTCTCATTTTGTATGTAAATAATTAAAAAATGATATTTGGCTTATTTCTTTTCTCTCAAACGACCACAGTTGCAAAGAAATTGAATTTTAAAGTTCACTTACACGAGCGAAGGGAATGGTCGAATGTTCCATGCTGTGTTTAAAGTAAAGTTCGGTAAATGCCGAACAAAATGTGGAAATAGTCAACTTTTTTTTTTCAATGCATGATGATTCCTCCATCGTTTTCTTTCTAATTCGTTAGATGGCACTTCACTAATGGCTCTTGTCTACAGGCTCTTGTCCCACATACTGACATCAGCCTTCAAATTATACACACGGAGGAGGGAGCCTCGCTTAGTCCAAATTAACTTTCGAGGAGATTTGTTAGCGAGGCCGCCGTTTGCAGAAGGGGACGACTGATTTAGTGTAATGTTACTGTTTGTCATTGAAATCTAAACAGGACATCATTTTAAGAAACTATTTTAATGGAAGTGTTAATGGAACTGAGTTAAATTGAAGTCATAAATATCTTTACATTTTCATAAATAAGTACAATAATTACTCGAATGATCGTACGATAAAAACCTAAAGATGAAGAACATGGTTGAATACAAATCACCAGGAGCTACCTAAGTAGACATCAGTATATATTAGTAGGTAGATAATTTAAGGTAAGTTTTAGCAAACCTAGCCTAAAAACAGGTCAATATCATAAAAAACACTTGCTGATTAAAATAAATTAATAATAATATATATTATGATCATAAGTTACTACCAAAATTTCATGACACCGGCTCGGCCTGAATATACATAATGTGCCAATGATGCCTCCTGGCATTAAGTCCGCCATTTGTACTTTTTTATGTGCAATAAAGAATAAATAAATAATAAATAAATAAGCCCCCACAAGATTTATTTAAGGTTAATTTATGCTTAATTTGATACTGTAGATGTCGGCTACGGTGTTAATAGCATTACGTTGATCGCATAAAAGTTGTTGACGTTCGGAGAAATAGTATTGCTGCAATAAAGATGCAGAAAATGCATAATACTGCATTTTATGCAACATTATAGAAAATTGTCAACAGCAAAGAAATATTGACCCACGATGAATAATTACAGACTTCTTTCAAAATTTAGGCAACGTTGGAAATAAATGATAATAGAGCACAATAGTTTCCTCTGCCAGGTCTGTTGAGTATCAAGCTTTGACATCTTGACGCACAGCATGAAATAGCGTCAAACTAAGCCAAGCTTGTACTAAGGGATACTAGACAACAAATAAAAATATTTAAATACTTTTTTTGATCGCATGAGCGATCTCATGCGATCATTTAGCAATAAAGCCACCTACATTGTACTGCTAAATCTCTGTAAGCATTGTTTTGTAATTTTTTTCTTTGTGCAATAAAGTATTTCTTATCTTATCTTATATTTTGCCCAGGCTGTAGGTATTGCTGGTAAATAAAGTGGCATGATCTCATCGATGAGCTATTGCGTGGTATCTTCAGCTTCACCCGGTCCACATGCTTTTACGAGTATGCTTTACATACCGACAAAGGTAGGGCTTTTCAATCGAGAGAGATAGAGATAGACAGGTGATCAATCTGCTATGGCGCGACGTTTAGTTATGCAATAGTACCTAGTTATCGTATTATCAGAACACTAAGACTAAAAACCATAGAAATAAGTACTGAAACTGCCTAGAATACGTTTATCTTTATTTCTGTCGATTCGCTCGTTTATTTACAATAACAAATCGCTGTCGTCACGTTCTCGGCGACAGTCGATAGAAATTATAATGTGGCGAGCATCGGCGCAGCGCCCTGCTTGCATGATCAGGGCAGGAATGCGTAACATTCTAGGTTGATGTTAAATCAAACGCAAAGTACCAGTGTACGAAATATCACAATTTGTGTCACGAAGTCCTCGAATTGTCCCCGATAAATTTAAATAGTCCTGATAGTAGCGTTTGCCACATTCTCACTACTTAAATATCATATTATTACTTAAGAGTTAGTTAAGAGGAAACTTCAAGGTGTAGGTATATACATATTTTTCAATTGCATATTTTTTCACTTTGAAACATGAGCTCCTATAGTTTAGCTTACGCTTGAGTTTCAAAACTTGGTCACAGCGGAAGTTTCTCAAATAAGTTACATGCTAAAGAGGGGTTAAAAAAAAACCTTCAACACTCACGTTTGTTTGCCAACGTGGTTTAAAAGACCTGACATTTCAAGTCCACTAAGTACTTTCATGCTAGTTTATTACCAAGATAAATCGTTGAATTGTATTGTTTCAAATTCCCAAGCCGAAGTTGCCGGTTGGCAACTCCTGAGGTGGCCGCGCGGTCGCCGCGTGAGCATATTCACCGGTCGGAGGCAATTGTAAAACTTTTCATTATTCCATTTTGCTTTGTAAATGTTTGGGTAAGCACGTTGAAGTTTTCAATTCGAAATAGGTACACCGTTGTTTTCCTTGTATTATTGATAGAAATTACAATTGATGTTTGAAATATTATGTACCTACCTACTCTTTGAAAAGGTTGCCGGAGTAAGATCGCAACGCAAAATTTCGTCACGTCGTATTATCTCGTGCGATTTATATAGTTTAGGCACGTGATAATCTTGTCGCGTCGTACATTTTACTAAGCCTGGATACGACAAAAATACGTCCAACAAAATTTCATGTGTTAATAATGTCTTAACCACATTGTACAGTATTTTTGTTCCCATGTATCATAAAATAACACATTAAAACATAGCCGCAAGCGGGTGGTAGTAAACATACCGGTAGTTTACGCTACAACATTTTAGCATTCTAAACTGTTGTCTAAGTACTAACCTGCATACTGTTAAGTACTATTTCGAGCACCATTTGTCTACCAGCATAATACTAAGTTGTTAGGCACTTTGTTTACTAGTATAGGGGTACACCTGCTAGCACTAATGATGAGTTAGGTCAGTCTCGTCGTCGTCATATATCAACAATATGACAGGTGTTGAAAAAAATCTGATTGGAATTAATTAGCCTATCAGCCTGCAAATGATGACGACCCATGGAGCGCTGTGGGTTCGATTTACGCACCAGCACAAATGTTTGTCGATGAAACAGACATTTGTACTGAGTGCACTTTATTTCGTACACCTACATTGTTACATTCGTTTGACCCAGAACGTATTATAGTATGTTATGGAACGGCAAAAAAAGTCAAATGCTCTTTGCATCAACACCATGAACAATTCAGTACCTACTTCATACGAGTACTCTCTGGGTAACACGACGAGAGTTACTCGTAATTTACTTTAGTATAAGTATAGCTATTAAATCATCGTTAGCCTCCATTATCCGCCTAAAAATAAAACACTGAGCACTAAACCGAACTAAAACATCTGCTCTCGTTACTACTTAATGCGTTTGAACAGTTTTGTTGTTCGCTTCGCTGAAACTTAACTCGGCCCACATCGCCTTTCCATTAGCTGATGCCTGTAGCAGGTCTACTGACTGATATCGACCTTCTTGTTCTTGGAGCATACATTGCTGTTGTATAATACAGCCAACGCGGTGGCGGTGATGCAGAGCGAGCAGTGTATAGGGAAACTCCTAAAATTAGAGGGAGGAATGTTTGAAAACAGCGATTCTGGTACTGATTCTGTGAATGTGACTCTGGGAGACATGTTGCGAATGTCGCGATCGGACGACAGGCCTTCCGGAAATACGGAAGTTTGCGTCCGACTGTAGAGGTCGACAATACGATAGTTAGTTTGGAAACTTTTCAAGGAAAATAAAGAAATATCTGGGACATTTTCGCACCAATTTTGTCTGATACCTAACTTAGCAATCTTGTACGCTCAAAGTCTGGGACTGACATCAATATTCACTCATGTTCACTCGAGTAGCATTTGAATACAGAACAAGCACAAAATATTCAACACGCGGGCTCAGTGTGTGTGTATTGTTAGTGGGGTGTCAGGCCACCCCGAGGCCTCCGACTAAGCTTAACAATTTTGCCCTGTGGTATGAGGCATCAGAATACTGCCAAAGTTTCCCCCCGACTGTCTTAAGAGGCGATTAGAGGAGGGCCCCGGGGTCGCTAGGAGTGCACACGGTAGACTCCCTTCGAGTTGAGCTGGGAAGCCGCCATAGCGCGGCAGGGGTCCGCCGGTAGAGTCCCTCGCGCTGGTACTCAGAGACCTCTGGTAACGCGCAGAATATGGCCTCCGCAGAGTTTATTGGGTATTCCCTTCCCATTGGGGTGGGTGAATCCCACACTCACCCGCTCTCTAGGGAGCGAGATAGAGCAGAAATGAGATGGCCGAAAAATACACCACTAAAATTCTGTCGGAGTGGCCCTCTTCCCTTGGCATGCCTTGCCATTCCACAGTTACATCTTAGCCGCTGCAACTCTACCGAAATAGGATAACGATGAATTACAAACAAATCCCATCCGTGGCATTCTCACGACACGTTTGAATGTCATTTGCCATAATGAAGTTATAACGCGCGTGAAATCCAGTGAAAGGTTAGCAAACGAATAACCTTTCTCTTCGCAAAGAACTGCAAATATAACTAGACAAGAAATTGCGAACAAAGACGACAAAGTCACGGTCTTATTTTCTTATAATTAAGCAATTAATTTGTTTCTCATAGCTACTTAAGCAGAGATTAAAACTCTAAAAGGCAACTGAAATATCCCGTTTACTTTTTAACAAGGCTATGTATAATGTAGTTTGTTTATTTTTATTTGCATGATAGCAGGTATGTTTTAAGGTAATGAATAATTACGTAAGGTATGCCAAATATGGTAGTCAGAGCCAGAATACTGCTTTTTTTTATTCAACAAAGGCGAAAAACAAGTTAAGCAGCAGTTAAATTATAAGCGGTAACCGCAGTCTATGCATACGTGTAACACAAGGCATATCACTCCTGGAACCTCTGTAAGAGACGTATCGTGAACGGAACACTCAAACGCCAACCATTTACGCAGTGTATGCGAACCTAATGTAGAGCAATCCGAAGAATAATTCGCTAATCCATGTCTTTACCAGAATTTAAACTTCAAAATCACAAATCACATTTAAAATGAGTTACAATGGTACCGAAATAATTTCTACTTATACTAAAAATAGATGCAGAGTAAGAACAGCGGACCAGCAACGATGGCCGCTATGAAGAAACGCACGCCAAGTCGAGTAATGGGATGGGTGACCACCCGAACCGAAAATTGTGTGCTGAAAAAATGGTCATAGTTTGTATCCTAAATAGATGCCATATACAGAACAATTAAGATGACATACCATTACGCTCATATCCCTAATGGGTTAGTCAGAGGCACACTGATTGTTGCCGTTATGGTTAGTTGGAACATTCAGAAGCCCCCATTTCGCCAAGAGAATTTGAACCCAAAGTGGTAAGGGGGTGATCCTACTGCCGTTATCCGGGTTGCTTGGGTTTTATAACAGTGTTTTTCATCACCGCAAAGGAGAGTTAGCCGCAACAATGAAAACAATACAATGAAATGAAAACGAAGTATATGACTGTGTTCCGGCCAGATCTGATCTCGGGACCACCGGGTTCCGAGCCAGAGTGTTTAACCACTGGGCCACCGACGCTGTCTCACTATTAAGGTGTGACATGAATGTTTATCTTGAATTGGGATAGCAAACGAGCTAAGCGGTCGTTGGCAAACATTTAATTAATATTGACATGTACCATCCTCCTTATGAGTTCTGCAATTAGTCTTATACTTACAGAGTAGTCGTAGCTAGGACAAACAGGATGGAACAATTAGCAATTATTGAATAGGCCAGGTGCCAATGGCTCAGTGGCTAGAGTTTACGCCAGGTCTGGTCAGTAATATAATGACGTAGTGAGTGATGAACTGATGATGTTAGTGAAGTTACCCATCATAACATGCAACCCACAACATAACATCATCACCATGCAATATTAAGCTTAAGAAAAATGGGATAAGCTACTCATTTCGAAAAAAAAAACTATTTTTACTACCTTAAATCGTTTGTTTGTTAGTGGGTAAATCGCCACTCGGTTAGTGGAGGAGCCAAGTTCAAATGGCGCCTGATTCTCGTATCTAAACTGATTAATATTTTGGAATTGGAATAAAATTATAGCAATCATGCGAATAAATAAATACATTTATAGAAGGGTTCGTGGTTTACGTGGTTGGAAATAATAAGATCTAAGCAAAAATAGATACACAGCTTTCCCTTCAAATATTCTATCTGTAGCCTCATACTACATACTCAATTTATGGAAATGCACAAGAAACATACTGCACTCTACTGTATTCAGCTACTTCAAACAAAGTTGTTCCAATGGATAGACAGAAACGCCATTCAGTCCAGCCCAGCCTTTATTCTCGTCCACAGCTATCCGTCAATGTCCGCGACCGTCACGTCCAATCTTCATATTCTCGTCTATTCGCATTACCTCCTCCGTCGCAGTCGGTTAAAAGACCATTTGTCCCCCATTATGTCGCGGTAATATGGTTTTTGTCTGAGGCCCGTTTTTGCCCCCTATCCCGGCAATAGCAAGAATGCTACGTGCTTAGTTTAACACGGCATCTGTAATTTATTTGAACAGTTTGGTTGTCTCTGTTATTCCTACGGGAATTGGAGGAGTGTGAGTGGGATGGCGTGTGTGAGTTAGCGTACTAAAGATAAGTGCTATGCACTACCCGACATGCCTGGGCCAGTATTTGGTAAAGTATGGAAGCAAAGTTGACGTGAACTAATAGGTGACCTATATCCGCTGCTCAAGGCTTTTTCGAAGTAAACGTTTAAATTCGAGTCATCGTTACATTTATCAACATCAGGACGTACGGATTTAATGCCAACCGGCAATTCTCCACCAGTCTAACTTCCATTGATAACTTGGCGTATGGAAAATTTAGAAGCTAGCATTTCTCGAGCCTTCCGCCGATTCGAGGTTTACTTTGGCTTTAAATCGGTGTTTCTGCAAGTTATATCAACGATCACAAGGTAGAGAACACAGCTAGAATTAAACTGAGGACCCCTAGGGCTTTTAGCCAAAGTACAAAATAAAAAAAACTGTCTAATCAAGCACAGCAAGCCTTATCGCCTGAATGCGTCTTCTAAACAAAGTCGGGTAGGTCGGAGAGTGGGTACGCACGGCGCCGCGCCCGCTCCGCCAGGGCTGTTCAAATAACGTCCGCGTCCGTGAGGTACTTTAGGAGATAGCTTTGACGGTTGATTGCTCGCTCGCATGTGCGCTGGGCCTTCGATGGGTGCGGCCTGAATCTTGTGCAGGGAAGTAGAGCAGGAAATATTGCTTTCCTTTTATTCGTGTTGATTTTTTCTTTTAGCAACGTGATGAACACAAAGTAGGTGTTCGAGTTCCAAACCAGAATGCTAAAAATGGGACACGATGCTCTCATATGCGTCGCTGTACATTTTATTGACCTCACTCTTATAGAGAACGCTGGCTATGAACTTTTGCCAGTTTCGGCCGAATCGCATGCTTGAGTTTAAGTTTAATTAAAATCGTTGGAGGGCTAGATCACAACATGGAAAAAACTTAACTTAATTTAACTTAATAAGATGATGTCTTGGACGAAATAAATATTTTCATTTGGAAGTAGTTGCTATTCTGTTTTACAGTGACTGAGTTTCTTATTGTAAGTTTTATAAAACAGATGTTATTATACTTGGTCAAATTGTATAAATAAGTCTCAAACACACAGGCCACATCGTTACTTTAAAACAGGACAACGGATATGATATTGTCTAGCATGCTATAATTTCTTTCTATACCTTTATAGCAAGTGTCATCCCTACCCCACCTGGAGCCTTCCTAGAAAGGATTCCGAGGTCCGGTACACTCCAAGTCGGCATCGCTGAAGGCGAGAACACCTTTATCGATCAACACATTATTCTATTTATTCCCGGACTTGCCTTGTTGGGAACCTGGGACCTATTGTAGAGTTTTTGCGATACCTTATCTATGCGATGAAGGCATATTTTAAAATCATTTGTAGCTTTTATTTTATGTTTGTAAAGCATACTCTTACTTGCAACTTGGCTTAGTAGTGACTAGTTCGGTTCTCGAGTAGGAAAATTAGTTTCTTGCGGTGTTAAGGTGTTACTAGTACAATTAAGCATTTATTCTAGACGATAACGTCAGTATATTTATTAATCTCTGACCCTCATCGCAACAGATTGTCTCTCTTTGATCTTTCTCGATGATCTGGGTTGTTTGTTTTTTCTCTCGCTGGTGGTAAACCAACCTGTGCTTCTGTCGCCCTTGATATTTTTAACTAAAAAATGTATTTTTTATTTAAACAAAAAAGTGTACATTTGTTGTACTCAACTCTCATGTTTTGAGGTAGGCTGGCTAATGTTTGGTTGAAATCCTATTTGTTTTAATTACAAAATGTATAATTTCATTCAAAATACTCCACTATTGGCTACCTAGCAAACACGCACTGAGTAATTCTACTTTCTGTAATACCAGCACACCAACAGGTTTCTTCTTTAATTGAATAAAGATTCCAATTATGCAATATCAATAATCAATAAGAGCGATGTTCAATTTAATTTGCTGTTGAATGAAGTGCTCTGCAAATACCATTCGTGGTTTACCTTTATAAGTTATCACAATAAAGTATTTCACTGAAAGTTGCCCGCGGCCATAAAAGATCGAGACAAGAACAATCGAGGTTGTTTTGTTTATTTGAATGCGTATTATTTCCATTCAAAATTGATTGAGCTGATTGGATTGTGTTGTGTTTGTAAAACAATTTCATTAATTAAATTTCACCATGGCATGTTTTATATCGGTAGAGTTTGGTGCTACTTGACATCTGTAGCCTGAGTAAAGCCTAGATCAGGCCACATTCAGGCAGGTTCATGTGTCGAGTTTATCTCATAATAAACTACTCAATAACGTTTTAAATGATTGTAGAACAGAAAATAACAATACCTATGTTATGCTGCAACTAACCACTGAACAGCGCCTATGTGTTAAGTAAAGTGACCACTGTACCACAAAAAAATATTCCGTAGGTGGCACTCGCCTACCGACCACTGCCGATATGTCAACCAGGTACGATCTATTGGAGTAGGCAGTTTTTCGCGTGTTATTTGTGAAAGGTTATCAAACAAAAGTTGTCAATTGCAGTTTGGCCAATGGTCTAAAAGCCAACTACATCTAGGCCGACGGACCTTGGAACAGCTCGCCTCAACGAGGTCGTTCATAAATTTAGTTGCTGTCGAAAAGTCGTTACGATTCTGGTCCAGCTCCTCCGGTGTTGCTAGTTAATATTCCGGACAATGATTTCCTTGAAGTGCGGGGTTATTCATGAAGCTGTTAAACCTTCTATCGCTACACATACATAATGTAGGATTATGTCGCTGGTCCGTTAGGGTAGAACAGCCATTGGCAAACACCGTAGGCATAGGATGTAGCTTGTTTTATCAAATTTTTGTGACATTAATGTTTAGTCCTGGATGGCAGTTTCTATAATTGAAACACTAATCAACATAATTAAGTACAAGTGAATCAATATGATATGAAGATGACATTAGAGTTTGATTAAGCTGTAAACTGATGATGATATTACTGATAATCACTTAGTCGATCTAACACGAATTATCGATCAAATAGAGAAATTGAGGCGTGATGGTATCAAGTTAGGATTACATATCGCTAAAATATGAATAGTCTAACTACCTTTATTAACTTTACGGTATTAAAACGTGGCAGCCTCTTAATAGGAAATGACTGAAGCTGAAGTGTTCAACATAGTCCAGTAAGTATGTATTTTAGTTGAAGTGGCAGTGAGAAGGACATTCTTGGTGGGACGATTTTGAAATGGCGATCATTTGATTGATGGCAAACAACACATGACACCCACTGGCATGGTGTGCCTCCGCTTTTTTTTGTACGCATATTATAATAACCCAGTATAAATTACCCAAACTGAAGTACTTGAACAGGAAGAAAAAACAGTTGAAAGAATCAAGCAATAGAAATGTAAATGAAACGAGCTGAATAGCCAAGTGTACTCGACCGGCTGAATGTAATTTCTTTTCCGTGTAGGCAGTTATTGTCTATTCTCTCGGCGGCCGCCATCGCCATTCCGTCGAGACCGCCGCCGCCCAAATGCGAAGCCGGTATGTGGCCTCTATTCTGTTCTTAATGTCTCCAGACGGTGAATTTTTGTTGCTGACAGAATTTAGAAAAAAATGTGTGGTTTATATTTTGGCTTTTGATTGTTTTTTGGTCAATCACTAGCTCTGTTTAATGAAACCTGAAACTTCATTGATCACATAAACGGCCTATATACACAGCTGGGCACAGGCCTCACCGCAACTATGAGGTGGATCGAGCCATACTCCAACACACGGGCTCAGTGCGGATTGTTGGAGTGGTGTAAGGTTAGTGAGCAACCTTAATGTCAGATGTTATCAAGCCGCCCTAAGGCCTCCGACTAGGATTAACGACTGACATCTACCGACGTCAGCAGGGACCAACTGCTTAACGTGCCTCTCAAAGCACGGAGATGCCCGAAATACACATCATACATAGACTAAACACAAATGTTTGCCCAACGTGGGAATTGCATTACCGACCTTATAGCAAGGATACAACCCATTGGGCTGACTAACGAACAAGCCAACTAAAAATACTTCCACTCGAACAAATATAAAAAGCTTAAAAAGGAGGACAACGTGCCTAAAAACGTGGCAACATTAGGTTAGGCTGATGCTGTAAGCGCGGAACATAATTGCCAAATTTTGGTCACGAAGACTCTTGGGAAAGTATTTAACTAAACTGAAAAGCTTTACATTTTTTTGCATTGATACATACATTCAATATATCACCTAGCGTTGTTTATTACGCCGCAGCAGTATTTTCAAAATAACTTCTAAGGCTTTATTGGTGATTAATAAGTTGTCTTGTAATAATTGAGGAGATATTGTAGAATTGTAGAGTTAGAGATTGAGACTGTTTGAGAGTTCTAGGGCTCAGCTACGCCCTCTTTTTTGGTGTTGTGTTCGTTCATAGCTTCCTTTTAATAATCGTATAATCTTGTCTAACTAAAACAACCGCCTTTGAACGTTCGAATGTATGATTTACCTCAACCTTGATGTGGCGCGAGTAGGGTTTGGGTCCCGGGACGTCTCGTGTCTCGAAGTCCCGGGACTTTTTGTAAATTTCGTTGTCTCGTGTCCCGGGACTTTTGGGTCGAGACTCGAGACGAGACACGATAGTCGTATGTATTGTATCAATTTTTATTTTCAAAGCATTCAACCGATATTTTCAAACCGACTTCTGTTGAAAATGAGAGAGTGTTTTCCTTGTCCGGTGGCGTTATTACAAAAATCAGAAGCAGATTGTCGGACAAAGCTGTTAATGCTCTGATTTTTTTAAAAGCCTATTTTATAAAATCAAAGTAATTTTATTTTTTTAACTGATTAATAATTTGAAAGACTGATTCAAAAGTCTGTTTTACAGATAAGGAAACAAATCTGTGATTATAAAAATTACCAAATTATGATTAATATGATTATGACATGATATTAAAGTTAGTATAGTATGATTGTTACTAAGTTTCCTTTTATTATAATAATATTTAATAATTGTTTTAAATTAAAAGTTAATCTGTGATTATAGAAATAAACATACCAATTATTTGACATATTAAAGTTAAATTATAAATTATATTTTATGTTTAATAAATGTTGATTTAACCGAGAATTAATGTTGATTTAAAAAAAAACCCTTTTACGTTTTTTAAATACGTTTCACCAGAAATCAAAGTTCTAATTTTATAATTAAAAAAAGTCTCGAAGTCCCGGGAAGTCCCGGGACTTTGATCGTAGCCTGTCTCGTGTCCCGGGACGTTGAAATTGTCGAGAATTCCCAAACCCTAGGCGCGAGCCATACTCCAAAAGGCGGAGTCAGTAAGACTGTAGGATGGTGAATGATACTTAATCCATACTCTCGGCCAAGGCACGTTAAGCCTTGTTGGAGGCCTAAGGCGGTTTGATAACATCTGGTACTAAGGTTGCTGACTAACCTTACACCGCATGTTAAAGAATGGCTCGTTCCACCCCATAATTAAGGCAAGGCCTGTGCCCAGCAGTGGGACGTCTATGTAGGCCGTTTATGTTACAAGAAGTGCCCCTAATTATCAGCCTACACTTTTTTCATTTACCTAGTTTACATTGTAACCTCCAATTAAAACTTAATGAACAGCTAATTGTTAGTCATGGAAAACTAAATTCGCAATTACATTAATAACTCAACGCTGTGGATTGTAAAAAACGTTTCGATTAAATTCTTATTTCGTGCTCAGTTTTAATAAGCAATATGAGTTAATTTCACGTTTCATTGCGTTTAATTATCTGTACGGGCCAGTACTACAAGTATTAATAATTGGAGATTTTGAGTTGATACATGAGTTAGTGTACTTACATCAATCACTAATCTTAGCTACTGCAGCCAAACTGATTTAACAAATACATTTTGACAGTTGCCAGTGTCATTACAAATTAAACTCAATGCAATGCTAAAAGGGTTCAAGTGTTCTGTCAGGCTCAAAAGTCAAGCCACAGCTCATGAATTGTATTTCCATTGAATTGAAGTACAATTTCCAATGACACTAACACTGACCTATGACAAAACTCATTTCTTAGATTAGTTGGACTATACTTATAGGTTGTGTACACCATTCAGAGTCAAGACAGTCTTGTATGAAGAATTAAACTACCTGACACGCTACATGATTCACGGTCCTCATCATATCAGTCAGTTAAAGGATAGTTAGCATTTTGGAAGGTATCCGTTCAGTAGTTGTATTTAAAGAAGATGAATCATACATTGTTGAACTTATAGAAAACTGCCTTTTTAACGATGTTTCATTCATTTTGATTGGTGACGATACCAGGTCCCATTCTTCTGTGCCCATCACCATTTTTATGACGTTCATTGCTGAAGAGTAGGTGGCCTGGATCCGATGGAAACCCATTTCGAACCCAGATCAGTTGAGAGTTCAGGCAGTATTCTGTTGTGTTGTATAGTAAGTAAAGATCCAGAGATCTTCAAGAAGCTATTGCGTGGCTGAACATTATGAGGTTCCTAATTTGACTGAGTAACACAACATTCTTTAAAAAATTACGAGCAAAGGGTCTCTCTTTTTGCTAACTGTACCTCTGGTACTGTATATTCTATTCGCAGACTGCAGTGATGTAGTACATCCTCTATCTCAACATCGACAATGCATTAAAGCTAATATATTGTGGAGTGCTACTACTTTTGATCGTTTAGTCAAATAGTCTTAAGACAGAAGAAAAAAAATCATTTCCGAATTTGACGATCTGAACATATTAATTCTTATTTTTTATTGCAAAGGAATCCACATCTTTACCATTAGTAAAACACAATTATTACAAAATACAAAGATCAGATAATTTCACTTTTTGCCTTCCCCTTCACCGGAAACAGACCACGTCGGGTTTCATATTATAACAATTATACATTTTATCTATTGCAACATTTGCAACTTACAATACAGTAACAGCATTATAAACAGATGTTCATAATTCATATTCATGACCATAACGTGTTAAACTTGTGATGTCTAAAGATTAATTAGCGATGGTAAATTATTCAACTAAGGTGTATAGACACATAAGCGACGACGTACTTATACATGATGTCTTTTTAAACGGTTGCATCAATTTATGACGATTTATTCAGAGTTCATCTGCTAGCATTATATCTACAGTTTACATCCCCGACAACTGAACATAAGCATAACTTTTCTACCCCTCACGAATCTTTTATATTACTTTTCAGCCGCTTTTTGTCTTCTGACCTTCGACCACTATCACGATCAACTACGCCATCACAACCGCCATATTGCCTGCCTAGAGGCAGATTGGTAGACAGTACCTATCTTCACAATGTCTCACCATATGTCCCACCCACCTCCACTTTAATTTGCATATACACCAAATTACGAGTACTTACATTATTCAAATATAAGAGCTAATTCAGTGAATTTTAGAGCAAATTTTGGATTTCAGGAATGTTCTTCTTAGTTTCTTGCAACATTTTAAAATACTCTAACTGTTGGTTGAAGGTTATTCAAGAGAAAGCAGTCAAAAAGGTATTTGTAATAAGCACCCATATATTTTCGAACAGTGTTCTCCATACAGCAGTGTACACAGGCCGTAAAGCCCTCCGGTAATGCAGGAAGAGGTGGAAACCTTGTCTGGTGCCGTCGTGATTAAAGAGCAGCCGGATCATTACACGGCGCCCGCGCATCCGCCGATGACAACAACTAAACGCACGAATTCCGTAGGATTTGTTGAGATTTATGGAAGATTATCCCAATTCGGAATGGTAATAATCTGAATTGGAGATATCCAATTTCGAAGGAGTCTTTACAATAAAATTCTACAAAAAAGTACCGCAAAACAGTCTTCTTCAATTCCCATACCAGCACAAATGTTTGGAACAGAAGAAAAGCTGATCTATTTAGCAATAGTTAAAGTTATTTTAATAACCTATTAAACTTTTAACCTTCTGGTTGATTGGTTCGGACATCTAATCATGAGGTCCTGTTTTTTGGTATTCCATTTTTACAAAAATAGAGTTTCGACTGTTGAAACGAGGAGTTAGTTTTTGGAACGAGTACATGTTTTTTGTTTAAAACTTTCAGTTTTATACGGTTGTGCAGTTTATTCCGCTTCACTGCGGGTCTCCAAAACTTATAGCAGCTTCCAGCTAGTCCATTGTTACGCACTCTGCTTACAATTCACCAAGTACTCTATCTTGATACAAATACGGACCAAAATGGAACAAAAATTGCAAGTCGTGCATGACCATAGTAAATCTGTAGACACCATTTAGGGAGCCCCACCTAATCGGCGTGGTATTGAATTTGTTTCTTTCTTACCTTGCTTCAAACGAAACCCCACAGGTTTTACTAGAGTTGCATGAAGTTAATGTTTGTTCGCTTGTAATAAAGCTTATTTTACAGTGCGTGATACCTTTACAACAACAGACTTCGATTTAGAAGTAAGGTGGACATTTCTGTGTGCACCTACAAAAGGATGGTTGTCAACTAGCACTGTTTTGCACCTGTTCAGATTTTATTAATCACAATAGAACTGCTGATTATAAACATGACATTTGTAAATGAAAGAAAAACTGATGAGGTAATTGAAAAATAATGACTTAATTTTAAAACCACTGACTCAATAACTGCTGCGTCATGAACCAGTTTATTATTGTGTTATATGGATTATGTTTACTGTACTTTTGACTGCAATTTTCGTCGAGTCAATGATCATAATGGGTATGGACACTATACTTGATTCGCCACTACTAAATCCAAAAGAGTAGAAAACACTTTCAGAGGGACTAAATAGCCGGTGGTTTTTATATAGCCAGGTACATTCCATCACGCCCAATGGCCAATAGAATAAGGATGATAAATTCTTAAAGAAGATACAAAGGCAGTCATAAAACGACAAAACTATAGCAGTGACGTTTTTGTAACTTTCCTTTTGATTGCCTGCTCATGAATTCATTAAAAATTCCTTGCTATCTGACTCTTTTGGAAGCTAAATTACTATTTTTGTTCCAATTTGATGATATTTATTTTTTCTTGAAAGGTTTTCGACTGTGTTTGACCCATTTAACAGATAGGTATGTGTATTTCTGCAAATTTTGATATGGGAATGATAAAAGTGGTTCATTAGGTATACAACGTAAGGCAGACAGATGCAACTTAACATGCAGAATCGTCTGAAGAATGCGAACTCATTTAGAATCGTTTTCAACATTCACGCTAAGACTGCATGTAGGAATATATTTATCGTCTGCCACAAGACAGAAACGGGCTAATCCTCCTACAGTTAAAATGCAAAACAGCAACATTTCAGTCATTCTAGAATTTATTGTTTTGCATATTCTTACAAACGAGAATTCTAGTTTTAGAATTTAATTATTTTAGTTCCGCTATAAAGGAGCTCATTTGTGGTCGCACATAAAATATGAATTTGTGGTATATGTATTATGTTGCCGGCCAAACCCGATTTGTTTGAAATTGGTTCGGCTTTGAAACTCTAGGTTTTACTATTTGGTCTTAGTTCAACCTGAACTTCAATTTAGATACCAAACTTTAATGTTAAAATGAAATAGACGTAATTTTGGAGAAAACTAGTTTGTAGACACCTAAATAAGTTAGGTACTCATTAATATTTGTTCGTGACAGATTGTATTACTTTTAATTGAACCTTTTTTATGAAGTGGATTAAATATTTTTTCCTATAGTCAAGTTCGGCCAGAAACACACTTCGAGTATAACTCATTATTTGGAAAATGATTTTTAACGCATAAGATTAAGGTAACTAATACACAAGCACATCAAGTACACACTTGGCGATCGGCCTGGTACCTCTGATGTTATTTATCTTCCCCTGTTTTTCAGAATTTCTGAAGACTTACACGCTGATGATATCGTACGGTCAGTTTAAAAGTAATTTTTCGAAGACACTGACGCCGATGACATCACATCGTGCGGTATAAAAATCATTAGGTGAATTTATTATTGTTCCCTCGCTTTATCAGCATCGACGCATACGCACACCCGCTCCCGTGTTCATTGTGTGGCCAATTAGTGCCTTTATCGCCACAACATGCTATTTGCCTTAGCACTATTATAGCTTGCCCTTTAAATTTGTTTACCTTATTATTTTCCTCAAATAAATAAATTCTTGGTGTTGGTGCATTTGGTTTTCCCGGAAGTTTATCGGAATAGCAACGACAAAAATAATGCTGCTAAAGGTTAAGTTTGGTAAATTAGTAATTGAATAACTATAAATAATGAAGTGTAGGTACCTGTTGTAATTTTTGTAAGTACTTTAAGTATTTCACTAGTCAACCACAGCTTGAATGTAACACTTTTGTCATAAACTGTCCTCATTTGCCATGAACCCAAATTCTACAATGAAAAGTTTACACATGAACTGCGATCGAATGTGCCGATTCCTTAAAAACTTCCATAAAATTTACGTAGTAACTTATTTTGATTTGTTGGGGTATCACCTGAGTCTAAATATATGACGCCTGCTTTCTTTTTGTCTGTTGACTAAGAACATTATCAACAATCTAGATAAACCTAACATGTTTAATTTCACAAATTCAACTAACTTTCTCGAACGCAAATCCTTTTGACAAGATTCCGTTCTCCAAGTTTGTTTTAGAGTTAGACGACCTACAAGTTCCTTCCACGTTTGTTTGGCAACCGGCAAGCTACTATCAGATAGTGTAGTGATAGTTCCGGTTATCACTCGAGCGGCGGCACCATTACCCGAGTGCTCCACGCGAGCTGATAACGCGAGGAAAGGTAGCGCTCCGATAATCACTGATGTGACTCAGGAATATGTTGTCGAGTAGGTATATGGGGTCAAGTGAGATCAAGCTGATTGTTTTTGGAAAAATGAAACATTCGGAAATGTACTCTCCGCAGAGAATTTTGTAGGTGGCAAATAAAACTGATAGATACAGGTTACATAAGATAGACATACCTAAGTTGCAAAAAAATAGCAACAAAACAAAAGTTGATTAGAAGGGTTTGTTATTTTTCGGATCAAAACTCAAGTCCCAAAGATATTTCATAAAACGTTATGTAAGCCCCGAATTGTAGACTAATCTCCTAAGCCATGATGCTCTCATGCGATTTTTCCTCCACTTCATTATCTATGTTTGAAAAATTAGACGAGAAATTGGAACTCCCAGATCACATACGGAACTCGATGCTGCGCTACAAAACAAAAAAGCGTGTGTCACTCAGCCGCCAAGCTAAAATGGAACGGGGCTGGGCACGTCTGCCGCATGCCGGATGAGCGGTGGGCGAAGCGGCCGCTGAATGAATCACTAATGGGCAGGGGCATACGGGGAACTCTGGAGTCGGTGTGAGCTGGCTGCAAGACAGCATCGTACTATAGAACCTGGGAGAGGATCTTACAGGAGGGGTGGGGTATGCAGAGGGATGGACTGATCTTATTGGACAGAATACCAGAAAAAGACATTTGGTCAATTGGGCATCAGGTGGGAATCGAAACCGCATCTTTCGAAACCGGGATTATTTGTATTTGGTAATTACTGGTTCAGTGGCTTTTTGGCTGTAATATTACGAGTTGGTTTATTCCTAAACTTGGAGGATCATTCATGTGCATATATACATTTGCATTTACTACTTACTTAAGTGTCATCATTTGACGACCATCTTGGTGTAATTGTTGAGAAGTAGACTACTACACCAAAGGTCGCGGGTTCGATCCCCGCACAGTACAAACATTTGTGTGCATGAACATGTCTGTTTGTATTGGTCTGGGTGTTTTCTATGTATAATAAGTAGGTATGTATTTACAAAAGAAAAAGTATTTAAGTATGTTTATCCGTTGTCTAGCATCCTATAACGGACTATAAGTAGCCCACTTGGGGCTAGAAGGCGCTGTGTGGAATAATGTCCAGGGATATTTATATTTATCATTCTCTGGGAACCTAGGTACAAACTTTGGTTAGTTCATCTGGTGTATCAGGATATGTTTGTCAAATCAATATTTTCTTCTATATTAGGATACTCTAGTCACCTAAGAACTAGGGGGGCTAAAACAGCAACATTTTAGCATTTCATATTATGAATCATCTATTTGACGTTTCATCTAGACCGCGGTCCGTTTCGAGTCAAAAGTGAGTAACAGCGCGCTGACACGCATCCCGAATTGATAAATTGTATGAACGTGAGCGACGTCAGCGCGCTATTACTCACTTTTGACTCGAAACGGACCGCGGCCTAGATGAAACGTCAGTTAGATGTTTCATAATATGAAATGCTAAAATGTTACCGTTTTAGCCCCCTAGGTCGTAGAAAATATTGAACTGAAACACTTTAGCGCTGAGCTAAACTGCAATTTTGTTACGTTGAAAACGGATAACGAATTTTACATGGCGTATATTTTAAATATGCGCGACATGTTTTACGCTCGGGCAGATCTAACAGGGGTCCTATTAAAAAAGGTATTGGACGTGAATCGCTTATAAAATGGATGGATCATGAACATTTGGCAGAAGTTGTACGTATAAATATTTTTAGACATGTGGGACAGTTTTCATTATTTATTAGTTCGTACACATACAAAGTTCGTACCCGTACAAAAATATAGTTACAATTGATAATATTTAGAACAAAAAAGTACGTGAGCTTATCGCTGATAATAAGAGATTTGTTCCAGCAGACCATGGTAACAGGATATTCCAAAAGTTTGACAACTTAAGACAGTCGCGTACAGAAAGAAAAGTAAATAAAAAACTTTTACTAACTTTTGTGAATGAAATTAAAATGATCACTGCCAGCATATTATTTATTCTACTCGTATGAACTTTTTTATTGAAGTTAGGTTTTGTAGGTATTTGTATTACCTTCCAAAATTCTTGCGCTAACCCACAGGCTTTCAACTCTTTTTTACTGTCAAGGTGACCTAATTCATAGTCTTGAAAAAGGTAGGTATTGGCAAACGAGAAGTAATTATTGAAAATATTCATGTTGTACTCAAATCTTTCGATGTTATGTACAGTTAAAAATAAAAATTCGGGTTTTAAGCAAACCTAAGAATCTTATACTCTTTGTTTGTTAACACACAAAAACAACTTGAGCTAAAATTATCACGTACTATCAAACCGATAGGAAATGTGACTGTATCATAAGTGTGACAAGTGTAGAAAGTAGAACGCATCCCTCATGTGACACTTACACAAATAATGTTCATAAAAATGTATGGCATCATCAATGAACCCAAATACGGCGATTTATCAAACATAATGTTAAAATAGACAGCCACTTGTTGATATAACAAGGTTTTCAGAGTAGACAAAGACATAGCATTTATCTTAGGTATTTATTTAATCTAGCTAACTCTGTGAATGAAGTGGAAAAGCAGAAATATTATCCCATACCATCTAGTGTCAGTCTGTCGGATTATCTGTCAGCCGGCTGAAATGTTACCCGCGTAACTCAACACTTAGGCCCAAATACGAAACGATGTGAAAGTTTATAATATACTTTTTGTACCACCACTACCACTATGTACTTGCTCTTTTTTTAGATTTGATTTAGTGATTTGCTAGCTTTTAGTGTAAAAAACCAATGTAAGTTAAGCTAGTCTGAGTTTCTCGCCGGTTTTTCAGAGTACAGAAATAACCGCCAGACGCCAGAGTTTTATTCAAAACTTAGATACTATTAATATCAATAGAGATTTAGAAGTTATACTCCATATAAGTACAACAGAACATAGAATAAGTAGATCAGGAAAGTAAAAGCAATAGTTAGATCTTTTAGCTTGTCTAGAAATCTTTCGTTTGCATCTTCACTGCATTCTAAGAACCAAAATTCCTTACCAGTACTGTCATCAGAACACAATACATATTTATTGTAAATAACCATTTCACGGCAAAATTCAATGCTGATTTTATCTTTTTGTTCGTCGAAAAGAATCTAAGTAAACAATTACGAAACGCAAACTCACGAACTCACGATACGATAGTTATCTTCGAGAGTGACATTACTTTTGCCAATATTACATTACGGATTGGAGAATAAGTTATTTATTTTCACAAAAAGTAATTAAACGTGTAATGTACGAGTAGTAACAGCATTGGTCCAGCCATAACAACTTTACTGATTCTTATTGCCTTACACATTGAAAAAGTAAACGCAACTCCTTGTAAGAGAGAAAGCCTGTAAAGTATGTAATCAGCTATAATGATTGATGTTAAGTGTTTTCTTCTGTATGTTTATTTAAGTGTCTTTACAGTCTGTTATTTTGCTAATAAGATGTGAAATTGACAAAAAAAAAGGATAAAAATTAAGCTAACCGCTATACCTACATTAAGAGAAAAATTCTAAGTATTTGGAATATATTTTTGTGCGCAAATTTATAACAAAGTGTATGACTTCAAAACAATAGATAGATGACAATGATCAAACGAACTGTATTTCTGTTAGTTGCTCTATCAATGTTTCCTTATTGGTGGATATTTATCAAAATAATATTGTTTACAACACCCTAATATTCACGATAATACTCGTATATAAGTACTGAATAAGTAATTATCCATGTTAGATATCGTGTCATCAGCTACTGTCAGACTTTTCACATATAAAGAAAATAGTCGTCCTTCTCACCTTGTAAAAGTCTGGTTGTTAACAAAACATAATTTCTTAAACGAAGAAGTTAGAGACATGCTGACTGTAACCGTGACTGAACATTCAGAAGTCCACACTATGTTGAACAAATTTTAACCTATGGTATTCGGCGAGCCTACTGCCGTTATACGGGTTGCTTGAGTTCAATCTGTGTTCTCCATCACCTGGAAGATAGCCGCAAGTTGATAAAAGGGACACAAACCAGGTTTTCCGAAAGGGTTTGAACTATGGGCCAGAGTGCTTAACCATTTGGATACGACACTATCTCCCACTGAGTCCAGTTTAAGGGCCTGGAACCGCTTATTCCCTCTTTCATTATGGAGCTTGGTAAACCCTGACTGCAGATCTAACTAGTAGTAGAGTCCATAAAATAAAAACTGGAGATTCTGTTTTAAACTAGCAAATACAAAGGCCATATCGGTAATGATGTTATTTTGCAAACCTATTTAATGTTATTTAGGTAACGGAAGCAGCGGCGTGATAATAATTGTCCGGCTACAAAACCAATAATAACAAATACAGTTGATATTATTACTAATAAGTGTACCACGTTTACCTACAGATAACCACTAATTAATTAAAAAACAAGACGGAAAATTAATACCCCGAGCCATAATTATAAATGTTTATTTTCAACTCCAACGTGAGTCAAATAAAATACGATCACATTATTTTATCTGAGTTGTTTATAATAATTACTGCTGCAAGATAATAATTAAACAAGTTATAAAAACATTTCTTATCCTAATTTACTATTAATTTGGTTGCAGACCGAATAAATTTAAATTCTATAAATTTATATTAGATTTCGACTAGATTCAAAACTATGCAGTCGCATGTTAATCAGAACGTAAGCAATTAACTTCGGAATGCCTGCTACGACTATTTTCACTAATCAACTTAATGATAACAGTAAAGATATTATCCTTTTTTGTAAGAGCCTTAAACGACAAGGCTGGGCCAATTACAAATAGAGGCAATGAAGAGAATTTGAGCAAAAACCCGCTTTCCATTGAATAAAAAAGGTTCTGAATGGAATCATTTGATGGTATTACGCGAAATCTGGTATCTCTACAGCAGTCACAAGTAAATCTGACCTCAAACTAAGCGGAGCTTGTACTATGACTGTCAGACTGATAAACATGTTCAAATACTTACACACACAAATATTTACAATGTTCATCCGAATAGGAATCGAACCACTACTTTCAGCATTACCTAAAGTCAAGATTTCTACATTTTGAGAACGCGTCATTTGAAATTCTTTCGTTTATGAACAGCACTGGAAGCCGTACAGTTGGCAACGATAATGATGGTGAATTTGTACAACGACAAAAGCAAACATCATTCTCGAACAAAATGCAATTAACGTCTTTTGTTAGAACAGTCTTACACAGAAACATCAAAAAGACAAAAGTTAATTGCAAGAAGTAACTGGCATTTAAGAAATTGTTGAGATCCCAGTGAAAACGCAGCGGCAATGTCAATCACAATGCTTAATTTTAATTACCTCTGGCGAGCGAATTCGTCCGTTACGTCGGTGGTCGCAGTAATTGCGGGCGGGCCGCTAGCCGGTGAGCGAAATTACGTGAGACAAAAAGTAATTACGAATTATACGTCCAAAGGTAAAGGTATGGACCCCATTCCGAATGTACGTGGACCGGAATCGAGCAATTTGAATGATAGACTAACGAGGCTATGTCCGCTCGGCAAGAGTGATGCGATGGCAATCAATTGAAGTAGTTTTAATAGTACAGCAGATGGAGTACTGGATCTACTTTCGGAACCTAGATATTTGATTTTCAACAACAGCGAACCATTTAGTTCGAACTTGACTGCCAAAAGAAAACGACATTTACGAAAAAACGTTGAATTTTGCCCAACACTTTGAGAGAGGTAAGTATGTGCATCTAAGCATTACAACAAAAGTGAGTTACAATCACACTATGATTCTGTATCACTAAGTTTATGGTATGGCAAAAAATAAAGGAATTAAATATCTAATTACGATAAACTAACTTTATCAAAGAAAATTTGAGAGACATCGTGCCAGCACTTGATCGTTGATGATACTTAAGAATAAATAAATTACATCAGCAACCGTTACAGTAACTTTAATGATATTTAAAACAACTCTGTTATGTTTTAATACTCGTAAACACGCTGCCAACTGCTAAATTATCACGTTGTACCTATATTAGCATTTAAATTCTCTTGAGATTACATTGAACGTTTTGGGCTGATGTTAGTGTGTATTATGTTTATGTTTTTGATGCCATGTGACTCAGCCCCGCCTTGCTTGCGCCCAAATCGTGCTGAACGACCTCAGGCGTGGCTAAATGAGCCGTAGACGACTCAAAGCGTGTCTAAACTTGGTATTCCTATAAATTGTTTCTTTTGCTTGGTCCATTTTTTTTAGATATACTTATATCTTGATGTTTATTCCTACTGTAAGCTGTAAGTCAGCAACGATTGATATCTTCATTAATGAATAAATCCAGTTAGTTATTTTGTTAGGTACCATATCTTTTGTTTCAAAACATTATAAAGCACGTTGCCAACGAAGATTTAATAACTATGCAGTTGTAAATGTGAGCTCACACCGAAGCTCATTAAAATTTTGGCATCCCTGCCATGTACATGTACTCCACAGTGTTGCCGAGCATCGGGAGAAAAAAGTTGAGAGTTACGTCCTAGTTTATTTATAGGAAACTCTATTTTGAAGTTTTAATTAATCACATCTGAAAAAATTTACATCCAAAATCGTAATTTTCGAAAAATCTGCTTATTCTTGCGAATGAAATTTATGAATTGCGTAATTTTTTCCTGCAATATCGACTGAGTCTCAGAACTGCAGTCGATAGTGTAAGTGAAGCACCTTTCAAAACTCATTAACATTCTCTCGAGTTCTCGTCTCGGTTTCCGTCACGTTTGACGGTGCGTTTATAAACACCACCGTGTTTCACAATTGAACGTCAACTTTCAGCATACCACGCTCGGTAATCTTAACATAGGATTGTATCGCCATTGTGTGGCTAATATACATTACATACAAACCAAGAATTCCATTTTTCTGCGCATTCTTCCTTCTATTTTAGGTAACGGAGATTCGAGACCGCATTTAGTTAGGTAGTCAAGGTAGTAAGTATGTTTTTTTTTGGAGTCATGAAACATTCAGAAGATAATAAGAGTAATCCGTCACTTTCAGGACTTGCGAATCGGACGGCTGACTATTCGTATATTTAGTAGTATCAAGCCATCTATAGCGATAAATAGATAGATATCAAAAATAGTTTCAGGTGAGCAAATGAATTCATAAAGAATCTCACAGATTTGTTGTTTACGAAGATTTTTTAGTCATTTTTGTCTTAAATGGTTATTTCGTAGAAGCAGTATGAATAATTGTCATGAGTTTTTTCAAAGAAGAATATTTTTAATAGACTAGCAATGACAAAATTGGTAAAAAAGATTGCTGCCTAAAGCGACTCTACGGCGAAATAGTTGAGTCTAGTTCCCTAAGATAACTAATAGGGCACATTTCCCTGTACATCGTTTACAGCCAAAAGTGTTTGCCGATCCAAAATGAACCTTGTATGAATTTACGGATCAAATCTTGGAACAAGCAAGCTTTCTTTATCGTTATTTCCATGTTCCACCGCCTTTATCGCGTTCTGAAAACTCATTTACGCGCCGTTGAGTTTCCGTCGGCGACGTTTGTAAACACCGCCGATGTTTTTCGATCGTACGTCAACTTCCACCGGTTTAGGGATGTCGTAATGGTTATTTTTTCGAAGAATTCGGTTTCATTTTGTAGACTAAAAATATTCAAGTTTCTGGGGAGACCTAAGTAACTGCGGTGATTAATAAAAACGTTGTCATGGTGAGGCATTGAATCTTCGTTGTTCCTTTTGTGCCATGAAGTGAGGTAATCAACACAATAGCTTAAAATGTATTTTTTACCTTTTTTACCAATAAAAATAAAATGAACAATGAATACTCTTAAAGAACATTGCGGTTTATAAAAGTTACATACTAACTATACCTCTGCTTAGCCTTATGGTTGACTGGTAGAGAATGCCTCATTGGCATTAAGTCCGCCTTTTGTACCATTCATTGTTGTGCAATAAAGAATAAATAAATAAATACCTAATAGATTATTTTATTACTTTTGTAGCTTTTTTTTGCTAAATCTGCCATTTTGTTGCATAATGTGTTATGCAAAGACAGATTCTATAATTATTAACCTTCTATAGTTCTACTAGGTACGTCTAGAAAACATGGGCTTCCATGACTTCGCTAGTTTGTGTGGTTTTTTTATCAAAAGGAGAAAATTTCGGACGTTGGCCATAATCTGTTATTGTAAATAATAGTATCTTGATCCATTGGTTATTTCTGCATATTACCTAAAGCATCTATTGATTTATCTGAACGTGTGATGTCACTTTGTCAATTGGACCTAGTTCTGCAAAAAGCAGCCATATGAGGTAAAGTACGAACGGAGTTATAAGCGTTTTTCTGTCGATAACTGAAGAGCAAAACCCTTCAGTTGTTTATTACTTTTCTGTATATTTTATATTTGAGAATTATTAGGAATAGTAAAGCGATTTTTTATATCCTATCCAGTAATTCGTATCGTTTAGAATAATACCAATAATAGCGTTTTTAGCCTGGCTGTTTTATGCGAAATAGCTTATTTTATCGAAATTACAATAAAGAATAAACCAGCCACATAAGTTGGCTGTGTTCTGCATTAATTCAAAATGGAATAACAGTATGTTAAAAACAGACAAGAAAATAAACAAAATGTTTTATTATTGTTTTACTTCATAATAATATTTACATACCCTTATGATTTCATGTAAAATAATATTTGTAATTTGTAAGAAAAATAAAAAATCGTGTTTGAAGTCTTTATTGAAAAAAAAACGTAACAGAATGTTTATTGTCTTCTTACATGAATGAACACTGGTACTCATTTATTGACATTGCAAAACAAACAAATTCGAATGAATCAATTTAAATAAAAAAATATCCGCTCTCACTATTCTTCTTCTATATTAAAATCCACCTCAGCGTTAAGCCCGTCAATATCATCATCAATTAATATCTCACCATCTCTACTCGTCAAATTACCATAGAAGTGTCTAGTCTGTCTGTCTCTGTCTGTGTCTGTCTCCTCCGGAATCAGATGCCTTATAGATATTATTTGACGTAATTTTGGCTCCGCAATCGACTTTCCAGTGGGCCATAATTTACACAGCTTTTTTTTAATATATAGTGGTCTTCAAGATGACCTAACTCCACCTGATGGGAAGCAGCCGTGAGGTCCAGATATGGGGTTGACAAGCACAGTAATTGAGAACTACTTTGCTGGTCAATCTCATTTTGAAGGAAACCCGGGATTGAAGGAAGAAGGAAACACATGCGCTGAAAGAGCGTTCCACGTCTGGATAGCACGACACAAGAACGACTCACCGAACCGTTTGGTGCGGGCCGACACTGGATCGTGTGTGGATGTTGACGCAGACCAGCGCGTGTGGTGCTCGAGTGGAAGGGTGAGGATGGGATCAGTTGGAATAACTCGTCAGAGCATTCGCCGTTGTAACGGCGGTAGAGGCCCTCAATCTGGCAATGTCTCTACGCAGTTGGAGAAGCTCCAGAGCCATAGTTGCCTGTGGGTTACGAATGATGCGGATAGCGCGTCGCTGCAACCTGTCTAGAGCTTCTACCAAGTACTTGGCGGAACCGTCCCAGAGATGAGAACAATATTCCACACACGAGCGAACTTGTGTCTTATTCAAAAGACAGACAGAGCTGCTCAGGCGTGAAGAATCGTCTCACTCTGTTCAGGATTCCAAGTTTACGGGATGCTGTTTTGATAATGCTCTCGATGTAGTCCCGTAGGTTGAGGTTGCTGCGAACATCCATGCCAAGGATGTTGAGGCTATCCTTCACTGGTAGTGGAGTGCTCTGAAGAGTGGGATGGGAAAGGAATGGCGACGTTTTGGCAGTGAATGCGCACACCTGCGTTTTCTTGGCGTTGAACTCGACGAGATTGCGTTCTCCCCATTCAGAATTCAGATGCGGCTCAGCACTCCGTCAAGCTCAACAACAAGACAGCGCCTCTTCTCCTCGATATCGGTTCGCTTTGCCACAGGGCGCTCGAAATAACGCGAGTGGACTGTACATCCGCAATGCAATGAATGTTACCGAGTGATAACATGTCATTGATATGCAGAAGAAACAAAGTCGCCGATAAGACGGAACCCTGCGGCACCCCGGCATTAATCTGGAGGAAACGCGACTCACGTCCGTCACAGAGGACACGGATTCACCGTCCCTTCAGAAATCCAGCGATCCAGTCACGGAGGCGAGGAGACAGTCAATATGCCGAAAGCCTGGAAAGAAGCGATCGGTGCCAGACACGGTCAATGCCTTGGCAATGTCAAGACTGACAGCCAAAGATTCGCCGTTTTTGTCCATAGCCTCACCCCATAAGTGCGTTACGTACGCTAGGAGATCACCCGTGGACCGTTTCGGTCTAAAGCTGTAATGGCGGTCGTGAATCAACGAGTGGTCTTCTAGGTAGCGGGTGAGCTGTGCATTTATAATCCGCTCGAACACCTAAGCAAGTACTGAGGTTACAGCTATTGGACGGTATAATTGGCTGGGTCTGACCGGTCCCCCTTTTTGGGAACGGGTTGAACGTTCGCCTCTTTCCAAGCCCGCGGCACAAGGCCTGGTGTGTAGTAGCGGTGGTCAACAAGATGCGTAACCTGTTGGCACGTGCTCACAAATGAAGACACACCCTTCCCGCGAAGCCAAGACAAAACCGCTAAACAAGTAAAAGGTGTACGACCACGCTCAGAGACGTAATAAGTTAATTCTAAATTAAAAGTTTAAGTCAAGTTTAAAAATTGTCCTTATTCGCATAACCGTATATGTCATAAAATAATCTTAACTGTTTCGGGGTAGGGCGGTTATGGCACGGCGTATAAAATAATATATTGACTAACATTAAAATTTGATAAAAACAGCCTAGATGACGTTAGAAAAAGCCAAGTATGGACTCTTTACAAGAAAACAATTTACAGAAAACAGCCAACGTACACTGGCTGTTTTTTACGAAACTCCATCCCCGATACCTCCTAACATTTTTAAATTTGGACGAAACAGCCATAAAGCAGGCTGACTTATGCAATATAGGTAAGGCAGTTTGCTTCAAAATAGGCTGCATTTTGCACCATGATGACTGTTTTTTACAAAATATTTTTTGTCAAATGGCTGCATTTGACGGTTCATATCTCCGCCGTAAGAAGAGATATCGAAATGGCTGTTTTTGCAAAAAATCCGGCATGTCGAATTTAGTATGGCTGTATTAATAACTCGATTTTCGAAAAAGTGCCACTTGGCTGCTTTCTGCAGAACTAGGTCCAATTGTTTAGTAGGTATAGGTCTTGACTCTTGTGTTCATAAATATGAACTGATTTTTGAACACGCATTTTTTATTCAAACTGCATGTCATGCCCATTAAACATTTAGTAAGTGCCTGCATACAAAATGAACCTACAAAAAATTATCAGTTGATAATGAACTCCCGCAATCACTGGGTTTATTTTTAAACAGTCTCATCAATCGCGTTCCGACGAAGGAAGTTAAACTTTTCCAACAAACGCAAGAACTTCCAACCTAAATATCGTCGGCTAATTTTAATTGATTTATTTCATCTCATAACTCGCATAATAAAGTAGTTTAGCGGCTAATGGAGACCGCATTCACAATGAACGACCGTCTCGTAGCGGATATGGTGATTATGCCAAACGAACTTGGGTCGGCCATTGTTCACTAGTGAAATTCACCAGTGAGACTATTTGTCTAATTTAGTTCAAGCTGACGCATAGAAAACGCAAACCTCACGAGCTTCGTTCACGTGAGCGGCAGTCACGTAGAATATTGCCGTAATATTGGAGGTTTATTTAATGTTCCGTCACGAATTGCTCTTTTACCGAGGAGGAATTTAATTGCGTAGAAAATTATTTCACGAGCCCAGGATTAGTTATACCGGCGCGAGGTACAAGTATTCCCAGACGGTAATAGCGCGGTCCTGGCTTTGAAGCTGCATGTCCCTTTAATTACGGCGGAGCGGTGTTATCTCGCCGGTATCAGCTGTGCGGCGCGCGTGTGTGCGTACCCCCTCCTCCCCCCTACGTCTCGCCGAGCCGGCAAGCCCCCCCTCTTCGTCCCGCGCACACAGTCACGCCGCCAATCAGCTGATCGCAGTAGGTCGCGGCGCCACGCTGACACGCCGCCATCGCGCCAAGCCGGCACCGTCCGACTGCCAAAAATGCATTAACCATACAACGTCATTTCAATCTCAAAGCAGCATGAGTATTAAGGCCGAGCGTTCCACGTTCTATAACATCACGACTCTTTTTAAAACCGTCGGCGTGCTGACGGCTCAAAGGAAACGCGAACCTATTTATAATAATAATCTAAAATGTAGCTGAACGTTCCTTCCGGAGGCGAGACATGAAAGCCATTGAAAGCGTTCCGATCCCTGGCACTGTCCCTCTCGCTCGGCCGCTGCAGACAGCCCGCCAGAGAGGGACGCGTGTAGGAGAGCCGAGCGGGACCACGCTGTCAAGTTCGGTACTTAAAATGGCCGATGCTTGCTTAGTTTCGTGATCGCCTAGGGAGGGGGCCGATGTCGATAATATTATGTTTTATGACGGCGGGTGGCGGGCGTACATAAATTGGGTTTTCGTTTTACGAGAGATAATACTGACGATAAATTATACTCGCATTTCGGGAATCGAATTCCACCCGGATTGTTTTTCCACTTTATACAAATTGGCCGCTGTAACATTTCGCCGTAACTAGTGGTGGTGCGTTCCGAGGAAAGAGCCAATTACGGAATTGCTACTCTGGTCGTAAACGCGCCGTTATCAGAGCGTGACGAAGGAGGTCATTATATTTCTGCGATCTTTTAATAGTTCTTAGTATGTTTCTAACTTATCTTAAGCCTTGCTTCGTGCAAATTTAACTTTCGTGATGATTACAGTTACCGCAAACTTTACCTGCGGTGGGTAGGTAATTTGCGCACTAAAAAACCTCCTCATTTCATTCAATTTCTGGACTAAATTGCTTCCCAGAGAGTCTAATCTGCCTAATAACTTGGTTCTCATAAAATCACCAAGCAAGAGAAGGCTGCACGATTTAATCTCAAGGGACTATATTTCTTTTCATAGTGTGTACAAAATAGGCTGGAATCGTGTCCCAAGATGGCTACTTCGCTGAATCTGAGCAGGCACAGTATCAAAGTCGTAAAAAGTAACAATAAAGTTTTTACTGTCGCAGTGAAGATAAAATAAATACAACTCGGCCCGGTTGCCATGGAGGATTGTAATCGTGCCTCTCATGAAGAGGTATGAGGCTGAAGAAGTAATGAGTGTAGTAAAGAGCCGGGCGTCTGAAAGGCGCGGGAGGGGGCGGCGGCAATCATCCATTAGTCTCGATGTTTATTTCGTGTTTATTATGTGGATGCTAATTTAACGCCGTCGCTCGCTCTGATGTCGGATAATGGAGAACATTCTCACAAGATCGTCTGAGCGTGAGTAGGTAATGGTCGATTTTCCGCTCACTACAAAACCTCACCAAAGCTCTGCCTGCAACTTAAGTCTATCTAACTGCATCTTAATTAGGCCCGCCACGGCTAATTGGCTAGACGCTCGTCTGAATGTAGCGAATCATTATAATCAACATTTTATTGTAATGGCTTAGTCTGAAGTTTTATTTCTCTGAATAGTGTATGAATAATTCCCAACAGTCATGGTGGATTATTCACGACTCATTGTGTATCTTTCAAAGAGAAAATAAAACATCGAATGAATGAGTTGTTGGGCTTTTGTCTACCGAATAGTTTTGAAACACTGCCGAGGCTGTCTAACAACACAAATAAGTTACGAAAAAAGGCTCGAATGGTTAACGATTCTATTTTAACATTCTTCAGGCTGTAATAACAGGCTATGGTGAAACAATTTCACGTCCCCATATAATTTGGTAGGCATTTGAAATATTCAAAGTGTATAACAGTATTTTATTTTCTTGTTTCATGGATCAAAATGCAGGAATGCCGTAGGCTATGGTCTAGAAGTTAACACACGTTTACTACTTAAAAGATATTTTGGAAGACAATTTTTTTGTTTCTTATTGCATCTCAACAATAAACCTGGTATAGTTTTACCTGAAGAACACTTAAACCTGTGCGGAATCAAATATCACAAAGGTTTATAACAAAAAAATAGGTTACGCCCTTTGCGAAGCGCTTGTTGTCAATGAAGATCATTTTGACGTCTCCAAGATTAACAAAACTAAATTAATTAAGATTTCTTATGTTTATATTTACAATACAGTTATTATTTTCTTTTACAGGAGTGAGAAAATTGTTTTGCCTTGATTTTTTCCCATCATGAATACGTCGCTTCATCTTGTGTGTTCAACAACCCACATTATGAACGAAATGTGTTTCCATTTTGATATTTTTGTAGGTACGTCATGATAACATAGATAACTTCTTTCGTACGTCAAACAAACACATTTCTAGAAATGATAAATATTTAAAACAAGTAAAACATTACAGTATCAGAAAGCTTAAAAGTCAAATTAGGGTTAGTTCGCCTGTTTGCGTCCACCACCCAGTTCGCGTCCACTTTACCGATCTGCCTTTGAAAATACTCGAAAATAAGTAAACTAACACACGAATTGAAAAAAAAGACATTAGGGCTAATACCTCAATGTTCAAGAGACACGCACATAAGGATATAAGGTCCGTGCGCCAAACCAATCCCGTTTAAAAAAATTGTTTGTCTCGGAGGTTCAGCAAGAGAGCGGATTCATAGCGAAAAAATAGTGTGCAGTGGCGCGTTCGAAGGTAAGTTTTTTGTTGTTATATGTGAATTTTAGGATACATAGCTGTTTCTAGACTTTTATAATGAAAAAAGGAATAACATTAACTATGAATTTGCTTAAGTTTTTTGTATTTGACGAATAAAATGGGGTGGACGCGAATTACTACATCGAATTTATAAAACTCCCAGTTTGCGTCCGCTATGGACGCGAAGTATACCTATAGGGGATAATGATAGACCAGATTGCGTCCACTACTTTTTTAAATACAATAAAATTTACTTACTTGTAAAAATAATTTTAAATGTATTGTTTGTTATTATAATACATTTTTTATTCAGACTACGTGCTTATAAATATATTTTTAAATGAAATTAGGTGCTTTCTTTCATTCTTCTTATATTTTTTTTGTCTAATTAATGTAGTTGGGTAATCCGTATTAATAAATAATAAATAAATTTAAGATGAGGTCGGTTCGGAACCAAGAAAGAATGAAGAAAAGAGAACATAAACAGAAGACGATTTAAAGGAAGCGTTAAATGAAATTCGAGTGAAGAATAAAACGATAAGACAAAACTTAACAGAACTGATTACTTACTGTTTATTCATTCATAGACAGACGACTGGAGAACAGAACCAGGTGCAGTAGTATGCTACACCGACCGCTTCAGAAAAAAATCAACAAAGCTCTTGGTTGCAAGCGTGCGCAATATGTACTATTTGATGATAGCAGGGGAGATGACAAGATAAAGACGCAGGGCAGGCTGGCAGACGAGCGTTTGCCAAACCAAAATGTCCGCAATTCTGGATTTCGCTGACACGCCTGCTAGGCAAGCGTCAAAACGATGACACAAAAGTAATGATCTACAGTGACAGCCAGGCGCACTGAAAGCACTCAACAAGCAGAGAGACAACATCAGCGATTGTCAAAGGATGCAAATCAGCACTAGAGAGACTAGCTGGCACAGCTGAAGTAGGATGTGCGAGGGTCTCCTGCTACGACAGAAAGGCAGACAACGAAGAAGCTGATCAATGGCCCAAAGCAGGGGTCGAGAAGAACCCAGGAGGGGTTAACATCATCGAGGGATAATCAAGCGCAGAACTATCGCAGCAACCAAAGAAGGATCAAAGACCACGGCAGGATTGCGGCAGTTGAGCTAGTTTACCAACGGACTAGACACGAAAGGGGAGGGGCTACTGATTAAGCTTTCTAGAAGCAACGTTCGACTAGTAATCAAGATAGAAACGGGACACTCGCAACCAAATAGACATCTAACCCTGATAAGCGTGAAAGTCGACCCCATGTGTCCACAGTGCGAGGAGTGCGAAGAAACAAGTCTCCAAAGAATGCCCAACGTCCCACTGACCAGATGGGAGCTCACAGGGTCGGACAAACTAGGCATAGCCCAAGTACGAGCGCTGACGGTGGAGCAGATTATCAGACTCTTTAAGCAACGCGAAGATTCGACGGGAAGCTGTGACAACTTGAAGACACAGAGCCTGGGGAAATGGGTGAAATGGCACACAACAGGCGGACCGAACACCCGGCATATTCCCAGTGTTTTATTTTATATAGGGGCAATGATTATCTACGTACAACTTACCTAATTTGAGTACTAATTTTTTTCAAGCGTTTTTTTAATGTAAATAAAGTTGATTTGAAATATTTTTATCCTTTATATAAAGGATTTGATATAATACAACTTTTTCTGTACAGATTCATAAAAATATCACCCCTATTATCCATTATAAAGCCGGTGGACGCGAATTGGTCCAGGGTGGACGCGAACTGGCTTTTTTGGACGCAAACTGGGTAAAACGCCTAATTCGGATAATTATCTATTTTAAAAAAAAACGCAAGCTTTTTCGGACAAAACTGCAAGTTAATCCTAAAATAGACTATATAATGAACACATTATATCATTTTTTCATACAAATGAGCGCTAGAACATTTTTAGTTTCACCTTCAAACTTAGCAACTGCACTAAGTGGACGCAAACCGGCGAAATGACCCTACTAATTTCAAGACCGAATATTGACTGTATCATAGGTCAGGCCCAAGGTCCAAATAAATAAGTTACTTTTTAGACTTAATTTATACATTGCAAGATAATGACTGATCATCACCTCATAGAATTAAATTAAAGAAATCGAATCGAATGTGTTATTCATTCCTCAAATAATGATAATGATGGGTGGTCATAAAATAGAGACTTAAACTTTTACTGGTGATTCAGGTCAAGATTTTATGATATTTGCATAGAAAAAACTTGAACAACCGAATTTCTCATCTAGATTTCGCTTTGCTAAACGATTCCTAGTTAAACCACATGCCAGCAAAAGTAAACTCGCTTGAAACTTCTATTTCGTCTGCACAATGTTTAGTAGCCGTTTTAAAAAATATAACGATATCTTTTTGTACTGAGTAGTCCATTGCTCTTCTGCGCTTATCTGTGTTGTATGCTACAAATATTTTAACTGGAGCATTGCCTCCAGAATCTTAATTACTTTTGCTGTCAGCCTTTTCAAGATATTTTCGGTCCACTTTTATCGCCACTGAATTAATAGGCCAATCATTATAATTATGACAGAGTTTAATTACTTCGTAATCTAAATTATCTTCCTGCAAGTTAATAATTCACGCTCATTAAAAAGGTGGTACTTTAAAAACTTGTTAAATCAGAATTATTTATTAGCTTCCACAATTGCAATCGTTGATTACGAGGATGAGGCAATTTATCAATAATAAATGTATATGTTTACATCTTGCTATAGGAGTTCTAGTTCTGACACATTTGAATGAATGTCGTAAATTTGCAGGGAACATGTTTATAGTGTCTCGCTAATGTCAATTTATGTCCCAAACAAGTTTATCGTGGAGATTATTTTACAAACTCTGTTAAAATTCCTCAGAAAACGTCAAATTCTAATGCATAATGATACTTTCAAAGCGGTTTTATGACAGCGAATCGTTAAAATGTAAGTAATAACTATTGCAATGCTTTCATTAATATCAGTATTTTAGAATACTTAACTAGTTGGCCATGTTTTAGAACAGATTGAACACGTGTGCTCTATAAATACACATGTAAGCATTGAACAGAATCAAGAGTAATGGATGGAAAATTGAGAGATACTTTCCACAACATTCTCGTGTCTGACATATTCATAAATTTGTAACATAACGTTTAGTTACAGTGCAATGTTTGTTATTGATTACACAGCCAATACATATAAGTACTTCAGTTGATAAGATAAGTTATAAAAAACCTTATGGGGCATCTTCATACTATCCAAATGTTTAACGATCGTTTTACTTTGTAACTATTAGCTTTCCGCACTCCTCAAGACATTCGTTATACTTACGGCAAGTCAACATCCAAGAATGAGACATAGCCATTTTTGCAGTATCTCCTGGCGAGTCATCCAAGAACATTCCGGTGTATAGCACTTGGGGCACTGTATACGCTGCATGGAATTCACTGACCGCACACTCACACTCACTGGCGCTCGGGCGCCTCGACACTCGGTTCCGGACACTGGGCGTGCCGTATGGAGATAAATAAAACGATGCATTAGGGATTTTTGTAAAAAGATAGTTATATTTTTGGCATTGGACTATGACACAATATAATACTATGATATGCTAAGTAAGCGTTTTATAAAGACTTTTACATGCCGAATATTCGTAATCAGACTATTCATCAGAGGACTCTTTATATATATAATTTTAACAAACATAACCGCTTACAAAATGAGAGTAGAGATACGTTTCTAGTTTACCGCTCGGGACTGCTCTAGAACTCATCACCTATTCGAAAACATAACTATTTCTAGTTTTATTCGTAATATTTTTCTCACTTTCATTTTTTTTTACTCTATAGTTACATATTAATATAATACAATTTTTGAACATATATTTATCGATATGATATCTTATACAGAATACGCAACGAATCGGCGACGGTACAATAATTTAATCGTGAAGCGTCGGTTACTGCGTTTGCGAATAAATATTTTCGTTGGTGGGTATGCACTAGTGCGGACACACTGGCCGCCGGCGTCGACCGGCGACGTCACGGTCCTCGGCGAACAACACATCATAATCGTCCGGTACAACAACACATAAATCAACGTTTAAACAATATCAACGTACATAGGTACTATTTGGTATTAGGTTCGTCCGCGAACGCGGCGACGCTTCGCCGCGAACACAACACGAGGTGGCGACGTCGGCGATGCCGCAGCGACGTCGTCGACGCCGTCACCAGCACTTATCACTCTAACTAATTACAACGAAACATCACAGAGACCGGTCTCCCGCTCATGCTCGGCTACATGTAGATCGGGAGCTGCTGCAGGGCCCGCTTGTCGAAGCGGTCATAGGGTGCAGCGGGCGGCAGAGCCCGCGCTATATCACAGTCCAGCGCCTCCGGCGGCAAGTACGGGTGCGGCTTAAGCCGTGCCCTTGCTGCAAGCTTGCCACCGCCTATGGCTGCCTCGGGTGCGTACGACTCGAAGCGGTAGCACGCCAGCGCGCGCTGCTGCGGCACCTCCTCGGGCAGCCGCTGCCGCTGAGCCTGGGCCGGCTGCGGCTGCGGCTGCGGTGCAGGCGGCGCAGGGGCCGCTCGGCAGCATCGTCGAGGCTGGCGCGGGGCCCGCGATCGGCTCGTCGGCGTCACTGCCGCGGCCGCTGCGGCGTCTCCTCGCGGCAGGTTGTTCACAAACGGCACACGCCGCAGGCTCTCGAGCCTCCGGAAGTGCGACGGGTGGATCATGAGCAGTGGCTCGATCTTGACGCCCTGTGGCGGCTTGGCACAGTCGGGAAGCTCGTATTCGATACTGCAGTCTACGTGTAAAGGCACCGAGTAGTCCTTGGGGGCCAGGGAAGCTGGCCGCGCGTCCCGACGGAAGCGGTCGGCGGCGGCGTAGTCGGCTTCGCCGCGGGCGTAGCCCGTCATTGCGGGCGCGGCCTCACGGCATGTGCGCCGCGGGGCGCGCGCCGATCAGCTGATTGCACAGGTTTAGGGCGCGCGGACGTGCGCGCAGAATGGCGGCAGCCGCGAGACTGGCGCGGGTCGGCGCGCGCTTGCGCACCCCGCGCCCCTCGGTTCCCCCGCGCCGCCGCCCGCGGGCGCGCCGTCGTTCATCCCGGCCCCGCCCCCCGCTGGATCTCGCCGTCGCGCCGCCGGGGAAGCCTTCGGTCGTGGATCGAATCGGTCCCGAGAAGCCCGGCGTGGCGCGTCGGTCGGGTCGTGGCGACTGGCGCGGCCGTGGCGAGATGGCGCGGGGGCGCAGCGCCCTCGTCGTGGCTTTATCGACAGATCGATAGCGACGGCGACGGCTCGTGACTAGCGACGTCGAGTGGATGGTGCGCAGAGATGCACTACGCACGCGGAGTTTACGATGTCGCGCGGGGGAGGGTGTGGGCCGAATGTCAAACAGCTGACTACAAAGACATTAAACAAACCGAGAGGTTATGTAGATATCCTTCTTGTAGGTCACATTTTGAAAGGAACAAATAAAGTTTAAATGTCTTCGCGATAGCAGTAGTTGAAGTGACATGAAGACTTAGGTATATCTATTGTTCTACGAATAAGATAATTTATATAAGTGCTTTGACTAACAATACCTAAGACAATGTCAAATCTTTGGCATCGTTAAACAATGGATAGTGACGAAACGAGGTGTAATATTTATATTAGGACATGACAAAGATTTGTAATGAGTTAAATAAATTGTCTAGAAAGCCAGTGATTCGACCTCCAAGAAGTACTTTTTGTTACTTGGCAGATTAGTTTTTAATAGTGACAAAAACCGATTGCGCTCCAACTTTGAGTCTAATGAGAAGATGATAAATAGGTTAAAGAAACTTTTTACACAGTACCTACAAAAAGCAGATTTTCTCAATTATCTTAGAGATTAGCGCTAAAAGTGTTCCTGTTCCGACAAAAAGTTAATTGAATACTTGTAACATGAGTGTGGTGGTGCCGAGATGCCCAGAGCAATCTTAGATTATGTTCTTCGTAGGTATTAAGTTTTCGTAATAGGATCTGCACGAGGTGGGGGTGGACTGGAGCTAGGGGGGGCGCTCTCTACTGGACATGTCGATATTCTCATTACTTGTCGACATTATTTTGCTGTAATGATGTTAATAATTGCATGTTCAACGTTACAGAAAAGAGCAACAGTAATAATGAGTCTCGTATATTTTCGTAATTGGAAATTCAATTTCACAACCGGATTTTATTTTATTTAACACTACTAAGTAGATAGGTACTCCTCTTATTTTAGCAATATTACGGATATACGGATATTACGGATGCTTTTGACTCGACTTTTTGACTACTTTTCACTACCTCGCATATTTTAATCGCAATTAACACCTTTTTATATAACACAATCTGTATCGACTGCCGGTAGGTTTTTCTAGTGGGTGGGTAAGCTCGTTCCATGTCCGTTGAGGAGGTCGATAGTTTAGTTTCATGAATCGCCTCCTAATGTTTCGGAACAACAAGAAAATGATCGAACAAGGTAATTTCTACTCTGGACTTACGAAGTATCAAAGTGTGTAATTTATTTATTTATTTATGCAAAAAAATCCCATGCCGGCTTACAGATAAATTCCAACACGCTGGCAGGTTAAACATAACAAAAATCCAATTACCATACAATAAAATTACAGATTATGAAAACATAGAAAATTACAATAAGATATAAATTTAATTAATTTAGAATTAAAATATCATGCATGTCAAATAAAATTAAGTCAAATAAAATTAAGCCAAATAAAATTAAGTCAAATAAAATAAAGTCAAAAATGCTGGTCAAGGTATTGGTAATCATTAAATTTTCGTAAAAGATAGAGAATGGGAACTCTTAATAAGGATATTTTGTATGTCTTTAAGTAGTCACAGCACCAGCATTTTCATAATGTGTGATAGCTACTTAAAGATAATGATCTGATGTTGTTAATCTCTCTCGCTAAGTATTTAATGCAGTATTGCAGATACCTCGATGTCGAATGATGGTTCATTTTTGAAGACCTGTTTAACCCACTGGTTACGTGGGCCGGATGAGACTCTACAAGGATACTGTTATGTTATGTTTGCTCACAAAAGAAATATTGGCGCTGGGACTGGGATGTTTGCTTTATTTTGTTTTTTTTGATCTCCAAAACAGTGGGGAAAAGTAGAGTGCGATTAGAGTGTGTAATGTGTGTTATATTTATTTCTAACTGATTTCAATGAACAACTATGATCATGTCAAGGAGAATGACTAAATGCCAGCCATTTAATCGCTTCTTCATTTGTTTAACATGTTTTTTACTATTACTGTTTTGATTATCTGGGTTGGACTTGTAATGTTCTAGCTGTGTCTGGTCTGTGTCAAATTTCAGCAATATAACAGCCTTGTCATTTCTTTTATAACTATCGGAATTACTACGAAAAATAATATTCACAGTCACATTTCATTAAAAGCTTGCGTGAATAAGATGTCATGCCAAAAAGAAACGTATTAAAATAAGTAAATATAATGGGTGACTCTACCATAAGAGAAGGATCAGCTTGTTCCTAAAGAAAATACATACTTAGATGTTTCACATATTGATTGTAATAGTGGTTCTACGATTTACACAAGAAATAGGAACAACAACGTTCAAAAAGGTTCCTCCTTAACATAATATACCTACACCGCAAAATATCGATAATATCGTTAAGGGCTAAGGGCGGTCACTAGCAAGCAAGTAACTAGACCCTGCGCGCGCGCAGCGTGGCGGGCAACACGTCCTGGAAGCCTACGCCGATGCACTTACAACAATTTGACACAGACAATTGTTGTAAAATATTGTACAACGTTCGAGTTTGCACGAAAAAAGAAGTTTTTTTTCTGATTCACGCTGTAAAAAAAAACATCCGCTTGACAATACAAATGTTAGATCGCCAGGCTAGTAAGTCCACGCGTGGGAAACGCGTTTGCATCAGTTCAGCAGGAATCGTCTTTCGGTGAAAATAAAATAATGATAACTTAACCAAAATAGCTAGGGTCGTAATTAGAGGTTTGAGTAATAATAAAGTACTCGTATGACGGGATATTTATGGCGTGTCTCCAATAATGGCTGTTGAAATAATGAATCCTGAAAATGGCGACCATTTTCCTGTCCTATAACAATAAATCACATTTAAGTTGCCTTGTACAACCTGACGACATAGACAATATTAATTCGTGATTAAAGTTATGTAAGGATTGAAGCTACTTAGCTGCATTTAACATTAATATTTCAACGTTAATCGTACACACAGGACTTGCTTTGGTCTTATGGGAGGAAGTTTTGAACAAGGAATCAACACTTCCGGTAGTGCTTCCGGCAGGAAGTCACCGGGGGATCTATCAACAAGCAAAGAGAGTTAGTTTTCATCAAATTGTTATCTGACCCTTAATCAGATAGGGGTGAATAGTCCCACCAGAATTTGGACCTTAACGCCTTGACGTTAACGGCGAAACCCAATGAAAAATGAATGCCATGCCATTAAGGGTTAAAATGTCGTTTTCCAAACTCTAGTAAAATACTGCCTTTCTTATTTCTCAGTATAAGGTAAGTGAAAATAATTGATCTTCGAATGACAGGGCTAAGAAACTAGATTTTGAACCTCACACACAAAAACAGGTGAAATGATAGGAACAAGAGTTCAGCTTATGCCGACAGTGTCGAATTTGATATTCGAATCGTAGTGTAAGTAGATACTCTCGTAGCTTCAAAAATAAGAATCGAACCAGTTGAAGAACCTCAAAACACCTATGATTTGTTAGATAGACATGATATCACGTCTTGATGTCTACTGTCCGTAACGTTGATCATTGGACAACCGAGATCATGTACAACCCACTTCATAAATAAAGGATTTCCGTAGTTCCTATTATCACTTACACAATTCAATTATCTATGAAAAAACTACAAGTTTTCATTTCCCTTACTCAGTTTATTACATAAACTTATTTTGCTTTTCACACGAATCTCTACATAAAGGAGAAGCTCTGTTTGGGAGATCCTGGTAAAGCTTTCTAGCGATAAGGTAGCCTTTCAAGTTAGTTCTGTAATTAAATACTATTCATAAGTTTTACGTGTGTTATTAGAACGAGTATTAGAAGTGATGACTTCATGGTAAAACAAAGTAGCTTTCTCTATCCCTCTAAGTGCTTAAATCTTCAATACTATGCAACAGATTTTGATGCGTATTTTTTAAATATATAGAGTGATTGAAGAGGAAGGTTTATATGTAAAATAAACCCATTTCCCATTCCCATTGCATTCCCATTGCACCCATGCGAAGCTAGGGTGGGTCGCTAGTAGTAAATAGTATATCTATATAATTTGCATTTTCTTAATGTAAAAACTACTAGGCAAGTTTTCAAGAAAAACGAATTCGCGTTTATCTGTAGTCAACATACAAACAGGATGAAAAGTGTAGAAGCAAGAGCATAGAAATAAAGATGGCAGACGTATTACAAGTGACTACTGTGTCCGACAGTAATACGATCTCACAGAGCGGGTCTGTGAGCGCGTCGTGCTCGTATCTGTATCGACATAATTAATTTGATCCCGCACCCTGATTGCCTTTGATGCTGTAATTATCTACCCGAATTATAATAAGCTTATAATTTATCATTAGCTGGTAGCAACTGGGGAATGTATGGGTTCACTTATGAGTAAATGAGTTTTGAAATACGATAAACAGACTCAGCCTGACATCAATTATGTTTGAAGACTACTTTAAAAATGTTTACTGCCTTACTTTTGAAATGTTTACTGCCTTATATTTGGGCTTACGGTTTCATAATGAAACTAAGCCGAGTTTGGTTTTAAAAACCGAACCGTATGTAACAAGGGTGGTGATAAAGCCAATACTAACTGTATTGTTATGTGGAGACAACCAATATTTTAGGTTATTTTATTTTTAGCATTAGGGATAATGCATTATCATCTTACTAAAGATAGGAAAACCAGAAAAATGCATTCGGTCTTGGCATCAGGCGGGACTCGAACCCGCGCCTTTCGCAAGCCGGGCGACTGCACTACCAATTATGCTACCGAGACCATTAACAGACCGGACGAATTTCTCTGGTATATTATACCTGACAGACAGGTTGGTTTCACCAATGTTTAGGCATATACCTTAAACACTCGAAAGAAACATTATTGCAAATATTTGACTTTCGATTAAGATGAAACAATGTTTTTGATAGGTTATTTTATTTTTAGCATTAGGGATAATGCATTATCATCTTACTAAAGATAGGAAAACCAGAAAAATGCATTCGGTCTTGGCATCAGGCGGGACTCGAACCCGCGCCTTCCGTTTAAGGTATATGCCTAAACATTGGTGAAACCAACCTGTCTGTCAGGTATAATATACCAGAGAAATTCGTCCGGTCTGTTAATGGTCTCGGTAGCATAATTGGTAGTGCAGTCGCCCGGCTTGCGAAAGGCGCGGGTTCGAGTCCCGCCTGATGCCAAGACCGAATGCATTTTTCTGGTTTTCCTATCTTTAGTAAGATGATAATGCATTATCCCTAATGCTAAAAATAAAATAACCTATCAAAAACATTGTTTCATCTTAATCGAAAGTCAAATATTTGCAATAATGTTTCTTTCGAGTGTTTAAGGTATATGCCTAAACATTGGTGAAACCAACCTGTCTGTCAGGTATAATATACCAGAGAAATTCGTCCGGTCTGTTAATGGTCTCGGTAGCATAATTGGTAGTGCAGTCGCCCGGCTTGCGAAAGGCGCGGGTTCGAGTCCCGCCTGATGCCAAGACCGAATGCATTTTTCTGGTTTTCCTATCTTTAGTAAGATGATAATGCATTATCCCTAATGCTAAAAATAAAATAACCTATCAAAAACATTGTTTCATCTTAATCGAAAGTCAAATATTTGCAATAATGTTTCTTTCGAGTGTTTAAGGTATATGCCTAAACATTGGTGAAACCAACCTGTCTGTCAGGTATAATATACCAGAGAAATTCGTCCGGTCTGTTAATGGTCTCGGTAGCATAATTGGTAGTGCAGTCGCCCGGCTTGCGAAAGGCGCGGGTTCGAGTCCCGCCTGATGCCAAGACCGAATGCATTTTTCTGGTTTTCCTATCTTTAACCAATATTTTGTTTCTCGTCTCTTGGTTATTGACCTTAAAATTTAAGAAATCACTAAATAAGCTATTCAAATTGCGAATCACAAATTCGGCGGTCCCTTAACGTCGTAAATGGACCGCAAATATGCGATGAAGCTGCACTGTCTAACTGTAATAGTTCATTTAGTTCAAGCGAGTGACACACAAGCTGAGCTATCAGCGTTTGTATACGTAATTAATTCCATTCCGCGACCGTCCTGATTGGCTTCGAGACCACAGCGCACGCAAATTATTACCGGTAATGGACGCAGGAAATCGATTGCTGATTATTTACTTAACATCGGTAGGAAACGTTCGAACATAGCACAGCGTACAAATATGCATTGTTTTCTCGATTGCGTCATTACACTTTCCATTAAGCTGTTTTTCCAAACGCAGACATTGTTCAATTTTTTGTTTAACGTCAACGCCATAAGCAGACGATGAGGTCGACCAAAATGGCTTGGTTGTCAACATAGTTGTCTATCAGTTTTGCCTTAATTCCTAAAAGTTCCAGTTATAAGTATATTTAAAAAAGTATATTCTTAAGTAATCCTTTTCTTACTAGATTTACCAACCATACATAACACATTTTGTGATAAATACCTACTTGTAAATGATAGGTATCTCATTTTTATTCATCACAAATTGTGTTATGACACCATTTTAAGACTTAAATATACCATAGCTATGCCTGCCATAGCTATGGTATATTTATCTCTGTCCTAAGTTTTGAATACCATGTGGCACGCAATTAAAAAAAATATTTGTATACAATGGTGTTTCTTTTAAGGTGTCAAGCCGGCGCGAACTGATATTAGAAAGAAAAGTATTTTTTTTATATTAGGGTACCATACCTATCGATTTATCCCCCCTACTGTCAGCTGACTGTACATGTAACTGTATCTGCTGAAAAGCCTATCAGCATGTGTTAATAATAATTGGATCCTGACGAGCCTATTGGCTCGGAGACCACAACATACGCTAATTACTACTGGTAATAGGCTGAGCTGGCACTGGGTTTGTTTATCTACGCACAATGGTGGTAAATATCAACTGAATATGATATGAATCGGTTGTGTCAATATACCATCCAATTTATTGACACAACCATCCACCAACCATTATATCATTTCAATAAAATAAAAACAACTTTACGGATTCTACTCGCGGTCTTATATTTTATATGGTTTTTTTTATTAGAAAATATAAGACCGCGAGTAGAATCCGTAAAGTTGTTTTATTTCGATGTATAGTGTTCGCGTAAATATTAAAAAACATCATTTTAATAAATTCATTGATTTCCAGCGACAAGGGATATGAAAAGAGGAACTGAAATAGGTGATTTCCAATGGCATTACAATACAAAAACGTAGAAAGATTCCCTGTGCTAAAAAGTGGCACCCGAAATCAGGACTCACCTGAGCAAAGCATTGACGGTCTGAGATAACACTGCGCAACATGTATCTGTCCATCTCTAGTAAATAATCATACTATCTTCTGCACACGGTCAAATTATAGATACGTACGCCAGGGAACAATTTTTGACTTCGCGTCACTACTAATATAACATATACATTTTATTATTTAATTATTATTATATAATTATCTTACTTGACATATTCTTTTTGACATTTTAATTGTTTTACTAACCAATAAACTGGCTTGAAAGTTTTACTGATATTTTAAATTATAATTTTGTATTTTTTGTGATTTAATTTTGTATTTTTTGTAATTTAATTTTAACTTGTTGGCGTTTGGATCAAATCTGTTAGCCTACAAGCCACCATTTTATCAATTAAATAAATAAATAAATTAATAACCCATATACGTTTTTTTATTGGAATATCATTGGGCGATTTCAGTATTTTCAGATCATCCGCTACATATTCCCCGCCCCACGCCGTCAGTCAGTCAACACAGTTGGCTTGCGCAAGCGCACCTCTCCGATCGAAAACAAATTCCATGATTACAAACATGCACGATACGATCCTTTCAACGGGATGGAAACAAGAAAAGTGCTGTGTTTGGAAAATCATAAATGTTTCGTTATACGTCGTGAATTTAACATTTTACAGACATATACCAACTTGGACTAGTATTGGGTAGAGCTCCTGCCTGTAGCATCTAAGATCGCGGGTGCGATCCCAGGACAATCATTAATGCTATTGACCAATGTTATGTAGTGTTTTTTACATGTCTGGATATCATTTTTTTTAAAGTGTACATTTTGTCCGATGATGATTGTTTAACAACGAGATTTACCATGAACATTTAGTTAAATAAACTAGGAAGTCATTTAAAATTAGAGCAAGGGAGGAAATATCGTAATTTATGGAAGTTACTACCTACTTATTAGCTCGTTATACTACTGCTAACTACTCATGTACGATATTTCCTACATGGAACATGGAATAGGAGTTAAGTCACATCACGACAAAACAGTTAAAACAGAAACATAAACTAGTCGAGTGGTAAAAAGCTACATTGGAACAAATACACTATTGTTTCAATGTAACTTTTTACTACTTGACTAGTTTCTGTGTAATTAACAAACATAATATGATGGTGCGAAAATCAAATCCATGACCATTCAAAACTCAACCGACGCTTATAACTGTGCTAACCGGGTCGTTACTAATCTTCGAAGTCTTTAAAACTAATCTCTTCCTTTAATTAACTATATTACTTCGTGCAACAAAATTTAAAAGCTGAACGTTGGAAGAAAATGAAAGATAATTTAATGTAGCAAATAAGCCAGCCAAATATGATTTTCAGTCGATCGTAAAGTCTGTCCGCGACCGTAATTTGCTGAAAAAGCGTAAATCCAATGAATTTTTATTAGCAATGTCCGCCTTGCCGTAAATACGAGACTGGAAATATGGTCTGCCGTGGAGAGTGACTCATACAATGATGTTAGAGAAGTAATGAGCCCGCAGGCAAGAGAAATGGTGTTTATTCGGAAGAACCAACAGCTGTAAAAAAACTACTCCGATATTTTTCGTTTAAGAACTAAATGACATAACTACATAACTTGAAACATCAACGGGACACCCCTTTTCCGTGGCTCTGAAGCTATTTGTTTCTTTATCAATGTCAGTAACTAAAATTTCCAATCAGTGGTTTAGCTGTAGAAATGCAACCAAAAACATCGAAACACACTTTTTGAAGTAAGTATTCATTTAAAATTCAGTTCAACAGATAATTAAATAATAAATGATTAATTTAAATATGCAATGAGTGTCCAAAATTCTACAAAAGTCAAAATTTTCAGTTCTAGCCTCGGCCCGCTGACATCTTTCCAGTAACAGCAGATGACAGAAATAAAGCAGTCCAATAAAAAGGTTAGTCATATGGCACTGCGACCGTTTGCATTATTATGAGCTGATATAAACCCTATTACTCAGGCTCGTCATAAACGACTGGTTTTGAGGAGCGTTTATAGCCTCGATAACTATAAATTAGATAAGTGGCCGTAGCACGCCGCCTATCGGCATATTTATGAAGTTTCGGTAAGTGCTGCGATAGCAGTAGGGGGTTAAGTTCAGACCAATTAACATCTACCAAAGATTTGTGGTTATTGTTATGTAGAAATTGTAAATGAAAGGCAAATAGATTTCTACCTGACTTTAAGTGGTCACTGACAGCACAATGTTGCATAAAAAAGGACCCTACATGCACAGTGGTAATATAATACATTATCTGTAAAATCTCTACAGAATTATACCTGAGTAACTGTTAGAGAAATCCGAAAATAATGGAATGAATGATTAGATCCTAAACCCGTTATGAATAGCAAATCTAGTAAAACCGATCTATTTTTATATTCACAACGGTGAAAAAACCTATCGTGAGAAAACATGCTGATCAAAACAAGGGAGCCATAAAAGCGTCGTAAAAACTTTAACGCCAATCGCTACACACGACCGACATGTCGCTGTCGTCAATAGTTCAACAACATTGTTATCTATCTATAACAAAAGTGAGACCGAACGCGTTTCATATGCAGCGTGGCTTATGTGGAACGTGAGAAGACACTGTGCCCAACAAGACGACACTCATAGCCTGTTTAATTTACTTCCTTGATGAGACTATAAAATTCGCAACATTTATATATTTGCAGCATATTGAAATGCTAATGCACTAATGCTTGACACTTAGAATGGAAAACGCACTTTTCTTAATGGCCTCATCCTACTAATGTTATAAATGCGGAAGTTTGTATGTGTGGTTGCGCCGTGTTGCTCTAAAACGTAAAAACTACTGGATGGATTTTAGCACATAAGTGACGAGGAACTGTTATAAACATTAATCACATGATATTAAAAGCCTTGGTTTTGGCACTTAAGTTTTGTGAATAATTCAGCCTGCTTCTGGGTTCAAAATAACAAATATCTAAGACTTATTTCAGGATAACAACATAAAAAAATACTTGGGTTACCAGAATCAACAGAAATTGCAAACTACAAACATAGGTAGGTAAGTATATGTTTGAAAATCAGTCTGCCCAGGGCCTTACTATTTTTCAACAGTCTACAAGAAGGTTTTGCAATCTAGTGTAAAATGCAAGGTAACATTGGCCTAGTACTAAAATCACCCAAGTTTCAGATAGGTGCAGCAGATACAAGTTGTCTGCAACAGATTTGTGTGTATGGAACAACATATTAATAATTAACAAATCAAAAAACTGTTTACAATTTTTGAACCAATCTTAATTTGTATGATCAATACTGACAAAAGTTTTGATAAATATGAAGAACGATTTGCGCAATCAAACATCTGAGTCGTTCGATTTACTCGCACATCGTAGCAAATTGTCATCGAGGATAATATCTTATATCAGAGAATACAAATGCTAATGCTTGTGTGTCTCTGAGTTTGACAAGAGTCATCTCAAACCCCATTGTTAAACCTATAGGGACGTTATGGGAAAACGCTGAGAAGAGGAAATAGTCCTTTGTTATATAGCTATTATTTGCATTATAATTTGTGTTACTATCTATTCTAAAATCTGCAGTTTGCCGAACGAGGGTGAATACGACCCGGGGCGGTCTTGGAGCTTTGTGCCCTTTTTGAGCGGGAAATAATGAAGCGGCTCCTAAAACCGATTTATCTTCATGGATTGTAAATTTTAATAAAGAAAAAAATAGGGACCTTTTCCATTAAATGTGTTTTTTTGTGTAATTGCGTTGGCATAATTTATTATTTAGAATTTAGAAACATTTTTACTTGATGTGTGTGCTGAATTAGCTATGCCGTTTCACAGTTCATATATTTTATACATTGTTGAATATAAAGTTTTTTAAAACTCGACGCATGCACAAAATATCTCCTGAATATCTAAACAAATGGGTGGACAGTATGTATGTACTTTCCATACACATTAGTAGTATGTACAAGGCTTGTTTAGGTAGCTAAACAAGGCTCGTACATACCACACGTGTACAGACATCGATTTTCAATTACACATAAGGAAATACTAACACTATAATACAGAAAAATATCGAATTGAACCCACGACTCGCAGCATGATATATAAATGATGATAAAGTATTATTTGATTACTATAAATAGTTTCGTCAAACAAAAATATAAAGACATAACGCGTAGCTCATTACATGCCACTCATCATCATCATCATCATCAGCAGCCACATGATGTCCACTGCTGAACATAGGCCTCCCCCATAGATTTCCAGAGCTGCCGGTTGGAGGCGGCCTGCATCCACCGAGACCCTGCGACCTTTATGAGGTCATCCGTCCACCTTGCGGGCGGGCGTCCCACGCTGCGCTTGGCCTCGAATGGTCTCCACTCGAGGACTTTCCGGCCCCAACGGCCATCAGTCCTTCGAGCTATGTGCCCCGCCCACTGCCACTTCAACCTGCTAACACGCTGGGCTACGTCGGCGACCTTCGTTCTCCTACGGATCTCCTCATTTCTGATTCGATCTCGTAGGGAAACACCAAGCATAGCCCTCTCCATAGCCCGTTGGGTGACCTTGAGCCTTCTTATGAGGCCCACAGTGAGTGACCATGTCTCAGATCCATATGTCATCACTGGTAACACACACTGGTTGTAGACCTTTGTTTTGAGGCACTGAGGTATGTCGGAAGAGAAGACGTTACGCAGTTTCCCGAACGCTGCCCAGCCGAGTTGGATTCGACGATTTACCTCTTTCTCGAAGTTGGACCTACCTACTTGGACCACTTGTCCTAAGTACACATACTCGTCGACAACTTCGAGAATCGAGCCTCCAACAGATACTGGAGTGGGCGTAACACGGGCGTTAGACATGACCTTCGTCTTGTCCATGTTCATTTTTAGGCCCACTTGTTGAGAGACTCGATTGAGGTCCTCGAGCATGCTGCCGAGCTCTTCCAGCGATTCTGCCATGACCACTATGTCGTCGGCAAACCGAAGGTGAGTCATATACTCGCCATTTATGTTGATGCCGAGTCCTTGCCATTCCAGGAGCTTGAAGGCGTCTTCCAATGCGGCCGTAAACAGTTTCGGAGAAATGACGTCTCCCTGTCTTACGCCCCTTTGCAAAGGAATCGCCCTCGTGCTCTGCTCCTGTACTCGGACTGACATGGTGGCGTTCGCATATAAGCACTTCAGCACTTCGATGTACCGATAGTCAATGTGGCATCGCTGGAGAGACTGCAGCACCGCCCAAGTCTCGATCGAATCGAAGGCTTTTTCATAGTCCACGAACGCTAAGCAGAGTGGCAGATTGTACTCCTCGCTCTTCTGTACAATCTGCCGCAGCGTATGGATGTGGTCTATGGTACTAAAGCCTTTTCGGAATCCGGCTTGTTCGGGAGGCTGGAAGTCATCGAACCTGCGCGCGAGACGGTTCGTGATGACCCTCGAAAACAGCTTGTAGACATGGCTCAGAAGCGAGATGGGTCTATAGTTCTTCAACAAGGTGTTGTCTCCTTTTTTGAAGAACAGCACCACCTCACCTCTGCTCCATGCCTCAGGCGTTGTGCCCTCGAACAACACGGAATTAAATAGCCGCTGAAGGACTTTAAGAGCCGGCTTTCCACCTGCCTTCAGAAGCTCAGCAGTAATTCCATCGTCGCCCGGTGCCTTGTTGTTCTTGAGCTGTTTGAGAGCCATCCTAATCTCGTACAGGCTGATGTCCGGGATGTCCTCAGTGTAGTGCCGGGTTAGCTTAGCTCTGGGATCTTTGGCCGTGCTATTAACGGATTTGGCGACAGAGGTATAAAGCTGCCCGTAGAAGCTTTCAACCTCCCTCAACACCGCTTCCTCCGTCGACGCCACACCGCCATCCTCCGTCTTCAGCTTTGTCAACCGACTCTGCCCAATAGACTTGTCTCTTGCGAACACTTTGGAACCTTTGTTCCGCTCGATTGTCTCTTTAACACGGTTTGTGTTAAAGACACGAATGTCGTGTCGCAAGGACTTCCAAATGCGTCTATTAAGCAGGCGATAGTGAACAGCATCATCAGAGGACTGCAGTGTCAGAGACCGACGTTCTGCCATGAGGTCGAGGGTGTGGGTCGAAAGTTTCTGCGGTTTATTCCGTCGACCAGGCTTGAAAAACCTAGATCCGACCGCATGGACAGCTTCTACAAATCCGTTATTTATCTCGTCCACTGAAACGTAATCATCCAGACATGAGAAGCGATTGGCCAACTCGAGTTGAAAGCTCTCGGGGTTTTCGATATGGGCGCGAGTAGGTCGGAGCGTAGACTTCATCAGACGCGTTCTTTCTAGTTTGACGTTCAGATTCAATGTGCCTCTTACCATTCGGTGATCGCTACCGGTTTTCACCCTGCTGATCACTGAGACATCATTGAATATGCGCCTCTTTGTCGTCATGATGAAGTCAATCTCATTTCTCGTGGAACCATCGGGACTCAACCAGGTCCATTTCCGGTGAGGCGGCTTCTGGAAAAAGGAGTTCATCGCGACATGCCACTGTTGAACAATATTTCGAGTGTTTTTTTTTTAAATCTATTTGATAAAAATCAAGACTAAGAATATAATTTAAAGTATTTACTTCTTAATCTTAGTTACGAAACTTCATAGTATTTAGTCATTTATTTCAACCCGATACCTTTAAAATCTCTAAAAAAAACTATAGATGAAAATGCAGTTCATAAGAAACTTTTAGAATGCGATAGCGAGCCAGTCGCATTGGCTCGTAGGCGTGGCGGCCATGTCTGATCCGAGCCAAGATTAGGGGCGTAAATATCCGAGTAGCGCCATTATTCTGATTAATGGATAGCCAAAATATTTTGAAATCCTCCGTCATGATGATCTCTTGTAATTTGGATGCACAATTAACTTGACGTAAGATAACATACGCTCAAGACTTGCAAGAGGCATGCTGATTGTTTCTGGCGTGTTTAACGGAACATTCTGAAGCCCACATTTGACTAAGCATATTTTAAACCCAACAAAACAAGGGGCAAACATACCGCCGTTACCCTGATAGCTGCGTCTTTTATCGCAAATAAATTAGGTGTTGCGACCAGATTTCAACTAGGGACCACACGTGTTCCAAGACAGAGTTTAACCACTGGGCCACGACACTCTTAATTAATTTTATTTCTTGCGAAAACAGACGTCAAGCGAACAGCTATAATTAACATCTACTCGTAACATGCGGTTTTCATTTAGATGCAAAGACCTTGTTAAATAACCGGCAATTTGCGTGTAAGCTAGTTGTTAGTTTTGCTATTAAAAGTATTTATTACACCAATCACATAATCAAGAATATTATTACTAAGGTTGTAATATAATAGGCTTGGTAAACTGAGCAGCTTGTGATGATTCAAAACTTGGTAGGCTCGTATGTTTGTAATTAAATGAGCAACCAATAATTTAAGTTTGTTTATTGATATGAGATAACAAACGCTATCACTATTATTAAACAGGGTATTCAAAGGCACGCAACTGTCGCCGTCATGGTGAACGGAACATTCAGTAGCCTACATTTCGCACAGAGAATTTAACCCTAACGTGGTAAGGGCGATTTATGTCATAATGAGAAAACCATTCTTCTATTCACAACAAAAATAACATTACACTTATCCAAGTGTAATATTTTTCAAGAATGGTTTTCTCCGAATTTGATGAATGATTTCACATTTATCTTTATGGTACCGCGACTCAAGGCGTATCAAACTGATCCGCCAACCAATCAAACCAGCCAACAAAGACATTCAAACCCGCCAGTAAACTCTAATATACTTTCCTCATTTTTTACAACGACTCAGCACTACATTGTCAGTAGCGCACGTCCCATAAAGACGTGGTAATTATAATTCCAATACCATTATGTGGACCTCTACAGTCCCGTTCCACCGGCCTCCGTCTCATGCATGGTGATCGTACCGGGAAGTATTAATGGCAGTCGTACAAGGCAGCAGACCTGACTAAACATAGGTACTGCTGATTAAAAAAAGAAAGTGCCCGGTTAGAGGATCTACCTACTCTGCGACTACTATTCGTAGAATGCGACCTGATCTAGCGATAGCTAAGCAGTCGCAATTTTGCTTTACGATTTACTTCTAAATAGGTTGCTTCTTTCAAAACCTGCTAAAGGATAATCTCCGTGAAAGTATTTGGCTCAAAATTGAATTCATTAAGACGGTTCAAACAACGATTTACGTGAGTTAGTTAATTTTATTCAGAAAACAGAAAATAATGATGTATTGGGGAAATATATTGCTTCCTCCGAACAAGTATTATGAAAAGAGACAAATGGCCGTTACACTAAGCGGTCATGAAAAGTTTGTCATCGTGTTACTTTTAGGGATTAACATCAATGTGCATTTGTGTAAACGTCTTAAAATAACTTCATTCTTGATTATAAGTTTAAAGGAATAAACCGCGTAAACGTTTGTTTATCTTAGACTTTTCGTGCCGGCATCGCGGCAGTCGGCTGGAATATACACAACAAGAAGAGGAGAAACCAATGTGCATCTAGTGCCCCGGCCAAGAAGTCCACAGCTGAACATAGGCTTCCCCCATTAATGGGCAGCTCAACAACATAAAACATGCGTTTTGTATGATTAATGTCACAGACACACTGACGTGGCAGACACACACTGCTTCAATTTTTAAAATTATTAACAACTACTGTTGCTTTTTTTCAGCATTCAATCGTTGTTTTGTCTTTCTATTCTATTGTGTCTGGCAATTGAAACACAAGAACGCAGATTGAATTCCCTGATAGCGTGGAGGTGTAGCGCTGGTGTCTGCGCATGGTGTTCCGAGTCACATGTAGCGGAACGTAACATGCGTGCGCATGCGCCCGCGCATACTAACAACTTAATCGGTGCAATAAAGAAAGCCTGCCACTCAAACTGGCAGGGTTGACGTTGGTATCGTTTTATTTGACGTGATCAGCTTTTGTCCTCATCATAATTGACTGTAGCATTTTTTATTTTTTTAAATTAGATACCTAGCTCAAGAAGGCGCTCAAACCCCTTATTTTTAACACATTCCCTGTCCCATGAGTCACATGTGATTCATAACAATAGATTTTCAATTGTGGAATTTAAGGGATAGGAAATGTGGCTGGGGTAGTCCCCAGCATGCCCATCATTGAACGGTTTATCGGCTATTCGATGGATATCAAAGCCTACCCTGAGTTTACGTTCACTTAGCTTTAGCAACTACGTCTGAGTCTATTCGTATGGGATTTGTTAAGCGTTAGTTCTGCGCGGAAACCCAAGAAGAAAGAGCAACAAAACTTTTTTGAATCCATCATTATGCATATCAAATCTTACTTCATTTTAAATAAATATCTTTCAAAATGTCAAATCATCACCATGAAGTTAAACACCGAGAGGCTTGGACTAAACTCTCGGTGTTTAAGGAATGAAGGAAAGTCACCCACTCGACTCCATCCACTGCGGCAAGTGCACTGAAATCTTCCCAGATTTATCACGTAGAGTAGGGTTAGAGATATTGCTAAGAACATGCGGAGTAGGAATAAGCGGGGTCTGTATAAATCGGTTCACTAATGTTTGACCAAAAAATGTTTAACAAATGATCATTTGACAAACCTTCTAACCCAATCTATCCGAGTCGGTTTCGCCTTGACTCTAGTATAGGGCAGACAAGTATCACGACAAGTCAGCGTTTACCCATTTCTTCTTAACATACCGTTTTTCTTCAATCCAATAAAACGAGATGCCCGCTCACACTCTTCGGCAATTTGGGCTTCGGGATTTAAAAACTAATCATTTGTCAAATAAAACGTTTTGTCAAACGTTTTTTTGCCAATCGTAGTTTTATCTGATGATACAGTTGTTAAGTGTACATTTTATGAATTTTTTTTTTGTAAAATGAAAATTTAAGAGTTGATCATTTGGTCAAGTGAGTCATTTGTGGAATGATTAGTTGTAAAATGATCAATTGGCCAACCGTTTTTTTGCCAAACGTTGTTTGTCAAATGTAATTTTGCCAGATGTCTTTTGGTCGAATGGCAGGACCCCGTATAAATCGTCTGCAATAGATTAAGAGCCGTTGAAAGCGCGGTCTCCGTACGAGCCCCGCGGCGACGACTGGAGGGGGCGGGGGCTCTCAGCTGATTTATGTCAATGGCAGCGCATTTTTAAAGATTAACAGGAATTAATTCAATTGTAAAACGGAAATTTGTAATGCTGTTTCGTTATTTATGGGTTAAAGTGGAAATGAACACAATTTGTTCACCTTCATAAGTTTTTTGAGAACCGATAATTTGTTGGATTGTCACAAAGTCTGACACGATTGCTTATTTATTTTAGACTTTTCTAATATCAGGGAAAGCTTTTATATTTATTTCCCAATTATTATTTCCGGTTCCCATTATGTTTCATCTAATTTTCATTTACTCCTCCACTCCAGTTCAAAAAGATACACGAAGTTAAAGACACGGATAAGTACGCTCTCCGTACACGTTTTATCTGATGTTTGAGAATCGGTGACCCGGGACGGTTCGCTTAATCCCATGAAAATATTCTAGACTTAAGACCTTAGAACATACATGAAAGTGGTAAGTAGGTATGTTTGCAAGGTTGTCAAATGATAGTTGTTGTCAGCCCTAGCGCCAGGGCCGCGCATACGACTCGTGTATAATCTCGTATGAATTAACGAGCCTTTTGAGCGGACGCCGTGAGTACTAATCATTATTAATCAGTTTTCGAACGCTCGCCGCGGCGCGTACGCAGCCACAGCTGCGTTAGGCCCGGCGCCCACTATCGGCATCGGCACGACTGAGGATTTTTCGATGACAAATAGCTTTAAACTATATCATAATGGCAATAAAGTAGAAACTTCCGTGATCTGTGGTCGTAATACCGCTTCGGTATGCTTGAGGCTGCTGTATCGGCATTTTCTACTTTATTGCCATAATGTCATAGTATACTGCTATTTGCCACCCGAAATCCTCAGTCATGCCGATGCCGATAGTGGGCGCGGGGCCTTACTGGATCCATTCTTAACAGACATTAACATTTTCTGACTGGGTGCAGTCATGTTTGGACGTGGTTAATTAATATTTCACAAATGCTTTTTGTTTGATTTTGAAATTTGAGCTAGCTTCATTTGTTTAAATTGCACAGCAGCTCCTTCAAATGTTTAAATATATTTGCTCACGACTTTATTCCAAATGGGATAGTCAAAGGCAAGTCGAGCGTGATATGGACCGACGTTATTCAGGCGGGCGGTTTTTTTTTTTAAACAGTCGCTTTATAGTTAAAAACTAATACCATTACAAACTTTCGTAAATCAAGTAACACAATAAATTTAGCCTTTCTTTTCAAAAGAATACTGCAATATCTATTATCACGAATAAAAACACATTAATGCTTTCATCAGAATTGATTAAAATTTATTAAGCCACCTTTACAAATTTTAATGAAAACATACAAGGTGCTATTTTCGCAAACCCACACAGTTAATTCAAATCAGTCAAAGATTAAATGTTAATCAAATCATGATTGTTATCTCCTCTGCAATAAACACCCGAAAATAATTATAGTGGACACACATAATGACCGACGGACAGACAGATTGACACGCGGATAAGCGTGTGCTAGTTAACAGATTATTGTGCTACGGACATTGAGAAATGTGCTGTGCTTGAAGATTTTTAGATATAAAAATGAATACCGAATCGAGTTAATAACTAAAGAATCGTATTAGTTAGGATTTTTGTGTCAGATTTTTTAATGCGGCTTACTGCAGCTTAGTGGCAGCAAAGGTTTTACCCCGACTTACCCTGTGAAACTTTTTCAAACCACTCTTGAAGAACTTGCCCCCGAATTCACAACGCTAAGCACCCGCTCAAGCTCATGCTGTCCCGTGAAATGACAATAGAACTGAAAAAGACAGCTATGCTTCTGAGGGATGCTCAACCTTGATTTGAGTTGGTAAATTTGGGGGTTTTTCTCATAATTTTATCTGGGAGCCGTAGCTGGGAGTTACTAGCAAAGATTACCAGAAATTCTTGACATTGACCCCCAAATCCACAAGCGTCTATCAATGTCATTGTTGTGACTACAACCTGCTTTCGGTACAGTCAATGTGTTAACCAGTAGTGGTAGAGCCACATTATTCACGTCAAATGAATACTATTGACTTTGAGCAAAAATTTGAACTGTTATATAATTTCAGTTGTTCGTAAGAAACAAAATGTAACTAACCGGCCACACACGCTTCAAACTTTAACAAAAAATCCCTTTACTCTAACCACAGCCTTCACAAACATTAAACACACGAACACTGACCGCAAGATAATACATTGTAAAATACTACGTAATAACATACAGAGTACAATTTTACTTCGGGAATAGGTAACGAAATTCGACCACTTCCGTTTTTTTTTCGCTGACATGGCGCAAATAACGAAATTATATTCAACAACACAGACTCTTTATAAAAAATGTGCTTTTCATTATTTTCATTAGTAATTTTTTGTCATCATTCTCTGCCAGACAACGCCCACTGATGAACACTTTCAGAATGGTCAGATAAATTAACCGTATCGGATACGCTAATTAACAGAAACATGATAAATTCAATGCTAGTTTTTACTATATTATACCGGTAAGCAAAAATACTTCCCGATGAGAACGATTTGCAATTCTTCAAGCGAAGGGTGAATAGGTTTCTTCTAGACAGACATGTTTCGTCGCCGACCGCATCGTCGCTTTCCACCAAGTAAGACAAATAGGTACCTACCTACTTTTCATTAATATACACAAATATAAGTTGTTGAAGGAAGTTCCTTTTTGTCAAACATTGATTCACTCACATATAATACGCCAGAAAAATAGACCGATTAATAAAGGCTCTACCATCACCGCAAACCAAACAGCTGAATGCGCGTTTATTTTCTTAACTTACTAATAGTACCAAAACTTTTTGTATGAGTCCAAATGTATGTAATATGGGTTCGTTGAAACAAACCGTGATAAGTACAGCATGTTCCGGGCTCGCATGGCGACGAGGGCGGCAAGCGTGACTATCCCACTAATCGTCTCCACGGTTGAATGGTACGATTTTAACATAAGGGTTAGATTTTGACGTTAACATTCATTAATTTATAAATGAAGGCATTTTACTCAATATTCCGTCCAGTCGTATAGAGATACGAATGGAAAGCTGATAGCAGCTTCCTAGTGCCAAGCTCAAAACAGCAGCAGCGCTGCGCTCTTTCAACGCTCTGCGTCGTTGCTGCGACGTTTTACATACCTATTTAAAGTAATCTTTTACACGTCGTGTTCTATTGACACTACAACATTATGCGTTGCGTCGTCACACAAATGATTCAATGCAGCTTAACGTATCGCTAATGAGGCCTCACCTAGCTCCGCGTCGAAATTTAGCTAAAACATGTCAGCAGCAGCGTGGCTACAGCTAAACGAATCCCGTACCTGTGTGATTTTCTAACCACTCGTCACCGCAAGCTCCGACAGCTAAATGTAATTTAGCCGCAAATTACACAGCTGTTCGGGCTTATTGACATGGAGTCATCAATATATAGCTTGCAGCGCTGTGGCAACGCCGAAGTTTCTAAAGTACCTACATAGCCACGATCGGCCCACTTGTAAATTGAAAATAAAAATCTCGGTAATGCTATAATTTAGCTGCGTCATTTACCTTGCTTAGTAGTCAGCGCACCTACATTTGAGCGTTCAGCTACCTGGAAATAAATAAAACATTATTATTTCAAGAAAATTATTATTATGTAATAGCCGAAGTTAATTATGGTGGAGTAGTGTAAAGTTTGTATTTTTAAATAGCTCACTTTGACGGCTAATCAACCATACCAATGCAAAACTAAAACTTTTGAACTCAAAATTTGTCAAATAGTGTGAACTTTCTAAAGAAAACCAGAAAAAGACATGTTGGCATCAGGCAGGACTTGAACCCGCATCTTTCGCAAGCCGGGCGACTGCACTACCAATTATGCTACCGAGACCATTAACAGTCCGGCCGAATCTTTCTGGTATATTTTGCCCTATGAGCCAGGGTGATTTCATCAAGTTTAGTGTGAACTGTTTTTTAAAGAGACATAAAACAATACAGGTTTAGTGTTTCTTAACTTAACATGAAAATCACATTCAAAATGAATCAGCAAATCAAAGAAAGGCCATTTTATTGTAGTGGTCGCAGTCAAAACGGACTTGTTTTCTACTATTTCGATATAACATCTTAGTCATCCCGTGGTCACGACTGCTGGTCAGTAGCCGAAAAGTCAGGTTAGAAAATAAAAGAAAACGTTAACCACAAGTAGGATCCGTAAAGTCATTTCATTTCAAAACGGACTGCTACTTTTTACTAACGAAATAACAGGGTTGTTCTGGAGTGTCGTTTCAAAACGCGACAATAAACCCAGTTCAGAGAGTGATGTATGTATGTACCAGTCGTAAAGCGGGGTCGGCACTGACAGAACGAGGGCATGTCGATATTGTGAACTGGCCGTTGCTGTGGAACCCCAGGGAATCGTCCGTGACAATAAGAATTGTGGAAAATACTTTGTTCCCTTCTAGGGATAAAAACAGGAAAGATAGAAGACTAGCAATGATGACGTAATGGAAAAACTTGTTTCAGTGATAAATGATCTCTAATAAAGCATAAAGCATAGTCTGAATCAGAGCAATCAGACTTAACAACTGTCTAGATCACTATCAGCTTACAAACTATCACATAGCAAGCGACCAAAACTTTAGTTAGTAAAGCAAATAGGGAATGACCTTTAAGATTAGAACTTTAACAGGAAACAAAATCAAATCAAAATTAAATAGTACCTAAATACTAAATTCCTTGTCCATGCTGACTCATTTAGGGCAGTAGTGCTGGCGCCCCCTACGGGCGCGCGGGCAGGTCGGACTCAAAGGGTCAATCCCGCCTCAGGACGAATGTCTGGGGTTTTGTGGGTGGTTGTACATTATTTCTGTTTCTGGTTTCGATAACACAGATGGAAGCCTTGCATTTACACCAGCGCAATGAAGGTATGTAATGTTGCCTTATATTATTTATTGGCTGGCCACTAAGGAAGTAAATATTGTTTATAAATGATCCGCAAAGTTTTTTTATTTATTGAGTACAGAATGGTACTTTATTAGAATAATTTGTTTTTATGAAAATCGCTTCAATGAGTGGTTTTATCATTGCATCAAGTGTAACACATGGCTATTTTAATTTCTTAAACATACAGAGTTGGCAGTTTTCATTCCTTCAATCAAGTTCCTTTTGTGAACAAGATCAAAAATACCCTTTTATTTCCGGGATCCGCTTATTTTTTGGTTGCAATTTTCGGAGCCCCTGCTTCAACTCCGATTCGCTAAGTAGGACCCCTTTGTTGTTCTTCTATAGTTCGCCTCCGTTTTTTATGTCCTTTCATGAATAGAAATTTCGATTTCAATGACGAAGCTGACCTGGTTTAATCTCTCTTGAGTTGCATTACCTTTAATGCTTTTCAACCCAGCTTCAAAAAATAAGCTGCATCAAAATTTGGGGCCCCCTGTTTAATTCTCAATAAAATACTCGCGTGTAACATTACATTAAGGTTGCTAATCATACTCTATATTTTTAATATAGTACCGTTATACTTAACTAGTTTTTACTATATTTGGGGTTCAACTACATACTTTTATGGATATACAAAATATTTAGCTAAGCAAAACTACTATATTTTGGCATCAAAGTATTTTCTTTGAAGCAAAATATATAAAATATGATAATTTTTAACTCCTAAGATTTGCGACAGAGCGATATATGGGTCTGAGCGATACCTGCGACAGAGCGATACCCGCGATAGAGCGATACTGCGACAGAGCGATACCTGGTACTGAGCAATACTTGCGAGAGAGCGATACCTGCGATAGAGCGATACTGCGACAGAGCAATGCCAGCGACAAAGCAATACCTGCAACTTGGCGAACTCTACGACGTTACAAATCTACAATAAATGCAAAATAATATATTTTACACAATAAAATTAAACTTTACCAAAAAATTTACGTTCATTTCATTAGCTACAGTTTTATTTTATTTGGACATGAAATACATAACAGTGTCTCGTTAACAACCAGCCATAACAAAATCCTTAAAACCTTTTAAAATACCAATAGCTGGCATTAAAATTCAATCTGCAATATAATCAAAGGTGACATTAAGGTAGTTGCGTTAATTACACAACGTTGTGTCACAGTATAAACACACAGTAGGTTATCTAAGGCCGCCCGCCGAGTTATTAGCCTAGCGTGCACACACAGACGCGGCACAACCCGTCCGTAGTGTCGCCTCCCTATGCCTCCCTATTTTATGCTAGCGTGTGCGTGAAATCGCGACGCGCACGCACACAATCAAAACGAGAGCGGCACTTTTGTATGTAGATGTTCTACTGTATGTTTATACTGTGGTTGTGTCGACCCGTTCACTTTCAATATCAAAGTCGAATTTTGAAAGGTTGTCGATTCCGTTGGAATGGCAGGTTTTTCGAGTGCACTTTTGTGACTTTCTTTTTTTAGGTAATATTACTGATAGCGCCTACGTCTAATACTAATCTACTTTATAAAAATAAGTCGGGTTTTCCTTCCTGACGCTATAATTCCAGAACGCACGAACCGATTTCCACGGTTTTGCATTCGTTGGAAAGGTCTTGGGCTCCGTGAGGTTTATAGCAAAGAAAACCTACTATATAAAAATAAGTCGGGGTTCCCTTCCTGACGCTATAACTCCAGAACGCACGAACCGATTTCCACGGTTTTGCATTCGTTGGAAAGGTCTTGGGCTCCGTGAGGTTTATAGCAAAGAAAATTTAGGAAAATTTCAACGAAAAAGCGGGAAAATCCTTTTTAAAGCGGGAAAATCTTTTTTAACATACAGCTAAGTCCACGCGGACGAAGTCGCGGGTGGCTGCTAGTCTTATTCATAAAAACGAACGCAACGCTAAAGCATAGTTAAAGCAATTGACGTGTTCTGTCACACTAGCAAATGGCCGCAGCAACAAGAATTTAAGAAGTTGAAGCGTTGTTTAAGTTTTATGAATAAGGGATAAATCTTCAAATGGTGGCTATAGTTGAGCAAATAAATCTGCGGATGTATTGTAGCTAGCTTAACTTCTTAATATTTTTACTTTTGGTAACAGACATATACATTTTGGTACATAGCAAAAGATAAAGCTTACTTTAGACCAGATCAGATTATATGTTATGTTATCTCTTATTCATATTTATTAATAGTAATAAAGTTCCCAGCCCAAGTGCGAATTGTTCTTTCATCATAATATTCATAATTTAGTAGGTACTCATTATAATGTTATCATCTGTCGGTGAACTTTACTTAGCTCTGCTACCTAATTCTGGTAATGCATGTGGTTTTCCAACGCAGCAGCGGTTCCCGCACAGTCTGCCTGCTTCCAGTGCGCTGAATAGTGATTGTCTATAACTACGCAGGCATTGTGCTCAAGTAATATTTCACAGAGTTATTCATTTCCCCCGTCTGGCCAGGGACGGAGTGAGGCAATGCAATAAAATATAACGCAGATTCGCTAATTTCGCTAGTTGAGTGTATGAATAAAATGTTATTTGGTTCTGAAAATAAAAAGCAAATAGTTATTTGAGATGGTTCGATTGACTTGGGTCAAAATTCTTATTTTTTCTTAGTGGTTTCGTCATGAGTCACAATCACACAGGCTTTCTAGTGATATAAAATGTAATGTAGGCTTCTGAATCCTCGTACACTTGACAGCAAAAGTAAGTGCGCGTGTGTGTGGTTGTCTTCCCAATCGATTATGTTCCTTGGTCTTTGGTAATACATACTATGCACTAAACAACGTTCTCAGTTTTTGTGTCATCCGATGTTTACAGGCTAAGATTGAAACTGAGTTTGAAATTCAAGTTTATTTTATAAAACTTGGATTTCGAGCCCAACCCTGCTTTCTCCATAGCATAATCAAGATGGATATTTATTTATAAATGCGCGCAACACGGTTCCACTAACTAACAGATGCGGCCCTGCGTCCGACCCGCGGGACCACAAAAGAATTGAAATATCGATTCACAGAACGCAAACGCTGTCCCATTCCTTACTTCTTTGTACACCTTGTGTACCACCTTTACCTTACTTTTACTGTGACATGTATGACAGGTAAAATTTCGCATGACTTAGGGCAGGTTCAGACCATCCGGGCGTCACTAATCCTTGTTAAATCGCCCCAAACGTGGAATGTTTATTTGTTAACTCAAAGAAATAAGGTTGCGAATTGAATAGCACGTCGGCTGAAGCACAATACACGTGATAAGGTGACATGTCACATGCAGCGGTATTGTATACAGTGTCAAATTTCTGTAAATAGATTTATTTGTGGATTTTTGTTACAAAAGGCTGATGTTACACGAACCTTTATAAACACTTTTTGAAACGACGCGACGTTGGAAGTTTCTTAGAAAATTTTAATTTTTCACAGTCGTGAATTTTTGTTATTTATTTCCATCACTGGGCATGAAAAGACTTTGTAGTAGGTACCTCACTGAAACATTCTGGGTCGTTGCCGACTCTAGCTTAAAGTACGCCCACAAAATATTTCATAATTTCATATACTTATTTTGTACAAGTAAAATATCCTCGCAAAAGTACTGGCAGTATTTAGTTTACGAGCGGAGGCATCCCGCGGGAACCCTTTGGTTTGGTATCAAATATGTGAATTTATTCTCAAAGAACATTCGTACTCCATAATGGAAGTGCGGTCCCGGATGTTCCTGGTATGAAAGTGGGGTTTAAATTGACTCAAATGGCTTTTGGGAATGATGTATCAAATTACTTTTATATTTGTATTTGTTTAAAAACTGTACTGGCTAAAAAAGTTTTGTTGACATTGCAAGGTATATACACTCTTTAGTAGTCTGTAGCAAAGTGCCAAATAGAAACTACGGTGATGATAATGACCTTAAAAATATCAATACATAGTACCAGCTCGTGATCTTTGTATTTAATACCAGCGACATCAATGGAGCGTAGCCGGCCCTAAAAAAGCAAGGCGGTCATGGCATTGGAATAAAAATGTACATAGCTCTGGTGCTAGACTAAGATTGTCCCTGGTGTTGTGGAAAGCAAAAACAACGAAAGTTGCATAAACATCCAGACCCTATACAAATATTTTTCTATTATACCTATTATGATCTATTCCTATCTAATACCAAAAACTAATACCAATGGTATTAGTTTGCTATCGTAAATCATTTTCTGTTCCGAACGAATACCAAATTTTAAATATTTCAATGAAGTACTTAATCTGTTCCCAACGAATACCAAAACATAACTTTTGGTACAGTCACAGACACAGTTTACTTTGCTTTTTGATAATATCATCGTAATGCAATCCTAAATCTCAACATATCACTCCCTTCCGGCATTTTTACTAACGAGCAAACTTAAGTGAATTACTTGCCAATTTTTTTTTACCTGCACAAAAAGGTGAGTTTGCTCTTATTGTTTTCGAATACGAAGCAACCAATCACAGTCACGCGCTGTGATAAGGAAGTCCTAAACTGTTTTATTGTTTTTGTGAAATAAACGTTATGTCAAAAAGATAAGGTCTGTTTTTCTTAGAATCATATTGTGCTTGCACAAATTATTATTATTTATTTCTATTATCTGACTCTGAGGCTGAGGCATATTTCATAGTTTTTTTTTGTTATTTGATAATACCTTTGTAGTTAGTTGATTATTTTTAAAAATATAAAAATGTGATTGTTACCAAAAATTTAATCATTTTAGAAAGTAAGAGATAAAGGTACTTACATATTTTTTGTATGAAACGTTGATTTTCTGATAAATTTATAATAGTTAAGACTCTTAAGTAGACAGTTATTATGATTGTCATGCCAAGACTTTTATACCTAATTATTACTAAAAAGTTGTTTTTATAGTATTTTTTTTGTTATTTTATAATAGTTGATTATTTTTAAAAAGTTAAAAGTTGACGCTCTTGTGTGAATACTAGACTGTCCGATACAGTGGTATATTATAATTTCTAGTAAGTAAGTACATACTTTATTTCATGTTAATCGTTGATCTGTGAGATATTCTTCAACATTTTGAAAACTAAAATAAATAACTTTGATTTGTTGAAAAGCTTTATATTTAAGTTACCCTATTAAGTATTATTATAATAATGAACCAAAGGTTTTCCTACTACTCTTTAATTTGTTAAATAAGACTGATTCTGTATAAATAAACACTACTCAAAATCACATCTAAAAGCATTTTTATTACTGCCTGTACCTCATTACATTTAACGTATTTCGGGATTCGTTTATGAGTGGTATTCGTCCGGAATAGAATATTATTTACGATTACAAACAAATACCACTGGTATTAGTTTTTGGTATTAGATAGGAATAGGTCCCTATTATTAACATACATTTATGTACCCTTTGAGTCTCTATAGATAGAGTTATGGAGAGTTTTAAGTGAAGCACCATATAGGCAGTTGATTCTGCAGTTGGCTAGACATTACCAGATTATGATCTATAATCTAGAGCATCCATCCAAATGCGTCTCTATGTGCGTGACGTCAGCTACAGTCGCGGACTATTCGTGATGACGTCACGCTCAAAGACTGCGGTGACCTATGGGTAGGTAGCTGTCTCACACTGGGCGTAAGTACACTTCATCATGCACTCTAACACCGAGACGGTATGACGTCAGAGAGTCTGGCGCAGAGATCGAGGCAACACGCGATGACGCAAGGCCGTTCGTAGCTTTAAACTCATTAAGAAATGTCAACTTCAAGACTACGAAAAAATCTGAAAAAGGATGTTTCACTCACAATAAAAATAATTATACTCGTTTTGCAAAACCTTTGGGTATCGAATTCTTTTCCAGCTGCTGAAATTAAGTGAATTGTAATCAGATTCTACAGAGCGTTCTAGATAGAATTAACTATTAAAAATGTAATAATTCCAACTCTGGGTCTGGGTGGGTCTTTATTTAATCATCATTTCAACCCACATCTACCAAGTGCTAAATAAAGGCCTCTTTTTTTTCACGTCATTCCCCTCTATCCCCCGCCACTCGCATCCGATGCCTCCCAGCCACCACAGTTCCACATATTTTAAGCCGACTCAGACTCGGCTATTAGTATTTACTGCACTTAAAAGGAGAAATAATAACCAAGACTAAGGCAGACGTTGCCAAATGTCTGTAATTAAGCCAAGTTGGTGGCCTTGGGCATATCGACAGGTTCATCTTTTCACCAAGCTTACGAACACTTCTTCAACAATCCTCACTGGGCAGCAGTATGACTCGTGCAGTCAGCATCAGAACCATGTGATATAAGTACTTATCTATAGTTCTTTACTTGAAAGAATTGAGTGAACGCTACAAACAACCTGCGGCTCTACCAATGTAGGTAGAATTAAAGTTGCTTTCCTCACAGGAAATCATTTTAGCACAGTCATCTGAAACATGGATTCATTCTGACTTCGAATTTCATAGCCGAGATCAAGTCTGTTCCATATATTGGACGCGGCAGACGTTGAATACTAAGAATCATGTACACGCACGAGACACAAAACGTAATCAACACACATTTCATCGTTACCACCATTTTTTGCCTACGCAGATAACATTGCAACAGAACCAAGCGTAACTTGAGCATAAAACATCCGCCCTTGTTATTAAACACGCCGACAGGAAAACTAAAAGGAAAGTAAACAAAAACGCAAACACAGCCGGGTAGTCCGTCCGCTCCACAGCCCTCGTAAAGTAAACAATGTATCTCTGCAGGGTTGTTCTGTCTTTTACTGCTGAAATCGGTTACATAAATAAAGAGCGATTGTTGCCTAAACTACGCGGAGAATTGAGGGTTGTTGAAGCATACATTTCCTCGAATTGCAATGGACTGAACTAAACACAAAACACAACACAAGCTTAGGCACAGGCAGGCCTCTTCCTAATTAAAAGACAACTCGTCATACTCTATCAAGCAGACTCAGTGTGAATTCTCTTACTGGAAATTTAACTATGCGATGTCATGAAGCCGCTCATGGCTTACCTATCTATTTCAGCAGAACCGATTGCTTAACGTCCCTTCTAAAGAACAATACGAATATGTCCCAAAAATTCGTATTCATTTCGTGAAAATAGACATAATTTCAAATAAATCGTAGTTCTGTGTCAGAATCACTTTTTTCGCATCCACTCGCCGAAACTAGTGAATGGAAATAGGGAAATAAATTACGATCAAAACGCAGCTTGACGTCCCATTATGAAAAAACATAGTTTTTTGGGTTCCCTGGTGAAGCGAGAACAGAAAATGGTAAAAGAGAATGTGTTGTTATTTTCTCGGTCACATCGCAAAATGTATAATCTTGTAACTTCAATTTTAATAAATACGCTGGCTTGTTTGAGCCCAGCCGAGAAGACAACAAAAAGCCTTCTTTTATGCTGAACACTTTATGCCCGAGTACAACTCACCCTTAGCCGCTTCTATTCTGCTATGATGCTATTCGGATTGGGCCAGTACTAGTTTTTATGACGGCATAAATCGTCATTTCGCTAGGCTGTTGTTTAGGTAGGTAGTCCCAAAAAACTATAAGCGATATTTCTAACAATTGAGTACGCAGCACAACTATTGATTTGCCTTTTAAAACTGGGTTAGATCCTGCTTAAGTGGCAATATCGTAGATTCAATCCCCACTAAAACATTCATCTGATGAACATTCGGGTTTTTTTACTGTGTCTGGGTGTAAATTGTAAGATGTAAAATGTTTTTATTTTCACATTCACACCCTGGCACAGACTTAACGATAATGCCTGACGTGAAAGTAAGTGACGACTAAAAACTCACGCACCACGGCGGAGTAAGCAAAATCACTAACCCTTGCCCCACAGAGCCAGTCAATGTCAGTCTAGACTGAAAAACTAAAAAAAAACTGTTACCAAAGACGAATTTTTTCAATGAACATTTACAAAACATTGCTTCTTTTTTCTCAAAGGACCTACGTTTAAGACTCGGGCAAACATTGTTAAAAAGGGCATTGTTCACGATGCTCGTATGAGGTTATTTTGCATATTGTTCATGTCAAAGGGCAAACAGAACACGAACACGAACCTGTCTTACAAAAAATAACGGCGTCTACGTAAATAAATATTTCATTTACCAAGGCACCCTCTGTGTTCAAACAGACCGTTATCAGCTAGACCACTGATACTCAAACTGTCGATCAGTTTGATCTATATCGATGCCATGTCATATTAAAAGTAGTGGTACAGTCAAGTTGGGTAACTTTGAATTTCAGTGAAACATTGAATCCACTCTTTTAGATCAGTTACTGTTGACAAGTACTCCAACTAAAAGATGTTGTTGAGTCTATGAGGGATTGGCTCAAAAACAAACCATAAAAAAACAGTATGCTGGTACTTTTATTGTTTTTAAACAGTGGATCAATGTTACACTGAAATTCAAAGTTACCCAACTTGACCTTAGTCACACTAGTTTTTATAAATAAAGCTGTAAACTTTTCAAATATGGCATGCTTTACAAAGAACACAAAACATTACACTAACCTGTTTTCGTAACTTCCTTGTAAAAGCCATGTAAAAGAATGACTTATTCTTCTATTGTTTGAATTTTTTCCCCTTATTTTAAATGATATAAAGATGTCCCTTTAGAGGTGGTGTTTTTTTTACTCGAATTACTTCACTACTTATTCTCATCGAGGATTAAAAAAATACATAATACAGCAGATTTGTAACAATTAAATATCCGAAAGGACTACAAGCCCAAAGGTTTGAGAATCACTGAACTTTTCTAAAAGGTGTATATCATACAAATAGTCTCTACACGTTCCCTAGATTATATTTAACTTGAAAGCAGCCCTGTATTTTTACGTATTCACTCGCCCTATGAAAGGCATTGATTTTCTGGGAATGCCTTTGAAAGACTGCTTCTAAATGTAAATTGATTCGTGTAATTGTTGTAATTTCAAAGGGACGACCAATTCCATTAGGAATATCGACGAATACAAAGTGAATCCTTGAATTCATAAATTATTTTGTATACTTATTTACCTATAGATTATTTTTATTCGACTTTTTCTTCGTTAAATGTTTTGCTTTCGTGTAATTGATTTATTTATCAAAATACTTATAACTTTGATCTTCAGAAGACGCTTGTATATTTTTCAATTCGTAGTCATCATATCAAACAGTTTTTCAGTAAAAAACTTTAGGTACGTTATCACTGAAACCTAGGTTCGCACTTGACATTAACTTTAAGCTTTATTTTTTAACTTGAGTATGTTTGAAATGAGATAAGTTGGTATTCAGGAGCTGCCAGCCGTTGTTTAGCAGCCGTAGTCTTTCTAGGAGTCTTTTGCTTCCTAGGAGCAGCGGTTAGACCGTTGGACTCTAAACCCGGAGGCCGTGGGTTCTAAATCAGCACGAATCAACAACTCTTTCATATTTGTATTGTTTCGGAGTTAGCTATCACAGTTGAGGCTTTTCATGTCGTGTCCAGAAAGTGAGATGATCCATGCGAGATGGGCATGGTGATGACCTGTTTAAAGTGCGCCCTCATTACCGCTTCATGTAGTATCAGTCTTTGTCGTGGGGCAAGGAACCTCATCGATCTATCGTCAAGGAGCTCGCCTTAGTTGTGTTAGACCAGCAAACTGTATGTCACTCTTAGATCATACATATGTATATACTTAATATGATCTATATTCACATTATTACAATTCGCTAGAAAAAATACTACCATGTTCTGAATCTTTTACATGGAAACATCAAAGTCAAGTAAGTCTCGTCAGGTCGAAGAGTAGTCAAGCAAGTTAAAAAATTATTAACTGACACTCAACACACGTATGTAACCGAGTTCTCATTCAGAGTAACTCCCCGCTCCACGCTCCTTGCAGGGGGCAGCAATCTCCCCGGGAGAGGTTTCCAGCACACATGTTTTTTATTACAGAGCTAATAAAATAACTCATCGACGAATGTTCCACATTCAGAACTCGTCGTGTCGCCGGCAACTTTTTAATTGTGCAGTAAAAGCGGTCGTAAAGCGGTCCCTTTGCGGTCATAACGAATTCGCCAACTCCAGTTGTGGCCACTTAGAGAAATATGCAAGCTATTTCGTAGGAAGATGATGGAGCAACTCTAAGATAAACATAAGAATCAGAGATAAAAAAAACTTGGGCTGGACTCGTCCGAATATTAAAATATTTGAGACGCGGAGGCATTTGAGTGGCCAAAAGTCAAAAATTGATGTATCTCTGGGGCCTTTTCGTACAATACGTGCTTAGTTGAATTGAAAGTAGGCAAATCATTGGTTTTTCTTTTCACATCATTTGACACATAGCTTAAAAAGAGGTCCTTTTTGTAGTTTTGCCTATATTTTCGCCATACTGCTCAGTTTTGGTAGAGCCTAAGCTTAATTTTTCACCTTTTCAGACACTTAAAAATGCTTCGCAAATAAGAGGATCAACTACAAAGTAAAACCGACACATAAAGAAGCAACAACTTCAAAACAAGTATAAAAATAGACAAAAGAGGTACCTACATAAAAAGCAACATTTTCGTTAACCGTGTCACAGATCCCCAAAAACAACCAATTTATTCCAGCTCACTTCCAAATTGGGGTGTCCCTTTGTCCTATTTACTGCCGATTTCGGGAAGCCATTAACCGTTCCTTTCGGGATGAACGGCGAAATCTCAGTATTAATGTGATAAATAACTTGCGTCAGCATTCGGAGAGACTAGAATGTCCGAATGCAACTGTCGCCGGGATTCCCGATGTAGGAAGTGGGGCGGTCGATAGCACTCTTTGAAAACTTTATGAAGACTTCGCTTTTGGTGGAAAAATGTTGCACAATGGCTAGGTCGTGGAAACGGCTTGGTCCCCCCCTTTCAGTGCAGACTGCCTAAAAACGAGGTGATAATGGCAATTTATATTTGCTTGACATTAGTGTATGCTTTCAGCCTGATAGCAGACAAGCAACATTCTAAAAACAATGTGAACAGGTAGGTAATTAAAAAATCAACTAAAACCTATTTACCTAGTCACTTAACAAAAGGCAATAATTATAAAAATTAATTAGTTAGTTTAGTTTCTATTGCAAGAGGTAGACATTTACCCGCGATTGTTTGTTACATTTAGTACCTAATTATGGTATGTATTAATTTATATATTTTTTCGTAAGTAATTATGTTTTTCCTTGCTTCTCATCTTGTGCCGAGTCTGTCAATGACAATTTTCAAAAAATAATTCAAACTTTGTTCTGACCATAAAAAAGAGGAGTCATCTTATTTTGTGCAGTCGTTCCAAATATATGCACGTTAATACTACATTTCGACAAAAAAAATGATGTATAAATTAATGACTAACACAATTTGCGATGGAAGGCTGATAAACTACGTTCAAAAATTCAGTAGTTCCTTTTAGTAAAATATTTAGGAGCGCAGCGAAAACTTGTTTATTATGAAACTAGTATTCAGTCCGTAAGTACCTTCTCCTAAGAACAGCCTTCGCTATTATTTGATAACAATGCAATAAATTGCCGCAGTTTTCAAAAAATCGATCGCGGTTAGCACAAAAAGTCAGTTGCGCTATTGTAAGTTACGACCGTAACTTTAACAAAACAAGTTCGTGGTTTGCGAATTTCGAGTTGAATATTTTTCCTTTGTAACGTTACACAAATCATTTTGAATATAAGAACATAACTGTTAATTGCCATTCTTATCAAGTAGGCAATTTTTTTTGCTCAGGTTATAATATAATTTACTTCATAATAATTATACGATTTGTTTTAACGATCCAGCATTTTGTATTTATTAAAGTTATTATCCTTTTTCTACTTAGCTGTTTTCCAACAAAAACTAACATTCCTCATGCAGTCCTTAAAAACTAAGAAATTAATAAATAGTTTATCGATCCGGTCGATTCGATCGATTTCGATTCGATCCGGTCTATGAAAAAATGAATAAATATTACTGCACATACTAAAAACTAAGAAGGAGTCGCTCTCCGGGATATCAGACAGTGGATAATCACAATTAAATCCTTTTTTTACAAAATATACATACGTTATTACTAATACACACACAACAATACAAACAAACAGGTTCATGCACACATCTTTCTGTACTGTGCGAGGATCGAACCCGCGACCTCTGATCCCATAGACAACTTCTTAACCATTACACCGAATAGGACGTGTATCAAAATCAGCCTTAAGATTAAAGTTATGTAGGCATAAGTTCCCAGACATCAATTTCAACATTCAATTAAGCTTTAAGATGCCTATGACTTAACGAGACCCGTTCTACCGTTACAGATTCCAAAAAAATGAACTTATGTAAAATAAAAAATGTATAAGCCTCTTATCGTTTTTTGATGAAAAAGCCTTTAATTGATCGCACGGTGCGTGCGAGATTGCGCAGAGTCACCCTCGCCAACGACCGGATTTCATAAAAATATGAACTCGCGTTTTATGAGACGATGGCTTAGTGGCAAAATTACGTTAGGGATACATTTTGTATTTTAATTAGATAGGGACGTTCAAAAGCTTAAGGTTGATATTTTTAGTGAGTGTGACAAATAAATTGTTCTAATCAGAAAATAAGGCCAAGGTTCATGTTATGCCATTCCGAGAGAAGAGGCAAGGATAAACATGTTAGTAAAGAAATCAAAAGAAATTATCAATCTTGAACACGTAAGATTTAATCAGAGAATAGAAAGTTAGTTTTAAGATTTTTTGTTGTTCAATTTAAATAAGAAATAAAATTTCTAACTAAAAAAAATAACACAGGGCGCCATACAGATAAAATGGCAGAATATTAAACTTACTAAGCACTAAATCCTTACCTCTCCGAAATACCCTAACAAAAGGGAACATTAACAACGGCCTCATAATTGATCGTGCACGGTTCCGTCTCTGTTTTTTACCGCGGAACCCCAAAAGCTCTGAAAAGCTTCCAAGTGCGCGTAATAACAGGCCCCATCAAAGCGTCGGGCTGAGATAAAAGAACTTTTTCTATAGACTTTTTCCGTTGCTACAAAAAAACACCCGTAGGTGCCGGTAAATAGTGTTGGTCTTATGTGAATTTACTTTGCTCGGATATTGCCATAACTTGTACGATTTTGCCATGGTAAAACTTTGTCTAAAAAGTTTACAATAGGTTGTAAAAGTGAAATTTTTAACAATATTAAAGAACAATACAAATTGTCAAAGTGATAAATAATAAAGAAACTATAAATATACAGCACATAATTTAATCATAGGTTAGGCGGTGTTAAGAATCATATTAACTGTACTCGTAAATAATAAAACCATACTGACGCAGATGGTTCTTCATCAAACAATAAGTGAAGGTAGGTATGTCAAACAAACTACGACGATAATCTTTAGAATACTGTGTATCTTGAAACTCAACGCAACGATGAAAAAAACTTGAAACGACAAAATGGTCATAAGTATTAGAAGCCATGCCACTACTACACTTTTTTTACGAAACATTTTTTATAAAGATAGCGACAGTAATACGAAACTACCGGATCAGCCAATATATGTAAAGCAGAAGTTAGGAAAGTTAAATAATCCTATTTCGTGTACTGACGGAACTGGTCGTCATTGTAATTTTTCAATTTTGATACCGTTCTAAGAGATTCCGTTGGTATTCAATCCCACTGACCTTTGATGCTGCTCTCCGGAACCCCACAACTGGGCCCTGAAACAAATTTCAAAAGATTCATTTCTGTATAGAATCGAGGCTTTTGTAACCGAAGCGCTTTGTAAGAAATGCTGATGGGATAAAAAGTCACGGTCACTTTTGTGAATTCTTAAAAAACGGATTACTATTGTGTCTTTTCATCGAATAACTTTCTATGCAACTCGAATTGACTAAAGTTATACAATTTCTACAGATAAAATAATCTCACAGCAATACAAGTCGCGAATGAAAAGAAAGGAGTCAGAAACACCCTTGGTAAAGAACTGCAGAAATTTTAGTAATATGAGAGTGAACACAGCTGATGCAATTTATCTAACTCTGTGATGAAGTTATGTTAAAAAAGTAACGATCTCTGGTGCATTGTTTAGGAAATAGGAACTGCGCTAACAAAACGAACAACATACTAACTAGAAATAATAACTCTGCTGAGTTTCTTGCAGTCTTCTCAGTAGCAAACAAGTATCAGACGCCGGTGGTAGAGTCTCACTATATTTATGTAAATATTGTGGTCGTTTTGCTTCCAAGACGCCTGAATGAACTCGTGTCAAAGTTTTCCAAATGAGCATGGGATTCTAAATAATTCATGTATCATGTTAATTTTTCATAAATCTTTAGGGGACTTATGAATAGGCACCGAGCGACCACGGTGTGTCGCAGCCAGTCATTTATACAAATTTCAATGCCTGTCGTATCTCGCATTAGCGTAATCTGCAATCTCCACAAAACATTCCCCGCTACGGGTGCAACGCTGTATAAAGAATTTATATTCACGTACAACTTTTATGAAAGCTGAATCCGCTTTGAGGGTGGGTCTGAATCCCCATTACCAGCCCTCCCCAAACTAATTTTAAGCAAATCCACGCTGCAAAGCCGTACGGCCGCCGGTGGCGTCATCTGCCGGTGACGTACAAAAACCATGTTATATTAATCACTTGATTGATCCTTGCGATATGAAAAACATTGCATTGCTTTTTTATGCGATTTTTGCGTGACAAAAAGTTTAGGAATGTATGAAATATGCAGACTGGCAATATCTCGCTGTTATACTCAGTTTTATAATTCGATATGTAAAAGTAAAGATTTATTTTATTTCAAGGTTACCTATATCTGGTGTATGTCTGGTGTGGTGGTGGTTGCCCTTTTTGTTTACTAATACTGTCGTCATTGTTAGTCTATCAATAAGTAATAATTGTTCGCATTGCATTCTTTGCGTTTCGTACACATTCACGTTTCGTGAGGTTTCTTGTTTCATAAGTTTCTGTCTATTTTTTTAACAATGTCATTAATTTTAGCACCATTTCTCTTTTATTTCTAGCAAACTTCCAACGCAAAACATCTCGTTGAACTCTAGACTCAGTGTGCGTCATTCCACCTCCCGCGCTAACACGCCTAGAGTCGCGTTGGTTTGTAATTTAGTATTGTAGGGTAGGTAAGCATAGTCGAGTCCTTTGACTCCCAGTCGCGCCACCTGCGAGCGACGGGCGGCGTAATAGAAAAACCTACAATCGATACAACTGCCTCTATTAATATTTGGCTCGTCTCGCCCGCTTCGCCCGCTCGCCGGCTCACTGCGTCTCGTTTCATAACATCCCAGGGCTGTCGACGAACTGTTTACTTAGTCTGGGGCTGTTTACGTTTGAACATGTTTTCGTATAATAACTGCAATAACATTACAGTGTTAAGGTTGGCTTGAGAAAACAGGAGAATATTGAGACTTGTGGAACTTTAGCCCAAATTGCTTTTAAGCAAATAAATGCAGGCAGCTCCGAAACCATCCGTTTGAGTCTTAAAGTAATTATTTGTCCACATGACACAATAAGTACTAAGCCTGCTTTTATAATTTGAATTAAGAAATTAAAATTGAACTTTGTTCTTTACTTATGCTTTAGTTTTTCTATGCACGATTGAGGCAAACAAGCATGCGAATCGAAGGTAAGCGGTAACCGCCGCAGGCTGTAGACACGTGTAACAGAGGCATTACTTGCTCATTAGATTTCTTTGATTAAATAACAAAATCCAATTATCTAATTCGCCCTTCAATTAGAATTTTGATTGTCTGCAGAAATAATTTGAAAAAAATTATAAAACTGAGGTGCCACAAAATACGAAGCTTAGTAAAACTTTTAAATGCTCCCAAGTAGTGTTTGTAGGCTTCATGTTTTTCTCATGAGTTTCGAAACGTACTTCTATTTTCTTAGGACTTACTATGCTTCAACCGATATCAACTAGGGTAGACATTTTGTACTTGAGTAAACATAGTTTAAGTACGAATGGACATGGTCAAATCTGCGGTTAAGATTAACATTAACATTCTAGAATGAGGGAATTAAACAAAATTTTTTTTTCCTATGAGGCGCATGATGACGTTCATACTTGTTTTCCAATTAGGAGACTGATAGACACTTTAGTTCTTAAGTGATTGGTAAATAGGACTCAAAATTGCCTCATCCGCCAGTCGCACACTCATAGCAATTATTTCATTGCCCTAAGACAGTTAGTGATCACCCATCCGGCTCAGTGCGATGATGAATAACTAGATTGAACGGGTGTATTTTAAAGTTTACGGACCGGAGCAAAAGCACGAATTCAATCCATCATTTTGACGGCTCTAAATCCCGTGTTTGGAAGTTGTCCAATGTATGATAAAATCACAGTTACCCATTCGGAGGAACGAAGTGGCGCTTTTTAATTTTATTTTACCCTTCTAACAGAATATTAGAGAAATAATGTATGAGATGTAACAATGGCTGCTTGTAAAGTTACCTTTTTTTCTAATCCTGCTTAAATGGAGAAGGGTTGTTTATATTAATCGGTGGGGCGAAACAGTTTGATTATTTTTCTAATTATTTTCTCACGTCTGACAGTCAATCGTTATTGACATTTTTTAACGTTTATTTGAAACGGCTCTGGGCGTTGGGTCTTCTAACTTGATTGTAAGTGTCTTTCAACTTGATAATGCATCGTTTGGTAGTGCTGGCCTAACATAAGCGCATATCGAAAGGAAATTCTAAATTTTAATATTAAAACTTATTAAAAGCGACTTGGTAAGTTTGATTTAACTACCGATACAAACTGTTACCACTACCAGCCGATAAACCTTTTATTGTAATATCAATTTTATACAACAGCTTTATTTGAGAACATTAATTTTATTATGGATTATTTATTTGTGTAATTGATTTATTAATTTTATTGTAGCCTCGTGTCATTGTTATTATTTATTGTGTACCATTTGATTTTGGATCTCTATATCTTTTTCATTTATTCAAATACAACAAATTACATCATAATTCGTATACAAAATGGTTCATTAATTATATTAAAATACATGTTATTATTATGGTTTTGCTTGCACTTTCAGTTACTTGATAAGGAAATAGAACGAAGTAAATAACAATATTTAATTTTACTTCTATGAAGCGGCTGCTGGGAAAAGCACTTAACAATAAAAAAATCTTTCATTTCATTACAAGAACTGAGACCCTTTATTATTTTATTATTTATATTCCTCACAAATATATTTTTGGAAATTTCAAGTACAAGAGTGTGAATAGGGGTACACCGAATAATGAAAAGTTAACTTTCCCCCGAAGTTGTTATCAATGTCAGCGATTGTTTGGGACCGGCGCCGGCGCACGCAGCCCTACCGTATCGCGGTTCCTTTGTTATCGCTACGGCCGCAGTGCTGCCCCATACCGGGACCATCAAACGGACCCCAGCACGCAATCACTGTTCTTAATTACGTTCGATTTCACAGCCCTGCAACACCGAGACGACTAACTTATGGTGATTTTTGCAACCATTGTTTTTAGTTAGGCGCTCTGAAAAATGTTTCAGGTTATCCTAACTGAAGATTGCCTATCCTTAGTTAGCTACTTTATAACGATTTTTTTTACATAACACAAACACACGGCTATTGAAGTAGTAGTTATAAATAATAAGGTACATATCGATCATATACGCCCAGTAGTAACTTTTCTAGAACTAGAATTATTTATTTAGATTTTTTAAATATTGACTATTTAAACAGTTACCTTACTTGTTCCTTTTACTTGTGTTATTATTTTCTGACATGACTGTATTTTATTTATTGTATTTATGACGATCTCATCTATACGTTTGAGTGATTTGACATTTTGTAGAGCACGGAATCTGTGACATCGGTAGGCCTAGCACGAACCGCTAACGTTTTGGTAATCGAAAAGTAAACGATACTACATACGACTACTACGATAAAACAAACAATAAACGGTCTATTACATAAGCTGTGTATTGATAGGTGAATAATGTAATCTAAGTTAAAATTCATTAGGACCTTATTTTTCCCTGGCCAAAATGGCGCCCCGGTGTAGCCGGCCTGTACACTCGCCGCCATTGTCCTGCTCTCTCAGGATCTATTTACTTTTATGCGCGATGGTCCTTCAGAACTGCCAGCGATAAACGCTGGAAGCAGTTAGCCCAAATGGGACCCTGATTGCAGACCCGTTTCCCATGATCCGTAATTCCGTTTTTAAATTGGGACTTCATTGTACTCTTTACTGAGTATTTGCTATGTGCTCGAACAATTCGCGACTGCACTATACAATCCCTTTCTTTTTAATTTTGTGTTGAATTAAGTTGTGAAGCAGTAATTTAATAGCAAACAAGCTTACCACGTAAAACTGAGAAATAAGTTTGACTGGCATGACGGGCCCTATTGGTAGTGATCTGTTTGCTAAGTCGCGGGTCGCGGGTTTAGTCCCCATCCAGAACAAATATTCACGTGTTTGATTAGGATCTGAGTGTTTTATTAATTTATATATATTGTTTGCATAGCTAAAAAGTGCGATTGGACTCCAAACTGAACTATGAAACTAAATTCCACAAATAAATTATACCTATTATCAAATTGTAAATAATGTTCCTATAGTTGAAGTGATACCAACACAAAGACAGTTCTGCACTGATAAATAGACAATACAAAAAAAGGAAGTGACTTTACCAAGGCGTTAAAGAGAATTTTTTTCTAGTAAAATACATGGCAAGAAACATTTTCATTGTTCACAACGCCTATGCCATTCGTTCAATAGTAAAAATGGTCAAACCCGCTTCACAAACGCGTACTTTTCTGCTCAAAGTTCTCAGATGTAGAAGTAGGTATCTCCGTCGTATTTGCGCCTGGAAAATACCCGGATTATACCGTGGAACTGACAAGGGTAGATAATTCCCCGCCCAGTGGTCTTTACGTCAGACAAATAACGCCGACTCATATCTTGAGTTATTTCGTATAGATATGATAAAAAATACGTATTTGTTTTGAGACAAACATTTTTCTGAAAAAATTAACAATATCAACATAACTGACGCTGTTATTAGGTACATTCTTGGTAGTAAAATTATGAATTATGTTATTCTCACCGTGGATTCAATTTTGAGACCCTTTTAAATAGTAGATAGTTTTGAGCTGTCTGTAGGATAGTACTTAGTACTAAGTATCGGAAATAAAATGTGAAAGTTTTTTTTAATGTGACTTCTGGGCTCAAATCAGTGTGGAATTATCTTTAAATGGGTTCCAAATCTAATAATCACGAAATTAACTAAAAACATCACACCCACCATCATCACATAAAAAAAGACTTATCAGGAGACACGCTATTGATTTCCTATGATTGATTACGAAAGACCAGCAGTTAACATAGTAACATAAATTATGGAAACATGATTTACCTAACAGGAAACAAGGAGAATAAGGTTTGCTGCACTGCAGTTAATCCATTTGACATCACTTTCAGATAACTTTTTTAAGAAAACCTTCAAATTTGCTCTTTCTGTTCGTAGTGTAGTAAAAACTGATAATGACTAAACCGAGACAGAAAATATCGTCTGATGCAGAACAATCAGATAATATTAAGCAATCAATAACAATAAGAAGTAATGATGATAATGATGAGCATTATAAAATTAAATCTCCTAATAATTTAACACCAGCCATATAATTTAACGACCGCATAAAGGTTGAAACAAAAAACCAAAATAACAGCACTCCCAATGGGCCATACAACAGATGTGTGAATTAGTTCCCGATTGTATGGGCGGCCATTGTGTATTATATTTCATATTGTATCGAAAACAATATCGGATGTATGGCGATTATTCATCGAGTATAATACCAAGAGAATGATAAGTATATTATTTATTGTATCTGCAGTTTCTGCTACACAAAGTGTTACGTTCTTTCGAGTATCTCTGAGATATGATAGCGTCGGAACAACAAGCAGTTGAGATGAATCTTTCACCCGACATTAAACTTTCATCGTCTATACGAGTAGATGTGATGCTGAATCATCTTGGATGGGTTGGGATAAGCAACATTATATTAACATATCTGAAAGTACCTATACGGTGATCCGTGATCCATATCCTAAATAGTGTTTCAAAAATACTAGTAAGTATATTCTACAAACTCGGAAACCTATAGTTTTAAGTTCTACTCACTTTTCGATATGTCCAAGCTTAATTCAACTTAATTGGTCACAATTAAACTCAGAAACTTAAATTCATTCCGGATAACAAAAATGATAAACATCTAGGAATCTTACACCAAGTTTTTTAAAATATTTGATACACAAAACAAAAGTTAAAAAGGCAGATTAAATGCTAAAAGCATTACCTACCAGCCAACCATTGAGCAGTAGGTACAAATGTTTGGCACATAAAGTATCTTAAACACTCGTTACTCCAAAACACACGCTGGAAAGCTACCTGAATTCTTCTCCGTTTCACATCAAACAAGACTACATGTTTGTATTCACAAACAGGTAAATTATTCAAAATAGCGCTTCATACGACGGTTCTTCGCAAGAATACCTTGGATCAATAAGACGCTCCAACTTGATCAATGTATTCGTCTCGCATCCCTCCGATGCCATTCGCATTCTCGTCACAAACCCTTTTCACAACAAGTTTCTTTCATAATCCCCACGAAACCGTATGACATGACCTGCGTATATTAGTTGCGCGACGTCGAGGGGCGCACGGATGTCGGTGTGACGATGCCGAAGTTACAAATGAATATAGATAAATATCCACAAATACTTTAGTAGTACGCAAACTTAAATACACCAGTCCAGTCAATTTTTGGGTTTTTCTTAAGTCTAAAAATCCTAAAGATTCAAACTACAAAAAAAAGCAGTAGCTTCGGTACACTTTTTAATCACGCCAATGGCGTTGTATAACAAAATCTTAAAAAAACGTATCCCTACACAAATTATTTCTACATTATTTTCTATTCCATCGTGGAATACTCCACACGATGGATAAGATTATCAAATATGACAGGTATGTGAAAACCATTTTTGGAAATAGAATTCCGTTTGCGAAATATGTATTTTGTAACCACTCACACATTCGCACCAATACTCAATTTACTTTGGTGTTACCAAGTTAGCTAAAACATGACCTTTTAGTATCTTTATGTAAGTACATAATATGTTCATGTGTAATCGTTAAAAAATCTTCCTCACAGCCAACAAGCAACGCCTACCATTTCATTATTATGTAAAGCATATTGTGACAAGCAAACATACGGAACTCCACACTGCGTGTGTCCCGAAACGCACTACGTAGGTTTATTTGTATATGTATTATAGCATTTAAGACGGCAATCAACGAAGGGATAGTAAAATAATGACAAATATTATCTGTCCTTCAATATTCCCCTTTCCAAGAACTGTTGAAAGAGATTCCTGTGAACCACGCCACCTGGACTGCACCAAACCCATACTTAGTTAATTTAAGACTTTTGGTTACAGTAATTAGTTGTGCAAAGGGATTGGAAAGGGGGGAAATTATTAGAAATTACTGTCGATTTGATATCCAATATGCTGAGGGTTATTTGTGTGTTAAAGTACATATCCAATTTAGTTGTGAAGATCGAGGGGAGGGAGAGGGGCAGGGCAGAGATAATGGCCACGCTGCAGTATTTACGACCTTAGCCTGTTATTAAATTGTACTCCACCAAGCCACACAGCCTTTTATAATACAAACATAGGTATGTAATAATAATCAGTTTTGTTCAGATAAAGACTTTGTTTTTATAGAAACTTTTTTAAGTGTGTATGTTGTGGTGTAAGGGGTAACATATGATTTACTAAAGCTCGTTCAGGGAGAGTTAGAGTACATCATGGCTGATTATGTATAAATTCATGAAATCCGATACAAATAATGATAGGCTAACTCACAACAAACGAGTATTTACCTAAAACTTTGGCAAATTAGACAGTACTGTTAACGTTTAAAATTACGCTATGACTATTGAAGTTCATGTTACTAAAAGTGAAAAACTCGAACTTTGAATAAATACGAGATAGTTATCGCTTAGATATAGATTCTTGTGTTAATGGTACCCAACAGACTGTTTATAGTAATAAATCTAGCAACCTTAGAAATATAAAGCTAGCAACACCGCTGTTCTTCATCAACTCTACGAGTATTGCAACGATAACAATTGTTAACAATTTCACAGAACTTATCTAACTAAAAAAGCAGCCATCAAAAGGCAATCAATTAACACGCTCTGTAAAAGAAACATAGAAAAAGCAATTACACAAAAAGTGGGGCTTTTTCCTACTTTATAGCGCTGTTAATAAAATGAAATCCAAACAAATTGTTCAATTAAAAATATTGCTTTTGTAACTTAATTACATCACTTACAACGTAACGATTGTCAGGGCTGCTAGCATACTTATGTTAATTAATCCTAAGTATCTAAAAGTGTTCACGGAAAAAACGGCTTTTACAAAAGACGGACTTCAAAAGATTTGAATAGCGGCGTCTTTCAAGCGCCGATGTCACCTCGCACCTTCTTGTCAATGTAGTCCCGACAAAGAAACCCTCGTATACACAAAAAACACTTTTGTGTATGACCTAAAGAAATTTCCTCGTAGAACAATGTTATCAACTAAGGTATTGATTAGAGCGGCCTAAGGTCGTGTAGTCTGGGGAGGTCTAAATTAAAATTACGGCCAGCAATAAAGTTATTTACCTTTCTCTTTACGGCAGTAAGGTTTTATATTTCATTTGTTAGCACTTTATGGGTTTTCTCCGTTACGCTTTATGCGAGTATTAAAGTGTTATTGTTCGTTTCGGAAACTACCCGAGTAACGTTGGGATGATTCAATTCGGTACTGTTATGATAGCTGTAAAACTGGAGTGGAAGTGCATCGTTCGTCGCGGAGCCATCAATGATTGTCAGATTTAAATCACTCGTAAAATACACATTTTGATAACTTTAATTCAAAGTATTATCTTGCAAGTAAAGTCTTTATTTTATTTTTAGATTTATTGGGTTAAAGTCTTACATCCATAAGCAGAACAAGCGTTTTTTGACAAGTGTACAGACTGTTTTTTTTATTTTCAATGGAGGTCCAGAATTTCGGTCAAAGCATCCATTTCGTTAAAAAAAAACGGCCATTACTTAAACTTGAATATCGATACAGAGATCCGACCTCCAAAACGCTGACTATACACACAAAGTTGTTTTGTTTTAACCTTATTCAGGTAAACAAACTACTGTAATGTGGTTTCTAACTTGATTCTAACTTTACCCTGCAAACTCAGCAAGTTTTCAAAATCAACACTCTGTTTATGAGACATTTATTTTGTTATGCTCTCCCCGTCATGAAAAAACGCTCGTCGTATTTTTATGTTGTTTACCATTTTTATTATTTTCGCTCGCACACATTTTAGACTGCTCTAAATTGAATCGACAAATTAAAATGAACACTTTCAATAAAAATAAATGGAACAGCAAAAAAATGCGCCAGTTTGTTATTTCCGACAGATATTTTGCAATCCAGTATTTCAGAGATTGAATGAAAACCAATTAGTTTTTGTAAAATATTTTAGGCAGGAAAAACAGATTTGTTTAAATGGAAAAGTAATTAACTGAGTACAAATAGTCATATTATGATTGGAACGCATAACGGAATACGTAATGGGGCGGTCAGAGGCACGATTTCTACATACGATTTCGAACATTCAGAAACCAACTTCGCCAACCCCATCTATTTATTTATTGCACATAATTACAAAAGGGACAATTGGAGGTCTTAGTGCCCAGAGGCATTCTCTACCAGTTAACCCCCAGGCTTAACACTTAGAAGTTTGGGCTGTGAAATTGGCTAGAATAATCATTATAGGAAAAAAAGCACACGATTATTTGGATTCTAATTTTCTGCTGATCAGAGAACATATTTTCCAACAGCCTATCAGTGAAATAACCACTGAGTGGATCCGTTTCACGGACAACGGTTTCGGTATAGAGGTGAAACAGGAAGGATTAGCCATCAGGAGCCTTGGGCCGCAGAGCCACGAGATTAGGAAGGGCGGCTTTCGTGCAGTTGGGCGGATTAGGCTGGTTTAAAATACGTATCTGCTTTGGCAGTTGGGCCTGTATTTAGGTTCGCTCATGCTCGATGACTTGTTATACCTTAAAAGATTTAAGCTTTTATTTCCCTGAAAGTTACCAAATAACCGGCAATGTTGTAAGTAAGTGTTGTGTGCTAGCTAAAATGTCTAAATACTGATCGATATAATCAAATCAGAATTGCCTATCCCAGCCAATACTTTTGTACTTTAGTTTGTTGAACTCGATATCAACAAATTACTTATAAAATTTTTTTGCTAAATGACAGAAATCATTAATTTGCAATGAATTAGGGTTCGAATCAATATCGTTGTTGGCTTATTAAGCTACTTTATTTGCTTTTATTGTTTATTGGAATCCAATGGATATTGGTTTATGGAGTTTCATAGATGACTTTTCTTTGTATTGAACTTTCAATTTCTTTTATTATTTCAAGTTTTGATCGACTTTTAAAAAAAACAGTCAAACTTACAGACGGTGTTTTGTTATCCCAGACTTGTATCTGTCAGATTAAGTACCGATTTCGTTTTTCAACAACGTTACCATTAATTAAAGAGTATCTTTTGTACACTTCTGAAAAGGAAGTGTAAAAAATTGTTATTCTAACTACCTCCACGAAACTTCGTAAGGGGCGCACGTCGCCGGGGGCTGGGCAGTTCTTTGTTGTCGTTGAAGACGAGCCTTTTGAAACGAGACCGTTTCGGATCGACCGCTGCTTCGGTATTATGGAGACTTGACCAGATAACAGTCTGGGAAACTGCTGGTCGCTAATACGTTACAGGTGAAGCTTGCAATCGGATATTGCAAAAACTTCCCTAAATATTATTTTATTGAATTTATTTTGAATAACTTTCCTATCGATTTATTGCTTAGTTGAATAAAATTCAGCTGCTTTCGAAGCTACTACCTAAAAAAATTGGATCATTACCTACTAAACGTGCTTACGAGCAAGACATTTTTCCTGCACGATTATGCCAACTCATCTTAGAAACTTAGTCCTAAGTTTTAAAGTTACAAACCATTAAAGTATAGCTTTGGCTTTCCAAATTCAAAAGCTTCCTAACTTTAACAGGTGGTTTATATTTAGAAGATGTCTACTTCTGTCCGTTCATTAGTTTAGTCATAACCATCAAAGATAAGCTCTACTATTTGCATATACATTTTATGTAACTAGTAGCCCATAAGAACCTCAAATTTCACATAACAACTGCAACGTATACACTGTAACGCGGCCAGCTGTTCCACGAAGTTACAAATTGCAGTCCACTAACAACTGTATAAAGGAGCTAAGTGCGCCGGTTTAAACTCTCGGCGGAGTGCAAATTATTTAAATTCGCTAATATCCTTATTAGGGTTAAATAACTGCTGGTGATTCCGAAACTGGTTCTGACTGCTGAATTTCTGTCCGTTATTTTAATGGTCCGGACTATTTATGGTTAACCTAATCCGTTTTTAACATGATATCTTTATTTAAATTAATGACTGGGCTATTGACGCAATAGGTATAGGTCTTATATTTTATTACCACTGAAGACAAACAATGAGACAGACAAAATTAAGGAGATGGGCCTTTGTGTGTATGCACCTAAAAATATCTGAGTGTACCTGAATTAGCGTGTGATACCTTCATGTGTAAGTAATGCTGAGTTTGAATTCATCTATATAGACCTTGGACGAAGTCCAGTGGTTTACTCCAGGCATCGCTGAATGAGGCGGACGACGCGTCTTGACGATTGATCTTCAAATCAGTCAAAAAGCCAAGATTCCCATTTCAGTATTTCAGTATTTTTCCGAATTTGACCGCGGTCTGACCTCATAAAAAGCGACGATACGGTCGACAATCTCTCCGAAGTTTACATATTTAGGTATGTTTCGACCATATCGTAACCGTTTCGAAATTACAAATTAGGGCACAAACACATTAATTCTTACTGCGGCTTTAACGAATCTATATTTTGAAATTCTAAATGTAATTTAATTACTTGCAAACACAGCTGATACAATGTTCAAATTAACATAGATCCATACGTTAGTTAATTTGTTTGTTATGCATAGAAACATAGACTGCTGAGTCGACGAACCCAGCTATTGAACTGGGGCTGTGGGTCTACTCCGATGCAAAGTTTACAACACTTTGGGAACCTTTTGGTAGGGGGCGGCGCCGTCCCGAAAAGTTGTGTCAAGCCGAAGCCTAGAGGACCTGTACGTACCCTGTACGTACTGTGTACTGTAAACACATCACACTACAAGTTTTAATTGAAAGTATACTAGTAGTACCCTTCAAAATCTGCCAGTGAGTCTTGCGTCACCTGAACATTTACGTTTTAGGTGTTCAGACGAATGGGAGTAGACCCCTTTGGTAGGAGCAGCTGCTTTATTAGATCGTCTATATTCATTCGTATAAGTGTTTTATTATTGCTCAGCTATAATTGTAGTTCATTAGATTGTGTTTCTAGAAACTGCTTTTGTGAACCTATGTAAAATATTATGAGACTACAGTCATCGGGTTATTCTGCAAAACTTTGTGTAGGTACAACGTAATTGAGAAAACGTGTGACAAGCGTCTTAATGATTGGTGGTTAACTGCAGAAAAGAAAGTGTCCACAACCATTGGATTAGGAAACTAGCTATTTCCTCACATAACTATTAGTGGATCACAAACTGTATTACTCCCTGTATAAATAAACCTGACCTTATCTTACCAACCAAATTCATTAGACCCCAAACTCAACAGAGTCTATACTACGGGAGACACAGACTTATGCACAGTGATTATTCGTAGGGATTCCAAATACATAAGTAGGTATGTATTTAGATATTACCACCCAGACCCAGAACAACACTTTGCAAATAGATACTTGAATTCAAAATCAAATGTTGCATGCAGCAAGCATGTTGGATATTGGTGGACCCAAACTACATACCTAGGAAGGATCGAACTCTTTGGTTCAGAGTAAATGCTAGACCTGAACCACTTTTTACTGGGTGTTGGTGATGCACTCTGTCTACTTGAAGAAAACCAGCGATTTTGCTTATTTAAAGAATTTATTTACTATTTATTTTACATGACACCTTTGATACAATCGAAAACGAACTAAAAACTGACAGTAAAAAAGAACATAGCTTTAGAAAAAGTAAATAATTCAAAAAGATTATAAAAAGTATATATGCGTCGGCAACACTGGGTGTCAATTTAATTCTACAACGAAAACAAACTATTATTTTTAACTAAATTATCCAAGGTCTTACATTAAAATGGGGTATGCCCCACAAGTGACTTCCTCGCAGTATACCCCGGGCAACGTTGTTCCAGTGACCACCGTAACGGAGTGGCACTGGACAACGGCAACAACTTGTGGCCTTCATTGCGACCGAAGCCCTGGCTGTTTTCGCAATGTCGGAGATGACTGAAAAGTCCCTAGCGCGCGGGCCGAGTCCTTCTCAGGACTTGGCTGCAGCAGCAGCTCTTTCTGGTGAGACCGGTCCTTCTCAGGATAGGTCTACCTCCCCGTGTGTGGCTGGTCCTTCTCAGGACAGGTCACCCACACCCGGTGTGGCTGGTCCTTTTCAGGACAGGTCACCCACCCCTGGCGTGACTGGTCCTTCTGAGGATAGGTCATCCGCTGCCGGTGTGGCTAGTCCTTCTAAGGACAGGTCACCCGGCCCGGCTTGTACCTCGGTACCCAAACCGGCTGCTGGTTCATCCAGCAAGCCTGCCGCCATTGTCTCGGGCAGCAAATTCTTTTGCCCCGAAGACATTGAGATGTCCGACTCGGATGTCGGAACGTCCGATGTGGACTCGGCAATGAGCGATGCTGATGGCATTGCCAAGTTCCTCAGGCCGCGCAAACGCGTGGCGCCTGCGTCTCTCTCCGACTCAGGATCGGCGAAATCGGCAAAACTGCCGACGGCCAAGCGCGGTCGTGGTCGCGCGGTCGGTGGTCGCCCGTCCAAGTCGGACGACGACGAAAAGGTTTTAGCCGCTAGCAAGGCCAAGCTAGCGGCAAAGCGCTCTTTGCTGGCGGCTGAGCTCAAGGAGCAGGCCGCCGCAGTAGAGCGGATTGTAGCAAAGAAGAGGAGTAGTAAGGTGGACTACTCCTCAATGGCGGTGGCAGACCTTGAGTCTTTCGCGAAATTGGACGCGGAAGATATCATTGCCATTGCCAACCAAGCTGGCAAGGCCTCGCTCAAGAAGGCCTTGAAGGAGCGCGCTCTGTCGTTCCTTGGCATCTCCACTGAGATGGCGAAGAGGAGCGTCTCTGACGAGACTGCTGCCTTGAAGGAGACCGTCAAGCGGCTCTCGGAGGAGCTCGCTAATATGGCGAAAGAGCTGGCCGCCCTACGAGCGGCGACGCGTAAGGCGCCTCCACCCATTCCGGAGCCGATCATCCCGGTTCCGGCTTCAATGGGCATGGAGGCCAGATTAGAAGCCTTCCTGGAAAGGAAGTTCGCGGAGGAGCGGAACTACACTCGTACCCGCTTTGCGGGTATCGAGGACCGCCTCCTCCCGGAGAAGAGGCTCCGTCCGCCGCTCGCTCACGAGCTCAGGCAGGAGGCTGCTCAGCAGAAGGCTGCTGAGCAGAAGACTGCTGAGCCTGTGACGGTGCCAGAGGTCTTCAAGCCTCCCCCACCGCCTAAGGGCAAGGGCAAGGGCAAGAAGACCAAGGCCCCCACTTCGGTGGCACCCAGCGCAGAGGTTCTGTCCCTCGCCGTCGCTGAGGCTCCGAAGGCCGTTCCGGCACCGCAGGTGCCGATGGAGGAGGACGTGCTCCTCCCGTCGACGACCCCAGCCAACGAAGGCTGGAATAAGGTCGTCGGCCGAAAGGCCAAGGCCAAGGCCAAGAAGGCCGAGGCCCCCAAAGTGGCTCCCGCGTCCACTTCCGCGGCGGCCAAGAAGAGGCAGGGGAAGAAGGCGGCGGGCAAGCCTTCTCCTGCACCGGCGGCCAACCAAGCCGCCAAAAAGAAGTTGGTCTCACCCCGATCGTCCGCTGTCATTGTGACCTTGACGGACGAGGCGGTCAAAAAGGGTGAGACCTACGAGACCGTTTTGAAACGGGCTCGAGAGGCCATCGGCGATGTCGCTGCCTTAGGCGCCACGCCGAGAAGGTGCCGCACCACTCAAACAGGGGCTCGCCTGTTTGAGTTCCCGGGAGCACAGAGCGGCTCCCAGGCGGACACCTTCGCAGATAAGCTGCGACAGGTGGTGGCGGGTGCGGCCAATGTGGTCCGCCCAGAGAAGTGCGCCTCCTTGCAAATTGGGGACCTGGATGCGTCCGCAACTGTAGAGGAGGTCACCGCTAAGGTGGCCAAGGTCGGCGGCTGCTCGGTGGAGCAGCTGAAGGTCGGTGCAATTCGCACCGGCCGTAGAGGCGCTGGGACATTGCGCGTTCAATGCCCCATCGCAGCCGCCAAAGCCGTGCTGAAGGCTGGTCGTCTGGCGATCGGCCTGAGCACGGCATCCGTCTGCGCCATCGACGACGAGCCGCTCAGGTGCTTCAAGTGCCTGGGCACCGGCCACACCAGGCCGCACTGCCCTTCCTCGGTAGACCGCTCGGAGCTTTGCTTCCGGTGCGGAGCCGAGGGGCACAAGGCAAGCACCTGCAAGGCGGCCGAGCCCAAGTGCGCGGTCTGCGCCGCTAGTGGCCGGCCAGCCGGGCATGTCATGAGGGGGAGCAAGTGCTCCCCCCCTCCCAAGAAGGGAAAACAGCCGGCGCCGCCTAAGGCCGCCGCTGCTGTTGGTGCCGGCCCGTCGTCGGCGCAAGATGGTGCAATGTCCGAATGATGTATCAAGTCGGACATTGCAAATTTCTTCAGGGTAACCTGAATAACTGCCGTGCGGCCCAGGATCTGATGGCCCAGACCCTGGCCGAATGGCAGGTGAACATCGCGGTGGTGGCTGAGCCGTACTACATCTTGGATCGCTGGTTTGGCGATCTAGATGGAGTAGTGGCCGTCCTTACCCGGCCTGCCCCGGGCTTTCCCCCTCTTTCCTTATTGGAAAAGGGGTCCGGGTATGTCGCCGTCTCCGGAGGGGATTTCGCTGTGGTGGGAGTGTATTTCTCCCCCACCCGGCCTCTCAGGGAGTTCGAGGACTTCCTCGTCTCCCTGTCTGCGGTCTTGAGCCGGCTGGCTCCAAGACAGGTGGTCCTCGCCGGAGACCTCAACGCGAAGTCGGCAGCGTGGGGTAACCCAACCACAACCTACCGTGGTCGGGTCCTCCAGACGTGGGCGGTGACGTGTGGCCTGTCCCTAGTGAATAGGGGCACGGCGCACACGTGTGTCCGCTACAATGGTGGGTCGGTGGTGGACGTCACCTTCGCCACCCCCGCATTGGCTGCCCTCATCGCAGACTGGCGTGTGGACCCGGTGGAGACTCTTTCGGACCATAAATACATCAGGTTTGAGATCTCCAACCGGGGCCCACAAGGCAGGGCTCCGAAGCCGGACTCTCCCTTCCCACGTTGGGCCCTATCGCGGCTCGACCGCGGAATGGCGAGAGAGGCTGCGTTCGTCCAGGGGTGGTTCTGCCCACCCCGACCCGACGTCGACGTAGAGGAGGCCGCGTCCCAACTCAGGGACTCCTTGACCGAGGTGTGTGATTTCTCCATGCCTCGGTCCCGCCGCCCCGATCCCCGACACGCCGTCTATTGGTGGTCGGAGGAGATCGCGGGTCTCCGGGCTGCCTGCGTTGCGGCCCGGAGAGCGTATACAAACTGTAAACGCCGGCGGAGGAGGGCCGACCCCAACGAGGAGGTCAACCTCTACGAGGCGTACAGGGCGGCACGGAGCACCCTGAAGTACGCCATTCGTCAGGCCAAGGATCGGGCCCGGGCAGAAATGCTCGAGAGTCTCGATCAAGACCCGTGGGGGAGGCCATATAAAACGGCACGCGCCCAGCTGCGTCCCATTGGCCCTCCCCTGACCGAGACTCTCAACTCGGCTCTCCTGGAGCAGGTGGTCCGGGTTCTGTTCCCGGCCCGCTGCGAGGACTTCGTCCCGCCGGCGATGCCTCCGTGTCGCGGCGCTCTTGACGAGTCCGAGGAGGTCCCCGCTATCTCTGTGGAGGAGCTCGGAGCGGTGGTGCTCCAGTGGCGGGCCAAGAAGACGGCGCCAGGTCCAGACGGATTGCCAGCCAAGGTCGTGGCCATAGCGGCTGGCCAAATGGAGGGCAATTTTAGGGACCTCTTCGACCGGTGTTTCCGGGAGATGAGGTTCCCCGCGATCTGGAAGGTGGGTCAGCTCTGCCTTATCCAAAAGGCAGGGCGTCCAGTTGACTCGCCTTCGGCCTACCGTCCGATTATCCTTTTGGATGAAGTAGGGAAGATATTCGAGAAGGTGGTTTCTTACCGCCTTCTCGAGCACCTACGGGAGGTAGGCCCGGACCTGGCGGGCGCCCAGTTTGGGTTCCGGGCACGGCGTTCCACCATCGACGCCCTGGCCCATCTCCGGGAACTCATCCTGGAGGCTGAAGAGTGTGAGGAGGGAGTGATTGCGATATCGTTCGATATCAAGAACGCCTTCAATTCTCTCCCTCACGCTACAATATTGGAGGCCCTGAGGTACTTCCGAGTACCCCTGTATTTACAGGGACTCGTTGAGAGCTACCTCAGAGATCGGGCAATTGTCTTCTCAGACAGCTCGGGCGCCATCCGACGCTATAGCGTCGAGTCCGGGGTTCCACAGGGGTCGGTGTTGGGGCCGCTCCTGTGGAACATAGGCTACGACTGGCTCCTCCGCGGCGCACTCCTTCCGGGCATGAGCGTAATCTGTTACGCTGACGACACGCTCGTCACTGCCCGGGGGAAGTCCTTCAGGGACGCGGCTCCGCTTGCGGAAGTCGGAGGAGACCTCGTGGCCGACCGAATCGGTCGCCTCGGACTCACGGTGGCGCTCGAAAAGACCGAGGCCATCTGGTTCCATGGCTCGCGACAACCTCCGGCGCCACCTGACGCACAAATAGTGCTCGGTGGCGTCCGAACGGTGGTGAAGACCGAGATCAAGTATCTCGGTCTGATCCTCGATTCGAGGTGGCAATTTCTGCCCCACTTCCGGGGGTTGTCACCCAGGCTGCTGAGAGCGGCAAACAGCCTTAACTGGCTGTTGCCGAATATCCGCGGCCCGGGGTCCAAATGCCGGAGGCTCTACTCCGGCATTTTGAGGAGCATGGCTCTCTATGGCGCCCCGATCTGGGCGGCGGCCTTGTCTAAGAAGATGAACGTCCGCCTCCTCCGAGCGCCCCAGCGGGCGATAGCACAGCGGAGCGTGCGAGCATATCGCACCGTTGGTTTTCCTGCGGCCTGCGCGCTGGCGGGAAACGCTCCCTGGGAGTTAGAGGCGGACGTGTTGGCGGCCATGTACCGCTGGACGGCCGCCAAGAGGGCCGCGGGTGACCGCTTCTGCCCCGAAGAGCGGGAGGCCGTCCGCAAGGAGGCTCAGGCAAGCCTGGTCCGGCTGTGGATGGCGGACCTAAGAGCTCCGGAGTCTGGCCGGCGGACGGTGGAGGCACTCGCTCCAGTGCTTGATAAGTGGCTGGAGAGGCAGCATGGGTCCCTCTCATACAGGATGGTGCAAATAATGACCGGGCATGGGTGCTTTGGCTCATTCTTGCACCGCATCCGCCGAGAGGCAGCCCCACTCTGCCATGAGTGCGGCGCTGTGGAGGACACGGCGCACCACACACTAGCGGTGTGCCAAACGTGGGCTCCACAGCGCATGGCGCTAGTCGCCAAGGTGGGCCAGGACCTCTCTCTGCCGAGCATTGTGATCGCAATGCTGGCAGACAAAGAGGCTTGGCGAGCGTTCGCCACCTTCTGCGAGGAGGTGATGACCGCTAAGGAAGCGGCGGAGCGGCTGCGGGAGCTTGATCCTGCAGCCGATGAGCTCCGCAGGCCGAGGAGGGGGGGAAGACGGCGCGCACCTGCTCGCCGTGTCGCACCCCTCCGTGGTAGAGGCCAGCCGGCGCGCGGTACGGGGGTACCGTTGCCGGCATTGCACAGGCCTCCACCACTGCCTGGTAGGGACGGCTCGACACCCTCGGCTGTCCCTACTGGCCCCCCCTCTCGAAGGGGGGGTCGTGGCCTCCCCTCTCGAAGGGGGGGCCGCTTCCGGCCCGCCGTGTAGGCGGGCACCGTCCGGGAGAACGCGCACAGGGCTTATAGCTATACGGCGTATTCCCCCACTATGGACGAAGAGAGGGAGTAGTAGGGTTTTTAGTCGGTAGAGCCACTGGGTAGAGCATGCTCCCCGTGGAGAGTCCGACATAACCAGTCCAACCCCCCCGGTTGGCGGGTATGCGTAAGTGCATTTCCCCTACTCAAAAAAAAAAAAAAAAAAAAAAAAAAAAAAAGGTCTTACATTAAAATGCGAATAACTGAAACTCAATCTTCACGTGTGTCACGTAACATTTACCTGCTTTATCAAAAACAGTTAGCACGAATCACGATTCAACCATTAATGAAAGTTAACTAGCAATTTACACGAAAATGCCAATTAAAGGCAGCCTTAATGTCGGGCGTGGCCGTGTGAAATTCGCTAGAAACTAGTGTTGGGAAAAACTCGAGTTCGTAATCTAGATTTTAGGACTAGCTAGTCTCTTCCCACTAGAATTAACTTTTGGAAACTACATGTGTAAAGAGCACCAAGATTTTTATTGCATATTATAGTCAAAACAGACAACACTAAACTATCATTATAATAGAACTATCGTAGAAATAACACAAAAGCTGATCAAATGTCGCTTTCTTCAAAAAAAAACAGCTAGAGGGGCACAATCTTTGTTACAATTTGTATTTTTATAACTTAACATACGATCACCACTACATTCCAAACGAGGCAGTCATGGACACACTGATTATTGCCGTCATGGTGCATTAAAGGGCCCATATTTTCCAGAGCGAATTTGAACCCAACACGGTAAGGGGCAAGCCTACCTTAGTTATCATCCGGGTTGCTTGGGTTCATTAGTGTTTTACATTACCGTGGAAATCCTTCTTCAGATTAGTAACATTAGGCTATGCTAGTCGAACTCTCAACAAAAGAGTTGAGAGACTTCACTACTCATGACACTCGAGTCTAGAAATTTAGACACCAGAACTCGAGTTTGGACAACACTACTTAAATCGCTCCACATTTTGGCTGAATTCTATTGCTTAATTACAACCCATTGCTCCGAAAGTGGCCGTTGAGTTAGAAAACTTCATTTTGTGAACTCATTTCTTAAGACGACTTCTAAAATTGAGCAGTTTAGAGTGTTGAACTTTCTAATTAGCCATTACGTGATGAGATCTTTTATAATACTGTTCCTTATTAAGAGTTAAAATAATTGCGCCCAATTACTATTTGGGCTCTAATAAGAAAATAAGTAGCAAATTGGCAACGTAATTAAATAGTTTCGGTAAAAGGCTTCAGCGTTATTTTTTGTTCTTTCTGAAATCTCTTTAAGACATTGTTCTTATTAACGATTACAGGTGCTCTAAATAATATGTACAAAAATACTTTATTTTATAAAGACCTACAGGCATCGTTAAGGAAATAATTGAATATAATATAACATTAAAAGAATAATTTAATTTTGAACAAATACAATATTCACTAAAATTATGCAATACATTGACAACTTTTTTTAAATGAGTATTCTGAGTCATCTTGGTGTTATGATTATGAAATACAAATAAGTAAGAGATTTTGTACTACTTGTCAAATTAACCAAACAGGGGGGCGATTCACAACCGCGTTATCGTACGATTCGGTAAAATTCTGTCAATTTTAACTACATTTTTAATTAGTGTGATGTCTGTATCATTTCGTTTATAAATTCTAGATGCCATTGGCTTTTACTTATAAATTTCAAGTGCTTTTGTCGAGCGAGTAACATAAACGGCCTATATACGTCCCACTGCTGGGCACAGGCCTCACCTCAACTATTAGGTGGAACAAGCCATACTCCAACACGCTGGCTCAGTGCGGGTTGTTGGAGGGGTGTAAGGTTAGTGAGCAACCTTGATGTCGGATGTTATCAAGCCGCCCTAAGGCCTCTGACTAAGCTTAACGACTGACATCTAGCGACGTCAACCGGGACCAACTGCCTAACGTGCCTTCCGAAGCACGGAGATGCCCGAGATACACATCACTAAATTTCGGTCGGGTGGTCACCCATCCCATTCCCGACCCGGCGTGTGTTGCTTAACAACAGCGATCGCCGCCGATCACTGTCACAACTGCGCCACGGGCACCTCTGTCGAGCGAGGGATTTCCCAAAATTAAATCGATTCAGAACCTTGTTGTCGAGGAATTTGGTAAATTTCTTCTAATTTTAATTCGATTGTTTAATATGGGTATAGGAACACATCATACTTAACTTTATTATTTGTACATATGAACAACATGTTTTGGTAAACGAGCGTTTCGCCGAAATTAAAAGAAATTACAGAATCAAGCGATTACTTTTCTGAATTGTCATCCAGGTAAGAAACGTATTTTTCAACACACTTGCTCATAAAGTGGCTCTTATTTCACTGCAATTAGGCACATAATGACACCTATAATCAAACTGTGACTTTTTCATTACTATTATTCACTAGTGAGTTATAGATTTTTTTTTTATAGGTTGAATTGCTGTTTTCTTAAAAAAAATCGATACAAAAAAGATCGTGTTTATTAATACAAATAAAAATATATTTCAAATTATAAGAATGAATAAGGAAAACACTAACTATGTGCAAAGGTAAATTATATGATTTGGTACATTAAAATTATCAGCATAGCTATTTGAGCGGTTGGCGCCTTTTTTCCTTTACTGTCGTTTATTTTCTTAGACAATTTTACAAGAATGCTCCACTCCAAGTCTGGGTATTTTATTAGTGGCCAGTTCGACATTCGAATGAATCGTCTTTGGTGAAAAGCTTTCATGATTTTTTTAATATGCAAAGAAAACGATAACATACAGCCTACCTCAGAATAAAATCTCATTGCACCTAAACATTTTTGACTCACGGCGTTCCATTCCAAATTCAAATCACTTTATGCATTAGGGCATAATGAAATCCAGTAGGTACAAGATTATGTCCCGGCTAGACCGTAGGGCTATATGACTTACTTTAGGAAAGGTTTACATGACTACATAAGATGAGTTTCTAACATTATTTTATTCACAATTGTGTTGAAAAACGTCGTATGATACACGTGTGTATTGATGATTACCGTCCTCGGCTCTCTTAAGACCCTCACCTACGGCTCGGGTCTCAATGGCGCCTCAGCGGTAATCACCAACATTACACACTTGTACCATAATGTACTATTATGAATCTCATATGCGTATTTTATGAATCCCGTACGCGAAACCCTCTTAAAAACGGTACTACTCCCAAACGACCTAATATTCATTCCTACATTATCACACGTATGTACAGGCACTCAGATCAACCTTTACAAAACCGTTGTAAAATGGGTCTTATGTCAGCGGCATAAGGTGCCCCTATGTAAAGGTTGATGTGAGCGCCTCTGTACTTTGTCTTATAAAGATCGAATAACGATTCCTGGCGTGTTCTTGGAACCATTAGGGCAGTATCCCACCGGCGATACACCCGCAATTATAATGTCCAAGGGGTCGGCGGGACCAGGGTATAATTGCCGAAACAAAGCGCACTTCCGGGACTGGTAGTACGAAGAGACTTTCAAAGAGTAGGTACTTGAAGTGCAGAAAGTCCACCCTATATGCGACAGACAGACGTATTTCAGTTGTCTTTACAGTGCAATATTGGAAAATGTAGAAACTTATTTCATTTCTGTCGCACCGCTTGTCTGCTCACCTTTTCATTGACTTGTATTTTGGAGATTAATGTAATTTCAACATACGAATCTATTATTGTAATATTGAATTGCTTTCTTCAATAATTGTTTTATTTTCGGTAGCTCGAAAGGTCACACAGTTCTGAATCTGATGCTGACTGCATAGATCATTTTGCTGTGTACGGTGGCCGGTACATCACGCTACCCATTTCCGGTCAGTCCTCCTTGCTCTATCGCGAACAAATGTCATTTGGTAAGAGCGAGAGAAAAAACGGAAATGGGGTAACCTGATGTGCTGTTGACTGTAGGTACTTGTGTCCGAAATTAGACTAGAAAAATCCTAATCGAAGATCCCAGTATATTGCACTAAAACTTAGGTTAACTAAGTGAGGTTAAGTCAAACTGTAACTGTCAAGAAGTTCAAGAAGTTGGCTACAACACCAGAGGTCGCGGTTTCGATTCCCCACGGCACAACCTTTTGTGAGCATGAACATGCCTGTTTATATAATGTATGGATTTAGAAATAAAGGGTCCATATCATGCATATTGCAAGCTTTGCATAATTTGGAACGATAGTCAATATCATAGGACATGTCCAATAATACAAATGTCCGGAATTCGACTTTAAAGAAATCCGATTAAAAGTAAGAAAGTATTCTACTGCCATAAATCTGCCATAAACGGTATCTGTACCGTTTGTATCCTCACAAAATAACCATATGAACATAAGTTCCTATGCAACTGTAATGCCTAAAACCAGTTTTAGGCTTTAAGGCAAGGTAAGAAGCCAGCTTCTTACCTTCTGTACTTAATTTAGTTTAGAAAAAGGGGAACAGGGAGGTCATAATCACCGGCCTCGTTAGGATAATCGCGCTTCTTATCTGTCTAATTGCCTCCAAGCACTCTCACCACAATAGACATACACGGTGTCGCAAAACAATAGCCTGCTGATATTCGTTATATCTGCCGTTTAACAATACTATGTTTATGATAACATTATTATGGCGCACAAAACGCCGCTCGTAATGGTTGGGAAGCGGCGACTTAGGGCGGACGGCATTGTGCGACTTGAACGATTTGGTATACATTCCAATTTTTTTGATCTCTTTGTGATAAATACATATCAAAAATATGAGCAACACTATTCATGAAAAACGTGATTACCAAGTTTCCTATTGGCTCATATTATTATGGCTCAATGAATGCATTTGAAAAACCTTATTATCAATGTGCACCGCTGAATAAAGAACACTGGTGTCAGATTTCTGTTAACAGGTCGTCACTTTACCTATTTTTTCACCATACTTACCATACAGCATGAGATTTAAAATCCGAAACTCTTCAATCCCCATCGACTGTAATAACATCAAGTTTCGTGACCACATCACCTATTGTAAACGCGCGTAATAAAATGACAAGAACAAGAACATTTTTTTAAATCTGTCAGGTTTCATTCTGTAAAGATCATCATTAACTGAACTTGTTAAACTGAACCTTTTCAAAGTTTTCTATAACATGACAAGACAACCCATCCTGCGCTAAACAGGCGTCAATCACAAGGTGTCAGAGTCACCATTTTTTGCGCTATCTTAAATTTCCACCCGAACGCCACCATTGATATAATCTAACACCCCCATTATCTCCTTTTATATTTCCAACCTATTGTCGCCAAATGAAGAGCACGTTGCTATTGCTACTGTTATTTACGGCTTCTTTTTGGTCTTCGTCGGCGTTGCCGGGTGCCCTTACATTGGAACTGTGACGGCCATTGTTCTTTGCGAGCGAAGTAAAAGCGCATACGACAATCTTACGAGTACCCCGCAGTCGCATACGCCGACAGATGCAGAATTTAACTACTTGATAAGAGTAAGTCCTTAGTGACTACTTGCGAAGTTGCATTGCAGGGTAAATAGTTATTATCAAGAGGTTTGGTAGTTGGTTGTGCCTGTGACTTCAGTTGAATGGAATTAGATTTGGAAGAGGAATTAGGTTTTCTCTTGTGTTATAGGAACCAGAAAATATGACGATACCACCAAATACAAATATTTGAGCCGAGCCCGACTGTTTGAATCTCAACCACTGAGCTAAACAGGTGGACGATTAATATGTTTACACTAATATTGAAGCAAACAGAGCACGAGATATCATCCAGATGATCACAAACATTGTTCTGGTCGAAAACAAAACCAGTTACTTATCGCCCATCTTGTGATAACTAGAAACTACGTACTTGCTACAACAATCCTCCATAGTGTTCTCAAAAAAGATTCTTGTAGAGCGGGATTCAAACTCACAGACCCTTATAAAAATGAAGGGCTCTCGTTTGGCTGTCTCTAATTAAATAGGACAACAATACGCACTGACCCCACGTGTTGGAGTATGGCTTGTTCCACCTCATAGTTGAGATAAGGCCTGTGGCAAGCAGTGGGACGTATATAGGCTGTTTATGTTATGTATGTTTTAAAGTACAAACACGTTTCTTTATGAACTCAGTAGGGTTTCGTGTAAATAAACTCTTTTTAGATCGTAACATGTTTTACGAAACAGAGATTTTGACCAACGAAGTAATACGTGACTCTTAGAAACAGTAATTTTAATGAAAAATGCTTATTCAGTTTACTATAATATGAATGATTTTTCAACTCATATTTCAAGTCATCAACAGTCAACTACAGCCTACACAAATCCATTAGCAAAGTGTCCGATCCTCAACTCTACCAAATCCACTTCGATACATTAGTCAACCCTGAATGTTACTCATCATCATGTTTTATGTCGTATTATGCCATCATCCTATCAAAAATAATATCTTTACGACTCTACTCTTCGTCGTTATATTATTTTCGATAATACCAGCGCACACATTGGCTGGCAATATCACAGAGTAGAAAATAACAGCTCTCCAGAGTGTAATGACACAGAGCAACTTCCGAGGAACTAGAAAGATATCAAAAATCGATTAGCAGTCGACGGCAGGCGCACACTTCATCGGGGCACGATACGAGGAACGCTCGAAATAGCCAGTAGAAAAAATACCATAATGAGAATAGTTAGGATTCTCTATGATATGCCCAACCCTTAGACAATGTTCTTAATGCTCTAAGGCCCAACCCGACGCATTTAAATATTTTCGCCATTTTTATGCTCAAAACGAATCTTCTACAATTTTCTTGTAAATTATTTAGTATGCATTACGAACAACATGAAGAGCTTTAACTTAAACCTATAGGCATGTAAATTAATATTTGTCAAATTATGTTGTATGCCTTTAATGTTATAAGGAACAATAAACTGGTCTCATTTAAGGTTAAAATAGCTTAAGGTTTGGAATGACAATGTCCAAAATATCAAATTCTTTTGTAGAGTTTGTATCGAAATCGTGATGTATAGATGTAGCTAGAACAGAGAATTGTGACTTTTTATAAAGCTCCTTTTACCATCAAAATAAGACAAATTCTTAAAATTAAACTCACGATCTCACGGTTGAAGCCAAGGTGGATCACCAACAATAAATTATAAGCACTGAATAATGAATTATTTACACAACACAAGCCAAGGGTATTTATCTCTGTTATGTCTGCTTTCATTCATATTCATCTCTTGAAATTATTCTCTGCATACGAAATAAAAGGTTTTTTATACCAACTTAGAATGCTCTTAATACTTGAAAGTTTTTGCGAAGCATTATTAAAATTTTAACAATGCTAACTACTTATAAATAATGTAAGTTGTTAGACGTAATTACTTCTGTCTGTATGAGCTACGAGTAAGTATGCTTTTTGCGAAAGCTCATTAAATTTTGTATTAATATTGAGAGACTTAGGGTTCTGTGTGAGAGATCAATTAGTTCTAGAATTATGAAAACAGAAATTCACTAATTAGGAACAGTTGGCTGTTTGTTTTGACAAAACAATGCGCAATAAATGTTGGGAACATTATCATTATTTCCAATAACAACAATAGTTAAACATTGTGATCACGCCAGGGCGCGAATATGGCTTTCTAACACCATAAGTCCCCCAAAAACGATGAATTAGGTACGCTTTCCTAAAGTAGTAGCTACTGAAATATCTCAGACAGAAGGTCCCTTTGGAGCGAATAATTTCTATTATTTTTTGGTCGTAACGCATATAGTATTTGATATTTTGAAGAAATAGTTTGACGACGTAGTGTAGTTAATTCTTGAGATAAGTATTCTGGTACGTTTTAATTGAGTATCTATTACGGGAGCTATCATGGTTATTCTAGGAGCTCTGAGTTCTGACTAGCTTTTCCCCTTTATATTTTTTATCGTGAGCGTAAATGTATGCAGCAATGACTGTGTACGCGTGATCAATATTTTAATTAAGGTTCATTAGATAGTCATGTGTTTTGATATTATTCTAGCAAGCTGCACAGCCCAAGTTTGATAAACCTTGCCTCTACTGATAAAAATACTTCTAATAAAGTCCCCTATATAGCCTTGCTTCTTACTAATAAAATTGTAAATACATATCAGATTTTCGCCGTTGATTTTTTTTGCTTTCTCTCGATTCAAGCATATCCCTCCTGGAACAAAATAACCTCTTGCCCTTTGTACCATGCCTTCAACAACAAAGGATGAAGCAATAACTCGCGGGTGAATGTCGCCGTCAACTCACCGGTATACTTCATGCTCAGCACAGTACCAGCGACTTCTTTTGTTCCTTTGATTAGGGGACAAACAATGGATTAATAGAAGAAGGGTCAGGTTTAGAGTCGCGAGTTTGCTAAGTCTATCAATTGTGAAGGCGACAATAGTAGGTGATATAGACAGCATTGTGAGATACTGGATAAGAATGGTACAATAGATGGCAAGCGATGACAATAACATTGCAGCAAGCTTAATGTTTTAAAACAACGTACTTATGCTCACGAATAACTGTACTATATACTAAAGGCTAATCTAGAGGCAAGTAGATTTTCAACTAGTTCAACGGAACAATCAGAAGCACACCCTTGGTCGAGGGTTGTACCTCTTTTACGAGTTTTCTGTCAGTAAAAGCCAAATGTACTGGTTTTTTTTCTTCAAATTGTCACTAACCGACATTTTAGTTGTGTAATTTACTATTTTCTGAAAAAATATATCTATTGAAGTAATATCGCACAACTCATAGGAAAGAATGCCATACAGCCAAAACAATTGCTTGTTGCTGCCTAACTAAGTGGGAATCACACCCACGACGCGTGGCAAATTAAGCAGCATTACTAGTAATAAACTCCACCATCTGTTATAACAATTTAATTTGATCGCCCCGAACCCCTCAGCTTAAGAGCAGAAATATTCACATAACCGTCTACGAAGTTTAGAAAGCACAGACCCGTGGCTAACGTGTAGTTAACGATTAATGGCCTGTAACTAACTCGCACTCGATCGAGTATGGCACGCCAGTTACGATACAAATTACATAAAACATATTACTAGCCGTTATCAGCGGCTTCGTCAGCACTAACTCCCTTACTCATAAAAGTTCATTCAGGGCTGCATATTTTTTTCAGTGATTGTAGTGTCTTGTGTCTTGTCTAGAGAGCGCCGTGGCCCAGTGGTAACTCTGGCTCAGAACCCGATGGTCCGGTGATCAAATCTGGCCGGAACACACCTACTTTGTGTTCATTGTACAATTTGCGGCTAACTCTCCGGTGATGGAGAACACCGATATAAAACCCAAACAACCTGGATAACGGCGGTAGGCTCGCCCCTTACCACGTTGCGTTCAAATTTCCTCGGCGAAATGTGGGCTTCTGAATGTTCCATTCACCATGACAGCAACCATCAGTGCGCCGCTGACTAACCCATAACATGTGGTCGACCATATGGTCGTGAGGGTATGTTATATGAAGCGACTTGCAAATGTTGACAGCAATAAAAATTAAAGAAACTAAACTTTACAGCGTTAAAATGGAGTTGAAGGGGTGTTGAAAGTGTTTTTAAATAGGGGGTTGAACATGCAACCATATCATCAGGCCTTTTTTGCGGGTAAGGTAGATACTAATATGTGCTTCTGACATCCGCTATAAAAATCCTTTCATACATGCTCGTTGATAAGAAGTACTCTTGCCCTGGCTCCTCTAAAAAATCTCAAGTTTGTTCATAAGGAATTAAAACTAAACTCAAATCGAAACCACAATATGATTTCTAACAAGACGTCCAGTCTAATTAGAAAGAAAGAAAAATAGTATAGTAGTTTTTTCTTACTTTAATTCAAATTAATATTTCTTAATTCAAGTAAACCATTACACAGTACTTTCGAATCGAATAGGAGTAGATTCTTCTTAGATTAATACTGCAGAGCGAGTCAGTGTGGGTAGGTGACCTGTACTTACCGAAATCCTATAATCATTCCACCACAACCACCTTGCAAGTCTTGCAACTCTAGGTGGGATTAAATAATTGCCATTCTTCATATGGAGACTGCTAAGGCTAACTTTGGATAAGCCGATCATTCAAATACAACTCTATAGCAAAACAAAATACTTAAAAACGCATCAAATACAATAGATTTACGTAAGTGTGTTTCTAAATACAATGAAAACCGCTCGTTCTGTCCTGCTGCACTTATTTTAAACTTAAATTGGTGCAATGCAATGAATTCAATAAAACTTCATTTGCCCCGCGAAGGCCTCCCCCTTACCGGTCCGTACCTGTCGCCTACTTATATTATTTTCCGAGAAAATCATTGCTTATTAGCTAGTTCTTCTTCTTTGCGTGTCGATGGTAACGCGATTATATTTGATGGGATTGCCAGTATTCCGCCACTTTTACAGCGTTTTCATTGGCGCTCATCAAGTCATCCCGTGTGCAGCTGGTCGGGCACATCGGGCATGATAGTAGGTGGCTCATGGTTTGGGGGGAGGTACCACATTCGCACACATTACTCGCTTCATCGATGAACCGCCATCTGCTCAAACTGTCTTTGCATCTGCCAACCTGGGTCCGCAGTCTGTTAAGGGTTTTCCAGGTCAGCCATGGCAAATTATAGCCCGGGGGGGGACTTTCTGAAGGCGCGACGAATGGTACGGCAATGGTATGGTATTGGCTAGTTGATATTTAATGCAACAATTAACCAAGATCTGCAAATGACATACGAGTTTTGGACGTTACCAATAATAAGGTAAAAATTATAAGTTCTCCCAAATTCAAAAACACCCGCTCGCCATGTTTGGTTCAACAACAAATGCAAAAGTTTTGGAGTCGTTCGAGTTTATTCAGGAAATTGAGTTCTCAGCAGTCGGAAGTATAGAAAATAGTGAAGCCTGAACTAGCACAATTTTAATGGTTATCGAAAGGCAACTCCGTGGTTTACTTAAGCAACTGAAGCCGCAAACATTTTCCTGCTAACCTCGCCAATTTGTATCTTCCAGGTCAGAAAACTATGTAGACTATGAAATTGGAACGCTGTCAAACAATATTGGGGACAATTGATTAAATTTTGGATATTTTCAGTCTGCTGTAATAACAGATTAATATACAGATAGACTTGCGGTATAAGGCAAATTCTCCAGTTTAATAGCTTTCGTGAGAATAAATATTCTCCTTGTAAGAGGTTTGAAGAAGAGCGATTAAGAGCAATTGAATTACTAACTACAGCAAAAGCAAGATGAGACAAAACTACACTTTCAATTACGATGGCTATCGGAAAAGCTTTCTCTCTTATTGGATATTACAAGGGAATGTAATAATAATTTCTGAGCAGATGCTTTAAACGGAAAGCATACTTAGTTGGAATTTCTCCAACAGTTTTACGCTGTTTCGAGTTGTACCAAAAAAAGCTAGATTGAAGCCTGCATTAAATAGCAAACGCAGCGTGTGACGCCTATTCACCAAGTTAGCTGAACGTATTTCAAATTTTACGCCTGTGCAATTCTACTAGATAAAGATAACGCTCAAAACCTAATAAACAATGATAGATGAGCGGAACATTCCGGGGCCCCGGGGGTCGGCCCCACTCCAGGGGCCCGTAGGACCATGTCTAAAGGCCTGTCCACGCAAAGACGCCGGGAGCGGTGAGTTACAATAAATCAAAGGTATTGTGAAAGCTCCGACAGATCGCAGATAAATAGGCAAGAACTGGAATAATAAGAAATACCATTTCGTTACAAAAGTAAAATAAACCATGTCATTCATTCATTTGTATGGGAAATAATAAGTAGATATTCCATTTTTTAGAACAGGATATCTCAAACTTTGTTAAAACTTGTGTTATAAGAAGAATGTATTTCTAAATAAGTATATTATACATTACAGGTAATCATTATAACAATTAATTTTATCATTGCACAGATTATGATCAATTTATTCGTATTCTAACTTTCCACCAAAATACCGTGAAGCACCGTGTTGTGCATCAAACAGGTTGTCGACGAGTCATTTATGTCTACATAGACGTCAGAATAAGCAATAAACTTCCCCATAAAGAACAGCCGCTGTGGAAACATTCAGGTAATTTGACGAATTCCCGGAGGAATCCTCCCACAGTGATAATAACAAGAACATGAAAAGTTTCCTGACCAACACCCCCTGGGAGGAGGGGATGATTGGGTGAATGAGGCCAATCGGTATTGCTTATTGTAACTGCGTCAACAACAGTTGTTTGCTTCAATCATTTCTATTTTTAAAATAGAATAATAATGCTACATTTCCATTGTATAACTAGTACCTCTCTTCATCACATCTAGCTACCAGAGCACTACCTAGTACAATGTAACATTAAGCATGTACAGGTTTTACAGATATGAAAATCTATTAAAAACAACTAGCTTATTCCTGCCAATATACTATTGTGTGTGACATGCCGTATTCGTTTCCAAATAATTATCTAAGCTCCGTCAATTACCTATCATTATTACACTTAAAATATAAAGAAAAGCTTTATTTAGAAGTTTTCGTTTTTGTAGCAAATAAATTGAACAACAATAATTGTGTCTCCATGTCTTAGGAACAACTATGTATTTCTACAAGCTTAATCTTTATATTATGATATAAAATACTCAAACGACCTTTATTTAACAGCACAAACGATTACGAGACTTTCTAAATAATTATTATCTCAGAATCCATTCGGTTGATCCGCAATTTTACGCTTTCAATCGTAAAAGACTTTGTAAAAAATAATCCCCCCAGTGTGGCGTTTTTAACAAAATGGATTTACTCCACGATAAATTGCTGGCAACAAAAACCGAAACGTGCACTTTTTTATCCGGTTTTTTGTCAATGGCCACTTTTTCTGTGCAAACTGCAAATAAAAGGTTTTTTACGATTCGCTTATAAAGTGCTCGCGTTAATGTTAACAGATCATTGTCTGATTAATGGGAATGTGCATTATAGACGGAGATTGTGCAGAGTTTTCAGATTAAATGTCGTAGATGTAATTTAAATTACAGGGTAGGGACTCTTTACATTGAGTGTTGTGATCAAAAGCGGCCAAATTTTGAAAAAAGGTTCAGAATCGGGGTAGAAACACATTTGAATGGTTTGCCTAAATAAAACACTGTATGGAGAGACAACGTTTTAAAACAAAGCCTGATTCCAAATCTAACTAAAGACAAACCTGACAAATGAATGTGACGACATCATAATAATATAAGTAATACGCCCCGTAGAGCGAATTTGTAAAGTGAAATGAATAAATTGACTTTGAATTGAATTGTTAAATTTGAATTAACCAGCTACTTGTGATAGCATAAACGCTTAGACATAATCTTATCAAAAGTTTCGTGCAAATACATCATTCATTAATTCATTCAATAACATACTTTACCTTCACAGATTCAATTACATACTTCAACTCTATAAAATAACCCGATTGATTAGTTAGGTTGATTAACTACGAAAGAAAATCGATATCACAAACTGATTAGTGGCTTTGATGCTTGAAATGCCTTAAGCGGATAGTTGAAACTAATCTTGTTAGGCCGACTCGAGCTGTGCCTACCAATGATATTATTATAAAAAGAGGTAGACAGGTTACTTGTGCTAAAAAAGTGGCACCCGAAATCAGAACTTTCGAACACTGAGCAAAGCATTGAGACGACACTGCGCAACATGTTTCGGTCTCGTTTACGCTCTAGTAAATAATCATACTATCTTGTTCACACGGTCGAATTATAGGAACAGAGGCGCACACATCAACCTTTACAAAACCATTGCAAAATTTGGGTAAGGTGCCTAAAGGTTGATGTGTGCGCCTCTATATGTACATCGCCAGGGGACAATTTTCGACTTCGCATCAGTACTGACATAACCTATCTACCTCTTTTTCATTACAATATCATTAGTGCCTACTCAGTATTCCTTAACCGAATACCAAAAACGTCGCTTTCTCGGAAGTCGGTCCGTTCTATATCCCGTAGCGTTCATTCAGTTGTCCAAGTTGAACATTCTGCGAATAGTCCGGGCAAGTTATTATTCGCAGCTATACTCAATCAGGCGCTTCGGGGAATCGGAATCGATAGAGCCTATTAAATGGGCCTATTTTCGTGTGGAAGTTAATCGAAAAAGGCAATATTATTTTATACATTTCGCAGCCTTCATTGTTAGTGAAAATTGCTTTAACAGTTAACTATCTACAAACAGCTATTTGATTCCTGGAGGTCTACTCCACAGTTTGTCGATAATTTATACCTACGTATATAAATGATGCAGATGTGATTCAGTGAAATGACAGGCAATTTGACAGAAAATGGCATTTTCTGTCTTTTTACTACAGTAAAAAGTACAGTACTGTTGGGTCAGTTGTACCTGACCGAGTAAAGTACCTTGTAACATTCGTTTTAAAATTCCTTCCGTGTCTTATCAGCACAGAATAACACAACTTTGGTCAAAGGAAACAAAATGTCTGTTAAAGGTACCAAACTATAGTTCGCAAATCAGTTGTTATATGTAACAGACTAACGAAAACTTTTTTACAAAGTGGTTTAAAGTCAAAACACACACATTTAAACATACAGGCCGCACGTGTAGGAAATTTAATACGGAGGAACCTAACTCCCTAGTTTATTATCTCAGTCCCTTGTGTCGAGAACTCGAGACGGTGCGGTATTTCGCTAAAGCCAGAAAGTGGTAGAGTTAGGACGGTTCCTAGTAGCACAAGCTCTCACCATTCTTATTCCTTAAAACGTATCTTGGCTACAGAAGAAAAACCTTAAAACTAACACAGTCGGTTTAAATTTTCGTTGCCAAAGTATTTCTAAATACATCCTTCTAACTGCTACGTGTGATATGTGTATGCATAGAGCCATCAGTTTATAGAGCTGACGCTACACATTGAGTGTCCATGAGTAGAAGGTTTGCAAGTAGGTCGCTGCTGACGGATGCTACATTCGCGACGTAGCTGGTACACGGTGTATTCCGTAACCTGACATCAACATTAACATGCTGTATGTCACTTACATTTGGTTTGCCGACAGTATAACAGGCATAGAAAAAAGCGAATACTTGCTACAACTTCCAACAGCCAATTTTGTACTATCGTAAGACCAATCAATAAGTCCGACTTAGAAATTGGATGAACATTGCGTAAGTGGGACGAACACACATTTGCATTCGCAGTATCATATTATGAGCGAGACAGAAAACAACAACAAAACGGGTACATGTAACAACCTCCGAGTCCCATTAAAGCTCGCGTGTTGTTCCCAAGTAACGAGTAGATACCGACTTCTTTCACGAACCGTTTGTCTTAACGGCCCATAACAGATAGTACGTCGTCGCGTTATCTGCCTACTATCTTTATTAATATACCAAGTTGGACGATAACCCCCAGTTTTGAGTTTAAGGGATTTTGGAAGAATCGTTCGGGACGCACTAAAATTCGTATAACAATGTTATGCGCCATAAAGCTGCTATTAATGATAAAATATTGGAGGTTTATGTCTGTGTACTGCAGTTAACAGTTTTATGTTCGATGGAAGTTATTATGATGGTTCTAAACAATGTAATGCATGTAATCCAATTACTTTATTTTGTAAATCTTCTTTAGCTTTAAGAAAATTACCTAACATGGTCATATTTGAGTCGAATCAAATCAAAAAAAACGTCGTTCAATTGCCAATAAATAATGATGAAGCCTGTGTTTTTTCACGATACGATTCGATTCGAATTATTGCTTAGTTGACCCAAGGTTTGAGAATATGAAATTTTTGTGTTCCATTTGAACGACTTCTCACAAGGTCGTCAGATGGTCAGATGAGCGAGTCAGTCACAGTACACTAGAGCCACAGTTTTCGTACCTACCTATAGTATGAATTTCAAATGTCGATCTTTGTATCCGAGGGTTTATTTCCATCTGGCCGAACATGTAGGTACCTACCTAATTCTTCGTCTTATTCTTTAGGTCATCTTGTAGGTAAGTAACACACCAAGTCTGAAACAATATTTTTTTTTATGTCTTGTAAGTATCGTCTTTTGTTATATCGGCTTGGCTTTAATCTCACTTGACACCTTTTTTAACATGATTGGGAAAACTCTCATCAAGTCAGACTCTCTCCAACTAATACCCTACAGTAATCAACCTCAGCAGTTAGGTGGCTCTCAATTCTCTTATTAGGGATTCAAAAAACCCCGCCGACCAAATCCTGCCTGACACTTCGACCAAGTAGATATAATCTGAAATTTCCATCTTTAGGTAGAAAAACTGCTTTGTAGTAGACCCTGTAGTCAAGGGGCCCAAAGCTGTAGAAGACAAAGTTACTTATGATGAGTTTGATAAAGGGATCTCACCCCATTTTTGTGCTTTGACAAAAAATCGGCGCCGTTCAAAAACTTTTCAATTATGTCTCTCAGACTGTTTGAAATTCAAAGCGAAAGGATTTGTCGGGGGATTATTTAAATTTATTCATTCTGTAATGCTCAAGAAACTAAATCCGGATCTACTGGGAAACATACTTTTAGGCGACTACTGTGAAGCTATGGTACATTACTTGATTGAATACCCTCAGATTTAAACGGACTGCTGACAGAACCGTCGCAGTGAGGAACGAGATTAGAAAACTAAATTGTGGTAATATGGAATATGTTTTGAACAATGAATGTCTGTCTACCTACCATTCGAGTTCGAAATGACGATGATGAGTTCACGTTGATCATTTAAAAACTTCATTGTTTAAATTAAGTTCTAGTTTCAATTATTTTGTGTTAATGTTTTATTTATTTTTTATTTTCAATTTTGTAATAATATTTTTTTAAACACCGTTGCACCGCCTACTATATTTTTCTGTTTAGCCCTATGGTTGACTGGTAGATAATGCCATTTTCGGCATTAAGTCCGCCCTTTCTAGCAATGTCGTTGTGCAATAAAGAACAAATGAATAAATACCAGTTAGTTAGCCAATGTGTTGTTGTAGGGTTTTTTGAGTTTTTAGGAATAAGGAGGGTTAGTATTTAGAAACATTTATACAAGGTATGCTTAGTTCGGGCATATAATACTAAAATGTTTATTCTTTCATAAAGTTATTTTAAAGCCAGATAACTTCGGAGTAATTTGTCTCAGTTATTTATTTACTTAATGGCGTTTCGTTCATCTTTCTAATCCCGAAGGAGTTGCGAACAAAGATGCACGTGTCTGGCTTTATTATGTTTGGTTTTCGTTCTACAGGCTGTAAAAGAGGGCGCAAATATTTTAGATTATAAAAAAATGTTAATAACTTATTATTCGAACGGAAAATCGTTTTTTCTAGCCAAACATAAGTGAAGTAAAGTAATACCTCCATTATTACAATCAAGGCATTAACTTTTTATTACAGCTTGTTTACGGTTATGTCCGTATTAGTATCCTTATCCTTTAGTATTTCAGGAACAAAAGGTCGTATCTAATTGAAGTATCGATAAACGATGAAAAACATTAACTTGGTTTTAGGTTGTTATTCTAAGCATCATTTCGCTGAACCGATGCCGTTGTTTATCTTTTATAAATAGATAAGTAGTCTCTTATTCTAAATTCCTTCAAATAAAATGTAACTTCAACGTTTTTTTTTATCTTTTATCAGTGATCAAGTTAGTGTGTTTTCAGAGACAACAACCTGTATAATACAAGCCCTGCTTAATTTGGGGTCTAATGTGTGGGAAAGATGGCCAGAGATATATTTTGACATTCTTTATAGGTACACAGGCAACTAATGCGTTGTATTCAGGGCGTCAATACGTCCCTTAGCAAACAAGTCACGTATTGGCCCAACGTCCCCCGTCCGGACCGGTCCGGACGCCGGGGCCGGCTGTCAGCCGGGTTGTGTCGTCAGGATGATAATAAGGGAAGGAATCATAATTCCGGGGGGTAGTCGGAAAAAATAATATGTCACCTGAATAAATGAAGAGAATTTGTTAAAAATAGCACACATTATGAGTGGGAAACTCAGTAATATTACAGCTATTTTAATGAATATGGGATACACCTAAACGGCTGCAAACTTGCTAGTTAATCTTAAACGAAGAGTTAAAGGACCATAGGCAAGAAATGAGAAAATGAAAGGTGACATATTATTAATACGACGTCATGGTGCTAGTTGCAGCTAAATGCGCAGTATTCCATTACCGAGCTAATAAGATTACTGAGATTATAACATAACACGAATGAAAATTACGAAAGTACTAAGCATTCTGACACACGAGTTAAAAAAAACGTTTACAAAATCGCTCTACAAATACTTGTTGTGTGCCTAGGCTGTCTCTGCGATGTCGTGTATAGTTCTAATTCTACCAATCTGGTAATCTAAGCCGTAGTTGTTCAAACAGCCACTCAGCAAGTCCGCGGTCCGGGATGTTCTAATTACATTCCGAGAAACAAATTAAAAGAACTATTCTTGAGGCTCGTTTCTTGCACTGCGTCCGACTCGAGAGTCAAGACGTGCCGACTTCGAAGAAAACTGCCGCAGGACACAGTACAGGATAAGGTGAGAAACTTAAGATGACAACAAAATCAAAAATAGCTTTATTTAACTATTTAAATATCTATACAGGTCCATACCTGTTACAAAGTACTTTTAAATCGTCAAATTGAATTAACCATATAAACATACTAAATAATAGACATGAATACCATAATAATAAATGTAAACAATAAATATACTGTTCTTAAATAAATGTGATGTTACCACCGGATCGACGAACGAACGAAGTTAAAGTCTAATTAAGCTTTATGTAGCCACCTTGTTAGATTGAATTTACGTACAGAGGCGCACACATCAACCTTTACATAGGGGCACCTTATGCTGTTGACGTAAGATCCATTTTGCAATGGTTTTTTTTATGATTAAATAGGCGCGCATTTGACCTCAATCTCACCTGATCTTAGGTGATGATGCGGTCTAAGTGGTACATGCCGGCCTAACAAATGGCTGTTCACTCTCCTCTTGAAGAAGCCCAAGTTATACTGCTGTGAAACACTCCACACACTGGTATTGTAAAGGTTGATGTGTCTGTGTATGTGTGACTCTAAATTTTAAATAAAATGATATGAAAATCAGTAGTATGTGGCCTAATAACAAGAGGAAAAAAGAAACAAAACACAAAGTCTCTACTAGACAACGATTTTTAAAAGAGGAAAGTGGTCGCAGTCCCTGTTACCTACCGTATCAGTGTTATCGTGTGGCCTATTCCACGTTGTAGCTCAACGGAATCACGGCTTATGTTGTCAGCCGCGAGGGGGCGTGACACGCCTCCGCGACCATTACTCCGCCACGTCATATCCATGCTGTGGTGGGCAGTTCCACACCCTGGCAAGCCTAACATGCGCCAGACCACTCCACTTATCATATTGAAGGCTTACACAAACATTGTGGAGTAGACTGTTTGGTTAGAAATTGCCGGACATGGAAACAAAGTTATCAGACGCTGCAGGATTTAGCTGACTTTTGTATCAAAAGCTGATAGAGAGAAAATTACTATAATAATTATGAACACATTACGACACTTTACTATGGACAAAGTTAGTTAAAAATGCATGAAGTTCTTCCGGATACCTATTTATAGGACATTTAAATAGCAAATCAACTATTTTAAACACCGAACCGTTTTATTAGACTATTCATAATTCATAAACCTAACAAAAAAGAGGAGAACTTATTTTTGTTGTTCGTTTTGTGTAAGCACACAGACTGTTTTATGTAGGTAGGTACTAAAAACGTGAAAAACTATGTTGGACTGAGTTTTTTAGTACGGTAGACCGTAGATACGGCATTGAGTAAAGTACCTCGTTCTAGATATTCTAGTATAAAACAATGGATTCGTTACGTGTATTGTCTATAGCAGAATAATTTGACTACAATCGTTGCTAAGATTATTGTTCACTCTCATGAATACTTTCCAGTATAAGTGAAGGGTTTTTGCTTACATTTACATAGCAAAAGCAAAGCGCTTTGTACAGCAGCAGCATGGAGAACAACCTGGAACAATACAAATATCATGCTTTAAAAAAACATAATCAGCATTTAGCCAAAGATAAATATCAATGCGCATAAAGCTTAAAAAATCACACTTCAGCCGCAAACTAAGCAAACTTAGCAGTGTTTTATTATTGTTTTAGCATTTTCCATACAGTATCTTTTACTAAAGATCTGACAACCAGAAAAAGACATTTGGTCAAGTTGGCATCAGGCAGGACTCGAACCCGCATCTTTCGCAAACCGGCGACTGCACTAACCAACTATGGTACCGAGACCATTAACAGACCGGCCAAATCTTTCTGGTATAGGTATTTACCCTATGAGCCCGGTTTAGTCCTGCCTGATGCCAACATGACCAAATGTCTTTTTCTGGTTTTCAAACTTAGCAGTATAAGCTAGACAACGGGTAAATTATCAAATCAATGTTAACAACCGCTGTTATTTAAATTCATAACTACCTACCTTTTTTTTTTTTTTTTGACCCGGAGGAAATGACGTTACGCATACCCGTCCACCGGGGGGCAGACGGGTTATGTGGGACTCACCACTGACAAAATGGCATACCCACTAAAAACTCCGGGACTCCCTCTCATCGTCCATGTTGGGGGAACTGCGGTGACTGGCACGATGCTTCCTACGCGGTTCCCCCGGACGGAGCCCGCCTACACGGCGGGAAGGAAGCGGCCCCCCCCTTGCAGGGAGGGGCCAGTAGGGACAGCCGAGGGTGTCGAGCCGTCTCTACCAGGCAGTGGAGGTGGCCCGTGCAATGCCGACGCCGGTACCCCAGTACCACGCGCCAGCTGGCCTCCTCCACGGAGAGGTTGGAGGCGACGGGCAACTGTTCGCCGTCTCCCTCCCCTCCTCGCCCTGCGGAGCGCGTTGGCAGCGGGATCTTGCTCCCGTATGCGCTCCGCGGCCTCCTTTTCAGCCACCACCTCTTCACAGTAGGTGGCGACCGCCTTCCAGGCGTCTTCGTCTGCCAACATGGCTAGGACGAGGCTTGGAAGGCACAGGTCTTGTCCGACTTTCGATACTAGCTCATTGCGCTGTGGGGCCCACTTCTGACACACTGCTAGGGTGTGGTGGGCCGTATCGTCCGCAGCGCCACACTCAAAACAGTGTGGAGCTCCCTCTCTTTGGATGCGGTGCAAATACGAGGCAAAGCAACCGTGCCCCGTCATAATTTGCACCATCCGGTATGAGAGGGAGCCATGTGTCCTTGTTAGCCATCGATCCAGGACCGGGGCTATGGCTTCTGTTACGCGGAGGCCGTACTCCGCGCTGCGTAGGTCCGCCGCCCAAAGGCGAACCAACGCCTCGTTGGCCTTCCTACGGACGGCCTCCCGTTCATCGGGGCAGTATGGCTCGTCCGCAGCCTTTTTGGCGGCCGTCCAGCGGTAGACAACCGCCAATATGTCCGCCTCCAATTCCCACGGAGGGGAGCCTGCGAGCGCGCAGGCCGCAGAGAAGCTTACTGTACGGTAGGCTCTCACGGCCCGCTGATAACTACCTTACCTACTTTAACTTTTGCTAAACCTCTTTACTGCGAAAATCTAATAATTTGTAGGTTATAAATTTATACTTTTGTACCTAACTAAGAGTTTGAAATGTAAAACTAAACTGTAATACATATCTGAGGCAGACTATTAGTAGGTGCCTTGATTCAGTTTTTGAGCTGTCACTCAGTTTAAGATTGAATAGGTATTCCAAAACAAAAACTGAGCATAGGCCAAATTAAAGCAATTCTTACAAGCAACTCAGCGTTCCATTTCCAACTTCGTTTATTAGTTTCTCAAATTGCACTACACCAACACTATTACACTTACACAAATTAACACTACACAATTACACTGTTTTCGTCACTAATCCAAAGTTAGTCCAACGTCTATTCAAACCAAAAAGATTTTAATTTTCCATTCCTTCATTGGAAAACCTAGCGCCACGAAGACGCCAACCGGTCATCGAACTCACAGATATTTTTTTAATGGAAGCCAGGAATTACAACTATTATACAGCCAAGCAAAAAAAAAAGTACGGTTCATGATCTAATTACATACCCTTAACAATTAACTTTTTTTTATTATTTCATAATAACTCGAATTAATCTTCTTATTTTTTTCAATAGTTTTAAATAGGTATTTTTTGATTCAGTTGCGCTTTTTAAGCTAGGCTAAGGAAACTGCCTTCTTTCGGCCTCAAGTTGAAATTATTAAGTGCGGTACGTGAGTAGTTGGTATTTTTAAAGCATGTTTCTCAAACATTTTAAAGTGTTTCTTGAATATGGGCATAAAAAACAAACAGTTTAGATCGTACAAGACCCAGAAGTTTAATTTTGCAGTTGCTATAACATGGGATACCTAATTAAAGTTGAGTTTTTATCTAGTTCACTAGTATTAAAAAAAAGTAACTGAGATTATTGAAGTTACTTTGAATAGGTAATCAAAACGTTTGTTCTTTCAATTGTTTCGACTACACAAGACATTTTTAATGCAGTATGCGCAAAAAATAATCATAACAAAAGATAAATTCTTTTTGCCACAACTGGGGCTACAACGCGAGTTGCCCAAGCCCCTAACAATAGTTTCAAAGGCCGTGGTTCTTATATTACCGGGAGACTTATCTCTCTGAATAACTCCTTCGGGGATCCACGCGACGATTGAAGCTTCACAAAAAGGGCTCGCGTGTAGATGGCCGAAGTGATAGGATTCGAAGGAATAAGGCGGCATCCCAATTATTCTATTGTGGCCGCGCGATATTTAATCGTAATAAAATACGACAGAAGAATGATTTCTGAAGTAACAAAGGCCAAAAAAGGTTCAATAATGCGTTGATAAAATCTCTGCTATGAATAGACAAACAGTTATAACAGTTTTGTGGAGTGCAGACTAGATTTTCACACTTACCTACCTACTTCCTCATTTACCTAGCTAAAGCTATGTTTAAATTTAAGAGCTAATTAAACAAAAACCTTCAATGCTTATGACAAATAAGCTTTTATTAAGGGATCTAAAATACATGTATGTGAACCTTGTTTTAGACTCGTATCTGTAACCACTCACCCCTCCCGAACCCAATTCAGGCTCAATCTTCCTGTTTGCTAGAGACGCTCTCCGTTGAACCGACATTTCGGAAAATGCTTCTTTTAGGGGTGTTTGTTCACCAGGGCTTGGGAACGGTTCTTTTTTATGGCTCTTTTAATTAATGTTTGGAGATTTTCGCGAACAGGTTAATAATAATTTTAAGCTGCTATAGTATTCCGTTTGGCGCCAAAACTCACTTCGCTTGTGGTGAGCTATCTTTAAACTCCTCCCGGGTGGCATTACTATAACTTCACGTCTCGGTGCTTCACGCTTACTTCAATCATCAATGCCTACGCTTTACTTTGAATTAGTATGTTCTCTCATTTTGTACCTAGGTATGTAATGTGTGGCCTAGTTCTTTTCTCTCAAACGACTATAGTCGCAAAGAAATTGAATTGATAACTCACTACGAGCGAAGTGAGTTTTGGCGCCAACCGGAATACCATAGCTGGTGCTCACGTCAATGCCAATAATAGGTATAGGTATTACTTCATTCAAGATAATAAATAATTTGAACCTAAGGATTAATTAATTTAATTCAGACTCAACAAAGCTTACGACAAGTCGAGGGTTGACATACAGTGAAAAAAAACAATTAAGTACACTCCACTATACTCCAACGACATGTAATCAAATTGAAAAAAAAGAAATGAAAACTTGCTGTCACTGAATTGTGCTGCCATCTAGGTGACAACTTACAAATGAAATAGTCGGTGTAGTGAAACCAATCAGTTCTGCTATTTTATATTGTAATATGTAGTTCACCTGATCGCCGCTAGAGGGCACTGTGTACCAAACTACCTAATTATTTTTATTTTCTGGTTTTTTTTATTGACTAGCAGCTGTTAGTCGATGGTGCGACTTTCACAGCTTTACCTGGGCAATGGGGTAAGCGAAAGGATTACAACCCATAGAGAATGGGCAAAAGTGGTCAGTGAACCAATAGAGACACTGTTGTGATGTTTCGTACCTATTTCGGCTTTCTGGCCTCACTACCTAGCTCCTACTGAGGCTAGCTATCTTTTGGTTGCCCAATGTTCGACTCTTTATTACAATTTAGTGCATTATAGATTAGATTTTAAGATAGGCCATGTATTTTCTTATCGAGAAATCAAATAGGTATCAAGACATCTTAATCTGTGATGCAAACCGCTTGATGATAAGCGGTTACCGCAGTGTATCCGTAGGTCACGTTTGCAACACCAAAGGAGACATTTGCTGACCCTTCAAGATTATTCAAACCTTTCATGACTATGAGAAGAATTATTAAAGAGCATTCAGATGAAATCGACTATTAAAATATTAAAAATATAAAGCAACAATGTATTAACATTGTTGCTTTATATTTTTAATGTTGCATTCATTCAAATAAATCGTTGTACCTATACTGATTACTTCTTGTGATTGACTTATAAAATCTCCAGACACGTTGAACTAAGAACCCGTGATCACGACTGCTGAAAAGGAGTCGAAACGTCGGGTTAGAAAATGAAAGAAAATATAACACCGCGAGTAGAATCCGTAAAGTTGTTTTATTTCGACTGTCACGCCCGTTTGGTCCGATGGCTAGGAGCCCTGCCTATAATATAGCACCTTAGATCGCAGGTTCGATTTTTGCCAAAGACAACCATTCATAATAATATTATGGTCATGAGCATTTTTATGGGATATTTATGTTTGTGTCTGGATGGGACATTCCATTCCCTAAGATATGGTTGAGTGGGATGATGGCTGGCTCTCTCGTCAACTTGTGAACAGGTGCCATGCCACCTTCGGGAACTGGTCTGCTCAAGTTTACGTAGTTAACCCAAGTTTACTTAGGTTGGGTTGCACCATCTGACTTTAACAATAACAAACATCCAAATTTCAGTTAAAGTTAAAGTTAGGCCCAAAAATGACGTCAAATTGTCAAATTTGACAAAAACTTTAACTTTAACCTTAACTTCTACTATGGTGCAACTTACCCTTAATAACTTTCTGTTTTATTTATTTTCATGTCAAAACTGTATGACTGTTGGTTTATTCAAACATTCAATTTGTACTGTAAAACAAAGTACGATTTAAAAAGAGTAACTGCTGAGTTTCTTGCCGGGTCCTCTCAGTAGAAACAACCTTCCGACGCCGGTGGTAGAGTCACATTATGTATTGTATTATTATTTGTATGTTTAAGATTTTTGATGATTCGAAAGTTCTGCGCAATGCTCTACTCGAATAAAGAAATACTGAATTTGAATTTGACAATGCTATTAAAGTAAATGTTTGAGGTTAAGGTCATGTTACAATCAAAACAAAAAAAAATGTTTACAGGCGTTAAATGCTTTTTCAGAGAGATACCTCAATTCCTACATTGAACACCTCCTTGTTAGGTTTGGTTGTTGTGTATCTTGTTGACATTGTCACATTATACCTCGTCATCTTCGATAACTCTGTCGTCATTTTTCCTAGCTTTAAGATTGAGGAGAGCCGATTAGTCAACCCAGGTGTTCACCTGAATCCGTTCACTTCATCATCAGCCTGTCATAGTCCACTGCTGGACATAGGCCTCTCTCAGAGTCCGCCACAACTCCCGGTTCTGAGCCTTCCGCATCCAGTCCGATCCCGCCACCGTTCGCAGGTCATCGGAATCCGGTCCCAAGTCATAATGTAATTAAAGGTAGAACAGGGTCAGGGTCAAAAGGTCTTTAAACTAAAACAAGAAACATTGAAACACCATATTTTAAATAATTTATTACTTTAACACTACCTAGTATCACAGTTCATTTTCAGTTTACCAAACAAAGGCACATCTAAACATTAAGATTTCCACCACGTTCGCACGTCGAAAGGGTTAAACTGGGAGGTTCGAGGTTCTGTCCTCTTCCTCCGACCCCCTGACTTGTAGAGGAACATCCCGCGGGAGTCGTCACTGCACCCATACCCCACCACCGTCATGTTCCCTCTGCACTCTCCCTTCATCAACTCATCCCAAGTGCCACACTTTCGACCCATCAAAGCCCAATCATTCATAACAGACGCAGAATACAACTTCCACGCCTGCGCATGATCACATTCTAACGTTATTTCTCTGTCCAAACACTCAGGTTGTTTCACCAACACCCCATTTATGTATATATCAGCATGCCCCACGGGCTGCTCTAAACCTAATACCCCAGCACTTGAATGTACCACCTGAACGAACTTCGCATCTTTTCTACTTAACCTATAATCTACTGATCTCCTAAAACATGGCTTGGCAGGGTCTAATGCTGTTATTTTGCCGATTTTTCCATTTAATTTGATTTGAACTAACTTCCCAGTGATTCCAGCAACATGAGCTCCTAAGCTGAATCCTATAATATGGAAGGAAGATAGTGGAACTCCACGCTTGTTCATATTCTTGACGAATTCAAAAACGATCTTAGCTAATGCGTTGACGCGTGAGGCAGATGAGATGTATCCTCGACTGAAGCATAGGCGAGTATCTAAGACTAAAACGGCATTGTGTTTATTGAGGAGGGCTTCCACGAGGGCCTCTGAGGACTCGTCTGTGGGCGTGTTCCACCAGCCCGGAATGTAGAGGACGACCTGTTGAGGCGCGCGGTACTCGAGGTGCTTGTGGGCGCGGGCAAGGCGGAGGGTGCGCTGCCCATTGCGCGAGAACTCCACCACGTCGATGAAAGGCATCTCAGCTGTGAACTCTCGGGAATACAGGAGTTCTAGTGGAAGAACCTCACCTGGAATTAAACCAAGACTTAATTACATCACTTATGAATACTATCAGCGTTTTAAAGGAACACGCCAATTTAAAGAACATAGTTTTTTTAATAAACAAACTGAAGTGTTTAAAATTGGGTTAAAAGTACTCTGCTTAAATACCTGCGGATCTAAAATAAGTAAGAAAGAACCTGGTTATATCAATCAGTCCCAGCGTTAATTATACTCAAAACTTCATGCCATCATACTACAGACGTAAACGCCAGATTCTGTCTTGGTATGTTTTGTGGTTTATTTTTTAAAGTTATCTCAGTTTGTAATATCAGCCTGCGACACCCATAGTACAAGCTCAACTTGATTTATGGCCACACATAGTCATGTGTTTATGTTGTTTGTTTTGTGTAAGATGTTAAAATATCAATTATTTATTTACTTCCGTAGGCAGTATATTTATTTACATCGCTATCAATTTCTACTGGTTGTGTGCTTATTACAAATAATAGTTAGAAGCAAAGTTTTTCTTCAGTAATCGAGGGGAATTAAAATAAAATGATTGATGACTCCGCACTTGACGATTATGTCAATGTTATAATAACACCTTCAGTATGTTGCAACGTCTATGTTTTAACGCGATTTACTTCCTACACCTCTAAGGTCAAGATTCACTAGTCATCGTATACGAGAACGCATTGTATTTGCAAGTCAACGTTAATAAATTTATTTTCTGACGGTTTTTTCCCCTAATAATCATGACATTCTAATATTTATAGTCAGATGACCTCACGTGCTGCTCGTTATACCATACATCTATCGTGTCTATACCTATTTAATTAACTTTTCGGCTTTTGATATTCAAGTATGATGTGAATGGTCTTTTGACGAGACATTTTTAAAAAAGATTGTTCAATGTTACTAACGTTTCGAAACTTTAAGATCTGCTTAGCTGAGTGATTATAAGGAGCGATTGAGACACTTGTGCTTGCTGTGTCTGGGTGTTTCAGATATATTAATTGCGTCTCTATCTATAAAGCAAGAAATACCCTGTAGAGTCTGAGCACAAAACTTATTTTTATAATAAAGACTCGCTTATAGGTGTTCTGCCCACATTATATGATAATCCTGTATTCTGGTTTCGATTAGGATCCAATAACAGAACTGTAACTTTTTATTCGCGGTTTTAAACGTAGCGGCAGGTACTTGGTCTAGCCCTGTGGTTTGGGGCGTTAGAATTCGGCCAAGGTTCCCCCCCGCCTGTCGTAAGAGGCGACTAAAGGGGGGCCCCGGGGTCGCCAGGAGTGCACATGGTGGAGACTGTGTGCTTCCATTGCACGAGCGATCCTGTGGAGGGCGGCGGTGCGGGGGGGCCTCGCACTGCCGTGAACGCCCGTGGGTGTAGGAGGGGAGGCATAACTCCCCTCGTGAGGAGCTGGGTTCCCAGCACAGCGCGCCAGGGGTTCACTGATAGAGTCCCTCACGGGGGTCCTCGGGGATTCCTGGTACCGCGCAGAAGATGGCCTCCGCGGAGTTTAGTGGGTATGCCCACGCCCACTGGGGTGGGCGAGCCCCACACTCCCTCGCTCCCGTACTCAGGGAGCGGTATAGTGCGTAAAAGCATTCTCCGCGTAAAAAAAAAAAAAAAAAAAAAAGGTACTTGGTAGAGCAGTGCTTATTATTGAGGTTGTGACTTCTTAATGTTCAGGAGCTTGTACAACTTACCATCATCTCATCCTACCACACAAGTTCCTACCTACACTTCGGTTAAAACAAAAAATCAAGATTTCGTACAGTAAGTAGGTATTATCCGAAAGTTGTTGAAGCAGACCCTGAACAGCCTAGGCTTTTAAGCCTGACAGTGCAGAAATTATGGCCGGTGAGAAGCTTCAACAATACATTTTCGGTCGAAATAATGAATGATAATGACAACAGATACACAATAGCCTTCTAAGTTTCGCACATTTTCAGATTTCTCACGATTCGTTTGATATAACAACAGGTCATCAACAATGCTAACTACTAACTTAAATGACCGCTAAACGTATGGTTAAAATAACAAGGCAAGTAATGTTTAATTGTAAATGCACAAGTGATTATCTTCACGATTATTTTAAAATAATTCCCAAAATAATTAGGCTTATCAAGAAGTTCCTGAACACATGTATGACTGTAAATGAAAGAAAACAATTCGAAATGTAGGTACGCGCCGCGGCGGTGGTAATATTCATTATGAGATATTATAACAAAAATACTAATTTTGAATATCAACCCAGCCTTGTTTTTTCTTGAACAAAGTGGAAAGTAGCGATGTCTTTTTAGTAGACAAAATGGTAGGAAAATGGTTTTCAGCCGTGCTATTCCAGTGCACATCGGACATCACTTCACATCTCGGTGCTTCACGTTTGCCTCAATCATCAATACGCTTTACTTTGGATTAGTATTTTCCCTCATTTTGTAAGTAAATAATTTTAAAATGTTATTTGGCTTAGTCCTTTTTTTCAAACGACCACAGTTGCAAATTAATTGAATTTTAAAGTTCACTCACACAAGCGAAGGGAGTTTTGGCGTCCGCCGGAATAGCATAGCAGGTCTGAATTATGATGATGGGAGAGGTAGGCCAAACAAGAAAAATATAGAAAGTTCTGAAGATGAAGAAAAGATAGATTGGAGCAGTGGCATGCAGGAATGTGATGTCCAAATAATGCATAGTTACTGTAAAAGTTGAATGATACACAAACACTACAAGATTCACACAGAGCCGTAACGTACATGAATCCGAGGCAGCTTTCACAATATCCTCAAAGTTGTGCAACAGGAACGGCGGGAGGAGGGCTCCGAGGCTGGCGAGGGTCTCGGCGGTGGCCAGCTGCGGCGCGGCCAGGGAGAGCGCCAGCAGCGCGAGCGCCGCCGGCCGGCCCATCGCATGCACTGTGGCGCAAGGCATCACGCGCTCTGCTAACACCAGGTGCCGCCCCTGATATGAACTAGTGATGAGATGTGCTCAACCATATATTTGAACCTAAAAATGCAAAAAATTCAGGTGACATAGCAGTATTTTAACTGGTTTTTGTTTATTATTAATCAAAGAAGGCGGACGTATTATTTTCGCCGTATTATAAACACGAATTCTAATGATGCGTCATAATGAAAATAACTTATTGACAGTAAAATTTAAGCGTTCGATGTTTATCTGTTTCAACTTAGTTCAACCAAACAATCATTGTTTGTTGTTTTGTTTTGTTTCTTCTGCCCCTGGATCCTGGATGTGAGTGTATTCAAGTACACATTTGTCTTTGCCCCCCATGTAAAATGGGCTTTCTTAAATATTTAGTCTGGAATCTGATGAAGTACCCAAAAAGTCCCGCTGCAGTTTTAAAAAAGGTTAGCCTAATGATAAATAATGATTAATCAATTGTTTAACTAACGTAACCGTGAACAAGATCTCTTGAGGATGCTCCGTCGTGTGGGGAAATGTGTCGAGGTACTTGGCATGTTGGTGTTGGATACTAACGATTAGCTGAGTCGCGTGCGATACGTGGAAGGGCGATGTTAGAGTACTTTTAACGTTTTATTTGCTCTTCATTTCATTTAATTAATTAATGACAACTAAGAGTTTCAGGCATGCCCTGGGCCTACAAGAAAATGGCGTATTCCTTCTCAAGCAATTATACAACTCAATCGCATTTGCAAAATTAAGTAACTTTATTAAAAATAAGCTTCACATTAATGGGAGTTTTGCGCTTAATAAAAACAAGAAGGTCAATCTCTTTCTGCTATTGAATATGCATGAACATAGGCCCTGTCAAATTGAGTTTAGTGTGACAACAGAAATTGTAAGTTAGCCTGGCTATACGTGAGAACAAAATTAATGCTACGAGGACATTTAGGACTTTCTCTATGAATCGACTCATCGATAGGATAGGATCGACTCGATCAATTTAATGCTAAGAAACCAACCACTAGATATTTATTTTTAATAAACATCTTCGAGCTACCAATTGAAATTTTGTGCAAATTTTACAAAAAAAGTAGTAGGTACTATTCTCTATTAACACAACAGAAGTACGAAAAATCACTCGTTTTAGAATTTAGTGACGCTTAAAAACGACATGAGACAAGACTAACCCCCGAATTCACAAACGTCAATTAAGATTAAGCACGCTTTCAAACTCGTGCTGTCATTTTAAATTGTCTAACTGAAAGTGACAGCTATACTTGTGGGAGAAACTCTTGCTTGATACGACGGCGGTATGTCATGACAATATTGTAATTGCTTCTTTCAAACTGTCAATACCTTTTCACGCACACACAATCTTTCATGCTGACTGTATGGAACAAGCTGTAGCCGAACTGCACTGTCCTTCACCTCACTGCTCGCCGCGAATACGTCACGTACAATACAATGTCGTCCACGTCTGCTTTTATGTTGCTTATAAACACATAATTACTTACAATACTTTGCGCTAATATCGGCTTTGTAAGCGTGAATAAACGAATGGTGAATTTGCTTGACAAAGTTTATCTAGATTCTAGACATTAAGTTCATAGCATCAAGGGCGACTAACAGTACTGTAGTAGTGTAATAAAGATAATTGCTGATTTTGATCGTTACGATGAGCTGTTAAATGAATGTGAATAAGACAATCATCGTGTTTCCATTCAAACTTTAACCTTAGAGTACGTTTTTTAATTATGGCTTGGGTACTTGAACGTTGTACGGAAAATGTACGTCTGTTAAGTTAAATATTTCAGTCGATTGAAAGTATTCAACGCTAAGTTTAAAAAAAAAGGAATCTGTCAGCCTTTTCCAATCATCTTTCATTCTAGTTAAGACAATCAAGAAAAATGCTAGAAGACAAACTATACGTCATAATATATTTATAATTATATTATTAAAGGATTATGTACAAACATTGCGTAAATAGTCGCAAAACACGGGGAATATTATGGGGTTTACTGATGGAATTTGGCATAATCTTATAACTTGTTAAGTTAGTCATAATACCCAAAACAAAATAAGGTGAGATAATTTATGAAAAGATTTGTCACAAGCAACAAATTAGCATATTCATCAGCTAGTGAGCAACAAGCAGGTAAACAATGAGTGAGATCTGGGGAAGAGCGCGAGGTCGAGCTCTTGAACTTGGCGCTGCTTCCCCTTCCGGATGGCTGGTGTTTAGTAATCGCTGACGTAGGAGCCACGCAACACTGCCTCGCGACTGGGCGGTGAGAGTGCTCAGTTTACACTCTGAAGGAGTCTTGAAGAAATGCACTTCATATGTCATTTTCAGTTCTACAGAAAACTCATTCGGCACTCAGACGGCATTCGTTTGAAGGCGTGATTGACATTAGTGAATTTGGGGGTTTAGGTCAAGCCTCTCGCTGTGTTAGGCTGCGTTGCTTGATTTGTATAGGTAACATAATGTGGCCATGGCAATGGTAGCTGCGAAGACGTCAGCTGAAGTTAAAAGGTTCACTATTGTCAAAATTGGACATTTGGAGAAGTTCTGTTTCATCTTCGATAAAATCGTTATGCCACCTATATGCTCTTTTGGGGCTAATTAATCATTTATATTATTTAACGGCTCTGAATGCGGCCGTTTAATTCAAGGGTATGACTAAATAGTAATTATTTTAATTTCAAAAGAAGGAACTTATTTAGGAAACATTCACCGGTAATACAGTTCTGGAGACAAATTCCGCCATCTTCTAACACTGCTTAGGCAATGATTTCTGCTGCTAATTAGAGCAGCCAGAAGTCTTCGGTAGCTTGTCAGATTACCTGTACAAGGTCTCACAAGTCTCCACCTACTCGCAGAATGCCAGATGTACGCACTGATCAGATAATCGACGACGTAATTAATCACGGGGTCGGACCAGTTAGACGCGAACCAATACACTCAAGAAACGCGGGAAAATTCGATGTGATACTGTGAAGATTAAACAACTTAAGGCCCCTGTAGTAGCACCTGAAGAAATGGGTAAAATGGTCTTAAACGAACCCGATCGATCACCCGGCCTATGTAACAAATAATAGCTGAACACAACGCTATTTACCGAGAGTAGAGTCCAATTTTCTTACTCACTTAAAAGGCGTCAGAAAGCTTACCTCTTTTTAAGGCATACTCGTATCCCACGTCAAACGTGAGCGAAAGGACCATCAGTCAATGGACTTGGCCGTCCCTAATATTTGGCACCACACGCTTCGCTGACTCGCATTTAAACTGCTCATTAACAAAATGTCTTACGGTCTTCCATCGGACACAGGCGCCCTGGTTACCAATGCGCGATGTTACTGAACCTCACGATCCAAGATTTCTATTATATCTGATCTTTATCTTTATAGACGCCCTATTGTATCATGATTAATGTTATCATTTTTAAAGTTTGCCTAGTTCTCCCATAATATTATTAGTTGGAAGCCGTTCTACTATAGTATTTGTTATGTCATTATGTATTATGTCATACCCACTGAATTGTCACTCCATCTTAATTGTTTCACTTGGAAGGATCCGGCTAAAAACTACCTACTAAGTAGCTACTAAGTTAGTAAATGGCGTTGGGATTTCATACCGCAGCAGTTAATTTTTAAACAAGAAATACATTTTTTTTGTTTCAGTATGATTGACTACAGTTGTGTCAAAGGATTATTAAGCGCCTGACATGAGATGACATGTTTTACGACCTAAACCTTACAAGCTATTTTAAAACTTGTTTACAAAATTTATTATGATACCTTCTCAAACAGGACTAAATATATGACGAGTCATCGTACGGAACTACAATCTGAGGAATAAATTAAAGGGACTAAACCAAATAGAGACGGATTGAGAGGAAATAAAAATGACGTTTCAGAATCAAGGCTGCACGTAAAAAAATGGTTATCAGTAAAATATTTGACAATGATGGTTGTTGCGGAAGAGAAGTAAAGATCGCTTCACTAACGAAGGGCAAAAAGGGCAAACAAAGAATATTTGAATTCTTAAAACCACTTCCTTAGTCAATGCAAATCAACCTTATCACAATTTGAAAAGGGCGTTTACGCTTTGCTTTGGTAATTAACTAATATTATTTGTAGAGCCTTACTGTGTCCCTGATAATAATTAAGAGCCTTAAAAATACTTAAGTATCATTTAGGGAAAAAATGGTTAAGAAAGTAAAAAAGGGAGTTCACTAACTAAATTCAAGCTTTATTCTCTATCAAAACGAATGGGTACATTCTGTGAGAGTGTACTTTACTACCTATAAACATACCTATAAGAAATCATCTATCACGTAGGTACCTGATAGATGATTTCTCAGGTACTCATCGATCATCGATTAATTAAGGAGAATTAATGAAACGGTATCCTAAAAGACCATGTCATGAATAACAAGGAGGTAGATCAGAGAGAATCGTGATAGATGTCGTCGTTGAATGATTGATAAGATAAGATAATTTATCTCTCAAATAAAAATACACTATAAGTTACATAAGATTACGAAATATAGGAATTTCAATTGATATCGTTAAAATACTAACAATACTGACTTATGTTAGGAACTCACTTATTACTACGATAAGTGAAGAACATTGTTTTACTGTATTTTTTAATTTGAAGAAATAGAATGCTGAACCCAGCAATGTGAAGTGCTCATAAGAACATCAATCAATTACATAATATGAGAGCTGGCTCCTAAATGCCTAGTCAGACGGCTCGCTTTAACTTAGCGGGCAGCTTTTCATAGCAATCACTATATCAATCCTGATCCTTCTCTGAGAGTGCCATGCGACGAGAAACAGGGGGGCTAAAACAGCAACATTTTAGCATTTCATATTATGATTCAGATATGAAACAGATCTGAATCACATTATGATCATAATATGATTCAGATCTGTTTCATATCTGAAACGGATATGTTTCAGATCTGTTTCATATCTGAAACATAATATGATTCATATTTAATATGATTCAGATCTGTTTCATATCTGAAACGGATATGTTTCAGATCCGTTTCATATCTGAATCATAATATGATTCATATTTAATATGATTCAGATCTGTTTCATATCTGTTTCATATCTGAATCATAATATGATTCACTTAATAAGTTGCCGTTTTAGAATAAAAAATGTTTCATTTATGATTCAGATATGAAACATCAAATGTCGCCTTTTTAGCCCCCCTGATCCCTGACGACCGGCACTTTCAAAAAGTCCTTTAGTATATAAGAATGGTAAACAAAAGAACGACTCCTCGAATTTGATGAAGGAGTTCGATGCAATCGTCTTCTCTAGCATGTTCCATTTGGTATGCCATAAGCTGTGCTAGATTGCCACCAACTAGAATAATAGCTTAGTTTTGGATATTTCTCAGCAAAGGGCTACCGAGTCGTTAAGCAACACAGTCATTATCTTGACCATCGTCAGTTCATCGGTTCCCAGGTGGTTTCTATTAAAGATGTTCAGATACCTGCGTGATATGTTCACTTAGAAGGATAAACTAGTTAGTTTATAACCATCTAAGTGCTTCACCCATTGTCAATTTCGTCATCCTGCGTGTTTCGTTCGACAATAGCCTGTAATAGGGCAAAATGTTTATTTACTGCTATTTATAAGCATGTAAGTGGACGCTGGTTAAGGTATTTTACTTGCGTCTTACGGTTCAAACAATGTATGCCCTTCTAGGTAATCTTACCTCTTGCAGAAGGAAATTCGAATTATTTCAATTAACCGATGACATTTTGCTTACTCGCTTACAGCCAAGTAAAGTAACAAGTTAACAACAAAGCAGCAAAAATAACTACATTTTAAAAATAGAAACTATACTAATGTCGGTTCTGTGGCCAAGCTGCCACTTCAGCTTATTGATTCTGAAAGCTACTTTATACTCTGAAGCTATGTTTTTTTGCAAATTTTGACATTCAGAGGACGTCTAGTGGCTCTTCAATACCCAGACCTCCCCTGTGCCATTCTCTCTACCAATAATGTATCTTCACATTTGAGGTATCGCCCTCGATCGTCAACCGATACTCGAACTCACGTTCCCATTGTTTACGCGAAGGATAAGATATTGCGATTGCTCGGTGTTAGTTTATCTGCTGCAGATAGACAGCTAAGCCAGCTATTCTACACACGACCCATTTTCGAAAATGATTGTTGGTTTGTAAAATTTTTCACTGCAAAAGGTCTGCTCTTCCTAAACGATAAGCTCAGCGATGGCGGCAAAAGAGACAGGAGAAGCTCGCGTGGTGTCGAAAAATGGAGCTTACACCTACTATGGGTTCATATAACTTGTGGTTACTTACCCTATATATTCGTACTCATCTGGTGAAGAAAAATACTGATAAAAACCAAAACAGCGCGTCCAAACGTTGGTAGGGTTGTTCCTTACCAAGTTAGCACGTAATATTATTAGGTAACTATAGTATTTCTAAAGATGAACTTTGACAAGACGAAGGTCATGTCAAACGCCCTTGTTATGCCCACTCCAATATTTGTTGGAGGCTCGGTTCTCGAAGTTGTCGACGAGTACGTCTACCTAGGACAAGTTGTCCAAGTAGGCAGGTCCAACTTCGAGAGAGAGGTAAATCGCCGAATCCAACTCGGCTGGGCAGCATTCGGGAAATTACGCGATGTTTTCTCTTCAAACATACCACAGTGCCTGAAGACGAAGGTATATAATCAGTGTGTGTTACCAGTGATTACGTATGGATCGGAAACGTGGTCTCTCACTATGGGCCTCATAAGAAGGCTCAAGGTCACTCAACGTGCTATGGAAAGGGCAATGCTCGGCGTCTCGCTACGAGATCGAATCAGGAATGAGGAGATTCGTAGAAGGACTGGAGTCGCCGACGTGGCCCAGCGGGTAAGCAGGTTGAAGTGGCAGTGGGCGGGGCACATAGCGCGTAGAACTGATGGCCGCTGGGGCCGAAAGGTTCTGGACTGGAGACCATTCGAGGCCAAACGCAGAGTGGGGCGCCCACCCGCAAGGTGGACCGACGACCTGATAAAAGTCGCGGGATCCCGGTGGATGCAGGCCGCACGCAACCGGGCGCTCTGGAAATCAATGGGGGAGGCCTATGTTCAGCAGTGGACTTCTTGCGGCTGATAATGATGATGATGATGATGATAGTATTTCTTGTCAGAATAGTTTAGTTCAAATTTAGCTGACATTGCTCTTTGCCAGCGACCAGTCTACAATCGTGACTCCTCTCCTCTTTCTCTTTGTTTGCGTTCGCGGTCACGTTCCGTCGACGAACTTGGCAAATTAGAACAATATGAAATAAACGTTTTATTCTAATATTCAAATTCATTAAAACAAAAGACAATTAATTCGTGACTTGTTACCAGGCTGACTCCGACGGTGCCTTACGTTGCGTTTTAGTTTCTGGGAAAAAATAAGTGCATGTGTCCTGTGGTAGTAATGAGATTACTTTATCGATAAACAATCAAAAATACCTACTTAGACCTAAACATGAGATAATTTGGTGCTGTACCCGACAGGGTCCGTAATTGAGCTATCGTATTGAGTAGATTTAGTTGAAATACCACGACTGTACCATTGGTATCCTTCACTGACATAGGTAGGTACTCAATTTTTTTGTCACCATTAACCGTTGTTGTTTTATCCAAATTACTCATTCTCAGTTTTGCAAACTTGGTAGGTACTTAGAGGCTTATCGTATTATAATAAGTTTACAAAACTGTTTGACAAAGCGCATCTATTTCCCAATGTCAATGTCTTGCGCAAGAGTGCACGAGCCAACGACGAGGTCGATAAGTATTAACTTGCCGATATAAAATGCAATTAATCAAGACATTGTGTTTCTATAGACTTTGGAACATATAAGTTCAAGTGCAACAATAACAAGGTAACTAACCAACTCGGCGCAACTTTAGGAAGTCAAACTAGGTATAGTCGCTACAATCTGAGTTTTCTTTAAGTTGATAGTAAACAGACTGACTGGGCAGATCATGTGACACTTAGCCCCGAATTCACAAATGTAAATGTTCATTTGTCGTCAACCAACGTTGAGTATCCCTCAAATTTATAGCTGTCTCTTTCAGTTCTATTGTCATTTTGTGGGACGGCATGAGCGTCAGCGCGTGCTTAGCGCTGATTGACGTTTGTGAATTCGGGAATTACTCTTACACAACACATTGACACTTACCACCAAGTTATCATGGCTATCGCTAAAAAAAACTTCAATTGCTAATACGGATTTAATAGAAACAAACAAATTTTGCAATAACAATTAAAACGAGTTCCTCTCCCACCTACTGAGTAGAGGCGAACTACTCTATATTTAGGTTTAAGTCCACATTGACGGATCCATTATGTAAGGTAAGGAGTTCCGGACAAAAAAATACTTTTATGTGTTATCCAAGACCTCAGTTAAGGCTAAGGCTAACGTGTGTCAGTAAACTAGACAAACTCAGGTAACGCCATTCAGATAGAGGTACAGACGCATTCACATCAACCCTTGCAAAACCATTGCAAAATGGGTCTTATGACAGCAGTATAAGGTGCCCCTATGCAAAGGTTGACGCGTCTGTACATCACGGAACCAGCGGCAGTTAGCTTCGCCTAGCCTTGACTATTTTGACGGTCAATAACGTTATTATTTAACCTTAAAAATGGGTACATCATGGACGTTGTATTAAACTACCTTTTAGTTAACCTTTCAAATACAAGGGTAAAATAAAAGTGCAAGATCTGCTTACAGAAAATTTTGAAATCAAGTTAACTTCAAATCAAAATTCTAAATTATTTCTGCATTCAAATAAATTATTTCAACTTAAAGTGCCCTAGAAAGTTTAGTTCTTGTTCGGGAATCAACCATTTAAGACTTTACCGGCACTTGTAACCACTGCGCTTGACGGTTCTTCAAATTAAACTACTTCACAAACAATCTTATAATGTTACGTTTTATTCCACTATCATCCATTTGAAAAATAAGCAATTTTCTGCAATAGCGCACTTATCGTATCAAAGACAATTGCGGAGAAACCAGGGCTATTACTAGGCCTTTATATGGCATGTGTGGAAGCAGGTGGAAACAGTCTTCAGCATCATGGTGTCGTCAATTCAGTGTCTTTTGCTGTGCGTGCTGGTGATGGGCCATGTATGGGGCAGTCCTGTTGTGAGTTCGTCCCTGATTTTCCGAGGAGAAGCTACTGTAGCAAATATTAAGAAACGCTCCAAGTTCAATAGTTGCAACTATACGCAGACTTAATACTAACAAAGCACCAAATACTTGAACTGCTATACAAGAGAGTTTGTGCGAATTGCATTTATTACCCTTAAACTTGTTGAGCCTATTTTTGATAGTTTTTCCTTAATCCATCAAGTGTCAGACATACGACCTGTCAGGCGCGTTATCGCCGAATCTTACTAAAATGACAGTAGATCGTTGCGCGTCGTTATTTGACGCCAAAATGGCGCAAATGCCAAAAATGGCAAAATACCAAAATGCCAATGGCCTAAATGGTTAATTTTTTTAGCGCGAAATACATAATTATACCTACTAGGCCTAAATTTGCCACTTGGAACTGCACCAATTTCCTGATGAGCTGAATCAGCTCATTTCGTTTCCGACACTCAAGGGGTTAACTGTGATTTATAAGGTCTTGTCATGCAGTTTTTTGCTTCTGTTTCAATTCACTATTTTTGTTAAGATCGCGGGTTGGCAAACGCAATGCAGGGTGCCTTTCAGCCATATAGGCAGATACCTCAAGGCAGTGGCAGGATCGCCAGTATGGACCGTGGAAGGCTCAGACAGAACCGTTGTTGTGGCACACCTTGACAGATGCCTATGTCTAACAATGAACTATTACAGGACAGTGAATGTAACTTCTAAGCCAGTGAATGTCTTTCTTCAACGAACTATCTTCTTCCCTAGTTGGTACACGAGCCCGACTCCCACCTGTCAGATTTGAGGTCTCAGCTGGCGGCGCGCGCGCAGCGTGAAGACGCCCGTCTGCCGCTGCCCACTCCTCAGGACCTGGAGGCCGTCAAGAAGGTCGCGCAAGTCCTCATCATGCTCGGCGAACAGGTACTAGGATAGTTTTCTGTAGGTAGGTACTATCCTGTCGCCCTACTTTCTGAGTGGGGCAAAGATGTCTGGAGCTATGTTTTACACAATGAATAAGATACTAACTTTATCCTTATTTTGACATCTGACCCCGCCAATTTGGGAATGAATAATTGGTTGTTCGAAAGCAACTACACACCTTCATACTTAGCCCTAACATACCGATAAATTTCAATTTGCGATAACCTCCTCTTTTCTTTCATAACTAATTGGTTTTTATTACGTTCCGTAGATAGCACCTTTAAACTATGTTTTGTAGTTTAGATATCACTGCAAACCAACAAACATTTTATTCTTAGAAATAAATAATTTTCAGATAATTCCAACAATTATTGGAGAGCCCGTCTCGGCTCAGACCAGCTGCGCGCCTGCAGTGGAGGACGTGCCTAACGACGCGGTCAACACCTCTTGATCATTCTGTAGTATATGTGTATATAGATATGTATGGATTTTAGACGAAAATAGTCCAGGTTACATACTATGCAATAACTTAGCAAAGCCGAATAAGCAATATTACGTTGGTGTGTATTTTTAAATAACGTTATGAAGTGTACTAATAGTTCAAAATTGATTCAAGTCCAATTATTGGAATTCGACCAATCACGGCTTAAAACTGTGCGAACTGAATAAAATATTGAGTATCTATTTTCTTTATGTTGATTCAGAATTTAACTAGGTAGAGCTAAGAACAATACTGAAACTATAGGCGCATCAAAAGCAGATAAATTTAGGTCCTTAAGCTTCAACGTTTGTATAATGTATAACGTAATAATAACAATAATGTCCACATTCACACCATCGCTCAGAGGCAGTAGCATTTTGGGCTATGAAGCAACAGACATACAGTCGTTCACTGTGACCACACAGCACAAAACAAACATTAACTTGCGCAAGCACTGCATCTCTTAATTCAATGAGTAGGACCTCTACAAGCGAACTTGCTCAACAGTCCGCTAGGAGCACACGAGCGTTTCGTTCTGTGCGTCTGAACATTATCAAAAACACAAAACAAAGTCTTGATTTGTTCTGTGATAACTTAAATTACCATTAAATTGGCCTGTATTCTATTGTATTTTTGCATAACTACAGCAAACGCCCTTCCAAAGCATATTAGTGTACTACCAATAAAAAAACAAGATTTTATTCGCACTTTAAATGGTAAGTAGACAGGATAGTTACTATTTTCTATTGTTACCGGCTGATGTTTGTAAAAATTAAATATTGGAGAGAATTCCAATCAATTTCAACTAAGAACTTAGCCGAAAATCTAACCATTCCTGCAATCTACCATCTGATGTCGGAACAGAGCCTTTTATTTTCATTTGAACTATTCAACGTTAGTAGGTAAGTGGCATACGGGTTCATAAAATATGTGTTTTATTAGCGACCTTTGCATTGTAAAATTTTAATAAACATTTGTTTACTGATCACGCTTTCTTTTTTACTAACAAACGACCGGCGACTAGAAAAATTATTTGTGCCCGATCATCCAAATATATGTATTTTTGCCTTATATATTTTTGTTATCAGTGCACACATTCATACCAATAAATACAAGAGTGCTTACTTCTAAGCGTAGATGCAGTGAAGTGGCGCGTCATTTCAGCTTAGACGATCTCTACTCTCATATTTTGCTATGGCCAACAAAGTTTCATTTGTGCACAGATAAAAACACTGCCTTTATATGCATAAATTGGCATTAGTTTAATGGATTGACGTCAATATAGGAACAAATAAGTTAAAAAAACAACCTGAGACAGGGACTTGGGAAAATAACTAAATCAATCTACATAATAATGTGACGCGTTTAAATTTTTTACAGACGCTGTTGTGATATTGACGTAAGTCGTAAAGGTCAAATATTTATGGTAATTCAATATATAATAGCTACAGATTAATTTGTATAGGTCGAGTTTGTTCAACTCTGATTGGGGCGCCCTTGGCCTGGTTAGCGGTGTCTCAGCGGCGCTGGTTTCACGGTCGCTGCGAAGGTTGCTCTTGGTTTGTTGTGGTAGTTCTTCCGGATGCTTTCATCATCTTACTAAAATCTTAGTACTTATATCTGCCCTCTCAGAATACCATGATCGTTGCAGCTGTTTAGTTCCACCGATATAGGTACTCTGAATAAGGACTCTGTTAACTCTTTTAGCGTTTTTCTATACTCATAAACGTCCCTTATGTGTTTATTTAGAATAAAATTATACATACTTTAGTTCATCAGTTCCAACCGTCGAGTAACAAACAAACACAAATGTTTTTATCTTACCTCAGGAGAGATGGAACTCAGGAACTCTACTTATTGTGTCATCGGGCAAATCACATAAAAAATGAGGCCTTGAAGGCTCTAAAGGCAAGTTCATCATAATATATACAAATATGTGGTAGATATTTTTAACCTCGTGCCTACGCATCGGCCTGACCTTTGCTAAATATAGATAACAAGCGGCCGCCCGCGACTTCGTCCGCGTGGAATTTAGTTCAGCCAGTGAGTACAAATTGTAGCCCAAATGTTATTTCGATGTTGAACTCTTCTAATTCGGAACGCACCCATAGTAACGCTAGTGACAGCAGCCGTCTGTCATCAACTGTCATGCCATACCACGTGATACCGCGTACATTTTCATATTTAACTTGATATTTTCAACAATTTACACAATATCTTTATAAATTATAGCCTATTTGTTATTCAGATGTATAAGCAACATTATTGTAAAGTTTCATTAAAATCCATTCGGCAGTTTTCACGTGAAAGAGCAACACAGCACATCCAGACATACAAACTTTCGCCTTTATAATATTAGTAGGATAATACAATTAACATCGGCGCCCAAAACATCATTTGTATAATACATTTAAGATATTGCAAAATTACTGAAGCATTCACGTGGCTATTATAGTAGATTGACTTTTCATTCAAAGGTTTTTTTTGCAACTGCATCTAATTTGTATGACTATTATCATACCACAGAATAAATCGACTTTGTACTACAATCCCATAAATGTGATGGTGCGTGTTACGTGGGTACTGTTGAAAGCATGACAGCCTTTTTTTGACCTGGAGGAAATGACGTTACCAGTGTACCCCGGTGAACGGGTATGCGTTCACCGGGGGGCGAACGGGTTATGTGGAGCTCACAAAGGTGACACCCAGTGACATACCCACTGAAAACTCCGGGACTCTCTCTCATCGTCTATGTTGAGGGAAACTGCAGTGACTGGCACGAAGCCTTCTACGCACCCATTACGAGTGATTACGCCTTGCTTTATCTCAGCTAGTTGCCAAAGTAATGCATTTTTAGTGTAGTTTGTTTAATTATGTCGTTATTTATGTGCAACACATGAAAAATATAGAGATCAAATATAGCTTCGATACCATTCATTGCCGAAGGTAGATCCAGGGCAAAACTGGAGTTGGGGTCAGTATAGTCGTTGAGAGCGACGGTACGGTGTGTTTGATGGTAGTAAAACACTGTGAGGTGTGGTTAAATGTATAATCGGAATAGTCACTTATGCCAAGTTACAAAATGGGCGCGTGAGTGTAACTACTCATCATAACACATAAATTACTTTAAGAACAGTAATAAAACTTCACAGACATTTGAAACAACATACTTATATAGTTATAATTAGCGACAAAATAACCTTTTAAGAAAGGCTGTGGAAATGTATACAGGGTGACTTTGCAAGTACCTGCCATATTTTTTTTTAAATGTGTCAAAATATTTTTAAAAGTAAGTCAATAAAGAATAGATCAAATTTTCGCGCACAAAAAATTACTTCTACACTTGTAGTTCGACTCGTGCAATCATATCGTGACATGCACTGGCGTATTTTTTAAAATAATGAAGTTTAGTAAATTAACAAAAATAAGAAAAAATACCACATAATAAGCCCCTGAAAATTATCTTTCACGGAAATCTATTCAGTTCAGTTCCTGATACCAAGACTCTCCTGGAATTTGGCTTGTTCTTGCAAATCACCCTGTATATTGACGACCGGGTCACTGCCAGCTAGCACCACCAATAGTTTCTTATTAATTGTGGTTCATTTAAGATATTTAAACAAAAGCTGTCCAATTATGATCTGTAGTTATATATTTTCTGTAGTTTAAGATGGTAACAAAATAAATTATCTACGTGTAAATAAACAAAAGACATTTTTTTTTAAAGTGGTCAAATGTTTTTATTCTTCTTCATAAACAACTTTAATAGGCTAGATGACTGTAATTTTTTTTTGTTCAATATCGAAAGACCTTTAATTTATGTAGACAATCCTAAAAGAATCCCTTCATTAGGATCATACAACCCGAGATATCACAATTTGAAATGCACATTTTTGGACTTGCCCAAAAACGCTTCATACAAACGTGACAGAGAGCGTGACGTCACGTACCCGTTTTTGTAAGGAGCGCGTAAGAAATTTGTTCTACAGCTATGTTAAATATTGCGTTTATGAAAATGGTCCCCTAACATAATTGCTTCATCATAATATGGATTACAAAATAGTAATATTGTTTTACAAAAATGTAACACTTTTGAAATGGACTTGCCCAGCCAAGTTTGCATGCCTGTTGTGACTTCATTTCGAAACAAATTTCGATTGTGGTTTCACAATAACATTTGAAATGAATTATTATTTTTGGTTAATATAAAAAAACGTGCAAAATGACTCATGGTCATCTAGCCTATTGTGTATTTAACTGAGTAAGTATCTAATTGAATACGAATATTCGTATTTAGATATTTACTCAGTGATAAGTGTTTTCATGTCTTCGCTTGTTCACCTGGCGGCTCCGCCGGAGGAAGTGGTGGCCCCACCTGATCGTCAGGTGGAACACCAGCTCCGCCAGGCTGATAAGAGACGCTCCCACGAGGAACAGGGTCTGACAACTTATTCCAGCTGAAAACGAAAGCATTATTAATATCATCGTTGTGGTTAAATCAAGGTATGTTTAGCATAAATGAAGTACAAATACTTTGTATTTTCATTTTCTTCGTGTGTTGTGAAGCAACATTCACCTATTTATTTAGTGAAAATAAACGTTAAAAACATGTATTCTGTATGACCGTTCGCCAAGTTACTTGGTTAGTGTCTGTAGACTTGGTGATTTTTGCGACCCAACTAACTGAAATAACTAGTTATTCGTTTTTACACACCGAATATTTCAAACCAGTAGGAATTGAGCTCCACGCGGTAAAACTGGTGGTTCATCGACGCGTAGTAGAACCGAAGCAACGACGTGTTCACGAGAGACGCTCCGGTGCTCCTACAAAAGTGAAAGAGATGAATAAATAGGTGTAATTATCATCACCATGGTATGGTCATGTAAATAGGAAGCCCCCAGACTAAGTAGGGAATTTGGCACTGCAGCTCTCACTCCCCGCGGTCCGAACTCCAGAGGAAGGCCTAAGACAAGGTGGGAAGGTGTAGTGCTGAGGGACATGAGAGAGTGTGAGGTCTCCGAACATGCTGTCGAGGACGGGTCGAAGTGGAGAAGAAAAATAAGGAAAGCTGACCACACTACAATGTAGGATATAAAGCATGGATGAATGCCACCTCCATGGACGTTTGCCAACAAATAGTCTTCATCCCAGATTTTTCGACGCAGTCACCTATATGCTTCTCGAAATTCCTGGTAAACGAAGACTCACAAAATCGCATCGACAAACTTTGAATATTGTGTGTAATGTTTTTAAAGATTTTTACTTTCAAAAATATGCCATAGTGATATTTGAGATTAATGTTTAATTGCATTTACCCAATATGTATTTAAAATACAAAAAAAAGTATTTTTATCATTTCACTAGCCTTAATTCAGGATTTACTGAAATTGCTAGATTTGTTCAGGAAAATATAAAATTGAGTTCTAATTTTCATTGGCATCACTATTCTTACATAAACCCCATTGCTTTTGGCATCGTAAAGGCTACTCACGCGAGCAGGCTCTTCAGCAGCTTCTTCGGGTAGTGGTAGGTGGGCTGGAAGACCTTGGCCTCGTGCAGCACGCGCGCGCAGTCCGGGAAGCACTCCGGACAGAACAGCGAGTCCTGCCGCTCCTCGTCCAGGCTGGAGTCTTCCCCCTCAGGGTCTCCCGGGTAGTAGTAGATGAACTTCTCTGAGTGAACAAACGGTAGATCCTAGTCTGTGGTAGTGCAAGTAAGTTCATTGAAAGTGTCTCTGGAATAAATTGAGCATGATAAATTAGCATTTATACTTGGATGTGCTTATTATGCTTCGTTGTTTTTACATTTCATTTTTTCAAATTAAAATGTGTCTCTAGCTCAATTTTGAAACTCACTTATAACGGACCTCGCATACTTTTAGATCTTGGCCTACCACGACCAGTTCAACTTTGTGAAAGAAAAATACTAAACTTCCAGCTATAGTTGCCATTGATAAAAATCTAGCGGCTGCCAAGACGAATGAAATTCACGAATAAATTTTAAAATGCGGCGTATCGTGTGTGGCGACAATTAATACCTTTAGATAGATAATTTAATACTTACAATATTCAATTCAATAAGTAAGTAATGTTACCTCTGTGTTTGTTCAAGCAGTAAAGATGTTCAGTAGTGCAAACAGTATCAGTAGCTTCCGGCCTTCGGTACCAGAAGGGCTGGCAGTTGCAGATGGCGTCAGTCGTGTAGCGGCGGCATTCGGTGAGGCACCAGGAGTAGCTGCTTGAGGACGAGCGCGGCCCGTGCCACTGCTGGATGTGGCAACGGCGCTGGTAATATACAATTTAGAATTACGTTGCGGTAGCGGCAGCAAATGCTAGTTAGCGTAACTTAGTTTCCTTCAGAATCAGAAAAAGAAATATCTTTATTTAAATAGACCTGTCACAAGTGCTTTCAAATCGTCTAGAACGAAATCAAACAAACAAAAATACACTTAAGGATAGACTAAAATACTTTAATAGAAATCCTAGTAAATAAATACACAGTATACAAACATACTGTGACTCAACCACCGGGGTCGGAAAGTTCTCTTCTCTCCTTCAGACGGTAGCTCAATGCCGAGCATTGTGATGGCTTCAGCAACTCGATGGATCATTAGCCGCCATTTATGTCAGTCGGCTTCTTCATGGATGGTTGTACTTGCTTCAGAGCTCATATGCTTGCCTCACCCACCTAATCGAATTATCTAGTTGGGCTTCGAGATCTGGGTCTCGTTCTGGCCATCTTACCTAACTAAGTTTAGCAGGAGGCCAACCTACTTTTGGTAAAAGGAAATTTTCTAAACTTGACTCACCTGCTCATCGCTGAACCTGTAAAGCTCGCGGGCGGCGTACTGCGCGTGCGCTGTCAGCTGGAAGAACACCGACACGTTGGTGCTCACGCTGTACGCGCGCACGGCGCCGCTCTCCAGCAGCGGGTAGTCTCTGCCGTCGAACAGCAACACCTAAGCAACACATGCTAGTAAATTGCGTCAAATGTTTCATAGTAGCCGTTGATAGTTCACACCTGGAGTCTTTACACAAGATTATATTATGTGTCTCAAGCAGCGTTCCATACCGGGAATCCTGGGAACTCATTATAACTCCGAGTAAAGGTATCCAGTGTTGGCTTGAGTGGGCATTTGACGCTGTTGCCTGGAGTTACAACTTTCATATGCCCAAGTCATCATGAACCTGAGACTGTGGACATGGTAACTGCGCTTCTTGAAGCAGAAAAACATAAGACCTAATCTTGAGCTCACCACGAATCCCATAGTAGCTGGCTGCCGGACGTAGGCGTAGTCGTCGCTGTTCTGCCGTACCCCCACTTGTAGACCATAGTTCTGTCCCGGTAGGTCCAGAACCTTCGGCTGGTTGTGGATGTCTTCTGGCCTATATAAATATCAAATGTCTTTATGTAATATTCTTCTTGGTTTTTGAACTGAACCAAAAAGTATGGTTAGTACAGTAACTCACTGGTATCTTGCATTGAAGAGACAGCAGAAGCCGACGGGCGTGATCCTAGTCGCAAACAGCTGCTCGCAAGGCAGGGTACGCCCACGCCACCGGCATCTGCTTAGCATTGATGAGCACTTCGGAGATAGCTGTATTAGAATAAAATCAGTATATTCAACATGTTGAACTAACTTGGAGAACTGGGAAAAATTGCCGGAGCCTTGAAACAAAAGAACTGATTGGATGCTAATTTGTAATGCAGCTTGATCATTGTGCTGAGAGCACATGAGCGTTACCGTGTACATGAGGTCTGTGACGTTGAAGGTGGGGTCGGTGTTGTAGAGGAAGCGCATGAAGGCGAGCGAGCCCACGTCGGAGCTGCGCAGCGTGATCAGCGCGCCGAAGCGCTGAAGGTTCTCTTGTATACTCTTCAGGGTGTATGTCTCGTTGCGACTTTTTTCCTTACTGAAAACAATATACATTATTGAGTAGAATCGGTAGAACTTTTCATGCCACTCCTATTTCCTTGTTGGGTGCGGTTTTATATTATTGTTTTTTATGTAAGAGGGCAAACGAGCTTAAGGGTCACCTCAGCCCATGGACAACCGCAATACCATCGCTGCTGCGTTGCTTGTCTTTTAAGAATGAATAGGTAGGTATGTTTTTTCAAATCATAACCTAATTTAAACCACCCGATTGATGTTTTTTTCAACTGTAGCATAGTTTGTTGCATATTTGTTGTTCATTATTTGAATAATTAAGCAAATGAGACCCAACACGTCGCAGCCACCACGTACGCGCTGTTTAGGGACGTTGAATACACAACTCAGAACACATACGGGTACAGCAAAAAATCTGACGAATATACTTTGACATTAGTAAATAAACTACAATATACTCACAGATACATCGCGTACTCAAGCATCGCTTTCTCACTGACAACACTGTTGCTGCAAATGCCCACGGCGGGGAAATCCACCGGAAAATCAGGAGAGCCCTTCATGAGGTTGACCTGGAGCAGAGGCCTGATGCTGTAGTCATACGAGGAGTACACCACTACGCTGGAACCCCACAGCACCAGCCCGCACATCAGTAATGCGTAAAACTTTCTGGAAGTTGAAAAAGTACCGTCGAAAGCAATTGCAGTAGTATTCTGTTTAGCCTGTACGTACAAGGTAAATAAGCCTCAGTCTCTGACACCCAGAGGACAAGCTACATTTATTGTGTAGGCGTTCTGAAAATTGGCTATTCTATTTGGCATTTTTATGAGATTTGACCACGTTTTATGCAGATAGTAAACGAGTAAGACGAAGTTCGGTTATGCTAGTCACATAAAAGTTCATCGCCTGAAAGACCCAACCTGAAAGGCTTGCAATTTGGTTGGATGACATGATGATGATGCAGCTATTATTACATCATTCTCCATCAGAAATAAAGTCTTAAATCTAAGCACGGAAAATACTTTTTTATTTTACTCACCTCAAAGGTTTAATAGTGTCCATGTCGAAGGCGTACCTGATGCCACCCAGGGTACATTCTTTCAGGTATTCCCTCATGGAGTCACCGAGACTGCTCCGTAACCGTCTCTCGAAGCCGTTTACTTTTAGACCTACGTTTGGCTGCTTTAAGGCTCTAGCAAAAGTTTGGTTTTTAGACCACTTTGCTGGGTCTACCGTTCGCATTGTTCTAAAGAAAAGGAATTAAAGGATAGAAAAGAGGAAGGAAGGAAGGAAAAGCAATAATATTACTCCTAAAAGTAAGAACGAACAAATAAAAGCAGTTTTGATGATGGTGTCGCACAATTCTAATCAAAATAGGTATACCTACCACTGACTTGCTAACCATCGCGTGTGCCAAGTTAGTTGATGGTATCAATTTAATTGTTAGTTTGATTAAATAATTAAAAAGGTGAACTACATTTTCATATCGCTTTTTAACCTTATTTGATTATAGTCTGCCTACAACATTTGACTAGCAAATAATGCACGGACAAAACAACCGTGTGCAACATTGCTAAAGAGCTCATGGCAGTGGTAGTGTGAGGTCGTTTCGATATCTTACACCTTACATACTTATAGTACATGAGCCAAGATGGGGGTTTTAGGATTCACTCAACTTTGCAGATTAACATATCGGCGGATCATTGCCCCTCATTGAGTTCAAATGAGCTCTTAGTATTGGGCCGGGGGCGTCAAGTCGCTATTTTACCTTTTGAATCAGAAACTTGCAAATAATTGTCAGATTGAGAATCAGCATCCCCAGGTTAAGCTGAACCGTCTTTGGGAAAACCTGCCGTGCTCGTGTAGGTATCCAAAATTTTCAATGTCTGATAAAAAACACTCTAAAAAAGCTACCCCTAATTCTTATTCGGCGTAGGTAGTCCTTCGCACTCAAACGTTACGAAGTTATTGAGTTTTACAGAAGGCCAAAATACCTTCACTAACATCCCTAACATCATTTCACATCTCGATGCAGCACGCTCACTTTAGTCATCTATTCGGTACAAGGCATCAACATTTAAAAGAACAGGGACGAGGATCAAAATATCTGGGTAGCGATTCACAACTGAGTTATCGTACGATTCGGTAACTTTCGTTTAATTTTAGTGAATCGTTTGTACAGCGAAAGCGCTTGAATTTTGAATATGTTGAAGCCAATGGCATCTAGTATTTATTATGAGAATAATACAGACAACTCCCACAATGGGTTAGCCTTCCCATTGGAAAGTCCGATAAAACCCTTGCCCTGTCATAAGGCATTTCCTCAGCATAAAAAATCCCTTATCAGATACTTCATCGCATGGGGTCATTCCTGTCGTGATATTTGTAAGATTGTGTGATATTAAAAAAAAAAAGAAAATGCTATAGATAATGCGGTAACTCTTTATTTCATTTGTTTGTAAACATTCAAGACAAATATATTTAATTTTTAAAGAAATATCTACATAAATCTTATTAGCAATAGAATCTTTGATTTTGTGTAAATAATTATTAGGTTTTTCATGAAAAATCCGTAGTACTTATCACGTACATACTTCAAAACTAGTTACCCCTTGATGATAAAATGAGTAAGTAACATGAAAATATTGTGCATTTTACTAACAATAACAAATTTCTTTAAATACATACTTTGGGTTCTTGATTTCGTAAAATAGACACTTACTTATTTGCTATACTATAGTTAAATTTGGTAGGCCATTTATACAAATTTAATTTTTTCTGTTATTAATATCGAAATGTGTTACTAATCGACAATATTTTAGAACTTTCTTATGGTTGACATTAGTGAAAATACTACGAGTATTTAATGACGCTTGTCATTCATCCATTCTACAGTACTAAAAGTTAATAATAATGATTTTTAAATGGTTGTGGAAAAATATAGTCCAATCTCTATATCACGTTCAACGTAGGCAGACTGGGCCCGACTCGCACACAACAACCACTCTTTAATTAGTCGCGTTTTGTACTAACTCACGTTTTGTCTGTAGGCAGTTTAAAATTAAGCAAGTAAAGGTGTTATTTAATAAAACATGAAAAAAAGTTAGAGATTGTCTAAGCCGTAATGACGCGCTCTTCCTCTACAATACTCTACATCAACGCTTAGAAGCAAGCACTCTTGTGTATGCGTAGAAGCGATGGAGGGGCGCGTCATTTCAGCTTAGACGATCTCTACGTGCGTCAAGATTTTAATTTTGTACAAAAATATAATGGATGCACTTATTACGAAATGTGAATACCTACCCAACGCGTGTTTGTTCCCTAACGCAAATAATTCCACACATAACCATAACCTTAGTTGATGAAATAGTTGATATTGAGAGGCACTTTCAGTGTAGATAAACAGCATATAAAATACAGACTATAGAAAATAAGTCTTCAAATTAGTCAGTCTGGGGATAAAAAATTCTGAGAAGCATTCATTTATTATTATTTTTTAGCATTTTTCATGCTTCGTTACTAAAGATCCGAAAACCAGAAAAAGGCATTCGCTCATAGGGTAAGTCTACCAGGAAGATTCGGCCGGTCTGTTAATGGTCTCGGTAGCAGCGGTTAGTGCAGGGCAACTGCACTAACCGTTTGCAAATGACGCGGGTTCGATTCCCCCCTGATGCCAATAGACCGAATGTCTTTTTCTGGTTTTCGGATCTTAAGCATTAATTTATTCATCAAAACCTGTTTTTTCGGAAATATTTGATAAACATTAAACATCATCGAAGCAATCATCAACTATTCTATTACCAGGCTTCTCCAGATAACTCATAGCATCATTTCATGACAGCACCTATACCTAAACTTATATACACCTTTGGCGTCGAATATCGAACTTAACAACAATAAATAAAATAACAAAAAAGTTCTAAACTTAAGCTAACATAAACAAAACTAAAATCATTGGTTTACACTTAAAATCTACAGCTTTAATAAATATACAATGTCAATTTGAATTAACTGCACCAATACTGCTCGTACAGCAAAATAATAAAGATCGCCATCATATAAGGAATACCTATTATTTTTGTACTTGAGCGTTGAAATAAAGCAATTTCTCGGCCGCTATTATGTGTTAGTGAGAAAGTTTTTTTATTTATCTGTCGGAAAATCATAATCAATACCGTTACTGCGAGTATCGTTTTTTTATATCTTCAGCCACTTTTACCACAGTAAGTAAAGCATGGTTAAACACGCAATATAGTATCGACAAGATTACAGACAAGACATGATAAGCTTTCGTATCCAATTAACTACAACTAGTGCAAGTTCGAAGACGAGAAGTGGCGTGCACAAATAAATCCACTGGATATAGATAATTTGTTCCTAGATATTTAATACCAGGACCTCCTATCCTATAACTCCGAAGAATCAGGTGCATAGTGCACCTCGCATTAGGAACCTACGAGCTTTTTGTGAAAAATACTGAATTGAACGCTTTGTGCAAATTAGTTAGCGACCTTCAAACCATTGATTACTGAGTTCATTTTACTAATTGCTTTTTTTAATGCCAAACAAGGCCAAAAGGGCTAAAACATTACGGATTACAGGAAGTATTAATTTATCACCTAAGACATCATAGACATATCTAAAAGTTATCAAAGTTGTAAGCTCACGATTAAAACTAAATAGGCCTGAAAGAGACACTGTAAAGCTCACTCTTTGTCGAGCATTGCGCAATGGTGTATAAGTTTATGAAATAAATATTATAAACATAGTAATACTTTCAATGTAAGTAGATGGTAAATATAAAATTATTATAATTATCTACAAACAATGGTAATAAATGATTTAATAAATAACCCTGCTGAAAATACTGGAAATATATGAACAAAAATTACAAATGCAAAGAACTACAACAAAGCTTTTATTTTGACTTTGATCAAGTTGATTTTGACATCAAGTCAGCTAATGTGTCTTTAATGGTGATGATATACCACCAAGAATTGCATTCATAGATAGTAATCCTAAAGCGTCGTGCAAGTGTTCTAATGGCTTTAGGAATTCAAGCCTAGAATACAAGGGTTAGAAATTATCGCACTTGGAGATAAAATTCTTTTACTATAATGAAATAGCCATCCTCCTTATTTGTAAGACATTGTGTCGTTTTCAACATTGACACGATCGATAGTTCTGCATTTTTCCTTAGTATGGTTCAGTTGTCATTGCCCCTCAAAGCATACTCAATAAATCGATCAATAGTAAATCCTCGAGTGTTGGTTCGCCGAGTGGTTGCGCGTGCGCGGCTACACGTGCACGGGGTGCGTGGGCGCGCGCGGCGCGTGTCACAGGCGCGCCACCAGCAGCAGCATCGAGAGCAGCAGCAGCGACGCGCCGCTCACGCCGAGGCGCGTCGACTTTGACAGGATGCTCTTCCCTGAAACATCATGAAGCTTTATTAGTAAGAAATAAATTAAGTTCTGCAAGTCTTCTCTACCTCTGGTTACGTGACCTGCCCACCTCAACTTTAGTTCGCTTAAACACTTACCAACGTCGGACATGAAGATCTTGAGCGATAAGCGGCCAAGATTAGGATGGTGATTGGTGGGCAGACCACCCGATCCTAATGGTCTGATGGCATCGCTGTGGTGGCCGTGAGGCAATGTAGCGAGTGTTATAGGAAACTAAACTCACGGCCTTAAGACGCCTTAAGACAGCCAAGATGGGAAGGGGTGGAGGCAACACTGCTTCTGCTCTGTTTTTTTAGTATGTAGGAGTCTTACAGAAAAGGTGTTATACTTTCATCATTTTCCTCAGCGCGCAGGGCTAAACGCAGAGCTTTTTTTGATCTTCAGGTATACTTATACGCGGAAAACTTGAAACTCAGGCTTATAAGCAAAAAACCTGGAGCTTAGACATGTACGTGGATAATCTAAAACTGAGGCATATTTAAAGTCACCCAGCGGGCTATGGAGAGGGCTATGCTCGGCGTTTCTCTGCGGGACCAAATTAGAAATGAGGTGATACGGCAGAGAACCAAGGTTATCGACATAGCCCACCGGATTAGCAAGTTGAAGTGGCAGTGGGCTGGCCATGTTAGCCGTAGAACCGACAACCGTTGGAGTAAACGTGTTCTTGAGTGGAGACCGCGTCTCGGCAAGCGAAGGACGTCCTGTCCTCAGGCAAGGTGGAGTGATGATTTGCGCAGGATGGCTGGCAGGAGCTGGATGCGAGCAGCCGAAGATCGAGCTCAGTGGCGTGTAATGGGAGAGGCCTATGTCCAGCAGTGGACTGCAACAGGCTGATGATGATGATGAGGCATATACTTGGATTAAAAAAAGGAAAACTTGGCCGGCGTCAAGGAATGGCTCAATCCGTTAGCGCAGTACTTGGTTAGGTGATGAAGGACAGGACACCCACATCGCTCGGCCAGTTTCCTGTAGCAGCAACAATCCCTTAGCCTGGCGTACCGCAAGCGGTCATGCGCCAAGGGCCGGCAGCGGCTGGGGCCCAAGTAGCAGGTGTGCGGCAGCCACGGGAAGGGCAAAGCGGGCAGGCAGTGCTTCCTAGCAGTTAATCTGCATCTGCTCCCAAAGGACACTCACATCACTCGGCCAGTTTCCTGTAGCAGCAGCAATCCCTCAGTCGGGCGTACCGCACGCAGTCATGCGCCAAGGGGCCGCCAGCGACTCGGGCTCATGTAGCCGGTATGCGGCTGCTCTGGAATGGCAAAGTGGGAAGCGCAGGAGGCAGTGCTTCCTAGCAATTGGTATCTGTAGCTGAAGGATACTCACATCGCTCAGCCAGTTTCCTGTAGCAGCAGCAGTCCCTCAGCCTGGCGTACCGCACGCAGTCATGCGCCAAGGGCCGGCAGCGACTCGGGCCCATGTAGCAGGTGTGCGGCAGCCACGGGAAGGGCTCGGGCAGGAACCTTCGCTCGCAGCAGCAGTGGTCGGCAAGCACCCGCGTCTCGCAGTACTCCATCTCACTTCTGCTGCACGTGCCGCAGCCTTCTCGGGTCGTTGGCACTGGAATTGAAATTCAGAAAGTGAGTAATTTACTAAGACGAAAGAAAAGGGACCATTTTTGACAGGGATGGATTCTTCTAAAATTAAAACGACCTTCTTAAAACAATAATTATTTTAATACAATGCCTCATTGTCTTATTACTTGAAAATACTTCTGCAAACTAGATAAGTATAGAGTGAAACTAAAATCATAAAATACACCAATATACTTCAGAAATGAAGTGTAGTTACTCGTATTAATTAACAAAAGTCTATTGGAATCTGTAAGTTACACTGTGAAATCCTACGAAGAATATAATGTCCGAAATATGGTAGAGTCTCTGTGTTCTTGAAAAACAAACTAGAAAATCACCGAAATTTGCGCAACCTTAAAAAAGGACTCATTTTTGAAAAGCAGTCAACGCATAACCAGTACACAAATAGGCAACCCGATAGGCAAAAGTTTTCTCAGTACTTAAAGGTATAAGAACGAGCCTTCGTCATACTCATTTTATTAATTAGTAACTAAACGCAAATTGATTCCAAAGTTAACGGTCTGGATGCGGCCAGCAGTAGACTAGACACATACTGAGCGTCTACGTGACTCACGAACAAAGACACTTGGTGACATAACGTGCTATGGCGATGATTCTGTGCTATTACCACAATGTGTAGCTCATGCAGCATTGAGTCAGCTGGTGGTGCGCATCACTGCACAATATTTAAAGATGATAATAAAAGAGACCAGCAAGATACGACCTGCATCCACGAGAATCCTACTACCTTTTGTCTTTGTACATAGAACATTCAAACAACAGGGAAAGAATACATTACTTACAAATAAATACAAACAGTTAATACTGCAAATTGTTTGGTCGCCAAACTCATTCCCTTAAATAGTTGGTCTTCTGCCAACTTCATACACGTGACCAGCTAGCCTAAGTAACAACGGGAACTCTGAGCATGATTGAACAAAAGTTCAAACATACATTCAACTTCGTAATGGAGGCCTTTTCATAGCAAAACGATGGGTAAAAGAAGATACAGGAATAAAATAAGAACTCCGAATAAAATGTGTTATTTTTGTAGGTACCTATGTATGCACGCAAAAACTTGCGTCTCTTTAAGCAAAGAAAGTAAATCAAACCTGTATAATATAGCCTCAGATTGGTTACCTAATGAAACGCATAACATTTTTGGTCATAAAATCACAATGCATAATGTTGATAGCCATAATCATCACGTGCCATAATTCCTAAAAGCATAACTTCATAACGCATACCATAACATGGACGAAATTCGTAAGACATACTCATCAAAAGGCATAATTTCACTAACCATAAGTATCAAAAGGCATAATTTTTATTTGCCATAATATTCGAAACACATAATCCTCAAAAGGCATACTTTTGATAAGCATAAGTGTCAAAATCCATATTTTCAAAAGGCATAACACTCATTTGCCATAATTTCAACAATTACCTATAATGCAAGTTTACAAATATTACATGTTAAACGCAAGCAAATTTTTTAGATATCATTTGCTCATAGTGATATATATTAATTATTTTGCTCATAGTGAAATGTAGACAGCAAAAGAATTCTGTCACGGCTCCGGCATTGCGGGGCTCCGGCGGTCCCACGCGTGCTAATCGTCACAGATGGCTTTCGCTCAGCACCCCAGCTTCGGCTTTTTGGCCGGCTTCGCCGGCCAGCCTCAGCCGCGGCGCTTCGCTCATAGCCACCTGCTCCTCAGCCCGCGGGCCGCCTCGCCCCTCCATGCCTACGCGGGTTTAAATTACACTCTTGGGGTAGGGCAAAACAAGTACCACGTGGTGTCGGGGTTGGCTGAGTCGGATTTGCCCTGAAGTAGAAAAAATGCTCTTATGTGAATTAGGCTTTTTAATATTATGTCAAACAAAATTATGAATATTAATAGTTATGCATAGTGACATTATGCCTTTTGATAGTTATGCGTACTGACATTATGCGTTTTAAAGTATGCTTATTGAAGTTATGGTCAACGAAAGTATGCATAGTGATGATTATGCCTTTTGATGTTATGCCTTATTACTATTATGCATTAAAATGATTATGCGATTCAAAATTTATGCCAATAAAAATTATGCTTTTCGATGATTATGCCAATTGATGTATGGCAAATGAAATTATGGCAATAAATGGTATGCGTTCTAAAGTGTCACCGTGTAGGTGTGTATAAATTGGAACTTACCCACTACGAACGCATGAGCTTGACTGCAATAATGATTGCTCTAATTGCAAAGTTTTCAGGAATACATATTGGAAATTAAGTATAACTGTTCCGTGTTCACTAAGACAGTTAATTCTTGTGAAGTCACTAGTCTTACGTTTTGTTGCTAAATATTTAACGTGCCTTTCACAAAATAAGAAAGCCGAAACCTAATCAACTGTATCGCACAATTTTAAGAGGTTTGAGATAAAAAGACACCACAACGGTGACCAATCGAAGGCTGGAGAGGTACAAACGGTCACGCACGACCGAATGTACAACAAATAGTACGAAACTAACGTTTATTTTCTGTTAAGTATATCTACACTAAACTGAGGAAAAAAGGTTTAAAAATCACCAAAGAGCATATATACACCAGTAAAATATTCTAAGCTATTCCTTTTCTTATTTCAGACAATAGTTGGAAGGTAGTATGAATCGTATCACTGCACTGTATTCCATTTCCTAGTCCCGTAAGTATATGATGATGCCAACAATAATTTTTTGACAGAAGTTAGTTGGCTATGACGTAGATAAAAGACCCTGGACGGTCCGTCCTACAGTCACCAAAATTGCCTATTCTTTAAAGAATATTCAATCAATTGATTCATGTTAGGTATATTGTGTGCGAACTGAATGCGCTGAATGAACCATTGGAAAACCAATTTAACAAACAGGTAGCGTACGTAATTCGTCCTAACAAAGGATATACCAAAGGATAAAAATAAACAATTTTTTTTTGTGGAAAACATGATTCTTAATACAATTAGGTCGTTTGGGTTTCTTTATTTAGGATTTATACGCAACATCCATTTGTGGTTATACAAAGACCTGTGATCTTTGGTTCTCAAGTTTGTTACTCGTACTTCTATACTACGCACGCTGAATGATGATCCCTATGACAGTTCGCTAGCGCTTAACATTGTACTGACGTCTTGTCACAACAAATCCTTTAGAGGTCCATTAAAAAATCGAAAAAATCATAATTGTTTACATTTGTAAATTATATAAATGACTATTAAGAAATTATTCCGTAATGTTCGTAAATAATGGCAAAAAACTCAATGCAAATGTACATGGTACGTGCTGCAAAAGTTAAGTCGTCAAGCTGTTATCGACTAAGAAGGGACACATCGATAAACAAAATATCGATAATTTGTTGGAATATTTAACAAATGCTTTGAGTTTGTATTTTAATTATATCAATCTGAAGCTGATACATAGTCAAGCGGGTCTTCAAAATCTGAGTCTGAACTGCAACTATCGGTGACGTTTAATATTAACGGTTGGTCAATGATATTGTCGTATTGTACATCTCGATCCCGGTCTTGAAAACAAATTTTCTTCGTTCTTTCGACCACTATTCAAATTATGCAATTTGAATAAAAATTAAAGAATAGTAAAATGAAATAAGACTGTTACTTCTTCATCTAGTGTTTATGACCATCAATGCGCGTAATCTTTTTTTCAAAATAAATAGAAATTGCTTATTATGTTGAATGACCTGGCTGAATGACATGACATTTGCCTAAAAAAATATTTTATCGAAATTGTTTGAAATGGTTTCGCATCACTAAAACAATTGTCAGTCGAAACGTCATAGGGATCATCATTCGCCGTGCGAACTATAGCAAAAGCCTTGCCCTGCGGCCTTGGGCTCATGTTTGGGAGTGCAACATGTCATTTGTGTGTGCAGCCCCTCCCACAGGTCAAATGGAAAAGTAGAAACGTACAAAACAGGGAGCGTCCTACCAAGGAATCAACAAAATGTTTTATTGGGAAAAATAGGTAAAATGAAATATAATACAAATAAATTCGTTTGGGTTTCTTCATTTAGGATTTACACGCAAAATATCCATTTTTCGCAAAGACCTCTGCGCTTTGGTTCTCAAGCTTGCTACTCGTACTCCTAGCACAGGCCTTGCCCTGCGGCCTTGGGCTCATGTTTTTGAGTGCAACATGTCATTTGTGTGTGCAGCCCCTCCCACAGGCCTTCGGCGTGATGACTAGCACTGAAATTGACAATAGACTGTGACTAATTTTGTAATTGTATATTTAGCTGACGTACCTCTGCCTGCCTGCTAAGTGCTGAAACTACAACGGTGGAAGAGTGACATTTAATTGACTACTGTATGCTTTTGTATACATTTATCATTGTAGTGTTCATGTCTACTATTGTTCAGTAAATTTTGTTCAGTTCTAACTATTTGAAAGCACATTTTAATATGTCCAATGATATTTAATCATGCTTTTGAATCAAAACTTTTTGAAGAAGATCCTTTGCTTGATAAAATCAATATTTATTTTAAAATTTTAATCATAGGTATTTATGTTGAAGCGAGAAAAACGCATTTTTTACCATGTTTCCTTTAAAAAACTAGAAGTACTTACTTGTAGAATCTTGTTTTGAAATTGTGTACAAATTTGTCCTTTTAAAAAAATTATATAAATAAATAAATGAATAACTCAGTTATTTTTGGGAATGTTGCAAATGCGCAATAAGCCAAACTGTAAGGCGGTGCGGCGCGTGACTGCATCCCATAGGTGACGTCATATAACTACCCCTACTGACCCACTTTACTCCTACCACAAAGTTTACCCATTAAATATCAGTCATACTACAGTCGTCTTATGAGAAGAAATGTGACGTCATTAACTTTCTATTACAATAAAACTTTTTTTAAATTACATGATTATCTTTAAAAATAAAATTCAGACTAAGTGATACTCGTACTTGTTTTGTAAATACATAATGATGATGAGCATAATCGTCAGCCAAGCCAATATAATAGAACTCTACCGTCGGATCGGAAAAATTAGACCGAAAGGACCAGCAAGCAACCCACAAACTTTAATCAGGTATATATCGGGACGATCGCCGAATTGGAAATAATCAATGTGGGCTACTAAGTGTTCCGTCCACAACGACGGAAACAATCAGTAAACCTCTTACTACACTGGATGTAGACGTAAGCTTATGTTTTATTTCGTTAGTCAATTATGACACAACCTAACCTAATACTTTGTAAGCGAGAATATACTCACAACAAACAAATATGTGGTCTATCAGACTTTATACCTTCATGTAAGTGAGAATTATTCTCTAACTGTTATTATTATCAAGTACTAACAATAAAAAGGCATGTCCTCTTATTAATAATCGCATAATTAAAGTGGCCCTGATTAGAGCTCGTTTGAAGAATACAGCAGAGTACCGCAGACACATTTCATTAGGAAAACAATATAGAGGTTACAAATAACTATTGTAGGCTATGTTTTTCTCAGCGCAATAACATCCTAAACTGTATTCATTTGTAGACAATACCATGACCATGTTTTTAACCATGTAGTTTTTACGGTTTACAAAGTGATATTTAGTCTGTTATTATAATGGTAGCTTTGAGTATGATACTTTGTATTATATGTGCTGTAACATAAACGTATATTCAATGAATAAAAACTCTGTCTGACTTTTTGACTCTTTTATCTGCTAATGATAACTTATTTTCGTAGGCTTATGTAAGGAGTTGTTCAACTAAGTGCAGTAGTAATATTAAAACAGAATCGTTACTGTGATTTTCATACTCAATTTCTTTGGCCGGTACCTATTCAGAAATGAGGCTCGAAACTTGATTCAAGCTCAAGCATAGATTCATTGTGATTGGTGAGTTTAGATTGCAACTTTAGGTTCGTTTCAGAGTACAAGCATTAAACTTCTTGTTATAATAATACCATGCCAATTTTCCAAGAAATCTCATAAAAACAACTACAGTAATTTGGAGCATGCACACTGCAATTTTCATATTCTTTTACGTCAACATCAAGGTGACAATTACTGCAGTGCCCAATTGCCTATGTCCTCAGGTGATTACACGGTATCAGATGAGAAGTAATAGGACCTTCCTTAACTAATTGGCGTTTTGACGCCTACGATGACACGTGGAAGAAGTACTTTGGTATTATTGTTCTAACTAGGCACTTGACTAGATGCTATTAAATTACCCAGAACGACGGAAGAAGGTACAGTCCGCAGCTGATTTACTAAAACAGAAACAGACTCATTAATAAAATAATCAAATAATAGTATATTTCTTCCTCTGTCTCTCTCAGAAGCTCTGATCCAAATACCTATGTCTACATTGTTGCATACGCCTAATCAATTTGCTACTATGATTCACACAGTACTCGAACTCATTGGTATCTCAGAGGTACTTCGTTAAGATCAATTAAGGCAAAGTCACAGCTATAAATAAACACTTGACTGTCCCATGGTTTACTGGAGTTACTCCTTTTTACTCATTTATAAAACCTTATCAGTCAAGCCATAAAGAAAGTCTGCAGTCATTAAACATTATTACCAAGTGAAAGGAAGTCACCCCTCTATAATTACATATTTTAACACATCATTATTTAGGGTTATAACCATACTTGTAACCATAGGGGCAGAAAAGTTTTTGAATTGATAGCATTTGATAACACAGATAAATGAACCTGATACCTAAAGACCGCTACATTTTTGAGAACTGGCTTCAAGAGAGACCTGCGTTTAGCAGTAGACGTCTTTTAGTTACGAATTAAACAGACATGTTCATGCATACAAATATTTGTACTGTACGGGGATCAAACCCTCGGCCTCTGGTCTAATAGCCCACTTCTGAACCATTACACCAAATCGATCGTCGAATAATGCTAACTATAATAGGATTTTCACTCTGACTCAATAAATGGGTAGCCTCGCTTGAGAATCCTTACAGCCACAATCATCCTATACTTTTTCAAGGTAACTCAATTACTACAAGTAATCTGAATCTGACAACTCCTAATCCTCGTCCCGTTGTGACTAATTAGAGGAATGCCAAAGTAATTGAGGTTGCGTCACACTGCGAGGAGGAATCGTTGCGAGGTTTCTGTGACTTAATGGAGGACTGCGCATTGACTTATTAACAAGAAATTCAACATTCAGCTGGCCACTATAGGACTGTTGTGGTTGCCGGGTTCTTGAGTGAAGACAACGTCTCGGCAAACATTCTGAACGTCACCCTTGACAGTTGGAACAAAATATTAAGAAAGTTAGCTGCCAGGACCTTTCGCAGATAGAGCGCGCCGTGGAACAATATAGACTAATGATGATGACATGAATTCTAATGTGGAACTAGGAAACTATAATATAGATACCAAAAGCCTACTTATAATTCATGTACATTTGTAGATTTAAAATAATGTTCATAAGAAGATCGCAACCATTTTCACATTCTATAATAATAATAATATAACTTTTATTTCAGAATTAAATCCATACAAATTTGTTAGTAAGTTTCTTAATACTATGTTAGTGGCGAAATATAAGCAAAGAAAGAAACAAAAATTTAATTTAAAAACTTGAGTGTCCCGCCCATATGCATTCTCGTCCAATGCCTACGAATGGGACAATCCAGCTTATCTTTGAATGCCTTCAGGATGCCATTTGAGCTCTCTCGTAATCTGCCTAAGGTTGATGCTGTTCGCTTCCTCATGATGCTGTGGAAATCATCAACACCAGCTTCAACGAACATGCCTGAGGCGCTGCAGAATCTAGGCAATCTCATTAGCATCCTAAAGGCATTATTATATTGCACGCGGAGAGCATTGTAGGTCTTCTTCGTATAGTCGCACCACAGGCTGCAAGTGTAAAAAGTTTGACAGTACGCCTTAAAAAGGGTGATTTTGACGTCTTCTGTACATCTAGCAAACCTGCGAGCAACCATATTGCATCGGACCGCCAATGCCCTCCGCTCTCTCTCTATATCACAGTTGTCTGTGAGATGTTCATTAACAATGTGTCCCAGATATTTAAACTGGGACACTCTACACAATGGCACACCAAGAAGCTTAACCGGAGGCACCACCAAGGGTTTCCTTCTATTAGCACGAAATACTAATAACTCACTCTTTTTGGTGTTATAGAGGAGTCCATGCTCGGCCGCGTATGCTTCACATACTGCCAACAGTTTACGCAATGCCCCTACTGACGGACTCAGCAACACCATGTCGTCAGCATAACTTATACTATTGATCATTTGACCATCAACAGAACAGCCTATCCTGGTGTCGCTGAGTGCACCAATAAGGCCATTCACATAAAGACTGAACAGCAAAGGCGAAGACAGACCCCCTTGTCTCACTCCACATTTCAGTACATACTCATTGGATAGCTCGCCCGACCATCTGACCTGGTTAACTTGATGACCATACCAATACTTGAACATGGCAATTAACTCTGCTGGAACGGATATGTTGTGTAGTTTCGTCCATAGTAAGTCATAGTCAACCAGGTCAAATGCCTTGGAGAGGTCCAGAAAAGCGGCATACACAGGTGTTTGCCTCTGGGTGTAATACTTCACGGTATGCTTCAGCGACAGAATAGCACTCTCAGCCCCGGTCTAAAGCCAAATTGGGCGTCGTTCAGCTGAATGTAGCTACTAAGCCGTCGCTCAAGCAGGCCGTCAAGCACTTTTGCCAAAACAGTAGCCAGGGATATAGGTCTGTAATTAGCCTTATCCGATATATCCCCAGTTTTATTTTTAACAATAGGAACTACGATAGTTCTCATCAGCTCCGCTGGTAAATACGAGTGCCTAATTCTACTCTGCTAGGTACATACAACAATATACACAGGAGTTTGGCAGTTACTTCAGAAAACAAATAAAACGATTAGTTTAAAATAAATAAAGGCAGAAAAAAACTTCAGTCCTAAATGGCAAATCAACTAGTCAAGCCCGTCGATAAGTTTGATCGATAAGGCGATTATTTATAATGTGGGATATTAATATTGATCGATCATTTTTAAAGTGCGGACATTCTCATTGACAAGATATTGCATCAGGTGAGAACCGATAAAATGCTATATGGTGTCAATTTCAAAGTTTGAACCGAGAAATCTGATGGTATCTGATAGAATTTTTATGACATAAATTAGGAACACTATTATAACATGTATGATCCAGTACTATCAAGTCACCGGCGGCAGCAATATAAATGCTGCCTACTTCTTTTTGAATCAGCCATTAGCGGAACGACTTTACATCTACCAGAGACCTTGTAGAGCTTGTAAAACTGTAATGAGGAAATTGAAGTAGACGAGAAACAAGGTTAATCTAATAATAATGCTCTCAACCCTCAACAAGTGAAAATATATTTTCAAAAGAAATACAAGAAGGTAGCTGCACCCCAATCACTATTGATTTCCAATGCTGTTTGTGGCTTTTGAATGGTCTTAGGTGAGTAGAGCAGCAACATAGCCACCGTATGTTTACGTTGCCGAGTAACGAGTAGACCCGAAGTATCAAATCGTTACTCACGAATTAGCAACGTTACTCGTTTCGTATTTGCGGTTTGTGATTGTTAGTTTATTTTATGAGAAACGGAGCAAACGAGCAAGAGAGTCACCTGCTGGAGGGTAATCACTTCTACCCATGGACAAACTCACAGGTGCAACGAGATGCGATGCTTGCCTTTCAAAAAGGTAAACGCTCTTTTCTTGAAGGCTCCGATGTCATACTATTCCGAAAACACTGCCGCTGGGGAGTGTTTCATATTTCATCTGTACGCGGCAGGAAGTGCCGTGTGCATTGCACAGTTGAAGAGCGCCAACCATTCAGGTGATGAGCGTGGAAATTCAGCTTATGACGAGTTGTGCGATGGAGGAAGGGAGAAGCCGGTACGATTTTAAGCAACTCTTCGGAGCAGTCCCTATTGTATATCCTACACACATATCGACACAAAGTCTCTACATAAGGCCGAAGGGTAGACCCTTCAACAAGGGCGTGAATTTTTTTGACCCTGTTTTATTCGGCTGCCTTGAGGGGGCAGTCAACAATCAAGAGCGACCCTAAGTTGCATACGGTCAAGAGGAAGAAAAAGATATTGATTCTTTATAACGACGACCAATTTACAAAGGAATGTATTGTTCCACTCACCATCTTCCAGGTTCAGAGTGGCGGCGGCTTTGCGCGCATCTGAAGTGGAGATGTCGTGCTCCACGAAGTACTCCTCGTAGCGCACCTCCAGGAGGCCGTCTTCCTCACGCCAATGCTCCGGCTTCTTGACGGTGGTGACGTTGATGCGGCCGGTGCCCACCGGCTTCGACGCAGCCGCATGACGAACCTGCAAATGTTACGGCAATGAGTTATCTAATACACATTACATCCTTTCCTTTTTAACGCATTTGTGACTGAGAGTTACGGTTCGTTCTGAAACCCACAAGTTCTTAGGATTTTACCAAAGTTTGTGATCACCATTCGCATTTGGAACTTTGTGGTGGCAACACCAATATCCACTAACTGTAGTAATTAATCGATTGATTATATTTCACTTGGGAGATCCATGGATTGATTTATTAAAGATGATGATGGAAAATTAGAAATCATTCAAAAAATTCAGAAAGCCTTTGCCTTTAATATTATACATTTATTCATCCGCAAAGACAACTGGTACACTCAATTTTCAGAGCAGCCTATTTGCTGAAAAACCTGCAATCTTGCTTGATCAAGATCATCTGTCCACCTGAAAGGTTGGAGCTCCACGCAGGGCATAAAATTCTGTCTTCCCATTCTGTTCGCTGTCACTGCAACTTATTTACCCATAGCTCTACGTCGATGACTTGATTTTTCTTCAAGGACCCCTTCCCTTAAGCAATCTTATGAGGCTCACCGTAAAAGTTATCCTTACGTCTATATTATAACTAGGTATACTGACTAGAACTTCCGGGACCCTGAAGATGACGTCCCCGGCGACCGCGGCCGCCGCGTAGAGCAGCACGCCCGCCCACGTGCGCAGCCCTCGCTCCGCCACCATAACATCGCACTCCAAGCCCCTGACTCCTCACACTGGAACAAAATGAGTACATGAATATGTTGGGCAGCTCACACCGAAATTATCTAGTGAACATTCGTTTTGGTAGGGCAGAAGTACCAGCTGTGGCCACGGTACCGTTTATGGCATTTTTTGACTAGGAATTCTATGAAAACAATTCTGTATTATGAAATACCATCGAAATCTTGACTTAACGAATGTGAAGGCACAAAAATTCAATAAAAAATATTTTAGCATAGTATTTTTTTGAAATTTCAACTCAAACTTCAGCTGACCAAAAACTGTGCAAAGGTGGCCAAAAACGGCACTTGTATCCTAGTTCTGATACTCATAAACTAACGGAATTATGTACAGATAGAAATAACACAAAAAAACTTGTTAAGCCCCAGGAGTCAGCCAGAATTAGAGTCTGCATCTTTGACAAGCCGTAATTCGTCGTAGCCGTACTTCAGAGTAACATAGCGAAAGATGCAGGTTTAAATCCTACCTTCCTACCGTTTACCTACTTGAAAAAACTAATTGAATTTCGGAAGCTAAATGACTGAATTTTCATAATCATATTTGTAACATTAGGCCTAGCCACATTCAAATCTAGTTGTGGGTGCTAGAAATGAGGCATCGGAGGTTTATTGCACCACGATATTTCTACGTTTGTTATACCTACCTATTGGTATTTCGTTCCGTTTCGTTTGCGTTGCGCTAATGCGTAACCTAAAAAAACAAAATTAGATACGCCCTTTATATAACAAAATGTTTGGATTTTTTCATATTTGCATAGTAATATTTAAGCTAGAGTTTTTTTAATAATACACTGCTAATAATACTACGGCAGCCACATATTTTACCTTTCAGCCTTGCAAGTTTGCCGAAATTTTGCTTCAGAGTAAGCGCCCTGTTCCAGATGACTTGATATAGATTGATTAGGGCAGCCTTCATACCAGGCTGATGCGTCACCGATGACCGACGCACCACTTCGCACGTCCACCTAATCGTCGCAGTGCATTGTGAGGCAGTTTGCATTCCCTGCACCGTCGAGTGCAGCCTTCGCAGAACGCGTTACGTGACAAGGACACAAACAACGCAGCTACTTACGACCAATATTTGTGCCAATGATAGGTCAAGAACCTTTGCGAGGAAATAATCTAATATATTTGGTTACAAGTCTACGTAACGAGACAGTTGCTTTCATAACAATGCGTTCCAGGAAGTAGAGCTAAGTGTCTGTGGCGTAGTTATCGACTACATCATAAAGGTATAAGTCTGATTGAGACCGCAAACTGCACACCACAGTCCGCAGATTTTAGTAGCTGCCCGCAAAGTACACTACCTAGTAGTTTCTATGAATCTCTAAATAAAAAAATTAAATCACGGCGATACTGCAGCTGCGGCGAGCAGCGACTGCAAACCGCACTACCATCTTGAACACGTTGGACGCAGTGTCACCGTCTTTGCTGCAGGCAGCCGCTCACTGCAGCGTCGCCTGCGGTTGGATTTTGCTGTTCATCTCGAAAATGTACGGAGAAAATGCACTCATTTGTCATACTCAACAGTTTACAAGATCATTTGTAACTAACGTCCACGCGCTTCGCTAATAACAGCAAAACCCATTGGAAGAAGAGAAAAACAAATTCTAGTAATTGTATAGTGCTACAATGTCGTAACGACGGTGCTGGAACTAGTTGCAGGTTAGGTTTTATCTAATTCATATTTTTAAATTGTAAATTTTAAGTTTATTTTTTCGTTTTTAGTGTTGTCAAATTGGTGAATGTTGTACGTACCTGTAATAGGTGTACATATCAGACCGTGTATAATATGTAGTTAGTTAATTATGGTATAGTTTTAATATGTACACTGTTGGTATGTCTTTAAATAAATAAATAAATAAACGACAGATTTGAGTGAGCTATTCGACAAGGCGCTTACACCCAAACGCTTTATTCCCCGTTCGCTCTAGTCGTAAATCCAAGACGATGGCCCGTTTGATGTCCAGCGCAAGCTCACTAACAATATGGCTCACGTCTTATATTTTATGTTACACCAACAAAATGGTACAATGTGGAGTTAAATGCTTTCAAGGTATTTTTGTATACGTGTCCTTGGCATAATTCGGAAGTTTACGATGACGGCGATGGTGTATGAGATTTGCTAAAGATTTACTACACTACAGCAAAAAATACAATAAATCAAGCACTACACTAATTTGCTAACATGCAGATACGTCAAAAACATATGGATGCTAAGATAAAACTTGATAACAATATGCACAAAATCCTACTAATAAGGCGAAAGTTTGTATATGTGGATGTGCCGTGTTGCTCTTTCACGTAAAAAGTACTGAAGGGTTTTTAATGCAACTTCACAATAACGTAGCTTATAAATCTTCCTACTAATATTATGAAGGCGAAAGTTTGTTTGTGTGGATGTGCCGTGTTGCTCTTAAAATACCAATCCCTAAGTGACCGGGATAACGACGGTAGGCTCGCATCTCACCACGTTGAGATCAAATACTTGAAGTTAGCAAAATGTGTTTCTTTCAGGACTTGTACTTAGAAATTACTTACCCTTCGGTATAGAGTCACATTGTGCAGTTGATGGTTAGTCTAATGAATACAAAAATACTTTAGTTATTGCTTGTTTTTTTTTCTCAGATTTAAATGATCTAACTGCTGAACGAACCCGTTCAGCAGTTATTTTACCTTGCCTACTATGGTTAAAGATTTAGCCATATGGCGAAAGGCGTGCCCTCAACGATTAGGCGCTGCTCATTCAAAAGAAGTGACAAAGACAGCGACTAATTGAATAGGCTCAGTTAGTAGGTCAGTGGGTCCGCGAAGGGCCGGCCCAGCCTGCGCCTGCGTCGCTGCGCACGCAATCAATTTACATCGAGTATCGCGACCCGTTAGAAGGACGCACTAGAATTTGATGAATGTATTTAGATGTTACACAAAACCATCCATATTTAAGTATAGATGAGAATCGGACAGACATGCTTTACAATATAGGTCCATACAATAAACTTTCCAATAAAAGTTACCCTGTTTTTTTTCGGGGGGAATCCTTTTACGGACGTCCCGCCCTTTGGGGGAAGGGCTTGACTTTAAAAACTTATGATTCTAAATTAAAAATCCTCATAAAAAACAGCTATGATTTAATTATTGCGAAGACCACTCTACTAAAAACAAAAGAAAACCTAAAGTTTAGAAGTAGACAATAGTAGGTATTAAAATGTCAACTAGAATTTAGCCGTATTCTGTTTTCTGGAAAAATTGCGTATCTTTGCGGATGGCCGATCAGAGAATGGAATAACCAAATTAAAAATAAAATAAAATGACAATTGGTTAACCTAAAACCAATTGTTGAACAGTAAAAGATGGAATAAGAATACATGTAATTGTCCTTGAAATCCAATTTAAAATAGGCTCTGACAAACAACTACATAAATCCAGTACTTTAGTTATTTCTATTTTACGGCCATTCGTTGTTTTTATGCGGAGTGGATTTACGGCGTGTTGAACAACTGCCGAAGTGCGTGGAGATAATGGACTATCAAGGACAGGCATTAAGCACCCTTACGACTAGGTAACTAGTTACTTACTCAGTGACTCTATTTATTATTTACTACTTAGCTATTGGCAGTCACTTCGTCAGCTTGGACTTAGCATTTGAGACATTGATTTAGAAATGAAATATGAGAAGTACCTATTCTATTGTTTTAATTTAACATGGTGATAGAGGGATGAAAATTATGCAAGTCCTCATGTTGACTTGTTGGCACGCTAATTAACATAGGTTACTTCTATAATCCTACTAATATTATAAATGCGAAAGTTTGTAGGTATGTGTGCATGTGCCGTGTTGCTCTTTCACGTGTAAACTCCTGAATGGATTTCATTTTTTAATGAAACTATACATTTATGTACCTTATACATCTGAATCGCATATACCTAGGCTACAATTTATAAAGATACCTATTGCTTTTTGTTTTTTAACTTTAGACCACGCGGACGAAGTCACGGGCGGCCGCTGGTTTACCATGCATTGCAAAGATGAAAAAGCTTGAATACAATAATTACAGATATCTATACTATCTACTTATGTCATTATAATGTTAATTAATCATTGTGGTTAACGGTTCAAAAGAGATCTACATATCGTTTTGTCTGATAAGCTATATTTATATATATTTAAATTATGTAAACAATATGCAGTTAATGCCGGGTAATTAAGTTCATTAACATCGTCAACGCTGCATTCGGTATCTTTTTAATTAAACCACAACGCTATCGCTTCGCAATGTGAGGTATTTACTTGTTTATATAGGTTTATCCTCACTATTTGACACATTGTCCATCCTGAACAGCCAGTACAGCATTCGCATTTAGAAATATGTTACTACCATCTAAGAAAAAGAAGAAGAACCGACAAGAAACTCGGCTTGTACTCTTTTTGAGTTTCTTTTGTTAGTAAAAACAAACACAAATCATCTTCTGGTGAATGTTTCTACTGAACGGGAATTGAAGACACGCCTACGATAGGACCTTTGCTTATTTTAAACAAACAAGGAAAATAAACATTTACATAAGACCTTATTAACATTTCCATAATAATTCTCACCAGTATTACGTGAACTTGTAAATGCATATGCAAATGTCTACCTGCTTTCAGAATTGGACAGTCACGAAGTCTCAAACCAAACACACTATTAAGGAATTCGTCGCCGAAATAACTAATTTCAGCCACTTACTTACTTAACCGACAAGGTCGCAGTCGGTCGTGACTGTCACACTTCTGTTAACTCTCCTAAACACTCGTCCTTGCCTCGTCACTTGTGACATATCCTCACCACTCCTAATGACAAGCTTGTCAAATCATTGTTAAAATATCCGCTAAATGATAATATGAAGAGTTAAACACAGCGTCATTGCCTTGGAAGGGACCTAACTCGCTAGAAGTTCATAGTTATTATTTGAATTTCTTCATGTAATTTGATGGTTTTTCCTTTCACAATTTCAATGAATATAATGTTATTAGTAGATAACTTTACAATTCGTGCGTTAAATATTATTCACTAGCGGCCCCCGCGACTTCGCTCGCGTGGACTTAGGTTAAAAAAATTAAATACACATAACTTTATAAATTGTAGCTTATGTCCTATTCAGATGCTTAAGCTATATGACTGTAAAGTTTCATTAAAAATCCATCCAGTAGTTATCACGTGAAAGAGCAATATATCCATCGGCACATACAGACTTTCGCATTCATAATATTAGTAGGAAGTAAGATTACCAATGAGTATTTAGATGTTCACAAACTCGGGCTGCTGCCTACTGCCTAAAAAAAGCCATTTTTTTGTTTCATCAACGACATTCCATTAACATACAACGCTGGGACACACTTTCATTTTTGGGTGCAATTTGTTCGAGACCTAAGTAAATGTTCTCTTTTTCGTATGATTATTTAGTATTTTATCAGAAGCACTATGTAATTTCCGACACAATGTGTATTGTTATTTTATGGAATAAATGGCTTATGAGTTACTCAAGACTTATGACAGTCAAAGTTGCAACTTCTTCGCGAAGTTAGATTTACAATATTCGAATTTTAAAACAGACGTGTGCAGTGTAAAGGCCGTCTGCGCGCGCGCACGGTAACCGGACTCCTGCGGTTCCTCTTCCGCCGCAAACGTCTTCGTTAGATCTGTTGCGATGATTAGTTTGCTTTGATTCTCGGCTGCGAGTTACGCTTTTGAAAATGTGAGATGGTTTAGGTATTCAAACGCGAAATTTAAATGTATGATTATAAATATACAGCACTGAGTCAGGTCCCGAGTTCAAATCTGGCCCAAACACCTACAGAGTGTTGCTTGCGGCTAACTCTCCGGTAATGAAAAACAACGATAAAAACTCCAGCAACCCGGATAACGGCAGTAGATTCGCCCCTTACCTCGTCGGGTTCAAATTCGCTCGTCGGAGTGTGGGCTGCTAAACGTTCCTTTCACCCTGACGGCAACGAATCGGTGTGCCTTTGACAACCCCGTCTGGGATATTATAGCCCTTTAAAAGATATACTTAAAAATATGTTCTATAATGTGAAAAAAAATCTATAGCCAACGGTTCAGCGGTTCAAGTTGAACTTAGATTTTACATAAAGCCTGTTGTTAATTGGAATATCTATCTTAAACATCAAACAAACCACACTTAAGTTATGGATAGAGTGATTAGATTATTTCGTCATTTACACGGGTTTGGAAAACTTACTTCATCCACAGACACGTTTGTGTATTTATCCTATATTTAAAGCTGTTATAATCTGTTCGTTAGCGTTAAGATAAGAAACTCTCACTGCATACTTGGTCTCATTTCACTATTTTGTTTATTTTCCTCGAAAACTACTTGACTCAGGATCTCACTCATAAATTGATGAGGAATTTCCAGCAAAAAAGAACAACCTCCAACCGATGCCACTAACTATAAGTTCCCAAATACCCTAACTAAAAGGTGGTCACTAAGACCCACTTATCTTTGCATCCTCTAGCTAGAGTATCTAAGTAGGTACTTAACTGTGTTATCGCTTAGTAAACTTACAAGTTTGCTCAAGCGGGAGCGGCACTTGGTATAGGACTCTCCTTTCATCAAACACATCAGTGGGTTCACTTAACATTCGTAAACAGTTAAAAAAACTGTTAAGTTATTATACCAGGATCCTGATAAGTAAGACATTTATTATTTACAGAAAATCTCAACTGATATCACATGTGCTAAGTAGGAACCTTCACTTGATTCTTTTGCGTGTATTATTTTATTTTACAAATAACATTTTAAATGGAGTCTTGATAAATTGTATGCTTCATTGTGCATTTCAGCTCAAGACTGAATCGATGATGATAAGTGCATCTTTGTAGTTTTGATAGTTTTAATCATTATCAGCCTGTCATAGTCCACTGCTAGACATAGGCCTCTTCCAAAGTGCGCCACAACTCCCGGTCCAGATAGTTCTAATAGGTATGATAGATTTTGATAGTGTTAATTACGAAAGAAACTCCCAGACTTAAAAACCAACAAAAAGTATTCAGGCCAGTTTATTCTAGGGCAGTTTTTGCACCTTGACAATATCATTCTAACTGCTTCTAGATGCAATGTTTGGACAGTACCGTTGGTTTATCTTCATGCTAAATTGCAATAACAGCACCCGCCAACTTGAAATTCGGTTCGCCACAAGAAAAATAATTATCTTACTAGGTCATTTTATCCATATTGGCATAGCAGATTCTCCTAGAAATTACTCCGTATTATCTCTAAATGCTCACGCATGTTAATATTATGTAAGTTGTTCTGACCATCAAGTGCGTGTAACGAGTAATGACAAATTGAGTCAAATATTTCGCTGCAGGGTTTTGGTTAGGTGGCTGTCAAACACTCGTGCATGAATGAACATGTCGGTTTGTATTGGTCTGGGCGTTTCTTTATGTATAATGTTGTTTCAAAAAAAGGTATTAAACGTTTACCAATTGTCTAGTATCCTTTGGGATACTTGGGTCTCGTTTACTTTGGTTCAAGCTCTGCTTAGTTTGAGGCTCGTCGTTTGAAAAAATGTTATTTAATTAGGTAGGTACAATAATTTATTCTTAATTTCTTAGCTACCGCTGATCGAATCCAATCCAAGTGTTTTAAAAACCACCGAAGACCTTAGTACAAGTGTAAGAAAACAATATTTCCATTTTATTTATCGGAAGGCACTTACAACCTTCAGCTATCTGTATCTTAATAGTTAAAAAAGGGGCAATGTAGGCGCGATAATAAAACAGCGGGTTACTAGAAGAAGTAATTAATTGCGGTTATTCATCAATCAAATAACAATGTACAGCTATCAGCACGCAGTGGAACCGCGCTCTGCGCTCCACCGAGCTGCATGGACGCCTGATGAATCACTTAGTGTTCCTAGATACGATTACATGGCAGTTGCAATACTTACTTATCGGGTTGCAAAAGACAACCGTCTTTTAACTTTACATAAACATCAGTTACAAAAAAGGGGGACTCTAACATCGCGTGTCGAACTGTTGTTTATGTACTGAAAGTACCGCCAAAAATGAAAAATGTTTTTAAAAATAAGTACATTGAGTACATTTTTTTAAAATATTTTTCATTTAAGATTCGAAAGTAAGTTAATTTTTAAACTAAAGTTACCAATCTGGCTATGCATCATCTTCATGTTCAGTGGTAGAGTCCCATTATTTGTGTTCAAACGTTTCGGTAACTCAAGTGAATGCGATGTGAGCAAGAAGTTAGAGCGGTGACCGTAACCGCTATTAGTTATTAAAAATCTTAAGTTACTATAAGTATTGCTTTTTATAACAATTTGTTTGTGTTTTCATAAGTGCATAAGAAGGCTTACCTTCATGAAATAATTGCCTGTGGGTTTGATTTTGAGTTTCGGCAATAATTGGGCTGGGCTCTTCAAACCTGATTTTATAAAATAATAAAACGGCCGCTAATTTTTAAGTATGCAACAAAAGGAAGAATATCTTCGACGTGTGAAAGCTCTCAATGGTGACTATTTAATTAGAACTTTTAAAACGCCATTGATTTAAAATTGAATATAAGAATACATAACGCCGACTGCAGTCTGCCGCGGCAAAAACGAAACCCAGCAGTTACTCCTGTAAAAAAGGTGTTCACATAATGCAGTGGTACCCAATAAATAACAAATTACAATGACAACGCTTGATTCGGTCCAGCGGCGCGGGCGCCGGCAAGCTCAGCGTGGACGGGCCTGCCGACACGCCTTCTCCGTTCATGCGTGCTGTCAATGTAATTGCTTTAATAACTAACCACTCATGGATGTAGAGCATACAACCATATCCAAAGATCGATAGATACACATAGGGAGGCGATCTACTAGGCTAATAAGGCCCAAGGGTGAGGGAGGTTGCTTAGATCCAATAAAATGCACGTACAAGTTGCGGATAGCTCTCCGGTGATGGAAAACACCGATAAACACAAGCAAAACTATGCGGTTACAGCGGGCCCATCCCTTACATTGGCGATAAAGTCCTTCTGATTACCCTGCGATAATTTCGTGTCAGGAATTTATGTTAAGTTAGATAGATTCATTTATTTACCATTGCTCATGTTGCACATTACGACTTCAATAGATCTATCTCAATAACATAACATGCCAATTATGGTATGGTCTCGAAGGAGCACATCATAGTGAAAAGTAACTGGACCATCACAATAAATAGGTATCATCCTTAAACGTTCTGTTATTTTAAAGGAATATAATAAAAATATTATGACAATTTCTTCTAAACTGCTAAGCACCAAATTCGCCGGAGACGATAGCCGTATCGTGCGTTGACCTTCAGACGCGAGGAGCGAGGTCGCCGACCCCAGCCACCCTTCCTAAGGGGTCGAGTTGAGGCAGGTGTGGGCCCCTTCAATTCGCGCGGAAGTAGGTCAAGAGGCAGACTGTCAGACCCCCAAAAACTTAGCGGGACGATAAGCTAAATAATTTAATTCGTGACTCGTGCAACTTTGCGTGATTATCTGATGTTGTTAATTAAAGCGGGTAAAAAGCAGGAAACTGTGACGTTCATGAATGTTAAACTAAATTTTACTTATTGTTCAGGGAATTGTTATCAAACCTGCTGAATTTTTAAGTAGGATTCAGAACTTCAAAACATTTCTTCGAACACTTGCCCGACCTAAGAATCGAATTCTGGCTGGTTTGTTTTGTTTTGTTGTTGTTGGTCTGGTTGGTTTTCAAGCCAACTCTTACTCGTACCTACTACTTGGGCACACGTTGGGACGATAGTTCTAAAACAACGCTATTACACCAGTGGTCGCGGGTTTTATCAACAGACTGTTCAAGTCTGTTTGTATGGGCTTGGGTGTACCTATCCTAAGTATATCAAGTAGTAGTAGTAAGTCTAGTTCCTATAGTACAAGCTTTGTTCAGTTTAGGGGGAAGAAGGCTCTATGTGGATTAATTTCCAAGGCTATTCAAAAATAAAAATAACAACTCAAAAACGATTTTAAACTACTGACAGGTGAATTCAGACTGCGAAGAATAACAATAACCTTGGATAGGTCGCACCCTCCATGCACTACACAGTTCAGGATGTAAATAAGCACAACCTGGCCGAGAGCTCTATTCAGGCCAGGTACACAGTCCACACCTACACAACGTCATAAAGGCCCAGTCTTCGCGTCCGGCGATACCGGGCATCGCGAGCACTCACAATGCCAGCCTCCACAAAGGAACCTCCACATAATGCTGGTAGATATTATTATGTTAATATTATACCTCCGCACTATAGAATACGGCCTACTCTACATTTGATGACGAGCCGTATTATGGGAGTGTCCAGCAAATTACATGAAGATTACAGCGTTTAGTGCAGATACCAGTAGCTACTTATTGCTATGCATATTTAAACATGAAAAGATACCTGATTGTATTGTGCTCATGCACAACTGACTGACTCTGACTGTCCCCATCATCATGAGAAAATAGAATTACCTGCATTCTCTTTGGTCAGGTTGCATATTACTAGAACCAAAAAGGTCTTAGATTAGATTAGATTCATTTATTTCTCATTATTAAAATAACATTATACATTACATTAATGTCCTATATAAGTGATTAATATTTAGATCGTCAATTAATATGAAATGATTAATACATAAAATATGATGTCAAATAATTATAAGACATGATACCTGTTTTTTTCCTGAAAATAGTAGTCTAAAGGTGATGCTTGAAAAAAGTTTGAAAGTGTCAGCGTCCAGTATGGTAGACAGGTATTACTCGATAATGACTTTATAAAGGTCATCGGTTCTTAAGGTTATGCTGCTTAGATAGCAAAAAGGTGCATACTCATATTTATTGATTCGCTTTATCTTTGCCGTCACTTTCATCGCGTTTAATTGCCGGTGCGAGTAATGAATTCGGTGCAAATGAGCCGCAAGCGCACTAATCGCGTAACTCGGCGCAACCGCGCGGATGTGGGCGGCGCGGGCGCAGGCAAAGCGTTGCATTATGCAGGAGGATGCGCGCGTGCACTAGACAAACCAAGCTTTTGACTTTATCTTTCACTTTGAACATAGGCTTTACATCAGAGCAAAGCAAGACAGATTAAACAAAAGAGCGCGCTGATATCAATCATAAAATTATCGGTTACTAAGATTTGTCTGCAAATTTTTACAACTAGTAAGAACAGCACCGTAAGAACTGCAACACTGACAAGTACAAAAAGGAATTTAATAAAAAAACTTGGTACACAACAATGCAATGTCTATAAAAAAATCTAGGGCCAGAAAAAGCTCAAACCGCATCCGTTGCAGAACATGATGCAGGTGCCAACTCAACCATCAGCCAGCTATACTTCTTAGTCAATTGTGAAAAAATATGTATATTGAAAGCCCTGACCTGAATAATAATGACACAGAACTCCAGAAATTGCCAAGTAGCCACGAAGGTAGCCCACTTATTTCCCGCCTAAAAAGGATTTCCTGGACACTTGCCGGTTTCGGCAACGCTAGAATTCCTAAATTACACGAATGATCCTATTAAAGAGTATTAACTCCATTCTTTGCAGAATTGGCTAAGTATATGCTATTATTCGCGTTCACAAAACCTGTCATGTACAGTCAACAGCACATTAGGTTACCCCATTTCCGTTTTGTCTCTTGCTCTTGCCAAATGACATTTCTTTGCAATAGAGCAAGGAGGACTGACCGGAAATGGGTATGGACCGTGATGTGCCGGCCACCGTACACATCTATCTGTATGCTAGTTTATAAAGATAATCCATAGACCACGATAAGTTTTTCCAATTTTTCTGGAATGTGCTAGAAACAGACACCAACTTGATGAATCTAATGGGAAATTAAGTATAGGTTTAGCGTATGCGCCAATAGCGGATGATAGTTCAGATCCTGTTTCATCAACAACAATCAATATCTTAAAATGAACTTGAGGAAGAAATCGAAACACTGCACCTTGCAGTCTGCCAGTTCGAACTGGCTAAGTCATAAAAGTGGACTTGAGCCGCATTGTAAGTACTTAATATTCTTCCAATATCGGTTAGTAGCGACTATTATCGTTTCTTAGACTCGGGGTATCGTGGCGTCAAATGATTTGCACACAATGAGGTCGGAAAAACGAGCGGTGAAGCAATACGAATTAGGTGTGAGTCGTCGACAGACAGGCTTTCTCACCACCACAATCGGCTCGAACTTGCAAAAACATCATAATTGTCAATGGAAGTGACGGTATTTTCGCTGATTATTACGTTGTAGACACGTGAATTGAACAGAATGTTACGTAAATTTAGCACATGCGTATATTACCTATAGTAAAAAGTATCTGGAGGCCTACAGTTCATTGTATAGTTTACATTATAATGTTTCGTAAGACAACAAAAGTCAATAAAAAAGAGTTATTTTATCTAAAACTACCAGCCGCCCGCCACTTCGTCCGCGTGGACTTAGCTGTATGGGAAAAAAGATTTTCCCGATTTAAATAAGATTTCCCTGCTTTTCCGTTGAAATTTTCCTGAATTTTCTATGCTACAAACCTCACGGAGCCCAAGACCTTTCCAACGAATGCAAAACCGTGGAAATCGGTTCGTGCGTACTGGGTTAAAGCGTCAGGAAGGAAAACCCGACTTATACTTATACTGCTATTTAGCTACCTATGGTTTTAACGGACTCTTGGGTTAGTGGTGACTGGTGAGGGCTAAAAAAATAATGGTAGGCAAAACATAAGAGTATGTTATTAATTTAATTTAGTAAATGCAATGGAATTACCATTTACGCCTTCAGTGGAATATTAAACAACCTTTGAACGATCCACAACATTAACGATTTGTCCCGAGAGAAGTTAGAACTTGCCGATACTGATTGTATCGATAATCACGCCAGAAGCACCAATTTAGGCAGAATATCTCCCCAAATCTGCGCGACTGAAGTAATCAGGCATCCAAATGAGCAGCACCTTGCTTGGAAGACGTTCGTGTCACCTATCACAGCGGTCATCGCAGCTCACCCCGAGAATGTTCTCGATACGATCAGCCCCGTAAAACTTCGGTCGTAATAGACATGAGTCATGTTTCGCCAAGGCCGAATGTGGGCGTTTGAATGTGAAACCTGAAACGTAGCTATTGTTGACCTTCAAGGCAGCAGGTCAAGTGATTTAGGTGATTTTTGGTAGGAATTTACTTAAAGAAATAGAATTACCCCTTTGCGTGATTCTAGGACATTGGTCTCTAGAAAGGGGGAATAGTGAACATTACATGCAAACGTAGTAGCGTAGGACGCCCACCCACTAACTGGACAATTGCCCTGTTAAAGGTTGTGGGATTACTATTATGCTACTAATCGGTAATCGTTAAATAAGGTACGGTTGGTTTGCAATATAATATAAAGTCAAGTAAACACATAGTGGGAATAGTAAAAGCTTCAGAGTTCTGACATAGGAGACATTGTGGTCATTTGGCATGAATGGTCAGAATGGAAATCGCAGCAATGATCGATTTGTTACTATGCTAAGATCAGTGCCTGAACCATTGGTATATGATTTGCAGAAAGGCATTCTTGTGCATAATGGTCGGGTTGTGCGAAATGTCCTTCAAAATTCCAAATTGTAGGCCTACCTAACAGTTCAGAAACAAGAACTTAGTCAGAGCTGTTCGCATGCTGGGATCAATTCGGGGCATCCAGCTTCGCAGCCGCTCAATTAGACGAATTGTTGTTTACGCGGTTCCCGCAGGGCGGTCGGTGACACATCACAACAGATGGCCGCCTTTTAGATTTGGCGATTAGAAATGCGAGACGTTGAACTTTAATTATGGACTCTACAATTCTATCCATATGGGCCAAGAGAAAACGATTGGTTAAAGTTCTGATCGTCGCTATCTTCGACGCACTAAGTGATACCAGTCACAGTTAGTTTCATAACCATACGGACATCGATATAATTAGGTGCTCGTAGATCGTCATGTTCACATCCTTTGACAAGAAGATTTTTATCAAGGTACCGTTGCGGCGCAGTTTCAGCTTAACTTTTCAAATCAGTGTATCTGGTTAATCCACATACATACAAAGTGCACAGCAAATCATTCCATGAAAGTAAAAACAGTCGCGTGCACTAAACCAACGCTAAGCCGTTGCTGCAGACATCACGCGAGGCTGTTTGCTCGTCAGTCCAACATTGTGCTGGTTATGGTCTCGATCCTGACAGATCTTAAATCAAGATAATCTGTTCTATAAACATATAGGTAGGTATTCGGCAGGTAAAATCGAGAGAACAAAAGAAGATATAAACGGTGTCATTTTGTGTTTCTTCTTTGTTTGGCCAGTAGTTTAATAGGTAGGTACTTCATTGAGCATGATCATTAATTTGGTGATACCTAACTATGTTCTTCAGTCTCTGGGAACCATTGTTGGTCCCCTCATGCTTTGTGGGGGTCCGGTGCCCACCGTCATGGTGTCAGCTGTTCCAGATATTGTCTATGGCTGTGTTAGTGTCTGACTGACTGTCAGACACTAACTAGGTATCTACACGATCTAAACCTTAAGCGCTAATGCGACAGCAGCACCAGTTTAGTACTCGACAGAGTACCGTACACTTTTGGAACTCATTGGTAGCTGGTGTTTGGCTAGCTAGCTGTAAGACCCAAGATTCGCCATTGATCGTGTTGCTGATAACACAAAAGTTACCCACAATATTTCCAGCTCGAGTCCTTGAATCTTATATAGCTATAAAATTACATCGTAAACAATATACCTTATAGCTTCTTAAGTAAGTATTGCAGAGAAGTAGTGTTCCGATGCAGTAACGGGTGCACAGGGCTGTCCTCTGTGCGCACCGGAGCGCGCCGACAATGCTCGCTATTACCTCGTTATTACGGACCTAGCGGCGACAATCGATTTTGTTTACCTCTAATAACACGTTCAATATTTTTTGTGCAGTTGGAGTAAAAACGCCAAGTATCGTAAGTAGATATCAAGGCAATGAACGTACCTTTTACAAATTACAAGGTAATTTTATGCGTATTGTCGTAACGTACTAATTCCAAGTGTCGACTTCAGCATCCGCTAAATCGTGGAGTGATTCAAAGTTTCAAAACATTTTCATGAACATTTTGGGAAAATTCTGCGTGAGAAAAAGGCGTTCGCCGTGTGCGTGTTAACTTTGAGTTTTTACTAACTTATTCAAGGATTGCGAAGACAAGTTTATTAGAAATAAATTTTTCTTCTAATCCTAAATGTTCTAATCATAATGATACCGATATATCTCGCATCTATAGTGCCGTGAAAATGCTAAGTATTTCTTACACAGTAGATAAACGATGATGTTATTTAACGAAACAATTCACCTGCCGATTTAATTGAGTAATTAATGTATTTTCAAGCCCTGTAATATTAACCTTAGCCTTGCCCAAGGTAAAGTATTGGTTCTTAGTTATTGTTATTGTAATAATTATGAGCCAATCGTAAATGCAATTATCCTCGATTCAGTCTTCATTTGAGAACAATAGATATGTGCTAACTACCTGCGTAATCATTGATCGAGACCTGAAAATACTGAATGCCCTAACTACGATATACCTACTACTACATACATAATCGTCTGTAAAAACGCAACAGATTGGTCCAGTTAATAGGTACTTTTGTTAGAGCGAAGTATTTTTTTCAGTACATAAATATTATGTTTTATTTATTAACTACGCAAATATCATCGCTGAATTTAAGCTGTTTTCATAGTTGTAAATTTACGACAAGCCTGAGATAATTATATGTCATAATAACAAAATTTACGGTGTAGTTTTTGAATTAAAATTTACTCATAGTTTTACACCAAAAAAAACCCTAGTTTCCTTTCACCCTGGCAAACAATATGAAACAAACCAAGGTAAACAGCGAACTATACAAATACAAATCTCAGTCTTTCTTCGCAATAACAAATCTAGATATCTACTTACAAAGCAGCCGGCTTCGGCGGTCGATGATTTTCGCACGCGTTGCGATCGCCACCCCACAAAAATCCGAATTTGTCTCACCAGCACCTATCACTTATTATTCAAAAGCCATCGAGGTTACACTAGGTTTTTTTTTATTTTCGACGAACAGCGAAATGTCCGTCTGTCGCGAAGTGCGTGTCGACTCGTAAGTGAGCTCGCAAAGCCGTCGGCACGCATGCGTCCTACGCCGCGTCCGCACAACTACTGCCGCGCCATTACTGGCGTCCGACGGGGCGCTTTCGCTATCTGTGCTTACGGAGGGCGGGAAATAAACAACCGCTTTTGGATTTTTATAATTTTATTACAAAATCTACACAATTAAATTGAATACAACAAAATTAACACTGGTTTTGGAAGTCTTAGACCTGCTTTTTGACAATAACAAAATTATAAAATATAATTACAAAAACATAAGACTTATAACAACAAATCACAATGTCAGTGTATCAGTCGGCAATTACCACGATTTTTGGATGAATTACAAATTAGAAAAACTTAAAAGTAAATAAGCTTACATTATTATGAATGACACATTTAATGCTTGTTTTTAGTTATCAGATGGTGAAAATGATTGTACTTTACCAAAAATTAATTACTTACTATATTCCTAATTAAATAAACAAACTAAAATCTGCAAACTTTGCAATTCATTGAAAAGTTTTGTTGTAAGGATAAACAAAGTTAAAATTAAGACTTAAATGTTATTGTACAAAAACTTACGAACTATGCTATTTCATAATACTCATCGTCCACACATCTCATTCAGACTTCCTTTTATGAAATTCATCTAGCACAAGCATGTCCTACCCAAATTAGAACCAGTGTAGTATCAGTTTTTGTTGTTCGTATAGGTAGCATACAAAATTTGAGATTCAAAGCATTTTTAGTCACTGAATGGAATATTTGAGGTTAGTGTAACTTTTAATTATCTTTATCCTATTTCCGAACTATAGCATCTGTAATCAATATCATGAAAATATGGATGAATAAAATGGTTGTAAAAATAATATTGGTGATGATGATAATGATGACGATAATATTGATGCAAATGCTGTTCAGAAATTATTACGAATGTTCAAGTACGTATGTAAGGGCAGAATACTTCCATACGATCATCTTTCGTAAACTTTCATCCGTCATTTGATAAAAAGCGATAACCAAAAAAAAAATCTTATACTAAATTACAACTAGCAGTCTGACTGAATTCATCGAATGGTGAGTTCAAATATGCGGACAGTGCGCGCTACTCCAAATCGCTCGACACTTTGAGTTGAATAATGAGTTAATAACTTCTTCTTTCGTTTCAATGGCATCAACCTAGACTAAGTAGTTCGTCGCCATATTCAGATTACTCATGTGCAGGTTTTGGGGCACACCGGGTAATCGAGGAGGCAAACCATAGTCTAAGGGGTCTACGCCGCAGTCACGCGCGGCTTGTACTCCATCTCTTAACCAACACTTTACTAGGTTTTGTCTACAGAGGCCAACCCAAGGCAAAATCGACCCGAGGAGTATATTCAGTGACATCCAGCTTGGCCACGCCTAGCCACTTTAGTTTCATATTCAGAAGTATCCGTTGTTATTTATCAATCTGGTATTATTGGCCTGATATTTTCGAATCGAGAAGGGTCTCGATTATTCAATAATCAACATTAAAAAACATTATTCAATTAATTTTAATGAACCTGATTTGATGCTGACTTGAAATGCGTTAAGTTTTTACTTAAGATCCAATTATGGCTTTAATAGGCATGATGACTGTATTTTTTTTTTGTTTATTATCGAAAGACCTTACATTTATGTAAACAATCCTCAAAGAATCACTTCATCTGGATCAATACCACCAGAGATATCACAATTTGAAATGCACATTTTTGGACTTGCCCAAAAACGCTCCATACAAAAGTGACAGCGATAGTGACGTCACTGTCGCTTTTGTATGGAGCGTTTTTGGGCAAGTCCAAAAAATGTGCATTTCAAATTGTGATATCTCTGGTGGTATTGATCCAGATGAAGTGATTCTTTGAGGATTGTTTACATAAATGTAAGGTCTTTCGATAATAAACAAAAAAAAAATACAGTCATCATGCCTATTATTATCAGTTTTCATAATCGCATAGATGGAATAGGTCCTGTCGAGCGAGTTCAGAATAGCCCCCACATCCGCGTGCGTCAGCGAAGCCTGTTGGAATGGCGGCGTTGCTCGACGACTTTACTAACACTAACTTACAGCTAAATTCAAAGGCTGGCCTCTACTAGTATCAACAACAATCGATTTCAATCATAATAATTTATTTGCTTAAAACATTGGGATGGAACTCTGTTTTGAATTGCGTGGGTTTGTTCTTGCACTTGATATCGATATCTTGTCATATCGGTGAGACTAGTGGATGCCAGCTAAAACATATTTCTTGTTCTTTGACCCTCCCTTTTGTTATTCGTTTCCGTCCGAAGTAGAGCACTTACGATAGCAAGATATATGCCAATCTACAGATGATTCAGAGCACACAGGAAACGCCATAGACAAATATTAATGTGCAAACAACCGCACTGATTTTGCGCACCCAAGTATTAACTGTTATTTAAAATTGGGTGTGTTCACTTAAAAACTTGATATTGTTTATGAGTAAGTAAATGTAGTTTTTGTCCTTTATTATGTGAATTGTTTTAAAATAGCCAATTCTCAAAATAACAGTTCATGGTGGCCACTCACAGCACAGAAAGATGACATCTGACAGTGAGTGGTTGTAGTTGCTAATTTTTTCAATGGCGATACCAGTAGTCAAATGTGTGGGTGTATTATTATATCTTTACCTGAATATCTACGAAAAACTTTTACATGGGTTATTGAAGAGTGGACACACAACCAGGTCGCAGGTTCGCAGGGATCAGGCTTAGTGTTCACACTTCACCGCGCAAGCGATCTTACAGCTTCAAGATATTACAAGGAAGTTACTTTGGCTACAGACTTTGCAAGAAGCACCTCTATAGCATTTCCTCATTTGAGCTACTCATAACCAATACCTACGCCTACCAATCACCACATACAATCAAGAGGGTCTCTCGCAAAATCAGGCTCTCGTACCTGAAATACCTTGCCAACTTCAATGGGTGTGATAATTCTAAGCCGACATAGGCGCATCCCCGCGCTGCCCAGTGGCGAGGCATTCGTAGCCGTACTTCAGGATGTAGTGGAAGCGCGAGTCCGACACCAGGTCAGATAGCGATGGCGCTGTGAGGATGTCTTCGACGGCCGGCAGGACCAGCTCCAGGTCTCCACCTGGGTAACAAAAACTTCAGTCAAATTGGAATGCAGCTGCAGTAATTCAAGTGGGGTTTTTGGCTATCGTCGCTTTTTCTGCCAGCTTCATATTGACGCTAAGCTATCAAGTCACGTTTCTTCCCAGTTTTTTTTACTACATTTTGTATTCAGATATGCACTGGTCTACCCTCTGGTAGACCAGAGCATATCCAAGTCTCTACTTGGATAGATATAACCCATCGAAACTAACTACTTTGTTGTCCGGTAAATGTTTTTAGAGGCAGAGAGAAGCGATTCTCCGATGTGGAAATATTCCATATGGTTTTGAACCATCATTTACCCATCCAATGTGGGGTATAAAACAATTGCATTCCCTGTGTAGCATACGATTTGTGATAGGCGGTGCTTTTGATTGAATTTTACTTCAATCTGTAGGAGGTCTGATTGGTTGCCCACGACAATATTAATGGCGGAATCAGTAGGTATCATAATCAACTAACCACTTTCAGAAAGAAGCTTTTCAACTATGATATCATGCAAATCATAATTGCTAGTACATAGTAGTGTTTACAAATGTTATTTTAAGTATTCTTATTCGTTTGTTTTTGAAAACGATAATCGATCAAAACAGCTTAGTCTATTGATTAATTATCCAAAGGGATATAGCTAAGTCGGTTAACGTGCTGTGTCCCGACAAAGATAAAACTAGTCAGTCGGTGTGACCCAAGGGCGGAATGGTGCAAACGTTAATCCGTTCTCATTTATCCCTGATAGACCTACATCTATCGATGATAATACCAAAACAATGGAGACGGATTAAAAATAATGAAGTCAAACTTGTCTAGTACTGAACTGTCTCCGGGACTTTATTGGCAACCACAAACTTTGTTTGAAATTTATCTATTTTTCAAGAAAAAAAAAATGCATATTTAACATGTTTTTTAAAAATCAGGGGAATAACGTATCCTATCGTTAAACGATTACTAATGTGTTTAAACAGAGGTACACCTTTTTTAGAGATATCATTTAGTTTCAGTTTGCAGGAACCATGCAAACTGACATCTTGAATAACGAGTCGTTCGAAGTGTATAGAGACAGCAGACACATTCTTCGCGTTGCGTTGCGTCGTTTCACATATACTTTTAATAACATGCGTTGCTTCGTCACATAAAACGTTTAAATGGATCGGAGGATAATGCTGTGCTACGCAACGCAATGAGGTCCTTAGACCTTAGAGTGAATTCGGGATTTTTTGGAATATAATATCTTGCCTGGGCTATGTACCGCCTCCTGTGATGTGATGTGAGTGAGTAGGCCGTAGTAGCCTGCTCACGATCTCAAAATACATAGTATGGGGGGGAATGACGATTAACGGACTTTATGACTGCTGTCCTTATTCGATTCAAGGTTTCCTCATAAGCCATAGACAAAAACCTAACTAAGAGTTTTGACCCCTGCAAACTATGTCCTACTATGACTTAAAACGAAACCAAACCAAACAATACTAGTAGTAGTCATTGGTCATCGGTTGTGAGTAACGATTTCGTTGACAAGATAAGCCTAATTGATCGATCAATAGGATTTGTAGAAGTTTTTGTCGGAAGAGTTAATACCCTTCCATTGTACTACACAAATTTAATCCACTAGTTATCGGATTCACAGCTTTTAACCTTATCTTTCGGCAAAGGCTGACAGCACGGGCTCTTTGTAAATCCAAGAATGAAGGATGAGCCATTTTGTTTTGAGCTGAACAATGATTTCATGGGCGAAAGATTCAGATAATATACATATTTTTTGTGTGTCATGATGTTACACACTTAAGTGAATTTAAGAGGCCCTTCATTCATTCTTCAGAATTTTCTGAATTTTGGAGAATCTTTATAAACGACATAGCAAGGAGACTCAAAAAAGCATGAAGATCATTTCTGGTAATTCGTTCAAGTAGGCACGGTGATCCGAATATTGACCTAGAGACAAATGCTCGAAGAAGTCAAGACGTAAACTCTGACCTAAACGAAAACTGCATTCTCAGACGTTTAGGTTCCTCCCTACACGAAACAATTTCGTAATATTTGCGGCAGTAACGTTCTTACCTGTTACTTGTATCTACATTTTGACAGTTGACAGTATGACAATGTCTTTGAAAATTAAATTTTATGCAATGCTAAAAGGGTTCAAGTGATCTGTCAGGCTCATAACTCAAGCCACTGCCCATACCAAGTACAATTTCCAATAAATAGCACAGACATCTTCTGTTAAAATGTACTTCTTAGATTAGTTGGGACTGTGAGAAAGGTACTGGCAGAATAGTTGCCATCTTATTTTCAAATTTATGTCACGGTAATAGAGTTTAAAAACAATAAAATATGCCATTATGTACTGTTTTAAAAAAGTCAAATATTGTCACAGTTGGACTGTGAGTAGATGCTCACCCATAAGATGCACGAGGTCGATGAGCTTGAAGAAGATCTTCCCTTGCAGCTCGTCGGCCGGCGCCTCCACGCTCACGTGCGGCCATGCGTCGCGGTCGCGCCGGATGCACGCGCACCACACCTAGGACCAACCACATCATCATCATCATCATTGGCAACTAGCCTTCGGTAACTCCTGAGTTCATAAACATAACATAAACGGCCTTTATACGTCCCACTGCTGGGCACAGGCCTCACCTCAACTATGAGGTGGAAACGAGCCACACTCCAACATGCGGGCTCAGTTCGGATTGCTGGAGGGGAGCATGGTTAGTGAGCAACCTTATGACAGATGTGATCAAGCTGCCCTAAGGCCTCTGACTAGGCTTAACGACTGACATCTGGCGACGTCAACCGGGACCAACTGCCTAACGTGCCTTCCAAAGCACGGAGATGCCCGAAATACACATCACTAAATTTCGGTCGGGGTGGTCACCCATCCCATTTCCGACCCGGCGTGTGTTGCTTTACAACAGCGATCGTCGTCGATTACAGTCACAACCTCACTCCTGACCTCAACTCCTGATTGATTCATTCAAAAGATGTAAAGTCGCGGAATGAAAAGGTTAACCAGTTTTCAAACACATTTATTTACGCGTTGCAAGCACATGTTACCTTTTTAACAGAGTAACAGGCTAGAGTATGTCGCTAAGTATGCTTTATTGTCTGACAGTAAAACTGAAATTCGATTAGACGTATGTTCCTTCACGATTGACAGTTGAACCAATTGATCTTGACAATGTCATCATTGAGCAAACAAAAACAAATCTTAGGGTGGTCAAACCTTTCATTCCCCGACTGTACATACATCCGTACAAAAACAGATTCACTTTTTAAATCCCATGATTCTCAAACACATCTTTGAATCGTTTATATTCCGTTCCAAAATGAACCATGGCATGAGACATCTAAACTTCAATTCGCAAAGAGACGCTTCAAAAGATTTGGGCTGAGACATCTATTGCGGGATTACTCGAAACGAAAAGGAACAGAAGATGATTAGAACATACGCGCATGCGTGCGTATATAGATAAAGATCAAAATGCCTAATTGATATATTTGGGGTTGCCATCTAACACGATGTTTTGCAATAAAATTTATCTTAGATTCACGGATGTACTTGGGATTTAAAGATTTAAAAGAGTGATGTAAATCTGTAGACTGAAAAGATTTATAAATCTTTGTTGCGACAGAAGATGTATTTCGCAGAGTCAGCACGGATAGGTTATTTTGTGAGTACATCATCTTGAACATTCATATGCATGATATGGTCATTGTCTGAGAAAAAACTTGAGAAACACCCACCAGATACACACATCCGGTGGGTGTTTCTCAAGTATGTATTTACAAAAAAAAGGTTTAAGGACGTTTGTCCGTTGTTCGGTATTACAAACTGTGCTTAGTTTGGGACTAGGCTGTACAACATAGGTGAAGCTGTATTTTTTTGAATACAATCCATTTGTCCGTGACTCCTATGGTTAGTTTGTGATTTTGTCTAATATTGTACAGTTTATTGAATAATGGAAAAAACAGTTAAGTTTAAATAATTGTAATAATACACATGTTTACCTTCAAACGCAAGTCGTCGCGTCGCTCCATGTCCGGGATGCAGTCGGTGAGATCCAGCGCTTTCTTGAAGTCGTACTCCGTTAGCGTTTTACTGTCAGATTCGATGTACATCTACACAAACAAAACATTTATGAGTATAGGAAGCATATAATTATAATTTAATCTAAACAGCTGCTTAAACCGCTCGAAGGCGTCATAGAAAAAGGAGGATAAAATATTTTAACGTTATTAAAACAGAGCTAAAGTTTTTTTTGTATTTGATGTAGCAACTTAAAATCACAATAATGGCCTATTTACATTTATGCATTTTTTTATACTTCAGTGAAAGTTAAACATTGGAGTATGAATTAAAAAAACGTTTGGGTTGGAATTTGTTGATTTATGAACGCATCTTTTTCAAAGAAATGTATCCAAAAAACACAATGGCGGTTTTTACTGTAACCTCACCTTTCGCTAGAGCTTAACTTTTGCCACTATCACTAAGTATTGCCTTGTTAAAATTGGTTGTTTGGTTAAAAAACGTCTTAAAGCGGGTAGGTTATTTATTTATTTATTTTCTTTATTGGGGAAACAAACAGCCTTAAATAACACATGGGTTTAACTTAAATTAGCGAATACATTGGCATTTAAAGTTTCCACTGCTAATTACTACATTTTAAGTTGTTAAGAAGAAACAAAATCAAAAGGTTCAGGTGAAAAAACCAGCACCAGTTACCTGCACCAGTTCCTCCGGCGCGTAGACCCTTGAGTCGGCCTCGTCTAACCCGAAGTGCAGGCGCAAGTCGCGCGGGAGCGCCGCGTGCTGAGTGCCTAGAGCCAGGCTACGCTCTACCAGGCGCTTCGTCGGGTATAGGTAGTCGGTGTCTTTGTCCTCCGGGGCCACGATCAGGCACAGCTTGGCTAGGCCTACCTAGCCTACCTAGGCTGCGGTCTGGAGCTGGTAGGTTACCTGCACGAGTTCCTCCGGCGCGTAGACCCTGGAGTCGGCCTCGTCTAACCCGAAGTGCAGGCGCAAGTCGCGCGGGAGCGCCGCGTGCTGAGTGCCTAGAGCCAGGCTACGTTCTACCAGCCGCTTCGTCGGGGATAGATAGTCGGTGTCTTTGTCCTCCGGAGCTACGATCAGGCACAGCTTGGCTAGGGAGGCTGCTAGTTACCTGCACGAGTTCCTCCGGCGCGTAGACCCTGGAGCTGGGCTCACCTTTTTGTCAGAACTTCCCTTTTGCCACTATCATTGCCTTGTTAAAATTGGTTATTTGGTAAAAAAACGTCTAAAAGCGGGTAGGTTACCTGCACGAGTTCCTCCGGCGCGTAAACCCTGGAGTCGGCCTCGTCTAACCCGAAGTGCAGGCGCAGGTCGCGCGGGAGCGCCGCGTGGTGAGTGCCTAGAGCCAGGCTACGTTCCACGAGCCGCTTCGTAGGGGATAGGTAGTCGGTGTCTTTGTCCTCCGGGGCTACGATCAGGCACAGCTTGGCTAGGGAGGCTGCTAGTTACCTGCACGAGTTCCTCCGGCGCGTAGACCCTGGAGTCAGCCTCGTCGAGTCCAAAGTGCAGGCGCAGATCGCGCGGAAGCGCCGCATGCTGAGTGCCTAGAGCCAGGCTACGTTCCACGAGCCGCTTCGTAGGGGATAGGTAGTCGGTGTCTTTGTCCTCCGGGGCTACGATCAGGCACAGCTTGGCTAGGGAGGCTGCTAGTTACCTGCACGAGTTCCTCCGGCGCGTAGACCCTGGAGTCAGCCTCGTCGAGTCCAAAGTGCAGGCGCAGATCGCGCGGGAGCGCCGCGTGCTGCGTGCCTAGAGCCAGGCTACGTTCTACCAGCCGCTTCGTAGGGGATAGGTAGTCGGTGTCTTTGTCCTCTGGGGCTACGATCAGACACAGCTTGGCGAGGGAGGCTGCGGTCTGGAGCGGGTAGTTACCTGCACGAGCTCCTCCGGCGCGTAGACCCTGGAGTCGGCCTCGTCTAACCCAAAGTGCAGACGCAAGTCGCGCGGGAGCGCTGCGTGCTGAGTGCCTAGAGCCAGGCTACGTTCCACCAGGCGCTTCGTAGGGGATAGATAGTCGGTGTCTTTGTCCTCCGGGGCTACGATCAGGCACAGCTTGGCGAGGGAGGCCGCGGTCTGGGACAACGTTTTTATGGTTAGTTTACAAGTTTTTTTAAGTGGGCGTGGCAGGCCAAAACCTTTCTATCAAATCCGTAATGTTCATAGTAATTTATGAGAAATATTGACACATGCGCAAAGGAGTATCGAGATCTATTTTGACAAAAACTAAAACAGCACACTCAAATGTTTTAAATATTTTTTCTCATGACTGGAACCGCATCAGTTGGTTTGGAGAAAAAGCCGCCAGGTTCGATCCCTAGCCCGGAAAATCAAAAATTAGAGTACTCAATTTAGTTTTTTGTCAAAATCGGCCTCGAAATTCCTTAGAAACCTTTCTAGTCTATACAGGGTGTTTCTTTTAAAGTGTCAAGCCGGCGCGAGCTGATAGTAGGGTACCATACCTATCGATCTAACCCCCATGTATGTTAATTAATCAAAACCCTTCAGGTTATGGGCCCAGGATGTGAAATACAAACAATTTCGTGAATAATTATGTGCATTTGCAGTGGTAAAAGTGAAAACAGTTTTCGCAATTGTTTTTAGTTGCTTGTTGTTTTTGGAGTTGAAAAAACTTCGTTATGGCTGCATCTATAAGAATTGATCAGCTTACTGCCGACAATTATGATACCTGGAAGATACATATGCGAGCTATTTTGAAGAAAAATGATTTGTGGGAATATGTATCGGGAACATTACCTAAGCCAATCTCAGTGGATCCTAAGTACGCAGAATGGATCAAAATGGACGGAAAAGCGGAATCAGACATATTATTGGCGGTCAGCCCAAGTGAGTTGGCTGCATTGGATGGTTTAGGAAGTTCCAAAGCTATATGGGACAAACTGCAGTCTATGTATCAGTCAAGTGGGCCTGCCAGGAAAGCCTCCTTACTAAAGAAGCTTGTTTTGACTCGTATGCAGGAAGATGATGACCTGCGTAAGCACATCACAGATTTCTTTGATGCTGTAAAGAAACTAAAAGAAATTGGTTTGATAGTTATAGACGAACTATTGGCCATACTTCTCTTGTACAGTTTGCCAGACTCGTTTGCCATGTTTAGAACGGCAATGGAATCTCGAGATGATTTGCCTTCAACAGAAACACTTAAGGTGAAGATTATCGAAGATTATGAAGGTCGTAAATCTAAGGCGGTTGACCAAGGGGCCATGTTCGTCAAACGTATCAATAGGAATGCCTACCAGAAGAAGAATTATGACAACCGTGACAGTAAAAGTTACATCGAGTGTTACCGGTGTGGTCGTCGTGGGCATTTGGCGAAAGAGTGCAGAGTCAAAAATATCAGTGGCGGTAAACAAAGGCAAAGTGCACAACAAGCGGAGCGGAATAATAATAATGAGCGGAAGACAACGATGTTGATGAGCACCACCGAAGAGGTGATGATGGGTGAGCAAATTAATCCTATTTGGTGTATTGACAGTGGGTGCACAAGTCATATGTGTAATCAGAAGCAGATGATTGAGAATTTCACACAGCTGGACTCTGAACTAAACTTAGCTACTAATAGTCAGAGAACACAAATTACCGGAACGGGTAAAGTCAGCATTTCAGTCGATACTGGCAGTGAAAAACGCCAGATAGACGTAGAAAAAGTGTTCTATGTATCAGAGCTACGAACTAACTTACTATCTGTAGCAAAAATGACAGATCGTGGGTTCGAAGTTCGTTTTAGAAAGAATGACGCAATTGTGATTGATGAAAATGAGAAGATTCATATGCGTGCTGACCGTGTCGGTAACTTGTATAATGTGCGGATGAGTCAGGATACTGTCAATATTGCTGCGACCATGGAAAATTCTTTGGACATCTGGCATCAGCGCCTTGGACATCTTAACGAACGTGATTTGAAAGCTATGGCAAAGAGTGGCTTAGCACATGGCCTAAAATTCAAGGACAGTGAAAAATTGTCTGAGTGTGAGATTTGCATCAGCGAAAAACAAACTTGCACGCCTTTCCCAAAGAGTAGTGAAGATCGCACAAGCGAGTTACTAGAAATAGTACATACGGATGTCTGTGGCCCGATGAGGCATGTGTCATATGGTGGTAAAAAGTATTTTGTTACTTTCATTGACGACAAATCAAGATGGTGTGAAGTCTACTTTATAGCTAACAAAAGCGATGTTTTAAACGTATTCAAGACATATAAAGCGTACGCTGAGAAATTTACTGGTAAGAAGATTAAAAATCTTCAGTCTGATAACGGACGAGAGTATGTCAACAATGAGTTCGACGAGTTCTTGAAGAGAGAAGGTATTAGAAGGAGACTAACAGTGCCTTACACACCCCAGCAAAATGGGATCGCAGAGAGGAAAAACCGGACTTTGGTTGAGATGGCGCGTTGTATGATGAGACAAGCAGGAAGTCCTCCTTCGTTTTGGGCAGAAGCAGTGAATACTGCGAATTATGTGAGAAACAGGTGCCCAACTACACCTTTGGATGGGAATATACCTTTACATTATGGAAAGGAAAGATACCTACTGTAATGTATATGCAAGTGTTTGGATCGAAAGTCTATTACAAGGACAAAGGAACACAGAAGGGCAAATTTGAGTCGAATTCTAATTTAGGAATATTCGTGGGTTATGATACCCAATCGAAAGCATACAGGATTCATGATGCTAGTACAAGGAAAATTGTGGTGACACGAGATGTCAAATTTATCAATGAAAGTGCATTCAGCCAGGAATATAATGAGATACTTGATAAAAAAGAAAATACTAATGATAAACAAATAAATATAGAATTCCAAACACCAGAATCTGAAAAAGAGAAGATATATGAAGATAGAGAGAATATACATTTACATAGAAAAAGAAACTCAACAGTTTCGTGGGAAAGATTAATAGAATCACCTAAAAGAGGTAGAGGAAGACCGCGTTTAGTACGTACTGGTTTGGCGGGAAGGCCGCGGAAGGAATATAATTTAGCAAGAGATAGTTCAGATAGTGAGAATGAATCGGAAGATGAAGAATCAAATGAACAGATGATAGCAAAGATGGCTAGCATAGATCCGATGACATGGAATGAAATAGAGAAAACCGGTGACGTTGATTTGTGGAAGAGTGCTCTAGAAGATGAATACTTAGCACAGATAAAAAATAAGACGTGGGAAATAGTACCGAGACCAAAACAAAGGAAAGTTATTGGAAGCAGATTTGTATTTCGTACTAAAACTACTGGTAAGAAAGTACGACTCGTTGCGAAGGGATGCTCGCAACGGCCAGGGGAGGATTTTCATGAAACATCATCTCCTGTTGTGAGATCTTCCTCGATAAGATTGTTAGCTGCGGTATCGGCCGAGTTAGGTCTCGAGATCCACCAAATGGATGTAGTAACTGCTTACCTGAACGGTTCACTTGATGAAGAGGTCTACATGGAAATACCGGAGCAGCTAAGCGATGTGTTAGATAGAGTACTCGCAAACCAAAAGATTGGTAAACAGAAGAAGATTATAAAAGATAAACATATAATTGAAACAGCTAAACGCTGGAATCAAGCACTGAGTGAATGTGATGATGGTGTGTGTTTGTTAAAGAAATCTTTGTATGGTTTGCGTCAGTCAGGGTTACAGTGGCATAAAGAGTTAGTGAAAAAGTTGTTGAATGTTGGTTGTAAAGCATTACCGCAAGATCCATGTTTGTTTGTAGCTGAAAAGGGTGAAAGTTTGATGTTGACCCGTGATGATGAATACAGAGTTTATTTGAATCAGAGAGTGTATTTAAATAAAGTATTGGAACGCTTTAATATGAGTGAGTGTAAACCTTCAGTTACCCCTATCGATGCGAACGCGAAATTAGAAAAACCTGCACGTGTAAAAGAGGATGTAATGAAACAATATCCATATCAGAGTTTGATTGGAGCCCTAATGTATCTGGCTGTATCTACTAGACCGGATATAGCTTATGCCGTTAATTATTTAAGTCAATTTAACACTAATTACGATGTTGAGCATTGGAAGGCGGCTAAACGTGTTCTGAGGTACCTGAAAGGTACGGCAGATTACGGTTTGGTATTTGAAAGAACTGGTTTGCCTTTGTTTGGTGTGGTTGATGCAGACTGGGGAGCGAATGCTATAGATCGCAGGTCATATTCTGGATTTGCATTTATCCTCGCAGGTGCCCCGATCAGTTGGGAGGCACGAAAGCAACGGAGTGTTGCACTATCAAGTACTGAGGCCGAATACATGGCACTTTCCGAAGCTGCAAAAGAGGCCGTGTATTTAGGTGATGTTTTGAGGAATGTCGGTATGGAAATGGAGTGTGTGACGTTATTCAACGATAACCAGGGTGCAATGAAACTTGCACAAAGTAGGAATTATCATTCTCGTACGAAACATATAGACGTGAGGCACCACTTTATTCGTGATCTATGCGAAAAAGGTGTTATTGATTTGAGATACTTGAGTACTGACCGAATGCCTGCTGATGTTTTGACCAAAGGCTTGAGTGGGACGAAGCATCATGAATGCATACGTAATTTAGGTATGATGAATGAAGGTATGTGATCATAACAATAAATGCTCACGACTTCGAGGGGAGGTGTTAGAATAATACGAAGTCCCGTGAGCACAGTGCCATCTATGTGATTTAAGTTGAAGCTCTGTCGCTCGTCTAGCCCTATTCGGTTGTCATGGTTTCACGTCTAACATTGTTGTACATCATTATATTTTGCTTATTATTTAATAAATATATCACTGTTTAAAGACCGTAATTATTCAAAACCCTTCATATGTTCTACGATTTTTTGTAGTTTTCGAGATAATAATGTTTTTGTTTTTTTTTAAAAAATTGTGAGCACTTGGCTTTAAATTATTATAACTTTTTTTTTATTTGTTTTTTTTTAGATATTTTCTTTTTATTAAAATGTCTATTGATTGCAGTTTCATGAATAAAATAATCCCTGTCCTAACTTTACTACAAGATACAAAAATTTTGATTGATAGTGAAAAAAAAGTGAATCATGCAGATCACAACGAAAATTAACATGTTCCGGTTTCCTCAATTTTAAAATTTTTGTTACACCAGGAGTTGTGACTTTCGAATGATTGGAAGTTAAAAAATGACTGTTTTACTAACAAATGAGCTTTGTTTGAACGTTAAAAGACTTATTAGTCTCAGAAATGACAAAATTATGCCATAATACTAGAAAATTATTAAGTATGAAAATGACACTTTTTCCGATACTCAAGACTTGAGCATCAATTAAAGCGAATAATGCCCCACAAAGGACATGCTTTCTTGCATTATTATGGAAGCTTATGATGCTGGGCAGTTTTTAAAATTAGTAAGAAGCTATGGAATACCTTTTGTTTTTTTTAATTTACGATTGAATTTTCGTTATGTTCTGCATGATTCACTTTTTTTTCACTATCAATCAAAATTTTCGTATCTTGTAGTAAAGTTAGGACAGGGATTATTCTAATCATGAAACTGCAATCAATAGACATTATAATAAAAAGAAAATATCCAATAAAAGTCAAACAAAAAAAAAGTTATAATTATTTTAAGCCAAGTGCTCACAATATTTTAAAAAATAACAAAAACATTATTATCTCGAAAACTACAAAAAATCGTAGAACATACATGGGGGTTAGATCGATAGGTATGGTACCCTACTATCAGCTCGCGCCAGCTTGACACCTTAAAAGAAACACCCTGTATATTTCAGGTTTTGCTCAATGACAATACGGTTCTGCTCTAATGCCTGTGCGCTCACAGGTATTACGTTTACGTAAAAACAATTGCTGTATTTATCTAGAAAAAAATGTCAAAAAGTTATAGAGCAATACATTAGCTACTGAACTCCATGTAGGTAGTTAGTGTCCCCAAAATCTATAGGTACACATTTCAAATCAAAAGAGAAATCCTACGTTCAGCGAGTAACGTCCCAAGCAATACCAGTACAACTGACCGTCATCCTGCAGACCGAGTCCCTCTCCTCACTAGCCAGCTGTGCTAGAGGTTCAGCGGCGCCGGCCAGGTCGCGGCCGGCCAGCCGCTGCAGCGCCAGCAGCGGCGCGCGGGCCGGCGCCCCACGCAGCCACGCCGCTAGCCGGCTGGCCGGCAGCGCGCGGGTACAGCGCAGTAGGGAGGATACTAGCGGCCCGCCGCGGTCTACGATTTGGGCGAATGCTATCTCTGCTACGCCCTGCGGAAAGACAAGATGAATTACAAATACAAAAAAAACCGTTACATTAGACAATAGGTAGGACCAACCGGCTGTGCCGTTTATGTATGTAGAACCACAAAACTACAGATGAGCTATCAAATCTAACAAATATTTTTCTTTAAACGGGCCACGGTAACAGATATAGGTTAGCAATAGACCTTACTATCAGAAGATATCAAGCCGGCCTCTGACTAGGCTTAACAACTGACTAGCGTCGTCAGCAACTATCATTCGTGTCATCCACGAAGACACGACCCTTGTTTTTCCCTCTTGACTGACACTCCGGAAATTATCTTATACTATTTACATTTTTTTACAGACATAAGCTTTGAAAACTTTTCACGTGTACACGACAACATTAGATGAGGCAAAGTGCACTGACCTCGTTGGGGTACTTCTCGATGAGCTCGTAGAGTCGTTCCTCGTCGTTGGACTCGACGCACATCTCGACGAGCAGCTCGAACTCCTTGAACTTCTCCGCCAGCACGGCTGCGCGCTCCACCAGACCTTCCTCAACTGGAACAAATGTTATAGTAGATATATTCTCATCCATACTAATATTATAAATGGTAAAGTAACCCTGTCTGTATCTGCCTGTATCGTTTTCACGCCGAAGTTACTGAACCAATCACAATCAAATTTGGTACGGTCAACGGCACATCAGGCCACCCATTTCCAGTCAGTCCTTCTTGGTCTATTGCAAAGAAATGTCATTTGTCAGAGCAACAAAAAATCACCTACACTGTAGATACACCGCTGACTGTACACAGATGGTGAGATGGTGCCAGTGAGCCTTGGGAAAGGACATGGAATCTTTCTGCTGCGTTAAGAATTTCGAGTTATGAATGCAGTGATTTCATTCTTTTTCTTCAACCTAGCACGCCCCTAACCAATTGAATCGTTCCTTATTAGAAAGTCAAGTTCACAGTGTCCACATGAATGCATTCTATCAAACGGAACGGTCTTGTACCTGAGTTTGTCTGTGTGTAACGGAATTAAGTTAAAAAATGACTGCATTCTTAACGCAAACATACTATCTTCATCAGCATGTTGCAGACCACTGCTGAACATGCGCTTCTCCTTTTGCACACCATTGTACTGCACCTTCTATGGCAACGGTGGGGTTGTCATGGTCGCCACCATGACTAGGAAAAGCGGGGCTGCCAGGAACTGGGGGCCATGGCCTTTGTCGTGCGTCCATCGGAGGTTATAACATACTATAGGTTATAATTGTTAATCCTCAATGTATCTATACAACTAGTGAAATGTATGTACCAATAAACGTTATTCTATTCTATCCTACAGATCAAGAACATACCGAAGGGTTTGATGATGTCTCTCCGCAGCTGTTCGGCGCCGTGGCTGCCGTGGCTGCCGTGGCTGCCGTGGCTGCCGTGGCTGCCGTGGCTGCCGTGGCTGGGATGGCACCGCAGCGGCTCGGCGTCGGCCAGCAGCAGCTCGGCCAACACTCCGGCGCCTTCACACACGCGCCACTTCACGTTCGCGTCGGGGCAGTTGTGGGCCGATTGTCTGTGACAATAGTAAACTTTAGAAGGCAATATTTATGGTCAATTTCATTGCTTTTATACTCTATTGCTATAAAGGGTTAAAATAAGATGGCAACTAATCTGCCACTACCTTTATTAGGGTCAACTCAAATGAGTTGCAAATGCAAGCTGAATAAAGACTGTCGGCACGGACTAGTAAAAGAAAGCGCCTCTCTACTGCATTTACGCATAAAAGCAGCACTCTCCTTTGCCTAGATTCGGTGAAGGGGCGCGTCATTTCAGCTAAGACGAACTCTAGCACGATTGAGCGACTCTACTTTCGATCGCAATAAAGTCTCACGATTGTATCGATGTAGTATCGCGATTACACGACTTCGTGCTTCAGGACGCGGTATCGGAATCGCGCGTTTTTAGCGACTAGACGCATATTCGAATTAATATGCTAACAAATTTGTGACACAAAGCGTCCTATACTGGGACTTTCTATGAGGTAGTTTTACAGCAAAATACAGATTTTTCCAGGAAATTACAAATGTTCAAGTTCAAAGTTCAAAATATTTTTATTTAAATAGACCCGTTACCTCCTCCTCCTTGCGTCGGTCTCCTCAATGCTGAGGGTCGTGATCATCTTTATGAAACCTTACTACTTTAGACCTGTTACAAGTGCTGCTGAATCGTCAAAAACTTAAATAAAACAAACAGATATACACTTAATCATAGACTTAAATACTATAATAGAAATAATAAAGAAATACACAGTATGCAAGCATAATGTGACTCAACCACTGGCATCGGATAGTTGTTTCGGTACTGAGAAGAACCGGCAAGCAGCAGTCAAACTCAGCAGTTACTGTTTTCAGTATATTCTGTACAACGTCCGTCCGTTGGTAAATTACAATATTAGAATATAAGTGCAATGTAGGATTGTGATAATGAGAGCTACTCACGTGAGAGCTCGCCGCAGCAACTGCGTCAGCGCCGGTTGTAGCTCGCGGGGCCCCAGCGCGGGGGCCGCGGGGGGCAGCTCCGCTAGAGTGTGTAACAGTGAGAGCTACTCACGTGAGAGCTCGCCGCAGCAACTGCGTCAGCGCCGGTTGTAGCTCGCGGGGCCCCAGCGCGGGGGCCGCGGGGGGCAGCTCCGCTAGAGTGTGTAACAGTGAGAGCTACTCACGTGAGAGCTCGCCGCAGCAACTGCGTCAGCGCCGGTTGTAGCTCGCGGGGCCCCAGCGCGGGGGCCGCGGGGGGCAGCTCCGCTAGAGTGTGTAACAGTGAGAGCTACTCACGTGAGAGCTCGCCGCAGCAACTGCGTCAGCGCCGGTTGTAGCTCGCGGGGCCCCAGCGCGGGGGCCGCGGGGGGCAGCTCCGCTAGAGTGTGTAACAGTGAGAGCTACTCACGTGAGAGCTCGCCGCAGCAACTGCGTCAGCGCCGGTTGTAGCTCGCGGGGCCCCAGCGCGGGGGCCGCGGGGGGCAGCTCCGCTAGAGTGTGTAACAGTGAGAGCTACTCACGTGAGAGCTCGCCGCAGCAACTGCGTCAGCGCCGGTTGTAGCTCGCGGGGCCCCAGCGCGGGGGCCGCGGGGGGCAGCTCCGCTAGAGTGTGTAACAGTGAGAGCTACTCACGTGAGAGCTCGCCGCAGCAACTGCGTCAGCGCCGGTTGTAGCTCGCGGGGCCCCAGCGCGGGGGCCGCGGGGGGCAGCTCCGCTAGAGTGTGTAACAGTGAGAGCTACTCACGTGAGAGCTCGCCGCAGCAACTGCGTCAGCGCCGGTTGTAGCTCGCGGGGCCCCAGCGCGGGGGCCGCGGGGGGCAGCTCCGCTAGAGTGTGTAACAGTGAGAGCTACTCACGTGAGAGCTCGCCGCAGCAACTGCGTCAGCGCCGGTTGTAGCTCGCGGGGCCCCAGCGCGGGGGCCGCGGGGGGCAGCTCCGCTAGAGTGTGTAACAGTGAGAGCTACTCACGTGAGAGCTCGCCGCAGCAACTGCGTCAGCGCCGGTTGTAGCTCGCGGGGCCCCAGCGCGGGGGCCGCGGGGGGCAGCTCCGCTAGAGTGTGTAACAGTGAGAGCTACTCACGTGAGAGCTCGCCGCAGCAACTGCGTCAGCGCCGGTTGTAGCTCGCGGGGCCCCAGCGCGGGGGCCGCGGGGGGCAGCTCCGCTAGAGTGTGTAACAGTGAGAGCTACTCACGTGAGAGCTCGCCGCAGCAACTGCGTCAGCGCCGGTTGTAGCTCGCGGGGCCCCAGCGCGGGGGCCGCGGGGGGCAGCTCCGCTAGAGTGTGTAACAGTGAGAGCTACTCACGTGAGAGCTCGCCGCAGCAACTGCGTCAGCGCCGGTTGTAGCTCGCGGGGCCCCAGCGCGGGGGCCGCGGGGGGCAGCTCCGCTAGAGTGTGTAACAGTGAGAGCTACTCACGTGAGAGCTCGCCGCAGCAACTGCGTCAGCGCCGGTTGTAGCTCGCGGGGCCCCAGCGCGGGGGCCGCGGGGGGCAGCTCCGCTAGAGTGTGTAACAGTGAGAGCTACTCACGTGAGAGCTCGCCGCAGCAACTGCGTCAGCGCCGGTTGTAGCTCGCGGGGCCCCAGCGCGGGGGCCGCGGGGGGCAGCTCCGCTAGAGTGTGTAACAGTGAGAGCTACTCACGTGAGAGCTCGCCGCAGCAACTGCGTCAGCGCCGGTTGTAGCTCGCGGGGCCCCAGCGCGGGGGCCGCGGGGGGCAGCTCCGCTAGAGTGTGTAACAGTGAGAGCTACTCACGTGAGAGCTCGCCGCAGCAACTGCGTCAGCGCCGGTTGTAGCTCGCGGGGCCCCAGCGCGGGGGCCGCGGGGGGCAGCTCCGCTAGAGTGTGTAACAGTGAGAGCTACTCACGTGAGAGCTCGCCGCAGCAACTGCGTCAGCGCCGGTTGTAGCTCGCGGGGCCCCAGCGCGGGGGCCGCGGGGGGCAGCTCCGCTAGAGTGTGTAACAGTGAGAGCTACTCACGTGAGAGCTCGCCGCAGCAACTGCGTCAGCGCCGGTTGTAGCTCGCGGGGCCCCAGCGCGGGGGCCGCGGGGGGCAGCTCCGCTAGCCACTGAGAGCGCCACTTTTGCGCTTCACCAATAACAGTCTATGAAGAATAATAGTACGGTCAGTTTAGCGACTTGCTTTTAGTAGAGTTTCAGTTTGACGAATCAATCCATTTGCAAGAAAACTGCTTTCCCTGTAGATTGATCATTTTTGGCGATAAAAAAGCATAAATTGCAACATTGCACAACAGTCTCATAAGTCTGATCATCCAATCTACTACCCAATCAGTTCCGAACATTTTTCTGACCTGACAAACGATGACCAGTAATAAACTTCTCCTGTTTGGCCTGTAATCATATCAGAGGCTTTGCCTCCGCGTCAGATAGCTAAAAGACCCAATTACATACAAGCAATCAAACATAAGGCATCTTATAATTAGATTAATTATTATTACTGTCAGCAGCAAGGCCCAAGTAAAGGATTTTAAATATGAGAGTAGTGTAGGGTACAGTTTTAGTTTATTGAAAAGTGTAAGGGAGTAATAGTTGACCAGCTGAAAATCACTACATAGTATAAAACAAAGTCGCTTTCTCTGTTCCTATATCCCTTTTTATGCTTAAATCTTTTAAGATTTTGATGCGGTTTTTTTTGATAGATAGTGATTGAATATGCAGGTTTTAGTATAAATATTAATAACATCCCATTGCACCCGTGCGAAGCCCGGGCGGGTCGCTAGATTTCGGATAAAATCAATTGACTCACATTGACAACGTCGAGAGTGTTAGCGACATGCAGCGCGTGCTGCAGCGCGTCTGGATGCGCGTGCGCGTGCGCGTGGTGCGCGAGCGCGAGCACGACGCGCGCGATGCGCGACACGCGCCGGTAGCACGCGTCGGAGGGAGACAGCGCGCCCATCGCCACCGCCGCTTCTACTTCAGGCTCTTCTTCTACGTCGCCGCCGCTGTCTCCGCACACCACCTTTAAGAAAACCAATGATATTTAAAAGAGGCATACAGAGTGGCCGGGGAGTTGACGTCCGAAGCTAAAATTTAGGTTCCATAAATCGCCGAGGACGACGACAAGGTCACGAGGTCATTTCAGAATCCTACCGACTAAAACTCACACACAGCACACGATCGATGCACTTAAGCGGCGAAGCTGGATCTACCGAGAGAGCTTTATTGTCATATTGCTCCGCCACCAGTGAAGCCAAGCCACCGGTTATAAAGTTCATGGCTACTTAACGTGCAAACGAGCTATGCTTGGCATTTTGCTACGAGATCAAATTAGTAATGAGAGAATCCGTAGGAGAAATTATTGTTTGCAAAGCACAAGTTAATGTTATTTTCACCGTGCCTCATTATCGCTTACGGGGAAGCAAAACTGAGGTCTAACCAATTTTGAATTAATAAAAAAAACGTAGCCTGTAAGTCCCGCCGGGGTTCCGTGGATATAATAATAATACAAAATCTTTATTTACCATCTTTTTACATTAATTATGTGAAGTCTCTGATTTCTGATCTAGGTATGAAATATCTGTATAACAATGTCATCGGTAATGACATTGTAAAATCAAAAGTGAATTTAATACAAACAAAGTGGATGACGGCTGTTAAAACCAGTCCCTGTCGAAACTGTGGGGAACGCCTGATTCAGCAGTTGACTTCATGAGGCTGAAGATGATGTTACTCGCCTGGTAGATGGCGCTCTCGAGCAGCTGCTTGTGCGGTCCGTGCTGCAGCCGCCGCAGCGCCGCCGCCATGGCCAGCCGCGCGCCCAGCGAGCACAGCGCCCACAGCGTGCTCACCACACCACCACCACTCTCTGCACACACAACGGGAGGTTAAACCAGTCGAAAACTTAATCTCAACACCAACACAAAGGTAGGGACAGCTAATAGTAGATTATTCCAAGAGGATAAAGCAGTGTCTTCTGTCGCGAGTGACGATTGAAATCGCGAGCGTAACGAAGGACTCGAGGTTAACTCCCGAGTGTAGCGAGGGTGTTAAAAACCTAAATCACGAGCCAAAGCGAGGGATTTAACATGAGTCCTGAGTGTAGCGAGGTATTTAAGTTCACCCAAGACTAAGACAGCTTTATCATCGAGGAAAATACTGTATTTTTTATTACTCTTTTGAGCAAGTGGTATGAAAAATATCATATAACTGTCCTGACGCCGTTCTGTCGAATGATTTTGAAGTTAATTTAAATATAAATTAAATTCGACACTTAATATAAATATAGATCCTGCCGATTCTTGCCCCGATTGACAAGAACGTAACTCATGAACAATTTTCCGACCAATTTCTATTTAAAAATGTACTCTCCTATTCGAGGCGGGGATGAATTAAAACCCATAAAAATCGTTTTAGCCGTTCTGGAATTATAACTGTTGAAAAAACCCCAACTGTGTTTCATCTAAATAGAAGAAAAATGAGATTACATGCTACACTAGAGTACACAATAATCCTTAATATAGGCAGGTGCAATGCCATTGGATAAGGTAATCATTGGGAAAATTCAATGTAAAATATAACATAACCGCAACACAGCAGCAAGAAACTTCTTAGACCAATTGAAAAATTACGTAATTAATGTAACAACGACATCAACTTCAGTTTTCTTAGCTTCTGATGAAGCACGAGATGTGGTGATGATGTGGTGATCCACAAAGGGAGCTTAGTTAAGAACTAGTTAAGTTCGTAGACATCAGTGCTGATGTCGCGTCCTCTCGCTTCCTCTGCCCCTCTCCACCACGACATTTTCCAATCGCCTAAATTGGCGCATTTGTTCCGGAACAAAGTCGCTGTAATGTAATGCGGTATCTATTTGTACCTTGGTCGGCGACGGGACGCAACATGTCTCGACGCGACGCTATGCGACGCATAACGTCCATCCGCCACTAAAGCGACTACGTAGGACACTATTATAACACAACGCCTATTTGAAATTCACGCGCCGCGTTGTCGCGTTTGTCGTTCACCTAGGCCTACTGTACTGTTTTTTGTTTTTCCTATATCTTTAGGAAAAAAAAGTATCGTTTACTTTTCGATTACTGTTTTTCCTTTTTCCTATATCTTTAAGAAAAAAAAGGATCGTTTACTTTTCGATTACCAAAACGTTAGCGGTTCGTGTTAGGCCTACAGTATACCAGTATACACTATACCAGAAATTCCTTCAGATCAAACCTGCAGTGACTCGCTGGAGGCGGTGCAGCAGCCGCTGATGGCGCAGGAACTCGCAGAAGAGCGAGAAGGCGCGCTGTTTGTCTCTCAGCTGGTGCGCCCGGGCGACTCTTCCATATTTCACTGTTCTCTGTGTACTGTGGTACAGACCTGCAGTGACTCGCTGGAGGCGGTGCAGCAGACGCTGATGGCGCAGGAACTCGCAGAAGAGCGAGAAGGCGCGCTGTTTGTCTCTCAGCTGGTGCGCCCGGGCGACTCTTCCATATTTCACTGTTCTCTGTGTACTGTGGTACAGACCTGCAGTGACTCGCTGGAGGCGGTGCAGCAGCCGCTGATGGCGCAGGAACTCGCAGAAGAGCGAGAAGGCGCGCTGTTTGTCTCTCAGCTGGTGCGCCCGGGCGACTCTTCCATATTTCACTGTTCTCTGTGTACTGTGGTACAGACCTGCAGTGACTCGCTGGAGGCGGTGCAGCAGCCGCTGATGGCGCAGGAACTCGCAGAAGAGCGAGAAGGCGCGCTGTTTGTCTCTCAGCTGGTGCGCCCGGGCGACTCTTCCATATTTCACTGTTCTCTGTGTACTGTGGTACAGACCTGCAGTGACTCGCTGGAGGCGGTGCAGCAGCCGCTGATGGCGCAGGAACTCGCAGAAGAGCGAGAAGGCGCGCTGTTTGTCTCTCAGCTGGTGCGCCCGGGCGACTCTTCCATATTTCACTGTTCTCTGTGTACTGTGGTACAGACCTGCAGTGACTCGCTGGAGGCGGTGCAGCAGACGCTGATGGCGCAGGAACTCGCAGAAGAGCGAGAAGGCGCGCTGTTTGTCTCTCAGCTGGTGCGCCCGGGCGACTCTTCCATATTTCACTGTTCTCTGTGTACTGTGGTACAGACCTGCAGTGACTCGCTGGAGGCGGTGCAGCAGCCGCTGATGGCGCAGGAACTCGCAGAAGAGCGAGAAGGCGCGCTGTTTGTCTCTCAGCTGGTGCGCCCGGGCGACTCTTCCATATTTCACTGTTCTCTGTGTACTGTGGTACAGACCTGCAGTGACTCGCTGGAGGCGGTGCAGCAGACGCTGATGGCGCAGGAACTCGCAGAAGAGCGAGAAGGCGCGCTGTTTGTCTCTCAGCTGGTGCGCCCGGGCGACTCTTCCATATTTCACTGTTCTCTGTGTACTGTGGTACAGACCTGCAGTGACTCGCTGGAGGCGGTGCAGCAGACGCTGATGGCGCAGGAACTCGCAGAAGAGCGAGAAGGCGCGCTGTTTGTCTCTCAGCTGGTGCGCCCGGGCGACTCTTCCATATTTCACTGTTCTCTGTGTACTGTGGTACAGACCTGCAGTGACTCGCTGGAGGCGGTGCAGCAGACGCTGATGGCGCAGGAACTCGCAGAAGAGCGAGAAGGCGCGCTGTTTGTCTCTCAGCTGGTGCGCCCGGGCGACTCTTCCATATTTCACTGTTCTCTGTGTACTGTGGTACAGACCTGCAGTGACTCGCTGGAGGCGGTGCAGCAGACGCTGATGGCGCAGGAACTCGCAGAAGAGCGAGAAGGCGCGCTGTTTGTCTCTCAGCTGGTGCGCCCGGGCGACTCTTCCATATTTCACTGTTCTCTGTGTACTGTGGTACAGACCTGCAGTGACTCGCTGGAGGCGGTGCAGCAGACGCTGATGGCGCAGGAACTCGCAGAAGAGCGAGAAGGCGCGCTGTTTGTCTCTCAGCTGGTGCGCCCGGGCGACTCTTCCATATTTCACTGTTCTCTGTGTACTGTGGTACAGACCTGCAGTGACTCGCTGGAGGCGGTGCAGCAGACGCTGATGGCGCAGGAACTCGCAGAAGAGCGAGAAGGCGCGCTGTTTGTCTCTCAGCTGGTGCGCCCGGGCGACTCTTCCATATTTCACTGTTCTCTGTGTACTGTGGTACAGACCTGCAGTGACTCGCTGGAGGCGGTGCAGCAGACGCTGATGGCGCAGGAACTCGCAGAAGAGCGAGAAGGCGCGCTGTTTGTCTCTCAGCTGGTGCGCCCGGGCGACTCTTCCATATTTCACTGTTCTCTGTGTACTGTGGTACAGACCTGCAGTGACTCGCTGGAGGCGGTGCAGCAGACGCTGATGGCGCAGGAACTCGCAGAAGAGCGAGAAGGCGCGCTGTTTGTCTCTCAGCTGGTGCGCCCGGGCGACTCTTCCATATTTCACTGTTCTCTGTGTACTGTGGTACAGACCTGCAGTGACTCGCTGGAGGCGGTGCAGCAGACGCTGATGGCGCAGGAACTCGCAGAAGAGCGAGAAGGCGCGCTGTTTGTCTCTCAGCTGGTGCGCCCGGGCGACTCTTCCATATTTCACTGTTCTCTGTGTACTGTGGTACAGACCTGCAGTGACTCGCTGGAGGCGGTGCAGCAGACGCTGATGGCGCAGGAACTCGCAGAAGAGCGAGAAGGCGCGCTGTTTGTCTCTCAGCTGGTGCGCCCGGGCGACTCTTCCATATTTCACTGTTCTCTGTGTACTGTGGTACAGACCTGCAGTGACTCGCTGGAGGCGGTGCAGCAGACGCTGATGGCGCAGGAACTCGCAGAAGAGCGAGAAGGCGCGCTGTTTGTCTCTCAGCTGGTGCGCCCGGGCGACTCTTCCATATTTCACTGTTCTCTGTGTACTGTGGTACAGACCTGCAGTGACTCGCTGGAGGCGGTGCAGCAGACGCTGATGGCGCAGGAACTCGCAGAAGAGCGAGAAGGCGCGCTGTTTGTCTCTCAGCTGGTGCGCCCGGGCGACTCTTCCATATTTCACTGTTCTCTGTGTACTGTGGTACAGACCTGCAGTGACTCGCTGGAGGCGGTGCAGCAGACGCTGATGGCGCAGGAACTCGCAGAAGAGCGAGAAGGCGCGCTGTTTGTCTCTCAGCTGGTGCGCCCGGGCGACTCTTCCATATTTCACTGTTCTCTGTGTACTGTGGTACAGACCTGCAGTGACTCGCTGGAGGCGGTGCAGCAGACGCTGATGGCGCAGGAACTCGCAGAAGAGCGAGAAGGCGCGCTGTTTGTCTCTCAGCTGGTGCGCCCGGGCGACTCTTCCATATTTCACTGTTCTCTGTGTACTGTGGTACAGACCTGCAGTGACTCGCTGGAGGCGGTGCAGCAGACGCTGATGGCGCAGGAACTCGCAGAAGAGCGAGAAGGCGCGCTGTTTGTCTCTCAGCTGGTGCGCCCGGGCGACTCTTCCATATTTCACTGTTCTCTGTGTACTGTGGTACAGACCTGCAGTGACTCGCTGGAGGCGGTGCAGCAGACGCTGATGGCGCAGGAACTCGCAGAAGAGCGAGAAGGCGCGCTGTTTGTCTCTCAGCTGGTGCGCCCGGGCGACTCTTCCATATTTCACTGTTCTCTGTGTACTGTGGTACAGACCTGCAGTGACTCGCTGGAGGCGGTGCAGCAGACGCTGATGGCGCAGGAACTCGCAGAAGAGCGAGAAGGCGCGCTGTTTGTCTCTCAGCTGGTGCGCGTGCTGCAGCGCCGCAGAGCTGCCCAGCGGGACCCGCGTGTGCAGACCTCCGGGGCGACTCTTCCATCTGCGGTAGACACGCAAAATTGAGGCGTTTGTCTTTCGAAATAGGTGCTTATATTGAGAACATGTTCTAGGTGGAGTAACTTCTGAGCGAATTGCTAGTTCCTAACATTAAAGCGGAGACTGTACGAGTCCATAAGTAAAATAAATAAATAAATAAATATCTTTGGACATTACTCCACACAGCGCCATCTAGTCCCAAGTGTGCTAATTAATGTCCGTTATTATGGATACTAGACAACGGATAAACATACTTAAATACTTTTTCTTAGTAAGACAAGACATCACGCATCAACTCGTTTGATATGACGAGCATACGCAGTCTCAGTCGCATATCAAACGAGATCCAGGCAAGTCGTCGCGTGGGGTTGGTATCAACTCGTCTAAAAAGCAACTGGTCTAAAGAGCAACTGGTCTAAAATGCAACTCGTCTAAAGAGCAACTGGTCTAAAATGCAACTCGTCTAAAGAGCAACTGGTCTAAAATGCAACTCGTCTAAGGAGCAACTGGTCTTATCCCCTGTATCTTGAACTATTGTAAAATTTTTCGGCATTTAAAAAAAGGACAAATTTGCGTCCAAAACCAAAACTATTTTAAACATAATTAATTGAACATTATAAAAATAATATTTTCAGTTGCTTTTGGTTAATCAGACCGGAATGAAATTTTAATAATAATGAATTGTTAGATAATTTTCACACATAGTAGCGACTTTTCATGATTGCAAAATTAATAAATAGTCTTTTTTCCTGAAGCAATTTCTCCTAAAGTGACTTTTAACAATGTCGCATATTGACTTGAAAACAGGTCCATTGGACCTGTTTTTTTTGTTTGGTCACATTTGGTACGCTGATACCTCCTGTGTATACTACATGGCTTAAAAGGCTGTTTTTTTTAATACAAAGGACATGATCAAAATTTCATAGACAAAAGACCCAGAATCGCCAGCAACGAAATGTGTTAAAATGGGTTATCTATTAGTAACCCTACAGCATATTCAAAAAATCTGCCTCCTAAACTATGTAGTAAAGAAGTTATTGTACCGTATAACTTCATTGATATAAACAAAAAGATGAGGAAACGGCATCCGCGCACCAAAGTTGGCCACACAAAAGACAGGTCTAATGGACCTGTTTTCAATTCAATATGACAGCGACTTGTTCGCGTGCACGTCAATTTTATGTGCCAGTTTTCGAATTCCCGTAGTATGAACGTAACGTATCTTCCTCTTTTTGTTAATATCAATGTTTTTTTTACACTTGAGTTACAAGTGTAATAAACACTTGATTTTACAATGTTGTTTGTACATACACACAAACAACACACATACACGTATGTAAAAATCATATGTCAAAACACAAGCTGAGTTTTTATTTTAATTCAAGTGTGTTCCTTATCTAAAAATACAGGGTGTCATTTTTTTTCCAAAACCAACTGTTTCGAACCCTAGCTAAAAAAAAGTAAAAAAAAAACCAAATATGCAGCTTTAGTTTTTGCCAAAATTGAGCTAAAGCTCGTTTGTCAATTTTTCTATATTCCTCATAGTTCAGGATTTGGGCTACTACGCCTACTTTTATAATGATTGCATTAATTTTTTTCGCTAAATCTTTAACAGATTGCCGCGTGAAATTGAGCTAACTTCAAGAAAAAACACGATCTATTAATTTGTGATCATGAAACAAATCATTATTATTAAAATTTTGATTATGTCCTTTGTATTCATAAGCCATGTAGTATACACAGGAGCTATCAGCGTACCAAACAAAAAACAGGTCCAATGGACCTGTTTTCAAGCCAATATGCGACATTGTTAAAAGTCACTTTAGGAGAAATTGCTTCAGGAAAAAATACTATTTATTAATTTTTGCGATCATGAAAAGTCGCTACTATGTGAGAATATTATCTAACAAATCATTATTATTAAAATTTCATCGGTCTGATTCACCAAAAGCAACTGAAAATATTATTTTTATTATGTTCAATTATGTTTAAAATAGTTTTGGTTTTGGTCGCAAAGTCCTCTTTTTAAATGCCGAAAAATTTTACAATAGTTCAAGATACAGTGGATTAGACCAGTTGCTCCTTAGACGAGTTGCATTTTAGACCAGTTGCTCTTTAGACGAGTTGCATTTTAGACCAGTTGCTCTTTAGACGAGTTGCATTTTAGACCAGTTGCTCTTTAGACCAGTTGCTTTTTAGACGAGTTGATACCAACCCGTCGCGTGGACGAACCTTTTGATGCTAATATTTTAAACTCATGTCGCGAATGAATGTCGCGCGCGATTTATGTCAGCAACGCGTGCCTGTGTTTGAACCTCTATGAATTTATATTGCTGTAGTAGTTTAGAGACCAAAATCATCGGATAGCGTAGGTTTTCGTTATGTACGAAGAGCCTTATGAGGTGTGTCGTGTGGTCAAATTCCCTGAACATACATTATATGGTAGTTTCAAAATGAAAGGAGTAAATTGAGAGTTATCTTCTATTTGAAAAGGGACATCCTAGTCCGGAAACAAGCAGAACCAACCTCGGATCACCGGCAGGAATATCATCCAGCATCTCCGTGGCAATCTTGATCACCGTAGTGTCCAGGACGGCGTCCACATCGCTCTGGTCCTGCTCCTCCATGGAGGTGTTCCGCCTGGAGGGCGAGGCGGGGGTGGGGGAGGCGGGCGCGGGGGGAGGGAACAGTTCGTCTACTAAAGCCTTGCTGGCGGCGGCGTCGCGGCGCAAGTGGAACAGAAAGGCGGTCTTTAGCTTGCCGCAGGCGTCTGTTGTTACCATGTTCACCTGGTAGAGAAAGTGGTATGGTTGAAAAGAAACAATATAATAAACTAAATTAAAAAAAAAACCTAACGGACCTAACATAAAACTTTGCTGAGCTACTAATAAATTTTACAGTACCAATTCGGCATTGAAGTGATAAAGTATTCATACAAGTCGAGACAATATGACGAGCATGATCTAAGGAGCAATTGCTTGAATTTCAACGAACCGATGATGACGAACTTGCAAGTTTGAAAATAAACACTTTGACTTTGACTTTAACGACACACTTTCACCAAGACTTTGATTTAAACAAGGCAAAATTTTGATATCTTAAACCAAAGTAATATAAAACATCATATACGCCAGAATCGGGCTCTAATCAATTTTACTAGCTGATAAAATGGAACTTACCTCATGTGGATCTATTTCATACAGAGAAAGATTCCCATCATACATATCGGAAGGGCAGGGCGATCCCAGAGGACTGTCGCAAAGTGATCTGAAAATAAACAATTGACTTTATATTCCAATACCAGCCATAAACTTTTTAAGGTTTGAATCGTTATTCCCAAGATGTTTTGGTTCATGACAATTTATAAGTATGTAGGTTGTACAGTCTAACCTACTGTACATTTTCGCTGACTCTGAAGTGTGTTGGGCGTAATTACTTTCGTTAATTAGCTATAATAAAATATTGAGTACGAACTTGACTGCCGATCAGTTAACAGGGAATAGATTTGCCACATTATTTTACTTGTAACTTTCTACTTTCTACAATAAACCTTTACTGGAAACTTTGTGGTGAATTTTCCTGCGTGCTCCGCAACTACTACCAGCTACTTACTTCTATTACTTAACTACTTCTACTACAATACTACAAGTGTACCGGCGTTCGTGGTCTACTAAGCGGAAACCGTACATTTTATGGTCCTTCGAGCCGGATCTGAACCAGCGACCTATGGATGGTATTTGACTTTGACTTCTGTCCAACCCTCTAAACTTGAAAGTCCTCGATCTACATACATGGACTCATCTGCTGGTTAAACAAAGAAACTAATCTTATCTTGTTTAGGGCAATGATATTATAATAAAAATGAGGTAGATGCTTGTGCTAAAAAATGGCACCCATAAATCGGAACTTTAGTGCACCTGAGCAAAGCATTGACAGTGTTGGCAGTTAGAGACGACACTGCGCAACGTATCTGTCTCTTTTACGCTCTAGTAAATAATCATACTATCTTGTTCACAAACAACATTATAGCGTGGTAAATTTTTGACTTCGCTCCAGTACTGACATAACCTCATTTTGCCGCCTTTCGAAGACACGTCTATGTATGCCACCTTGTCGTTTGATACTGTACCTGGCAGGATAAATACAATGTATCTAGTGTAGTTGCTAGGTGTAGTATACTAACGGCATAGGCTGCAAGCCAGGCCGCAGGTACAGCGCCAGCACGCCGTGCTTCTGTCGTTAGATACTGTGCCTGCTAGAGGTCTAGGGTAGATACTAACGGCATAGGCTGCAAGCCAGGCCGCAGGTACAGCGCCAGCACGCCGTGCTTCTGGCTGAACACGAGCGGCGCGCCGGCGCACAGCTCCGCGCCCAGGATGCGGTCGCCTTCCGACGACACGTCTATGTACTCCACTTTGTCGTTTGATACTGTACCTGGTGGGAGAAATACATTATTAAAATAAGTATACAGTGAAAAAAACAAAAACTGTCGGTTATCCTATCGCTATTACGGTGAAACTGACATCTTAAACTTCATCCACTTGTAAGAATATTCGAACATGTTTAAGCATGCATGTTTGTCTATCAAGCCTTGGCTTGACTAGTAGCTAAGCGTATACTTTTTTTAGGACCTGTAACTGGTGGCCTCAAGGTCTTGTATAGATACCTATATCTGGTATTATTACCATTGTCTACCAGTTATGTACCACTACTGTTGTTTGATATAAGTGTTAGGTCCAAAAAGACATCATCTTTTTTAGTCCATCTGTAACTGCCGGTCCAAAGACAAAAATGCTATATTTAGATAAAACATAGTCATCTGAGCATTTCTAATTATAGCACCAAAGCTGAACTAATGACTGCTAAGTTCTATACAGATATAGGTTTTTTTTATTGGCTTGCACTTTGACAAATGTAGTGAGCTCGGATAATACCCTTAGTGAATGCTTGTTTAACTTACTGTTGACAAGTGCGAGGTATGTGCTAGTGTATAGCAGGGCATGTGGGCCGAGGGGTAGGAAGCGCGGCGGCTGCGCGCCATCTTGCGGCCAGTGGCGCAGCGGGACCAGTGACGTCACACGCGGGCTTGACGGGTCCTCCACGGAGATGTGCGCTGGAACAAACGTTTATCGATTATTGATAATTCGCAATCTGCTCGTCTAATGTACAGTTTGATCGCTAGACAAGAATTAGGCAGCCCGAGCTCTAAGTATGAAACAGAGCGTTATTAGTATCGACGAAGGGCAGAAACCTCCAATGTCTTGGTGCAATTTGAAGGAATCCATTGGATGCAGACGGTCACTGTAGCGTTGTACAGGGTCGCATATGTACAGCAGTGAATTCTTTAAGGTTGATAATGGATAAACAGAACCCCTCCGCCGATTGCGATGAAATATCTCATTATTCCAGGAAGAGACAGACTTAGGCACACAAATTCAGTTTTACTAATTTAATAATTATTTTCAGCGAAATTTTGAGAGAACCTCGGGTCTGTCTGCTCGTTTGCCCCCTATCCTATAAAAAAAAAAAAAAAAAAAAAAAAACATACTCGTAGTAAGGACATTTAAGGTTAATTACCATTTTGACTTAATTGTTACCAACTGAATTAGAATAAGTTTAGTCTCTAAGTTTACCACAAAACATTACTAGATATCGTACACAAAAACACTGAAGTAAGAAAGACAACAAATAAATATCAATCAGCTGATCACAAATCTAAATAGGTACCGATCGCGTATCGCAGTTCGGGCGAGCGCGCGACGTTAACGGCGGACATCAGCATCAGCACGCCGTTGTTGCCGCTCGCTCGCACGTCTAATGCGGTTATCTCCACGCTGTTCAGGTCTCCTGCGAACAACAATATAATTGCTATTGAATCGTAATACACGTAACAATTGATATCGACTCGTAATACCGAGTAGTAGTCAGTCAACGGCGGGGAAATGGTGAACTTTATGTATAATAATGGGTACAATGTAACATATGGCTAATATTTTGCCTAGCAGACTGAGCGCCTGAGATTGTGACAGAAACTCTTAAAAGCGCACGCATCAGGTATTATGAGGAGCCAGATGTATTGTTTCGTGTAGGTCACCTAGAAAAGTCTGTTTAATCAACGCAGCATAAGGTATAAAATCGCACTGAACACACGGAGCGAGCTTGCCCAAGCGGGAGCTGAAGCCACCACCTTCTGCAGACTGGGCCCCTTGCGACTGGATTTGAGTCCCAAATCTTAGTAGCATAAGGTACTATATCGCATTGACCATGCGGCGCGACATGCACTCAGCCGCCAGCGATCGCCTTCTTCAGACTGAGCGTCTTGCGACGAAATTGATTCCTAAATCATCGCAGCAAAAGGTATAAACTCGCAAAGACGATGCCGCGTGTAATGGGATCTGGCATGTACGAAAGCCAGCGCCTTCCTTTGTCTGAGCGTCTTGCGACGGAAATTGACTTATAACTCATCATAGCATAAGGTACAAACTCGCACTGACCATGCGGAGCGAGCTATGCCTTACCGCCATCGATCGCCTTGCAACAGATATTGACTCCTAACTTCCGCAGCACAGGGTGTAATTTCGCACACATCCTGCGGCGCGAGCTGTGCACTTGCGTGAGCGAGATAGACAGCGCTTTGCGCCAGAAATTAAGCCTTAAAGCAACAACGCATAAGGTACAGAGACGTACACATCAACCTTTGCAAAATGCATCTTACATCAACAGCATAAGGCGCCCCTATGTAAAAGTTGATGTGAGCCGAGCGCCTCTGTACAATGTCGCACTGACCATGCGGCGCGAGCTGTGCCCTAGCATCAGCGAGAGCCAGCGCCTTCCTTGGCCTTGCGACGGAAATTGACTCGTCAATCATCACAGCATAAGGTAAATATCGCACTGACTATGCGGCGCGAGATATGCCTTACCGTCAGCGATCGCTTACTCTAGACAGAGCTACTTGCCACAGAATTGTAGTCCTAAATCAGTACAGCTTAAGGTGCAAACTCACACTAACCACGCGGCGCAAGTTGTGCACTAGCGTGAGCAAGATAACCAGCGCCTTGCGACAGTATTAGGCACCTAAAACAAGTACGCATAATGTATACCGCACTGACCATGCGGCGCGAGCTGTGCCCAAGCATCAGCGAAAGCCTTGCGACGAAAATTGACTCTTAAATCATCCCAGCATAGGGTACAATATCTGACTGACCATGCGGCGCTAAGTGCGCCCTTGCATGCGCGTCAGTAAGCGCGCGCCGCAGACTGTGCTCGTGCAGGTCGGCGCCGCGCCAGAGCTGAAGCCACGGCCCGCCGCCACTCGCCGCGCCGCCGCCGCCCACCACCACCACGCAGCCAGGCTCGGCTTCTTCTGAGGCAGGCTCTAGAGGACCTTCGGATACTACCACCACGCCGACCAGTTTCTGTAAATACCAAAATTAACAAAATCAATTCTAAAGTTGTGAATATGATAGGATGAACTGGTGATGCACTGATGTAAATGAAACACTGAATTCACTGACTTTAGAACTATATTTGCAAATCACTTTCACTCGGTACTTGGTTGAACTGTTTGTTCTTGTTTTGAACTATGGTTTGAACTATGGTTTGATCTATGGTTTGACCTGTGGTTTGAACTATTTGTTCTTGTTTTGAACTTAACCATACAAAAGCCTTTATAGGCTTTATAATTTGACTAGCAGCCGCCCGCGACTTCGTCCGCGTGGACTAACGTTATCGTAATTTTAGTAAGGATGCCTATTTTTTTTGAAAATGAAATATAGCCTATGTCGCTCAGGAATGATGTAGCTTTCCAACAGTGAAAGAATTTTTCAAATCTGCCAAGTAGTTTCGGAGCCTATTCAATTCATACAAACAAACAAAAAATCAAACCTTTCCTCTTTATAATATTTGTATAGATAAAAACATAATGCTTGCGCGATTGATTTACATATAACTCCATCTTATGGAGGAAATGGTGAAACTATGACCTATTTTGAAAGAAGAACATTAAGAACATTAATTTGTGACATGACACTTATGACATGACAATGGATGTCATGTGCGTCCTGAACAAGTTGGGTTCTAAAATAATGTAGTATGGGGTACAAAATAGTGATATTGTTTTACAAAAATTTAACACTTGAAATGGACTTGCCTACCCAAGTTTGCAAGCCTATTGTGGCCTTCTTTTTGAAACAAATTTAGATTGTGGTTTCACAATAACATTGGAAATCAATTATTATTTTTAGGGAACATAAAAAACCATGCATAATTACTCATAGTCATCTAACCTATTGATATTTTAAAACTCACAATTTTGTCAGCCCAATGCATGTCATGAATTGAAAAGAACAATTATTAACTTTCAACTCAACTACCCCCAATGCGCTCAGGGCTTCAATCATTTCAAGACAGCTGTCGGCCTATATATTATATGAGTTGGTCACTCATCCATATTGCGATTGTGTCACCATTGTAACCTTTAGTGATATTTGAGCGATGATAAAGCAATTTATTTTGTATCCATCTACTGTAAATTTAGCAAGGTGAAAGGCAACGCATCATTGGTATGACCATCAAATTCTGTGGTATAAGCTATGGACAATTTTAACTACTTAATCCAAAAAATCAAACAATGAGACAAATCTTAATGTTCGACTTACCGTGTCAGCGTGGGCAGGCATGGACCCAAAGAATAGTAGCGATACTCGTCGCCCGATGCCGCCAAGCCAGCCACTGGGCGGGCGGAGCACGCGGCAAGTTACTGTCGCCCGCCCGTCTGTTACAACAATTAACAAATTCAAAATATCTAAGAGACTAGGTTTTTTCTTTTAATACAATGTACATTGGTTGACTGGTAGAGAATTTTTCTTAGCTATAAGTCCGCCATTTGTATTTTTTTTTGTTAATGTGCCATGAAAGATAAATAAAGAAATATACTAAAGTAAATTGATCAAGGTCGCAGGACCCAGCGTCGTGAAGATCCTTAGGCGAGCCAATGCCCAGAAGTGGGCGTCGTTTGGCTGACATGATGATGATGATGACTTAAGGTTGTTGAATAAGACTATGTTTTGCGTCCCAAAAGTAGCATTACACTTAAAAACGGTTGTCGGTTTGAAAAACTTTGAAGTCAATGTTGATTTGAATGTTACACAATACCTGTCATTAAAAAATCTCTATTACTTATTAAAAAAAGTATATGTATTTTTAAAAAAGTGCTGATGGTGGAAAAAGTACCTTGCCTCTGCGGCTTCAGCAACACACAGGAGCAGGTGGTCGTGGCCAGCAGCAGATAATCGGGCGTGGCCACAAGCCGGTCGCACTCCTGGCCGGCCAGCTCGCACGCCACGTCCACGCAGCCGCTCTCGTGGCCGACCGACCACCAGTAACGGACCACGCCCTCTGGCGACACGCCCACGCATGATGGCATCTGGTGACCATATTAGTACAGTTTAATAGCTTTTCGGGCAAGTAAACTAATTAGCATACACATCTATAAATAGCCTTTATTAAAGCAAAATAGTCATAAAATTTGCAAAGCCCAAGAGACCAATGAAAAAACTGAGTTTGAAGTGAACAAAACCAAAAAGTGAGTTGTTTTGAAATGTACAAGGCTTATTTTTCTATGCTTACTTTTGCCACATTTGTTTTCATATTAAACTAACCTGTCACTATATTTGTCTGTTCCTCTTTTTGTGTTATCTAGTATTAGTTTTGAATCTAGTATTGTAAACATTTGTACTGAGCAATGATATGCAAGGAAACTTCTCTTAATACCTGTTCAGCAGCATGCCATGAGAGGAATCTTACCAATGTAATAGATAAATATTTTATTCACTATTCAGGTCATAGAACACAATATAGTAAAGAAAGAAAACCAAGTACACAAAAGAAAAGATAAAAACTAGAAGAAGAATTGTAGTAGAAATGTGAAAAAGATTACTGGCTGTACAATAAATTGTTTTAAAAATAAAATTTTCTTTTGCTAAGAGTCAATTCATTCAACCATTTTCTACCTGAGCCCCATCCTCATAGAACAGCTCAACAAGATCAGCCTTATGAGCAAGATCAGTTTGTGGTAGGGTGAGTTCGCGAGCGGCAGCAGGCGGGGCGGGTGCGGGGGACGAGGGCGCGGTGGGAGCGGCAGCCTCCCGCGGCCAAGCGACCACGCGGCGCCCTGCCACCAGCCAGCACCAGCCACTTGGGGATAGGCGGACACTCACTTCGCCACTAGCTGAAGGAAAAAAGAATAACATGATGAGTCAGTCTAATGGGCACAAATACTGAGTAAATAATAAATTAACAGAATTTGTTCGAAAATTGGCTCTACTAAAACAGGGATTAAAATATTTCAACTACATTATAACCAATGATATTACAATAAAAAAGATGTAGATAGGTTATGTCAGTACTGAAAATGTAGTTAATTATGACATAAACAAGACAGTATGGTTATTTACTAGAGCATAAATGAGACTGATACATGTTTCGGTCGGTGAACAGTTGCCAAGTGTCGTCTCAGACTGTCAACACAGTCAATGCTTTGCAGGTGTACAAATTGTTCGAATTTCGGGTGCCATTTTTTTAGCACAAGAAGCCTATCTATCTATTCTTACTATAAAATCATTGATTATTATTGATGTAACAGAGCAACAAAATCGTAAATTTAAGGCGTTCAATTTGGTTTTGAAATATGACCAGAATGTTTTAAGAATGGCAAGCAAGTCTTCCAATCAGAAGGCTATTACATTACAAAATTACTCTAAGTACCAAACGCCTTGCAATCCATTTGCTACACTCCAATGGTTGATTCATAAATATAAAGATGTAGTTTAATAAATATTGGAAATGGAAGGACTTTAAACTTCTTAGGGTAAGTTGCACCATAGTAGAAGTTAAAGTTAAAGTTAAAGTTATTGTCAAATTTGACAATTTGCCGTCATTTTTGGCCTAATTTAACTGAAATTTGGTTGTTTGTTATTGTTAAAGTTAGATGGTGCAACCCACCCTTACTCACCAAAAGTTAATGTCTCTGTAACCATCACAGGTAATGGTGAGCCAAATGTCTCAACAGTGCTGACTGGTGTTTTGTAGATCACATCTCCATTCTGACCACCCGCTGACGGCATGTATTTGCTGTAAATAATTAAAGCAAATATTTTATCCTGTGTAGGAAACAACCAACAACATTGCTACACTCATGACATGTTTGTTAGAAATATCCACCAAGATTACTAACTTATACAATGTAAAATATGTCTATTAATTTAACCACTTGTTATTAAATCTACAGCACTACTTTACTATGCTTTTGGACCATGAATTAAATACGAAATTTTAGGTTATGTATCCTTACTTTTGATTTTTCCTTGCCGACATGCCAATAGGCTTCCTGCCCGTGATAGACTGCCTCACCCGTGGGGAAAACGGGCTTTTCATTCCCCCTGTATTACTAAACTCCATTTTATTTATTTCTAACTAAAATAAAGTTAAATAAAGTAACCGACAAAGTGCAAACTCAAATAAAATCAAATAAAACGTCAAGAAAATTGACAAATCAATAATAATGCAGTCTGAGTCGCGGTCCGATTTGCGGTAAATAATGGACCAGAATCTTAGGATGTGAAAATATAAATTTATACACTTAGACGAAAAGTGATCTATCGGTCGGTGAAAATTTAGTATCTGTTTACTACCTATTTTATCCTTCACGCAGACGCTAGTGCGCCTGTGAATATGAAAAATCTGGTGTCTTTTCGTCCAGCATACTCCCCATGAAAACCTGATACTCAATTACTCAATCATTTATTGCATTTCACAGTGTAACTTAAAGATCTTACATTTTTATATGGATCACCATGAACCCTGTCGGGCACAACAATAGTGGAAAGGAGGAACACTCTTATTGAAATAAAGGCTAAAATATGTAAATTATGACTTAAATTATTATAACTTATTATATTAATATTATAACTTAAATTATTATCTATTTTTATTGACCAGTAATATTTTAGTAAATAAATTAACCATTACTTAATAATTTATGTTTTTATCTTCTAAGAATTCTTTTATAGTATAATAGCATTTTTGTATCAAAATATTCTTAAGATCCTTTAAGAATTTATTATTACTTACTTTGTTTTTTAAGGAATCAGGTAGGTTATTGTAGATGCGGAGCGCATACGGGAGCAAGATCCCGCTGCCAACGCGCTCCGCAGGGCGAGGAGGGGAGGGAGACGGCGAACAGTTGCCCGTCGCCTCCAACCTCTCCGTGGAGGAGGCCAGCTGGCGCGTGGTACGGGTATACCGGCGTCGGCATTGCACGGGCCACCTCCACTGCCTGGTAGAGACGGCTCGACACCCTCGGCTGTCCCTACTGGCCCCTCCCTGCAAGGGGGGGGCCGCTTCCTTCCCGCCGTGTAGGCGGGCTCCGTCCGGGGGAACCGCGTAGGAAGCATCGTGCCAGTCACCGCAGTTCCCCCAACATGGACGATGAGAAGGAGTCCCGGAGTTTTTAGTGGGTATGCCATTTTGTCAGTGGTGAGTCCCACATAACCCGTCTGCCCCCCGGTGGACGGGTATGCGTAACGTCATTTCCTCCGGGTCAAAAAAAAAAAAAAAAAAAAGGTTATTGTAGATTTTCATGGACATGACTAGAATGCTGGAAGAATGATGCTTCATTTTAGAGGCCGGTAGGGTGAATTTATTTCTATGGCGAAGCTGATGATTACTTATAATGTCATCTCGTTTTATACAGTGTGTTTGGGAACCGGTGTCCGACCCGTTAAGGTGAAGTAATATGATCTATTTTATGAATAAATCCACCCTAATTAAGCACTTTGCCCCAGTTGTTTTAAAATGGCCGCCATTTTAATTTTTTTTTCTCGGGAGTACGGGTGGGTTATTTTAGTTTGCAATATCTGCCGATTTAGAGGTCCTACAGTCACAAAAGTGGTATCGTTGAACAGCTACAAAAGTAGGCAATAAGCTGACAAAAAAGCATTTTTTCATAACTCCCTTAAAATACCTTAAAAAAATGTTTGAACTTGAAAATTGTGATAGAATTTGTTTAGTTTTTCTTACATTTTTTTTTCAAAAAAACTAAACTGTCAACATACATTTATTTTTAATTTTTTGGATACCCAAAGATATCACCTAAACACTGAAGCAAAAATCAAAGTTCCAAGTAAAATAGTTTAGAAGTTGTGACAAATTGAATATCACCCTGTCATCAGAGACCCTTTGAACCGCAGGTAAAATTTATCTGAAATAAATTAAATTTTTTTTTAAAAAAAATTAATTAAAAGTGCTTAATTATGGTGGATTTATTCATAAAATAGATCATATTACTTCACCCTAACGGGTCGGACACCGGTTCCCAAACACACTGTATATAGGTTGGGGTTCTTACGAACAAATTTGCAAATTTCTAAGATGTAAATGCAGGGGAGAGTTAATAAATTATATTCTTTGTAATATGGTTTACAGCTATCAGTTCGGTCTATTTTCGCTAGGATCCTAATTAGCTTTTTTTGCATTGTCAGTAGACTTGGTGCATTTGTGCTACTGCCCTACAAGATGATGCCATAGTTTAACCATGCGTATGCAAAGGCGTAGTAAGTTGTGATCGCAGTGTCTAAGTCGGTTGTTTTTCTTATTTCTCGTAATGCATACGCAAAGCTGCTTAATTTACGGTGTATTTTTTCTACGTGATTCTTCCAACTTACATTGGTATCAATAATCAGGCCTAGTAGCGTGTGTTCACTTACGTTTTTTAGTTCAAAATCTATATTACATGCACACCAAAAACTAGTTAGCTTAATTAGTTTAAGTTAGTTTAAGTAGTTAAGCAATCATTGATAATCATGTTGTGTGTACAATCATTGGATTGCTGTCTGGCCTTTCAGAAAATATTTCTAAATATTGTGAACATGAAGTGACTGCAATCTGTCTGTATACCTTTCATAAATAAATAAATAAATAAATAAATAGTGCTCAGTAATGATAAAGTGTTTATTTAGGTCGTTGGCATACTCTAATAAAATAGGGTTCTTCTGTTGCATCCATTTTATTTGGATGTTTTAATTATCTAGCTTTTGGTCTTGACCATAGAGTGTCTTGACACTCTAAGAAAGCTCCCTTAGAGTGTCAATTTATAGCATATCCTGTCACCTTGGTCTGCTGGAAGAAATATGTATTTAGGGATAAGGTCACCTGTTTTTTTACTGTCCTAAATATTGTATGTTGCAACTGTCTTAATGTGTATAAACTAATAAATAAATTAAGAGGAAAATACGTAATATTCATACTTCGTGAATTCGAAAACTGGTACATGACTATGACATATTATTAACATGCACGCGAACAAGTCACTGCTTGTGGCCATATTTGGTAATTGGGTGGCGTATCTTCCTCTTTTTGTTTATTTATTCATTCTTTATTGCACAAAGAAAAAGTACAATTGGCGGACTTAATGCCTAAAGGCATTCTCTACCAGTCAACCATCGTTGGCGGTAGATAAAAATATATTGAACCTATATTGCGATAAACAAATACGTAATTTTTATATATTTCGTTGCCATTATGCGCACTTTTGTTCTATGCAACAAGGGCGTAGCACCACTTTTAAAATTTATGGATCTCATGCCACCTGAGAGCGGCTGATCGAAACGAGTTTTTGGGATGCAGAACTAGTTAGTGCTGTGCTTGTTGCAATGTGATAACATTAAAATCCGGGTAAAAAACGCCGATGTTGCTCTCAATGTTCTGAATGATTTCTGAACGGCTTCGGGTGAATATGTCATTGTAAAATTATTGAATTTGACAACACACAACGATAATGCTCGTCAGAGCGTTATCGTCGTGAGCCTTATGTCAGATTCATAGATGAAACGTCAAACAGACATTTTCGCGTAAAAATATTTTTGCATTCAAATATTCTTCTGTGATAATACAGAAAAGTTTACTACAAGAACCGCAAGTTTAACCTGGGAATGATAGAAATTAAAAGTTTAAAAATTGTTAGGTTATGTGTCACCATCTAGCGGTCGGTTTTGACGCTGACAGCGCTGTGAGCACTGTTGACGCGATATTTCAATTCGGAACGGCTAAAATCGCCGTGAGCGCACACAGGGCTGTAATCGCATTACATTACGGACCGCACACTATCTGTGCGGTCCGTAATGCGATTACAGGTCCATGAGCGCTCCCAGCGATAACAGGCGTCCCGAATTGAAATATCGCGTCAACAGTGCTTACAGCGCTGTCAGCGTGAAAACCAATTCGGACCGCTAGATAGTGACACATAACCTAACAATTTTTAAACTTTTAATTTCTATCATTCCCAGGTTAAACTTGCAGTTCTTGTGGTAAAACTTTCTGTTTCGTTATCACAGAAAACGATTTGTGCTAGCAAAGATTTATTCTGAGGAATTCTAGCAAAAATATTATTACGCGAAAATGTCTGTTTGACGTTTCATCTATGAATCTGACATAAGGCTCACAGCGACAACGCTCCGGAGCATTATCGTTGTGAGCGCAATGGCGCCGTTAGTGACGTCACCCATGACGTAAAGCTGTCTGACGTTAGATGGCCCGTTGGCGCGATATCTCAATTCGGGACGCTCTGTGAGCGCGCTGTAATCGATTTTGACTCAATTCGGAACGCACCCTATTACTCGTTTTGGAACGGGCCCCCATTTATCGCATACAAATCGCATCACGAACCGGACCGCACAGCTTGTCTGTCAAATAAAGTCAAAAGTCAAAACAAATTCCCTGCTCAACGGTTCCCGCTTTTCGTTGATAAATATTTTATGTTCGTCCTGTAGTTTATTGTTTACCTGTTATGCCTATTCGGTAAATACCTGTAAAAGAGCCCGTAGTCCAAGAGCAAGATGTATATAAAGTCAATAGTGCTCGACGGTTTTAAGTCTTATGGCAACCGTGTGGAAGTGACCGGTTTTGACCAAGAATTCAACGCTATTACTGGCTTGAACGGCACTGGGAAGTCTAACATATTGGACTCGATATGTTTTGTCCTCGGTATCACCAATTTGTCCAACGTAAGTGCTGATCAACAATGTGTTTTATACAAAACATGTCTGGTTGTAGACTCCCGCCAAATTGTTTTTTTTCAGATGTGTTATGTACACAAAGCAGTTAGGTAAATAGACATTTTCAAATTATTTGAATAGGTCTTGGTACCTGAATGTTTCTTTGCACCATCCATTACCCATATGATTTTCAAAAGTTTTCTTAAAACTGAAGTATAATAATTAGTCGGAGTGGAGGAGGTCCACAGTAATAAGATATTACTGTGGTCCAATAGTTCACTATTTATATACTTTTACTATACTTTATTATATTATACTTTGTTCTATTTCATAGGTCAGAGCAGGCAGTCTTCAGGAATTGATTTACAAACATGGTCAGGCTGGTATCACCAAAGCGACTGTCAGCATCACATTTGACAACAGAGATAAGAAACAGTGCCCAATAGGCTATGAGAACCATGATGAGATCACTGTTACAAGACAGGTAATTTGAAAACAATTTACATTGGGATTTCGCCATGATCTCATTTGATGGAAAGTAGCGATTTGATCAACATGGATTTTAGTCTGTTAGTGATTTTGGGTTTAATATAATAAGCAGAGGGGAAGCATTTATGTTCTGAACATTTAAATACTGTCGGCTGCAGTATGAGTTTGGCTTTTATTGGGATAAAAGCCAAACTCATACTGCAGCAAATGAGTTGAATTAAAATACATTTATTTCAGCTCCTACCCTACTCACAACCTATATACAAATAATAAACAATGATCATATAATTTGTATTAAAACTTAACTTGTTTTTATATGTGTCCATAGAGATAGATAAATAATATTCATAAAGAAACCAATGTCATATTGCAGGTGGTGATGGGAGGCAAAAACAAGTACCTGATAAATGGCATCAATGTCCAGAACAAGCGTGTGAGCGACCTGTTCTGCTCAGTGCAGCTGAATGTGAACAACCCACATTTCCTCATCATGCAGGGGCGCATCACTAAAGTACTTAACATGAAACCGCCAGAGGTAAGCCTTGAAATCAGTTTATTTTATTAAGAATGACTTCATTTATTTAATTTATTTTGGTTCATATGTAAGTTCACAGTGATTATTACCAATACATCAGCAAGTCAACATTTCCATATTATGAAAAAATATGTAAAAAAAAGAATCAATGATGGAAACACATCTTTGCACACGAACAGAAACAACAAAAAATAACGAATACAATTAAATAAAAAAAAAACAACAACAATGGGTAACCTAAAGCTAATTAGAGGTTTTTTTAATGTAGTTACAGTGGTACTGAAGTTACATGCAAATGTTTTGAGTGCTCTTAAGTAGGTACCCTACTACTACTGTACTTGATCTCTTTTCTGGTAGCCAGAAATGACATGCCCTAAACAGTTGCCCTGCATTTCAAGTAATAAAATATAATTTATTTTGCAGATTTTGTCTATGGTAGAAGAAGCAGCTGGTACAAGAATGTACGAAGCAAAAAAACAGGCTGCGCAGAAGACTATAGAGAAGAAAGATGCTAAACTGAGGGAGCTGAATGATGTTTGTATTTCTATTTGTTTTTGTTTGTACTTTCTGGTACAAAAGACCACTTCGGTGTAGGAGGCATGCAACGTCGGTAGACAAATGCTTTGGTTTCAACAGCGCTGTGGCAAGGCACAAGGGGAAGTGCCTTAAAGGGCACACGTCAGGATCCGTATAGTGACGTGTGGCCAATCTCCTGCAACCTCTACTTTTTGCCGGTCGTATCGGCCACCCGGTCCACCGGCTTCGAGAGGCGGAGGTCGAGAGAGTGGATTTGCACCCGCGCAACTGTCTGTCCACTATAATATACTCACGCGCAGATGACTCCTGCATATTCCCTGGTTTTTGAGCACAAGTCCTGCGGCGACGGAGAGCTGATGGTGGGGGGAGGATCGGTGTGTCTGAACCTTAGTTGGCATCTGCACGTAGGCGGTCTCCTGGTGATGGTCGTCTTGGGTCCCGATTGAGGCAGGGGACTTGTTCGGCAGCTCAGGTGGCGACAAAGCAGCCCTATTTAGGGAGCGCTCTGCTTTCCCCAGTCCGGGGAGGGGCCTAGAAAAGGTGGCCTAAAAATAGTCTGTCTCCTCTCATAAGCAGATGGCTAACCGCGGTCATTTGTTCACCATCTAAATGCGGTCGAAAAATGAAACATAAACCAAAGATGAAGGACTTTATAATAGGAACGTGGAATGTTCGTACTTTACTGGACAACGACACCAACTTGTGTCCCGAGAGAAAAACAGCTCTGATCGCGAGGGAACTGGCCAGATACAACATTGATATTGCTGCAATAAGTGAGACCCATCTCAGTGACTCAGGGCAGCTATGCGAGCAGCTTGGCGGCTACACTTACTTTTGGAGCGGAAAACCCAGCTCCGAGAGAGCAGCAAGTGGAGTTGGATTTGCTGTACGAAATCAGCTAGCAAGAACACTTCAGGAACACCCAAGAGGCATATATGACAGAATTATCACGCTAAGACTTCAAATTTCGTCGAAAAGGTACCTACATCTTATTAGTGTTTATGCTCCCACACTACCATCTCCAGATGAAGAAAAGGTTAAGTTCTACACTGAGCTTAATCAAGTCCTGACCAAAATACCATCCGCTGATAAGATAGTTTTGTTTGGGGATTTTAATGCTCGAGTTGGTAGCGATTTCGGTGCTTGGGATGGGGTTCTTGGTAGAGGTGCGCAAATCATGTCCGGCACTGGATTGAACCTGGAACGATTAACTTACCCTCCGGAACTATGTCCGTTAACATGTCCGCGGAACTATTTAGTTCCACCGAAGCGTGCACCTTTTCCGACATCGCACCGTAAAGGGTCTTAGTTCTACCATGTTCATAAACAGTTCCAGCGTTCCAGTTCTGTGTTTTGAAATGCTGTAAAGGAGGGATTTCCAACATTTCAAAACAAAATCTGCAAAGTTTATTATGACTATCGATCTAATGCAACTAGTATCGGGCGCGATGTGGAACTTCGTCGTTTCTGGTGAAGTCCACTCAAGCCCACGCGTGGACTAAGATGACCAACTGCCGGGCGCGACGTGTAACTTATCTAATATCACTTCTGGTGAAGCCCACAAAAGCCCACGCGTGGACTAAAATATCCCACGCGTGGACTAAGTTAGCAGACTGCCGGGCGCGACGTAGAACTTATCTAATGTCACTTCTGGTGAAGCCCACACAAGCCCACGCGTGGACTAAGATATCCCACTGTCAGGGGTGACGTGAAACTTATCTGGTCTCGCTTCTGATGAAGTCCACACAAGCCCACGCGTGGACTAAGGTAGCCCACACAAGCCCAGACTCACACTACTCTAACGCCCATGTATAGCTGTTTTAATTTTGCTCATACACGACAACATTGCCTTTGCACAGACGTCAACGCATACATTTTTGTGACAAAATCGCACCTATTGCAACGATATAAGATGACACATTGTACAAGTATCACTCAATGTGCTGTCCCTTTAGGTTACTCCGTCGGTGGGGATCGGGTCACGCTCGGCCGGGCTCGTTGGCGCCGCCGATCGTTCCTTTTCCTTACCCGTACAACTGTGTTCGGTCCGTCTCGCTGGGACATGTGAGGAACGATGAACCTGTTTAATAAGGCGCCTCGGATCGGAACGATGTCGTTCCAGTGCCGGACATAGTTCCTGGAACTATTAAGGTCCGGAACTACACATGTCTAGTTCTTGGGCGTCATGGGGTGGGGAAATGCAACGCCAATGGCGTTGATCTTCTCACTCTCTGTGCCGAGTTTGACCTTACCATCACTAACACTTGCTATCGTCTGCCGGAAAAGTTTAAGACCACGTGGATGCATCCAAGATCTAAGCACTGGCATCTTCTGGACTACGTGATAGTACGCAGGAGAGACCTCGGTGAAGTGCTGATCACCCGGTCAATGAGGGGTGCTCAGGGTTGGACCGACCATCGCCTTGTACGATCAAAACTGCGGTTCACATTAAAGGCACCACGTCGTGCAGCTCACAAGATCCCAGCAAAAATACACTGCGAAAAGCTTGTTCGCAACTTGGACCTAGCAGAGAAGTTAGATGGTGCATTTGCTACCAGTATGCCAGAGATCAGCGAAGAAGCGTCTGTCGATGAGAGGTGGCATATGTTTGCTGAAAATCTCCATAATTGTGCCTCACAAGTTATTGGGAAACCGGTAAAGAAAAACCAAGACTGGTTTGATGACTCCGAAGAGGAGATCAAGAAGCTTGTTGAGAATCACAGACGTTCTCTTCACTCATCAGATATCTCTGCGCGGAAAAATGCTCATCATAATTTGAAGGTAAAAGTGCGTGTTTTAAAAGATGAATGGTGGCTGAAAAAAGCCAAGGAAATTCAGCATTATGCTGATACCAATCAATCAGGAAGATTTTTTGAGGCCCTGCAGGCTGTTTTCGGCCCAAGAACAAAGAAGATAGCCCCAATATACAACAAAGATAAAACTCAACGGTTAACTGACCAGAAGAGTGTTCTAGCTCGTTGGGCAGAATATTTTAATGATGTTCTCAATCCAAGTACGCAGACCTCTGACTTGTGGTTTATTGACTCCCTTGAAAGTCTACCGACACTTGAAGAACTAGCGCAGCCTCCTTCATATGATGACTTCAACGCTGCGCTGCGAAGGATGAAGAATTGCAAGGCACCTGGGATGGACGGTTTACCGTCAGAGGTATACAAATGCAGCGGCCCACAGGTTAAGAGTAGATTATTCGAGCTTATCCTGAAAATATGGGAGTGTGAAGTTATTCCGCAAGATTGGCGGGATGCCTTGTAAAGTGAATATTTTTGCACATAAGGTACTAGGTTAACCTAGGCCTGAAGGGCGGGGCTGAAGGCTATAAAAATGTAAACTAGCAACGCAATGGAACAAGTTATTTATTTAATATTCTAAGGTCTTCTTTAAGATCTATATTACAGATAGGTTACACAAAACTTATAATCTTATAAAATAGAAGCCTAACTCGCCATGAGCCCTGAGCCTCAGTGCCGGTTCTTAAACCGTCTGCGGTGAACTAAATTAGTAGGGTTAGTGGACTGTACAGGTGGTGGATTAGTGGGGTTAGTATGTCCCTACGGAGAGCTCAGCTCACATGGCCACATAATACAGACTATAATACTTTAAAGTTAATAAAAGATACATTGGAAGTCCTACTTCCTATTTATAAAAATCAGGGTCTTAGGCTGGCTTGGTTGGTAACTCTGATAAGTAATGCCCTAACATGTGCTTTTGGGTGCTGTGCGGGTGGTGGGGTGCTACGGAGTGGCAAGATGGTGGTACTCGGCCACGTGGTGGGCCTAGGACGGGTGTCAGCGTCCGCCTGTCCTCCCTCAGGGTGCACGGCTGATGGGGAACAGGTTCGGCAGCTTTTGGCCGTAACTGGACACCTCCTAAATAGGAGAAAAAATGCAGACATTAGTCTACTGACAATAAAATGAGATGGGGGACCACGAGGGGAATCTAACACAAGAGATTAACACTGCCTAACCTACTCTGGGAGCACTTAATAAAGGGTTTCAAGACTCACCTGTTGGAGGATACTTGGTCCGCTTGAGTCTCCGCTACCAATTTTCAACTCGGGCACGTGGCGGCATGAAAACACTGTAAAAGAACACCACTCTTGTGAATTTGGAAAGCACAGCGAGGGCTCCGTGAAGACGGGGGCCACATAGGTTATGGTGGCTTACCAAATGCAGGAAAACGGGCCCGCAGACAGATTCTGCCCGATGTCAACTGCTGGTGCTCTGGTACTTGGTTAGCTTAACTTGCTCTGGCGCAGGTGTTCAAAGGTATCAGCTCCGATCTTGTCTCCAGACTATTTAAACCCTCGGGACGGAAGCCATCGATTTTTTCTGAAATCTAACCTAACTGACAGCCAGCAGTGACAGCTGCGTTCTAAAACACGAGAAAATCCAAATATTGTTGTGAGGTCGACCACAGATAAAAACAACGCTACATTTGTAAGTTGTACAAAGGCAAAGGTGACATAGCTGATTGCAGTTCGTACAGAGGTATCTCTCTTCTCTCGGTAGCTGGGAAAATTTTAGCCCATATTATAAACAAACGTCTATCCCAACATGCAGAAACTATACTTCCTGAAACCCAGTGTGGTTTTCGCCCAGGCCGAGGTACAGTGGATGCTATCTTTGTGGTCAGGCAGATGCAGGAGAAGAGCCTGGAACAGTACCGTCCCCTGTATATGTGCTTTGTGGATTTAGAAAAGGCATTCGACAGAGTACCACGCGAGGCCCTGTGGATTGTGCTGAAGAAAACTGGATGTCCTGAAAAGTTGTTAAACCTAGTGCGACAGTTTCATGAAAACATGTCAGTTAGAGTTCGGCATGAAAACGACTTTTCAGACCAAATTAAAGTGACCAGTGGCGTGAAGCAGGGTTGTGTCTTGGCTCCCACTTTGTTCTCCCTTTACTTTTCTTTTGTCATGCGAGATGCAGTTGGGTCTTGCAATGATCTGATTGAACTGAGCTCAAGAACAGACAAGAGTGTCTTCGATCTTTCTCGTTTTAGAGCTAAGCGGCAAGTAGCCAGGCTCTCTGTTATGGAGGTCTTATATGCGGATGATGTTTGCCTTATGGCAGACTCAATAGAGTCTCTTCAAGCTTACGTGGACTCCTTGCACGCGTCATGTGACAGGTTCGGATTAGTTATAAGCACCAGCAAAACCCAGGTTCTGAAGCAGCCTTCCCGTAGTTGTAGCAGTGACCAGTCGTCTGTGTTTTTGAATGGCTCTGCTTTGGAAGAGGTTGGTAACTTCAAGTACTTAGGCAGCAGATTAAGGCACGATAACACACTAGCATCGGAGATACCAGCCCGAATAGCAGGTGCCGCAGCAGCTTTTGGCAAACTTAAAGTCCGTGTCTGGAACTCGCAGTACCTAAAATTGCAAACAAAGGTTCAAGTTTACAAAGCAATTGTCCTGCCTACCTCACTGTACGCCGCTGAGACTTGGTGCTGCTATAAAGCAGATATCAAACAATTAGACAGCTTCCACCTGAAATGTCTGAGGTCTATTTTGCGGATTAGGTGGCAGGACCGCATTTCAAACACGGAGGTTTTGCGTCGCGCGGGCCTGTCTGGCATGGAAGCCCTTATCATTAAGCACCAGCTGAGATGGAGTGGTCACGTCTTGCGTATGCCTGATAGCAGGCTGCCAAAAGCAGTCTTCTACTCTCAGTTGTCGAAAGGCAAACGCAGGCAAGGTGGACAACATCTACGTTACAAAGACGTCCTGAAGCGCAACCTCCTGGCATGCAATATACCAACCGATGAATGGGAGGATCGCGCACGTCTCAGACCGGAATGGCGACAAACTGTACATTGTAGCGTGAACAGTTTTGAGGCTAAGCGTCTTGAAAACCTTGATGCAAAGCGCCAAATACGGAAGACGATGCCAAAACCCTCTTATACCTACACGTACAATTCGGCTGGCCAGTTATACTGTGCGTCTTGCAACCGAATTTTCAAGTCCAAGTTCGGTCTTGCTAGTCACATCAGAGCCCATCGCCAGAAAGACCCAACCTGAATGGTTTGCAGTAGTCGCCATCGCCGGACACGGTGTGGACGACATGATGATGATGATTTGTTTTTGTTTGTACTTATAATATCATCATACTACAATGTCACTTTAAAAAAGTAGGGTCATTATCACCTTTTTAAATAATTGGTTCTTAATATAATACCAACAGGGCATTCTTAATCTGTGGACACTAACGGCACGGCTGGTCCACAAATTTAAAGTCACCCAGCGGGCTATGGAGAGGGCTATGCTCGGCGTTTCTCTGCGGGACCAAATTAGAAATGAGGTGATAAGGCAGAGAACCAAGGTTATCGACATAGCCCACCGGATTAGCAAGTTGAAGTGGCAGTGGGCTGGCCATGTAAGCCGTAGAACCGACAACCGTTGGAGTAAACGTGTTCTTGAGTGGAGACCGCGTCTCGGCAAGCGTAGTGTAGGACGTCCTCAGGCAAGGTGGAGTGATGATTTGCGCAGGATGGCTGGCAGGAGCTGGATGCGAGCAGCCGAAGATCGAGCTCAGTGGCGTGTAATGGGAGAGGCCTATGTCCAGCAGTGGACTGCAACAGGCTGATGATGATTCTTAATCTGAAAGAAAGAAAAAAAATTTATTTCATCTGGACTTTGCAACTTAGAAAATAAAAACGAACAAAACAAAATTGTTTCCCAAAAAAAAACACAGAGAAATCAACAAAAAAATCCTCCAGACAGCAGTGTCATGATGTCCAAAATTAAATGGACTGCACGCAGCGAATGCCTGGACCTGAAAGGCTCAGACGCTGTTTTCAGTGGGCCCAATCTGGCGCACTATACATAGTCTCACCTCAAAAAAGTATGTTTTTCTACACTCAAATATGTCAATGTTTTTTCCACAGATAATAAGGGAAGACATAGCACCGAAGCTGCAGAAGTTACAGGATGAACGGTCACAGTTTCAAGAGTACCAAAAAGTAGTGAGAGAGCTGGAAAATCTCACCAGGCTTTATGTTGCATGGAAGTACGTACGATTTTGGTTTTTATCTAGATAGCGTTAACATTACACATATTTGACAAGTGCCAGTTGAGTCACAACAGGGCGCGGCTTAGGTATAATCCACCACTATCCTTAGACTTACACAGGTTAGGTTTTCTGTCAAATAAATATACAATTTCACGCCCCGAATTAAGTCTTGAGTGAAGGAGGGAATCTTATAAAATAAAATGTTATTTTCGCCAGATACGTAAGTGCTGAGAAGAGCGCCAAAGAAGCAGAAGCCAAGGTGACTGAAGTCCAGGACGACATCAAGGGCAAGAAGGAGAACATCAAGAGCAATGAGGTGGAGGCCAAAGATCTGGACAAGCAATTTGCTGAACTTAACAAGAAGCTGGATCAGGTAATGTTATCTAACTATTAATAATAAATATCATGGACATTATTACACACAACGCCACCTAGCCCCAAACTAAGCAACTAAATGCTTGTGCTAATGGGATACTAGACAATGGCTAAACATACTTAAATACTTTTTTTTGTAAACACTTACCTAGGTAACACCCAGACCAGTACAGACATTTTCATGCACATATTTTTTTGTACTGTGCGGGGATCGAACCCGCGACAACTGGTGTAACAGCCTACTTTTGAACCGTTACACCAAATCCGCAAATCGTCGTCAGATTAATCAAATGCAATTAATAAGTTACAATGTTTATGCTAGTTTCAGATTCTCAATCTTGTTTTGCTGCATTCAGGGGAACAGATATTTTGCAATGAAGTGGCTTACTTTATATGTAGTCACATGTTAAATTTCAAGTCAATGACATAGGTAATAGCTGAAATGAGCCGTTGTGTCAATCAACCAGATAAACTCACTCCTGATGGCCTAGTTGTCACCAAAGCTGCGCCTAGTGGATGAAGCTGTACTTCAAACAACCAATCGAATATATTCTTGGTCTTAGGAAAGTGGCAGCGTACTAAAGGAGTTAGAATCCGAGCTGCAAACGTTGGAAAAGACAGAAGCATCTGCTAACGCGTCGCACAAAGCCGCCAAGGAAGCCGTGACGTCACACGACAAGAAGGGCCGGCTGCTGGAGCGCGCGCTCGGGGACGACCAGGCCGCTCTCGACGCCAAGAAGAAGGTCTTGGGGGAGGTACGGATTTTGTTCATTCATTTATTCTTCACTAGCGGCCGCCTGCGACTTCGTCTGTGTGGACTTAGGTTAAAAAAAAAGATTATATTGTTAGCAGAACCTCCTTGCCAGACGTAGAGGGCCACTACACTACAGAGGATTTACACTACTGGCACCATAGACGACGGCCATAGATCGACGCGTCCTGTCAATCACGCATTCATAAATTTAGGCGCGCACTTTTGTTGGAATCTCCATCACGAAATAAGCTTGTAAAAATATTGTGTGCATTGCAGGTGAACCCCTATTTTCTTGGTTTTGGGAATCATTTTGTATTGATTTGGTAACAAATCAATAATTGTTTTACTATGAAAGAGTGCATTTCTGAGTTATTTCCCAAAAACATGGTCATTGTTGTTTTTAGCATTTTCCATGCAGTATCTTTACTAAAGATCTGAAAACCAGAAAAAGACATTTAGTCGTCTTGGCATCAGGCGGGAAACGAACCCGCATCTTTCGCAAACCGGGCGACTGCACTACCACTGTGCTACCGAGACCATTAACAGACCGGCCGAATCTTTCTGGTATATTAACCCTATGAGCCAGGGTGATAGCTCCATACGTTGTGGCGGAAGGGCTTTTCAATTTTGCCAGGTTATACAAATTTGTCAGCTGGCAAAAGTCAGCGCCGGCCATAGTGGGTGGTAGTGATAGAGCTTACTTTTTACTAATTAAAATTACGAATGGAGTATAGTTAATTAGTATAGTACAGTAGAGTAAAAGTGAGAAAACACTGAGGGATGGTGGGGATACGGTTCTGCGCATGTGTAAAATTGCGCCTGAAACGCTTCAAAATGATTGTACAGTATTAAAGCGACAGTTGCATATACTGTTGTCACGTCAGACGTGTCAAACTGGCGGACTGGTGACATGCAACTTTATTGTAGAATTAGAGTTATCGCTCTCCTTTTTTTTTCTAACCTACATCATCCCACTGCTGGGCAAAGGTCTCTCCCAATCCTTTCCAAATATTTCGATCTTGTGCCAGGCTCTGCCAATCATTTTCATGATGTCTCAAATCATCACTCCAACGTTTTCTGGGCTTTCCTTAAACAGTAAAAATCTTTAAATTCACTTTCAATGCTCATGCTAACTGTAACCTACATGTGATGTTTGATGTCAGGTGTCGTCAACATTCGAGAGTCTCCGCACGGCGAGTGAGTCCAGCTCCACCGCGCTGGCTGAAGCCCAGCAGAAGTTCCTGGCGGTCAGCACGGGGCTCGAAGGGGCTTCAGAGTCGTTGCAGGACCAGCTCATGGGTCAGTACACTTTCAACTATTAAGTTTTAAAAGAACTTAACTTCAAGTTATTAGTTTTGGTTTTTAGTCACATCAAGGCACGTCATAAAATCTTTATTTAAATAGACATGTCACAAGCGTCAAGAAAACAATCAAAAGTACACTTTTAGTAATAGACTTTATATAATTTAATTTCGGTTATTTGGTCATAAAATCACTTCCAATCAACATGATCTGCTAAAAGAAATATCTTTTCAGCGATGATGAATGGTTTCCAGTTGTAGTTGTTTCATGTCAGTTAAGATTTCAAATTAATAGTAGTTTTCCGAATATTTGTATGAATAGATTTCGAACTTATTTTTGATGTGTATTCTGTATTATTTGATAAATTTTCTTGTGAACTTCACAGCGGCTAAGGCAGCAGCTTCTGAAGCATCTACCCGAATAACTCAAAGCACGATGGAGCGCTCGGCGCTACAGAAGCGTCTCACGGCGCTGCAGCGCGAGTTCTCCCACAGCAGCGCTGTGTTCCAGCGCGGCCAGGACGGCATCCTGCAGCACCAGGCGCAGAGCGAGCGGCTGCAGGTCAGTGGCTATGACACGAGACATGCGTCACACAGACACGATGGAGCTAGAGGCGCTACAGAAGCGTCTCACGGCGCTGCAGCGCGAGTTCTCCCACAGCAGCGCTGTGTTCCAGCGCGGCCAGGACGGCATCCTGCAGCACCAGGCGCAGAGCGAGCGGCTGCAGGTCAGTGGCTATGACACGAGACATGCGTCACACAGACACGATGGAGCTAGAGGCGCTACAGAAGCGTCTCACGGCGCTGCAGCGCGAGTTCTCCCACAGCAGCGCTGTGTTCCAGCGCGGCCAGGACGGCATCCTGCAGCACCAGGCGCAGAGCGAGCGGCTGCAGGTCAGTGGCTATGACACGAGACATGCGTCACACAGACACGATGGAGCTAGAGGCGCTACAGAAGCGTCTCACGGCGCTGCAGCGCGAGTTCTCCCACAGCAGCGCTGTGTTCCAGCGCGGCCAGGACGGCATCCTGCAGCACCAGGCGCAGAGCGAGCGGCTGCAGGTCAGTGGCTATGACACGAGACATGCGTCACACAGACACGATGGAGCTAGAGGCGCTACAGAAGCGTCTCACGGCGCTGCAGCGCGAGTTCTCCCACAGCAGCGCTGTGTTCCAGCGCGGCCAGGACGGCATCCTGCAGCACCAGGCGCAGAGCGAGCGGCTGCAGGTCAGTGGCTATGACACGAGACATGCGTCACACAGACACGATGGAGCTAGAGGCGCTACAGAAGCGTCTCACGGCGCTGCAGCGCGAGTTCTCCCACAGCAGCGCTGTGTTCCAGCGCGGCCAGGACGGCATCCTGCAGCACCAGGCGCAGAGCGAGCGGCTGCAGGTCAGTGGCTATGACACGAGACATGCGTCACACAGACACGATGGAGCTAGAGGCGCTACAGAAGCGTCTCACGGCGCTGCAGCGCGAGTTCTCCCACAGCAGCGCTGTGTTCCAGCGCGGCCAGGACGGCATCCTGCAGCACCAGGCGCAGAGCGAGCGGCTGCAGGTCAGTGGCTATGACACGAGACATGCGTCACACAGACACGATGGAGCTAGAGGCGCTACAGAAGCGTCTCACGGCGCTGCAGCGCGAGTTCTCCCACAGCAGCGCTGTGTTCCAGCGCGGCCAGGACGGCATCCTGCAGCACCAGGCGCAGAGCGAGCGGCTGCAGGTCAGTGGCTATGACACGAGACATGCGTCACACAGACACGATGGAGCTAGAGGCGCTACAGAAGCGTCTCACGGCGCTGCAGCGCGAGTTCTCCCACAGCAGCGCTGTGTTCCAGCGCGGCCAGGACGGCATCCTGCAGCACCAGGCGCAGAGCGAGCGGCTGCAGGTCAGTGGCTATGACACGAGACATGCGTCACACAGACACGATGGAGCTAGAGGCGCTACAGAAGCGTCTCACGGCGCTGCAGCGCGAGTTCTCCCACAGCAGCGCTGTGTTCCAGCGCGGCCAGGACGGCATCCTGCAGCACCAGGCGCAGAGCGAGCGGCTGCAGGTCAGTGGCTATGACACGAGACATGCGTCACACAGACACGATGGAGCTAGAGGCGCTACAGAAGCGTCTCACGGCGCTGCAGCGCGAGTTCTCCCACAGCAGCGCTGTGTTCCAGCGCGGCCAGGACGGCATCCTGCAGCACCAGGCGCAGAGCGAGCGGCTGCAGGTCAGTGGCTATGACACGAGACATGCGTCACACAGACACGATGGAGCTAGAGGCGCTACAGAAGCGTCTCACGGCGCTGCAGCGCGAGTTCTCCCACAGCAGCGCTGTGTTCCAGCGCGGCCAGGACGGCATCCTGCAGCACCAGGCGCAGAGCGAGCGGCTGCAGGTCAGTGGCTATGACACGAGACATGCGTCACACAGACACGATGGAGCTAGAGGCGCTACAGAAGCGTCTCACGGCGCTGCAGCGCGAGTTCTCCCACAGCAGCGCTGTGTTCCAGCGCGGCCAGGACGGCATCCTGCAGCACCAGGCGCAGAGCGAGCGGCTGCAGGTCAGTGGCTATGACACGAGACATGCGTCACACAGACACGATGGAGCTAGAGGCGCTACAGAAGCGTCTCACGGCGCTGCAGCGCGAGTTCTCCCACAGCAGCGCTGTGTTCCAGCGCGGCCAGGACGGCATCCTGCAGCACCAGGCGCAGAGCGAGCGGCTGCAGGTCAGTGGCTATGACACGAGACATGCGTCACACAGACACGATGGAGCGTGAGGCGCTACAGCACTACACCACCTGGTACTCTTTGCAACAGCACTAAGCGCAAAGGTATGCGTTTTAATAAGTTCATGACGTCGAATAATAATTGTCATGAAATAACGGTTTTACTTTTGAATTAGTTGAACACACCGATTAGAAACCAAAAAAAGCCGGAAAACGGCGGTCAGCTAACCCCTTACCACGTTGTGTTTCGCTCTGTGAAATATGGGCTTCGAATGTTTGTATCACAAAGGGGAAGCACAGTGATTGTTCCTTGTGACGGCAACAATCACTGTCGATAGAAAAACCAGATAAAGGCATTCGGTCTTGGCATCAGGCGGGATTCGAACCCGCGTCTTTCGGAGTCCCGCCTGATGCCAAGACCGAATGCCTTTTTCTGGTTTTCCTATCTTTAGTAAGATGATAATGTATTATCCCTAATGCAAAAAAATAAAAATAACCTAACAATCACTGTGCCTTCCCTTTTATGATGTAGCTCAAACATGTGTTTTAAACTATTCAGATCACACTGCTAGGCTGAAGTCCAAGCTCTTCCACTGATCCCTATCCTCAGTCTGAGCTTGCCAATCTCCAGAGTAGACCAGGCCATCGCACCTACGTTTCGTTCATGTGTTACATATATTTACTATCATTCAACTACCTGTATGGGTTAATTAACAATGGCAATAATCCTTTCCAGGCCGAGCTATCAAAGATGAACTTCAACTCGGAGCGGCACGCCCAGCTGAAGGAGACTGTACGTTCCCTGCAGCCGACCGTCCGCGCCAACCGCGACAGAGTAGACAACCTGTCAGCTCGGCTGCAGCGCTGCGACTTCAAGTACTCGTCCCCGCAGCACAACTTCGACGATAGACGGGTTTCTGGTAAGCTCACACTAGACACACGGACGTAACAGAAACACGGGTAAAACATGTGAACGTGAAAAAAATGTGGCGGAAGAGTAACAAATGTGAAGCATGCAAGGTGCTACAATTACGTTCGTTGTACACGACCTGCCACATTCACGCAAACACACTAGGTGCTACAAACTACGCCATTTTCCTCCGTGTGACAGCGCCAATGACACATCTAGTCACGCACAACGCGACAGAGTAGACAACCTGTCAGCTCGGCTGCAGCGCTGCGACTTCAAGTACTCGTTCCCGCAGCACAACTTCGACGATAGACGGGTTTCTGGTAAGATTACACTGGACATTGACATACTACAACTCGGAGCGGCACGCCCAGCTGATAGATAAATAAATATCCCAGGACAATATTGCACAGCGTCATCTAGCCCCAAAGTGAGGTACTTAAAGCTCGTATCTATCTATACTTATAATAAATCTGTAGAGAGGCCAATTCTGTACATGAAATATATTTCAAAACTAGCTATCAAGGGGTGATTAGGGATCGCTACTGATGCCAAAAATGCAATCAATAAAAATTTTGTCTATCTGTCTGCTGTATATTCGTTGTAGAAACAAAAACTACTCAACGGATTTTAACGAAATTCGACACAATTATTCTTCATGTTCTTGGGCAGGTTATAGTGTAGGTACTTTTCATTACGCTACGATCGATGTGAGCAGAGCAGTGAAGGGTAATATTGCGAAAAGTAATATGGGGAAAAGTTACTCCATTTTTTACACGTAAAAACTACTAGATGGATTTAAATGAATCTGTACACTAATATAGTTTATGCATCTGAAGAAGAGATTACAATTACAATTTATAAAGATAACATTTTTTTTAACTCTAGTCCACGCGGACGAAGTCGCGGGTGGCCGCTTGTTATGGAATAAACATACTTACACCCTTTTTACAAAACCCATCAATTGCAGTATTTAGCATTTAACTATTCCTAAATGTTTCAGGGACCATCTGCAGACTGATAGACGTCTGCGACCCAGTGTATTGCACAGCTTTAGAAACTGCGGCCGGCGGTCGGGTAAGACGAAACATAATTACTTTACTACTTTCAAAAGTTTACCTGCACGCATTATCGTCTCTGCATTTTCTTTATGTTATCTGGTTTTTCTGTAAACGCGTTATTTTTATTGCTAGTGTAAGAACTGCTCAGTAACAAACTACCTTATCCATTAAAACTAAAGCAACGCTGCAGCACTGATTTAGCGATTGACTTGTCCTCACAAATTTAAATGTCGACAGAAATACCAATAAAAGAGACGTAACGTAACAGTATACCGACTGTAGGGCTTTTTGAGTTTTTAATGAAGGAAGCGGACATACTTTTAAAATATGTAGTAATTATTTTCAGTTATACAACGTCGTAGTAGACACAGAGGTGACAAGTAAATTGCTACTGCAAAAGGGTAATCTTCAGACGCGCACCACCATCATTCCTCTCAACAAGATATCAGGACATGTCATTGATGCCAACACAGTGAGGAAGGCTCAGGAAATTGTAAGTTTTATTTAAACTAAAATTAACATTTAATTTTTGGCCATAATTGGCTTTAAGACAGCTCAAGACTCATTTTTGTTTAGTTACTATGATTCTCTTCATACCACCTCACGTTTCCTAGTTTCCTATAGTAACCATCGATACGATAAGTAGTAGGATGTCAAAGTTATAGTAGAAGTTAGCAGCGAGCTTTCGAATGAGTCACTCAACCTGAAAAAAAAATGCTTTTTATTTTAATTGTATTTTTATAGCCTTGGAAGTTGGTACCAAACTCCAGAGTTTGTAGTATCGTCATAAAGCAGCTTTTATGAAGTTAAGAAAAGTGCACCCAGGAACTACATACCCTGATGCCACCTATGACCGTTGGCAAACGCAAATCCATTTCAAAAACATACGTCTAAGTAATGATATTTAAAAGAGATAGATAAGATACGATACCTAATAATTTGACCGTGTGTTCAAGATAGTATGATTATTTAGCGTAAACAGGACGGATACATGTTGCGCAGTGTCGTCTACAACTGTTGTAGTGTGGCTGTTAATGCTTTGATCAGGGGTTCGAAGTTCTGATTTCGGGTGCCACTTTTTCAGCACAAGTAATCTATCTACGTCTTATTATAACATCATTGCATCTAAGTCCAGGAAACGTTTTCCAGGGAGGCGGCCCCGAAAACGTCCAGCTAGCCCTAGACCTGATAACCTTCTCGCCGCACCTGCGCCCAGCCATGGCGTGGGTGTTCGGCTCCACCCTGGTGTGCCGCGACCTGGAGACGGCCAAGCGCGTCACGTTCCACCCGGCCGTGCGGCGCCGCTGCGTCACGCTCGACGGGGACGTCTTCGACCCCTCGGGGACGCTCTCCGGAGGCGCCAGGGCCAAGGTAACATACACCACAGTATAATCTAACAGGAAGCTGTCTACATACAAACGTGCCACTTTCGGTTTGAATGTGTGCGTGAGGGTCGCGCGCCGTGTCGCGATAACACGCACACGCTAGCATGAAATACGAAGGCATAGGCAGGCGGCAGTACGGACAGGCTGTGCCGCGTGTCTGTGTGCACGCTAAGCTAATAACTCGGCGGGCGGCCTTAGATAGCCTATTGCAGAGGTTCCCAAACTTATTTTGTCTACTGCCCACTTCGAGAATAAATATTTTTTTAGCGCCCCCATTTTTTCACCTACCGCCTCAACACAACGCCCCCAATTTCTTTCTGGGTCTCTTACCGCCCCCCTTGAGACCTGCAGCGCCCACAAGGGGGCGTTATCGCCCACTTTGGGAAAGACTGGCCTATTGTATGGTTTATACTGTGCCTACACCATCGTAAAAATAGGAAAAGCAGAAAAAGACAATCGGTTTACCAGGCATCAGGCGGGAATCGAACCCGCATCTTTCGCAAACCGGTCAGACCGATTGTCTTTTTCTGGTTTTCCTATCTTTAGTAAGATGATAATGCATTATCTCTAATGCTAAAAAATTAAAATAACTTACACCATCGTGTCTATAAACGACCTATATACGTCCCACTGCTCAGCACAGGCCTCACCTCAACTATGAGGTGGATTGAGCCATACTCCAACACGCGGGCTCAGTGCGGATTGTTGGGTAAGGTTAGTAAGCAACCTTAATGTCAGATGTTATCAAGCCGCCCTGAGGCCTCTGACTAGGCTTAACGAATGACATCTGACGACGTGAGCCGGAACCAACTGCTTAACGTGCCTTCCGAAGCACGGAGATGCCCGAAATACACATCACTAAATTTCAGACAGGGTGGACACCCATCCCATTTCCGACCCGGCGTGTGTTGCTTTACAACAGCGATCGTCGCCGATCACTGTCACAACTGCGCCACGGCACCATCGTGTCTGTATAGTGTTTATCGGTATTGTACATAGCGTATTTCGTAGAGTGTGCGCTGGAATTTCATGACCTTTTACTTTTGCGCGTGCTTCACCTTCAGCCTCGACATCGCAAAATTGGGGTCGAAGGCAAACACATATGAAAAAAAATTAACAAAAATCAACGTTTAATTAATTTATGTATAAACTATAGTTGGCTTACGACACGACATCTTAAATAGACCATTCGATCTGATCATTTGATTATATTATTGTGCATTTGTATGGTTATTGCAGTCGGTATTACTTGACTAGTATTTTTTTTGTGAACTTGCCTACCCTCCTCCAAAATTTTTTTTCCTCTTTGACAATATCGACGACACTGCCGCAAAATTTTACAAAAAAATGTTAAACTGTACTCTTATTTATTGTCGTAGCTGTTAGTGTGATATGAAAAATTACAGTGTTACTAAAAAGGTGACGAGGGTTAGCTTTATAAATGGCCGAACGCAACAAATTCTTTCATATTATGGTTTTCCCATTATTTTTTCGATTTATAAGATCTTATATACTGATTGTTCTGTGTCCACCCAGGGTGGTTCAGTGCTGGTACAACTGGCAGAGCTGAAGGAGGCAGAAGCTGTGCTGCAGCAGGCGGAGTCGCAACTAGCGCAGTGCCAGGCCGAGCTGGGCGCCATGCAGCGCGCCGCCGAGGCCTACGCCGCCACGCAACAGAAGTAAACTAATCATTATCAACAATGCTTTTTAGAGATCTCAATGAAGAGATGCTTCAATCTCGTTTTAGAGATAAGCTCACCTGTACTTTTAATCTCCCAATTGTCTGTTTATTGTAATTGTCTTTTTGTGTACGAACTAATAAATAAATAATGCTCATTTGGTTACTACACATATAAAACAAAAAGCAAAGTTCAATGAATACATGGTGTGTTCTTGGCTAAACCCCCAAATATGTATATTTTGACCTATGATATGTGAGTGACAATTAGTGATACAAAAAAGTGTGGGATATGAGGCAGAATGGCCCACCAGGATTTTAAAAGGTGCTTGTATAAGATGAGATAAGATAAGATATACTTTATTGCACAAAGAAAAGAAGTTACATAACGATGCTTATAGACATTAGAATGTACAATGCAGGCGGTCATATCGCTAAGAGCGATCTCTTCCAGACAACCTTCAGGTAGAGAAACTGGAAAGGGAAGTAGATGCGGTGGTGCAAGACGGTTATTAAAACAAAATTTAGTTTTCCAGTTATAAAATAAACATACATACAGTACTACAAGCAAAATAATAAACTTTTATGCAAGAAATTTGGATGAAAATCTTTTAAAACTCCATAGTTTCATAGTTTTAGCAGCCATCAATTAAGGTTCAAAGCTGCTGAACCTGTTATGATTGATTGTTTCAAACACAAATCTTTGCTCCGCTCAGCTCTGGTGAAAAAAAGTCTAATGGCCTTTTTAATCATTTTTGTGTATTACAATTTTTTATTTCATTACCATTCAAATTTTATTTAAATAATTTTGAAGTTGTTAAAAAAAATGTTTTTCACGACATTTGAGCTCATTTTATATTAACTTCGGCACTGTTATGACACGCCACATTTCATCCAGATACGAGATGATGACCCACGAGTTAGAAGTGATGAAGGCGCGCCTAGCCACAACTTCGCACGCGCAAACGCACGCGGAGATAGAGAGCTTGCAGAAACAGTTGGAGGAACTGTCCGAGGCCGTAGAGAGAGATAGAGAGACGCAGAAGGAGACGGCGGAAAAGGCGAGGGAGCTGGAAGCGAAAGTTAAAGACATAAAAGGACACAGAGAGAGGTTTGTAACTAGTATTCGGATTGTTTAATTCTGCTCCAATACTGTCAATATTTATTTATTCTTTATTGCACAACAATGAATGGTACAATGGTTCATGCAAATGAGGCATTCTCTACTAGTCATCCATAAGGCAATGCAGAAAAGTACAGTAGGCGATGCGCTCAAAGTTAAATACCTTTCAAGTAATTTAACTGAAAAATACAACAATAATAATTTAAGTAAAAACCAATGAAGAAAAAATGAAAAAATTACGAGGATTAATGTCAGCCTTTTTTTTTTTTTTTTTTTTTAAGTAGGGGAAATGCCTTACGCATACCCGTCCACCGGGGGACGGACGGGTTATGTCGGACTCACCACTGGACAGATGGTATACCAGTGGCCCTACCGACTAAAACCCCTACTACTCCCTCTAATCGTCCGTTAGTGGGGGAACACGGTGAATAGCGCCTGCCTGTTACGCGTTCCCCCGGACGGAGCCCGCCTGCACGGCGGGCCGGAAGCGACCCCCCCTTCGTGAGGGGAGGCCAGAAGGGACAGCCGAGGATGTCAAGCCGTCCCTACCAGGCAGCGGTGAAACCCGTGCAATGCTGGCGGCGGCACCCCCGTACCACGCGCTAGCTGGCCACCGTACGCAGGCCCTACTGGGCCCGCAACCACGAGTCACCCAAAGGGCGGCTCCGCTGCCGTAACCTTCGGTACGGCCCCGCCGGGCCGCGACGCACAGGGGGCATCAGCCTCGGGTTACTGGCCCCCACCAACCGGTTGTGCGCCGCGGCCCCAACCACGCGCCTCAAGGCGCCTGCAGGCCCCACTGGCCCCGCAGCCCCACGCCGCCCTTACGGGCCGCAGCGGGTGGGTGTCCAGTCCACCACGCTGCCACGCCTGGGTTCTCTTCGCTTCCCGGTGGTGCCCCTACCACCGGTACTAGGCCCCCTCGCCACGCCGAGGCGAGAACCCATGAGGGGGATTAATGTCAGCCTATCAAACAGTCATTGTTCCTTTTAATTTGATGTTACGAATTTTAACAGAGAGTTCAAAAAAGCAGAAGAAGCATTGAAAAAAGCAAAAAAACAGGCCGAACAGCACAGTAGTTCCTGGAAGCAAAGAGAGCAAGAGTTCGAGACTCTTCGACTTGAAGTAACAGAGCTGGAGCAAGCAGTTAGTGCCAGCAAACAGGCGCTGGAGGACGTGGCGCTGGCGGCGGTGGGGCTGCACGAGGCGCTGCTGGAGGCGAAGGCGGAACATACCAAGGCTACGGTGAGTGTCTAGTCCAATGATATTACAATAAAAAAGCGAAAAAACAGGCCGAACAGCACAGTAGTTCCTGGAAGCAAAGGGAGCAAGAGTTTGAGACTCTTAGACTTGAAGTAACAGAGCTGGAGCAAGCAGTTAGTGCGAGCAAACAGGCGCTGGAGGACGTGGCGCTGGCGGCGGTGGGGCTGCACGAGGCGCTGCTGGAGGCCAAGGCGGAACATACCAAGGCTACGGTTAGTGGTCTAGTCCAATGATATTACAATAAAAAAGCGAAAAAACAAGCCGAACAGCACAGTAGTTCCTGGAAGCAAAGAGAGCAAGAGTTCGAGACTCTTAGGCTTGAAGTAACAGAGCTGGAGCAAGCAGTTAGTGCCAGCAAACAGGCGCTGCACGAGGCGCTGCTGGAGGCGAAGGCGGAACATACCAAGGCTACGGTGAGTGAAAGAGACTACTGTTATTACCTGTATTTGCCCGACGTTTCGGCGACAATTGCTCGTGCCGTGGTCACGAGCGGACTGGCGATCGCCAGTCCAGTGGCAGTGTTAGTGTGTTTTGCCGAGCTGACTGTACCACTACTAACAATGTTGAAAATATGCGGGTGGACGAAGGTTTTCCTCCGCGCACCGTCAGACGGCGCCGCGCGCCGCCAGTCCACTCGTGACCACGGCACATGCAATTGTCGCCGAAACGTCGGGCAAATACAGGTTAAAACAGTAGTATTTACCGTAGTTATTATGTTGCAGAAAACCCGGGTATTTAGTGTTTATATAGTGAAAAATGCAACAAGAAAGTTTCAAAACCTACGGTGAGTGGTTCAGCCTACAAATGGCTCTCCTGACAGATTGTTCTGTCAAACGCCTTGCATTTTGAAAGTTTAATAAACATTACTTGACGAACAACTACGAGTCGATCCCGTCCCTTTTGTCACATTTTATTGCCTAAAATTAAAATTTATTTTTATTTTGACTTTAATTAAGCCATTTGTTTAATTATTTATTGAGAGTTAAAGTCCTTGTTTAGGCTTATTTACATAACAAAAAAAAAATTATCGTGCGAATTTAAAATGTTGTTAAATTTCATTCAATCATTCATTTATTTATTCAATCTAAAAAAACAGAAATCGGCCCAGCAATTTTCGAGTTCTTAGTTTTGCAACAAATTTTAATAGTTTCTTCAATGCATTCATGAATGTTACACGTAGAAGATGCTACATTTGGGTGTTACATGAACCCTGCAAGGATGTAGCAATAATTTGAATCAATAGGACAAAAATATAAATTATAAATTACAAATATAAATTACAATTTTAATAGTGTAACGCTTTTTTCTGCGCAGTCACTGGACTGCTTCCACAATTCTTTTACCAACTAACGGGCTGTTTTTATGTTCAGCGGGCCTAGCATGCGCAACATCGACAAAATAGCCACCTCCCCCTCTTTCGCTCGAGAGAATCGAAGGGCGTGACTTGACTTCGTTGCTTCTCGACAGTGCTGCCATATTACAGAAAAAAAATTACAAACTACATTTTTAAACTGGTAACACTTGTTAAATTAATTCACACAAAGACTCAATCAAGAGTAAGTAAAATATTTTGTTACTGCTTATCTCATAACAAAAAATAGAAAGATTTTGTTTTTAGATTGATTGTGTGTTTGAGACGAAAATTGGCCGAGTATTTCGACTCTAAAGTAAAAAGCAAGCACGCGTGCGCCATCTGTCGCCACTTGCCACAATCAAGTTGGACACTGTTATCTCAGTTGCTTTTTGTTCACATAGCCATTCATTAATAAAACTTGTGTTTATTGAAGAAATTGATATGTGAAAATTACTTTTTAATTATGAATGGTATAAAAGCAACCGTAATAGGGTGTTTAGACAACGCCTGTCAAAGTTTCTTTAATTGGAGAACTTTTAATTTGGGCTTAGCGGCGCCATCTGTGAAGATTACTTTCCATATAAAAGTAGTCCGGTCTTGTCATTTTATTGTTGTTGAACGAATATTTGTTATGTTATCTTTAATTATTGTGATGTGATGTGACACCGAATGGGAGTTGGGTTGTATTGCGGCCCCGTTTTAATTCACTCTAATGATGGTAAGCAAATTTCAAAAATATAATGTCCTTTTACTCCGAATTCTAAAAGGTTATGTCGTATCGTTTTAGCATTGACGTGTATTTTAATCCTTTCCTTTTTTGACAAAGCTGCACGCGTTGTATTTCAATAGTTTCGCATACAATTTCACTCGTCTCGTCAATTCTCGTCCACCCTTCCGATCGACGAGTAATTAAGCCAACAGAAATGTCAAAATCGATAAATCCGTGATAAAACAGTGGTGGCATGTTAGGGCTTGTCGAGAAATCCGTATTTTCCATACAATATTTCAAATCTGACATTAAGCGGCCATGTTAGCCACAGTAGAGAAAATGGAGAAATGGCTGCAGGGCGACCTGTGATTGGCTATTTGCTCTCTCGGATTTACTCGCGGCGTGCATGCTAGCCCCGCTGGTGTAATAACTGTAAGCCATTCAGCGTTTTTGAGCTATTCTTTGTTGATGAGTTTTCCTCGACTCTTAGTCCGCAGATTATTTTGTTTAATCAGATTAAAATATTGCGAAAAATGTGTATTTGACTCTGATTCCTTTTCACCTAATAGGAAGCAGTAAAAGACCTCCAGTCTCGAATACGCAAGCAAAAGGCGGAGATAGCGAGCCGCAGCAGCGACATCGCGCGGCTGCACCAGAAGAAGGATCAGCTCGGGAAGGCCAGCGCGGACCTGGAGCTCAAGATCAAGGAGCTGGACTATAAGATTAAGGAACTGCAGACAGAGTCCACCGAGTGTGCTAAGAAGGTAAAGTAAAATGAATCCTTTCCACGCAGCTGCGTCATAACAAAATTGAATGTTACGTTTCTCGTTCTTCGTTTATGTTACAATTATGTCTTTCACGCTAAAAAAATAACCATATTGGCATTTTGGCATTTTTTTGCATTTGGGCCGTTTTGGTGCCAAATAATGACGCGCAACGATCTACCGTCATTTTAGTAAGATTTGGCGATAACGTGCCTGACAGTTCGTATGTCTCCGACACTTGAAGAATTTAGCCTTTTCATGCTTACAAGACCACAAAAATCCAGACTGACTCATTGTTCGTATCTTGCCAGATAAAATCTCTAGAAGCGGAGCACACCTGGATCCCCTCTGAGCGCGAGTACTTCGGCGCCGCTGGAGGCCTGTACGACTTCCAGGCGCGCCAGGCCTCCGTGGCCTCTCAGCGCCTGCAGCAGCTCAGCGGCCGCCGGGACAAGCTGGCTCGGGGCCTCAACGCCCGCGCACACACTCTACTGGGCAAGGAGGAGGAGCAGGTACACATACATACATACATACATACACACTGTGTCTGCAGCAGCTCAGCGGCCGCCGGGACAAGCTGGCTCGGGGCCTCAACGCCCGCGCACACACTCTACTGGGCAAGGAGGAGGAGCAGGTACACATACATACATACATACATACACACTGTGTCTGCAGCAGCTCAGCGGCCGCCGGGACAAGCTGGCTCGGGGCCTCAACGCCCGCGCACACACTCTACTGGGCAAGGAGGAGGAGCAGGTACACATACATACATACATACATACACACTGTGTCTGCAGCAGCTCAGCGGCCGCCGGGACAAGCTGGCTCGGGGCCTCAACGCCCGCGCACACACTCTACTGGGCAAGGAGGAGGAGCAGGTACACATACATACATACATACATACACACTGTGTCTGCAGCAGCTCAGCGGCCGCCGGGACAAGCTGGCTCGGGGCCTCAACGCCCGCGCACACACTCTACTGGGCAAGGAGGAGGAGCAGGTACACATACATACATACATACATACACACTGTGTCTGCAGCAGCTCAGCGGCCGCCGGGACAAGCTGGCTCGGGGCCTCAACGCCCGCGCACACACTCTACTGGGCAAGGAGGAGGAGCAGGTACACATACATACATACATACATACACACTGTGTCTGCAGCAGCTCAGCGGCCGCCGGGACAAGCTGGCTCGGGGCCTCAACGCCCGCGCACACACTCTACTGGGCAAGGAGGAGGAGCAGGTACACATACATACATACATACATACACACTGTGTCTGCAGCAGCTCAGCGGCCGCCGGGACAAGCTGGCTCGGGGCCTCAACGCGCGCGCACACACTCTACTGGGCAAGGAGGAGGAGCAGGTACACATACTGTACTGTGGTATTAATAAGAAAAAAAAAACACCCCTCCAAATAATAATTTCTTAAAAAAAGTATTGTGACATTTGGCAAGTTATTTAGAAAAAACGCCTGTTAGCGACGCATCACAATGAAACATAAGGTTCGCTGTACATAAGGCAGTCACTTAAGATGCATTACGTAAATGACAAGAATCCTGTTTTACATAGGCAGTAACGCATCTTAAGTAGCTGGATAAGTTAGCATTCATGTATATAAAAATGTGTTATTGTAAATAAGGAATAAATGTAAATAAAAAGTAAAAAAAATGGAAAATCAGAAGGCAACACCGCAAAGAAAGGCGCCACGTAAAAATGATACATAAACATAAACGGCCTATACATGTACGTCCCACTGCTGGGCACAGGCCTCACCTCAACTATGAGGTGGTGCAAGCCATACTCCAACACGCTGGCTCAGTGCGGGTTGTTGGAGGGGTGTAAGGCTAGTGAGCAACCTTAATGTCAGATGTTATCAAGCCGCCCTAAGGCCTCTGACTAGGCTTAACGACTGATATCTAGTGACGTCAACCGGGACCAACTGCTTAACGTGCCTTCCGAAGCACGGAGATGCCCGAAAAATACATCACAAAATTTCGGTCGGGGTGGTCACCCGTCCCATTTCCGACCCGGCGTGTGTTGCTTTACAACAGCGATCGTCACCGATCACTGTCACAACTGCGCCACGGGCACCTCCGGGCACCACCGGGTAAAAATGATAGATTCTTATAATTTTTAAGGTTTTTGGGGCTTAATTTTGTTACTAGAACTAAATAGAATCAGGTAGAACTCATACGAAACAATAAATCAATGTAAGGCTTCACCAGAAATCATCTGAAACTTCTAGCATTGTAATTAGCCATACGCCTCCTCTCCCTCTGACCAGTCTGGGCCACCTATGTATCCGTCCAGCCGTCCAGCTGGCGAGTTGTTATTGAAGAAATATTATACAGTCCACTCGACTCTCTCTCACGATGTTTACGTTCGTCTTGTACCGTAAGAACGCCCATTTCATCAAGATTGCAAAATGGTAAAACACTTCCTATTTACATATTTATTATGTTACGATAAAAAATATTGTGAACCGTAAAATAGATCATCTAAAACTAACAAGATGAAATCTAAAGTATGATAATTTGTTGCAAAATGTGAACATAGATTTTTGGCGGTGGTAAATAGGAAACGATTGCTGTCTCTGTGCAATTCATGCTCGGGCGGTTTATACGTTTTTTTTTGAGCTCGATTCTATGCGACCACGTCTCTTAACACATCTCCGTCCTTCGTAGGCACGATAAGCAGTTGTTCTCAACTGACGGTGATATAAGTCAGTCGTGAACCAAAACAGTTGCTGGGATATTTATAATATAGGGGTAAACCTAGTTTGCGTCTAGTCGTCTGATTAAGAAAAAAAAGTTGGTAAAATAAAGGGCAAGCCAAGCCGCCTTCGCACATTCGACAAAATGTATGCTGTAGAACTCCGACAGACAAGCTCTCCTGCAGTGTTCAATGTTACTGTTTGTTCTCAGTACCAAGACGTGATGCGCAAGAAGCAGATAGTGGAAGCGGACCGCGCCAAGCTGGTCCAAGTGATGGCGGAACTGGACGAGAAGAAGAAGAAGACGCTGGTGCTGGCGTGCGAGCAGGTCAACAAGGACTTCGGCTCCATCTTCAGCGCGCTGCTGCCCGGCGCCCAGGCCTGCCTGCGCCCGCCGCCCGGCCGGGGCGTGCTGGACGGACTCGAGGTATCTGCATTCATTATCAACCTGTCATAGTCCACTGCTGGACATAGGCCTCTCCCAAAGTGCGCCACAACTCCCGGTTCTGAGCCTTCCGCATCCAGTCCGACCCCGCCACCGTTCCCAGGTCATCGGTCCATCTCGCTGAAGGGCGCCCTACACTGCGCTTGCCGATCCGTGGTCTCCACTCAAGGACTCGTCTGCTCCAACGGCCATCGGTCCTTCTACTGACGTGACTCCTGTTCTTCGCCGGATAACCTCATTTCTGATTTTATTTTTTAGAGAAACTCCGAGCAATGCTCGCTCCATAGCACGCTGAGCCACCAAGTTAAGACAGACAGGACGCATTGGTTGAAGACTTTAGTCTTCAAACACTGCGCATCAGCATATACCTTCATTGAAATAGCAATTTACTTGCAAAACTAACTGTTACACAGGATCTCAAATTAAAATAGACACTTTCAACTCTGTTACGTAGGAAACACCCCGACCAGTACAAACAGACATGTTCATGCACACAAATGTTTGTACTGTGCGGGTATCGAACCCGCGACCACTGGTGTAATAAACCCACTTCTGAATCATCACACGGTTTATTTGGCTGTATACTTGGTCCCGAATGCTACAATTTGAGTGCATTTCACTTAACCTTACAAAAATTGCAATTGGGAATAGTTTTCCACCACACAGAAACTATAGGTAAATCCCAATTATTTTTTTCTTCCTTTCTCAATATTGATTATATTATTATCTCAAATTTTCAAAAGTTCTTCTTTCCTTGTTTTCTTTCCATTTTCGTCGGAATATCGGATGACATTACCGTTAAGACCCTGTCAGAATACCAGTATCGTTGCAGCAGTATAGGCTGAGATAAGGACCTCGAAGAATAGAGCTTACAGGCAGGTGTAAGCTCTATTTTTGATCATGTTTTCCGATTGTTAAGTGTTTTTTTACTTTGACTTTTCGTATTTGATTTTATTAGTAATTTTTCGCCGTATTTTTTCTAAAATAGCTCAATTTTTCGATCTAGAAGTCACTTTGCTAATCTGTTTTAAATGAATTGCTAGGTGAAAGTGGGCTTCAACAACACGTGGAAGGAGTCCCTAGGCGAGCTGAGCGGGGGTCAGCGCTCACTTGTGGCGCTGTCGCTTGTACTGGCGATGTTGCTGTTCAAGCCGGCGCCGCTGTACATCCTGGACGAGGTGGACGCCGCGCTCGACTTGTCGCACACGCAGAACATCGGGCAGATGCTTAAAGCGCACTTCAAGCACTCACAGGTGAGATATACTGGATTAGTTGTATCAAAAAAGAACAAAATGAGAGACTTACCCCCTCATTCATAAAAACGAACGCAACGCTAAAGCATTGTTTAAGCTATTGACGTGTTCTGTCACTTACTCGCAAATAGCGCAACAAGAATGAAAGTGACGAAGCGATACAAAAGTTGCCGTGTTGTTGTAGAGCTGTTTAAGTTTTTAGGAATAAGGGGGTTAATGTAAGACCTAATAATACCTCTCACTATGTAAAGTCGGGGAAAAGGGTTGACCACCCTAAGATCTGTTTTTGCTTGCTCAATGATGACATTGAGAAAAGTATTGGTTCAGCTGTCAATCGTGAAGGAACATACATCCTATCGAATTTTAATATTTTTATACTTTTAAAGCATACCTTTCGACATACTCTAGCCTACTACACAGTTTAAGAAGGTAATATGTGCCTGCAATGCGTAAATGAATTTTTTTGAAAACTAGTCTATTTTTCATTCCGCGACTTTACTTATGTTCCATATGAACTTTATGAGTGAATAAATAATAATCATTATGTGACCAAAATGCGTCCTATGGCATCTCCTCTGCGAAAAACTAACATTTCAAAGACAAATTTTGCTGATGCTGATTTTATTGTAACAACTGTATATTCTTACCTTTACAAATCAATGATATTATGATTAAATTTTTACTAACAAAATGTATTTCAACTGTAGTATACCATATACCAAATAAATACATTTCTATTTCCTCTACCAATCAACGCACAAATTGTTATAAATTTCTGTTGCCTCCTCCCCAGTGAAAATCCGTTTAATTCAAATATTCAATTTTTTATCTTGATTTTACATTGAGAAATAACTTACCTTATCTTATTTTCCAGTTCATAATAGTGTCGCTGAAGGACGGCATGTTCAACAACGCGAACGTCTTGTTCCGCACCAAGTTCGTAGACGGGATGTCGTCTGTGCAGAGAACCCTCAACTCGCGCCGGTGATCGCGTAACCCTATTGGACTTTGTTACGGTCTAATTGTGCATATTATTGTGGTGACATCACAATGATTTTACCACCGGTTACTTTTATAGTATTTGTAAAATAAATAAATATGAGAAAACCTCACATACAGGGGCGCCCACATTAACCTTTACAAAACCATTGCAAAATGGGCCTTATATCAGGAGCTTATGGTGCCCCTATGTAAAGGTTGATGTGGGCGCCTCTGTACCTACATGTCAAAAGGTCTACGATGAGCTTTTGCTTATGCACGTCTGCTTACATGTAGATGATTTCTTACAGCGCCTTTAGGAATAGTCGCTACTTTTTTTATCACATTGCTATGCCGATATTTTACGCACTTGATAGTGACTTTAACGAAAACTTATGGTGGAAACGAACCCGCCATCTTTGGGATGTCATTCGGCCCTCGTTAACATCGCGCTTAACAAGTCGCCCAAAAAAAATCTTTATAAGGCAGAGCATGTTTAAACTATTCGTTGGTTAGATAAAGTTGAAAAATATGGTGTTTATTATATGGATAGTGCCTTATGTAAATTGTCTCGATCATTATGTTCAAAATCTTGAGTTAGACTCTTTAACGTTCTAATCTAACCAACTTGCCTTAGTCAAATTTCAAATTACCTGCAGTAAAATTTCACGTTATTTCAAGTAAGTAAGGATAACTACTGTGATGTGAGATTGTAGTTCAGCAAAAAAAAACAGATGTTCTACCTAAGTTCATAATAACTAAGTTTTGGAATGGTAATATTACTGTGTCGTCGCATGTGGCTGTTTTTCATGAAATAAGATCTTGTTTTGTAATGATATACCTACGTATTATACGATACTAGTGATGTGGATCACATATTCGTTAATTGTCGCAGTTGTAATTAAGAATGATATGAAACTATTTTGTAATAGATTTAACGCAAACGTGCTACTGTTCAGCCATAATACTTTCCGCATAATAAGCACGCATTTTTTTTGGCTAACTTTTCATTGATAAAATAAACCATTTAGTTTGCTTTTGGCAATAAGGCTGCCTATTGTACAAATTCTTTGTTCCGTGTGGAATAAAGTGTAGGTATTTTATTTTATGTAAACCATCAAAATTAAACTACCGGAATAAGACCCGGCAGTGGACTCACCACTTTGGGGTTAATGCGCTCTTCGAAGATTCAAGACTTATTAGTTTTTTGTTCTGTCTCTAACTACCCTATTAATATGTTAAGTACATTTGGAATTGCTGAGTTGTATCTAGTTACGATACGGCTTAGTACACGTGGATTGCGTTATAAATCAGTTTCTATAACATTAGTGATTCTGTCAAGTGACCAAAAATGGTGCCAATTACAGCGGAACTATGTATAGATGCAACACAGTGTGGTGCAATTAGATTTAAGTAGGTATTGTTAAAAATAAAGCACAATATTTTTAAAAGTTTTTTTTTCTTTCAAGCTGTTGGAAATTGGGAAAAACGGGATTGGGGACCACTTCGACCGCGTGATGTATCTTTCAGGCATTTCCGTACCTCTGAAGGCATGGCACCTCGTCCCTCATTTGACTGTAAGGTTTATCACCCTCATAGCCGTCTAACAATCCGCACTGAGCCCGCGTCTTCGAGTATGGCTCTCATCATAGTCGAGGCGAGTCCTATGCTGAGCAGTGGGACGTATAAAAACTGGTGATGTATCCTAAAATTCTTGATTAAATGAATCTTTCGTCTTTCTATAAACTTAAATTAAAATTAAAAATGCGTTTATTGCTTTTATACACAGTTAACAATAAAATATGAAATTTACAAACAGCAAGGTCAGAGAAAGCAAAAGGATGGCTCAGCTTGAGCTGGCATGTAATGTCTTCTAGTCAGCGCTGATTTTCAGCCACTCCTATTCTCTTCGGATCTTAGACGAGAATGACAGTAACAAGGGCTAAAAAAAAACATTATAGGTACATCTTGCTAACAACAATAAGCAAAACGGCAAAAAAAAAAAAAAGTAAAATAGTAGTTACTCCTTAGCACGGTGTGTGTGTGTTTGTGGGCGCGCGCGCGCGGTAACGTATGTGTTTTATCACTAATCTTATAGACGTAGTAATTTTGAATATCCACTGGTTAAGTCTTGTGCAGCTAATTGTTTTTTTATCAAAGCTGCTTTGTATTTATTTTTGCTGAATTTGTAGAATTTGAAGGTCCCGCGATATCTTGTCGAGCTATGCTTAGGTATCTTCATCAAGTTTTATGAGGCAGACCGTCAGCTTCTCTGCGTGTTGTCTTTCACCGAAGTGAGTTTTTCAAACAGGTATTCAGGCTTCTTGCTGCAATTTTCGGTCATCTCTCTCCCTCCTCTCCCTGATGAAACTGGCAAGAACCCACAACGCCTAACGTGTCGATGAAGTCAACGATGATTTGTATGGCATTCGTGGTGCGGAGTAGACGTAACCGTTGTTTTTCTAAGATGTATATGGCCTAAAGATGGCCTTTTATATAAAAAAATGTAACTATAAAATATCATTTTTTTTCTACCATTTTTGGCAAAAAAACAAATATATCGATGTTGATATCGATGACGTGCAGCTTTAATACCTAATTAAAGCAAAGATTGTCCTCAAATTATATATTCGAGTGCTTTTCATGTTTGATTCCAGTACAATAAATCAAAGGAACTAATGAAAGCAACAATCTGTGAAAATTCATCTACAGAGCCTCTACAGAGCATCTACAGAGCATCTACATCTGGAGCCTCAGCATTTTTAGTCTAAATTACGCAGGTAATGAAGGTTACCTACCTGCTGCACTGGCATAACTGTGAGTGCAACGAATAAAACGTAGATATAGGTAAATTATGACCGCTGAGACCAGTCTAGACTCTTATAAGACCCCGAGTACGAGTATTGAGTATCAATATCTGCCGTAGTAATGGGATTACTGATATTCATGTCGTCTGGCTGTCGTCGGGTCGTTCACCCCGTCTGTGGCATGGTCTCAGGTTCCAAAGAAATAGTCGTGATTATTGCTGAAACCGCATGTTTGTAATTTCGCCTCGAAAATTGGAGATAACAACATTATTGGGACTTTCAAATTTGTCTACCTGCGCTCGATCATATGTGGACCCTCATCAAGTTACCAATAATGTTTATGAACGTAAGGTACCTACGCATGAATCCCTACATGAGCTTTTGCCTTGTGGTAGAAGGCCGCGTTCCGGTGGGAGATCAACCACCGGTAAGCCAAGCAGCATGGCGATTCTCGCAAACATCATTTCTCACCTCGATATCCCTCAGATAGATAATATTCTTTATTGCACATGAACATTAAAAACGTACATCTTAGTAAAATATTTAAAGCAATGCACAATTTACGCGGCCTTATGGCTATCTCTTCCAGGTAAGAAAAAACAATTAATAAAGAAGGGGTAAGATGTGCATAATTACATTATATAAAGAAAAAATCGAAGTATAATAATGGACAAAAATTAATACGACCAATTAATTTCAGGTGAGTAGAGATCGTCTAAGCTTAAATGACGCGCCCCTCCACTGGATCTACGTATACAAGCAAGCACTATTGCTATTGCTTATCGCTATTGGATGTTCACTTCGACCATCTATTAGTTTCACCTTTAATAAATAGGTGTTCTCCCTTATTAGTATAGAAATAATTTCTCAATTTTATTGAGCTTAGTACGTTTCACTACCTCGCACAGTCGCGTCGCTACTATGAGTAGCCACATCTTACCATGGTTAGTTACAAAGTGCCAGGATGAAATCTCCCTTTGCACTGAATTTTTTGATATATACATAGAGGTAGATGAAGGTATCACCTATTTATAGACTTTTTGTAGTGTAGATTTATTTATAGCCGCTACTTAAGGTTTCAGTGAAGTTGCTCGCTATATGTAGCAAACTAAGTACAAACAACAAAGAAATTTCAGAACGTTCACTTTCGTTAAAACAACGAGTCTTTTTTATTTAAGAACACAAAACATGTAACAGTCAAAGAACAATTATAAAGACAATCTAAGATAATGTACAAAAAGAAAGTAACAAAACCTAGTAGAAACGATATTTTCAACCGAGTCACTTAAACAGCCCCCCTGGCGATTAATTTTCTAAGATTAAAATTTAATAAACCCCTAATTATAATAGGTAATTCTTAGTTTAAATTTTGGCTATTTCTTTTTCAAAGTTTTCACGCAAGACCTTACATCAAACGATGTTCAATAAAGTGTAACAAAGTTTTTCGGGTTGATAGATCCTTCAATAATCTACTCAGCCTTAGCCACCTAGCCCTTGCGTGCGCCTGACCGCCCCAGAGCAATATTTTAAATTGCCTCCCCTTATCAAAATATGTAATGAGCGACTCTACCAACCACATAATTTTCTTCGGTAAAATAACGTAAGCTTATAGGTAATTTTTCTACCCTAATCTTACGTGGCACATAAAAAGATTTTGAAAGCGACAAAACTAGGTAAATATAAATGCGAAAGTTTGTACGAGTAAGTAGGTATTGGTGTTTGTTACTCTTTCATATAAAAACTACTGGAGGGATTTGGATAAACCTTACAGTAATAAAATAAAGCTTACGTATTTACATCTGAATAACACATAGGTCGCATTTGTTTTTCTCTTTTCTCCACCTGAAGGTTGTCTGTAAGAGATAGCATTTAGCTATGAAGCCGCCTTACCTACATTTTTTAGTTTCTCGTAGATATCTGTAACTGTTGTGTGTAATTAAGTATATCTTATCCTATACAACTTTGAGGCACGTTGAGACAAAATAATCATGAAATACAATCATAATACTGTTCTTGTGGTCTTTAGATTCGATTATCTAAGTTACTTACGGAAAGCTGTATGTCTAGCACGAACCACTTAGGTTTTTTTTTATACTACTATGGTGGCAAACAAGCATGCGGGCTGCCTGATGGTGAGCAGCTACCGCAGCCTATGGACACGTGCAACACCAGGGGCATTACTCATGCTTTGCCGACCCTGCAAGAACTTTTTCAAACCCGAAACGTTGGCAGTTCGTGCTGGACCTACTAGTGATTTGACTCTAGGCAGCTACTTTTGCACTCGCAACATTAAATGGCCCCTCGCGCGGGCCTGAGCGAACGAGAGTTGGCAGCTGTCCTTCCGCAAAAAAGCCTGAGTTGGGCCCTGCTGCGGAAAAGCCAATGGTGAGTAAAAACAACAGATTAATGTTGCAGTAACTCGGATAGTAACAGCCTTTTGGACACACCTCACCACCACCGGATTAGAAATCCATTCATACTGAGATGATTGTTGATTTTAGCAGACTACCGAATTTGTCTCAATCGTATTGTTATCCTTATTGAGCCTCAGTTGAATGGGCATTTCGTTTAAATTAGCAGACTTGTGGCCCAGGATTCACAAAACCTAAAGCCGATATCGTGTAGGTGCACTATAGGAATTTAAGAATAAATGTTACCTTGGTAAAATATAATTTATGTGCTTCAGTGCGTACTTATCTAGTTACGGATCAATCTAGCCAGTGACAAGACACGATTTGTCGAAGTTTGATAAAAAATGCCTTATTGTCTTAGTTTTAGAAATTATGTGCTAGTTGCGTTGCCTTCCTATTTTTTATCTGTTTGACGGCCATTGATTGAGAGCGATACAGCCAACCAAAGCATCAAGCTTTTGAAAGTCAGGAAATATCTAGCTTTAAATTCATTAACACTGCGTCGATCCATATTATTTTCAAAGGATTCATTGGTATTTAATTATTTTCGCAACAATTGTAAAGTTCACATTTCATGTTTCAATAGGGAGATAGCTTTGAAATACCAGATAAATGAAATGCCTCAGATCAATCCATTATGGGTATAAATAAACAGTGTATTGTTTGTCAAATAAAGAAGGTTACCTATTTCGTCTTTGGTAATTCAATAAAAATACGGCTTCCAATCCTACTCAGTGTATTTGTTTATTTTTGCGCGAATAAATGTGTGAATAAATGTGTTACGGACTAATGGACGTAATACCTAGTACCTTCTATAATAAAAAAGTAAGTTCATAGCTATTTAGGTATTCGTGTACCTAGTTCTCATCATTTCCTTTCATTTTCTGATTCAAAACAATCATATTGGTAAGAATAAAACCAGAATTTAGTTATAGGACTCATTTAAAGGTTAATTATCATACGTTAAAAAAACAATATTTTGTTATATTTTCAAATAGCTCTGGCCCCAAAGTAAGGTTTTCTCTTGTGTCATGGTAGCCAGAAACAACAACGGTACCACAAACACCCAGAACCGGTACATATGGACAGATATTTACCTAGCTGCTTAGGTACTAGCAGAACCGCATAGAAGTACGTGAACTCTGTATGCTATAATTCTTTATCCTTTATTTTTTCATATTTTTCTTCTTTCCCGCTTTCATCTATAGCTTAATGTCCTAGGCAGTTTTTAAGAATACTTTTATTATACAGGTTCCCCTAAAACATTTTTTATTAAAATTTTTGATTCACCAAGATCAGACCATAATTTTTGAACTTGCGACTATTTTGAGGAAATGTTTCTAGTCCGCAAAAAATCATAAAAATAATTCTGCTGAATTTTAGCTTTGGACGTCAACTTCCCGGCCACCCTGTATACAAATTCCAAATTCCTAAAACCTAGATAACACATTTCCTTATAGGTGTTTAAGTCCACATCACGGAGAGAATATGAATGGTGCGTCAAGGAAACGACGCCTTATTTAAAAGTATAAATTAGGCCGCAGGTCAAGTACCTTATACTAATGCACTAAGGGTCATTTTCCATAACTTATACTTGATGTATCCCACCGTACGGCTACGTCATGGACGCAATTCATCGTCAGTAAAAATTCTATTGCGCCAGCACTGTAAACATTTGCGCACCTGCCCCGGGGAAATAAAACTTTTACTATTTGAACCTGGCTTTAATATCTGGAATTGATCCCTCACCTCGCCGCGAGATATAATATGGCGTTTTATTGGCCAGCAGTAAAACGCGAGGCATTAGTGTTGCAAGATTTCATATCCGCGCGTCCCGTCGGGACGGCAGTATGCCGGGCTAAATGATTGTAGGTTTGCGGCGGTAAAGTTTCTGAACGAGCCACTATTTCGATTATGGCAGTGCTAGTGCAGTAGCTACTGGCAGTTTCAATCATAAAATATAGTTTTCAGAGCTAACCGGCCTGTGCGCCTATGTGAGTAAACTTTGTAGCCATTGAGATAAGGTTAGAGATTTAAAACGCGAGGCATTAGTGTTGCAAGATTTCATATCCGTCCCGTCGGGACGGCAGTATGCCGGGCTAAATGATTGTAGGTTTGCGGCGGTAAAGTTTCTGAACGAGGCACTATTTGGATTATGGCAGTGCTGGTGCAGTAGCTACTGGCAGTTTCAATCATAATAGTTTTCAGAGCTATCTGGCCTGTGCGCCTATGTCAGTAAACTTTGTAGCCTTCACGATGAGATTATTGATTTTCAAGAAGGTTATGTTCACTGTAGTGTATTTGATGTTGTAGTACCCTCATAATCACTTGATTGTGATGATGTAGTGTTTGACCTCTTGTTATTAACTTTCCTGATTATTATTATTTTTATTTTTTTTTATTATTTAAAATGGGTTTGCGTTTGACCTCAGTCTCGCCTGATGGTAAGCGATGACGAGGTTTTATTCTCAGATAATATTATTAGGTACCTCCCTCTTACTGCTTCTCGGAGTAGGTACCTAGTACCTATGTAGGCACCTGGACCTGGCTAATGTGACAGTGGCTTCTTTATGAGGTTCACTTATTGACATCTCTCCATCCACTGGGTAATTTCCATTTATCCATCAACACCAAAAAGTTCACTTCAAATCAGGAATATCTTTCTTAATTGAAAACTAACGCGTCTTAACTACCTGTCATTATATTGCAGCTTAACAAAACTCAGAGTGCAGCTATCACATTTTGTCATATTGTAGTATATCGACATTACTATAATTATGAAGCATGATACCCTTTTCACTCCAAACCTTCCGACTCTTATTTCACTTCTCTTGTTCGAAGTCACTATCGACATCCATATCCGTAAGCGATTCCACCGAGCGACGAATCGAGGACCTGTAAAGAGCCGGGAGCCGGCTGGACCACACCGAGCGACTTTTATTCACCAATAAATTGAGTGCTTGGCGAAGGTAATTTAGGAAATGTCTGCGATCAGGGCCAGCGAGAATGTTTTAATGTTTTCTGTCGCAGTGTATTCAGTACTTTACGTTTTATTCAGTACCTTTCAGGATTTCTTAAATATACTGCTAAAGATAATACTACTGATAAAGATATGAAACTCAGAAAAATCATTCGGTCTTGGGCTTACGCGGGACTTGAACCAGCGTCTAGACTCTAGCTGCTGCTGCACCAGCCACTGCACCAGCCACTAGCTGCACTAACCACATAATGGTTTTTTTTTTCACAAATAATTATACCTATCTAATAATCACATTGTTCCACACAGCGTCGCCAGCTCTAAAGGACAATGACGGATTTGTTAGGGGCAGTGGCGTCTTTTTTTTTTCTTGCGGCCAGCGACCGAACCTTGTTTTTTAAATAGAAAATATTGCAATAAACCAAACTTACTATGGCATGTAGACTCCTAGATCAGTCCGAACTGAGTTATGGGCTTTAGAAGTTTTCTGATTTTACAAACTAGATATTTTATCTTTTGCGCGCAATTTTCGCATAAATCGCAACAAAATAGAGACATTATACGAGTCAAACGTTGTGTGTGATATTTTTTGCAAATGGAAGAATATCGTATATGTCATTCGTCTTTTTTTCGGGTTGTCATCAACCAAACCTTGGTTTTATGATTAAAAAAAGTGTTATAAACCAAACTTACTACGGCATGTGGACCTCTAAACGCAGTCCGAACTGAGTTATAGGCTTTAGAAGTTTGCTGATTTTAAAAACTAGATTTTTTCCTTTTGCGTTCAAGTTTCGAATGAATCGCAACTAAATAGAGACATTGTACGTGTAAACATTTCGTGTGTGATATTTTGAGCAAATGGATCAATAATCTTATATTATATATGTCATTCGTTTTTTTCGGGTGGTCAGCAACCAAACTCTGCTTTTATGATTTAAAATAGTGCAATAAACCAAACTTACTATGGCAAAAAACCCCTAGCTCAGTCCGAACTGAATTATGGGCTTTAGAAGTTTGTTGATTTTACGAACTAGATAAGATAAGATATACTTTATTGCACAAAAAAAACAATTAAGTTTTATTATTGTTTTAGCATTTTCCATGCAGTATCTTTACAACATGACCAAATGTCTTTTTGTGGTTTTCGGAACCTTAGGAAAAAACAATTAAATCAGAAACATTAATAATATTTATCCTTTTGCGAATAAGTTTCGCATGAATCGCAAAAAAATAGAGACATTGTACGTGTAAACATTGAGTGTGATATTTTGTCGCAAAACAAAAAATATCTTATATGTTTTACGTCTTTTTTTCGTGCGGCCATTAATTAATTAAACCTTGCTTTTATGATGCAAAATAGTGTGATGAAGCAAACTCCCTAAGACATGTATCTTAGCACGGGTCTAAACTGAATTACGAGCGTTAGAAGGAGTGACAGTGGTTTAAGGGCGTATTTGCCGATGTTTCACTTAATGTGTAAGTTTGCTCATATTTTATGATTAAAAGTAAAATAATATCCGTTATCACGGAATATCACAGAATATGATGTAAAACCACATAAGTATCATATACTTTCATCAGCACAAAAACCCAGCACCAATATTATGTTTTATCCACAAACATTTGTGGTAGTCCGACAATCTTTGAGTCTCAACAGGCGCTCAATTTCACTATGTTATTGCAGTTTGTTATAAAGCTTGCGGGCAAAGGGCAAAATATCTCATATTTAGCCTTAGAAAGCCTATGGTTGAGCCGAAGAACGCAACGCGGTTGAATGCGCTGAAAGCAGTGTCCGACAGGTGCGATCATTACCTCGTTAAGTTTAACGCCAACAATACTCAGGCAAGACTATTTTTCGCCAAATAGAGCTCATTTATTTGACTCCTACTTTCCTGAAGGCACATAAACCAATACTGGAACGTTTTTTCTTAGCCTTTGCCCACAACCTTGGTGTCTTCACGGTAAAAGTGAATAGACATTTTCTGGGTCAGCTTGTTCCAGCAACGACCTCATCGTGGCTGAATAGGGTCAAACGCAAACCCATGGGAAATAAAAAAAATATTTAGATGTAAAATCAGCAAACTTCTTAAGCCCATAACTCAGTTCAGACTGCGTTTAGAGGTCTTCATTGCTTTAGTAAGATTGGTTTTGTCTTCGCCTGACACACTTGAGCCAATGAAACTCTGTTTTCTTCTATGAACTTGGTATATTTTGGAATGTAATTACAATCTGTACTGTCCAGCAACGTCCGCCGTAACGTAACTACTGCCGCGAGCAAACAGGCAATGTCTGCGTCCCCCGAACGATGCATGGGTCCAGGACCGTAGGTGCCTGAACAAGTTTATCACACTATTTTAAATTAAAAAAGACAGGTTTCATTAATAGCCACCCGAAAAAGAGACGAATGACATAAGATATTTTTCCTTTTGCGAAAAATATCACTCACAATCTTTACACTTATTTTATTTTATTTTATGATGCAAAAATTGGCGCAGAAGAAAAATATATAGATTGTAAAATCAGCAAACTTCTAAAGCCCATAACTCAGTTCGGACTGAGCTAGGGGTCTTTTTGCCATAGTAAGTTTGGTTTATTGCACTATTTTAAATCATAAAAGCAGAGTTTGGTTGCTGACCACCCGAAAAAAAACGAATGACATATACAGTGTGTTTGGGAACCGGTGTCCGACCCGTTAAGGTGAAGTAATATGATCTATTTTATGAATAAATCCACCATAATTAAGCACTTTTAATTATTTTTTTTTAATTTTTTTTTTAATTTATTTCAGGTAAATTTTACCTGCGTTTCAAAGGGTCTCTGATGACAGGGTGATATTCAATTTGTCACAACTTCTAAACTATTTTACTTGGAACTTTGATTTTTGCTTCAGTGTTTAGGTGATGTCTTTGGGTATCCAAAAAGTTAAAAATAAATGTATGTTGACTGTTTAGTTTTTTCTGAAAAAAAAAATGTAAAAAAAAACTAACAAATTCTATCACAATTTTCAAGTTCAAACATTTTTTTGAGGTATTTTAAGGGAGTTATGAAAAAATGTTTTTTTGTCAGCTTATTGCCTACTTTTGTAGCTGTCCAACAATATCACTTTTGTGACTGTAGGACCTCTAAATCGGCAGATATTGCAAACTAAAATAACCCACCCGTACTCCCGAGAAAAAAAATTAAAATGGCGGCCATTTTAAAACAACTGGGGCAAAGTGCTTAATTATGGTGGATTTATTCATAAAATAGATCATATTACTTCACCTTAACGGGTCGGACACCGGTTCCCAAACACACTGTATAATATAAGATTATTGATCCATTTGCTCAAAATATCACACACGAAAATGTTTACACGTACAATGTCTCTAGTTAGTTGCGATTCCTTCGAAACTTGATCGCAAAAGGAAAAAGATTTGTAAAATCAGCGAACTTCTAAAGCCCATAACTCAGTTCGGACTGCGTTAAGAGGTCTACATGCCGTAGTTAGTTTGGTTTATTACACTTTTTTTAATCATAAAACCAAGGTTTGGTTGATGACCACCCGAAAAAAAGACGAATGACATGTAAGATATTTTTCCATTTTCGAAAAATATCACACACAACGTTTACTCGTATAATGTCTCTATTTTGTTGCGATTTATGCGAAAATTGCGCGCAAAAGAAAAAATATCTAGTTTGTAAAATCGAAAAACTTCTAAAGCCCATAACTCAGTTCGGACTGATCTAGGAGTCTACATGCCATAGTAAGTTTGGTTTATTGCAATATTTTCTATTTAAAAAACAAGGTTCGGTCGCTGGCCGCAAGAAAAAAAAAAGACGCCATTTTCAGACATTGGCTTTTAGTCAGCAAAGCTGCCGACGGATAAACATACTGAAATTATTTTTACTGTCAAATTTTATAATATACATGAATCCCCATGACTGTTTGCCAATACAAACAGTCATGTTTATTTCTTTATTTAAGCACACCAACAGCAAGATGTATACAAAAGTTTCACAAACATAGAATGAGCTTATTTCTTATACATCAGCTAATTGCAGGTATACATAACCTTATCAAAACAGTGAAGAATAAAATACCTAAGTGAGTTACAAAAACCTAACTTAAAAACTTAATTTATTTAGATTTTTTACAAAATAATGTCACCTTGAAGGTCGACATTTAAAGGCTTTACAATTTTCTTTTTGAAGGTAAAGTGAGTCGCAAAATATATCCATTTCGTTATTTCTGGTCTTATTCAATAAGTTATAAACAGACACTATTCTGTTAAGCGGTGAGTTCGCCCCTAGGTTGGTTCGGCAAAAAGGAGGGCAGAACGTTTTTGTTTAAACACACAAAAATTGTACTATGCGGGGATCGAACCCGCGACTTTAGGTGTAGTAGCGAACTTCCTAAGTGTCGGTCGGCCTGCACCCACTGAAATCCTATAAAATTTCATCTGATCATCCGTCCACCCTAGTCAACACACGCTGCATTTGGCATCAAATGGTCTCCACAGAAGCAATAGAGGTTATTTATAGTAATTTCATGTAGAAAGGAATTGCCTCGTCTTCTGCGTCAAGCTGCGAGCCGGCGCAGGGCGTTTCGGACCGCATACAGATTTTGGCGGCAAAAATTCGCTGAACACTACATAACCTAATACAATTTATTACCTTTCCTAAGGGCAGCCGGGCTCGGGACATCTAACATTAATATTTTTATAATAACACAAAAGGCTGCCTAAAATAAACGCTATTTAATAACTAGAATATAAGCAATTGGGTTTTTTTCCAGTATCTTTCAAGTATTTACACGCTAAGAAAAGAGCGATTGTCCTCTTACTGTTTTTTGCTAATACAAAAAAAGTTTTTAAGCATGTTCATCCGTTGTCTAATAACCCATAAAAACGGGCTATAATTAGCTCAGCTTGAGGCTAGATGGCGCTGTGTCGAATAATGTCCAGGGATATTCATTTATTTATTTATAACCTTTTATCATTAAACATTCATGGAACCTGTGTTTAGTTAGCAAATAATTTGCTAACAATTAATTTCGTGTCAAATTCTGTCGTCCCGACGCGCGCTAATCAGAAACTAACTTTGATTGATCTCGCTGTAATCCCTGCTGGATGCCGACGAGGCTTTGTTTTTCATTATAACCCCTGTTTACTATTACTTAGTTCGATGGACCTTGTTTCAAAGTTATTTTGTAGTCTATTTACTTTGTATTGCTGTGAACTAAGTTTTAAATTGTTTGTTAGAAGATAGTGCTGTCGAAACTTTAACTCAGTTGTGTAAAAATGTAATTGGCGTGTAACGGAACGCATCTAACAAATATTTTTATTCGGAAAATTGAGGGTAGTCTTGGGTATTAATGTTAATCCTACCTTCGTTTCCCTTCTAGTATCCGATGAGCACCAACCGGTACGGGCGGGCTAGCAAAGAAAAAAGTGTGTATTCACGTAAGCTATGACAAGTGAGGGCAAAGAATCACCTAAACAATAAATGTGCAGTGCCTCTACGAGTACCATCGGTTTGGGCGCATTACGGCAGCGTGATTATCGTACTTTTTGGCAAGTGCTTTGTGAAGTGAGATTAGTATTTTTCGTGCTACGAACCCCTTCGTGTTTTCATTCAATGTGTGACTATTTCGTTGGCGTCAAGCAAAGTGCATTGCAACAACATCGTGATCTCGAGCTTCAAGGATTGAAGGTCACGTTCATGGCTGGTGCTCAGAGGCGGAGGCGGTCGTAAAAGGTTTGTGGAATTGACATTTATGTTTATAGAGCTGCAATTTAACAGCATTACTGACCTTATCTTCTTTGTATAAATCCAGTCGATCTATGTAGGTATTTCTTATTTCACCAATTCGCATACACATTAGATAAAGTTATTTCAAATAAGTCTGCCAAAAAAAATGTATTCTAATTTCTTTGAAAATGTGTGTGTTCCTGTGTCATTTTATAAAAATCCAAACCTATTTACAGCTAATGAGACTTTTAACTTTAGTCTTCTGTGAAAAAACACTTGATTTTAAAGCTCAGTCTTCAACAGCCATAAAGTGACAACCCACAGATGCCCACAGGCCAAATTACTCTTCATCCATATCTGCGTGTCCACACGGCCTAACCACGGACACTAAGTTTGATTGATGCCCGGTGGGCCACTATCTCCGGATGACGCCCTACCAGACATTTTTTATGATTTACGCAAGTATAATTCAGGAGCTGGCATTATGCCGCACTGATTTATACTCTACAACAGCCTATCTCAGCTTACCGAAGCTATAGAAATTCGATATTCATTTCTGGCCTGTCAACTGGCAAGATAATAATTGGCTTGGGATTATTTATTAGAGACTGCTCCGTACTCGAAGAGTTTGGTTTTGTTAGTGAAGATCTACTTTCCTTACCCTTACGTATTAAGCAAAATAAATATTACTTATAGAAGATAATTCTCCAGTAATGCTACAATATTAAAAAAAGAAACCCTTTCAAAAAATCAAGATTTTAATCAAAAGCTTATTTTTATGAACGCCTACGTTGGGCATAAATAATTTTATTCAATAAAAACATAATCAGACGCGTTTCCAATCTGCATGTTTTTAATCACATGCCGCCGTATTTTGAATTCGTGACATGAACAAAATAGAATTAATTTAACTACGCGTATATTCGTATTTTCTGCGATGGGGGCTGAATTATTTAATCAAGGCGGATTTTCATTTAACTGGAGGATTAGAAGGGAGAAAAAAAGCTTAATGCAGCATTAAATGTATAGAATTAGGTCACCCAAAGTTCACAGCCAAAGCTAACCGTTAACAGTAGCGCGGCTTAAGTAGAGATCGTCTAAGCTGAGATGACGCGCCCTTCCACCCCGTCTACGCATACAAGAGTGCTTGCTTCTAAGCGTAGGTGCAGTAGAGAAAAGCTTATGGATACCTCTCCACCAGGGGTAGGTTAGCCGATCTGCATGGCTCCATCTAGGGGGAAGGGGGGGGGGACCTGGAGAACGCCAGCACTTCCGTCCGTCCTGATCGGCGTCTATTGGCTCCTGATCTTATAATCATTTCCATACAATTGTGGAAACATCGTAATGAAAAAATGAAAGGTGAAGCAAATAGGCGATCCAAGTCAGTTGAGGGAGATCGGTTAAGAAAATAATGTTTACAAAAATCGAAATCTATACCTTCTGGACGTGACCCATATCTTTAGCTCGCTTCCTAAAACTGGAGTAAGAATACGCGAATAATAATAATCTTATAAGTCCTGCAAATGAAGCAAAAAATGTGGATATAAAAAAACAAAATGTCAGCATTAAGATCCATTGAGCCGAGGGTAGAGTGTTGGTAATGGGTCAACAATAACATTCGAAGCGAAGTTAGCCGACAATGGACATGCTAAAATAAATTAATCAGGGGCTTTCAGGGAATTTTGACTTAGCGAATTAGGACGCCCTCATTGCCACGTTTAGGGAATTACGATGGAATTATAAAGAATAAAGAAGTTCGCTGAATTTTCAGATTATTCATTAAATTCCTTTTAAAATGTTGTTTTCTGAATACTGATTTGGTGATAAACAGAATTAAGTAGTTAGGTGACGACCTTATTTTGCGAGCGCTAAAAAAATGCGATCTTAATTTTTATTTACAGCGGGATCTTTGTCTGTATTTTTCTCTTGTTTCTGAGGTAGATATTACTCCCTTTGATGACGCCTGCTCAACAAAGTTATAGCCGATACTTCTAACTACTTCTAACAATGATAAGAATCTGCCAAATCTGACGTACAGTTAGAATATCCATAGTATTTGTAAAAAACAACCTCATTACTACAGTGTTGAAATAGTCTTTTACTTGTTAAGATTTGTGGTTGGCTACTTCAAACATATGACTATTATCCTAGATAGCGCGAAGAATTTGGTTCTTAAAGTTCTAAACTGGAAACCAGTCGTATTCATCCATCCAGATCCATTTACTGTACAGCCAGTCAACAGTCCCTCGCCTTTTAAATCCGTTTTGTTAATAGCCTTTCAGCCATTCGTCGTCGCCATCATTGACGTTGAGTTTGAAGCTCCAGGGTTCACGAAAATCAGATGCATTAACAGATTACTGTCATTCCGTTAATCCGTATCCGTTAGTTTGATGCGAACGTAATGCGCTCGCGTTAGTGGTGGTGTCCATGCTACCAGCAAGCCTAGTTCAAATATGGATATTTGTACATTCTGTAATCCACCATTTTTGCAAATAGATGAATTCTATTCTATACTAGCTAATCCAACAGACGTCGATCAAAAAACTTACTGCTTTGGGTTATTTTTTTTTAGTATGGATTCTTATTTTGTTTGGCAGCAAAAAAACCTTATGTTAGGTTACTCAGAGATGATGAATTATAATAGTCAAATAGGTTTCGGAATCGGTTACAAAAGGAATTTGTTACAAACATACAAATCTTTCTTATTCTTAGTGTAGTGCCGAAAATACTTTAAAAATGCTATTAAGTGTTAATCTCAGTCTCTGCCTAACTCGTTAGGAAAGAGGTGTGATGGTATATGTATGTGTAGCTGTTTGAATATGCAGTACGATTCGTTCATTACAAATAACATCAGAAATCAGAGAGAGCTCTCATTCGATGAGCTTAATCCCAGTAGGTATCATGGGTGGTGTGCAGTATGTTAAATAACAAAATTTTCATTAAACTTTCTGGGGTCATGGACACCGGAATTACCTTCTCATCCATCCAATGAATTCGGACACAAATATCTTCTTAATGCGAGCCTATTGCACACAAACACACTGACCGCTGTCAACGCAGCCTCGTTTTCTAATTCCCTATTCAATAGTCAGTATTGTAAATAAACAAATTGTGAGTACTTAGGTACATACTTTCATTTTTAATATTTACCATGTCTATAAATTAAAAATCATTTATTTCAGACAGAGATCCAAATTTTTGGTTAGTGACAATTTACTATAGCCTATGTTAGTCAAATAATATGACAGATAACTGGGGTAACTTCACTCGTCTACACAAGTGGCGTGAAGGCAAAAACAAACCCACCCACCCATCTCTCCCTGTCTCTCCCAGCTGTAAGCTATGCCTGTTGTAACCACTATCATTGTTTGTATTTTTTATTTCATTAATTTTTCGAACTAAAATAGAACTCTTGAAGTATACTGTGCTAGTAAGTGTGTAGCACCGTGTGTGGTAACATTTTACGAGCTATTTCATCTTGCTTTGCGCTACTCGTCAAATGGTTATATAGGGTTGTCGGGAAAGGGGTCATTCAAGTTGACATCATTTGCTGACGTTTACGTCCAATCTTAAAATAAATTAGCAAACGAATTGCCACTAGGTATTTAAAGATGGAAATACCACAAACACCATCGTCCATTCGTTGCAATAACATGTTATTTACATCTGCTTTTATACAACAACAGTATTCATGTCTGAAAAAGGATTTTTCAGCTACTGAAAATTTAAATATCTGTTTTATTTTGCGAGGGCAAAAATCAGGAGTCGCTATGGTAAGAACCTTTAATATTAATAAGAGAGGAAAGATACTCAAAGCAAATGTTTCCTAGAATGCGTTGCTAATTAAAACAATATTCATTTACTTTATTTTTAAACGTACTTCACTAGGATAAAATGTGCTATCAAGTGTTGATTCTATGAATTAGCTAAGTGGGATCTACCAATTCTGTTTAATTAAATTATTCACCATTGGTACACTTAAGATGTATTGGAGTTATGACAGTGATCGGCGACGATCGCTGTTGTAAAGCAACACACGTCGCGTCGGAAATGGGGTGGGTGACCACCCCGACCGAAATTTAGTGATGGTTATTTTGGGCATCTCCGTGCTTCGGAAGGCACGTTAGCAGTTGGTCCCGGTTGACGTTGCCAGATGTCAGTCGTTAAGCTTAGTCAGAGGCCCTAGGGCGGCATGATGATGTCAGATGACATTAAGATTGCTCACTAACCTTACACCCCTCCAACAATCCGCACTGAGCCCGCGTGTTGGAGTATAGCTCATTCCACCTCATAGTTGAGGTGAGGCTTGTGCCCAGCTGTGGGACGTATATAGGCCGTTTATGTTTATGTTATGTATACTTAAGAGAAAAAAAGGAAAAATTGATTATAGCTCATTGATACAAACAGAAAGAGTCCAATCATTTTGGTGACCCTGTATTCTAGTTTATACGCTTATACGCTCCGGGCTTCGGGCTTCGAGCCACCCTCGTTGACGATGTAGGTACTCGGTAGGTAGCCAACTCTGAATTTTCCGTTTCACCTGTTTCTAAACTGGAATGTTCCAACACTGTAGTTGGTACCAACTTCACTAACTAGGTACTACAAACTGAACCAGCGATCGCATGAGCCTGGAATGCATTTGGAAAATCTGTGTAGATTGAACCATCACTAATTTAAAAAAGAATAGATTGCGTTTCAAACCTCAAACAATCCCATTCAGCAGTTGAGTGAAAACAGCCTTAGAAATCTATACTTATAATAAATCTGTAGAGAGGCCAATTCTGGCCTCTCTACAGATTTATTCTGGTTAGAGCAGTTCGTTACAGAGGTTTAATTAAACAGCGCTTTAGAGATATTTTATCAAAAGAAGAGTATTACACGACGGCTTAGGCTACTTGACGGATAGTACCTACCTACGTACCGCCTTTTTTTTAACGCGGGGAAATTCTTTTATGAACTTTGGTGTGAAAACATAATAGTCGTATGTTTTGTACAAACCATAATTATGTGCAACTTTTGTGTATCGACAGAATACCGGACTCATGCACCAATTAAACTAAGACGATCTTTAATATTATTCTTTTACAGGTATATTTATTTCGTAATTGAACATAATGCGGTGTAAGACAAACCATTCAATTCACAGTTCTATCTGTTTTCGAAAGATTCTTGTCAGCTATAGATGTCCAAATATCGCCAAAGAATCCAAGACTTCAATAACATTATTTGAACAGAATCCGTTGTATCCGTAGCGCGACACATGTCTCCGACATCTATTTCCTCTCTAACGTATTCATATAACGTGTGATTTCGCGAGACAATAACACCATCTCACCGTCCAATACGCGGAAAAAGTCTTTAAGTGTACAGGAATAAATGCGAATTTAGTACAGCTGTATAGACGAGTACTTCCGTTGTACGCAGGGTGAATCTCCCAATATTCGTGATTTATCAGTAAGTATTTGCGGCGACGCAGATGATATTGAAATAGAAAAAATGCTAAAGTGCCGCGCGTACGAGGAGCGAAATTCCTGTTATTTGCTGTCTACGTGGAAATATTGCTAACACTTGTCGCGGATAAATAGAAAAGCGTTCGAGCATCAGGATTGTATAGTAATACAGGATAGAATCAAAAACAAATTTGAGTAGTTTTTTTTTTTTTTTTTTAACTATATTGTTCTGGAAGATGGTACTTCGTTATTGTTATTTGGTGCCAGTTGTAATCAGTAACTCGTTTTTGTATTATGACAGTAGCTTTTTCCAGTCGATTCAATTAAACAAACACATTATTTCCACTTCACTGTGCAACCCATCGTAGTCATTGGGTGCGAATTGCTACTTGTAACATTGGTGAGAGAACACACACACACACACACACAGATATTCAAACACACTATTTTCATATAAACTTTATAGTCACTAAAATAAGAGTCGGAGAAGCGAATGGAATAAAAGACGAAGATCGAAGGAGGGTAGGTACATCCAAATAACATCTCACCCGTAAGATTTTCAGTTACTCCGTGAACATGGAGCTTGTAAATAGTAGAAATCCCGTTTTGAACGATTCTAATCCACATAAATTATGACAGTTCTCGTTCAAGATCCATAAATAACGAGTGAGCTTGAAAATCAGTGCTGGCTGGGAGCAACTCTATAACAGAACAAGTTGAGCTGCTTTTTTGTCCTTTCGGTGTAATCATAATTAAATACTTTGAAGGGAAAAACGCATATTTAATTATAATCGTTGTTATTTGGACCATATTCTTCAAGTACCCCTAACTACCCCCTCATGGGTTCTCGCCTCGGCGTGGCGAGGGGGCCTAGTACCGGTGGTAGGGGCACCACCGGGAAGCGAAGAGAACCCAGGCGTGGCAGCGTGGTGGACTGGACAACAACCGGTTGGCGGGGGCCAGTAGTCCGAGGCTGATCCCCCTGTGCGTCGCGGCCCGGCGGGGCCGTACCGTCGGTTACGGCAGCGGAGCCGCCCTTTGGGTGGCTCGTGGTTGCGGGCCCAGTAAGGGTCGCTACAGCCCGTAAGGGCAACGCGGGGATGCGGGGCCAGTGGGGCCTGCAAGCGCCTTAAGGCGCGTGGTTGGGGCCGCGGCGCACAACCGGTTGGCGGGGGCCAGTAACCCGAGGCTGATCCCCCCTGTGCGTCGCGGCCCGGCGGGGCCGTACCGAAGGTTACGGCAGCGGAGCCACCCTTTGGGTGGCTCGTGGTTGCGGGCCCAGTAGGGCCTGCGTACGGTGGCCAGCTGGCGCGTGGTACGGGGGTGCCGCCGCCAGCATTGCACGGGTCACCGCTGCCTGGTAGGGACGGCTTGACATCCTCGGCCGTCCCTTCTGGTCTCCCCTCGCGAAGGGGGTGTCGCTTCCGGCCCGCCACGTAGGCGGGCTGCGTCCGGGGGAACGCGCACACGGCCTCGTTGCTATACGGCGTATTCCCCCACTACGGACGATCAGAGGGAGTAGTAGGGGTTTTAGTCGGTAGGGCCACTGGTATACCACCTTTCCAGTGGAGAGTCCGACATAACCCGTCCGTCTCCCGGTGGACGGGTATGCGTAAGGCATTTCCCCTACTAAAAAAAAAAAAAAAGTACCCCTAACTAACACTGAACCGTGAGACACCCGAGGCAGGAAACATAAATAATACAACAGTGTTGGTAGAAGCATGATAGCTATGAATTTTGTATGAAACACACATAGGGTTTGTGATAAGGTAACTCTAACCAGAAGGTAAAAATGTCATTCTATGAGCCACATTAAACACAGGAAATCCCTTCATAGTTAAAGTGCACTCTATGCTAAAAACCCAATTTAGGTATACTCCCACACATCCACAAACGTCAATAATGTTAACCACGTCGCGGTTTTTACTTTTTGGCTCTCTAAATCTTCGCGAAACTTCATAAATTTTGCACCAAAGTAGGTAGGCCTTTTGACCCCAAGAATACTGTTTCCCTATATCTCGGTTTCCCGACGAGTGCCTCATTCTATTATTAGCTCATCAACCCATTAAGCGATTACGCTAAGTCAATAATTCGCGCGTATTTTGACCCGAGTCTCGGTAACGGAACATCTTCAACCACGCAGTTAAATTGAGATTAAATTTAATCCCTAAAGGTAGGTTTACACGGCTTGACTAGTTGGTCGTGACGTGAGTTTAATAATGTAGCATTAGGTCGTAAGTGCACTATGTTTACACTATTAGCTCTTGGGCGGATATTCGAAAAAGAAAATTGTGCTCAACAGTTTCCGAGAACAAAGGCTTTTAATATCAAAGCTGTCGCAATTTTAATTCTTGAATGCTAAACAAGTTATGCAATGCTATGTCCCATTAGTCAATTAAAGATATTAATTGAAATGACATAATTTTTAAAAACGCTTCTAGGCGACTAAATGGGTCTTAATTTCAAGCAGAAAAATTGTCGTTATAAAATTGAAAATTGTAAAATTATCTATTCATTTCTTGCCGAGAGCGGCCGATTGTAGTGTTAGCGGCGTACATTCACCGAATCCGGCTATCTTTATCAACCTTATTTTTGCACTTTTATGATTTACTTACTTTTCATTAATATTTATAAAAGATTACAAGAAATAAATACTTTTGAGTTGAGTTGAGCTAAAAAAATACCCAATACATAAATAGATATGTAACATTAAGTCTTCCTTAAACCTGTCCCGTGCAAAGTCACCTTCCAGCTAGTCAATAAGACACGACGGGATTCCCTATATCCGTTGCTTATTGAATTTCGTCCTTCTCCCCTCACAATAGGGTTTGCTGTGGTGGGTGTTCAATGATGTGCACGTAATGAGCTCAAGATGTTCATGGTGCTCAAGAGGTCATGGATCCGCGGCTTAGGAATAGCTGCTGTTCGCTAGTTTACTGATGCTGAGGGCTAATGAAGGAACTTTATGAAATATCCTCATTGAAACAAACGAAAATCAATGCAAGCACTTGCTTTTGCTTATAAAGGAGGTATAAAGGCTTTAGGCGGAATAAAGACCGCGTCTGCCCGCCAATGCCCGTGACTGCCCTTCACCGCGAATACAAAGCGTTAAAGTGCGCGGCGGGCATCCTGCGGCGTGGACTTTTTGCCCTTCGTGTGCGTTGGTGGTATAGGATACCCTTTGCACTATCGTTCGCGGTGAAATTGACCGGCCCTGCCCACCCCGTCGTCTGCAAAGCGCCTTTTAAGCAAATGCCCTTATACGACCCACTTCAGGGAATTGGCAACCGCGATTATAAGGTGGCGCGAGTCATATTTCAACACGCGGGCTGTTATAGGGGTGACAGGTTAGAGATCACGAGGACCTCTGGATGCGCGCTGAAGCAGGTCAGGTTTACTGAGTAGTGCCTGACGCCTCACGGCAGGCGAGCCTCACATACCCCCGTCCTTCCCCCGGAGGGCGGGAAGTCCATAAAGGGATTATAGGTTAGTGATAAACCTTGCTATCAGATGTTATCAAGCCGCCCTTAGGCCTCCAACTGGACATAACGATTGATATCCAGCCACATCAGCCATGACCGACGGCTTAGGATGCTTTCTGAAAATCGGAGGTGCCACCAATACACAAAACCAAATTTCGGTTGGAGTGGTAACCTATCTGATTTCAGATTCTCTGTTACCGCAATTATTGTAAACAACCAATATTTAAAAAGAATAACTACCGAGTTTCTTGCCGGTTTCTTCTCGGTAGAATCAACACGTCCGAACCGGTGGTAGAATCACATTATTCCTTTTTTAATTTTATATGTTATGACTTGTCATAAGTACAAAAATTATTTTTACTTTACTTAACTTTAGATAAATATAATAAATATCCTTGGACATTATTCCACACAGCGCCATCTAGTCCCAAGTAGGCTAATTATAGTCCGTTATTATGGATACTAGACAACGGATAAACATACTTAAATACTTTTTCTTTTGTAAATACATACTTGTGCCGCCTTACTTGTGCCGTGTAGTGCCGGCACGTTAATAGAATAGCACTACCCCCTCTCTTCCCGTGGGTGTCGTAAGAGCCGACTGAGGGAAAACAGCCACCAGGAGATGGGCAGCAGCGTCTCCACACAACAGCAGGCCCTACTGCGATCGCCAACCCGCCTGCCAAGCGTGGCGATTACGGCAAACCCCCCCAAAATGATGGCACGACATAGGAAACGGCCCCCAGTCCCCGGCGGCTCCGCTATTCCTGGCTACGGCAGCGGTTATGGTAACGGCGGGGCAGGGGGTGCGAAGAATCCCCGGGTAGGATCCGGCTGCCAACATCGACGACTCGACCTGGCAACTTATAACGCGCGCACACTGAGGCTCGACGCGAAGCTGATTGAGTTGGAAGAGGCAATTGGTAAGTTACATTGGGATATTATTGGGTTATCAGAAGTCCGAAGAGAGGGCGAGGACTCGATAACCCTGCAATCCGGTAACTTACTATACCACCGGGAGGGCGACCAACAGTCCCTAGGTGGTGTCGGGTTCATCGTCCACAAGTCCCTTGTCAACAACGTGATAACTATCGGAAGTGTTTCGAGCAGGGTAGCGTACCTGATACTCAGAATATCGAAACGATATTTGCTGAATGTCATTCAGGTCTACGCTCCGACCTCGAAACACGACGATGTCGAAGTGGAGGCTATGTATGAGGAGATCTCTAAAGCCATGCATAGCCATAAAACCCACTACAGAGTTGTGATGGGGGATTTCAATGCGAAGTTGGGGCAACGTTGCGGTGATGAGCTGAGAGTGGGGCAATTTGGATTTGGGCAACGGAACAACAGGGGCCAGATGCTGGCAGACTTTATGGAGAAGGAGAACCTCTTCATGATGAACTCCTTCTTCAAGAAGCCCGTAAGCCGCAAATGGACCTGGTTCAGTCCGGACGGTAAGGTGAGAAACGAGATCGATTTTATCATGTCGACGAAGAAGCACATATTCAATGATGTCACTGTGATCAACGCTGTTAAGACAGGAAGCGATCACCGCATGGTCAGAGGCACATTGAATATCGACATAAAGCTTGAGAGAGCGCGACTGATAAAATCCACGCTCCGACCAATACCGGCTCAGATTCAAAACCCCGAGTGCTTTCAGCTCGAGCTTCAAAACCGCTTCGAAGCCCTTGAGAACAGCATCGATGTGGACGATCAATACAACATGGTGGTGGATACTGTCCGTACGGTAGGGTCCAAGCACTTTAAAACCCGCCGTCCAAAATTAAAGAAACTCTCCAGCCATACTCTCCTACTCATGGATCAGAGAAACGAAATGAGGCTACAGGACTCAGTGGATGCCCATCGTTATCGGCAACTCAATAGACAGATATCTAAGTCTTTGACGAGCGACCTTCGCCAATTTAATACCCAGCGTATTAAAGAGGCCATTGAGCGGAACAAAGGCTCCAAAGTGTTCGCCAGAGATCTGTCTATTGGGCAAAGCCAACTCACGAGGCTGAAAACTGAGGCAGGTAGCATCATTACGTCCACACCTGAAATCCTGAGGGAGATTGAGAGTTTCTATGGACAGCTGTATTCCACGCAAACACCTGTTGAAAGCAAGGCTAAAGACCCTAGAGCCAAGCTTACACGACACTATACCGAAGATATCCCGGACGTCAGCCTGTACGAGATTAGGATGGCTCTCAAGCAGCTTAAAAACAACAAGGCGGCGGGTGATGACGGAATCACAACAGAGCTTCTGAGAGCGGGCGGTCGGCCGATACTCAAGGTCCTCCAGACGCTCTTCAGTTCTGTCATCCTTGAGGGCAGAACGCCAAAGGCATGGGGCAGAAGCGATGTGATGCTGTTTTTCAAGAAGGGTGACAAAACTCTCTTGAAGAACTACAGACCCATATCGCTTCTAAGCCATATCTATAAGTTGTTTTCGAGAGTCATTGCGAATCGTCTCGCTCGCAGGTTTGACGACTTCCAACCTCCCGAACAAGCCGGGTTCCGAAAAGGCTATAGTACCATAGACCACATTCATACGCTGCGGCAAGTTATACAGAAGACCGAAGAGTATAACTTGCCACTTTGCTTGGCGTTTGTGGACTATGAGAAGGCCTTTGATTCGATTGAGACCTGGGCAGTGTTGCAGTCTCTCCAAAGGTGCCAAATAGACTACAGGTACATCGAGGTTCTTAGGTACTTATACCAAAACGCCACCATGTCGGTCCGATTACAGAACCAGAGCTCTAATCCGATCCAACTACAGCGAGGCGTGAGACAAGGAGACGTCATATCTCCGAAATTGTTCACAGCTGCGTTGGAGGATATTTTCAAGCTTCTGAACTGGAAAGGACGCGGCATCAACATCAATGGCGAGTACCTAACACACCTACGATTCGCCGATGATGTAGTTCTTATGGCTGAGACCTTGGAAGACCTGAACATAATGCTCGAAGATCTTGGTAATGCTTCTCAAAGAGTGGGTCTTAGGATGAACATGGACAAGACGAAAATCATGTTCAATGCCCATGTTGCACCCGCTCCAGTTAACGTTGGGAACATTACACTCGAAGTTGTTGACCACTATGTTTACCTGGGACAGGCAGTCCAGTTAGGTAAGTCCAACTTCGAGAAAGAGATCTCTCGTCGAATCCAGCTCGGATGGGCAGCGTTCGGGAAGCTCCGGCATATATTCGCGTCCGAAATTCCTCAGTGTCTCAAGACGAAAGTCTTTGACCAGTGTGTGTTGCCAGTAATGACATATGGGAGTGAGACGTGGTCGTTCACTATGGGTCTCATAAGAAGGCTCAAAGTCACCCAGCGAGCAATGGAGAGAGCGATGCTTGGTGTTTCCCTGCTTGATCGAATCAGAAATGATGAGATCCGCAGGAGAACTAAGGCAACCGACATCGCTCGAAGGATTGCATCGCTGAAGTGGCAGTGGGCGGGACACATAGCGCGGAGAACCGATGGCCGTTGGGGCGGAAAGGTTCTCGAATGGCGACCACGTACCGGACGACGTTCCGTGGGCAGGCCCTCCACAAGGTGGACCGACGATCTTGTCAAGGTCGCGGGAAGCCGCTGGATGCGGACAGCGCAGGACCGATCGTTGTGGAGATCTTTGGGGGAGGCCTATGCCCAGCAGTGGGCGTCGTTCGGCTGAAATGATGAAATACATACTTAATATACATAGGAAACACCCAGACCAATACAAACAGACATGTTCATGCACACAAATGTTTGTACTGTGCGGGGATCGAACCCGCGACCCTTGGTGTAGTAGCCGACTTCTCAACCAATTACACCAAGACGGTCGTCAAAGATCTGGCATAGGTACCGATACACTCTTGCGACTGAGCCACAGGTAACTACAACAATAAGATAGTTTCGAATGAAGGTTTTCCATTATGTTAGGGCAACAGAAAAGTAACGACAAAGATATACTAGGTAAAAAAAATGTGCTGACGTAAGAACCGAAACCGTGTCTTTGAGCCTCGGGTATTAATATTAAAGGCCATAGGCAACTTATTACTGTTGTTAAATAACACATAAACGGCCTATATACGTCCCACTGCTGGGCACAGGCCTCACCTCAACTATGAGGTGGAACAAGCCATACTCCAACACGCGGGCTCAGTGCGGATTGTTGGAGGGGTGTAAGGTTAGTGAGCAACCTTAATGTCAGATGTTATCAAGCCACCCTAAGGCCTCTGACTAGGCTTAACGACTGACATCTAGCTATCTAGTCAGCCGGGACCAACTGCTTAACGTGCCTTCCGAAGCACGGAGATGCCTATATACATCACTAAATTTCGGTTGGGGGTGGTCACCCATCCCATTTCCGACCCGGCGTGTGTTGCTTTACAACAGCGATCGTCGCCGACCACTGTCACAACTGCGCCACTGGCACCTCACCTTACCTACCTGTTAAATAATAAAGTGACATAAAAATATAGTTATTCATCACAAATAGGTTAAGAATTCAATTACATGGAAGTAGGTACAACTGAAAAGGTTTCCACTCTACTTAACCCAAGACGGTTGCCATGGCGCTAGTTTTCTGTGCCATTGAACCCGGCGCAGTTCCGATTAGAATTGACGTCAATAATCGTTAATAAAGCTATTATAAATCGTTATTAATAAAATAATACCAATACAGGAAATACCATTGGAATTTACTGTGAGAAAAAGTTTAATGGTAGCTTCACAATGAGATTTGAATGTACAGTCAACAGCACATCAGGTTAGCCTGTTTCCGTTTTTACTCTCGCTCTTGCCAAATGTCATTCCTTTGCAATAGAGCAAGGAGGACCGTCCGAAAATGGGTAGTGATGTGCCGTCTACCGTACATATAAAGTAGAGAGACCAGCATGGGCCAGTGGTTAAACACTCGGGCGGTCTCGAGTTCTTTTCTGCCGATGCCAGGACACCTGCTTTGTGTTCATTTTACAATATGCGGCTAACTCTCTGGTGATGGAATACACCGATGTAAAACCCAAGCAATACGGATAACGGCGGTAGGCTCGCGCATTTCCACGTTGGTTTCAAATTCCTTCTACGAAATGCCGTGGGCTTCTGTTCCGTTCACGAAATAAAAATTAAGTCAAATATTTTAAACAGCAGGCGTTGTTCTTTCGCTAAATAATATCAGTACTCGTCGGCACGGTACTTAATAATAAATCTTTTTTCTCTCGTTTGGATAAGGCTGTCACACGAATATTTTCTCGTTAAGTCGCGTCGAGGAACATTACCGCAATCTCTGCGAGCCCGAGATCCGTCTGAGCAAACACTCGTGATGTTTCAATCGCTCGGTCGCTTCTCCTCTGCTTTGTGTCAAAGTGTTTTTCTGAAGCTTTATGATTTTTGTTTAGGAAAAAATAAAACTAAACGCCAAAGTTAATAATGGTTATAGTGTATAATATTATTCTGAAAAATACCATAGTCCGCTCGCGTTAAGAATGGAGTGATTTTTAAATTTAATTCTGTTGCACACAAAAAAACTCAGATCCGCAACCTTTGCGTTTGAAAGTATGCGTTCAGCTGGTCACTGTGACCTTGGTTTCCTAATTTGGAACGATTTGATTGGTAAGGGGGCGTGCTAGGTCAAATGACAAAGATGAATTGACAAATATTAACGCGAACGGTCTATAGTTACGAATGCAACTTATGTGCGAATAAATAGCGAATTCCACGGCCGCCTATCGATATTTGTGTATGTACCCGCTATCGTCAATGTGCACTGTGCAGTATAATAAAGGCAAGTGAGGGAAGTTCATCAAAATATTACGTCGTAAGTCCATAGCACATTTTAGCATTAGCCATTTGGCAGCTGCATCAGGTTATAGTGACTTTAACCGTTGTTTTGATGGTTTAAGCTTGGCGGATAGATGCCTTTCATAACGATGTGAGTGCAGTACCGACTTTCACTAGGAGTTGTTTTCATGAATAAATGAATAAGAAAAGTCAGACAGACTTATGACCATTTATTGTTGAACTACCATGAGGCTGCTCTGCTGAATAAAAACTTCCCCAAACATTTCCATAGAGGTTGACTGTAGACCACTGCAACTATTAACATCGCAGAACATAGGTATTGTATGGTTTACCCTCATATTATGTATTTTACTTTTATGTAGGCCCACCGCTGGGCATAGGCCCGCCTATGCCCAGTGGTGGGCGTCGATCGGCTGATATGATGATAATGTAGGCTTTCATTAGAAATCTGAAAAGAGGTCTCGTATCAAAACCAAAAGACGTAACTTTTCTCAAGACTAACTGGCACAAGTAATCATCTGAAGTTGTTTATCAGCCGGCGCAATCTCAGCGTCGAGTGCGCCGCGCGCTCTCTGAATCCAAATGCGCTATCCCGACGCCGCAACACTGATCCCCGCACAACTCCTATGTTAATTGGGTTACATTATCTGTCTTAAAAATGACCTGGTTTCAGTATGTTTTAATATTTTTTATTTATTTAATGTTAGGTAATTATATTTAAGTTTATAGTTTATATTTTATTACCATTTCTACTCTGTTTACTTTTTTGTGCACTTGCCTACCCTTCTCATCAACATTCCTCTACCTTCGGGTTGCTTAGAAGAGATCGCTTTTTAGCGATAAAACCACCCAAGTTGTACATTCACGTGTTGACTGTATTTACTGGCTTGTAATATTGTTGTTATTTTAGTGTGCAATACAGAATATTTACTTACTTACTTATGTTGTGTATGCAGGTTGGCTTCCGAATCGTGTGAACGGAACTTTTAAAAAGTTTTTAAAAATAAAAATCAAAGTACGTACCTTTCTTGAGGCTAACTGGCTCAGTCCTCATCTGAAGTTGTCTATCAACCGGCGCAATCTCAGCGTCGAGTGCGCGCGCGCTCTCTGAATCCAAATGCGCTATCCCGACGCCGCAACACTAATCGCCACAGAACTCGTATGTTAATGCGATTACATTATCTGTCTTAAAAATGACCTGGTTTGAGTATATTGTGTATGTAGGTTGGCTTCCGAATTGTGCTGCAAAGAAACCCGTATTAACCAGTTATTAAAATAACATATCCGCTCACAGGCACGCTGACTGTTGCCGCCATGGTAAACGGAACATTTAAAAACTAGCACATTGCCGACCGAATCGAATCCAATGCGGCAGCGGCGAGCCAAGAAGGTGATCCGCATTTTTTCAATGTGCACAAAGTGGGCGGGGTTGTAAACCAGATTCATACTCAGGACTGTACGGGCAACGCCAAGAGTGTTAATCTCTGGCATAAAAAGCTTTCTATTTCATCGCTAATAGTGGCGCGAGTATGAAAGCAGCTTTTAGAAATAAAAAGCAAACTACGTACCCTTCTTGAGACTAACTGGCACAAGTCCTCATCTGAAGTTGTTTATCAACCGACGCAATCTCAGCGTCGAGTGCGCCGCGCGCTTTCTGAATCCAAACGCGCTATCCCGACGCCGCAACACTTATCCCCGCCCAACTCGTATGTTAATAGGGTTACGTTATCTGTCTTAAAAATGACCTGGTTTGAGTATGTTGTGTATGTAGGTTGGCTTCCGAACTGTGCTGCAAATAAATCCGCTTTTTAACCAGTTATTAACATAACTAACGCGAATTTAACCCAACGCGGCAGCGGCGAGCTTAGAGGGTGATCCGCATTTTTACAATGTGCACAAAGTGGGCGGAGTTGTAAACCAGAGCAAGAGTGTTAATCTCTGGCATTAAAAACTTTCTTTTTCATCGCTAATAGTGGCGTATAAAAAGTATGAAAGCAGCTTTTAAAAATTAAAAGCAAAGTACGTACCTTTCTCAAGACTAACTGGCACAAGTCCTCATCTAAAGTTGTTTATCAACGCTATCCCCGACGCAAAACACTTATGGAACTCGTATGTTAATAGGGTATATTATTATTATTATCTGTCTTAAAAATGGCCTGGTTTGAGTATGTTGTGTATGTAGGTTGACTTCCAAATTGTGCTGCAAATAAATCCGTTTTTAACCTGTTATTAACATAACATAATATACGCTCACAGGCACGCTAACTGGTTGCCGCCATGGTGAACGGAACATTTGAACACCAGCACATTGCCTACTGAATCTAATCCAATGCGACAGCGGCGAGCCAAAAGGGTGAACCGCAATTTTTATAATGAGCACAAAGTGGGTGGGGTTATATGCCAGATTCATACTTGGAACTGCAACGGCTACTAATCTCTGGCATAAAACGCTTTCTATTTCATCGCTGATAGTGGCGTATTACCAGTAAAAAGCAAAGTACGTACCTTTCTTGGGACTAACTGGCACAAGTCCTCATCTGAAGTTGTTTATCAGCCGGCGCAATCTCAGCGTCGAGTGCGCCGCGCGCTCTCTGAATCCAAATGCGCTATCCCGACGCCGCGACACTAATCGCCGCGGAACTCGTATGTTAATAGGGTTACATCCGCGCTGCCTTTATTTATCCTAAAAAATTACCTAGTGTGTGGTTTGGAAGTTGTTCTCTCTGCATGTTGAAGTCCAGCCAGTAGCAACACACTAATAAGTTTCTATTCGTAAAAACTTGTAAATGAGAATATTCAGAATTCTACATGACAAGAGGAACTTTTGTGTGATGAGGATGAGATGGCCTATTTGTAAGTAAGTCGGTGTTGGTAAAGAAGCTAGTAGTAGCATAGTATAAACATAACAGTAGGTCATCTAAGGCCGCCCGCCGAGTTATTAGCCTACTCTTGCGTTGATCCCCAGGGTTGTCACTTTTAATATTTTTGAACAAGCAGCACTTGATCTAAATGTATGTAACAAAAATCATATTATAAGCTATACGCGACAAATACGCTTACCTAAACAATGTTTAAACCTAGACTTCTTGAAATAAACTCTAGCTGGTACTTACCTACCTATTAAAGAAGTAAAATCATTCCAAAAATGCGAATCAAACCTAGAGCGGCACGTTTGTATGTAGATATTTTACTCTTCTTTACTGTGGTAGTAGTTCAGAGTCCACTCGTATTTGTGCTAGCGTGTTCATCGGTCTCTTCATCGCATACCGCATGGCATAAAATATGCGTATTCTGCTGCCTTATACGATGACAACAAGAAAAGATAAGGCGATTTTTCTATCTACGAGAGCAGTGTATCTAAATGTAATCATGACTTAGTAATAGGTCATTTTGCATGTTTTTTTAGGTTCACCAAAAATAATAGTTAAATTCAAATCTTTTTGTGAAACCAAAATAGGCCTGTAAACTTGGGTGGGCAAGCCCATTTCATACGTGTAAAATTTTTGTAAAACAATATTACTATTTTGTAACCCAAACTAGAAGCAATTATGTTAGGAGACCATTTTTATAGACGCAATACTTAATATAGCAGTCGAGCAAAGTTTTTACGCGCTCCTTACAAAAACAGTGAACGTGACTACATAATCACAGTCACGTTTGTAAGAAGCGATTTCAGGCAAGTCCAAAAATGTGCAATTCAAATTGTGATATTTCGGGACGTGTTGATACCAATGAAGTGATTCTTTTACGATTGTTTTCATAAATGTAAGGTCTTTCGATGATAAAAAAAAAGGTATTTTCTTTTTTTTTAGTTTAGTCATCTAGCCTATTACCAAGGTCAACCCAATCTAAGACTGCCGCAGCTTCCGCAGACCACACCCCCGCAAATCAGGGTAACAAACATTGCGAGTCGCGACTCCAATTTACAAGGAGTTATTAATTCAGCAAGTTGCACCCCGGCCGCGTCGCGACGTCGCGCGTCGCGCCAATAAAGTCTCCCAATTACACTGGATCTCCGGCTCGGAAAGGGGGGGAGGGTTTGGCTGCACTGAGGTTCGATTTTTTTCTTCATGTCAAACAAACAAACAATAATAACTTTATTTAAATAGACCTATTACAGGTACTTTCAAATCGTCAAATCTAATTAACAAACAAAATACAATTAATAATAGACATGAATACCATAACATTAAATGTATATAATAAATATACTGTACTTAAATAAATGTGACGCTACCACCGGATCGGAAAGTTGTTTCTGTACTGAGAAGAACCGGCAAGAAACTCAGCAGTTACTCTTTTCAACTGTTCCTCTTTTTTGTCTCCAAGTGAACAAGATAAAAAAATCCAAAAAGTAGCAGCTTACTCTCAAAGGAGTCCCTCAAATAGGCCACAGGTCGGGTTGAGCCTACGTGGAATAATATCAGTTGCAGATACCAAAGCCCCCGGGGGAAATACATTTCAACAGGTACCGGCAAACCGTTGGTCTCACGTGGATAAAACTCAGCATCATCATCATCATCATTATCATATTAGCCGAACGACGCCCACTGCAAAGATCTCCACAACGATCGCTTCTGCGCTGTCCGCATCCAGCGGCTGCCCGCGACCTTGACAAGATCGTCGGTCCACCTTGTGGAGGGCCAAACTCAGTATGGCACCTCAGATTCAGGCCCCCAGCACATCGTAGGCAGACATTGCATAAAATTCACCCTTCCATTCGTACCTTTGCCTAGCCTCTCGGTGAACAAGGGCCCTATAACTGCGGCTATAATTGCCCGACTGCGGTGGAGCTCGACTTTATCGCATTTATTGTTTATGGTTTAAATCGCCGATGAGTTATGACGCTTGCAGTCTGTCGGCGATTGGAGCCTTCAATCGCTTCCCATAGGACTCATTTGAGGACAAATTGTTTGGCAAGTAACAGAGGCTAGATAAGGCTACCAATCACTACAAACACATTTTCACTTCATTTAATTGTGAGTTACTTATATTTAAGTTTAATGCCGTCAACTTTATTCGCTGTCATGCTTTCATTTTCTAAGGGCAGCCCGCGACTTCCATCGCGTGGACTCAGGTTCAAAAAAGTGATATATCTTTATACATAGTAGCCTGTGTCCTATTCCGATGCATCAGCTAGAATCCATTCAGTAGTTTTCACGTGAAAGAGCAACACGGCACATCCATCCACACATACAAACTTTCACATTTATAATATTAGTTCGGGTTCTATTTAAACGTTCATATTATATGGTAGCTTGATTCCACTTAGACGTATTTACAGAGGCTAGGTTGTAAAGTGTTTTTTCTATCAATTTATCTGACATTTTATCTGTTTAAAGGCAAAAAGTTCTTTAGCCTTTAGGCTAAAGAACAGACAATAGTCTGTCTATATCCGTATATATGAATAAGTTATAGTTATCTCTGTAGGTAACTAAAACTTATTCAATCATAACTTATGAGTTAGTTTAATCCTCTGTGATTTCTGCATCGATCCAGGACTTCGTTGGTTTTTGTTCCAACGAGCTAATATAAGCGAGTTTAGACAAACAAGACTATCTAGTCAAAGATAGAAATCCAGTCAGAAGCTAATTTCAATAAATTTCTCAGTAGCTCAATTGGAAGAGCAGTCACCCAGCTGGTGAGAGCAGATTCAGATGTTGGCTGAACCCTACCCCAAAGATGATATTATTGGTGTCACTTTCGGCAGGGGCATCTTGTAATTATGTTATGTATTACATAAGTTTATGGAACATGTTGCTAAAAAACACAAATATTTTTTTTACTTTATTATCACATACCTGTAGGTAATATCTATTATGGCGTCCAATTTCGTGTATTTTGTTCGTTGAAGCTTCGTGGAAGCAAAACGTGTTTGGTAACGGACAAGTGTTATGCACAGAAAAAAACATTATGTTAAGAAGCAAATTAAAAATGTGTTACTTACATTACGTCTTAACTAGAAATGGTTTGTAAATAATTATTTCCTGTTGAGTCTCAGAAGTTATTAATTCCCGAAGTTTGTCGGGCTTCGAGCGCTGAGAAGTTTTTTGGAAATTAATCAAGAGACTGTGATAACAATCGACGCTAAAGAGCGGAAGTTCGGCGCGAACTTTGCGCTAGTAGCACTTATTATTATAGGCCTTGGATACTAACTTGTTGAAAAATAAACAAAACTTCGAAGAACTGATGTATTGTGTGGTTTACATATTTTAGAAGCAAATAGATCTGCTAATTGTACCCTTTTTTTGTTCACAATAAAGTTAATTTCGTGAGGTCCCCAGGTGGTGAGGTACTCATGATTTCCTGCCCCGAATATTGGAAAAAAGTTATTGATTAGTACCATTATTTGTCTCCTAATTCCATCATCAGATTAGCTTGTTATTGATACATATTTGAAAATCGCTACTCCCATTAGAAGTTGGCTGAACTTGACTTTCGAGATTGGTTTACAAACTTAGTTTCAAGTGAAGCCAATAAAAGCTTCGCAAGATGAGGTGAGGAGGTTAATATTTAACCTCTGAACTAACAAGTTTCATAATAAATATTTAACTTTAGTAAAACTAAAAGCATATTGAACTTTTTAACTTATTAAATATTACTAGGCAGCAAGTTTTGTCCAAACTTAAAATCAAATGTAAAACTAATGCTGACGTAATGGCGTCGCATGATTTTCCTCGGCAGGATTTGGCAAGCAGCGTGACAAGATTGGCATGGCGTGAGAACACGACATAAGTCAAACTACTCCGTCTCGTGTTCATGTATCGAGACACAATGCGGTGACGTGACGCAGATCACTTGTGAGCGCAAAGGGTTAAAGGCAGGGTTGATAACTGGACAACTTGATAAGATTTCGATTCGAACTCCTGATAAGATTTCGCTGCTGAAGAAATAATCATAATGCATCCATGACGCCAATAATTTGTGGTGTGATGTCATAAGGCTTTTTTTTCTTTTTTTCAACCGGGTGAAAATGCGTTCACGTACTTCTCGCTGCTTGGGGGTGGGTCTTAAGGCTATGACAACCATTTAAAGGCAAACAAGGCGCGTGACACCTACTCCCAAGATCAACCACAAAACGATCAGCCGCCTACATTTGGACGTCTTTTTTCAGCAGTAAATATCATAAACACGATATTTATCTTATTTTTTAAGAATTTAATCAAGCAATGAACCAACAGGTCAACTGATAAAAGTATTTGGATAGTGATCGAAATAGTGTATAGAATGGACATGAGGCAGTAATAAACACGAAGGACGAACCCGGGTCTGCAAAGGCTTGGAATGTGTAAGAAGTTTCGAACCACTCGCCAAATGCAAAATGTATTCATTCATTCATGTGGATCAAAAAGAAACTCTGGTGTTTAGAGACGGTGGAACTGATTGCCAGCATATACAAATTTACGCAAAAAATCGTGGGGGTGTGATGACCTAATAATAGCTCACAACAAGCCTGTTAGTGTGTTAGTGTTTCCAACTAAAAAAAGTAGCAGTTGAAAACCCTACGTTTTTAGTATGTGGTTCTACGCGTGCTCAGTGCCGTGCCTAGCACGGAAACAATACCGGAGTCTAATCCCGTCTTGCGATTAGCTACAATATAATCTTTCTTCATATGTTTGCGAGAATACCAGTAACGATTCCTCGAACTCTGTGATAAGTTGATATGTTATGTAGCTTATTATTATCCGATTTCCAAGGTAAATACTACTTAACATACTTTTCAAGTAATGTTGCTAAGAGGTACTTTTAAGTTGGTTTGTTAAGATTTTCAGAGTTCTGTTTAAACAATATTTTTCAAGAAATATTGTTACTTGTTACTTACTTTTTGAGTTATATATTTTTTTTAATAAGACTTTTTAAATATTGGAACCATTCTAATCATCTATGCGAAAGTCAAGCATCCAATCATGATTTTGCAGATTTTTTAATTTTTCTTATAACAAAGCACTTATTAAGTAATATGCACCTACATAATGAGCGGCAGACATCACAAACAAAATGATCACAGTACTTTTCGTATCGTTCGAAGTTCATTAAGTCCGTCCGTAATGAGATTATTAATTCTCATTATCTCCAACAGCAAAGTCTTTCCAAGTTATAATTACTGTCTAAAGCAAAACGAACTTAGCAAAAGTAGCACACAAGCGGAAAAAGCACTTTCATGAAACAGATGGGTGTTCCGCTCGCTCGCTTGCGTTCGTTTAGGTAATCGTAGTGTTTCGTAGCGCTCCGTAGCCCGTAGCGTCAAACGCCGTAGCTCGTAGCAATCGGTGCTCGTAAAAACGGTATCATTTTGTTTGTGTATTGAAAAGCGTAATAAATATAATGCAATCTTGTAATGATGATAAAAAAACTATTTTTTTCCTATACAACGACGGTAATAAACAAGCATTGGAAAAGCGGGCGGTTACCGTGGCTTATGAGCCTTTTTTTCTTTTTTAACCCATTCAGAGAGTTACAACTCGGCCTTCTTCAAGAAGAGAGTCAAAAGCTATAATAAAAAGCCCAGTAAGCCTAATTTCCACATTAAATCATCAACAGGCTGTCGAAACATCAAGAGTCATCATCTAATTTAAAAATGGCGAATGCTCGATGTTCTGATACAAGAAAATGCTCTAGTCTACACTCACCGTGAGAGACTATATTCATAAACGCAATATTTAATTTACCTGTCGTATGAAATTCTTACTTCTTACAAAAATTGAGATGTGATGTCATTAATTACACGTTTGAAAATGGCTTATTTGGCAAGTCCAAAAATGTATTGTCTCCGGTAGTATTGATACTATCAAAGTAATTCTTTTAGGATTGTCTCCATAAATGTAAAGGTCCTTAAAATTTACACAAAAAAATGGTTATTACTGTTTTTAGCATTTTCCATGCAGTATCTTTACTAAAGATCTGAAAACCAGAAAAAGACGTTTGGTCGTCTTGGCATCACGCAGGAATCGAACCCGCATCTTTCGCAAACCGGGCGACTGCACTAACCACTGTGCTGTTTGTTGAAGGTTGCCTATAACATTTTAAGCCTCTAGCACGACGAGCAAAATAAAAAATGTTAACGGGTGTATTCATCACGTAATCAAGAGCAGTAAATAATATTTATACGTTCCGTTTTCGTCAACGTCAGAGAGGGGGTCAACTAGGTGTGGTGGCCTGCCTTTCTTCCCTTGTCGGTGTCCATAGTAATTAGTGTGCGTATGCACAAGGTTCTCAAACCTTCGTCTGATGATGATTAAAATCAATACCTAGTTTGTCTAAACATCCGGGATGACATCAGCGTCTTTGTGTTCTACTATAAGCCTATTTCTTTGATTTATTTAATTTATATTGCCAATTAAGTTATATTAGATCTTATCGACCAATTCGACCATCATACTAGTCGACGATCAAACATATTATTCTAGTCACAATCTAGTAGATAGTGAGCGGGGAGATCGATATCGCGTATTTGGATTTTATTAGTATTCCCAGATTCTGTTATAAGATGATCGTCGCATCTTGTGATCGCGCAATGATCGCGTTAAATTATTAGGACAACGTCTTTTATATAACGTTTTACTAAGCCTTCGAAAAAGGAACGCTATGAATACCCAGAAGATGGCTTTAGAACATATGAAAAAAGTCACCAAATTTTAATAAGTAACTAATTTTTTTATGGATTAGTCAGTTAATTTAGTTTTTCAACACTATGTGATTTTTTAGTTTGAGAACATATGGCCATCATTATTTCGAAAACCCACAAGGATGACGAATATGTAAGACTCTATTGCAGCAGTAATAAATGCTATATTCCTGTAGCAATACTTCTACATACGTGCTTGACGTCGTGTGAGAAGGTGACACCCTAATTACGACGCAAGGAGTTCGTTAGGTTTTTCAAAGTTGGCCCAATTAGTTATTCAGTGCTCAAGTTTTGTGGCTAAAATTTAGGACAAGGATTTTAACTTTTTATTTGCCGAACCAGTTTTTGGACATATAAAATACATCATGCCTTCATATGCCTCTCTATCACTGCTGGACACAGACCACACCTCAACTATGATGTGATGCGAAATATACTCCAACTCTGTGATGAAAATGAAGATGTTTTTCGCTTTGATAGATGTATTCCTGTAGGATAGCAACACTCGGTGTATGCGGGTAATAAACCTTGCATTCACTGATGATCTTTGCAATATTATCTAAAGAACCCACCAATAGAGGAGAATTACTAAAATAGATAACTTCAAATGAGCAAAATTATAATCCAGCTTTATTACAACGTAAAATTTTCCTGTTTATGGCAATTCACTTTCTATTTACCACTAACAGGAATAAAACCCATCTTACACGACACGTTCACGTTAAAAGGTGCTCGCTTGTTTAAGAATTGTGAGGAATATTGGTTCCAACATAGCGTAGCAAAACTTTATTGGACATTATCCGTTACACGTGTGTTTCGCTACAACCTGGTCTGCCGTAACGATGTCTACATAGCTTCGATTAGAGACGCGTCGAATGCGGCTTTGACTGAATATGATCGGCCGAATATTTGGTCCAAAATTTAGGAAAAAAAAGAAAAAACGTTTATTTCATTGAAATTAAAAGATAAAAAGAAACAAAACAAAGTTGTTACACAAAAATAAAACAGAAAAAAAATCCTCCAGACAGCAGTGTCACGATGTCCAAAATTGAATGGACCGCACTCAGCTATACCTAGACCTGAAAGGCTCAGGCGCTGGTTTTCAGTGTGCCGAATTTTTGGGCCTATAATTTACCGCATATTATAGGCCCAATAATTATTCGGCACACTGCAAGAGCCGGTAAAATGTTGATTTAAAAAAAATATTTTAGCTCACGATATTACTTCTTAACAAATAACGTTATTTGAATGAAAATATTTCAAGTTTCAAGCTAATCTAATTTATTAATATTAACAAAAAGTTATGTTTGTGTCATTTACAAAAACATCAAACAGTTACCCTCACTATTTGATAAAAAACGTAATTACTTCTAATATTAAGAGCTCTTTCACATTAGGTCGCAAGCATGTAAATGCCTATTGTTTTTATTTATTTTTACTTTTTTAGTATGGAAATCAGCTGCCAGTGAACCGCGCGACTGTCGCGCTGCTCGCGACCTAATATGAATGAGCTCTAACTAGCGGTCGCCTGCAACTTCGTATAGATGGATTTTCACCACAATATGTCACCAACTTGCTCGTTGAATTTCTCATAAAAATGAATTAGTGCTTACTTACATCATGAAGAAGCCGCTGTTCCAAATTACAATGTTCTGGGCACAGTTGTTTTGGCTGTGTTGATAAATAAGTAAGTCAGTCAGGTTTGCCTTTTATATATGAAAATAGTTAAGCATTAAGTGTTCGGCAAAACAAGGTTTGCCTTTTGTATGTATATGGAAATAGTTAAGCATTAAGTCATTTACATCTGGTTTTTCGGCCGAACTCAAACTTTTTATATTTCGAATACGCCTTTCGGCCAAACATTCGGCGCATCTCTAGCTCCAGTTGTCTAGGAAGGGTCTTTGTTCTTCTCCCGCGGGAATAGTCGCACACGACCCGAAATTGTCTTCATGACAATTGAAAATTAAGCTGGGATCCCATTTATTTAATTTGTATTTTATTTTATTTACTGTGTGTTTTGCCAAAATTTAGTGAAGTGTACTACAGGGATCTCCGTGCTTCGAAAGGCACGTTAAGCAGTTGGTCCCGGTTGACGTCGCTAGATGTCAGTCGTTAAGCCTAGTCAGAGGCCTTAGGGCGGGTTGATAACATATGACATTTAGGTTGCTCAGTAGTAACTTTACACCCCTCCAACAATCCGCACTGAGCCCGCGTGTTGGAGTATGGCTCGTTCCATCTCATAGTTGAGGTGAGGCCAGTGCCCCGCAGTGGGACGTACCTATATAGGCCGTTTATGTTATGTTATGTATTGTGTGAACACTCTGGCTCGGAACCCGGTGGTCCCTAGATCAAATCTGGCCGGCGCACACCTACTTTGTGTGCATTGTACAATTTGCGGTTAACTCTCCGGTGACGAAAAACCCCGATATAAAACCTAAGCAACCCAAATAACGGCGGTAGGCACGTTGGGTTCCAATTACCTCGGGGAAATGTGGGCTTCTGAATGTTACGTTCACCATGACGGTAACAATCAGTGTGCCTATGACTAATCTATTAGGGATATAGTGAGGGTATGTTATGTTTGTTATTGTGTGTTTTTCATAATGGCACATTGTTAAAAACCTTCCGAAATGTTTTATGTGTATTCAAATGTATACTTTGCTGAGTTCGTGGTCAGTTGAATTTATTTATTTTAATACTGTATAAATCCGCAAAAGTAACTACCCAATCGTCAAGTCTGTCGGCCTTTGTATAGTAACAATTACTTGAAGCGTATGAATCTTGATACTACATCCAAATATAGAGTTTACGTGTGTAGGCTCCACGTTAACGAGCACTCGATCTAAGTGCCTGTTGAATATTGAAAGCCTTATTAAAATATTTGGATGTTTCGTGGAAGGTCGTAGGTATGGGTCACAACTGTGTGACTTACTTTATTTCTTGACTTACTTTACTTCTTGACTTACTTTACTTCTCTTACTTCGCCTGAGAGGTGCCCTTGGTGTACTAGCAGTATGGCAGTGGATTAGCAACGATCGCTAAGCAACACACGCCAGTTCGGAAATGGGATGGGTGACCAACCCGACCGAAATTTGGTGATGTAATTTTCGGGCATCTCCGTGCTTCGGAAGGCACGTCAAGCAGTTGGTCCCGGTTGACGTCTCTAGATGTCAGTCGTTAAGTCAAGTTGGAGGCCTTAGGGCGGCTTGATGACATCTGACATTAAGGGTTGCTCACTAACCTTACACCCCTCCTACAACAGCGATCGTCGCCGATCACTGTCACAACTGCGCCACGGACACACTCAGACGAATTGAGTCAGTAAAAAGTCTGTCTAGTCAAGCAGCACAACGTTCATATGTATAATTAATTAATCAATTTCTCATAAATTATTCGTTAATTCTAATTTTATTATAAGTTTTATTAATACAATTTCTTTGGTTGGATTGAGTCAAAATTTGTGTAATTGTTTATCTTTAGCTTCAGTTGGTTAGAACAAACAACAATTTTGAGTTATGCTGCCTGGTAACCCCTCAGAAATTAGGCTATTGAAATAAGTTTACGAACAAACATTTAATATCGAGATCAGCTTCAATATGCTTATCTTTAACATTGTGAAAGACATTTTGTTGACATGAAACATTTTGTCAAAAAAACATAAATAACTAAATGAGAAATTTATTCAAATGAGTTGTAAAGAAAAAATAAAACCCGAGTAAATCATACTTTTAATATTTCGTCTAATTTTAACAAATCGATATCATATTAAAAAATAAGCCTAAAGAGATATTTATTTATTTATTTTTAGGTAATTTTACCGATAATGATGTATTGCTTTAGTACTTTAATTAGTTCTTTAATCATTGCGTGCACACATAAAATTGTATTCTAAAAGTCCCGTAGTTCACTCTGCATGTTGTGTACCTTAAACTTAACATGAGAAGAACAGACACACATTCATAAGATAAATAATCCTCATTGTACAAAAATACATCTTACAGAGTTGCTACAAAGCGATTTCTACCTAGACAACCTTCGGTAGAGGATGTTCTGCAGGAACCAGAGAGTTTGGCTGTGCTAAAGAGATGAATAAAAGAGTGTAACAGAAATTAAAATAAATATACATACTTAATACTAGGCAGAAATTGATAGCGACAAGTTTACTACATGTTATTAGACATCAACATCAAGCATTCAATTTCAAACGAAATTTCAACTGTTTTCATTTCTAAAGATAGAAAACCAAAAAAAGACTGCACTAACCATTGTGCTACCGAGACCATTAACATACCGACCGATTTTTTCTGGTATGTTATACCTGGCAGTCAGGTTTGTTTCACCAATGTTTAGGCACAGTACACAGAGAACAGTAAAATATCTACATACAAACGTGCCGCACTCGGCACGCGATTTCACGCACACGCTAGTATAAAATACGGGGGGATAAGGTGGTGGCAGTACGGATAGGCTAATAACTCGGCAGGTGGCTATAGTTAACCTACTGTTATGTTTATACTGTGGTTTAGGCATATCAATGTTTTCATTTCTCTGTTGTCAGAATGCGAATAGCAAGTAAGTGTGGGATCAGCTACCTGGTCAAGTATTTTAAGAGCGTTTTAACTTTTCAAGAAGAGAAATGAATAGTTAATTTGTTAGACTCGGTATGCTCCACCTTAGACTTTGAACTGAAACTAGAAATGAATACAATTAAAAAATGCCCGCGTACTCAGTCTTTGAAAATTATGCCGAATGCAATTTCTTTGCAAAGAGTTTTAATAATTATTACTCGCAAATTCCACGCTATCAAAGGTAAGTGACTGGGAAAATGTTTCTGCCAGAATTAGATAAGGTCCCCCATCGTTCTCTTTTCTGGCTACACAATGCCACGAGTACATGTACCTAACGTACAGTATCTTCGATCAAATAAATAAAGCCTTAATACACGTTCATATTTTACGACAATTTAATAGCTTGGCTTAATATTTATTTATAGACGCCATAAACCTCCATGTTGTTTATGAGTATTAAAATTTATACAATAATGGGCTTAAACTGGTATATTTGAAAAATTGTTCCGGAACACATTTAAACGCGGAACATTTATTACAACGCGAAAAATGGGTGGCTGGTTGGCTGCGTTTTTGGTTTACCCGTTACTAAACCTTGTTCTAAAAGGATTTCTTTTGTGGTTTTTATTGTTTTTAGCATTTTCTATGCAGTATCTTAACTAAAGATCTGTAAACCAGAAAAAGACATTTGGTCATCTTGGCATCAGGCACGAATCGAACTCGCATCTCGCAAACCGGGCGACTGCACTACTACTGGATTTCTTTTGACTGGCGACTAAACAGGACAGTTAAAGGCACACTAACTGTTGCCAACATGGTGAACGAAACATCCGGAAGACCACACTTTGTCGAGCGAATTTCATACCCATGGTGGAGTGAACCTACCGCCGTTATCTTTTGCTTGGGTTTTTATCGGTGTTTTTCATCACCCGGGAGTTGGCAGCGAATTGTATTGTAAACTAAGTGTTCTTGTCAGATTTGAACTCAGGTTCCGGTAGCCAGAGTGTTTAACATTAACCACTTGGCCACGTTGCTCTCAATAATATTAGCAATACCAATTTACTTACCTACGGAAATAAATTCAGATTGGCCAATACCAGTCCGAATTGTTTTAAACACCTTCTAAATTCATATTAATTTATTCACTATGAAGGTTAATTTGCACCAAGAGGTAGAGTGGGATTTGCCGGTTCACACAGGCGGGCTTACACGGATGATACGAGTATTATTGTATTTGCTTATTCAAAGCATTGTTCATTTACAAAGTTTCCTTCAGCTCTTGATTGTATAGAGTAAGTAGATTGCTTTTGAATCCGAGCTAGATATAAGTCGTAAAGCTTTTTGTAAAGAAAGTAGATTAAGTATTTATCTCTCAGTCTATTTACCTCTATAGTTTGTGTGTTTGCTTGGGGCGCTCTTAGTACTGGAGGAAGAGGGAAGACAAGAGGATGCGATAGTATGGTGGATTCCTGCCTGGCACTGGGGAGGGCATCTTTGTATGAACAGGATTGCAATGATTTAGCAACTTGTCGCTGCTATACACCTTGGCTAACAGGCACACAGCTGAATGTGGTGTCGAATCCAGGAGAGGCTTCACCATCGGTTGACTGTAATCCGCGTCACAGTCGCCCCGAAACCAGCGCGGAGCCACTCTACGGATTTCGTGGTTGCGGGTCCAGCAAGGAGGCAGTGGGCTGGAGTACGTAGGTGCTCTTTCCTGTATTGCACGGACTACTCCGAGAGGGACGTAATGGGATGGGGCCACAACTTTTAGCTGGAGCCGCCCTACGAATCCAGTGGTTGCGGGTCCAGTAGGGAGCCGGCGTGCTGTGCAGTACGCAGGTGCTTTTAACTGTATTGCACGGATTTCTCGTAGACAAACGTGGGACATGGGAATGGGACAAGTCCTTACCCATTGATATGGAAATTAGCCATCGTTTGTGTTCAGAAATACGATGATTACTGGTAGATATTAAGGATGAAAATAGAAGCACTGTACGTACATGTAGGTTAGTCGGCGCTTTAATTAAAATGTTGCCTGAACGACGTTAATTTTAGGCAATTAATTTCGAATTTAGGCCCTAGTGCTTTACTTACGAGGCTTGTATGGAGTAATAACAGTTTTGTAGGCTTCTCTTTCCTAATTTAATTAAAAAGAGGCAATATTAAACAGACACCTGATTAAATCTATCTAAAAATGTTGCTTACAGCTTCCGAATCGGAAAGATATAATCAGTTGCGCAAACAGACTGAAAATATCTGAAACATTAAAAAAAAAAATCACATAAAAACATCAATTGCTTATATGCACTGTGTCCCACAGCTGGGCACGGGCCTCACTTCAACTATGAGGTGGATTGAGCCATACTCCAACACGCAAGCTCAGTGCGCATTGTTGGGAGGGTGTAAGGTGAGCAAACTTAATGTCAAATGTTATCAAGCCTCCCTAAGGCCTCCGACTAGGTTTAACGACTGACATCTAGACCAACGTCAACCGGAACTAACTGTTTAACATGCCTTCCGAAGCACGGAGATGCCCGAAAATTACATTACTAAATAATCTAATTAAAAAAATATATATTTACACGAAAATCTCGACGCCACGTGTTCCAGATACCGGAGAAGGGCCGCTCCTCTTCTACAGGTTCGAGTTCAGTTCAAGTCAATAACGCCAACGGCTCGTTTCAATGCCGACGTTTAACAGACGAGGAAAAACGGCCTTTAAAACATCGCAAGATCCAAATCGGTAATAAGAGAGGCAAAACAAACAGCCTTCAACATTATGAGGTACGGAGGCGTTAACAAGCACCTTTAAAAATACGAATCACTGGAGGAAAAAGCTGTGCTCATTTGCGAGAGTACGTTAATCCCGGATAATCCAGACTCCGGGATTTCGGCTGAAATAATGAGATACAACGGAGCGCGAGATATCCGCGTGGCTCCTTTGGGCGTCCTCTCGAGTGATAAATATGAGTAGGCCACGGATGAACGACTCTTTAAGGAGACGCCATTTACTAGGTCACGTTAATCATTATTGCCAGTCCTCGTCAGAGATATCACAATGAGATATTCTAGCTTGTGACATGCGATTCAGATAGACTTGAATCATCTTTGTGTGTTAACATTGTGATTGATTACGCTTCTTTAGTCAGGATAAATGAACAGATTAAGTTTCTTCAATTGTAAAAATACGAAAACAGTACATAGACTAGTTTACTTGCTTCTTCAGTACTTTTTAAAAGCATAAATTTTACGGCTTGAGTACAAAAATAGGAACACATTTACACACTACAAAGACTTCACTACTATAATAAACAATATTTAATAACAACTTACGTCTATACCCTGACCGGGGTAATCAGAGTCAAACTGGTTGGTAAACGAAACATTCAGAAGCCAAAATTTCGCCGTTTGAATTGGTGCCCAACGTGGTGGTCTGTTATCGCGTTATGCCCTGTTATGCGTTATCGCTGTTATCTGGTTTTTATCTATTTTCTATTACCGGAAAGTTAGACGAAATTTTCACAATGAACATTACACAAAGTGGGTGTTATGGCCAGAACAGGGTGGGCATTAGGCCACGACACTCTTCACGCTGCGGCTTAGGCTAACAGTGGACTGACTGTCCGCTGGCTGACTTTGAGCGGTGTATCGGTCGCTTACTTGACGTAGTGAACAAACTATGCCGTCGAACGTGAGCATCATTCGCTGCGAACCAGTCGCTCACAGAACGAGTCGGCAAGCGAAACGTCGCAAAGCGCGTACATTACACGCTGTATGGACACTCCATCCAAAATGAATAGGTAGGCAAACTGAAAGCAAACAGTCAGCCGCTCACTGTTCGCCAAATCGGGACGCGCCCTTATTTAAGTGAAATACCCTGAGTATTTGATAGATTGAAATAATTTCCTAAAATATAATTAAGCCATTTTACCTAACTCTCTTAGCAACAACGTTTTAACTGGAACAACAATTCCAGGAAAAGTCTCAATTCGTAGAAATTGGCCGAGAAGACTTCTGAAATTCCAAAACCGTCTCCCAGGCCGAGCGTACGCCGCCCACGTGCGCCTAATGTAGCCCTTACTATAATTGTTCGGTCAGCGTGCACGCCTGCTACTTATGGCGCTATAAACTTTGTGGTATTGCGTATAGTCTTATTATACTTTGTTTTTTGTATTACTAGCATTCACGATGCTACGACTACGGGTAGAAGCAGCTACAGTATGGGCCTCTCCGAAGTAGTTCCGACCAAGACGCAAAACCAAGGTACCAAGAGCTTTGCATAAAATAGCCTTGTTTGGAGGAGAGCTGGGAGGCCTTTTACCAGCAGGAGCTGGCTTTTTAATGGCTAATTAAGATTATGTTCATATCTAAATAAAGACTACAAAAAATTACTTGGTGTGATGCCTTGAGCATTGGGGGAGTTTCGGTAGTACAGGGCACAGTATTCAAACCCCCGACCTTCGGGCTGAGAGTCCTACGTTCAAAGCGTCATACCGCGGTCTACTACTTAATACTGAGTAAATAAAGCCTCACTTTGACTCCATGCACTCTTAACAACGATAGCACGACTATATTCTACTCATGTCAACATGTCATGTACCTTTATTTGTGACGAATTCTTAGTCTAGTTACCAACATTAGGCAAGAATTGCAATTAAAATAAACACAAACTAATTTAACGCTTTGCCATCAAGAACCGCGCAGACAGACAGCCAGCTGTGCCAAACCACAACAGATCTTGTATTACGTTGGACGTCTAACTGTCCCGGCAAAAGATACAGACTCGCTCGGAATGTAGTTACAGCTCAACTATTTGTTACTGTGAGTTGCGAAGATAGTTCGGCTTCCTAACTGTCGTCACATTGCTTGTTTAAAGGTTGTAGACAAACTATTCAGTTATCTTAATACATTTTGCTATTTAAGTTTCTATATTTTGCTAACTAACGAGGATGATTCAGATGGGAAAAGAATCATGAGTTCTATTAAATAACCAAAATGTCTATCGAGTGTAAAGTTGTCCTAGAAATATTCAGAGTAAAAAATATATGAATGTAAACTTTATATTCCTGAAAGCTTTTACAAAATACTGCATACTGATGTAAATCAATGTTTCTGAATAATACTGTGATAGATAGATAGATAGATATTCTTTATTGCACAAAAACATTACAGTTGTAATGAATATGTTTAAACATGTTGTTTTAGTAGATAGTATGTCAAGTACCGCAATACTTAGCTCTTAAGCAAATTATATCTTTGAAATATCTAGTTGATAAGTAAATTGTCCTAAAGACTGTTGCAGTACCCGCAAAGGGTCACCAAGTTAAAGTGCTCAAATTGTTGATGTATCCACTTAGTGAACAATAAAGTTTTGAAGTTTGAAGTTAAATTACAAATATAAATGAACATGGTAGTCTACCACCAAATGTTATGTGCAACTTACTTGGCTACCGACTACGGTGACACTGGTCTGAGTGACGTGAAGATTTGAGAATCAGCCATTGGTCAAAACATCGGATCTATGGAACGGGACCTTACATAAATCCCATTCACAATCGTATATTTGTCAGCGCGGTCGGATATTGGCATGTCGCAGCCCGCACTTTGTACACCCAGCCGCGGCTGGTGAGACTCATCGCCGGTATAAGCTGAGCCTTCATTGCTAAGAAGACGCATACTACGAGAGGGGAACATAGTCTGTTGGGTTGTATGTACGGGTGCTACGATTTACTGGAAGCTCAATATTTTGCCGACGAATTGTGACACGATGGGAACGTAGTGTCTCTCGGTTCGAGTAAGCTTTTGTTGCGTTGATTGACTGATTTTAAATGCAGAATCATATTATTTTGTTTTTATATAAGCCTAATCAATCGAACATTCTTGTGACATTTTGTGCTTGTTCTGTTTCTGGATTTCGTCCACTATGAAATATGTACTCATACATGAATACTGTAGCCTACCTAGATAGGTCATACATTTTATCATAGCAGTCGGCGTGCGCACGCGCCGCGCGCCGAGCAAGACTGGCGAGCGCAGCGGCCCATGGGCAGTATTTACGTGTCGTCCGCTCTGACGTCACAAGCGCGGGAGCAGGACGTACGTTCACGCATCCCTCTCAAGATCCACTTAACTTTCAGCTGGTCAATGACCCTCTAATTGTAGAATAATTTCTTGTATTTAAGTAAACCAAAATTGACAATAAATACTCATTATTATCTCGGCATTCGGCTTTCACTCATCTCCTTACAAGCAGCTACATTGGTGACCCCGACGTGATGAAATTTAGCTTCGTCTCCCATCTTCTGATTATTAACGATTGACTGGAATTGCGCGAACCAAAGTCTCGGTTTATGGCGCCAGAATTGTGGTATCCGAGCTTTCAGGGAGACCGCTGCCATTTCTTCTTTGTGGAGAGTTTCTTCTGCCAAAATTTCGTTGCTGGTGTTCATTTTTTTGCGGGGTCACCAATGTAGCTGCTTGTAAGGAGATGAGTGAAAGCCGAATGCCACGAATGAATGAATACGCGGCGAACGGTTCATCAATAGCTGTTTACGGCGAAAAGACAGTGGCGCTCAATCTGGGCATGCGTCGACCTTATAGATGGACATTCGTCGTTGCAGCTGTATCAAGACCAATATTGGGAGCCGATTTTCTTCAACATTATAATATCGTGGTGGATTTACATGGAAGGAACTTAACTGACAAGCAAACAAACCTGTCTACAAAAGGCTGTTTAATACCTACAACACAAAGTAGTGTACGAACACTAGACAACAGCCAACCGTACCACGATCTACTAGCCAAGTACCCAAACATTACCAGACCACGTCTAGACCACCCGGTAAACAGTGAAGTCGAGCACCATATTGAAACAACGGGACCGCCAGTATTCTGTAGAGCAAGACCACTACCACCACTGAAATACAACGTGGCTAAAAGAGAATTCCAGCAAATGATGGAACAAGGGATCTGCAGACCCTCCAGCAGTCCATGGGCAAGCCCATTACACCTAGTACAGAAAAAAGACGGTCAATACAGACCCTGTGGCGACTATAGAAAACTTAACGCAGTCACTATTCCGGACCGATATCCCGTACCAAGACTTCACGATTTCACGTATAACCTAAAAGGCAAGAAGATTTTTTCAAAAATAGACCTGAAAAAGGCCTACTATCAAATCAAAATTCGTGAAGAAGATATCAAGAAAACAGCAATCATTACGCCTTTCGGCCTATACGAATTCACTAGAATGTGTTTTGGTTTGAGAAACTCTGGCCAAACATTCCAGCGGCACATCGATGACGTCATGCGAGGCCTCCCTGTCTTTGCTTTCGTCGATGATATTCTCTGTGCTACGGAGGATCAAGCTTCACATAAACTATTACTAGAAGAAGTATTTACAAGACTGGAGAGAAATGGTCTGCAGATTAATGCAGCCAAGTGCATTTTCGGCCAAGAAAACATTGAATTTTTGGGATATTATGTCAACTCGGAGGGAATATCACCAACTACAGACAAAGTTAAAGCCATCGAAGCCTATCCACGACACAGCACTATTCACGAGTTGAGACGATTTTTAGGGATGATAAACTTTTACCGTGAAAACATCCCAAACGCTGCATTGCATCAACATTCTTTGAACAAATATATGCACAACTCGAAAAAAAACGACAAAACAAAGATCGATTGGAACAGCGAAGCAATTCAAGCATTTGAGGAGTGCAAGCGGGACGTCACTAACGCTGCTCTTCTCTCACATCCAGCCTCAGACGCCCCTCTCGCTCTAATGACGGACGCCTCCAATATGTGCGCCGGCGCAGTATTACAACAAAAAATTGAGGGTAAATGGAAACCTCTCGGATTTTTCTCAAAAAAATTCAGCGAAGCTCAGCAAAAATACAGCACATACGACCGCGAACTGTTATCCATTTACATGGCAGCTCGACATTTCAGAAGAATGTTCGAAGGTCAGGACCTGGTCATCTACACCGACCACAAACCATTAACGTATGCATTGACGGCAAACAGCAAGAATGAAACTCCTCGCCGAACACGATATTTAGAATATATCGGACAATTCACATCTGATGTTCGTCACGTCGCAGGCAAAGACAACGAAGTCGCCGACGCGCTCTCACGAGTTGATGAAATATTATGTCCCTCACCGATTGAATATTCATCACTATCAGAACAACAAATTGAAGACAAAGAATTAAAAAATATGTTGAGGAATAAGAAGCACCAATTCAAAACTATCATCATGCCTGGCACTTCGATACCTATCATCTGCGAAACGGCGACAGGCACCGCCCGCCCCTACCTACCACCTGAGTTCCGGAAGTCAGCCTACCAAGCACTTCACAATCTCAGCCACCCTGGAATAAGAGGAACGAGGAAATTAGTAACTAGACGCTATTTCTGGCCATCTATGAACGTAGACATTCCAATCTGGACTCGATCCTGCATCCCTTGTCAACGTTCGAAAGTACAGCGACACATGCAAGCACCATTGGCGCAGTTTGAGAAGGTAGATCGGTTGTACCAAGTTCATATAGATATTATCGGGCCCCTTCCTACGTCTGATAATTATCGATACTGTCTAACTATGATTGACAGAGCGACAAAGTGGCCAGAAGCGTATCCGATGGAAGAAATAACAGCAGAAAAAGTAGCTGATACCTTTTATCAAGCCTGGATATCAAGATTTGGGTGCCCCGCCGTTATAACCACAGACCAAGGCAGACAATTTGAGTCGGAAATATTCAAAGTTCTAACACAACGCCTCGGTATTCACCGCACACGAACCACTGCATATCACCCGCAAGCCAACGGAGTCATCGAACGTTGGCACAGAACATTAAAAACAGCCCTCAAGGCTCGCCTACAAGAAAACCCTAACTGGACGCGTGAGCTACCTACAGTTCTGTTAGGCGTGCGGACAGCTATAAAAGAAGCCACGGGATACAGCGCAGCCGAGCTACTGTATTGCCAAGCCCTCCGTCTGCCAGGTGAATTCTACGGCGAACCTGCGATATCACTCACGTCATCACAATTTCATAACAATCTATCAGACGCAATGCACAGATCGCAAGCACAAAAAACATCGTCGAGAACTACGTTCGTGCACAAAAACCTAAGTACATGTACGCATGTATTCGTAAGAAACGACGCCGTACGAAAACCGCTAACTCCAACTTACACTGGGCCGTTCAAAGTCATCGATCGAAACAACAAATACTTCAACATTCAAATGCCACAACGACGAACAAACATCTCAATCGAACGACTCAAGCCGGCATTCATCATCAACACTGAAGCACACACCACGAACTCTGCCGATTCTTATGCCTATGTAACCAGAACAGGAAGAATTTCCAAGCCTCCAGTACGCTTCGCTGAGGGGGGAGTAATGTAGCCTACCTAGATAGGTCATACATTTTATCATAGCAGTCGGCGTGCGCACGCGCCGCGCGCCGAGCAAGACTGGCGAGCGCAGCGGCCCATGGGCAGTATTTACGTGTCGTCCGCTCTGACGTCACAAGCGCGGGAGCAGGACGTACGTTCACGCATCCCTCTCAAGATCCACTCAACTTTCAGCTGGTCAATGACCCTCTAATTGTAGATGTATTTGTATCCAACATTTTTGTGCACCTTTTTTTTACCGTAGGGTGAATGCCGCCGACCCGAGATGCTAAGGGTCGACCCTGTGTCCTTAAGCATACTCGTCCACCGGGTGGCGGACGAGTTATTTGGGACTCTCCATCTGAGGGGGACTTCTAAGCCACCCAGAGGCATACCCACTAAACACCCTACGGCTTCCTCTCATCGCTCTTAAGTGGGGGAGTGTCATGGGAAACAAGCCAGTGGCCCTCCGCCATAACAACCCCCGAGCGGGGCCCACCTACACGGCGAGCCAGGCGGTTCCTCTAACTGGATTTCCAGGGGAGGTGGGTGCACCTTTCTTCAACTCATTAGGAAAGCGGTTAACTCAATTTGTTGGCTTTGTTTTGGTGTGGGCACTTTTGTGGCTTATGTATATCTTAGATAATTTATTCCATGTGTTGAATACTGCTGTGTGTTTTTTATAACAAATGAAAATTGAGAAAAAGTCGTGCACAAAAAAACTGGCCATATATTGTCATACCAAACTGTCGCTTGCCTGTCGCTGCCTTACTTCAGCCCGGCTCCATAATGCCTTAACCAGATTTTGTTCCAAGTAACATAAAAATATAAAGAAATGGGCCCTCTATCTGCAACATTTTTTCCTATCAGTATTTTTACAAGACTTTAAAATTATGGAACGTACTCTGCTATATCAACCGAGATTTTCTCTTTCCCCTTAGCATGAAATTCTTCTAGAGGGAAAGGTCTTCTGGTTAATTTTGGCTGAATTAAATTGAATCACAAAAAATATGAAATCTTAAGTCTACGTCAACTTTTTCAGAGTTAACAATGGGCCATACACGAGTACATAGGCTGCGATGACTGTTCACTTAAACCTTCATCATCATCAGCAGCCATACGACGTCCACTGCTGAACATAGGCCTCCTCATTCGTCCACCTTGCGGGTGGGCGTCCCACGCTGCGCTTGGCCTGGAATGGTCGTCACTCTTTGTATGTCGGGCCCCAATGATCACCAGTCCTTAAAGTTATGTGCCCTTCTACTTAACCTACTACTCAAACCTTCGCATCACTGTAACCTTAAAGCTCGTGACCCTGAGTCGTTCTTCTTAAATGCCTATTCCCTGAAATTACCAACGATTAGGCTCCTTCGTTATGTATTAATATCACAAACTAATGTCTGCGCCACGAAGACTTTAATTACCACTACAAATTTTAGCTGTTTGTGATTTGTTTCGTGAATTAGCTGGAGTTGGCGGTATAGCTCCCATTGATCTTAATCGTGATGTAATCTAGTTATAATTATATCTTAATTGCTTCTGAAGAAAATATTATGTTTTCTATCATTGGAATTTCTACCATCAGTTTGTGTTACTACTTAGTTATTACTTGTGGATCTCAACTTTCTGGACCACTGTGAATGAGTGTGTGTATTGGGTGTGGGGTATTACACAGTTTTATAAGTTAATTTCTACTTCCATGTTTTGACTTGGGCATGTTGATTGTTCGAATTAGCCCATAATAATACACAGTTTTGCCTAATATACAGTTTTTATTTACTCTTAGAAGATAAGCTTATGAATATCTACTATCCAAAATAGCTGGATTAGTTATAAAACCTAAAGTTACCTACCAAGTCTGTAGCACTACTTAGTTTGCAAATAATACTTTGACTATACTTGCGAAGTTGCGAAGCCAATGGATCAAGGATAGAGCAGGAAAAAATGAATAGATATAGTTAAAGTTTTTGCGATATTCTCTATTTATTCAGCTCATCCGGAATCACCCCCGGGAGCCGCCATGATGGATACGTCACAGAGGTAAACACTGTTATTATACTGAGCCGAGGCTAGCGGAGTTCTTGTCTTTCTAACCAGCCAGGTTAGTAAGAACCGCAAGTAAAACAAGGATGTTTTAGGCGCATTGCAGACGATTGGTGGGGCGGTCTTTTTGACCGCGAAGTAATAAAGACCGCCCGCCAATACCCGCTCCGGCCCTCACCGCAAACACAAAGTGTTTATGTGCCCGACGGGCATCTGCCCTTCATTTTAGATGTATAGGATTCCCATTGCGCTTTTGTTTCGCGATAAAATTGACCGGCCCGGCCCGCCCTGCAGTCTGCAAAGCGCCTTACCTGCGAGCGCTGGCTTATATCCAGCGCAGACACGCAGACACACGTCTGCGAATTATTTATTGTTCAGGAGCTGAATAATTCACTGTGTGAAATAATTATTTAAATAGAAACAAACTTAGAACCCCAATTTACGGCGCATACTTTGGGCTATATTTCCAACTGACTCACACACGTTGTATCTCATACTTTGCGTACGTAAGTAAGCTTCGTTTGTCAAGTTCAATGTGCATAGGAAATGTAAAAACTGCATTAGAGAAATATGTTAACTGCTATGTTCTTCCTTCAAAAAAGCTACTCAACACACCCCTTGCTAATGCTCGAAACGACTTCAATGTTCTTAAAATATTTTTTATTTTCTATCAGTTCTGGTTTGCACTTCGAATAGTATAACAGCTTAATCCCAAACCTAAAGACTCACATGTAAACATTATGATAATAATCAAAACACTATAAAAGGTGTTCATATCAGCGTCTTCTACGAGTATAATTCAATAATCCAGCATGCACGGTATTCTCAAGCTCGGCGTACAAGTGTTTCTCCAAAGCTTCGTGACTTGTGCGTAATGCTATGTAATGACGCACTGGAGGGTAATTGGCTGACATGATCTCCCGCGCGTCACATATCCTGACGTCATTTCTCACTAAGGCGAGAGTGACGACGCGTTCACCTGTGATTTACAGAATCTCTGCAATATTTTTGAATGACAACAGCAAAAGATGCCACTTTAAATCGCTTACGTGAGACAAAAGTTCACACCAACTCTCACTTAAATAAATAAATATCGCTGGCAATTATCACGTAGGTATAGCCCCAAACTAAGTCTAACTGAGAGCTTGCACTATGCTATACTAAACAATGGATAAATATACCTAAATAGTTTTTTGTAAACACATACTTAACATACATAGAAAACACAACACAAACAGACATATGTTCATGCACGCAAATGTTTGTAAAGTGCGGGGATCGAACCTACGACATATGGTGTAGTAGCCAAATTCTTAACCATACCTTTACACTTTATACCAAATTGGTCGTCAACATGCTGCATTGATCACTCAGTTCGTCTTGAGTTGTAAGTGCACTTAAATATTAGTAACTGCATTATTTAACTAAGAGTACATTTAGAGTTCTTCGTCCTCGTAAATATTTTCATACCCCTTTAGTTTTTAGTTCCATTTCATTAGTTCTACAAGACATTTCAATTCTAAACCTAAACGTTTTCAAGCCATCTTTTGAGAGAAATCTAAGTTAAGAGTATTTTCATCGCTAACAAAAACGACTATGTAATTCAATATTACCCGCACATTACTCACAAGCTCCGCGTTCAGGTTTATTTTTTACAAAGCGCCGTGACGCGCGCGTAATGCGGTGTAATGACGCACTGGAGGGGTAATTAGCTGACATGATATCTCGCGCGTCACATATCCTGACGTCATTTCTCACTAAGGCGAGAGTGACGACGCGTTCACCTGTGATTTACAGAATCTCTGCAATCTTTATGAATGACAAAAGTAAAAGATGCCAATTTAAATCGCTTAACGTTAGAAAAAGTTCACACCAACTCAGTGAGAGTGAATAAATAAAAATCGCTGGAAATTATCTCGTCTAGCCCTAAACTAAGACTAACTGAGAGCTTGCACCATGCTGAACTAAACAATGGATAAATGTGCCTGAATAGTTTTTTGTAAATACATACTTAACCTACATAGAAAACACAATACAAACAGACACATGTTCATGCACACAAATGTTTGTACAGTGCGGGGATCGAACCTGCGACATCTGGTGTAGTAGCCAAATTCTTAACCATCACACCAAATCGGTCGTCAACATGCTGCATTGCTCACTCAGTTTGTCTTGAGTTATAAGTGCACTAAAATATTAGTAACTGCGTTATTTAACTATGAGTACTTTTAGAATTTTTCATCCTCACCCAATATTTTCGTGTTTTAGTAAATATTTTCATAGGTACCTCTTTAGTTTTTAGTTCCATTTCATTAGTTCTACAAGACATTTCAATTCTAAACCTAAACGTTTTCAAGCCATCTTTTGAGAGAAATCTAAGTGAAAAGTATTTTCATCGCTAACACAAACGACTATGTAATTCAATATTACCCGCACATTACTCACAAGCTCCGCGTTCAGGTTTATTTTTTACAAAGCGCCGTGACGCGCGCGTAATGCGGTGTAATGACGCACTGGAGGGGTAATTAGCTGACATGATATCTCGCGCGTCATGTATCCCGACGTCATTTGTCACGCGAGACGAGTGACGACTCAATGCGTCATGCTCCGCGCTTAGTTTACCTGAGCTGAATTTAAATTCCGACCGTATTGAATTAAATATTTTGGGCGTTTTTTTACGTGCGGAGCGAATTAATTGGGCTTTACTGTTTTATTGAGATGAAAGCTTTTGATTTTGCACCGCCAACAGCATGTTCTGTCTCGCCCAATGTTTGACTGGTAGAAAATGCTTTTAGCACTATTTTTGTGCACTAAAGATTACATTTTGAACCTAAATTACAATCAATTCAAGCTGTTTTTCACCTGCCTTTTTCCGTACGCCCTTTTTGATACGCGTAACTTATGTCATATTAAAAAAAAACCGAAGCATTTTTTTTAATTTGATGAACGAATACAAAACATGGAGCCATGTTGGTTGTAAAAATCTATTTCTTTAGAAAAAAGGCGGGCTCTGGCTCCTGTTCTTTTTATCCCACATGAAGTAGGGGAGATTAGCAGAACAGCTCCCTTTGCGGCGTCATTTGTCACCGCGAGAGCGGAGACTGCATTCACACCGTCATTTGAATAAAACCAGCATTTCTTTAACTTATCCTTTACTGGCCCACTGCTGGACAAAAACCTCCACATTTCCGTTTCTGTTCCGTTTAACATGACGGCAACAATCAGTGGGCCTCTGACTAACCCATTAGGCATATATGGTCTTGAGAGTAAGTATGTATGTAAAAAGATGGTTATCGCCGTAGGGGCAGTCCTGAAACGATGGTATATCAACACCTGGTAAAGTATTCCGGAGTATGTTTGACTCTGGCAGATGAAAGGGACCAGTGACAAAGTTTGGTGGGATCTTTGCTCAGCAGTGGGATCTTGCACGTTGATAAAAACTCATCATCATAAACTAGTAAACTATTAAGCAACATAATTAGGTTACTGGATTAAGCCCGTTTTATTGTGTTCAATAAGTAAATAAATACTTCAACAACCAAGCACTTGTTATCAGGCTTGCTTGGCTGTGATCTGTCTACTAAATTAATGATTGTGGTTTCCATTTTGGGTTCCATCTCAAATCAATCAAAATCTGAAAAGATATAGGGTCAAAACAAGCAGTATCAAATTAGGTCCACGAAAATAAGAAATTTTAAGAATAGCACTGTGTCACGTCATAGCTGGCTGGAGTCGTGCTATTAAAATACCGATGTAACTTTTTTATTTTTATTTTACAGTTGGTTTTACAGGTACAATGAACTTAATTGCACATTTGTTTGGCACGGAGTAAAGGATAAACATTATCCGACACCCGTACAAGTCCTGCTTAGTTCAGGATCAGATCAGATGGTTTGTTCAATGTGTCGGTGTGATAGGGTTCCCGTTGATGTGAGTTTTTGCGGCGCTGCACGATCCCGTCTATTGAATCACGCGACACGAGTGAGCGTAGCGGGTAGTCCGAGGGCGAGCTACCTAATTGATATATTTCCGCTAGTCTCGGGTAAGTCCGTAAGAAATAAGGAAACTTATAATCTTGTCCGCTTTTATCCCTTCTGACATATCTCTGTGTATAAATATCTAGCTTAAATCAGGTTGTGTCATTAGTGACTGTCGGGGATAGCTTGCATATTGAATGCAAGGTTTTTTTTTCTTATGACTCAGACTCAAAGCTACAGTCAAAGTATGAAAAAATTTTCATACTCATACATGTTACATTGTGTCACCAACAGTTAATACGACATGTGGTCCCTTCATAGAAGCAAGCTCAAGGCCACCCAACATGCTATGGAAAGGTTTTAATTTATGTGTAAATTGTTTATAATTTCGGCAATTTCCCAACAGTCCCATGTTTTGGAACGAATATCACTATACTAAGAACTTTGGGAACCAACATGTGCAACCAACAAAATTTCATATGAATAGTTTGTGGGTGAATAAAAACAGAGCTGGAGCTAATGGTGCTGATTTAAATAAATTAAAAACCGCAGTTTCGAGGTTATACTTCGCTGTCATTATAAATATGCTTCATTTTAACGCTGTTACGGCAATGTAACCAACACTGTAAACAAAACTCCAGCGCATTAAGGTTAGTTTGATATTTATTTTGAAATCGGTTCTGAATCAGAAACATTGATTTGCATGAAAGTACAAAACGATATTAAATAAATGATTAAGAGCTGGTGCCACCTGACGCGGCTCAAGTTTGTTGTACTTTTCTTGTTATTCACTTAAAAAGGGAAAATTAGGATAAAAATGGTATAACACCTGTTGAGGACAGCCTAATTATAATGGAAACCAGATTTTTCACCATATGCACTTTCGTTTATTTTACACAATCTGACAAATCGATAAAGACAAAAGAAAAATATATGGAAAATAGACAATTAAAAATCTGTACAAAAAGGTGCGGTGCAGGTCGCCAACATGGCCCCCGACGGTGAGAAGCACCCAATTCTACTGGCCGGCGACCAGCAACGCCACCTTGCGAGTGGGTCGACGCAGCACGCCTCCTTTTGTAGTGACATCCACCACCCGTACTATGCCATCCTTGCCGGGATGCACTGCCGTTATGCGACCACGTGGCCAGCAATTCCTAGCAAGTGTTCCATCTGCTATGAATACCAGATCGCCAACCTTCAGTTGCTGCATCTGCGGAACCGTTCTTCGAGGTACAAGAGTGGGCAGGTATTCTTTGACAAAGCGCTGCCAAAAGTGGTCCGCTAGTCTTTGTGCCTTCCTCCAATCGGCTCGTCTGTATAGATCTGCGTCATTGAAAGCTCCGACCACTGGCTCATTACTGGAGCTACCGATCAAAAAGGTAAATGGAGTTATAGCGTAATCCGAATCTTCTTCGACTGACACGTGAGTAAGCGGTCTCGCGTTTAGAATAAGTACATTCAGCCTCAAGAAGCAGGGTGTTCAGAACTTCCTCCTTTGGTGAGAGCTCTTTCAGAGTCACTGCAATTGTGTTCTTGACTGATTGGACTAGTCGCTCCCAACAGCCCCCCATGAAAGGTGCTGATGGTGGTATGAAACGCCATTCTATTTTCCTGTTGGCACAAAAATCAAACAGCTCTGGCAACAATCTGGCGGCGCCAACGAAAGCGGTCCCATTGTCTGAGTAGATGTGGGTTGGGCATCCTCTTCTGGCGATAAAACGTCGCAGCGCCATCAGGGCAGAGTCCGAAGATAGATTGTCGACGATTTCTAGGTGTACTGCTCTCACGGTCATGCATGTGAAGAGAGCTACCCATCTTTTGGCCTTTCGTCTGCAAATGGTGATGGTGACAGGGCCAAAGTAATCTAGTCCAACGTGGGTAAAAGGGCGCTGGTGATGGGCCAACCTGGCGTCTGGTAAATCTCCGATCGGTGGTCTGACGGGTTCAGCTCTACGGATGCGGCAGATCTGGCACTTCTGTGCTGTTCCTCTGACGGCTGGTCTCAAGCTGAGAATATAGAACCTCTGGCGTAGCTCATTCACTACCGACTCATTATTTCCATGGGCAAACTTGATATGCCAAGAGTGGATCAGTAGTCTGGTGATTCTATGTCGGCCGTCTAGTACTATAGGAGTGGACTCAACGTCATTGATTGCGGCAGTACGGCCAGAAAGTCGAAGCAGGCCATCTTCTCCGAGAAAAATCGTTAAATTTTTCAGTCTGCTATCTTTTGAAATAGGACGTGCTGCGAGAACGCAATTTAATTCATCGGGAAAAGAGTCGAATTGAATTTTACGCCATAAATGGATCTCCGCAACGTTGAGATCTTCGACAGTGAGTGAAATGAAATTTTGATGATCTCGAGGGGAATGAGGAGAAAATACTGAATTTGGATTCAAAATTGACCGAAACACTTTTGCACACTGATGTATGCGAGCTGTCGCGCGAAGCAAACGTAGCCACCTACTGAAACGAAGGTGGTCCGCCACTACCGGTGAAGGCAGTTGTTGCGGTTCAGCAATTAGGAGTCCCACCGATTCCGAATCACACTTTAGTTCTTCGACAATCAGGGGGAATTTGCACGCTGGTTCAAGCGGCCAATCAGAGTCGGGAGACAAGAGAAACGAAGGGCCGGTGAACCATCGTGATGAAGTCGAAAAGTCGTGGCAATTCCGCGTAGCGTCGTCGGCGACATTTAAAGCTGTGGGAACATATCTCCATTGTTGGATGCTGGTCGTTTCAGCTATCTCTCCCACACGAAATGAAACATATGCTTTAAATACGCAGGCGTCACTACGGAGCCATTTTAAAACTGTAAGCGATTCCGACCAATAAAATGTTTGATCTGGTTTTCGCCTGTGCGCTTCCGAAACATATGCGCCAAAACGTGAAGCGATAAGGGCGGCTTGCAGCTCCAATCTCGGAATGGAAACTGGTTTGAGAGGTGCCAGCCGACCTTTTCCTCCAATCAAAGATAAACTAACGCTGTCGTCGACGCAAGTGAAACGCCAATAGGCTACGCAACCGTAAGCTCGTTCGCTTGCGTCGGCAAAAACGTGAAGCTGGACGTTTTTGAACAGTCTTGAGTTGCTCATGTAGCACCTGGGAATCGAACTATTTTGTAAATTTTGAATTTCATTAAACCAATTTTTCCAATCTTCAACCAAAGAACATGGCAAAGTTTGATCCCAGTCAATACCTAACTTCCAGGTTTTCTGGAAAAGCACTCTACCTTTCATAATTACTGGAATTAACAAACCTAGAGGGTCATAAAAGGACATTAGCAAAGAAAGAACTGAACGCTTTGTAAACTTGGTTGGAAATTTAGGAAGTGACTGCAAAAAGTGTAGTTTATCCTCGCTGACATTCCACGTTAGCCCCAACACACGAATTCGTGAGGGAGAGGTTGGACCAAGATTTACTTCCGTTACCTCCGTAGCGTGTAGGTCAGAAGGGATCAAAGCTAATGCTTCCTTATGGTTCGACACCCAAGACTTCATTTCAAAAGAAGCTGCCTTGTGTATATTCAATATTTCCGATGCACGCTGGGCAGCTTCGCTGATACTGTCAAAACTTCCCAAAAAATCATCCATATAATGATCTTCGATGATAGATCGCACAGCATCTGGAAATGTGGATTGAAATTTACTAGCGTTCTTGTTTTTGATCCACAACGCTGTACATGGGCTGGATGCGGCACCAAATATCATCGAAGACATTCGAAACTCTTGGAGTGGTAGGTCTGGACTGTCTCTCGATAGGAAACGCTGGGAGTCCCTATCTTCTGGCCTTATTTTTATTTGGGGAAACATTTCCCTGATATCTCCCGTCAAAGCCACCAGTCCTTCCCTAAAACGCATGGCGATGCTAAGTAGTGGCTGAAGAAGATCTGGTCCAGTCAACAGCAGCGAATTCAGGCTGACACCCGCACATTTCGCTGCTGCATCATGGACGACGCGCAGCTTCTTTTTGTGTTGGTGGATGACGCCAAAGTGTGGGAGATACCAAGGAATTGCACCAGACGGAGGATCAGTACATAGCTCGGCGTATCCCTTGGAAATCATACCATGAACATTTTGTTTGTAGGCATCAGCGTAGGCACTATCTTTAGCCATCTTCCGTTCGAGGCTTGTGAACCTAGACAGGGCCAGCTCGCGGCTTCTAGGGACAGCGGTGATATTATCTCGCCACAGCAGGCCTGTTTCGTACCTACCAGAAACAAGGTGTTTTGTTGTGTCCTCTAGTATGTCTAACGCACGTTGCTCACTAGCGCTACGATGATCTACCTTGACTATTCCTATTGAGTCTAGTTTAAAATAGTCCTTAATAAGAATATCCAAGGAAAGATCACTATCATCAGCAGCGGAAATGTGGTTGTATGATTCAGTGTAGCTAGACCCATGTGGCATGGTACCAAAGAGGACCCACCCTAACGCTGTGAGGGCCGCTGCGGGTTGAATACGATTCCCGTGACGAACTGCCTTAGGAATTGTTACCTGCCAATTGTCAGCTCCTATGAGTAGCATAGGCTTGGCATCATGATAAATTAAAGTATCTGCTAAATCAGCCAAGTATCTATATTCTGCTATGTCACCTAACGATGCAGATTGACTTCTAATACCCAGGTTGGGGATTGAACGCGCCTTTATTTCAAAAGTGTCGGCACTGTGACGACCTCTTACCTTTATGTCAACATGACTTACGACAGTCTGCGTGTTCAATCCACTAATGCAGTCGATGTTTAGTTTGGACTTGGGCCCCTTAGCTCCCACTGCGTCAGCCACGGATTGGTCCAACAGGGTCACGGAACTCCCATCATCCAGTAAGGCATGTGTATCGACACTGCCATGGGGTCCAGTAACGGTGACCGCTATAACCTTAAGGAGTGGCTTCAAATTCGATGAATTCAGTGGCATAGAACTATGAGCCACGATGGCTGACTTCGACTTAACCGCAGAAGTGCTTGCCTCGAAAACCGTAGTAGGTATTTCCCCTGCTGACTGTACCGAAGTCGCAGAAGATGTTGCCGGAGCTGACTGTACCTCTACATGGGCAGTGATTGCTGATCGCACTCTGTGGAGAAGTGTATGGTGCCTCCTCTCTGCCGGGCAACCTTCAACTTCACACCTCTTTTTGCAAAATTTGTATTGGTGTGAACCCCTCCTAAGACATTTACGGCATAATTTGTTTTCCATCACCCATTGCCAACGATCATCCAAAGAGAGAGATTTAAAATTTCCGCAATCACTAACCTCGTGTTTACTCTTTTTGCAGTACTGACATAGAAAATTACTTTTTGTTGAGTCTGCCGAGGTTGCAATTGCGTAAATTTTATCTTTGATTGTTTTGATGGGTTGACTTTTGTTGACATTGACAAGTGTCGACTCTGACGTTATAAACCCAAATTTTATTTGTAGATTTGCTTCATTTTCTAAAAAGTCTGCCAAATTTTCTAATTTAAATTTGCCAGAGTCAACTCGTGTCGCCGCAAAATCAGCCCACCTTGACCGAAGTAGGGGAGTTAGCTTGCCGATAATGGTATTAGCTAGTTCGGGAGCAGCCAGATACTCTGGTTGGTTGAGGAGGCGAATGATCTCCACGCAGTTGCGGACACGACAGGCGAAGATATTGAGCTCACGTGGTGCCTCATAAGTGGCGAGTCTGGGAAGACCTCGAACGAGAGCAAGCTGCTGAAGCACAATGTACTCAGGTTGAGCGAACCGGCATTCCAAAGCCTTCATGATCTGTTCTGGATCGTCAGCGGATGCCAGAAGCATCGCAACCGCCTCCCGCGCTGGACCATGAAGAGCTCCTGTGATCCTAGTTATATTATCGCTCGGCGTGAAGCTGGCTTTGGACTGTATGAAGGCCCTTGAAAATGGAAGCCAGTCCAGAGCACGACCGTCGAACCTAGGGAGGTCACTCACCCTTGTCCTCTTCTGTCCAAGGTCCGCGATGGCTTTAGCGAGTTGAATAAAATTGTTTTGTGTATCAACCCTGTCGTTAGTTTTATTTGTATACAAATTACATTTTTCTGGATGAACACGATGAGAGTTGAATGCTCTAGGTTGCGTCTTGGCAAACCCATGGTCATCACACGGTCTTGACCTCTGGGCTGGAGACGAAAAGGTAGTTTTGGCCTCAGCTTCGGCAGCGGACGCAATATCGGGTCGCAACACCGATTTTGTACGTAATTGACGTGCGCCGTCACAGTTCTCCAAATCATGTACAGATTCCCTGTCGAAAGAACATGATTGATTATTGTGTTCGAAAGCTATATTACTATCATGAGAGCCAACTAACCAATTTTCTACGTAATCTACTTTTGAGCTGCGTGAGGAGCCGCAGGCAATGACTGCGAGCTCAGCTTCGAGCTCGAGGTCTGCTAGCGCTTTTTCACGCTCGGCAGCGGCCTTCTCGCGATCAGCGTCTATTTTAGCTAAGCGTCGAGCATGTTCGACCCTTGCAGCCAGCTGCTGTGCTTTTACGGTGGATGAAGAACGAGTGCTGGATTTGGAATGAGATTGTGAATGCATTGTAGGTGAATTATGTGATACGCTTACGGTTGGCGCTTGGGCGCTTTGGTCCGGTAAATTAGGAGGTTGTGCTTCGGTGTGAGGTATGCTGGACGGTGCTAGTGCGAGGGCACCACAGGAAGGGGCACCGTCTTGATTTGCAGCAATATCACTAGAATTTGATGCACTTCCACTAAATTCTGGATTACTTTTAACCACCGAGCGGGATCGGGTGATCATGGGCATTGTCGCTTAATACTTCTGACACCAAAATGTTGAGGACAGCCTAATTATAATGGAAACCAGATTTTTCACCATATGCACTTTCGTTTATTTTACACAATCTGACAAATCGATAAAGACAAAAGAAAAATATATGGAAAATAGACAATTAAAAATCTGTACAAAAAGGTGCGGTGCAGGTCGCCAACAACACCCTCGGATGTCCTTGCATCTGCGACCTGGGTGAACTTCTCCGCGTGATGTCATATACTGCGTTTGCAATAGCAGATTTTTTTCCAAGAATAATATAGAGCTCAATTGCAGTTACTTTCAAATCTAAATACAATTAACTTTTTCAAATATTGTCAAAAAATACTAGATAGATATTCTTTATTCTACAAAAACATTACATTTGGAGCAAATAACAGAGAACAATTAAGGCGGTCTTATCGCTAGAGAGAGATCTCTTCCAGACAACCTTCAGGTAGAGGATCGTAAGTGAATAAAATAAACCATATGTGGGTGAGCTAAAATAGTAGAGGAAAGTACTAATAATACTAATATAAATAAAATAGTTAAAATACAGACATTTATTAATATCTTAACATAAAATACAGCAACACAATACTGCTAAAGATGCTGTTACAGTCCTACCAACTTATCTGTGAACTGAAAGAGGACGACACCGTCGATTCAGTGTTGCTAATTAATATAAGGTGCCCAAAATTGAGTGAGTTTTAAAAGTAGGTAATTTGTCATAAGAAATAAGTATTAAATAAAAATAATGAAATTAAATATTGTAATTATTTATAAATAAAAAATAAAATAAAAAAATATATTTGTAGTTAAGTAGGTACGCTAAACAGGATCCTTCAGGATTAAAAACTGGCTTTATTTAGAAAGTGATCCGGTGAAATGGAAATCCTGCAGATATTAAGGTTTAATAGCTAAAACAGTTATTAGAGAGATAAACTAGCATTTGGAAAACTTATCAATCATACTAAAATGTTCCACACTTAAAACTTTCATTCAATGTGATTTATGTATCTACCCTCCCTGCATCAGGTACCTGGTACTATTTGCTGGTTTTAGTTGAGACCGTACCTAACCCCCTAACAACGATACCTATATTAATAATAATTCGCAGTGGTAAGTACCTAATGGATGTAATAAAAAAACAAATTGCTTTACAATTATTTATTAAAAACCAGATTTACAGTAATGATCTTTAGATGAACCTGCACTACCGACATCATCATCGCTGTCCTGTGTAATTTATTTCTGCCTTAAGACCTCTAGAAGGTTTTTAACAGTAGGCACCTCGTTTTTAGCAGAATCAAATTCATGTACTCTCCTCCGTATAACTCCCATGTCAAAATCATCAACGTGTATGATTCCACTTCTATCCTTCCTTGCTTGGTGTCCGAATTTTAGTAACAGTGTCTTCTGCTGCATGCCCTTCTTTATCTATTTTTGAAATGAGTCCTTGACTCACACCTGAAACATGGGATTATTTTTTTTCATCGAAATTTGAAAACCGGCAGGTTAGGTTAGGTTAGTTAACCTACAGTATATATATTCTATATACAAATATTCCGTGGACTTAAATATTTGGTTAAGTATATGGGTATTTATGAAAATAAAGTTGACAACACTAACCTGTTGCAGCCGAAATTCGTTTGTATATTTTGGTAAATGGAATAATCGGAGACCTCGCCCGAGCTTCTGCTTTGAAAAAGCTTTCAACCTTAAGAATAATGTTTCGACCATCACTTTTAATGGCTTTCGGCATATTCAACTTTATAAATTCCGAAATATCACATTAAAACAACCATAGTACTCAAAATTAGTTGACACGGACAATCGAATGACATTTCAACATGGCGGTCGTAGTTCCAATTTTCGCCATTTCACAGATAAGTTGGTAGGTCTGTACATCCAATTGTTTGATCACTTTGACTTTGACATTGCTCAGAAATTTCATTAAAATCTATTCTATTTCCTACTCAACTACAGAAGGGTCCACTGCAATAATGATGAAAGTCCAGAAATATTGGGACCTTGGTGACTAATGCCATTCGGTCGACTGAACCGAATGACATTAGTCACTAAGGTTTTAATATTTTTGGACTTTCATCATTATTGCAGTGGACCCTTCTTACTGTCCGTCTGTGATAGAACAAACCAACTTTATTTATTTACATATGAAAAAGCTAAAATATATAAACTTGACTTATTGATGTTTACTGTTACTTTTTGAATTCCTGCTCATAAGGGACTTACACATAAAAAAACAGATCTGTTTTTTTTATTAACGCAGTGTAACCAATCTCGCTCATGCGAACTACAACTACAAAAAGGAGTTGCCAAAAATAAAGTAATTGGCGTCAATACGGCGAAATTGGAAGATTTTGTGGATTCAAGCGTGATTTTTCTGGAATCCAATAAAAATTCCGACTGCGCAATCCAAATAAAACGGCGAGATATAACAATGAGCAATATTTTATGAAGGCAACTCGGTGACAGCTGTCAAAAGTTACGCAGTTTGCAGGCTGTAATCGTGTTAGGAAGTCGCGAAGTCTTTGCTTCGTACCTTTTAGTTCTCCTGTAAGTTGAAGTAGCCAGTCAAATGCTTCGAGGAGTTATAATTCAAAGTTCTGCAGTTTACAATAACTTGAAAGTTCATTTACATATTTATTTAATTAATGAAAACTACATGTTTCATCACTGCATCAACCGCTATGTCGGTTTATATGTTTTTTTCATTACTCATACTCTGAAAGTAGGTCATTACTGACCTGAGAAGCGGGCTGAAAGTAACACTTTTCATCCCTAGGGAGAATCACTTTCAACTGACAGCTGTCAAATATTTTTTTTAAAAAACTAGTTATTTTTCACATATCTATTGAACCATGTTCCAACTTTCTATACAGCCACGATGTAAAATTGAAATAACTTAAAGTTAAGTATTGATCAGATAGTATATATGTTTTAAATAACTTTATTATAATTTAGTTTCAACAATTTCTTTAAAATAACTTAGCTTTGAGCAAAATATTTACCATTTTTCCAATGATGAACAAACAAAATAATGGCTGAATAGCGGGCCGGCCACAGAAAAAAAACAAAAAAAAAAGGCGGGAAAGCGGCAATTCGATCTTCACATATTTTCCTAATTTTTTTCTTTAGCTAATTCATGTTTTTACTTGTACTTTCTTCGTATTTGTAATGAAAAGCACAGTGTTTACCTCGGGTGAAAGACTTATTTAGTCCCTCGAACTATTGGCGCCCTCACTTCGTTCCGGGCGCCAAACCCCGTCTCGGGACTAAATAAGTAACTTTCACCCCTCGGATAACAATGTACTATTAATACAGTTGCTCAAAAAGTGGTACTTTTCGTAGCTGCTTAGCGTGCGGAAAGTTGGTTTTCCCGCACTAGTGCTTTTTACCTTTCCATTTTTTTTAAAATAATGTTAACAAAACCCATACATCCTACCAAAGAGGTTATCTGTTCAATCACTTTATTTTGTTTTTTTATATGTTATTCGGCATCAAAACTGGGAATATAATTATATTAAAAACTAGCAGCCGCCCGCGACTTCGTCCGCGTGGACTGTTTTTTCGCTTTTCTGTTAGAATTTTCCTGAATTTTCTTCGCTATAAACCTCACGGAGCCCAAGACCTTTCCAACGAATGCAAAACCGTGGAAATCGGTTAGTGCGTTCTGGAGTTATAGCGTCAGGAAGGAAAACCCGACTTATTTTTATATATTAGATATAGGGTTATTTAGTAACTATTAACAATTAAATTTCGAAAACAGTTTACTAAAAGTTGGCTGTTTGTGTATTAACAATGGCCGGAGATTTGTAAGTGTATGAATGAGTTTCACCAAAAAATACTTGAAATAAAATAATAGTTATTTATTGCATTTCCATGTTTAAATGCAATTAAATTACTCCTCATATTTTTACTAGGCTGAATACAACCGATGCCGTGTTAAAAAAAAACTGTCAATCCAATTTTTTCATTCCCGCTTTCTTTATTTACGATTAGTTACGACTGTCACGATATACTTTTGTAATTGATCGTGTTTTAATGTTGTTTATTTTACATTTTTCGTACACAAGTAAATGTATTTAACATTTTTTTTTACAAAATAGTTTATTTTTATCTGGGTGAATGCAATCTACCGGTGCCTTGAAAAAAAAATGTTTTTTCATTCCCGCCCTTTTTACTCTTGATTTGATTGTGTTAATGATTCGCATTGGTTTGATATTATTTTATTCGCAAATGTATTAAAAACATTGTTCGATACACGAGCGGAAGTGTCATTTTCACTCGTCCCGAGTCTTGACCCTCGCCTGCCGGCTCGGGCCAAGATGCCCCGAGACTCGTGCAAAATGACATACTTTCCGCACTTGTATCGAAAACTACTATTTTTATTGACATGCCACATCTTTCTTGGCATCCTCACTGGGTTTTATCAATGTTTCGAGCAAAGCAAAGCTCAGCTCATGATACTTCACCCCTACTGACAACGGTAGTACCTACACATTGAAAGTTGGTCTATTAGTAGCAAAGTCGTGCACAGCGAAGACCACTATGGTGGACGAGGAACTTCACACCCTGTACCACACATTGTAAAAATAAACGGATAATTTATCAAATATTTATTTGCACAATATAAAAAATATATTAGGTACCTTCCGCCATCCATACCATTAATACCGATTTTAATTTAGTTAAGGGCAACATTAAACGGTTGACCAGATTTTGAAACTATGGAGTTTGATTCGTCACTTCAAGCCAGTGACGAATAAAACTATTTCCAAAAGCAAATCTAGGTCACTAAACTAAAATTTTTTGTATCTTACTAATGAATTAGAGGTTTTCAAGAGAACAGTGAAAGGCTACTTCTGGGCTAGCTTGCTCCGTTATTTATCATGGTGTTGAGAACAAGCTACTAAAAATAAAACAAATCCTTACTTCTTGTATGTTAACAGTATTTTATTACCTCATAAAAAAGTAAACCTACCACATCCCTAGATCGATACCTAATAATAAATAAAAACCCAGTTAGCATAAATTCCCCGAAATCTATTCTACGCGTGCTGAAGAATAGCCGAATTCATACTAGCATCGAAAATAAATCAAAAACGAAAGTTGCTGTACACGTTCTAACTGAACAACAAGGAAAGGAAAAGAAGAACAAATCAGGTTCTTATTTCGATGCATATAAGGTTTAATATGAGGTACTGGTAATGTTATCTGTAAGTTGGTGAAGCGGAGATATAAACAATTTCTTGAGAGGAAACAAATCGCTCTCGATTCAATTACCGCGATAGGGGTTAAGGGGGGAGAAGGGGGGGGGGGTCCAGACCGCTTGAGCTGATAGATACGGTGCCATTACCACCAACGATACAACTGTGCGGTGAAGGATATTAACGCAATGCACCTTTGCAGGCCGTCCATATTTCCTAATGTTGTTTTATAGCTGTAGGAAAACGTATGTATTCGTTACTGAGTTACGGATGCATTGCCTGACTGGAAGTACCTACCAAATTGTTAGTTTTTATTCATCAATTAGTGTCGTATTTGGTTATGATTCGGTATTGAGGTGAGTGGTGAGGTGAGTAGTTGAGGTGTTATAAGAACAGCATAGTTCAAAATGCATCAAAGTTAAAATAAAGTTCTGAAAGAGGTAACACAATCTTTATATGCACAGACTTTCTTTGCATCGTTTAACCTGGTTCCTCAGTTATTTAAAGCTTTCTATGTTTGCCACTATAAGTCTTGGCCCCTAAATAGGGTGATTCTCAGAAGGAAAAGGAAGGAAGGAAGTCTTATGATGATGCTTATAAAGGCAGCCCTTAGTCGTTGGTTTCAATACAATAAAATAAGATCGATTAGTTTTTTGATGCTAAAAACTTCCAGATATTTTCTGGCTCAGAAAGTCTGCAGCAATTCCAGCGGGAATAAAGTGCAATGCTCGGTTTAAGGGATTTCCCCGCAGCCTCTATTGTTTCGGTTATTTCCGGCGCAGTTTAAGGCTATTTCCCGTTTGTGCTGCACTGTTTATTGCGGCACTAAGCTGTGCCCGTGGGTGCACATTTCTTATATAGTCCTTGCAGTAACACGCGAGAAAGAAATCATTTATTAGTTCGTACACAGAACGCCAACTATAGCCTATATTTAGAACATCAAAAGTATTAACAGAATAGCTCTTTTTTCCAGAAGATCGTAGTGACTAGATAAAAAAGGTAACCTTTCTTCTTATGAGTTGATAAGTATCACAAATTATCCCCCCGCTACGACAAGGCGACATCTTCATGGGTTCCCAAACAAGTCACAGTTAATAATAGTTTATAAAGGACTAGCGACCCGCCCCCGCTTCGCACTGGTGCAATAGGATGTTATTAAACATATAAACCTTCCTCTTGAATAACTCTCATCATATCAGCCGAACGACGTACACTGCTGGGCATAGGCCTCCCCCAAAGATCTCCACAACGATCGGTCCTGCGCTGTCCGCATCCAGCGGCTTCCCGCGACCTTGACCAGATCGTCGGTCCACCTTGTGGAGGGCCTGCCCACGGAACGTCGTCCGGTACGCGGTCGCCATTCGAGAACCTTTGAATCACTCTATTTAAAAAACCGCACCAAAATCCGTTGCGTAGTTTCAAAGATTTAAGCATTCAAAGGGACATAGGGACAGAGAAAGCGACTTTGTTTTAAACTATGTAGTGATATAGGTATTTTATTTTGGTAAAACTACTTATATTCATGAATTTTATTCCTGGTCTGGATATTTAGAACTTTATTACTGTTCAGTTCGTACTCCGAGCGCTAGCGTGAGCACATAATGGAATAAGACTATTTCAATCGTGTCCCAAAACACACAGACCCCAACTAATTTGGCAAAGTACGTTTACTGAGCAACCCAACTGGCAAACTCCCGGTTTTCTATGAGCTTTGCTGAACCCTGAGCTTTGCCGAACTATAATCCCGTTTCAGTTTGATCTTATAATAGTAATAGTACAGTTACCCGCACTTACTTAGACTAAATACATTTACAAAACGGAAATGAATATAAAATAATACAATTTAAATTCAAATATCTTAATTTAAATAGACCTGTTACAAGCGCTTTCAAATCGTCAACAAAACAAACAAAAATACACTTAATAATAGACTTAAATAATATTATAAAAGTAATAAATAAATACACAGTATACAAACATGATGTGACTCAACCACCGGTGTCGGAAAGTTGTTTCTGTAGTGAGAAAAACCTGCAAGACATCAGACAAAAAATCTTATTTCATCCGTTTAATACCGTTGTAATCGTGTTTTGTCCTTTTATTTAATGCTCTATAATAAGCGTGCTTATTAGCGGGCGTGTACAATATATAAATAACCTTATAAATACGCTATAACATTTTATAGCGCGCGTTGCAGTTCGAGAGCACGCTCCGGGCCGTAATTAGCAAACATCCTTGTGCACACTGCAAACATTACAGCGAGATAGCGAACCCGTATACAAGTTTTTGATAGTAGGTAGATGTAATAATGTAGTGATGTAACGAATCGACTTTTCAAACCGGTTTAAGCGCGGTACTGACGCGATCTGGCAGTGGCGAGCGCGGGGGCGATCAGCGATGGTATTCTGGTGGACGCCAAAACTCACTTCGCTTGTGGTGAGTGAACTTTAAAATTCAATTTCTTTGCAACTGTAGTCGTTTGAGAGAAAAAAACCGGCCACCGAGGCTTCCGTACAAACCTGCAAGGTTTACAAAGTTCGTTCATTACGACAGTCGATATTTTGTAATGTAACTAAAAATTTAAGGTTTTTGGAATTTTTCCTTCATGTGTGCTTAAAACGTTGCTTCATGCCAAATTTCAAGATTCTAGGTCGACTGGAAGTACCCTTTAGGTTTTGATTCCCTTGCGAGTACTTGCGAGTTTCAAAATATGCAGCTTAAATTGCTGTTTCTTTTGATTGCGTTGACATAGAAGTTTGATTTTATTACAGCTTAAAGGTATTATAAGCCTGAGTATTTGGTATGAATTTCAATTTAATACCTCTACGCGTTTATGAGGAAATGGGTAGTAAGTTTAAAATTATTAAAAAAATATATATTATGTAATGTAACTAAAAATTTATGGTTTTCGTAATTTTTCCTTTATCTATGCTATAAGACGTTGCCTCGTACCAAATTTCAAGATTCTGAGTTCACGGGAAGCACCCTGTAGGTTTTGATTCCCTTGCAAGTGTCGAAAATTTGCGGCATAAACGGCTGTATCTTTTGATTGCGTTGGTTTAGAAGTTTAATTTTTTCACAGCTTCAAGGGACAATAGACCTGAGTAATTGATATAAATTTCAGCTTCACGCGTTCCTGAGAAAAAGGGTCTTGACAGACGGACGGACGGACGGACAGACGGACAACAAAGTGATCCTATAACGGTTCCGTTTTTTCCTTTTGAGGTACGGAACCCTAAAAACTAAGCCAAATATCATTTTTTAATTATTTACATACAAAATGAGATAAAATACTAATTCAGAGTGAAGCATATTGATGATATAAGTGAGCGTGAAGCCGAAATGTGAAGTGATGTCCGCCGGGATAGCACCCTAGTTGTAAATCCGAGTTAAGCTTAAATCACGATGCATCGGTTAATGTCTCCTTAACCTTTTTATATATCAGCCAAAAAAGCAGCTGAGAAGGACAATGGAAAAAAACATTCCATATTGTCTGTAAATTTCAGTTAGTAAGTAAGTAGTAGTAGTTTTATTTACTGAGAATGTGGCACATTATTAGATCTTATTCTAAATTTTTAGTCTCAAACACGTAACTATTGAACAGCATGCATGTTATTTTTCTGAGTGGGAATCAATACCGAACCATAAACCACTGGTTCAATTGACCCCTTGGAATCACCATCAGTTTCGTAAAATTGCTTGGTTTCTCGACTCATCACACAGTTAAAACCGCTACAATTTTGATGGTTCAGTTTAGAAAATGGGTAGAAAAAAACCGATTCAAGTCGGTTTCGCCCAAACTATAACTAGACGGATACAACACTAGTGATTTCGCTTATAGTTTAGAACAATTTAGTAGTTCCCGACTATTCCCGAGGCAATATGAGCAATTTTTGGGCTAGTTGATTTTTTGATTAAAATTTGAAATTCAGCTTCTTGAGGGTCACTTAGGTACCTAGTTCTTAATTTTTCTTGCGTAATTGATAAACTTATCTAATGCATGCAATACATTCATGGAAACTAAATATCTCGTTGGTTTTAGCTTAAAGGGAAGGTAGTTGGAGATGTTTTATGCCTCGTTTACTATATTTTAAGGAGATACTTTTGAAAGACGATTCTTAATGTGAATAAAACTACTTCTGCTACATAACATCCTAAAACTTGTACACGATTCCTTTTGTTTGCCTTCCTTCACTTCCCTTTATATTTGTTTAAAACACCAAATTGTCTTCTCTTGAAAAAACCTGCTTTTCACAGGCTTAGAGAGTTTGGCACTAGCGGCCTTCCGCGACTTCGTCCGCGTGGTCTTAACATAAGAAAAACTGTTTTGTGTTTATGAATTGTACCCTATGTCCCATTCAGATTTATAAGCTATATTATTGTAAAGTTTCATTCAAATCCTTTCAGTACTTTTTACGTGAAAGAGTGACACGGCGGACATGTACAAATTTTCACATTTATAATATTAGTAGGATCTATTAAGAATTGTTGTAAGGATTTATTCTTACAAAAGTGTTTGTGCCTAGAAAGTGAGCTGAAATGTGATGTATCGACTGAAAATTCTTGTTTTCTTCTCAAGGCAACTTTCCAAGAAACATTTCAAAATATTTCGCGCGCCAAGTTTTTAGTTTCGTCGATATTTGTTGTTTTCAACATTCTTCAGTTATTGCATTTTATTATTTTACTAAACATTTGAATCAAAAGATTTTCGCAAGATTGTGGTACATTTTAGGTGGTTACAGAGTATACAATTATGAGATCAAGACACATTCACCCGTTGGGGCATGCAAATACATCAACATTGTCGAGTGTCGAGTGCAATAAAATATGTCAAGTTTTAAAAGGAAAGGAAGGCGTTCGCTAAAAGAGATTGTTTATAAAGCTTGGTAAGGATATGCTGAAGAAAGTTCATGAGTTTTGTCTCCTGAGGAGGTCTATAACATCCAGGTGTGACCTTGACGCTGACATCAACAGCAGGATCAGTCAAATTAAGCTGCCGCAGAATTCGGTATCTGTATTCTAAGGTAATCTTCTTGCACTACTTGGAAGTAGCTTCCTAGATATCTGTGTACCTACATGGTGATTTTGACGCCAACACTTCCAGGCCAGGTCCTACTCTCAATGTTTTCGAAGCATCATGAAGATCAGACAAATCCAATTGCTTTCCAAATACTGAAGTTCAGCGACGTGCCAATGTCGGCATTTTCTTCGGGCTTTTCTGGGTTTCCTATCTTTGATCAGAAGATTATTTATAATGCTTTAATAAAATTACATATCAGCAAAAATATTTTGTGGTTGCGCAGTCAGGACGGCTTAAATCGAAAATATCTTCATTAAAATAAACCAAAGTATTCTCAAATACGTGACTCATAGTAGTTTAATTTATAAATAAAACACACCTGAATTAGTGAGGATCCATACTGACATCATAATAATATTTACGTTTACAGGTATACTTAATCCTTATTCAGTTCAATAAGTTATTTAGTTACCCAAGCTTTCTCCTCTCCTTTCGTAATCTAGCGCACTCGTTTTTCTTTCCATTTATTAAGAAATCGTACGCCCAACCAAACTAACAACCTCTGCAGGAACCTGAACGGCCCTTTTGTGGTGCTTCTGCCTGAACCAATCTCGCTAGACATGTGAAAACTCCCCATCTTTACTTACCGAGAAAGCTCTCTAGCCACAATGTGGACAGCAAGTATAACTTGGATATTTATCATAATTCTATCTTATGAAACACTTTCGGTCTTAAAATAGTTGATGCAATAGTAATAACTCCTTTTTTAGTTGTATCTAATATAATGTAGGCACTCAAATTATTTCATATTTTTATTCATAGTTTATTTATTTTTGTAAACTGGTAATTTCGTACCAGTCTCATTATATTCTTATGATTTCTAAACAACATTAAGCTACATTTCAACTGTTCATCTTTAATAGCATTACAGATAGTACGTTTTAAAGAGTTACCTCTACATGATAATGACGATTTCCTCTTAATTTAATAATAGCAACAGTGAGTGATCAGATTACAGTTAGTGTTAAACTTAATTACAGTTAGTGTGTAGTTATTTACAAATGAAGTTTAGAAAGTTTAGAAACTTCATTGCCCCGAATTTCAGTACACTGTTACCCTCTTTTTAACTTCTTTAAGGCCGCGGTGATTTTTGACCATGAGGGCGATTTAGAACCGGGTTATTGCACGATTCGATTGTTTTCAATAAATATTAAATCCAATGTGTGAGATGTCTGTATTATTCTGTTAATAAATACTAGATAAATTGTTTTTAAGATATACCTACAAACTCAAGCGCTTTTGCTAAACAAGCGATTTAGAAAAGAAAGAAAGAAAGAAAAAACGTTTATTGATTCTGAACATCGCAACAGATAAAAACATACAGAACAAAGTGGTTAGGAAAAAAAATAATTAAAACAAACAATACTATACAACACTACTACTATACTATACAATTTACTAGAATGTTTTTTGTTTTTTTTAAAAAAGGCCTGTGCCCAGCAGTGGGACGTATATATGCCGTTTAATATTATTATTAAAAAAAGGTATGTTTGCAGTATTTGACACCGACCTTTCATGTTGTCAAATTTTGAGGTGAAATAATCACAATGTACGCTGACTCAGCTGATGTGCATTTAAGTTATTTAATAACTAACGAGATCACCCACAGTTTCGAAATACATTTCAAAACTTTGTGACCTCATACACAACTCTTCGCATCCCGATTCCTAAGAATTTGTGAAGTTGTCGCGGTAAAGTTAGTTGTCGTTCGAGGTGCATAACTGCGTTTGGAGAGTTGTCGCAAACTGCTAACTGGGCAAACTTGCTCACACGACGCCGGGGTTATGGAACTCTGCTGATTCACACAACACTGTCTATCTTCGTATGTTTGGAATTTGATTCGTCTAACTGTCAGATAAATTGATTTATTTAACAACTAGCTGTGCCGACCGACTTCGTTCTGTTGTCAAACATTCAGAGTCACGTGACAGGTAAAAACGGTTGCTAAGGAAAACTAAATGGTTGTTTTTCACTTTATTCCTACCATTTTGCAATGTGTTCGAGTCCTGCCTGATGCCAACATGACCAAATGTCTTTTTCTGGTTTTCAGATCTTTAGTTAAAACTAACGAGATCATCCACAGTTTCGAAATACATTTCAAAACATTGTGACCTCATACACAACTCTTCGCATCCCGATTCCTAAGAATTTGTGAAGTTGTGTCGCGGTAAAGTTAGTTGTCGTTCGAGGTGCATAACTGCGTTTGGAGAGTTGTCGCAAACTGCTAACTGGGCAAACTTGCTCACACGATGGTAGGTTTATGGAACTCTGCTTATTTACACAACACTGTCTATCTTCGTATGTTTAGAATTTGATTCGTCTATCTGTCAGATAAATGATTTATTTACCTATCTATATACTTACACACATCAAAACTGTCTAGGGTTTTCATTTTTCAAATATTTCATAAAGTTAAGTTATTTGAGCATTATCTTAGAATAACGCGAGGACAGAGGCATAAGATAAAGGTTAAGAATATTACAAAAAAAAAGATTGATTTCGCTAAAATTTTGACACCTTTTAAAAGAAAATTCTGTCTTTTTTTAACGTCCTTACGATTGGACAATAATGCTACTACAATGAATTTCTTTATACAATCTGAAAGGGCAGATATAGCAGTTTCTGTGTTCTAAAAATTTCTACGTTTGTATCAATATTTAAAATTTTTACAGCCTCCCAAATAGCTATACTTTGTATGAAAATGCTTGAGATATCCCCTTTTGAGCAGTGAGAGACACTTTTGAGCAGTGTAGTTAATTTTCAATAAAGTTATTGCGCGATAGCTCAAAACGTTGGTTTAATGGAAAACTAAAGGAAAGGTCTGATTTATAACAAATATTTTTATTTTCCCTATATTCACCTAACAAACTAATAAAATAATTTGAAAGCACTTTAACATTGATGACTGAAATACAAAGCTTTAGCTGAAGCAGTCACAGATACAAATTAACAGGTAAGAAGGTATACTGACGCAAATAATTAGAATTTCAAATGAATAGTAGTACCTATCTTTCAAACAATTTGATTATGTAAGTTTTATGTTGTGTGTCGTCTAAGAAGGGTGTACAGAACAACTATTTACAAAAATAAAAAGTAATCTATTTAATAAAAATAAGTCGGGTTTTCCTTCCTGACGCTATAACTCCAGAACGCATGGACCGATTTCCACGGTTTTGCATTCGTTGGAAAGGTCTCGGGCTCCGTAAGGTTTATAGCAAAGAAAATTCAGGAAAATTTCAACAGAAAAGCGGGAAAATCTTTTTTCACATACAGCTAAGTCCACGCGGACGAAGTCGCGGGCGGCTGCTAGTATGCTATAATTATACGATACATCAACTATAGCCATTTACTGTAGGGGTAGCAGGTGTACCAGTCACATTTGAAGTCGAGAATATACAGGTTCAGATTCAAGTATGAATCCACTAGGCCAACACACGCTCTTGTAACCTGCCAGAAGAAATTAGCGAAAATATTTTCAGTTGAAAAAACATAGTACATTGTGCGATGGCGTTACTCCAATTTGAATAAATCCTTTTGTTCCGAAACAAACATTTGAACTGCATTCAGCTTCCTCAGATTTTTAATTCCATTGAAGCTGAACAAGCCATTCTTTTTGCTCAAAGAGGGCGCCATTCAACTGGCGAGGTTTTTATTTCAGTAACGATGGTTTCAGTTAAGAGCTCACAGTTTACCTGTGTGCGTAATATTTCATTTCTTTAGAAATGGAATCTGTTAAGTGGTTTGTGCGCGACTGGCTATCTTACGGTCTGTTATATATCTTTGCACTTGGATAAATAAAATAAAATAAATGAAATCGTTCATTTCTCACCACAAGCCAAAATAAACCATAAAAAAATTTTCTTAAATTTTCTCTTTTCATTCTTTTGTCAACGACACCAGAGGTCGTGGTTTCGATGCTTGGGTAGTACACATATTTTACTAAAATGTTGCAGGGTTTTAAACGGGGCAAAATAGCATATTTTCTGGTTGGTTATGTTTCACAACTAAATTTTTATTAATATTGATTAAATGCAAGTAAAAAAACCATTTGGTGAACTTAAAATATTTATTGTATTTTTTCAAAAGATGTCTTTTGTAATCCCACATCCCTACTTATACCTACTTATAATGAGTTAACGGTTATTCAAATCTCTTGGCAATGCTGGCATCCCGGTTCACGTTGACCCCCCGCAGTAACCAGCCCTGCCCTGGACGCTGTGGCTGGTCTCCAAGAGGAGAGTCGTCTGCTGAAGCCAGCTGTGCCAGCAGCATCCTCCTGCTCCTCGAGGAGTTGTTCACTGAGCTGCCGTGGATGAGGAGGTAAGAGAATATCACCACGTCTCCTTTTTCAGCGATCACCGGAGTCGCTTTTTCGAGAGGGAATTTGGTCTGAAAAAGATTTTGTTACGTGAGTTTCCTGATACACAGTTCTAGAAGAGATTACCTATGCTTTTAATGAAGAACAATTTAAAAAAACCTATGCTTTGTCTCAGGCTTAAATTGAAAATATACGAGTACCTATAATAAGCTTAAAATAAACTGCCCATTACGTGGTGCCACGAGCCATACTCCAAAACGTGGGCTTAGTGCGAATTGTTTGCAAGGGCACAGTATAAACCATACAGTAGGCTATCTAAGGCCGCCCGCCGAGTTATTGGCCTAGCGTGCACACAGACACGCGACACAGCCCGTCCGTACTGCCGCCGGCCTATGCCGTCCTATTTTATGCTAGCTAGCGTGTGCGTGAAATCGCGTGTGCGTGATATCGCACACCAAACCGAGAGTGCCACGTTTGTATTTAGATTTTCTACTGTATGGTTTATACTGTGGCAAGGGTGTGAGGTCAGTTAGAAACCTTAATTTCAGTTGTTTTCAAGCCGCCTAAGGCCTCTGGCTAAGCCTAACGACTGATATCTAGACGTCGAGCGGGGCCAACTGCCCGAAAATTACATCACATAAACAATCACATTCGCGCAGTTATTGAGTCTTATAAAAAGCCAAAAAACAATCTCACTTCATATTCGTTGTATGTGCAAATGCAGAATGCCACCTCTGATTCCAAACTAAGCCGATTAACTACGGGTGACAGAGGTTAAACATACATATTACTCATATACTTTTATAAATGTATATATTACATGTAAAATTATCATTTAAAGCAGCTTCACGGATTCTGCTCTCAGTGTATTATTTCGTTTTTAATGTGTTCGCGGAAATTACTGAAAATATGTGTAATTTATGCTTCATTCCTTTTCAATATTTTTATAACAACTCTGATATTTAAGCTGACATAACGTGCACCGCATCTACGCATACAAGAGTACTTGCTTCTATGCTAAGATGTAGTGGAGGCGCGCATCATTTCAGCTTAGAATATCTCTACCTATTTTTTTTTAATAACACCTGGTTTCACAGGTGTTATTCAAATAGACAGTACATTGAACACATGACACCCCGTAGGTCACTGCGAAAATATAGCAGAGAGAACGTTACATACACACAAATAATAAAAAAAGAGATACACAAATCATTTCTGGCGACTATCATCAAAAAACTCGTTTAATGAGTAGAACGCTTTACCTAGAAGGTAGACTTGAGTTTTCTTATGAACTTCTCCGATTTTGCTAAATCTTTTATATTACGTAATTAACATTTCAAAAGAAATTTACCTAAGATGCAAGCATATAGCTGCAGGAGTTGATATGCAGTTTATTTTTATAAATACTTAGTGTACTGAATACATTAGTATAAGCACACTATTTGTTAAAATGCCTTCTTTAGAGCACAATTTCGGAGTTTAAAACCTCGTTGCTCACTTTAAACGAGTTTCTCTGTTGAAGTTAATTACTTCGTGTCATTGTCTCGAGCTTTCGGTGCAAGATAATACAACACATTATTTTACGAAACCTTTTTCTGAGAATATTCTAGATCATTCGCTACTAAAAATAATAAAATATACAACGCGGGTTACCTTTACAATATTTTTAGACCCCTGTTGTATTTTAGAGGCGAATGATTTATACAACTTTTATTTAATTGTTTTTCACCTAGACTTAACACCGTGAAATGTAACGAACACCAGCTATTATTCTATAGAAGATTATTGTTTGCGAGGAGGTACTCATTTTGTTTAGATTTTTAAAAAATAACGAGTGAAGTATTTAAAAAACATTTCATAAGGTTACGAGTAGAACATGGTAGTCAAGAAGCACGCTTACTTCTGCCTTTAATACAAACAGAAGATTGTATTAAGTAGTACGGAGCACGGGGAAAAATGCTGAACTGAACCACTGGGCCATAGCACTCTCCATACCAGTTAGAAGGACCATGATACCACCCTCCACTTTCTACCACCGGACCACTAGACGCCGTGAGGGCTTTCACCCCCATGTGGTCGACTTTCCGGCCGTTCGGACTAAAGCGGTTTGGTGCTTCCTTTTAGGTCCGCACCGCTAGGGAGTGGAACGCTCTCCCTGCGTCTGTGTTTCCGGATACATGCAACCTTGGAGTCTTCAAGGCAAGAGAATAGGCATTTTCTGGGTAAGCGTGGGGTGAACAACCTTCGGCCTCGTCATCGCTTACCATCAGGTGAGTCTGAGGTCAAACGCAAACCCATTTTGAATAAAAAAAAAGAAAACACAGACAAACCTGATCCACATAGTGGAAGTTCCCTTCTTTAGCTCCTTGGTCCTCCAGAGGTCCTAACTTGTGCGACCCTGGGTACACAAACAGACCACCATTGCTGGGATCCGCTGCATCTAGATGGAGGAAAGCTGCCACCATTGAGTCCTTTTCGTATGGGAAGTAGTGATAATCCTGAAACAAAGTATGTCGTTGCCATTCATCAATTTACATTATTAATTTCACACATGTAGCCGTTTGAAGTATTTTAAAACGTTATTAATCTGTGATTAATAAATGTAATATCCTACATTTTTGTCAAGGCAAAAGCGCTACAAATACAGATAAAAAACCGGAACCTACTTAAGAATACAGGACCTGGAGTGTCGATATTCTGAGCCACAGGCATCTTCATGGCCCGTAGGTTTGGCAGTGCAAAGCTTAAGGTTAGTAAGTTAGCTTATTATGGTCAATAGGGTGCTTTCCGAATCGAGTCAAAATCGATTGCAGCGCGCTCACAGAGCGTCCCGAATTGAGATATTGCGCTAACGGGCCATCTAACGTCAGACAGCTTTACGTCATGGGTGAGCTTTCTGTCAGATTCATTGATGAAACGTCAAACAGACATTTTCGCGTAAAAATATTTTTGCCAATATTCCTCAGAATAAATCTTTGGTAGGACAAATCTTTTTCTGTGATAACGTAACAATCACAAGTTTGAAAATTGTTAGGTTATGTGTCATTAATTAGAGGCCCGAAATGATTTTGGCGCTAACAGTGCTGTGCGCTGATAGCACGATATTTCAATTCGGGACGCCTGATATCGTCGTCAGCGCTCACAGAGCTGTAATCGCATTACGGATCGCACAGATAGTGTTGACTCACTTGATGCATTAGGTACGCAGCTCCCTTCTCCGGAGGCTTCAAGTGCGCCTTGGTGTGGTGGAGAGCGATGTTCTTCGTCTCCATCACGTCTTCTAGTGCATCCAGCAAGTTCTTGTTGAACAGGAACAAGTTGAACGTCGCTGAGTGGTACTGGAGGTGGTGAATGCCTTTTACCTGAAAATGATTTTTTTTCTTTAAAAAAAAGTATCTTTAATTATGTTTTTATTGAAGCCTACTTCTTATGTTCAATGTCTTGCGTATGTTATTACCCTATAGTACAGTATTCAGGATCCAATACCGATCCTACAAATTGAGTAGCAATTCGTTCGAAAGGTCCGTTTAGTCAGATATTTTATACTTAGGCGTATGTAGTTACAAAAACATGCCAGTAATCCGAATCCAGTAACATCAGAGAGTGGCGTCGGATATGTTAAAATCGGTCCTGTAAATGTTGTGTGCATATTACCTTCGGTAACGACAGATTCGCAGAAATCGGATCAGCTAACGCTATGTGAATATTACCACCAGTAGCGACGGATCAGTTATATGGACCATGTGTACGCGGCTTTACTTCGACGCCGGAGTAATACAAAGTGGCGATAGCTAACGGCGGTAGGCTCGCCTCTTACCACGTTGGGTTCAAATTCCCTTGTCGAAATGTGGGCTTCTGAATGTTCCGTTCACCATGACGGCAACAATCGGTGTGCCTCTGATTAACCCATTAGGGATATATGGTCGTGAGGGTATGTTATGATAGCTGGAGAGTAATTTTGACATAACGTTTATGGCCACCCTTGAGATCTACCACTGGCCTATCTACTGACAACTAGCGACGCCAAATATAAACGCAATACCTTTATACGTTTAAACTTCAAGCATACTTATTCAATACCTACTCGTATTACTATGAATAATAAATCTTTTTATATCAGCATCCTGAACATGATTGCCAGCAGACTGCACTGTCGGTGGATCACGTACCATTTCAGAGGGTTTAATTTTTTTTTTGTTGTATTGTACTTACATAATTTACAATTTCTACTAACAACAGTGAGTCATTGTTACTTGCAACAACTAATTTCATCAATTCATTTATTAGTTTGAGTAAAATAAAACCTGCTGTACTCACCGTTAAAAGACTGTCACTTTTCCTGTCGTTCTCATCGCTGCCTACCCAGGAGCTCTCCATCTTCTCCTGATTCTTCATAGCAAACAGTTTATCATAATCTTCAGTGATCTGTTCTAATTCTTCTTCAGGAATGACATTCTTGAGCACTATGTATCCATTATCTTTGTAAAACTGCTTTTGTTCTTGCGTTAGTCGAACCATGGTTCAGGTTATTCTGTCACTGTTTGTAGACTTTTGTCTAAAGTAACCGAAGGTTTGTCGTGGGTATTTGTATTTCTACTCGGCAAATTCACTATAATAATTTTGCTCATGTAGGTTTCATGTAAATTATCGTTAATAGGACAGCGCGAATTGGGTTAAAGAAAGATGCGAGTATTGATTTCTAGAAATGTATTACATGTTTATTTAAAATTTAGTTCGACAGTATTTCCCTGCCCTAACTTAATCGAGACCATTCACTAAGCAAATTACTTTGCAAGCAATTTAATACAAAACAATCTGATTAAAAAAAAACTTTTTACTTGCACTAATACTTCAATCTATAGGTATCCCCTTTTGTTGTAAAGTCACAAAGAAGACGTGCATATTTATTTAAAGAGTTGTTCAACACTTACAAATAGTACATAATTTATGTAACTGGATGTTTAAAAAACAATAAACTTAATTATTGGAAGTAACTTGCGAGATCTGTAAAAATTCAGAGTTAAAATCCGTATCAATTATATACCAATAAAATGAAAAGAAGTCAATTCATTTGAACACTTAGCCACAATCAGAATATTTAAGCGATAAAAAATAACAAAATACTACACGAGCAAAATATTATATAATGTGTTTACAGATGAACACTCCGTTTACTATTGAATAACGAGATAGTACAAACATTTGTGAATGGGCGATAACGCTGGCTAAATTAATAGCTTTTATTAGGTTCTGTAGCTTTTTCTTGTGCTCGTTTTTGTCAGGTACCCGAGATGTTGACGAAAAAGCTGAACGATTTCTCAGAAATCTTTGGTTCTTAGGTACCTACTAAAGGTTTGTAGGTAATAAGTCACTTCGAATAGATCGCAACAAATATTTTTAGAAGATTACATCGCCCGTATTATACATACCTGTCTGTGCTGACCTATTTTATAGTAGAGATTTGTAAATGTCAATATGTAAGATCCCGGATTCAGTGTATACTTTCTTCTTCTTCTTCCTTCGTGTCAATGGCATCAAATAGAACCTGACCAAAACTTGGCGATCTCGACTGCGTCATTTGTTGCCATATTTAGATCCTACCCTGGGCAGGTAACAGTAACGCAGAGTCCAGGCTGGCCAATCTTCTCACCACAATGGTAACATCAAATTCCCAGATAAACTTTAACTATGTCCAATACTTACTGTTTGTAAAAAAAACATATAAAATGAAATAGTTTACCCTTCGCCGTTGCCATTCACAGTGATAAGTACTTGGATAGGTTGCAATATCCTGTATCATCTCACCATCTCAGGAATACCGTGGCATAATATGCGTTCTCGTGTATAACGGTGAGTACCGTCACACGCAAGCCATGCTTCAACGTCAACTAGCCGAGATGCAAGCGCTTCGTCAAGCACAGTGTAATATCTTGTTGCACCTTGCAAGTGTTCGCAATTTCAGCGTGATAACATGAGATTACTTATTTTAGATCCATTTAGTAGAGTAGACAATAAATTTAACTACTTACTTAGACTACCTTGAAAAGTATTTTTTCTGCAGAAGAACTAGTTAGACTACAAAAAATATAAAAAGAGAACAACAACATGAACAACTTCCTAAAATAAGCATATTTAATCACAACATGTAAAGAACATGTGAAACAATAATAAAATTATTGTTTACTCTAAGTATCGTAACTTTTTATGTGGCTCGCGCCACCTCATAGTTGAGGTGAGGCCTGTGCCCAGCAGTCACAGTCCTGAAGAAAACGGAAAATGATACAGCATAATGCAGCATATGTATGATGAACGCAGCAGTTAATATCCACTTCAACTGTTTACGTATTTGAACGCTACTCTTACCCCCGAATTCACAAACTTCAATCAACGCTAAGCACACGCTCACGCTCATGCTGTCCCGTGAAATGTCAGTACAATTGAAAGAGACAGCTATACTTCTGAGGGATGCTTAATGTTGATTCGCGTTTGTGAATTCGGGGGTTAGTGTAATAACAGCGGCCAAGAGCAAGTCGGACTTGTTCATGAAGGGCCCTGAAGGAATATTTGTTTTTAAGACTACTAACTTCATTTCTTTCAAACCAGTTTTGAGAGAAAGTTCGCATAGTAATGTGAATCAAACATATATTTTTAGTTTTATCATTAAGGATTCCGTTTTCTTTACGGAACTCTAAAAAACCACTTGTAAACGTAAACATTAAAAATCGGCAATGATAAATATTTCATAATCAGACTGAGGTCGTAGGTCAAATACTGACTTACGAATATCAGCAGCTGTTATCGAAACATTATGTCACAAAACATTGAAATCAACTAAAATATTCTACGATAACTAAAATAAGGCCTAGGATTGCCAAAAAGAGCTATTAAGAAAATCTAAGTTGTGGTTTGACTTGCAGGTTTGAAAATAATTATGTAGTTTATTTATTTATTTTATTATACAGGTTTTGTGACCTACTTTCATAATGTTGAGTTTTAAAGCTTATTATGATTTCATTGTTATCTCATCACATTCCAACTCTCTCTCTCTTGTATTTACTCATCCAGAAGGCCCCACTGAGTGAATTTAAAAACAACGTGGCAAAGCTTTTATCGTAGTTTTCCATTGTCTTAGAGTTAGTCGCAAATTCTTTAATGAACACAAAGTAGAGAGAGATGTGTTTTTCGGGCATCTCCGTGCTTCGGAAGGCACGTCAAGCAGTTGATCCCGGTTGACGTCGCCAGATGTCAGTCGTTCAGCCTAGTCAGAGGCCTTAGGGCGGCTTGATAGCATCTGACATTAAGGTTGCTCACTAACCTCACACCCCTCCAACAATCCACACTGAGCCCGCGTGTTGGAGTATGGCTTGTTGCACCTCATAGTTGAGGTGAGGCCTGTGCCCAGCCGTGGGATGTATATAGGCCGTTTATGTTTATGTTATGTAATGATCATAGGGCACTCTGCGATCGCAAAGTTCACTCAACACGATGCGCACGACACACGATGACACGATTTGTCACAATGCGCACTCTGCGAGGAAACTGTTAGGAACCGATTGAGGTGCTATCTACCATTGTTCTAGACTTGGGCATCCACTACTCGTCGTTGCCAATGGGCCCCTTAATTTGACGACCAGCTATGGTATTCCGGTGGGCGCCAAAACTCCCTTCGCTCGTGTTGAGTGAACTTTAAAATTATTATTTTTTGCAACTGTGGTCTTTTGAGAGAAAAGAACTAAGCCAAATAACATTTTTGAATTAGGGTGCTCGCCCACGTCCTACTTTTTGTAGGACCGATTGTCGGCCAGACTTTTCCACCGATTTTATCACCGATTTTGTCACCGACTTTTTAACGGTCAACGCATAAGTCCGATTTTTTGTCGGTGGCTACATAAAGAGAAAGGTCGATTTACAAAGGAAGGTTTGTGTTCGATTTTAGACCTTGTTGTGTATTGGGTAAGGCTGAATGATTATTATTTCACTTTTGTTGACGCTTTGTTTACGCTTTTTTTAAAATAAATAAATGATTTTTTAGTTTTACTTTTACTTTACTTTACTTTTTTCAATCAGTTCCGCTTTTTCTGTTTATTGACGTTGACGGTGTTTGGCAATTTGATAGTTCTTTTTTGTTTGTTTGTTGCTCGGAATTATAATTGTACATAGTACAATTGTATGTAAATAAAATGAATGAACTTTTAAGCACGCCTGAAAAAACAAATTTATTTGTTTTAAATGTATTTATTTTTTATAAACCAATTTCTAACCCCCTTATTCATAAAAACATAAACAGTGCTTCAACAGGGTCTACCCTTTTTTGCAGAAGTTTTTTTGTCATAATTTTATAATGCATAACAACGTTTGGCAGAAATTTCATTTCGTAGAAAATCATTTCGCATACACTCATTTAGCATACATTCAAAAAGCATAATTTTGCATGGCAGAATCATCTTTTGGCATAATTTTAATAACCATTATAATCATAAAGCAGAACCATGGTAACGCAGAAAGTTAACATGCAGAAACATCACATAGCAGAAAGTTAATATGCAGAATTATCTTTTGGCATACTTTTTTATATCCATATAAAAATATGAAATGAAGCACCAAGCTAATCAGGCAAGTCGTTTTTTGGGTTAAAAAAAAAAATAACCACGAAGGTTTAAGGCGGAAGCTTCGCTCCGCTTCGCTCCCGCCTTAAACCTTCTAACCTAATCTATCCGTGTCGGTTTCGCCCCGACTCTAGTGTAGGGCAGACAAGTATCCCAATTTGTTGTTTTAACAAATACCACGAAACCACGAGAGAAATGGAATGACAATAGCATGCCAAGTGAAATTCTACCAAATAAGCATTATGCAAAAAGTAATTATGCATCATGGAATTTTGCCAAATAAAATTCTGCCAAATGAAATTCTGCTATCTTAATAGTATGTCATTGAAAATTCGGCCATACAAACTTTCTGCCAAATGATGATTATGCTAAGTATTTTTTCTGCCTTAAACATATTATTCGGTCAGAGAAGATTATGCCAAATGTGTTCTGCAAAACGAAATTCTGCGAAAAAGAATTCTGCCAGATAGAGGGAACCCGCTTCAACAACACGTTAACTTTAGTATCGCTTTGTCTCTTTCATTCTTGTTGCTGCTGCCATTTGCAAGTAAGTGACAAAACACGTCAATTGCTTAAACTACGCTTTAGCGCTGCGTTCGTTTTAATCCTTTTCTATACAAATATTATAAAGAGGAAAGGTTTGATTTTTTGTTTGTTTGTTTGTATGAATTAAATAGGCTCCGAAACTACTTGGCAGATTTGAAAAATTCTTTCACTGTTGGAAAGCTACATCATTCCTGAGTGACATAGGCTATATTTCATTTTCAAAAAAAATAGGCATCCTTACTAAAATTACGATAACGTTAGTCCACGCGGACGAAGTCGCGGGCGGCTGCTAGTCTATATATAAAAATGGATTGCTGTTCATTAGTCTCGCTAAAACTCGGGAATGGCTGGACCAATTTGGCTAATTTTGGTTTTGAAACATTTGTAATGGCCGAGGAAAGGTTTAAAATGTGAGTAATCATGAGAGAATGCTGGGAATATAGTAAAAATCTCAATTTTAGTTTCCTCTTAGTAAATGTTACTACCTGTCACGTGACACTAAATATTTGACAAGAGAACGAAGTCTTTTGGGACAGCTAGTTATATATAAAAAATGGATTGCTGTTCGTTAGTCTCGCTAAAACTCGGGAACGGCTGGACCGATTTGGCGAACTTTGGTCTTGAAATAATTGTGAAGGTCCAGGGAAGGTTTAAAAGGTGAGCAAACATGAGAAAATGCTAGGAATATAGTGAAAAAACAACAATTTAGTTTTTAGGCACTGAATGTTTTACAACAGAACGTCTGTCGGGACAGCTAGTACGAAATGAAACCTAATTTCAGACAGTCCTAAGCCTGTCAAATACGAAGGAAATTTCATTCATTGTTGTAGCAAAGAAATAAGCCACATGCATGTTTTTACTTTTTAAGACGCTTAAATTTTTATTTACGTATTTAAACGTTTTTCTTAACGATTATTTTAATCAATTAAACGCTAAGTGGCAAAAAAAGGTTTTAAGTGAAAACGAAAACTCTTAAAAAAGTACAACGTGTAAACGCCGTTTTTTCCTTGAGTCTGTGGTGAATCGGTGGCAAGTCGGTAGGTAAATCGGTCGGGATGCACCGATTTTATTTTTGACTGACTTTTGTCTGACGTGTGCGTTGCTCCAATGGTATCAGTACGTTCTATTTTTCTCCTACAAAAAATCGGTCACCGATTGTAGGACGTGGGCGAGCACCCTTATTCAAACACAAAATGAGAGAAAATATTAATTCAAAGTAAAGCGTACCTATTGATGATTGAGATAAGCGTGAAGCAAGGAGATGTGAAGTGATGTCCGCCGGAATAGCACCCCAGCTGTTTGAGATGCCGGGGCAGAGCTGTAACATGAGCCATGTCTTCATGGCAGTCAAGTACAATCTGAACACAAGTGAGTATTATCACTACCAGCTGTGGTATGGCTAGTACAGAGAGCCTATGCACTTTGACAGCTCTTTTCACCCTATTCTAATTGAATAAAGCTCATTTTGTAACAGCAATGGTATGCTGAACACCGTGGACCGTAGCCTTTGCTTCCGGATGACATTTCATAGAGATGTCGGCTTCTCACCCCTCCTCCGTTTCACGCCTTGCCTACTTTTAGTGAACTTGGTGTGGACGACACGACGTCGATATATGTGATGCAATAAGCGTGGTACTTAAAAATATTTGAATTAAGCTCCGTTATAAATCGTTTTCGGGATTCTGCTCTTACTTTTAATGAGCACATTACCACTCTGACTCGTGGTTGCTTCCGTCGACTGGGGTTTGTACTGCGTAACCTGCGTGATTTCCACAGTCCTGACGTCATTAAGCTACTTTTCATCAGTCTTGTTAGAAGCTCATTGGAATCTAGCGCATGTGTCTGGAATCCTCACGAAGCTAAGTATAGGCTAATGTTAGAGAAGATTCAGAAGGCTTTTCTTCGTTATTTCTATAAACGAGTGTATGGGTATTATCCCTTCATGTACCCCACGAATTTCTTACTGGGAATGTTGCATATGAACTCTTTGGAAGTGAGAAGAACCCGTTCGGAGATTTCTACTGCTTTAGCAATCTTGCGGGGAAGCATGGACTCGCCTGAGTGTGTGGAGATGTTGTCTCGTTTGTATGTGCCTGATAAGTATTTACGTATACGCTCTGGACGGAGGCATAGGCTGTTGGCTATTCCACCGTGTCGTACAGTAGCACGTGAACAATCCCCTCTGTGCCGAATGCAGAGGGCGTTAAATATGTTGTTGGCCTCTAGCCCCGAATTAGATATATTCGTAGACAGTCCGCAATCAATATTAAACCATGTTGAGGAATTACTGTAAACGTTAGTTATTAAATTAACATAATTATGTTACTGGGTTAAGCCCGTTTAATTGTGTTTGATAAATAAATAAATAAATAAATAAATAAATAAATTACCTACTAGCGGCCGTCCGCGACTTCGTCCGCGTGTACTATTTTTTTTTTAACAATATCTCTATAAATTGTTGCCAATGTGTTATTCTAATGTCTATTCAACCCAAATCCGTCCAGTCGTTATCACGTGAAAAAGTTACAAACATCCATACTTACAAATTGCATTAATATTAAGAGAAGGATTTATTGCGCCATGGGCCCAGTGATTAGACACTCTGGCTCGGAACCTGGTGGTCCTTAGAACAAGACTGGCCGGAACACAAATTTGTGTTTTCGTTAAAAATTGCGACTGCTTGAATTTGAGGTTTGGCCTGTGCCCAGCAGTGAGACAAAGTCAGTCTGTTGTGTTTTTTAGGTTTCGTGCGCTGCCTGCTCTAGAAAGTTTTTCTAGTATTTCCATCTTTGCGATGCTGTCGGAGTAAACAAAATATTTGTATGTTATTTGCCGTATCGAATCGTCGAGTCTAAAGAACAAAGACTGTGCATGTGCATTCCCACATCCTCCATCACTTACGAGTAAGATTCACTGACACGTCAGCCCTTGAAGATCTCTACGTGTGTCTACATTCTATGTAGTGTGTCTTTCTAGACATTCTCTGTAACACGAGTTTACCGGGATGCTAGGGATATTATTATGAAATTTCAGATACGGATTTAGGAATGATTTATATGGCTATCCGTATCCATCTGACATTATTTTAGATTAACCGTTAGTGTCAGATTGTTTTGGCTATGTTTTTCGATTTTTAAGAAATTTCGACTTCCCTTTTGATACCGTTGCACTATCACACATTTTTCTGGTCTTCCCAATGCTGAGAATAATAGTTAAGTAATTGTGTTTTTTCGGAAATTCCAACCTTTACTATTGTGTTAAGACAGATACAATAATAGTTGCGCATCGGTAAAACTGTTTCCACTCAAATACTAAGGAGTACTGAACGTTCTCTTCGTTCAGAAGTTCCTCCAATAACAATACACGTAATTCCAGCGCTTCAATTAGTAAAGAAAACATCCAGAGCATACAGTATTGGAGAAAAGATAAGAAATACTGAATTATATTGTTCGATTTTAACCGAGTTTTCTTCATTAGCAATTAAAAGGGACAGGTCTTATTAAAAACGTTTTTTTTAATTAATTTCAGGTATGTTGCTGACTTAAGACGCTTTGACAGCCGGGCTGAAAACCTACACGAAGCAGTAAATAGATCCTATACAGGATGTTTAAAAAATACCCCTAAAGACTAAAATGGCATAGAAAGTTATTGAATCTGAAATAGTAGGTGTTTTCCCTTTTTTCATATCTTGAACGGTTTCGATAAAAACGTACATCAAATGTTTACAAAAATGACGATATTAATTCAATTTCTCGATATTAAACGTAGGGGCGTGAACAAAGGAGGTGGCTACAGGTCACTCTCGGTTAGGGTCAACTTGGGTCCATGAACCCAAATTAGTGCTGGTGTTTCTATGATCGATGTTTTTATTTTACGTTAATTTACTCGAAATTCAAATTAAGAGCTACGACTGTAAGATATTAACAAAGGACTCCTTTCAGGAGTTTGTATCACCCCCTTCAGTTATTAGGGGTATTTTTGTAACACCCTGTATACGGTCTTGTTGATCTTCGGTAAGTACTTTTGTTACTTTCACCAAAAAAAAAACGGCTTTTTGAATGGATAATTGCAAGGCGTAAATTTTTCAGGCGTTATTTCTAAATTGACGTTTTGCATACGTAAAAATGATTTAAATTTGTGATTCCATAAACTTCTGCATTGACTTCTTGATGACAAAACCATCTAAAACTAGAACAACATTGTAGAGTTTACAGAGATAACAATTACACCCAGAGAATAAGTAACATATGAATTGAGTACGAAACCATAAAAGGCTCTAAAAACGACATGCAACCCAGTTAAGTTTTAATTCGATGATACTTCCGTAAGTTAACTCGAAAGTTACTGCGTTCTCATAATTTATGGAAGATAACAAAGCAATTATTTCGCAGCCGGTGAAAAATAACGCATAAGTACTGCACTCGGCGTTGCTGCTTTAATTTACTGTGCAGTAATATTTTAAACAAAGAATCTTTCTGCAAGCTTTCTGTCCTGTAGGATTAATGTTGAAGGATAGAGTCACTTTTGTAAATATAACGAGTAGTCTTAGGTTTAGTAAGTCTTTGAGTGGGTTATTTCTGCGGTTTAGTGGTGGACAATTATTGCTAATTTTGGTAATTTTAATTAGCATGCAATTCTATCTTAATAGCATGTAACGTGCTATTGCTACGCTAATTTGAATTATCGTGCTAGTGTTACAAATTATTTGTTTCAAGAATTTAAATGCAATCTTTTCACTGAAACGTGCACGCGTTCGCAACGGCTGCTAATGCCATGTTACTTTTCACCACCAGACATTACAAGGGTTAACAAGAAACGCATATTCCAGGTAGATGCGAATGCATATTAAATTGCAATTTTATTGTTCCGAACATTTTAATATATTGCAAAAACCAGGCCGTGAATTACAGAGATAAAACAGGAATTCATTCCGATGATAAAATATTCCGCGTGTGCCTGACAGCTCACAGACAAATGGAAATATATATATTGATGACTACAAGCCTATAGCAAAAAAGTTTTAAGTAAAAGCTATAAACGACTATAACGAATTATACAGTAGTTGGAATAGTTTTTTGCTCGTTTCAACAGGCAGGAAAAATGCTTTTATAATAACAATGCTGACATAAATGGCTTCTGTTGGAGGCCATTAAAGTACGGATAGAAAACACATAGAATAGAATAGATATTGAACAGACATGAAAGTGATGCGGTTACTTACATGATTGTTAAAAACATAAATTTGGAATTATCAACTTTGGTATGCTTACCAAACACTCACATAAATATTTGTAAGTCTAACCCCCGAATTAACAAACGTCAATCAACGCTAAGAACGCGCTCACGCTCATGTTGTCGAGTAAAATGTTAATGGAACTGAAAGGGACTATACTTCTGAGGGGTACTCAGCATTGATTTGCGTTTGGGAATTCGGGGTAAGTTACTAATTATTGGCACATGAGACCTCAGGCATTTAAGATACTGAGGAGGACAGTCACTTTTAGTGTTTTTCTTCACTATGCTTTAGCTTTATCCACCTGACGTTTCTATAGTTTACGTTTTTTGTTTTCTAAGAGCCTTTTTACACGGTCAAAAAGGTCACCATTGGCAGGTAAACCAACACCCGCTGTTTTTGTATCTTAAGTACCTAACCGTTCCACAAAATGTATGGGTTAAACTTGTGTTAGTTAAAATAATTCGTTTGGTCAGAAATGGCAGGCTTGCGGCGCGCTATCTGCCCGCCCTCGCCTATTCTACCAACTGCCCTCGTCATTTGGGCCTCTTTATATAAGTGCCCACACTTACTGCCGGTGAGCCCATTACGTTAAAGTACTGACAGATATATGGAAAGGTTTAAACAATATTTTCGTTGGTGTTCTATTGATACTTGTAAAATGTTGGGAGTTTGTGAGATGGCAAAAAACCTTTGATGGAATTTCAAAAATGTTTGACGGCATCAAACACTTGCTTAGTTAATTACGTTTTTTATTCAAGTGCTGTGGTTCCTAAACCATTAACATTATCGGGAGAGTGGATGTGTCCAATATAGTCGGAAAGGCGCAAGTACCTACAGTGCGAACGATTTAGCAAAAAAAACAATATTTTCAAGAACTGATAAAATATATTTCAGCACATACAATACCATCCACCATTCCACCAGTGCTAAATCTCTCAGATTTAAAAAATCCGTTATTATTTGGCACCGTTTATTGGGTAGCTTTGCAATATCGACTGACAACTATTTTAAGTGGCTTTATGTGAAAAGAAGAGTTTATTGGAAATTCGAATTCAAACAGATTATCTAACGATCGTTTTTACGACAAATTGAATCAAAACAAAAATATGCTCATTTAAAAAGACCTGTTACCTGTGGCCGCAAGGTGGACGGAGATCTGATAAAGATCGCAAGGTTTTGGTGGATGAAGGAATGAATGTTGGCGCTCTGGGAATCTATACACAACAGTGGACAGCTGTTGATAACGATGATGAGACAAGTACTTTCAAATCGTCAAAAAAACATTTACAAGATACTTCATAAAAAGTTTTAATATGTACATACCACAATACAGAACTACAATCTGATTCAAGCAGAATTATTGTTAGGCGGGATGTTCAGGAGGTAAATATTAAAGACGTGAAAACATAACAGACAGACACATTGTCACATTCATAATATCAGTACAGATTGAGATGCTTTCCTCTCCTCCGCCACTTTAAAACCTCAGTTTTTCTAATCTAATATAAAACAGCCATGAGGATCCCACTGCTGGGCAAAGGCCTCTCTGCCCCTCCTCCGAATTCCTCTTCCTTCCGTTTTTCTTTCATTGAAATATTTTTCTCTCTCCACAATCGCGTAAGTACATGCCGTAACTTGGTGTGACAAGTTCCATTCATCCTCCCAGTTCGCGAAACGTCAAGCGTCCTATTCAGGACACGTACGATATAACAAGTATAAGACCTCCTTTTTAAACTGGTTAAAGGGGGGTGCTCGTAACTGCGCTCAAGTCCGGACCTTAATGAGGTGAAGGCACGCTAATAATATTCTGCTGGAAACATGAAATTTTTCAGTCGAAATTTGGAAGCTTTCTTTGGAAGAACTCAAACATTTTCAGGGATTTTTGAGCAGAACAAGTTTAGTAAAACAGCTGGTTTCAACGTGAAAAAATATATTAACCTGAAGGTAACCTGAACCTAATCTAAAGCGGACTCTTTCTCACCATTAAGGTACCATTACAAGACGGACCGCATACTGCAAACTGCAACCGCAAACTGCAAGCGACACGGCTGGTTTCTATGAAAGTGATACCAAGCGTCGGTGCACTGCAGCGCATGGGAACAAAAGTGTGTCGCTTGCAGTTTGCGGTCTGCGGTCCGTCTTGATATTGTACCTTTCCATAAAAATCTTGTGATACTCTTATACGAGTATTTCATCGTTCGAAACATCAATAATATTCAATGTGTTTTATAAATATGAACTTTTTAGATGCTCTCCCATTGGTGTACGATGACCCTATGAGACAATATTCCCAAGATTTACATGTAGGTAATATATTAGCGTTGAATTCAGCGAAAAGTGGCTCTTCCAAGGCGATTTCGGGTCGTTATATGGGTCTCGCACTGAGTGATTCATTCCCCCATTATGAGACTGTTAACAATAACTTTATTGCCTACTTTCGTATCTCCAAGATAATGCTGAAAATGTCTTTGGAATAATGCACTGACGTGGAATTGAAATTTATTATGCTATGCATACTCTTTCCCCATTCTTTAAGATTAGTAAATCATTTTGGGACTTTATTTTAGTACGGGATACGCGAGAATCTACAAATGAAATCGGCGAAGGAATTTTGAAATTAGATAGCGGTTTTTAGACGTGGTCATTCTTTTTTGGAAGGTTTTTTATAACTTGAGGTTTACTACTGTGTAAGCAACATACTAGTATAATATCTATGCTCATTGTTCATCAGATTTCTTATGAATGATAACATGTCACTTATGAAATCTTACTGTTACACAAACGCAACCCATAAGCCTCCAACCGAGCTTGATGACAGCTGTCAGCGAGCCCCGGCTGGGGCGTACTGGCGGATGCGGCAGCGGAGCCACCGCGATTTGGGTGGTTGCATTAGGGTCTGCGTGTGCTGGAAGCCAGCGGGCCGGAGTGCGGGGGTGCTTTGCCTCGCATGCACAGCGTCCGCCAAGGGCAAGGGCTAGCACTAGTAGCAGCTTTGACGCTAAAGTGCCACGGTTGAGTGTCGTGAGGTTTTATTCGGTTGGAGTCTGACATAACCATCTCGTCGGCGAGGTATTCATGAGGATTTCTCAACGAAAAAAGGCAGTTTAAAATAGCATAAAAAAAGTCTTATATACACACATATTTTGGCGGTTGTTTTTTAAAGGGTAGGGTAGTACAATGTTAGCTTAGCTTTGATTTGTGTCCCCCTCGTGAGTTCTCGCCTTGACATGGCGAGGGGGCTTAGTACCGGTTCTAGAGTGGAACCACCGGGAAGCCAAGAGAACCCAGGCTTGGCAGTGGTACACTTGCCACCCACCCGCTGCAGCCCGCAAGGGCAACACGTGGGATTGCGGGGCCAGTGGGGCCTTTTTGACGCTGGGTGTAGTTCTTATAGTTTCGATAAGAGCAGCTGTGACATACGGATGGACAGTCAGTCCGGTTCCGTTTTATGCCATTCGGCTACAGAACCCTAAAAACTGAAAAACATGTTTTTTTACGATACAATACTATTAATCATGCCGCGCCAACCTGCCGTATAGGCACAGTAAACAAAGAACAGTAGAATATCTAGATACAAACGTGCCGCCCTCGGTTCGAATGTGTGCGTGCGCATCGCGCGCCGAGCGATTTCACGCACACGATAGCATAAAATATGGGGAAATAAGGTGGCGGCAGTACGTACGGGCTGTGCCGCGTGTCTGTGAGCACGCTAGGCTAATAACTCGGCGGGCGGCCTTAGATAACCTACTGTCATGTTTACTGTGGTAAAGGTTCAGTTGATGCGAATAGTTTGGTTGTTTGCAAAAAGCGGAGCAACTGAACTATTCGCATTAATTTGCCTGACATGTTGGTTTGGCCTTTAGCGTCGCTTTTATACATAGTTACTCGTTCCAGAGGTACATTTATTTGAGATGAGCAATATCTGAATGTATGAAATAAAATATATAAGAAGATGGACGAGTAAACGCATAGAAAGCTATGGGCACATTGACGTTGACGTTACCCTCGCCTCAGGTAGTTGATAGGCTTAATTTCAGATTAGAAATCAAACATCAGGCGTCTAGTGGCTGTATGATCGATGCTTATTGGGCCAACTGTTTGTGCCAATTCTTATGTTATTTCTGTTTACACATTGTTGTACCAATCATTCTGCATTGGCTTCTCATTATTAGAGAATGGGCGGGGAAATTCTTTCTGTCGTGTTAATTGATTTATACAGTGCGTTTAATTGTAAATGATGATAACTTATATTGATCTACGATATAACCGTTTTCTTTTTCGTAGGGTGAATATCGCCGACCGGGGATGTTATGGGTTGCTCTGTCCTCATACCTTACCACTGGGGAGCGGACGGCTTATGTGAAGCCGTCCGCCCCCCAGTGGTGACTTCTGTTGGCGACTTCTTTGACAAGAAACCGCCCAGAGGCATACTATCTAAACACTCTCTCCACCACCACCACCAGCGCTGCTCAGGTCTTTGACCGTTGCAGCATATGCTGAGCCAGGTGCCCTTGTTACTGCTAAGTCTTTTATATGTGTCTATTTTTGTAATTATCTATCTGTGACAATAAATGGTACCTACCTCTCTTTCTCTCGTCCCTTAGCGGGCTCCGCCTATTCGGCGAACCAGGCGGTGCCTCTCCTTATCCCTGGAGCATAAACGAGCTTTTTAAGCTCGGCATATAAGCTGATGGAACCACACTGCCTTAGGTTGAAGTACGACTTTGAAATGCTTCTAAATCATTAGAACATCATGAACCATTTTGCTTAAAACGAAACATGACATAGATCGCCATTTGCTTTCCATTCAATTTTAATTAGTTCAGAGTTACCTAAATAATGAAGTATTTTTTTTTAAATCGTCCCACTGCTGAGCAAAGGTCTCCCGATTTCTTCACAATTCTTGGTCTCGTGTCGGGCTGCGCCAGTCCTAGTTAAGCTGCCGCAAATCAGCACTCCACCTCTTTTAAGCCTTCCCTGCTATGAAATACGTCTGTGGGCTGCCACAGATGGACAATGTGAGGCTGGGTTGCATACGACTAAGGTGCCTGCCTATTCCTATTTCAGTTTTGGTGGTTTCTCACCAATGTCTGGTATGCCTGTTTTAAGGTGAATGGTTCTGCACCGTATGTAAGTTTCAGACTTCATGGGCCAGAAGCTGTTCCAGGCATTATCGACGCGTGAGTGAAGGAATACAAATAAAAAATATTTTAATTTCTATTTCAGTATTATGGTCAGCCAGCGGCTGGATCGGGCGAGCTGAGAAGGTCTGGCATACTTCCACCTGAACCAGTAGTAAATCTTGGCCCTCTGGTTGTGTGCAATTTCTCCAACGTCTTGTTGTACTCAGCGAGATACCCTTCGACTCTGAAACCCAGGAAATAAATATCATTATAAAGTACCAAGTGTGACTTGTGGGATGAAGGGGGAGGGGGGGGTGATACAAATATACCATCATCAACCCCCATATTATGACGGTTATTTTCATTTTCTCACTGGTATTTTTTTATACTTCAATTATAACGTTATCACAATTATTATTAACGGTATAACCTAGCCCATCACTCCGTGCCCACTTAACGTTGAGTTTTGTGACACCCTGTGTGTGATTTATTATGAGCCTGTAACGTCCCACTGCTGGGCAGATGCCTCTCTACCGTGTTTCCATTCTGTACTGTCCAAAGCTGTGATAGACCAATCTTTCAAATAGGAGTCAGACTCATCCCGCCATCGCCTTCAAGGTCTGCCGCAAAGTTGTTTTGTATCTTGATATGCAGCATGCATTTTATTTTTGGGTTTGAAAAAAAACTAACCCTCGAAGGTAAAGGCGTAAGCATTCATTGTTGTATGCCAGTGAGATCAATATTAAAAATTACAATTTATAGAATGTCAGCAAATTAAAATAAAACAAAATAAAATAAAGATCTTTAGATTAAACGTCAAGTTGTATGTATCATTCAAAATATTTCTCATCCAATAAAATCATTTTATGCACCAAATATCCATTGATTGAATAGAAATTGTCCTCAATTTCTACTGAGTTTATGTAACATCGGTCTACCAAATCATTATTATAAGCCATCATTCGGATAATCAATATAAACCAACATTTGAACTTATGTTATTAATTATTATAAACCATTCGGACTAACATTGATTTTATAGGAAGTAAAATTGGGATATCTTATTATGACCCAATTTTATGACACAAAACGATTTTAGTTGAAGAAGATTAGGTAAATAAAAGGATATTATTTTTCGTATACAAGAACATTATGGATTTAATAGAAAATGCGTTTCGGACGAAAGATATTCGGAGAAGAGAAGGACTACAATTTTTAGGGTTCCGTATAAAAAACGGAAACCTTGAAGAATCGTCTTGTTTGTTTTTCTGTCCGTCTGTCACAGACCCTTTTTTCTATGCTATGTATACTGTTGAAACTAGAAGATGTTTTCTGTGAACCTCATCAAGATTTTGACACAAAAATGGAAAATAAACATAAGTTCTGGGGGTTCCCCATACTTAGAACTGAAACTGAAAACTTTTTTCTTCATCAAACCCAAACGTGTGGGGGTAAGTCTTAAAAACTGGTGTCGAGGTTCTCATATCGTTTTTTTTCTAACCTGAATAGATTGCGCGAAAGACACTCCCAAAGTGGTAAAATGTGTCCTCCCTGTAACTTCTAAAATCAGAGTACTATGAAACATATGTGCTGTGCATTACCATGCAAACTTCCACCCGAAATTGGTTTCAATGTGATCTGGATAGTGGTTTTTTCAAAATATATTTGCTACGGAACCGTTCATGGGTGAGTCTGACTAGCACTTGGTCGCTTTTCATACTGTTTTTTGATTTAAAATTTTCGATTAAATAAACCTAACTAGAAAACTAGCCCCTCACCTAGGCACTATCTGGTCACCATTTATGACATGCTTGAAGTACGATTCTTGTTTCGTATTGCATTCTCCGATGTAAAGAAGTGCCCATCCTTAAATAAAAAGCGTGTTTTAATAAGTCGCAGTGCTTACTTGCAGTGCTGATCTAGTGGTCAGGCTGCTTATAAAAAGTATTAAAATAGTTCTCTTAGTGTCATAATATAAAGATGAAGTCTCATAATTGAAGTAAAATTGTGTTTTTTTTGCAAGCTTGCTTCTGGCAGAAACACCAAGCATCTGACTTTAAAGCCTTCTTATGAGACCACAACTCACCCACATAGGTCATTACTGGCAACACACACTGGTCAAAGACTTTCTTCTTGAGACATTGAGGTATTTCGGACGCGAACATATGCCGAAGCTTCCCGAATGCTGCCCATCCGAGCTGGATAAGACGAGAGATTTCTTTCTCGAAGTTGGACTTATCTTACTAGACTGTCTGTCCCTGGTAAACATAGTGGTCAACAACTTCGAGTTTAATGTTTCCAACGTTAACTGAAACGGGTGCGCCCAGAGTCCGCAGGGAAAAGCGCCACGCCCTACTTCTCCCATCTGTCTGGCAAGACCACCACACTGCCATGCCTGAGTTCTCTTGGCTTCCCGGCGGTTCGTCCTCCCCTCTCCACGATAAGGCGAGAACTCATGTGGGGAAACAATATCTATACTGTGCCATAATGTCTGGAGTCCATTTCAGATACCACATCGGACATGGCACCTCGGCTATCAGCAAGTGGACTGTTGATCTGCAAAAGGTGTCGGGCGGTGTGGTAGATGGAGCAAGCCCAGAACTGGGAATTAAACTCACTTTGCGAGATGCCTTTATTCAACAGTATGCTGTAACGGGGTGACGGTGATAATGACCTAGCAAATAACCTAACAGAAACGGCCTATATGTCCCACTGCTGGGCACAGGCCTCATCTCAACTATGATGTCGAGCGAGCTATACTCCACACGCGGGCTCAGTGCGGCTTGTTGGAGGGGTGTAAGGTTAGTGAGCAACCTTAATGTGAGATGTTGTCAAACCGCCCTAAGGTCTCTGTATAGGCTTAACAACTGACATCTACACGCACAGAAATACGATTTTTCTGCGTGTAGCGACGTCAGCCGGGACCAACTGCTTAACGTGCCTTCCGAAGCACGGACATGCTCGAAATACAAATCACTAAATTTTTCGGTTGGGGTGGTCCCCCATCCCATTTCCGACCGGTGCGTTGCTTTACAACTGCGATTGTCGCCTATCACTGTGACAATTGCGCCACGGGGACTTCGAATAACCTGATTTAGTTAGTAATTATTACTGTCAGTAGGATGTCTGCATTGCTCAGCGAGAAATTGGCAGTAGGTGTCGAAAGTCTTGTATCTCACGGTAATGTCCTTAGTGATTTCGCCGTAGCACTGTGGCCAGCTGCAAGACTCGAGCCAGTGTTCATTCGACTTGTGGCCGCAAACATGTTTAATCCTGAAATTTACATTACATCAGGGACCACACACTTAATAAAATGAATACATAAGTACTCTGTTTTGTGGATTCATCAACATCAATTTAATATGTAATGCGTAAGTAGTACTGTTCATTGATAATGAACTGTACTTGCATTGAATCAACTTTACTGATTCTGACAGTATAAGATGTTATTATGATAATGAATAACATCTTTGTCATTCCGTGATCACGACTGCAGTAAAGTCGTCGATAAATCAGATGAAAAATTAAAGACAATGTTAAACCGTCAGTAGAATCCGTAAAGTTGTTTTGTTGGTGTGAGATATAACCTCTTAAACTCGAATGGTTATTCCGAGAAACAAAAACATTATAAAGACCTGAGATGCTTTTACAACAGCAAGTTGAAATTAAAGGATGCGTCTTCACACGAACAAAGACTTAATCGATACATTTTTAGTTTTAAAATTCGCGCTAAATGAAAATGTAATGCGATAGACCATTGCCGAGGTCGTTCTATCATCATCATGAGTCCAGAATTAGGCGAATTAACTTGACAGTTCATACTAATCTTGCCACGTTTGGTTGTCCTGTTAAATTTAATATCGATGTTTAAAAAGTCTGGTATAGTAAAAATAATGCACAGTGGCGCCACCTAGCCGTGACGTTTCTCAAGTGTAGTTAGTTAGGCGGAGAGACCTCGAACCAATAACTGGTGACTCACTCACTCTACTCACTTTTTTCACGGACCATCAGACTCGACCGACGTGCCTTCTCGTATTGCTGTAGTGTTGAACCTTGATGCCCAATCTTTGACCTAGATGCCTTAATCGTTTTTAAGTATATTCTTGTTGTTATTTTTATTATTTAATCATCATCATCATCAGCCTTTAGAAGTCCACTGCTGAGAATAGGCTTCCCCCATAAAGCGCCACAGCGAGCGGCTTTGGGCTGTTAGCATCCAGCGGCTTCCCGCAAACTGCACCAGGCCATCGGCCCACCGAGTGGGGGGCCTCTCCACGCTGCCTAATCCAGTTCGTGGTCGCCACTCCAGAACCTTTCTTCCCCAATGGTTGTCGGTGATAAGATAAAACAGAATCAGATTTTATAAGGCATGAGGTTATATCGACGTAATTGTGTCGACATAAACCTATAACTATTTTTTTCCTTTGTCTGGCAACATTTTCAGCTGCCGAGTTTGTTCGCCTAATCCTTTACCAGGGTCCTTTACCCTGGCACTCAAAAACATGAGCGGTGGTAAATCTCCCGGGCATGACGGCATAAGTGTGGAGCATTTGCGTTGTGCTGGAGCTCACCTACCGAGAGTGCTGGCCCTGTTCTTCTCAGTGTGCATAAGTCATTGTTACTTGCCTCACGAACTCATGAAAACCATCGTCGTGCCCATTGTGAAGGATAGGACCGGGGACATCTCGGATAGTCGGAATTATCGTCCGATATCACTTGCAACCACAATTGCTAAGGTGCTGGATAGTGTGCTTAATTCTGTACTGGATAAACACTCGAACATACATGATGCACAGTTCGGGTTTCGGCCCGGACTCTCAACTGAAAGTGCTATTGTAAGCCTTAAGCACACTGTCCAGTACTATACTGATAGAAGGACGCCGGTATACGCCTGCTTTTTGGACCTCTCCAAAGCCTTCGACCTGGTCTCATATGATGTGCTTTGGGGGAAACTGGAGAGCAGGGGTGTTCCAGAAGAGGTGCTGAATACACTTAGGTTTTGGTATGCTAACCAAACAAATATTGTAAAGTGGAGCGATTCCTTGTCGGATGCGTATGTGTTGGAGTGCGGGGTGAGGCAAGGGGGGTTGTCCTCGCCGAAACTCTTCAACATGTACGTAAATGATCTCATCGTTGAGCTGAGCAGCATGCGTGTTGGTTGTCGGATTGATGGTGTAAGCATGAACAACCTAAGCTATGCAGACGACATGGTGCTGCTCAGCCCCACGGTGGGGGGCCTCAATGAAATGCTGAAGGTTTGCGAGTCGTATGCTGCAAGCCATGGTTTGACGTACAACGTTAAAAAAACAGAGTACGTGGTCTTTGGGGCCGCTGGTAAATGCCCAGACAACAGAACTAATATCACCCTGAATGGCTTGAACATAAATCGTGTAACGAAATTTAAATATCTAGGGCATATCATCGCCAGCGACCTCAAAGATGACGACGATATTGAAAGGGAGAGGAGGGCTCTAGCGGTTAGAGGTAATATGTTGACTCGCAGATTTTCCCGCTGTACAGAGGACGTAAAAGTCACACTTTTTAAAGCATACTGTCAGAACCTGTACACGGGAAATCTGTGGGTCAACCACACCAAGAAATCGCTGGAAACCCTGCGAATCCAGTACAACAATGTCTTTAGGATGATGTTGGGACTGCCTCGATTCTGCAGTGCATCAGGGATGTTTGCTGAATATCAAACTGACGGCTTTGAAGCCGTCATTCGCAAGAAAACGAGCTCCCTGATCGCTAGAGTGAGAAGCAGTCCTAATAGCATCCTGAAGACATTGGCGGACCGGTGTACATCGCCGATGTGGTGGTGCTTTGTGCGGAGAGTGGCCAGCACGGGAGCCTACCCTTTCACGTGATGGTCGCTCTTAGCATTATTAGCCTACATTTTTGTCATTGTATATAAATTTTATTTTTCCAAAATGCTTGTTACTAACAATAGACTTAAGACACTTTACTAACAATATATGGATGTAAATCTGAAATAAAGAGAATTATAATTATAATTATTATTATTATTATATTTACCAAAAAAATAATAACAGTTGTAAAATGTACATTTCAACGGCCAGACCTGTTCGTACAAGATTTCGTGGTGAATAATTAAACTATTAATTAATTAATTAATTAATAGTGTAAATATAGTACGATTAGGTTATAATCACAATACGAGTAGTGTAAGTTAAAATACTAGTGCACATGCTGAAATCATTATTTTTGTCGATTTCTCTCAGATATGTCACAAAACATCTCGATTGAAAAATTAATCGAGATATTTTATGACAAAACGGATAGTGAACTTTCCGGCCTTTCCGGCCCCAACGACCATTATAAATAATAAAAAAAAACATTATAAATACCTCATTGGAATCATGCCGCATTCCTCCCCGCAAACCATTTCTATTCTATCAAGGTTATGATCACTGATTTTCCACCCACCCTGGGGCCAGTACGGCTCGTAATTATAGTTGGCATGGTAGTGGTCTTTGTCCCGAGGGTCTATCAAGGGGTCTTTATTCTTCCTCAGACGGGTTGAGAACCAGGTGAAACTAGAAAAAAAACACTTTCTATTTATTTCATCACGTCAACCAAACGACGGCCACTGCTGGGCATTAGGCCTCCCCCAAGGATCACCACAACGATTGGTCCTGCGCTGTCCACACTCAGCGGCTTCCCGCGACCTTGACCAGATCGTCGGTCTACCTTTTCTATTTTTAAATATTTTCAACTTACGGCAGCTCAATACGTGGTACGTACGTGGTTTTCGTATTGTTAAATGGTGGTGCTCGTGGCGCAGTTGTGATAGTGATCGGTGACGATCGCCGTTGTAAAGTAACACACGCCGGGTCGGAATGAGATGGGTGACCAACCCGAAATTTAATGAGTATTGTGTATTTCGGGCATCTCCGTGCTTCGGAAGGCACGTTAACCAGTTTTTCCCGGTTGACGTCTAGCTAAGCCTAGTCAGAGGCCTTAGGGTGGCTTGATAACATCTGACATTAAGGTTGCTCACTAACCTTACACCCCTCCCACAATCCGCACTGAGCCTGCGTGTTTGAGTATGGCTCCTTCCACCTCATAGTTGAAGTGAGGCCTGTGCCCAGCAGTGGGACGTATATAGGCCGTTTATGTTATGTTATGGTTAAATAGCCTATTGCTAGAGGAGTGTCACACCTCCCGCCAACACTCTTTCGGCACAAACTTAAAATCTCACCACACACAAACACACACGCAATTTCATTCAACTGTTTTTTGAAATCAACATTGTGTTATGAACATACGTTGAAGAAGTTGGGAAATATGCTGGAGGGGTTGGGGGTGTTCCGATGACTCTGGTGATCCATAGCGCTGTGAGAAACACAAAATAATAATTAAAAACAAATGTTAATACTATTATTTTACTTATATTATTATTGAACCCGTGTGGGAGTTAATTTCAGGCATCGTGGCACGCTGCTGTCTGGTGTTTTTTTGTTATTATTCTAATGTTTTTATTTTGTGTAACCATTTCGTTTTGTTTCTTTCCATCTTCTTGCTATGTCTGAAGAAAATAAAGGTTTTTTCGTTCTTTCGATTCGCGAGCTCAATGCAAATTGTGCCTAGTAGGGCTAGTGATAAACCGTCAGATGTTATCAACACACTCTAAAATTCTATCGGAGTAGGCATATATTCCACTTATTACACGACCCGACGTGCCTATCACCAATGAGCCACGGGTACCTCTCTACTTTTAAATCATGCCATTGTCTGCTGAAAGAAATATGCAGGAAAAAGAATATAAAATACGCACCTAAAAAAAGGAGTTGTAACTGAGTCATGGCGATAAGAATTTAATTATTTTCACCATCAGGTTATAAGTTAAGAGTTAAATTGAACGGAACATTGTAAATTAATTGCGGGTGAATGTGCCTACCTTCATCCAATCTCTATGGTTAGTGGTTCCAGAACACCGACTCTCACAGCTCCAACAATCCGCACTGAGCCCGCGTGTTGGAGTATGGCTCAATCCACCTCATAGCTGAGGTGAGGCCTGTGCCCAGCAGTGGGACGTGTTCAGGCTGTTTATGACTCTCACAGCAGCTGGGCTCAAAGCATCGACCTTACCGCCACTAGACGGCTCATGTTTGAATTCTTGTATGAAAAACCCCCGGATCCTCAAACGTCAATATTTACCGGTTTTCTCACGGCTCTAGCTGAAAACCAGCTGCTGCTTCATGCTGTGCGCTTCATGCGAAGCAAGATTTGTAGCAGAGCGTGGTTTGCCTAGCTTTCCTGTACGTACGTGTACAAACGGTGTCATTTGACGACGTTTTTGTAATCTGCAAGGTCTAAAGTGGCTCGGTCGTCCGGTAACTTGGACGTATGTACCTGAACGTTGTTGCTCCCTTGGTAGATAATGCCTTCAGCAATGTACCGGTGCGTCATTGAACGTCGACGTTTACTTACAACAATCTCTAGGTACAAATGACAAGTCATTTGTACCTAGAGATTGTTGAGCTGAAATGACTTTTTTAATTTATTTAGATATGTGAGTGTAAATATTCATAAGGGCGCTCCCATAACTATCATTTATATGTGCACGTGATAAATGCGATCCGACCCCCTCCCCCATTTACCTCTTCACATCTCATTTGATAAATAAGAAAATAATAGTAATACTTCAAATCAAATCTTTTATTCCCTGTAAAAGAATTCAATTGCATTTTGCAAGCCATGCGATAAAAAAGTTTTTATTTAGGATCTGAATTCTGGCTCCGATGACACTTTTTTGTAAACATGCTGACGGTACTTTTGGGATCGAACAATGCAACTGAACAACCAATCATAATTGCATGTTTATGTGTATTGTGTTCATATTTGAAATTTGCTTGTATGCTTAGATGTGGTGGAGGGGTCAATTCAGCTTAGACGATCTCTAAACATTTTGTTTGCGATACTGCGGTGCAAGTATGGACGTCCTCACACTTCGTATGGAGGAATGATGCGCCACGGCGTATAAGATGACTATTGTGCGGTATGCGACTTTGAGCGTGTTGAAGATTGATATTACATCACTTGTACATACATCCGATCTGCCAAATCACATCCAAAACCGCGATTATCATTTATACGCGGATAACCTTGACTTGACCTTGAAGTGAAACTGAAATAGCTGTAAATAGTTTGAACAAGGACCTGGAGCGTGTTTGTGAGTGGTCTAAATCAAATGGTCTTACTATAAATCCAGCCAAAACCAAGTTTCTTGTCCTGGGCTCAAAAACGCAAACCAGTAAAATCAGAGGTCGGGCACCAGCTATAAAAATACATAATACTCAGATAGAACAGGCTACTGAGGCAAGTAGCTTGGATGTGGTAATGGACAGTGGTTTGCGATTTGAAAAACATGTGTTGGGGACGGTAAAGAATTGTTATTATGGACTTAAAGTTTTGTACAAAATGCGGGAATACTTGAGTGTGGAATAAGATAAGATAAGATATACTTTATTGCACAAAGAAAACAATTACATAACAATGCTTATAGACATTAGAATGTACAATGCAGGCGGTCTTATCGCTAAGAGCGATCTCTTCCAGACAACCTTCAGGTAGAGAAACTGGAAAGGGAAGTAGATGCGGTGGTGCAAGGCGGTTATTAAAAAGAAAAAATGAATATATTAAAACAAAATTTAGTTTTTTAGTTATAAAATAAACATACATACAGTACTACAAGAAAAATAATAAACTTACATATACCTACATAAATATAATACAAACAATTCGGTATGGATTAACAGGACGATTGCGTTAAGTAGTGAAAAAGAAGATCATTGGGTCACGGCGATAGAAAGTGAGCTTTGACACGGGATTTGAAAATAGGAAGGGATTTGGATAGCCTTATGGATGAGGGTAAGGAGTTCCATAAGCGAACGGATTGGACAGTAAAGGAATTAGAGTAATAGTCAGTAGAATGAGGAGGAAATTTTAGGAGCAGTTTACGGCAAGAACGCATATTGCTGAAAGGAGAAACGCTGCTTGAGATAGGGGGGGGACCTAGGATCAAATAAGACAGTGTAAAGTAGAGAGAGGACATGGAGGTCACGTCGACGACGTATCGGAAGCCAATTTAATTGTGCACGAAAATGGGAAACATGGTCAAATTTACGTAGACCGAAGATAATACGAATACAGAAATTTTGAAGCCGTTCGAGCTTATTGAGGACTGAGGAATCTCGAATTTACCTTTGCGAGGCTCTTATATTGTCAAAATTAAACTAGCAGACGTGGTGGTAGGGTGATGCTTGTTAGCCCGCACTAAGAAGCTCATTCAACAGAACTCCTGTGCGAGATTCTGTTTCCCCATACCCAGAAGAGCTCACATAAGGCCATACATGAACAGGAGTGATTTTTTGAATATGAAGTCTCGACTTGCCCTTCATTTGTCAGTGTTGTTGTTCGGTATAATTAAAAGTAAAAGTCCACTGCATCTGTTCGAAAAGCTTAAATTCACCAAACGTGGGACACGAGTGCATGACCGTTTAGTCTGTCCTATATACATATAAAACAACTGCATTTCGTGGCAGTTTCAGATATGCCGCTACAAAGTGTTGGAACAACATTCCACCCCCGATTGGAAATTTGTCATCCGTAAATAGTTTCAAACGTAAACTCAAACTGCATATTCTATGTGTTCAAAAATCTGAATGCGGTATTTGAAACATAACTTTTCTAACATAGGTTGCTGACAATATCTTGCCTGATTTCGTTTACGTGTTTCTTGTTTGTAGCTTCTTGATTGTCATTTGTTGTCCTTTGCGCAGGGCAATCGCTTTGTATGTTCTTTATTGTTTTGTACCCAGGTACCGCAGAATATCAGCGTTGTAGTGTGGGTTTGTAATCCATACTGCAACACTATGCTTTTTTTTTTTTTTTTTAAGTAGGGGAAATGCCTTACGCATACCCGTCCACCGGAGGACGGACGGGTTATGTCGGACTCACCACTGGAAAGGTGGTATACCAGTGGCCCTACCGACTAAAACCCCTACTACTCCCTCTAATCGTCCTTTAGTGGGGGAACACGGTGAATAGCGCCTGCCTGTTACGCGTTCCCCCGGACGGAGCCCGCCTGCACGGCGGGCCGGAAGCGACCCCCCTTCGTGAGGGGAGGCCAGAAGGGACAGCCGAGGATGTCAAGCCGTCCCTACCAGGCAGCGGTGAAACCCGTGCAATGCTGGTGGCGGCACCCCCGTACCACGCGCCAGCTGGCCACCGTACGCAGGCCCTACTGGGCCCGCAACCACGAGCCACCCAAAGGGTGGCTCCGCTGCCGTAACCTTCGGTACGGCCCCGCTGGGCCGCGACGCACAGGGGGGATCAGCCTCGGATCACTGGCCCCCACCAACCGGTTGTGCGCCGCGGCCCCAACCACGCGCCTCAAGGCGCCTGCAGGCCCCACTGGCCCCGCATCCCCGCGTCGCCCTTACGGGCCGCAGCGACCCTACTGGGCCCGCATCCACGAGCCACCCAAAGGGCGGCTCCGCTGCCGTAACCGACGGTACGGCCTCGCTGGGCCGCGACGCACAGGGGGGATCAGCCTCGGATCACTGGCCCCCACCAACCGGTTGTGCGCCGCGGCCCCAACCACGCGCCTCAAGGCGCCTGCAGGCCCCACTGGCCCCGCAGCCCCACGCCGCCCTTACGGGCCGCAGCGGGTGGGTGTCCAGTCCACCACGCTGCCACGCCTGGGTTCTCTTCGCTTCCCGGTGGTGCCCCTACCACCGGTACTAGGCCCCCTCGCCACGCCGAGGCGAGAACCCATGAGGGGGGCAACACTATGCCGAGCGGATGCCTTTTTGGTGCATACCCTAAAATTGTTAATCTGTAATGTTAATGTTAATGTGTAAGTGTTAATGTATCTATACAAGTAGTGAAATGTATGTACCAATAAACGTTATTCTATTCTATTCTATTCTATTCTACATTATGAACAATTTGTTAAATCATTTTAATGATGATTAAAACGACGTATCGTGACTTGACGTGACTTCATGACGTATAGGGGCTGCGGTACGATTTATAATATTGTAGGTACTGTTTTTTTCCCACTAGGACCAATTTTGTCGAAAGTTGTAATAGAATGCGCAATTATTTGTTACTTTGAAGTGGTTAACTTGTTTTGGAATAGTTTATTCGAAAGTTGATTTTTCTTGTAAAATTTTAATTCACTGTATTTTAATTTTCGTTTATTTGTGCGCACAAATAAACGAAACGAAACTGCTGCACTAATTATATTTTTTCATAGACAAAAACTACTACTATCATTCTCCTTAATGTTATTCAATTGTTTTTTTTTTGTGTACGAACTAATAAATAAATAAAACGATGTGGGATAAAATCAAATCTTTTGTAATATCATACTTTTAAATGACCTAATCAAGAGCTTTTACTTTGTCAAACTTTTTCTTGAGTTCCCAGGCATGTGAAACTATGTGATTATTCGTCTGGTAATTAGTTGATCTTGTAGAATAAGTGGGTAATTCTCCACGGCATTTTCCTCGGTGTATTATATACCAGCCTGAAACCAAGTCAGTCTGATGATAGATGAAATCGGTACAGATATAAGCCTTACCTATTCAGAACAAAACCTAAAGCAGGCATCTGCACTACTTGCGAAGTTCTCTAGAAAGTTGGCTTCGACGACATATTGAAGAAGTAAGGCGAAGTGCGTTTCTACACTTTCGGTTTTTTTTCATCTTTTTTTTATTTTCGGGGGCAAATCCTTATGTATAGCGACGCCCTGTATCACGACGAAGTTATGTTGGAGTCCTACCGACTAAATGCCACGGCACTCTACTGTGGCACTTTGGCGGCAAAGCTGGATCCACAATAGATTTACGGCACTGCTTCACCGCCACAGACTGCTAGCCCCTAACTGGGCCCCCTCCAACCATCCCATCAAACAAAGGTTGTTGGTTTATTCATACATTCACTTTGTACTGTAAAACATTTGACGATTTATAAAGAGTAACTGCTGAGTTTCTTGACGAGTCTTCTTAGTAGAAACAACCTTCCGACGCCGGTGGTAGAGTCTCATTATGTAAAGACGCCTTTGTCCTTAAATTACCTATGCCAATGGCGAAATCTAGTTCAATTACTTTTTTAAAAGTATTTTTTTTCCTTGTACCCGTGTAGCCGTAAAAGTTCCTAACTACGTTCTCATACTCAGAGAGTAAATTACTTAACGACCTCTGAGTTACAACGTAATTTGAGACTGGAACCTGTCTTGGTAACGAGACGCTTGGCTCCGCGGCACGCCACTTTGGCGGCGAAGCTGGATCCTACCGTTAGTAATACCGCACTACTCCGGCGCCAGTGCTAGCCCCTAATGGGGCCCCCTCCAACCGACCCCCCCAAAAAAGGGGGGAGGCCACGAAAGCGTCTGGAGTACGCTGGCACTTTCGGCGTCTCGGTGGACGCCGTGCAATGCAAGCCAGCCCTTACTTTTCGTGGCTCAAACCCTGATTGAGTCCAGCTAAATACTTTATACTACTAATTAAAATATAGTTTCACCATCTCCGCCGTGGCAGTCCTCGTTCTTCAACGCGCAGTAGTTGCTAAAAGTCTTCATATTACCCTTCTTGTCGCGGCCGCAAATCGTTCCGTAACTAAAATAGGGCATCATCAAGATAACCTTTTTGAGCACGACAATAATTATTTAATACCTAACAAACTGTCTGAATATAATTATGAAAAAAAACGGGCTTAGTTACGAACCGAGATAGTTAACCATACTATATAGGGTCATGTGCTCTATTATTTACTAAAGCCCTTTCTTAAAGGTGCCCGTGGCGCAGTTGTGACAGTGATCGGCGACGATCGGTCTAGTAAAGCAACTCACGCCGGGTCGGAAATGAGATGGGTGACCACCCTGACCGAAATTTATTGATGTGTATTTCGGGCATCTCCGTGCTTCGGAAGGCACGTTGAGCTGTTCTGGGGCGCTGATGCACAATGTGACGGAGTGATCCGTTTGATGTGTGTGATGTGGCGTATTTTGCTTTACAACAGCGATCGTCGCCGATTACTGTCACAACTGCGCCACGGGCAAAAAAAAATAAGTATTGTTAGCAGAACCTCCTTAGAAGACGTAGAGGGCCACTACACTACAGAGGATTTACACTACTGGCACCATAGACGACGACCATAGATCGATGCGTGCTGTCAATCACATAAATTTGGGCGCGCACTTTTGTTTTAATTTCCATCACGAAATAAGCTTGTAAAAATATTGTGTGCATTGCGGGTGAACTCCTATTTTCTTGGTTTTGGGAACTATTTTGTTTTGATTTAGTAACAAATCAATAATTGTTTTACTATGAAAGAGTGCATTTCTGAATTATTTCCCAAAAGTATATATATTTTTTGTATGAATATTATATCAAATAGATATCTTACTCTTTAAACATAGTGCTGCAAGGTGCGCCGCAGTTTGTATCCGCGGATACGGTGGTGGTGGGACCGGTGAAATTGGCTGTGGTAGTGGATATCATCGTGGTCGTCGAGTCAGTGGTCGTGTTCAACGTGGTTGGGAGCGTCGAGAACAAGAACGATCCATAGGCCCAGTATGGTTCATAGCCAATATTGGGGTTGTAATTTTTAATATCTCGTTTTGGCTCCTTCGTTGGTTTCGTTGTTATATTAGGGAAATTTATTCTGACCTCGATTGAAAAAAAAACATCATTAATATATAATGTTGTGATTGACGTCTTTTACTGCAAACTGACTTTTGATAAGATAATATACTTTATTGCACAGATAAAACAAATTATATAACAATGTTAACTGATATTTAAGATGTACTATCTAGGCGGCCTTATACTCGTTTATTCATATTTTTTAGATATTTCTTTGATGTAGAATGAATGCACATTTAAGCGCCTTCCTTCTTTTTTCTTTCACCTGTAGGTTGCCTGGAAGAGATCGCAAATTTTTGGTGATATATCTATTATATATCACCAAAAAATTGCATTGCTTTAAATATAATACTTAACTGTGAATTTTTTGTTTTGTAAATGTGCAATAAAGAATATTATCTATCTATCTATTGATGGACTTTGAACGCATTTATAGCAACGTAGGATATAACATCTATGGTGGAAAAGCACCTTTAGATGCGTTTAGTCTTTAAGAGGATAATATTTGGTAGTCTTCAAATTGATGGACTTTTATTACTGTGGATATGCATAGGCAAACCAGATAATTTTGAAATACCGTAATGGACATGTTTGGTGGTGAAAAACAGAGAAAGACAAAAATCGCCATGGACTTTTCCCAAAAATAATTGGTACTTTATTTAATCCAAACGTGAAAGTGCCGGCCAGAAGACTAAAATGCACAATACCCAATTACCAAATAAAAAAAACAACTCCAAAAAATGCTATTCCATATTATATCTGAAGTGTTCAAAAAAAAAACCGACGAAGAGTTAAAAAAGGTAGGCAGTGCCCATGCACATCGCATTTTTTTGCCAACTAAAAACCTAAAACACTGGCCCTAAGAATGTTCAACATCTATACCTCCGGTTGACATTCCTTTTTGGGGTAACCTGTACCTATATTTTGAAATTCGAATGTTTCAATTTCGACCAGTATCATCATGCTTGATCCCCTAGCTGCGTTCAAAGATTTCCGAAATAAAAAAACTAAATGTGGCTTTTGATATAAGTACAAGTAACTAAAATTTGCTTTCTATTAACCTTGCTATATTATTTGAGTTCACGGGAAAAAATTTGCGGTAACATTTGTGTCCGACGGGACATTTCTTTAACAGCTTGGCTGAGTTCAACGGCGTCGCTGTTGCAAAAATAACATATTGTGCTGAAAATAAAGATGAACATTAATAATGATAATAAATATTTACTTGAGATATTAAAATCCATAGCTCACGAATCAAATCAACCACACACACAGGCAAATAAAAAGTCGTTCCCCAAACACAGAGGCCAACTACATACTTATGGCGCGGCACAGATGCTCACTTGTCCTGAGTAGACATACTCGTCGGCAACTTCGAGAATCGAGCCTCCAATAAATACTGGAGTAGGCGTAACACAGGCGGTCGACATGACCTTTGTCTTGTCTATGTTCATTTTTAGGTCCGCTCGATTGAGGTTTTCGAGGATGCTGCCGAGTTCTACTAGATTCTGTCATGACCACTACGTAATCGGCAAACGTCAAAATTGGGAATTTATGTTAATGCCGAGTCCTTGCCATCCCAGGAGCTCGAAGGCGTCTTCCAATGCCGTTTTCGGAGAATTAACGTCTACCTGTCTCACGCTCCTTTTGTAAATTAATCACCCTCGTGCTCTGCTGCTTGGTGGCGTTCGCGTTCAAGCACTTGAGTACTTCCATGTACCAATAGTCAATGTGGCAACGCTGGAGAGACTGCAGCACCGCCCAAGTCTCCACCCGAACTATTCGATCGAGACTTAAGCGGTCACAGTCCACGAACGCTAAGCAAAGTGGCTGATTGTACTCCTCAGTCTTATGTATAATCTGCGAAACTGACATCGCTTCAGCTAGATTCATGAAGATGAAAACTTACATAAAAAAATGATAATTGCAATCCATTTCACATGAGAATATATTCTCAAACGACTCATGTCATTCCCCTTACCCTGGAAAAACATAATTTCATAAATTGCAGTTTTATTAACTTTTTACCTAAATGTCGTAATAATCAGCAGTTAACGGATTGTCTAACACCTTTTTAACAAACTTGTTTCAAGCAACTAAATTTGACTTTTATCAAACATCCGTTTTGCTGTTTAATTTTTTTACTCACAATACGACAAATGAAACAAACAATTTTTTGAATTTGGAATATTTTAAAACTCTTCAGGGTTTAGAACGTTAAATAAAACCACCTCAGTTGTAACAAAATTGCATTTAGTTAGGATAAACCCGCACGTTTTGCAGTTAAAATGCAATTTCACGAGCTACTGCCTTCAGCTTTGTGAACAATATCTCTTGCTGTATGATGAAATGTTAGTGATGTGCTTGTTCGTGTCGATAAAATGTTTAAGCACTCGATGGATTACTTGCGAAGAAGTGATGGCTGGGTCTGAAAAGTTCTGTAATTGAGACGTGAAGAAACATGGAGCGTTGTGGGACGCCCTCCCTCAAGGTGTGCGGGTAACCTCAAAGGCACAGAATTTCATTTAGGTTAGGTACCCGTTAGGCACAACGGTCAGTTGTGGACTCTCGTGCGGTTAATGATGATGATAACTAAGTTAGTTGACGTTTTAATATTAGTGATTGCCATGGTGAAGTGGAAACTATTCTAAGTTTATGATTAAGTGTAAATTCGAACAAAACACTAAAAATAAAATGAGATAAGAGAAAGTAGTAGTTATACAGGCCAATCACAAAAAGATGCAAATCTTATTCCCAGAAGAAGTTGAATAAGACGATTATACTTATACAAAATAAAAACCAGTGGAGTGGAGTGATGTTTCAAATGAACTAAGTTAAAAGTATCGATAAAATATTTTTTGTCTGAAGGAAGTCCCTAGCACAATCAGATAAGTTTGAATGTGATATTATGTAGCCTTTTTTGATTGGAAACACAAGGTCAACAGTTATTTGTTTGGTTTTAAAGAATTAAGTTAGCATGCAATTAAGTTTCACAGTAAAACTAATTTAAATAATAAGTACAAAATCTTTTAGGCAGCCCTGTACCGCATCCTAGTAGGCAATGTCTTTTACTGTTGCAGTTGGTGCAAAACTATGAAATTCACCTACGCAACATTTTCCTAATAAAAGTCAACTTTAAATCATATTCTATGATTATAGCTGAACATAATTCAAAATAACGACTGAATAATTCAACTCTTGGTGAATAAGATTCTGTTAATTTTTATTCATGCGTTGTCCTGAAATCGAATAAGCCTATCCTACTCTCTTTTATCAACTTGGAAACAAGTTAGTAACCTGTTAAAAAGCCATGTACATTTCGTTTATTTTAATTGTGATGGTCTTAAGACGTTACATGATTGATCTCCAAATTCACAAACGCAAATCAAAGTTAAGCAGCCTTTACGAGTATAGCTGTCACTTTCAGTTCTATAAATAATTAAAGGGACGGCGCGTGCTCAACTTATGAACGGTTCTGAATTTAAGAATCTCCATGTTGCTCTTTCACGTAAAAACTTCTGGATGGATTTTAATAAAACTTGACAATAATATAGCTGTTGCATCTGAATAGCACATACGCTACAATTTATAAATAAATATCTTTTTTTAACCCAAGTCCACAAGGACGAAGTCGCTGGCGGCCGCTAGTTAATGATAAAATTACTTTCATTCAAAACGTCCAGACGTCCCATTTCCGTGTTGTGATTAGGTTATTCAATTATCTTATTCCCATTCAAGGCAATGTTGGAGAAAAATAATATTAAAATGGACGCTGTTAACTTCATTTACATAGGAAATCGACTAGCAGACCAACTTGGCGGTTATCTGCAGATCGCACGATAATGTTTCTATCATTTGAGTCTGATTTGGAAAATCAGTGGTTTGTGAAACGAAAATGGAAATAATTTGTGGTTTTATAACAAAATTCAATTATTGTGATATTCTTTCTAATAAATAAAGTAGTAATTCACGAAAACTATGTTTTCTCCTTAAATTTTGAAGGTGTCTGATTCCTTTCAGAACCTATTGAAGGATAACACCAGTACCAATACCCTGTATAAAAGCCAGAAAAATCAGAATAAACCCAACCGTTTGTCCTGGGTAGAAATCGAACTACCTCTAGAAGCACTGACACTGATCAGTTGTACAATAACAGAAGTGAATTTGAAATCATTGTAGTACCAGGATGATTGTGTTTTTTTTATTTCAAGTATGTATATGTTTGTAAGAGTATGGAATAGTGTTTGGCACATTCTGCAGCCTGGACGGCACCATGTATTTTGAGAGGTGTCGATGGATTTGTAATTACTACGAAAGTGACACTGGGTATAACCAAATAAAAAAAATTCAAAATTTGAATTTTTGTGAACAAAATGGTGATCAAAAATTAAAAAACCCGAATGCGTTTCTGAGTAATGTATTATAAATATTAATAATTTGACATCGTATGTTGTTTGTTTTATTACAAAAGGAAAAATATTGGTATTGGAAGTATCTTATCATAAACGAAGCTTCTATTAAAATTACTAATACTATCACTATACTCGATGAAGCATAGGCACTAATATAGTATGCTCAATTATAGTATTAGTAGTAGTAATAGTATTAAGTATTATACAATTAAAAATGTTATTTCAGTGTCTTGTTTTGAAAATCTAGTTTAATGAAGTAGATTTTTTAACCTCTATTTCTCAAAGAAGGGCGTATTATTTGGTAGGACCCCACAAACTTTTGATTTCAACGCATTCCTCGTTGTTCAGACGTGAACAGAGTTAAAATGGGAGGGTCTGAGTGTCCTCTGACCTCTGTGTTTGAATAGGCCTGTTGGTGCTGACACAACTCGGGTGCGCCTTTACTTCGGTTGAAACACCATATTATATATCTTCTTATGATGAAAAAATATTGCAGACAATTGTGAGAAAACGTCTGGGCTTGAAATTCTTAAGCAATTGAGTGTTTAGTATTACCATTAGAGAAGATAATAAATCATGAAATGATCTTACTGGGCCCCCAACCCCCTTCACTCGTCTGGGCCAGCATTATAGTCATATTGATGGGCATCAGAATTTCTCATGAAGCGATTTGGCAGATATAGACGAATGAAATTGAAATCGAAGCTAACATGAAGTAAATACTTCCATGTAAACGTACAAATGTTTATAAAAAAACAGTTAAAAAAAATATGTAAGGAATACTTAATGTGGGTTGCACCATCTGACTTTAACAATAACAAACATCCAAATTTCAGTTAAAGTACCGGTTAGGCCCAAAAATGACGTCAAATTGTCAAATTTGACAAAAACTTTAACTTTAACTTCTACTATGGTGCAACTTACCCTTAATGTTACTCTATCAACGTATTGGAAGTTGTTTCTATCAAGAAGAATCCGGCAAGATACTCGATAGTTACTCTTTTGAACATACACAGTTTGTTCACAATTAGTGAAGTACAGCCATAAAAAATGTGCAGAGAAGCAGATTATCCTATGATGAGAGTTTGATTCTAACTTTCCTGTGAAGGAAAAAAACTGTAAAAATAAAATCACATTTTGTGATTGGGCCACACCAGGGATCTACAAAAGTAGGAATAAAATGTACGAACTATACGACCTAAAAAAAGACAACCATTGTCCTTCTTTCATTAGCTATGTCAGGAACTACTCTAAGCTTTTCAAAAAAGTATGTACGCATGCAAAATCATTGTATATCAAACGTAAATTAGTTGAGTCTAGGAACAAAGTAAAAGATACTTGGGATGTAATTAATCAGGAGAGCGGGAAAGTTAGGCCACGCGACACTTCGTTTTCGCTTGAAATTAACAGCAAAATTGTTACAACAGAGGTTGAAGTAGCTGAAGAATTCGAGAACTATTTCACAAATATACCTATAATAACTACTTCATCACTCAATTCTTCTTCTGCCGAAGCTGAGAAATTACTAGGGAATAGCGTCTCACCCTGTAAAACTTTGTTTAGGTTTCATTATATAACTTCAACTGATATCGTCCGAACCTTCAGGTCACTAAATATAAAAAACACAAGTGACTTGCATGGTATGTCCGTAAAGTTATTTTGCAGTGTTATAGATGTTATTGCACCCTACTTAGCAACTATTTTTAACGGATGTGTTGATGAAGGGGTGTTTCCGGACCTCATGAAACATAGTAAGCTCATACCTTTGTTTAAAAGTGGAAGTAAACACAATCCTAGTAATTTTAGGCCGATTTCTATTCTACCAGCCCTAAGTAAAATTTTTGAAAAAATTATAAATGAACAATTGGTTCAACACTTTAGCGAACATAAGCTGATTCATAGCGAACAGTATGGTTTTGTAAAAGGCCGATCTACTTCGGATGCTGGCATTGCACTGATCAAACATGTTTTCAGAGCTTGGGAGAAGTCACAAAATGCTATCGGCATTTTTTGTGATTTGTCAAAAGCCTTCGATTGCGTTGATCACCAAACGCTCATACTCAAGCTGCAGCACTACGGTGTCAGAGGTGCTGCACTTGAATTGCTGGTGTCTTATCTAACTTTGAGAATTCAAAAGGTGAATGTTAATGGAGTGTTGTCTTCTGGATCTTCTGTCAAGATCGGGGTCCCACAAGGGTCCATTTTGGGTCCTTTCTTGTTTTTAATCTATATTAATGACCTACCTTTTTATGTGGAGAACTTCTGCAAGATTGTTTTATTTGCGGACGACACCTCTTTAATATTCAACATTGACAGAACCAAAGACAACTTTGACGATGTAAATGACACCCTTGCAAAGGTAGAAAGATGGTTCACTATGAACAATTTGCAGCTAAATGCTAGCAAAACCAAATGTGTCAAATTTGTGCTTCCCAATGTTAGGAACGTAAACACCAATTTGCAATTGAATGGAGATTCGCTAAAGCTAGTGGAGTCAACCGTGTTTTTAGGGGTTTCGCTAAACTCCAAACTTCAGTGGAGTTCCCATCTATCAACTCTTGCTGGAAGGCTTAGTTCTGCTATTTTCGCTGTAAAAAAAATAAGGCAGTTAACTGACGTTGCAACGGCTCGTTTAGTATATTTCAGCTACTTTCATAGCATAATGTCATATGGCATCATACTCTGGGGCAGAGCGGCAGAAATAAACTCAATTTTTATACTTCAAAAACGAGCTATTAGATCAATTTATAAACTTGGCGCACGGGAATCGCTTAGAGATCTGTTCAAAGAGATAGGCATCCTTACTGTAGCTTCTCAGTACATATTTCAGTGCATCGTACATGTCCGACAAAATATCAGTAAATTCATTGCTAAAAGCGACATTCATAATAGGAATACTAGGGGAAGGAACAAATTGGTGCTTCCGCTGTTTAGGTTACAGAAAGTACTAGGTTCTTTTTGGGGGCAAGGTATACTATACTATAACAAATTGCCAGATAATATTAAACAACTGCCTCTTCACAGGTTCAAGAACTACGTCAAGAAAACCCTTTTGGGGAAGGCGTATTATACGACGTCGGACTACCTTGAGGACGTCAATGTCTGGAAACAAACTTTATAATAACTTAATTTTTGTTGTTTGCTTCTAACATAACCACACTTAATAAGTAAATGATTATATTTATGTTGTATTTCATAAACTCACCAACCTTGCATTGTATAACTTCAAAATCTCACTTTGTCCCACAGTTTAGACTAACATTTGATTTGTTTGTTTCTTGTGAATTTATATTGTTTCCTCTAAACTAACCAACAGCCTTGCATTATATAACTTCAAAATCACACTCGGTCCTACAGTTTAGACTTACAGTAGCTTCTTTTGTCTTTTGTTTTACTATGAGTAACTCGAGCTAGTCATGCTCACTAAAATGTTTCTGGGGTGGTGGCGTTGTGTGGCGGGTCATTCCATTCCCTAAAATATGGTTGAGTGGGATGATGGCTGCCTCACACGTCAACTTGTGAACAGGTGCCACCTTCGGGAACTGGTCTGCTCAAGTTTACTTAGTTTACCCAAGTTTACTTATTAACTTCCTGTTTTATTTATTTTCATGTCAAAACTGTATGACTTGGTTGGTTTATTCAAACATTCACTTTGTACTGTAAAACATTGGACGATTGAAAAAGAGTAACTGCTGAGTTTCTTGCCGGGTCTTCTCAGTAGAAACAACCTTCCGACCCCGGTGGTAGAGTCACATTATGTACATGTATTTTAAGTATTGTTCATATATTATATTATTATGTGTATGTTTATTAAGTGGTTATAATTAAGATTCTTGACGATTCGAAAGTACTGTTTATTGGTCTACTTGAATAAAGAAATATTGAATTTGAATTTGAATTTGATGACTACAAATTCTTTTCATTCAACTAATCTTTAGCATTGTTAGCCCATAGATAAGAATAAGGTGTTAGCTTTGCTGCATCAATTTTGAATTACTTTGCAACTTAAGTAGGTGCAAGGTCAGTTCAAAGTAGAGTTACCTAACGAGTTATGTAGACCAATCTTACTTGAATATCGGAACAAGTCCCGGATTACCATCGCTGATGGATCGAGTTCGGTTCCTTGTCGGACCCGACATGAATGCTGATGTTAGTGGCTGACCCGACGTAGGTCAGGGGGGCTAAAAAGGCAACATTTTAGATGTTTCATAATATGAATCATCTAACTGACGTTTCATTAAGAGCGCGGTCCGTTTCGAGTCAAAAGTGATAATAGTGCGCTCACGTCGCTCACGCTCATACAATTTATCAATTCGGGACGCGTGTGAGCGCGCTATTATCACTTTTGACTCAAAACGGACCGCGCTCTAAATGAAACGTCAGTTAGATGATTCATAATATGAATCATCTAAAATGTTGCCTTTTTAGCCCCCCTGTTCAGGGTGGTAATTAAAGTTGCAAATACGTTTTTATCGACCACAGCCACATGGCAAATCAATATCCATACACCTTTTTTGAATAATAAACTGACTTTGCCTTACTCAAACTTAATCGTCTGAGCATTGGTACAAAGCTAGGGAAAAAACCATGGTGTTTGAAACATGATTATTTGTCAGAGACTTACTCATTTATATATTATTACAATACAACGAGACCCACAATGAAAATTTCAGAGTGATCACATTTATTATTATGATAAAACACGACGCAACAAAATAATGGAGTGCTGGAGTAATTAAATCGGATGAGGTTGCATTACTAAATGCGATTAATTATATTTCGTTGAATCGTAATGAAAACCCAATTCGTGGCAACTCCATCAGATGTTCCTGAGTTCAGTATTGAAAGGTACTTTTATTTGTGTGAGTGAGAGAGAGGGCTTGGATAATTCTTGAGAGGGCGACCACGCCGTTTAAGGGGCCTTAGTAGGTGAGAACGGCAAAATGGACTGTTATCTATGAGCTATAATTGAAAATATTGAATATTTTTTGCACTGAAATTTCTAATGTGTATTACATGACGTATGTGTGATGGGATTACTGTTTCCAAAACACGATTGGAAAAACTTTGCTCGATAGTAAAATATCCTGAAGTTACCTCTAAAATATCATATAAATGCTCATTACAACCGCATTTTACGATAATAATTCGTATAAAATCACAAAAACATAGGTATTTACCTTATCGATTTCGTGACTGTTTTAGATTTAGAAAATACTAAATATTTTCATTCACTTTTTGATAAAAATGTGAATGGCGCTTACGATTTTTAGTTTCGAGCACGTTGATTCCATACTAAACGCGGACCGTCACTTCCTCCCCCACCCCCTTACCTCAGGCGCGAAGAGCTACGAAATCTGAATTTTCGCTGACCGCCTAACCCCTCTTAACTCAAACCGTAACCTTTTTTGACATTTCCTGTTGTAGCGCCAAATCATCGAAACGGCCACGCTTGCCCTCGGGACAAGCTCACAAACCTGGCGAACGCCATGGGGGGTCTGGTTAGCGATTTGGGTACAATCCCTTTCCAGGTTGGCATAATGTGTTCTACGTCGTCCCAATTCACGCTACGGTGTGTGTGTTGCATTGCTCGATTTCTAGGAATGTCATTTACTTTAAAGGACGCAGCGTACCTATAAAGTTGCGCTGCGTTATTGAAACACATTGGCGAACGCAAGAATCAGAATCAATATCAGAAATATCTTTATTTAAATAGACCTGTTACAAGTGCTTTCAAATCGTCAAAAACTTAATCAAACAAAAAAACAAACAAGAAAAAGAAAAGAAAAGGAAGAAAAAGAAGAAAGAAGAAAAATCAGAAAGAAGGAAGAAGAAAAAAGAATAAAGCGTATTCCTTCCTAAAAGGCAAGCGACGCAGCGGCGACATCGGTGGTGTTGCGGTTGTCTATGGGCTGAGGTGATCACTTCACATCAGGTGACCCTCAACCTCGTTTGCCCTCTTACATGAAAAAAAAACAAGGCCTTTGTATGAATCGCAAAATATCCACATAATGACATAAATGTTTCAGCTCTGGTGCCGCAAGTACTCAATTTTACTAACAATAGTAACGAAACGATTTGATAGGTATGTATGCCGAGGTGCGTAAGTTTGTGAAAATTATGCAATATTGATTCAAAAATAACCAACGTAAGAGCAAACTTGATGCGGGAAAGTGGTGGCACTTAATAAATAAGGTTGCTTCGCGGAAAATAGCCGAACCGGGCGCGGCGTTAATATCACAGGGCGATGGAACATAAATGTACTTTTTTTTACGGGGGAATCCTTTTATGGACTTCTCGCCGGTAAGCGCGGGGGTGTGCCAGAGAACTCCGTGATCTCTGGTCAAGAACTCTGTGCCGGTGGACCCCTGGCAGCTCGAGGGGAGTTATACCTTCCCTCTACACGCGCCAGTGTGTACGGCGGTGTGCGGTCACTCTTACACCGCCGCCATTTCGAATGGAGGCACACAGCCCCCGCCGTATGCACTCCCAGTGACCCCGAAGGCTCCCCTTTGGTCACCTCTTACGACAGGCGGAGGGGGGGGGGGGGGGGAACCATACCACAGGGCAAATAGTACATAAGTGTACAACTGTTACCTTGTGTAACGTGTTTATAAACGTTACTGCTAGGCACAGACCTCACCCCACCAATAAGGTGGCCCGAGCCTTCAACACGCGGGTTTACTCACTTTACATTAAGTAGTGTAAAATAAAAAATGACGTCCGACGCAGCTAGTGTTAAGGCCACAACAGAATGTCAAAATTGAGTTTATAAAATAATTCTACTGACGGAGCGAGCAAGAAACGAATGAAAATTGTCGAGAATACGCTTAAATAAACAGTCTAAAAGAGACAATCGCTAATTAAATAGCAATCAGCCTTTCGTCCAGACAAACAGACCTGAGAACAAGTTAAATCAACTCATAATAGAAAGTAAATAGTCCGAGAAATGGAAGGCTGAGAGAGGAGCCTTACATTGGGTTGTTGTTACAGATGCTGCCATGTTTTCATTCGCCCCGTCTTGGGAACCTGCTTCTAAGCATTAAAGGATGAGCCTCCTGACGATACATTCCAACGCCAGCTGAGGACTTTTTGTTAGAAAACTCTTTTTATATTGATATGGAATATTTCAATGCGAAATTTACTTGACATCTTTAATTTTGATTTAATTATATTTGAACTGAATTTATTTATTTTGATAACTTTTTTGATATTTTTGAAAAAAATATTATCAAACCAAAAGACAAAAGCGAGGTGCCGGTTGACGTCGCTAGATATCAGTCGTTAAGCCTAGTCAGAGGCCTTAGGGCGGCTTGATAACATCTGGCATTGAGGTTGCTCACTAACCTCACACCCCTCTAAAAATCCGCACAGAGCCCGCGTGTTGGCTCCCACCATCTCATGGTTGAGGTGAGTGCTGTGCCCAGCAGTGTGACGTATATAGGCCGCTTATTTTGAAAAGACATTGAGATTTCTTCAAATTTAATTTATAAAATAAAGCCAGTAATGAAGAAAATAGCTGAATAACGTGAAGCGGAAAGCGCCGCCTGCTGCAAATGTTTGCAGTAGTTAGCTCGACGAGTCCATCGATTCCCAAGTCAGCATGTTTGCTTTACTAAGTGCCGCTGCCTTCTGAGCTTCCTACACAGAAGACATTAAAACATACAGATTTAACAAAAAAACAAAATTGGAGGAATAAGACAGCTAATAAAACATTTGAAAAGAAGTTGTATTGAAAGGCGCTTACCTAAATAAGAATGATTAACTTAAGTTAAAAGCGCTTGAGTAAGAATTAAGCTTTCAAGATTATAATTCTGCTACAAACCATTCCCTTTGAATTGACTTAAGTAAATGGTTAGGCAAGCTTCTTGAGTACTAATCATCTATCATACAAAATATAAAAATAAGGCGGGTTTTCCTTCCTGACCGACTGAACCGATTTCTACGGTATTGCATTCGTTGGAAAGGTCTCGGGCTCCGTGAGGTTTATAGCAAAGAAAATTCAGGAAAATTTCAACAGAAAAGCGGGAAAATCTTTTTTCACATACAGCTAAGTCCACGCGGACGAAGTCGCGGGCGGGTGCTGGTCTATCATACAAACCAAAAAAGTTGAGATACCATCTTAGGGCGTCCCAATTTTGTTGAACAGATTACTACGCACAGACTAAGCACAGCAATCGCTAAAGTAAATCATTAGTTCATCATACTTCTGCTTGAGTGTTTCAACTTGCCCTTTTCAAGAACACGACTAATTGACATTATTTTGTCAGCTACTGTCATCTCTGGAGACCATTCGAGGCCAAACGCAGAGTGGGGCGCCCACCCGCAAGGTGGACCGACGACCTGATAAAAGTCGCGGGATCCCGGTGGATGCAGGCCGCACGCAACCGGGCGCTCTGGAAATCAATGGGGGAGGCCTATGTTCAGCAGTGGACTTCTTGCGGCTGATAATGATGATGATGATGATGATGACTGTCATCTCAGACTGCATCATAAGATGAAGTGAGATTGTAGTGACGACTTTACAGCAGCCGTGATCACGGGATGGTAAAGATGGTTTATGTCATAAATGAAAGAAAATATAAGACCGTGAGTAGAATCCGTAAAGTTGTTTTATTTCGGAGAATATAAGTTCAAGGTGAAGCCAACAGACGATTAATATTAATAAAAAGTTATTAATAATAGTTGACCCTTCAAAGATAAATTTTGTTTTGGGGTTAAAAGACTGAGGGCATGAGGTGGTGTACTCGTTGTTCTAGCCAGCTTATGTAGGCGCAAAGAGGACAGTTGCCGAAAGGCAGGCGGCATTAATAATACGAGTAACGGTATGTCATGTTGTTCTTTGGAAGGGCCTCAGAATCGGTTTTTAGCGGCTCAGAAGCCAAAACAGAACGACATGAGCTATTTGTTGGCAGCAGATTAAGCACTTCATTGTCTATTTGTTATAAACAGTAAGGAGGATTATGGGGTCGATGAAAGTCCAAATGTTTGTGCGGTAGTTAGCGCGAATCGCCGGCTCACAGGTCGGCTGTGTTTGCTTTGCTAAGTGCCGCTGCCTTCCACGCCTCGTTACTTGGCAATTTATTTTCCCTTCTACGTTACGCTTGCACTTTTCTAACTCTTTGAGGATTTAGTTTTGTAAGGAACTGCTCAAGTCGGATAGTGCAAAGTTTTTAAAGGGTTAAGCACCATAAAGCGTCGTATCCACTAGCGTACATTGGAAGCGGAGCCTGGTAAATAACACGTTATTCATTATGCTGGGGTGGCATTCCCAATTCACACTTAGAACGTCACACGATCGAATTCGAAGTGTAATTATGTTTTGGCGTTCTGGCGGAAGGTCCACAAAGGGATTCCCCCGGTAAAAGAAATGGCATACTAGACAGCCGATTCAAACGTAGATGAATACTTATTTTATACTTATGTTTGTTTAAATACTTACAATATGTACATATTCACACAAGAATTTGTACATACTGTGCATCGATTGAACCCGCGATCTCTAGCGTAGTAGCCAACTTCTTAACCATGTTATCCAGTTTCCATGTAAATAAATAAAATATGTAGTACACAATTTTCTTAAATCTAGACTGCGCTGTGTGCATGATTGTCCAGTGTTCAGTGATAATAACAATACTATCAATATCAGTAGTAAATATTACTCCTAATTCAATATCGTTACATGAGGAAGCTCAAGGTCACCCAACAACCTTGAGTAGTCGTAAAACATCAAAGTGGCGAACATATCTTGTTGATTAAGAAACAACACAGCTTCTGTCCATTCCTTTTTTTCTTAGTAGTCACAAAGAGAAATATTTTTGCCAATCTCATTTCTCGTTGGGTCCAAATGCCGACAAAAAGATAAGGATCTGTGCGGGTCCAATCTGCCCACTCACGACCGCCTAAATTAACTGGACCCGAGTCACAGTATAATCTTACAGTAAGCTATCTACATACAAACGTGCCACTCTCGGTTTGAATGTGTGCGTGCGCGTCGCGCGCCGTGTCGCGATATCACGCATACGCAATTTCACGCACACGCTAGCATAAAATAGGGAGGCATAGGGAGGCGGCCAGTACGGACGGGCTGTGCCGCGTGTCTGTGTGCACGCTAGGGTAATAACTCGGCGGGCGGCCTTAGATAGCCTATACTGTATGGTTTATACTGTGACCCGAGTCGATGCGTTTCCAAATATGCCTATTATGTCTTTGTTTGTGTGTGCTAATAACCTGATAGGATTCAGGAGATGAATAAACTCATTGTGGTAACTGTATCAAAGAAGATAATTAACGTAGTCTTTGTTCTTCTTGCTATAGTACTTTTTGCCTAAATCCATAAGATCATCTATATTCTCCTCAACCGGCAGCCTAGTGCTCTGTGCACTAGGTTGCAGGGCCAAGGTTGGCCTACTGCAACTGGTGTCGGCAGTCTTCTCACTGCGCAACGATACAAAAATCATACGTACTCGTATTATGAGGAGCTCGTGGTTGTGACAGTGGGCTGCCCACATTTCCCGTAGAACGGATAACCGTTGGGGAAAGCGCGTTCCAGAGTAGAGACTACGTCTTGGCAAGCGTAGTGTGGGACGCTCTCCGGCTAGGTGGAGCGACGATTTACGAAAGGCTGCTGGCAGGAGATAGATGCGTCTAGCTGAAGATAGGGCGCGACGGCACGCATTAGGGCAGGCCTTCGTCCAGCAGAGGACCGCCATGGGCTGATGATGATGATGATGATGATGCGGATACGCAGGATGGTTAGTGAAATAATTGTTTTGATTGATATATAGATAGATAGATATATTTTTTATTGCACACCAAAACAGCAGATATACACAGTAAAGAAATTAATAAAGCTAAAAAGCGATCTCTTCCATACAACCCACGATAATAATAATGAATATACTCGTACCTTCGTAAAATACATAAAATCTTGTTTGGATAACTAGACGATAGTAAGTTGTGAAGAATTGGCCAAAGCGATAAAAATACATTTTCTATCGCTTTGCTAAATCTTCTCCGTTCATTCTGTTAATTAAAAGACCGATGTAATTATCAGCCAATCAAAATTGTCTGTAGTCTGCGGATTCTGAACATTCAAAGAATAGCTAATGGCATTGTAATTAACTCTATAATATCTAACGTTGATATTACGGAGTAATTATCGCTGTAATTTCTTACGTTTGTACCAGCGAAAATAATTGAGCATTAGAAATGTTTTTGTGGCAAAATTACCAGGATAACGAGCTAATAAATATCACGAAAAAACCTTTGACACGATATACGTCTGAAGCTTCAATTTCCACTCACATTTTTAAATTGAACTTCTGTTTATGACCATCAGAAAACGCTAGTAGTAGGTTTTTTACGTTCGTTAAATAGAATTAACAATAACATACCAAAACTATACAATACTGAATGTATACAGGAGAGTTTCTCAAGGGGGCGTGGTAGGCCAAATCCTAAACTATGAGGATTTTAGAAAAATGGTCTAAGGAGTATCGAGACGGATTTTGACGAAAACATACTAGTCGTCGTTTTGCTAAGATCATGAAAAATGGCGTGATCCTCTCCGGCCGGACCACAGTTTAGTACTCAGATGCTTTAGTTTGAAATAGAAGCTACCTTAAGTCTACCTTCATCAGGATACACACGAATTTCTAGTACCTCAACAGATAACTTTTTATCTAACAATTTATGTGGTCCGGCCGGGTAGCAGCGCTTTCTGCGGCCGCGCCACCTAACCCACTAAAACACCGGGGCGGCCTTCTTCTGCGCGAGACCAGGGTTTCCCGAGAACTCTCTTGAGGAGCCACTCTACCGGTGAAACCCTGGCGCGCTGTGCCGGCAGTCCGGCTCACCTCGAGGGAAGTGGCGCCTCCCCCCTTACTACCGTCCGCTGTGTACGGCAGTGCGAGGCACCCTACACAGCCGTCCTCCTCGGGGTCCCATGTGCAATGTAAGCACACAGCCCCCGTCGTGTGCTTTCCAAGCTACCCCAAGGGACCCTTTCAGTCGCCTCTTACGACAGGCGGGGGTGGACCTTGGCTGCATTCTTACGCCCCAGACCACAGGGCGAACAAAAAGAGTACCTAATATAATATTTTCGTAAGCAGAATTTGTAACTTCTCCTCGTGAGAGTATTTTGGGTAGGATTAGTGATTAGCATGCGCCAAAGGTCGCGCGGGCTCAACCTCCCATTTGTCTGGCTCGCGCCGGCTCGCTTTATTTATTGCTAAACACTTTTATCTTCGACTGTACCGCATTTGTAACTTGAGAAACTTGCAGTGTAGACGAGAATTGATTTAGATTTTGATTTGGTTTATGTGCATCAATCGGGAATTAATGAACTATTAAAAGCTGCATAAACGGATTTATGAGGCGTGACTAAATGGAACTGTTGGAAGGGAAGGCTTAGACGATTTTTTCTTGGACGAGTTTAAGATGTTTTCCGGAAGGGTCAAGTCAAGAGTATTTTTAACCGATGAGCATATTTGGAAGGATTAATAAAAGTGGATGAAATGCAAGATGTGGATCGGGATCGTAGCAAGTGGAAAAATGTCTAATCAACGAGAAGGCGAGGTAATAAATGGACACAGAGGTTCAGGACCAATGATAAATTTTAATTCATCGCTTAATACCCCTATTAGCAGCTTGAAAGGAATAGGAACCGTAACCATAGTAGTACCTACTCTGGTTCCCGAAAGAAGACGCGTACTGGCTGAAGAGTCTTTACTCTCACTACTACTCATGTCATTCTTCCACTCACTCAAGTAGTTATCAAGTAGTCAAGCAGTAGTTATCGGAAGGATACCTACAGTATTGCCACTTTAAAGGCAGCAGAAGAATGCTGAAGGCTTATTCATTATCCTTACTTATTCATTGCTCCAGGCCTACTCCTCATTCATAGCGCAGAAAATGTAGTCAAAACTCAAACTGAGCAGATTCAAAGAGCTCTGAAGAAAGAGGGGTATTTCTAAGTTTTTATTTTCTATGAATTACTCTACAACTTTTGTAGTATTATTTTGTGCATTAATAGATAAATTAAATGAATAAGAAAGCGAATAATAATGAAAACATTATTATAGACGATGTCGGAGTCTCAAAATTTAGCCAAAAAGTCATTCTTTGACAACACTATTTTAACTGATGCCAACACTAAAGCACATTTCCGATAGACACTCGCTCGGTCGTATGTCATCCTTTTAGCCAATGAGCGTGCAGGATCGTGACGAGAATGAGCACCAATTCGACACCGACACTTCCTTTTGGCGACGGAATGTGAGCTGAATTGTGTTATGATGATTAGCACCTCGTGACGAGAGGTACCTAAGTATGTTCCACCATTAGCCTCATCATTGCTCACCGCCAGTCAAAGCTGAGGCCAAACTCAATCCGTACAAAAGGCTAAAAGTGAAAAGTTGTACACGATGCAGTAGTCTCAAAATTCAGACAAAAAGACATTCTTTGACAACACTATTTTAACTGATGCCCAACACTATTTAAACTGATGCCAACACTAAAGCACATTTCCGATAGACACTCGCTCGGGTCGTATGTCATCCTTTTAGCCAATGAGCGTGCAGGATCGTGACGAGAATGAGCACCCATTCGACACCGACACTTCCTTTTGGCGACGGAATGTGAGCTGAATTGTGTTATGATGATTAGCACCTCGCGACGAGAGGTACCTAAGTATGTTACACCATTAGCCTCATCATTGCTCATCGCCAGTCAAAGCTGAGGCCAAACTCAAACCGTTCAAAACGCTTAAAGTGAAAAGTTATATACGATGCAGGAGTCTCAAAATTAAGACAAAAAGACATTCTTTGACAACACTATTTAAACTGACGCCAACACTAAAGCACATTTCCGATAGACACTCGCTCGGGTCGTATGTCATCCTTTTAGCCAATGAGCGTGCAGGATCGTGACGAGAATGAGCACCCATTCGACACCGACACTTCCTTTTGGCGACGGAATGTGAGCTGAATTGTGTTACGCGGAGGAATTTGTTCCGTTACGTTTTAATGTGTTTTAAAGCACAATTTTAGGGTCCAAAATAATTATGTGCGAACAACTTCATTGTACCAGCAGAATGGATGTAACCAATGGATACGAGATTATATCTGGTTTTAGGTCTAGATAATTTATTATACAATTTTATTTTAAAAAGTACTAATCATAATTTATTTACTTTTGTATTGATTTGGAAGGCTCCTTTGTAAATTGAGTCTGTATTAAGAAAAAGAAGTAGGTTTATTGGTTAGTATGTTCACCCGCTGTTTTATTATTGAATTGCAATAATAATACTTTCAAGATCTTATTTATTATGTCAGGCAGGAGTGGAAAATTATTATTAATTTACCCAAAAATATGATGATTGTTCGATGTTTTCCAACTGAAAAAAGCCGGATAAGTTTTGTTATCTTCAGCGCATCTTCAGAAAGTAAGCATAAGTACTATCCTGTCGGATAATTATGAACTTTTGGCCGTTCTGCTGAAAACTGTAACATAATTGAAAAAATAGTTCCGTAAAACGGCGTACAACTTTAATATTACCGGGTAAAGTTAGCCGTTAAAATTAAATTCGACTGGCGGACTGAAAATGTAAAGCTTTTAATAATAAAAGGTTCTTTACGCTATGGTCGGTTCGGTATTTCGTTTTACTCTTAAAGTTATTTAAATACTTAAAAAGCAAATTTCTAGCTGTACATAAAAAAAATATTATGTTTAATTTTAAGAACGTTAAGCAGTTGGTCCCGGTTGACGTCGCTAGATGTCAGTCGTTAAGCTTAGTCAGAGGCCTTAGGGCGGCTTGATAACATCTGACATCAAGGTTGCTCACTAACCTTACACCCCTCCAACAACCCGCACTGAGCCAGCGTGTTGGAGTATGGCTTGTTCCACCTCATAGTTGAGGTGAGGCCTGTGCCCAGCAGTGGGACGTATATAGGCCGTTTATGTTATGTATGTATGTTATGTAATTTTAAGAAAACTGTAAATGATGATGGAAAATAAATAAAGAAACCAGCTGCCCATCAGTGAAAGGGCAGAGCATACTATAAGAATGGGAGAGAGTTAAAAAATAACAATATGAGGATGCCGTAATATAATAAAAAGCGGCTAATTCCAACGAGATTAACCATTTAAAACAAATATGGACATGTTGTTGGTTCGCGCAGTATTCAAACCCACCACCTTCGGGTTGAGAGTCCAACGCTCTAACCACTACACCATAGAGGCAGTCATCCAACAGTTTCACTTTGTTTAAACCAACAGGTTAATCTTGTTTGAATCTAGCATTCCTTTTTACCCAGGTATGGAGTCGTGATAGGATTGACCTTAATAATTGCAGAATAAGAAAATATCATAAAAATACAAAAACTGAAATCCTATGTTATGTTTTTGCATTTTTCCATGCGGTATGTTTTACTAAAAATCTGAAAACCAGAAAAAGACACCGCCTGATGCCTAAATGACCAAATGTCTTCTTCTGGTTTTCAGATCTTTAACTAAAATTCGGTATAAGAAAATATCAATAACATCTAAAATAACTGAACTGTGCACGCGAAGTTTGCACAGTTATTAAAATTAGCTAAACCGTTATTCACATGAATACCGAGATTATTTGAACTATTTTTACAGATATTCAGTTACGTGTTTGCTTCAGCTACTGTCCTGTAATATTGTTGTTGTTTTAGTGTGCAATAGAGAATATTTCTGTGGGTCCTGTGAAAAGTGGTACATGTCAAAAAAGACAACTTTACAGTAATGAAGGTTTTGTGTTTAAAAATTCATAAACCGAGTTCGAATAATATTTTTTTAATAGTAATGATACTATTTTATAGGGGTCGTATTAGTTCACAACTAGTTAAGTTCCTGCTTAAATTCGATACCTACACAAAGAGATATTTAAAAAAAAGTGTTTATTGTATCAAAACGCACCAAATGAATGATAGTGTATAATGATTCTAAATGAGTTGTATCACTTTAAACACTGTGTAAAGCTTTGGTGAAAGCTGATATTGTTGCTTTGTCAGGTGGTTTTTTTACAAAACTGAATCAACTATTGCCCCGAGAGAAAACAAATAAGTCAAATTATTCAATCTGCAAAAGCACTAAAAGCACAAAACTGTCAAAAGTTGTGATTTTTGGTATACATATCATTTTACACGAAAATAGCGGTCGTGGTATTCTGTGTTTTTTGATATATGTTGACTTGTATCTCTACTCAAATTAGTGTTGTATGATACAAGAAAATGTTTAAAGACAAAGGGAATGAGAAAAAGTACTAGTATGAAAAATATTCATTATTCAAGAGTATCACAAGTAACAAGTTACACATAACAAGTTAAACTAAAACCTAGTTTATTTATTTTTTTATGATAAACACTTACATGATAAACAGGCATTAACAATATCTATGATGTCAGCCGAACGACAGCCCACTGCTGGACACAGGCCTCCTCCAAAGATCTCCACAAGGATCGGTCCTGCGCTGTCCGCATACAGCGGCTTCCCGCGACCTTGACCAGATCGTCAGTCCACCCCGTGGAGGGCCTGGCGACATCGTCCGGTACGCGGTCACCATTCCAGAACTTTTCCGCTCCAACGGCCATCGGTTCTCCGCGCTATGTGCCACGCCCACTGCCACTTCAACGATGCAATCCTTCGAGCGATGTTGGTTGCCTTGTTTCTCCTGCGGATTTCATCGTTTCTTATTCGATCAAGCAGGGAAATACCAAGTATAGCTCTCTCCATTGCTCGCTGGGTGACCTTGAGCCTTCTTGTGAGACCCATAGTAAACGACCACGTCTCACTCCCATATGTCATTACTGGCAACACACACTGGTCAAAGACTTCATCTTGAGACATTGAGCTTTTTCGGACGCGAATATATACCCGAGCTTCCTGAAAGCCGATTCCGAGCTGGATTCGACGAGATATCTCTTTCTCGAAGTTGGACTGTCCCAGGTAAACATAGTAGTAAACAACTTCGAGTGTAATGTTCCCAACGTTGACGGGAGGGGGTGCAACATGGGCATTCAATATGATTTTCGTCTTGTACATGTTTATCCTAAGACCCACTGTTTGAGAAGCATTACCGAGATCTTCGACCATTATGTTCAGGTCATCCAAGGTCTCAGCCATAAGCTTTCATCGGCGTATCGCAGGTGTGTTAGGTGCTCGCCATTGATGTTGATGCCACGTTTTTTCCAGTCCAGAAGCTTGAAAATATCCTCCAACGCAGCTGTGAACTATTTCTGAGAAATAACATCTCCTTGTTCTGTAATCGATCTAACATGGTGGCGTTTTCGTATAGGTATCTTAGCACCTCGATGTACCTGTAGTCTATTTGGCACCTTTGGAGAGACTGAAGCACTGCCCAGGTCTCAATCGAATCAAAGGCCTCACTGTCCACGAACGCCAGGCAAAGTGGCAAGTTGTGCTCTTCGATCTTCTGTATAACCTGCTGCAGCGTATGCATGTGGTCTATGGTAATAGTACCATTACCTTACCTCCCGAACCAAACGGGTTCCAAAAAGACTCTATAGTATTTTTGGACTCTATAGTTTTTTTAGGTTGGAAGTCGTCAAACATGCGGGCGAGACGATTCCTTATGTTTAGCAAGTTATGTTTAGAAAGGCTCTGCTCTAATAATACTCCCTTGTTGTTCGATGTACTACTCCTATCATTACTTTTTATACAGGAAGAAGAAGAAATATTTTTCTCCACGGAATCATCATCTTCTTCATTATTTTTATTACAATCTATATTTAACATGTCCAACATGCGTTTAGCACGGCAAGAAGGACGCTGCAACAATGACATCTAACATTATAGACCGTCCAAAAACATAAGATGAAAAGATATTAAAAGCAAGTTTACATTACTCAAAAACACAATAGATTTTGTGTATTTTGATGCAACTGGAATAGTCATTTTGTGTTAATTGATATTAGTGCATTTTAATAAAAATGCACAAAAGAAAACAATTTTTGTGTAAGATGATACATCTAATACGTAGGTTCTGCGCCATGTTGAATTTCCTTGGACGGCGCGCGCGGACACCACGTCTCGTAGCTTATGCGGCACTGGCCCTGCGGCGCCCCGCGCGGACGGCGCAGTTGTGTCCCCGGCGCCCCGCGCAACCCCCGCGTTCAGAGGATGTATCAGTTTGCACATATTTTGATCTAAAAACGTTAATATTTCTCGGTTGTGTTTGATATAACTTTGTATGTATCATCTTACACATAAATTGTATTTTTATAATTTTGTGACGTATAATACACCTTAAGTTGTACCGATGGAGGGTGCAAATTTTACTTCGTGACAATTGATACAACTAAATATGTATCAAGTGACACATTATTACATGGTTATAAATAAATGTAAATAATAATACTTCTTGAGATACACCTTTAAACACATTTTTTTACATCATAACTTCAATACTTTGAACGATACATGTCAATATGTATTTATTTACACAAAAACATTTATCAAAACGCGTCATTTTGTCATAGATGTATCATACCATCTCGGAAACTAATAGACGTATAAAAATGTTGATAGCACAGAAAAAAAGAGTATTTTTTTCTGATGAAGGTGCAACAATAATCTCAAATTCGATATAAGTCGACTTATACCACTTTTCACAGGAGGCACAGATTTACTTACTTACTTATATTCGCAACGCATTGCCCTTGCGCATAGCTCGTGTCCAAAACTAGTTGCAATGTTCTAGCGATTAAACAACCTTATAAGACAGAAATCGTCTAATCCATTTTTTTAAACTCTCGTTTTAGAAAAAACAACTATATCCTTTCCGTATGTAATGATCTCGCAATGTTGCTTGCTACGGTTAATGCTGCACACATACTCGCAGCGCATTTTGCCATTAAGACATTTAAATTCAAACGCGCGAATTGCTCTGTCGTAAACCGAACGTCATAAACACGTAACGAATGGTCCCAGGGACGGCGAACAATCTCACAGGGGCTGTAAAACAGAGGTTGGGAGCGAACTGAATTGGGAACTATCTGTAGGCAGTTACAGTTTGAATTACCTCATTGACTTCTCTTCTAGTATTAGGCCCAGACTCCACCAGAGCTGAGCGGAGATGTACGGCGTCGAGCTGTGTTTTCAACAACCAATGGAATTGCGTTATTCACACGTGGAGATGTGGAGATGACTGATTCTATTGGTTGTTGAAAACACAGCTCGACGCCGCACATCTCCACTCAGCTCTGGTGGAGTCTGGGCCTTAGTGGTGGCAGTGGCCCAGTGGCGGTAGCGAAGGCAATTGTAAAGCTACCACCCAATCCGGAGTTTTGGTGATTATGTGGTTGTTCTTTTTGTAAAGGCCTCCGACTGACATCAAGCGACGGCAGCCATGACCATGATGTGCTTTCCAAAAGCACAAAAAATCTTTCGCAACAATTGGGTAAGAATGGTCACCAATTTTTGTGTTGATTTACAATGTTGTGTGTTGTTGTGCAACGGTGATCGTTGCTGATTCACTGCAAGAAAAATTTGCAAAGGCTGAGTATTCCATTGCGTAAATATCAGTCAGAGGCACACTGATTGTTGCCTTTATGGTGAACGGAACCTTCAGATTTTGCCAAGGAAATTTAAACCAAACGTGGTAAGGGGCGAACCTACCTAAGCCAAATAAGATACCTCAAACTCTTATTGAGCAGCCTCTTCACAAGTTTAAGTCACTGGTTAAAACGAAATTAATGAAAAGAGGTTACTATATGTAATGTACAGAATTATTTGAATGATAAGACGTTGTGGTCATCATAGATATAATCTGCTCCTCTGCACATTTTGTGTCCTGTCTATACTTGATAATATGTAACCTAAACTATTGTAATCAAACAAGATTGAAAAGAGTAACTACCGAGTTTCTTGCCAGAATCTTCTCGATAGAAGCAACTTCCGAACCGGTGGTAGAGTCACTTTGTTCATTCTGATTTTTTGATTTTCTGACTGGAAGTGTCATACATGCTTGTTATAAGCTTACACGAATAAATGATTTATTTTACTTTACTTTTCATATTTTATGGTAAACTGTTACACCTTGGAATTTAACCCTATATTTCGTTCTTCAACTGATTATGAAACTATGAGCTGATTATGATAATTTACCACCTATGCTTTGATTTCTGTCTTTTGAAAAGAATGATTCGCAAACCAGCTTACATATGACACAATGTACAGCATACAGCAAACCGTGACCATCGACGATGAGAACTAAAAGTTTTAAACGAATAAATGTTACACAATAACATCGTAACGATATATTTTCGCTACTAACAAGAACCTTTACTAACACGGAACGCTATTTCTACAAGAACTTGATACCCGCACTCCATGTTATTTAATACTATAGGTACGTTTGAAGACATAATATTTTGTTTTTAACCGTCTTGGCAATTTATAAACACAATTCACTCAATAGAAGTTTAAGTGACATGCAAAGCAATCTGCATGAACGAAATAGGTAGTTTTAGTCCGTTCACGTTAAGAATGCAGTGATTTTTAGATTGAATTCTGTCGCTCACAAAAAAAACTCAGATCCACAACCTTTGCGATTGAAAGTATGCGTTTAGCTGGTCACTGTAGACTTGGTTTTCTGATGAGGAACGGTTTGATTGGTAAGGGGGCGTGCTAGGTCGAAGGACAAGTATGAAATCACTGCATTCTTAACGCGAACGGACTATAGTTTTCTTTGTTAGAAGTTGCTGTATTTTGACTGTTGTTGCCAAATTTTTCAAGACAGACAAGTCACATCCATCGTTGGTGAAATAATAAAATGATATTGTGCTTCTTTTTGCTTGTTTCATTAATATATTTAAATCATTCAAGAGCCGGTTATCAGTTGCAAGTCAACCTCTATTACCATAATTTGCGAAAACAAATAGAACACGGTGATTTATCAACAAAATGGAGTAAAAATATTGCACCGAACACCGTGAATGCGCCACCAAAAGGAAATTCTTGAAATTAAATGGTAACTGTACGATATAAACGAGCAATCGGTGCCAAGGCTGAAAAAATATTTGGCAAGACTTTTTCTCTAAAGACTTCTTTTATTGGTTACGTTTTAAGTTATCGTATTAACCACTTTCAAAGAAAAAATAAGCCGCATTTTTAGTTTATAAACTTGACTGTTTTTGCTTTACTACGCTACGTAACTTTTACCTTCTAACTAGGAAATCTCAAAACTTTCAGCACTTACTTAGATCTTTCTGTTATTAAATGTTCTTTATTCTGTAATAGGTACTACTGCTGTCACAGGTCTCAATAATATCTATCACTTTGCTTTTTCTGGCTGTAGCCGAGTTGTTAGGAAAATTTTAAGTAAGTCTGACACCAACTGTCGTACTTGTAATGTCCATGAGTTTCATGAAATAAAGTAAATACAGAAAATGTATTATGAAATCTAGAGGTCTATTCTCTATTTAGTTACAATCTAACAAACTTGAGCAACCACTAAAAAAAACGAATACTTATCCTTTGAGCAAGTAGTAATATGAATATGACTGTATCGATGTAAGACTCAGGCCAGAGAGTGCGTGGTTTCATTAATAAAGATGAAACAGATATTTGGCAAATCTTGTAGGTCTATTTTATCGTTTAGATATTTGAACTTTGTCCCTCGAGATGTCCTAAGCAGCCAACTATATATTGGACATAAAAATGATCTTTACCATACAATTTGAAGCTAAAAACCACAGACGTCAAAAGAAGACGGACGAAACATCACACTAAAAATGTGAAGCATGCAAGGTGCTACAATGTTGATTGTTGTACACGACCTGCTACACTCACACAAACACACTAAGTGCTACAAACTACGCCATCACACGGATTACCATGTGACAGAGCCAATGACACGTGCTAGTCACGCACACACCTAAACGGCCGTCACCTCGTCTGATAATATGCTTCACTCATGATCAGGCGAGGTGACGGCCGTCTTTCTTTTACGTCCGTGCAAAAAACATTACTAATAAAAAGTCAGTCACCCAACTTTTCGCAGCAGACAATACAAGCAACAAACAACAATGAGTAAAATCCCAAATTAACCCTTAACCCCTTTCAACCCTCGACCCTTTTTCTTGACCACCGATTCTCGTCGGACCCTCGCTCGTTGCGAGGCTCAACCCACTTGTCGTGAAATATGGCTCCTGCATAGCTATTCCGATCCTATGTCCAATATTGATGCATCTGATCGAGGAGTGCCAGCAGAAGCCAATTTCGGCCACTGCACTAATAAATACTGAAAGCAACTGTTAGATACCGGAAAACATATCTCTAGAAGCGATACTTTTATTCAATTGATTAACTCTTCCGAAAACGCTTGAATTTATTTGTCCTCAAAACTCAAAAACTAAATAAAAGTAAAGTAAAAAAATGCATTTATGACACGTCAACATAAAAAATCAAAAAAATCAAAAACATCTAAATGATGTACTTTCTTTGTTTAAAAAACATTTACTTGAAAATATCGCTGGACATTAATACAAATAGCGCCACCTAGCCCCAAAACACGGTAATAATATTCCTTTACCGTGTCCAAACTGAGCAAAGATGGAACTTTGGAATACTAGACAACGGATAAACATGCTTGGAAATTTTCTTCTGTAAATCATACCTACTTACTAGATAGGAAACACTCATCAATACATGTTTGTACTGTGCGGGGATCGAACTCTCTACTTCTTAAACATTACTCCAATTCGGTCGTAGGCTCTTTTTTTCTTGCTACACAAAGCGTAAGATCAGTAACAACTCCACCAATAACCAAACTAGTCAAAATGACATTTTGTGCCTTTATAATTATAACAAAAAGCTTTCACATGAAGAAACTATTGGCTAGTTAACTGCAGGCTTATCATGCACACCACGACAACGGTATCTCGTGCTTTTTGGTAACCGCACGAGATAACCCGACAAAATTTTGTCGCGGTGCGCCTTTTAGCCCGCGCTCTGTGAAATGTAGTCAATTCAAAGAATTGTTCTTACGATGCCGCATGATTGAGGTCATAATAATTGACATATCATTAGGGTCGCATTACTGGACCCGACCGCTAATCTGTCCATAGATTAGCTGATTAATAACGAGGCAGCCGCGAAATACGATCGGCCGCAGGTTAACGACGATGATTGCGACATGATTGTGCCACAATGAGGCAATCAGTGCAAATAACGCTGGTGTTGCCATAATTTAGATAGAAATACATGGGAACTGGTTAGATTGTCGATAACTAAATAGATCAAACACTAAACATCCTCATCCGTACACACAGACACACAATTGTAGAATAAAGACTTATTGGGAAAATTGGAAAACTGTAAAGGTTTGAGGTTAATTTGTCACACTTCAGCTATATAGGGGCAAATCTTAAAAGAAAATGGTGGAAATACACGACACACCACGACAACGGTATGTCGTGCTTTTGGTAACCGCACGAGATTACCCGACAAAATTTTGTCGCGCTCGCGCAAAATTTTAGCCCGCGCTCTGTGAAATGTAGTCAATTTAAAGGATTGTTCTTACGATGCCGCATGATTGAGGTCATAATAATTGACATATCATTAGGGTCGCATTACTGGACCCGACCGCGCTAATCTGTCCATAGATTAGCTGATTAATAACGAGGCAGCCGCGAAATACGATCGGCTGCAGGTTAACGACGATGATTGTGACATGATTGCGCCACAATGAGGCAATCAGTGCAGATAACGCTGGTGTTGCCATACTATAGATAGAAACATTCTCACCCGTACATACAGACACACAATTGGAGAATAAAGAATAATTAGAAAAATTCAAAACAAAAATGCTTTGATTTTGAATTGTAACAATATATAAGCATAATATCTTATCAGGAAATAGTAATGTTATGGCGATGTGGATGTGTTGCCACAATGTCATAGAAAATACTAAGTATCTTCTTATTTATAAAAATGGATTGCTGTCCGTCAGCCTCGCTAAAACCTTAGAACCACTGGGCCTCTTTGACTAATTTTGGTTTTGAAATATTTGTGAAGGTCCAGGAAAGGTTTAAAAGGTGAGTAAACATGAAAAAAAGGTTGGAAATATAGTGAAAAACCACAATTTAGTTTTCTCTAAGCAAACGTTCCCACCTGTCACGTGACAGTGAACGTTCGACAACAGAACGAAGTCTAACAATGAGGCAATCAGTGGAGATAACGCTGGTGTTGCCATATTATAGATCGAAATTACAGATGAATTACAGATGGACTCTTGTAAACCCTATTTCAGAAAACTTAATATACTAACCCTATCTTGTCTTTACATATTAGAAGCCTGTAAATTCGTTAGGAAGCATGTGGACTTGTACTCCCCTGTAAAAGCTATAAGACGCAACAACCGCTATCAAAATAAATTAAAAGCACCTTTTTCGAAACTGAAAATATTTACTTCTGCACCGCATTCTATGTTGATAAAAATATATAACCATATCCCTAACACGATTAAAAACATTGAAAAGGCTACGGCCTTTGAAGTTAATTTAAAAAAGTATCTTATAACCAAAAGCTACTATAGCATCTCTGAGTTTTTTGAGGATAGCATGCAGTAACCTTTGTCAATTTAGTCTCATTAAGTTCCTTCAGAAATTTGTTACTTTGATCTCAGATAATTTATTGCAATATTTTTTAATGGATGTTGAATTGTTGTAAGAATATTAAAATATTAGAAAGAATATTATGTAAGATAGATACCTAGAGATATTTATGGAACAATGTTAATTTAAGTATTAATTAGGTTAAGTATAAACTGACAACTTATGTCACGTAATGTTTGCAATGCCCTTAAATACAGGGCGTCACATGTACCTACCCAAACAATGTCAACTTATTCCTATGTGACCCGCAATAAAGAATTGAATTGAATTGAATTGAAATTAGATGTGAACTGGTTAGAATGTCGATAACATAAAGCAAACACCAAACATCCATACACACAGACACACAATTGGAAGACAAAGACTAATTGGGAAAAATCGGAAACAGTAAAGATTTGATGTTAAATTGTCACACTTCAGCTACACGACACGTACACATCAACCTTTGCATAGGGGCACCTTATATTTGTTGAAGACCCATTTTACAACGGTTTTGTAAAGGTTGATATGAACGCAGTCTGTACATAAGCATTCACAAATATATACACTTGAACACACTCTTACAAGCTATTACGAGTACAAAGCTATTCGTTTGCTTCGGTAAATTTTGGTCGGTTTACTAATTTTTTTTAGAGCTTACAGTATTTTTATGGAATTGAAAAATACTCGCTTTATCTTCATTCTCCGCCGGTGCGAGTCCGAAATAATTCAAAAGGCTTTCATAAACTTTTAAACTCTTAAATCAGCAGACCAAAAAAGCACATAATAGTACATTGTTATCCTAGGGGTGAAAGTAACTTATTTAGTCCCGAGACGGGGTTTGGCGCCCGGAACGAAGTGAGGGCGCCAATAGTTCGAGGGACTAAATAAGTCTTTCACCCGAGGTAAACACTGTGCTTTTCATTACGAATACAAGGAAAGTAAAAATAAAACATGAATTAGCCAAAGAAAAAGATATAAAAATAAATGAAGATCGAATTGGCGCTATCCCGCCTATTTTGTTTGTTTTTTTTCTGTGGCGGGCCCACTATTCAGCCATTATTTTTCATTTTTTTCATTGGAAAAATGGTAAATATTTTGCTCTAAGCTTAGTTATTTTGAAGAAATTGTTGATACTGAATTATAATAAAGTTATTTATAAAATATACATTCTCTAATCAATACTTAACTTTAAGTTATTTCAATTTTACATCGTGGCTGTATAGAAAGTTGGAACATGGTTCAATAGATATGTGAAAAATAACTAAGTTTTTTTTTAATAATTTGGCAGATGTCAGTTGAAAGTGATTCTCCCTAGGGATGAAAAGTATTACTTTCAGCCCGCTTCTCAGGTCAGTAATGACCTACTTTCAGAGTATGAGTAATGAAATAGTACATTGTTATCCTAGGGGTGAAAGTAACTTATCTAGTCCCGAGACGGGGTTTGGCGCCCGGAACGAAGTGAGGGCGCCAATAGTTCGAGGGACTAAATAAGTCTTTAACCCGAGGTAAACACTGTGCTTTTCATTACAAATACGAGGAAAGTAAAAATAAAAACATGAATTAATTCATGAAGATCGAATTGCCGCTTTCCCGCCTATTTTTTTTTTTTTTTTTCTGTGGCCGGCCCGCTATTCAGCCATTATTTTTATTTTCATCATTGGAAAAATGGTAAATAAATGCTCAAAGCTACGTTATTTTAAAGAAATTGTTGAAACTTAATTATAATAAAGTTATTTAAAAAATATATATTCTCTAATCAATACTTAACTTTAAGTCAATTTTACATATTGGCTGTATAGAAAGTTGGAACATGGTTCAATAGTTAAGTGAAAAAGAACTAGTTTTTTTTTAAATAATATGACAGCTGTCAGTTGAAAGTGATTCTCCCTAGGGATGAAAAGTATTACTTTCAGCCCGCTTCTCAGGTCAGTAATGACCTACTTTCAGAGTATGAGTAATGAAAAATATTTTTATCTGCAACATTAACTATTTCCTAAGTCTTATCTGGGAGGAAGTAAGTTAATTATTACAACCATTTTATCTTCGTTACGACCCCCGAGGGGTGGAAGTGCTCATAAAAGCCGACAATCGACTGCATTTCTCTATGATCCTGAATAATACATAATTACCACTTTTAATTAAGTCGTCTCTCCTCGTTGTGAGTAGTTAAAATATTGTATCTTTCTCGAGTTCTGGTTTCATTCAAAGGCATTTTTTTTAACTCGTAGAATGCATTTACGCACTATCCCGCTCCCAGGGTAGGTAGAGTAGGGAAGTGTGGGACTCACCTACCCCAATAGGAAAGGGAATACTCACTAAACTCCGCGGAGACCATCTTCTGCGCGTTACCAGAGGTCCCTGAGTACCTCCACGAGAGACTCTTCCGGCGGACCTCTGGCGCGATATGCCGGCTACGACTTTTTTTTTCGTGGGGAAATCCCCATGGTTACCTCGCTGCCCGGGGGGACGACGAGGTTATGTCGGACGCCTACCGACTAAAACCCCACGGCACTCGACCGTGGCAGTTTGGCGGCGAAGCTGGATCCTACCGTAAGTATTACCGCACTGCTCCGCCGCCTGTGCTAGCCCCTAATGGGGCCCCCTCCAACCGACCCCCCAACGAAGGGGGGTGGCCACGAAAGCGCCTGGAGTACGCATACACTTTCGCCGTCTCGGTGGACCCCGTGCAATGCAAGCCAGAGAACCCCCGCACTCCAGCCCACTGGCACCCACTGTTTGCAGACCCTACTGGGCCCGCAACCACGAGCCACCCGAAGGGCGGCTCCGCTGCCGCAACCAGCGGTACGGCCCCGCCGGGCCGCCATACACAGGGGGGACCAGCCGCGGATCACTGGCCCCCACCAACCGATTGTGCGCCGCGGCCTCCACCACGCGCCTCAGGGCGCTTGCAGGTCCCACTGGCCCTGCAACCCCTACGTGTCGCCCTTGCGGGCCGCAGTGGGTGAGTGGCTAGTCCACCACACTGCCACGCCTGAGTGAGTCCTCTTCGCTTCCCGGCGGTTGGACCCTACCACCGGTACTAAGCCCCCTCGCCACGTCAAGGCGAGAACTCATGAGGGGCCGGCTCAATGCCGGCTACCTAGCTCACCCGCCGGTGTTAACGGCAGTGCGAGGCCCCCCGCACCGCCGCTTCTATTATATTCCATGTAGCTTAGCAAACAATACTATTGATATAATCAGGGAATTTCGAGCTGTCGACAGGTGAATGTGTTTCGAAGGAATCGTTGCGATCCAAAGAAATGAAATCATCAAGTTTAAATAAGTAGTGATAACGTGTTGTGTCACTTACTCGTAAATGGCAGCAGAAACAAGAATGAGGCCCAGACTCCACCAGAGCTGAGCGGAGATGTGCGGCGTCGAGCTGTGTTTTCAACAACCAATGGAATTGCGTTATTCACACATGGAGATGTGGAGATGTGATTCTATTGGTTGTTGAAAACACAGCTCGACGCCGAACACCTCCGCTCAGCTCTGGTGGAGTCTGGGCCTTAAAGTGATGAAGCGATACAAAAGTTAAAATGTTGTTGAGTATATATTTAAGTTTTTATGAATAAGGGGCTTAAGAGTCCAATTTGTAGGTGTAAATTAATAACTAGTACCTAATTATAAATTATTCGGCCTGGAAACTAGAACAGAAGTTTCAGGAAGTTAACGCAACTTGATGAAGCTCGCCTAAATATTTATCCTAAATATCGGTACACATTAAAATTAAACAAAAGAGGAATTATCTAGTCGGTAAACAGTAATCAACCTGAGCTTGTTGTTCAAGCAGACATTCAAAATAATACGAACCCCGTCAGTCAACAATAACACAAACTTCCATTCTCATTAGACATTGACGTCTTCAGTGACGTACTTACTGGCAAGTGCTACAAGTCAAAAAGCAAAAGCTCGCGGTTCTTTTGCAAGAAATAAAAAGAAAACCAGCCAAGTGTAAGTTGGACTCGCGCAAAAAGGGGTCCGTACCATCATCAAGTAAAAATGGCTTCAAAACAAATTCAATTTAGATAGAGATACAGCCTGGTGACAGTCAGACCGGCTGGTCTGGAAATCTATGGGGGAGGCCTATGTTCAACAGTGGACATCATAATGTGGCTTCTGATGGTGATGATTGCAGACAGTCATACAGTTGGACGGCAGACAGACGAACGGATGGAGGCTGTTTTTACCTAAAAACAAATAGGTCAAACAGATTTTCTTAAGCCACCAAAACACTCAAAAACTGACACGCTCTGTCTAATTTGACGGCTGGTTTTGTGTAACCGTTAAGAACGTGCTTGAACGCTTTTGCTGTTTCCATTTAAGCGGAGTGGATATTTCGAGCATAGTGATTGGTCAATTGATGCACTGAGGACCACTCCGCCTAGAACCTGCGTCAGTGGAAACCCAGCCTAGGGTCAACACCAACAGGCTATCCATTTCCGTTTATATCGCTCTTGTCAAAAGACAGTTCTTACATGACCGGAAATGAGACACCGGGTGCTGTCAAGATGAACTTAACAACAGCACTTGCTATTAAAGTATTTGGTTTTGAAAAAAAACGTCTTGTGGACACGAAATTTTTTTCGTCAGCTTTTATGGCTAACTCCTTTGTAGTAAACATTTATTTTAACCTATATTCTGAAATTCAATCCCATTTCTGCTGATTATAATATTGTAACAAACCTCAGTAACCATAATGGATGGACGTTGATGAATTAACGGTCTTATTCATTATACATTTAATACACGAGAATTATGAGTGATTACCGGAACGTTTCATGAACTAGGTACTCAAATTTAATTTTGTTTGCTAGCGTTTCACTGGTGAGTGATATGATTTAAATATATTATTCAATTACTGACTGTATTACCTACGGTTTTAAACGTGAAGTTGTAGAGCATAGCACGTGCTTTGTAATGGAAGTTAGTAATAAATCAGACATCTAATCAAGAGCATATTTCGTTTCTAAATTACAGAGTATCTAAGTTTCATTTAAACCATATAGCCTGTCATCTCAGTGGTTCAGCCTGTCTTTGCACCAGAATTCATCCTTACCCTAGCAAGAGCGTGTGAACAAGCATCAGTTAACTAAGTACACAGCCCTATCTCCAAGGTCACCAACTATGGTATTCCGGTGGGCGCCAAAACTCACTTCGCTCGTGGTGACAAAGCGCCGCCAATCTGGTCCATGTAAGTAGTACATTGAATTTCAAGACCATCCCGGTCTCCGAAATTCAATCAGCGCCGCCAATCTGGTCCATGTAAGTAGTACATTGAATTTCAAGACCATCCCGGTCTCCGAAATTCAATCAGCGCCGCCAATCTGGTCCATGTAAGTAGTACATTGAATTTCAAGACCATCCTGGTCTATGAAATTCAATCAGCGCCGCCAATCTGGTCCATGTAAGTAGTACATTGAATTTCAAGACCATCCTGGTCCCTGAAATTCAATCAGCGCCGCCAATCTTTTCCATGTAAGTAGTACATTTAATTTCAGAGACCAGGATGGTCTTGAAATTCAATGTAATTGGAATTTGTCACCACGAGCCAAGTGAGTTTTTTCGCCCACCGGAATACCATAGCCGGTGACCTTGTAGATAGGGCTGTGTACTTAGTTAACTGATGCTTGTTCTCACGCTCTTGACCAATCCATCACTCAAGTCATCTTGGTTGACTCAAGACTATCCTGGTCTCTGAAGTTCAATGTACTACTTACTGGTTTTTCCGGAAAATTTGGCATACTTGTCTATCTAACGTTTTCATTTTAATTTTTAATTTAATAGACTAGTAAAATCACTTACTTATTGTCTTTAAATTGTTCACACAAAAATAATCGGTATGATACTGAATAATGTCTGAAAATAGCACTGCAGAAACACTCAAAAAGCCTTTCCTCATGCGGCATTCAGGCTCTTTCCTCTACAAAAATACTGTAAGCACAAGCAAATGAGACAACTACTGCGTAGGAAGCTCCACGGATGTTATTTCTTCCGGGCGTATGTATTATTAACATACACTCGCAAGGGCCATAACTTTTCTGGCCTTTTCAAAATTGCAAGAGTTCGCGAACGTTGGCGAGACGAATGAGCACACTGTCATGGCGAGCAGAGTGGAATTATATTTTATAGGGTGTTTTTGGGAATTTTCTAATACTTTCGAAAAGTGTTTTTTCATCAAACTTAAGATGAGAGCTCCTGCTTAACTTCACTCGCAGCGGCTTAATAAGATTAACCAAAACCAGAGAAGAACCAGAGAAAAGTGTATGGGCATTACAAAGATGCACTTTCTCTTGTATAGGTACAGCTTTTTTAATTTGTATGTTATTACTTGTCATAAAAACAACATAAACATTAAAAAAAAAAAGATTTTACCATACCAGTTCGGACGTGTTTATTCTACTGATTAGAAAGCGGCAATCTACTTTGAATTCGGACCTCTCGCCATCGTCAAAGTTCTCGTCTTCACTCTGAGGGCCACTACGGCCTCGTTCAACTCGGTTCGTCAGATGTTTCCTTCGCAGAATACTTACATTCTGAACTCCCTGTTAAGGTTTTGACCATGAGCTATGACACGGGCTTCTTCAAAACGGGTTTTAAGATCCTACAGTGATGTCCGCGGTGTTACACATGTCCAGAGGATGTGGTTTTCCGATTCGGCCGCTCGCTCATTTGCTACTGCCGTTGTATATTGAAATATTCATATCGTCTGCGATTTCCCAAAAAAAAACCTATTTCTGAAGTTTAGGTTTAGGTTTAAAGACATTAATTCTCATTTTGCCACTTACATGAGAACGTAAAATAAAATACAAATAAAAGTTACATATATACGTTCGTTGCCATTAGTAGGTGGGTACATTTCGCAACAGTTACGAGTTCTTTTTAACACGAAACATACCACTACACACTCACTGCACATCCAAAAGCAACACAATTCAATTCAATTGGAATCCCGAAGTTTTGACCTACTGTTATTTATATCTTGTGAAGAAAGAATTGCTTTTTAAAATAAGTTACTATAAATGACTGAACAATGCTTTCCTGAACTTAAGAGGCCAATTACGCAGCTTCACCACTTCATATCAGAATACCTTCAGATACGAACAAGCTTACAAAATCCGAGAAAAGTTTTAATAAAATGGAACGCAGCGGCGACTAATCGTTCTGAACGACACAATTAAGTAATGAAATATGAATATCTTTCCGTTTCAGCGGAGACCTTATTGTTTTTTTTCCCTAAAAACAAATGAGTGGGCTTTAATGGACTTGCCCAAACAATAGACTTGCCAATTAAACGTGCACCGCTCGCGCCCTGAATAGTAACGGTACATTGCTGGGTCGTAATGAGTCTGTAAAAATTAAAGATGTCATAGAAAACAGAAGTGTCTTTAGTAACGACAAAGTTAATTTTGAGGACTCATTTGGTATGTGTTTCTGTTAGGTGATAATGACAAAAGAAAGATAGTACTTAGTATTTTAAATCTGGAATAAAATGGCTCGTGATGAAATGAAAATTTCAGTAACTATAATTATTAGGTCAAATCCGATTTAGTTAACAAAATATTTTAATAAAAATAAAGTAAATATTAAAAGGGGACTCCCATAAAAGAAACGTAATTTTTAAGCATATTTTGTGCGGAACCAATCGTGCGCGAGTCCGACTCGATTTTCGCCGGTTTTTAAACTTCGAACTGTCGCTATTATTCTGTGTTTGACCGCCGCACTCAGAGACGTCAATTAACGTTAATGGTTGATAAGCGTCAAAATTCCATTTTTGAAAAGGGACTTTATAACAAATTGAATAAAGAACTTTTCAGAATGTCAAATTTTGACTCTAATGAACCATTAACGTTAATTGACGTCTCTGAGTACGGCAGTGAGTTCCTAGACCAAAAACTGACATAATAATACAATTCGAATCAATTGTCTTATTGAATATTGTGTTTTAATACTATGCTTCATTTTGATTGAATTTGTAAATAATTTTCGTTTTTCAATTTATAAAGTTTTGTTATAATTTTTGCACGTCTGTTCTAGATTTTTTTTTTGTAACACCCTGTAATCCACCATATTTTTGCAAATAAATCAATTATATTCTATTCTATTTACTGTGAAACTGGTATTTTTGCAGTTATATAAATCATGCAGTCAAGCATATTATTAAGCCTGGAAGTTTTTGATAGCACCCTTGACCTGTTTTTAATTCGCGTGACGAAGGTGGCGTGACGTCACGCGCGGGATGACGCGTCGTTTATCATGACTCTTTACTGGAAATTGTAAGGAAATTCGCTCGCCCTTTGTGATATCACGTAGGTAACTGTATAAGTTACAATCAGGCTTTGTGAGATGCTGGTGATATTAAAAAATAAAAATACTCGAAATAAAATTCGAAAATATAAATATACTTCTAAATCGTCAAGAACTAAATGAAAGATACAATAAATAATAATTAAAAATATATGCAGAAAACAAACACGATGTGACTATTTTACCGGAGTCAATAGTTTTAGGTAGCATTTAGGTGCTCTTTTTGAAATATAATAATAATACTTTCACAGTACAAATTATTTTAAATATTTATAATACCTACATAAATATACAAAACACGCAGTCGCAGAACTAGCACCAATTTTCGTCTCGAGAACGTTTGTATAGGTTGGGTATCGAACTTGCGACACTCGATGCTAAAAGGCTCTCTATCTATAGCGCCAACGGGCCAAGATACTGACAAAAACCCTGTATCCTCAACATGCAAATTAGAGCAACACGCACACCAAGCAAAAAGGAATGATTAACGTCTTCATAACACTCAGTACCGCCACCATATACTGTGACGTCATGTTACATGTCGCAAGCATTAGTTACGAAAATGACGCCAACATGGTCGGACATTACGCCGTCTGAGGGAGGAGGGGGCGCATGTGTCAGTGTGAAATATTCATAAGCCCCTAAGTGACACCATCGATTACAGTAATGTAGCCTGGCTCGAGCTCGCGTCAAGCAATAAGAGGATTGTGTAGTTTAGAATCTTCGTACACATGGCTTTAGGGCGCTTTTCCACCAGAGGCTTGCAAATAAGCTAAAAGTCCACTAAAATAGCACATTTAAAAAGCGAGAGATGTGAGCCAGGTAATACTCGTACATACGTGAGCACGGATTGTGTACAAGTATGTATCGTCGTGTTGCGGAGTAACAGCTCTTGCACCTCACACTGCTCGCTCATCATCAAACTGACCCGGCGTGTCAACATTGGCGATCGTTGCTATTCTGCTTTTACCACTAAACCAGAGTCACCTTCAAGAAGTTCGAGAATGTGGGAGTGGCGATGTAAAATTGAAGCACATACCACACACCATATTCTACGAGTATCATCAAACTTTAAGCAAGTTTGTTATGTTCACAAAACTTGGTTAAGATGGTCGACGTGGCGTGGTAAAAGTCATCACTGCATAATTTTTCCCAATGTGCTGTTGCCACTGAACCACGGGTACCTTGAGGAGATACTAGAATTGTGTGAGGGATGTTTGTTAGAAGATGTGTCGGAGGGGATGTTAGGGAGAATAGCGCGCACATCACACACTTCTTACTCGCACAGCTGTCCCCTAAGAACTCTTTTCTATCAGTATATTTAATTGTTGCAACTCATAATCTTTTATTTAAATTTACTGGGGGTTATTTTGTGTGTGTGAAGATGAACTTCCTTAAACAGTAATATTGCTTATAACTGAAGAGGAATTCAAAGCATAACATTGCGAAAGGCTGACACAGACCAGTTTTATTATTGAAAATCTTCATCAGAATCATTTGACTTTCCTGTATACTTAACCTAAAGCCAAAAGCGTGCACGTGAAGATTTTGGATAATTTGTCAACGTCTTTAAAAATTTGGGTTAAAAGGCAAAAGGTGTTATCGAAGGAAACATTGAAAAATAGCTATTGAAAATCCATGACGCGTGTTTCTTATTTTTTTGCTTCTTAGATATTAACAACAAAAGTATGAGCTACGCTATTATCAAACATAAACTTGAAAACACACTTCTTAACTAAACTTTATTCTATGTCAAATTAGTTTATCTTCAAAAAAAGAGTGAATAGGCACTTGCTGGGCAGACATGTACCACCATCGACCACATCATCACTATTACCATCAGGTGAGATTGTGGTCAAATGACTGCCTAGTTCCATTTTTTTTCCCGTTATAAAAAGGGGTCCAACTAAAACACAATGGTATTCAAATTCAGAGTTTGACGGTGCAACGGGACTCCCTCAACGGGATGAGTAAAGTCTCGGCCTCCGTGATGGCTCCCTAGAGGGCCCTCCGACCTACAATGAAAGAGCGGAGCCACAGTAATTAATAGTTAATAATAATGACGACTCAAAAATACAAGAAGTGCATACGGTCTGACATTATTTTAATAGTGAGTGGTTGGGGTTCCGTTATGCGGTCTTGGCGCTTTCAATTTATGTGTTTTTCACGTACCGCTGCATTGTCGAAGCGGTGCGTTTGTCGTATGGCGCACGGACAGTCGTTTGTTTTCGGTGCGGATTTCGGTAGGCACAGTGCGGATTGTTGGAGGGGTGTAAGGTTAGTGAGCAACCTTAATGTCAGATGTTATCAAGCCGCCCTAAGGCCTCTGACTAGGCTCGACGACTGACATCAAACTGACTCAAACCACCTCATAGTTGAGGTGAGGCCTGTGCCAGCAGTGGGACGTATATAGGCCATTCATGTATGTATAGTTAGTAGAAAAAATAAAGAGAGCATTTCGAACTTCACTTCAAATGTAATCTCTCTGCTTACGTAACTGATCTTAACATCTGCGTCAAAACACCGGGGAATTGAATTCAAATGTATGCGCCATTTTGTGCGGCGTGAACGCGGTGATCTGAATAACGCGGGCGCGAGCGTGTCTCGGCTTACGAGCGTTGTAATAGGTGCTTTAATATCTTTATATTAGGAATAAATAATAAGTGGCAAGAATTCTCCGCTCGCCAACTCGCATGCAGCGAGGAGACTATCGACAACGATACAATGAAAAAAATGTGCTGCTCAAATGTTTTTGATTTTTAACTTTGGGTAAGAGGAAAAATTTTGTTTGTTCTTTTTGAAAACAAAGTTTGGTTATGAGGAAACAAGGTTTTGTTTTGGTGAAAACTAAGTTTTCAAGTCGAGCTTGTAACGACTAGCAAAAAGTTCGATTAGTTACTACAAAACATTATTTTCAGTGTAGTTGTTCTACACATTCGTCATTTGGCTGAATATTATTTTTAACGCCTGTAATTTGAATTACAGTTGGAGTTGGTAGTTGGAGGTGCCCGTAGCGCAGATGTGACAGTGATCGGCGACGATCACTGTTGTAAAGCAATACACGCGAGTCGGAAATGGGATGGGCCGACCAAAATTTAGTGACGTACTTTTCGTTCATCTCTGTGCTTCGAAAGGCACGTTAAGCAGTTGGTCCCGTCTGACGTTGTTAGATGTCAGTCGTTGAGCCTAGTCGGATTATGGTATTATACATACATAAAGGCTGCTCACTGACCTTACACCCCTCCAACAATCCGCACTGAGCCCGCGTGTTGGAGTATGGCTCAATCCACCTCATAGTTGAGGTAAGGCCTGTGCCCAGCAGTGGGACGTATATAGCCGTTTATGTACCCAGCTTCACGTCGAGGCTTGTCAGACTCATACACCAAATTTTGTATTGGAAATATGGTCGTAGCGCAAAATTGTGTACTGCACAATTAAATAAACAAATGCGGTGCCGAGTGTGCTTAGATAGTGTGTTGTGTTTGTGTGTATTGGACAGCGCAATTAAGGCGTTAACTGCGCGAGACTCCGTGTTTCAACTGCAGGTGGTAATGAATAACCGTGTATAGGCGACAAGTGTTGCAGATTAGTGAAGTCGGTTTTCTATTTCTAATTTATTTATTTTCATTAATTCGTAGGATGCTATGTATTTTCTTCATTTCTTTGAGGTTTCGATGCCGTAAAAAACTTCTTACTGCTATGTGGATTTGACAGCTCAAGTCAACGACAGAAATGACAATTTCAGCCGTAGCGAGCGCTGTGATAGTTCATGTTACCCCCTCCAATATGTCTGACAATGCCAATAGTCGTCACCGTAGGTATGTTGTTATGTTATACGACCAGGTAAACGTTGAGAACATTAACATTTCTGTCGCAGTAAACTCATCAAGTACTTTAGATAAAGCTTTGCCGCTTGCAAAACATAATATTCAGACCGTACAGAAATGTTTTACAACTATTTTGTAATAAATAAACGGTTCAACTTCGCCTATAAAGTTACGCGCGGAAGCGCTGTATGACTGTAAATATTTACATACATTTGCGACAGAACTGTATGGTTATGTGTTGTTATGTAGAGTATACAAATTATAATTGGCCTACATGCTGCCTAGTGCTGCTAAAGGTGGTTTACTCACCAGTGATGGAAAACACCGATTAACCCATTCGCTGCCAATCAAAAATTACAATAGAAAATTAATTGTTAAAACGCACCGGTGCGTGCTGTGGCATTGAAATAGTTAAAAAGGCTCAACATTGACTGGTAGAGAACGCCTCTTGGCATTAAGTCCGCCATTTGTACTTTTTTTGTAAATTTGTGCAATAAAGAATAAATAAATAAATAAAAAACCCAAGCAACTCGAATTACGGCGAAGGGCTCGCACGCTTCAAACTCTCGAGCTTCTGAATGTTCCGCTTACCCTGATAGCAACAGTCAGCGTGACTCTGACTAACCCGTTTGGGATATAGGCGCGCGTGAGTTGCTGCTTATGCTATCGATAAGAATCAAAGTAAAGTAAAAAAAAACATATTTTTGGGTAAAATTCAAATTGACAGTAAGCGTGCACCTGACTACTCGTAGAAAGTACGTACGTATGAAATAAAGCTTCGTCTATGTGCTATGTTCAGTTATTTAATGAAAGCTCTGTTCTGCCACCGATTTGGACGTTGGCTCTACCGTGAGAATTCCGTTAAAACTTTATAGTTACATTTTACAATTCTGTTTGCTCACAATGATTAAAGTGAAAATTTTCAAATTCAATATTTTTTTATTCAAGTAGACCATTACACAGTTCTTTCCAATCGTCACATAATAAACTTACATACGATCCATAAACTACATAAAATACATGTACATAATGTGACTCTAACACCGGCGTCGGAAGGTTGTGTCTGATGAGAAGACCCGGCAAGAAACTCAGCAGTTACTCTTTTTTAATAAAAGTAATTAAATAAAATTACAAAATAAATGCATGAATAAGCCAACAGAGTCATCCAGTTTTCATATAAAAAACAACAGAAAATTTATTAAGTAAGAAAAAAAAACAAACTTGAATGTGTTATGTAGCAGTTTCATTAAGCGTAACGTCCACTGCTGAATATAGGCCTTCCTCATAGATGCAGAGCCAGAGCGACCGGTTGTAGGCGGCTTGCATTAATTAAGCAACATCGAAAGTAATTATTGCAACATTATTGAATATTACATTGTATTATTTGGTCCTAGTACGACATTTTAAGCCACTTTTTTACGAAAGCACCATGAATATGAATTTTATGAAACTATAAATATACGCAGTGGCTCATACTTCTTTTCACTTACATCAACCTTCACCAAACTCATTGCTGTTAGTGATTTTCTTTATTATTTTCTCCCTAATAATCCAAAATCATTTTCCCTGGCATTACGGGCTAATAATCTAAATATAATAACTCATTTGGATCTGTTATATTGATATCAGTCCGATGGAAACTTTGGGCATTAACACTCGATCATTGTTCTGCCCTTCGGGAGGTACCTTTGGGGTTCATTCGAGTTGCTAACTATCGATTGCAAGTAAATCAACAAAGTTGGAATTGTAAGGGCTTTGTTGTGAATTAGAAAATATGCCTTAGAAGGTTTTTTATACACCTTTTTAGTCAAATGCAAATGGTGAGGTGCGAATCCCTCTCAAGAACTTCATAGTGTTGGAAAACCTCGGCTAGAAGATTATTATATAATGTATGTTTCCTAAAAAGGAAACACCTCGGAAACTAAATTGTGGGAAACCAAAGCGGTTCTAGATTTCAAAAGGCATCTAAAGTGCCCATAGACCAAAATGTAACTGGAACATTTAAACATTTAAGTCTTATCAAATAATCTGCAATTGCCCACCTGTCTCTAAAAATAAATCTGAATGTCATTTGTTCATATTTATATCACTTTTTGCAGAAATGTACTAAACTTGAGTAACAACTGAGTAACAACTTTTGTGGCATGCTGTGAAAACTTACAACGAAACAACTTCATAATTGCCTACCATCATTTAAATCTCCCTGCTACCTGTAGAAATCACCATTGTTCACTGCTAACGAGGTCCTCTACGTTAACTATACCAGGCAGTTATCGGTGGCACCCTGCTGTTCATTATTTAGGTTTAACGTCACCGTATTGCAGCTCTAGGTTCCCTCAGCTGCATATAGTATGTGATGCCATGTGGTTTACACTACACTACCTTCTAACAACCATGCCAATTAACAGATTCTAACTGGGCCTTAAGTCTGCTAATTTAAAACGCTTCAATTGAATCGTAATCGAGTCTCAATAGTTAAATTTAATTTAATTTTATGTTAATATAATTTCTGCTGTGCCCCAAAAGGGCGACTAAGTTATAAAAAACCTTTTATGTATCTTCCAGCCATTACGTTACACTTAGTTTGCAAATAAATGCTTTGACTTTGAATCTGACGTATTTTTCATAGAACATGTGTTAAATTAGCCGATTGACACTCAATTACGGTTCAATTATAGGGTTCTAAAATTAGCAGACTTGGGTCCCTGAACGCATGCAGTGTGACACTGTAGTGAGATCAAGTCTTAAAATAGTAGATGGCATTGAATGATGTCCTTTAAAGGCATTTTTTTTGTGATTAATAAACATCTGTGCCGCAGTTGTGACTGTGATCGGCGAACACAGGCCGGGTCGGAAATGGGATGGTTGACCACCCCTACCGGAATTTAGTGATCGGGTATCTCTGTGCTTCGTAAGGCATGTTAATATCAGATGTTATCAAGCCGCCCTAAGGCCTCTGACTAGGCTTAACGACTGACATCCAGCGAAGTCAACCGGGACCGGCTGCTTAACGTGCCTTCCGAAGCACGGAGATGGTCATCCACCCCATTTTCGACCCGGCGTGTGTTTCTTTACAACAGCGATCGTCGCCGATCACTGTCACAACTGCGCCACGGGCACCTCTATCGCTTATCATGATTCAATTTGGCAATCAAATTGAATCATGGTATGACATGGACAGTGTGCTGATTAAGTTAATCTTTGAACGTCTGTGCGAGTTACGGCTGAGGTCAACTCTGTATCGGGTTAACCACTTCGTATGAGACATTATCTATAGATGCAAGATTAATTAAACGAGAGCTGAACATTTACTACATTACATTTACATTAATTACTTAACGTGAATGTTGACATCGCCACCTTACACTATTTTGTTGCAAGTTTATTGGACTATTTTAGAAAATAAATTAAAAAACACGTTGCCAAAAATATAAATAGCCAAATTAAAACTAGAGCTATTACGAATAATTAATTAACTTACTAGCCAATTTTTGTCCTCCCTTTGATGGGAAAATTGTATTGTGTAAATCAAAATATTGTAAACGTAGTATCTGCACATAAAGAATACTCAAAATGAATGGAAGCGGGTTAGTTATAAGATCACTCCGACAAAATTAACACCAACCGCCAGTCCTTAAATAATATCTCCAATAATAGAAGCATAATGACTGTCAAATTAGATCGCTGTTACTACAAATTTAATCAATCTTCAGCCACAGTAAACAAAACAGTAGGTTATCTAAGGCCGCCCGCCGAGTTATGTGCTCACAGGCACGCGGCACAGCCCGCACGTACCGTCGCGTCGCTCCGCCGCCATCTTATTCCCCCATATTTTATGCCAGCGTGTACCAGAAATCGCGTGGCGACACGGCTGGTGTCGCGCACCCTCACATTCGAACCGAGAGCGGCACGTTTGTATGTAGATATTTTACTGTTCTCTGTTTACTGTGCTCTAGCCAATATCCCCTTGACAATTTAATATGCAGCAGTCCATTAATTGACTTCCGCTCCAGCAACTTTCAATCCGTCGACCCAGTTGTGTAAACTGTTTTTAGTAAACACCCTTTTTATATTTTCTTTCATAGATGGAATTGTTAGCATTTACAAAATTATGCATTTGGTTTTGATAGAATTGTCTTAGAAAATTTCACCGATTGATAACAATTTAATTAATTGCTATAAATTTTAGCTTTTATATAAAAGAGTCAAGTGACTGACCGAAAACGTGGCTGCCATCCATCACTGACGTTACCTGTCATAACTTGGATATAAAAAGCAAGATGGCTGCCAGGTCAGCGGTCAGTCGTTCTCGAGACATAAAACTGTTAATTTATGCTTAGGCAAAGTAGATACAAAATTATTGTGAGATACATGAAGGAATAAATTAAGCATCACAATCAAGAAAAGGGTTTTTATTGAGTATTTTAACAATTCAGAAGTGAGAAAAGAAGAATCCACATTTGTAAGTTGCTGAAAAATCGGTAAGTACCTACCTTCAATTTTTATAATCGATTGATATCCTACATTTATTTGTTAAGAAGCCTTTTGGCTATAAACGAACTGATGGAATAATAAATTACACACGAAGTAATTTAGTCATGTCTAAAACTTATTGCCAGTTATTATTTTGGTACGATTCCTTCCTTGACCGCCGTTTAATGCGGATCGTTTGTTACAACATTGAAGATTAAAACAAAACATCAAACTCGTTGATTACGAACCTTACCCTGTAACCTTATCATTGCTGTATTACTCTAAAAGCTAAGCGTAGACGAAAAAGTTTTAAATACAAGTGGAAAAAACGCATTGTTAGTCTCGGATTCAATGATTCATAGATTTAAGGTACTGAAGCGTAACGGTACAACTAACCTCTAAACTGTTCTGTTCTGAGAACTAGTTATTTTTTATTTTTATAAACTTATACCTACACGACACATAAAGTCACTAAGCAAACTGATCTATCGGTTGTGACTACTAAGTACCACCTAAACAGATTAGAGTTAAAGGGTACCTACCTACATGAAACCTAGGGATTCATTCTTTTGATTTCTTTCTGGTATCACCTTATAATGTGATTCTGATGTAGGTATCTTAATTTCAATTTTCCTGGTCCATCTAAATTGAAGATATAAGATTATCAAATGTAAGTAAACTGGTAATGTAATTCCACAACGGTAAATCAATTATTATAGTATAAAAGTGAAATGAAAATGTTAGAGGTGTTAATGAGCTCCGGACCTACAGTAGCTTGTATGTATTAATTTTAAAGCAATACTACACTTGGCGGTAATCCATAAATAGTATGCAGCATGGCTAGTTATAAATTAAACTTTGAACTTTAATAGATAATGTTTGAACAAATTACTAATTATAGAGTAACAAGTAAACTTCAACTATGCTGTTGTATGTATCCTATTTCATATTAACTCGATGCTCTCTTGTGAGGACTAAACACACTACAATAACCCCGTTGCATTACTCACCTTCTTATTTAATTTATATTTCATAATGCCAATGTATAATAATAATGTATAATGTATATAATGGAGGGATAATTTGTTAACATTGGCTTTCGAAATTATTACTTCTTAAATCCTCTGAACTTAAGATATTTCATTTGATATTACTATTTACTTGTTATGAATTATCCCTTATTGAAGATTTATAATTTTGAAATAATAACTGAATCGAATCAAATCAAACATTTATTGGACGCACGTGCCCACTAAGGTGCTACATGATTATAGGTTCCAGACTTTAACCCAGACAGGGTATAGGAATGAAAAATAACATGAATCAAATCAAAAATTGACAATAAACATTTATATGCATTATTCATCTCATCCTTTGTTACCTTTATCACAAACGTATATACGATATTTTCAACACATACATTACATATATAGATAGGTTTAAAGATATTTATTTTTTCAAAGAATACAACAACATATTCACTAGCGGAGGAAACAACAGAATTAAATCACAATAAAAATAAATCACAAGGCGTACATACGTATGAACATATTACTTAATCAATCATACATTCCTACTATTTCATTAATTTATAATTTTATCGAGATCACTTAAACAGTTTTTACATTGCACTTAATTTAAATATAAATGAGTGATGATGATGAATGTTATGTATGATGAAAGTTGTTACTATGAAATAGAAGTAAAAGTTAAAGTTGCCTACACCTGCACAATTAACAATTTTAAACAATAAAATACTGGTACTTGTTGTGTCATTCAGTCATCATCACAGATCAAATATTCACTCCCACGAACAGTTAACAACATCGAACTCAAAGGAAATACAAAAAAATGTAGTGGGTACTTTCATAGCTGCACTAAGCGGCAATGTTGAATAAGCATAACTAAAAGCGACTGCGCTTGCTCGCCCCTACTACGTGAACATTATAATTAATTTTATCACCATGATATTAAATTATTAAATAATAGTATACATTATTCAGTATTCGTGATAATAATTGAATATTTATCAAATCTAACAAGAATTAATATTTTCTTGCATTTAAAAAAAAAACTCATCAATTGAATAAAAACATTTTTTCCACCAAATATATATTCAGTTTCTCCCTAAATGATTGAATGTATTTCCTCAATTTCATGTGATCAGGCAATTTATTATAAATGTTTATACACATGTAGTGTTGGCTAATATTTATTTTAGTTAAGCGGGAGGCCGGCAAGTATGTGAGTTTTATGTCGTGCATTTCTATTATGAATTTCTTCAACTTTCTTGAATGTGTTTATGTTTTGAATACAAATAGTGACAAGTTCAAAATAGAAATTGACGCCAAGGCCAAATTCAAATTCAATATGTCTTTATTCAAGAGACCAATAAACAGTACTTTCGAATCGTCAAGAATCTTAATTATAACCACTTAATAAACATACACATAATAATATAATATATAAATAATACTTAAAATACATGTACATAATGTGACTCTACCACCAAAAGGTAAGAACCTTTATGTTTTATGAAATATGGTCAACAGCAGCTATGAGAATTGACTATGTGTACGTATACATTTGTTAATGAAGGGATGAGTAAGTTAATGATGCTGTTACCCCATAGCTTTACTCCATACACCAACTATGAGTAATTGCAATATAGAAAAAATATAAATCATTATAATTATTCTGAGTGGATTTTATATAAGCCATGTTATTATGTTATGTTAGATACTTACCTCTTGACAACCCATCTAGTGCAGTGGCACGAGTGCCTAAAAGAATAGATACCCTTGGGTCTCCTTGGGTAACCTCTTGAGGTTGCGTGTTAGACTTCCGGACCGGAAATAGGTATCTATGTTGGGTCCGGGTGTTTGGGTTGCTTTCGTTTTTCTTGAGTTCTAGGGCACAAGGGTAGACCTTGGTCTGGAATAGCAGCAACGAACTCACAATGGGGTTGCCTCATATTTATATTTACCCGATTAATTTAAAATGATATGCCGATTGCAGAGTAGAGGGCGTTATACATATTATTATTATTGGCATCTAGCCCCGAATTGAATGTATTCGTTGACAGTCTGCAATCGATACTAAAACATGTTAAGGAATCAAGTCACTGTAACCGCTAGTTAGTAAACTATATAATTCTGTTACTGGCTTATGCCCGTACAATTGTGTTAAATAAATAAGTAAATATAATTAAAATAAATATCATATTTAACGGAAACTGTTCAGATATACAGGTAACACAATGCACGGTTAAAATATCTATCTCCTTAAATAATTACCTAAGCGAATCGCGTGGTCTTAGGTTGTATATAGCGTGGACAGCTCTTTTGTTGAAGTCAAAAATGGTGTAGAGGTCTGCCACCGCAATCTTACTGTATCAACATCAGTCAAAAGTCTATTTTCCTAACCGTATAAGCAGCCGAACTAAGTCTTCCTGGCTGGGCCATAATAGGCGACCCCACTGTAACTTAGAATCTTCAGTAATTCCTGAAAATACCTATGTGTTGTTTCTAATGGTTCATCATTCACGTGTATAGTCGTATCAATCTTCTTCACATTAGGCAGAGAAAACATAACACATTCCGTTCTCTCTGCATTTAGTAGCAAATTGTTACTTGTAAACCAACGCAATATTTTTGAGAGAGCATTATTTACATAGCACAACGCTGTCTTTCCTCTAGCGGCTTAAAGAAAACAATAAAGTGTGATGACACTTTGTTGTTAAAACAAATAATACAATCTCACATACATCTTCGACAAAGTAAGGAAGATCATTTACATAGATCAAGAAATGAAGAAATCCTAAAGTATTCCTGGGGCACGCTCATACGTATGGTGGCACCGGAATTGTTCGTACCATTCATGTTCACTTTTGAACTCCTATCTGTGAGATAGAATTTTAAAAGTTAAGTGAAATATCTGAAACACCGTAAGGCCTCAGCTTAATCAGCGGACTCCTATGATTAACGCAATAAAGCTTTCGACAAACCACAAAAACAAAATGTCTTTTGCATCTTCCTTGCCTCGTCATGCATCAAATACCTATAATGTTTTAAAGTGCGGGTGTAGTTCCATTCTTAGTGAACCCGAATTGCCTCTCATAAGAGTTTACTGAAAACAAAACGAGACAATAACTGATTGAGTATAACTTTTGTTTAAAAAAAAAATAAACCTTATGCTGGTAATTAGGAAATTGGCCTATGGTCGGATGGATCACCTGATTTGAAAAGATAACTTACCTAAATTTTATCAAATTAAGTAATTTACTTTGACCTACACAGTTGTTGAATAAAGATGAGATGAGATTATATTTATTAAGCCCTATTTTAAGCCATCAGTATTTCATGTTCAGTTCCTTGCCATTGTAACACCAGCATGTGGATAAATATGATCGAAATTAAAAATCATGGTGTACTCACCAACACTAGACGTGAGGAGGGACTTTGCTAATTGTGGACTTTGATTATGTATATACTACACGACTTTTTAAAGATTTTAGAGTAAAATCTAACATAATCTACTATACCTAGACTATTAAAATTAGCTTTCATGCGATCATGTCGTATGATTTAAAAATGCTGTTACGTAGCCCAGTCAATAAATTTCAACATTATTTACTGTTACTTTCTTCTTGACAACTGTACAATGGCATAATTGTACATTTAAAGCATTATTAGCTTTGGTCTGCTCGAAGAAATCTCTTTTTAGAGACAGGCTCGCCTGTACTTTTACTATCCTTTAAACTGTCTTTTGTGTACAAACAAATAAATAATAAATAAATATTAAATAAACTGCATAAACTGGTCATAAATGCTCTGGTGGTGCTGAGGTGGATAAGTAAGTTTCCTGTAGTTGTTGCTGTTGAATTTCTCCACACGTACCTTAGTAATAGGTATATATGGCATCAACTGATCCAGGGATATGACGATGGGCAAATATGGCCAACAGACCATGGTCTGATTTTAAACAATTAAAGATAGACTTTTCGATTTATCATTTATCGAAAAATATTATATCATCTAAGCGGGTAGTTGATGTTGCAGTAACCCTAGTAGGTTAATTACAAAGGTTGAATAAATTAAAAGACCTGGGCCCTAACCATAAGCTTATAGAAAACAATCTTGTTTTAAAGTAAGACTGCTGCAGGACTGCGGAAGGAATGCTCAAAAACCGTACCATGAAGTCAGTCATTTTAGTCCTGCGAAGTGTTGGGAAAGAACGAATGATTTTTTAGAAAGCCAGAAAGGGATAGCGCTATATGAACTATATAGCACCATCTCTTTCGAAGTCTACGGTCCGAATTGTCTTAAAGCATGCTTGGAGTAAAATTTCGAGAAAAGAATACTTAGCATGAATATTCTTGCAAAAAAAACTGTTTATACTGGCATTGACACTAAAGATAATATTTTCTAAAAAGGCCAGCCGAAATTAGTCTACAAAGATCATCATTCGGTCAATTTTTCATCCAAGGGGTCCAAAGCCTAAAACAATCTTAATTTGGTTTTGATGTGAGCGTGGCTTTTTGACAACCAGCAGCCTTATTGCAGGAATACTTTTACGTCAATTCTGACACACGAAAAAAGTTCCGTGAATGCAACTTCTTCATCATTGTTTTCCAAATTATATAAAAACTAAACATTATCAAGCCACTCGAGCCACAGTGAACTCTTTCTTAGGACCATAAAATAGCTTGACAAATATTTGTTCATTGATTTAGGCGGCTGATTTATTTTAGTGCGGAAATGTGGTTTGTGTCGTTTTTCCTTTGCTTCGGCGGTTATCTTTATACCTACCTACTATCGGTAGGTACACAAAGAAGCTCAAAAAGCAACAATAAATAAACTTGTAAGTGGAACGAAAGTCATCGCTTAAGATACTTTATTGTGAGTTCATTAACGTGAATGTTCATATTGTGTTTGGTTTTGAAACCTTAAGGCATGTTGAATATTTTGTTTTCAAGTAACAGCTGGAAATACGAAAGATACAGACTACAATTAAGCCGCGTATCCACTAGGCATTCATTGGCGAGCACCGCGTGACGCTCAACATGTCCGGCGACGTTGCACAACAGCGCGCGTGGTTTAAAACATGACGCGCGGCGTGTAGGTAGTGGAATGACGCGCGGCGTGTATGTAGTGGAGTTGCGCGTCGTTGATCAACAAGCTGAGCTTCATGTTTTGCACCATGTCGCGCAGCAAATCTAGCCGAGAAAAAAAGACGGCTTTAAGTGTAGTGTAACTTTCACAGTGAAAGATGTTAGAAACTAGTTTAAAATAAAATACAAAGTATTAGTCGAATCTTTATTTCACTTTCCACAGTTTCACATATGCATGTGTATGCATGTAAGACATTCAAACCGTTAACGTTTATTGTTCACAGATCATTGCTACCTACCGACAAGGATTGTCTGGACTGATGCTTGTGTTAAAATGCACAACATTTAGCAATTCTGAAATCCAAGATAAAACATCTATTCAGAAATCCTATGACTTATTGAATCCAAATCCATGTCTTCACAAACTTATCAAAACTTTGTCTTCCTGCTGCTAGATTTATCAACCTTTACTTTCTGGGCGGAGATTAAGGATCATGCCGTTATTGCTTACGATGATGATTATTCATTAATTTTACAATCATAAATATAAATAATAACTAGTTTTCTTGTTTCATTTCACCACGCTGGTTGTCATGACATGACATGACATTGACATGTTTTCGTGTCATAGTTTGTAATGCCCGTTTTTCAGCAGAGCAACAGCACCGTCTATTGGTCTCTTGATTCGACTCAGACTCAGGACTCATGACTCTGGCGGTGCCAATCGCCAACTTCCTCAGCCGTCTGTATTTATTGAGAAAACGCAATACTTGCGCGATTCATTGACGGATAACGCCATCTAGCTGTTGCCTTCGTACATTAAACATAATTTATTAAATTATTAATAATTACAAAATTTGGATAATTAGTTTAATTCGGCGCGAGTGTGTCGCACCATTATCTGTAGGCTGTGCGTTCCGAAGCCGCGTAGGTAAAGAAAAAATAAATAACTAAGGAGGTAGTGTCATGGCCGGCGGGGTTTAAAATCTTTTGCTGGTCATGCCTAGCAGTTTGTATTTTTGCTGTGTAATTTCCCTTTGCAGTGTTAGAACCTCAGCAGGGTGTTTTAACCGAATAATTAGTGTGGTTGGTGCGGATATTTGTGCATTTAATAGGGATGCACAGTTACCCATTTATTTTTTACCTAAGGTGTAGGTAGGCTGTGCCACCCTGTAGGAAAGGAGATATTTAAGGGATATTTCCTGATTTCATGTTTCAATTGTTGCTTACTGGCTAGGAACAAGCGCATCTTCGCCGTTCCTCCCTGTTTTGTGGTAAACTTGCCCCAAAAAGGTACAAAGATGTCTAACTTAGATACCCCCGACGGGCCTAGAACAAACTGTCCTCCCTAACCCTTACTTTCTCTGGCTCAATATCTCTCTAATTGAGTCCAGCTTAATATTTTATACTACAAGTTAGCTATGGAAAAAAGGGTTAAAAAGTAAAATGTTGCTGCCAGAATATATATTTTTCTTTGTGAAATAGGTAAACTCTAAGCGGTTTTATAATAAACTTATTCGAATATAGATAACTGACTAACTATCACTGAGCAGTTAAATGGGGGCCTCTTTCTGCCCACTAGCGCCACCAATAGCTTTCATGAATTGTGGTTTTTTTGAGATATTTAAACAAACACTGTTCAATTATGATCCTAAAATAAGATATTATCTGTACATAAAGATGTTGACAGAATAAATTTATCTATATTGAACAGTTTTTATCAAAATATCTGAAATAAACCTCTATTAATAAAAAACGATTGGTGGCGCTAGTGGGCAGTAAGCGGCACCTAATTATTTCATATTTTTGACGAATTAGGGAAAGACTAAACACATTTACACATAATTGACATTGGGTAATTTTAACACTATTCTTCTGTTTTCATAAGATAAAACTTGTACTGTTGGTTTCGGACACATGCCTACCTACTTAAATACATAATGAATACAGTGCTTGATATGATAGGTACAAAGTGCCCCGTCGTATAGCACGTCATGATACTGAAATATCGTGATTGAAGTATCATACTGATATTTTAAATGCAAAAGTTTGTATGTGTGGATGGATAGATGTGTGTTGCTCTTTCACGTAAAAACAACTGAATGGATGGATACTAGACTCATGTTTAATTTCTTTTCTTTTAGTGAATACCTACATACTTATTAAACACTAGCTGTCCCGACAGACTTCGTGCTGTTGTCAAACGTTAAGTGTCACGTGACGGGTAGGAACATTTGCTAAGAGAAAACCAAATTATAGCTCTGCACTACATTCCTAGCATTTCTCATGTTTACTCACCTTTTAAACCTTCCCTGGACCAATACAACTATTCCAAAACCAAAATTAGCCGAATCGGTCCGGCCGTTCACGAGTTTTAGCGAGACTAACGAACAGCAATCCATTTTTATATAAAGAGATATGAAACACCCAGACCAGTACCAACAGACATACGGGGATCGAACCCGCGACCACTGCACGCTGGTGTAATAGTCCACTTGTAAACCATCACACCAAACCGATTGTAAGTGTATAATAATAAAATTACCTTTCAAGTGCTGCAAATAATGAGTTAAAACAAATACATTTTTGGAAATGATTTATTACCGTTTTTGTTTAATAAACTTAAGTCACCCAGTACTGCTGCGAATGCCTCAGATCTGCATCAGATTACTTCAGTCGCTCTATTTTTGAGATAGCATTGCATTTTACACTCGTTTAATTTTTTTAAAGTTTGAGATATTTATGTCCATGTTTCCATTTTTTGTGATCAACGTTAGTTTTCTTTCTCCTGAATAGGCATGATACAAATAACATAAAACCATTGTGGACAATCATTTCAAATCTCATTTCAACTAATAGAACTAGGGGAAAACCCTTTCGAGGGTACCTCAACGCTCGTTGGGACCACGGGATCATCTCTACTTCGGCTTTCCTGCTGGGTCCTACAGTACACGGCCCTAGGAAAGCGACTCTGCTTCCGGATCCAGCGGCCCCAGGTGCACTTTAATGAACTGAAAAGTACTTTCAGGAAGGCTGATGAAACAAAACACGTTTGGTAGCAACTTAAAATAGAGATAAAACTTATCCCCTTATGGTATACCTAAGAGTAGTATTTATTATTTATGTAGGTATCTGAAGTGAAAAATATACAAATACAAAACAGATTAGCTTTGGTAAATGAATCTCAATTTGACTGACAGACGTAGCTTAGTTTTCATGGCATTTGGTTTTTTAATTGACTTTAGTCTCAGTAACGGCTTGGCATGATAAGTGCATATTTAAGAGTGAACAACCAGAATCATCATTCGTTTTTTCCCCACACTTCGCAAGATTACTTTGTTGGATGTCATTTGATGTCAATAAAAGTAATATTGAATTAAGCTTGCTGCAAAAGTAACGCAACCTTACTTTGTAAGCGATTGTGTATCACACTAGGGATTATTTTTCAGAATTTATTATTTGTATTCGAATATAACGCAAACTTTAGTTTGTTATTTTATGACCTAATTTATTCTATTATGTTTCTATATTTTTTTGGGGAATGCTTAAAAGCATTTAGTTTTAATAGGTATTCTTGCTTAGTTGAAATGAATAAATCGGTTTTATGGGAACATTTAGTAGAGTGAAGAAGACTCGCACCTCATCGTCGAAATGTATTCAAGATAAATTTATGATACAATATTGTCTACTTAGTTAACTTAGTTAAATAACATTATGAATAATCTTTTATTTAACTTTTTTACCTAATAATAACCTACCTTTAGTTAAAGAGAATACTTTTCTAACGATAGAATTTGTTATGTAAATTAATGAATAAAATTAACCCGTGTGAACGCGCTGTTGCCAAATTTCACGTAATAACAAAATTTTAATTGTCATGGCAACAGATCACGTGATGCCTCAAAACAATATTGCTGATTGTCAAAAAGCACTTCATGGTACCAATTTCTCAATTTTGTATGGGCTCTGACAGCAATATTGCTCAAGGATAGCAGGACTTAATAAGTATTGTTTTGAAGACGTCATGGTACGAAAAAGCAAAGTAACATTGAAATAATCTTGCTATAAGAGCTCATGGTTAGGGCCCTGAACAAATTCAAGAATTTAACCGCTGTCTGAGATGAGTCTAAAATATTTATGTTATAACACCACAAACATACTACCTTCTTGTTCGGTTTACAAACTTTCGTTGAAACTTCTTACATAGTATCGTCGAACGATTATCAGATACATTGTGCACACAAACAATGATAGTCTTCCCCAACTCTGCATATGAGATTTCAATAGTCCGTTCAATTGAGAGCGCAACCACATCTTTGCGTTCTTTTCATTTAAACTTATTATACGCAAATATAAGCGACCCACCATGAAGAGCTGAGCTTCTCATGAACGAAATAATGATCCAATGTTCAGTTAGACATAAAATCTAAATGTTCATACAAACAAACTTATTTCTGAATCTGCCAGAAAAGCCTTAAATATAATTGACATTGCAAGAGGTCTCCTCTACTGTCTTAAAACCTAGTCTAAGAATTTTGGAATGGGTTCCTAAGTCTGATTGGTCACCATGTCTGACTAATCAATGAAAGCGGGCCGGGTGGCCAAGGTGTTGGCTGGGATCATCAAATAAGAGGATGGCGAAGCGGCTATTTCTCGTCTGAAATAATTCTAAATACTGAAATTGTTGGTTGTCACGTGCAAATTATTCATAGGTGAACATTTATAGATGGCAATCTAGTTAAAAAAAAAGACGTTACTATGAAAGGTCATAGTATCCAATGTCTGATATAATGATAGCGACAATAGTAACGATACCGACGAACGTCCAGATAATTAACACTTACATTTGTTCATATTCTATAGTCAACAGCAAATGTTTCAGGTCAGCAATTAGGCCAACTTATTATATACGAGCCAAACGCTAATGTCTGAAGCATCGTGGGAAAAATGCGTAAGTGTTTATGTATTTGTGAACGTGAAACATGCCACCTACTTGTGGTGATCACTGTTCATATTAAAGTGAAATATGCCACCTACTTGTGGTGATCACTGTTCATAATAAACCTAATGCCTTTTTATGGTTTTCAGATCTTTGGTGAAGTGAAATATGCCACCTACTTGTGGTGATCACTCTCCATAATAAAGTGAAACATGCCACCTACCTGTGGTGATCACTCTTCATAATAAAGTGAAATATGCCACCTACTTGTGGTGATCACTCCTCATAATAAAGTGAAATATGCCACCTACTTGTGGTGATCACTCTTCATAATAAAGTGAAATATGCCACCTACCTGTGGTGATCACTCTTCATAATAAAGTGAAATATGCCACCTACCTGTGGTGATCACTCTTCATAACAAAGTGAAATATGCCACCTACCTGTGGTGATCACTCTTCATAACAAAGTGAAATATGCCACCTACCTGTGGTGATCACTCTTCATTACAAAGTGAAATATGCCACCTACTTGTGGTGATCACTCTTCATATCAAAGTGAAATATGCCACCTACCTGTGGTGATCACTCTTCATAATAAAGTGAAATATACCACCTACCTGTGGTGATCACTCTTCATAATAAAGTGAAATATGCCACCTACCTGTGGTGATCACTCTTCATAATAAAGTGAAATATACCACCTACCTGTGGTGATCACTCTTCATAACAAAGTGAAATATGCCACCTACTTGTGGTGATCACTATTCATAATAAAGTGAAATATGCCACCTACCTGTGGTGATCACTCTTCATAATAAAGTGAAATATGCCACCTACCTGTGGTGATCACTCTTCATAATAAAGTGAAATATACCACCTACCTGTGGTGATCACTCTTCATAATAAAGTGAAATATACCACCTACCTGTGGTGATCACTCTTCTTAATAAAGTGAAATATGCCACCTATCTGTGGTGATCACTCTTCATGGTAAAGTATGCTACTTACCCACGGGTAAGTAGCAGGTAAGTAGAATAAACAATAAGCACCACAGTGCTCACTGTTTATTTATTCATGCACAACCACATCATATACAGTGTGTCTGGTCACCGATGTCCGACCCGTTAAGGTGAAGTAATATGATCTATTTTATGAATAAATCCACCATAATTAAGCACTTTGCCCCAGTTGTTTTAAAATGGCCGCCATTTTAATTTTTTTTTCTCGGGAGTACGGGTGGGTTAGTTTAGTTTGCAATATCTGCCGATTTAGAGGTCCTACAGTCACAAAAGTGGTATCGTTAGACAGCTACAAAAGTAGGCAATAAGCTGACAAAAAAGCATTTTTTCATAACTCCCTTAAAATACCTCAAAAAAATGTTTGAACTTGAAAATTGTGATAGAATTTGTTAGTTTTTTTTACATTTTTTTTTTTCAGAAAAACTAAACTGTCAACATACATTTATTTTTAACTTTTTGGATACCCAAAGACATCACCTAAACACTGAAGCAAAAATCAAAGTTCCAAGTAAAATAGTTTAGAAGTTGTGACAAATTGAATATCACCCTGTCATCAGAAACCCTTTGAAACGCAGGTAAAATTTACCTGAAATAAATAAAAAAAAATTAATTAAAAGTGCTTAATTATGGTGGATTTATTCATAAAATAGATCATATTACTTCACCTTAACGGGTCGGACATCGGTGACCAGACACACTGTATATAACACAATTATAAATAAAGTGTTCGAATCTAGTATAATATATGACAATTAAGGCGTACGTAGCAATTGCCAGTAATATTTAAAAAAAAAAGTTAACAAAAATAATAATTTCTAGTTTTGAATCTTACCTACTGAATCGCAAAGCAAAGCTATTCATAAGCTTTCATTCATTGGCACTGGCATTTTCTTTATAGTGTTCCTTATAGAGCGAAATGTGCCACTTACATATGGTGCTCGCTATTCAAAATGAAATATGCCACTTATCTATGATGCTCACCGTTTCATCATTACATTAATTGGAAAGAACCATAAAACGGTCGCTACCTATTCACTTAAATTGTTTTTTTTTTCACAGGTATCCTAACTCTGCCAGACACTGCCATTATCTTAGAAGACAAAGAAAATTGTATTGTGAGGGACAGGATTGATTACCACTTGTTGTATTGTTCTAGAAAAGATGTCATCTAAATAAAATTGATCAAAACTCAGTTAATTTCTTTACAATATGCTGTATACAATTTTTCTGTTTTCGTGCTAATTATTTTGTTTTGTATAGAGACATACAAATCACCCGAATGGCCGAATCGGAATAGAGACATTCCTTAAATAGGATGGCCGACTGTTAGCATTTACAAAATTATGCATTTGGTTTTGATAGAATTGTCTTAGAAAATTTCACCGATTGATAACAATTTAATTAATTGCTATAAATTTTAGCTTTTATATAAAAGAGTCAAGTGACTGACCGAAAACGTGGCTGCCATCCATCACTGACGTTACCTGTCATAACTTGGATATAAAAAGCAAGATGGCTGCCAGGTCAGCGGTCAGTCGTTCTCGAGACATAAAACTGTTAATTTATGCTTAGGCAAAGTAGATACAAAATTATTGTGAGATACATGAAGGAATAAATTAAGCATCACAATCAAGAAAAGGGTTTTTATTGAGTATTTTAACAGAATGGTATATACTATTTTAGTTTTTTTTTGTTTCGTTTTATTAGTCTGTATACAGCTGTGAGTCTATTCTAACCCTCATTTTCTTTTTTTACATCTGTTATGGTCTGCTCGTTTTAGAGATAAGCTTACCTGTACTTGTTCTGACCTAAATTTTGTACCACTGTAAACATCTGCTTGTGTACAAATAAATAATTAAATGAAAAATAAAAAAAACCTATTTTTAAGTCTAACCAAAAAAAATTGAAAAGAAAATAAGTCAGTTTCTGTGTTAACACAATGAGCGAACATTAGGTACTAGGTAGTATTCTGTTAGTTTTTTTTACTTAATATGAAGGTCGGTCAGTTGAACAACTAAGTTGCTTTTGACTTGTGGTTTCCTAGTTTTTTACTTAATATGAAGGTTGGTCAGTAATTGAACAACTAAATTGCTTTTGACTTGCGGTTTCCGGTACCTCCATAAAGAAAACAATAAATATATTTAGTACGGTAACACAACTAGTAATAAACATGCACAAATCAATAACAAACACCGCGGCCCGCGATCATCAATATATAAATTATTATTATTTTAAAAAGTGGGTAGTTACCTACAGCAAAATCATGTTTAGGTATCCACTTTTAAAAACCAAAATTGATTGGAATTAATTTAAAAAAAGAAAAACTGACACTAGTTTTATACGAGTACTGAAACAGGCCTTGCTATTTTTCCATTGAGTTTTGCTTCCAGATAAACACACTGCACCTACAGAAAAAGTACTGGTTTTCTACCTTTTTTTTGTTCATAATAAAACCGGGCGTTTAGAAAATAAGAAAACATTTTTCACACGGGTATCTCATTCCATATTCATACTAACTCTGGCCGAAGATTCCAGTGGTTTCATTTGGACGTAGTCAAGCAGAAAGGACTCAACCCACACTTTGGCCAAAATCGAGTTATCTATGCCATCGTACTCCTGATGGTCGATTCTACAATGTAGTGAAAACACCATTTTCAAAATGTACTTAGAAACTAGTTTTTTTTCCTACCTCGACTCAACCCCAGTATGAAGAGCATTTAAAATTGATTCACTGAACGAACTCAATCTGCTTGAGTTGTTTCTGTGTAATATATTAACTATGAATATGGTCATAAGGTCGATAAACCAGAAGAAACTCAAACAGTTTGGGTCTTTTCTAAGAAATTGTTTTGTTGGAAAGAAACATTTTTATCAAATAACTGAAATGACTCAAACAGGTTAGGTCATTTCTGTGTTATAAGTTTACTAAGACAATATGTTTTTGTTTTTCACAGAAACGACTCAAAGCGCTTGAGTTATTGCAGGTAAAAAACTATATGAACAATACATTTAATTATAAAATATCTAAATAGACTCAGGCAATCTGAGTCGTTTGTAAGGAATAGATAATTACTGATAGAAATATTTTTAATATAACTGAAGCATCTTAAAGTATTTGGCTAACATATTTAGTAATCATTAATAACTTTTAATTTTACTTGGAAGGACTCAAGCTACCTATCTTCTTTCCGTGAATCGGTTTTGAGAGTGTTGGGGGGTAGGTGCTACTCGCTTCCGTAGGTTTGCAAGTGTCCCCTGGGTGGTGCTAAACGAGTAGCTTCTTTCCGGTGGTAGGCTTCAGCCGCGGCAGGGACCACCCTCCAAAGCCGTTCCACCAAACAGTTCCGACTGTGTTCCGGTACGATGTTCGGAGAAGCCATTTAAGAGGACGAGTCTGGGCGGTTACTTGCTCTAAGCAGCCGGCTTTGACTGCTCACGGCTGTCACACCTTGCGTCTGTTTCTGGAGCCTAGCGGTATCCGAAGCACAGTGCGCCGCTGGCTAACCGCAGACAGTTCGGGGCTCAAGTAGCTGGCTAGCCACCTGCGAAAGGCTGCCCCGCCATCTTGAGTAAAATCCCAGGGTGCTACACCTTGCCGGTTGGCGACCGGATGGGATTACCAGGTGGCCACTCTTGGGAAGTTTCGGGCGTCCCCGCAGTCTCCAAACCAGACTCTTTGTCTGTATACCGGCTGAGTGTATGTTACTGGGCAACCGGGGCAACACCCAACCCAACTTCCGTCCTCCTGTCTGTTCACTCTTCTTCTTTACCTCAAACGTAATCAACTTCCGTCCTCCTGTCTGTTCACTCTTCCTCTTTACCTCAAACGTAATCAACTTCCGTTCTCCTGTCTGTTCACTCTTCCTCTTTACCGCAAACACAATGACAAGGACAAGGAAAACTAAAAACGTTAAGCAGCGGTTGCACGTCCTCCCACTAAAAGTGCACCTCGCGAATATTCCAGGCCTGCACTCCAATATCGATGCAGTCCACTACCACGTCGAGACTGAGATGCCGCTGTTGCTATTCCTTACGGAGACCCAGATCAAACGTCCAGCTGACGCGTCTTACCTCACCTACCCTGGCTACACTCTTGAACACAGGTTCAGAGCCCATGCCGGAGTGTGCATGTATGCTCGCAAGGACATTTGCTTTAAGCGTCTCCGTAACCTTGAAGAGCCCAGTTTTTGATGCGTTTGGTTAGTGGTCGACACTAGCTAAGAGTAAATAATCAATGTCATTGGTTACCGCTCGCACAGTGGAGATCGGGCGACAACTAGGCTCTGTGAGTACCTTGGTGCCACATAGCCTTAGGCAAAAAATTCCTCGACTCAGCTGGTTATTTTGGGGGACCTCAACGCTCACCATCGTGAATGGCTGTTTCCGTACCTAAAAACCGACGACGATACGAATCTACTTCGAGGTCAACTGCGGAGGATACTCGGTCCTGTCGCGAGGGTTTGATGGAGCGTCTCAATCAGGCTTTGGAGCGTGTTTCTGACTCGGGTGATGCTAACCTTATCCGTTTCAACGCTACCAAGATGCAGGCACGTTTGTGCTCTGGTAAGCAAAGTCCTTCCCAGCTGTCTCCAACTTTCCGTGATGCACCAGTAACAATAACCGGCCACCTACACCTTCTGGGTATGGAAGTGTCGTCCAAGCTAAACTTCGGCCATTGCATTGAGTCTGTGCCTAAAACCGCTGCTAAGAAGCCCGGTATCCTGTCCAGGGTGAAGAGGTACTTCTCACCGACAATGCTGCTTCAGCTAAACAAAGCGCAAATTCGTCCTTGTATAGAGTACTGCTGTCACCTCTGGGACGGATCCGCCAAGTACCTGCTGGCCGCTTTAGAATCGGTGGAGAGGCTTGCTGTGGTGCTTGTGGGGGACGCTGACATCACAGATAAGCTACAAGACCTTGAACACCGCCGTAGGGTAGCTTGTCTGTCGGTTTTCTACAGGTTGCATTTCGGAGGAATCAGGCATGACCTGATTCCACCAGCTCCTTTTCTTCATGGGACCACTAGGCGCAGACTAGCTTTCCATCCCTATGTTCTTGACATCCCAGCGATTCGCACCAACCGCTTTGGTAACACTTTCATAACGCGAACAGCAGGGGAGTGGAATGAGCTTCCTGCTGAAGTGTTTCCACAGCAATACAACTTGGCCCTCTTCAAGAAGAGAGTGAACAGCCATTTTTTAAGCCGACGTGTACCATCTTAGACCACATCATCACTTACGATCAGGTGAGATTGTGATCAAATGCGTGCCTAACTAAACTATTATAAAAATTGTCTGCCTGAGAAGAAGAGGAAATACAATAATTTACCAACTCATGACAAAGATAAACTACTTAGTAGGATCTAAAGAATTTCATGATTATTCGTGCACCTGCAAGCAACGCTGTTTCTTACTGGTTCCAACAGAAATACGGAAATAAGAGTTAATAAATGTATAACATTAGGTTCCTACGAAGCTCAACTGTTATACATATTAAACAATGTCAGAGTCAGAGGAAGCTTGATCATATAAGTACTTTAAGTGGAGAAGTTCAGAAGTTAGACTTGTCTAGAAGGTTAGGTTAGGACTTGTCTGACTTGTCAAAGGTGTTTTGATCAAAAGTTCCGAAAAAGACTTTGAGGTTATTTGGCCTGGATTGGCTATGGGTTTTACGAGAACCTACGGGGAAATTCTCCCAATGAGGATAGACAGATTCGGGGCAACTATAGATTTTGATTTGGAGGATGCAATAAATCATTGATGCTCTTGCATGCTTATCGGGGCAGTTTTTAATATTATTTTTGATTTAGTAATGTTATAATTAGATATTATGTTTTGGTTGATATTTAAGCATAGTGAATATATCACGTTTTAAAGATTTCACTTGTATTGTTCTCTTATTTAAGTTATTTCCCATTCAAAGGGTAGTTTTGAGTCCTTTCTGAGAAATGAAAAAAATATACCTTTCCTTTCAAACTTAAGTTTCATTGTAAGGACTCAATCCACATTTCATTGAATATCTTGAAATCTATTGCAAAATATATTATTATTTCAATGGACAAATCAAAATACACGCTGTACTTTAAAATTAAGCGAAATTTAAACATAAAATTTAACCTGGTCTTAGAGCAATTTCCGCTGAAACTTCAAACGCTCCTAGCTCAAAAGTGACTAGGTGTGGGTTGAGTCCTTTCTCTGTAACTACGTCCATTTAAGAATGCTCACTTTTATCTTTTTTGGCAACTTACCATAAAGCTGATAAACGCACCGACTGAATGAATTTATTCGTTTTCCAGCCATTCTGCTGCGAAACCCGAGATATTATGTTCAAAGTAATCCATTTAATACGTTAAATTAATTTTGATGGGCTAAGTGCGGAAGTATGATAAAATCTCAAGAGGTTTTTAAGAGCATTTATTAATTATTCAATAACGCTTTAATTTTTTTTAAACATGGGCAAAGATTTTTCATTTTTTTATTTTGATTGGCCGAAGTATTTGTGTCATTTTTGATCTGTATCACTTCGACCATGACGCATGATGACGTATTTGAGTATTGAACTTCATTCGCAAGCCTGTTTGTTTATCAAGCTTTTGCCGAGATTTCATGTTTATTTTACGACGTAAAGTAGTATCCTGTTTACAACGCAAAAGGGTTCGTATGACATCTCGAAACCCCAAGCTGTCTTTACTATCACGTAGAATGTGGTGTTGTTCTGGTTCTGGTTCATCGATGTCAGAATTACAGTTCAAAGTCACGACTCAAAGTGCACATAACATGATAGGGAGGAACCCCCGTCGGCATCTGCAACCCCCTTAATGGTAACCTACAAGGCAGATGTTCAGCAGTATATTCATATGGCTGATGTCAGTCGCTTAAGCAGTTGGGTCTATCACAAGCTTTACCAACACTTTCCAACTATTCGCACTGAGCTTAACCGCCCGCGTGTTGGATTATGTCCAATACCTTTTAGTTGAAGTAAGGCCTCTTGCCAGGAGTGGTACACCAAATAATGGCAAAAATATGCAACCACATAAATTGATAATTATCTAGGCTTTTGTCATTACCTTATTTAGTTTTTTGCGACCAAATGCTAACCCTAAAGGGTCAGGAGGGCGATTCAGAACTGAGTTACCGTAAGATTCGGTAATTTTCATTGAATTTTAAATCCATTTTTCCATGTGGAATGAGTCAGTGTTATCCTCATAATAAATACTAAGTAGATGCCATTGGCTTTAACATATACAAATTCGAGCGCTTTCGCTGAACAAGGGATTTATTACTAGTATCGATTGTAAGTTACCGAAATTACGATAACTCGGTTGTGAATCACCCAGGTTGCTTTATTTTCTTCACCACTTTCTGCCAAGCTGTCCATAACAAAATTTCTCAACCTACAAGAAGTCTTGCATTCAGTATTTTATCGTTATCAAACAGACAATCTAAATCCGTATCAATGTGTAAAATAAGGGCAATAAAAATAAATGTAAAATAAACCACATTTCCCTGAATTATAGCCTCATTTATCAATTTTCTTTTTCTCTTTCCTCCGTCTGAGCATCTAAACTATAGTGCAGCGCAAGCTACGACCTCATGCATGGAATGGCGTTGCTAAGCAACGAGACTAAAGCGAAATATTTTAACTGTACCGAGTGTTTTCCCTAGCATTGTAAAAAGTCGAGTTTGTAAGTTTAGTTTGTAGAACTCGAATTTTTTATGCAGTCCACTCATAAATGCAATGATCGGCAGTTGTCCAGAAGATAATTGTATTAACATGAGTTCCACCAAAAAGAGTTTAGTAGTTCCTAATTGCTACTGATTACCACCTGTGTACTGTTTCCACCCTTCCTAAAGTTGAAACAACTAAAAAAACAACTGTCCATGTTCTCTGTGTAAACTTACAACTCAAGGTCGTGTTCTGACGACTCGCCCTGAACTCGTAAATGCTTAGAGTCAAATCGAATAATTTATTAACGAGTCCTGCATGATTGAGTCTAGTACTTACATAAACATACACACATAAACGGCCTATATACGTCCCACTGCTGGGCACAGGCCTCACCTCAACTATGAGGTGGAACGAGCCGTACTCCAACACGCGGGTTCAGTGCGGATTGTTGGAGGGGTGTAAGGTTAGTTAGCAAACTTAATGTCAGATATTATCATGCCACCCTGAAGCCTCCGACTAGGCTTAATGACTGTCATCTAGCGACGGCAACCGGGACCAACCGGGCTAAATGTGATTTCCAAAGCACGGAGATGCCCGAAAAATGCATCACTAAATTTCAGTCGGCTCATACCTTTTTCCGACCCGGCGTGTGTTGTTTTACATCAGCGATCGTCTCCGATCACTGTCACAACGGCGGCACGGGCACCCCTAGTCTAGTACTTATTTAAAATTTTTTCTTAAAGTTTATATTTCCGAGTCCAACACTACAACACTAGTTCTACCGATCCTTTTAACGATGCGAATTAAGGGGTGGAATTCGTTGATTGTGGACTTCGCGCGCAAAAGCTAGATTAGATCTGTTCGAGACAAAAGGAAATAGTAATTTAAAAGACCAAATAAATGTGTCACCACATATTTTATTGTTACGCGCTACTCAGTCAGGTCATGGCAAAATGTTAGTTGTGAATGAGAAAAGAAGGAAAAATGATCACTTGAGCTCTACAATGCTAATTCATTTTTTGAAAAAACTGCAGCTCTTTATATTTGGAAAGGTAGTGTAATTATATTCTTTAAGATACTCGCGTCCTGACAACTTAAGGTTCAAATTTTAATGGCAAGATTTGACAAGACAAGACTTGCTGGGTCGGAGCCGTGTAGTTGCCGTGCTTTTAAAGTGTGCTACGAGCTTTACACTCCACCTTCCGGGAGTGGAAAACACCGACAAAAACTTGAGCTACCCTGATAACGACGGTGAGATGTAGTGTGTAACCTACCTTATGTATCATATAAAATCATGCGTTATCCTAAAATATATTCAGTATTTACTCATCATTTGGTTGTCTTATTTGTCTCACCTAACCCCGTCATCACATGGCGACCCGGCCGGTTCGTGCGCTCGAAAACGACACCGCCACCGAATAAGGGCAACGTCACATTCCTCTCGTCGTCGATAAGTCGTGTTTTAATAATGGGGAATTACATTGTGATTTGTACATTCAACGTTGGAGGAAGTATTTTGTACGAGAAAAAATATGGGGAAGCAGCAATCTAAAGAAGAGACGGTCATAGTGGCGCAGAATGCATCAGGGGGTTCCAACAATGCCCCAATAGAAGAACTGCGGTTTCACATGTCGACGACCAATATATTAGTGTCCATAATCGTCTTAATTCTCGGCCTTGGAATATTGTACTTCGCATTCAAATGGTACCGAAAATGTCATAGAGAATGGATTCGACAAGAGATGGATGGCAATGGGAATAGCAGAAGGTTTTCTTTCCGGCGGCCGCGGCAGATCTATCCAGATTTGAAAGTAAGCGACAGCAACGTCTAAGGCGTCCCTCCTTGGTTAAGTGCGTGTAATGGTGATAGTGCGAGTGCGGTATTGTGCGGATATAATGCGGCATCATATTTAATGGACAGAAAATTATGGACACTAAGAAATAATCATCAAAAATTAATTCCAATATAATGTTAACTAAATAGATGGGTATCTCATAAACAGGATGGTAAAAGGAAAAGGTGTTTCATACCAGGTATGTTGTTAATTTTTATATTTTATTAGATAATAATGTGAAAGATATTCAAATTTACGGCAACATTTTTGAGAAAGTTATATGATGAATTGCTGGACGTAAGAAAGTACTTAATAAAAATAGGCCCTCAGCGAAGACAGGGAGATATTTTAAATAGGAAGCTTGGTGAAGCTAAATTAATTGTTCAGCAATATAATAATTATATCGAAAATATTAACAGGATTCCGAGGTTGGATTCAGATGAAAATCATCTTATCGAAGTTGTTTGTAAAGATTTGTGTAATTTATATAAAGAAATTTGTAAATTGTGTCAATTTTCTGAAACAGTACAATCAGAAAACATGGACAAATTCAACGTAAGAACTGCTTTGAGCTTATTACCAATTATGAGTGACAAAATATCAAATACTAGGCAGTTAATAGATGCTATAGAATATTACAGTTCTATAATTGAGAGTGATTCGCAGAATCAACTCATTAATTTTGTGCTAAAAAGCAGACTCTCACAAGCTGCAAAATTGAAATTATCGAAAAATTATAATAGTGTGTCAAACTTATTACGCGATATGCGAGAAGTACTATTGCCCAAAAAGTCAGCCAGTGCCTTGCAGAAGCAATTATTAAACTTAAAACAAAATGATCAGTCGATTGACACCTTCGGAAAGACATTATCCGAAATGTTTGTAGACCTAACTGTCTCTCAGTCAGAGGGAGACACTATAAAGTATGACGTCTTAAAATCAATAAATGAGAAACAGGCCATACGACAATTTAGTGAAGGCTTGCGAAGCCGGAGAATCGGAACTATTATTTCCGCCCAAAAGTTTGACAATCTTAAGGATGCTGTTCAGGCGGCTATAGACGAGGACACATCAACACCGAATTCGATGCCTGAATTGTTGACCATGAAACCATCTTATAATAGTAATAAAAATAATTCCAGGCAGCAGACGCAGTATCAGGCGTACCCACGGAATACAGTTGGAGCTGGGCGCGGCCGTGGCCGTGGTTCAGGTCAGTCCTATCGGCCTCAGAGAGGAGGTTGGCAGTGGTCTCCGCGCGTGCAGTCGCGAGGAGCTTCGCATGTGCCGCGTGGCAGGTCATGGAGTCGAGGTAACGGGTTTTACAATAATACCAGATCTAATCGCCCTTACAGAGGACAGATACGGCTGCTAGCAAACGATCGCCAACCAGAGCCCAGCACGAGTATAGATGCGATGGGAAATCCGGAAAATGAGTTTTTTCGAGGTTAATAATAGTGATAGTAGTTATTACGTCAAACTATTTTATAATAACATGCATGCATTTACTTGGTTGATAGATACAGGCGCCTCTATTTCGGCTATAAAATATAAACATGTTCTCGAATACGACATTCCATTATACAAAGAGAGCATAACTATAAATGGTATTGGAGGCAAAGTCCAGGCAATAGGATACGTGTATTTACAATTGTGGATAGAGAATCAGAGCGTTCGCCATAAGTTCTATGTATTTGAAATGCTACCATGTAAGGCGCATGGAATAATTGGTCAAGACTTTTTAGGAAAGTACAAATCAGTCATAAATTTTAACAATAACACTTTATCGATATGGTGTAGTGAATCACAAGAAATAGTTTTAAAATTATTGAATTCAAGTAATTATTTAATTTCATTGCCTGCTAGATCAGAATCTATTCACTACATTGACACTAATTTAACTGAAGAATGCGTTGTTTTCACCAAAGAAATTAGCGAAGGTATTTTTGTGGCTAGTGCTTTAGTCAGACCGAGTAATGGTAAGATACCTATTCGGATTTTGAACACTAAAACTGAGGACGTGAGTTTATCTAATATCACTCTCGAGATACAAAGTTCAAAGGACTACGATATTTGCGGTTTTAGCAAAAATGTGAAGGATGCATCACGGGTTAAGAAATTATTTTCAAAATTAAACTTGAAACATTTAAATAAGGAAGAACAAATTAACATAGAGAATTTATGTGCCAAATATTCGGATATTTTTTATTTGGAAGGGGATAAATTATCAACGACAGATATCTATCAACATTCGATTCAAGTTAAGCCAAACACTCAACCAATATATTCAAAACCGTATAGATTACCACATTCTTTAAAAAATGAAATGAAAGAACAAGTTGACAACATGTTAAAAGAAGGAATTATAGAACATTGTCAAAGTGAGTGGTCAAGTCCTATTTTACTAGTCCCAAAGAAGTCTGACAACAACGGTAATAAGAAATGGCGTTTAGTAATTGATTACAGAAAACTCAATAATTGCATATACAACGATAAATTTCCTCTTCCAAATATAACGGACATTTTAGATTCACTATCAGGTTGTATGTATTTTTCACATTTAGACTTACACCAAGGATATTATAACGTTAATTTAGATCCAGAAAGTCGAAAATACACTGCGTTCTGCTCTGGTCAATATCAAATGACAAGGGTGGCTAAAACAGCAACATTTTAGCATTTCATATTATGAATCATCTAACTGACGTTTCATCTAGACCGCGGTCCGTTTCGAGTCAAAAGTGAGTAACAGCGCGCTCACACGCATCCCGAATTGATAAATTGTATGAACGTGAGCGACGTCAGCGCGCTATTACTCACTTTTGACTCGAAACGGACCGCGGCCTAGATGAAACGTCAGTTAGATGTTTCATAATATGAAATGCTAAAATGTTACCGTTTTAGCCCCCAAGAATGCCCATGGGGTTGAAAACTAGCCCAAGCTCATTCTCTCGTATGATGACTATGGCTATGACAGGGTTGAATTATGAGAAATGTTTAGTTTACCAAGATGATTTAGTATGTTTCAGCAGAGATTTGCAAAGCAATATTAAAAACTTACAAGATATATTTGAGAGATTGCGTAAAGTAAATTTGAAGTTAAACCCACAAAAATGTGATTTCTTGCGAAAAGATTTACTCTATTTAGGTCATGTTGTGTCGTCAAAAGGAATAGTCCCAGATCCGAGTAAAATTGATGTAGTTAAAAATTACCCTATACCAACGAAAACGGATGAGGTTAAACGATTTGTTGCATTCGTTAATTATTACAGGAAATTTATCTCAAATTTTGCTGAAAAAGCTTATCCATTAAATAAATTAAGTAGAAAAAATATAAGTTTTGAATGGGACCAAGAATGTCAAAAATCATTTGAGTTATTGAAGGAAAATATAATAACTCATCCTGTTTTGCAATACCCGGACTTTTCGGAACAAAATCAGTTTATTTTGCAGACAGACGCATCAGGATATGCCGTAGGTGCAGTTTTATGTAATGGGGATGGGCGACCTGTGGCATATGCTAGTCGTGGTTTGAATAAAGCTGAAAAAAGATATCCCACCATTGAGAAAGAGCTGCTTGCCGTGGTATGGGCCGTAAAGCACTTCCGGCCTTACTTGTATGGTCGTAAATTTAAGATACAAACGGATCATAAACCGTTAATTTATTTATTTGGCATGCGCGATCCGTCAAGTCGCTTGATGAAATTTAGATTAATCATAGAAGAATATGACTTCGTAGTAGAATATCTCAAAGGGAGAAATAACGCAGCGGCCGATGCGCTTTCTCGATTGCAGATTACGTCAGAGGAATTGAAAGAGATGAACCAGAGTGTAATAAATGTAATGACTCGAGGTCAAAAGGCTAGGCAAGCACGGGATGCTATTATCTCCAATAACGATTGGCTTGATCACCCAAAAGTTGTGGAAATACATAGCAAACCGAAGCATTTTACCGAATTAAGATTTACAAGTAATAATGAGATAAATAAATATCGTAGATTGAATAAAATTCAACACGAAAATGAGTGTTTATGTTACGTACCTACAATGAAAACAATTTTTATTAATTTAGCTTTTCAATCGCATTTTACGCCAAGCGAATTTGTGAGAAAACTGAATTTGTTTTGTACGAAGATAAAGGTTAATGAGGTATATTTTATTAAAAATGAAGGTAATCACGTTTTTATAGAAAAAATTATAAAAGAAATAAAAAAGGCAAAGAAATGGTCCGGACCACGAATTTGTATTCTGAAAAATGTTACGAGAATAATTGATAAGGATGACCAACGTGTAATTATAAATGATTTTCATCTTTTGCCCACTAGTGGCCACGCGGGCATTAGACGAATGATCAATAATATCAAGAAATATTATTTTTGGACAGGACTGGAAACTGATGTTACTGAGTTCGTTAAAAGATGCGATAAATGTCAAAAACAAAAACATTCATCACATCACATTAAAGAACCCATGAGCATCACAACTACAGCAAGTTCTGCGTTCGAAAAAATATATCTAGATATAGTAGGTCCTTTAGATAAGGATTATAAAAATTACAATTACATTCTAACGATACAGTGCGAGCTAAGCAAATATATAGAAGCGTATCCGCTATTTACAAAGCAATCAGTTGAAGTAGCCAGGAATTTTGTCAATAATTTTATCCTCAGATATGGAGTTCCTAAGGAGATTGCTACAGACAGAGGTACGGAGTTTTTGCCGAGCACAATTAAAGAGGTTTGTAAACTTTTGCATATTAATCAGTTACAATCAACAGCTTATCACCATCAGAGTATCGGTGCGTTGGAGAACTCTCACAAACATTTGGGTAATTACTTGAGAATACAAACAGAAAATCACTCAGATGCATGGAGCACATGGTTGCCATTCTGGTGTTTTTCATACAACACATCCGTTCATAGTGAAACAAAGTTCACACCGTATGAACTAGTTTTTGGCAAGAGATGTGTATTGCCATCAAATCTTAACTCGGGACGAATAGATCCCTTATATAACTTTGATAGTTATCCCTTAGAATTGAAATACAGAATTCAAGTATCACAGAAAGAAGCATATAGTAATTTGATTGAAAGTAAAAAGAAAAGAAAAATCAGGTACGATACTAATGTTAATCCTATATCATATAAGCCTAATGACTTAATTTTACTGAAAAATGAAGTTGGTAATAAGTTCCAAAGCATTTATTCTGGTCCATATAAGGTAGTCAAAGAATGTTCACCAAATGTAGAAATATTAAAAGACACTAAAAAATATTTAGTTCGCAAAAATAGGACTAAAATGTTTTATTCAAATATTAATTAAATAAGAATTATTCACAGCGTGTTTTATCCGTATAAAGGAACAGTATAATATAATAATATACTAAGAAATATCATGTATTTAGTTAAGCTATGTATTTTAGTTGTAATTGAAAATAAAATTCAAAATGTATAATTGAATTATGTATCAATAAATAATTGTTATAAGATTTAAACCTAGAACCTAAAAGTATAATATTGTAACAATTGATGTTATTCATAGGTTTATTTTATTTTTTATTGCAATGGAGGTGAGATGTAGTGTGTAACCTACCTTATGTATCATATAAAATCATGCGTTATCCTAAAATATATTCAGTATTTACTCATCATTTGGTTGTCTTATTTGTCTCACCTAACCCCGTCATCTCAACGTCGTCACGGTAGGCTCGCCCTTTAGCCGGATGGGTTAGAATTGGCTCGGTGGAAGGTGAGAATCTAAATTAACCGTTAATCACTACAGCAAAAGTTAGGGTGCCTTTGACAACGTTATGTATGTTATGTTAAAATGACTAATCTAAACTTTAAGTCATTTCTGTGCCGAGTGATATAACACCAAATGATATAACATATCCCATCAAATGTTTTATCGAAGTTAATTCCTTATAAACTGATGAGCTGTCACATTTTTGCCTATGTTTTATAATACCAAACCCTAGCTTTGATCAGAAAATCTAAAACTCATTTTGCTCTACGTCTTCGTAGAATTAAAACGTCCTCTAAAATAATAATCGTAATTTTAAAAGCATTAAGCCGAGCTTTTATCCACTAAAATTGACGGAACCCATCCAAACTTTGTAAACTGGTGCCGAACGATACCCGATAACACGCCTTCGTAATCTCCCTTAAAAAACCCAAAGCCGTAAATATGTAAATACCCCTCATAAAATAGCCGGAAAACAAAATACCGTAAAAACGAAACTTAGGACCGCGCACCTCTATTTTGTTTCTTCGGTGAAAAATTCGACGAGAGATTTTTATGCTTGCTTATTTTCAAAATAAGTAGACGGTTCTTTTTGGTTTATAAACCGCATATTTTCTTTATTTTTACGTATACAAAAACGTACGTATTAAGCGACTGTATTCCTGTATATTTGTTTCTCATTATTTTGCTAAGGAATAATTTTCATATAGTGCGTGATTTACTATTATTTTAAGTGTCATGTTGTTTTGTTTTTAAATGTCTCTTCCGAGATAAGTATCGCCTAAGGAAGCACAATCAGGCTAAATAACCAAAGTTACAAAATAAACTGAAAAAACGGCCTTAAAAATGTTGGTGCGCTGACCTGGTTTACTATTCACGAGAATGGTGGACTGGAAAAGTTATATATGCCTTTGAAAAGAAAAATATTCCTCTTGCATTTGCGGTCGTTATACGACCCAGCTTTATCAGGAGTGATAAGTTCAAATGGCCTGCTGAGATCCTTGTCGGCTCGTCGTAGTACACAAACACCTGTTCGACACATCGGTTCTCACCCCCGAATCCACGAACGTCAATCAACGCCAAGCAGGCGCTCACGCTCATGCTGTCCCGTATGCTCAACGTTAATTTGCGTTTGTGGATTTGGGGATAAGAGACACATTATGCTTGAATGATGTGTATTAAAATTTATTAAATCCATCTCTCATGTATTTTACGGATAATTTTACGATTAAGTGCCCACTGATATTATTATTAAGAGAAGCCATTTGTAAGTCCTATGAATACGTATAACATTTGTTAACGTTCCAACTTTCTTTCTTTTTCCAAATTAAGCAATTTCTCAGAAACTAAGATTCACCACAACGGAGTCTAGCAAGGAAAACAAGGATGGTATAATCCAAATTGCCGACAGATTGAGTTCCGTGCCGCCCGCCCAGATATTTGCCGCCCAAGAATACCAATCAATTAACGGAAAACCTTGCATGGCGGGTTGGTAGCCAATCACGAAATAAAAGGATCAAAGACATCGTAAGTTTTGGAATAAATAACGATTCTTAGAAGTTCCGCAGTTAAATCTTAAAGCACATAAGAGGCAAATAATTTATTTATAGCTTAGATTATGACAATGTTCACGTTAAAAAATCTGTGAAATATATTAAACAAATGTAGACAGGTAGGTATTCATGTCTTTTGGAATAACTTTTTATTATTATTCAACTTTTAAATTTCGGAAGCATCAAGACGCGTCTCTCATTTGCTTCTACAATTATTCGAAATCCGAATTCAACGATGAGATTTCAAATCGCACTGGCATGACGTTCCATTTTCAAAATTCAAATTTGTCGAACTCCGGTCTGTGTGATTGTTCCAGTCCTATCGGTTTTCGATCAGTGCGCCCCGCGGCGTCGTGACGTTCGCACGCACGCTCCCAGACGCTTCGAGTGTCAATCCGTATTGTTTACGATCCCCACGTGCGTACGGTAGCCTACCGTGTATTTACGTCTGATGATTTCGCGGGTTGAAAATTAACTTAATTTTCAGAACGATGGACGCTACTTTAATTTTAAAAGGTTGGAATATAATGTAGTTTTTTGACAGGAAAGTGAAGTGTGATTTATGGAGCGGTTACAGAAATGCTCCCTACCTGGGAAGACAAGGTTGGCGTTAGTTTTAGTGCTCCTAGCAGTGGCTGAAGTGCCTGGATATGTGGAAACTGAGGACTTTATAAGCGAACTGGATAAACCTGGTAAGTTTCACTCAGTTTAAATAGTTTAGTTGCTTCGACTGTAAAGTAAATGTTCCTGAAAAACTACAGTGACCAATTAATTATTAAGTTTGCTTGGCAAACGGACCTGTTGTTTCTCTGCAGAACCAAATTTGAACCCTTGACGTCGTCTGTTTGTGATCTGGAATTCTAGATGCATCTGAAGCCTGGTTTTCAGAGTAGAAACCAGTTAGTTAGTAGGTATTACCTCTTTTTTAGCTAAAATATTTTTTGTCCATAATTCAATAGGATTACTTTTCGCTCCGTGCTAAAATAGACAAAAGCCCAGTGGAATTGTTTAACCTATCGTGTTATCAACGACCTATTTATTGAATACGCGAAAAAAACTACGATTGCCGAACTGGATGCCTAATGAGGAGGCCAGAAACGTCTTATTGGGTGTTTACACTCGTATTTAAATACAAAATCCATGTTTTTACAGTAATATGTAAAAAAATCTTAAGCAGATATGTTCTATCATGAATAGAATTGAGCTGAATAGGCTACTTTCTATTTTTTTTACAGTCAATTTTGTGCATGAGAATAATAATGACATTGTTTTTTTGACATTTAATCAATAACTTGGCCTGCAATATTTGAACAATATTTATTTTAAAATTAACCTTTTATATATTATAGCTGTCCCAACAGACTTCGTTCTGTTGTCAAACATTTAGTGTCACGTGACAGGTAGGAACATTTACTAAGAGGAAACTAAAATTGAGATTTTTACTATATTCCTAGCATTTTCTCATGATAACTCACCTTTTAAACCTTTCCTCGACTATTACAAATATTTCAAAACCAAAATTAGCCAAATCGGTCCAGCCATTCCCGAGTTTTAGCGAGACTAACGAACAGCAATCCATTTTTATATAAAGAGATAAACGTTTTTTTTGTTATTTATAACTACATATTGATTACGAACAAGTATCTAAAGTTGAGTTGACCCATAAGACCTGTGAATATACGAGTAGCCTAATGGATGGCTGTTCTATGAGGAAACCGTGGAGGCGTCAGAATGGTTGGGCCCGGACGGTTTGTTGTCTGTCAGTTGACATGAGACGGGATAGTCACTCTTTGTAATTCAGTTTGTTCACAATTATTGTTTTAACCTTAGATTAAAGGAAAGAGGTTTTAACAGAGTAATGAAAAAATGTGCAGAGAAGCAGGTTACCCTATAAAAAACCTGCCAAGCCCTTTTTAAAAATTGAATACGTCCACCGGCCTCAGCTGAACTATGTGGAAGTGGAACCATACTCCAAGTCAAGGGCTAAGACGGCTTGTTCGAGGGAAAAACCCTGTCAGATGTTATTAGGCCTCTCTAAGGCCTCCAAAGTGGCTTAAGGACTGACATCTAGCGATGCCAAGACCAACTGTTCTACCTAAGTGCATGAAGATGCCCGCGAAATAGATCCTAAATTTCTGCCATGGTGGTCACCCATCCCTTACCCGATCCCTTTGTCATTGCCGATCTACTGTCACAATTCGGCCACAGGAGCCTCAATTATTACATCCCAACGTGGCAAGGGGTGAGCCTACCGCCGATATTCGGGTTGCTTGGGCTTTATATCGGTCTTTTCCATCACCGTAAAGTTAGCCGAAAATTGAACAATAAACACAAAGTAGGTGTGTTCCGGCCAGATTTGATCTCGGGGCCACCTGGTTCAGAGTGTTGAACCACTGGGACACGACGCTCTCGAACAAAATACATTTACCAACAGAATTATGAAATTGATTACCTACTCTACTTCGTAATGGAAGTACTCAAAAAATGAGTACTTACTATGTAATTTCCAAGTAAATACCCAACTCTTAAACGCGTTGTAATTGGTTCGTGCTTTCAGAAATTTCTGTTACGAATTACCACAAAAGCTTTTCCTGTAACTTACAGATTTTCAAGGAAAATAACCAATATTTTGCAACATGTTTTGTTAAAATGTTATCTTGCCGAAGATATTAGTGTGCTAAGTGACAGGTGCTAGACCAAAGTAAAGCCTGTGTCAATAAATATGGTATGTTATACAGGGGGATTTTGCGATTGCTAGCGGATTATTTAATTATTAAAATTTTGCGGGCGTAATTACAATAGAGCTTTTTTTCTCAATTTGGTGGTCGATTAAACGTAGAGATTAAGTTACGAAAATGAAGATAAGAAATAAATATTCCTTAAGAAAAATCTCTGTTGCAGAAATGCCTTTTTATTTCATTTGTTTTATTAAATACACACGTAATTAATAACATACATAAACGGCCGATATACGTCCGACTGCTGGTCACAGGCCTCACCTCAACTATGAGGAGGAACGAGCCATACTCCAACACGCAGGTTCATTGCGGATTTTTAGAGGGGTGTGAAGTTGGTGAACAACCTTAATGTCAGATATTATCAAGCCACACACACACACATCAAGACATCTAGCTACGGCAACCCGGACCAACTTCTTAAAGCACCTTCCGAAACACGGAGGTGCCAGAAATACACATCACTGAATTTCGTCCGGGTTGGTCCCCCATCCCATTTCCGACCCGGTGTGTGTCGCTTTAAAACAGAGATCGTCGCCAAACACTGTTACAACTGTGCCGCGGGCACTACCTACCACTATTCTGCTCGGGCACTACCTATTCTTTTAAAATATTTCTATAAAATTTTCTTCGCAGTCAGATAGGTATTAGGTAAGTTTTTGTTTCGCATTTGTGCTCGGGCAGGGTGTTTATGTACGCTTCTAGTGCTTTCGTTATACTAGGTTACAGAAAGAAAAACTTTACTTTGCCAGGAGGACGGTTGCCAAAATTCCACGAATTAAGAAGTTTAGATAACTCATTCGTGCTGTTACTTTGCTGTTTTATAAACAACCTAACCTCTTTTAATGAACATAATTTTCTGTTTGAACATGTAATAGAAAAGAACAAAAACCCAGTATGTAGTAAATTGGTGCTATATGTAGCACCAATTTACTACATACTAGGGTTTTGCTACTTATAGCACCAATTTACTGCATACTGGGTTTTTGTTCTTTTCTATTACATCACATATTTACAAATATAATACGACAAAACAATTCAAAACATGAGACGAATAACATACAATACAGTAGCTTGTATCCAAGGATCAAGGTGTTGTTCATTTTCTTATCTTAGCTGTTTAAAATCCACCAAGTGTAAAAAAATGAAAAAAGGGCATTTCTACAACAGTTTTTTTTTCTGGTTAAGTATATTCCTTTCTTTATTTTTGTAACATAATCTACTTGAGAAAACAATATTTAATCGACCACCAAATTGAGAAAAAAAGCTCTGTTGTAAAAATGCCCAAAAAATTAAATAAACAAGTTAATAACATTAATCACTATGATTCGCGGAAAAAAAAATTATTATTGAAAGCTGTTTATTTTGGTCACGATCTCCAAACTTGTACTGCAAAACCCTTTAACACCCAGACTCGCACTCACATTTTGTAACAGAAATACCGGGTAGCGACCGTCGGACCAATTGTGTTTATTACGAAACTACTTAATTAAAATAAATGATTATTTTCCACTTATGAAAATACGTATAAATAATATACGAAAATGATTAATAAGGTGAGAGGCTAATTATTACATTTCTACATTTTCTTAATTACTATTATGTATCTACGGAGGAATAATAACAATGATGAATCACTATACAATATTATAACAACAACAACATTGAAATTCAGCACTTTCGGATACAATGGGCCTTTGAAGCCCAGTAAACATAACAGTAGGTTATCTAAGGCCGCCCGCCGACTTATTAGCCTACTCTTGCACAGCCCATACCGTACTGCCAACGGGTACTGCCGCCTCCTTATTCCCCCATATTTTATGCTAGCGTTTGCGTGAAATCGCGTGCTGAAACGGCGCGCGGCGCGCACGCTAACATTCAAACCGAGAGCGGCACGTTTATAAGTAGATATTTTACTGTTCTCTGTTTACTGTGTTTGAAGTCTCTAGCACTTTATATGCAGCGCACTAATATCGTCGAAGTGCAACAATCATACACACCATCGTTGTTAGGTTCCTAGAATAGCAACGTCACAAACGTCAAAAGTAAAAAGTTATGAAATAAAAAAACCAAGGTTCGTTACACTAATTAATGAGACTCAGTGTTAAGCTCACCAATTCTCTTCCGATAATAGTACGAGTTAAAGGTACAATTCCAAGACCACGGCCAAGACGGACCGCAAACCGCAGACTGCAAGTTGTTCCCGTCTCATTCCAAGCGCGGCAGTGCAGTAGCGTCCCTTGCATTTTGCGGTTGCTGTTTTCTGTCTGCGCTCCGTCCTGGAAAAGAGTAGATGACTGTATTTTTTTTCATTAACGAAAGAGCTTACATTTATGTAAGCAATCCTAAGAGAATCACTTCATTAGTAATACCTACTACCCGAGATATAACAATTGGAAATGCACATTTTTGGACTTGCCCAAAAACGCTTCATACACACGTGAGTGTGATTATGATGTCACGTTCACTGTTTTTGTAAGGAGCGCGTAAGAACTTTGCTCGACAGCTATTTTAAATATTGCATTTATGAAAATGGTCTCCTAACATAATTGCTTCATTATATGTATGGGTTACAAAAAAGTAATATTGTTTTACAAAAAAATCACATTTTTGAAATAGACTTGCCCACCCAAGTTTGCAGGCTTATTGTGCCATTTTGAAACAAATTACGATTGTGGTTTCACAGTAAGATTTGAATTCCACTATTATTTTTGGTGATCAAAAAAAAATGCAAAATGACTCATAGTCCAACCCAATTGTACCGTAATGCATTCTATAGGTGGCCAAATACCGGAATTAAGGACCGTTGTTCATCAGATATGACCAGAACTGATTCTAGGTATTTCTATATTTCTATGCTATTTTTTCACCTCCACTCATCACTGGTGAAGAAAGGGCCTCAGAATAATTTTCGCTCCATTACTTCATCGCGTCGTTCACCCTGTCCTCAGCCTCTAATATATACGTCAATGGTCCTGTCACTAAACAATGGAATTCGCTCCCGGCTCATTTGTTCTCTAATACGGAAACATGGGTTCTCTCCAACGAGACGTGAAGGGACATCTTGCGGCAAGCCGGGGAAGGGCGGTTAGCTTGTTGTGAAACTTTGAACTACACTTCCCACTTAATATTAGGACTTGTGTCAGTTTGAGTTTACTTAAGTTTTAATTTGAAAATAGCGTTCCCGACTGACGCTGTTCTTATTTTTCGGCGGATTCTAAATTGACTCGAACCTTAATGTATTTATTCTATGGGAAACTTACAGTATTTGAAATATAGGCAGTTGTTGCTACACATTAGTATGTGTAGCAACAACTGCCGCAGTTCTTTTCGGCGGTTCTTTTCAGCAGTCAAATATGACATAGGTGGTGAAAAGAACCGCCCTAACACATTCTCCCGCTCTATGAGTTGATCAGTATTTTCATTTTCTATCCAATTTACATGCAATTTACAGATGGAACAAGACCGAAGCTGAAACTTGGTCCATTCACTCATTGAAAGTATGAATTCGCTCGTTAATCGACTCAATAAGTTGAATTAACTGTCAATAAAATTGTACCATTCGCCGGATCTCAATAGGGAACTTTCAATCTGTTTATTGCATTTAATTTCAACTTTTTGCCTATTTTCTCCAATGGCTTCTAGGTAAGGAAATATACTGGGATGTAAAATATTAAACGTCTAATTCAATTGAGACTATTGAATCGAATAACTAATTGAACTTTTTGCTATTGGTTACACACGAAAGGTGACTTACAATACTGACTTGTTACCTGAAACAAAACCTTTTTTACTTTTGACCAAAGATGAAAAAAATGGGAGAGTTGAACCATTTTGAATTTTTCATCCAAATGGTTCTACTCTCCCATCTTTAATGCATCTGTTTCTTGTTGATGAATGTACGTGAATTAATACCTTTTTACATTAAAACATAAGGTCAAAAGTGACCCACCTAACCATCTATTGAAATAATGTTATTTTCGGAACCTTCCGTTTTTCGACTGACTGCATTATTTGAATCCCAAATGGGGTAGTCTGAGACACACATCGTTGCTGTCATGTTGAACGGCACATGCAGAAGCCTATTCAGTCTAGCGAATTTGAACCCAGCTTTGCTTGACTAACGGAACTCTTAAATATCCTTAGCTATACCACAGTAAACATAATATTTTATGCTAGCGTGTGCGTGAATTCGCGTGCCGACACGGCGCGTGACGCGCACTCACACATTCAAACCGAGAGCGGCACGTTTGTAGGTAGATATTTTACTGTTCTCTGTTTACTGAGGCCATCTGTGTTTACAAGACCTTTCAGGAAAACCTGATTCGCCAGCTTTTGCAATAAAACCAAAAAAAAAATACAGTCCTAACTGTGTGTTATATAAGAGAGAAAAAGAGAAAACTACTGGTTTTCCGACAAAAGTTGCACCGTGTTTTGTTTCTTTTCACTTGCCTTTTTTTCGCAACATGGAATTGTGGTAAATGCCGGCCCATTCTAGCGTAAAAAGATTGACAAGCATTTGCGGTTTTACCGCCATTCGGGACGATGCCTTTTCGCTTATCGTGGGATTTTATGTAATTAATGGGGCAGAATAATAAATAATGGCGCGAGACAGTGACACCAATCACCTGGAGCCTTGAAAATTCTGTTTTGGGCGAAATATACGTTAAACTTTATGTCGGTACTTTTTGGAAGGTTTTTTTTTGCTTTGATGTGCTGTTCTTTGTTTGTACTCAAATAGAGCGCCAAAATTGCGTTTGACTCTCAAATCCGCCAGCGGCCATTTTTGAATTTAATAAACATATGAAAAAGTCAAATCTGCTTGCACAATGGATTTACTACAAAGTTTTTACGGGTTTTACTGATGTTGGAGAGAAGAAAATAGCTTAACCTAATTAGAATGGCCATTTTTCCACAATGAAGCCGAAAAAGTAAACTAGGATCGCCTGAGCGGTTATCTACCTGTGGACGGATTGTCAAAGAAGTAGGCCAAAAAAGGGAAAGCAAGAAGATGTAGATAAAGCCCACCGCGAGTGGCACTATTTAGCTAGAAGTAGAAAGATAAATGCCGCTCGAGGGATATAGGTGGGGTCTTGACCCAGAAGTTTGACAATACGGCTGGTCGAAAAATATATGATGTTTGCATATATTATTAGATGATTATTGAAAGTTTTAAGTGCATTTTTAAACTTTACAAGGCAAGCCAAGTCTGGCCTGCATTAATTGTGCCACCTTCACTTTCAAAATGCAATAATGTTCAATTGGCTAGGTGCTATTCAGACAGTAGGTATTGGCAAGAGCTTCCACAAGATCTATAATTGTATTATCAAGTTCACACGTAGCACAAACTCTCCACGTCGTCAAATTTGCGTGGAGTATCCCAAGGGTTTCTCGACCAATTACTCCAAGAGTTGGGACCATTCATAATTCAGCTGGTACGGATGCAAATGTGAAGAACTTAGGGCCTTCCCACGTGTCGTAAAGGAATTGCTTCATATGCAAAATGGTGTAAATTGGACACCTTGGTCACAGTATAGACATACATAGAACATTTACATACATACGTGACGCTCTCGGTTTGAATGTCTGCGTGCGCGTCGCGCGCTGTGTCGCGATTTCACGCACACGCTAGCATAAAATAGGGAGGCATAGGGCGGCGGAAGTACGGACGGGCTGTGCCGCGTGTCTGTGTGCATGCTAGGCTAATAACTCGGCGGGCGGCTTAGATAACCTACTGTATGTTTATACTGTGCCTTGGTGCTGTCCAAATATACAGGTTGTACGGAGAATTTTGTCAACTGGCTAAATTTAGAATTGACAGATTGAGCAGTCTGAAAAGGTTTGGAAGAACCGACCAAAGCGAAGATTCAAAACTACAAAATATTCAGTGATTAAAATATAATAATAAACTTTAGATTTAATTTATTGATATTTCATGTCCTTTTTTGACTTCCGGTTACAGGTTTTGGCTAAAATAATAAGATAATATGGAAGTCATATTGTTTCAAATTCCTTTGCTGTTTGACAGGCTACAACATTTCACTGTATGACTATGCTGTACTAAACAGCGCACGAAAAACGTCTGAACCTCCAAAATTTCTAATAAACGTATGTTCCTAGCTAAAATATTCCTCAGATCTAGGATAAAAATAACCACGAGGGCATCCAGAAGTGTACCCAAACCTTTTTAATATTGGATAAGGAGACCCAACGAACGAATATAATGATCGATCTTGACGGAAGACAAAACGGAAGGCTATGAATTAATATTGACCTTTAAAGCTCCAGGTGGTTTTTCTACGTGAATAATTATTGTGAGAAAAGTGTACATGTTACTCGGTACCGCCAGCCGACCTCTATGTAAAAAGGGAAGGCTACAGGAATGGTCGGGTGTGGTCGCTAATGTGTATATTACAATAATAACCCTATTAACCAATTTTGCCTCACTCTAAATAACTAATTATTTAATTTTCGTGGAGAAATCCTCATGAATACCTCGTCGCCGAGGAGGATGTCGAGGTTATGTCGGACTCCTACCGACTAAAACCCCACGGCACTCAACCGTGGCACTTTGGCGGCGAAGCTGGATCCTACCGAAAGTAATCACCCACTGCTACGCCGCCAGAGCTAGCCCGTAATGGGGCTCCCTCTAACCGATGACAGCAACTCCTGGAAGTTTATCAGGTTGGGTTGGGTCTCACTGCGCTATATGTAGTTCGCGGTTGGGGTCATTACGGCTGTCGACCACAATACGAAAAAAAACACCTTCTGTAGGCAGTCCGAAACCCACTCAGCTCTAGCAACAGTCTGGCTCTTCTTGCTTAATTCAAAAGACCTTTACAGATGAATTACTTAATGTCTACTTTAAAGTTCAATTCAAACTTCACAGTATCTGTTACTACTAGTAGTAGTAACAGACATTTAAATAGAGCCCTTGTTACCGCCCCGTGTGGTTCGTTAAAAGTTAAATAAAGTTGAAATGTGTGGAAAAGACAATTAATACATTCAACGGATTTTGGAACAAATTACTAACTTCCATAGTTATTCCTGTATAAATATATTAGGTACTCACCGTTGACTGTTTATATAGTTAAAGCCCACTCGTAACACAGTAAAAGTGAAAGTTCAGCTGCGCTTCTGAAAGAGATTACTTCCAGCAGACCATGTTGACAAGAAACGACTGACAGTCACCTCATCTGTTTTTTGCGTGAGCAGTTACTCACCATAAGACACGGTAAGATGTGAATTGAGGTTATTTTTTCTTTATCAAAGTTTTCTTTGGCACAAATCTATCGCCACAAACTTTATCAGATATGAAAAACAAACAGCAAACTTTATCTTAAAATTGCGCTGAAAACCTGGCGGATGTCCAACAACATCCGCCCGTCGTCCGGACACGGACACCTCCACCACTGCGACGGATCCGGATAAATCTCTCCCAAGTTGTTATAGCTAACTTTTACAACTTTCAAGCACTTTGGAAGTACGCTTTTTCACTCTGGAAAGCTCGTGTCTTCCCGGGTTACTCATTTTGTTCGTCATTATGCTACTTACTCGTTAGTTTTCTTCGTGAATGGAACACAAGCAGCTTTTTATGATTGGCTTGTTAGCTCGGTCGGTGTACATAAATGGCCCATATACGTCCCACTGCTGGGCACAGGCCTCACCACAACTATGAGGTATAATACGAGGTAGGTAACTTAAAACGATCAGTTTTTGACTCTCCTGTAAAATTTGTTTGAAAGCAGTTAGTAGGTTTTGAAATGGTGTAATCGGTTTGTTACTGTGATGTGTAAACGTTGTTTCACATGAAACAACGTTTACACATCATATTATTGAAATCCCCACATTATCGTCGGGTCATTAGGTCGGAAACAGAGCGTACACAAACCCTGTGTTATATTGTAGGCAGCAGTGCTGGTTTAAGGGGCCGATCACTGCCCACTAGCGCCACCAATCGTTTTTTATTAACCCTAGAGTGAGCGCGCTATGAGCATTTTGCCGCCCTCGGCACAGAAACGTTAGTAATATGTTACCTTATACCGGGACCAACTGCTTAACGTGCCTTCCGAAACACGGTCGGGGCGGTCACCCACCGGCGTGAGTTGCTTCACAACTGCGATCATCACCGATTACTGTCACAATTGCCCCACGGGCATAATTTTGTAATACTTTATGGTTTTTTATGGATTTCATATGGAATAAGAAAAACAACTCCAGAAAAACGTGGCTTATCCTTAAAATTATTGTAAGTTCAAGTAATTTAAGAAAATTAGAATCAATATATTGTCATCATAATATGAATTATTTGTCTATTGCTAGAATTCGGAAAAAATAACTTAGTATGAATACAGTATTCCTACCTAAAAATTAAACTAAACATGAGCGGCAAAATGCTCCCCACGCGCCCACTGACGTTTCACGGAACAATGCGCCCACTCCAGGGTTGATGTGGTTTATTCAAGATAATCCAAATATAACTGTCTAATTAAGATCCTTAAATAAGATATTTACTGTATTTTGAGATGGTAACAGAATAAATTATCTCTGTGTTAATAAATCAATGGAAGATTTTTGCTAGAAGTGGCCCTTTTGGCCAATCTCCGGTTACAGATAGTTTACTAATTAAAGAAATAAGTCGACTGACCGTTTCCCTGAAATTGCTCATTTCATGAAGATTTTCGAGATTGTGAAACACTTTCCTTTTCCATAAGAAATATTATGAACCTTATTGGATCGTTTGAAACTTAATCAGGGGGGCTAAAACAGCAACATTTTAGCATTTCATATTATGAATCATCTATTTGACGTTTCATCTAGACCGCGGTCCGTTTCGAGTCAAAAGTGAGTAACAGCGCGCTGACACGCATCCCGAATTGATAAATTGTATGAACGTGAGCGACGTCAGCGCGCTATTACTCACTTTTGACTCGAAACGGACCGCGGCCTAGATGAAACGTCAGTTAGATGTTTCATAATATGAAATGCTAAAATGTTACCGTTTTAGCCCCCCTGGATGTAATTTAAAATGTAAAACATAGAGTACTAAGAGTAGGGAATTAGCTAGAGCTTCACAATGTAATACGATTGATAAAATACAAGGAAGTGCTCAGTTTCCTAAAGTGTTTCCCTGTGATGCAACATTCTTGCAATACGGAAGCAGTTTAAATAAGACTTAATGCTTTATAGTGCAGACCATGTTGCAATTTTTCATTGGTTTCGGACCCTATTCCCATGGAATAGAGTTGAAAATATGGTGTCCAAAATATGGACAGAGCCTTATAAAGGGTCAAGGCTCACGGCGAATGAACAGTCACTTGAAACCTTTCTTTCAACTATGCGTACACTTTTGTTTGATTGACCTTTTTGTAGTTGAATTTTTATTAGACAAATTCAGATGAAAAAAGTTTTTTTTTTATTAATTGCTTCACTCTCTGTCAGCGAGGGTATTTTGCCAATGTCGAGTAGTTTTAGGCGTTTGCTTGTGAACATTAAAATACTGGTTTGTTGTATTTCAATGCATCGTGGAAAATTTGGGGTTATTCACGCGGCTGCAATGTCTTAACATGCCATAAGGTCATGGGCGTTTGTCCAACGACAAACCATGGGGCTCAAATGGTCATGTTATAACGATTAATTTTAATAACTTATTTCATTAACACTAAAAAAAACTATATTTATTGTAAAGACTCGCGAAACTGTGAGCCGTCCATGTCATTCAGCCGAGCCCATCGCCTTTGTTCTATGAAACGGTTACTTTTGTACCTTGTCTTCAGTACAGAGAATCACACGTGGAAAAGTGAGGTTGTAACAAAACATCAAGTGTTTTATTGGAAGTGTGGTTCGAGTAACTTCAAAAACTGCGAATCATTAATATTACGGTAATTAAAAAGTGCAATGCTATAGACCTACCGTTTGATTAAAACTGAACCGTGTCATCCCTTAATTAAATATTACCGACACACAATCAAAACGGAAAAATATACCAATTAAAAGAAACGCCTGAAAAAATACTTTCCTCTTACGTAAAATAAAGCTTCGCTAACAACAGAAAACACTCTAATCCCATAGCTTTGATAGGCTGAATCAAAGGTGTTTAAAATAATAAACGTACGAAGGTATTCTTAAACGTTGCTATTGGGAACGCTTCACGACGCCATTTTGTTTTGTAACGCCATCAAATGGAGCCAAAGTAAGGTTTTTAGTAATCAAATAAAGCTGATAAAGAGTCAGTTTATTTCAGGAAATAAGCCATGGTAAATTCGCTATGAATCCAATGTAAAGCAATTTTGGTAGTTATTAATTATTTTTGTTTTGGTTACACTAGATGTTTAACATTTCCTAGAATTAAACATTATGATTGGCTTCCAATTCAAAGTTTCAACGAAATACACTTTGTGTTGAAATTATATGAATTAATATAACAGTTTATTCAGTTCATCTATTGATTAAATTTTGATCCAAAATAGCAAATGGGCTTGCCGTCCCGTTTTATTAAATTTTATCGAAACTGTCAAAGGATTTCTTTGAATTTGTCGCACAACGAATCAAGGTTGACTCGTTTAACGAAATAGGATGATCCCTGGCCTGTGAATTTTGAATGCAAATGGGAATTAGTGATTGTCAAAACACAATTACGAATTCTGTTCGTGATTTCAGACTCGACGGTTTAAAATCTGTCCTCATTTGACACAACTTTAAACCTTTTTAGGGTTCCATAACTTTAAAAGAGGAACGGGTTACTATAATTAAGTTTTCCGTTTCTTTTGTCTGTCTTTGTCTGACTGTTCTTATATACAGAACCTGTATCGAGTTCAAAATGACATCAAATACATACATAGTTAGGCCTGACATTCCTTGGAGTTGTTTAAAAAAAACTAATTTCTCGGTGAAATTGAAATGGTCCAATTATGAAGGCTCAAGGTCACTCAACGAGCTATGGAAAAATCTATGCTCGCTACGAGATCGAATCAGGAAGGAGGAGATTCATAGAAGGACTAGAGTTGCCGGCGTGGGTCAGCGGGTAAGCAGGTTGAAGTGGCAGTGGGCGGGGACATAGCGCGTAGAACTGATAGCCGCTGGGGTCGAAATCTTCTAGACTGGAGACCATTTGAGGCCAAACGCAGAGTGGGGCGCCCGCCTTCAAACTGGACGGTCGACCAGATAAACATCGCGGGATCCCGGTGGATGCGGGCCGCACGCAACCGGGCGCTCTGGAAATCAATGGGGGAGGCCTATGTTCAGCAGTGGACTTCTTGCGGGTGCTAATGATGATGATCCGTATCTTTTGCCTATCTTTGTCTGACTATGATTCTATTCAAAACCTGTATCGAGTTCAAAAAGTTTGCCTTCCTTGAAGTTGTTTCAAAAATCGATTTTCTAAGTGAAATTAATGAAAAGTAAGGGAATTTAAATAGCACAGTTCTAATATTTCAGGTTCGGTTTTCATTCGGGGAAACATACAGGGTAGTTACTCGTAGATCTGAATTATTTAACTAGCTTAGGTCATTTAAGTTTTCATCATTGTTGAGTGTAGGTTAACTGCGACTTAATTAATTTACCGTTTCCCTGAAACTACTATATCTGGAAACTTAGTACAGGAGTTTCTTTGATGTTGTAAGTGAGCATTAAGAAATGATTCTTTGGCCCAGACTCCACCAGAGCTGAGCGGAGATGTGCGGCGTCGAGCTGTGTTTTCAACAACCAATAGAATTGCGTTATTCACACATGGAGATGTGATTCTATTGGTCGTTGAAAACACAGCTCGACGCCGCACATCTCCGCTCAGCTCTGGTGGAGTCTGGGCCTTAGAAATAAAACCCGTGAAGGGGTGAGGTGAAACGTATATTACTAGTATATTAGTACATGAAGTCCGCCTATCGTACCTTTTTCCTTCATAATTTTGTACAATAAAGAATAAATAAAATAAATAAATGAATTAAAATAGTTTTTGTTTCAATGCGGGCATTTTTATTTCTTCTTTAAAAAACTTGCTCCACTAACTAACACTAACTTGCCCAACTAATTTTAATGCATGGGGCGTTTGAGGCACGTTACGCCCCTGCCTAAAGTAAAGAGTGACTCAAAAAGGTGATGATAAAAAATTATGTACTTATGAATTACGCAATGGAGTTTAAAATAAACACATTCGAGTACTTTAAAGCAATTTGTATTCAGTTGAAAAGTTTAGAGTTGTTAATGAAGCAATATAGCCCCAATTTCAAGACTTTGTGTTTTAAGATACTTAGGTGCCTTGGGATGTCGCCTTTGAAAAACGTTTGCATATTTTTGAAGTATTCCATAATTTTAAAGCACCTAAGTATTTTCACGACAATTTCCCGCTAAAAACGCTATTTATAATCAAATATGTCATAACATTTTTTTTTGCGTGAAGAGTGGTGTATATGGATACGGCATCCACGTACCAAAAGTGGCCACCTAGAAACAGGTCCAATGGTCCAGAACAAAACATACAAAAGCGTCTGAGAGCGACAAGTTAAGCTGCATGGTTGGAAGTCATGTCAAGAGCAAGACAAAATACAAAAACGTTTGAGAGCGACACGTTTGGCCGCATTGGAAATTATCTACTATCGCTTTCGGGACAGTAAACAGAGAACAGTAAAATATCTACACACAAACGTGCCGCTCTCGGTTTGAATGTGTGCGTGCGCGTTGCGCGCGGTGTCGGCACGCTATTTCACGCACACGCTAATATAAAATATGGGGGAATAAGGTGGCGGCAGTACGTACGGGCTGTGCCGCGTGTCTGTGAGCACGCTAGGCTAATAACTCGGCGGGCGGCCTTAGATAACCTACTGTTATGTTTACTGTGATTTCAGTGCGGTGTTACCGCTCTCGTTTTGCACTCACGCGGATCACATCTTTCTATCCCTGTTTGTTGACTACATGCACACACCACAGTGAGATTGTAGCTTTGAGGGTGCGTGATTACGTGTAGTTGTGACCATCCATTTTTCGAATTTGCGAAGTGTGGACATAACGAATCTTTCTCTTTATGTTTTTTATCGATGTGTATATGTTACTGTATAAGCCCGAACTATGGTAAACCCTAAGATTTACCGGTAAAACCTAAGATTTACCAACCCTTATTGGTAAAATGCCGAACAATTACTTGATTCGAACTTCTCCACCATTTACTTGGTAAATCTTATGATTTACATCAAAGGCATGGTAAATGTTGAAAAGACATAGTACTTAGTAACATGCTCGGCGCGTAATTCATCAGGATTACTTTGTTATACTAAATGTTATTTGCGAAACTTTCTAGTTAACTCGCCTTGTCATTTGCGCGACGCGGAGAAACGCTTCTCCTTGAATTAAAATTATTTTCTTTTGTTTTTTTTCAAATAATTAAATTATCTAATTAGAAGCATAAGGGCTCCTTTAATGAGACGCGGGGCGTCCCGCCAAGCCTGCAACACAAACGTACTCGTACGACGATGATGTCTTGAAGTATGAGACCATGCCCACTAGCCCGGTCCGTTACCGACTAGCACCGTCGCGTGCCATGCACGGACCGGCAAGTATTGTCAGTGAAAATATTTTGCCAGTGGCGATACGCTCCGAGCATGACACGTGACGTTGCCACACCGGTACGCGCAGGCGGCGAAACGGTGAGCACCCGGGTTATAACCGCGTAGGATGGCAGTTATAAACGCGTCTGCCTCACACGGAATCAGGTAAATTACTACAAAGGCGACAACAGCGCACAGGGACCGCGACATAATGACGTATCTGATACGTTCATAGCGTGCTATATCTGTAGCGGGGTAGTACCGCTAGAGAGTCGGTGGGGCCAGTGTGGCGGCTCCTCCTGCCGTCTTCAGCCTACTAAGGGCCAGGGAAGACCGGCACTCGTCGTATAAGTTATTTCAATAAAAATCACATTCCGAGACTTGCTTATTGTTTTTATTTAGTTATCCAACACTTAGGTATCACAATAGATATTCACGATAATTTAGAAAGGATGAATGAGTAGAAATAAACGGATTTTCAAAATATAAAGAAATCTGTGATGATGTTGAACTTTCGAAGATTTTTGTAAGACTGTCAAAAATAAAAGCTCCGCAGACATACGGAACGAAATTTAAATTCAAATTTCAAAAAGACAGATACTTTATATTTTGATGTAGGGTTAAGCAACTACGAAGTTTTCAGCCATCGTGGAGGTTGTAACGTCCACGAGGCTGAAAAGAAATGGCATCGTTACATATCTGATGAATTACGCGCCGACCACGTTACTAAGTACCATGTTTTTTCAACATTCACCATGCCTTTGATGTAAATCTTAAGATTTACCAAGTGAATGGTGGTAAAAGTTCGAATCACGTAAGTGTTCGCCATTTTACCAATAAGGGTTGGTAAATCTTAGGTTTTACCGGTAAATCTTAGGATTTACCGTAGTTCGAGCTTCTACAGTAACATATCGATACCTCCTACGTAAGTTGTTGTATCCCACAAAAATGCGATTTAGCGTTTTTACTAAAAATGACCTTTATTATTAGTAATCTATGCATAAAAAAATTAAAACTCACGAAAACACAATTATTTCATGCAATTTCAAGACGTAAAGAGTTGTAACTTTTGGAAGGGAACGGACTACAACACTGTATAGTCCCTGACAACTGTTTACGCGGTGCGCGGGGCGGGAAAAATCGCGCGCTCGCGTGTTGTATGGGTTAGATAAAACAGACTACGCCGGAGAGAAGGCTAAAACGGTCCGTGTGTCAAGCGCTTTAAGTTTTCCGCACATGTTACGTTATTAGGACTTGATAATTGATTAGAATACGTTATAACTATGAAACGTACAGGTGTTATGACAAGGGGGTGTATATTGTGTGATTTAGTAAATCATACGTGTACACAATCTCAGACACCTGTCCAAAATATCAATGTGACAATTATTAAATCTGAACAATTTATTATTTACGAATCCAGTCTCAAAAATATCACAGATATGTTTATTTTTTCTTATTTTTACAGACAATAATTAGGATCACGTATTTTTTCAAAGTTACCAACCAAAAATGTTGTATAGATTACATACAACAGTATACGTTGTCAAGTAAACATTCAACAATATTGTAAGTTTTACATACAACATTTTACGTTGTTGAGGGAGCATAAGAAAATGTTGTATGTAATACATACAACATTTTACGTCGCAAAGCGTCCATTAAAAAATATTGTATGTAATACATAGAATATCTTACGTTGGAATAAAATAAAAATAAATGTGGTATGTAGTAAATTATAATGGTTGGAATCGGAAATTGATAGCCAAAATTTGTTTTATTTTTTGCTTAATGTTACGACATATTCATATATATTTAATTAAGTAATTTATGCAGCGCTCTCTCTTTACTGATTCACTGATAAAGAGCCTTAACCTTGATCGTTTAATTGATAGCTTGCTTACAAGCAATAAAATTTCAATGAATCGGAAATGATTGCAAATTTGATAGTTCGATAACACAACAGAAGAATAAACTGCTTATACGATACGTTAAATGTAGATGACGTTTCTGACGACGAGTTAAGGTTTTGGACTGAAGAACCAGAGCAAAGTTCAACGATTTGCTGAGTCAAATACTAAGCTTAATCTTACTTAATTACTTACTTAATCGGTCCTCAAATACTCCCAAAAATTACTTGGCTATCTACTTGTTCAAAATTCGATCAGGGGAGCCGGATAATAGAATTGCTTCATTTTTTAATATATCCGAGCGAACTATTTGAAGAGAAATACATAAAGTCAGGCAGTGTCTCATTACTGACTTTGTTCCATTGCACCTAGGCTTAGACCATATAGCCAGGGTCGAAGTGATAGCCCGCAACCGGGTTATGCCAAATGTTTTGTTTAGTAACGAGGAGTCACCAAAACCAATAGTTATATTCGATGGAACCTACATAGAAAAAAGTTCTGACTTTTTATTTCAACGCCGCAGTTATAGCCTTCATAAGTATAAAAACTTAATAAAACTATTTATGATCGTGTGCGCGGATGGATATATCTTGAATATAACGGGTCCGTACTCTGCACGGACAACCGATGCTGATATAATGAAAATGAGATTGCAAAACCATGATGGACCCATTGAAGACGGACCATTCCACTTTTTTTCCCATGAAGGAGACTCATTTATTTCGGACCGAGGCTTTATTCCTTTGATAGAAACATATGGCTATGTTGCTCACATGGCGCCAACCAAACGACCACAAGCCACGCAATTAAGCACCAAAGAAGCTAATAAATCACGACTCATCACAACGGTGCGATGGGTCGTGGAAACTATAAACGGGAGATTTAAGCGTGACCTCAAGATATTTAGAAATAGAGTATTTAACAAACATGTGCCGCATATACTTAGATATTTTAAAATTGCTGCAGCTTTAATTATTTATTTTCAAGATCCTTACGGACACAGTCCTTACACAGAAGATTTCATTGAAATAATTAATCGAAATATACAACGCCAGAATCAATTATCTGAGTATGTAGAGGAAAATAATTTAAACCGACAAAGAGTGTCGTTTCACAGGAGTGTTTGAAACAAACTGACTGAGAATGACCCGGATATTAAATATTTTCCATAATTAACCATTGAAAAGTTTATGAAATTCTCAATCGGCACCTATCACTTGAGGTTAGCACGGTCGTATTGGAGTGAGCATTTGAAAGCCGTGGGAGTATATAATATGGAAATATATAGACATCCAGCGGCAATAAAGGGCAGAAACAATAATACTTTAATCAGGTGCAGAATTAATTCGCGACACGTTACGACAGAAATATATATTATACTTATATTATGTTTGACGAGAATCTGAATTGAATAACGCAATAACGGAATATTACTGCATATGCTGTCATGGTAAAAGGACATTGGAAAGTTGCGCACACGTCATTAGTGTTGTATATTACTTAGGGTGGGCTAGACATCAAGATGACTTTGACCACCCAGCAATTGGTATGGATTTTGTTCCAAGAGATATTATAGAAATTCAATATCACTTTATATCGACATACCTATTAGTTTTATTTTTATTTGTTTCAATCCTGAAACCCAAGTGATAGATCATAATCATCATCATTTCAACCCATAGCTTTCTACTACTGAACATAGGCCTCCTCCACCGCCAATTGATAAATGCTACTAAATAATCGAAAATCTACCACGATTTCAATAAATCCTAAGTTGATTGTTGTATTAAAAGTTTAATTATATATCCAGCTGCATCTCCTGATCACCTAGATACATCATAACTACATCATAACTTCATAATATAATATTGTAAGTATGAGATACAACTAAAGATGAAACCAAGACTCCGCCGTATAATCTTGTAAGTATGATATATCACAGCTGGCACAGTCTGTGTTCCGCAGTTTAATGTTGTATGTATGCGATACAACAGTTGTCACAGTCTGGATTCCGTAGTAAAATGTTGTAAGCCACAATTCTCAGAAAATACGCAATTATTTCATATATTTGTTTCAACATAGTCAATAAAACCATATATTTTATTTAAAGAGCAAACTTCACAAAGCTACATAAATAAATGCAGTTTCTATGCCAATCTGAATGTTTAAAACGCTCTCCTGTAAAATTGCTGTTTTGGGGATACAACAACTTACGTTGGAGGTATCGATATATATGTCATAAGTATTTGGTACAGTCAGCCAAAAATGTGGTCTACCACCCTACGGTTGAGATTCGTTCGAACGTCATGAAACAATAAGGTCAATTTTCCCTGGCAATAAGTTTGTGTCAGTGACTATTGCTCTCTTTGTCATTTATGATATAACGTCATGCCAAGTGTCAAGTTTGAATTGTCATATGTAACAGATTGATAATAATACTTCATTGATGTAAATACCTACTTGACAGTAGAATTGGCAGCGAGACTTCCTTTTTCAGTAGTAATAAGTTTCTCTTCAAAAAGATCGACATGGTTTAAGTTGAGCAAAATGGATTATCACATTTAATGAGGTTTAACTAAGTCACCCAATGACGTCAAATGTCAGACATCTCAGATAACAGACAAAACGTCATAACATAACTGTGCATTGTGTTAAACTCTGTTAGAAAAGTCAACCTTAGCGATCGTTGCATCTCGCAGAAACTTTTTTCAAAATTGGTAGACCACTTTCTTGGCTGACTGTACAAGAAACCTAATCAGTATAGCACAATAACAGTTTCATAAATTGTTTTAGTTATTTTAGTGACACTTTAACTGATTGTCAAACCGTCTATGCTCTTTTGACTGCTTCAAAAAAGCTGAAGGTTCTACCTACTGCCGGTAACTGTTTAGTTAGTATGGGACTATGATAAATTTCGGATGAAGTGTAATTGTATGAATTGTGAAAAACTAGATTTTCAAAAACTTAACAAAATTTTAAAAGTCCAGACCAATGGCTCCAAATACTGAGTCCAGAGCTGAGCTTAAGGGGCAATATCAACAAGTGGCATTTTTTGCCTAATTTTGCTGGTTTTTTTAATTACTGGCTTTATCTTTTTCATGTTATAATCTAATTATTCAGAAACGTATTCTGTGCTTAAATTGACTTAGGCATTCAATTTGGCCCAGTAATTATTTTTATATTAGGCACACCGAAATTGAGGAAACACCAAAATTTATGTTAACACAGCAAAATTAGAAATGCTGTCACCAAATTTTAAACCTGACACCCAAATTAGAACATCCTCCATATTCCTCATCTTTAACGTTTTGGTCAAATGTGTACGTATACTTCCGTTACTAAAACAATCAGAACTCATTTCTTTCACATATTTGCAGTCTGCCAGCAAGCCGAGGCTTCCATTCAAGAATCTGTCTTCCTCAGCAACTCGATCATTTTTTTGAACAATGTGGCTAGCTGACTTCCACTTTAGTACGCTACACTTTAGAGTCATCTGGTCTTCTACCGGATTATCTCATCCCCAACTTTCTCACACAGTGAGATCTCGAGCGTAGACCTTTCCATAGCTCTCTGAGTGACATTTGATCGGTTGGCTAGCTTCACCATCAGGTTCCACGTCTTTGCTTCGGAAGTCATGACTAGTAGGAAGCATTGATTAAACACCTTGGTCTTAAGGCAAAGATGATGCGAAAACATGACCCCATTTCCCAAATGCTGTACTATCCTGGAGGTTTCACCTTTAAAGTTTTCTCTGCGTAATTGGAACTTTCCTGCGCGCTGGTGAAAAGTTTCGGGAGTATAACGTCACCCTGTCTTACACCCACAGCAACTGGATGGATCTTGTTGCTGAGGAAGCAACCCCACAAAACGCCATTCGACTTGGCAGCGCTTCAAAGACTCGTGAACAGCCCGGGTTTTGGTAACATTGCTTAGTAAAGGCTTTCTCGTAGTCAACAAAAGCCAGGGGTCGGTTTTACTTTTCGGACTCCTATATAACCTGCCAAACATGTGAGCATAAATGTGTCCAACTTATAGTATTAATCGGAATATCCAATTAAATAATGTAGCTGTATTCTTAAGTGAATGACTTCATGTATTTTTTGAGCATAAACGAATTTAAAACTTTACTGAATCCTTTACAAAAGCCTGCTGCGATGTCTGGAAGGAGTTTAATCTAGATGCACCACGATTCCAGACAACTCTCAAAAACAACTGATGCAGCCGTAAAGTCCGTTTGGGGTTGACAAGTGGGTAGGTCAATCTAGTTTTGAAGGCCTGCATAAATGCTTTTTCATGCCCCGTTTAAAAATACCGGGATTGTAGGAAGATGGAACTGCATGCGCTGGAGGACCATTTCACACCTAGAGAGCACGACAAAAGAACGATTCAATGGTCAATATTTACTGGGCCGTGAGTGGATGTTGACACAGAACCGCATGGGAAGTGAGTGGAAGGGTGAGGGTGTTATCAATTGGAACAACTCGTCTGAACATCTTCTCCACTTTGAAGCCGGTAGAGAACACTCATCCGGGCTATGTCTCTACGCAGTTGTAATCGCACCATAGTCATAGTTGCCTCTGGGTTATCAATGATGCGGATAGACGCTACTGCAAGCTGTCGAGAGTTTCAAGTACCTGGCTCGGCGGAACCGTCTAGAGATGAGAGCAATATTCCGCACACGAGCAAATTTGTGTCTTGTACAAAGACACAGCTACTCAGGCGTGAAGAATGATAATTAGATCTTACGGGATGCTGTTTTAATAATGCTAAGGACTGAATGGAGATAGTCCTGTTGGATAAGGTTCCTGTGAACATCCATGCTGAGGATGTTTAGACTATCCTTTACTGGTAGTGGGGTGCTCTGAAGAGTAGGACTGGCAAATAATGAGCTCCTCTGGTGTATTGACCTCCACAAGATTGCGTACACCCCATTCCGTCAAGATCAACAACAAGAGCATGCCACCTATCCTCGATATATATCTTTCGCTTTGCAATAAAGCGCTAGACAAAACGCTAATAGACTGTGCTCTACTCATGCCACACGTTTAGCACGGTCCACCTATGATTTTCTTGCACGTTTGCTAGGAAATCATAGGTGGACCGTTTCGGTCTGAAGCCGTACTATCGGTCGTGAATTAACAATTGGCTTTCTAGGTACCGGATGAGCTTTTACACTTGGTTCATAAGTGTGATTGGCATATAGTTTTTAGGAAGCGTTTGTTTCCTTTCTTGGGACAAGGCTAAAATCGGGTTTGGTAAGATCACTCGCGTCTGGTGGAGGCTTCGTTGTGTGCGAGGCATACAGGTTTCCTTAAATGTCTTTAATTTAAGCTAGTATTCGTACCGATGTGACGGGATTGCCCTTCGAGGTAGTCGGCTTTGTCTGGTGACTTTTTCTCAGTGCCTTCATGCAGACTTTTGACCAGCATTTCACTCAATCACCTCCTGTGTAAGTTTCAGAGGTCCAGTTTCAGAGTTTTCACCTCACCAAGCTCCATATCTCATTGTGGGGTGATGGGGGATATAGCAAAGCTTCCTCTGGTGTTCCCCTTCGGAGTAGCGTCTGCTCTAGGATCTCACCTGGTAGTTAAGACTTCTTATTGTAAGGTAAAGTGTCGTTCAAATCTTCTTATTCTAATTTTGGTGCAGTTATCAATTTTGGTGTAGCACCAAATACACCAAAATTGGCACACTTGAATTAGAATTTTGTTAAAAAAACTAATAATTATAAAATCTGTTTCACACATAGTAATAGCATTTTAACATTAGATACAAAAACTGATACTCTTCGTTAAACTATAAAGTCAACAGAAAGTAACCACTGAGAAATTATAAATCAAGGACACCAAAATTGCTAAATTGTTGTCCTGGTAAAAAAAAACGTCATATAAACTTGTTTTGCGGGAAGACGCAAAGGACTCGTACACTTCTACCGACACTGGTGGCGAGAGTGGTACTAAACCGAACGATTGATGGGGATGGTACCCTGTTTTGTTCCTTATGTAGTAACTGGCGAACTATTTCATTATACACACCAAAATTGTAAGTTTCTCTTGGACAAAACCTAACGACGTGGCATAATCGCAGTTATATAGTAATCTTGTTAATTGGGCCATTTTAGACACTCTTTGTATTGCATAATTCAAAAATAATATTGTTTTTCAAATACGTTAATTATAATCTTCAGCTCAAATAACACATATGTTTAGGTAGTCGGGTTGTGGACACGCCACCAAAATTAGAAAAGCTTAGTTAAATATTTTTTTAAACCAATTTGATAAATAGATAACTCAGTTATAATTTTGTCCTCATGAAGTAGCCACTGTGTATTATCACATGAAAAAAATCCAAAGTTCTATCTTTTGAAAAATGTATGATTCCCAGCACCGCCGTCTAAAAAATGTGTTTCGGATTTTCAGCCTTAAGTGTAAAGCAAAGTCGAGTTGTAAACCTAACTCGACTTTTAAACAAAGCTCTGACCGACAGTCGTTGCTGATTCTGAAGTCCAACAAACTGACTGACTAGACAATAAACTCGAGCACAACAAGTCCGTGGCTCAGCTGTGACGGTGGATCGGCAACTTTACTCTTTGTAAAGTAAAGCACGCTGGGTCGGGATGAAATGCGATGGGTGGCCACCCCGACTAAAATTTGGTCATATATTATTCGGGCACTTGATTTCAGTGATGAAAGTCAGATTCTAGATAACGGCTTTAAAAATTGATATACCTAACAACAGCCTAACAACGAAACAATGGAAATTTTTTTTTTATTAAAAGCTTTCATTTTAAACCTTTCAACAAATTAAATGTTAATTTAAGGGATAACATCATTCAATAAACGGCACAAAGGCTACAGTCTACAATGTTGAAATGACGTAAAAATGATTTTTTCCCTTGAATAACAAATAAAAACAGTAATTCAATGAAAAGCCACGTCATATTTTGCTTTTTTGCCAACGATTTAAACACACTCCAAACAAAATCTAAAACCATCGACATGTGTGTTCAAAATGTTTATCTTTACACAAGTAATGAAATTGTCTCAAAAAGTCAATACAGACTTTTCTTACCCAGATCGACTAAAAATTCAACATAAATATTTCAATATTTCACAAAGTTTTGACTTTACAACACCAATAAAACACAACTCGAAACTTTTCCGCTGATACGATCTAAATAAATTTCAAAAACATCCCCCAACTTGTTATCTGGATGCTCAAGAGTATCCGTTTGATAAATTATCGGGGGCGAGTCGGTCGGAACTTGCGCTAAGTGTGATTATACAAGGGCATAACAGTTAGAGATAAGCGACGTCTGATTCCACTCAATTGGCCAAGAGGCCTCATATCAATTAGGGAATGAGGGGGTCTCAATCGGATCAACATTGCCTTCAACTTATACGGTAAATGTCAACTTGAAGTTTGGGTCAGGTAGGTTAGATTATAAAAGATAAAGTTCAATTCATGGAGTAAGTAATTGATTTCAACATTAATATATTAAACTATAACAAGCTCTAATAATACCTAAAAAGTGAGCGTCGTGCCCTAGTGGTTAAAGACTCTGGCTCGAAACCCGATGGTCCCGAGATCAAATCTGGCTGGAACACACCTACTTTGTGTTATTTGTACAATTTGCGGCTAACTCTCCGGTGATGGAAAACACCGTTAAGAAACCCAAGCAAGCCGAAAAACGGCGGTAGGCTCGCCCCTTACGTTGGGTTCAAATTCCCTTGGCGAAATGTGGGCTTCTGAATGTTCCGTTCACCATGACGGCAACAATTAGTATGCCTCTGACTAACCCATTAGGGATATGGTAATATGATCGTGAGGGTATGTATGTATATTTAACTATAACGAGCTCTAATAATACCTTAAATGTAAGTGTTATGATATAATTTTGAACTTTTGTGGGAAAATCCTCATCGTTACCACACAGCCCAGTTGAACGATGAGCTTATTCCGAATCTTTCACGGTCCTCAACACCGCAGATAAGTTAGAAAACACTTATTGCACACAGAACAGATATTATCTTGCCATCTCCAAACGGCACACCCCCCGCGAGGGGGGAGAGGGGGACATAAGGCTGCACCATCCATTGGATTACTCAAGGTTTAAAGAAACTCACATGAAACCTGAGTCACTTACATTAGAACATGGTTTTAGTTGAATGACACTCAATTATAAATTTCGCTATCTGAACTCGTACTCGTCCACACTAACGCTGAAGAAAATAGGTCAAATTTAATTTATTATAAAAAAAACCTTTGATAATCAAAGTAATTTTTCATCAATGCATGTAATAGGCCAGACGACTGTAATTTTTTTTTGTTTATTATCGAAAGACGTTACACTTATGAACGCAATCCTAAAAGAATCACTGCTATAGTATTAATACTACCCGAGATATCACAATTTGAATTGCACATTTTTGGACTTGCCTAAAAACGCTCCATTCAAACGTGTCCTAAATTATGACGTCACACTAACGTAGTTATAAGGAGCGCGTGAGAAGTTTGTACGACAGCTATATTAAATATTGCGTTTATGAAAATGGTCTTTTAACAAAATTGCTTCCTAATAGTCTCTGTTTGAAAATGGTATTATTTTTTTACAAAATATGTATACTTTTGAAATGGACTTGCCCACCCAACTTTGAAGGCCTATTGTGGCTTCATACTGAATCAAATTATGATTGTGGTTTCACAAATCCATTTGATTTTAATGATTTTATTTGGTAAACATAAAATAACACGCAAAATGCATCATAGTCGTCTACCCTATTCAATTGTTTGCTATGCCCTTGCAGGGTTATGTACTGGATATAAAATTGTATAATTCATCTTAAAATTACTGTACATAAAAGTGTATAAATGTATATGAATACAATGTGCGTTCATTGAAACAATCACTTAATAAAAACTAGTCGAACGCATTTACTTCCATTTTTAAAGTGAGCCAGATATAATTGTAACCTCATTGTTAAAGCATGTTTTAAACGACATTGTTTCACGAGTATTTATGTTTTTGTAGATTGTCAACCATAACAGTTTAATTCAATAATAAATTTCAACCATAATATGGCTTTTGTAAAGTTAACAATGTTATGTGTGTATAGTTACCTACAGATTTCACATCGTGAATCCGAACAGAAAGGGTTTTTATTTTAATGCTCTTCCATCAAACTGAAACAGAATAATTATCTAGTAGAGTGTAATAACAATGTGAGACCATTGTTATTATTTTATGTTTGTTGTGTAGTAAGGGATAATTTGATATATATAAGTTTTCATTTTTCATACTCATTTAGAATTATTCTTAGTCGTTCCCTCACTGCTGAGGATCGTGACTCTTAATCAGGCCAGGCTCATTTAGAATAACTCCTGTATTATACATGCCGAGAGGTGCCCGTGGCGCAGTTGTGACAGTGATCGGTGACAGTCGCTTTTGTAATGCAACACACGCCGGGTCGGGAGTGGGATAGGTGACCATTCCGTCCGAAATTTAGTGATATAGGTATTTTTCCGGTTGACGTCTCTAGATGTCAGTCGTTAAGCCTAGTCAGAGGTCTTAGGGTGGCTTGATAACATCTGACATTATGGTTGCTAACTAACCAACAATCCGCATTGTGCCCGCGTGTTGTAATATGGCTCGTTCAACCTCATAGTTGAGGTGAGGCCTGTGCCCAGCAGTGGGACGTATATAGGCCGTTTATGTGATGCATGCCGCGGCAACTTTCCATTATAGCAACCATAAAGCAACACTGCTATTAGAATCACCTAAGAATGTTCTTACTGTAATCTATTTGGTGTGTGTTTTGTAAGTTGTCTTTAATAAATAAATACTCTGAAAGTAAGAAACATTTGACCTGAGAGTGAGGCTGAAAGTTACGCATTTCGCCCCTAGGTCTGTTATAGAATTTAAAAAAAAATGCAAGGGCAGTTAACAGCAACATATTGTTTAAAAAAATGCAAAAAGAAAAAAAAAACAATGTCACAACATTAGAATTACTTCAAAAAAGTTCCTACTAAAATATTTAATTCAAATCAGTTAAAAGTTTCTCCCGCCGAAATATCCTAACACAAACGCTTTTATTAATGTTTTATTTGGTGTTTAAACACACTTTCCTTTTATGCAAAATGAAAAGTAGAGTCGGCCATTTAAAATATCTATGGTGAAATGGGTCACTTTTAAACCCTTCGGTTATCAATCCACTACTTACTTATTGTAACTTTGTCAATGTAAGTTATATCTGTGTACAGATTTATCTTTAAACTAGAAGAAGTGCCAATACAGAAGCTTTGGTTAACAGTGAGTGATATAATGCCTTGTTGCCACAAACCAAAATTATTTTGTTTACCCACAAAGAATACCTTGTGAACTGGGTTGTTCCCTACTTACAACAAAACTAGTTTCACTTTTGTAATTAACAGAAATTAGTTCCCTCTCGACAAAAAATCCAACAGCAAAAACAGTTAAGCAGGCCATTTTTTTCTTGAAATTTTTAAAATAATTCTACAAACGGTGCATTGATATCATTTTCATACCTATTGCTCAGTTTCTTACCTTGTCTTAGTTTAGGCACTTGCAAAGTTTTTACCAGGCATGTGCAAGTATAGGTTCACTAATGATTGACCAAAAAACGTTTAACAAATGATCATTTGACAAACAACGTTTCACCAAATATTCATTTGGCAAACGAGACATTTGACAAAAGTATTCTTACAAAAACTCATTTAACAAATGATCATTTAGCAAACATTTCATTTGTTAAATGTTTCAACTAACAAAAAATCAATTGACCTATTTTTATTTCACCAAATAATACGTTTCACAAATGAAGCATTTGTCCAAATGTGATGATTCTAGATGACGCTTTTAAAGTTGTGCCTAGTATTTTTATCCAGTTATATACATTACTCGGAAATATATTCTCGGACGACAATAAGACAATTCCACTGGTATTTTGCCTTTGTTCCCACAAAGATAAAAGAACATTATGACATGATGTTCGTAATGCTGATGGAATATGGGGCAGAAAATAACATTGTCATCAAGCCAAAAGTATGCGTTTTAGATTTTGAGAAAGCCGCCATCTCAAGTTTGAGTTTGACACTTTGAAGAAACAATTTTGCATGGATGCAACTTTCATTTGGGGCAAATTATTTACAGGTAAGCTACAAGATTAGATAGAAAATGCGAAATATACAAAATGCTATTGTTAGAAATACCGATGGTCTGAATACCGATGTTAAAGTAACCAAATGGACGGTATCCCGAATGCCAAAATGACGAAATGCAATGCAGGCGAATCGTTTTTGGGTTTGAAAAAAAAAATAACCACGAAGTAACTTCTAACCTAATCTATCCGAGTCGGTTTTGCCCTGACTCTAGTACAGGGCAGACAAGTATCACGACCAGTCAGCGTTTACCCATTTTTTCTTGACATACCGTTTTTCTTCAAACCAATAAAACGACATGCCCGCTCACATTCTTCGGCAATTTGGGCTTCGGGATTTAAAAACTAATCATTTGTCAAATAAAACATTTGGTCAAACGTTTTTTGGCCAATCGTAGTTTTATCTGATGATACAGTTGTTAAGTGTACATTTTGTGAAACGTTTTTTTGTAAAATGAAAATTTAAGAGTTGATCATTTGGTCAAGTGAGTCATTTGTGAAATGATTAGTTGTAAAATGATCAATTGGCCAACCGTTTTTTTGCCAAACGTTGTTTGTCAAATGTAATTTTGCCAGATGTCTTTTGGTCAGATGGCAGGACCCCGCAAGTATAACCTTACGAAACCATTGTAAAATGCGTCGTAAATGCGTCAACTGTTTTAAGTGCCTCTATGTGAAGGTGTATGTGATCGCGTCAGTACACACTTACCAATATACCAATGTTTGTACTAAGCGTGTTCAGCTCTGTCTTGTTTGAGTGAAGCACTAGTAGTGCGAAGGAACGGGGAGAAACCTGTTAATCGAATTTTGGAGCGAATGTCTCATCATGTCATTTCTAATGCTGTCTGATACTCGTGTCCCCAGTACGCTATGCTCCATTGCCTTCTGCAAACTTTGAGACCTGGATATTGGTCACAGAACGAGCCTGAGTGTTGCATGTGAATTGTGAGGTGAGGATACTGATAAAAGCTTCATAATAGAAAGAAGCAGCATGCATGAGCATCGCAACAGATAAAAAACATACAGAACAAGAACTTAAGGAAAAAATAAAAATAAAACAAACAATAGAAAAACAAAGAATAATTTCCACCAGGCAGCAGTATCACGATGTTTAAAATTAAATGGACCCCACTCAGCTAATGCCTGGACCTGATAGGCCCAGACGCTGATTTTTAATGGGACCAACTGAGTGGACGCACGGATTCACAGCTACTTATAGTAACTATTAGGTCAACTTTTTGTTACTGGTTACACAAACTGTTACTAACAAACTGTTTTGTGTGCGTTTTGCAAGCTAACCGAAGCTAATATTTGACGCGCAAGAAATCTTTTTGTCTGACTGTACTACTCAAACAGAACGTTTGCTTAGGTTCTCCAAATAACACAATATGTATGAAAAGTGTAAAAATATTTACTTTACTTACTACATTATTGTGTACTTGGATAATATTATGTGGCTGAAGGCAAGTTGTTTTATCCAAACATGAGGTCCCCTAAGCACTAAGTTATCCAGGAATATTCTGTTTTATCGCTACATTTTGGTCTTCACCGGTAATCCCTGGTAACATCGACGTAATGTTGTGATTTTGGAAAGAGATTAATTTATAGACGGCTTATTTATTTTACGTAGGCTTAGATCAATCCAGATTATGTTGTTACATTTTCTTAAATCTATCCTATTTGAAAGGAAAAGATGTTAAAAATTGTAATAAAGTATATTATTTAGAATATCAAGCTAGAATTTTATAGAAAACTTAATATAAATCTTTGTAGAAAGTAATATTGTGACAATTTATGAAGTATTCTACCTGCCGCAGTATGCAGTAACTTAAGAAAAGTTTAATACCAAGACTTGGGCCAAAATGCTGAAATTTTCTCCCTAGGAACAGTTTTCCTAGGGACTAGAGTTAAAATACCTTTGTGGTCAATGTTCTCTTTCCAATTTAAATTGACGAGAGATTTTTTACGAGATGTTTTCAACAAATTTCTGTCTGTTTCTTGTATTAAGTTTAAACAACACTCACCTTGTTTATCTAATGCTACAACGAAACGTTTGTAGAAATCTATTGATTAGTCAAAACTAAAATATTTTAGCAATAGGTATGCCTAACGGTTCACCCTTGTTTGATCGAACAACGTTTCGTCGAAAATCAGTTGGTCGAATTTCAGTTGCAATAAAATCAGTTCGGAGAATTATTCATTTGACCGAATATTTAATTGGTATATTATCGAATTTCCAGATGCACTAATTTTACTTGAACGAATGTTTCATTACACTAATAATGGTTTAGTCGAAACATCGTATCAAATATTTAATTATTTATTTTTTCGTCACTGCCCTATACTATAGTTTGGGCGGAACCGACTCGGTTAGATTAGGTTAGAAGGTTTAAGGCCTTCGTGGTTATTTTTTTTTTTAAACCCAAAAAACGACTTGCCGCATTACATGCTGCTTGGCATGTTATACCATCTGAAAATTACATCAAATGAACATTCTACCTTTTGATCATTAGTGCAAACGTTGTTATAGCAAATAAACATTCGACGAACTGAAAATTCTATCAAATGATATTATACAAAGTGATGATTTTCTCAAACGTTGTTCGATTTAGTAATATTATATCAAACGTTGTTCGATCAAACAAGGGTAAACCATGCCTAACCTGTTGGAGTGTGATTCATGACTCATTGTAAAAAGATCAGAAAGTCAATTCCAAAAATTTGGTATAGCTAAACTTGCTAGGTTCTTAAAAAAAATCTATGAGAAAAGCTTACCAGTGCTATTTTATTCCTTTTGTTAAAAAAATTGGTTGTTTGTAAAGTAGGTTTACGATCGAGATGTTTACGTGATAACGTCTTATTGGTGATATAATAAGTTTTTGGGAAGTCAGGAAGAGTGAGAGAGACGGAAGATCGGTCCACTCACTCGAACGCTAGGCCTGCCTCCGCTCGTGAGGATTCCGCGTGACAAGTTTCACGGAATGACTGGCAGCGCTCGAGATGAGACGGGAGATCGGTCCGTCTCTCTCTCGTTATACCTGCGATCCCGCTCGTGAGGTTTTGGTGTGACACAAGTTTCTGAACATGTCACCCGACTAAAACGATTTTAAAAACGTTATCACGTCAAAAAAATAAGCTTTTAATTTGTATACAAACCAATAAATTAATAACCTATAACAAAAGCAGTTTAAGTGTATACTCACGCTTTATTTAACTTTGTCTCTGATGTAGATCGTGATGAGGTTACCGGGATAGTTCATTGCAAGTAGCAAGCTTCCTTTTGCCGACAGACCGGAAATAGAATACAGCGGTGTATTTCAAGGCGGATATCTTTATTATGTTCACTTCCATAAAAAGTTACATTATTTTCAAACCACCTGTCTATGAGACGACTCTTGTTTCTCGTTCTAAATGAGGTTGATATTGTTTCTAATAATACACACACAAAATATATGTATTCGATGGCTCCTAAGTATACTGAGTCATCTAACAAATTTCCATAATTCCTTAATCTTAATCTTTTTGTGATATTAACAACAATTAAATCACAATTTATCTACTGGCTTTAGAAAAAAAATCATATCTCTATTAATAACGAAGATAAAATGACGTACACGGGATCATCTACACAACTTGTTTATTTTGCGCATGGTATACTGAGTCTAGTTGTACTTAAACTAGAATACGCGGGGCGCGCACGCTGCCATTTTGGTGCAAGTTGATACCGGCTAAGGGTCAAAATATTTGTATTATTTTTTTAGATATGTTTTTCGCCCTTAACTATTTGACGGCGCATCGAGGAAATCGACTCGACGAAAATCGGAATTAATCGATCACTGTGATTTGTCTTTGAGGTCTACGATTTCTGAACGCAACAGAGCTGTCACTCTGACGTGACACCGAACACTGGAAGGGCGGCCATCTTTGAGTAAAACGGACATTCTAGTTTGAGCGGTTGAGTAGCGCGCACGCATCCACGTGTTCGGTGGACGTCCAAGTTGCAATCGGAAATCATCCAATCAGTCTCTAATGATTTGCAAATTATAATTGTGCTAAGTAATAGTAATATACAGTGTCAATCATTCCCCAGTCGTATTTCTACAAAACTACCTTCTCCTCGCCCGCTAACCTACGCCACTTATAATATCGACCTTTCAGTACAACACTATGGAAAAGCAGCATGATAAAGGCATAATGCCTTTATCAGAAGTGGGATGCGAAGGGCCAAACCAACCTGAGGAGATCAACCGTGACAATGAGCAACGATCCAAGGAAAGTCACGCGTCAGGGACCCATAATCTGCTAAGTGGAATGGAATCAATTTTTACCCGATTACTGGCGGCTACGCAAGCGACACCTGCTCAACACAGTACTACGCAGCTCATAAAATTCGATCCTGACGAGGCAGAAGCAGATATTGAAGGTTGGTGCAAGATTACCGAAATTATTGTAACTACCCGAAAGTTAAAAGGCTCTGATCTTCTCTTAGCTCTGATTCATTCTTTAAAAGGCCGTGCCGCCTCGTGCCTAACTAAGCTGCACTCACCGGACATAGAATGGCCTCAAGTTAAGCAAATACTTCTGGCTAAATTTGCGAGGCCTATGCTTGTGCAAGATTACTTCGATAATATAATGAGATTTCAAATCGGAGCTCAAGAGACCGCGTCAGAAGCGGCTTTGCGTTTGTGGAACCTTGTCGAGCGCATACCGAGAGTTGACATGCCCGAGGACGTTATTGTCGGTTTTGTCATATCGGTCCTATGTCAGAAAGATGCCCTAATTAGGAGAGAGTTAAACTCTTATACAATAACCACTCGAGCGCAATTGTGCCGTATTCTCGGGGGGATTTCTATAAAAAGGCGCCATGAAGACAGCGTTGCAGCTGACGTCACTGCGAAGAAAAGCCGTCTAGTACCCGAGACTAGATTTGGTGGATTTGGTGGATCTTGTCACTACTGTGGCAATCGTGGACACAAGATAGAAGATTGCCGCAAGCGTCGTGAAACCCTAGCGAAGCCTAAAGCCAGCGACCGACCTGAGAGGGAGAAAATCGTCACATGTTTCGCGTGCGGAAAATTAGGACATCTGAGCTCCAGCTGCCCTGAAAAAAGGACCGGAGGCGAGCAACTTTCGAAGGAGGTCCACGTGTGTGATCGCAAGTTAATGAGAGGTATACTATCGACTGCAACTGGTAAGACAATTTCATTTTTATTTGACAGCGGTTCGGCTTGCTCTTTGATTAAAAGTAATTTAACAGACCAAATTCCTGGCACTGTGCGCAATGATTCGGTGTGCTTGACTGGTATAGGGGGGGATAACATTGAATGCCGGACCCAAATTCTTAGCTCTGTTAAGATACAAGATATTTCCATTCCAATCCTGTTTCATGTTGTTTCTGATGATGTTATATCAGAATCTATTATCATTGGAAGAGAGATTTTGGACCAAGGCCTTCACATTGAGATCAATAGCGATATGTTAAAGTTCTCGCTGCGCAAAGATGTTAACATATGTGAAACTAATAATGCGTTCGATTTTAGCAACATCGATACTGATTTAGAAGGCGCTGAGAGAGAGGCGTTGCTGGACGTGCTGCGTAAGTACACAGACTACTTCATTGATGGCATTCCAACACGACGAGTTACAACGGGTGAGTTAAAAATAGATCTTATTGACCCACACAAGACGGTGCAACGGCGCCCGTATAGGCTCTCACCTGCGGAAAAGGCAATTGTTAGAGAAAAGGTTAAATCATTACTAGATGCGGGGGTTATCCGTGAGAGCTCATCTCCATTTGCGAGCCCTATTCTCCTCGTTAAAAAGAAGGACGGCTCAGATAGAATGTGCGTGGATTACAGGGAGTTGAACTCAAATACCCGACCTGAGCACTACCCCCTGCCTCGGATAGACGAGCAGGTAGATCGCCTGAATGGTGCTCATTTCTTCTCGTCACTAGATATGGCCTCAGGCTATCACCAAATTAATGTTGCACCTGATTCCGTTGAGCGGACAGCCTTTGTCACACCAGAAGGCCAATATGAATATCTAGCCATGCCTTTTGGATTGCGCAATTCAGCGTCTGTCTATCAACGCTGTATTAACAAAGCACTAAATTCCTTGAAAGACACTGTTACGCTGGCCTACATGGACGATGTGCTATGCTACTCAGAAAATGCTACTGAAGGTCTACAGCGCCTTGATACCGTATTAAAGGCTCTCGTTGACGCTGGTTTTTCTTTCAACATTCGTAAATGTAAATTTATGAAGAAGGAAGTTAGCTATTTAGGTTTTGTAATAAAAGCTGGTGAAGTGAGACCTAATCCCGGGAAAATTCAGGCTCTTATTGAGGCTCCGACACCAACCACTGCGACGCAAGTAAGGCAGTTTTTAGGGTTAGCATCGTATTTCCGGCGCTTTATTCCAAATTTTGCTAGTCTAGCAGGTCCCTTGTACCCACTAACTAAATTAAAAGGGCACATCACATGGACACCTAAACATGCGGAAGTGCACAAGCAGATTGTAAAAATTCTCACGTCAAAGCCCGTGCTGACGATCTTTGACCCGGATAAACCGATTGAATTGCACACCGATGCCAGCTCCGAGGGTTATGGTGCTATCTTGATCCAAAGGGAAAATGATTTACCACATGTGGTTGCTTACTTTAGCCGCCGCACCACGGAAGTTGAATCAAGATATCACTCGTATGAGTTGGAAACGCTAGCAGTAGTCCGGGCAGTTGAAAATTTTCGTCACTATTTATACGGTCAACACTTTACAGTCTACACCGACTGTAATTCCTTAACATCTTCCAAATCTAAAACAGATTTGTCCCCGCGTGTCCATCGATGGTGGGCATTCTTACAAGCGTACGATTTCGGGATCAAATACAAAGAGGGCCGTAGCATGGGACATGCCGATTACCTCTCGAGGAATCATTTTTCAGCCTCGACAAGTAGCCCCCATGATGGTGACTCGGCGTCACCATCAAACTCTTCAAAGCAGGTGAACTTTGTGGAACTTCACAATAACTGGCTGCAAGTTGAGCAGCAACGAGACCCTGAAATCCTTGCCCTTATACAACAGCACGAAAATAATGAACTCCCTGAGGCAGTAGCTCACACTTATGACGTTCGTGAGGGTGTTCTTTACCGCAAAGTCGAAAGAAACAAAGCAACTAGTTGGCTTCCTATTGTTCCCCAATCACTAATTTGGACACTAATTAATCATGTACATACGGAAATTAAACACCTAGGCCCTGAGAAAACCCTGGACAAAATTTACGAACAATACTGGTTCCCGGGGATGTGCAAGTATGTTCGTAAATTTGTTGACTCATGCATCATCTGCAAAGCATCTAAAGGCATCTCGGGAGCACAGCAAGTTAGATTGCACCCGATTCCAAAGGTTAGCACTCCATGGCACACCATCCATATAGATATTACGGGAAAATTGAGTGGTAAGAGCGACAGGAAGGAATACGCCTCTGTAATTATAGACGCTTTCACAAAATATGTACTTCTTGAGTATACGCAATCCTTAGACGCTGCTTCGGCAGTGAAAGCCCTAAAACGAGCCGTATCCCTTTTTGGCTCACCGAAAAGAATAATAGCAGACCAAGGTAGGTGCTATATAAGCGCAGAGTTTAAACAGTTTTGCAGTGAACATAATATCGAACTGCACTTAATCGCGACTGGTTCGTGCAGAGCTAACGGCCAAGTGGAAAGAGTGATGCGCACTCTTAAGGGCCTACTAACAATAATCGAAAACGACAGTAGTAAAGTTTGGCGAGATGAATTGGATGAGGTTCAGCTAGCCCTTAACAGTACTAAATCCAGAGTTACGGGATTTACACCCACTGAACTAATGTTCGGCATACGTGCGCAGTCACTAGGACTTTCACAAATCTCCCCGTGTTCAGAAGACCTTCCCCGGGCAGATTTAGGCACCATAAGAGGTCAAGCGTCTGATAATATCATTGAGGTAGCCAAGTCACAGGTAGAGAAGTTCAATAGGGGCAAAGCTGTAGTGCATCCGTTTGCGCAAGGTGATTACGTCTTCATCAAGGCCAGTGAACGCAATCAAACGAAGCTTACAAGAAAATTTAAGGGTCCTTTTATCATAGTTAGAGCTTTAGACAATGATCGGTATGAATTGAAAAACATCAATAAATCTAACCGTACCTACAAGTACTCACATGAACAGTTGCGCGCAGTTCCAAGGGGCTTTGAAGGTCTTGTAGACATAGCAACAACCCTAGTAAATGATGAGGAGGAGGCCGAAACGGCGGTCGTTGAAGATGAAGTTGGTTTGTCGGATTCATCCGATGGTGAGACAGTCTCAATCTCTAGCGACCACACGTTAACCGCTACTTCAGATACCCTCACTGCCTCCGAAAATGATTACTTCGTGGTCTCTCATCAGGCTGAAGTACATAGAAGTGAGTTCACCTTAGATGTCAATCTTAGTTATAAAGCGCTCAAGTTGTGGTCGTGACAATTAAGTGTGGGGTCAGCATATGCTAAGTACACCCCTTCTTTTGTGTAGTAGCTGGACAGGTGGGCCCAGTACGCCCCATCCACGTTACAATCCGATTGGTTGAAAGGGCCTCGTATGCCCGGGCCACATTTTACTGGCTGGATGAAAGGGCCTCGCACGCCCGGTCCACGCAGTGTTGAAGTCAGGATGAAAGGGCCGCGCACGCCCGGTCCACGCAGTGTTGTAGAAGACAGGATGAAAGGGCCGCGCACGCCCGGTCCACGCAGTGTTGTAGAAGACAGGATGAAAGGGCCGCGCACGCCCGGTCCACGCAGTGTTGTAGAAGACGGGATGAAGGGGCCCTGTATGCCCGATCCCAGTCGTATAGTGTTCAAAGGCAGCGGGATGAAGGGGCCTTGTATGCCCGATCCCAGTTGTAGTGTTAGAAGGCCACAGGATGAAGGGGCCCTGTATGCCCGATCCCAGCCGTTTATGTGTTGTGTGGTAACAGGATGAAGGGGCCTAGTACGCCCGGTCCTTGTGGTATCTCAGGCCCTCGCTCTTAAGCATATCGTCAGGAGCTATGACCGAGCGGTTTGTAATTCAGGTGTTTTCTGTTCCACAGGGCCGGACGAATAAGTACGAGGCACACACCCAGACGCACGAGGACGTGCGACAGTCAGGGTTGGCCGTGACGGCGCATCGAGGAAATCGACTCGACGAAAATCGGAATTAATCGATCACTGTGATTTGTCTTTGAGGTCTACGATTTCTGAACGCAACAGAGCTGTCACTCTGACGTGACACCGAACACTGGAAGGGCGGCCATCTTTGAGTAAAACGGACATTCTAGTTTGAGCGGTTGAGTAGCGCGCACGCATCCACGTGTTCGGTGGACGTCCAAGTTGCAATCGGAAATCATCCAATCAGTCTCTAATGATTTGCAAATTATAATTGTGCTAAGTAATAGTAATATACAGTGTCAATCATTCCCCAGTCGTATTTCTACAAAACTACCTTCTCCTCGCCCGCTAACCTACGCCACTTATAATATCGACCTTTCAGTACAACACTATGGAAAAGCAGCATGATAAAGGCATAATGCCTTTATATTTAAAACTGATTTTTGTGGTCATTGAGTAGTAAAGATATAATACGGTTGTGAAATTCCTACTAGTTTGTTAAAAGTTTTAATGATACACATGATTGTGATGCATTTTTTTCAATTGATAAGAAAGAAAAGTGCAATGGACACTATAAGTATTTTTTGGTTTGTTATAAGACCTTAGGGCCGGTTTCTGAATTGAGAATTTAAGTATGACTCAACTGTCAAAGTTTGTACTCAAGTAGTGCTTAACTTCAAATTCTCAATTCAGAAACAGGCCCTATGTCTTACTACAGAGGTCAAGGTTTATTAATTTAATGTTATGAAAAAAAAACTTTTTTTTGTGATTTTTTAATGTTTGAGATCTCATTTATTTTAATTGAAATGCTAATTACAAGAAAAAAATGTTTTTTTTCATAATTTACTAACTTTGTCTTTCGTATTCTACACGTAGGACTTTTATTATGTCTAGTATTGAAAAAAAATATGGAAATTCAAAATTTTTAATGATATTTCCAATTCCGTTTTGCGATGTTTTTAATTTGGAATTGAAACTGTAACTGAAAATATGTTTTAATTCATTTACCTGCTTTGTAAAATACCTGACTCAGTATTAAAATGGTTCACATTTTACTTTATAAGCCATGTATAGTGAGTCAACTGCTAATATTTGAACAAAAACAAACTATGGCAGTAATGTGGTATTACTAGAGGAAATAAAACTGTAATTAAAATCAATTTTACCAAGTAAATAAAGTAAAACTGACACAATTTGTAGATTAAATAATACGACGTATAAAAATATAAGTGGTAGATGATCCATTTTCAGCATATAAATAATCGACGTATACTAGTATATCTACATTATCTCATTAAATATTGAAATAATGTACTTTTTGATTTGGCACAGTTATAGAGTCTCAATATACATAATTAAATACGATTCGTTATTATTCCCGATCTTATTGTCGTTAAAATTATAACCATTCTTTTTTGTTGACGCTCTCCTGTAAAGTAATCAGATATACAGTTGACTTAGTATACTTAGGAGCCATCGGTATTAAGATTTTGGCTCTATCGCCAGATAGGAGCCACATATAAACTAGGAAGACGTGCTCTCCGAACGCATAAAATTTGAATGGTTTTATTTTTGTTTTGATTACATTGAACAAGAAGGGCTCCGGAACTAGGCACTAAATATGAGCTTAGATTAACATAAACGGCCTATATACGTCCCACTGCTGGGCACAGGCCTCACCTCAACTATGAGGTGGAACAAGCCATACTCCTACACGAAGGCTCAGTGCGGATTGTTGGAGGGGTGTAAGGTTAGTGAGCAAACCTTAATGTGTGATGTTATCAAGCCGCCTTGGGGCCTCTGACTAAGCTTAACGACTGACATCTGGCGACGTCAATCGGGAAAAATTGCTTAACGTGTCTTCCGAAGCACGGAGATGCCCGAAAAATACATCACCAAATTTCGGTCGGGGTGGTCACCCATCCCATTTCCAACCCGGCGTGTGTTGTTTTTGCGCGCCACGGGCATGATTAGATTATAAAGAAATAAATAAAAATGATTTTTTTTTGTTAAGTACTGGGTAAACAACTTAGCAAGTCTTCGTGATGTTGCAGCCGTTCAACAGAATTTTATGGCGTTTTAGATCTTGTCTTTACTGAATTATTGCCGCTCTTCAGAAATCGAAGCTTGTAAAGGTTTATTAATGTCCCCCTAGAGCAAAGACCAGAAATAATATCTCTAGGCAATACCACTGAATTTTGTAGCGGAAATGGCGGCCATTTTCAATCTATAACGGATTTTGGGCACGCATGCCCAAGCTGAGATGAGCAGATTACTAGTCGCTTGGGATGCCCAATTATAGTTTGAAAATGGCCAAGGGTATGTTGAGGAAGTAAAAAAATTGTTGGGTAGATATAGAGTATTATATAATTATGAAAGAGTAATTTTCTATTAAGGTTGATATTTCTGAAGCCACGAGTTTTAAACTGTATTTTTAGTCTTTATCCATACAGCATGACTCCGTTATTTACAAACCGAGCTTCTAATCTTTTAGAATTGTAAATTATTATGTGAGCAAAACATGAACGGAGAGTTTCTAAGATACAGACTCACTTCTGAGTGATAAGTTAAGTAATGGTTATCACTTACAGTAAAATGCGCTAACCTGAATGATTTAGTGCAGTGTTTATAAATAATTAATTTAATAATTATTCAAGATTACTCAAGTTTTATTTATGGAACGCGAATATTATTTTTTCGTATTCGCGTTCCAATGTTTTCTTCTTAACTAGTAGTTCCACGTAAATGGGTTCTGAACGAAAAGAAAACCCGTTTAAATAAAATAAGTTTTCAATCCGTTTTTCCTTACTCGTACTTTTCGTTCCGGGTCGCTCTCCTCTCTCCCATTCGTCACGGTCTAAGCCGGGCTTTTGGGCACTCGTCACCGATTGAAACAGGTCTTTTTCCTTTTCAACATTGCGATAGAAAGACCCTTTCCGTGACATAACCTTCGTTTCGAGAATTATTTACGTTTCGATATTTCGAGTGAGAAAAATTGTAATTCATTGCACGACTCCTAGTACTTAGCGGTAAGGCCAGATTTCCTTTTTTTCTCTCCTCTTCTCATTAACATAACATAATCGGCTTATATACGTCCCACTGCTGTGCACAGGCCTCACCTCAACTATGAGGTGGAATGAGCCAAACTCCAACACGCGGGCTCAGTGCGGATTGTTGGAGGGGTGTAAGGTTAGCGAGCAACCTTATGTCAGATGTTATCAAGCCGCCCTAGGGCCTCTGACTAAGCTTTTAGGAGGGACCAATTGCTTAACGTGCTTACCGAAGCACGGAGATGCCCAAAATGCACATCACTAAATTTTGGTCGAAGTGGTCAACATATCTTCTCTCAACAGCTCTTCTCATTAAAACATATTATTTACGAGTGTGGATGTACCTTAAGCATCAATTATGTGTGTGTATTTTGTATGAGCTGGCTCGGATATGGTACCAGCCGAGAGCAGTGATTTAATTATGAACTTTCACGTTGACGGTCCACGTGTAGCGAAAACTTTGTACACCTAATAGGGTATTTTAAATATACCTTGTATTTTAGCGATCGTATAAACTTCCCCTTTTCTCTGTTGTGGCCTAGAGAACTTTCACCAATAATAACGATCCGATGCATTATTCTACTACCACTACATAGAGCGGGTTAAGCTCACTCAAGTGTAAGCTGTTTTGTTCTATTTCTATATTCTTATCTATTTTTAATCTCCTTGCTACTTCAATTGTAACTCTTATTGTAGTAGTACTAGTATGAATACTGATGTTAACTGTTAAACATAATGATTTCTCATTAAATGTAAATCCCTTATTGGCTGCATGACCTGTCCATTATTAAAAACATGTTTATTAAAAGTAACGGATTTTGTTCAATTAGTTTGCAGGCAAACAAAATAGGTAGGTTAACACACATAAACGGCATATCTACGTCCCACCGCTGGGCACAAGCCTCACCTCAACTATGAGATGGAAAGAACCATACTCTAACCAGTGTAGTGTGTGACGCGTCTCTCCCAATCAGTTAGTATATAAGGTTTAGCGTAAGTAGTATTAGTTAGTAATAAACTATACTCCTGAGTACGAACAACGTCTATTATTGTGTTACTCCCGGTCCCCACATTACACCAGGCTCAGTGCGGATTGTATAAGGCTAGTGAGCAACCTTGATGTCAGATGTTATCAAGCCGCCCTAAGGCCTCTGACTTAACGATTGACACCTAGCGACGTCAACCGGGACCAACTGCTTGACGTACCTTCCGAAGCACGGAGATGCCCGAAAAATAAATCACTAAATTTCGGTCGGCGTGGTCACCCATCCCATTTCTGACCCGGCGTATGTTGCTTTACGACAACGATCGTCTTTGATCACTGTCACAACTGCGCCACGGGCACCTCTCGTCGTAACTAAGACAAGCATAGTGCAATCCTTTCGCACGATTAATTTTCCAAATTGAGGCCCGTTTGGTGCAATTGCGGCCTGCTCGCAGAATACGAGCGTGGCGTTAAGTCTACACAAAGCACTATCGCCAAAACTCGTCAAAAGCAGTCGTATCCACCCGTGACCCCCGAAATTGCCACAGGCACGCTTGTATCGACGCAAACGAGTTTCGGACCAAAAAATAAAATGACTACTCAGCACATACACGCTTTGATTTGTTTTGGGGTGTGTTGCATGTAGAGATATCCTGTTGATTTTATTTTACGGGGCAGGTGTGTATGTACACAGCAATATGAATAATCTTATTGAATCTCTATAGCTCTTGTGATTCAAATCTAAATCTCCTTGTCTCCAATGTGTTGCATTCTGGAGTATTCTCACCTGGCACCTAATACAAGGGATCTTTAAGGCGCGATACCAGGAAAACGGCTCTCGGGAAAACTAAAGTTTTATATAGAAAATATGAAGTGTGAGGCCCGAAAAAAATCGTCATAGTAGTCAAAGAGTTGCACAATCAGCTCAAATTCCAGTATATGGATCAACTTACTAGATTAATGTGAAAAAAAAACAGAATATCGCTAAAAACGTGCAAAACGCACTCCCGTATTTCAAAAGTTTAGGCATCATATAAACTAACAACTTACGTGTTTTAAATAACGTGTAAAGATCAGATATCAAAGAAGCATTGCCAATCAGTTGTATTTCATTGCTTTATTTCAGTTTTGTGCAAAAAATTCCCAAACATTCCGAATTTTTCGCTTGAAATCTCCATACAAATTACTATGGAGTGAGTGAAATTTCTTTGATAGCTGTCCGCGCACCGTCGCAGCTCACTCCCCCCCATGTCCCCAAGGTGAACGCACGTCGCTTTTGACAAAAATGACATTTATAATTACGCGGATAATTTACACGAAATAGGCGCACATAGGGTCTTTTGTTGAAAATAGTACAACTTTGTTTTTTTTCCTCCGTACTGTTGGTTCATATGCATTATGCATAATTTATCAAACGTTTGATTTTATAATGATTCACCTTGAAGGTAATATGGCAGATTTATGTTTAGTACACTTGATTAAAAGCTGTCTTTTGGGTTTGCCAATTTAGTACTAATTGCCCACAGACGTAAAAGAAAGACGGACGTAACTTCACAATAAAAAATGGGTAGCATGCAAGGTGCTACAATTTTGTTTGTTGTACACGGCCACTCTCAAAAACACACTAGGGGCTACTAACTACGCCATTTTAATCCGTGTGACAGCGCCAATGACACGTGCTAGTCACGCACACACCTAAACTGGCAGCTGATAATATGCCTCACTCATGATTAGACGAAGTGACGTCCGTCTTTCTTTCACGTCCGTGCTAGTTGCCTTTTCATTTTCCTCATTTTTTTGGTCAATTTTATTATTTGTAACTTACACTGAAAGTTTGTACCTATAGGTATTTGAAAAGCAATCTATCTTTTTACTTTTAGAATGTGTCAATCTCTGCAGATTGACACATTCTAAATTTTACCGATCATGGCAGCATGATCGGTAAATGCCAATACGGGATCTACCTAAAATTACTCAAGCAATACAAGGGAAAGAAGCAAGAACTCAAATTGCTTCGATTAATTCCAAAGCGAGTACAAGTAATGGAAATTATGTTGATTGTACGGTCAAGACTACTATGCTCCTTGATGAAGAAACCTAAATCAAGCTGTCTGAATGAATTGAAGTTTAATTTTATTTAAATAAAATGTTTTTACTCCAATAGTTTCTGTTTCCAAAATTTAAAATTTTGGAAACAGGCTATAAAATGAATGACGACATTGCAAGTTTTATCATCAGAGAGAGGGTGAAACCAGTTTTCATAGCCCTTTTTTACTGTCAAAAGGCATTAGGTACCTGGCAAAAAAATGGCATTCTTGCACGGTTTGCACCCGTTATCTGATAAGTTTTTTTTTATACTACGACTGTCGCAAACAAGCATGCGGGCTGCCTGATGGTGAGCAGCTACCGCAGCCCATGGACACGTGCAACACCAGGCAGGCATTACTCGTGTGTTGCCGACCCTGCAAGAACCTCTTCAAACCCCTCTTGAAGAACTCCATGCTATAGCTCATCGGTGAAACCTCGGCAGGGAGTTCGTTCCCCGATTTAAGTGTCCTGGGAAGGAAGCATCTCAGGAAGCATAAGTGTGTATTAATGAAACTCATCGACTACCAAGTCGATTTTTTTCGTGTCTCATATTTTGTATTTTCTGTATAAACCTGTAATAATCCTAAAAGCCAATTTTCCGGTACCCTTAACGATTAAAATTACTCAAAACTCTAAACAACACACCACGAATGTGTCTATAAACAGCACACGAAAAACGTGACATGGTAATCTTTGTTCTGAAATATTTAATGTTATAATTGAATAGGTGATAATTCCTAAAGAGTGGGAAGAGGAGGGGGAGTAAGTGGTGGGCAAAAGCTAGTGTCAGATAAAAATACCGCCACGTTTCTCTATGTAATTCCATCACATCAAAAAATTGAGTTCCACAAGTTTTTTGTCTCTAACTATTTTATTGAATTAATTTGAATAAACTATACAGATAAACTAACAAATTTCAAGAAAATTAAATTTTAATGATAGTGAAAACCGTTTGGTGACTTTCCCGGTGACTTTCTCTCATACTATAATCTAGGTAGGTAGTACGATGTAATCTTTTTTAGGTTCAGCGTAAAAAGCCTGGAATTTGCTAGTCTCTACAGGAGACTACAGGTATTCCAGGAGTTATTATCTAAAATATATTATCCAATATAAGTGCCTAAACTAGTATTGGTGGTGTTCTTCTGCATGTTTCTAGAATAAGCTCCGTTTACTGAAATGCATGCATTGACAGTGAGAAATATTTGTGCTGATGATTATAATATCGAACGGATAAACCAAGTCACAACTACATCTCAATGGAATCGTGAGTACCATTTATACCATTGGACAAACAACGGGGACACGAGTATAGTTGGCTGAGCGAACCGTCCAGAGAAGCACTTTAGTCCCCAAGTACAAGTCTGGCCTACCTATCTGGTGAATAAGGCGAATTATCAAATAATTGGAAAAACAGCTTGTTAGTAATTTTTATAAAATAAATTTTTGGTCTAGTTTACTTCGTTTGTCTAATATCCTGAAATATTTTGGGTGGCAAAATGATAATATCTTTGGTCAACGCATCAAATGATTATTGTACCGCGATTTATACACAGATTGCAAGGCCCAACCACTGTGTGACTAAAGCTGTCACGATCGCTTTCAAATTTGACAGATTTTCTCTCCGGCCGACCCCAGTAGCGAACCTTAACAATAACGTGCTTATTGATATAAAGATGTATTATTGTGATGCACATAACAAATGGCGTACGTGCAATGTTTCTTGATCATAATATTACTATTCAGAAATATATTTCAAAGGCTTACATCATACAGGAAAGAGGTGAAATCATCTCGTCGGATTCAGTAATGCCATTTAGGCCGAAATACGATTTGCAAATGGATGTTTCTGGTAGGGCCTCGCACTCGATGACAGTTCCAGTGATAGATTAGCAACTCGATCATTATATACCTGATACTAATGTCGCTTGATCACTCAGACATTTTAAAAGCAAAATGGTGTATATTACGAGATACCTTTTTGCGGGGTGCTCGTCTATCATTTCCATAACTGAAGTTGATATTTGACAGAGAACCATAATCTTAAAGCTTTTAGAAATAAAAACCAAAAAGAGGCACAAAACTACTAAAAATCATAGAACATACTAAAATGCAGCACTATGGGATACACTCATACAGCAGATGTAAGAAATTAGAAATACATATTTTTCCAACGTCATCTTGTAGACTACCAAGCTGTTTAACTGCTGCTGTTCGTCTGCGACACCTTAAACTCAGATTTCGTCTTATACCTAGAGACGTTCCTCCTCTTTCTGTTCCTTTTAACAAATACACCATTCAAAATGTTTCAAAAGCTATTGTCATACCGGTAGCTGGTTACCATTATCGCGCAAAGTAAAACATAACCTAAAATAATGCTTAAAATTCACGTAGTCATTTACCCACAAGCTGAAGTTGTTTCCACTTTTCCGGATGCAATCCTGTCATTGCCAAAAGCGAGCATTCTTCCCCTTTCACGGAACTGGAAATGTAGATTTAATTTTACAAAAAATAACGTTAAATTTTTGCAGAGCTGAAAGGTACACAGAGGACGCGTTTGAAAACGCTGTGAAGCGCATTGCTGCTACATAAGCGCCTTGTACTGTTTTTGTTGAAACTAGACAATGTCAACACGGACAGGATGTGTGTTTTGTTTTACGCATACTTTTTTACGTTTTTTATTGAACGGTTACAAGACTCACGCATCACCACACCTAATTCCATACGAGCTTAAGGGCATATCAATCAGATAGTAGAAGGTCTAAGAAAAGTAAAGATAAGAGTTAATTAATTAGATAGTTATCTGCCACACCAAGATCATGTTGAACCCAAACTAAGCTGAGCTTGCATCAAGAGCAACAGTCACTCATATAAATACCTAAGTATATTAAAAAAAATATCTTAAATATTCAATGTTCGTGTCACAGTTTTGTTGCCAAACTCCTCCAAAACGGCTTAACCGATTTTGATGTTTTTTTTTGTATGTTTGTTGAGTCTGAGAATAGGTCTATTTTTTATACCTTACTTTTTTTTACTCAAGTCCAAGCAGACAAAATCACGGGCAGCCACTAGTATTCAGATAGAAATAAAACGTCTAAGACACAAAAAAAATACAAACCATATATTATTTAGGATACACCCCGTAGTACTTCACTAAAATTTGCCGGTCACCCATTCCATTCCCGACCCGGGAATACCGTACGAAACTGATTTAAAAATGTATAAGTAAGTTCTTGTGAAACGTTACAGAATTGCTATACTTAAGCCTAACAGAAAATGGAACCTGACCTGATTCTAAAATAAACTTACCTCTCCTCAAGCGAGCAGAAAATGGAGTTTAAGCCAATAAAGATTAATTTTGAAACCGTGTCGCAGGACTTGCCTTCGGCGCCAGATATTATTAAGCTGCACATTATAATTAAGTCCAGCTTAATTCAATTCTGACATGATTTAAAAGACCCATTTATAAATGAGGTGGTTTTTACTTATTTTCCTTGTTTTTATTTTTCATACAAGACTCACAAATTGAATTCATATTTATTTCTACCTTTTGATTCTTTCTAAAAAACATATTATCAAAAGTTACAGCTACTATTATAATTTGGTTGGTGGGACCAAATTAAATAATGCAATATTTAAAAAGAAATTAACAAAATGTATGTAAGTGTAGTTTGTATTCAATTGAAGTGGATATGTTTAGTAAATGTGTTTGTTGTAATGTTACAAGATGTATGTGTCTGTGTGTGTAATGTTGGTTGTGTAATACTCGTACTAATAATACTCGTAATACTCGTACTAAACGCGAAGACTCGAAGCAGTCGATCAAATTCTGGCTAAATCAAATTCTGGCTGAGGCATCTCATCATAATTTTATTACAAATATTTTTTTTCGTGTAGTGATAAAGAGAAAGGCGTAAGATATAATTCACTGTAGGTTTAACAGTTATACCTACAGTGAATGGTTAATGAGAGGAACAAAGCTGGTTCCACTCCATATCCTAATCCCATCTAAGGGGTTATGAGCTTGCTTCACACAAACCGAAGTATGATTTATTGGGTGCTTAGCACCCTTCAGCGCCCTCGGAGGCATCGCGCCTACCCTGTGCTCGGCCAAGCGAACAAACTTACGCGCGTGTGACATCTATGTATAGAACAAAAACACCTTTACGACTATCCGAAAGATAATTTTATGCAAGAATGGATGGGCAGGAGACTAAATAATTAAAAAGCAACAATAGTTTTTTGAATGCATTTATTAAAGGGGTGCAAATATAATAATTGCCTGCTTGAAGTGCCCTCCGAAGATGATACAAAAACACGTCACTGAATGGAGTTTATTTATTTATTTTCACAGCACATTAACAGCTCATGTAAGTGAACGTTTTATGTTCTTATTGAGAATAAATGATCTATAAACCGATTTTTTTGGCACAGTTACAAGATACAAACCATTTAGAACATATAAATCAAAAAATATATAACTAATAACATATAAAATTGTACCTCAATTACGACCGCGCACATCATGCAAGTAAAGTTATACAAATTAGAAAAATGCCTAACTATTTGAGGGTACTCAATCGCAAAAACATGGTCAATTTATTTTTTTAACTTTTAGTTAACATTTAGAGGTTTTTAGTGAATAAATTAGGTAAGTATCAATATTCTGTTAAAGTTCCACAGTGGTTAGTTAAATAAGTTTATAAAATAAATCCTTTCAACATGACAATTTGAGTCGCATGGTTCGTCGTCAGACAAACTTTGAAATTGCCGACTCGAAAACTCCACGAAGCATTAAAATAAACGATACCAGTATTTTATTGTTCACAAATGCAAACACATATTCACTCGACATTGGCAAAATACCATCGCCTACAGAGGGTGACGCCATCTATTAAGAAACATCACTGGAATTTGGTCGGGGTGGGTCACCTATCCACTTACCTGACCCGGCAATGCTCTGGCCATTGAGCCTCTGTCACGTCAAGAAGCCTTTTCAAAAAAACAATATTAGATAGGAAACTCTCTTCATTATTAATTTTCTTGGCATAAAGCTCGCAGTCTAATTAACACACTTTAAGTTTATAGCTACTGGCAAGACACAAAGCCAGGCATTTTACGACACGTCTTCGTCTAGCGCTTTATTGAGAAACTAACTTAAGCGGTAACTATTGGAAAAGTTTTAAATTACCTTAGTTCATGCTCTTTTTTATAATGCGCTTTTATAGTTAATTTCAATATAAATAGCAAAATGAATGAACCTAAAGCAACTACGATACTATCTCGATACCTCCCACGTAAGTTGTTGTATCCCCAAAACTGCAATTTTACAGGAGAGCGTTTTAAACATTCAGATTGGCCTAGAAACTGCATTTATTAATGTAGCTTTGTGAAATTCGTTATATGAATAAAATATATGGTTTTATTGACTATGTTGAAACAAATATATGAAATAATTGCGTATTTTCTGAGAATTGTGGCTTACAATATTTTACTACGGAATCCAGACTGTGGCAACTGTTGTATCTCATACATACAACATTATACTGTGGAACACAGACTGTGCCAGCTGTGATATCTCATACTTACAAGATTATACGGTGGGGTCTTGGTTTCATCTTTAGTTGTATCTCATACTTACAACATTATTTTATGAAGTTTAAGAAAAAGTTCGCTGTTGTAAATGATTCTAGTCTCACTGTATGTCACATTAACAATACAATTTCAAGTGTATATTATTGATATTGAATAAATATTGTCAGTTAAGAAATAAAAGTGCAATTATTAATACCAAAGAAGAATGGTCACGTCCCATACAAAAAATCCCAGGCCCGACAGAAACGTAACATATCTTATTTTTTTTGGTATATTGTGTATTGTTAAAATACATATACTTTATATTCGAAATCAATGGCTAACACCAAAAAATATTGCTGTATGTTTTTATTCAGGCGATACACTAAAAAAATGCAAAACGCCTTGTTAATGACGAAAGATTAATGAAACTGCGATGGACTGTAAATAAAATATAATGAGATAATAAAGTAATTAAAACTAAAAACCAACCAATTATTCGTATCCACCAAAACAATAACAACTCAAATGTGACACATTCACTCTAACAAAAAAACATAAAGAGAAAACTAGACTAAACTACAAAAGAGTCCGCAACATACCGCCCCCTTGTGCATGAAATGCACAAAAATAGTAATTATTTAAGTAAAACAACTTTGCGAGTGGGGCGGCGTAGCGTTCCACCAGCCGTCTCCACGTCCACCACCCTAACTACCCCGTCTTTCCCAGGGAACAACGCAGTGATCCGTCCGCGAGGCCATGTTCCGCGTGGCAGAGTCTCGTCGACAATCAGCACAGGGTCACCAACTTTCATTTCTTGTACATTGTGTCCCGGGTGGCGTAGTTGCATAGTGGGTAAAATTTCACGCACCCACCGGTTCCAAAAATGATCCGCTAGTCGAATGGCCCTTTTAAAATGTACACGCCTACACAAGTCTCCATCGTCAAAGCTTCTTGGAAGAGTTTGGGTGGATGACGACCCTATAAGGAAGTGGAAGGGCGTTAATGTCTCTTCATCGTCTGGGTCTACGGACACGTGAGTCAAGGGGCGGGAGTTCGCAATGGCTTCAGCTTCAAGCAAGAATGTTTGCAACACTTCTTGTTTCGGAGCTCGCTCTTTCAAGGTTGCACTAAGAGCAACTTTGATTGTACGCACTAAGCGTTCCCAACATCCGCCGAAGGTTGGGGCCGCCGGGGGTATAAAGCGCCAATTAATACCCTTATTGGCAACGAAATTCTCAACATCATTGGATGGATGCGAGCAGCCGAAGATCGAGTACAGTGGCGTGCAAAAGGAGAGGCCTATGTTCAGCAGTGGACTACAACAGGCTGATGATGATGATGATGCCTCTTCTGGCGATAAAACGCCGTAAACTCATAATTGCTGAATCAGCAGTCAGGCTGTGAACGAGCTCTAGATGTACCGCTCTGGACGTTAAGCAAGTATAGACTGCGACGTAGCACTTCTCATGTCTTCGGCCAACGGTGGTTGCCACGGGTCCAAAATAATCGACGCCAGTAAAGGTGAAGGGGCGCCGATGATGTGCTAAACGATAGGGAGGTAGGTCTCCCATTATAGGGACAGTTGGCTTCGACTTGCGAATACGGCAGAATAGGCATGTCTTGGCTACGTTTCTGACTGTTGGTCTTAATCTGATGAGCCAATATTTTTGTCTTAGGTTATTTACCACTTGTTCGTTATTTCCATGGGCAGCCTTGCGATGATAATGTTCAACCAGTAGACGTACTAGAGGATGCTTGCCATCTAAAATAATTGGTGATAGCAGCTCATAATCTACGTCAGCAACACGCTTTATTCTTCCGGCCAATCTTAATAAGTTGTCCTCTCCCAGAACTGGTGACAGTTTAGTTAGACGACTAGTTTTGGGCAGCGGTTTTGCTAAAAGAACACACTTCATCTCTTCTTGAAAACATTCCAGTTGTGATCGTAGTAATATGTGCCTCTCTGCGGCTTTTAACGTTTCAGCTGACAAAGGCAGTAGGGAGGTGGTTGCAGTAGGAGAGGAATGGTGGTCGTCATGTATCCTACAATTTTGAGAGCGGTTCAAAAATGATTTAAAAATGGCGGCTGCCTGAATAACCCGTGCAGAAGCGCGAACTAAACGCAACCAAATGCTAAAACGACTAACATCGGCTACCACAGGTTGCGGTAAGGGTAGATGCGCGATGGTGAATCCCACCAAATCAGTAGGTTTACACTTAATTTCCTCCTGAATTGGTGAAACAAATTGAGTGGTTGGCTCTTTCGGCCAGTCATTTTGTTCATCAAGAAGAAACGGTGGACCCGTAAACCACCTGCTAGAAACATTCAAGTTTACACTATGCGCACGGCTTGCATCGTCAGCTACATTCAAGCCTGTTGGTACCCAACGCCAATCAGATACATTTGAGTTTTCCATGATTTCCCCGAGGCGATGGGCAACAAAGGGCTTGTAAGTACGAGCGTCACTACGTAACCACGCAAGAACATTTGTGGAGTCGGTCCAAAAAAATACGCGCACGGGTTTTTTACAGTGACTCTCTTTTATAGTCCTTGCGAGGCGAGAAGCTATTAGACAGGCTTGAAGCTCTAGACGTGGTATTGATACAGGTTTCAGAGGGGATACTCGGGCTTTACTCGCGATCAGACTGAGTTTGACAGGGCTATTATGATATACAAGTCGCCAATATGCGACGCAGGCGTACGCATGCTCGCTTGCATCTGCAAAAACGTGCAGTTCTCTATTTGAGGGTTCGAAACCAGAAGCTTTCGCGTACCAACGTGGTATTTTCAAATTTGTTATGTTGGTTAATTCACGAAACCATTCGAGCCAGTTTGCAGCTACAAGTGGCGGAAACTCAGTATCCCAACCAAGATTTGACCTCCAAGCCTGTTGAAATAAAATTCGTCCTTTGACTACTAATGGCCCCAACAGACCTAAAGGGTCGTAAACTCGCATGAGATCTGAAAGAATTTTTCGTTTGGTAAGCGGACTAGGTACAGCGCCTGACAAACCGGTACGAAATCCTAAATTGTCTGAAGTGGGGTTCCATGCTATTCCTAATGCTCTTATATTTTCTGGAGTATTGCTAAGGTCGATTTCCAGTGGTTGTTCAGCTCGCAACACCTCTGGAACTAGTTTCAACGCTGCTGGTTCATTGGAAATCCACCCTCGCATCTCAAAGCATGCAGCTTTATGGACCGTAATAATATCTACTGCTAACTGCGCTGCTTCTTCAACACTATCCAAAGAGTCAATGTAATCGTCCATATAGTGCTTAAATAAAATAGCATCTGCAGCTTTAGGATAGAAATCAGCGTGCTCTTGGGCATTCTTATTTTTCACAAATTGCGCAATAAAAGGGCTGCAGCATGCGCCAAATATAACAGCGGTCATCCTAAACTCTTTTAAAAGTTGTGTGCTGTTGGGTCTCCACAGATAACGGAGCGCATCCCTATCCTGCTCTCTTATCTGAACCTGTGGAAACATCTCTTTAATATCAGCCATTAAAGCCACGCGACTCTCTCGAAAATGGAATAATATCTTTAGCAGAGGTTGCAATAAGTCGGGACCCGAAAGCAATAAAGAGTTTAGGCTGACGCCCTGGCTCATGGCTGCAGCATCGTGAACTACTCGAAGTTTCCGCTTCTGAGGATGGTACACACCAAAATGAGGCAAATAAAAACGTAAATTATCAAAATGTTTGCCATTGACGTAATACGTCTCAGAAGCGCATTCTTCTGCGTAACCTTTTTTGATCATGTTAGTCATAAACTCGTCATAAGCCTTAGCAAGATTGCTGTCTTTAGCCATACGTCGTTCTAGGCTTTGAAAACGTGACATTGCCTGTGTATAGCTATTTGGAATGCGTGGCATATCATCACGCCACGGCAATGCTACTTCGAAGCGCCCAGTGGGCAAACGCCTTGAAGAAGCTTCTAAAATTTCAACAGCTCGTAGCTCTTGTTTACTATGTTGCGTTTCTTTTATGATAATACCTAATGAATCTATCTTGTATTGCTCTTTTATTAAATAATCTAATTTATCGTTCTGTAATGACTCTGATATTGTGCTGTGGTTTATAAAATCAATGAGTTGTGTTTTACTCGAAGTAGCGCCATATAATGTCCAACCTAGTGCTGTTAGGCATGCCACCGGCTCGTTTTTCTTACCTACACGTACTCTACGGTTAATCGAAAGATGCCAGTGCTCTGCCCCAATTAGAACAGTTGGAGTGGCGTTTTCATATGACAACATATCAGCTAAGTCGACTAGGTGTGGAAAATTACTAATTGTTTGACGTTGAATGGTTTGTGGGCGTAAAGACAAAGATTGAATAGCCCTAGCATTATTAATTAAAAATGTTTCCTCGGTGTACCTACCCTTTATATGAAAACTTACATAAGAGACTGTGGTAGTGCGTTCGAGACCGCCTATCCCGTTTACCGTTATTGTCTGCTCAGGCCCTCTTGCTCCAATGAGCGCAGCGACGCTGTCGTCTATTAACGTCGCAGTGCTCCCGTCGTCCAACAGCGCAAACGCATCGCACGATCCTGTAGGGCCAGACACAGTTATAGGGATAACTTTTAAGTAAACACGAGGACGAAGGGCTAATATGGTGTTTGGATTCTGAATGCCCGTTGAAGTAGTAGATAGGATGATTTCTTCCTCAATTTGTTCTAAAGTATTTTGTTTAGGTTGGGTTCTTTGTTCGTCATTTCCTGTACATTCATTATTTATAGACTGGGTATTAAGTGTGTTTATTGAAAAACCTGTCTGTGTTTGATGGAGCAATGGATGATGACGTAGAGCACACCCATCGATGCCACACGGATTAACTGGACAGTTGTTCCATTGATGTGAAGAGCGCCTTAGACATCGGTAACAGACTTTCGCTTCACGTAGCCACTGCCACCTTTTGTCGACAGACAGCGCCTTGAAATCTAAACAAAGCCTAATATTGTGTTTCTTTCTACAGTAGCAACATTCTATTTCTTTTCCAGAGGTTCCTTTAAATTCACTTTGTGAAACCGAGTGAACGTTTTCACGCCTCAACTGTCTATCTGAAGGAAAATGTTGTAACGGTTGTGCCAAAGTATAATCGGGGGACACTCCAAATCGAATATGCTGATCTAGTTCACTCCTCAAAAAATCAGAGAGTATTTCGAGCTTGGGTCGCTTCGTAATGTCCTGTTTCGCGAAATCGGTCCATCGGGTCCTCGTAGTTGGGTTTAATTTCCCCAGCACAGCGTGAAATAATTCGGGTGAAGAAATATATTCTACTTGTTTCAAAAGCTTTATAGTAGCAACAGAGTTACGTACCCGATTGGTGAGTATTCCTAGCTCTTTAAGATCGTTACCTAGCCGTGGTAGATTCCTGAGGTTGTTAACTTCTCTGTGCACAATAAGTTCGGGGCGTGCGAAGTTGTCCTCCAAAGCGCGCACTACCTCGTCCGGGTCCTCGGTCGACATCAACAGCGCCGCGACGGCGTCTCTCGCGGGCCCGCGTAGCGCATTTTGCAAACGAACTATATTTTCTAAAGAAGAAAAAACATTTTTAGTCATATCATAAGTACGTTTAAAATGTAACCACTCTAGTATGTTTCCAGAGAAAGGTGACAGTTCTATCTTTTTCGAACCGTAAGAGGTAGTAGCAAGAGCTTTTGCTGCTGCTGCTGTATCCGCAACGGCTTGTATGATAGTCAGATTTTGGTTAAGGTCTGCGGAAACGAGTGGCGGCATGTCGCCAACCACCTCAGACACTTTTGGTATGTTTGAAGTTATTGTTTGGATGTTTTCGTTAAGGTCCGCAGAAACGAGCGGTGGCACGTCGCCGACCGCCTCGGACACTTCTGTGGCGTTGGAATATCTTGGCTGGCAATTTAAATGGGCAGTAAGGGGTGCAGATGCTTGTGTGGCTGCTGGCGGTAATGCTAAATGGCTTGGCGAGTGTTGTTCTAATTCGCCTGCTGAATTGCCAGTTATAAACTGGTCGCAATGACACTCTACCCACTTATTTGTTCTTTCGCTCACCCTAGAAGAACTTCGGTGGCTTGCTCGGCTACCTGCACGACTACCACCGGCGACAGCGTCGATAGCTGCGAGTTCAGCCTGTAGTTCACACTCCTCTACCTGCTCCTGTAGTTTTGCGAGTTCTCGAGCACGTTTGCGCTCATGGTCGGCAATGAGTCGGTCTCTCTCCTCCGTGAGCGCGCGCAGCGAACGGACGTGTGCACAATCTAGATAATACTACTTTTAAATTTATATAAATCAGTGCAAGTGAAATTGAAATCTACCGTGTACGTAATTAGACTCGTTCTTGTTATTCGGACAAAGCAGTAGTAGTGCGAAACAACTGCCATCGATCTCGTTCACACTCGCGCGATGAGTTCACTGCAAATAACTCCGCCTAGTACTCCATTGGCAAGCGGAAGCGGGAATATGGGTGGTTCAGTGCCTGATTTATCTACTCCTGACGGTGATGACTTCATAAATGTAAAAAACCGAAAGCGGAAGGAACGCGGCCATGAGCTGGATTATAAACAAGACCTAATGAGTTTTCGAGTAGAAATAATGAACTTTTTTGCGCAATTTGGTAAGACGCAAAATGAACACCTAACTAAAATAAGCCTCGAAATGTCAGAAATAAAAGAAGAAATCAAAGCTTTAAACTCAGTAACTGAAAGCTAGACACAAAGGCTTAACAACGTAAGCGATGAAATAAAAGAAATTAAAAGCGAAAGTACCAAAACCCAAGAAAAAGTAACACTCCTGGAAAATGACATTACCAAAATAAAAGAAAACCAAAACGCCGAGCACAAAACTTCAAAATCGCTTGTCTCATGTAATGAAGACCTTATCTTAGAACTTCAAGACCGTAGTGAACGATCAAAAAATATAATAATTGTGGGTATCTCAGAAAAAAATGATAAAGATGTTGTCGTAAGAAAAGCATATGATGATGAGATGGTAACAAAAACTGTAGAATTATTGTATGAGAACTGTCCTAAACCACAAAAAATTATGAGATTGGGCAAGTACAACCCTGATAAAAGCCGCTCATTAAAAGTATGTTTTGAAAATGCTGATATAGCCAAGAATTTGTTACGAAGCAAATCTAAATTACCAGAGACTATCAAGCTATACTCTGATCAAACTCCATCGCAGAAAACCTACTTTCAATCACTTAGGGACGAGCTTAAGCGGCGTGAAGATAGTGGAGAAAAAAACCTCGTAATCAAATATGTAAAAGGCACGCCTAAAATACTTGAAAAACAAGCTCAACAAAAAAACTAGATGAGGCGCAGCAAAGTGGTGAAGCAAATATTCTTAACGATTTCGACAAATCTAGCAACATAAAGTACTTCGTTGTCAACAAATACCAAGATCTTACTGTGAATCCCTCGGCATTGAGATTTTTTTATGCCAATGTCCGTAGTATAAGATCGCCAGGAAAATTTGATGAAGTTAAATGCATCCTTAAGGCTATGTCAACAACATTACACATAATTATTCTAGTGGAAACTTGGATAACATCCGATAGCGATGCTCAACTTTACAATCTCCCAGATTACAATCACGCGTACAACTTTAGACCGGACAGCAGAGGGGGTGGAGTCTCCATTTACATAAAAAAAACGATTAAATACGAAGTGACAGAAAGTTTGGTTGAAAATGGAAACCACTTTTTATGGCTAAAAATAGATAAGCTAGCTCTCAATATTGCCGCCATTTATAAGGCGCCTGATACTAATATAGGCAATTTCCTGGAAACATATAACGAACAACTTGAAAAGAGGAAAAGGTCCATCATCTTTGGGGATTTCAATACAGACTTATTGAGCAAGAAATGTATCAATACCAAGAAATATTTGGGAGTAATCAGGGAATCCGGATACAAAATTTTAAATAGAATCGCCAAAAAGTATAGTACCCGGGAAACTTCCAATACAAGCACAATCTTAGACCATGTATGTACAAATATAAATAACCAAACGTTTAGCTTATCGGTCATAGATTCGTCTCTTTCTGATCATAAACAGATATTTACCGAAATTTCAAAATTGAAAGTAGAAGCAAACAAGCACCATAAATACGAAGCCCTGAACTATGAAGGACTTTATGAAACAGCTAAAGCAACAGAATACAGGAATGATGGAAATGACTACAAAAACCTTGAACAACAAATTATGCAAATGATTAATCGAAACAAAATGACTAAAACGAAAGTTAATAATACACCACGCAACGATTGGATCAACAAAGATATACTAGATGCAATAAATAGACGCAACTCAATGTGGCGAAAGCTAAAAGAAGGTAGTGGCGACATAAATAGTTTCGGTAGTCCCTTTCTTCTCCGAATATCGTACGTCCGAAAATCAAAATCCCGAACGCGTTTTCTATAATCATCACTATCCATAATGGTCTCGTATACGAAACTTTGTTTCACCTAATAGTCCATAACTATAATGGTTTTGTGTCATAAAATTGAGTGCTATAATAATTATACGTCCTAATTTTACTAGCTATAAAATCACTTGGTCTAAGAGTGATTTGTCATAATGAATGTTTGTCCGAATGGTGGTTTATAATAACAATGTAAGTCCGAATCCGAGGGTTAGTTTTTTTTTTTTTCAAACCCTAAAATAAAATGCATGCTTACCTGCATGCTTACCTGCATGCTGCATGCTTACCTGCATGCTGCATGCTTGCCTGCATGCTGTATGCTTGCCTGCATGCTGCATGCTTTCCTGCATGTTGCATGCTTGTTTACATGGTGAATGCCGAGGGCGGATCCGACATGGCCGTGATAGGTTCGAAGGTTAAGGCGTGAGCGCAGCTCACGCCTTAACCTTCGAGGGTTAGTTATTTTTTTTTTCAAACCCTAAAATAAAATGCATGCTGCATCCCTGCATGCTACATGCTTGCTTGTATGCTGCATGCTTGCCTGCATGCATGCTGCATGCTTGCTTGCATGCTGCATGCTTGCCTGCATGCTGTATGCTTGCCTGCATGCAGCCTGCTTTCCTGCATGTTGCATGCTTGTTTACATGCTGAATGCCGAGGGCGGATCCGACATGGCCGTGATAGGTTAGAAGGTTAAGGCGTGAGCGCAGCTCACGCTTTAACCTTCGAGGGTTTTTTTTTTAAACCCTAAAATAAAATGCATGCTGCATCCCTGCATGCTGCATGCTTGCATGCATGCTGCTTGCTTGCATGCAATTTTTATACCAAAAAATATTCAGGAGCGTTATTAACATTCATGCAATTTCAATTTTAGTGCTCGATATATTATGAGAAGAGACGTTAGGACAAAACACTATTATGAGAAAGGACAAAACACTATTATGAGAAAAGCAGTTAGGTTTCACAAATATTATAGATTGTGATAGTTATGGCAAAGAATTTTAGGACATATAACGTTTCGGAATTATGATTTTAGGGCAAGTGATATTATGAGACAGTAAATTAGGGCTACCTATCATTCGGTCAAATGATAATTATATCAGAAAACATTATGATACGTTAAATTATGGACAAAAATTTTATGAGACACAATAGAGAACCATAGTTTCAAGAATCTGCAGAAGAATGTTAACGTTTTAATCAAATCTTGCAAAAAAAAATATTACTTTGACCTATTTGCAAAATGCTTCAACAATTCAAAAAAAATGTGGGAGCTATTGAACACCTTAGCCAGGAATAAAGTTCGGGAGAATCCAGATGTACCTAAACTAGTAATGGGAGCAGACACTATAACAAAAGGTAACGAAGTGTGTGAAACGTTTAACCAGTTCTTCTCGACTATTGGTAGCAATTTGGCAAACAAGATACCGACTAAACATCATACAAGTACGGACAACATTTTGATGTATGACAATTATTACGAGCATAAAACAACGCTATCACAACTACGCCCATGCAATGAGGAGGAAGTGTCAAAGATTATTGATAACCTTGACAGTAGTTCAAGTACTGGAATTGATGGTATGAGTACAAAAGCGATAAAATGCATAAAACCTATTATTCTCGGAACTTTAACTCGCTGCATTAATGAGTGCTTATCAAAGGGATGCTTTCCTGACTCCCTGAAAGTAGCTAAAGTGACTCCTATTCACAAAGCTGGCATTAAAACGGATCCCAACAATTATAGACCTATTTCGGTGCTCCCTGTTATGTCGAAGGTTTTCGAGCGAGTCATTTATGTTCGCCTATTTGATTATCTTACCAAAAAAAACTTTTTTAGTGACCACCAATATGGATTTCGACCAAAATCAAACACCTTATCGGCAACTGTTGATATTGTTAGCAAAATTAAAACAAGCATAGATAAAAAGCTCCTAGCATTGGGAATTTTTATTGATTTAAAAAAGGCATTTGACACGATAAGTCACACAAAATTGATCCAAAAACTTGAGAACGTTCGTATTTCTGACACTGCATTAAAGATACTACAGTCATATCTTAAAAACAGGTTGCAGGTAGTTAAAATAGGCCAATTTAAGAGCAATCCCCATGAAATAACATTCGGCATACCACAAGGCTCGATTCTGGGACCATTGTTTTTTCTCATTTACGTCAACAACTTGGGTAACATAGGACTGACTGGACACTTAACTCTGTACGCAGATGATACATGCCTTTTTTATTTTGGTCATTGTATTCACGACATTATTTCTGAAGCCCAGCGAGATCTTCATGTAGTTGATGCATGGTTTCTTGATAACTTGCTGTCCATAAACGTAGCAAAAACATCATACATATTATTCAAAGCAAACAATAAAAAAGTGCCAGTACATGTCCCGCTAACCATTCATGATACACAACTTAGCCATTCAGATAAAGAAAAGTATCTGGGCTTGTGGCTTGATGACAAACTAACGTGGAAGGCACATATTCAGCACGTAGAAAATAAACTTATCCCAGTCCTAGCATCACTTAGAAAGGTGGCTCATTGTATACCACCAAAAATTCGTATCGTCCTGTATAACGCATTAGTAAAGTCTAATTTGCAGTACTTGATTGAATTATGGGGAGCAGCTTCGAAGACTGCTTTAAGTGGCTTGCAAATCTTGCAGAACAAAATATTGAAGGTATTATTTCACCTTAACTATCTAACTAGAACAAAAGTGCTTTATAACAAAACAAAATTATTCAATATTGATAAACTTTATAAATATAATACATACATCCTTATTAAAAAAATTATATCTAAATCTATACACACGAATATCACCATCCCACAAAGACAATATAAACATAATTTGCGAAATAAAGACAAACTTGTGGTGCCTGTACCAAGAACAGTTAATTACGGTAAAAAGAATTTAACCTACGAAGGCGTCAACTTGTATAATAAACTACCAGCCGAGGTCAAAAATACCGACAGCTTAAGAATCTTTAAAAAAAAAATTAGGGTTCTGTTACTAAAGGAGCAATAAAACTCTTGAAGTAGTTGTTGGAAGAAATAAATATCTCATGAAATATGTAATTTTATTATTATTATCCACATTAAAAAAAAAAAAATTGAACACACTAAACCTAAATGTATTGCTTTCAAGTCATCAAAATTCAAACAAAATTTTTCCTTTTTTTCTTTACAAAAGATCAGCTATGACTTAAGAAACATAAAAATAAAATAAAAAAGTAAAACACTAACACGGTACGTATATGTATAAATGCAATCCCTAAACCATTATACGCCACAGTGCACTTAATATAATAAAAAAGAATAATACATGTAATAATGTAATAAGAATGTTTGTTTGCGTAGTCGATTCCATACTTGCTTAGTTCGCCGTGCAGGCAGAATCGTTCGAGTACGGCAATCTGTTTTGTTTACCGCGTTGACCCGCGGCCGAGCCGCTTCGTTCTTAGCATAGGTATGTCGGTAGTACTACAAAATGTAAACAGATACTAACGAGATACTGATGTTGTTTTGTTTCTTGGGTTGATTTGTTGTTTTGGTGGTTTTGTGCAATCAAATAATATCAGGAAAGCATAGTGTGTGTAATGTGTAGAACTTTGAACTAGTGTAAGTGTAAATTATAAGTCAAATCAGCTGCGCTGCGCCAAACATTTTAATTGTAAGTAGAAATAATCTCATTCTAAGCGAACTCTGTATTTAATATTAAGTTCTTATGAGAATAAATATCTTTAAACCTAAGCTTACGATCGCGCTCGGACTCTTGTTGGGCGAGTTTACGATCGCACTCGCACTCTTGTTGTGCGAGCTCCTGTTCCCGTTGTAAACGACGGCGAAGGGCAAGCGCTTCCGCGGCTGCTTTTTGTGCTCTAATGGTAGAAGAAGAGTGAGTGGAACGAGAAAGAGCGGTATGTCCGCTAGCTCTGCTGCTGCCGCCTTGAGAACGACGCGGGTTGAGTGCAGGGTCATCAATTCCTGATTGTTGAACTGGCTCTGAACTAGGCGCAGGGCAATGAGACATGACTTTAGTTTTACTACGAGTGATCATGAAAGATAAATATGAATACAATGGTTACGAGAATATGTATTGAATAGGTAAACAAAGTAAAATGACAGTTATGAAAATGAAGCAATGAAAGGAAAATGTGCACTGGAAATGATGGTAGAAGGACCAAATGTTAATGACGAAAGATTAATGAAACTGCGATGGACTGTAAATAAAATATAATGAGATAATAAAGTAATTAAAACTAAAAACCAACCAATTATTCGTATCCACCAAAACAATAACAACTCAAATGTGACACATTCACTCTAACAAAAAAACATAAAGAGATAACTAGACTAAACTACAAAAGAGTCCGCAACACGCCTATTATCTATAAAATTCGTATAACTATGTAATTAAATGACGAAACAATAGCTATGGTATGTATCTAGGTGATGGAGATGCAGTTGGATATACAGTGTGTTTGGTCATGGACTAGCGATAATTTAGGAGCGTCAAATGTACCTAATATTATCGACAAAAACACTCATTAGGGTGGTCAACCCCCCCTCTTTTTGGAATAGCGGCCATTTTAGTTTTTTTTTTTTTTTAGTTTCGTCTTTCTTGAAAATGTCGATTTCTCTACACACAAAGGTACTACAGACAATTAAAAAAATGTGTTAGTAAGGTAACAATACCGTCTTTTAAGTAAAAGATATCTACGTTTAAAATTTGAACTACAAAACGTGTAAAAAAAATGTTTATTGCTGTTTATAGGCAAAAAAATTACTGTTTTTTTCAATTATTCTACTATACCTCAAAAACTAGCACATTAACGTAAGAATTTTTTGTAATATTCCAACAAACAAGGATATTATCTAAAAGATGACATCAAAATCATTTCTCTAAGTTGCTAAACATGAAAATTATGGTCTATTGAACATGACCCTTACGCGAGTTTCCTTTGTTGTTACGTCTTTACCTGCTCCTATGAATGAATAGAGTCGGGTCGGGTGTGTGAATAGGTAAGAGAACATTTGGTGTTGTTGTTATGGCATGAGTGAGCGCGACAAAAGATCATTCCTGTTTGTGAGGGTGACGTCATTCAAAGCTGGCTTCTATCACAAAAAAAAACTAATATGTAACCATAGAGTTTGAATATACGGAACTCAGTTGTCCCTCGCTCTGCGTTGCGATAGCACTTTGAGATCCTTTACGACAGTTTGTGTACGCATTGAGTTATTAGTTCGTGTTTGTGATTATTATGGCTAACAGGAACTATTCGTCTCGTCACATAGCCGACATACATTTTGTGTATGGTTTATGTAACGGAAGTGCAGCTGCCGCCGTACGAATGTATCAACAGAGATTTCCAAACCGGCCTACACCCAGTCGGCAAACTTTTGTTGACGTTCATTTAAGACTGGCTGAATATGGCATTCGAAGGCCGACAAATGAACGCTCGAGTATCGTGTCGGTGCCAGATGAGGAACAAGTTCTTCGACTGATTTATGAAAATCCCGGTCTCAGTGTAAGGCGCATAGCATTGATGGTCAATATTTCTAAATGGACTGTGTGGAGAATATTGAAACGTGAAGGCCTGCATCCTTACCATTTTCGACGTGTGCAAGACGTTCGAGAGCCAGATTACACTGTGAGAGCCACTTTTTGCTCGTGGCTTAGCGGCCGTTTACGACGGAATCCGATGTTCTACAAAACAATTATGTGGAGTACGAGTTTATTTATATAAATAAACTCGTAATACAACGATCAACTTAAGATTCATTGAAATCGTTGTAGGTTTTCGATTATTTAGTAGCATCTATCAATTGGCGGTGGAGGAGGCCTATGTTCAGTAGTCGATATCTATGGGTTGAAATGATGATGATTATGATTTAGCACTTAGGTTTCAGGATTGAAACAAATAAAAATAAAAGTAATAGGTATGTCGATATAAAGTTATATTGAATTTCTATAATATCTCTTGAAACAAAATTGTTTCTGCAGCCTATTGCCGCTGGATGTCTATATATTTCCATATTATATACACCCGCGGCTTTTAAATTCTCACTGCAATACGACCGTGCTAACCTCACGCGATAGGTGCCGATTGAGAATTTAATTAACTCTTTAATTGTTAATAGTGGAAAATGTTAAATATCCGGATCATTTCCAGTCAGTTTGTTTTAAACACTCCTGTGAAACGACACTCTTTGTCGGTTTAAATTATTTTCCTCCACATACTCAGATAATTGATTGGGGCGTTGTATATTTTGATTACTTATTTCAATGAAATCTTCTGTGTATGTGATGTCTCCGTAAGGATCTTCAAAATAAATAATTAAAGCTGCAGCAATTTCGAAATATTCTATTAGGTATAAGCGGCACATATTTGTTAAATACCTGTTTCTAAATATCTTGAAGTCGCGCTTGAATCTCACGTTTATAGTTTCCACGACCCATCGCACCATTGTGATGAGTGATTTATTAGCTTCTTCGGTGCTTAATTGCGTGTCTTGTGGTCGTTTGGTAGGCGGCATGTGAGCAATATAGCCATATGTTTCTATTAAAGGAATAAAGCCTCGGTCCAAAATAAATGAGTCTCCTACATGGGAAAAAAGTGGAACGGTCCGTCTTTAATGGGTCCATCATGGTTTTGCAATCTCATTTTCATTATATCAGCATCGGTTGTCCGTACAGAGTACGGACCTTTTATATCCAAAATATATCCATCCGCGCACACGATCATTGATGGTTTTATTAAGTTTCTACACTTATGAAGGCTATAACTGCGGCGTTGAAATATGTAGGTCTATGTAGGTTCCATCGAATATAACTATTGGTTTTGGTGACTCTTCGTTACCAAACAAAACATTTGGCAAAACCCGGTTGCGGGCTATCACTGCGTCCCTGGTAATATGGTCTAAGTCTAGGTGCAATGGAACAAAGTCAGTAATGAGACACTGCCTGACTTTATGTATTTTTCTTCCAATGGTACGCTCGGATATATTAAAAAATTAAGCCATTCTATTATTCGGCTCCTCTGATCGAATTTTGCACAAGTAGATAGCCAAGTCATTTCTCGGAGTATTTGAGGACCGATTAAGGCTTAGTATTTGACTCAGCAAATCGTTGAACGTGGCTCTGTTTCTTCAGTCCAGAACCTTAACTCGTCGTCAGAAACGTCATCTACTTTGAACGTATCGTATAAGCAGTTTGTTCTTCTGTTGTGTTATCGAAAAAATCACTAACTATCAAATTTGCAAGCCCATTCATTTCTGATTCATTGAAACTTATTGAAAGAAACAGATAAAAACATACAGAACAAGGTAGTTAGGAAAAATAAAACAAACAATGGAAAAATAAAGAATAATTTCGACCAGGCAGCAGTGTCACAATGTCCAAAATTAAATTAACCCCACTCAGCTAATGCCTGGACCTGATAGGCTCAGACGCTGATTTTCAGTAGGGCCAACCGAGTGGACGCACGGACATTCGCAACGACTAAGCAATGATAATTATAAAAATAAATATTTAAAATACATAAAATATGTGATGTACCTACCCAGTGTAAAAGTGTGCAATACAATACATAAATACTTTGGGGGATGTGTATTTGTAATGGAAACTCTAAAACAAAAATGAAATATGACATTTTATTGCTTGTAAGCAAGCTATCAATTAAACGATCAAGGTTAAGGCTCTTTATCGGTGAATCAGTAAAGAAAAAGCGCTCTATAAATTACTTAACTAAAAATATAGGAATATGTCGTAACTTTAAGCAAAAAATATAACAAATTTTGACTATCAACTTCCGATGCAAACATTATAATTTACTACATACCACATTTATTTTTATTTTATTCCAACGTAAGATATTCTATGTATTACATACAACTTTTTTTAATGGACGCTTTACGACGTAAAATGTTGTATGTATCACAAACAACATTTTCTTATACTCGCTCAACAGCGTAAAATGTTGTATGTAAAACATACAACATTGCTGAATGTTTACTTGACAACGTATACTGTTGTATGTAATCTATATAACATTTTTGGTTGTTACATAGTTATAACGTATTCTAATCAATTATCAAGTCCTAATAACGTAACATGTGCGGAAAACTTGAAACACTTGACACACGGACCATTTCAGCTCTCTCTCCGGCGTAGTCTGTTTTATCTAACCCATACAACACGCGAGCGCGCGATCTGCCCCGCCCCGCGCACCGCGTAAACGGTTGTCAAGGACTATACAGTGTTATAGTCCGTTCTCGTTCAAAAGTTACAACTCTTTACGTCTTGAAATTGCATGAAATAATTGTGTTTTCGTAAGTTTTAATTTTTTTATGCATAGATTACTAATAATAAAGCTCATTTTTGGTAAAAACGCTAAATCGCATTTTTGTGGGATACAACAACTTACGTAGGAGGTATCGATCTGTGAATTGGGCTTATCCATATTATTATAAAATTGCTTATTTTTAGTCTGATATTTTCATAAGCTATTTGATTATCATTTAAGTTGATGATTTATTAGTTCCTATATTGCAATAAATAGAGACTTTATAACCTTTTTTAATAAAAAACTTTGCGGAATATTACATTTGACAATAATTTTAATGGACGACTCTGAGTGTGGCACTAAACCACGAATTCACAAACGCAAATCTAGGTTGAGCATCCCTCAAAAGTATAGCTGTCCTTTACAGTTTTATTGGCATTTTATGGGATAACATGAACTTGAGAGCGTGCTTAGCGTTGATTGATGTTTGTGAATTCCGAGTTAAGTCCATTATTTTCTGTAATTAAGCTACGAAGAATGAAGTACCTTTATTATCTATCTGGTTATCCAATCTATTCTTGCCACAAGGAAACGACGTCGGATATTCCATAACCATGTATATATCCGTTCGTATCCGCGATCATTCCCTTGAGCATCGTCCGTTCAATTGCTTTCTCTTCCAATATTATGGCTGTTATACTAAAATACCCCACTATTTGAGTATTCAAGCTACCGATACTTTGATAGTACAGTCTACCACACTTTCACTGTAGACTTTTTACCGGACTCGTATGCTTTCTTCAAACAATGAAAGCTCAGCTCACACTGGTTATGCTGGCGGGACTGTACAGGATGCCGTAGTTTCCTTTATTATAAGAAAAACTTAAAACAAAGGCTTCGTATTGTCTGCGAGTTTATTGTCTGTTCATCTATTGTTTTCTTATGGCTTTGGTATTGATAAGCGATCTTGTATTTTTATACGAGTATATTGATTTAGCTTGTTTATTGAATCTAGGGAAAACATTATTTTGTATTCTTTTTTTTTTTTTTTTTTTTTAACCCGGTGAAATGCCTTTACGCACTTCCCGCTGCTTGGGGGGCAGCGGGGGGGTGTGGGACTCGCCCACCCCTGCAAGGGGTGAGAATACCTAGTTTATACTTGGGCAACTGTACCAAACTCAGGTTTGCAAACCATGTCTATGGTTGTATGATTTTTCGTGAATGACTGACTGTTAAATAATTTAAATTTGACGAAGAAGAAATCCGTATTTATCACAAAATTTACTTGGAATTTGTAACTTTGTTGTATGTCAATTTTTTTTTAATAAACTGGTGACACACACTGGCATAAAACGTTTGACAGAACGACGCCTGTCGCGACGACGAGACTGCCTGAAATGACGCGCCCCTCCACCGCATCTACCCAAGATACCATACCCACCTACAACCCATCTTCCCATCTACGAGAGAGCTTGCTTGTAGATGCAGTGAAGGAACGTTTGAACGTTTGAACGTTTTAGTTCAGACAATCTCTACATTCATTTTAACATAATTTGAGTAGAGGAGTACGATTAATCTTAAAATTAAAGTATGAAACATTCGTTTGTAACGCTAAATAGTCTGACAATCCTCGTTCGTCTGAGTTTTTCATCCCTAACAAACAAAGTGTCATCCCCATGTGTGGTTCTGTAAGTAACTAAATTGCAATTACAGTCATAGTTTAACTTCAAATATTCGTAGAACGTGGCCCTGGACAGTTCCAATTGATTGTGTTGTATTTAATTCGCTTGGTTTACTTCGGCTGAGTGTTCAAAACTATAGTTCCACATTACAGACCTATAGTTCGTTCGCGATAATGCAGAAATTTCAAACTTGTCCTTCCATCTAGCACGTCCCCTAATCAATCAAATCGTTCCTAAGTAGAAAGCCAAGTCCAAAGTGACCGGTTGAACGCACACTTTCGAACGCAAAGGTAGTGGATCTGAGTTTTATTTATGTGGGAAAGAAATAAATTTCAAAATCACTGCATTCTTAACGCGTACGAACTATAGTGGTATGACAGTGACATGTCACCGTTGTCGGCTTGCTCTAACTTAATAATAATAAGTTATCATTTACATAGACAAAATAATGTCGTGTTAGTTTCACTATTTATAACTCGAGCGTTCTCGAGTTACCTACAGGGGGGATCAGCCACGAATCTCTGGCCCACGCGCTTCATGGCGCTCGTGGGCTCAACTGGGCCCGCAACCCCTGTCGCTCCTAAGGGCCACAGTGGGTAGATGGTAAGTCCACCACACTTGTGTTCTTCCAGCTTTCCGGTGGTTGCCCCTACCAACGGTACAAAGCCCCTCTCCCCGTCACAGCAAGGCGAGAACTCAAGAAGGGCTCCGTTTCAGAATCTCTTACAACCTCAGACATGACATGAACTCACTTCACAGAAATTACCTATTAAGCATCATCCCTTTTCTGATAAAGTGGTTTTATAAAGAAACTTATTTATTATTGAGACTCGTTTACATTTGGATTTAATAGATTAGACTATTTTCTAGGTAAACATTTTAAAAGCTAAACTGAAAAGTGATTAACTTCAATTATCATCCATCAAGTTTGAATAAACCCTTGTAAGTTCTGTTACAAAGGAAAGTGCTTTCACTTTGATAAATAAATAGCTAACTGGAATACATTTTTTTCTTTATAGTACAGGTTTTTTATAGTTTGAGTACAGAACCAACATTATTTTATACACAATTTAACTATTTCAAAATTAATCATTGGTCTCGAGTTGGAGGTCGAACTCCAAAGTTAGCCAGCTTATTGACGTATACGTAGTTATAGTGTCTTCTCAAACACGTGAACTAAAGATTGGTTGATTGGCGATAGCCCCATGCGGGCATTGTCTTTGTAAGCACGACAAATGACTCTGAAAGAGTTTTCCTTTGCAGTGGTTCATGAACATTTTCCTCAACGTTATAAATCGATAAATCGAATTAATAAGGACATTTTGGTAAACATTTGATGTTCGATTTATTGAAAACGTTAAAGATATGAAAAAGGGACAACACCTACTATTTCAGATTCATTGACTTTCTATGCCATTTCAGTCTTGAGGGGTATTTTTGTAACACCCTGTATAGGTATTCACAAATAAAATGTATTCAAAAGTATATTGTATCGCTTCAGCTTTACTGCCTAGTTCCCGTGACTTAGTCTAATGAGAATCATTTATTTCTTCTCACTTCACTTCATTTTGAGGCTAGATGGCGCGGTGTGCAGTACATTATTAATATTATTGTTAACATAAATTACTTGACAATCAGGTACTTGTGAGTACTGGTGCTTCCGTTTATTGACTATTACCTATTATATTTCCTATTTTATCAAAAAGCTGACTTCTGCACTTGTTTAAATAATTTGTCGAGCATTTTTTACCAAGTTGTCTACACCCCTGATACCACCGCTATCTAGAACGCGGCCTCAATTAAGTTTATACAATTAACTGTCTACCTACTTTTTAAGTCGTAGTCAATAGCATCCACGGAATGTTGACAGGGTCGCAAAGTCTCGCGAATCATCGCACCGCTTCGCAACGTTCTACTCACGCTTGTCAGAACTTCTTACCATGTTTATTCAGACCATTATACGTTAAACAAGAAACACTAACTAGGAAGCTTTATTTGCATATAAACGTTTCAGACGTTTATATTATTATTCCGCGACATTGTGCCCCGGCTCGACTTTCCGGAAGCATTGTCGCTTAAGCGGGTTATGGACTGCACACTTAAGTTTACTTATGTTACATTGTAACAGCTTCTACTTATCTCTTAATGAGCTTACTGTGAGTTTAATTAAGAGTAATTTTTACATGTTTCTTAACTCGAGACAACTATTTTTAACAGAACGTGCTTGTTTGTATGAAAATACTAGCGCTTTCTAATTTGAATAAAATTGTTCATAAAAATATCGTTACAATTCCATGAAATTTACAAAAATGCGTAGATTAAAATGAAAGTGATTTGATTGTTGCACTATGTTTCGAATCTACTCTAATCTCTATATATGAAAATGGATTGCTGTTCGTTAGTCTCGTTAAAACTCGGGAACGCCTAGACCGTTTTGGATAAATTTGGTTTTGAAATATTTTTGAAGTCCATGGAAAGGTTTAAAAGGTGCGGAAATTCAATAATATTCGACAGAACGACGTCTGCCGGGACAGCTATTCTTGTATATCATTTTCAAAAAATAATAAGCCAGTTGGTAAAATTGGACCAGATTTGCCCCCAAATAGATATTACTGCACGTTATCTTTTATTCATACAATATAACGAAGTGTGCCATAAATAAGGAGCTTGAAAGCTAGGCGTGTATTAATACAGTGTTGTTATGGTAAAATATTCGTTCTTTATGTGCTTTTGCAGAAAAAAAGAGAATAATTAGCTGACCCGCGCTTTGTATTCTGTTCTATGATGAAAGCATAGTTTAAGAGTGAAATAACTTGTGTATCTGAACAGCGTCGTTGCCCAATGATACAGCGTCGTAGCCCAGTGGTTAAGCACTCTGGCTCAGAACCCGGTGGTTCCGATATCAAATCTGGCCGGAACACACCTACTTTGTGTTCATTGTACAATTTGCGGCTAACTCTTTGGTGATGGAAAACATCGATATAAAACCCAAGCAACCCGGACACAGTATAAACCATCTCGGCGGACGGCTATCTAAGGCCGCCCGCCGAGTTATTAGCCTAGCGTGCACACAGACACGCCGCACAGCCCGTCCGTACTGCCGCCTCCCTATGCCTCCCTATTTTATGCTAGCGTGTGCGTGAAATCGTGTGTGCGTGATATCGCGACACCTACTGATTAGGCTGAGACATTACGGTGTGTCAAACATGTCACTTAGCCTGATAAAATCCTATCTCACAGACAGGATTCAAAAAGTGAGTGTCAATGGCACGAACTCTTCCGGTGCCACCATACGTATGGGAGTGCCCCAGGGATCAATATTAGGACCCCTGCTTTTCTTAATTTATGTAAATGACCTTCCTTTCTGTGTAAAAGGAGTATGTGAGATTGTATTATTTGCTGATGACACCTCGTTGATATTTAAAGTCGGCAGAGGTACAAACGCATTTGACGACGTAAATAATACTCTTTCAAAAGTAGTGCGTTGGTTCACTAGTAATAATTTATTACTTAATGCCAAGAAAACTAAATGCATCAAATTTTCCATGCCTAATGTTAAACAGGCTGAAATTGTTGTAAATATGAACGATGAACCACTAGAAATTGCGAATTCCACTGTATTCTTAGGAGTCACTTTAGATTCCCAATTACAGTGGGGTCCGCATATTACGTCCCTGGCAGGAAGACTTAGCTCGGCTGCTTATGCAGTAAGAAAAATAAGACTGTTGACTGATGTTAAAACAGCTAGATTAGTTTATTTCAGCTATTTTCATAGTGTAATGTCGTATGGACTAATGTTGTGGGGGTCAGCGGCGGACATAAATACTATTTTTGTACTTCAAAAAAGAGCCGTTCGCTCCATATATGGCCTTAGACCACGCGACTCGCTCCGAGAAGTATTTAAGGAGATAAATATATTAACTGTACACTCTTAATACATTTATGACAACATAATGTACGTACGCAAAAATTTGCACCTTTTCAAGAAGAATTGTGATAGTCATAAATTCAATACAAGAAACAAGAACAAACTTGTAAATCCTAATCTTAGACTTCATAAAGTAGGAAAATCATTTGTGGGTCAATGTGTAAAATTCTTTAATAAAGTACCTCAAAGTCTTGTTGAACTACCCCTTCACAAGTTTAAATCGCAAATTAAAGAAACTTTAATGAAACGAGGTTATTACAATGTAAAAGATTACTTGAACGACAAGGATTTGTGGTCATCTCAGAAATAGTCTGCTCCTCTGCACATCATGATGTATTTTGACTTTACTGTTGTTACTCTGTTATCGCAATTATTGTAAACAAACAAGATTAAAAAAGAGTAACTACCGAGTTTCTTGCCGGTTTCTTCTCGGTAGAATCAACACTTCCGAACCGGTGGTAGAATCACATTATTACTTTCTAATTTTTATGTTGTGACTTGTCATAAGTGCTTTTTAATAAGTTTACATGAATAAATACTATTTTTACTTTACTGTATGGTTTATACTGTGACCCGGATAACGGCGCTGGCTCGCCCCTTACCACGTTGGGTTCAAATTTCCTTGGCGAAATGTGGGCTTCTGAATGTTCCGTTCACCATGACGGCAACAATCAGTGTGCCTCTGACTAACCCATTAGGGATATGGTTGAGAGGGTATGTTATGAAATGTTGTGTTCTATTTTCTTTTTCGCGATTCGCTTAAACAACACGTTAACTTTTTGTGTCGTTAACTCTAACATTCTTGTTGCTGATGCCATTTGCGAGTACGTGACAAACACGTCAATTGCCTAAACTATGCTTTAGCGTTGCGTTCGTTTTTATGAATAAGGGTGTTAGACGCTTTGCAGACGGCGGGCCGGGCTGGTCAATTTCACCCCAAACGATAGCGCAAAGGGAATCCTATACTACGAACGCACGTGAAGGGCAAAAAGTCCGCGCCCCGGATGCCCCGTGGGCACTTGAAGCTGAGGGCTATGTCGGTTTTTTTATTCTCATTTAATAAGTTATGAACAGACTTTGTTTTGCTGAGCGGAGAGGTCGTCCTAGGTTAGTGCGACAATGAGGAGGGCAGAGCGTTTTTGTAATAGGATCTCCAAGAATGCAAACGCAGAACATCAAATTTACATATTCAAGGATATTGGGGCAATCGATGAATTTACTAACACTTTTGTACAAAAAAATCCCATCCAATATCATGGTTAGTCTATCTATAGTATGATTGCGTTAAGAATGCAGTTATTATTATTATTATTTTTTTATTAACCTATTCTGTCCCACTGCTGAGCAAAGGTCTCTCCCAATTTTCTCCATAGGTCTCTATCCTGTGCCAGGCTAAGCCAATTATTATTAAAATGCAATGCAGTTATTATTTAATTTAATTCCGTTACACGGAGAAAAACTCAGGTACAAAACACTGTGGCACACGGCACTGTGAACTCGGCTTTCTAATTAGGAACGATTTCATTGGTTAAGAGGCGTGCTAGGTCGAAGAACAAGAATGAAATCACTGCATTCTTAACGTGAACGGACTACATTGTAACTAGTAAGGCCATCAAAAGAGTCAGTTATTTGAAAATAGGAACCTCGTGTGAGAATTATTCACCTGAAAGCTGAGTTCCTAGTAAAAACTTTTTGAATTTGATGAAAAAGTTGCGAGCGAATGCTGTCATGTGTATGAGAATACGGGGAATCCCCGCATTCAACTAAATAAATGAAAAAAACTAGGAAGAGAAAGAAAAAAAACAAAATTTGTAAATCTGTTTGTGAACAACTAGCCAGATTGGAAAACACATTGGCTCCAATGGACATTCTCAACAAGAATCTAGGACAAGAAACTTGCCGTAGAGGAAGCCCCCGTAAACGATGGTGTGATGATTTGAGCCATCACTCCAATGCATGGGAAATATTGGCTCATAACAGGCATAGTTGGACATAGTTCTGGTTGGAGCCTTTCACAGATACTCTCAATTTAACCAACAAACTTCTGGTTAGTATTAGTTGCAAAGTTCTAAAGACATAGCCCTTTTTCGTATAAACTCAACAACTAAGCATTGGTTTAGGGAAAAACATAACCTGTCAATTACTCGCAAATATCGGCAGTAATACGAATAAAAGAGAGAAGACATTACAGTAAATTGATGCTGTATGGCAGTTCGGGTTTTTATAAATACAGGGGAAATGTACGTGAAAAAATAGCTAAACATCGCTTGTACAAAAATAATGTTCTGAGGTAGTACTAATCAGCTCATATTTCTGAGTTCATTTATAAGATTGCCAAAGTTCATGACATGAAAACACACAGTTTCATCTATTGTATAGCTTGACAATACCGATTTATTTTTAGCTTAGTTGTAACAGTGGATTGACAACGATCGCTGTCGTTAACCCTTAAATACACGCGGTGTATTTGGTGTTATTCCGTCATGGCAGGGGCCTAGAAGTATACCCACTTATTTAAAAACGTATTTATCTTAGCAAAATCTTGACGTTCTTTCATCGGTCGGAAGCCTCTGCAGTGTCCAACAGTCTCTCCAACAGTCCGCACTGAGCCCGTGTGTAGGAGTGTGGCTGGTGAAGCCTGTGGCCAGTTGGATCTGGGAGGGCCCACTCTGCACACGTAGGTACCTCTGCCTGCTTATGGTCGAGATTACGAACAGTCTTGCCAATTTTTCGTCCGAATGCCATCTAACAAGCCGGGGCTCCCCCCTCACCCCTTTGTCTGGTGCTGAAGGTGCGTAATCCAAAATTTAGCCCAAATCAAAGACTAGTAAATAACATTAAGTACATATATTTCCCACTTTGCCTCTGTGTTTTTTGAAAAAGTGTTATTTATTTCTGCTATGGAAATGCTTTCTTGAACAACAAGCTGGAAACTATTGCATTATCTTTTAAAAAGCTTGAGCCCATAAAAAGTCCTAATCGCATTTTTTCTTGCACTAGAGTTGCATGGTAGTATAAAATGACGTCATATCAATTATATCGATAACGTCATACACGCGATACGATGTATCATTAAAATAGTAATGACATTGTTGTGGGTGGTTGTTGGTGTTATACTGGTGTTTATGTTTATTTTGTAAAATTTTGTCAATGGATTTTTTGGTTCTTTTGAACACTGTAACTATATTTGGACTTTTAGTTATAAGCTGCATTGAAATGACATTTTCATGATGCAATTTTCTTGGAAATTGTTTCATAATATACTTAAAATAACACTAGATTTGTTAACAACGGTATGGCTACAATTTACTTTATTTGTTCCGAGTTTCCGATATATCAGCACTGTTTACAATTAAGTAAATAGTGACTTTGTGAACAGTGGTACCGCCGGCGTATGTAGATACTCAACTAAAGATTAGAGGAAGGGTAAACAGATAATATTTCTGGCAATACTCGTAACATCTCACCCGCAACATTACCGAAATATCGGAAACTCAAAAGTAATGAGGTACATGGTAGCATTCCCGTTGTTTACGATCCCAATGTCCTTGAAGTTTAATTAAATTATTATACTTCGAACAAATTAAGTTAATTTAAAGTCAGACTATAGTTTTCAAAGTCAACACTCGATGGTTCAAACATCGATAGCTGGGCAGCACTACCTCCCGCGTTTACGATGCACAGTATACGGTCCAAATTGTTTTACGCGCTTCCAGCTTTATAGATCCTTCCTTAATAAACGTCTATGGTTCGTTGTCGTCTAATATTTTGAAACGAGGACGCAACGTCTTCTTCTAAACAGGTGTTTATAAATAGTAATCCAGGTCAATGGTTATATTCCGTATTTGATGTTGTTGTACTTTCTCAATTGAAAGAATTACCAATAAATCGAAAAAAAATAGAGAATAACGAGATTGAATCAGGAATTAGGAAAAAAAAACTACGAACATTTATTTATTGAAGTTTTCGGAAACTCTAAAATTAGCTTGCTGCCACTGAAACCATCACTCTTTACGCTTCACTGCTGGCCACAGACCTAGCCGTAACTAAGAAAAAGCAGGTGCAAGGTAATTTGCATTCTATTCTAGGTTCTTAAAAATGTTGAAATTGAAAAAAGGAATTAACGTCTAGTAAGACCCCAAATAAGAACAGATAAGAGTCCGAAACTCTTTGGCCGCTTTCTAAAAAAGTGCTAAGTTGCAAGTGCCAAATCGAGCTGCAAAACCAATTACTCGCCGATGGTTGGCTGGTAGATAATGCCTTTATGCATTAAGTCCGCCAATTGTACTTTTCTTCATTGTGCATCAAAGAAAAAAAAATACTTACACAAAACTAAGACATGATCCTGATGCGAAGAAATAATACTTTGGTCCGTATTGTTAGTTGTCAAATAAATAAACCCTAATACAATTTTGTGTTCTAAATAATATTATAAGAAGACAATCTAGCAACTTGTACGTCACGTTTCAGGGTCGCGCACGGTCTGACAATAGTATCGTTTGTACTGAAAACAATATATTTCGCAGGATGTAAACACAATTATTTAAATGTCAATATCAACACTGAAACTGTCCATTCACAAGTCCGGTAATGTATTCGTGGCGTGCTGGGGGTCTCGACGTAAACAATACTTCCAATTGGTAGAGGTGTAAGCCATAAGCGAGCGCGGGTTTTATCTTTACTTTTTAACTTACTAGCGACCCGCCCCCGCTTCGCACGGGTGCAATAGGATGTTATTATTCATATAAACCTTGCTCTTGAATCACACTATCTATTAAAAAAAACCCCATCAAAATCCGTTGTTTCAAACATTTAAGCATTCAAAGGGACATAGGGACAGAGAAAGCGACTTTGTTTTATATTATGTAGTGATGATATCATGCGTTCAAACAGACAAACTGTTTGAACGCGCTAATCTCAGGAAGAATTAGCTCAAATTGAGAAATTACTCTTATTTTCAATAGCTCATTTATTGAGGAGGGCTATAAGTTATAACGACACGATAAATCTACGAAGAAGACGTCACGGTGCGCCGCTAGCGTCTTTATAAAATTGTGAAACTAAATTTTATTAAAATGCAATCTTCATTACGACATCTACTGCGGAACATGACAGTTTTAGGCATCCAGATTGTTGCGTTTGCTACTTATGCATTATTTTTAATGAATATTTCAGACAAGTGTTGTGTACTTTCCAATAATATTAAAAACATTACATACAGTATCTAGGTTGAGAATGAATTTTTGATTTCATATTTCCTTAGTATTGTTTTTTACGTATTTAATTTTATCTGGCCCATAATGAGTCAAATTGATGTATTCTTAGAGTAAAATTTTTCACACAGAAATAAACCGTTTGTTAGCCTTTTCAAAGTTAATATTATACACTGTTACTTTATTTACAAGACTTCAAACCCTCTCGATACTCAAAACCGCTATTGATCTATCTTTGGTCTAATTGAACTAAGATACTTAAAACAAGTTTATTTACCCATACCATTTGTTTCTAAACTAAATAAACATTTCGCTTCATCCCCTTTTTTGTGCCACCGAGCCGAACAGCAGCGTAAACAAATACCCTCAATTCTTACAACCGCAGTTGGTCGCGACGCGTTTACCGCAGTCGTGAGCGAACGCAGCTGTATGCCAGAAGTGCCACAAATAGATTTTTTTCTCATTACAGGATGAAATTATCATAAGGGAAAAGATACACTTTGATAATGATTATAGGTCTTTTCGAATCAGGCAACTTTCGTCATGTGTAATTGCAGTTGTTTTTTTCCTTAATACTATTAAATTGCACAATTACTGTCAAACTGCAGAATAAGTACCTATGGAAAAAAACAAAAAATCAGCTCAGTTCAATTAATAATCAAGTTCGAGCATCTGAACTTGAGCATGGGTTAGTCAGTGTTAAAGTTACATAAAAGGATTTTTTCTTTTTTAACACTGGAATATTATTTCTTAGACAACTAAACTATTTGAAATCGGTCTTTCGTGTTTCGTAGGCTTCGATTATGGTCAATGTAATTAGGTGCACCTTGATGAGGCTGACCAGGCTACTAAATATCCCTTTGAATTAGTTTCCGTCGAAGATTATGTCAAATTGTTACAATACTTCCATTATCAACGACATTATCAACAGTCAATTATCTATTATTTATTAATAACATAACATAACATAACATACCCTCACGACCATATCCCTAATGGGTTAGTCAGAGGCACACTGACTGTTGCCGTCATGGTGAACGGAACATTCAGGAGCCCACATTTCGCCGAGGGAATTTGAACCCAACGTGGCAAGGGGCGAGCCTACCGCCGTTATCCGGGTTGCTCGGGTTTTATATCGGTGTTTTCCATCACCGGAGAGTTAGCCGCAAATTTTACAATGAACACAAAGTAGGTGTGTTCCGGCCGGATTCGATCTCGGGACCATCGGGTTCCGAGTCGGAGTGTTTAACCACTAGGCCACGACGATTATTTATTAATGCTACGTATTTATGCACGTTTAGCCCTTTCTTTCTATTTTCCTCCACCTGTAGTGTGACTGAAAGAGATCGCTACTAGCTATAAGACCGCCTAATTACTTAGCTGTAAGTTTTTGATGTTGATGTGCAATGAAGAATAATATCTATCTATCTGCTATTAAGTGCAAAGCATACAATACCACAATTGAATTTGTAAACTAAAAACTCAGTGTAAGTTTTCCCTAATGAAAACAAATTAATAGTTCTTGAGAAGATGGGAAAAAACCGTCAAGCCTTTCAAATTGGGCATTTTACAGAAGAAGCAGATGATTTCGAAGGGCATTGCCGGTTTGCTCAGATTGTGTAAAGGACAAAGTAAATTTGACTTCCTCTTTCTATCGTGAGATGTCTTTCCAGTCTAATAACCTTTGAGCCTTGTTATTTGGACTTGATTTTTACAGTGCACACTAAATGAATATAATGAAGTGGAATATACGCATTTCACCTTTAGGCAATTGAATTCTCGAGACAAGATATCAAGTTTCTTCGTAACGTAATAATAATACCTATGTATAATCTCTTGCCCTTTCCTTTGCCATAATTTCATCTGGTAAAAAAGTCAACAGGTTTATCATAATGTCATACGTCATACTTACTTATTGTTTTTTATATAAGTCAAGGCGATGCATGACATTAATAATTAAAGTCCGATGCTTTGAAGTAAACATGAGTAATTAATCATGCGTAGTAAATAAACGTCCTATATATAGTACGTCCCACTGCTGGGCACAGGCCTCACCTCAACTATGAGGTGGATTGAGCCATACTCGGGCAGCTCAGTCCGGATTGTTGGAATGGTATAAGGTTATGTGTTGGTATAAGTGAGCAACCTTAATGTCAGATGTTATCGAACCGCCCTATGGCCTCCGACTAGGACTTAACGACTGACATCTAACGACGACAGCCGGGACCAACTGCTTAACGTGCCTTCCGAAGGCACAGAGATGCCCGAAATACACGTCACTAAATTTCGGTCTGGGTGGTCACCCATCCCATTTCCGACCCGGCCTAATAAATACAATTATTACACCACATGCTTGAAAATACAAGGCAGAAGTAAAAATGTTTCTGTGCTAAGAGAGTCATCAATGTACCCCTAATACTTCCCAATCAGCTTTCACGATACAGTCCCCCCTTCGCCCCCTTCCGGCACTGAGTGGAGATTTATTACTAACTGGAAGACGAATAGCGTAACGTCTGATAAACTGTTAATTAATAAGAATATATTTGCGAGCGAATACCACCTGAGGGTGTTTCTGTTTGGTTAGGGAAAACATTGCGGATATTGCTATTGATGCAATCGTATTCTCCATGCCTTTTCCTAGGTGTATAAAAAAGTTAACCAACAAAATCAGTTTTTGTGCTTAACCTCAAAACAATACTAATTTTTCTCACAGTTTTGTATGTGTGTCTTTGTGTATTTAACGTTTTCGAATTTCTATCTCAATTCAAGTTATGTTTGGGGAGACAAACTGTTTTATTTCGTTAAATGGCTCATGGCCTCATAGCTGCATGAGGCATTCGGAAAATGCACAACTGAAAAAAGGGCTAACAGAAAAAACGCGTGTCGAGGGAAGTCCAATGATGGGTTCCGTAATACCCCTTTGCAATATGCAGACTTTGTGTTAAGTGATATACTCAATTATAATAATATACCTACAATCACCAAAAAATACGATGTTTGCTTTTTATCAAATAAATTTCACACTTAAACATTAAAAACCAAAAACAACCGTTTAGTTAGTGGGGCTACACTTGACTATTACATGTATACCATACCACCACTACGAATTATTACTATTACATTCTGCATTACCGATTTCAATATTAAAAAATGGTGAAAACCTTTAAAAGTAAATGCTAAGGGTTGTTCATTGACATTTGGTACATTTTGATTAGTTACTTAACTTGTGAATGTCAACAAAAATGTATTTGTAACTATTTTACTCTTTATTGGGAATTTGTATAAGCACTCGTGCAATACCGGATGTACCGTTTATAATACGGTACCCTAAAAAGTGGCCGAGTATAGACAGTTTTTAGAATTGTGTCGTTCTTCCACACAACGGGCATGCAATGTCCGCAAAAAACGTTCATTTTGTAGCAAAATGTTATTTTTGAACGAATGGCGAATTTGGTGGACATTTAGATAACACACCAGTCGGTGTTCGTACAATTGTGGTCGATTTCATAAAACACAACAAAATATTGTTCTAGCAATAACTATTTTTTGTCCACCTTGGTTATCTGACACCCAATTAAGAGGAGCTTATAGGATTGTGTATCGTAGACTGATATAAATAGTCTTAAGACTTTGTGAAATCGAATGTTTAATACATAGATGTTTGTACAAGATATTTACTATCTATTAAGGGCAGATACCTATTCCTCCATAGAAATATCGAGCCTAGCTGAGTTTAGCCAAGTGAGTTCAGAGTGGTTCTTAAGAATATCGCTACAACGTCCACCTCACTGATATCTTCAGAGGAGGGGGTAGACTGTTTACCTTTAAACGTGGCCAGGTACAAACGCAAGAAGTCCACTGCTCAATATAGGCCTCCCCCATTGATTTCCGGAGCGCCTAATCGCGTGTGGCATGCATCTACTGGGATCCCGCGACCTTTATCAGGTTGTCCGTCCTCCTTGCGCCCCACTCTGGGAAAAAAGCAAATTTTTCCAAGCCGAATGTCCTAGAATAAGCTTGCCCTTATATATTTATCTTGGCTCCAATTATCCCTGATTGAGCCCTTTTTAAATTAACACTACAATACTAGTTCCTATCAAAGATTTACATCATAAAGCAGGACAGAACTGGGGCATTACCGTAATGCATTGCGTGTTGAACACTGATAAGCCAATCGGACTCCATCAGCCTTTGTAGGTACAGAAGCGCTCACATCAGCCTATACAAAACCGTTGCAAAATGGGTCTTATGTCAGCGGCATAAGGTGCCCCTATGTAAAGGTTGATGTGAGCGCCTCTGTACGAGGCTGTTCGGGCCTGTTAACCCAGACCAGACATTAGTCATTAGTGGTTTGTCTTTACACCTGGCTCTGCTTTTGTCGGATAAAATAATCACTTCAAGAATCGACACTGACCCGGTTAGGGAATGGCTCGCGCCACCTCATAGTTGAGGTGAACCCTCAGCAAAGCAGTGATACAAATAAAACTACATTAATAATATTAAACTATATTGTTTGTTTTTTTATCCCCTTTGCCCAGCAGTGGGACACTTTAAGCTAATAACAATAATAATATTGCTTGTTAATAAATATATTACACAACAAACAATAAATATTGACAATTAATTAATCGGTCATTCTCAGCAGGCCTGGTTTTGGTGCGTCCGTGCAAATATCTGACTAGTTTGTTATATGTTGGAGCTGTCAATTTTTTACTAACTAGATCTAGCATTCATCTTTTAGGAATTTGAATTTGAGACACATCCTCTTGTAAAAAAGCACTTAATCATTTTTTTTTAGGTCGTTCTCCTAAGTTCCGTTCGCTGTCCAGACCCCCGATTCAAGTACAAAAACTTCAATAGTGTCAAAATAAATTACGATTGGTTCATTCCAGTAAATACAATTTCAAGATTAATAATTAAGCATTATTAGTCACTAAAAATATTCTGTTTAACTTGTGTATTTTCTTAGACAGACCGAAAAATATGTTTGTCCTGTCATCATGCCTAATTTCAGTCACTAGTATGAAAGTGACGAATATCTTGCTCGCAGAGTAAGTAATTCCTTTCCCTAGCGCAACGTCGTGTTTGATATGTTGCGCCGCGGCAGGCAACCGAAGCGTTCAAGTGTCACTTGCTCCGTTGGCGAACTACGACCGTAAGTACCTAATTTCTATTCGCTTGGTTCACCTCTTTTCTAATTTCCGTCCACACTTTTAATTAATATTTAAAAATGGATACAAACTGGTCTGTGATAATATTATATGCAGGCATTTGTTGGCTACCTAATACTTGTAGCAATATACTGTATTGTTTACCATTTAATTAATATCTCATAAAAACCGTCGTGTTCCTAATTTCCATCACCCTATTCCGTCACGCTAAACGTGACGGAAATTATATAATACCTGACAGCATTTGTTTTCTTAATGTTTTACCTTAAAACAGGTGCCTGTTTAAAGTTTTTTGGTAGGTATACATAGCTTAAACCATAATGTGTATACTTATTTTACAGAAAACATAGGTAAGCCAAAACGAAGTCGGGAGGCGATTTTGGAGCAACAAAGGCTTAGACAGCAACGAAGAAGAGAAAGAATCAAGAATGATCCCGATCTATACGCTGTGTATGAAGAAATAGACCGTTGTTTATCGTTCGAGTTTTTAATAAATGTACAGCCAAAATGGTTCATTTGCATATAATATAATTATACATAGTGTTTGTTTTATTTTAAATTATCAGGTATCGGTAGGCTACCGACCAATTTTTTTGTTTTATTAAAGAGGTTTTTTGTAATTTGTAGATTGTGCAATAACTTGTAAGGTTTACTTTTCATTAAATTCTGTTTATTTTCTATTTGAGTTTTATTTCAATACAATATAAATTTAAGTAAACTATTTCCTAATTTCCATCACACCCAAAACTTTGTCACCTCATAACTCCATAACCAGTCGGCACATTGAAGTGCCAAATACATAATTTTGTTTATTTTAGTGTCTTTTTTTAATTGAATTGCCAATTAAACGAATTTCTTGCGAAATAAAAATCGTGACGGAAATTATACGAAGAACACCTTATCGTGAGAATGACCGTAATATATCTTAAGTATAAAATTTATAAGTAAATAATACAAACTAAAAATTAAACTTAAGCTAAAAATAAGCTAAGCTTGTTTGTTTTTTTTTTAAATGTCACCTACATTTTGATTTCAACATTTTTATTTCAAGCTCAAACGTAAACACTTCGAGCAAGTGGATAAGTATCCCTGCGCCACTTTAAATAAACGTTTCTTTCATAAGCAACCATTGGTTTTACACCAACAACATCAAAATAAAGCAAGATATTTCTAATTCAAACAATTTACGGTAACAAAAGTTTGGATGTTGCAAATGACATTTTCAGCGACTTGGAGCTTTAACTTTCCCATTTAGATAAAGAGCGGAATCAAGGATTTCTCTAAGGAGCGTTTTGTTTCTGGGAAAAATATAACTAATTAATTTCAAGTTCAGGCTTTCTGATATTTGTTTCAAGTGTGCGTTTCGCAATGCATTGTCTGGTGGAAATGCCCTGATAATTTAAAACACATTTTTTGCAGAAATAACTAATTATGTTTTATGATTATATTAGACCTTTATTACTTTAAGACTCTTAATGAATAACTGACTCTACTTTTCGACTTGAATAGATGTCTCTGTCTGCAGGCAACGTACTAAAAGTATTCAATAGTTGAGTATAATTTAGTTTATCAACTTCTTTCATCTAAGTGACTGGCGCACTGAGAGTTGTTTTCCCCAGCAAAACCTTATTTACTCTTCAAAATTGTTTTTCTCTTTGGCTAAGTTGAATGAAATTCAGCGGACAGTTAAAAATGTGTCCTATTTGCAATTTTGCATAATAGGAAGTTTCATACTAAATCGTTGTTCCTAGACCCAATAACGGCCGCCGGACTCGTCGTTTCCAAAAATAAATTTTAGTTGAATGTAGCCAATTACACAATACTCGTATATCTACTTGTCATGAGTTCTGCGTTTGGTAGATTATTTAAATTTAATTGAATGCTTCAACTGGGAGGGTTTAAGTGATAATGATGTTATTAATTTTATTTATTTCATCATAAAGGATTTCAGTTACCTACTGCGTAGTGACAGGCTCTTTTCAATAAATAATAAATAAATCAAATAAAATTCGTTTATTTCAGGCTATGCCCATAAAAATGACAGTATAATGGCAGTAATAAAATGTAAGAAATATTCGATGTCAATTTTGGGAGTAGCAACAATAATCGCATATTTGCCAAAGAGTTCAAGCTGTTAGGTGCAATCTATCTAGACTTATAATATTTTTACTAGAATTCAAGTTAAATGTGTCATCGTGACATTCAAAAGTGTTTTAATTTATATCGAAAAGCATGTAGATGAGTAAATAATTACGATCTTTAATATAAATGTTAGCTCGAAACTTAGATGCAACCCTATCTTAATATTATAAATGCGATAGTTTGTATTTTGTGAATGAATGTGCCGTGTTGCTCTTTCAGATAATAAAAACGAAAAAAAAAGTTTCACTACTACATCAGTTGGGTTAAAATCACTTATTTAACGATTAGTGATTAAAAAATTGTCTCATTTAAGTGACCACATACTTTACCACTCGCGTTCAGGCACTGGTCAGCCAAATTTCAAACCTCTTTTAAAAGACTAACGTCCCTACAACTTATTCATGTAACCTATTTAAGTCTGTTACAAATAAGAGTAACAGTTTCAAAAATTATGTGAACGTAAACAAAAGTGCTCAACTTAAACTAGAGCACAAATTTGAATGCTTTTGAATTTGTCGCCAGCGGTGACGGAACATTTTTTTATTGCTAATGAGCTTACTCATTAGCAGTTACCTACAGTACAGTCGGCCACAGCTCAAGTGTTTTACATAAACAGTTAGTGTTACTCATAATAAAATGCTGTAAGGGTCTTTTATACTGTGTTTAGATGCTTGAGGTGCCCGAGGCGCAGTTGTGACAATGATCGGCGATGATCGCTGTTGCAAAGCAACACATGCCGAGTCGGAAATGGGCTGAGTGACCACCCCGACCGAAATTTAGTGATGTGTATTTCGGGCATCTCCGTGCTTCGGAAGGCACGTTAAGCAGTTGATCCTTGCTGACGTTGCCAGATGTTAGTCGTTAAGCTTAGTCAGAAGTCCTAGCGCAGCTTGATAACATCTGACATTAAGGTTGCTCACGAACCTTACACCCGTCCAACAATCCGCACTGAGCCCGCGTGTTGGAGTATGGCTCGTTCCACCTCATAGTTGAGGTGAGGCCTGTGCCCAGCAGTGGGACGTATATAAGCCGTTTATGTATGTTAAATGCTCTAAAATCCCTGTTTCGGTCAACCGTTATCCGACCTGGTACATGCGTTTTAACAACGGTTATTGCCGATCGACTGTAACCGCCACGGGGACTTTCCTATCTTCCAAACGGGGCACTCAGAGACAAAATGGTTGATGTCGTCATGGTGAAATAGTTCAGAAGTCCACATTTTGCCGAGCGAAGTTTTTGAACCCGTCGTGGTTACTGCCGTCATCCGGGTTTTTTGGGTTTCTAGTGTTTGCTTAAATTGTAAAATGAGCACAAACTAGGTGTTCCAGCCAAGCTTGAGCTCGAGACCATCAATTTCCCCAGAGTGTTAATCCACTGAGCCACGCTTTAATATGAATATAGTATGAATTAATTATTCCCAAGCTAATGTTTATTAAAGACACAAGATGTGGGGAGTCGGCGAACTCTCGTGTTGATCTTTCGCCCGGTGCACGGAATGCCTACAAACAATACTGGTACAACAGCTGTCGCTCCAGCAAATACCTGCTTAACAAATCTGCACTTTATAACTGATGAAAAGAGTTTATATTTAAGTAACGGTTGGGAGTTTTCTGCGAACAGGCTATGGGAAATTTCTCTTTTGTTATTGTTGGAATTTGCCTGACACATGACGGTGGAAGATTTATGCCTTAAATGTTCTATAGAGACTTTATTAATATTTGAAAGTTTTAAAATGCGTTTGTTGAAATATTAATCGACAGAAACGCTAATAAATACTTTTTTCAAATAAAATCTTCAATTATATTAACGGGGTACCCGTTGAGATTAAATTCGCCTTCGTGCTCTGTTAATTGATCCAATTTTGTTGATAACAGTTACAACAAAGGGAATAATGTTTTCGTTCCTATATGTCATCAATGTACAGATCTCCCTTAGAATATGATTGTGCTGAGCCATATTTTAGTCCTTCGAGCCGGATTCTATTCTCGGGAGTCACCGTTTATGCGGACTTCATCAGAACCGTTTTTCTTGAAAACAAGTTAGTAGTTTCTACTACGAGTAATATCTACAATGCTACGAGTCTGCTACGAATCAGCTGTTCGTAGTCAAAAGCTTTGTCAGAGGTAGTAATTATTACTTCAACTACGAGTATTTCTGCTACTTATATTGCATCTTCTGGTAAGAGCTCTAAGACACACTTTTGTTCAGAGTTCCTAATTAAATGGTTCAAACAGACTGAACTTATTCGAAATTCAAACAGAATTCTTAGAATCGATAATTTTAATTAAATATGCTTTCAAACAACTTGATTCGTTGGTAATCTTAATGTTTTGTTGATTATAATATCAATAAATTGTGAATGATGTTAGAGATGATTTAGAATAGGGTCAGGTACATACTTCAAATAAAAGACAACGCCTATGAAAATATGGGTCTTTGTATAGATTTGCTTTAAAAGTGAATTTATTAAGACGATTCAAACAACATAGACTTGAATTGTTGTGAAAACAAGGCTCGTGTAATATAACGTAAAAATTCTATAATATTAGCATAGCTTACACGCTTGATTGAATTCGTAGGAATGGCCTCTTTATTTTTAGTTCATGGAAATTGCTCAAATTGGTAGACTGTGAAAACATACAAAATTGCTCAAACCTTTTTACATTTACATAGGTAAATTAAAAATGGTTTCCGCCGTTGAATAATTTATTAGTAGAATATTATCTATAGTATAAATAATGGTTAATCAAAAAAAGTACATTATAATTGAGGCAAATAATACTGAAGGTGGTGAAAATTTAATTATAAATGTATAATTTGGACAAAACCCAATGAAGCGCAGACCTAAACTCAGCAAAGTATGTGTGCACAAAATATTGTCTCCGTTGTCTATCAACGCAGAGATCATCATCATCATGTCGCCGAACGACGCCCACTGCTGGGCATAGGCCTCCCCCAAGGATCTCCACATCGATCGGTCCTGAACTGTCCACATCCAGCAGCTTCCCGCGACATTGACCAGATCGTCAGTCCACCTTGTGGAGTGGACACTTTAATACTTTTAAGTCAAAACGTAAATAATGAAGGAAACACCCAAGAACCCTTAAAACAAACATGTTCATGCATACTGGGTGAAAATCGAACTTGTGACCTCTGGTGTAGTTGCCAACTTCTTAACCATTTCTCGAAATCGGTCATTCAATCAAACATACTACGTCCACTATGAACACATACTTCCCCAATATTTTAACTGGGCGATCGCTTGCCTACGCCTCGTTGCAGCCTGCATCCTGCATTCATAAAAATTTTCCGCCCTTTATCATAATAATATCTTCTTCCGGGTGAGCGCCCTCTACGATATTTGCTTACAAAGGAATTCAATACTGAGCTAAAAATATTTTTAATTGAAGGGTTGTAGGCGGTCTGCACCCACCATTTTTGCGCTCCCACAAACAAGTATTTCGCAAATCTTTTCATTAAATCCTAAAATCACTCATCCCATACAACTATACTCCATTTGTTATAGCATTAGACTGAACTTGAAAGAAGTAATAAAAGGTTCTTTTTAGGGTACACTTTGTGGTAAAAGTACAATATTATTTTATGCTGAACTTATCATAATTTACGACATATGCCAACTGTCACATTTATTTGTTCTCAATTAATATAAATAAAATTTATGAGGCTTTGTCTAACCAAAATTATTTTGTCTTACATGAAACTATATTGTAGATCATAAAAACCTAAAAGGAGCAGGGGTTGTGTATCCGGTCGTGCTTTCACTGTCATTATAACTCTACCAAATCTAAAATGTTACTTAGACCCTTTTCAGAATCAGAATCAGAATCAGAATCAGAATCAGAATCAGAATCAGAATCAGAATCAGAATCAGAAATATCTTTATTTAAATAGACCTGTTACAAGTGCTTTCAAATCGTCAAAAACTTAATTAAACAAACAAAAATACACTTAATAATAGACTTGAATACTATAATAGAAATAATAAATAAATACACAGTAAACAAACATAATGTGACTCAACCACCGGTGTCGGAAAGTTGTTTCTGTACTGAGAAGAACCGGCAAGAAACTCAGCAGTTACTCTTTTCAATATGTTCTGTACAATAATCCGTTAGTAAATTACAATTTTATTAAGTACACATACAGTTATACAATTTCAAGAAAATGGTTAGTGCACAAAATAATGTTAAATTATTAAAAGCAATTAACAATATTGTTTAGAAAAGACTACTGGTTAACATTATGAAAAAGGAGTTTTTAGGTTCACATTCAGTTATACAATTCAAAGAAAAAAATGTTTGGTTGGTTCACATTACTAAGTTGAATCCGTATAATTGTTACAAAATGGCTAATTGGAGTCCGCGTCGAGCTGAGAGCTTACTCCCAGGCGTTCCTATCCATAAGGTAGTCGGCTGTGGTATAATATCCTTTTTTTAATAAGACAGTTTTAATATGATGTTTAAACTTATGTAATGGTAACTTACAAATTGCTTCTGGAATTTTGTTGTAGTAGTGTATACCTTGCCCCATAAAGGAACCTAAAACCTTTTGTAACCTGAATAAAGGAAGCGCAATTTTATTCCTATTCCTCGTATTTTTGTCATGTATGTCGCTATGTTTAGTAAAGAGATTAATATTTTTTCGCACCAATATAATACAATTATAAACGTATTGTGAAGCCACAGTAAGAATCCCAACTTCCTTAAAAATATCCCTAAGCGAGGTCCGTGCACGAAGCTTGTAGATGGATCTGATGGCTCGCTTCTGAAGAATAAATATGGTTTGTATATCTGCTGCCTGGCCCCAAAGTATAATACCATATGACATAATACTGTGGAAATAGCTGAAATAAACCGATCGAGCTGTGTCTACATCTGTCAAAGATCTTATTTTTCTAATAGCAAAAGCAGCTGAGCTAAGTCTGCCTGAAAGCTTATCTATGTGAGGGCTCCACTGTAATTTAGAGTCTATCGTCATTCCAAGAAAAACAGTTGAATCTACAAGTTCCATATCATTACTGTTTATTTTCAAATCAATGTGGTTATTTCTAACATTAGGCAACTTGAAATTAATGCATTTAGTTTTGTTTGCATTTAACTGAAGGTTGTTGGTTGTAAACCATTGCAAAACCTTAGAAAGTGCATTGTTTACGTCATCAAAATTATCTTTATTTCTATCGACATTAAAAACTAATGATGTATCATCTGCAAATAAAACTATGTCACAAAGGTCTCTAACGTAAAAAGGTAAATCATTTATATATATCAAAAATAAAAAGGGGCCCAAAATTGATCCCTGTGGAACCCCCATTTTGAGCAGTGATCCTGAAGATGAAGTGCCATTCACGTCGACTTTTTGAGTTCTGAAACTAAGATATGAAGTAATTAAATCCAACGCTGTGTCTTTAACACCATAAAAATCGAGCTTACGTATGAGAGTGAGGTGGTCGACGCAATCGAATGCTTTGGATAAGTCACAGAAGATACCAAGAGCATTCTGAGCACTCTCCCAAGCCCTGAAGATGTGTTTCACGAGCGCAATACCAGCATCTGTAGTAGAACGACCTCTAGTGAATCCGTACTGTTCCCTGTGTAGAAGTTTATTCTCATGAAAATGACTCAAAAGTTGTTCTAGTATGATCTTTTCAAAAATCTTGCTTAAAGCTGGCAAAATAGATATGGGCCTAAAGTTACCAGGGTCCTGCTTACTGCCGGATTTAAAAAGAGGTATCACTTTACTGTGTTTCATTAAATCTGGAAACACTCCTTCATCAACACAGTCATTAAAAATTATGGCTAGGTACGGAGCAAGAACATCTACTATATGACTAATAATATTTACTGAAATACCCCAAAGATCGGTGGTATTCTTTTTATTAATTAATTTAAATGATTTTAAAACATCAAGTGAATCTATGTGTTTAAACTTAAATACATCAGCCTTACAGGATACATTGTCCTTCAACAACTGTTCTGCTTTAGCTGGGCATGAATTCAGAGAAGCTGTAGTGACCACGGGTATATTAGAAAAGTAGTCTTCAAAAGCTTCAGCTATGTTTGCATCTGATTTAATAATTCTACTGTTAATATTCAAAGATAATGTGGTATCATGATGCTTCGTTTTACCCGTTTCGTGATTAATCACGTCCCAAGTGGTTTTTATTTTGTTTTGGGACTTAGATATTTTATCACGTATGTGTAATGCCTTGGCCATTGCACATACTTTCCTAAAAGCTTTAGAGTACTTTCTAACGTACTCAATAAAAACTGGATCAACGCTGTATTTTTTCAAGCCATACAACTCATACATTTTATTTCTACTTTTATAAATTCCGGGTGTGGCCCATTCAGAAAACTTTGACTGAGCTTTACGAGTCACCTTTCTTAGAGGGAAACTAGCATCAAACTCACCTTTAACACACTCAAAAAAATTCTTGTAAAGGTTTCCCGAGTCACCTGGCTTATAAACAATGCAGGGTAACTTACACTTTAAACTGTCCCTAAAACGATTTATGCGATGTCCTGTCTTTGGTCTACAAATGATTTTCGCTGGATTAGACTTGGTGAGAGCCTTATCTAAAAATGTTATCTTTTGTCCGCAATGATCTGATGTTAAAACGGACACAATAGATTTATTTATCGGAGTACAATCACAAAATATATTATCCAGACAAGTAGCCGTGGTGGCTGTAACTCTAGTAAGTTCCTGAAATTGATAATCTAATCCAAACGATTTAAATAAGGACACTAATCTGTTGCGCTCAGTTGAGGTACCTAATAAATCCACATTAAAATCACCACACACAATAATAGACTTAGCCTTAGAGTTCAACTTTCCTAAAACTTCCTCCATGACTGACTCGAATTTCTCGAAGTTTGTTCTAGGGGGCCGGTACACACTAACCACAACATAGCCCTCAAGCTCCACACAAGACAACTCGACGATACGCTCTACTGACAGGCCTACTATGTCTTTGCGCTCTTTACATTTCAAGCTATTTACTGTATAAATTATTGAGCCACCATGAATAGTGGCCTTCCTAAAAAAGGCGCTTGACAATTTAAAATTATTTATTACAAAAGACTGATGGTTGGCTTCAGTCAGCCAATGTTCAGTTATACATAAAATATCTATACCCTGATTTTCTAGAAATAGTTCTATTTCTAAATCTTTGCCAGTCAAGCTTTGAATATTCTGATGAAAAACATTCAGATGTTTGGGCTTGGCTGTTGTCTTGGGTCCTAGTTTAAACAGGGCCCTGCTGTAGAAATATTATTTAAAACCGGTAAATTAGTACTAGTACTAATGTCAAAATAAGAATAAACAGTACTGCCAAAAGCGGCATCGTTGATGTTATAAGCTAACAAGGTAGCCAGTTTTTTCTTAGTCCTAATGGGAAGATACATTGTATCTTCAGTTAACCTAAAGTAAGATACAAATGAGTTTGTATCAAATAAAGTTATGTCACTGTGACGACACGTCAGGTTATATAAAGTTATATTAAGGTCATGTATGGCCTTGTTCTGACTAGGTGATGAAGTACTTGAGTATGGGAAAGCACACAAAATAAATTTACACTTGTACTCTGCCTGTATATCAATTATTGATTCAATGCTTTTTACTAGTCCCCTTTTTGTAATTGATCGGCTGTCCCCATGGAAAACTACCACAGTGGTATTCTCCCCTAGCTCCTCTTTAGAAATGTTACCTATCAAGTCGGAGTAGGACAGCCCTGGGTAGCACAAGTTTTTTACCTGTTGCTTGGTGTCGTTTGACAGCAATATTCCTAATCCTTGACCTATCTTGTCAGAAAATAATATTGTTTTCTTAGCATTGCTAGTAGTGCTAGTAGCAGCCGGTGGTGTAGAACAGGTAACCACATCTGTCGGCTCACAAAGGACAACTGAGGTTGGTCTCACATGTAACAACCCAGAATCCAGCTCAATTCTTTCAGAACATTGGTTGCAAGGGTTGCCTTTGTTAATCAGTGAGTCAAACCTATCTGCATTATAGGTTGACATTTCCACTAATTGGGTGGCAGCTAAGATGTGTTCCTTAATCTCTTTCTGGGCGATATCATATCTGTTTTTCATGTCCCTGAGAGAGTTCTCCAACCTGGTTATTTTGTTTTCTAAATCAAAAGTCTCTTTTTCATATGAGATTTGCCTTTTCTGTAATAATAAACTACTATGTTCTAATTGGGCTTTTAAATCTAACTTTTCCTTCCTTAAAGTGTTGCTAATTTTAAAATCACACTGTTTATTAACAAGTTTTTTTGTTTTACTTATGTATTTATTAACTTTAATGTATTTTTTTAACTTTTTAGTACTACTAAATTTATAAGATTTAGTTCCAGAAACTGAGTCATCACATGTGAGATCAACTGTAGGAATAACTGAATGACATACATTTGGAGCAGACACAGCAAGCTCATCAAATAAACTCTGATCGCCCCCCCCCAATAGTACAACTTCTGTCACTTTCTAACTGCTTAATTGTTCTTAGTGACTCATATAAACTTGTTTCTAGGTCATGAATGCGATTTAATGCTAGTTCATGAGTGTTACTACATGCATTAAAAGTGTCTACAACTTCTTGCAGCTGGGTTCAGCGATCAACCACATCCAAGTACTTTTGGTCCAATTCCGCTAGCTCACACTTTAGTTGGGTGTTCTTGATGATGATATTTTTGATTTCTAATTCACTGTCTTCACGCTCTTGAAGCAGCTCTACGTTATCACTCCTAAGCACCTCCAGGTCATCGCACACTTGCTTGTACTGCTCCATAAGTTTACTGCGGGTCATCATCTTGTAGGTTAAGGTTGTTCTCCAGCAATTGCAGTATCAAGTAGGGCCAGAACCCTGAAATGTGATAGAAGTGGTGTCAGAATAATGAAATAACAATACAGGTAATATTAACACTACAGTTTAGTTACAGATGAAAAAAAGTTAATCAGGCAACTAATGAAAGTAAAACAATTGAGTGAATACTATCTTAGAGCTTAAACAACGTTTTAAAGTAAATGTATGTAAAATAAGATGGAGGGTAGGTGTGTACCTATGTGTTTTAAAAATGTTTAATGAATATTTAATTTAACATTCAAAATGATAACTCAGTATAATTGATAAGTGTAAGGGTAAATTGTCTGGGGCAATCAGGTTGTTTACGTCAACTTTGCTTCCACAATTTGTCAAGCGAAGAGACAAACAACAATGCCAAAATGTAGTGAAATTTGACGAACCTCACATTAGTGAGACACTGTGCAGTGTGTAATGTAAATGAGAGAGTAATAATCTTAATATTTTACAATTTTAATCCTAAATTTGAAGGGTCAAAAATACATAACATAACCTTAAATGGTACGAAGTAAAGAAAAAAAGTTTTGATTAACAGGAATTAGGATGCATTGTGGCCTGTTTAAGCTGTTTCACTGTTGTATTTTATGTAAATAAGAGTAAACAAACAATACTCCCCTGAGTCAGTTGAAATCAAAACGACAGTTGGTCGTCCGGCGTACGAAAAGTCTTTCTCAAACTTTAGATGTTCACTTCACACTATACTGTTCACCAACGTTTTCACTTAGTTATTGGTATAAAAACTAACGAAATTAGTTATAAAGACATGTAAATACACATTATTTTACATAAAATTATTAAAATTAAAATCAGCTGCGTAACAAGACGTCTGACAGCTGGAGCTTAAAATAAGTGAGAGCTTTACACGTTGTGACGGTAGGGCCAATAAAATTTTGCCAAAATTTGTATATCTCTAAAATACGCGTGTGTGTGCTTACACGAGCGTTACAGCCTAAACAAACAAACTATTTCGCCAATCTGTTCCCACATCTCGAATGACTCAAAGGCGCGACCGGCGGAGCATGCGACAGCAGTCGCACGGTGTCGCGTCGCGTTTCGGCTACGCATCACTTGACGACAAGCGCGCAACGCCTGAATGGTTTTGTGGTCTAGAATTGTAGCTTTGGTTCAACGGCCTTTGATTTTGCTCAGCGTATGCGTCGATTTCGGCCGTCTGACTGTTTCATTCGAATCGTCGAGCTAACGGCCATGGACCATGTTCAAGGATGTGCGCAAAAACATCATAACCAATAGGCATGATGACTGTATTTTTTTTTTGTTTATTATCGAAAGACCTTACATTTATGTAAACAATCCTCAAAGAATCACTTCATCTGGATCAATACCACCAGAGATATCACAATTTGAAATGCACATTTTTGGACTTGCCCAAAAACGCTCCATACAAAAGCGACAGTGACGTCACTATCGCTGTCACTTTTGTATGGAGCGTTTTTGGGCAAGTCCAAAAATGTGCATTTCAAATTGTGATATCTCTGGTGGTATTGATCCAGATGAAGTGATTCTTTGAGGATTGTTTACATAAATGTAAGGTCTTTCGATAATAAACAAAAAAAAAATACAGTCATCATGCCTATTGCTGTTTTGCATGGTTTCGCACACACAATCCAGCAACCGTTGGCTCGTATCGAAACTTTGGGTAGTTTATTTTTTTGTCGTACTATCCAGGCAGGGAACGTTTTTACAGCACACGCACTTGGGTGCTTCTTTCTTCCATCAGTTACTGTACTCGTAAATCTCATATCTGGAAGTCAAATTTTATAAATTAATCTTTGTGATCACGAACGATACATTGTTATAAGGGAAGATAGTAAATTCTCGAAAATCCGTCCTTGTCTTGTCCTTAATGATGAATTTTCAAAATCAGGTGATTCGACATTGCATACTTTCTAAGTCACATAAACTCAATGAATAAAGTAGGTACTACTGCAAATTGAACTTTGAAGTTCTTTGATTAAAACACTATAGTCCATTCGCGTTAAGAATGCAGTGATCACATTCTTCTCTTATTCTGAATTCTTCTGTGTAACGGAATCGAATTAAAAAATTAGTTCTTGCCTAGCTTTGCAGGCTAGCTGCTGCTTGTTATCTATCTATCTATGAAGGAAATAAAGTGAGTCAACCATAAAATAGACATAAAATATATTTTTATTGGAGTTTTAGAGGCAAACAATCTCGTCGTATTTGACTTTTGAGTAACTTGATCCAATTACGCAGAAATTACAATGATTTTTCTTCGCAATCATAACGAGTGGTTCCTCAGAGCGATCAACCAAACAGAGAAACACTTCAGCTCATTAATATTGGTACTAGAGATACTTGCAAGTAAGATAATTATTATATCTTTAACAATTTTTAGTCACAACATTGATGTAGAGGCTGTATTCACCTCAACGACCTGAAGGTTAGAAGACAAGATCAAGGCTATTATTTTGTCAAACGAACTAATGAACGAGACATGCTCTGTAATAAAACGATAGTGCCACAACATCGCCTTCGGGCTTTATTAATTACTTGAAAACAAACTAAAATTTAATTACTAACTCCGGATCTTCTTGTTTGTATTGTTGAGTTCAGCTTTACTTGATGCCAAGTTTGCGATAGTGATAAAACATGTTCTGCATAGACCGCAGATGCGGAGCGAGATACGAGTCCAATGGAGTGTTTGGAAGCTGTTAATGTAAAAGAAAGAAATACATTTATAAACTCAAGACATCACAACTTACAAAAAAAAACAAATAAGTCCAATACTGAAAAGGTTAAAAAGCCACAAAAATGAACAAAAATTCTACTAGGCAGCAATGTTACGACGTTTTGTTTTTTGAGTCGCTCACCCGCGAATGTACGTACGCAAAAATTTGGACCTCTTCAAGAAAAATGTTGATAGTCATAAATTCAATACAAGAAACAAGAACAAACTTGTAAATTCTAATCTTAGACTTCATAAAGTAGGGAAATCATTTGTGGGTCAATGTGTAAAGTTCTTTAATAAAGTACCTCAAAGTCTTGTTGAACTACCTCTTCACAAGTTTAAATCGCAAATTAATGAAAAGTTTACGAAACGAGGTTATTACAATGTAAAAGATCACTTGGACGACAAGGATTTGTGGTCATCTCAGAAATAGTCTGCTCCTCTGCACATCATGTATTTTGACTTTACTGTTGTTAATCTGTTACCGCAATTATTGTAAACAAACAAGATTAAAAAAGAGTAACTACCGACTTTCTTGCCGGTTTCTTCTCGGTAGAATCAACACGTCCGAACCGGTGGTAGAATCACATTATTACTTTTTAATTTTTATGTTGTTACTTGTCATAAGTGCTTTTTAATAAGTTTACATGAATGAAGATTATTTTTACTTTAATTTAATTCACAAACGTCTATCACCGCTAAGCACGCGCTCACACTCATGCTGTCCCGTAAAATGACAATAGAACTGAAAGGGACAGCTACACTTCTGAGCGATGGAGGAGGAAGGAGGAGTAAAATTTCATGTTAACGAAGTTATTGCGTACATAGGGCCTTAATGTTAAAGGCTGTCAACAATGGTTTCAGAGTCCAGCTTCATCCTCCTGACAGATAACGGATTATTCTCTAGCCCCATTGTGTCTGGTATGCAGCTGCAGAATCAATTAGGGCATTTAGTAGAACTGCTCCAAATTTGATATTGCCACAAGGTTCTCTGACGTTTGAAGAGCGTGAATATTCTAACTTGCATTAATTATCAAAATATTGCTTGGTGGGTTCCTCATTTTTGTTACTGGTTGACACATAAAAGTGCAACTATAACAAAGCATTTGAAAGTTTCTAGGTGCAGTCGTTTCGGTTGTTCTTTGATGTATTAAGTTAAGTCAGTTTTACAGTACTGATAGAAAACAATTCATTGTGTTTGAAATTACCGTGTAGCTGCTAGTATCTAGACTATGTCGCTGAATGGCTAGCATTCAAGAGCTCTCAACAACAGTTGAGAGACTCTTGTCTAGTTCACACCCTAAGCTATTCTCATCCTATTCAACGCCCGCTTGACAAGGAACGGATTAGACCCTCAGGGCGATAGCGTGTTGAACAGACCATACAAAGCACCTTTAAAATACTAGTTGAACTCTAACCTTAAGCGATTACGAGTCTCCTATACGAAGTTCACAGGAAACAACCAGGCTCTATGCAGACGTGACATTTGTTGTAGGGCGGTTGGCAATATTGGACAATCTTCACATCAGCATTATTTTTATTTATAGTGGTCTTCAAGATGACTTCACTCTACCTGATGGGAAGCATCACGGCTGCTTCTCATCAGGTAGAGTGAAGTCATCTTGAAGAATTAAATTATTAAATTATTTTTATTCATAGTGGTCTTCAAGATGACTTCACTCTACCTGATGGAAAGCAGCCGTGAGGTTCAGATATGCGGTTGACAAGCACAGTATTGAGAACTACTTTGCTGGTCAATCTCATTTTGAAGGCCTGCATAAATGCCTTTTCACGCCCCGCTTAAAAAACCAGAGGTTGTAGGTCGAAGAAAACACATGCGCTGGAAGAGCATTATTGTGATCATTTGTGGCAAATTCCTGCCTCGAAGATTAAAATTGATGTTCAATTAGAAAGAAAGAAAGAAAATACATTAACTGAAAGGGACATCGTAACAAACAGAATTCAAAATAACGAAAAAAAAGCAATTTATAAAAATAAAGCAATCAAAAAAAACTAACAAAACTACCATGTCCAGGATAAATTGACATTGGTTGGATTCAGACACTGGTTTTCAGTGGGCCCAGCTGAGTGAACGCACGGATAGGTGCAATTAAGGTTTTATCAGTATCGAGCTTTCATTTTGATTTTCACATGTTGTACCAGTTTGAATCAGTATTGTAACGTTTCGTCCATTTAGCAGATCTCTGTTTTTGTAATTTATTATTTAAAAAAAAGAAGCAAAGCGTTTGTTCAACTTAATTACTTAAGACTACCTTATTTCTAATCTTAATTACACCGGCGTCGGTTGGCTGTTGGTAATACACGCCCGACCATGAAAGTAATTGTAACTCAATTCGAGCAACAAGTTTATACATGTTAGAGATCTGCAAGGACACCTCTGCAACCTGTCTTCTCTGGGAGCCTTTTTTTTCAGTAGAGGAAATGCTCTTTACGCATACCCGTGCACTAGGGGGTGGACGCGTTCCCCCGGACGGAGAGGATGGCGGGCCGGAAGCGACCCCCCCCCCCCTTCGTGAGGGGGGGCCAGTAGTGACAGCCGAGGGTGTCAAGGCGTCCCTACCAAGCAGTGGTAGATGCCTCCTCCACGGAGGGGTGTGACATGACGAGCAACTTCTTCAATTTCTTGTTTAATAGATAATGTTCAGTTTGTTTTGCTAACAAAAGGCAACGATTTCATATTCGAATACGATCAAATATCAATATTCATCTCCAAATACCTGCGACATTACATTATGAAATGCAAATAAATGATTGAGTAAAGAGTATTAAGTACCTATTGAGTTATTAAAAGCATAGCAACACAAATATTCATATTCCCACCACTTGCTCTAGTTGAAGAATAGAGTACTTAAACCCTAGACTTTAAAGCTGGAGTAGTTGAAAATTATTTATCGATGATTTATGTGAAAACAATAGAATTCTAGAAAGTAAATCTCAAAGTTATTTCATTAATCCTCAATTCACTTGAGTGTTTTCATCAGCTTAAACATTCATTTGAATTACTTTAATTTTTAAAAGGTATTTCAAGTAGGTTCAAGCTTAGGTTAAAAATATATATTTCGTAGCAACACCAAGCAACATGAGACAAGAAACTTGAAAGTTCATTTTTAATTTTTACAAAATTTAAATTACAATGTTTTATTTAGCATTTTCCATGCAGTATCTTTACTAAAGATCTGAAAACCAGAAAAAGACATTTGTTCATGTTGGCATCAGGCAGGACTCGAACCCGCGTCTTTCGCAAACCGGGCGACTGCACTAACCAACTATGCTACCGAGACCATTAACATACCAGCCGAATCTTTCTGGTATATTTACCTTATGAGTCAGGGTGATTTCATCATTGTTATAGGCATCCACCTCTTACACTAAATTATTATTTAAATTACAGATTTTAAAAAGGATATCGACATAAATAAAGACAATGAACATTAGATTTAACATTAGAGACTATTTGTTCTTTAGCTCAAAGAGTTCTGTGTTCCTAGTATAGCTTTATTAATTTCCTGTAGCAGAACCACAAAGGCTTAACCAGCTATTTATTAACATTTCTTTGACAAAGGTTCCGGTTTCCGTTATAAGCTGTCTTGTTTCTTGCCACAAGCCAACTATAAATAAATATTGAAAAGTCATTTTCAGATTAAAATAGTAACTGGACCTACCTAAAAAAAAGGCAATTTATTCGTTTCAACATTATCAGGAACAAAATGAAGTTAAAAATAATGGAAAAAACTCAATGTAGGCATTGGCTCTACATGAGATTAAATTTTTTTTTACGTATAGCAATTTTAGTCCGAGTCCGAGTATAGCGAGTTCAGTGGCGTGTAATAGGAGAGGCCTATGTCCAGTAGTGGACTGCGACAGGCTGATGATGATGATGAATTTTAGTCCAAACTTGGTGTGTAGGTAGTAAATAAAAGACGATAGAATCAGGAGCCGTAGGTAAAGTGGTTTTATCTAAAATCATATATTTACTTAAGTAAATACCTACCTAAGTTACAATTACCCTTTTGTTTCCTCTGTTATTTCTGATAACCTGTGTTTTTTCTTATATTCCAATCTTGAAACAATTCGTTCTTTGTTACAGTTCCATCAGCTCACGTCCAAGGAGTGCTGGGCAAGAAAGCAGCCTTGCCTTGCGACATCCAACCGCTGGCTGCAGGTGACCATGTCTCCATGGTGTTATGGTTCAAGGAGGCTGATGGGGAGCCGTTGTACAGGTACGAATAGAATATTTTAACATTTCAATAAATTATATCCAACTCGACTGCAGCTAGGTTAGGAAAATTGTGAACCGTTTTCTCGGCCAAAATACTTTCTAGAAACAAACAACATGTCATTGTGTTGAGACGTTGTCACTTACCTCATTCCTCAAAACTCAAAGTCAAAGTGTAAATATCTTTTTTTAAATAGACCGCTTACAAGCGCTTTTAAATCGTCAACTAAACAAAGAAAAATACACTTGATAATATAATTTAAATGAAAAATACATACACAGCATACAAACATAATGTGACTCAACCACCGGTGTCGGAAAGTTGTTTCTATACTGAGAAGAACAGACACGAAACTCAGCATTTACTCTTTTAAACATGTTCTGTACAATGATCAGTTAGTAAATTACAATATTGAAATATGGGTACACATCCCAGCTATATAATTCGAAGAAAATTGAAAGTTGGTGCAGTATTTAACAATGTTGTATAAAAAAGACTACTGCTTAATCAACATTATGAAAAAATAAATTTAAGAGTTCGCATCAAGTTTACCCAACCCTGGCATTTCACTATACACTGCTCAAAAGTATCTAAGGATATCTCAAGCATTTTCATACAAAGTATAGCTATTTGGGAGGCTGTAAAAATTAAAATATTGATACCAACGTAGAAATTTTTAAAACACAGAAACTGATATATCTGCCCTTTCAGATTGTATAAAGAAATTCATTGTAGTAGCATTATTGTACAATCGTAAGGACGTTAAAAAAAGACAGATTTTTCTTTTAAAAGGTGTCAAAATTTTAGCAAAATCAAACGTTTTTTTTTGTAATATTCTTAACCTTTATCTCTTGCCTCTGTCCTCGCGTTATTCTAAGATAATGCTCAACTTGTAAACAAACTTAACTTTATAAAATATTTGAAAAATGATATCCCTATGATATCCCTAGACAGTTTTGATGTGTGTAGATCGAATCAGAAATGAGGAAGTCTGTAGGAGAAAGACGCCGACGTAGCCCACCGGGTCAGAAGATTGAAGTAGCAATGCGAAACATATAACACGAAAACTAAAACTCGTGAAAAGTTCTTGAATAAAAACCATTTGACGGCAAAAGACGGACGGACGGGGCGCCTTATATGGTGGTAACCTTATAAATGTATCAGTATTAATTTTCAATTTGAATCCTTGTGGAGTAATCGTTATTTTGTTCAAAATCATGATGATGACGAGATTTTCTACTGCATCATCGAGATCATCGTTCGTAGTCCAGTGGTTTGACTCTGGCTTAGAGCCCGTGTGTCCTGAGTTCAAGTTTGGTTATGAGGGCGATTTAGAACCTCATAATCCGGTATTTTTTATGATTTTAGGTCCATCTTTTTATGTTGGTGGTGTCTGTATTATCACGTTTTCTAAATATGAGAAGCCATTGGCTTTTACATAAATCAAAAGGAATTTACAAAAAAAATGTACTTAAAACGTTGTTCTAAATTTCCCTACTTGAAAAGCATTCTCTACCAGTCAACCATTGGGCGAGACAGAGATGCTGTTGGCGGTGCAAAATTTGAAATTAGAAAGAAGTAGTAGAAAGAGGAATAAATACTTATAAAATAAACATACTTAAACAATACCTACATATAAATATAAATAACTAGCTCGTCCGGCGAACTTTGTTCCGCCTTAAGGGCAATAAATAAAAAATTGTGAAAAAAAAAAAAAAAAATTTTCCTATGTCCTTCTCCTGGCTCTAAACTACCTTCATGCCAATTTTCAGCTAAATCGGTTCAGCCGTTCTTGAGTTATAAGTGGAGTAACTAACACGACTTTATTTTATATATATGTCACCGGAAAATAACAAAAACCGTAAATTTATAAATTTCCTAGGAAATTTATCAACTTTCGTAAGATTCTAAACGGGAGATAAAATGAATTATTTTACGGCTACATTTCCGGAAATTTATAAATTTGCGACGACTCGTAGTAAATTTATAAACTAACGAACATCTATTCGTAAAATTCTAAACGGTTTGACTAATCACAGAAGAGCTTTTAATTTTACGCTTTTATAAATTACGGAAAATAACACACTGCTCTCTGATTGGTCGATGTTGACAGTAGCAATGCTTGTGTTCATAGATTATGATACAATCAGACTTGCCACACTGTACATTTATCAGTTTTGATTACCTAACTGACTGGAATTTTACTTTAAAACTGAGTAGGTTAGATAGGTTAGGTTACATAAACATACTTAACATAAACGGCCTATATACGTCCCACTGCTGGGCACAGGCCTCACCTCAACTATGAGGTGGAACGAGCCATACTCCAACAAGCGGGCTCAGTGCGGATTGTTAGAGGGGTGAAATGTTAGTGAGCAACTTTAATGTCAGATGTTATCAAGCCGCCCTAAGGCCTCTGACTAAGCTTAACGACTGACGTCTAACGACGTCAACCGGGACAAACTGCCTAACGTGCCTTCCGAAGCACGGAGATGCCCGAAACACACACACATCACTAAATTTCGGTCGGGTGGTCACCCATCCGATTTCCGATCCGGCGTGTGTTGCTTTACAACATCAATCGTCGCCGATCACTGTCACAACTGCGCCACGGGCACACCTCTTGGGCTAACGGGTTAATTTTTACAATATAATAGGCTGATAACCCCTACTTCATCAAAATAAAACAGAAGAAATCGTGTTTTACGATATCAAAAAGTTTATAAAAAAATTAAATACACTTATAAAATATAACATACAAAAAATAGCATACCCTCACGATCATATCCTGAATGGGATTGCTAGAGGCACACTGAGTTCCCGTCACGGTGAACGAACGGAACATTCAGAAGCCCACATTCACCGAGAGAATTTGAACCCATCGTGGTAAGGGTGTAATGCCCGTTTTTCAGCAGAGCAACAGCACCGTCTATTGGTCTCTTGATTCGACTCAGACTCAGGACTCATGACTCTGGCGGTGCCAATCGCCAACTTCCTCAGCCGTCTGTATTTATTGAGAAAACGCAATGCTTGCGCGATTCATTGACGGATAACGCCATCTAGCTGTTGCCTTCGTACATTAAACATAATTTATTAAATTATTAATAATTACAAAATATTTGGCTAATTAGATTAATTCGGCGCGAGTGTGTTGTCGCACCGTTATCTGTAGGCTGTGCGTTCCCAAGCCGCGTTTGTAAAGGAAAAAAAAGAAATAACTAAGGAGGTAGTGTCATGGCCGGCGGGTTTAAATCTTTTGCTGGTCATGCCTAGCAGTTTGTATTTTTAATGTATAATTTCCCTTTGCAAGGTCAGAACCTCGGCAGGGTGTTTTAACCGATTAATTAGTGTGGTTGGTGCGGATATTTGTGCATTTAGTTTGGGTGTACGGTTACCCATTTTATTTTTACCTAGGGTGTAGGTAGGCTGTGCCACCCTCTAGGAAAGGAGATATTTAAGGGATATTTCCTGATTTCATGTTTCAAGTGTTGCCTACGGGCTAGGAACAAGCGCATCTTCGCCGTTCCTCCCTGTTTTGTGGTGAACTTGCCCCAAAAGGGTGCAAAGATGTCTAACTTAGATACCCCCGACGGGCCTAGAACAAACTGTCCTCCCTAACCCTTACTTTCTCTGGCTCAATTCCCCTCTAATTGAGTCCAGCTTAATATTTTATACTACAATGGCGCCCGAACATACTTTAGGAGGCTCAGGGGTCCTTAATTGTCCTATTTTCTGGTCCCATAACGCTCAGAAAATATTGTTGGTCGACTGTCGGGGAACTTTTTTTTTTCTATTTTGGTGTAAAAATGTGCTAAAGTATGTTTGTTTTCATGTTATTGATGCTTCTAAACAGCAAACCAATAAAATAATTAACAAAAGTAACAATATTTGATGAATAAAATGTGAATTTTGAAAAATGTATGAACTTGGCGGCTTCATGGAATTAACTTGTTGAATTTTCTTTGAAAAGGTACTTCACCATGCACAATACAGCATTCTGTCGGTCTGTGTGGGCAAATTGGCTTAAATAATTGGAGTTTTAACAGTGAATTAACTTTGAAAAGATTAAATTTAAAAAACTGAGTGTGCATGTTTGGAGGTTATTTTACTTTGATTTTTGTGATTTGTTTCTTGAAACCACAGGAATAGTGTAGGAAGCAATTTTAAATGTAATAAAAAGAGGTTCACTAACACAAGCACTGTGCATTTGTCAAGACAAGATTGATTTTATGCAAAAAATCTCTTCATTGTTATTCTGAAAAGTAAGTTGTGATTTTGTTGTTTTCAGCGTGTAGGACAGGGTATATTACAGTTTTGCAATTGTCTGAGCATAGTTACACTGCATTAGTGGTTAAATAATAGAAATAATGGAGATTGTTGGTGATTTTGGTAAAGTATCTGCAAAGAAAAGTTAAAAAAAATAAAAATATTCAGCGTTGGAATGATATTTATTTCCTACAATATCTTGAAAATTACACATGTTTTGGTTTTGGTAATGTCCAATAATGGCAGTTCAGCACTAATGTTTGGAATATATTGAATTCCTGTGATCCTTTTGTTGTTGGCAGCGTTGACTTTTGTGATTTCAATCATTTTATAAATATTTGACACTTGTCTTCATAACCTCATGTTTTTTGGCAAATAATACAACAAATGCAAGGCTTGAGTAGTCTTGATGGTCACTTTTCTGCATTTTCTTTGATTTTAAAGCTTCAGTCAAGCCATTTCATATGAAATAATTGTAAACAAATTCACTTTAACATTCCTGGATGACTCCATTCTGTCAGGCCTTATTTTGACCTGAAGAAGCTTATTTTGTTCCTGAAATCGTATTCTGTCAGTTTTGCAGCGTCTTATTAGTTAGATATCAGTGGATTATTGGTAAATTTTTGGTATTTTGTCAAGCAATGAACATGGTACAATCTTGTTTATGTATGAATAGTTTAAATGTTGAAAATTTTGATGTCAAAGTGACAAGTAATGACAGATGGTTTTGTCTTTGGTAAATGCACAGATAATAATAAAGAGAAGTTATTAATTTACTAATAATATTAGTTATTATTTTGGAACAAGCAAATTGCATAATGGTGAAATTTACTTGGCTGAACTATAAAATAAAATAAATCATAAATTAGAAAGAAAAAGGAAAGAAAGAAAAAAAACAAATCAAAGTACCGTTCAAAGTTACGGTACCTATTTAAAAGTTTTAGTGAAGTTTTAGTGTGTAAAAAATGGTTGCGGTCCGGATTTTGATTGCTGTAAATAAATCATAAGTTGAAGAAAAAAAAAAAAAAATACAATAAAAAAAGAAGTAAAATTATAGTTTGTAAGAAACTGGTTGCGGTCCGAGTTTTGATTGCTGCTGTGAAATAAGTCATAAGTTGTGAAAAAATTAAGGTACAGTACAAAGTTACATACTTAGTGGAAAATTATAATTGTTAAGATAATGGTTTCGGTACGGTTTTGAATAAGTCTAAGTTGTGTATAAAATAGGAAAAAAAAAATGTTCTAAGGGAACACATTGTTTTTTTACGATCTTTTATTCATCAGTCACCGTGAGTGTGGCGGTCGACCGAATACCCACTCCGCCGTTCTTCCTGGCGTGCCGTAGAAATCGGCTGTAGGATAAAGCACCAATTACCACCGTTATTTGTTTATTTATTATTATTCCGCAAAGGTGCTTTGGGGTATGCATTTGCCTGTGTGCTCGCGTGTGTGTTAAGTGGGAGTTTTGTTCTTTCCCCTTGTTTTCTAAATTCATTCGTTTGTCTACGAGACGACTTTCGTGTTCTACTGTTTTATACCCCCTTCTTGGTTGGCAGCCTCCGCTGGGACCACCATCAAACGTGTGCTTGGCTATTTAATGGTTTTTGTCCATCCAAGATGTTCCTGCGTTCCCATTGTTTGGATCGTACTGGGGCCACCGCTGATTATTTCGCTCGCCGATGGCAAATGTAACCATCGGTAAATGGGTGTTTAGTTATAGCTTATGGTGGCAGTGAATCATTCCGTCGTTTCTGCATCGAATATTAAGTATTAAGTAAATTTGTGTTACACACGCGCTCACCCCCAAATAAAATTGCGACTATTTACAGGAGTATTTGATCACTAACACCTTGTATCGCATACTCCCGTACATATTATTATCTGTGTATCGTATCTTATCGTACCCCGGTAGCTGTAGTCTCCGATTTTATATATATTTTTTTTTGTTGTTACTTTACTTAAAAATTCAGTAAACTCGAATAGAGTATTATCATATTATTAAATTACCTTGTACCTAACATCGGTAGCTATTCGACTCCGATTTTAATGAGTGTTGTGGGTGTTAATTCTATGGAACCGAATACAGTTCTTATATACCTTGTATATGTACGTCGTTAGCGGAAGGCTTACGATTTTGTTTTTTTTTTAAACTGGAACTTCAAAAACAACTAATGTTATGTTTGATGATGCACCTATCCATAGGGTGTGTATAAACAGTGTTTCTTCATATTTCGAAGAGTTTTTTTTTGCTCCGGCTGTAGGTACGGACGAGGGCGTCCGGCGAATTCCCTGCGTGAATTCTGACGTGGTTGGGGGGATACTGTAATGCCCGTTTTTCAGCAGAGCAACAGCACCGTCTATTGGTCTCTTGATTCGACTCAGACTCAGGACTCATGACTCTGGCGGTGCCAATCGCCAACTTCCTCAGCCGTCTGTATTTATTGAGAAAACGCAATGCTTGCGCGATTCATTGACGGATAACGCCATCTAGCTGTTGCCTTCGTACATTAAACATAATTTATTAAATTATTAATAATTACAAAATATTTGGCTAATTAGATTAATTCGGCGCGAGTGTGTTGTCGCACCGTTATCTGTAGGCTGTGCGTTCCCAAGCCGCGTTTGTAAAGGAAAAAAAAGAAATAACTAAGGAGGTAGTGTCATGGCCGGCGGGTTTAAATCTTTTGCTGGTCATGCCTAGCAGTTTGTATTTTTAATGTATAATTTCCCTTTGCAAGGTCAGAACCTCGGCAGGGTGTTTTAACCGATTAATTAGTGTGGTTGGTGCGGATATTTGTGCATTTAGTTTGGGTGTACGGTTACCCATTTTATTTTTACCTAGGGTGTAGGTAGGCTGTGCCACCCTCTAGGAAAGGAGATATTTAAGGGATATTTCCTGATTTCATGTTTCAAGTGTTGCCTACGGGCTAGGAACAAGCGCATCTTCGCCGTTCCTCCCTGTTTTGTGGTGAACTTGCCCCAAAAGGGTGCAAAGATGTCTAACTTAGATACCCCCGACGGGCCTAGAACAAACTGTCCTCCCTAACCCTTACTTTCTCTGGCTCAATTCCCCTCTAATTGAGTCCAGCTTAATATTTTATACTACAATGGCGCCCGAACATACTTTAGGAGGCTCAGGGGTCCTTAATTGTCCTATTTTCTGGTCCCATAACGCTCAGAAAATATTGTTGGTCGACTGTCGGGGAACTTTTTTTTTTCTATTTTGGTGTAAAAATGTGCTAAAGTATGTTTGTTTTCATGTTATTGATGCTTCTAAACAGCAAACCAATAAAATAATTAACAAAAGTAACAATATTTGATGAATAAAATGTGAATTTTGAAAAATGTATGAACTTGGCGGCTTCATGGAATTAACTTGTTGAATTTTCTTTGAAAAGGTACTTCACCATGCACAATACAGCATTCTGTCGGTCTGTGTGGGCAAATTGGCTTAAATAATTGGAGTTTTAACAGTGAATTAACTTTGAAAAGATTAAATTTAAAAAACTGAGTGTGCATGTTTGGAGGTTATTTTACTTTGATTTTTGTGATTTGTTTCTTGAAACCACAGGAATAGTGTAGGAAGCAATTTTAAATGTAATAAAAAGAGGTTCACTAACACAAGCACTGTGCATTTGTCAAGACAAGATTGATTTTATGCAAAAAATCTCTTCATTGTTATTCTGAAAAGTAAGTTGTGATTTTGTTGTTTTCAGCGTGTAGGACAGGGTATATTACAGTTTTGCAATTGTCTGAGCATAGTTACACTGCATTAGTGGTTAAATAATAGAAATAATGGAGATTGTTGGTGATTTTGGTAAAGTATCTGCAAAGAAAAGTTAAAAAAAATAAAAATATTCAGCGTTGGAATGATATTTATTTCCTACAATATCTTGAAAATTACACATGTTTTGGTTTTGGTAATGTCCAATAATGGCAGTTCAGCACTAATGTTTGGAATATATTGAATTCCTGTGATCCTTTTGTTGTTGGCAGCGTTGACTTTTGTGATTTCAATCATTTTATAAATATTTGACACTTGTCTTCATAACCTCATGTTTTTTGGCAAATAATACAACAAATGCAAGGCTTGAGTAGTCTTGATGGTCACTTTTCTGCATTTTCTTTGATTTTAAAGCTTCAGTCAAGCCATTTCATATGAAATAATTGTAAACAAATTCACTTTAACATTCCTGGATGACTCCATTCTGTCAGGCCTTATTTTGACCTGAAGAAGCTTATTTTGTTCCTGAAATCGTATTCTGTCAGTTTTGCAGCGTCTTATTAGTTAGATATCAGTGGATTATTGGTAAATTTTTGGTATTTTGTCAAGCAATGAACATGGTACAATCTTGTTTATGTATGAATAGTTTAAATGTTGAAAATTTTGATGTCAAAGTGACAAGTAATGACAGATGGTTTTGTCTTTGGTAAATGCACAGATAATAATAAAGAGAAGTTATTAATTTACTAATAATATTAGTTATTATTTTGGAACAAGCAAATTGCATAATGGTGAAATTTACTTGGCTGAACTATAAAATAAAATAAATCATAAATTAGAAAGAAAAAGGAAAGAAAGAAAAAAAACAAATCAAAGTACCGTTCAAAGTTACGGTACCTATTTAAAAGTTTTAGTGAAGTTTTAGTGTGTAAAAAATGGTTGCGGTCCGGATTTTGATTGCTGTAAATAAATCATAAGTTGAAGAAAAAAAAAAAAAAATACAATAAAAAAAGAAGTAAAATTATAGTTTGTAAGAAACTGGTTGCGGTCCGAGTTTTGATTGCTGCTGTGAAATAAGTCATAAGTTGTGAAAAAATTAAGGTACAGTACAAAGTTACATACTTAGTGGAAAATTATAATTGTTAAGATAATGGTTTCGGTACGGTTTTGAATAAGTCTAAGTTGTGTATAAAATAGGAAAAAAAAAATGTTCTAAGGGAACACATTGTTTTTTTACGATCTTTTATTCATCAGTCACCGTGAGTGTGGCGGTCGACCGAATACCCACTCCGCCGTTCTTCCTGGCGTGCCGTAGAAATCGGCTGTAGGATAAAGCACCAATTACCACCGTTATTTGTTTATTTATTATTATTCCGCAAAGGTGCTTTGGGGTATGCATTTGCCTGTGTGCTCGCGTGTGTGTTAAGTGGGAGTTTTGTTCTTTCCCCTTGTTTTCTAAATTCATTCGTTTGTCTACGAGACGACTTTCGTGTTCTACTGTTTTATACCCCCTTCTTGGTTGGCAGCCTCCGCTGGGACCACCATCAAACGTGTGCTTGGCTATTTAATGGTTTTTGTCCATCCAAGATGTTCCTGCGTTCCCATTGTTTGGATCGTACTGGGGCCACCGCTGATTATTTCGCTCGCCGATGGCAAATGTAACCATCGGTAAATGGGTGTTTAGTTATAGCTTATGGTGGCAGTGAATCATTCCGTCGTTTCTGCATCGAATATTAAGTATTAAGTAAATTTGTGTTACACACGCGCTCACCCCCAAATAAAATTGCGACTATTTACAGGAGTATTTGATCACTAACACCTTGTATCGCATACTCCCGTACATATTATTATCTGTGTATCGTATCTTATCGTACCCCGGTAGCTGTAGTCTCCGATTTTATATATATTTTTTTTTGTTGTTACTTTACTTAAAAATTCAGTAAACTCGAATAGAGTATTATCATATTATTAAATTACCTTGTACCTAACATCGGTAGCTATTCGACTCCGATTTTAATGAGTGTTGTGGGTGTTAATTCTATGGAACCGAATACAGTTCTTATATACCTTGTATATGTACGTCGTTAGCGGAAGGCTTACGATTTTGTTTTTTTTTTAAACTGGAACTTCAAAAACAACTAATGTTATGTTTGATGATGCACCTATCCATAGGGTGTGTATAAACAGTGTTTCTTCATATTTCGAAGAGTTTTTTTTTGCTCCGGCTGTAGGTACGGACGAGGGCGTCCGGCGAATTCCCTGCGTGAATTCTGACGTGGTTGGGGGGATACTGTAATGCCCGTTTTTCAGCAGAGCAACAGCACCGTCTATTGGTCTCTTGATTCGACTCAGACTCAGGACTCATGACTCTGGCGGTGCCAATCGCCAACTTCCTCAGCCGTCTGTATTTATTGAGAAAACGCAATGCTTGCGCGATTCATTGACGGATAACGCCATCTAGCTGTTGCCTTCGTACATTAAACATAATTTATTAAATTATTAATAATTACAAAATATTTGGCTAATTAGATTAATTCGGCGCGAGTGTGTTGTCGCACCGTTATCTGTAGGCTGTGCGTTCCCAAGCCGCGTTTGTAAAGGAAAAAAAAGAAATAACTAAGGAGGTAGTGTCATGGCCGGCGGGTTTAAATCTTTTGCTGGTCATGCCTAGCAGTTTGTATTTTTAATGTATAATTTCCCTTTGCAAGGTCAGAACCTCGGCAGGGTGTTTTAACCGATTAATTAGTGTGGTTGGTGCGGATATTTGTGCATTTAGTTTGGGTGTACGGTTACCCATTTTATTTTTACCTAGGGTGTAGGTAGGCTGTGCCACCCTCTAGGAAAGGAGATATTTAAGGGATATTTCCTGATTTCATGTTTCAAGTGTTGCCTACGGGCTAGGAACAAGCGCATCTTCGCCGTTCCTCCCTGTTTTGTGGTGAACTTGCCCCAAAAGGGTGCAAAGATGTCTAACTTAGATACCCCCGACGGGCCTAGAACAAACTGTCCTCCCTAACCCTTACTTTCTCTGGCTCAATTCCCCTCTAATTGAGTCCAGCTTAATATTTTATACTACAATGGCGCCCGAACATACTTTAGGAGGCTCAGGGGTCCTTAATTGTCCTATTTTCTGGTCCCATAACGCTCAGAAAATATTGTTGGTCGACTGTCGGGGAACTTTTTTTTTTCTATTTTGGTGTAAAAATGTGCTAAAGTATGTTTGTTTTCATGTTATTGATGCTTCTAAACAGCAAACCAATAAAATAATTAACAAAAGTAACAATATTTGATGAATAAAATGTGAATTTTGAAAAATGTATGAACTTGGCGGCTTCATGGAATTAACTTGTTGAATTTTCTTTGAAAAGGTACTTCACCATGCACAATACAGCATTCTGTCGGTCTGTGTGGGCAAATTGGCTTAAATAATTGGAGTTTTAACAGTGAATTAACTTTGAAAAGATTAAATTTAAAAAACTGAGTGTGCATGTTTGGAGGTTATTTTACTTTGATTTTTGTGATTTGTTTCTTGAAACCACAGGAATAGTGTAGGAAGCAATTTTAAATGTAATAAAAAGAGGTTCACTAACACAAGCACTGTGCATTTGTCAAGACAAGATTGATTTTATGCAAAAAATCTCTTCATTGTTATTCTGAAAAGTAAGTTGTGATTTTGTTGTTTTCAGCGTGTAGGACAGGGTATATTACAGTTTTGCAATTGTCTGAGCATAGTTACACTGCATTAGTGGTTAAATAATAGAAATAATGGAGATTGTTGGTGATTTTGGTAAAGTATCTGCAAAGAAAAGTTAAAAAAAATAAAAATATTCAGCGTTGGAATGATATTTATTTCCTACAATATCTTGAAAATTACACATGTTTTGGTTTTGGTAATGTCCAATAATGGCAGTTCAGCACTAATGTTTGGAATATATTGAATTCCTGTGATCCTTTTGTTGTTGGCAGCGTTGACTTTTGTGATTTCAATCATTTTATAAATATTTGACACTTGTCTTCATAACCTCATGTTTTTTGGCAAATAATACAACAAATGCAAGGCTTGAGTAGTCTTGATGGTCACTTTTCTGCATTTTCTTTGATTTTAAAGCTTCAGTCAAGCCATTTCATATGAAATAATTGTAAACAAATTCACTTTAACATTCCTGGATGACTCCATTCTGTCAGGCCTTATTTTGACCTGAAGAAGCTTATTTTGTTCCTGAAATCGTATTCTGTCAGTTTTGCAGCGTCTTATTAGTTAGATATCAGTGGATTATTGGTAAATTTTTGGTATTTTGTCAAGCAATGAACATGGTACAATCTTGTTTATGTATGAATAGTTTAAATGTTGAAAATTTTGATGTCAAAGTGACAAGTAATGACAGATGGTTTTGTCTTTGGTAAATGCACAGATAATAATAAAGAGAAGTTATTAATTTACTAATAATATTAGTTATTATTTTGGAACAAGCAAATTGCATAATGGTGAAATTTACTTGGCTGAACTATAAAATAAAATAAATCATAAATTAGAAAGAAAAAGGAAAGAAAGAAAAAAAACAAATCAAAGTACCGTTCAAAGTTACGGTACCTATTTAAAAGTTTTAGTGAAGTTTTAGTGTGTAAAAAATGGTTGCGGTCCGGATTTTGATTGCTGTAAATAAATCATAAGTTGAAGAAAAAAAAAAAAAAATACAATAAAAAAAGAAGTAAAATTATAGTTTGTAAGAAACTGGTTGCGGTCCGAGTTTTGATTGCTGCTGTGAAATAAGTCATAAGTTGTGAAAAAATTAAGGTACAGTACAAAGTTACATACTTAGTGGAAAATTATAATTGTTAAGATAATGGTTTCGGTACGGTTTTGAATAAGTCTAAGTTGTGTATAAAATAGGAAAAAAAAAATGTTCTAAGGGAACACATTGTTTTTTTACGATCTTTTATTCATCAGTCACCGTGAGTGTGGCGGTCGACCGAATACCCACTCCGCCGTTCTTCCTGGCGTGCCGTAGAAATCGGCTGTAGGATAAAGCACCAATTACCACCGTTATTTGTTTATTTATTATTATTCCGCAAAGGTGCTTTGGGGTATGCATTTGCCTGTGTGCTCGCGTGTGTGTTAAGTGGGAGTTTTGTTCTTTCCCCTTGTTTTCTAAATTCATTCGTTTGTCTACGAGACGACTTTCGTGTTCTACTGTTTTATACCCCCTTCTTGGTTGGCAGCCTCCGCTGGGACCACCATCAAACGTGTGCTTGGCTATTTAATGGTTTTTGTCCATCCAAGATGTTCCTGCGTTCCCATTGTTTGGATCGTACTGGGGCCACCGCTGATTATTTCGCTCGCCGATGGCAAATGTAACCATCGGTAAATGGGTGTTTAGTTATAGCTTATGGTGGCAGTGAATCATTCCGTCGTTTCTGCATCGAATATTAAGTATTAAGTAAATTTGTGTTACACACGCGCTCACCCCCAAATAAAATTGCGACTATTTACAGGAGTATTTGATCACTAACACCTTGTATCGCATACTCCCGTACATATTATTATCTGTGTATCGTATCTTATCGTACCCCGGTAGCTGTAGTCTCCGATTTTATATATATTTTTTTTTGTTGTTACTTTACTTAAAAATTCAGTAAACTCGAATAGAGTATTATCATATTATTAAATTACCTTGTACCTAACATCGGTAGCTATTCGACTCCGATTTTAATGAGTGTTGTGGGTGTTAATTCTATGGAACCGAATACAGTTCTTATATACCTTGTATATGTACGTCGTTAGCGGAAGGCTTACGATTTTGTTTTTTTTTTAAACTGGAACTTCAAAAACAACTAATGTTATGTTTGATGATGCACCTATCCATAGGGTGTGTATAAACAGTGTTTCTTCATATTTCGAAGAGTTTTTTTTTGCTCCGGCTGTAGGTACGGACGAGGGCGTCCGGCGAATTCCCTGCGTGAATTCTGACGTGGTTGGGGGGATACTGTAATGCCCGTTTTTCAGCAGAGCAACAGCACCGTCTATTGGTCTCTTGATTCGACTCAGACTCAGGACTCATGACTCTGGCGGTGCCAATCGCCAACTTCCTCAGCCGTCTGTATTTATTGAGAAAACGCAATGCTTGCGCGATTCATTGACGGATAACGCCATCTAGCTGTTGCCTTCGTACATTAAACATAATTTATTAAATTATTAATAATTACAAAATATTTGGCTAATTAGATTAATTCGGCGCGAGTGTGTTGTCGCACCGTTATCTGTAGGCTGTGCGTTCCCAAGCCGCGTTTGTAAAGGAAAAAAAAGAAATAACTAAGGAGGTAGTGTCATGGCCGGCGGGTTTAAATCTTTTGCTGGTCATGCCTAGCAGTTTGTATTTTTAATGTATAATTTCCCTTTGCAAGGTCAGAACCTCGGCAGGGTGTTTTAACCGATTAATTAGTGTGGTTGGTGCGGATATTTGTGCATTTAGTTTGGGTGTACGGTTACCCATTTTATTTTTACCTAGGGTGTAGGTAGGCTGTGCCACCCTCTAGGAAAGGAGATATTTAAGGGATATTTCCTGATTTCATGTTTCAAGTGTTGCCTACGGGCTAGGAACAAGCGCATCTTCGCCGTTCCTCCCTGTTTTGTGGTGAACTTGCCCCAAAAGGGTGCAAAGATGTCTAACTTAGATACCCCCGACGGGCCTAGAACAAACTGTCCTCCCTAACCCTTACTTTCTCTGGCTCAATTCCCCTCTAATTGAGTCCAGCTTAATATTTTATACTACAATGGCGCCCGAACATACTTTAGGAGGCTCAGGGGTCCTTAATTGTCCTATTTTCTGGTCCCATAACGCTCAGAAAATATTGTTGGTCGACTGTCGGGGAACTTTTTTTTTTCTATTTTGGTGTAAAAATGTGCTAAAGTATGTTTGTTTTCATGTTATTGATGCTTCTAAACAGCAAACCAATAAAATAATTAACAAAAGTAACAATATTTGATGAATAAAATGTGAATTTTGAAAAATGTATGAACTTGGCGGCTTCATGGAATTAACTTGTTGAATTTTCTTTGAAAAGGTACTTCACCATGCACAATACAGCATTCTGTCGGTCTGTGTGGGCAAATTGGCTTAAATAATTGGAGTTTTAACAGTGAATTAACTTTGAAAAGATTAAATTTAAAAAACTGAGTGTGCATGTTTGGAGGTTATTTTACTTTGATTTTTGTGATTTGTTTCTTGAAACCACAGGAATAGTGTAGGAAGCAATTTTAAATGTAATAAAAAGAGGTTCACTAACACAAGCACTGTGCATTTGTCAAGACAAGATTGATTTTATGCAAAAAATCTCTTCATTGTTATTCTGAAAAGTAAGTTGTGATTTTGTTGTTTTCAGCGTGTAGGACAGGGTATATTACAGTTTTGCAATTGTCTGAGCATAGTTACACTGCATTAGTGGTTAAATAATAGAAATAATGGAGATTGTTGGTGATTTTGGTAAAGTATCTGCAAAGAAAAGTTAAAAAAAATAAAAATATTCAGCGTTGGAATGATATTTATTTCCTACAATATCTTGAAAATTACACATGTTTTGGTTTTGGTAATGTCCAATAATGGCAGTTCAGCACTAATGTTTGGAATATATTGAATTCCTGTGATCCTTTTGTTGTTGGCAGCGTTGACTTTTGTGATTTCAATCATTTTATAAATATTTGACACTTGTCTTCATAACCTCATGTTTTTTGGCAAATAATACAACAAATGCAAGGCTTGAGTAGTCTTGATGGTCACTTTTCTGCATTTTCTTTGATTTTAAAGCTTCAGTCAAGCCATTTCATATGAAATAATTGTAAACAAATTCACTTTAACATTCCTGGATGACTCCATTCTGTCAGGCCTTATTTTGACCTGAAGAAGCTTATTTTGTTCCTGAAATCGTATTCTGTCAGTTTTGCAGCGTCTTATTAGTTAGATATCAGTGGATTATTGGTAAATTTTTGGTATTTTGTCAAGCAATGAACATGGTACAATCTTGTTTATGTATGAATAGTTTAAATGTTGAAAATTTTGATGTCAAAGTGACAAGTAATGACAGATGGTTTTGTCTTTGGTAAATGCACAGATAATAATAAAGAGAAGTTATTAATTTACTAATAATATTAGTTATTATTTTGGAACAAGCAAATTGCATAATGGTGAAATTTACTTGGCTGAACTATAAAATAAAATAAATCATAAATTAGAAAGAAAAAGGAAAGAAAGAAAAAAAACAAATCAAAGTACCGTTCAAAGTTACGGTACCTATTTAAAAGTTTTAGTGAAGTTTTAGTGTGTAAAAAATGGTTGCGGTCCGGATTTTGATTGCTGTAAATAAATCATAAGTTGAAGAAAAAAAAAAAAAAATACAATAAAAAAAGAAGTAAAATTATAGTTTGTAAGAAACTGGTTGCGGTCCGAGTTTTGATTGCTGCTGTGAAATAAGTCATAAGTTGTGAAAAAATTAAGGTACAGTACAAAGTTACATACTTAGTGGAAAATTATAATTGTTAAGATAATGGTTTCGGTACGGTTTTGAATAAGTCTAAGTTGTGTATAAAATAGGAAAAAAAAAATGTTCTAAGGGAACACATTGTTTTTTTACGATCTTTTATTCATCAGTCACCGTGAGTGTGGCGGTCGACCGAATACCCACTCCGCCGTTCTTCCTGGCGTGCCGTAGAAATCGGCTGTAGGATAAAGCACCAATTACCACCGTTATTTGTTTATTTATTATTATTCCGCAAAGGTGCTTTGGGGTATGCATTTGCCTGTGTGCTCGCGTGTGTGTTAAGTGGGAGTTTTGTTCTTTCCCCTTGTTTTCTAAATTCATTCGTTTGTCTACGAGACGACTTTCGTGTTCTACTGTTTTATACCCCCTTCTTGGTTGGCAGCCTCCGCTGGGACCACCATCAAACGTGTGCTTGGCTATTTAATGGTTTTTGTCCATCCAAGATGTTCCTGCGTTCCCATTGTTTGGATCGTACTGGGGCCACCGCTGATTATTTCGCTCGCCGATGGCAAATGTAACCATCGGTAAATGGGTGTTTAGTTATAGCTTATGGTGGCAGTGAATCATTCCGTCGTTTCTGCATCGAATATTAAGTATTAAGTAAATTTGTGTTACACACGCGCTCACCCCCAAATAAAATTGCGACTATTTACAGGAGTATTTGATCACTAACACCTTGTATCGCATACTCCCGTACATATTATTATCTGTGTATCGTATCTTATCGTACCCCGGTAGCTGTAGTCTCCGATTTTATATATATTTTTTTTTGTTGTTACTTTACTTAAAAATTCAGTAAACTCGAATAGAGTATTATCATATTATTAAATTACCTTGTACCTAACATCGGTAGCTATTCGACTCCGATTTTAATGAGTGTTGTGGGTGTTAATTCTATGGAACCGAATACAGTTCTTATATACCTTGTATATGTACGTCGTTAGCGGAAGGCTTACGATTTTGTTTTTTTTTTAAACTGGAACTTCAAAAACAACTAATGTTATGTTTGATGATGCACCTATCCATAGGGTGTGTATAAACAGTGTTTCTTCATATTTCGAAGAGTTTTTTTTTGCTCCGGCTGTAGGTACGGACGAGGGCGTCCGGCGAATTCCCTGCGTGAATTCTGACGTGGTTGGGGGGATACTGTAATGCCCGTTTTTCAGCAGAGCAACAGCACCGTCTATTGGTCTCTTGATTCGACTCAGACTCAGGACTCATGACTCTGGCGGTGCCAATCGCCAACTTCCTCAGCCGTCTGTATTTATTGAGAAAACGCAATGCTTGCGCGATTCATTGACGGATAACGCCATCTAGCTGTTGCCTTCGTACATTAAACATAATTTATTAAATTATTAATAATTACAAAATATTTGGCTAATTAGATTAATTCGGCGCGAGTGTGTTGTCGCACCGTTATCTGTAGGCTGTGCGTTCCCAAGCCGCGTTTGTAAAGGAAAAAAAAGAAATAACTAAGGAGGTAGTGTCATGGCCGGCGGGTTTAAATCTTTTGCTGGTCATGCCTAGCAGTTTGTATTTTTAATGTATAATTTCCCTTTGCAAGGTCAGAACCTCGGCAGGGTGTTTTAACCGATTAATTAGTGTGGTTGGTGCGGATATTTGTGCATTTAGTTTGGGTGTACGGTTACCCATTTTATTTTTACCTAGGGTGTAGGTAGGCTGTGCCACCCTCTAGGAAAGGAGATATTTAAGGGATATTTCCTGATTTCATGTTTCAAGTGTTGCCTACGGGCTAGGAACAAGCGCATCTTCGCCGTTCCTCCCTGTTTTGTGGTGAACTTGCCCCAAAAGGGTGCAAAGATGTCTAACTTAGATACCCCCGACGGGCCTAGAACAAACTGTCCTCCCTAACCCTTACTTTCTCTGGCTCAATTCCCCTCTAATTGAGTCCAGCTTAATATTTTATACTACAATGGCGCCCGAACATACTTTAGGAGGCTCAGGGGTCCTTAATTGTCCTATTTTCTGGTCCCATAACGCTCAGAAAATATTGTTGGTCGACTGTCGGGGAACTTTTTTTTTTCTATTTTGGTGTAAAAATGTGCTAAAGTATGTTTGTTTTCATGTTATTGATGCTTCTAAACAGCAAACCAATAAAATAATTAACAAAAGTAACAATATTTGATGAATAAAATGTGAATTTTGAAAAATGTATGAACTTGGCGGCTTCATGGAATTAACTTGTTGAATTTTCTTTGAAAAGGTACTTCACCATGCACAATACAGCATTCTGTCGGTCTGTGTGGGCAAATTGGCTTAAATAATTGGAGTTTTAACAGTGAATTAACTTTGAAAAGATTAAATTTAAAAAACTGAGTGTGCATGTTTGGAGGTTATTTTACTTTGATTTTTGTGATTTGTTTCTTGAAACCACAGGAATAGTGTAGGAAGCAATTTTAAATGTAATAAAAAGAGGTTCACTAACACAAGCACTGTGCATTTGTCAAGACAAGATTGATTTTATGCAAAAAATCTCTTCATTGTTATTCTGAAAAGTAAGTTGTGATTTTGTTGTTTTCAGCGTGTAGGACAGGGTATATTACAGTTTTGCAATTGTCTGAGCATAGTTACACTGCATTAGTGGTTAAATAATAGAAATAATGGAGATTGTTGGTGATTTTGGTAAAGTATCTGCAAAGAAAAGTTAAAAAAAATAAAAATATTCAGCGTTGGAATGATATTTATTTCCTACAATATCTTGAAAATTACACATGTTTTGGTTTTGGTAATGTCCAATAATGGCAGTTCAGCACTAATGTTTGGAATATATTGAATTCCTGTGATCCTTTTGTTGTTGGCAGCGTTGACTTTTGTGATTTCAATCATTTTATAAATATTTGACACTTGTCTTCATAACCTCATGTTTTTTGGCAAATAATACAACAAATGCAAGGCTTGAGTAGTCTTGATGGTCACTTTTCTGCATTTTCTTTGATTTTAAAGCTTCAGTCAAGCCATTTCATATGAAATAATTGTAAACAAATTCACTTTAACATTCCTGGATGACTCCATTCTGTCAGGCCTTATTTTGACCTGAAGAAGCTTATTTTGTTCCTGAAATCGTATTCTGTCAGTTTTGCAGCGTCTTATTAGTTAGATATCAGTGGATTATTGGTAAATTTTTGGTATTTTGTCAAGCAATGAACATGGTACAATCTTGTTTATGTATGAATAGTTTAAATGTTGAAAATTTTGATGTCAAAGTGACAAGTAATGACAGATGGTTTTGTCTTTGGTAAATGCACAGATAATAATAAAGAGAAGTTATTAATTTACTAATAATATTAGTTATTATTTTGGAACAAGCAAATTGCATAATGGTGAAATTTACTTGGCTGAACTATAAAATAAAATAAATCATAAATTAGAAAGAAAAAGGAAAGAAAGAAAAAAAACAAATCAAAGTACCGTTCAAAGTTACGGTACCTATTTAAAAGTTTTAGTGAAGTTTTAGTGTGTAAAAAATGGTTGCGGTCCGGATTTTGATTGCTGTAAATAAATCATAAGTTGAAGAAAAAAAAAAAAAAATACAATAAAAAAAGAAGTAAAATTATAGTTTGTAAGAAACTGGTTGCGGTCCGAGTTTTGATTGCTGCTGTGAAATAAGTCATAAGTTGTGAAAAAATTAAGGTACAGTACAAAGTTACATACTTAGTGGAAAATTATAATTGTTAAGATAATGGTTTCGGTACGGTTTTGAATAAGTCTAAGTTGTGTATAAAATAGGAAAAAAAAAATGTTCTAAGGGAACACATTGTTTTTTTACGATCTTTTATTCATCAGTCACCGTGAGTGTGGCGGTCGACCGAATACCCACTCCGCCGTTCTTCCTGGCGTGCCGTAGAAATCGGCTGTAGGATAAAGCACCAATTACCACCGTTATTTGTTTATTTATTATTATTCCGCAAAGGTGCTTTGGGGTATGCATTTGCCTGTGTGCTCGCGTGTGTGTTAAGTGGGAGTTTTGTTCTTTCCCCTTGTTTTCTAAATTCATTCGTTTGTCTACGAGACGACTTTCGTGTTCTACTGTTTTATACCCCCTTCTTGGTTGGCAGCCTCCGCTGGGACCACCATCAAACGTGTGCTTGGCTATTTAATGGTTTTTGTCCATCCAAGATGTTCCTGCGTTCCCATTGTTTGGATCGTACTGGGGCCACCGCTGATTATTTCGCTCGCCGATGGCAAATGTAACCATCGGTAAATGGGTGTTTAGTTATAGCTTATGGTGGCAGTGAATCATTCCGTCGTTTCTGCATCGAATATTAAGTATTAAGTAAATTTGTGTTACACACGCGCTCACCCCCAAATAAAATTGCGACTATTTACAGGAGTATTTGATCACTAACACCTTGTATCGCATACTCCCGTACATATTATTATCTGTGTATCGTATCTTATCGTACCCCGGTAGCTGTAGTCTCCGATTTTATATATATTTTTTTTTGTTGTTACTTTACTTAAAAATTCAGTAAACTCGAATAGAGTATTATCATATTATTAAATTACCTTGTACCTAACATCGGTAGCTATTCGACTCCGATTTTAATGAGTGTTGTGGGTGTTAATTCTATGGAACCGAATACAGTTCTTATATACCTTGTATATGTACGTCGTTAGCGGAAGGCTTACGATTTTGTTTTTTTTTTAAACTGGAACTTCAAAAACAACTAATGTTATGTTTGATGATGCACCTATCCATAGGGTGTGTATAAACAGTGTTTCTTCATATTTCGAAGAGTTTTTTTTTGCTCCGGCTGTAGGTACGGACGAGGGCGTCCGGCGAATTCCCTGCGTGAATTCTGACGTGGTTGGGGGGATACTGTAATGCCCGTTTTTCAGCAGAGCAACAGCACCGTCTATTGGTCTCTTGATTCGACTCAGACTCAGGACTCATGACTCTGGCGGTGCCAATCGCCAACTTCCTCAGCCGTCTGTATTTATTGAGAAAACGCAATGCTTGCGCGATTCATTGACGGATAACGCCATCTAGCTGTTGCCTTCGTACATTAAACATAATTTATTAAATTATTAATAATTACAAAATATTTGGCTAATTAGATTAATTCGGCGCGAGTGTGTTGTCGCACCGTTATCTGTAGGCTGTGCGTTCCCAAGCCGCGTTTGTAAAGGAAAAAAAAGAAATAACTAAGGAGGTAGTGTCATGGCCGGCGGGTTTAAATCTTTTGCTGGTCATGCCTAGCAGTTTGTATTTTTAATGTATAATTTCCCTTTGCAAGGTCAGAACCTCGGCAGGGTGTTTTAACCGATTAATTAGTGTGGTTGGTGCGGATATTTGTGCATTTAGTTTGGGTGTACGGTTACCCATTTTATTTTTACCTAGGGTGTAGGTAGGCTGTGCCACCCTCTAGGAAAGGAGATATTTAAGGGATATTTCCTGATTTCATGTTTCAAGTGTTGCCTACGGGCTAGGAACAAGCGCATCTTCGCCGTTCCTCCCTGTTTTGTGGTGAACTTGCCCCAAAAGGGTGCAAAGATGTCTAACTTAGATACCCCCGACGGGCCTAGAACAAACTGTCCTCCCTAACCCTTACTTTCTCTGGCTCAATTCCCCTCTAATTGAGTCCAGCTTAATATTTTATACTACAATGGCGCCCGAACATACTTTAGGAGGCTCAGGGGTCCTTAATTGTCCTATTTTCTGGTCCCATAACGCTCAGAAAATATTGTTGGTCGACTGTCGGGGAACTTTTTTTTTTCTATTTTGGTGTAAAAATGTGCTAAAGTATGTTTGTTTTCATGTTATTGATGCTTCTAAACAGCAAACCAATAAAATAATTAACAAAAGTAACAATATTTGATGAATAAAATGTGAATTTTGAAAAATGTATGAACTTGGCGGCTTCATGGAATTAACTTGTTGAATTTTCTTTGAAAAGGTACTTCACCATGCACAATACAGCATTCTGTCGGTCTGTGTGGGCAAATTGGCTTAAATAATTGGAGTTTTAACAGTGAATTAACTTTGAAAAGATTAAATTTAAAAAACTGAGTGTGCATGTTTGGAGGTTATTTTACTTTGATTTTTGTGATTTGTTTCTTGAAACCACAGGAATAGTGTAGGAAGCAATTTTAAATGTAATAAAAAGAGGTTCACTAACACAAGCACTGTGCATTTGTCAAGACAAGATTGATTTTATGCAAAAAATCTCTTCATTGTTATTCTGAAAAGTAAGTTGTGATTTTGTTGTTTTCAGCGTGTAGGACAGGGTATATTACAGTTTTGCAATTGTCTGAGCATAGTTACACTGCATTAGTGGTTAAATAATAGAAATAATGGAGATTGTTGGTGATTTTGGTAAAGTATCTGCAAAGAAAAGTTAAAAAAAATAAAAATATTCAGCGTTGGAATGATATTTATTTCCTACAATATCTTGAAAATTACACATGTTTTGGTTTTGGTAATGTCCAATAATGGCAGTTCAGCACTAATGTTTGGAATATATTGAATTCCTGTGATCCTTTTGTTGTTGGCAGCGTTGACTTTTGTGATTTCAATCATTTTATAAATATTTGACACTTGTCTTCATAACCTCATGTTTTTTGGCAAATAATACAACAAATGCAAGGCTTGAGTAGTCTTGATGGTCACTTTTCTGCATTTTCTTTGATTTTAAAGCTTCAGTCAAGCCATTTCATATGAAATAATTGTAAACAAATTCACTTTAACATTCCTGGATGACTCCATTCGGTCAGGCCTTATTTTGACCTGAAGAAGCTTATTTTGTTCCTGAAATCGTATTCTGTCAGTTTTGCAGCGTCTTATTAGTTAGATATCAGTGGATTATTGGTAAATTTTTGGTATTTTGTCAAGCAATGAACATGGTACAATCTTGTTTATGTATGAATAGTTTAAATGTTGAAAATTTTGATGTCAAAGTGACAAGTAATGACAGATGGTTTTGTCTTTGGTAAATGCACAGATAATAATAAAGAGAAGTTATTAATTTACTAATAATATTAGTTATTATTTTGGAACAAGCAAATTGCATAATGGTGAAATTTACTTGGCTGAACTATAAAATAAAATAAATCATAAATTAGAAAGAAAAAGGAAAGAAAGAAAAAAAACAAATCAAAGTACCGTTCAAAGTTACGGTACCTATTTAAAAGTTTTAGTGAAGTTTTAGTGTGTAAAAAATGGTTGCGGTCCGGATTTTGATTGCTGTAAATAAATCATAAGTTGAAGAAAAAAAAAAAAAAATACAATAAAAAAAGAAGTAAAATTATAGTTTGTAAGAAACTGGTTGCGGTCCGAGTTTTGATTGCTGCTGTGAAATAAGTCATAAGTTGTGAAAAAATTAAGGTACAGTACAAAGTTACATACTTAGTGGAAAATTATAATTGTTAAGATAATGGTTTCGGTACGGTTTTGAATAAGTCTAAGTTGTGTATAAAATAGGAAAAAAAAAATGTTCTAAGGGAACACATTGTTTTTTTACGATCTTTTATTCATCAGTCACCGTGAGTGTGGCGGTCGACCGAATACCCACTCCGCCGTTCTTCCTGGCGTGCCGTAGAAATCGGCTGTAGGATAAAGCACCAATTACCACCGTTATTTGTTTATTTATTATTATTCCGCAAAGGTGCTTTGGGGTATGCATTTGCCTGTGTGCTCGCGTGTGTGTTAAGTGGGAGTTTTGTTCTTTCCCCTTGTTTTCTAAATTCATTCGTTTGTCTACGAGACGACTTTCGTGTTCTACTGTTTTATACCCCCTTCTTGGTTGGCAGCCTCCGCTGGGACCACCATCAAACGTGTGCTTGGCTATTTAATGGTTTTTGTCCATCCAAGATGTTCCTGCGTTCCCATTGTTTGGATCGTACTGGGGCCACCGCTGATTATTTCGCTCGCCGATGGCAAATGTAACCATCGGTAAATGGGTGTTTAGTTATAGCTTATGGTGGCAGTGAATCATTCCGTCGTTTCTGCATCGAATATTAAGTATTAAGTAAATTTGTGTTACACACGCGCTCACCCCCAAATAAAATTGCGACTATTTACAGGAGTATTTGATCACTAACACCTTGTATCGCATACTCCCGTACATATTATTATCTGTGTATCGTATCTTATCGTACCCCGGTAGCTGTAGTCTCCGATTTTATATATATTTTTTTTTGTTGTTACTTTACTTAAAAATTCAGTAAACTCGAATAGAGTATTATCATATTATTAAATTACCTTGTACCTAACATCGGTAGCTATTCGACTCCGATTTTAATGAGTGTTGTGGGTGTTAATTCTATGGAACCGAATACAGTTCTTATATACCTTGTATATGTACGTCGTTAGCGGAAGGCTTACGATTTTGTTTTTTTTTTAAACTGGAACTTCAAAAACAACTAATGTTATGTTTGATGATGCACCTATCCATAGGGTGTGTATAAACAGTGTTTCTTCATATTTCGAAGAGTTTTTTTTTGCTCCGGCTGTAGGTACGGACGAGGGCGTCCGGCGAATTCCCTGCGTGAATTCTGACGTGGTTGGGGGGATACTGTAATGCCCGTTTTTCAGCAGAGCAACAGCACCGTCTATTGGTCTCTTGATTCGACTCAGACTCAGGACTCATGACTCTGGCGGTGCCAATCGCCAACTTCCTCAGCCGTCTGTATTTATTGAGAAAACGCAATGCTTGCGCGATTCATTGACGGATAACGCCATCTAGCTGTTGCCTTCGTACATTAAACATAATTTATTAAATTATTAATAATTACAAAATATTTGGCTAATTAGATTAATTCGGCGCGAGTGTGTTGTCGCACCGTTATCTGTAGGCTGTGCGTTCCCAAGCCGCGTTTGTAAAGGAAAAAAAAGAAATAACTAAGGAGGTAGTGTCATGGCCGGCGGGTTTAAATCTTTTGCTGGTCATGCCTAGCAGTTTGTATTTTTAATGTATAATTTCCCTTTGCAAGGTCAGAACCTCGGCAGGGTGTTTTAACCGATTAATTAGTGTGGTTGGTGCGGATATTTGTGCATTTAGTTTGGGTGTACGGTTACCCATTTTATTTTTACCTAGGGTGTAGGTAGGCTGTGCCACCCTCTAGGAAAGGAGATATTTAAGGGATATTTCCTGATTTCATGTTTCAAGTGTTGCCTACGGGCTAGGAACAAGCGCATCTTCGCCGTTCCTCCCTGTTTTGTGGTGAACTTGCCCCAAAAGGGTGCAAAGATGTCTAACTTAGATACCCCCGACGGGCCTAGAACAAACTGTCCTCCCTAACCCTTACTTTCTCTGGCTCAATTCCCCTCTAATTGAGTCCAGCTTAATATTTTATACTACAATGGCGCCCGAACATACTTTAGGAGGCTCAGGGGTCCTTAATTGTCCTATTTTCTGGTCCCATAACGCTCAGAAAATATTGTTGGTCGACTGTCGGGGAACTTTTTTTTTTCTATTTTGGTGTAAAAATGTGCTAAAGTATGTTTGTTTTCATGTTATTGATGCTTCTAAACAGCAAACCAATAAAATAATTAACAAAAGTAACAATATTTGATGAATAAAATGTGAATTTTGAAAAATGTATGAACTTGGCGGCTTCATGGAATTAACTTGTTGAATTTTCTTTGAAAAGGTACTTCACCATGCACAATACAGCATTCTGTCGGTCTGTGTGGGCAAATTGGCTTAAATAATTGGAGTTTTAACAGTGAATTAACTTTGAAAAGATTAAATTTAAAAAACTGAGTGTGCATGTTTGGAGGTTATTTTACTTTGATTTTTGTGATTTGTTTCTTGAAACCACAGGAATAGTGTAGGAAGCAATTTTAAATGTAATAAAAAGAGGTTCACTAACACAAGCACTGTGCATTTGTCAAGACAAGATTGATTTTATGCAAAAAATCTCTTCATTGTTATTCTGAAAAGTAAGTTGTGATTTTGTTGTTTTCAGCGTGTAGGACAGGGTATATTACAGTTTTGCAATTGTCTGAGCATAGTTACACTGCATTAGTGGTTAAATAATAGAAATAATGGAGATTGTTGGTGATTTTGGTAAAGTATCTGCAAAGAAAAGTTAAAAAAAATAAAAATATTCAGCGTTGGAATGATATTTATTTCCTACAATATCTTGAAAATTACACATGTTTTGGTTTTGGTAATGTCCAATAATGGCAGTTCAGCACTAATGTTTGGAATATATTGAATTCCTGTGATCCTTTTGTTGTTGGCAGCGTTGACTTTTGTGATTTCAATCATTTTATAAATATTTGACACTTGTCTTCATAACCTCATGTTTTTTGGCAAATAATACAACAAATGCAAGGCTTGAGTAGTCTTGATGGTCACTTTTCTGCATTTTCTTTGATTTTAAAGCTTCAGTCAAGCCATTTCATATGAAATAATTGTAAACAAATTCACTTTAACATTCCTGGATGACTCCATTCTGTCAGGCCTTATTTTGACCTGAAGAAGCTTATTTTGTTCCTGAAATCGTATTCTGTCAGTTTTGCAGCGTCTTATTAGTTAGATATCAGTGGATTATTGGTAAATTTTTGGTATTTTGTCAAGCAATGAACATGGTACAATCTTGTTTATGTATGAATAGTTTAAATGTTGAAAATTTTGATGTCAAAGTGACAAGTAATGACAGATGGTTTTGTCTTTGGTAAATGCACAGATAATAATAAAGAGAAGTTATTAATTTACTAATAATATTAGTTATTATTTTGGAACAAGCAAATTGCATAATGGTGAAATTTACTTGGCTGAACTATAAAATAAAATAAATCATAAATTAGAAAGAAAAAGGAAAGAAAGAAAAAAAACAAATCAAAGTACCGTTCAAAGTTACGGTACCTATTTAAAAGTTTTAGTGAAGTTTTAGTGTGTAAAAAATGGTTGCGGTCCGGATTTTGATTGCTGTAAATAAATCATAAGTTGAAGAAAAAAAAAAAAAAATACAATAAAAAAAGAAGTAAAATTATAGTTTGTAAGAAACTGGTTGCGGTCCGAGTTTTGATTGCTGCTGTGAAATAAGTCATAAGTTGTGAAAAAATTAAGGTACAGTACAAAGTTACATACTTAGTGGAAAATTATAATTGTTAAGATAATGGTTTCGGTACGGTTTTGAATAAGTCTAAGTTGTGTATAAAATAGGAAAAAAAAAATGTTCTAAGGGAACACATTGTTTTTTTACGATCTTTTATTCATCAGTCACCGTGAGTGTGGCGGTCGACCGAATACCCACTCCGCCGTTCTTCCTGGCGTGCCGTAGAAATCGGCTGTAGGATAAAGCACCAATTACCACCGTTATTTGTTTATTTATTATTATTCCGCAAAGGTGCTTTGGGGTATGCATTTGCCTGTGTGCTCGCGTGTGTGTTAAGTGGGAGTTTTGTTCTTTCCCCTTGTTTTCTAAATTCATTCGTTTGTCTACGAGACGACTTTCGTGTTCTACTGTTTTATACCCCCTTCTTGGTTGGCAGCCTCCGCTGGGACCACCATCAAACGTGTGCTTGGCTATTTAATGGTTTTTGTCCATCCAAGATGTTCCTGCGTTCCCATTGTTTGGATCGTACTGGGGCCACCGCTGATTATTTCGCTCGCCGATGGCAAATGTAACCATCGGTAAATGGGTGTTTAGTTATAGCTTATGGTGGCAGTGAATCATTCCGTCGTTTCTGCATCGAATATTAAGTATTAAGTAAATTTGTGTTACACACGCGCTCACCCCCAAATAAAATTGCGACTATTTACAGGAGTATTTGATCACTAACACCTTGTATCGCATACTCCCGTACATATTATTATCTGTGTATCGTATCTTATCGTACCCCGGTAGCTGTAGTCTCCGATTTTATATATATTTTTTTTTGTTGTTACTTTACTTAAAAATTCAGTAAACTCGAATAGAGTATTATCATATTATTAAATTACCTTGTACCTAACATCGGTAGCTATTCGACTCCGATTTTAATGAGTGTTGTGGGTGTTAATTCTATGGAACCGAATACAGTTCTTATATACCTTGTATATGTACGTCGTTAGCGGAAGGCTTACGATTTTGTTTTTTTTTTAAACTGGAACTTCAAAAACAACTAATGTTATGTTTGATGATGCACCTATCCATAGGGTGTGTATAAACAGTGTTTCTTCATATTTCGAAGAGTTTTTTTTTGCTCCGGCTGTAGGTACGGACGAGGGCGTCCGGCGAATTCCCTGCGTGAATTCTGACGTGGTTGGGGGGATACTGTAATGCCCGTTTTTCAGCAGAGCAACAGCACCGTCTATTGGTCTCTTGATTCGACTCAGACTCAGGACTCATGACTCTGGCGGTGCCAATCGCCAACTTCCTCAGCCGTCTGTATTTATTGAGAAAACGCAATGCTTGCGCGATTCATTGACGGATAACGCCATCTAGCTGTTGCCTTCGTACATTAAACATAATTTATTAAATTATTAATAATTACAAAATATTTGGCTAATTAGATTAATTCGGCGCGAGTGTGTTGTCGCACCGTTATCTGTAGGCTGTGCGTTCCCAAGCCGCGTTTGTAAAGGAAAAAAAAGAAATAACTAAGGAGGTAGTGTCATGGCCGGCGGGTTTAAATCTTTTGCTGGTCATGCCTAGCAGTTTGTATTTTTAATGTATAATTTCCCTTTGCAAGGTCAGAACCTCGGCAGGGTGTTTTAACCGATTAATTAGTGTGGTTGGTGCGGATATTTGTGCATTTAGTTTGGGTGTACGGTTACCCATTTTATTTTTACCTAGGGTGTAGGTAGGCTGTGCCACCCTCTAGGAAAGGAGATATTTAAGGGATATTTCCTGATTTCATGTTTCAAGTGTTGCCTACGGGCTAGGAACAAGCGCATCTTCGCCGTTCCTCCCTGTTTTGTGGTGAACTTGCCCCAAAAGGGTGCAAAGATGTCTAACTTAGATACCCCCGACGGGCCTAGAACAAACTGTCCTCCCTAACCCTTACTTTCTCTGGCTCAATTCCCCTCTAATTGAGTCCAGCTTAATATTTTATACTACAATGGCGCCCGAACATACTTTAGGAGGCTCAGGGGTCCTTAATTGTCCTATTTTCTGGTCCCATAACGCTCAGAAAATATTGTTGGTCGACTGTCGGGGAACTTTTTTTTTTCTATTTTGGTGTAAAAATGTGCTAAAGTATGTTTGTTTTCATGTTATTGATGCTTCTAAACAGCAAACCAATAAAATAATTAACAAAAGTAACAATATTTGATGAATAAAATGTGAATTTTGAAAAATGTATGAACTTGGCGGCTTCATGGAATTAACTTGTTGAATTTTCTTTGAAAAGGTACTTCACCATGCACAATACAGCATTCTGTCGGTCTGTGTGGGCAAATTGGCTTAAATAATTGGAGTTTTAACAGTGAATTAACTTTGAAAAGATTAAATTTAAAAAACTGAGTGTGCATGTTTGGAGGTTATTTTACTTTGATTTTTGTGATTTGTTTCTTGAAACCACAGGAATAGTGTAGGAAGCAATTTTAAATGTAATAAAAAGAGGTTCACTAACACAAGCACTGTGCATTTGTCAAGACAAGATTGATTTTATGCAAAAAATCTCTTCATTGTTATTCTGAAAAGTAAGTTGTGATTTTGTTGTTTTCAGCGTGTAGGACAGGGTATATTACAGTTTTGCAATTGTCTGAGCATAGTTACACTGCATTAGTGGTTAAATAATAGAAATAATGGAGATTGTTGGTGATTTTGGTAAAGTATCTGCAAAGAAAAGTTAAAAAAAATAAAAATATTCAGCGTTGGAATGATATTTATTTCCTACAATATCTTGAAAATTACACATGTTTTGGTTTTGGTAATGTCCAATAATGGCAGTTCAGCACTAATGTTTGGAATATATTGAATTCCTGTGATCCTTTTGTTGTTGGCAGCGTTGACTTTTGTGATTTCAATCATTTTATAAATATTTGACACTTGTCTTCATAACCTCATGTTTTTTGGCAAATAATACAACAAATGCAAGGCTTGAGTAGTCTTGATGGTCACTTTTCTGCATTTTCTTTGATTTTAAAGCTTCAGTCAAGCCATTTCATATGAAATAATTGTAAACAAATTCACTTTAACATTCCTGGATGACTCCATTCGGTCAGGCCTTATTTTGACCTGAAGAAGCTTATTTTGTTCCTGAAATCGTATTCTGTCAGTTTTGCAGCGTCTTATTAGTTAGATATCAGTGGATTATTGGTAAATTTTTGGTATTTTGTCAAGCAATGAACATGGTACAATCTTGTTTATGTATGAATAGTTTAAATGTTGAAAATTTTGATGTCAAAGTGACAAGTAATGACAGATGGTTTTGTCTTTGGTAAATGCACAGATAATAATAAAGAGAAGTTATTAATTTACTAATAATATTAGTTATTATTTTGGAACAAGCAAATTGCATAATGGTGAAATTTACTTGGCTGAACTATAAAATAAAATAAATCATAAATTAGAAAGAAAAAGGAAAGAAAGAAAAAAAACAAATCAAAGTACCGTTCAAAGTTACGGTACCTATTTAAAAGTTTTAGTGAAGTTTTAGTGTGTAAAAAATGGTTGCGGTCCGGATTTTGATTGCTGTAAATAAATCATAAGTTGAAGAAAAAAAAAAAAAAATACAATAAAAAAAGAAGTAAAATTATAGTTTGTAAGAAACTGGTTGCGGTCCGAGTTTTGATTGCTGCTGTGAAATAAGTCATAAGTTGTGAAAAAATTAAGGTACAGTACAAAGTTACATACTTAGTGGAAAATTATAATTGTTAAGATAATGGTTTCGGTACGGTTTTGAATAAGTCTAAGTTGTGTATAAAATAGGAAAAAAAAAATGTTCTAAGGGAACACATTGTTTTTTTACGATCTTTTATTCATCAGTCACCGTGAGTGTGGCGGTCGACCGAATACCCACTCCGCCGTTCTTCCTGGCGTGCCGTAGAAATCGGCTGTAGGATAAAGCACCAATTACCACCGTTATTTGTTTATTTATTATTATTCCGCAAAGGTGCTTTGGGGTATGCATTTGCCTGTGTGCTCGCGTGTGTGTTAAGTGGGAGTTTTGTTCTTTCCCCTTGTTTTCTAAATTCATTCGTTTGTCTACGAGACGACTTTCGTGTTCTACTGTTTTATACCCCCTTCTTGGTTGGCAGCCTCCGCTGGGACCACCATCAAACGTGTGCTTGGCTATTTAATGGTTTTTGTCCATCCAAGATGTTCCTGCGTTCCCATTGTTTGGATCGTACTGGGGCCACCGCTGATTATTTCGCTCGCCGATGGCAAATGTAACCATCGGTAAATGGGTGTTTAGTTATAGCTTATGGTGGCAGTGAATCATTCCGTCGTTTCTGCATCGAATATTAAGTATTAAGTAAATTTGTGTTACACACGCGCTCACCCCCAAATAAAATTGCGACTATTTACAGGAGTATTTGATCACTAACACCTTGTATCGCATACTCCCGTACATATTATTATCTGTGTATCGTATCTTATCGTACCCCGGTAGCTGTAGTCTCCGATTTTATATATATTTTTTTTTGTTGTTACTTTACTTAAAAATTCAGTAAACTCGAATAGAGTATTATCATATTATTAAATTACCTTGTACCTAACATCGGTAGCTATTCGACTCCGATTTTAATGAGTGTTGTGGGTGTTAATTCTATGGAACCGAATACAGTTCTTATATACCTTGTATATGTACGTCGTTAGCGGAAGGCTTACGATTTTGTTTTTTTTTTAAACTGGAACTTCAAAAACAACTAATGTTATGTTTGATGATGCACCTATCCATAGGGTGTGTATAAACAGTGTTTCTTCATATTTCGAAGAGTTTTTTTTTGCTCCGGCTGTAGGTACGGACGAGGGCGTCCGGCGAATTCCCTGCGTGAATTCTGACGTGGTTGGGGGGATACTGTAATGCCCGTTTTTCAGCAGAGCAACAGCACCGTCTATTGGTCTCTTGATTCGACTCAGACTCAGGACTCATGACTCTGGCGGTGCCAATCGCCAACTTCCTCAGCCGTCTGTATTTATTGAGAAAACGCAATGCTTGCGCGATTCATTGACGGATAACGCCATCTAGCTGTTGCCTTCGTACATTAAACATAATTTATTAAATTATTAATAATTACAAAATATTTGGCTAATTAGATTAATTCGGCGCGAGTGTGTTGTCGCACCGTTATCTGTAGGCTGTGCGTTCCCAAGCCGCGTTTGTAAAGGAAAAAAAAGAAATAACTAAGGAGGTAGTGTCATGGCCGGCGGGTTTAAATCTTTTGCTGGTCATGCCTAGCAGTTTGTATTTTTAATGTATAATTTCCCTTTGCAAGGTCAGAACCTCGGCAGGGTGTTTTAACCGATTAATTAGTGTGGTTGGTGCGGATATTTGTGCATTTAGTTTGGGTGTACGGTTACCCATTTTATTTTTACCTAGGGTGTAGGTAGGCTGTGCCACCCTCTAGGAAAGGAGATATTTAAGGGATATTTCCTGATTTCATGTTTCAAGTGTTGCCTACGGGCTAGGAACAAGCGCATCTTCGCCGTTCCTCCCTGTTTTGTGGTGAACTTGCCCCAAAAGGGTGCAAAGATGTCTAACTTAGATACCCCCGACGGGCCTAGAACAAACTGTCCTCCCTAACCCTTACTTTCTCTGGCTCAATTCCCCTCTAATTGAGTCCAGCTTAATATTTTATACTACAATGGCGCCCGAACATACTTTAGGAGGCTCAGGGGTCCTTAATTGTCCTATTTTCTGGTCCCATAACGCTCAGAAAATATTGTTGGTCGACTGTCGGGGAACTTTTTTTTTTCTATTTTGGTGTAAAAATGTGCTAAAGTATGTTTGTTTTCATGTTATTGATGCTTCTAAACAGCAAACCAATAAAATAATTAACAAAAGTAACAATATTTGATGAATAAAATGTGAATTTTGAAAAATGTATGAACTTGGCGGCTTCATGGAATTAACTTGTTGAATTTTCTTTGAAAAGGTACTTCACCATGCACAATACAGCATTCTGTCGGTCTGTGTGGGCAAATTGGCTTAAATAATTGGAGTTTTAACAGTGAATTAACTTTGAAAAGATTAAATTTAAAAAACTGAGTGTGCATGTTTGGAGGTTATTTTACTTTGATTTTTGTGATTTGTTTCTTGAAACCACAGGAATAGTGTAGGAAGCAATTTTAAATGTAATAAAAAGAGGTTCACTAACACAAGCACTGTGCATTTGTCAAGACAAGATTGATTTTATGCAAAAAATCTCTTCATTGTTATTCTGAAAAGTAAGTTGTGATTTTGTTGTTTTCAGCGTGTAGGACAGGGTATATTACAGTTTTGCAATTGTCTGAGCATAGTTACACTGCATTAGTGGTTAAATAATAGAAATAATGGAGATTGTTGGTGATTTTGGTAAAGTATCTGCAAAGAAAAGTTAAAAAAAATAAAAATATTCAGCGTTGGAATGATATTTATTTCCTACAATATCTTGAAAATTACACATGTTTTGGTTTTGGTAATGTCCAATAATGGCAGTTCAGCACTAATGTTTGGAATATATTGAATTCCTGTGATCCTTTTGTTGTTGGCAGCGTTGACTTTTGTGATTTCAATCATTTTATAAATATTTGACACTTGTCTTCATAACCTCATGTTTTTTGGCAAATAATACAACAAATGCAAGGCTTGAGTAGTCTTGATGGTCACTTTTCTGCATTTTCTTTGATTTTAAAGCTTCAGTCAAGCCATTTCATATGAAATAATTGTAAACAAATTCACTTTAACATTCCTGGATGACTCCATTCTGTCAGGCCTTATTTTGACCTGAAGAAGCTTATTTTGTTCCTGAAATCGTATTCTGTCAGTTTTGCAGCGTCTTATTAGTTAGATATCAGTGGATTATTGGTAAATTTTTGGTATTTTGTCAAGCAATGAACATGGTACAATCTTGTTTATGTATGAATAGTTTAAATGTTGAAAATTTTGATGTCAAAGTGACAAGTAATGACAGATGGTTTTGTCTTTGGTAAATGCACAGATAATAATAAAGAGAAGTTATTAATTTACTAATAATATTAGTTATTATTTTGGAACAAGCAAATTGCATAATGGTGAAATTTACTTGGCTGAACTATAAAATAAAATAAATCATAAATTAGAAAGAAAAAGGAAAGAAAGAAAAAAAACAAATCAAAGTACCGTTCAAAGTTACGGTACCTATTTAAAAGTTTTAGTGAAGTTTTAGTGTGTAAAAAATGGTTGCGGTCCGGATTTTGATTGCTGTAAATAAATCATAAGTTGAAGAAAAAAAAAAAAAAATACAATAAAAAAAGAAGTAAAATTATAGTTTGTAAGAAACTGGTTGCGGTCCGAGTTTTGATTGCTGCTGTGAAATAAGTCATAAGTTGTGAAAAAATTAAGGTACAGTACAAAGTTACATACTTAGTGGAAAATTATAATTGTTAAGATAATGGTTTCGGTACGGTTTTGAATAAGTCTAAGTTGTGTATAAAATAGGAAAAAAAAAATGTTCTAAGGGAACACATTGTTTTTTTACGATCTTTTATTCATCAGTCACCGTGAGTGTGGCGGTCGACCGAATACCCACTCCGCCGTTCTTCCTGGCGTGCCGTAGAAATCGGCTGTAGGATAAAGCACCAATTACCACCGTTATTTGTTTATTTATTATTATTCCGCAAAGGTGCTTTGGGGTATGCATTTGCCTGTGTGCTCGCGTGTGTGTTAAGTGGGAGTTTTGTTCTTTCCCCTTGTTTTCTAAATTCATTCGTTTGTCTACGAGACGACTTTCGTGTTCTACTGTTTTATACCCCCTTCTTGGTTGGCAGCCTCCGCTGGGACCACCATCAAACGTGTGCTTGGCTATTTAATGGTTTTTGTCCATCCAAGATGTTCCTGCGTTCCCATTGTTTGGATCGTACTGGGGCCACCGCTGATTATTTCGCTCGCCGATGGCAAATGTAACCATCGGTAAATGGGTGTTTAGTTATAGCTTATGGTGGCAGTGAATCATTCCGTCGTTTCTGCATCGAATATTAAGTATTAAGTAAATTTGTGTTACACACGCGCTCACCCCCAAATAAAATTGCGACTATTTACAGGAGTATTTGATCACTAACACCTTGTATCGCATACTCCCGTACATATTATTATCTGTGTATCGTATCTTATCGTACCCCGGTAGCTGTAGTCTCCGATTTTATATATATTTTTTTTTGTTGTTACTTTACTTAAAAATTCAGTAAACTCGAATAGAGTATTATCATATTATTAAATTACCTTGTACCTAACATCGGTAGCTATTCGACTCCGATTTTAATGAGTGTTGTGGGTGTTAATTCTATGGAACCGAATACAGTTCTTATATACCTTGTATATGTACGTCGTTAGCGGAAGGCTTACGATTTTGTTTTTTTTTTAAACTGGAACTTCAAAAACAACTAATGTTATGTTTGATGATGCACCTATCCATAGGGTGTGTATAAACAGTGTTTCTTCATATTTCGAAGAGTTTTTTTTTGCTCCGGCTGTAGGTACGGACGAGGGCGTCCGGCGAATTCCCTGCGTGAATTCTGACGTGGTTGGGGGGATACTGTAATGCCCGTTTTTCAGCAGAGCAACAGCACCGTCTATTGGTCTCTTGATTCGACTCAGACTCAGGACTCATGACTCTGGCGGTGCCAATCGCCAACTTCCTCAGCCGTCTGTATTTATTGAGAAAACGCAATGCTTGCGCGATTCATTGACGGATAACGCCATCTAGCTGTTGCCTTCGTACATTAAACATAATTTATTAAATTATTAATAATTACAAAATATTTGGCTAATTAGATTAATTCGGCGCGAGTGTGTTGTCGCACCGTTATCTGTAGGCTGTGCGTTCCCAAGCCGCGTTTGTAAAGGAAAAAAAAGAAATAACTAAGGAGGTAGTGTCATGGCCGGCGGGTTTAAATCTTTTGCTGGTCATGCCTAGCAGTTTGTATTTTTAATGTATAATTTCCCTTTGCAAGGTCAGAACCTCGGCAGGGTGTTTTAACCGATTAATTAGTGTGGTTGGTGCGGATATTTGTGCATTTAGTTTGGGTGTACGGTTACCCATTTTATTTTTACCTAGGGTGTAGGTAGGCTGTGCCACCCTCTAGGAAAGGAGATATTTAAGGGATATTTCCTGATTTCATGTTTCAAGTGTTGCCTACGGGCTAGGAACAAGCGCATCTTCGCCGTTCCTCCCTGTTTTGTGGTGAACTTGCCCCAAAAGGGTGCAAAGATGTCTAACTTAGATACCCCCGACGGGCCTAGAACAAACTGTCCTCCCTAACCCTTACTTTCTCTGGCTCAATTCCCCTCTAATTGAGTCCAGCTTAATATTTTATACTACAATGGCGCCCGAACATACTTTAGGAGGCTCAGGGGTCCTTAATTGTCCTATTTTCTGGTCCCATAACGCTCAGAAAATATTGTTGGTCGACTGTCGGGGAACTTTTTTTTTTCTATTTTGGTGTAAAAATGTGCTAAAGTATGTTTGTTTTCATGTTATTGATGCTTCTAAACAGCAAACCAATAAAATAATTAACAAAAGTAACAATATTTGATGAATAAAATGTGAATTTTGAAAAATGTATGAACTTGGCGGCTTCATGGAATTAACTTGTTGAATTTTCTTTGAAAAGGTACTTCACCATGCACAATACAGCATTCTGTCGGTCTGTGTGGGCAAATTGGCTTAAATAATTGGAGTTTTAACAGTGAATTAACTTTGAAAAGATTAAATTTAAAAAACTGAGTGTGCATGTTTGGAGGTTATTTTACTTTGATTTTTGTGATTTGTTTCTTGAAACCACAGGAATAGTGTAGGAAGCAATTTTAAATGTAATAAAAAGAGGTTCACTAACACAAGCACTGTGCATTTGTCAAGACAAGATTGATTTTATGCAAAAAATCTCTTCATTGTTATTCTGAAAAGTAAGTTGTGATTTTGTTGTTTTCAGCGTGTAGGACAGGGTATATTACAGTTTTGCAATTGTCTGAGCATAGTTACACTGCATTAGTGGTTAAATAATAGAAATAATGGAGATTGTTGGTGATTTTGGTAAAGTATCTGCAAAGAAAAGTTAAAAAAAATAAAAATATTCAGCGTTGGAATGATATTTATTTCCTACAATATCTTGAAAATTACACATGTTTTGGTTTTGGTAATGTCCAATAATGGCAGTTCAGCACTAATGTTTGGAATATATTGAATTCCTGTGATCCTTTTGTTGTTGGCAGCGTTGACTTTTGTGATTTCAATCATTTTATAAATATTTGACACTTGTCTTCATAACCTCATGTTTTTTGGCAAATAATACAACAAATGCAAGGCTTGAGTAGTCTTGATGGTCACTTTTCTGCATTTTCTTTGATTTTAAAGCTTCAGTCAAGCCATTTCATATGAAATAATTGTAAACAAATTCACTTTAACATTCCTGGATGACTCCATTCTGTCAGGCCTTATTTTGACCTGAAGAAGCTTATTTTGTTCCTGAAATCGTATTCTGTCAGTTTTGCAGCGTCTTATTAGTTAGATATCAGTGGATTATTGGTAAATTTTTGGTATTTTGTCAAGCAATGAACATGGTACAATCTTGTTTATGTATGAATAGTTTAAATGTTGAAAATTTTGATGTCAAAGTGACAAGTAATGACAGATGGTTTTGTCTTTGGTAAATGCACAGATAATAATAAAGAGAAGTTATTAATTTACTAATAATATTAGTTATTATTTTGGAACAAGCAAATTGCATAATGGTGAAATTTACTTGGCTGAACTATAAAATAAAATAAATCATAAATTAGAAAGAAAAAGGAAAGAAAGAAAAAAAACAAATCAAAGTACCGTTCAAAGTTACGGTACCTATTTAAAAGTTTTAGTGAAGTTTTAGTGTGTAAAAAATGGTTGCGGTCCGGATTTTGATTGCTGTAAATAAATCATAAGTTGAAGAAAAAAAAAAAAAAATACAATAAAAAAAGAAGTAAAATTATAGTTTGTAAGAAACTGGTTGCGGTCCGAGTTTTGATTGCTGCTGTGAAATAAGTCATAAGTTGTGAAAAAATTAAGGTACAGTACAAAGTTACATACTTAGTGGAAAATTATAATTGTTAAGATAATGGTTTCGGTACGGTTTTGAATAAGTCTAAGTTGTGTATAAAATAGGAAAAAAAAAATGTTCTAAGGGAACACATTGTTTTTTTACGATCTTTTATTCATCAGTCACCGTGAGTGTGGCGGTCGACCGAATACCCACTCCGCCGTTCTTCCTGGCGTGCCGTAGAAATCGGCTGTAGGATAAAGCACCAATTACCACCGTTATTTGTTTATTTATTATTATTCCGCAAAGGTGCTTTGGGGTATGCATTTGCCTGTGTGCTCGCGTGTGTGTTAAGTGGGAGTTTTGTTCTTTCCCCTTGTTTTCTAAATTCATTCGTTTGTCTACGAGACGACTTTCGTGTTCTACTGTTTTATACCCCCTTCTTGGTTGGCAGCCTCCGCTGGGACCACCATCAAACGTGTGCTTGGCTATTTAATGGTTTTTGTCCATCCAAGATGTTCCTGCGTTCCCATTGTTTGGATCGTACTGGGGCCACCGCTGATTATTTCGCTCGCCGATGGCAAATGTAACCATCGGTAAATGGGTGTTTAGTTATAGCTTATGGTGGCAGTGAATCATTCCGTCGTTTCTGCATCGAATATTAAGTATTAAGTAAATTTGTGTTACACACGCGCTCACCCCCAAATAAAATTGCGACTATTTACAGGAGTATTTGATCACTAACACCTTGTATCGCATACTCCCGTACATATTATTATCTGTGTATCGTATCTTATCGTACCCCGGTAGCTGTAGTCTCCGATTTTATATATATTTTTTTTTGTTGTTACTTTACTTAAAAATTCAGTAAACTCGAATAGAGTATTATCATATTATTAAATTACCTTGTACCTAACATCGGTAGCTATTCGACTCCGATTTTAATGAGTGTTGTGGGTGTTAATTCTATGGAACCGAATACAGTTCTTATATACCTTGTATATGTACGTCGTTAGCGGAAGGCTTACGATTTTGTTTTTTTTTTAAACTGGAACTTCAAAAACAACTAATGTTATGTTTGATGATGCACCTATCCATAGGGTGTGTATAAACAGTGTTTCTTCATATTTCGAAGAGTTTTTTTTTGCTCCGGCTGTAGGTACGGACGAGGGCGTCCGGCGAATTCCCTGCGTGAATTCTGACGTGGTTGGGGGGATACTGTAATGCCCGTTTTTCAGCAGAGCAACAGCACCGTCTATTGGTCTCTTGATTCGACTCAGACTCAGGACTCATGACTCTGGCGGTGCCAATCGCCAACTTCCTCAGCCGTCTGTATTTATTGAGAAAACGCAATGCTTGCGCGATTCATTGACGGATAACGCCATCTAGCTGTTGCCTTCGTACATTAAACATAATTTATTAAATTATTAATAATTACAAAATATTTGGCTAATTAGATTAATTCGGCGCGAGTGTGTTGTCGCACCGTTATCTGTAGGCTGTGCGTTCCCAAGCCGCGTTTGTAAAGGAAAAAAAAGAAATAACTAAGGAGGTAGTGTCATGGCCGGCGGGTTTAAATCTTTTGCTGGTCATGCCTAGCAGTTTGTATTTTTAATGTATAATTTCCCTTTGCAAGGTCAGAACCTCGGCAGGGTGTTTTAACCGATTAATTAGTGTGGTTGGTGCGGATATTTGTGCATTTAGTTTGGGTGTACGGTTACCCATTTTATTTTTACCTAGGGTGTAGGTAGGCTGTGCCACCCTCTAGGAAAGGAGATATTTAAGGGATATTTCCTGATTTCATGTTTCAAGTGTTGCCTACGGGCTAGGAACAAGCGCATCTTCGCCGTTCCTCCCTGTTTTGTGGTGAACTTGCCCCAAAAGGGTGCAAAGATGTCTAACTTAGATACCCCCGACGGGCCTAGAACAAACTGTCCTCCCTAACCCTTACTTTCTCTGGCTCAATTCCCCTCTAATTGAGTCCAGCTTAATATTTTATACTACAATGGCGCCCGAACATACTTTAGGAGGCTCAGGGGTCCTTAATTGTCCTATTTTCTGGTCCCATAACGCTCAGAAAATATTGTTGGTCGACTGTCGGGGAACTTTTTTTTTTCTATTTTGGTGTAAAAATGTGCTAAAGTATGTTTGTTTTCATGTTATTGATGCTTCTAAACAGCAAACCAATAAAATAATTAACAAAAGTAACAATATTTGATGAATAAAATGTGAATTTTGAAAAATGTATGAACTTGGCGGCTTCATGGAATTAACTTGTTGAATTTTCTTTGAAAAGGTACTTCACCATGCACAATACAGCATTCTGTCGGTCTGTGTGGGCAAATTGGCTTAAATAATTGGAGTTTTAACAGTGAATTAACTTTGAAAAGATTAAATTTAAAAAACTGAGTGTGCATGTTTGGAGGTTATTTTACTTTGATTTTTGTGATTTGTTTCTTGAAACCACAGGAATAGTGTAGGAAGCAATTTTAAATGTAATAAAAAGAGGTTCACTAACACAAGCACTGTGCATTTGTCAAGACAAGATTGATTTTATGCAAAAAATCTCTTCATTGTTATTCTGAAAAGTAAGTTGTGATTTTGTTGTTTTCAGCGTGTAGGACAGGGTATATTACAGTTTTGCAATTGTCTGAGCATAGTTACACTGCATTAGTGGTTAAATAATAGAAATAATGGAGATTGTTGGTGATTTTGGTAAAGTATCTGCAAAGAAAAGTTAAAAAAAATAAAAATATTCAGCGTTGGAATGATATTTATTTCCTACAATATCTTGAAAATTACACATGTTTTGGTTTTGGTAATGTCCAATAATGGCAGTTCAGCACTAATGTTTGGAATATATTGAATTCCTGTGATCCTTTTGTTGTTGGCAGCGTTGACTTTTGTGATTTCAATCATTTTATAAATATTTGACACTTGTCTTCATAACCTCATGTTTTTTGGCAAATAATACAACAAATGCAAGGCTTGAGTAGTCTTGATGGTCACTTTTCTGCATTTTCTTTGATTTTAAAGCTTCAGTCAAGCCATTTCATATGAAATAATTGTAAACAAATTCACTTTAACATTCCTGGATGACTCCATTCTGTCAGGCCTTATTTTGACCTGAAGAAGCTTATTTTGTTCCTGAAATCGTATTCTGTCAGTTTTGCAGCGTCTTATTAGTTAGATATCAGTGGATTATTGGTAAATTTTTGGTATTTTGTCAAGCAATGAACATGGTACAATCTTGTTTATGTATGAATAGTTTAAATGTTGAAAATTTTGATGTCAAAGTGACAAGTAATGACAGATGGTTTTGTCTTTGGTAAATGCACAGATAATAATAAAGAGAAGTTATTAATTTACTAATAATATTAGTTATTATTTTGGAACAAGCAAATTGCATAATGGTGAAATTTACTTGGCTGAACTATAAAATAAAATAAATCATAAATTAGAAAGAAAAAGGAAAGAAAGAAAAAAAACAAATCAAAGTACCGTTCAAAGTTACGGTACCTATTTAAAAGTTTTAGTGAAGTTTTAGTGTGTAAAAAATGGTTGCGGTCCGGATTTTGATTGCTGTAAATAAATCATAAGTTGAAGAAAAAAAAAAAAAAATACAATAAAAAAAGAAGTAAAATTATAGTTTGTAAGAAACTGGTTGCGGTCCGAGTTTTGATTGCTGCTGTGAAATAAGTCATAAGTTGTGAAAAAATTAAGGTACAGTACAAAGTTACATACTTAGTGGAAAATTATAATTGTTAAGATAATGGTTTCGGTACGGTTTTGAATAAGTCTAAGTTGTGTATAAAATAGGAAAAAAAAAAAAGTTTTAAGGGAACACATTGTTTTTTTACGATCTTTTATTCATCAGTCACCGTGAGTGTGGCGGTCGACCGAATACCCACTCCGCCGTTCTTCCTGGCGTGCCGTAGAAATCGGCTGTAGGATAAAGCACCAATTACCACCGTTATTTGTTTATTTATTATTATTCCGCAAAGGTGCTTTGGGGTATGCATTTGCCTGTGTGCTCGCGTGTGTGTTAAGTGGGAGTTTTGTTCTTTCCCCTTGTTTTCTAAATTCATTCGTTTGTCTACGAGACGACTTTCGTGTTCTACTGTTTTATACCCCCTTCTTGGTTGGCAGCCTCCGCTGGGACCACCATCAAACGTGTGCTTGGCTATTTAATGGTTTTTGTCCATCCAAGATGTTCCTGCGTTCCCATTGTTTGGATCGTACTGGGGCCACCGCTGATTATTTCGCTCGCCGATGGCAAATGTAACCATCGGTAAATGGGTGTTTAGTTATAGCTTATGGTGGCAGTGAATCATTCCGTCGTTTCTGCATCGAATATTAAGTATTAAGTAAATTTGTGTTACACACGCGCTCACCCCCAAATAAAATTGCGACTATTTACAGGAGTATTTGATCACTAACACCTTGTATCGCATACTCCCGTACATATTATTATCTGTGTATCGTATCTTATCGTACCCCGGTAGCTGTAGTCTCCGATTTTATATATATTTTTTTTTGTTGTTACTTTACTTAAAAATTCAGTAAACTCGAATAGAGTATTATCATATTATTAAATTACCTTGTACCTAACATCGGTAGCTATTCGACTCCGATTTTAATGAGTGTTGTGGGTGTTAATTCTATGGAACCGAATACAGTTCTTATATACCTTGTATATGTACGTCGTTAGCGGAAGGCTTACGATTTTGTTTTTTTTTTAAACTGGAACTTCAAAAACAACTAATGTTATGTTTGATGATGCACCTATCCATAGGGTGTGTATAAACAGTGTTTCTTCATATTTCGAAGAGTTTTTTTTTGCTCCGGCTGTAGGTACGGACGAGGGCGTCCGGCGAATTCCCTGCGTGAATTCTGACGTGGTTGGGGGGATACTGTAATGCCCGTTTTTCAGCAGAGCAACAGCACCGTCTATTGGTCTCTTGATTCGACTCAGACTCAGGACTCATGACTCTGGCGGTGCCAATCGCCAACTTCCTCAGCCGTCTGTATTTATTGAGAAAACGCAATGCTTGCGCGATTCATTGACGGATAACGCCATCTAGCTGTTGCCTTCGTACATTAAACATAATTTATTAAATTATTAATAATTACAAAATATTTGGCTAATTAGATTAATTCGGCGCGAGTGTGTTGTCGCACCGTTATCTGTAGGCTGTGCGTTCCCAAGCCGCGTTTGTAAAGGAAAAAAAAGAAATAACTAAGGAGGTAGTGTCATGGCCGGCGGGTTTAAATCTTTTGCTGGTCATGCCTAGCAGTTTGTATTTTTAATGTATAATTTCCCTTTGCAAGGTCAGAACCTCGGCAGGGTGTTTTAACCGATTAATTAGTGTGGTTGGTGCGGATATTTGTGCATTTAGTTTGGGTGTACGGTTACCCATTTTATTTTTACCTAGGGTGTAGGTAGGCTGTGCCACCCTCTAGGAAAGGAGATATTTAAGGGATATTTCCTGATTTCATGTTTCAAGTGTTGCCTACGGGCTAGGAACAAGCGCATCTTCGCCGTTCCTCCCTGTTTTGTGGTGAACTTGCCCCAAAAGGGTGCAAAGATGTCTAACTTAGATACCCCCGACGGGCCTAGAACAAACTGTCCTCCCTAACCCTTACTTTCTCTGGCTCAATTCCCCTCTAATTGAGTCCAGCTTAATATTTTATACTACAATGGCGCCCGAACATACTTTAGGAGGCTCAGGGGTCCTTAATTGTCCTATTTTCTGGTCCCATAACGCTCAGAAAATATTGTTGGTCGACTGTCGGGGAACTTTTTTTTTTCTATTTTGGTGTAAAAATGTGCTAAAGTATGTTTGTTTTCATGTTATTGATGCTTCTAAACAGCAAACCAATAAAATAATTAACAAAAGTAACAATATTTGATGAATAAAATGTGAATTTTGAAAAATGTATGAACTTGGCGGCTTCATGGAATTAACTTGTTGAATTTTCTTTGAAAAGGTACTTCACCATGCACAATACAGCATTCTGTCGGTCTGTGTGGGCAAATTGGCTTAAATAATTGGAGTTTTAACAGTGAATTAACTTTGAAAAGATTAAATTTAAAAAACTGAGTGTGCATGTTTGGAGGTTATTTTACTTTGATTTTTGTGATTTGTTTCTTGAAACCACAGGAATAGTGTAGGAAGCAATTTTAAATGTAATAAAAAGAGGTTCACTAACACAAGCACTGTGCATTTGTCAAGACAAGATTGATTTTATGCAAAAAATCTCTTCATTGTTATTCTGAAAAGTAAGTTGTGATTTTGTTGTTTTCAGCGTGTAGGACAGGGTATATTACAGTTTTGCAATTGTCTGAGCATAGTTACACTGCATTAGTGGTTAAATAATAGAAATAATGGAGATTGTTGGTGATTTTGGTAAAGTATCTGCAAAGAAAAGTTAAAAAAAATAAAAATATTCAGCGTTGGAATGATATTTATTTCCTACAATATCTTGAAAATTACACATGTTTTGGTTTTGGTAATGTCCAATAATGGCAGTTCAGCACTAATGTTTGGAATATATTGAATTCCTGTGATCCTTTTGTTGTTGGCAGCGTTGACTTTTGTGATTTCAATCATTTTATAAATATTTGACACTTGTCTTCATAACCTCATGTTTTTTGGCAAATAATACAACAAATGCAAGGCTTGAGTAGTCTTGATGGTCACTTTTCTGCATTTTCTTTGATTTTAAAGCTTCAGTCAAGCCATTTCATATGAAATAATTGTAAACAAATTCACTTTAACATTCCTGGATGACTCCATTCTGTCAGGCCTTATTTTGACCTGAAGAAGCTTATTTTGTTCCTGAAATCGTATTCTGTCAGTTTTGCAGCGTCTTATTAGTTAGATATCAGTGGATTATTGGTAAATTTTTGGTATTTTGTCAAGCAATGAACATGGTACAATCTTGTTTATGTATGAATAGTTTAAATGTTGAAAATTTTGATGTCAAAGTGACAAGTAATGACAGATGGTTTTGTCTTTGGTAAATGCACAGATAATAATAAAGAGAAGTTATTAATTTACTAATAATATTAGTTATTATTTTGGAACAAGCAAATTGCATAATGGTGAAATTTACTTGGCTGAACTATAAAATAAAATAAATCATAAATTAGAAAGAAAAAGGAAAGAAAGAAAAAAAACAAATCAAAGTACCGTTCAAAGTTACGGTACCTATTTAAAAGTTTTAGTGAAGTTTTAGTGTGTAAAAAATGGTTGCGGTCCGGATTTTGATTGCTGTAAATAAATCATAAGTTGAAGAAAAAAAAAAAAAAATACAATAAAAAAAGAAGTAAAATTATAGTTTGTAAGAAACTGGTTGCGGTCCGAGTTTTGATTGCTGCTGTGAAATAAGTCATAAGTTGTGAAAAAATTAAGGTACAGTACAAAGTTACATACTTAGTGGAAAATTATAATTGTTAAGATAATGGTTTCGGTACGGTTTTGAATAAGTCTAAGTTGTGTATAAAATAGGAAAAAAAAAATGTTCTAAGGGAACACATTGTTTTTTTACGATCTTTTATTCATCAGTCACCGTGAGTGTGGCGGTCGACCGAATACCCACTCCGCCGTTCTTCCTGGCGTGCCGTAGAAATCGGCTGTAGGATAAAGCACCAATTACCACCGTTATTTGTTTATTTATTATTATTCCGCAAAGGTGCTTTGGGGTATGCATTTGCCTGTGTGCTCGCGTGTGTGTTAAGTGGGAGTTTTGTTCTTTCCCCTTGTTTTCTAAATTCATTCGTTTGTCTACGAGACGACTTTCGTGTTCTACTGTTTTATACCCCCTTCTTGGTTGGCAGCCTCCGCTGGGACCACCATCAAACGTGTGCTTGGCTATTTAATGGTTTTTGTCCATCCAAGATGTTCCTGCGTTCCCATTGTTTGGATCGTACTGGGGCCACCGCTGATTATTTCGCTCGCCGATGGCAAATGTAACCATCGGTAAATGGGTGTTTAGTTATAGCTTATGGTGGCAGTGAATCATTCCGTCGTTTCTGCATCGAATATTAAGTATTAAGTAAATTTGTGTTACACACGCGCTCACCCCCAAATAAAATTGCGACTATTTACAGGAGTATTTGATCACTAACACCTTGTATCGCATACTCCCGTACATATTATTATCTGTGTATCGTATCTTATCGTACCCCGGTAGCTGTAGTCTCCGATTTTATATATATTTTTTTTTGTTGTTACTTTACTTAAAAATTCAGTAAACTCGAATAGAGTATTATCATATTATTAAATTACCTTGTACCTAACATCGGTAGCTATTCGACTCCGATTTTAATGAGTGTTGTGGGTGTTAATTCTATGGAACCGAATACAGTTCTTATATACCTTGTATATGTACGTCGTTAGCGGAAGGCTTACGATTTTGTTTTTTTTTTAAACTGGAACTTCAAAAACAACTAATGTTATGTTTGATGATGCACCTATCCATAGGGTGTGTATAAACAGTGTTTCTTCATATTTCGAAGAGTTTTTTTTTGCTCCGGCTGTAGGTACGGACGAGGGCGTCCGGCGAATTCCCTGCGTGAATTCTGACGTGGTTGGGGGGATACTGTAATGCCCGTTTTTCAGCAGAGCAACAGCACCGTCTATTGGTCTCTTGATTCGACTCAGACTCAGGACTCATGACTCTGGCGGTGCCAATCGCCAACTTCCTCAGCCGTCTGTATTTATTGAGAAAACGCAATGCTTGCGCGATTCATTGACGGATAACGCCATCTAGCTGTTGCCTTCGTACATTAAACATAATTTATTAAATTATTAATAATTACAAAATATTTGGCTAATTAGATTAATTCGGCGCGAGTGTGTTGTCGCACCGTTATCTGTAGGCTGTGCGTTCCCAAGCCGCGTTTGTAAAGGAAAAAAAAGAAATAACTAAGGAGGTAGTGTCATGGCCGGCGGGTTTAAATCTTTTGCTGGTCATGCCTAGCAGTTTGTATTTTTAATGTATAATTTCCCTTTGCAAGGTCAGAACCTCGGCAGGGTGTTTTAACCGATTAATTAGTGTGGTTGGTGCGGATATTTGTGCATTTAGTTTGGGTGTACGGTTACCCATTTTATTTTTACCTAGGGTGTAGGTAGGCTGTGCCACCCTCTAGGAAAGGAGATATTTAAGGGATATTTCCTGATTTCATGTTTCAAGTGTTGCCTACGGGCTAGGAACAAGCGCATCTTCGCCGTTCCTCCCTGTTTTGTGGTGAACTTGCCCCAAAAGGGTGCAAAGATGTCTAACTTAGATACCCCCGACGGGCCTAGAACAAACTGTCCTCCCTAACCCTTACTTTCTCTGGCTCAATTCCCCTCTAATTGAGTCCAGCTTAATATTTTATACTACAATGGCGCCCGAACATACTTTAGGAGGCTCAGGGGTCCTTAATTGTCCTATTTTCTGGTCCCATAACGCTCAGAAAATATTGTTGGTCGACTGTCGGGGAACTTTTTTTTTTCTATTTTGGTGTAAAAATGTGCTAAAGTATGTTTGTTTTCATGTTATTGATGCTTCTAAACAGCAAACCAATAAAATAATTAACAAAAGTAACAATATTTGATGAATAAAATGTGAATTTTGAAAAATGTATGAACTTGGCGGCTTCATGGAATTAACTTGTTGAATTTTCTTTGAAAAGGTACTTCACCATGCACAATACAGCATTCTGTCGGTCTGTGTGGGCAAATTGGCTTAAATAATTGGAGTTTTAACAGTGAATTAACTTTGAAAAGATTAAATTTAAAAAACTGAGTGTGCATGTTTGGAGGTTATTTTACTTTGATTTTTGTGATTTGTTTCTTGAAACCACAGGAATAGTGTAGGAAGCAATTTTAAATGTAATAAAAAGAGGTTCACTAACACAAGCACTGTGCATTTGTCAAGACAAGATTGATTTTATGCAAAAAATCTCTTCATTGTTATTCTGAAAAGTAAGTTGTGATTTTGTTGTTTTCAGCGTGTAGGACAGGGTATATTACAGTTTTGCAATTGTCTGAGCATAGTTACACTGCATTAGTGGTTAAATAATAGAAATAATGGAGATTGTTGGTGATTTTGGTAAAGTATCTGCAAAGAAAAGTTAAAAAAAATAAAAATATTCAGCGTTGGAATGATATTTATTTCCTACAATATCTTGAAAATTACACATGTTTTGGTTTTGGTAATGTCCAATAATGGCAGTTCAGCACTAATGTTTGGAATATATTGAATTCCTGTGATCCTTTTGTTGTTGGCAGCGTTGACTTTTGTGATTTCAATCATTTTATAAATATTTGACACTTGTCTTCATAACCTCATGTTTTTTGGCAAATAATACAACAAATGCAAGGCTTGAGTAGTCTTGATGGTCACTTTTCTGCATTTTCTTTGATTTTAAAGCTTCAGTCAAGCCATTTCATATGAAATAATTGTAAACAAATTCACTTTAACATTCCTGGATGACTCCATTCTGTCAGGCCTTATTTTGACCTGAAGAAGCTTATTTTGTTCCTGAAATCGTATTCTGTCAGTTTTGCAGCGTCTTATTAGTTAGATATCAGTGGATTATTGGTAAATTTTTGGTATTTTGTCAAGCAATGAACATGGTACAATCTTGTTTATGTATGAATAGTTTAAATGTTGAAAATTTTGATGTCAAAGTGACAAGTAATGACAGATGGTTTTGTCTTTGGTAAATGCACAGATAATAATAAAGAGAAGTTATTAATTTACTAATAATATTAGTTATTATTTTGGAACAAGCAAATTGCATAATGGTGAAATTTACTTGGCTGAACTATAAAATAAAATAAATCATAAATTAGAAAGAAAAAGGAAAGAAAGAAAAAAAACAAATCAAAGTACCGTTCAAAGTTACGGTACCTATTTAAAAGTTTTAGTGAAGTTTTAGTGTGTAAAAAATGGTTGCGGTCCGGATTTTGATTGCTGTAAATAAATCATAAGTTGAAGAAAAAAAAAAAAAAATACAATAAAAAAAGAAGTAAAATTATAGTTTGTAAGAAACTGGTTGCGGTCCGAGTTTTGATTGCTGCTGTGAAATAAGTCATAAGTTGTGAAAAAATTAAGGTACAGTACAAAGTTACATACTTAGTGGAAAATTATAATTGTTAAGATAATGGTTTCGGTACGGTTTTGAATAAGTCTAAGTTGTGTATAAAATAGGAAAAAAAAAATGTTCTAAGGGAACACATTGTTTTTTTACGATCTTTTATTCATCAGTCACCGTGAGTGTGGCGGTCGACCGAATACCCACTCCGCCGTTCTTCCTGGCGTGCCGTAGAAATCGGCTGTAGGATAAAGCACCAATTACCACCGTTATTTGTTTATTTATTATTATTCCGCAAAGGTGCTTTGGGGTATGCATTTGCCTGTGTGCTCGCGTGTGTGTTAAGTGGGAGTTTTGTTCTTTCCCCTTGTTTTCTAAATTCATTCGTTTGTCTACGAGACGACTTTCGTGTTCTACTGTTTTATACCCCCTTCTTGGTTGGCAGCCTCCGCTGGGACCACCATCAAACGTGTGCTTGGCTATTTAATGGTTTTTGTCCATCCAAGATGTTCCTGCGTTCCCATTGTTTGGATCGTACTGGGGCCACCGCTGATTATTTCGCTCGCCGATGGCAAATGTAACCATCGGTAAATGGGTGTTTAGTTATAGCTTATGGTGGCAGTGAATCATTCCGTCGTTTCTGCATCGAATATTAAGTATTAAGTAAATTTGTGTTACACACGCGCTCACCCCCAAATAAAATTGCGACTATTTACAGGAGTATTTGATCACTAACACCTTGTATCGCATACTCCCGTACATATTATTATCTGTGTATCGTATCTTATCGTACCCCGGTAGCTGTAGTCTCCGATTTTATATATATTTTTTTTTGTTGTTACTTTACTTAAAAATTCAGTAAACTCGAATAGAGTATTATCATATTATTAAATTACCTTGTACCTAACATCGGTAGCTATTCGACTCCGATTTTAATGAGTGTTGTGGGTGTTAATTCTATGGAACCGAATACAGTTCTTATATACCTTGTATATGTACGTCGTTAGCGGAAGGCTTACGATTTTGTTTTTTTTTTAAACTGGAACTTCAAAAACAACTAATGTTATGTTTGATGATGCACCTATCCATAGGGTGTGTATAAACAGTGTTTCTTCATATTTCGAAGAGTTTTTTTTTGCTCCGGCTGTAGGTACGGACGAGGGCGTCCGGCGAATTCCCTGCGTGAATTCTGACGTGGTTGGGGGGATACTGTAATGCCCGTTTTTCAGCAGAGCAACAGCACCGTCTATTGGTCTCTTGATTCGACTCAGACTCAGGACTCATGACTCTGGCGGTGCCAATCGCCAACTTCCTCAGCCGTCTGTATTTATTGAGAAAACGCAATGCTTGCGCGATTCATTGACGGATAACGCCATCTAGCTGTTGCCTTCGTACATTAAACATAATTTATTAAATTATTAATAATTACAAAATATTTGGCTAATTAGATTAATTCGGCGCGAGTGTGTTGTCGCACCGTTATCTGTAGGCTGTGCGTTCCCAAGCCGCGTTTGTAAAGGAAAAAAAAGAAATAACTAAGGAGGTAGTGTCATGGCCGGCGGGTTTAAATCTTTTGCTGGTCATGCCTAGCAGTTTGTATTTTTAATGTATAATTTCCCTTTGCAAGGTCAGAACCTCGGCAGGGTGTTTTAACCGATTAATTAGTGTGGTTGGTGCGGATATTTGTGCATTTAGTTTGGGTGTACGGTTACCCATTTTATTTTTACCTAGGGTGTAGGTAGGCTGTGCCACCCTCTAGGAAAGGAGATATTTAAGGGATATTTCCTGATTTCATGTTTCAAGTGTTGCCTACGGGCTAGGAACAAGCGCATCTTCGCCGTTCCTCCCTGTTTTGTGGTGAACTTGCCCCAAAAGGGTGCAAAGATGTCTAACTTAGATACCCCCGACGGGCCTAGAACAAACTGTCCTCCCTAACCCTTACTTTCTCTGGCTCAATTCCCCTCTAATTGAGTCCAGCTTAATATTTTATACTACAATGGCGCCCGAACATACTTTAGGAGGCTCAGGGGTCCTTAATTGTCCTATTTTCTGGTCCCATAACGCTCAGAAAATATTGTTGGTCGACTGTCGGGGAACTTTTTTTTTTCTATTTTGGTGTAAAAATGTGCTAAAGTATGTTTGTTTTCATGTTATTGATGCTTCTAAACAGCAAACCAATAAAATAATTAACAAAAGTAACAATATTTGATGAATAAAATGTGAATTTTGAAAAATGTATGAACTTGGCGGCTTCATGGAATTAACTTGTTGAATTTTCTTTGAAAAGGTACTTCACCATGCACAATACAGCATTCTGTCGGTCTGTGTGGGCAAATTGGCTTAAATAATTGGAGTTTTAACAGTGAATTAACTTTGAAAAGATTAAATTTAAAAAACTGAGTGTGCATGTTTGGAGGTTATTTTACTTTGATTTTTGTGATTTGTTTCTTGAAACCACAGGAATAGTGTAGGAAGCAATTTTAAATGTAATAAAAAGAGGTTCACTAACACAAGCACTGTGCATTTGTCAAGACAAGATTGATTTTATGCAAAAAATCTCTTCATTGTTATTCTGAAAAGTAAGTTGTGATTTTGTTGTTTTCAGCGTGTAGGACAGGGTATATTACAGTTTTGCAATTGTCTGAGCATAGTTACACTGCATTAGTGGTTAAATAATAGAAATAATGGAGATTGTTGGTGATTTTGGTAAAGTATCTGCAAAGAAAAGTTAAAAAAAATAAAAATATTCAGCGTTGGAATGATATTTATTTCCTACAATATCTTGAAAATTACACATGTTTTGGTTTTGGTAATGTCCAATAATGGCAGTTCAGCACTAATGTTTGGAATATATTGAATTCCTGTGATCCTTTTGTTGTTGGCAGCGTTGACTTTTGTGATTTCAATCATTTTATAAATATTTGACACTTGTCTTCATAACCTCATGTTTTTTGGCAAATAATACAACAAATGCAAGGCTTGAGTAGTCTTGATGGTCACTTTTCTGCATTTTCTTTGATTTTAAAGCTTCAGTCAAGCCATTTCATATGAAATAATTGTAAACAAATTCACTTTAACATTCCTGGATGACTCCATTCTGTCAGGCCTTATTTTGACCTGAAGAAGCTTATTTTGTTCCTGAAATCGTATTCTGTCAGTTTTGCAGCGTCTTATTAGTTAGATATCAGTGGATTATTGGTAAATTTTTGGTATTTTGTCAAGCAATGAACATGGTACAATCTTGTTTATGTATGAATAGTTTAAATGTTGAAAATTTTGATGTCAAAGTGACAAGTAATGACAGATGGTTTTGTCTTTGGTAAATGCACAGATAATAATAAAGAGAAGTTATTAATTTACTAATAATATTAGTTATTATTTTGGAACAAGCAAATTGCATAATGGTGAAATTTACTTGGCTGAACTATAAAATAAAATAAATCATAAATTAGAAAGAAAAAGGAAAGAAAGAAAAAAAACAAATCAAAGTACCGTTCAAAGTTACGGTACCTATTTAAAAGTTTTAGTGAAGTTTTAGTGTGTAAAAAATGGTTGCGGTCCGGATTTTGATTGCTGTAAATAAATCATAAGTTGAAGAAAAAAAAAAAAAAATACAATAAAAAAAGAAGTAAAATTATAGTTTGTAAGAAACTGGTTGCGGTCCGAGTTTTGATTGCTGCTGTGAAATAAGTCATAAGTTGTGAAAAAATTAAGGTACAGTACAAAGTTACATACTTAGTGGAAAATTATAATTGTTAAGATAATGGTTTCGGTACGGTTTTGAATAAGTCTAAGTTGTGTATAAAATAGGAAAAAAAAAATGTTCTAAGGGAACACATTGTTTTTTTACGATCTTTTATTCATCAGTCACCGTGAGTGTGGCGGTCGACCGAATACCCACTCCGCCGTTCTTCCTGGCGTGCCGTAGAAATCGGCTGTAGGATAAAGCACCAATTACCACCGTTATTTGTTTATTTATTATTATTCCGCAAAGGTGCTTTGGGGTATGCATTTGCCTGTGTGCTCGCGTGTGTGTTAAGTGGGAGTTTTGTTCTTTCCCCTTGTTTTCTAAATTCATTCGTTTGTCTACGAGACGACTTTCGTGTTCTACTGTTTTATACCCCCTTCTTGGTTGGCAGCCTCCGCTGGGACCACCATCAAACGTGTGCTTGGCTATTTAATGGTTTTTGTCCATCCAAGATGTTCCTGCGTTCCCATTGTTTGGATCGTACTGGGGCCACCGCTGATTATTTCGCTCGCCGATGGCAAATGTAACCATCGGTAAATGGGTGTTTAGTTATAGCTTATGGTGGCAGTGAATCATTCCGTCGTTTCTGCATCGAATATTAAGTATTAAGTAAATTTGTGTTACACACGCGCTCACCCCCAAATAAAATTGCGACTATTTACAGGAGTATTTGATCACTAACACCTTGTATCGCATACTCCCGTACATATTATTATCTGTGTATCGTATCTTATCGTACCCCGGTAGCTGTAGTCTCCGATTTTATATATATTTTTTTTTGTTGTTACTTTACTTAAAAATTCAGTAAACTCGAATAGAGTATTATCATATTATTAAATTACCTTGTACCTAACATCGGTAGCTATTCGACTCCGATTTTAATGAGTGTTGTGGGTGTTAATTCTATGGAACCGAATACAGTTCTTATATACCTTGTATATGTACGTCGTTAGCGGAAGGCTTACGATTTTGTTTTTTTTTTAAACTGGAACTTCAAAAACAACTAATGTTATGTTTGATGATGCACCTATCCATAGGGTGTGTATAAACAGTGTTTCTTCATATTTCGAAGAGTTTTTTTTTGCTCCGGCTGTAGGTACGGACGAGGGCGTCCGGCGAATTCCCTGCGTGAATTCTGACGTGGTTGGGGGGATACTGTAATGCCCGTTTTTCAGCAGAGCAACAGCACCGTCTATTGGTCTCTTGATTCGACTCAGACTCAGGACTCATGACTCTGGCGGTGCCAATCGCCAACTTCCTCAGCCGTCTGTATTTATTGAGAAAACGCAATGCTTGCGCGATTCATTGACGGATAACGCCATCTAGCTGTTGCCTTCGTACATTAAACATAATTTATTAAATTATTAATAATTACAAAATATTTGGCTAATTAGATTAATTCGGCGCGAGTGTGTTGTCGCACCGTTATCTGTAGGCTGTGCGTTCCCAAGCCGCGTTTGTAAAGGAAAAAAAAGAAATAACTAAGGAGGTAGTGTCATGGCCGGCGGGTTTAAATCTTTTGCTGGTCATGCCTAGCAGTTTGTATTTTTAATGTATAATTTCCCTTTGCAAGGTCAGAACCTCGGCAGGGTGTTTTAACCGATTAATTAGTGTGGTTGGTGCGGATATTTGTGCATTTAGTTTGGGTGTACGGTTACCCATTTTATTTTTACCTAGGGTGTAGGTAGGCTGTGCCACCCTCTAGGAAAGGAGATATTTAAGGGATATTTCCTGATTTCATGTTTCAAGTGTTGCCTACGGGCTAGGAACAAGCGCATCTTCGCCGTTCCTCCCTGTTTTGTGGTGAACTTGCCCCAAAAGGGTGCAAAGATGTCTAACTTAGATACCCCCGACGGGCCTAGAACAAACTGTCCTCCCTAACCCTTACTTTCTCTGGCTCAATTCCCCTCTAATTGAGTCCAGCTTAATATTTTATACTACAATGGCGCCCGAACATACTTTAGGAGGCTCAGGGGTCCTTAATTGTCCTATTTTCTGGTCCCATAACGCTCAGAAAATATTGTTGGTCGACTGTCGGGGAACTTTTTTTTTTCTATTTTGGTGTAAAAATGTGCTAAAGTATGTTTGTTTTCATGTTATTGATGCTTCTAAACAGCAAACCAATAAAATAATTAACAAAAGTAACAATATTTGATGAATAAAATGTGAATTTTGAAAAATGTATGAACTTGGCGGCTTCATGGAATTAACTTGTTGAATTTTCTTTGAAAAGGTACTTCACCATGCACAATACAGCATTCTGTCGGTCTGTGTGGGCAAATTGGCTTAAATAATTGGAGTTTTAACAGTGAATTAACTTTGAAAAGATTAAATTTAAAAAACTGAGTGTGCATGTTTGGAGGTTATTTTACTTTGATTTTTGTGATTTGTTTCTTGAAACCACAGGAATAGTGTAGGAAGCAATTTTAAATGTAATAAAAAGAGGTTCACTAACACAAGCACTGTGCATTTGTCAAGACAAGATTGATTTTATGCAAAAAATCTCTTCATTGTTATTCTGAAAAGTAAGTTGTGATTTTGTTGTTTTCAGCGTGTAGGACAGGGTATATTACAGTTTTGCAATTGTCTGAGCATAGTTACACTGCATTAGTGGTTAAATAATAGAAATAATGGAGATTGTTGGTGATTTTGGTAAAGTATCTGCAAAGAAAAGTTAAAAAAAATAAAAATATTCAGCGTTGGAATGATATTTATTTCCTACAATATCTTGAAAATTACACATGTTTTGGTTTTGGTAATGTCCAATAATGGCAGTTCAGCACTAATGTTTGGAATATATTGAATTCCTGTGATCCTTTTGTTGTTGGCAGCGTTGACTTTTGTGATTTCAATCATTTTATAAATATTTGACACTTGTCTTCATAACCTCATGTTTTTTGGCAAATAATACAACAAATGCAAGGCTTGAGTAGTCTTGATGGTCACTTTTCTGCATTTTCTTTGATTTTAAAGCTTCAGTCAAGCCATTTCATATGAAATAATTGTAAACAAATTCACTTTAACATTCCTGGATGACTCCATTCTGTCAGGCCTTATTTTGACCTGAAGAAGCTTATTTTGTTCCTGAAATCGTATTCTGTCAGTTTTGCAGCGTCTTATTAGTTAGATATCAGTGGATTATTGGTAAATTTTTGGTATTTTGTCAAGCAATGAACATGGTACAATCTTGTTTATGTATGAATAGTTTAAATGTTGAAAATTTTGATGTCAAAGTGACAAGTAATGACAGATGGTTTTGTCTTTGGTAAATGCACAGATAATAATAAAGAGAAGTTATTAATTTACTAATAATATTAGTTATTATTTTGGAACAAGCAAATTGCATAATGGTGAAATTTACTTGGCTGAACTATAAAATAAAATAAATCATAAATTAGAAAGAAAAAGGAAAGAAAGAAAAAAAACAAATCAAAGTACCGTTCAAAGTTACGGTACCTATTTAAAAGTTTTAGTGAAGTTTTAGTGTGTAAAAAATGGTTGCGGTCCGGATTTTGATTGCTGTAAATAAATCATAAGTTGAAGAAAAAAAAAAAAAAATACAATAAAAAAAGAAGTAAAATTATAGTTTGTAAGAAACTGGTTGCGGTCCGAGTTTTGATTGCTGCTGTGAAATAAGTCATAAGTTGTGAAAAAATTAAGGTACAGTACAAAGTTACATACTTAGTGGAAAATTATAATTGTTAAGATAATGGTTTCGGTACGGTTTTGAATAAGTCTAAGTTGTGTATAAAATAGGAAAAAAAAAATGTTCTAAGGGAACACATTGTTTTTTTACGATCTTTTATTCATCAGTCACCGTGAGTGTGGCGGTCGACCGAATACCCACTCCGCCGTTCTTCCTGGCGTGCCGTAGAAATCGGCTGTAGGATAAAGCACCAATTACCACCGTTATTTGTTTATTTATTATTATTCCGCAAAGGTGCTTTGGGGTATGCATTTGCCTGTGTGCTCGCGTGTGTGTTAAGTGGGAGTTTTGTTCTTTCCCCTTGTTTTCTAAATTCATTCGTTTGTCTACGAGACGACTTTCGTGTTCTACTGTTTTATACCCCCTTCTTGGTTGGCAGCCTCCGCTGGGACCACCATCAAACGTGTGCTTGGCTATTTAATGGTTTTTGTCCATCCAAGATGTTCCTGCGTTCCCATTGTTTGGATCGTACTGGGGCCACCGCTGATTATTTCGCTCGCCGATGGCAAATGTAACCATCGGTAAATGGGTGTTTAGTTATAGCTTATGGTGGCAGTGAATCATTCCGTCGTTTCTGCATCGAATATTAAGTATTAAGTAAATTTGTGTTACACACGCGCTCACCCCCAAATAAAATTGCGACTATTTACAGGAGTATTTGATCACTAACACCTTGTATCGCATACTCCCGTACATATTATTATCTGTGTATCGTATCTTATCGTACCCCGGTAGCTGTAGTCTCCGATTTTATATATATTTTTTTTTGTTGTTACTTTACTTAAAAATTCAGTAAACTCGAATAGAGTATTATCATATTATTAAATTACCTTGTACCTAACATCGGTAGCTATTCGACTCCGATTTTAATGAGTGTTGTGGGTGTTAATTCTATGGAACCGAATACAGTTCTTATATACCTTGTATATGTACGTCGTTAGCGGAAGGCTTACGATTTTGTTTTTTTTTTAAACTGGAACTTCAAAAACAACTAATGTTATGTTTGATGATGCACCTATCCATAGGGTGTGTATAAACAGTGTTTCTTCATATTTCGAAGAGTTTTTTTTTGCTCCGGCTGTAGGTACGGACGAGGGCGTCCGGCGAATTCCCTGCGTGAATTCTGACGTGGTTGGGGGGATACTGTAATGCCCGTTTTTCAGCAGAGCAACAGCACCGTCTATTGGTCTCTTGATTCGACTCAGACTCAGGACTCATGACTCTGGCGGTGCCAATCGCCAACTTCCTCAGCCGTCTGTATTTATTGAGAAAACGCAATGCTTGCGCGATTCATTGACGGATAACGCCATCTAGCTGTTGCCTTCGTACATTAAACATAATTTATTAAATTATTAATAATTACAAAATATTTGGCTAATTAGATTAATTCGGCGCGAGTGTGTTGTCGCACCGTTATCTGTAGGCTGTGCGTTCCCAAGCCGCGTTTGTAAAGGAAAAAAAAGAAATAACTAAGGAGGTAGTGTCATGGCCGGCGGGTTTAAATCTTTTGCTGGTCATGCCTAGCAGTTTGTATTTTTAATGTATAATTTCCCTTTGCAAGGTCAGAACCTCGGCAGGGTGTTTTAACCGATTAATTAGTGTGGTTGGTGCGGATATTTGTGCATTTAGTTTGGGTGTACGGTTACCCATTTTATTTTTACCTAGGGTGTAGGTAGGCTGTGCCACCCTCTAGGAAAGGAGATATTTAAGGGATATTTCCTGATTTCATGTTTCAAGTGTTGCCTACGGGCTAGGAACAAGCGCATCTTCGCCGTTCCTCCCTGTTTTGTGGTGAACTTGCCCCAAAAGGGTGCAAAGATGTCTAACTTAGATACCCCCGACGGGCCTAGAACAAACTGTCCTCCCTAACCCTTACTTTCTCTGGCTCAATTCCCCTCTAATTGAGTCCAGCTTAATATTTTATACTACAATGGCGCCCGAACATACTTTAGGAGGCTCAGGGGTCCTTAATTGTCCTATTTTCTGGTCCCATAACGCTCAGAAAATATTGTTGGTCGACTGTCGGGGAACTTTTTTTTTTCTATTTTGGTGTAAAAATGTGCTAAAGTATGTTTGTTTTCATGTTATTGATGCTTCTAAACAGCAAACCAATAAAATAATTAACAAAAGTAACAATATTTGATGAATAAAATGTGAATTTTGAAAAATGTATGAACTTGGCGGCTTCATGGAATTAACTTGTTGAATTTTCTTTGAAAAGGTACTTCACCATGCACAATACAGCATTCTGTCGGTCTGTGTGGGCAAATTGGCTTAAATAATTGGAGTTTTAACAGTGAATTAACTTTGAAAAGATTAAATTTAAAAAACTGAGTGTGCATGTTTGGAGGTTATTTTACTTTGATTTTTGTGATTTGTTTCTTGAAACCACAGGAATAGTGTAGGAAGCAATTTTAAATGTAATAAAAAGAGGTTCACTAACACAAGCACTGTGCATTTGTCAAGACAAGATTGATTTTATGCAAAAAATCTCTTCATTGTTATTCTGAAAAGTAAGTTGTGATTTTGTTGTTTTCAGCGTGTAGGACAGGGTATATTACAGTTTTGCAATTGTCTGAGCATAGTTACACTGCATTAGTGGTTAAATAATAGAAATAATGGAGATTGTTGGTGATTTTGGTAAAGTATCTGCAAAGAAAAGTTAAAAAAAATAAAAATATTCAGCGTTGGAATGATATTTATTTCCTACAATATCTTGAAAATTACACATGTTTTGGTTTTGGTAATGTCCAATAATGGCAGTTCAGCACTAATGTTTGGAATATATTGAATTCCTGTGATCCTTTTGTTGTTGGCAGCGTTGACTTTTGTGATTTCAATCATTTTATAAATATTTGACACTTGTCTTCATAACCTCATGTTTTTTGGCAAATAATACAACAAATGCAAGGCTTGAGTAGTCTTGATGGTCACTTTTCTGCATTTTCTTTGATTTTAAAGCTTCAGTCAAGCCATTTCATATGAAATAATTGTAAACAAATTCACTTTAACATTCCTGGATGACTCCATTCTGTCAGGCCTTATTTTGACCTGAAGAAGCTTATTTTGTTCCTGAAATCGTATTCTGTCAGTTTTGCAGCGTCTTATTAGTTAGATATCAGTGGATTATTGGTAAATTTTTGGTATTTTGTCAAGCAATGAACATGGTACAATCTTGTTTATGTATGAATAGTTTAAATGTTGAAAATTTTGATGTCAAAGTGACAAGTAATGACAGATGGTTTTGTCTTTGGTAAATGCACAGATAATAATAAAGAGAAGTTATTAATTTACTAATAATATTAGTTATTATTTTGGAACAAGCAAATTGCATAATGGTGAAATTTACTTGGCTGAACTATAAAATAAAATAAATCATAAATTAGAAAGAAAAAGGAAAGAAAGAAAAAAAACAAATCAAAGTACCGTTCAAAGTTACGGTACCTATTTAAAAGTTTTAGTGAAGTTTTAGTGTGTAAAAAATGGTTGCGGTCCGGATTTTGATTGCTGTAAATAAATCATAAGTTGAAGAAAAAAAAAAAAAAATACAATAAAAAAAGAAGTAAAATTATAGTTTGTAAGAAACTGGTTGCGGTCCGAGTTTTGATTGCTGCTGTGAAATAAGTCATAAGTTGTGAAAAAATTAAGGTACAGTACAAAGTTACATACTTAGTGGAAAATTATAATTGTTAAGATAATGGTTTCGGTACGGTTTTGAATAAGTCTAAGTTGTGTATAAAATAGGAAAAAAAAAATGTTCTAAGGGAACACATTGTTTTTTTACGATCTTTTATTCATCAGTCACCGTGAGTGTGGCGGTCGACCGAATACCCACTCCGCCGTTCTTCCTGGCGTGCCGTAGAAATCGGCTGTAGGATAAAGCACCAATTACCACCGTTATTTGTTTATTTATTATTATTCCGCAAAGGTGCTTTGGGGTATGCATTTGCCTGTGTGCTCGCGTGTGTGTTAAGTGGGAGTTTTGTTCTTTCCCCTTGTTTTCTAAATTCATTCGTTTGTCTACGAGACGACTTTCGTGTTCTACTGTTTTATACCCCCTTCTTGGTTGGCAGCCTCCGCTGGGACCACCATCAAACGTGTGCTTGGCTATTTAATGGTTTTTGTCCATCCAAGATGTTCCTGCGTTCCCATTGTTTGGATCGTACTGGGGCCACCGCTGATTATTTCGCTCGCCGATGGCAAATGTAACCATCGGTAAATGGGTGTTTAGTTATAGCTTATGGTGGCAGTGAATCATTCCGTCGTTTCTGCATCGAATATTAAGTATTAAGTAAATTTGTGTTACACACGCGCTCACCCCCAAATAAAATTGCGACTATTTACAGGAGTATTTGATCACTAACACCTTGTATCGCATACTCCCGTACATATTATTATCTGTGTATCGTATCTTATCGTACCCCGGTAGCTGTAGTCTCCGATTTTATATATATTTTTTTTTGTTGTTACTTTACTTAAAAATTCAGTAAACTCGAATAGAGTATTATCATATTATTAAATTACCTTGTACCTAACATCGGTAGCTATTCGACTCCGATTTTAATGAGTGTTGTGGGTGTTAATTCTATGGAACCGAATACAGTTCTTATATACCTTGTATATGTACGTCGTTAGCGGAAGGCTTACGATTTTGTTTTTTTTTTAAACTGGAACTTCAAAAACAACTAATGTTATGTTTGATGATGCACCTATCCATAGGGTGTGTATAAACAGTGTTTCTTCATATTTCGAAGAGTTTTTTTTTGCTCCGGCTGTAGGTACGGACGAGGGCGTCCGGCGAATTCCCTGCGTGAATTCTGACGTGGTTGGGGGGATACTGTAATGCCCGTTTTTCAGCAGAGCAACAGCACCGTCTATTGGTCTCTTGATTCGACTCAGACTCAGGACTCATGACTCTGGCGGTGCCAATCGCCAACTTCCTCAGCCGTCTGTATTTATTGAGAAAACGCAATGCTTGCGCGATTCATTGACGGATAACGCCATCTAGCTGTTGCCTTCGTACATTAAACATAATTTATTAAATTATTAATAATTACAAAATATTTGGCTAATTAGATTAATTCGGCGCGAGTGTGTTGTCGCACCGTTATCTGTAGGCTGTGCGTTCCCAAGCCGCGTTTGTAAAGGAAAAAAAAGAAATAACTAAGGAGGTAGTGTCATGGCCGGCGGGTTTAAATCTTTTGCTGGTCATGCCTAGCAGTTTGTATTTTTAATGTATAATTTCCCTTTGCAAGGTCAGAACCTCGGCAGGGTGTTTTAACCGATTAATTAGTGTGGTTGGTGCGGATATTTGTGCATTTAGTTTGGGTGTACGGTTACCCATTTTATTTTTACCTAGGGTGTAGGTAGGCTGTGCCACCCTCTAGGAAAGGAGATATTTAAGGGATATTTCCTGATTTCATGTTTCAAGTGTTGCCTACGGGCTAGGAACAAGCGCATCTTCGCCGTTCCTCCCTGTTTTGTGGTGAACTTGCCCCAAAAGGGTGCAAAGATGTCTAACTTAGATACCCCCGACGGGCCTAGAACAAACTGTCCTCCCTAACCCTTACTTTCTCTGGCTCAATTCCCCTCTAATTGAGTCCAGCTTAATATTTTATACTACAATGGCGCCCGAACATACTTTAGGAGGCTCAGGGGTCCTTAATTGTCCTATTTTCTGGTCCCATAACGCTCAGAAAATATTGTTGGTCGACTGTCGGGGAACTTTTTTTTTTCTATTTTGGTGTAAAAATGTGCTAAAGTATGTTTGTTTTCATGTTATTGATGCTTCTAAACAGCAAACCAATAAAATAATTAACAAAAGTAACAATATTTGATGAATAAAATGTGAATTTTGAAAAATGTATGAACTTGGCGGCTTCATGGAATTAACTTGTTGAATTTTCTTTGAAAAGGTACTTCACCATGCACAATACAGCATTCTGTCGGTCTGTGTGGGCAAATTGGCTTAAATAATTGGAGTTTTAACAGTGAATTAACTTTGAAAAGATTAAATTTAAAAAACTGAGTGTGCATGTTTGGAGGTTATTTTACTTTGATTTTTGTGATTTGTTTCTTGAAACCACAGGAATAGTGTAGGAAGCAATTTTAAATGTAATAAAAAGAGGTTCACTAACACAAGCACTGTGCATTTGTCAAGACAAGATTGATTTTATGCAAAAAATCTCTTCATTGTTATTCTGAAAAGTAAGTTGTGATTTTGTTGTTTTCAGCGTGTAGGACAGGGTATATTACAGTTTTGCAATTGTCTGAGCATAGTTACACTGCATTAGTGGTTAAATAATAGAAATAATGGAGATTGTTGGTGATTTTGGTAAAGTATCTGCAAAGAAAAGTTAAAAAAAATAAAAATATTCAGCGTTGGAATGATATTTATTTCCTACAATATCTTGAAAATTACACATGTTTTGGTTTTGGTAATGTCCAATAATGGCAGTTCAGCACTAATGTTTGGAATATATTGAATTCCTGTGATCCTTTTGTTGTTGGCAGCGTTGACTTTTGTGATTTCAATCATTTTATAAATATTTGACACTTGTCTTCATAACCTCATGTTTTTTGGCAAATAATACAACAAATGCAAGGCTTGAGTAGTCTTGATGGTCACTTTTCTGCATTTTCTTTGATTTTAAAGCTTCAGTCAAGCCATTTCATATGAAATAATTGTAAACAAATTCACTTTAACATTCCTGGATGACTCCATTCTGTCAGGCCTTATTTTGACCTGAAGAAGCTTATTTTGTTCCTGAAATCGTATTCTGTCAGTTTTGCAGCGTCTTATTAGTTAGATATCAGTGGATTATTGGTAAATTTTTGGTATTTTGTCAAGCAATGAACATGGTACAATCTTGTTTATGTATGAATAGTTTAAATGTTGAAAATTTTGATGTCAAAGTGACAAGTAATGACAGATGGTTTTGTCTTTGGTAAATGCACAGATAATAATAAAGAGAAGTTATTAATTTACTAATAATATTAGTTATTATTTTGGAACAAGCAAATTGCATAATGGTGAAATTTACTTGGCTGAACTATAAAATAAAATAAATCATAAATTAGAAAGAAAAAGGAAAGAAAGAAAAAAAACAAATCAAAGTACCGTTCAAAGTTACGGTACCTATTTAAAAGTTTTAGTGAAGTTTTAGTGTGTAAAAAATGGTTGCGGTCCGGATTTTGATTGCTGTAAATAAATCATAAGTTGAAGAAAAAAAAAAAAAAATACAATAAAAAAAGAAGTAAAATTATAGTTTGTAAGAAACTGGTTGCGGTCCGAGTTTTGATTGCTGCTGTGAAATAAGTCATAAGTTGTGAAAAAATTAAGGTACAGTACAAAGTTACATACTTAGTGGAAAATTATAATTGTTAAGATAATGGTTTCGGTACGGTTTTGAATAAGTCTAAGTTGTGTATAAAATAGGAAAAAAAAAATGTTCTAAGGGAACACATTGTTTTTTTACGATCTTTTATTCATCAGTCACCGTGAGTGTGGCGGTCGACCGAATACCCACTCCGCCGTTCTTCCTGGCGTGCCGTAGAAATCGGCTGTAGGATAAAGCACCAATTACCACCGTTATTTGTTTATTTATTATTATTCCGCAAAGGTGCTTTGGGGTATGCATTTGCCTGTGTGCTCGCGTGTGTGTTAAGTGGGAGTTTTGTTCTTTCCCCTTGTTTTCTAAATTCATTCGTTTGTCTACGAGACGACTTTCGTGTTCTACTGTTTTATACCCCCTTCTTGGTTGGCAGCCTCCGCTGGGACCACCATCAAACGTGTGCTTGGCTATTTAATGGTTTTTGTCCATCCAAGATGTTCCTGCGTTCCCATTGTTTGGATCGTACTGGGGCCACCGCTGATTATTTCGCTCGCCGATGGCAAATGTAACCATCGGTAAATGGGTGTTTAGTTATAGCTTATGGTGGCAGTGAATCATTCCGTCGTTTCTGCATCGAATATTAAGTATTAAGTAAATTTGTGTTACACACGCGCTCACCCCCAAATAAAATTGCGACTATTTACAGGAGTATTTGATCACTAACACCTTGTATCGCATACTCCCGTACATATTATTATCTGTGTATCGTATCTTATCGTACCCCGGTAGCTGTAGTCTCCGATTTTATATATATTTTTTTTTGTTGTTACTTTACTTAAAAATTCAGTAAACTCGAATAGAGTATTATCATATTATTAAATTACCTTGTACCTAACATCGGTAGCTATTCGACTCCGATTTTAATGAGTGTTGTGGGTGTTAATTCTATGGAACCGAATACAGTTCTTATATACCTTGTATATGTACGTCGTTAGCGGAAGGCTTACGATTTTGTTTTTTTTTTAAACTGGAACTTCAAAAACAACTAATGTTATGTTTGATGATGCACCTATCCATAGGGTGTGTATAAACAGTGTTTCTTCATATTTCGAAGAGTTTTTTTTTGCTCCGGCTGTAGGTACGGACGAGGGCGTCCGGCGAATTCCCTGCGTGAATTCTGACGTGGTTGGGGGGATACTGTAATGCCCGTTTTTCAGCAGAGCAACAGCACCGTCTATTGGTCTCTTGATTCGACTCAGACTCAGGACTCATGACTCTGGCGGTGCCAATCGCCAACTTCCTCAGCCGTCTGTATTTATTGAGAAAACGCAATGCTTGCGCGATTCATTGACGGATAACGCCATCTAGCTGTTGCCTTCGTACATTAAACATAATTTATTAAATTATTAATAATTACAAAATATTTGGCTAATTAGATTAATTCGGCGCGAGTGTGTTGTCGCACCGTTATCTGTAGGCTGTGCGTTCCCAAGCCGCGTTTGTAAAGGAAAAAAAAGAAATAACTAAGGAGGTAGTGTCATGGCCGGCGGGTTTAAATCTTTTGCTGGTCATGCCTAGCAGTTTGTATTTTTAATGTATAATTTCCCTTTGCAAGGTCAGAACCTCGGCAGGGTGTTTTAACCGATTAATTAGTGTGGTTGGTGCGGATATTTGTGCATTTAGTTTGGGTGTACGGTTACCCATTTTATTTTTACCTAGGGTGTAGGTAGGCTGTGCCACCCTCTAGGAAAGGAGATATTTAAGGGATATTTCCTGATTTCATGTTTCAAGTGTTGCCTACGGGCTAGGAACAAGCGCATCTTCGCCGTTCCTCCCTGTTTTGTGGTGAACTTGCCCCAAAAGGGTGCAAAGATGTCTAACTTAGATACCCCCGACGGGCCTAGAACAAACTGTCCTCCCTAACCCTTACTTTCTCTGGCTCAATTCCCCTCTAATTGAGTCCAGCTTAATATTTTATACTACAATGGCGCCCGAACATACTTTAGGAGGCTCAGGGGTCCTTAATTGTCCTATTTTCTGGTCCCATAACGCTCAGAAAATATTGTTGGTCGACTGTCGGGGAACTTTTTTTTTTCTATTTTGGTGTAAAAATGTGCTAAAGTATGTTTGTTTTCATGTTATTGATGCTTCTAAACAGCAAACCAATAAAATAATTAACAAAAGTAACAATATTTGATGAATAAAATGTGAATTTTGAAAAATGTATGAACTTGGCGGCTTCATGGAATTAACTTGTTGAATTTTCTTTGAAAAGGTACTTCACCATGCACAATACAGCATTCTGTCGGTCTGTGTGGGCAAATTGGCTTAAATAATTGGAGTTTTAACAGTGAATTAACTTTGAAAAGATTAAATTTAAAAAACTGAGTGTGCATGTTTGGAGGTTATTTTACTTTGATTTTTGTGATTTGTTTCTTGAAACCACAGGAATAGTGTAGGAAGCAATTTTAAATGTAATAAAAAGAGGTTCACTAACACAAGCACTGTGCATTTGTCAAGACAAGATTGATTTTATGCAAAAAATCTCTTCATTGTTATTCTGAAAAGTAAGTTGTGATTTTGTTGTTTTCAGCGTGTAGGACAGGGTATATTACAGTTTTGCAATTGTCTGAGCATAGTTACACTGCATTAGTGGTTAAATAATAGAAATAATGGAGATTGTTGGTGATTTTGGTAAAGTATCTGCAAAGAAAAGTTAAAAAAAATAAAAATATTCAGCGTTGGAATGATATTTATTTCCTACAATATCTTGAAAATTACACATGTTTTGGTTTTGGTAATGTCCAATAATGGCAGTTCAGCACTAATGTTTGGAATATATTGAATTCCTGTGATCCTTTTGTTGTTGGCAGCGTTGACTTTTGTGATTTCAATCATTTTATAAATATTTGACACTTGTCTTCATAACCTCATGTTTTTTGGCAAATAATACAACAAATGCAAGGCTTGAGTAGTCTTGATGGTCACTTTTCTGCATTTTCTTTGATTTTAAAGCTTCAGTCAAGCCATTTCATATGAAATAATTGTAAACAAATTCACTTTAACATTCCTGGATGACTCCATTCTGTCAGGCCTTATTTTGACCTGAAGAAGCTTATTTTGTTCCTGAAATCGTATTCTGTCAGTTTTGCAGCGTCTTATTAGTTAGATATCAGTGGATTATTGGTAAATTTTTGGTATTTTGTCAAGCAATGAACATGGTACAATCTTGTTTATGTATGAATAGTTTAAATGTTGAAAATTTTGATGTCAAAGTGACAAGTAATGACAGATGGTTTTGTCTTTGGTAAATGCACAGATAATAATAAAGAGAAGTTATTAATTTACTAATAATATTAGTTATTATTTTGGAACAAGCAAATTGCATAATGGTGAAATTTACTTGGCTGAACTATAAAATAAAATAAATCATAAATTAGAAAGAAAAAGGAAAGAAAGAAAAAAAACAAATCAAAGTACCGTTCAAAGTTACGGTACCTATTTAAAAGTTTTAGTGAAGTTTTAGTGTGTAAAAAATGGTTGCGGTCCGGATTTTGATTGCTGTAAATAAATCATAAGTTGAAGAAAAAAAAAAAAAAATACAATAAAAAAAGAAGTAAAATTATAGTTTGTAAGAAACTGGTTGCGGTCCGAGTTTTGATTGCTGCTGTGAAATAAGTCATAAGTTGTGAAAAAATTAAGGTACAGTACAAAGTTACATACTTAGTGGAAAATTATAATTGTTAAGATAATGGTTTCGGTACGGTTTTGAATAAGTCTAAGTTGTGTATAAAATAGGAAAAAAAAAATGTTCTAAGGGAACACATTGTTTTTTTACGATCTTTTATTCATCAGTCACCGTGAGTGTGGCGGTCGACCGAATACCCACTCCGCCGTTCTTCCTGGCGTGCCGTAGAAATCGGCTGTAGGATAAAGCACCAATTACCACCGTTATTTGTTTATTTATTATTATTCCGCAAAGGTGCTTTGGGGTATGCATTTGCCTGTGTGCTCGCGTGTGTGTTAAGTGGGAGTTTTGTTCTTTCCCCTTGTTTTCTAAATTCATTCGTTTGTCTACGAGACGACTTTCGTGTTCTACTGTTTTATACCCCCTTCTTGGTTGGCAGCCTCCGCTGGGACCACCATCAAACGTGTGCTTGGCTATTTAATGGTTTTTGTCCATCCAAGATGTTCCTGCGTTCCCATTGTTTGGATCGTACTGGGGCCACCGCTGATTATTTCGCTCGCCGATGGCAAATGTAACCATCGGTAAATGGGTGTTTAGTTATAGCTTATGGTGGCAGTGAATCATTCCGTCGTTTCTGCATCGAATATTAAGTATTAAGTAAATTTGTGTTACACACGCGCTCACCCCCAAATAAAATTGCGACTATTTACAGGAGTATTTGATCACTAACACCTTGTATCGCATACTCCCGTACATATTATTATCTGTGTATCGTATCTTATCGTACCCCGGTAGCTGTAGTCTCCGATTTTATATATATTTTTTTTTGTTGTTACTTTACTTAAAAATTCAGTAAACTCGAATAGAGTATTATCATATTATTAAATTACCTTGTACCTAACATCGGTAGCTATTCGACTCCGATTTTAATGAGTGTTGTGGGTGTTAATTCTATGGAACCGAATACAGTTCTTATATACCTTGTATATGTACGTCGTTAGCGGAAGGCTTACGATTTTGTTTTTTTTTTAAACTGGAACTTCAAAAACAACTAATGTTATGTTTGATGATGCACCTATCCATAGGGTGTGTATAAACAGTGTTTCTTCATATTTCGAAGAGTTTTTTTTTGCTCCGGCTGTAGGTACGGACGAGGGCGTCCGGCGAATTCCCTGCGTGAATTCTGACGTGGTTGGGGGGATACTGTAATGCCCGTTTTTCAGCAGAGCAACAGCACCGTCTATTGGTCTCTTGATTCGACTCAGACTCAGGACTCATGACTCTGGCGGTGCCAATCGCCAACTTCCTCAGCCGTCTGTATTTATTGAGAAAACGCAATGCTTGCGCGATTCATTGACGGATAACGCCATCTAGCTGTTGCCTTCGTACATTAAACATAATTTATTAAATTATTAATAATTACAAAATATTTGGCTAATTAGATTAATTCGGCGCGAGTGTGTTGTCGCACCGTTATCTGTAGGCTGTGCGTTCCCAAGCCGCGTTTGTAAAGGAAAAAAAAGAAATAACTAAGGAGGTAGTGTCATGGCCGGCGGGTTTAAATCTTTTGCTGGTCATGCCTAGCAGTTTGTATTTTTAATGTATAATTTCCCTTTGCAAGGTCAGAACCTCGGCAGGGTGTTTTAACCGATTAATTAGTGTGGTTGGTGCGGATATTTGTGCATTTAGTTTGGGTGTACGGTTACCCATTTTATTTTTACCTAGGGTGTAGGTAGGCTGTGCCACCCTCTAGGAAAGGAGATATTTAAGGGATATTTCCTGATTTCATGTTTCAAGTGTTGCCTACGGGCTAGGAACAAGCGCATCTTCGCCGTTCCTCCCTGTTTTGTGGTGAACTTGCCCCAAAAGGGTGCAAAGATGTCTAACTTAGATACCCCCGACGGGCCTAGAACAAACTGTCCTCCCTAACCCTTACTTTCTCTGGCTCAATTCCCCTCTAATTGAGTCCAGCTTAATATTTTATACTACAAGGGGTGAGCATACCGCCGTTATCTAGGTTGCTTAGGTTTTTTATCGGTGTTTCTCATCGCCGGAGAGTTAGCCGTTAATTATACAATGAACACGAAGACGAATTGTTCTTACAAAATTTAAAACATTAAAACCGGCCTTCTGCCAAAATGAAATGGCGGAGGAGAGGAAGGAGAAGGAACACGTGACTTATTCGACCAATCAGAGCGCACATGGCATTTGGTTACTGCCCACTTATTATTTTACGGATGCGTTCCGAAAGTTTATAAATTTCCGGAAATCAGGGCGTAAAATAATACAATTTATCTCTCGTTTAGAATCCTACGAAAGTTTATAAATTTCCTAGGAAATTTATAAATTTACGGTTCTTGTTATTTTCCGGTGACATATATAGATATAAATAAAACCATAGTAAAATTCAAAACCAATACTGGTAAGAAAGTTAATATGTACAGTGAGTCCATCGGATTAACTGTCATTTGCAAGGTAGTTCAGTATCCTAGCTAAAAGGTTAGACTGGAATTGGTGAGAGATACCATTTCTACTACGAGTTGTTTGAAATAAAGTTCTTTTGCGAAGAGCAATTTCTCTAACTATAGAGGGTTTTAATATTCTTGCAGATTCTTGTTAGCCCCGACGCAAAAACTAGAAGAAGCTTTTTCGAATACCACTGAAGATTTTTTAACTTTTAAGAGTCTCAAGTTCCTTACCTTCTACTACAATTTTGTGGGGTGGATACTAGATTTGCCAGTTGTCTCTGCATAATAACCAAACCCGTTATTTTGTTTAACCTAGATAAGTAGAATATTCGCAGTGGTCATTTAATTATTTCATATCTCAAATATTCATATAAATGAATGGGTTAATTTTGAAAAATTGGCAAAGCAAGGGTCTCTTTAAGTTTTTCTAAGTGTGACAAAATCTGTAGTTTACTTGGATTAATATTAACATATTGGTCTGCTTTATTTTCTCCCATTTTACTACTTTCCATTTGCATTTTATTGCAATTTGTTTAAATTGCAAATCAGGCTATCGGAGTCTCAATAATATATGATTTTAAAAATTGTTTTTAAAATTTTATTGAAATATAGTGTAATTTATTGCTTGTATTTCCTCCATGTCTAAGTCATTTATTCATACAATGCATGTGATGAGCCAAAAACTTGCTCTTAAAAGTGATACATTTACGACAATTGTTTTTCAGACTTAAAATGGTTATTTTGAAAAGAGTTGAGTATGTAAATTATGTTGGTACTTTCAGTAATGGTACTGAAGCTTTTTGGTGAAATTAGCGGCTGTGATTGAATTTGACCAGGAGGTTTCATTAGCGGTCCTACCTATAGCACCATAGATCGTAGGTTCAATCTCTGCCCAGGATGAAGATTTTTCATTTATTTGAACACATAAGTTTGTTCTGTTACTACGTGTTATTATCTTTTTGAAGTACGAGTGATAGAAATCATTATCATCCTTATAAACCACACCAACAGCCAACAGGTTTCCATAGATTTCCAAAGCGACCAACTGTCGCGTCTGGTGTAGTTTATGGTTGATTTACTGTCTTCTTTTTATCTTTACGTTTATTGCTTTTGTTTATCAGCTCTTGGAAAAGCCCTTACAATAAAACTGTTTCCCCGTTAAGAATACCTTGAAAGTGGAACCTTAAAATAAAGTCTAACCCTCTTTATTCATAAAAACTTAAACAGCGCTTCAACAACACGTTAACTTTTGCATCGCTTTGTCACTTTTAATCTTGTTGCTGCTGCCATTTGCGAGTAATTGCTAAAACTATGCTTTAGCGTTGCGTTCGTTTTTATGAATGTACAGACGGCGGGGCAGGGTGGGCCGGTCTTTTTAACCAAGAACGATAGCGCAATGGGAATTCTATTACTACCAACGCACACAAAGGGAAAACAAAACAGTCCGCGCCGCAGATGCTCGCCGGGCACTCGCGAGGACGCGTCTCGATTAGGCGACCAGTGAGAGGCTGACTGTTTGCTTCTCCTCCCTACACACTTTACATAGTGTCCATAAAGCGCGTAACTTTGCAAACTGCGTACATTACAATCAGCCTATCAGCAATTGACAGTCAGCCACTCACTGTTCGCTGGCTGACTTTCAGCGGCGTATCGGTTGCTCATAAAATGAGTCGGCAACCGAAATGTCACAAACGTACATTACGCGCTGTTTGGACAGTCCATGTAAAATGTTTGCAAACTAAAAGCAAATAATCAGCCGCTCACTATTTGTCTAATCAGAACGCGCTCTCAGCGTGGTCTACATAAGTAGCTTAATGTATCGGCCATGTTACTTTGTGTGTGCACCTAGTTATGAAGACTTACGATCCAAGTTTCTCCACTTAGCCCCAGCTATTGTAAAGAATCGCTGATGTGTTGATGTGTTGTGTGATGGTTACGCAAAGAGTGTTTTGTTGAATTTAGCGATATTTTCTGTTTATAATAGAATGGTACCTATTTAGGATGATGATGATTAACGCTTTGCGTTGCTTTGCGTCGTTGCTGCGTCAACTGCATTTTGTTAATAACCAAAATTTGGTCATTAAAAAACAAGGCAAGGGTTGAGTTGATCATTAAATGATCAACGAATGGAACCACGCAGCCACTTATCATCATCATCCACAACCACATGATGACTACTGCTGAACATAGGCCTTCCCCACAAACTTCTATAGCGGCGTGTTGTAGGCAACCTGCATCCACCAAAAAGCTGCTATCTGCCGTCCACCTTGCCTTTGGGCGTCCCATTCTACGTTTGGCCTAAAATAGACTGCCCTCGAGAACTTTTCAGCCCCAACGGCCATCAGTTCTTCGTGCTATGTGCCAAACCCACTGCCACTTCACCTGCTAAATTATATGTTTTTATTCAAATTTTAGGTTTCGGTTTTGTAGATAAAGCTAAACCACTAACCATTTTTTAACTCAACTTTTTCTTCACAGTTACGATGTGCGTGGCCGTTTGGCAAGCCAGCCCAAACTCTGGTCTTCGCCGACTGTCTTCGGCACCAGAGCATACTTCAGGGCTGCTGCAAGCCCAGCTGTTCTGTTCCTGGATGGAGTCACTCCAGCTGATGCTGGCGTCTACCGCTGCAGGGTTGACTTCAGGAACTCTCCGACCAGGAATCTTAGGCTGAACTTCACTGTGATAAGTAAGTACCTACTCCATGATTATTCCTGAACCATAATACCCATAATCTCACACTGTAACGAGCGAATGAAGGTGAAATTGCCTTGAACTACTAATAGATGTCGCTAAACTGTATTAAAATGTATACTTTCTCGAATACTCAAAACACACGACGCAATAGTTTTATTAAAAAAAATTGGTTGTTTGTAAAGTAGGTTTACGATCGAGATGTTTACGTGATAACGGCATTTCACGGAATGACTGGCAGCGCTCGAGATGAGACGGTAGATCGGTCCGTCTCTCTCTAGTTATACCTGCGATCGCGCTCGTGAGGTTTTGGTGTGACACAAGTTTCTGAACATGTCACCCGACTAAAACGATTTTAGAGACGTTATCACGTCAAAAACCGGCAAGCAACTGTGAAATTAGGTAAGCTCAGCGTTGACAAGAATGAGGAATGTCTTTGTTAAACATTTCGGACAAGAAAAAGCCAAATTCAAGTACATGTTTTCACTACACTGTAAATTGTACCCTAACCCAGACAGTGCACATTTATCGTATAGAGCAATCACAGGAAGGGAGTAAGGCTTCTTATTTATTGTGATTGGCCAGTCCCAACCGCTCTGTATCTTACAGTGGCTCGGAAAAGTGTAATGTTATCGAAATTAGAGCGCTTAGGCGAAGTAACGTGTGAGGAAGCCAAAGTGTGAGACAAGTGTCTCCAGGTTTTATTCAAATATGAGATTTGAGATCCGCTTATAGTTGAAAGGTATTGCTAGGGTTGGCTTAACCTAATTGCTATTGATAAAAAAAATACAGAATTGTTCACATTAGCCTTTACAAAACCATCGTAAAATGGGTCTTATGTTAGCAAAATAGAAGCACCATATGTGAAGGTTGATGTGAACACCTGTGTACCTGGTGATGGAAAAAATAATCCAATGAATTGAATGAATTGAATTAGTATCTGTACTGTATTAATTAGTAAAACAGTCGCGCGTCTGCATTGATACAGTCGCGAAGCGATCGCTACCTATGTGCCCTAGCCGACAAGGGGCTCAGATTCAGTCGCGATACAAACGTGACTGTTTCTTTTACTCCCGATGTCGTCCGCAAGGACTGCGCGCTTGCGTCAAGTCAGTTGTGATGTTGTAGCACGTTGGTGGTACGTTGGCATTGCTACTGTAGCGCGTTGCAATGCGACACGCGATGCTGTCGCAACGAAAAGTCGCCATGCGTGAGCGCATTAAGACGTTGTCCTAAAGCGCAACTAACGCGCGACTAAACGATGATAATATCGTACTAATAGACTAGATTAGATTAGATTAGATTTCCTCTTGACATTCTTATCCAGTCACCATTTAGTGGATAATGAGCGAAGATATCGCGATCGCGCGATGTTCTATGAGAACTACCAGATTTTGTTATTACACGATGGCCGTAACACGATGGCACATGATATAATCGCGAGATGATTGCGTTATCGTCTTGCATTAGGACAAACGCCTAAGAGTTAAACAATTTACGTAAAGATTTTGTTTCATTTACACAACGATTTAGAATAATACAGCTCAAACACTCACATATTGAGAAACAGTGACGTGTTAGAAAATTTATCCGTAGATATGCGCATAGCAATGCCGATGCAAATCACTTAGTAGGTACGAGTATGGTCGGAATATCAACAACCTGCCAGTGAAATATTTTCAGCCATTTATTTTCTTGGAAGACTTATTTATAGAAGAGTTATAAGAAGATTAGAAGGCACTTAGGTCATTGTTCCTTTGTCAGCGAATTATGTACAAAGATAAAGTTAGGTTTGATGTTTTATTTTTGTTTCTTTTGAAGAATTTGTATTAAAATTATGTTTAAATTCAAGTTTAGCCAGAAAAACGAAATTAGCGTTTCATCGGCAGCATTTGTGATGTACTTGCTTCATTGGGTCCGCTTATTTTTAATTAATTTATTAATTTGATAGACGATCAAGACGGCAACAATCGCTGTGCCTCTATGTACCCCGTAGGGGTATGTATGTTTGCCCTGTGGTATGGGGCATTAGAATACTGCCAAGGTTTCCCCCCGTCTATCGTAAGAGGCGACTAAAGGCGGCCCTCGCTAGAGGTGCACGCGGTGGGGACCGTGTGCCTCCACTGCACAGGTGACTCCGTCGAGGGCACTGCCGTTAACACCGGCGGGTGTAAGAAGGGAAGTATAACTCCCCTTGAGTTGAGCTGGGTAGCCGGCATAGCGTGCCAGGAGTCCGCCAGTAGAGTCCCTTGCGGTGGTACTAGGGGACCTCTGGTAACGCGCAGAAGATGCTCGGCGGAGTTTAGTGGGTATTCCCTTTCCTATTGGGGTGAGTGAGTACCACACTCCAATATTTAGAACTACAATAGTAAATGTGCCCTTATCTTTTAAAACAGATTCTTTGCAGAGGACCAAGGTGACAGGACAAGGCCCCAAAATGTAAATAAATAAACTAAATATATGTCCACACCAGAAGATAGATAGAAGTAAGGCTTTTAAAACCTCACTTGGTATATTTAGGAAGTCTCTAAATAAAAGAAGATTCATAATTAAAATAATAAAGTAAAGTTTAAAATAATTTTAGGTCGCTTCTAACCTAACCTTGACCCCTACCCAAGTAACTCAATTTTCTAAAACAAACCTCTTTCAAATAATTATTTAAAACATCAATAAACGCTTACTCAACCCTCGCATTTTTTCTTGCCAGTTAGACTTCAGAGGCAAGTTAAAATCCTCAGTCAGCTAACCGGTCAGTTTTATTGAACTCAACCTTTGCCAACCTAAGCGGTCATTAAAAGCCGACCCATAAACCTACTTCACACTAAACATGAAACGAATAGTGCTGGTATGGGCAAGGAAAATATACCAACGAAACGCAAACAGCAAAACTGGGCCAAGTTCTTTGGCTAACAAAAGGATGGTGTGTAATGAATACGGAACTGGAAATTATCGTGGGCACGCTGGTTTTGAAAACTTTGGGCCTTTCATAGAGATTTTATTTCAGTGAATATGAAATTATACTCCAGGATTGCTTTTATATGTTCATTTGGATGAATCTTTTAAAGATAATGCATTTTGTTTTAGCGTTTTGAGATGAAATAAATACTTAAACATCTGTCTTATTTTAAGCATTTTCTAAGCAATGCCTGTTATAAGCAAATTTCTTCTTAAATTCCTGTACTAATCTTAGACACGAAATGCGTACCTACATAGCTAGTAATGGTTTTAAAAGTTTAAATGTCTTTTTCTGCTGTTAATGTGTTGAATTCTGGGCGAAATGAATTGCTGCTTTTAATTTCGGTAACCGTTTCTAGGGTTTTTGACGGAATTTAGGAGTGTGATTGTGTATTCCGTGTGGCGATGAATAAATCCGGTTAATTTGGTGGTCCGCTTCCTTAGTAATCTTACTGGTGTTTACATTCGGGGTTATCGACCGTTATATCGATTCTTTTTTGGGGTTGGAGACCCTCCTTTTTGCCGGGATTAGCATCCCCAGGTTCCCAACGTCAAAAACCTTCAAATGAGATTGACCAGCAAAGTAATTCTCCATTACTGTGGTCAACCCCATATCTGAACCCCACGGCTGCTTCCCATCTGGTGGAGTGAGTTCATTTTGAAGATTTAAACAAAAAAAACTGGAACTATCTCCTGAAGAAACTCCTGTCAAACTGATCTCTCGATCCTGAAATTGTTTAGATTACATCGTTGTAACGGAACGCTCTTAGATACCCCTTTTCATTCGTTTTTTATGCAAGCAAACAGATAAATTAATTATGATTGATACCGGAAGATGGCGTTATACTCCTTTAGCTCGCGCTAATAAAGTTTATAGTTATTACGTAAATAGGTTATTTATACTCGGCAGGGCCACCTGACGCCTGACGTCTAAGTCTAAGTCAAAGTAGAACAACTAACCGACGACGGACGAACAGACAAGCGTATTTTGGTTCAGGTTGTAAATTTCTTCGGTAAGGATAGTTATCAGTATAGTCCAGTCATTTAAGCTTAAATTAGGTAAGAATCTCGGAATTCGAGATACCCTGCTGTAAGTCTGTAAATACTTGTATATTGACACCCTAAAAGTTGTCTCAAAACCTACATATGGTAGGGTGTACGCAACTGTCAAATTTCAAGGTCAAATGTCACAAAAATCGATTTTTTGTAAATATCTCATTTCCTTTGGGTTTTTTGCTATTTGTATGTAATATCAATATTGTAGAATACAAAATTTTCTACAAATTTTGTTTCAAAAAATTTTTCATACGGTGATTCGTTTTCGAGATAGAGGGCGGAGAGCGCGCGGTCACAGCATCAATTCAGGTCAACCGGTGCCTCCGGTCAAAAACTTAAAAAGTGAAAAAATGTGAAAAGTCTCGATCATCTTCGTTATCTGCATTACGTCAAGTCCACAGAACTTAATAAAGCTGTGCAGCTTTCAAATATTCCACCAACAAGTGCAGCTGCTCATCAACATTGTAAAAACAACAACGTTGTCGAAAATCGTTTCGCATTGCCCAACCCCATACCTGGGGTTCCAAATCATGCCCTAAACAAGTTTGAACTTGATAATATACACGTTGTTGTTTTTACAATGTTGATGAGCAGCTGCACTTGTTGGTGGAATATTTGAAAGCAGCACAGCTTTATTAAGTTCTGTGGACTTGACGTAATGCAGATAACGAAGATAATCGAGACTTTTCACATTTTTTCACTTTTTAAGTTTTTGATCGGAGGCACCGGTTGACCTGGTGATACTGTGACCGCGCGCTCTCCGCCCTCTATCTCGAAAACGAATCACCGTATGAAAAAAAATTGAAACAAAATTTGTAGAGAATTTTGTATTCTACAATATTGATAATACATACAAATAGTAAAAGACCCAAAGGAAATGAGATATTTACAAAAAATAGATTTTTGTGACATTTGACCTTGAAATTTGACAGTTGCGTACACCCTACCATATGTAGGTTTTGAGACAACTTTTAGGGTGTCAATATACAAGTATTTACAGACTTACAGCTGGGTATCTCGAATTCCGAGGTGAAATTACTATAATGACTGGACTAGTAATATATTTAAGAATTCGTTCCCACGTCTTTTGAAAAGGGTTTAGTGTTCTGTTATACCTAAGTACCTACGTACTCATATGACTGAAATTCGTATAACGCTCAACGGCCATAAATCTAGTATAATAAAGATCTCAAATTTGACACTTCTTATAAACAACAAAAACTGCTAGAGAGGCGAAGGCACTTGAGATGCTGATACAACGAAACCCTTGTGTTTTTGTTTCTCATGGTCATAAATCAGACCCTAATTGCATTATCAAACTTTGGCGGCAGTCATGATCTAGACGTCGGGAAGAATGGTCAAAATCTTAAGCTCTAGACGTATTACCTAACCGTTGTGGTAACTAGTGCTCAAAGTGAATCAATATCGGGACTGGAGACTGGATATTAGAGGAGTACAAGACAAGGCGGTACGAGACGTTAGGCGGAGATAGGGGATTTTGCGAGACGGAGAATATTATCAGGTCAGATCTTTCCGTTATGCGTTTTAGATTTAACCCATAGGAATAGTTGTCAAACCAAGCTGCGCGGTGGTCGTTTACGCTGGCTGAGACCAGAAGGTTTATGGGTTCAATTCCCACACCAGAGATGTTCTGTCAAATAAACTATTGAATATTTACTTGCGGGAGGATGGGTTGTGCTTCATAATTTTATTATTCGAATTGATTAATTGATAAAAGTGTTGGTCAGAGGACTAATTGAGACGTAAAAGGATGTGGGTTCGATTCTCGCACTAAGGCATGTCTAATAATTAACTGGCTGTTTGGAGCAATGGTTCGAGTGCTGTTTAAGATTTGGACGGACGCGAGTTCGATTCTCGCTATGATACGTAAATGATGGTTGATTTTCGGTTATACTTCATACGATTATGAATAACTGGTACTACTGGTATTTTATAGGGTTTTATGAGTGAATTTGACATTTTAATGCGATGCGTTATTTTACCTACGGAACATCTGAGATAAACTGGGTGACAAAATGCTGCCAAAGAATATTTGACCATGACATAATATCGATTTTAGTTATTTACGCTACTTTACAACAAACTTCACGTATGTACCACATAAAACCTAGCTGCAAATCTTTTAAAAGCCTTTTTCAATTCAATTACTATTCCATAATTATAGTTCAATTTGAATGTTAATGGTGATGACCTTACATAGCCTGTGGGCATGTACATCAAATGTTCGTATCACATTAAATATACGACACACATACCTATATACGTCATCTACAAACCTCCATGATGTACATTTTGACAGGTTATGGATTGTCATTCCAATTATTTTATTATACCTATTATGCATTGGCTTATTCGGCACTCGTCAGGTCATGCACGATAAAGGTTACTGTTGTTGCTAAAAATGATCGAACGGTGGTGAATCTGTTTATGTATAAATTAGATATCTTTTAAGTAAATATAATTTATTTGCATGGGTTCCATGAATTCTGCCACACTGCGTCTATTATGTCTTTAAATAGTGTTATACACATGAATTCAACTATTTCTATTGAAGGCAATAGATTTGAGATCTTCGCTTCTTTATATGCTAAAAAATGTCAGTTTTTGACACATTTTATTCAGATATAGTTTAGATACATTATTTCTCGTCAATTGAGTCCTATCAAACCTTAGATTACTGCTTACATACCTCATAAAAGAATACTGGGTCTACTACAAAACAATACAAAACAATACAACGTAGAACGGTCCTACCATAGTTAGACGATCACATCCACTTGGCCAGGTTATTTATTTTGCATTTATTGTATCATTAGGAAAGGGGTTTATTTTGTCATTATTTAAATAGAGTTTAAAAATATTATAAGTGTCAAAAGGGGGGGAACGTTACATCGTGAAAAACGATCATCACATGGCCATTGAATATAGACAAAAGAGAGTAAACAATAGAAATGCCTATTAAAATTTGCAGCGTTTTAAGTTTAATACTCCAATTGTGGGTGTAAGAATAAAAAGTAATTAAAACTGATTGGAATATGCACTGTTAAATACCTCAAATAAATTATGCAAATAAGGAAAACACACAAAACATGTAATGCATGCATTACACACATTACAATTAACCCAATCAGTTTACGAACTGCAGAAGAATTAAACTGATTATTTCTCATTTTTGAAACGGAAAAACTTTTCCTTACAAGTAGTAGCCAAATTGTCATTGTCTCCTCAATAACTTCTAACCGCCTCATTCATAAAAACTTAAACAGCGCTTCAACAACACGTTAACTTTTGTATCGCTCAGTCTCTTTCATTCTGGTTGCGGTTGCCATTTTCGAGTAAGTGACAAAACACGTTAATAGCTTAAACTATGCTTTAGCGTTGCGTTCGTTTTTATGAATAAGGGGGTGACACTTTATCAAACTAGTCATGAAACTACATGTCGCCGAAGTATTCATTACTTACTCTTTGAAATAATATCTTCATATCTTGCTCAATCCGAAAATTCATTGGAGTTCCTTGTTATTGGAACCGTCTTAAGGAATTTGATATTAATGCAACTGGCGAGGAGTTGTAAAACCTTTCGTGGGAATCCTGTTTCAACTGCCAAAGTGCCGAGAGGTTTAGTCGGCAGTAGTTACACGTTTTCTTTTCTATGAAAAGAAGCTTTTGAAAACAAACAGGTTGAGTTGCCTATCCCGAGAAAATTTTAATGAGAATCACCTTTTAAGCAGAGACAGAGGTTCTTATAACAGAGGAGCAGAGGAACCTAATAGGTAGTACTTCATAAATATTTGTGGGTGACTTTATTTTATTCTTTGGTACCATAAGATTTTTACAAATTAATATAAGATTAAAATATGTCTTTCTCTCTTTTACCCAGACCTACATAGTATCCGTCATTCTTTAGTATCTCTTGAATTGTAATCTCATTGATAGTCAAGTATGACATTGGTCAAAATGAACCACAGTGTGGAATTATAGGTAATCTGAAGTAAATGGAAAGAAATTATTTCAAGACTCAAGAGAATGGGTCTAACAATTTTTTTAAAGTTTAGTGCTATTTAGTGCCTAAAAAAAGCTGGTGCGATGACCTGGTATACTGCTCGAGAGAATGGTGGACTTTTGCAGAGGATAGGGAACGATGAAAGGGTTGGGGGAGACCGTTGCCCAGCAGTGGGATCTTGCAGGTTAAAAAAAAGTGCTATCGGGTATGCGGACAAAGTCGCGGGTTGCTGTTAATTTTTATTTATTTCACCACCCTTCGTTACTTATCAACTCAACTGCACAGCACAATGTACTCATAACAATAAACGGTTTGTTGAAACTTCAGAATAACCCATTTCACGGGAAAGTTTTATCAGTGTAACAATTATCTTTTAGTTAGAAATGTTGTCTATGCAAAATACGCACAATTTAAGCGCCTCTAGTTTTCAGAACTTGGCCAGCGCTCTACCTTGCACTAAAATATTCTCTTGTTCATTTTATCTTCTTTTTATTTGCAAAGGGGCATTTTTTAGTTAGAAACGGAACCAAATATTTAAAAACTTATAATTTCAAAGTTTGATTAAGTTGAATAATTTAAATGTCATTTCTTACATTTGTAGATCCCAAGTTAACAGTTTGATTTATATTTTGTTTTTTATTATACGTATTTTATTTATAAATCAATGGTGTATGTGCGGCCTCTCAGACCCCACGTTGGTACTAGTGTGACAGAAACATGACGTCGGTAGCTAAAACTTTAACTTCAGCATAGCCCATTTCATTGGAAAGTTTTATCTGTGTAACAATTATCTCTTAGTTAGAAATGTTGTCTATGCAAATAGAGCAAAATTTACGCGCTCCTAGTTTTCAGAACTTGGCCAGAGCTCTACCGTGCACTAAAATATTCCCTTGTTTATCTTAACCGGCGATAGCTGTAGTTGGCATATCTCCCACAGGTAATAGAGATAAACTCGAAACAGCGAAGTTGGTTTGTATTAGGTACGGTCGGCAACATAATCACTATTTAGCTAACGGTTATTTCCGAGTGATTAGATTACTTGGCCTGAAATCTGGGGCAACAATTTGAAATAAATATCTTTGTTGAAATAGTTAAGTGTGAGCGTCTCGGTTCAATGGTTAAACAGTTTGATTAGAGAGCGTCGTGGCCTAGTGGTTAAAGATTCTGGCTCGGAACCCGGTGGTCCCGAGATCAAATCTGGCCGGAACACACTTACTTTGTGTTCATTCTACAATTTGCGGCTGACTCTCCGGTGATGGAAAACACCGATTTACAACTCAATCAACCCGGATAACGGCGGTAGGCTCGCCCCTTACCACGTTGGGTTCAAATTCCCTCGGCGAAATGTAGGCATCTGAATGTTCCGTTCCCTATGACGGCAACAATCAGTGTGCCTCTCACTAACCCATTAGGGATTTCGTCGTGAGGGTATGTTAAGTTATTAGGAACTCATGTTAGTACCGTTAATATTTGCAAGTTAATAGGCCAGTACAAACATTTGTGTGCATGACCATTGACCATGTCCATTTGTATAGGTATTGATGTTTCCTGTGTAAACAAGCTTATGGAGCTTCGCATAGTTCGAAGATAGGTGGCGCTAATATTGGCGGATGATATTCGATGATATCTGGCTGGAACTCACCATACTCTGTGTTCATTAAACACTTGAAGAGAAAACAATATCTTTTGCTACTCATTCAACTTTTTGTTACCATTCAAACCGAAATAAACTTGCGAACGGGGTTTTTACCTAAAACAGAACTTAGTTGCCTTCTAACCAATTTTTTTTTCTCATAATGAAAGTTGGAATTACAAAAAAAGTATTTCAGTTGTCAATTTGCTGTTTTAGACAACAGAACGATCCAAATAGATAAGCAGCTTCGTAAATTGTTAATTGTGTTTTTTAATTTTAAGTAAATGCATATTTGAACTCATTCTTGTTTTGCTGCTGACTATACACAGATCCGTTACATACAGTTTAAAGGAAGGTAGAAGTAGAAAAGATGGAATCATTTAAATCTATCTGCCTTTTACTTAACATTCGCTAGTTTACTGGGAAAATTACTATCTATGGCCAGAATATTTATTTACTGCATCACAAAGCAACGTGAATACTCCCTTTCCCTTCCTTTGAAGCCCTCGTATTTATAGATTGTCATCAAATATTATTCCTTCACAAAGTAGAATTTCGAAACCCATTTCTTTTTCAAGGAATTGCAAACTTATAAATTTTTGTCAAAACTCAAAAAATGTCAGTTATTTATCCATGATAGATTTTCCTTTTAAAAGAGGTAACTGATTTTTTTTCCAGCAATTTTGCAACTGATTTCTTTTAAGTTTTGTAACAGTCGTGCTTGAAATTCTCTGCGAATGCCACACTGTGCACTTGCTTTTGTCTAAACAGCGCTGAAAATTCCCTATAAAGAGCCAAGTTTATTATTGTAGTCGTTTTACTCGTACCTTCGAATTTGTCTACGTAGCATTTGGAATGCTGGACTGTCTCTCCTTCCCACAACATTTCCTGTAACATAACTTGTTTGAATCTGTAATGAGTATACATATATGTTTATTTCACGTGGTGTTATGTGGTGCCCGTGGCGCAGTTGTGACGGCGACGATCGCTGTTGTAAATCAACAAAACGCCGGGTCGGAAATGGGATGGGTGACCACCCCGACCGAAATTTAGTGACGTGTATTTCGAGCATCTCCGTGCTTCGGAAGGCACGTTAGCAGGTGGTCCCGGTTGACGTCGCTAGAAGTCAGTCGTTAAGCCCAGTCAGAGGCCTTAGGGCGGCTTGATAACATCTGACATTAAGGTTGCTCACTAACATTTCACCCCTCTAACAATCCGCACTGAGCCCGCTTGTTGGAGTCAGGCTAGTTCCACCTCATAGTTGAGGTGAGGCCTGGGCCCAGCAGTGGGACGATTTTATGACGGTTGTAGACCACGGGCACCCCGTTTCCTCGTTTTAGTCGGTAATGAAGCTTTACTATTCATAATCTATTTGTAATATAATAGATTTACTTATTATCCTAATGTGAATTTTAGTTTTTTTAGACTTGTTACTGAAATAAAGCATAAGAAATGGGTAAGTTTTCTCAACGTTATCACGAAGAAACATCAGTTTTTTAGAAATGATTTTCACCAAAAAACTCTTCATCTCAGAAGATAACATCTGGTATTGAGGTGGCTGATAAGTTTTTCCTTATTTAAATAATAATTACTTAGAGGATCCCTTTACCGACCGTTTTCGTTTAATAAATTCTTACTTTCTGGTGTTTTAATAATCCAAATTCATGCTTCAATAGTCTGAGCTCAATTTTGTCAACTGAAATTAAGTCTAGTGAAAAATTTTCGGTTAATAAAACGCCTAAAGCTTGGTTTTATATATCAAAAGAAATATTTAATTCATTGTCTAAGGGCTTGTGTAGACGAGCTTACTGTTTGATTCAATATCTTCTTACCAAATTCTAATTTCAATAATAGTGAGATTGCCACGTCTGATAACCTAAGTCACCTTTTATTTGGTATTTCTATCTTCGAATTCGAGAGGAAGCATTGATGGTAAATAACGAACGTGTGTAAAGAAAATGGTAAGTAAATACTCACCGCTCATTATGATATATTTTTTATCCAAGTTGACTTCTACCCGATTTGGGATAAGCATTGACAAACACAGTAATACAGAACGACGCCCACTGCTGGGCATAGGCTTCCCCCAAGGATCTCCACAACGATCGGTCCTGCGCTGTCCGCATCTAGCGGCTTCCCGCGACCTTGACCAGATCGCCGGTCCACCTTGTGGAGGGCCTGCCCACGGAACGTCGTCCGGTACGCGGTCGCCATTCGAGAACCTTTCCGCCCCAACGGCCATCGGTTCTCCGCGCTATGTGTCCCGCCCACTGCCACTTCAACGATGCAATCCTTCGAGCGATATCGGTTGTCTTAGTTCTCATCATTTCTTATTCGATCAAGCATCGCTCTCTCCATTGCTCGCTGAAGGACCTTGAACCTTCCTATGAGACCCATAGTGAACGACCACGTCTCAGTAATACAGTTACTACTGATCAATCTCATCCTCATGGCTTTGTCAAAAAAGAATCGTTTTATTCTACGCGAACTTATCGATTCTACTCGTTTGCGGAAAAATATCACTTGATCGTTATAAAAACAAAACAACGAAAAACATTTTTTTCTGTTCCGTGGTTATTTTAGCTTTATATTTTTGTTAGTTAGAGATTTCATCAACTTAATTCAAATTCTTTTTACGCCGATAAAAATATCTAACCGACAAAATAAACCTTCTGAATTAAGCGATGCGTTACCTACAGTTCAAACAATTTTTTTATAGAGAATATTGCATTTTCAAAGATAGGTATTCCAATAAACTGTGGCCGGTTATTTTATTTACCCGTACCTGGATACTGTCGTATTTGTGTTTACCTTGCCCTGTACTACAGTAAACAGAGATCAGTGAAATATCTACATACAAACGTGCCGCTCTCGGTTTGAATGTTTGCGTGCGCGCCGCGTGCCGTGTCGGCTCGCGATTTCACGCACACGCTAGCATAAAATATGGGGGAATAAGGTTGCGGCAGTACCCGGTACCACAGTATAAACCATACAGTAGGCTATCTAAGGCCACCCGCCGAGTTATTGGCCTAGCGTGCACACAGACACGTGGCACAGCCCGTACCGGGTACTGCCGCCACCTTCCCCATATTTTATGCTAGCGTGTGCGTGATATCGCGACACGACGCGCGACGCGCACGCACACATTTAAACCGAGGGTGGCGCGTTTGTATGTAGATGTTCTACTGTATGGTTTATACTGTGCCGGTACGGGCTGTGCAAGAGTAGGCTAATAACTCGGCGGGCGGCCTTAGATAACCTACTGTTATGTTCACTGTGCCTGTACTACGTGACGAAATGGAGCAGTAAATCTGTCGCGAGTCAATCAACATCAATGTAGGTATGCGACCCATTGGCATCTATGACGGAATGCCGCATAGCGGATGCGGTACTAGTCTATGTACTTACTTATATGTACCACGAGGTAGTTCAATGTGTAACATGTTTATTAAAATATTTTCTCCCGAAAGAGGCTAGTCTATTATATTTACAATTTAACAATACTTATTTACATATTCAAACATCTATACAAAAACTAAAACTAAACTTAACTAAAATTAAAAATATTAATAAATAAAAAAATAAGAAATAATAGAAGTGATGATTGACTAGCCAGCTGAGCTAACCTCAACCTGCTGCTGACTAGTCAATCATCAGTTCATCTGTGTGTGGCAAGGCGGCGAGGATGCTGGCTGCGTTCCCTCTCTGCACGGCTATACTCAGTCGTTGAGCGAGGAAAGAGCCAGCCCTCCGGTCTCTTGTTGCCGCAATCAAGAGTGGGTTGACCTTTTTTAGGAAGGCTTTCGTACAGGAGCCCCAAGGCCCAAAAGTTTCAAACCCAAGCGGCGTAAATACGTAGTTATTTGATATTACCTCGTATTTACGCAGCTTGGATAACTCGGCGGACTCAGCTGCGGCCCCCGCTCTCGACGCTGACTCCCGGAGGTGGGAGGGGGCCAGAGTGTCGACACACGTGGCGTCCCAAACTAGCGCCCGACCCCGCTCCCATGGAATCAGGGTCATGCCGTCAGGTCTCTTGCCATCGTCACGCGCCAGTCCACGTGGTTCTAGGGTAGAGGGTACGCTGATGGAGGCAAGAGCTCTCCTAACAATATCATTAATCGTAGCATGACGAGCTAGGCGGCCAGCACTTTTTTGACAATAGAGGCCATGAAGCCCAAACTTGTTCATCTCCTTGCCACATACACATGTGAAACATTCGCAGACGGGGGCTCCGACGCGAAGACCCACACTCACCCGGAATGAATTATTCTCAAGTAAAGTGCCCAAGTTCCGGCAAGGAATTGCTTGGAGCCAGTGGCCGGATTCCGGAGAAGAGACCGCTAAGAGCCTTGCCCTGTGAATGTCACTAGAATTTTGTGCCAAATTGTTAAAAGTCTCCTGTACCAATGCGACATCCCAAAGTTTTTGTCTTTGTGGTTCCTTAGGAATGTCTACATTGGGGCAGAGACTCTTCCAGGTCTCCTCTGCCTCTCTAAGTAGTGGAGGGATGAAATTATTTATTTTAAGGATCTCTCCAGCGAGCTTGGCTGTACTATATACGGAGGAGATGAAAGCAGGTAAAGCAACACTAGAAATTTTTCTTATACCGATGCCACCGAATTTAATAGGAAAAGTAGCTTGGGTCCAAGAATTGTAGTCAAATTGTAATTTAGAATTTTTTCAAGTGATTTAATGCAATTAATTAAATAATTAATTAATTTTTAATTTAATTTTTTTTTACGAGTTATATAACTTTGGGTCAATTTTTTTGCTTTTAAAATTGTTTTAAAGACAAAGGTAAGAACAGCTTTTAAAGCTCTGTTGGGCACACACGTACCGTCAGCATCAAGATGAAAATTACAGACATATTTGACCACTCTGTACGGGTGTACATAGTTGTCAAATATGTCTGAAATTTTAATATTAAAAAAAATGCTACTGGATTAAAATAGTGTTTCACTTGTTGAAGAGTTAGGTGACGCCTCAAATGTCGTCTCTGTCATGCAGTATTAAAGTTGCTTTTAACAAACCACCCATACCTTTTTGTCCACTCTGTTGGCACAGGTCATTTTGATGATAACTGTACAAGAAAAGCGTGATGGTAGGTACTTCGAAAAAAGCATCGTTCCAGATGTCGCCACTAGTTGCTACCTAAATGGGTACATTAAAGCTATCTCTGTGTGTACAGTCGACAGCACATCAGGTTACCCCATTTCTGTTTTTTCTCTCGCTCTTGCCAAATGTCATTTTTTTGCATTACAGCAAAGAGGACTGACCGGAAATTGGTAGAGTAATGTGCCGTCCACTGTACATTTCATCTTTCACCACTTTGATGATACGGCTTTAAGCACGGATTCACATTAGATGATACATGTATTTTTTTGTAGATTTTGCGCCTAAAATCCAAGCTAAAGTACAGAGGCGCACACGTCAAACTTTACAAACCCATTGCAAAATGGGTCTTATGTCAGCCGCATTAGGTGTATGTAAAGGTGGATGTGTGCGCCTCGGTACGTTTGAAATGACGTATTGTTGGCGTCAAGCGAGAAACTAAGACAACCGTTCGGAATAGTATTTGTACAAGACCCTCTCTATCTCTCGCGCCCGACATTTTTATTTCCATCGCTCAGCTGGGTGACATAGGTAAGTAATAAGTAAGGGGTCATGGGACTAACTTATTCGTGATTCCCGAACACACTTTTCTCGCTTAGGTACTAATCTTCATCAATAAATGATAGGTTTATTTTAAAATAATTATGAAGCTAACACCTCAATTGCCCCGTACTACTTCGGGTTAAAAAAAATACTCCCTAAAACGTGGGATTCTGTATGTTCCGTTCAATACGACGGCAACAATGAAAGTGCTTCTGTCTAATCCGTTTGAGATATAGTCGTAAGCTTATGTATGTATGTATGTAATGGTAAGACTTTAAGATCTAGAATTGTTGACTTTCATCACAAACAGTTGGCATTATATTTATTATCATACTAGTATACGAATTAAAAGACTTTGAATTCATACTAACGGTCATTTGGTCGTAAGTGTTAAAACATACTCACAAAATTAAAAAACTGTAAAAGGCTTAGGAGATTTGAAATTATTGATTACCACACGAATTTATGTCAAAACAAAACTAAGCTTCAATCAAAAATAATCGAAAAAGAAAAATATCGGTAAAATTGCCTTTAACTCGCAATGCCTAACTGTCATGGTTGTTTCATTAAAACGGTACGATCAAAGAATTCAAACGGGCGCGTCTATAAGACCATTACGGCGTATTCAATAATATTCCGACGAAATTAGTTTCCTGCCCGACGCCAATCGCCAATAGGAAAGCGGAATAATAAAAAAATATTACGTTTCTTTTTTCGGGTTTTTAGGGTTCCGAATAATGTTAAACCCTTATCTATTGACTTTTCTGTTCATCTATTCGTCCTCGGGCGTGTTGACAACCCGAGGGATGTGCTAAAAATAAGCTTTTGGATTTTTTAGGGTGTTTCAGGAAGTAAGGATCAAATCAAACAGGCACATCGCTGAGGTCATTTTCGAACTTTTGCTCCATAAAGATCGGTCGAATTTCTGACGGTAGTTTCTTCTTTCAGTCGATCGTGTGAAAACAAGCAATTAGTCTTTCTTTAGTTTATTAATCGGCTCTTCAGCAAGTATTATTCAACAATGTTGTCAAAGATGTTTGCCAGGAACCTTTGATACTCTTTATGGTGCCTAAATAACACCATGAAAAAATCCAAAATATTGAAATTTTGTAATTTTTTGGTTCATGAGAATTTGCGTGATACCTAATATAGGTGTACTTATATAGTTTGCGATGTGAAATTTTAGGGAAAAGTGTTGACTAATGTTTCAATATTTTATAGATAAAATGTGTATATTTATTTAATTTAAAATGGGTTTGCGTTTGACCTCAGTCTCGCCTGATGGTAAGCGATGACGAGGTCGAAGGTGTAACACGCTTACCCAGAAAATGCATGTTCACTCTTGCCTTGAAGACACCAAGTATGTATGTATCCGGAAACACAGACGCAGGGAGGGCGTTGCACTCCTTAGCGCTGCGGACCAGAAAGGAAGCACCGGCACCGGAAACAATAATTAGGCGCGGGAAGGGTCATTTCCGTTTGAATTGACATTTAAAGTAAACCTCATACCTATTTTGATATTCTCTGGATGCGTCTTAATGTTAACTCTTAGGAAAACTATAAAATAAAATATGAAAGTTAAAAATATCGCTGAAAGGTTACGGTTGCCTAGATAAATATTCCATGTGATGAGTAGAAATAAAAAAACTTTTATAATGAAGAGGAACTATAAATTGTATTTTCAAAAGAGATCGTTAGAAACTCCTTGCAGGATAAAATAATAAACAAACAACTCAGATAACTATTTAAGATTTTAAAAATAGTTACGTACGGAACTTGCAAAATTCAATTCCAACTCGCAACTTCGTTCTCACTGCGAATTTTCTTTTATTTTCGCATTTTTAATTTATGGCCAGTTTGTGCTTACTGTCGAAAGAGCGGGACGAGATTTTCTCCGAGAAATAGGTACAATTTCCCATGGAGGACACTCTTAGAATTTGACAATAGATCTTCTAGATTTTCACTGTAAAACGCCTTCCTTTGATGTCAATATTTAATCGAATCTGTTTTACGGACAACAAAATATAATGAACACAAAACGCCAAAGCGGGAGGGAGGGGCGTTGAGCGTGAAGATTGCCAAGAATGATCTCCTCTTACTCGTACCTCCATAATTCTGAAGGTCAGTCACCTTTATTTTGCCCCTAAAGTTTAATTAAAATTTGATAGGCTTTATTCTCGGTGTTTGTGTAATGAAAGGTCGCTGTTTTCCATTACTACGACAATTTGAAGGTGACTTGTTCGGATTTTTCGAGGACGTTTGTGATTTTCCCTTTTTAATACGATAATTAAAATCCTGAAACATGTAAGTACCAATGAATATTTTAAGCTAGATAATTTAATTAAGCGATCATATTTTGCTATCTATCACTTTTATTCTTTTATTCTCATTACTTGAGTTTTACCACAATCTGTCTTGAACGCTAAAAGAAGAAAGAGCTTAACAATTCTTTTTGATGTGAGTCATTAAAAAAAACCTTTTCATTAATTTCTGTCTAACCGTGTGGTTGACTAGTAGAGAATGCCACTTCGCATTACTTTTTATGTGCAATAAAAAATCGGCAAAACTGATAAATGAATGAGTGAATGAACGAAGGCCTAAATGCGCGTTCATTTACCGACAGAAATCATAGGAGGGTGCTAAAGAAAAGGTTTCCCATTCAGTCCAGAGAACACCTGTGTTATCTACCCACATTAGTCTTGCGTTATCACTACTATACGTCGCTATCGCCAGTATTTGTCAATGGAGGGTCTTATGGTCTATATGAGATGATTTATAAAATTACCCGGAGTTTCTGTGAATAGCTGCGCCATCACGTTTTATGAAGATTTATCATTGCGACATGACTATGCGTTGCTTTCGAGAACCATGCTGAAACGTTTGCGAAAGTGGACGCTTTTTGTTTTTTTCTGTATAGCAAAGAGAAAATTCACGCAATCATATTTATGAATAAAATAAAGTCGGGTTCATTCGAGCACTTGTCACTTGAGAACTGTTCCATCGATTTTTATGGTTTCTGGTAAGTTAATCATGTCGGAGATTCATCAGAGAATAATATTAATAAATTTGAATGTCAAAATATTATGTTCTCCAAAACTGTTCCTGGAATTTGTACTCATCCAACGAGACGGAATCGAAAAATTGTTGGTTGCCAAATATTGCTTTTTAATCATCATCAGCCTAGGCCGGTCCACTGCTGGACGTAGACTGGATTGTTTTTTTAAACTACCCAATCCAGTCCAAAAGTATTTGAGAGAAAGTCATTAAAAACCGGCGACAAAAATTTTCGTTACCACTGTTGTGTAAATTAGATTTCCCATGCAAATGAATATCCTAAATCAATGTCGTTAAGCACAGTGCTCACTGTCAGTCAATCAGATTGTTCAATAAACAATCCATTGGGTATTTTTAAGAGGGAATTCACAGTTAGGCTTAAGTATTCTTCGGGAAGGAAATCGATGCATTTTTTCTACTATTTGTTATTGGATTTTTGTTATGATGAAGTTAGTTTAACATCATAATATTTTCGTTGTTGTTGTCCTTGAATATTTTTTCTAATACTTTTTAGATTATTTTCTTTGATCTTGGTTTAAATTCAACTGATCGAAAAGTGGCATTGTTTATAACGATATGAAGCAAAAAAAGAGAATTTACTCTCTTAAATAATATCTTTCATGCAGCAGTTAGACGCCACAGATAACAATTATTACTTGAATTAGAATGTCATTTATGTCTGCTTGATAAAAAAGTGTCATTCAAACTTATCGTCAAACTTAACTTGCGAGTATTTGAAAGTAGTATTTTGTTCGTAAAATCCGTTAAGTATTTGTTTTATGTCAAAACTTAATCATTAAGAAAATTCAAGAAGTAAGTTTAAAGACCAACACGTAGTCGAAACGCATAAGTTGACGTTTGTGCAAACCTCTAATTAATACTTTCCAATTTCTGCACGTAAATCAAGATTTTATAAAGTTTGAAGGCTCTTATTTCATTATTTACGGCGCGGTAGGCTTTATTCGAGAAGTTCCGAGATAATAAAGTTAGTAATTCGCTAACTTTCTTTATGACGCTAGAATCCCGAATTTGTGAATCTTGCGATAGCAATTTGGGTTGATTAGGCAAAAATAGGGAAATGTTTTTAGCCACGGTATTGTAGGAACAATGCTAGTTTTGATGTGGACTTGGTTACTTGAACTTTTTTTGAATAACTAGGCTGAAAATAAAACTTATCTTCTGAAATTCACAAACTTTAATAAAAATTGATAAACTTATACACTATTACACAAAATATACACTATTTGTCTTCAGCGGCTCATTGTATTTTTAAAACTTCAACAAAAATACTTCCCACAGCGTAGGGCACAAGTTTCTCTTCACATTCCACCATTCTCATAGTTGAGGTGAGGCCTGTGCCCAGCAGTGGGACGTATATAAGCCGTTTATAGACTCAATGCCTTTGACTAGGCAGTGCCTATTGATCACAGTGTGAGATACCTGAAAATGCATCCCATTTCCGGCGTGTGTTGCTTTATCGCGTGAATCGATTCTTGTTCACAGGAAATAATATTTCATGTTTGTTTAAACAAAAAAACAAGTCACACAGCACTCTCAGATTGGACCACAAAAAACTCCTGTCAACATTTTTGCTTTACACCCGCAAATAAAATACCAACGGCCACATCAAAGCTATCACTGAAAAATTAACAAAAAACCTGTAAAACATTCAGATAACTGGTATTGGTTTTTGATGAATAGTGTGTGTGAGGTTGGGAAATCTAGTCATCTAGTCAATGATTTTTGTGTTCTTATTTAACGCAATGATTTTATAATAAAAATAGGTAACTTTTGTGCTACAAAAATGGCACCTTAAACCAGAACGATTCGTACACCTGATCAAAGCATTGACTGTGTTGACAGTCTGAGCCGACACTTCGCAACATGCATTTGTCTTGTTTACGCTCCAGTAAATAATCGTACTGTCTTGTTCACACGGTCAAATTAACTACGTCGTCCCCGTGGACAATTTTTGACTTCACGTCAGTATTGAAATGACCTATCCACGCCTTTTTTATTGTAATATCATTGATTTAACGCACTGTGAAGTCAGAACAATTTGAAAATCAACAAAGAGCTTCGTGGAGCATTGGTGAAGCACTCTGGCTCGAAACCTATGCAAACCTGGGTCCCATTCCATCTGGCTGGAATACTTACTTTGTAATGTTTTAAGACCGCGAGTGTAATCCGTAAAATAGTTTTATTTCGATACACTTCTTTGTTTTAATCATACAAATGGCGGCTAACTGTGCGGTGATGAGAGTAGATAGAGAATATCCGACATCGATAAGAAACCTATGTATTTTTAAACATGTATAAATATATTTATTTTTATATAATTATTTACAGAGTTTTTGTTTATTTATTTATTCGTACACAAGCAGATATTTACAGTGGTACAACATTTAGGACAGAACAAGTACAGGTAAGCTTTTCTCTAAAAAGAAATTTTAGTGTTTAAATCAATCAGTATTTAGTTTCTTTTAACTTGTTCAATTGTTTTTTTTCTTTGTTTTTTTTTGTAACACTGCACCGCCTACAATCTTTTTCAGCTAAGCCCCATAATTAACTGGTAGAGAATGCCTTATCGGCATGAAGTCCACCATTTGTACCAATTCATTGTTGTCATAAAAAGAATAAATAAATAAACCTACCAACCCGGATAGCAGCTGCAGGCTCTACATTTACCACGTTGGTGCTCAAATTGACAAAGAGTGGGCTTCTGAATGTCCCGTTCAACATGACGGCAACCAAAACATGTCTCTGGCTGCCTCGTTTAAGATATAGTCATGAGCGTTTATGTTATACATTTCAAAGGGTTTTTGAAACCAGGAATTTCTCGTCAAGAGCATAATTCGTCCTTAACAGACGAGGTAATGCGTACGTCACAAGACAATAAACCCTGTAATTAATGAGAGATGAAGGCAACAATGTGTCCGTGGCCTAACGTTCGCCGACAATCTTAGAACAAAGAACAGAGTTGGCACAACGGAATTTATAATTTAAGGTAATTGACGCACGTTAAGATTCTAAAAGCCTTACGAGTATTTCACGGAGAAAGTTTCGGCACTTACTTTAACGTGCTAGTTAAGTAAACATTTTTGTTTTTTTTGTCGAACTCTATGTCAAAGGAATACCTAGAAAATCAGATTAAAGGTTATTTCCGAGACGGATTGCTAACAGCAACCGCAGGCCACCTCTAGGCAAAAGTCCGCCATTTGTACTTCACTTTTGTGGAATAAATAAATAAGCTTTGCTCAGTTGGTGTGTAAAATAATGTCCAATAATAAGCTCTACAGCGGTTAGCACGTTAATGTATAAGGCTTAGTTGGACTGGATGAAACGTCAGTTAGATGATTCATATTATGAAAATGTTAATGTTTTTTTTTGCCTTTTTAGCCCCCCAGTTTTTAAACCTGTTAAAAAGACAAACAGGCGTTTCTGCCCCATGAAACCAATTTAAAGAACACAGATTTACCAAAGACATTAAGGCCTACAAAAAGACATTGCCATGAAAACTTTGTAAATCTTTCAACAGCAAAAAACAACAGTTCCACTAATTTCTTCAGCTCGAGAAGTTTCTCTTTGTCGACAAAATGAGCGTGAGTAGTCGCAGCACGTATATACTTCGTACTTTTGCTCTGGGCGTGCGTGACACAAACTTTAATAACTATGAGCTCTCAAGTATTTATAACGTTTATTTAAAATAGCAGGGAAACGTTACACTCGAGCTGTAGACGAATTTACTTTAATATGAAAAACTGTGACCCTGGATTTAGATTGTACTTCTAAACTACTAGAATAAGTCTGATAAGTACTGGTAGAGTGAAGACATTTGAAAACACAATTCAAGAGAATTATGCTCCCACTGTCTCACTTAAAATTTTCATCTTGTCTTTGTAAATCTAAACTTTTAGGGATTTTAGGATTGAATTTAGTTACACGAAAAAGGTACCAGTGGCACGATAAAGGGAAATGGGATGGGTGACCACCCCGACCGATATTTAGTGATGTGTATTTCGGGCATCTTAGTGTTTCGGAAGGCACGTCAAGCAGTTGGTCCCGGTTGACGTCGCTAGATGTCAGTCATTAAGCTTAGTCAGAGGCCTTAGGGGGGCTTGATAACATCTGACATTAAGGTTGCTCATTAACCTTGCACCCCTCCAACAAACCGCACTGAGCCCGCGTGTTGGAGTATGGCTCGATCCACCTCATAGTTGAGGTGAGGCCGAGGCCGCCCAGCAGTGGGACGTATATAGGCCGTTTATGTTATGTGTGTTACAAGAAAAAGCATGATTGGCTTTAGGTCCCATAAAAACACGAATATTTGTTATTATTATGTGTCTGCCAACAATTTACAATAACCCAAATTAGAACATTTTTCATCTTTGTACCCGTTCGTTCCATAACAAAGCCTCAGTGAATACAGGCAATTAACCAAATTCTACACGTTATATTACTGTATTATGTTACGTATTTGCTCTTCACAAGCTTCGGGGAAACGGAGTGTTTGAATTCCTAAATTGATTCATTATTTGACATTTTGTTTACATTACCAATTGTTCTTGTTCTTGGAAAAAGTGTCTTTACATAGTACGATGTGTTTTATTGTTTATTTGTGAACATCAAAGACGAAAAACGCTTTCCGGAACGAGATCTACCGCTACGTTCTTATACTGAGCAGATACTAGGTACCCATAAATCTATAATTATAAGTTGGTGTTTTATTGCGTATATTCGGAAAATTGCGTAACGTCTTCTCTTCCAACATACCTCAGACAAAAGTTTACAGCCAGTTTGTGTTGCCAGTGATGACATATGGATCTGAGACATGTACACTCACTATTGGGCCTCATAAGAAGGCTCAAGGTCACCCAACGGGCTATGGAGAAGACTATGCTCGGTGTTTCGCTACGAGATCGAATCAGAAATGAGGAAATCCGTAGGAGAACTGGGGTTGCCGACGTAGATAGACGCTGCTGATTATGATGATGATGAAATATTTTAAAGCGATAATATTTTGATTTAACCGATTTTTTATGAGATTTTGCCGATTTATCATTTTTGTATTCTCACTTTTTCCATTGTATTTCATTCGTTAACTTTCTTCGTGATCAACCACGTGACTCGTTGGTGAATTTCACGTACAAATACTAAGGTCCTGTCTTTGTTTCGTTGAACAGCTCCACCCAACCGACCTACGATTATGGATTCGAAGACCAGAGACCAGATGCGCCTGTTAGAGCCCTACAATGAAGGTGATACTCTCGAGCTTACTTGTGAGGTCTTCGGAGGTATGTTATGCTATTACTTACTTTTTTAAATTAGAAAATGATATTAAAGGAGGATTTATTTAGCAATTTAGCAATTACAGTTTTGTGTATTTGTTTTGCTTTTACACTTACATCTCTTGTGGCCCGATCGTTGAACATCACAACTATCTAAATATCATATCTTAAACAATAGCAATAATGAAACAGGCAGATCAAAAATAGGCGAAACTCGATTAGTCCAATTCCATGGTCCCACAAAATTCTGTTTTTATTCATCCTCAGGTGACCCGCGACCTCGACTGACGTGGTACCTCGAGAACACTGTCATTGACGACTCTTTCGAACAGCGGCCAGATGGCACTACAGTCAACATACTGACCTTTCCTAGCGTTGGGCGGCAGCATCTGAATGCGAGACTGGTGTGCCAAGCGAGCAACACCAACTTGGCACCGCCGGAGACGAAATTGTTAATATTAGATATCAATTGTGAGTATCACCATTAGTTACACCTCCAGATGGATGATCAGGTTTGTTCAGTACATTGAACAGAGGCGCACACATCAACCTTTACAAAACCATTGCAAAATGGGTCCAATGTCTGCCGCATAAGGTGCCCCTATGTAAAGGTTGATATGTGCGCTTCTGTACCTTGATGACTTATTTAGGCAGTGAAGCGGAAGTTCTCCTGAAGGAGACCACAGAAAGACGGGACTGTCCTATCGTCACGTATAAGAGTGCTCACACATTAAGATTTCTTGCAGCGGCACGATTGTGGCACGTTTTTGTCGTTGCTTAAAGTCGCAGTGTGTAATGGACGTCCATTACACACTAATAGACATTGTCTATGCATGCCCGATCTAATTAGCAGCTGTAAATTACTTTGTTTTTGTGTGCAATGAAGTCCTTCCATTCTACAAGCATAAAATAATTACAAGGTAATGTATTATATTTTATCTTCCAATCTCTATGTGTACCATTTGCACAGACTGCCCTTGATTGGACTTATTAAAACCAGGTCATCATTGTTTTTTTTTCATTATGTAAGTATTGAAGTACTAGCGGCCGCCCGCGACTTCGTCCGCATGGACTTAGGATAAAAAAATTATGATATATCTTTATCAATTGTAGCCTATGTCCTATTCAGATGCATAAGCTATATTACTGTAAAGTTTCATTATAATCCATCCCGTAGTTTTACGTGAAAGAGCAACACGGCACATCCATACAAACTTTCACATTTATAATAGGTATTAATAGGGTATTATTTATTGCATTTGTAGGATAGGTATGCTTGATTGCACATCATAACTGCTAAAATTTGTTGCAGTAAGGCCACTGAGCGTCCAAATCCTGAACAAAAGCCGTCAGCTATCAGCTGATCGTAACTACGAGGTGGAGTGCAAGAGCACAGGGTCCAGGCCTGATGCTGTCATCACCTGGTGGAAGGGTAGCAGGCAGCTGAAGAGGAGCGCCAAAAATGTAAGTGGTTTTTGCTTTTCTTAACATTTTGTTTCAGTCAATAGCTTAAAGTGTGTTATAGAGCTTTCTACAAAACTCGTCTCGAACCTTAACATTAGAGAGTTTAGCAATTTTTGTGAAATTTCCCGTTTTTAATTAAAATTTATTTCGACGTTATTTTGGGCATATCATTTGACTGATCTCATCTTCGTGAAATTACGGAGATTGTAGCAGACTTAACGCCCATGCAGTTCAAACAATTGGGATGTTTGTGTTGTATGGGGAATGAATCCGCGATCTCTGTGGCGTGTAGTAGCCAACTTCTCCACTATTACACCAAATTGTTCTCCATTCACACAAAACATACATAAACATACCTATAGACGTCCCACTGCTGGTCACAGGCCTCACCTCAACTATGAGGTGGAATAAGCCATACTCCAACACGCGGCCACAGTGCGGATTGTTGGAGGGGTGTAAAGTTAGCGAGCAACCTTAATGTTACTAACTACTTTAGTCATTTGAAGAACAAGTAGACAAGGTCGACAGGTAGCCTTATAAGTGAATAACATAGAACTCAAATAACATTGTAACAAACTATTAACTAGGTAAGTCATTTGACAAATTTCGCGTAAAATTTATAAGGGACTAAAGGACTTTCGGATAACATGCATTTGATTTCACCTTTATTGATTTAACTGACCCTTATAAAGTACGACAAGGGCAGAAACAAGGTCGTCGGACACTACACGCGTGAGCGAAACCCTTCAAGCCGTCGGGTACATTTGCCAGAAACAACTTTAGTTTTGTACTTAGTTAACTAAATAAACTTAAAAATGCTGTTTGGGCAAAGCCTTATTCATACATTAATGGTGTCTTTTTGTGTGTTTGTGATATATAATCAAAGAAATACTCTCCCATTTAAATGACCAAGACGCAAGTCTGAGACAAGTGGCAGACTCCTAACCTCGGCGACCTGTTTTTTATTAATTTCTATGGAATTTAATTGCCTAAAAACAACGCCTGAAAATGTTTATTTGTATTGTTCTGGGTGTTCCTAATTATGTAAATGAAGTATCTATTTTTAAAACACGTGTTTATGTTTAACATTCGTCAAGTTCCCATAGTACATACAAGCTTTGCTAAGACTGTACAGATTAATGTTCTTTACATGTAGAAGGATACGTATGTATGTATCCCCTCGAGAAAGACGCATCATAATAAATTTATTGATTATTTATTATGATTAAAGTTACATACTTTCCAAAAACAAAATAACAGCAAAAACAATCATAATATAATAAATCCAAGATAACATAAACTACACACAACATCTCTCACAAAAACACAAACATTACGACAAAATGTCTTTCCATTTGTCCGCAAAGATGTCAAAACGTGGATTTCCGTCAAGGAGAGCGTTGAGCGATGCAAAATACTAAATTGTATAAATTGTTTACGAGTATATCTAACAAAACTATCAGGAATGATTGTTGTAAAGGCAATTGTGACGAATGTTATCAGCCACTTTAGAGCCCCGGGCTAGGAGTTACAAAAAATGTAGCTAGTCAGTGTACTAGTGTGTTTCTCTACTAATGCTGTTATATATTTATAGAATAGTGAAAAATGGTACTTACAAAGAAGGCATTGTTTGTGTGTCTGTCTCGACAACGTCAGAAGTTAATATAAAAAACGGACAAGATGAAATATTGTTTTTGCGACGAAAGATTAATGTATGGAGAAATATCTGAGGTCACTGTGTCATAATAAAAAGATGAATAGATCTAGAGAATAAATCTTCGTTGAATGAATATTACTTTTCTAGTTTCTTAAATAAATATTTATGTCTGGATGTCTCTTTGAGTTAAGATAGCGACTTTTGATCAGTTTTACTAGGTTGGGGTAGCGATTCAGAAACTTGTAGGTAATCTACTGATTCGGTAATTTTCTGATCTTTTATTCTCTAGGTTTCGTTAAGTCTCGGCATCCAAAGGTCAGTTTGTTCATTCAACAGCGCAACCCCAAAGTAAAAAAGGTTATCAAAAACTAAGCAAGCAGCTAAAGAACTAAAATGGACAGTTAATTATACTATGTACCTCTACCTCAAGGTTGTCTGGAAGAGATCGCTCTCTGGCGAAAAGACCGCCTAGGTAATTTGTACATTGTTACTGTTTGCTTGAAATGTAATGTTTTTGTACAATAAAGAATATCTATCTATCTATCTATAATAGTTGAAGTACTGACGTGAAATTCCAATGGGCAGTACCTCTTAGCAACACTGTGTGTGGGTGTTTGTGTGTTTGGGTGTGTGTGTAGGTTTGTTGAATGCATGTGCGCATGAAAAACATGAAAACAATTGCCGTAATAGTAATTTGCTTAAATCTTTTAAAGCATAACTTTACAAGTCAAAGCGCACCACTAACGGCATTCATATCTCACTCAATGGTTGATAAGGTTTTGGTGACTTAGGTGCATTAAAATAGCAATATAATATAATAGCTCGTATGATGAACTGTGTGCTCATATAACGTGCAGAGCATCAAAAACTCTAACCGAATACAACACTACAACATACCTATTGAAGGAAAAAGCTAAAGCTTAATTCATTGCTCAGCTATTACAACTCCGGGACTTAATACTAGGTTGACAAAAGAGTAACTTTTAACACAATTCTATCACAGCAGATACAAGAGCTGAAAAATGTGACACTTGATATTCTGAAAAACACAGGAACAAAAATATTCAACTATTCGCGGTCATCCAGTTGTAACTGGCCGGTATCAGGAGATCAACAAGGAAAAAACCAACTACAGTACGCTTTAATAAAACTCAGAGAGGAAGATAGGTACCACCCAGTCCTACAAAAACAGGGCCAATGGACCTGTTACGTTCAGGCCTGCGAATTGTTTAGGCGCTCGTCATTGATACGAGTACGTGTGTTGGTTGTGGCTATAGTTGTGAGCCTATTTTCAGTGACGTCCATTTTAATGACTAAGTCATTGGCAGGTACGGACCTGTGAAGCTTTTTTACAAAGTAACGCAACGTTATTTATTTAAAAGGCACTCAACGAGTACCTATTGAATACTTAATTACAAAACTTATTTAACGCGGCACCATTTCGCCATTTTACCTTCTGTGTTCATTAAAATGTACGTAAATAAGAGCTTAGGACCATCAACGGTAAATGGGAATCTCCGCTAATTAGTTATAACCAGAATTAGTCTCATTAACATTATTTTATAATTACCAAAATTATAACTTCGTTGGCCTTATATAACGATAACATGAATCTATACTAATTACATGAAGCTAACGAGTTAATGATTTGAACGCGATGAAGTCAGAAAGTACTGGGTTGAATAGGGAATATGCACTTGAAACAGATGAGCGTCATATTATTTTTTTGAGTAGTATTTTGAATTCTTATTACGTCTCTATCAATATTTCCTAATTTTATTTCTTTGTAGATGTCAAAATAATTATTGAAAAGTGCAAAAAAATGAGGGAAATTCAAAGTGGTTGAAACAGAGTGGGTCAAGTGTGACGTCACAGTCCAGGCGTATGTCACTGTCAAAAGCGCGACAAGAAGAAGAATCCAACAGTTTGTAGGTTACATTTGTGTTGTCATTGACTCGCGTGACGTCCAAGTCCATGACAATGGAGCGCGCCATAATGGCGGCATTGGAACGCTTGAAAAAGATTGAATTTTGTAACACTTTATAAATATACTACATTTTGCATTTTTGGTAATGAATATTATTAATTAGTCATCAAACGATATAAGCTATCATAAAAAAATATAAAAAGAACATTGCATATTCTCTATTAAAGAAATAATAACGCAAAGGCGGTTTAACATCACAACTTTTACATAAAATTCTCGTGTCACAGTGTTTGTGGCCAAACTCATCCGAAACGGCTGTTATTTGTTAGGTCTGAGAATAGGTAGTTTTTTTTCAAACGCTAGTAACCTTAAAAAGACCAGCAATGAAAACTGCTGTGAAAACGGTTTTTTTACTTTACTCGCTTGCACTAATAGAACGGTGAAAAGCACGGAAAAACGTGTAGTACGAAATATCTCCTCTACAGGATGATACAAAAATACCCCTAATAACTGAAGGGGGTTATACAAACTCCTGAAAGGAGTCCCTTGTTAATTTCTTACAGTCGTAGCTCTTTATTGAATTTCGAGTAAATTAACGCAAAATAAAAACATCGATCATAGAAACACCCAGCACTAATTTGGGTTCATGGACCCAAGTTAACCCTAACTGGAAGTGACCAGGAGCGACCTCCTCTGTTCATGCCCCTTCGTTATAAATCGAATTAATATCTACATTTTGGTAAAAAATTGATGTACGTTTTTATCGAAACCGCTAAAGATATGAAAGAAGATACAACACCTTCTATTTCAGATTCATTCACTTTCTATGCCATTTCAGTTTTTAGGGGTGTTTTTGAAACATCCTGTATAGAAGTTCTAATAAAGCCTTAAGGTTACAACAAACATTTTTATTGTTGCAAGTCAATGGCAAAATGCTAGAGTCCAACGCATGTAGTCGCGGACAGTCGCTAGTATATTAATAAAAGTAAAACAGGTACAGTCGGTATCAAAATAATGTATGCTAACAGAGTGTTCAAAAAGATATTGGCGTGTGACAAAATCAAATTCTAATACTGCAACGACAAAGTGGAATGTCATTTGAAGCATCACCAAAGTCTGTAACAAGTGAAAAACTTTATTAATTCTGCAGTGATAAAGTTGCCTTTCATTAAAATTTCAGACATATTTGACAACTCTTGTACGTACCCATCATTTTGATGCTTTGCAACTACTAATCGGTCATTACGTTTAGTAGGTCAGACTGTTTAATGACAGTTTTTTATCGCTACAAAGCTATCTGTTTCAGACAACTTTGGCAAAGAAAATACCGCTTAAACGATGTCAAGTAAAATGATCGAAAACTAATTAAAAACGAGTATAACTTCTTAAAAAGGTAAAAATATGTGAATAAAAGAGCTCCTTAGCTTTCAATAAATAGCGAAGCTATTGGTTTTATTATACGAAAAAGAACAAAAGAAATCATCAATTTAAGTGACAGCTATTTAGAGGTGACTGAATTGTGTTTCTTCAAATCCAAAAATCTTCAACCCTTCAAAATTGTGTGATAGAGTAGATGCCTAAGATAAAGACTTTTGATCGATTAAAAAACGTTGAAGTCTCTTTGTCTGAACAATACCAAATAATGAAATGGATTAAAGATTTGACTTGATATTTGAGAGGTTTTTATCCCCTGAAAAACCTGGTTCAAAGACAAATTGACCGATTTGGTGTTATGAATGACAAGTTGGCTTTAAAACCAGAGGACGCGGGTTCGATCCCCGCGCAGTACAAACGTTTGTGTGTATGAACATGTCTGTTTGTATTGGTCTGGGTGTTGTCTATGTATATTTAGTACTTATGTATTGACAAAAATAAATAAATATCCTTGGACATTATTCCCCACATAACACAAGCTTCAATTAGCTTACTTTGGGGCTTTGGAGGATTTTTATTAGGTATATTTATTTAGATTTCTTACACAAAACAGTTAAAAAGGGTATCAAAACAACCTCGCTTATCAAAACAAATCACCGTTTAGAATCACTCAAAACGTTAACAAGTTTGTTATAAAGTTTACTCCAATGGAATCCCCCATCCAAACTGTATTCGTAGCTATTACAGAATGTTATGACATAATATAATTTATAGTTTCGCGAGAAAGTTTTAACAAAGTCAGTGAGAGACCCGCCGACTTATTATAAGTTTCATATTATTATAATTTTGGGACCCGTATCTGAGTTACCGTGAAAAGCGTACTGGTTAGTGTTAAACTAACTATAGGCATAATAAAATCAGTTCTGTGTGAGTGTCCGACGTGTTCAAGTTGTTGAACAAACAAAAAGTCCATTCCCGTTAAGAATATAGTGTTTTTTAATGGGAAGGCTATTTATGAACCTGCTTTCTTGATGTCAAGGTCTAAAAATGTGATCAAAAAACGTCTTAACTCGAAGAATCATAACTATTGCAATAAACATAACGACAACATAAGCGTCCCACTGCTGGGCACAGGCCTCACCTCAACTATGTGGTGGAACGAGACATACTCCAACACGTGGGCTCAGTGCGGATTGTTGGCGGGGTGTGAGGTTAGTGAGGAACCTTAATGTCAGATGTTATGAAGAAGGCCTCTGACTAGGCTTAACGACTGACATCTAGCGACGTCAACCGGGACCAACTGCTCAACGTGCCTTCCGAAGCACGGAGATGCCCGAAATACATATCACTAAATTTCGGTCGGGGTGGTCACCCATCCCATTTCCAACCCGGAGTGTGTTGCTTCACAACAGCGATCGTCGCCGATCACTGTCACAACTGAGCCACGGGCACCTCTGTTTCTTTATTCAATAAAATGCAAACTAGACAGATTTATCATAAGCCATTATGTCAACGAGCCAGTCAATATTAAATACTGCTGTAAAATTCCTAATAGCCTCTTTAAGGCGCGATACCAGGAAAACGGCTCTCGGGAAAACTAAAGTTTTATATAGAAAATATGAAGTATGAGGCACGAAAAAAATCGTCATAGTAGTCAAAGAGTTGCACAATCAGCTCAAACTTCCAGTATATGGATCAACTTACTAGATTAATGTGAAAAAAAATCAGAATATCGCTAAAAACGTGCAAAACGCACTCCCGTATTTCAAAAGTTTAGGCATCATATAAACTAACAACTTACGTGTTTTAAATAACGTGTAAAGATCAGATATCAAAGAAGCATTGCCAATCAGCTGTTTTTCATTGCTTTATTTCAGTTTTGTGCAAAAAAATTCCAAACATTCCGAATTTTTCGCTTGAAATCTCCATACAAATTACTATGGAGTGAGTGAAGTTTCTTTGATAGCTGTCCGCGCACCGTCGCAGCTCACTCTCCCCCATGTCCCCAAGGTGAACGCACGTCGCTTTTGACGAAAATGACATTTATAACTACGCGGATAATTTACACGAAATAGGCGCGCATAGGGTCTTTTGTTGAAAATAGTACAACTTTATTTTTTTTCCTCCGTACTGTTTGTTCATAATGCATTATGCATAATTTATCAAACGTATGATTTTATCATGATTCACCATGAGAGTAATATGGCAGGTTTATATTTATAAGTACACTTGATTAAAAGCTCTCTTGGGTTTGACAATTTGGTACTAGTTGCCATTTCATTTTCCTATTTTTTCTTGTAAATTTTTACTATTTGTAACTTATACTGAAAGTTTTTACCTATTGGTAGTTGAAAAACAATCTATGTATTTACTTTTAGCATGGTGTCAATCTGCAGCATCATCGGTTAATGCCAATACGGGATCTGCCTAAAATATTCAAGCAAAACAAGGGAACGAAGTAAGAACGCAAATAGCTTTGATTGCTTTCAAATCGAATTGATTAAAACAATGTTATTTGTGTGGTCTAAGTTACTATGTTATCTGATCATGAAAGCTTGATTAAGGTGTCTGAATAGATTAAAGGTTCTTTTTAGAACAATATTTTTTACTAAATTAATTTTGGAGGCCTCTATCATAACTGAAATTGTTCGACAAAGAAATTTGACGAAACATAAAGATACAAAGTTATAGAGCAGAAATCAAAGTTATACTTACGTTAAGTCTTTGAAAAAATGCGAACAGAAAACTATGCATCGAGTTCGTGTACTTACACACGCCGTATTTTTATGCTTGTTTGTATTCTTCACGCAGTGACGTGCACTCACCCTGCGTCATGTGGAAGACTGAGTTGTGGGACTGCGCAGACGGCTGTCAAAGAAACTTCACTCGTTCCATAGTAATTAGCATGGAGATCTCGAGCAAAAAAAAAACGGACTCAGTAGACCGAAGAGCCAGGAGACTGATAGGTGACGAGACGCTCGTTGGAACCAAACTCGAGTTTGGAGCATCGGCGTAGAGTTGCCTGTCTATCGGTTTTTCATAAGGTGTATTTCGGAGAGTGTGCGCAAGAACTTCATGACCTGATACCACCCTCTACTTTCTACTACCGGACCACAAGTCGCCGTGAGGGCTTTCACCTCCATGTGGTCGACTTTCCAGCGGTCCGAACTAAGCGGTTTGGTGCTTCCTTTCTGGTCCGCACCGCTAAGGAGTGGAACGCCCTACCTGCGTCTGTGTTTCCGGATACATACAACCTTGGTGTCTTCAAGGCAAGAGTGAATAAGCATTTTTTGGGTAAGCGTGGCTGGCGAGACTGAGGTCAAACGCAAACCCGTTTTAAATTTTAAAAAAATGGATCAGATAGAACTTTGATATAAATATGAATTATCATATTTACGTCAGCCATGGAAAAATGGCAGTGCAAGCATTTTTATCTCTAACTGGCTATTTGCACACAGCTTTTCCCTGTAGTCATTTGAATGAACTATACACACAAACGTTCTAGAAAATATAATTAGCATCAACTATCATTTAGATAGTGAAAGCTTATGTAAAAACAGACAGAAAAACGCGAAGGGGGACTTCCTTTCATACTATGCTCTACTCGTAGATCAATTCCAGTAAGATGAAGATCACGGTGGATTCTGTATTAAATTCAGCGTAAAAAGCCTGAAATACAGGAGACTAAAGGTATTATACTCAAGTGTTATTATCTAAAATAAATTATCCACTAAAAGTGTCTCAACTGTTGACAACTGTTAAATTCCTCGTTTTAGTTAGTAACAAGATAGCTATCTTTACCCTTTAATGCTTCTTGCAGCTTTTCATTACAAGTAAGACCAATTTATTAGTGGGTTCTTCTGCATGTTACTAGAAATGGCTCCGTGTATTGCTATATCATATGCATTGGATGTAAGACATATTTTGTGTTGATGATGATCGAACGGATAAACCAAGTTACAACTAAATCTCGATGGAATCGTCAAGTACCAGATATAACATTTTGCAAATAACGTGGTCACGAGAATAGATTGCAAATAATAGTGTAAAAAAATAATTGGCAAAACCGCTTGTTAGTATGTTTAATAAAATAAAATTTTTGGTTAGTTTCTTTTGTTTGCCCTATATCCTGAAATATTTTGGGTGGCGAAATAAAAATATCTTTGGTGAACGCATCAAATGATTATCATGCCGCGATTTATAATAATAATAAATAAATCAATATCCCGTGACATTATTCCACACAGCGCCATCTAGCCCCAAGTGAGCTAATTATACTCCGTTTTTATGGGATACTAGACAACGGATAAACATACTTAAATACTTTTTCTACCATAATACCAATACAAACAGACATGTTCATGCACACAAATGTTTGTACTGTGTGGGGATCGAACCCGCGACCTTTGGTGTAGTAGCCGACTTCTAAACAATTACACCAAGACGGTCGTCCGGATTTATGCATTGCATTTATGCACGGATTGCACGGCCGAACCACTGTGTGACCATAGCTGTCACAATCGCCTTCAAATTTGACAGATTTTCTCTCCGGCCGACCTTAGTATCGACCCTGTTGAGCGCCACGCCGGTCACAAACAATAGGAATTCGATTGTTAAAGTGACCGGCGGCGGTGAAAGTATTAAATGCTCTATTTGAACATCAAACGAATCGTTTTAGTTTTCGTTCATTTTAAATTGTAAGCCACTTTGTTTCGACAATAATTTTGCATTTAAATAAGAACTTTGGACTTTATTGTTTCAAAACGCTCAATCATTTTCAAATTTGCTAATAAATATATTGGTACGAATAATCAGTCATTTTGACATTGTGATTATAGTTTAGATTGATTGGGGCTACATGAGCTGGCTATTTTTTAAAAGGTTAATTATAATTCTATTGAAATATTTTCAATTAGTTGAAAATTTATTCATTGTTTGCTCATGGTCATTAGATTAAGAATGCTTACGTGAAGCCTATCGTATAGTATTTTTTTGTTGAGAATTTTTAAAAATTATGCTCACCAAAATAGAGAGACGTGGTTTAATTTAAGTAAATTTACATTTATATCAGGAGAAATAATAATGTATTTTGAATTCAAAACATTAATGAATTAACTCTCGCAGTTAAATCGAACATTATTTCACACTTCGCAGAAATTCAATCAAAAACAAAGGTCGGATAAGTAATTAGTGGGAAACATTAAAATTTGGGATAATAGGTACCTAGTCCAGGAAGTTAACGGCACGAATAAAAATCGGCTAGGTGTGTGTCGGGTCGCACGCAGTGTAAGGTTACGCACCTAGTTGCACTTCACAATATTTGGACTTTTTTAAGGTTTAACCCTTCACCTGGCATGAGCACTCGGAACATTTCATTGGTTTTAAACCTTATTTCATCGACATAATATATTTCATATTCTGGCGGTAACTATTTTTTTATTTAATCTTTAATGCACAAACCAGTACAAAAGGTGGACTTAATGCTAAAAGCATTCTCTACCAGTCAACCATAGGGCGAGACAGAAAAACTGTTAGCGGTGCAAAATTTTCCCTTTACCTCCTAAAGGTGGCTTTTGCTTAGTACTAAACTAGCGGCTGCCCGCGACTTCGTCCGCGTGGACTTAAGTGGACTTAAAATGAACGGATTCGTCAAATTGTCTGACGTTAGATGGACGTTAGCGCGATGTCTCAATTCGGGATGCCTGTGAACGCGCTATTATAGATTTTGTCTCAATTCGGAACGCACCCATAGTTACGCTAATGACAGCAGCCGTCTGTCATGCCATACCACGTGATTTCGCGTACATTTGTTATATTTACTTGATATTTTCAACAATTTACACAATATCTTTATAAATTGTAGCCTATGTGTTATTCAGATGTTTAAGCAACATTATTGTAAAGTTTCATTAAAATCCATTCAGTAGTTTTTACGTGAAAGAGCAACACAGCACATCCAGACATACAAACTTTCGCCTTTATAATATTAGTAGGATTACCAATGGTATGTGTAGTACATGCCATTTGAAGCCCGTGGCGCAGTTGTAACAGTGGATCGGCAACGATCGCTGTTACAAAAAACGGCGGGTCAGAAAGGGGATAGGTGACCACACCGACCGGAATTCAATCATTGAGTACCTAACATGGTTCTGATACTAAATGTACTAAATCTTGTTTAGTTAAAACAACCACTGTTGCTGGCGTGTCACTATCGGGGCTGTGACAACAATGTTTGGCTCATTTTTTGTTACTTTTTGTGTGACATTGGATTACATCCGCAACAAAAAGAAGGAAAAAGTTGTCGCGAAGCGTGCGTACGACATGGGCACGTAAAATATTTGGACGGTTTGCTTCCTTAGGGACTTGTCACAATATTTTTAGAGATTACTTTCTGTCTTTTAATTGGACTTGGCATTCTGTTCATTGTTATGGTCGAGGCTGGCCACTAGAGGTTGCTGGTTCGATCCCCGCCGTGAACAAATGGACTGATGCTCATGGTCTTTCATTGATTTGTGTAAAACTAAAAAATGCAAAACTAAAGAAAGAATTATACCAATTTTTTTCTGAATATTCCAGGGTTATGTACAGAGGCGTACATACACCTTAACAAAAACAATTGCAATGGGTTTTTGTCAGCAGTAAAAGTTGCCCCCATGTACCTAAAGGATGCTGAAACAGTTGTCAAACGATATAGGATCGACATTATGAGTTATTTGTCGAATACTGTTTTTGATGAACAGTCTCAGTCTAATAATAGCATTAAGTAGATTTCACTTGACAAGCCTACAGCTGAAAGTTACCACTAATTAGGCCTACGAAAATACCCGCCTGTCTGCATACGAAATCACCTGAATGGGTAATGGCGGCTTTGCTCAACCTAGGTTATGTAGGTCTTAGGATTATGATTTTATCAATTCAACAAAGGAAATTAAGTTTAGCTCCCTAAAATATGGGAGAGAAGGCTGGGTAAATTTCTTTAATTAGCTTCAATGTTCGACAAAGTTCAAGGGAAATCGTAACTTAGGCTTTCGACCCTTTTTCTTATCGGGGTAGTCAGAGCCTTACTGATTGCTGCCTTCATGGTGGATAGAACAATAAAAAGCGCACACACTCTACCGAGCAAAAGAGCGTCCGTAGCCCAGTGGTAGAATAGTCAGATACCGTTTGGTCTCGGGTTTTAGGGACCTACTTTGTGTTCATTACTTAGTGCAATTGGCGGCCAAATGTGCGATAATTAATAATCATTGAAAACACCGATAAAAAACCTGAACAACCCTAATAACGGAGGTAGGCTTGCCCCTTACTACTTTGGACCTAATTCTCTCGAGATTCGTTGAAATGTTGGCTTCTGAATATTCCGTTCACCAATTTGGTAACAATTAGCGTGCCGCTGTCTTCACCATTTGGGACATACCTAGTTGTGAGCGGATGTTATATTATGTTGTAACTTATTGTAACGATTTTTATTTCTATGTATATAAACAGTAGCCAACATTTTTTCGTTTGATCCTACAGATGTAGACAATTAGGGAAGTTTTTCTCAACACAAACTCTAATCTGGTCCACGCGGAAGCTAAGCTAGTAATCCATGGACTTTACAGCCTGTAACAAATGCTCTGAATGGAATTGAATAAGTCTGCCCCAATGCCCACACCACCCGCATGAAAGTTCCGATCGGTGCCCTGATTACATAGGGTTGCGCAAATAAAACAAAGAATAAAATTCTTGCAAATAACAACCAATGGTCCTATAATAACATGAATGACGGTGGATGGCCCTCGCATTAAGAGTAGTGATGTACACGGGTCGAGGCGTCCAAGTCCTTTTGCCGAAAGCTCGGTGTCGTTTACAGGGCTCGCCTCGTTTATATTGCGCTCGACGACTTGCGAGTCTTTTGCAGAGCTCGAGCTTTTTTGAAAGCTCGAGCCCTTTTTACGCTCGATCATTTTCGAAGCATTTTCAGGGCTCGAGTCTTTTTAGCGGACTAGGCTTTTTCTGCGCTTAGTTTTAGTGAATGCTGATAAATGAAAATAAATGAAGTTAAAAAACGACGGGTTATGCATTTATCGCAAGCAAACATTCTATCAACTACAAACAAACCAAGGCATTTTTTATTATTTACAAACTTCTTTCTTTTATGACATATCATTTATTACTTAGATGAGGTTATTTAAAAGTCTTAAATAAATATCCTTGGACATTATTCCACACAGCGCCATCTAGTCCCAAGTAGGCTAATTATAGTCCGTTATTATGGATACTAGACAACGGATAAACATACTTAAATACTTTTTCTTTTGTAAATACATACTTAATATACATAGGAAACACCCAGACCAATACAAACAGACATGTTCATGAACACAAATGTTTGTACTGTGCGGGGATCGAACCCGCGACCCTTGGTGTAGTAGCCGACTTCTCAACCAATTACACCAAGACGGTCGTCCAGCAGCGTCTTAAGCATGAACTTGAGTTTAAATGAAGGCTTTCATTTATTTCAAGGCCTTTTTTACGGCTCGAACTCTTTTGAAGCCTCGAGTCAAGACTCAGAGAACTCGCAGCTTGGCTGGGCTCGGGAGTCCAAGCCTACCGAGCTCACCAAGCCTTGCCATTACGCCTCGAGGCTTCAAAAATAGGGCTCGACGCCGCGAGTCTTGTGCATCACTAATTAAGAGTTTGGGACGTGGGACGGGACATATGGAATGTTTTAGAATTTAGTTACTTGTTGGACAGTGGATAGGCTACGATCGCCATTGTAAAGCAACACACGGGTCGGAAATGGACTGAGTTTCCCTGGCGAAATTTAGTAATGTATTTTTGGTTTCGGCTCACAGTATGGCTCTCGCAAGCGCAGAGGGAGAAAGCTTGAGGCCAGTGTCCAGCAGTGGGTCGCTTAAAGGTTTGTTTTGTTGTTTGCAACAAGACAAGTAATTTTTGAAACTAGAAAGGAGCACTGTCGAACATTATCATACTGGCTAGTACTTATCTTTCTCACTACGATCCTGACATACCTAAGTATATTCAATCTCTGTCACCCGTCATAGTTAATCAGCTTAGTTTGGCATCAGATCCCCGTGTGTGATAATGTTCAGAGATATTTACTCGACAATATTGATAATAATACGTTAGCAGGTAATTTATACCTACCTACCTACCTACTGCTTACGAATAATCGAAGCGTTTGAATGCATTCCATGGCCATATATTGTGCATTGCCCAAAAAATATACATAGATAGTACCATCACGCCTCTTTTCCAACGGGGTAGGCAGAGACCACTTCTTTCTACTTGATACGATCCTGACACATACTCGTACCTTGCGAAGAGGAGTTTAGGGAGTAGCGGAGTTTTGGGATAGTATGAGAGAAACCCTACGCAAATGCAAGCAGAATGAACGAGTGATTATGTTAGGTGACTTCAATGGGTGGGTAGGTAGAAAGCGAGAAGGATATAAAAGGGTGCTTGGCTTGTATGTTGCCGATAGAGTGAATGAGAATGGAAAAAGTTTGTTAGAGATCTGCATGGAGTGCAATCTGTGTGTCACTGATACAATGTTCGAGCACAAATAATACACATGTTTACAAGGAAAGAGGGTGTGTCGAGAAGTATGATTGACTTTGTGATAGTGGACGAGCGATTGAGGAAGAACGTTCTGGATACTCTAAGAAATATGATGATAAAGAATGAAAAACAAAAGGGGCGTCCCTCTCTCATTTTAAAAAAATCAACATGATTGCAAGTATTTATGAAATGCAACTTGTCCTTATCCGACAGTGTTCTACAGGATGCATTTTAGCAAGTGTGAAGGAGTAGGACGACCTGATTCCACCAGCTCCCCTTCTTCATTCAGAAAACACAGACTAGTTTCTCACTCCTATGTTGTTGCTATAAATGTGAACCTCCAGAATGCGAACAGCAAAAAAGTACAAAAAGCTGTCCGCTGAAGTGTTTCTTCAGCGATATGACTTCATCATCACTTGTGATCAGGTGGGATTGCGCTCAAATGCGCGCCTAATTCAACGTAAAAACACGTTCGTCTAGCCCTTTCAACAATTTAATTTACCCGCGCTTTATAAATCCATTTCGGTAATTGCCTTTCATCCATTTTTTTCCATAATGATTATAAAACTTCTTCTTTCACACCACATCGTTATATTATTTCACAATTTCTCATTTTAACATCAAGTGTTACCCCAACTGTACTTCATAATGCTCTTATATTTGCACATTGATTTCGACTGAGTATACGTACAATCCATTCAGTTAAAATTTGTACCTAGACACCAGAACCTGTCTGCCTGTCTCTGTCAAATCCAGGCTGTTGGGAAAATCAGTTACACAACCTAAATGTGTCTCAACTCGTCTGTTTTCTGCTAAATGGTACAGTAAACATAACAGTAAGTTATCTAAGGCCGCCGGCCGAGTTATTAGCTTAGCGTGCTCACAGGCACGCGGCACAGCCCGTACGTACTGCCGCCACCTTATTCCACCATATTGGCGTGCCAACACGGCGCGCGACGCGCATGCACACATTAAAACCAAGAGCGGTACGTTTGTATGTAGATATTTTACTGTTCTCTGTTTACTGTGTAAATGGCGACCATTTGTACATAAAGGCTTCAGGCGTGTGCTTGTAGGAACTATGTGTACATCTGTGGATTGATTTGACAGCACTAGGTTTCGCCTAGGGCTTATCTGACGTCAAATTCAGATAGGCTACTGCAATTTGTGTTAGTTCTGTAGTGCGTTGCCGACGTTGCAATTCATTTATTGCGGTTGCCAACGTATCGAGTAACAAATAAAATGGGCCAGTTGAGAAAGAGAGGAACAACTTTAAATCAAATTGCACACAGTAATACCAGCAGTGAAGTAACAGAACGCTTCTGAACGGTGATATAACGTTGTCATGTTTCGAAGATGCTGACATAATTATTGTTTTTGTTACCCCGTGAGGAAATAGGCTTGCAGCTGATGGGATGAATGAATGCAAACTGTATTTTATCAGATTTAATTTTAAATGACGAATTATTAAGTAACAAATAAAATCTGAGTTTAAAATTAGTTTACTTGAAAACGACTTAATCCATCCTACGAATGGCTTTCAATAGGCTGGATTTTTTGGTGTGAAAATATACGGCTTACGCTGTATTTGCCTTTGAACTTTTTGGCCTTTCCGGCCACCAGTTATTTGTGCTATGGGCTTCACCCACAGTGGTTACTTTACCTGGCATGCTGGGATAACTCGGCAATAATTAATGTCAGATTCAGAATCAGATTCAGATATTTTATTATTGTTTTTAGCATTTTCCATGCAGTATCTCTCTAAAGAAAACCAGAAAAAGACATTTGGTCATGTTGGCATCAGGCAGGACTTGAACCCGCATCTTTCGCAAGCCGGGCGACTGCACTACCAATTATGCTACCGAGACCATTAACAGACCGGCCGAATATATAATAAAATATAGTAATAGCTTTTTCATCTTAATCGGGAGTTAAATATTTGAAAAAATATTTCTTCCGAGTGTTAGAGGTGGATGCCTATAACATTGATGAAATCACCCTGGCTCATAGGGCAAAATATACCAGAAAGATTCGGCCGGTCTGTTAATGGTCTCGGTAGCATAATTGGTAGTGCAGTCGCCCGGCTTGCGAAAGATGCGGGTTCAAGTCCTGCCTGATGCCAACATGACCAAATGTCTTTTTCTGGTTTTCTTTAGACAGATTCAGATACTTATTTGCATAATTTCAGGTACATAAAGGGATCTTAAATACATAGTCAGTTTCACCAAAACTTGCTTAAAATAAGAAGCGTGCAAATATTTCATAAAAAGAAAAAAATGATATTAATTTACAAACATAATACAACTGTCCTTCTTCATATTTTACATTTCATTATACATTAACATCAATAAAAATTGATCAATAACATTATACCCAAATAAACAAGAACCAACTAAAAATAACTAAAATAAAATAACTGTCAAAAAATTATAATACCTAATACCTACGCAATAAATAAACCACATTCAAACTCTAGGTCTATTAAAAATTCGTTTAAGGAGTAGAATGACTCTCCAACAAGCCAGGTGGTGCCCGTGGCGCAGTTGTGACAGTGATCGGCGACGATCGTTGTTGTAAAGCAACACACGCCGGGTCGGAAAAGGGATGGGTGACCATCCGACCGAAATTTAGTTATGTGTATTTCGGGCATCTCCGTGCTTCGGAAGGCACGTTAAGCAGTTGGTCCCGGTTGACGTCGCTAGATGTCAGTCGTTAAGCCTAGTCAGAGGCCTTAGGGCGGCTTGATAACATCTGACAATAAGGTTGCTCACTAACCTTACACCCCTCCAACAACCCGCACTGAGCCAGCGTGTTGGAGTATGGCTTGTTTCCACCTCATAGTTGAGGTGAGGCCTGTGCCCAGCAGTGGGACGTATATAGGCCGATTATGTAAGCCAGGAATAGTGTCTGCACGGCACTGCATTTCCAGGCATTCCCAGAACGTTGCCCAGCCGAGTTTGATTCTTTACCAAAATGGTATGTTTTAATTGAATTCAAATGTTTGACAATATAAATCATCATTAGACTAGTACTGGGGGGCTAAAACGGTAACATTTAGATGATTCATATTATGAAACATCTAACTGACGTTTCATCCAGGCCGCGGTCCGTTTCGAGTCAAAAGCGAGTAATAGCGCGCTGACGTCGCTCACGTTCATACAATTTATCAATTCGGGATGCGTGTGAGCGCGCTGTTACTCACTTTTGACTCGAAACGGACCGCGGTCTAGATGAAACGTCAGTTAGATGATTCATAATATGAAATGCTAAAATGTTGCTGTTTTAGCCCCCCTGGATTTCGATATCGGATAATTTAACTTTGCCGGTAAGTGTACCGGTGGGCAACGTCAATGTTGATTATGAAAATAATGGATGGAATTCAGTATTTGACATCTTTTTAAATGAAAATAAAACTGAAAATATTCATAAATGACAAAAAAATATACAATCGTTTTTTATGGGATTTTGCCTGAGAATTTCAATAAAAATAATGTTTGTACAAGACAGTGGAAACACTAGCGTCTATGGTTGAATTTTTGTAATGTAAAATGGTTTTTACCAAGGCTTCTAGGAAATCACAATGAAATGCTTACAGTGATTTACGACAAAAACTATCCTCTAACGAATACTCAAAAATAATACGATTTCTTTCTAAGCAAAAACTCGTATCTTTTTTCTGTTTGCACATGAATTGTTCCCCTAGTCTAATGATATGGGAATATTAGATGAAGCCCTGAAAGTTGGGCAGAGTGGCTAACATCGTATGAATTTACAAGCTTATAAAACCACTGGCAGTGTGTTAGGCCAAGTTCAGGTATTTATGTAGCTTGACCAATAGATCGATAGAAAGATATTCTTTATGGCACAAAAACATTACAGTTTTATTAAATTACAGGGACCAATGTACAATTTAGGTGGTCTTATTTACCAATCTGCTATAGGTTTGAAGAACTTCATTCTCATTGGAAGTTTACGATTCGCAACAAAAATATTCAAACAAAGTAACGCTAAAAGATTAAAATGACCGACTGGTATTCACACAGCTTACAATTAAGATGGATGATAGACCTGTTACAAAGTACCATAGTATAAACATACAGTAGAACATCTACATACAAACGTGCCGCTATCGGTTTGAATGTGTGCGTGCGTGATTTCACGCACGCACACATTCAAACGCACACGCTAGCATAAAATAGGGAGGCATATAAGAAAACCTACTGTATGTTCATACTGTGAAAGTGCTTTCAAATGGTCAAATCGAATTATAAAACAAAATTTACCTAATAATAGACAGAGATAAAGAATATGAATACAATCAATATACTGTACTTCTATGAATGTGACGCTACCACCGGATCGGAAAGTTGTTTCTGTATTGAGAAGAAACAGCTTAATCACTGAACAGGAACAGGAACTTGGCTTCGTTTTAACTTGTATGAATTCGGCCACCTTATTCACTAAGCCGAGATTGGGTTTTCTTATCATACATCATGATGAAATTGACATGTCATTGGTTGGCAAGTTTACTTAGGAAAAGATTCCAGCATAACGCGAATTAGATTGAGGTGACCGTGGCGCAGTTGTGACAGTGATGGCGACAGTCGCTGTTGTAAAGCAACACACGCCGGGTCGGAAGTGGGATGGGTGACCACCCCGATCGAAATTTAGTGATGTTTTTTTCGGGCATCTTCGTGCTTCGGATAGCACATTAAGCAGTTGGTCCCGGTTGACGTCCCTAGATGTCAGTCGTTAAGCCTAGTCAGTAGCAAATCAGAAGAATCATCATTCATCATCAGCCTGTTGCAGTCCACTGCTGGACATAGGCCTCTCCTATTACACGCCACTGAACTCGATCTTCGGCTGCTCGCATCCAGCTCCTGCCAGCCCGGCTTGATAACATCTGACATTAAGGTTGCTCACTAACCTTACACAATCCGCACTGAGCCTGCGTGTTGGACTATGGTTCGTTCCACCTCATAGTTGCGGCACGGTAATAGTTTACATTCCTTTACCGTGGTTGAGGTGAGGCCTGTGCCCAGCAGTGTAGTGTAGCCCAGTGTATGTATACCGCGAATAAAATAGTCATTGTCTTAGGCTCAAGTCAAATTAGGTTAATAAAACCTGGTAATCATCTCTTTTAATTCACTAAGATCACTCCGACAGTACTTAAGCTTAGGCAGACCGGTGGTGGATTAAGGCTAGCTATAAAAATGCCTCTGGGGAAAGATAAACTGTCCTGAAACCCGCAACTAATTTAATCAAAGGTAAATAGGAGAAGTCGGTAGGTAAGAAATTTTCCTTGAAATACAAATAGTCGAAAGAACTTAGGAGTACGGTACAAAAACATTAGGTTTTGAAGTTTTTCACAACATAAGAAGAATGAATGAAGAATGAAATGAAAGAATGAATTACAAGAATGAATTAAACATTTAGAAGTCCATACTGCAAAATAAACACATTATTTTAATTATTGACAGTTTAATAAACTAAACTATTTTGTTGAAAGCTTCCCCTCATACAGGGCGTTTTGTGGCGCCTCAAAATATATGACATACTTGACAGGCGGTGGCGTGGTGGTGGTGATCCATACTTATACATAACATAAACGGCCTATATACGTCCCACTGCTGGGCACAGGCCTCACCTCAACTATGAGGTGAAATGAGCCATACTCCAACACGCGGGCTCAGTGCGGATTGTTGGAGGGGTGTAAGGTTAGCGAGCAACCTTAATGTCAGATGTTATCAAGCCGCCCTAGGGCCTCTGACTAAGCTTAACGACTGACATCTACCGACTGACGTCAACCGGGACCAACTGCTTAACGTGCCCTCCGAAGCACGGAGATGCCCGAAATACACATCACTAAATAAATTTCGGTCGGGGTAGTCACCCATCCCATTTCCGACCCGGCGTGTGTTGCTTTGCAACAGCGGTCGTCGCCGATCACTGTCACAGCTGCGCCACGGGCACCACCAGGAATACTTATAGTTTTTTTAAAATCGAACTACTCGTATGCGAATGTGACAGGCTTTTTGTGGCCCGTGTGGTGGCCGCTACCTGCTTTAATTTAAGCGAGGTTATTGAGATACTGAAACATCTAAAATTGAATTTATTTTTATTTCAATCATGCAAAAGTACTTTCATGATCGCTGATTTAACATGCAAATATATTATTAGCATTCCCATTACATTAATTTTCCATTACTATCACAATATTATCATTACATTATTCGAACATAATCATTGTACAACCACGTTGCACGGTTGAGGACTTGAACACGTAGTACGACAATAAAAACCAAACCAAGATTGTACTGACTGTGTATTTCAAGACATCTCCTTAAAACATTAGGCTGAAGGTTATACATCCAGAGAAAAATCTCAATAGCGCGTTTCAGCATTATTACAGTCGGCAAATTACTAACGCCATCTGTTGGCCCAAGAAAGAAGTACAGTTCGCCACCGAGGTCAAAATACTAAAAACTCGAGAAAGTAATTATGTCAGTTGACATTAGGTCGGTACAGAACAAAAAGAGTTTAAACTATCAATAACCTTAAACATTCCGCCCACCAAGGACTATAATAAACAATTTATTTAGTCCTTTATTCAAAGTAACGAAGATTGCCGCCCACCATTCACCAACTAACTGCCCACTAAAAAAGAAGTTATCGAACTTAAAATGTCCTTGGACAATGAAAAAAAAAACAATTAAAATTGACCCCATTAAACAAACAACATTATTATTCTAGTGAAGGCAGTATACAAAGTTTATCTTTTCCTTTTGAACCCTGAACCTGGCGACTCTAATCTTCTCCCTGCAATTGTTTCAGAGTTTTCGAATCCTTTTTTCAAAGGATGCCTCTCTATGAAGTGACCCTGCGAATCACTGCCAGCAAAAAACCGATCACATTCCTGTTCCTCGTGTAATAAGGTTTTTGGTTGATTCTTGGGATTAGCTTCCCGTTTTCTAAGTACTTTCAAACAATCGTCCCTTTCTACAGAAGAACAAATGTGCATAGCCGTTATGTTGTCGGCTTGATCCTCTGAATTATTATTATCTTCCCCGGGTGTAGAAACAAAAACTTCATTATATTTATTTACATTATTACCACAAACTGAATCACGAGACCTCACAAAACCATCATAATCTTCAGGGTGAAGCATCGAATGATGTTTACGCCGGCAAACTCGACAGCTCATCATACTTTGGCACAATTTGACAGCATGATGACCAAAACAATTAAAACATAAATAATTTTGCTCAATAAATTTTCTACGACTATTTACATTCTCTTTTGCAAACTTTTTACAATGACCTATTTTGTGCTGTTCATTACAATATTCACATGGACTCTGAAATACATGAAAGGTCCTGGGACTCTTTGGCCTACCAAAGCTTTGCGTCTCAACATTTGTAATCTTAGTTGGGTCTGTTGACTTAGGTTCCAGAAACTCTAGTGCACGGAAGCGTCTCGTCAGGAAATCTGTAAACTGAGAAAGCGTTGGCAATGCGTCTAATTCGTTCAGTTTGCTGAAATGAATTTCCCACTCTTTTCTGGAATCTAAGTCCAGTTTCAACGTTAGTAAATGCACAATAAGTATATCCCAGGAACTGACATCCACTCCAATATTTGTTAAGCCACTCAAACAATCTGTAGTGGTATCCAGTAAACTTTTCAACTTATTTGCTGACTCATTATTTATACTTCTTTGGCTGAGTAGTTTTCTCAAAAGAGCGTGGCACATAAACCTCTTATTATTATACCTCGATATTACACCTGTCGTAATTCGAAGCTAGAATCGGAATTTGCCTAATTAATTGTTCGGCTTCGCCGGACAAGTAGCTTTTCAAATAGTGCAATTTTTGCACACTATCCAAGTGCGTATTGTTATGCACTAGAGAGACAAACAGCTCTCTAAACGTAGTCCACTCTGAGTAAAGCCCTGTAAAAGTAGGTATTACAATTCTAGGTAGCTTTATATTTGAACCCTTTTTACCATTATTTTGGGTATTTTCATCTAGCGATGATACTGCTATTTTAAATGAATCTAAGAAAATTGTTAATTCCGTAATGTAGTCCACATAAAACTCTTCGACCGATTCGCACATGTTGTCCTTAAAATATGGTGTTTCCCTATCTGATGTGCCTCTCACAATTTCTTTATGTGTACCGTTGAAATTAGACCAAAGTTCATTTAACCTGTCTAATCTCACTTGCACATATTGTTGGTTAATTTTATCATTTGGTGTTTTCTTATAATTAATTCTTGCCCTTTTCATACAATCGAAAGTATCCATTTGTTCACGTATTAAGTTCTCCATTTTTCAAAATTACAAGTCCAAAAATATTATGTAGGTATTTACAATTTACAAATTATTCCAAAAATTTTACAAGCGTTTGAACGTCACTAAATGTCTACCAAAAATTGGGCATGGATTCCCCGTCAATACCAAATTTCCTTAAAATCTAACAGAGTTATATTCTACTATAAAATTATTCTAAGTTAAAGTTACTTTAAAATTAAGAAGTTCAAAACTTCAAGGGAATAAAGTTCAAATTTTCAGTTCAGATTTCACTCACTATTTTATGTTAATTCTTCCAATTAAATCCTCTAGTATAAATAAGGTTCAAATTCACTCACACTTTTCCCGATGTTCACCTTAATGGACTGTATAGTAGATTACCGTACAACGCTTGCCACGCGCTGTACTCCCCTTCCTGTGATGTGACTTAGTCACCCGCTTCCTTCCACCAAAGCCTGACTGGTGCTCTTCCTGGCACCGTCCGCAGTAAGCCCGTCACACGTTGCACCGCCGCCAGCTGTTATTTCCACTAACTGTCAGCTGCTGCATGGGCCGCTGCTGCTTAGTTGACTGATCCAAAGTCGGCTCGAAGAACCAAAATGTACAACCACGTTGCACGGTTGAGGACTTGAACACGTAGTACGACAATAAAAACCAAACCAAGATTGTACTGACTGTGTATTTCAAGACATCTCCTTAAAACATTAGGCTGAAGGTTATACATCCAGAGAAAAATCTCAATAGCGCGTTTCAGCATTATTACAGTCGGCAAATTACTAACGCCATCTGTTGGCCCAAGAAAGAAGTACAGTTCACCACCGAGGTCAAAATACTAAAAACACGAAAAAGTAATTATGTCAGTTGACATTAGGTCGGTACAGAACAAAAAGAGTTTAAACTATCAATAACCTTAAACAATCATTACTCATTGTATGTTTCCTTACTATGATTTTCTATACAGTTTTCGGAGAGCAACGCAACCATCAGCATCCTGAGCCTGGTGCCGATGGCGGAAGACCACGACCAGATTCTGGTCTGCCGCGCTGAAAACACCAGAGTACCAGACGCAGTGTTGGAAGACCGGTGGAAACTCAACGTACATTGTAAGTTAGTAAAACCAGAAAAAGACATTCGGTCTTGGCTCTAGGCGAGAATCGAACCCTCGTCTTTCGCAAACCTGAAGTGTACTAACCATTGTGCTAGCCGACTCAATTTTACTGGTGTATTTTACCTGGCAGCAAGGTTTGAATACTCGAACGAAACATTATTGCAAATATTTGACTTTAGATAAAGATGAAACTAGGTTTTTGATAGGTTATTTTATTTTAGCATTAGGGATAATCTCTTTAAATATATCTTTAGTAAAATGATAATGCATTATCCCTAATGCTAAACTAAAATGCCTACATTGTAAGTGTTGAATAATTACAAGGAACCTTCTGGTTAGCGTCGTGGTTATTGTTTAAATAATAAGGCTCGGAATCCGGATGGTGCAGAGTTCAACACTTAAAAACTAGCGGCTACCCGTGTCTTCGTCCGCATGAACTTTGCTTCAAACTAAAGGTTTTTTTACAGTTAATAATTGTGGCCTGTCTTATTCAGATACATTAGTTTATATTGTTGAAAAGTTTTATTTTAATCTATTCAGTAGCTTTAACGTGAAAAAATACAGCCATCCACAGATAAAAACTTTCGCATTTATATTATTAGTAGGTACGACCTATAGATTAAAATCGATACATATCTAAGTCTTTAATAACTATTTAAACCATACAAAGGTATACGGTAGGTAATTTATAAATAATGAACACAGGATGGTTAAATATAAATTCCTAGTAATATAATCCATGTTCATTTTACAATTTGCGGCTTACTCTCCGGTGATGGAAAACACAGATAAAATTGCCAAGCTATCCGGATAATGGCGGTAGGGTCTCCCCTTATCACAGTATAAACAGTAGGTTATCTAAGGCCGCCCGCCGAGTTATTAGGCTAGCGTGCTCACAGACACGCGGCACAGCCCGTCCGTACTGCCACCTTATCCCGCCCTATTTTATGCTGGCGTGTGCGTGAAATCGCGACAAGGCGCGCGATTCGCACGCTCACATTCAAACCGAGAGCGGCACGTTTGTATGTAGATATTTTACTGTTCTCTGTGTACTGTGCCCTTATCATTTTTGGTTCAAAGCTCGGCGTAATGTGGGCTTCTGTTCTATTTACCATGACGGCAACAATCAGTGTGCCTCTAACTATCCTGTTTGGAATATAGCCATGAGCATTTAATTACTATAAATGATTTATGAGTGACGTTTGACATGCAAAGGGGTTGGTACTATTCCAACATAAATGTTTGATATTGAAACATATTGTGTAAAGTCAAAGTATTGTGATACCTTCGTTGATTCTGGTTTCAAAGAAAGAAAGATACGCGGAAAAACCTGACTTTCACAACAGAGTGTTAAATTAGGAGGTCATGTGGTTTTCTATTCGTCCTATTTATTATAACTAGCCGTCTTGAATGTGGAAAATTGCAAAAAATATTATTTGACAATCAACAAATGCCTATGTCGATCCCATCCCGCTAACCCAGGATAATTTTGGGAAAGTGTAAGATTTATATTCCCTTCACCTGTTCACCTATTCCAAGAAGAGATAAATCAACAAATCAAAAGCAACGGAAATCGATTCTCTCTTAAAAGTTAACCAACCCGACGTGGTTCATATGTGAAATTGTACCGTATATGAGGTTGAATCTAAGGTGGGTTTGAAAAGTCGCTCACTTGGACATTCCGTAATCACATGATCAAATTCCCTGAAACAAGTTATAATGAAGGATCAAAGGCCATTTGAGGCAAAAGGCTTTTTACTTGTTTATCTGGGATTTAACTACTTAGTTATACTTCAGCGATCTCTGGTTTTCCTTGTTTTATAATAAAATATGCGCCACTCTTCGCTGTATGTTTGTTTATTGAATCAACATACAGCGAATTTTATTCTGTTCACAGTCAACGAAATCGTAAAAATCGAGGTATTTTCCTATCCTGAATAGGTACATCAGGAAGTTACGTTAACATACATTTTGTGAACTGGTAAGATAGATTGCAATATCAAAATTACTTAAGGTAAAAACTATCATATTATTATGATGAAGTAACAACCCATCACAATTTATTTAGTTAAATACATTTAAATGTTAAGATATTAGTTCAGTGGGGTGTTGAGGCAAAATGTGGGCTTCTGGATGTTCCGATCACCATGACTTCCCCGTTTGGGAAAATAGTCATGAGGGTGAGTATGTTACAATTCAAAAATACTTTATCGCCTTTGTTACAAACTGTCCAAAGGATTATATTTTACTAAAAATACTAAAACCAGAAAAAGCCATTCGGTCTTGGCATCAGGCGGTAATCATTGGATTCTATTTTATTATTTATTTTCTTCAATGAGGGTGCCCAAAGAGTAGTCATTACTCTTTGGGCCCTAAACGACTTTTATTCAACTATACATTGCCAAATTGTATAACAAACAAATTCATGAAGTGTACAAATAACAAATGCACGTCCAATTGAGTAAGGAACGTGAGTTGTAGTTTGAATAAGTTCAAATATTTGTCGACCTAGATTCTACTGAAGGTTTCAAAAGCTGAATCCGGAAGTGGGATGTTTAATGCAAGTATGCATTTTGCTTATTGGCTAGAAATAAAACATTGTATTAGTAACACAATTTCAAATAGTTAAGTAACTAACAGATACGTTTGCCCAAAAGTGGGCTATTTACACCAGTGGTCGCGGGTTCGATCCCCGCACAGTACAAACATTTGTGTGCATGAACATCTCTATTGGTACTGGTCTGGGTGTTTGCTATGAATATTATGTATTTAAGTATGTATAGCTCTGTGTTGAATAATCTCCAGTGATATTGATTTAATAACTAGTTGCAAATGTTACTCTTTTGACTAATCATTTTAGGTCGATTGTCTGAAATGGTATTATTTGATGAATTAATGACGATTATGCAGAAGTTATACTTACAGGGTGCTATAAAAATACCCCTAATAACTGAAGGGGGTTATGCAAACTCCTGAAAGGAGTCCCTAATTTCTTACAGTTGTAGCTCGTAACTTGAATTTCGAGTAACTTACCGTAAAATAAAAACATCGATCATAGAAACACCCGGCACTAATTTGGGTTCATGGACCAAGTTGACCCTAACCGGGATCACTCCCGGTTACTTCCAGAAGCAACCTCCTTTGTTCACGCCCCTAGTTTTATTTATCGATAAATCGAATTAACATCGTAATTTTTGCAATCATTTGATGTACGTTTTTATCGAATCGAAAAGAGACAAAATTATTTCAGATTCATTCACTTTCTATGCCATTTCAGTCTTTTGGAGTTTTTTAAAACACCCTGTATATGGCGTTATTGACGTATTTTTACAGAGGCGTGTTTAGCTTTCTCTCTAACACCTTCATTATTATCACTGGAATTCTTTTTTTCTTCATTTAAATGTTGGTGTCGAATAAATTGTTACAGAGATTTTGCAAAACTTAAGAAGATATACTATGTTTGTTCTATTGTACTGTAACTGGTAATGAGTTTTTTTCACTACTTATAATCTTCAACTACCAAGTCAGTTAACAAACTACTTTTACTTACTCAACTAATATTATTTGGCTTCATGTAGCACTTAGAGTGATTTCCGCCTTACCTAGGTTGACTGTCGCCCATTTTGGAACACAGCCAATAAATGTGGAACGAAGGTTTAGATGCTATTTTTCTGCATACGCTCTGCAGCTCGATGTCAGTGAATTTTTTTATCTACCTTTTGTTGATTTTTTCTAGCGCAAATACACAAAATGGGTTTAGGCGCACGACCTCAAACCAGCCTCAAATCCGAAAGATTCTTTATTGTTTTTTTTTTTTTGATAGCTGCTTTGAACACTCGACGAAGGCTTCATTGCCAGAAAGCGATTCGAAAATTGTCGAAAAAGTACAGTGACGAACTGATACAGACATCAATACATGCTATCTAATTATTTTAATAATAAAATACTAGACTAGCAATATAATTAAGCAGTTGAAGGTGTCTAAGTTTAGCCTTTTTCAAAGCTGTTTGTGTCAACATTTTTACCTATTTTCTGTTATAACTGTTAATTATAAAATGGTTTTTCCTTTCCTAGACGTACCGATCGTGACCTTGAAGCTTGGAACCAGTTTAAATCCGAAGTTCATCAAGGAAGGAGACGACGTGTACTTTGAGTGCAGTGTGAGAGCGAACCCCAAGCCTCATCGGCTAACTTGGTATAAAGGGGTAAGGGCCACATTACATAAGGAACTAACTTAACGAGACTATTATTAAAAAGACAGTATCTATAGCTAGTAACGCAAAATTACGACAGCAAACATATCTCCACCCCATTCAAACCTGGGGGAAAACAACGTATGGAGTGACAAAAAGGCATTGATGTTTGGACAAAAGTAATTGTAATACAACCATGACAGAGTGAAATTCTAAATTCTAAAACAAGTGAAATAATATTTCAGTTAATTACCTTACTCTTGTAAAATTTCTCTGACATTTCACTACTCTGTACGCACACATCATTTGGATGCTGCACATTGACTGGCCGGTGAAAATGATTTTAATCTTTTGAAGAACTTTATAATATCGCTTATTGCGAAACTCTCAACATGGATTAATATCCAATATATCCTGAAAAACAAACATTTCGATGATTTTTTTGAGTAAACATTCCTATTTGAATAAAAAAAAAGTTGTCTGTGAGATTTTTCTCTCAAAAAGGTGGATTCAAATTTTCCAGGTAAAAGTTCCACCTTAAATTTTAAAACAAGTCTGAGCAATTTTATCTCCCCACCATCTTGCTTGCTGCCATTACGTACGTTTCCTTTAATAGAATGGGCGAAAAGACTATAACCGTTCGTTCCAGTCGTTATCGATTCAGCAAACGTGACCAACTCTTCACTGGTTCAGATTACTTCGAGGAACATGTCGACCAAGTTGCCGATCAGATTATATTGGCGATTTGCATCGCTTTTATGTCACTTCGAGTGGTCGGTCGTATCTACGGTTTTGTTGAAATGTCGACTTGGATTAGTAGATTTCGAATATGCACAGGTGATAGCCCGCAGCAGTATGGAGGTGCCCGTGGCGCAGTTGTGAAAGTGATCGGCGTCGATCGCTGTTGTAAAGCGACACACACCGGGTCGGAAATGGGATGGGTGACCACCTCGACCGAAATTTAGTGATGTGTATTTTGGGCATATCCGTGCTTCGGAAGGCAGGCAGCAGTTGGCCCCAGCTGACGTCGTAGATGTCAGTCGTTAAGCCTAGTAGGAGGTTGCTCACTAACCATACACCCCTCAACAGTCCGCACTGAGCCCGCGTGTTGGAGTATGGCTCAATCCACCTCATAGTTGAGTGACGTATATAGGCCGTTTATGGTTTATAGTACAGATGACAGCAGGTTGACCAAGATCGACGCTGTCAAGTAACGTTTGCCAGGTTGGGTCTAAAGGAACGGTCCACATGGGTTCACCCTGACCGAAATTTACTTATATATTCACAAGGCATCGTATCTACAAAAAAACTGGCAGGTAGTCTCGACTGACTTCTGTCGTTCAGTCGTTAATTAAGTAATGGACACTGTCAGCCGGTATCAAGCCGCCCTAAGGCCTACGACTGTGTTTGAAAACTGATGTAGCAACGTTAGCTGGGACTAACTGCCTAACGTGTTTTAAGTTCCATGAAGATACCCTGAAATTCATCATCCGGGGTGGTCACTTATCCCATTCTTGACCCAGCATCTTTTGCTTTAGAGATTACCGTTGTATATTTTTAGACGTTGCATTAGTGGGTATTTCCTAGCCTAAAGTTTGCCTATCTTATTACTCAGAGCAAAGAAATTCACCACAACGCAAGCGCAGGTATCATCTTGAGCGACCAAAGCCTCGTTCTCCAAAGTGTGAGCAGGACTGCTGCCGGTGACTACAGCTGTCTCGCTTATAACAGCGAAGGCAGCACTACCAGTAACCCTGTATCTCTTCAGATCAGATGTGAGTATCACCACAATAAAGAGTTTTTATAACGCGTCGTCACATTCAGAAAGTACTCAACCGGTTATTTTTGAAGTTTGAGTCCTGCCGCTCTAAGACCAATGCCCACAAAACGCCGCCACACGCTACAAACTATAGGAATATGACAGGTGGCGGTGTTTTGTGGCGCCACAAACCGCCGCGTGTGTGGGAACGCTTACCGCGAAGAGATTTTATCGATAAAGTTGTAGTATTGCAGAAAACCCGGTTTAAAGTTTTCAATTCTTACCCTCACAGATGCACCATCGTGCAAGATAGGCAACGAGGGTGAAGTCTTCGGGGCCCTGAAGCTGGAGACCATCCAATTGTACTGCACCGTGGACGCCAGCCCTCCCCCAATCAGCTTCAGCTGGACCTTCAATAGCTCTGGAGAGCAGACTCAAATACCATCTAAGTAAATGACGCTTTCGTTATGTTCTTTATGTATAAGAATGGATTGCTGTTCGTAAATCTCGCTGAAACTTAGGAACCGCTGGACCGATTTGTCTAATTTTGGTTTTGAAATATTTGTGAAGGTCCAGAAAAGGTTTAAAAGGTGAGTAAAGTTGAGCAATGCTGGGACTACAGTGCAAAACAACAATTTAGTTTAGCAAACATTCCTACCTGTCAAGGATTGAAGCTACCTACCTACCAGCTAGTTGTGCTCTGTCCTACCTGGGAAGGACAACAGCACAACGTCTTTTGGGACAGCTAGTAGATTTCAAAGTATTTATAGAATATTTTTTTCTATTAATTACTAACACAAAACTTTATTCGGCAGATTCTACACTATATCAGGCTTCTCATCTACTCTTCGCTACACGCCGTCAACTGATATGGACTTCGGTACAATACTGTGTTCTGCAAGCAATTCTGTAGGCAAACAAGATGCACCGTGCTTGTACAAACTTGTAGCTGCAGGTAAATATATTTTTTAACGATCATTGCACCTAACTAATATACCAAAACAAAATTCGATGATACGGCTTTCGCACTCAAGTGGGTATTGAGATACCCTACACTGATAGAGGGGGGGCTGAGACCTGTGTCTCAGCCCCCCCTCTATCAGTATAGGAGGGGCCAGGCCTGTGTATAGCTTTCTGGTGTATGTAAACTGCTATTTGTTTAGACTATTTCTTAAAGGCTCCAATTTAATGATTCTAGAAAATACTTTTTACTTTCAAATCGATATGCAAATAGTTATACCTATGTAGGTGTAAAAAGGGATAGTTAACATTTTTACCAACTCTTCTGAAAAATATTTTTTTTATTGTATGACACGTTAGTCAAACTCAACGAAATTGTCAAACTCGCTACTTTAACATGACCAAGACGGTCACTTTGCCAAATAGTTAAGAAATACGTTAGAACGTTCATTTTAAAGTAAAAACTTAAGCATTAGTTAAGATTGGCTAAATAATTTTACTCCAGCGCCAACGCTGAAGTATATTTCAGTTTTCTTTCTAAGTAGGTTTAAATGTTAGTTATTGCAACGAAGATTGAAAAATTGAAGATTTCTCATTTATGAACAAAACGGAAAACAAAATGGCGCACAAACCCCATTTCGCCATTCTCTTTGAAATAGGTAGTGGCGAGTGCAATTCGAAATAAATAGAACACCGATTCGAATTGAACGTGGTGAAATCTCATCAGGAATACCCATGAGCTACATCATTAGTACCAGGACAATTCCATTATGGCCGCACAAGGTACAATAATAATCGCAATAACTATTGGAAACTGTTAATTTATAACAACCTGTTATCATGTAAATTGGCTTCGATTATATATTCGGTTTAGTTTGCTCTTGCCCGCCGGCTGTTTGTTGTCCTTCTGAATCAATAGTTTGTATGTACTACTCGTTTTGTGTAGCTATTTAGAACTCTGTTATCGACCAATTCGGTAAATTTTCAATAAATTTTAGTAAATTATTAAATTTACAGAGCGTCGTGGCCCAGTGGTTAAACAATCTTAAAACCCGATGGTCCCGAAATCAAATCCTGCCGAAACACACTTACTTTGTGTTCATTGTTACACTATCGGTGTTTTCCGGTGATGGAAAACACCGATATAAAACCCAAGCAGCCCGGATAACGGCGGTAGGCTCGCCCCTAACCACATTGGGTTCCAATTCGATCGGCAAAATCTGGGCTTCCAAATGTTCCGTTCACCATGACGGCTACAATCAGTGTGCCTCTGACTAACCCATTAGGGATATGGTCGTGAGGGTATGTTATGTCATGTTTTAGTAAATACTTAGATCCGCGTAAGCGTACAATTTTTAACCTGTGAAAGCCAATGGCTTTTAGTTTTCATTCAAATTGATACAGACACCCAACCCGATTAAAAGTATCAGTACCTATGACTAAAAGAAATTGACCTAATCGTTGGATAACGAGGTTCTAAATCTCCCCCTTGTAGCCAAGTGTCGATTCGGTTTAAACTCGAAAGGTATCGGATACCATTCCCTAAAAATGTTTGTTATACCTTCAGCGTTAATGGTTTTCATAATACAAAAGAAAGCCTTACTTTCAGGAAAAAGAAATGTATCCAAGTTATTTTCTTTCGACACTTGCTTGGTTTCCAAAAAATATTCTAAATCACACTTCAAATAATTACCTGATATGGTTTGTGATTTTAAATTAAATGTTTCTATGTTGTATGAACTTTGCATTCAATACGGTGTAAAAAGTTGATATTTTCTCGAATAAAACTTGCAAAGATGATTAGAAATAACAAACACATTATTAAAACACCAACGGCTTATAAGAAAAATGTAACCTAAATAAATTTAAATAATAATAAATTCTTAAATAAAAAAAGTACTTGTAGCTCTTAGATCCAGTGTGGATTTTGTTTTTGTTTATTTACGACAATTTATTCGATTTTTCGACGAAAAGGCCACTTGAATCAATGTTCTTCAAAAGAGTCTACAAAATGATAAAATCTATTTTAGGTTGTAATTTTACGAGCAAATCCGTTGTCATCTACCTACGCAAATTACTTAGGCAAATACTGTAGAAACATTGATTATTTTCGAGGTCTAAATAAACGGTTTTGGGGATATGAGGAACAGGGTGTAAAGTTCCTCATCCCCCATAGAAAAGGGAGGATCCTCCGACACGACGGGTGTTATGTCTGGTGGGCTACTGCCCGACGGTTGTTGTCGGGTTTTTCTATCTATGCGCAATCGCTCCGAAAACTTTGATAGCGCGTTTCAGGATTGTACTTGTAGTTCCTATGTGGCGAGATAGATGTCGCTACATCACTCCCCTCCGAGACCGGAGGTCGCTAGCAGTCTGAGTCTTCTTGCCGGGCCAGTGGTAGGTTCCAGTGAGTCGGAACCCGATGCCGCATAGTTCACGGTGAGTCGGAACTGTCTGCGGTGATGCCATAGTGAGTCGGGGTGATGCTCCAGTGAGTCGGAGTGGTGCTGCAAGTGCTCCAGTGAGTCGGAGTGTGCAGTGCTGCGTAGTGGCTGGCTGCTGCGTCGACCAGGAGAGAAGTGCGTCTCTGCTTGTTGACCGGCCGAAGTGCAGTGTGCTGTGCCAAGGTCGCTGAGAAGGCTGTGGGTGATGACCAGGAATGCGCGTTCGCTGCATGCTGGTGGTCAGGATACCCATAGTAGCCGTGGATGCTGGCTGGCTGATGACTCACTGCTCGAAAGCTTGAGGAAGTGATTTGACTTAGCGATGACGTAGCTTGGAAGGCTGCGCTGATGTTCATGCTAGGGGTCACAAATTTGGGGACGTGAGGTACAGGTGTTATATTCCTCATCCACCATTGAAAAGGGAGGATCCTCCGACCAGACGGGTGTTATGTCTGGTGGGCTACTGCCCGACGGTTGTTGTCGGGTTTTTCTATCTATGCGCAATCGCTCCGAAAACTTTGATAGCGCGTTTCAGGATTGTACTTGTAGTTCCTATGTGGCGAGATAGATGTCGCTACACGGTTAGATCATAGTTAATAAGAAACCCATAAAGTTATCCTAGAACTGTGTTCAATTCGTTTTTTATATTAGAGAGTTAGCCGCAATTGTACGATGAACACAAAGTAGGTGTGTTCTGTCGGGATTTGATCTCGGGACCAGAGTGTTTAACCACTGGGCCACGACGCTCTTACAAATGCTGTTATTTCACACTCTTTACCTGGATGGTTGGCGCTCTTCATCTGATTCTGTTCAATTTGCCGCTTTTTACCGCGTAGGTATAGCTAAATAAAGGAACGGAGGATTTTTTGTTCTCGGGGTTAAAAATCCCTTATGGACCATCCCACCGATCGGAAAAAGCGGTGGGGGAGTGTGGGCCACCTCACCCCTAAAAAGAGTGAGCCTACCGCACTAGAAGAGGCCCCGGTATACCCTTACCCCGAAATGGGAGGCATGATACAAAAGATTACCACATCGCCACCACGGCCGGCCCAGTCTTGGCGCCGGTCCTCCTCACGCCACGAGGGCATTCTGGTATACTGGAACACCCCAGACGGCGACACCGTGCAATGGGGTATAGGCTCCCCAGCTCTCAAAGACTACCAGCAGCGGTCTGTTTTAGGAAAAGTATCATATCTCTTCAATAAAAGATTCCATGATACCCGTAGTGTTGTGCCTTTGAAGTTGCCGTGGGCAAAGGTGATCACTTTCCATTAGGTGACCCTGTAGCTCATGGGCTCCGCTTGCCATAAAAGAAAAATGATTTTTTTCATAGGCCACCCGATGTCGCTGCAGAACTGCACAGTTTTGAACCACAGCTTCGCTGGTCTACAAGTTGAGTGCACTGAAGGCTTTGATGGTGGTCTACCTCAGGTTTATTATATGGAAGTCTATGAATTACCTTCTCTAAACGTAAGTATAAAACTTCTGTTGACGGTTTTCAAGATATTTATTTCTCTATAGTCTTGAGTTCAAACACTCTAAATGTAGTTCAAAGAGTAGGATAACGGTCTGCCTCGTTTGGGACATGCCTTGGACCAATTATATTATAATAAAAAAGGTAAATAAGTTATGTCAGTACTAATGCGAAGTCAAAAATTTACCACTGCGTCCGTGTACCCATGATTTGAGTGTATTGTAACGTGTGAACAAGATAGTATGATCATTTACTAGAGCGTAAACGAGACAGATACATGATGCGCAGTGTAGTCTCAAACTTTTAACAATGCTCTGATCAGGTGCACTAATAGATCTAATTTCGAGTGCCACTTTTTTAGCACAGGTAACCTATCTACCTCTTCTACATATAACATTATTGCTTTGAATCATATATTATGTTGTGTGTAATATTTCCCAGGTCCGAGCGAATGTTACTTCAAACTCTACTCCAATCTTCGAGGTCGCAGGCCTGGACAGCCACAACAGCTATACCCTGGTTATGTACGCTGCCAACGCCAAGGGTCGAAGTGACCCCGTGACGCTTTATACAGTAGCATTGAGGTCTCCAGACAAGTATACTGGTTAGTATACATTAAGCTTCATACTAGTTATGCAAAGAGCCATGTATGGTCTTCTTCATGACTCTTTCTGAAAGGTTTTGACTGTCAGCATGAAGCATTTTTGCTAGTGAACTATTTTGTTATTTTTTTCAATGTCAAGTAATTTAAAATGTTCTGAAAACCAGAAAAAGACACTTGGCATCACGCAAGACGACTTGATGTCTTTTTCTGGTTTTCAGATCTTTGTTAAAGATACTGCATGGAAAATGCTTATAACAATAATAACCATAATTTAAAATGTTGTTAATATAAATTCGTGTAAGATGTAAACATGAAATGAATTTTAAAATGTGAAAGAAAAATACCTATGGCGTTACACACGTAATGTTTGGGCTACATTCAGTTAATCATTCCACGAAGCCTTACCGTCTGTGCGGGTATAAAATATGAAACTATTCAGCGCAAAATTCACAGAAACGAATCACCTTTGAAGTCACCAAATCGCTACAGATACTATTTTTACACTTATTTTTCAGTGTAAACTTACTTAAATAAAATACAATAACATTATAGTTAGTGATTTTTTTTTTTTATCCTAGTTATTATTTTGCATTGTGTAGGTAATAATGATCATTGAACTCATAAAAATATTTTCTAAATGTATACTTAGGCTTCTCGTTAACTTACATTTTTTTATGGATATAATCGTTGCAATATAGCCCCAGTTATTTCAATAATATTGCAAAAGCATGATAGGCCTAATCTATTGCAGTAACAACGATTTAAGAAAAAAATTACGTCATCATTCAGTTTAAAATATTTCTTCATTTTTAAAAGTCACTGAAGGAAAAATTTACGGCAAACTATGTCGCTTCTACGGCTTAACCAAATTAGATTCCTATCTTCCGCTGTGGACTTTATCTGTCGTTGCAGAGAGAATTTTATATTTTGTTCATTCAGTTGAGCTATCAAAATGAAACTGTTGCATCCTGAATTTAAGAATTTTAAAATTTAAAAAGCTGGGTTAATTTTTATAAATGGTTTAGCATGGCTGATTCCTATAAATAGCTATGAATAGCTATGAGGAGTGTTCATTGCTATTAAATAATGCATTTAAATACTTACAGGAAAAGTCTAGTATTTGTTTTAGCACAGGCCTTACCAACTAAGAGTAGATAAGGCGACCCCAGAAGATTGTTGTAGCGGTCTATGTTGAACCAGTAATGAACGTAGAGGCCTTTGAGACTTATCGAGGAACAACTGCTAAACGGGGATGGATGGATGATGAAAAATAAAACTGTTTTTTTTCAGTACCAGTCCATCCTTTTACTATTCTGTGTTATAGTGTTGTAGCCATTTATTCATCATTGAATGAACTAGTTCTTTTAGAATAAATATATCATTCGATGTTCACTGCGGCACGAAGATCGGCCAATAGATTTCCAGTATTTTTATTTGTATCTTTCCTAGGTATGAGCACGTCCATCGCAATATCCCCAATGCTGGTGTCCCTTCTGGCAGTGGCAGGGCTACTGTGCACAGGTGTTTGCGGCGTCATCACCGCCCTCTACCGGCGCCACACGGCAAGGAGGCTCGACCGCGACAAACAACCACCTTCTGCGTAAGTAGTGAGTCTAATAATTTGTAAATTCAAAAAGGCCGAAAGCACAGTATAAACCATACAGTAGGCTATCTAAGGCCGCCCGAATTATCAGCCTAGCGTGCATACAGACACGCGGCACAGCCCGTCCGTACTGCCGCCTCCCTATGCCTCCCTATTTTATGCTAGCGTGTGCGTGATATCGCGACACGGTGCGCGACGCGCACCCACACATTCAAACCGAGAGTGGCACGTTTGTATGTAGATGTTCTACTTTATGTTTTTTACTGTGCCGAAAGCTTTTGTTATCTGTATAGTTTTTAAGGCCCAACAAATCACAATGCTTTGATGTAATAATACGAACATGATTAGGTATCTTGAGCAGGTAACTCAACATTGGCTATTTAGCCTTTCATCATCTTTTAATATAGAATTTATTCTATCTTTAATGCACAAAATATAAAACAGGCAGACTTAATTTTAAAAGAATTCTCCACCAGTCAACCACTGAGCGACTCAGAGAAGTTGTTGGTGGTGCTTAACTAAACTAAACAGAAACAAAGATTTACAAATTAGAAATGAGATAAGATTTAAAGTTTTTATAGTCAATATCGCAACATTCTTCAATATTAACCAGAAAAAAGTTTAATCAACAAAAAACACTCTTATCTGGGGCAATTTTTCAATAGAAGATTTCAAGCAGTAAATATCCCTTTCATAATTTCATCTCCATCAACCCCAAATTGTTGTCGTCACAATTTTTCACCTTTTTGAGTTCACTCCATTACTTCCTATCTAATTTTGACGTTGATAATAATGAACGGTTTAATTTGTTTTCGGAACTTTTCCTTATGAAAACACCCGACCTATCTCAAGTTTGGCAGCTTTTGCGACCTTGGACGTACTTCCTTCGAGATTGAACTATCAATTATTTTTGAGGGGTGGACAAATACTACTTGAACCACAAAAAGCTTTAACATAAAATAACTTTGCTGAATTTGTATTTTTTTTCTTCAAGTTTCAACCGAATATTCTACTGTCAGCCTTTTTTTTGTTCAGATTGAACGAGTATTATATTAGGCTTAGAGCTTTTATAGCACTATATTACAGGTCTTGTAACTGTGCTTAACATTTAAAATGGATTCTCATCAAAAACCGACGTTGAATAGCTCAGTAGTACGTATTGTTATCCTCACAGAAACTTTATTTTAGTAAGAAATGTAATTATTATACAAACTTAATTATTGATTATCGCTACAAAAAACCTTGCGCCTTTTTAACTGGGTTTATTGAAAATCGGCATCTGAACCTTTTTGATGGGGAATGCTTTTTGTATACCCGGTTATGTGGGAGTCTCTCTGGGGTGGACTTCTTGGTTAAGAAGCTGCCCAGAGCCTACCCTCTAAACCCCAATCAGTGCTCCATTGCATGCCTTAAGGGGCAACGTGGGCTCCGGCTGTAGCTCTTGCGCCATATGGTTATACGGTTAATAAAACTGAAACCTCATAACACCGCTGCACAGTAGAAATATTGGTTTATTTTTATTGGTTTTTTATTAACTGGTTTTGATTTTTTAAGTTGCGATGTCCTGAGTTAGTGTCGTGTCTTTTCTTTCTTTCAGAAACGTGAATTAAACAAATTGACATTATAATTTAGATTGAATACTAGTAACCTGTTTATCCATATATATCCATAAACTGTTTAAATGCTGCTATAACTGAATTCATTATGCCAGTTCTGTTAATCAAAATGGACGCATAACTAGCAAATGTGATCAGTGCAAATATCTTGTTCAACACGACCATTAAATTATGTCCTCTGTTGGTAAATTACATTACATTTATCAAATCCTTATATTATGTTGCAATTTCCACGTCATCAGGGGTCTGTACATCGACCAGAGCGTGGATTCACTGTCGAAGCAAGACCACATCAACACGTACTGTGGTTCTCCTAAGCTGGACTACTGCAGCCAGTACGAGCTGAAGTTAGGGGATGAAGTGGAGGAGACGGATCCTGACATCATACCTTGTCATTATGGTGAGATATTCTAACGTCCGATTGTCACCTCCCAGTAACTTAGGTCACAGTAACAGTAACTTAGGCACGTTACTTAAAAGTTATGTGTTGTGAGCCTTCCGCTCACCCCATTGCCCGGTAAAGCTGCAAAAGTCGCACCTTGGAATTTTTGAAAAAAGTGAGATATTCGTAACCGGATCTTTTCGTTTATTCCGGCTTGCGTAAGCGCTAAACTTTGTTGGGAATCTGTTTTCCGGTTGTTGCCCGGTTGATTTCTGCAAGAAAATGATTTCTATGTATGGGAACTTTGCCTTTTGAGCAAATATTGCATTTTAACTCGGCGCTTATCTCACAATAAGACGTATTGTCTCAGAGATTTAAAATCTCTGTTATGTCCGAGACCGACCAACTGAGTGAGACCACCCTAAAGTGGCGTTTAAAAGGCTGTTATAATTTTTAACGTGTTTAAAGTTTTTTTGTTTTCATTTTAGATAAAAAATCTATAAGTGACTTCAGCAAGCTCCCAACGCCAGGAACTGATACTGACACCAGTAGAATATACAGTGAGCGTTCCATGGGCTTACCTACGAGTGCTGTGAGTAAACATTACATTTCAAACAGGATGGATTACGATTTTACCGATTGACAAAGCTACGATTTGTAAATTGCACAAAAATGACAGTGCAAAGTAAAGTAAAAATAAGGCCTTTAAAAGCTTAAGGAAATAGGTGTCACGTTGCTCAAAAAATTGTTTTTTGTTTCAGTCAGTTTTATTTACAGTACCTACTGCCTACTTAAAGTGAAGAAAAACAGATCTTTTCCCCATGCTCTTAAGTGAAATTGACATTACTAATTGTCATCATTAATTTATTCTCTGTTATGAGCTGCGGTTGACTGGTAGAGAATGCCTCTAGGCATTAAGTCGCCAATTGTACCATTAACAGACCGGTATCTAACTACTGTTAGTGCAGTCACCTGGTTTGCGAAAGATGCGGGTTCGATTCCCGCCTGACGCCAACAGACCAAATGTCTTTTTCTGGTTTTCCTATCTTTAGGAAGATGATAATGCATTATCCCTAATGCTAAAAATAAAAATAACCTATTGAATAGATTATTTTCACCAGTCATTGTCAAGCATATCGGTGGTGAACCGCGGCGTGTGCGCACGCAGCGCCGACATCACAGCCGCGCACCTTCGCCCGCACCCCGCGCCGAACGTTCCCCCCGCACCTCCAGCGCGCTCGACACATCCGCAACATGTAAGAGAAAGTTGTATATAGACAATCTGTTTGATAGACAATTTAGATAGTAAAGTTGGACGAGAAAAAGTGAAAACTTTGTTGTGTTGTTTTTACTTGGTACACTGATGCACTCGGTACGCATAATGATGATGAATGTGTTGTTAAAAAATAACATTTCAGCAACTGTGTGCGTCTATAAAGCATAATGATTTTGTCAATTAATTTATAATCTGAAGCTACGGAATTCACTTAAAGGCCGAACCTCACTACTATTCTTTTTTTTTGTGCCAGTAAGAGTCTGCTGACATTTGAAAAGCGCAAAGGTTGCGCTCCCACCACAGCTTTTTTATGTATCAACGCGTATCTGAACGCTGCGTTCGATTCTGTAAAATGCGAGCGCAACGTTCGTGTTTTTTAAACTTCGGAAAAAACCGCACGCACAGTTTAAGAAGTTAAGTATGATATTACGCGTTTTTAAAGAGTTCAAAAAATCGAGGATTATTTAGCCTACATTTATCATTTTCTTGATGAATACTGAAGGTGTGAAGACCTTAAGTCCTATCTATCCTGTATATGTACGATTATTGTTAAAATTATGGCCTTTAAAGAAGTTAAGTAATATTTTAATTATTATATTTTAATAAAAAATGTTGTCCTATTGTTAAGACAATTGATGCAATTGGTAGTTATTACGATTTTCCCCCAACCATGTAATTCAGTTTTTTAATAAACGTTTTTTTTAGGTTTATTCTACAATATACATTTTCTTAGGATTATAATAACAAATTATTGATTTAGAAACACCTCAATTACTAACAATAGTATTAAATTTTGTACCTACTATAACACCTAATATTGTACAAAATAAAGATTGTCATTAGATTATACTGTAGCTAAATCCAACAATTAATTTAAGTATAGAGTTATATCACAATTTAAAAAACTTGCGTATCCGCCCAGTCATAAAGACAGTTCTACGGTACAAAAACACCATTATAATAATTTGAACATTCCATCATACATTTTATTATCATTTAACTCCTAGATAGCAAGTTCTATAGCTTTTTATATATTCACAAATGTAGAACTGACTTTATATACCTGAATTAAACTTACTTATTTGTGAGTTACTATTTAGCAAAAATCACAAATTTTATTTACTTGTCATTTACAAGGCTTCCACTAAGCCGACTCTTTATCTAAATATAGAATAACTGGAAAAAAACAACCAAGCATAATCTTACTAAATGCTGGTTTTAATCCCGCCTTAGATCGTGGCTAAAATTGCTACTTCTGTATTTACATAAAAGTTCATCAGTTTTTATATCTCTAAAACAAACAAACATTTTAATGGAGTGATGCTATCGCATTATATTTAAGTTACCCATATAGGCTTTTCCGGCAGCAAGACACTGAATCAGTCAGAATTGGCGCTATTTCGCAGCACCTGCGCGGTGGCTCTACAATTGTCGTGGCCCCCTTTTCAGCACCCACGCAGTGGCTCTTAAATTGTCGTGGCCTCCTTTGCAGCACCCGCGCGGTGGCTCTAAAACTGTCGTGGCCTCCTTTGCAGCACCCGCGCGGTGGCTCTAAAACTGTCGTGGCCTCCTTTGCAGCACCCGCGCGGTGGCTCTAAAATTGTCGTGGCCTCCTTTGTAGCACAAGCGCAGTGGCTCTAAAATTGACGTGGCCTCCTTTGCAGTACCCGCGCAGCGGCTCTTAAATTGTCGTAGCCTCCTTTGCAGCACCCGCGCGGTGGCTCTAAAACTGTCGTGGCCTCCTTTGCAGCACCCGCGCGGTGGCTCTAATATTGCTGTGGCCTCAGATTCAGGGTAGATAGAAATGGGAGCTACCGTTGTTGCACCGACCATTGATCAAGGGGTTTCAAAAATTCACATGACCTCAGAATCAATGTAAAAAGATCTGGGTGGAACAAAGGACTACAAGGGATCAACAAATATTATGAACTAATTGTCCCGATATACGTGGTTCTGACAAATGCTATTGGACTGTCACAGTCCGAACAGGACGAACTGTAGAACAGGACGAGCTGTCACTGTGACAGTTCGTCCTATTCGACAGTTAAAACCTTAAAATCGAACAGGAAAACAATATCCTTTGTCCGTCTTCTAGTTTTAAGCTACCTCCCTAACAATTATCGGCCAAAGTGGTCTAGCCATTCACGCGTGATGCCGTGACCAAGGTAAACAGACATTCTTTAAATGTAGGTATAGATGGTGGCTACAAAACGCATTCGTAGCAGCACATCACCGGTGGAAAAGCATCTTTCTCAAACAAACACAAGTTTCCTCAACTTCGAGTTATTTAAATAAATTCGAGTACAGAAGCACAAACTGGAGTTTTTACACACTGGGTCAGATACTGCCAACGGATACGCTGCGAGCGAAAACTATCTAGACCGCAAACTATCCAGTTCACAAGAGTTTCTATGAAATTAATCTGAGATGGACGGCAACCTGCAAACTGCAACGAAACCGTTTGCTTCTAAGATAGATAAACCTACCAGGAACCTCTTTGAAATTCTAAGAACTTGGTATGAATGAAAATAAATAGACCATTTGCGGTATTCTGCTCATCCCAGATCTGTACTTTTCATAGGAACTCATAAACCACATCGCTTACATAACATAATCGGCCTATATACGTCCCACTGCTGGGCACAGGCCTCACCTCAACTGTGAGGTGGAACAAGCCATACTCCAACACGCGGGCTCAGTGCGGATTGTTGGAGGGGTGTAAGGTTAGTGAGCAACCTTATTGTCAGATGTTATCAAGCCGCCCTAAGGCCTCTGACCTATCTTAACGACTGACATCTAGCGACGTCAACCGGGACCAACTGCTTAACGTGCCTTCCGAAGCACGGAGATGCCCGAAATACACATCACTAAATTTCGGTCGGGTGGTCACCCACCCCTTTTTCCGACCCGGCGTGTGTTGCTTTACAACAGCGATCGTCGCCGATCACTGTCACAACTGCGCCACGGGCACCACATCGCTTGCCAGATGCAAAACAATGTTTTATTTTGTTTTGTTCCTCTTTCATTCAGCTTTGAAAGGTTGTCAAGATAGTGCAGTTTCATGCTAGTTGCAACCATGCACTAATAATACAATGTGGAATGTGAATCCTTCAAACGTCCCACACAAGAAGCAACTGAGGTAAAGATTCGTACACACCAACCTTTATACAGGAGCGCCTCCCTCACACTGTAGATATAAGACCGATTTTGCAATGGTTTTGTAAAGGTTGATGTATAATAATTCCTCTGTACAATCTTTAGCATGTACGCCACCGGCAGCTAACGGTCTGTCGATGGTAACATTTTCAAGTGCCATAAAATGGTCACAAATGAATGACCACAACTTTAAAGCATTGAGTGATTCGCTGAAAAACTGTTTTTGACATATGAGCAATTTTTAAAAACCTACAAATGATTACAAAAGCTATAAAACACTTATTTGGAACTTTTAAGAAGGTGCAATTAAATGGCAGTTAATTATTAAGGTAGGGTTTTTGAGGAAATCTGTCATATTTCGCCATTGTAATGCACCAAATTAAAACTCCAATTTCTAGTTTTAACATTTATTGCAGAACGCTTATTGAAACCTAAATATTAAGAAGTGTTAAGTATGATGATTGTAAGTAAAATTTGGTTAAATAGTTAAGAGTTATTGTAAAATGGAATCTATGACAAACTACAAAACTATCCCAGTCAAATTAGCTTAATACTTAATTATGTTTTAATTTTTAATGTTGTGTTGAAAAAATGCTTGATATTTTTTTGTTACTTGTGTCATTTTCTAAAGGAAACTTAATGTAAATAATTAAAAACTTTCAGGCGCATTTAAAATTTAAATTCAAGGATAATTCAAGCGACTGGGATATAGTATTTAAGTGCACTGGAAAATTCAAAAGTGAAATGTTAAATTTAATTCATGTTGGTTGTTAAAGAAAACTTTTCTAATAAGATGTTGTTTTAGGCGAAACCCGACTGAAATTATTTATAGTGATATCGTAACGATGATTGTGAATGTTTTATTAAAACAAATACAAAAGATGAGTATGCATTTTTATTTTAATATAAAAATATCAGGAATTCTGATACATAATAATATTTCGAATATAAACTAAGTAACAGAATACGGATTAAAATCTGAAATGAACGTTATCATTATTATTTGGAGTGTTAATTTGTAACACATACCATCTATAAACCTACAAATGCTAATGTAGTTCTTGTTACTAATTTATGGTGAGTAAATGAATTTGAATATATTCCTTTCAAGAATCATCACCAACCATGGTAAGTACATAAATAATTTTCTCATCTTTTAAGCCATTTACAACTATCCTGCTATCTTAATACGGGAAAGTACTGATTTATAAATAGGGAATTTAAAGAGACAGACAAGAGTATAAAAAAGATAAAATTGTATTTTGCACCAAAACCCCACCCCGAATGATCCATTTTGCATCACGCGTTCTCTTTGATGTGCTTGTTCTAAATTTAATAAGTCACAATCATGTTCAACTTTGAAAAAAGATCGTTCCATTTTCAAATCATGCCGGAGGTTGGTTCAAGCACACACGCCAGAAAACTGTCACTTTTTGTTGGAAATGCTCAAAATGACATAATATGTTTGAGAAAACATTCTACTTATCGTTGTTATTTCATAATTTAGCTTCTATTTTTTCATGATCTAATAAATCAAAATAATGGTGTTAAAACTTTGTTCGAAATCGAGTAATAAATAACCTTAGTCGTAGGCTGTATGTGTGTTATACATTTTGCTTTAACTATGCAATGTCAAATCAAATAAAAAAGAAAAATAATTGCAATGCGGGTTGTTGTAAAAAGTTTAGTTCTGCCGCGGTCACGTATTAAAATGCAATAAAATTATTCTGCACCGGATTTAATATTAAAATAGGAGTTTTTTGCGGGTGTTCAGACTAATAGCACGGTTGAGCTATCATGTTAGTTAAAATGGAATTTTCATAATTGAATGTGAAGACAATCTAAATTAAGAAAGTGCTTAGTGGTGACAGTAAGACAAAATTTTAATTAGATGGTGAAATACAAATTGAGTGCTTTGCTTCTTTTCTGAGTTCCATTTCGATCCCGGGCATTTTTTTGTGTGAACTTAGTGCCCGGTTGTTTAATGTCAGGTGAGTTAACAATCTTTATTACCTACAATAACAAAAAGTCATTACAGCAAGTACTCAGTTACTTACATTGTAATCTAAGCAAGTCACGCGGCTATTTTTGTAAAGTGAAGGCATACGCCGCTGCGGCGCAGCAGCCGCGCTGCTTGCGACCCAATGTCAATGAGCTCTTACTTCCTTACGGTGTGGCTCTATGTCACCGTTCCGGCGGACGGTGACGATACGGCACGTAGCAACCATCGTTCTACTAAAAGTTTTTGTATTGATATGGGCCGCAAAAGACGTATTTAAGCTCTTGTTACGGTTGAGAAAAGTATTTAAAAAGAACTACAACAATGAAAAGCCAAACAACGGCAACGGTGGACGGCATCGGTAAAGATGCACCAAAGGTCGCTCCGGAAGGTCACCCATCCAACTAAATAACCTACCTGGTTGCTTTGCTTTACAACGGCCATCGCTGAACCGCTGTCGCTACTAAGTTTAGTATTAGAGTGTTTCGTCATATTTAAGTATTTCATCATTTAGTAAAACTGTCTAATCTACTATATAAAAATAAGTCGGGTTTTCCTTCCTGACTCGCGCTCCAGAACGCACCAACCGATTTCCACGATTTTGCATTCGTTGGAAAGGTCCCGGGCTCCGTGAGGTTTATAGCAAAGAAAATTTAGGAAAATTTAAACAGAAAAGCGGGAAAACCTTTTTCTACACAAATACAACGCGGACGAAGTCGCGGGCGGCTGCTAGTTAGGTATACTATTTAAGTAATTCATATAATTTTTCTTGCTCATCGTTTACATGATAAAAAATACTTTATTGGTCCGTTTCTTACGGCCAGTTACAATTTTACATCAAATGTCTTACTAAGCACTGTCTTTCGGCAACCCTCCAATTGAACTAGAAATAAAACTGTATTTCGAGTGGACAGGAGCGTAGTGACAAGTGCAGGAAAATATTTTTACGTTACATGAGAAACGATAGGTAGAATATAATGAACAATGGATGCAGTTATTCCCTAACTAGATAAGTCTATACGCTCGTTGGAACCAAACTCCAGAGTTTAGAGCATCGGCGTAGAGTTGCCTGTCTATCGGTTTTTTATAAGGTCTATTTCGGAGAGTGTGCACAGGACTTCATGACCTGATACCACTTTCTACTTTCTACCACCGGACCACAAGACGCCGTGAGGGCTTTCACCCCCATGTGGTCGACTTTCCAGCGGTCCGAACTAAGTGGTTTGGTGCTTCCTATCTGGTACGCACGCTAAGGAGTGGAACGCCTTCCCTGCGTCTGTGTTTCCGGAAACTTACAACCTTAGTGTCTTCAAGGCAAGAGTGAATAGACATTCTCTGGGTAAATTCGTGTGACAAAACAAAAAATATGTTAATATCAGTGTCTTTAAACTCAGGTGACGACAAAAGGCGCCGTAGATCTCATTTATAAAATGCTAAAGGAGTCGTAACGAGATTTGGAGGATTAGCGGAGATGTGCCAGGGAAATATACTTCTCATAAAAGGCAGGAGCGGAGGATGAGAAAAACTTAGCATTTTCACTTAGGGATACTTCGTAAGTTACGAACTTACGTACTTACGAATGAGTTTGTGTGTGTTGGAAAAATGTTAGGTCAATTAAAAGCATGCATTTTTTGAATAAATATGAAAAAATAGGTATATTAGCCTGTGGCGCAATTGTGACAGTGTTGCTGTTGTGAAGCAACACACGCCGGGTCGCAAACGGGATAGGCCCCCACCCCAACCGAAATAAGACTGGCGAAGTTCCTTGAGTTTGAGCCCCAACTATAATAGGCCTCCTTCATGAACGAAACTAACCAAGACTTGTACAACTAAACACTGCTATCGAAATGATACTAAAACTTACCCTCTCAAAAGTTAGGAATATAGAGATATGAAAATAATAAATTAAAGGGGATAGGTTATAATAACAACAGGTTATAAAGAGTTTTTCATTAATTTCTGTATCATGCATCAGAGCACTTTATGGCTTCAATCGTAAGTCCGAGAAACACGCGTAGTCCAAAGGGCCGCAGCGGGTCCAGTCCACCACGCTGCCACGCCTGGGTTCTCTTCGCTTCTCGGTGGTGCCCCTACCACCGGTACTAGGCCCCCTCGCCATGCCGAGTCGAGAACCCATGAGGGGGTGCACAATGACTACCTGGTACAACTACCCAATATTGTGACCCAAATATATTTTTTCTTATCTTTCTTTCTTTCAAAATTCGATTTTATAAGGCATCGGATATATTTATTTTTTAACACTTGATTTATTATAATTAAAAGCTGGCTATTCTGACAGACGTCGCTCTTTTGATGATATTGGACTGCGATAGTTCAATAAAACCAATATTTGCAAACCAACCAATATGTCGATCCTGTCCATTGATAGGTTATAGCTTTCGTAACCGAGGAATATTCTAGGAAAATTTAATATTTTTTTCGTAAATTTACCTTTTTTTTAATATTTTGTTCTCCATTCAGAGGTAGAGACAAATTCATCAAATCAAAAACTATGAAAATCGATCACGCAGTTCTCGAATTTATATGTGCTCGAACAAACCGGATTTTGTCTTATCACGCACGCAAGCATGGAAGCACAGAGATGCCCGAAAATTACATCACTAAATTCCGTTCGGGGTGGTCACCCATTCCATTTCCGACCTAGCGTGTGTTGCTTAGCAGTAATTAAGCTATCGTTGCCGATCCACTTCCACATCAACACTAAAAAATTACTTAAATGTCAAAAATTTAAACGAATGTTTTTATTTAGTAAGTCATAAAATAATACCCTTTTCTTCTTCCATTCTACTTAATTGTATACCTAAATGATCTCCTGTCTAAGAAACCAGTCAAGGTCCAGCAAAGGAATTTTACCGAGATTTATTTTTTATTTGGTAGTATGTACTGGGTAGTCATGACCTAATTCTGAATGAGAAATTCTGAAATTGAGCAAAGAAACTGTTCAAATGCCTTAGATGTACGTAATACACCAACGAGCAATAAAAGTATTTCCTTACATAAGTACTTAATAACATTTATTTTCCTCAATATTTAAGTTTGATTGACAATTAATGCACAAGTCGATTGTTATTATCGACAAAAAATATTACCAATTATAGGAAACTAAATGTCTCTATTCTGTTTCCATTCAGTTGCACAATTACAAAGCTTTTTTGATAAGCTAATAAAAAGGAACGTGTATGATGTTCATAGATTTTATTTTTACGTACGGAATTATGTACAGTAAAAAAATATGCAAACGTTACCCGAATATTACCATAGGTAAAAATAAAACTGTTAGACTGACCAGCCAATTCACTTTCTAAATATTTTTTGATCAAAGATGTAAATAACATAATGTAAGTGATTATAGTATGTTCGCGTTAAGAATGCAGTTTTTTTTTCAATTTCATTCCGTGACACACATCAAAACTCAGGTACAAGACCGTTGCGTTTTAAAAAATGCATTCATTTGGGCACTGTGAATTCGACTTTCTAATTATTCACGATTTGATTGGTTAGGGGGCGTGCTACGTCGAAGTACAAGAATGAAATGACTGCATTCTTAACGCGAACGGACTATACTTATTCATGCTCGTCAGTGCAGACAATCATCCCTATTTCCTTTTGTTGCGTCTACTTGACGCTATTCCAGCTACCCTTCAATTTCACCATTATTCAACATTGTCCCTTTGAATTGATTGAATTAAAAGCAGGTAGGCTTATTATTATACAACTGCAAGAAAGAGGGTTCTCTTTTTCTTTTAATAAGGAACGTTAAGGCTCTTTTGGGTTTAGAATTTTGAGTGAAGACTTTGACACAAAAGCGTGTCTTTTCTATGGAATCACAGGTTAACTGAATACTTAATTATTTTCAAATAGTGATCGATATGGGTTTATATAAGTCACGGGTTCGATTCCCGCACAGTATGAACATGTGTGTGCATGGACATTGAGGTTTGTAGTGGTTTGGGTGGTTGTGGGTGGTCTGGTTTACTGGTCTTATCTCTATATATAAAAATGGATTGCTGTTCGTTAGTCTCGCTAAAACTCGGGAATGACTAGACCGATTTGGTTAATTTTGGTTTTGAATTATTTGTAATGATCGAGGGAAGGTTCAAAAGGTGAGTAAACATGAGAAAATGCTGTCAATATTGTGGGAACAACAATTTTAGTTTCCTCTTAGTAACTGTTCCTACCAGTCACGTGACACTGAATGTTTGACAACAGAACGAAGTCTGTTGGGACAGTGTATAATAGATATTCATTTACTAAAAAAACAGTATTCAAATATGTTTAACTGTTGTCTATTATCCCATCGCACAAGCATTTGGTTGCTTAGTTTGGGACCAGATGGCACTGTGTAGACTAATATTCCTAATATTCAGTACCTATCTAGTAATGTACAGCTCTTTGCAATAGAGCAAGCAGGACTGATGTTTAGTGGGTAGCTAGATGTGCTGTTGACCATACCTAAGCCGTGTGGCCACAATGAGCGAACCGATCACCCGGACCACTCCCTATCATCATATCATCCGAATGACGCCCACTGCTGGGCATATGCCTGCCCCAAAGATCTCCACAACGATCGGTCCTGCGCTGTCGGCATGAATGAATATCCTTGGACCTTAATCCACACAGCGCCCTCTAGCTTCAAAATAAACAAAGCTTTTACCATGAAAACTAGACAACGGATAAACACACCTAAATACTTATTTTTTTGTAAAGACATACTTAATATACATAGGAATCATTCAGACACAATGACAGCATGTTCATGAACACAAATTTTAATGTTTTTTATGTATGAACTGGTGTATTAGCTTGATTTTCCCCTTATGCCCTTTTTTATAATTTTGGAAGTTCTCTATTAGCTTGTTTTGCTGAATTCAATAGCAAAACAGTTTAGAAAAATAACAAAAGATTTTAGGGAGATTCTCAGTATTCAAATTGAGGGTAGAAAACATCGATGACAAATTGCAGCCTCAGCGCCACGGTAAACAAATTTGGTACTAACTATGTTTCTCAATATTCACATTTTCAGTTGGAATAAACCGACCTCCTGTAAGTGGGGGGAAACGAGACGTAGTGTACCGTAATCAGCGGGGGTACTGATGAAGTCATACAGGTGTTCCTAATCTGTTTGTGGCCGGTCAGGGTTGCCGCGCTCTCCAAATAGAGTTGCTGAACTGTAGACAATTCTGTGACAATAATATCGATAGAATTATTATTTACTAGATTTTAGATTTTGTAGAGAGCATCGTGGCCTAGTGGTTGAAGACTCTGGCTCGGAACCCGGTGGTCCCGAAATCAAATCTGGCTGGAACACACCTACTTTGTGTTCATTCTACAATTTGCGGCTAACTCTCCGGTGATGGAAAACACCGTTAAGAAACCCAAGCAACCCGGATAACGGCGGTAGGCTTGCCCCTTACCACGTTGGGTTAAAATTACATTGGCGAAATGTGGGCTTCTGAATGTTCCGTGCACCATGATGGCAACAATCGGTGTGCCTCTGACTAACCCATTAGGGATATATGGTCGTAAGGGTATGTTCATTATTATTTACTAGTGGCCGCCCGGGACATTGGTCCACGTGGACTCAAGTTGAAAAACAAAAAGTACCTAATACTTCTAAATAAATTGTAGCCTACATTATTGTAAAGTTTCATTTGAATCCATTTTTACGTGAAAGAGCAACACGGCACATCCGCCAGCACTGCCGGCGACTGTCGGCCCGCATCAAAAGGTTCAGTGATTCATTCCTGTGTCGTGCTATCCAGACATGGAAAGCTCTTCCAGCGCATGTGTTCCCTTCTTCCTACAATCCCGGGTTTTTTAAGCGGGGCGTGAAAAGGCATTTATGCAGGCCTTCAAAATGAGATTGACCAGCAAAGTAATTCTCCATTACTGTGCTTGTCAATCCCATATCTAGACTTCACGGCTGCTTCCCATCAAGTGGAGTGATGTCATCTTGAAGACCATTATAAAAAAAAACCACACATACAAACTTTCGCCCTTATAATATTAGTAGAATTTATTATTTATTGCACAAAAGTAAAGTACACATGGCGGACTTATTGCCTAGAGGCTAATAATAATCTTATTTAGATTTGGGGTCTAAATAAGATTTCCCTGTCTGACCGTGTGGTTGACTGGTAGTTAATACTACAGACAGACAGGGAAATCTTATTTAGATTTGCGTTGATGTGGCTGACTTAGTAATTGAGGAGGCAACTTAGATTTTTAGCGTCGGATATTGCCATTTAACAGAAGTCTGTTTAATTACTACCCTTTATTTATTTTTTCAGATAGGGGAACACTATTAAAGATAGGCACAAAAAGCAACCCTAGATTCTCATTTTTATATCAGACATTTTACGCCTCGACTAATATGTCGAGCTGTAATACTCCGATACTACTAGCATTTTCCTAGGAAGCGTTTTCATTGGAGTTTGAAATGGGTAAAGGCTTCAACTGTGTCGCATTCGCTTCGAGTTAAGGTTAAAACTACCAGTTTAGTGATTCTCACAAACATCGGGTCAATGATGTTATAGTAAAAAGACGTAGATAGGTTACTTGTGCAAGAAATGCTTGTGGCACCCGAGATTAGGACTATCTGAGCAAAGCATTGACAGTTTGAGACCACACTGCGCAACATGACTGCATCTGTCTCGTTTACGCTCTAGTAAATAACAATCTTATCTTGTACACACGGTCAAATTATAGGTACGTACGCCAGGGGTCAATTTTTGACTTCGCGTCAGTTCTGACACAACCTCCTACGTCTTTTATTGTAATATCATTGGTTCGGGTCCGCTCACTTCGATTGTCTTTTCCCTTCACCTGCCCTCATCTGTATACTAGTATGGCTTAGCTTGTTACCCTCCACGATAGTGCAGAGAGTAGTGGCGCTACTGTAGTTATGAAGTTTCACAGAATGCGAAAATAAAATCTCCCTTCGAATTCGCTCGTGTGACGAGTGTAGTGCGCGTTGAGAATGGCTCTTCAACCAATGGTGACTATTGTTAACCCCAGATCCAACGTAATATCTCTTTTCTCATATACCTTACCCATCCGGTGGAGTCAGAGTAACTTAAAGGGCACAATAAAAACTAAAGTAAAGGTTGTTTCACAAATTAAATTAGTAAGGGAGGAAGAAATAGATTCGCCAATATCATCATGCGTGTTTACTTTTGTTATCTTGTCTTATCTTATCTTAATTAGCTACCAGGGTCCTACTTTCTACCAAAATGGATGATTTTCTTTTAAGGTCAAAATAGACGTGCTTGGTGTCTTGATTTTAAATATTAACTTTTGTAAAGAAAAAAAATGATCACGCAAATTACGTTATTAGTTACTTTGTTAAAATCAATAATAAAGTCGTGAAATATGGCTTGAATCGGAACTCAAACTACAAAAAAAAAATACAAAATAAAGATAATAAAATAAGTTTCAATCTTATTTTTTTTGTATTTCAACTGTATTAATGAACTAGATTTTTTAAATTTAATCATCATAGATAGAAAGAAAGATACTCTATTTTAAGAATCCTTTATTGCCCACCAACTAACAATAGTGAAACAGTTAAGAATCACATACCTATTTAGTATTCAACAAAGCATAAAATATCTGATTGTAGAGGTTCTATTCTTCTAAGATAAACGCAATGTATATCTGCAACAAAGAAACGAAATCAATAAGATAACTACTGTTTGTTGCAAAACCAAAACACAAGTAATGAAAATACTTAGTTTTGTAACACTAGCAACATCTTCACTTAATAGATACAATTTAACTTATTACTTTCAACAGCAAAAAGCACGCCCGTGATGGTTTTCATTTTAAAACCGAAGCATGAAAAATGTTGACAAGTAGATTTTTATAACTTTTTATCAACATTGAACTTATTTCAGTCACTGTTTCAGTATGTAAATCAACTGTTCTACAAAATTTTCTTAAAATATTAGAACACAAATATGCTTTTGAAAACAAATTTTAGTTCAAGAATGTCACCATCTGCTTTCAGTTGCCATGTGCTTGCGAAGTTGTGTGCTACGAGATTCGTTCAGATTCCCACCCGTTTGAAGAGATGGCGCTGTTCGGTATTTATTTACTATTTTTAGTTTTGTATCGTCATTAAGGAATATTTCATGTTAGCCCTGATAATAAAATATTGCTAGCTAAACAACAATCCATGGTGTAGGTCATGTCAAATTAGAATATATTTTACTTCTAATTCGATTAGATTTTATATTAATTTCATGTGCGTTCATTAAATTATTCACTAACCTGGACCACAATAAGCATATAGTTGATTCCTAGATCAAGCATGTTGAACAAAATGGTCCTATCAATGGTCATGAATGATCCACTGAGATACGAGGGACGGCGAGAATTCACTCTTGAAAGCCAACGGGTTACGGATTTGATCGTCTTTGAATCTGTAACAAGTAAAAACATACCTCTTTAAATTTTCTAGTACATAATTCTAAAAATAACTAAACGTACAAGTCTTGTTTGCGGCACCACGTTTGGGCGCCATCATAAATAAAATAATTCAACATTAATAGTTTCTGTCGTTTTGATGATAAAGCGTACCATAACGTGAAGTTAAATTGACTTTGAAAATAGGGCCATAAATAAAATATCTATGTTCAAGAGCAAACATTTAGATAGTCCCGCGTTGGGCGCCATGACTGGTGGTGTCAAAATAATACTTCTATAGCAATATGCAAATTGTAGGTATTTAGCCATCCAATTTGCATAACTAATGATAATACTGCAAAGTAAAACGAGGCATGATTTAATTGATAATAACATAACATAAACGGCCTATATACGTCCCACTGCTGGGCACAGGCCTCACCTCAACTATGAGGTGGAACGAGCCACACTCCAACTCAGGCCTCTGACTAGGCTTAACGACTGACATTTAGCGACGTCAACGACGGGCCAACTGCTTAGCGGGTCTTCCTAAGCTCGGAGTTGCCCGAACAGTATATCACTAAATTACGGTCAGGGTGGTCACCCATACCATTTCCGACCCGGCGTGTGTTGCTTTACAACAGCGATCGTCGCCGATCACTGTCACAACTGCGCCACAGGCACCTTACTGCGCAACGGGCACCTTCAAAAATCTAAATACATTTTTATCTAGGTAATAATACAGATGAATATCTTTCTAAATTTCTTCTTTCTTCTTGAACAACAAGTGTTCATGCTTGTTCTGAGCAGGTATTATACCCTATGACCTTCAGTGCTATACGAGTAGTGTTCTACAACACTAACCAACAGGATAATCATTCAGTACCACGTCGGGCGCCACTTTCAGCATAAATAAAAAATCGAGTGAAACATAAACTGTACTTACTGTGAGAGTGTTTAGAGTCCCGAATGAGTTTTGAAGCCAAATAAAACGCAATCCTTTTGCATATAGTTTCGGACTCAGCGGCGGCGGAAGATAGTGCCCAGACAGAATACAAAGATTTGAATAGTCGGTAAGTCAGGTACATCGATATTGGTGAGATCTAAAATAATAATTACGATTATCGCTTACTTCATAAGTTTATCAATCAGCTTTGCCTTATGTCTCTATGTCTGTAGTTACTTTCGTATTATAAGAGGTTTTCTGTATCAGAATTCAGAATACTGACGAATTATTTTTGTTAGATTTTATTCACAACTTTTTATTCAACAAAACGTTGATTAATAAATGAAAAATCAAACAAATCGATTCGTAAAGAAACTTGAACCGTTACTCAGTTTTTTTTTAAACCATCACTTTAATGTTTAATTAACGAAAAAGGTTTACACTTACATACAAATACCCAGGGTTCTTGCCTGGTTTCTCGGATGGTTAAAATGCTTATACAAATTACCTTCTTATAAAATATATTTTATGTAATCCGAGTGCCTACTGAATTATGCTATCATTGGTTTTTTTAATTGAACTGCTGGCGATCGTCCGAAGTTCTTAAGGAGAGAATTGAATAATTTAATGAAAATAAACTTAATAAATACTCGCTGAGTGATCATTCAAATTCAAATTATTGTAAATTCAAATTCAAATTATTTAATTCAGAAACCAGGTTCCGTAGTGTTACTAGATACAACTTAATTATTAACGAAATATAACTAAGGTTAGTAGGACAATCAAAACAACATATTTTTTGTAAAATTTGAACAATAAAAAAAAGACCGAGGTTAACTTACCGGACAACCTCTGAGAACAAATAAAACCAAATACAAAACTGTTTTCAAAAATGTCATAGCAAGCATCAAAAGAACCTGAAAAAAGGTTTATTCATTCAATACAAATACTGCAATAGAATGGTTGTTTTAGAAAATTGAGTGTTCTTACTCGTATGGAATAATTTTCACAAAGACTGTCTGTAACTAGAAGAATATAACCATATTTTTGTGCAGCCAGCCTTAGAGATATTTCATCTAAATTTGTCAATCGTAGATTAATTCCTTTTATTAGCAAATAATAAAAAATCATTTCACTTTCGTGAGCCGCTGTTGCGATGAAAAATGAAAATAAGACAATTGGATTACATTCAATTAAAAAAAAACCTATTGAATCTACTAGCGTCGTTACGGCTAAATATGTTGTTGCATTTGAAACGATTTCTTTGTAGATAGAGAAATATTTCTTATCGTCACTACATTTTTCGTCTAGCTTTTTCATCATAGGAAAACTCTTTCTGGACCTAGCTGCTGTTGATAACAAAATTAGTTCGATGACAGAAACAATCTCCAGAAATTTAAGACCAACGCTAACTTTTTCATCACTGAGGAACATGTCGTAAATGATGACACAAGTGAAACCACTGATGATGATGATGAATATGATATTGCAAAAGATCCAGGGCAATTTCTTAGTGATTAAATAGGAGCGGTTAACACAAAATACATTTTCGAAAATGATAAACTTGTTTAAGAGAAATATCGTTTTTGAAGACATTGTTCAGAAAATGCTAAATTGTTTTCTGAAGCGACCGCTTTTCAGTGTTGCGTGAATAGGTACTGCTGTTTGATTGATTGTTGATTGAAATGTTGATTTCCCAAAAGTAATTTTACTAATAGATTTTTGTAGTGATTCACATTGTGAATGTAAATTCAATTTTTTGATTGTTCTACCATTACCTTTTCATATTTAATGGATCTATGCTCTGAGTACCTACTTGCATCGTCAAATTGAAAAATACCCAAAAAAAATATAACTAAGTCCAAACAAACGAAGCGTAGGTGTAAAATAAGATCTCATAAGACAAGATTTACTTTATTGCACGAAGAAAACAATGAAATCAAAAGTTTACAGAGATTCAGGGTAAAAAATTCAGGCAGCCTTATCGCTATCGGCCTTATACAAGGTAATGAATTAGGTGTGAGTTTTGCAAGAGCACAATTTGGGAACTATTAAAAATATATATATTATACTAATGGTAGTTACAAACAACAGCAGCTTTTAAACGTCCAACGGACATCTCCGAGCATGGGAAGGCACGTAAAGCAGTTGGTCCCGGCTAAAGTCGCTAGTTGTTAGTCGTTAAGCCTAGTCAAGGGCCTTAGGGAGGCTTGGCACCCTTCCAACAATGCGCACTGAGCCTTCGTGTTAGAGCAAATGCGCAGCAGTCGAACGTATCGCTCATTGAATGCAAAACGGCCACAAATCAAAAAAAATCCAAAAGCGTTTTATTTGAAAATTAGGTCTTAAAACTTATATATTTTATGTTTTTCTGAAGACACCCGTCATTTTCGTTCATTTTGACGCGAAACTGGCCAACCGCCTTTTTTGAATTGGGCCGATTTACGTGCTAACGTCAGATCAAAACCGCCATTTTGTCAGCTGCGACCCAGGACTCGCAGTCAGTTTCATGCAACACGGCCACAAGAGAAAAAAATGCGCTTCATCCACTTCAGTGTTTTGTGCAAAGGGGCCACATTTTGGAATGCGGCCGTATTGCTTTCAAATTTTAAGTAAGTGCACACAAAGACTTTTAATGCAATAGCGCCATATTTTGGGATACGTTCATTTTGCATTCCAATATACAAAAAAAGTAACAGCACATTTACAAATCTGTCCATTTTCCATTCTAATATGAAACAAAACAATGCCACATTTACAAATCTAAACATTTTGCATTCCAGTATAAAGCAAAGCAATGCCATTTTCACTAATATGTATTTTTTCATTATGAATACAAAAAAGCATTGACAGTTAAACTAAATTTTTATTTGTTATCATTTACCACTTTCGATTTTTAGGTAAGATTCAGATAGTAAAATGTTAAACTAGCGTAGACAAAAAAAAAATGTATAACTCTATAAGCAGCCAAAGTAGTACCTAGTTAACCTTTTTTTTATTATTGTGGGGAAATCCTCATAGATAACTCGCCGCCCGGGAGGACGTCCAGGTTATGTAGGACTCCTACCGACTCAAACCCCATGGCACTCAACAGCGGCACTTTGGTGGTGAAGTGGGATCCACCTGAAAGGCTTTGCACTCTGCTCCACCGTCAGTCACCTTTCCCCTGACGGGGCCCCTCTTCAGCCGACCCCCAACAAAGGGGGAAAGCTCCTTGATTAAGCAGGCACTTCCACCGTCTCAGTTAATAACATGAAGTGCAGGCCAAAGCAACCCCGCACTGCGGCCCGCTGGCGCCCTCCGATCCGGGCCGCAGCTGGTGGATAGCAAGTCCACCACACTGCAACACTTGAGCTCTCTTGACTTCCCAGCGGTTCATCCTACCACCGGTACAAAGCCCCTACCGCCACGACACAAGGCGGTACTCATTAGGGGAAGTAGTAGTTAACCTACCTTAAGTAGTACCTACGTTTCACATAGTTTTTTGAGTAAGTAATTTATCATTTACAGAATGAGCAGAGCAAAAATGATTTTGAGCATGGCAATTGACAATCCTAATAAAAAATGAGTTGAGATGTAAAACAAGTGCAGGATCAACCCACAACTGATTTAAGAATGTGATATTCCAGCAAGAGTTTTTCAAAACACTACGACGGGTACGGTTTATGATCATACTGTTGACTGTACGAGTATAACGCGGACTGCCAGATAGCCTCTTCATTGAATTCTAATAATTATAAAACTGAGGACGTAAGATTATCTGCTGCAATAATAATTTATCAACGTGCTCTTACTACTTACAAGACTGTTATAGATGATTATTTGTAAATTTAGTCATTTATGACTACCCATCTGTGGTTTAATAATATTAAATGTCTTTTTCTGGTTTTCTTTAGAAAGATACTGCATGGAAAATGCTAAAACAATAATAAAAACATAGTAATAGCTTTTTCATCTTAATTGGAAGTTAAATATTTGAAAAAATATTTCTTCCGAGTGTTAGAGGTGGATGCCTATAACATTGATGAAATCACCCTAGCTCATAGGGTAAAATATACCAGAAAGATTCGGCCGGTCTGTTAATGGTCTCGGTAGCATAATTGGTAGTGCAGTCGCCCGGATTGCGAAAGATGCGGGTTCAAGTCCTGCCTGATGCCAACATGACCAAATGTCTTTTTCTGGTTTTCTTTAGAAAGATACTGCATGGAAAATGCTAAAACAATAATAAAAACATAGTAATAGCTTTTTCATCTTAATTGGAAGTTAAATATTTGAAAAAATATTTCTTCCGAGTGTTAGAGGTGGATGCCTATAACATTGATGAAATCACCCTAGCTCATAGGGTAAAATATACCAGAAAGATTCGGCCGGTCTGTTAATGGTCTCGGTAGCATAATTGGTAGTGCAGTCGCCCGGATTGCGAAAGATGCGGGTTCAAGTCCTGCCTGATGCCAACATGACCAAATGTCTTTTTCTGGTTTTCTTTAGAAAGATACTGCATGGAAAATGCTAAAACAATAATAAAAACATAGTAATAGCTTTTTCATCTTAATTGGAAGTTAAATATTTGAAAAAATATTTCTTCCGAGTGTTAGAGGTGGATGCCTATAACATTGATGAAATCACCCTAGCTCATAGGGTAAAATATACCAGAAAGATTCGGCCGGTCTGTTAATGGTCTCGGTAGCATAATTGGTAGTGCAGTCGCCCGGATTGCGAAAGATGCGGGTTCAAGTCCTGCCTGATGCCAACATGACCAAATGTCTTTTTCTGGTTTTCTTTAGAAAGATACTGCATGGAAAATGCTAAAACAATAATAAAAACATAGTAATAGCTTTTTCATCTTAATTGGAAGTTAAATATTTGAAAAAAAATATTTCTTCCGAGTGTTAGAGGTGGATGCCTATAACATTGATGAAATCACCCTAGCTCATAGGGTAAAATATACCAGAAAGATTCGGCCGGTCTGTTAATGGTCTCGGTAGCATAATTGGTAGTGCAGTCGCCCGGATTGCGAAAGATGCGGGTTCAAGTCCTGCCTGATGCCAACATGACCAAATGTCTTTTTCTGGTTTTCTTTAGAAAGATACTGCATGGAAAATGCTAAAACAATAATAAAAACATAGTAATAGCTTTTTCATCTTAATTGGAAGTTAAATATTTGAAAAAATATTTCTTCCGAGTGTTAGAGGTGGATGCCTATAACATTGATGAAATCACCCTAGCTCATAGGGTAAAATATACCAGAAAGATTCGGCCGGTCTGTTAATGGTCTCGGTAGCATAATTGGTAGTGCAGTCGCCCGGATTGCGAAAGATGCGGGTTCAAGTCCTGCCTGATGCCAACATGACCAAATGTCTTTTTCTGGTTTTCTTTAGGAATATTAAACAGATTAAAAAAAGAGTTGCTAGGTAAAAGGATTTAGGTATTTTAATGGTTACTATTTTAGTGCTGATTTAATTTTTTAAATAATATAATATAATTATTGGTAAAGCATCAGCCCTTTAATTTTAGAATTTATATTTATCTATGAATACTTACGTTTTGAAGATTTTTCATCGTTCCTATAAATGAGTTCCTATGTTCCTATGAGGGATACTCTTACCTATAGATGATTATTACAGATAATGTAAAATTAATATTGCGTTAATGCATAGTTACAAAAATAGTGTGGCAAGTTTTGTAATGATTGTACACTAAAAAGTAACAGATTATTGGTTATTTTGAATGGTTTGAGTTTGTTAAAATACTGTTGTTTTATAAAAGATTGTTTTTATTTTGTCATAAAACTAATTAAGGAGAATAGTTTTTTGTTTTACGTACGGAATGTTGTTGTTGTTTTTTGTTTTTAAATTCATTCGGGATAAAACAATAAAAAGGCAAATTTCTCTTTAAAAAGTGTTTAATTTTTTGAGATAATTCTATTAAGATCGGCTCAAATCATGAATGCAAAAAGGGCTTTTGTAGGTTTTTTCAGGCTGTGTTAAACATACCACAGCGTTAACTATTTTAAAAAATAGAAGAAACCGTGACAAAAACAATGATATACTCATATTATACTATTGAACAAAAAAAACATATTTTTTTTCCAAAAAACGTGTTTTAAAATTTGTTTCGGCTATTGTGTAAGAATCACTGTTTTTGGTTTGTGGCCGTTTTGAATTCAATGAGCGGTATGAAGGCTGTTTGTTTATTGTTTAACATAACATGCTATTCAAAGCACTTTTAAACTTTTGCAAACAAAACAATCGCTTCTCAAATGTTAAAACAAACCCAAACTTGTGAAACAAATGATCGCGCATCACATAACACAACTATACTAAGTTGTCAGACGAAAAGTTCGTTAACAAGCGAAAGAAAGAAAGAAGCACATTGTAAACGCCGAACAAGTCTAACTTCGGGATCGTCTGGAGGCGATACTTGCAAACTTCGCGTTACACAAGCGCGATCGCACATGAGTTGTTTGGCAATGATATTATGATAAAAAAGAGGCAGATAGGTTACTTGTGGTAAAATAGTGGCACCCGAAATCAGAACTTTTAGTGCACCTGAGCAAAGTATTGACAGTGTTGACCGTTTAAGACGACAGTGCTCAACATATTGTATTTGTCTCGTTTAAACTCAAGTAAATAACCATACTATCTTGTTCACGCGTTATAACACGGTAAAATTAACTACGTCATACCCCGTGGACGATTTTTGATTTCGCGTCAGTACTGACTAAACCTGTCTACATGTTTTTTATTAAAATATCATTGTTGTTTGGATAATAATGCGAAACTTATCTAAGTACGTAAAGTTCGAAAATAAATGTTTTCGTAAAAAATACGCAATAGGCAGACTGTTTAATACTTAGTAAACAACAATAGGGTTTCATAAGAAGGCTAAAGTCACCCAGCGAGCAATGGAGAGAGCGATGCTTGGTATTTCCCTGCTTGATCGAATCAGAAATGATGAGATCCGCAGGAGAACTGAGACAACCGACATCGTTCGAAGGATTGCATCGTTGAAGTGGCAGTGAGCGGGGCACATAGCGCGGAGAACCGATGGCCGTTGGGGCGGAAAGGTTCTCGAATGGCGACCGCGTACCGGACGACGTTCCGTGGGCAGGCCCTACACAAGGTGGACCGACGATCTTGTCAAGGTCGCGGGAAGCCGCTGGATGCGGACAGCGCAGGACCGATCGTTGTGGAGATCTTTGGGGGAGGCCTATGCCCAGCAGTGGGCGGCGTTCGGCTGATATGATGATGATGATGAAACAACCATAGGGTTGCTAAAACGGCTCGGGTGTGTGCTCTCAACATGACAATTATTGCTGCGAAATGTTTATTCGTATGAACAACTATTATTGAAAAGTGATTTTGGCGAACCGTTGTATCGACAAAATACTTTTTTCGTACTACTTATGGTCGACTAGAGGGAATTACTAGGGAGACTTGTATAACGGCGGAGTCTTCTTCGAAATACCATTCAAAGCTGTGCTAGTGAACCTCCTGGTAAGCAGACTGAATGTTCCGTTCATAAAGACCACGCCACCGTGGGGGAAACCACATGTACCACACTAGATTATGACGACCAGGGGTTATTAATCAGGACACTAGAGTCAGGCTAGTCTCTCAATGCAATCCTAAGAGTAGTTATCATTCACGAATAAATCACGGTTTTTAAGGGGCAAATGATGTACGAGCTTTGAGACAATTAGTGGTTCATAGCTCGTACATTGTTTGAGTTTCATATCAGTTCCCGAAATAAGGTATCTTCTTATTTTTTTTCTTGTTGGGTTTAGAAACCAGAAACACCGTAGTAGATAATATTTTATAAATTATTTCATTGTGATACTAGTACTTCTGTATGGTGCAAAAATCGGAGACTGTCCTTGAGTCTCAATAAGCACTTGTAACCAGTGGACTAAACAGGTCCTCTAATCAAGACACTTACCCAGAATTTGACAGTCTTAACACAAGAAGTGATTCACTTAGGCAAAGTTAGATCTAAGATACAACCATTCAGATTGTTATTCCAAACATTTTCTCGCGTCGCAACAAAAATACCTACATTCTTAATGCAAAATATGACGAAAAACCTGTACATAAACAGGTAAAGAAAAACCCGAGTCTCGCAATTTTCCGATGAAAAGCTTTAATTTTCCATAAGGTCGTTGAAGGAACCTTCTTAAAAGCCGACCAATTTAGAAGCCAATTCTGTTGCTTTTTGGCTATCCCTTTTGAGTGTTATATTTTGGAGTGGGGTAAAGTTTTAGGAAGGGCAAATTATCGTTTACAAATAGATAATTGACGAATCGATAGTTTACTAACTAGACTCTATCAAATTAAAATGGTGCAAGCAAATAAATGGCGGGAAATTCTTAAGATAGATGTCATATAGGGTCATATGAAGGTAAACGGGCGGGTTTGCATGCGGAACAGCATTTTCTTCGGGTCAAAAAAAAGGAGAGTGCAGGGAGGGATATATTATAACTAACCCGGAGTGCATTGCTATACATCAGCAGTAGTGGCCAATCCACTGCCACAACTAAGCCAGTGACACCTTTTTAAAACAAAAGGCAGAATAAAATCAGTAAACTTCGCCCGACGATTAGAAAATGTGTCAAAATGTATTAATTCACTTTTTCTAACTATTCTAAGCGTATGCACTTTTAAGCTTTAATAAATTTTCAAAGAGGTTTTGTTTTAAAACACGTCGTCTTATGTGAGCATTTTCTTTGCTACCCTCAACCTTTCACTTATCTCGCAAACAGGCGAGGAGCCAGACAAACAAACAAACATCTTTATGATGCAAATGTGTACTTCAGCTGGAGATAGCTGAAACGGTGGAAAAGATTCACGGAGGAACGCGAGGGGAATACTTAAAACCTTTATAATGTAGGGATGAGGTCATTTCATAGAAGGTTATTTTATTGAAGGGTTGAATATTAAATTTACGTAAAGCTTTAAAGGATTTGGGATCGGTAACATATTATTATGAGTGAGTGATAAAAAGGAAAGGACATTCAAGAACAGATTTGTAATAAAAGCACTTACGCTCGCGATTGTCGAGGTTGTCTGGAAGAGATCGCTTTTAGCGATAAGGCCGCCTAAATGGTTAACTGTTATATCTCTGTAAGCCTTTTTATGTAATTGTTTTCTTTGTGCAATAAAGTATATCTTAACTTATCTTATTGTGTCCTAAAGGGAACAGTACCTAGGAGGTTGACTGTTCAGCAGGCAGAACATTCAGAAACCCAAATGTGCATTTTCTGCTTAGTTTTGGTTCAGAAGTAAAAATAACGCAACCGCTTTTTCAAAAACGCTTATTCCGTCATTTTTTGCAAAAAAACAAACCTACACTCTTACCCATCCTATTGTACTTGCAAAATCTCGTTAAAAACTCAACAATGTTGCCAGCTCACTATTTCAAAAGACCCGGTGTAATTAAGTAAAACACAATAACGGCTTTAAACTCCGCTCTAGGGCATATTTCACAGTTTTCCACCGCTGTCGCCCAATGTTCCACAACGAGTGTTTGATGTCGCGAGGGCAACATTTTGTTGCGCGCGACAGTTTGAGTGTTCCGCTGTAATGTTAGCTCCGTTTAGTGCTATTTATGACTGTAGAACGTTTTGCTGGGGAGGTTGTTAGACTGCATTTATGTTGAACTAGTTTAAATTTTACACGAGGAAAGGTATTTTCATAAAATGTATTAAATGTTTAGCTTAAAGAGCAAAAACACCTAGTGAGCAATATCAAAACTTAAGTTGAAATTTGATACAGCTGCATTAGTAGTACCGAAAAAACCTCACCATGGTTTGAGCTTTTTGTATATTGAAAAGAATAGAAATCAATTTTATAACGAACAATTTTTGCTTGGCAACACTGAGGGTTGTTGGTTCATAAAATACTTACGAAATACTTGTCAGAAATATTCACCGTTCACTGCCTGTAATGCTAAATGACAAGATCATAATCTAATATGACAAATAATACTACCTATTCGATTAATGATAAAACTTAGGTACAACTTTACTTCACCGTACAAAAAATTGCGAAATATTACTTTGACTATGAGGAAAAAACATTTCTCAAAGCTTCCATTAATATCAAGAGCATTCCATCTATCAAAATGGGGCAAAAAACTAAAGCCTTCATAAAATTTTCTTCCCTATCATCTTTCGAACTTCATTTCATATGAATATAATAGATATAACCAGTTTACTTGACCTCCATGCCTTCCACTGTTTCATACTCGCTAGTACTGAAGCGGCCGTGTGTGGGAGTTCTTTCTGAATAAGATTCGTGGTTTCCACAGGGAAATACTGTATGCATGTTCCCCTCAGCGGACCGTGGTCTAAAATTAACTTACGTAATACATTTCAAGAGGTTTTCATTTTTTCCTGGTGTATTAAGTATCGCACATTTAAGCGCATTATGGGGTGAAACTTCTGATAGTTTGTTTTATGAAGCATTTATTGCACATTATTGAACGTTTCGTTTTTTTTTTAATAATTAGATTTTTCATTTTGTGTGGTGTCAGTTTTTTTTGAATTACTACAGGCCCTTGGCCTCTACTTATAAAAAAAATAGGTAAAAAAACTTTTTAAGTTAAACGGTTTTATGTTAAACATGCATTACAATGTTTTAGATAAATGTACTAAAAACCAAAAAATAATGAAATAGATACAGTCGTGGGAATTATAAACATATGCATAGACTAGACTAAAATAAAACCGTGGGGCACGTCAATTTGTCTACAATCGTTGATTAAAATGTTTGTTTTGGAATGTTACACTATAATTAGGCAGTTGTTCAACCGACAACGATGGACGTGTGATAAGTAGGGCTAGAATGTGGAAACAAGCTAGCAAGCTTGATTATAAGCGAGTTTTAGGGTTTCATAGTGGTGAGCGAGTAGTACTTTTATCATATGTTTTGTCGATTAATAAAGAGAAACTACGAGCTGTGAAGCGATTCCTCGCCAGCCAGCAGTGTGAATGTCCAACGATAAACTAGTTGAAACATCTCTTTTATTTACATGGAGTTAATAACTATTGGAATTTCCATGAGCAAGAAAATAGTAAGTAATTTCCTTACCGTCTGCGGGCCAACTGCCTAACGACGAATTAAACGATTCTTCTATCGCACATTAAGTCGATAATTTGTAGACAATTGACGTGCCCCACGGTTTTATTTTAGTCTAGTCTATGCATATGTTTATAATTCCCACGACTGTATCTATTTCATTATTTTTTGGTTTTTAGTACATTTATCTAAAACATTGTAATGCATGTTTGACATAAAACCGTTTAACTTAAAAAGTTTTTTTACCTATTTTTATTTTCTAGTTTTTAGTTTTTATTTCGGATTCTGTTTAATTCATTTAGTGCTTCATTATTGCAAGGTTTCTTCCCGTTAGTTTATTGCAGTCCAACTCCTCTATACGTAGTCCCTGCAAAGATCTTATTCTACTAAGAGCCACGTGGGCTTGACTTTCTTCAAACAATAAACTAACGGGCAAGAAACCTTGCAATAACGAAGCACTAAATGAATTAAACAGAATGCGAAATAAAAACTGAAAACTAACAAAATCTTGACTTGGGTGGTGGATTTAGGCTGGATTAATCAGATACCTAAATTACAGGTTCAATTTCTAAATTTAAATCTTATTATTATACGCCATTTAGTGGCTGCGCCCATCTTAAATATTGAGGTTGTATAGTGCACTGTATTCTTCTTGTCAAGCCCTTTTATTTGATACCCATATGGGTGAAACACACCAATATTGGTGTGATTGATAAAAAAATGTTATCAGCCATTTGGTAGCGGCGTGGAGCTCCAGAGGCGTGGAGTAGAAGTGTGGTCGTCCTGTTCTTCAATAAAAAGGGAGACAAAATCCTACTGAAGAACTATCGACCCATTTCCCTTCTAAGCCACGTCTATAAGCTGTTCTCAAGAGTGATCACGAACCGTCTTGCGCGAAGACTCGACGAATTCCAACCACCGGAGCAGGCTGGGTTTCGGAGCGGATACGGCACCATAGACCACATCCACACAGTGCGGCAGATTATACATTTGAGGACTATGAGAAGGCCTTTGACTCGATTGAAATCTGGTCTGTTCTGGAGTCCCTGCAGCGATGCCGTGTAGATTGGCGATACATCCAAGTGATGAGATGTCTTTACGAAGCAGCCACTATGTCCGTCCAAATCCAGAATCAGCAAACAAGTCCTATACCGTTGCATCGAGGTTTGCGACAAGGGGATGTTATCTCCCCGGAATTGTTCCCAAATGCAATGGAGGATATGTTCAAGACGCTGAACTGGGAAGGACGTGGTATCAACGTTAATGGCGAGTACATGTCTCACTTGCGATTTGCTGACGACATCGTCATCGTGGCAGAAACGCTGCAGGACCTACAACAGATGCTGAATGACCTGGCTGACTCTTCTGTGCGCATCGGTCTACGGATGAACTTGGACAAAACCAAGGTCATGCTCAATGAACATGTACTACCGGAACCGATAGCGATACACGGCGCCGTTCTCGAAGTTGTTCAAAAATATGTATACCTCGGGCAGACATTGCAGTTAGGTAGAAACAACTTCGAGGACGAGGTGAATAGAAGAATTCAGCTGGGCTGGGCAGCGTTTGGAAAGCTACGTTGAGTTTTCACATCGTCGATCCCACAGTGCCTAAAGACAAAAGTCTTCAATCAGTGCGTCCTACCCGTCATGACATACGGAGCCAAAACGTGGACACTAACGGCACGGCTGGTCCACAAATTTAAAGTCACTCAGCGGGCTATGGAGTGGGCTATGCTCGGCGTTTCTCTGCGAGATCAAATCAGAAATGAGGTGATACGGCAGAGAACCAAGGTTTTCGACATAGCCCACCCGATTAGCAAGCTGAAGTGGCAGTGGGCTGGCCATGTTAGCCGTAGAACCGACAAACGTTGGAGTAAACGTGTTCTTGAGTGGAGACCGCGTCTCGACAAGCGTAGTGTAGGACGTCCTCAGGCAAGGTGGAGTGATGATCTGCGCAGAATGGCTGGCAGGAGCTGGATGCGAGCAGCCGAAGATCGAGTACAGTGGCGTGCAAAAGCAGATGCCTATGTTCAGCAGTGGACTACAACAGGCTGATGATGATGATGATGATTTGGTAGCGGCGGCCATCTTAGATTTCAATTTTGCATAGTAAATTGTATTCTACTTGTTGAGACCTTTCATTTGATACCCATGTTGATGGGATTGATCAAACCTACGTTATCCGCCATTTTGTAGCGGCCGCCATCTTGGATTTCATTTTTTTATAGTATATTGTATTCTGCTTGTTGAGCTCTTTCATTTAATACCCATATTGATGGGAAAATATAAAACATAAATTATCCGCCATTTTGTAGCGGCGGCCATCTTGAATTTATAATGATGATGAATAAACATAATTGTATTGTCACCAAAATCCAAAGTGTATACAAAATTTCAGATTAATCGGTTGACAGGAAGAGGGTGAAATTTGAATTACTAGATTTGACCCAAGAATAAATAATAAAACAAACGGGGTGAGCTAAATAAAACCGTTTAAAAAGGGAGCGTTCTCGCTGAACGAGTGATTTACTAATATTAGAAGAAAATTATCGCATGTTACGATAAAGTTTTTCTGAAAATTTAAAGTGTCACAGTAAAACCTTCATGATTTTGGCTAATTAGGCGCTCCTTGACTAGTACTTAATATTATGAATGTTGGTCTGAGCTCTCGCTCGACTGCTGATCTGTTAAAACTGCATTACAGAAAGTACATACGGCAGTTATTACAAAAAGGCAGTTGCGAGAAATTAATATCCGACACCATATACGTACTACGAGGAGAGTAGGTAGGTACAGGTGGGTCCAACCACAGTAGACAGAGAACAGTAAAATATCTTCATACAAACGTGCCGCTCTCGGTTTGAATGTGTGCGTGCGCGTCGCGCGCCATGTCGCTATTTCACGCACACGCTAGCATAAATAGGGCAGGTTAAGGTGGTGGCAGTACGGAAGGGCTGTGCCGCGTGTCTGTGTGCACGCTAGGCTGATAACTCGGCGGGTGGCCTTAGATAACCTACTGTTTATACTGTGGTCCAACAGCGGCAAATTGACTTATATCCGCGTCGCGGCGCTACGTGGTCTGATTGAGAAGCTGTGATAGACATTGGACATGACGATTATTGCAAGAATTTCGAAAGGTATTACTAACGTTTCTTATGATTTCGATTTGCATAATCATTCATTTAATTGTTTGTTTTACCTGTGGCCTGACAAAAAAACATTTGATAGAAACCCGTTACAGCGAATTTTCAATTTGACTAAATGTCATTCTGATATAATCTTCATTTGACATATTATTATAAGATAGTGAGTGTTTTTTCTGGAACTTAGTTTTTATTTATTATTTCGGTGTGTTTTTTAAATTCAGTTGATATGTTTAACATTCACCAACAATGATAAACTAGGATATAAACGCCGTGTCATTTATATTTGGTCACTAAAACTGTGACCAAATATATAATAACCCCTTTACCTTACCGAATTTGACCATAAAATTGATGCATCACATTCCTCGCTGAGTTTCAAATAACTTTAAACATAAGCAAAACTTATTTAGATGCAGACTCAACCTCAGAAAATCTTTAACTTAGGTCAAACTATGCAATTTGCGACTAGTAACACCGGTGGTCGTTGTTACCAAATTTTGTATGCATCTATAATGAAACAATGCATACTAAACGCGATGGGACACGATTTCTAACGAAATTTCGTCTTACCCCTTCCTTGACCCTTCGCATTCTGATTCTCGTTTCAAGGATGGAGGTAGCAGAAGGTTTATTAAATTTACATTCGTGATTGTACCACAATGCGTCTGCAAAAGTTGCAAATATTGTAACAAACAAAATATCCTTTTTTTTTGCGCTGAGGGAAATACGTTACGCATACCCGTCCACCCGGGGGCGTACGGCTTATGTCGGACTCTCCACTGGGAAGGTGGCCCAGTGTAGCCTACCGACTAAAAACCTCAGCGGTGACTGGCACGAAGCCTTTTACGCACGACGATTTAGACTTGCGCCACCAGGGACCTGGTGATGGTGGTCCGCTGAGACGAACCAACCGCGGGATACTCCCGCCGTCCTACGCCGCCTGAGAAACACAGCCCGCGCCAAGGGTGCAGAGCGTCCACTGCAGAGAGCGAATCGTCTGCCTGGTACGGTGCAGAGCGGTGGACTCGCGCCGATTTCTCCCCTCCTTGAACCTAGAAGGCTCGCAAACCCCGCTGCCTAAGAGCAGCCGCTGGATGTCCTGGCCCGCGCCAGTTTGCAGAGCGCCACTGTATAGAGCGAATCATCTACTGGTACGTTGCAAAGCGATGATGCGCGCGTCAGGACATCCTCCTTCTCCGGCAGACTTCCGGCGCAAGCCTAGCAGGCTCGCCACCCCACGCTACCAAAGGCAGCCACTGACTCCGAGGAGGCCCTTCAAATTGGACCGCGTCCCGTGATTCACCCCAAAAGCAGAATGTGGTAGCGGTCCCCCTCACGCCGAGTGTTTAGCCAACGAGGAGTTAGAACCGTTTCCAGAAGTTATTCTCCGTTGCCCAGGATGCACCATACCGGAAACTTACCCTTCCCTGCGGAAATAAATTTTAACAGGCACCAACAAGCTTCTCGCCACACGAGGAGGTAACTCAGCATGGCATCCCATACAAAATATACTGTGGTGGCTTTCCAACTAACATCACTTCAAATCTCGGTGCTTTACGCGTAACTTCAAATTATCAATACGCCTGACTATGTATTAGTATTTTATCTCATTTTGTATTTAAATAATTTGAAAATGTTATTAGGCTGAGTTCTTTTATTTCCAACGACCACAGTCGCAAAAAGAAGAATTTTAAAGATAGCTCAACACGAGCGAATTGAATTTTGGCGCCAACTGGAATATCATAGCTGTTATATTCAATTAAAATTCAAAATATAATGGACAATTTATTTGTTCACACCCATAAAATGTGGGTTTGAATTTGGACGCAAGTTAGCTCATCAGACTCAGGTTACCTTACCAGAAGCAGAAACAGTCGGCAAATTGTAACGTTCCTCGTTACGTTCGCACAAACGTTTTCAAACTGGCACGAAATAAAAAAAATAACACGTCAGTAGAAAAACGAATTAAACCAAAGAGTAATAAAATCTCAGCCATAACAAACAAAGACGGGAACGTCCGCCATATTTTCGCGGCTCGAAGTAACCCTTCACCGCTATTCGACGGCGATTACAACGCCATTTTTGAGCCATTCTGCGCTCTATATGCAAATTCGGACGGCGGGATTGAGTCGCCCGGAATTGTGGGGGTTAAAAATGGACGCACTAGCCCTTCGTCGGTAATTAAGGCGAGATTGCGGGGGTTAAATTTTTCGTGTAGTGCCCAGAGCATTTTAGTTAAGTAAGCCTGTGAAGGCTTTTGGGGTGCTTGAATAAACTGAAAAATTCATGGCATTTGAAGGGTAGGAATGAATTTCACCATTAAAATGAAATCATTTTAATACAAAAAAGGATTCAAGTTTTTCAGTCTCCACTTTCTAAACATTCATTTTCAGTTAGATATTTTTTTAGGTTTGAGTGTCGTTTAATGATACGGACTTTGAAGTGGAAATTCCAACACTTTACTATCGGTTACTTGATGAATCATTAAGCTTTCTATACTCAATGTTCAGGTTGTACGTTGATGGTTAGGTTAGGTTAGGATTTATTTGAGATTTTCTTTAACACTTATTATCCGGAAGTCGATCATATTATTTGTCTGACCTCACGGTTGCGGTCCGAGGAACCCAACGATATACGTAACATTTCCTTTCAATGAAAATGTAAAGAGACTCTGATACTTTTCTCCTCAACAACGTTGGCTGGTTAACCTGCAACCATTGAAGAAGCGCAAACCACTCGAGCGAGATAGCTCCTATGAAGCTCTATCGAGACAAACGCGTTACTTGAACGCGGGGAGTCCCCTAGTCATCATCTGTTTGTATGGGGACACAGTGTGTTCAAGGTTGTAGAACGTTTTGTGGATTTTTTACCTAGATGAAACACAAATATAAATGTGTCTAATTTGGACGAGTGACCATACTATGGAAAATCACAAAAAAAAAACGAGTTATTCTAAGTAGGATGCATAGTCACGTACCGTAAAACGGGGTGAATCACAACAGCGGGGTAAATCACAACACTTTGAAGGAAAAAAAATAAAAAATAAAAACAACCTTTTTTAACATGTTTAATAATAAAACCTGGCGTTGTTTTTTCAAATGAACTCAATTTTTTTAAGGTTGGTGATGTTTTCTTCTCACCACGTTGTATATTTTTCATCCAAAAAAGTGTTGTGATACACCCCGCAGTTGTGATTCACCCCGTTTTACCGGTACTTACTTATTGCCTATTTACGTTGTATTTCAGAAACCAAATCAGAAATCAGAAATCATTTATTTGCTAAGAATAAGGTAGTACATTGAGATGGTAATTAAATACCAATTTATTAGGTTTTTGTTAGCCCAGGTATTTCACTATCCCCCTCATGAGTTCTCGCCTTGGCGTGGCGAGGGGGCTTATAGTGCCGGTGGTAGGGTCCAACCGCCGGGAAGCGAAGAGGACTCACTCAGGCGTGGCAGTGTGATGGACTAGCCACCCACCCGCTGCGGCCCGCAAGGGCGACACGTAGGGTTGCAGGGCCAGTGGGGCCTGCAAGCGCCCTGAGGCGCGTGGTGGAGGCCGCGGCGCACAATCGGTTGGTGGGGGCCAGTGATCCGCGGCTGATCCCCCCTGTGCATCGCGGCCCGGCGGGGCCGTACCGCTGGTTGCGGCAGCGGGGCTAGCACTGGCGGCGGAGCAGTGCGATTTACTTACGGTAGGATCCAGCTTCGCCGCCAAAGTGCCATGGTCGAGTGCCGTGGGGTTTCAGTCGGTAGGAGTCCGACATACCCTCGTCGTCGTCCCGGACAGCGAGGTATCCATGAGGATTTCCCTACGAAAAAAAAAAGGTATTTCACTATAATTTTGATTTTAGTATATTTAGTTTTATAATAAACAGAAAACCATGTTGAAAACTGAATAGGATTACAATATAAACAAAGAACGCTTAAATTAAACCAAAACTGATTTTCTAATAACAGTATGGTTGACTGGTTGAATAGGTAAACCAAGCCTACTTTGAGTAGAATTATTGTCTGTTTGATTGAATTTTGAGTTATGTCTGCTAAATGTCCCAAATGTCCCTATATCATTGTAAATATTAGAGCCATGATTTTAATGATAGCAAAGATTCATTGAAATAAACTCATAGCCTGTTCACATCTAACGTTTGTTGGGCAGTCTTGCAATGATATTGCAAGATTGCCCAACGCCCACGCCGCGTGGTCGCTGCCCACTCGCGGCGGGTGAACTCATACATCAGTCAAATTCAAAGCGGGCTTCAAGCTGAGGATTCAAGAGTTTCCAGAAAAAAACTGTATACCTCACGGCTGCTTCCCATCAGGTGGAGTGAGGTTGTATTTAAGAGCACAGTCAAATACAATACAAAAAAATCCAAAAAGAAAAAAGACAAGTCTTCATTTTAGATTGCCCATTCTCCCAGCCAGTATGTCTCACCCCGCTATCGCATAGGCTCTGCTCGAGTGAGCACTCGTGATGACGCCATAATCTCCCATATCACGCGGCGTACACTTTACCTAACAAACGCTATCACTCTTAGTGCGATTTTTATTAACGACCACCCTTGTATGGCATTGAGCTGTCATTTGTTTCGGTAATGGGTCAGAGGCTGATTCGAGTTGATTCATACCGTTAGGAGATTTATTTAGGCAACTTTTGCGGGTAGAGGAGAATATCGAGAAAATTCTTGTATTGGCATGTTGGTGTCGTTTGAAGATCTTTTTTCTTCATCATCATCTACTGCGTAATCATTATAGGATACCTGTGCTTTCGTGATTACTATTTACCTACCCAGTTTACTGGTAGAAAGTTTGATGTCTCTTGGTATCACGTCAACTAGTACCTATAGCGTCATCTACACAGGCATCTTGATTAACTTAAAATGGAACAGCATTTTATTCAACAGAGGTTTTTCTTTTCAACTCGGTGGTATATTTAGTATTCCCTGTTTTTAAGTAGATTAATTGTTCATTAAGTATCACAAATGAAAATCCACTGTTATGAATCACATGTGACTCATAAGACGGGGAATGTGTTATTTACAAAATATTAAAAATAGGAATATTTATTTCTCCTATATTTTGTGTTACTGAATCTCCTTAAGAAAACAATTATTTTAATCAAACACCGATTGTGAAATTATCTCCGTTGTATTAATGCCCGGAACTGAATAGTCCTTGTTGACCAAAGGCGCAAATCACTGCCCCGGCTGACACTCCGTAGGAGGTCTCAGACTTAATAGTGCGAGATTCGTTGAATCATTATAGGGAATGGTCTGTCATTCTTGAAACAAGGATAAGTGTAGAAGGTTTCTTTTGCTTCATTTTTGTTTTCCTGCCCTATACTTAGTTCGACAAGTTAGTGCACGACCTTCATAATGAGTGGCCGATGTCGACGGGGACCAGATACTGAAGGCGTGAGCTGTAGACGGACCGGAAAATGAAAGTGCGCGACTGTCTCACGCGGTCACACAGTTTTAGCTATCATACATTGTTCAGAACATATCAGAGTATTTTCCAGTAAAAGTTACGTCATTATCTTCAATTCCAAATTGTAGGGTCCTGATACCGTGCAAGGGTATTCAATTGTACATCCACTGCTTCACCGGCGCCCTAGGCACGCACGTCTGTTCATGCTGGCGGTCGGAAGAAGAATGGCCGATCCGGGGCGCGCACACTACTGGCAGATCTGTCACTGTCACTTGCGGTCTAGTCCTGTGTGTGACCAACAACGTATTGTTTATATTTTTTAAATACAAGCATTGCACAAACCATGCAAAAATCACCATTATTGTTAGAAAAACAGAATTCAATTCGAAATGTTTTATTTTCCCTCTCGAACCATGACACTGTCTCATATCGGATTTAATTACGTATTCCTATTGAGTGCTTCAAACAAAAGTTCCAGCGCTTCATTAGCGAGGTCCGGCTGGTAATGGCAGCTGTGACGTCACTGTGCAGCGAGCGATGACGTCACAGAACGGACAAAGAGCCTAATGACTGCGATCAATCGACGTTTCGAATGGGAATGTAGTTGTTTTTATAATGAGGTAGCGTTGGTGAATAGAACTTTCACATTTGGAACGAAAATAAATGAAATGGAGGGCGGATGATGTTCTTTGCTGTGTGAAGTCGCAGAATGAAGAGGTTGATCAGTTCTCAAATAAATTCATTTACGCGTTCCAAGCACATGTTACCTTTTTAAACTGTGTAACAGGCTATTATGTCGAAAAGTATGATTTAATGTTTGACATAAAAATTAAAATGCGATTAAACGTATGTTCCTTCACGATTGACAGTTGACCCAATACTTTTTACTGGATTGATTTTGTCAATGTCATCATTGAGCAAGCAAAAACAGATCTTAGGGTGGTCAACACTTTCAATCCGCTACTGGGGGTACCGCTATAGGTACTGGAGGCTTGATCGGGTAGTTAGGTAGCGTTTTGGTGCATGGCACAATAATTGTATTGTGTTGTAAACAGATTATTGTACAGTCAATAAAAACAAAATAAAGTTATATAATTTTAGTATACCTTAAATTATAGCGACTCTAATGAGAGATGATTTCCTTTCAATGTTATTTTTGGAAATAATTATAGAGCCTAATAAAACAAGACATTCAAGCAACCAGCATAACGGCTGTGGTTTCACCCCTTGCCCAATTTGTTCAAATTCGCTCAGCGAATTCTGAATGTCCTGTTCACCATAACGGCAACAGCCAGTGTTATATTCGTGTACGTGAAACTCCAGTTAATGATAATAATTTCGCCTATTTGATGAAGTTTTATACATACATACATAAACGGCCTATATACGTCCCACCTGGGCACAGGCCTCACCTCAACTATGAGGTGGATTGAGCCATACTCCAACACGCGGGCTCAGTGCGGATTGTTGGAGGGGTATAAGGTTAGTGAGCAACCTTAATATCAGATGTTATCAAGCCACCCTAAGGCCCCTGACTAGGCTTAACGACTGACATCTACGACGTCAGCCAGGACCAACTGCTTAACGTGCCTTCCGAAGCACGGAGATGCCCGAAATACACATCACTAAATTTCGGTCGGGGTGGTCACCCATCCCATTTCCGACCCGGCGTGTATTGCTTCACAACAGCGATCGTCGCCGATCACTGTCACAACTGCACCACGGGCACCTTCAGATGTTTTATATTACATCTTTATCTACGTAACACAAATGGGACACTAATCCCCTAGACACCCATCGATCTCCCCAATCGATCTCGACTCCAAGTTTGCACTACTTAAATATCTATCACCTGTATGTGGCCAGGAATTCCCACAGGTGTCACGGGAAAATGACCTTTACGCCCGAGGCTAACGGGCTAAGATAGAAAACGGTTGAGTATTTTAATTATAAATGGAAAGCTGAAGGTGTAAGACTTAATAAGTTTGTTTTGTTTTGGTTCAAGTGGTCTTTGAGAGGTTTTAAAAGTACTTTAGCGGAGTAGTTTAGTTAAAAGGAATAGGATGCTTGTTGGTATTGTAGACCACGTAGAGTGTAACTTAAAAGGAAAATGACCTTTAGAGCTTTGAAATAAAATGATAAAATCTATCAAAGTGTTACCTGTAGCCTTTTCTGTAGAACCGAATAAAATAAAAATCCACACCTACTTAGATTTCTGTTGATTTTTTTCTGTTTTTATTAACATCATTTTGATGCTGATGTGAGTGACAACAAACAAAGTTCATTGTGAACACTGACCTACTTTTTAATAAAAGTTAAAATGAAATAGACGAACATCTGAAGTAGTGAAAGCGGTGCTGAAGGGTTGTTTGAGTTTTTATGAATAATATGGTAAATATTTTGCATATAAAATATTTGTCTTGGATCGGAGTTGAGCCCACGTGTAGCTCAATAGGCAAGACCACAACCAACCAACTGATAAGCCAGTCAATACGTTTTAAGGTGATTAGGCCTTTTTTTTTTGACGCGGAGAATGCATTTACGCACTGTCCCACTCCCTGGGTAGGAGAGCGGGGGAGTGTGGGACTCACCCACCCCAATAGGAAGGAATACCCACTAAACTCCGCGGAGGCCATCTTCTGCGCGTTACCGGAGGTCCCTTAGTACCACCGTGAGGGACTCTACCGGCGGACCCCCGGCGCGCTATGCTGGTTTCCCAGCTCAACTTGAGGGGAGCTATACCTCCCCTCGTACACCCGCCGGTGTTAACGGCAGTGCGAGGGCCCCCCCGCACCGCCGCCCTCCACGGAGTCACCTGTGCAATGGAGGCGCACGGTCCCCACCGTGTGCATTTCTAGCGACCCCGGGGCCCCCTTTTAGTCGCCTCTTACGACAGGCGGGAGGAAACCTTGGCAGTATTCTAATGCCCCATACCATAGGGCAAAAGGTGATTAGGCCTATCGTGAGAGCGACTGTACTACTGAATGTCGAAACTCAAAATATCGAATAACTGTATCCATAAATTCATAAGTACGATTCACGTAGGCCTAAAGTACCTATGCAATTACGAACTAAAATAGTTTCTGAGCGACGTACGTATCGCGATCGCAAACAATAGAATAATTCGGCATAGCAAATTTTCGAGATTCCGTAGGTACATCGGTTTGATAAACTTTTACGTTTTGGTAATTCGTGATTGCATATTTTCTAGCATACGTAAATCGTACTTAATATGAACTTTATGGATACAGTAATTCGATATTTTCAGTTTCGACATTCAGTAGTAGGTACACTCCTTCTTATAAGTTTAATTCGAAAACTAACTAATCTATGTATATTTTAAACATTTACCAAGTAATGAAAAACTGAAATTTGTACTAGCGCTGCCCCCGTAGAAGTTTAGAAGTAATTTGCTAGATGGCGCTTCTAGCCGTGCCTTTGGCAGGCCGGTATCTGAGTTTAAGTTTGTTTCAGAACCTTATTCCACTGGGATTCTTGAAACTTATACATTTTCTCACATCCATATTATCTTTAAGCATCCTGTTTAGTGCGACTAATATGTTACAATAATTATTGGAATCGTAATTTGCTCTTTTAGAACACGGTCCACTTGACTTTAAACTTCCAACGAACTTTACGACAGTTTGTTTGCTACTACGTGGTTACAAAATATATATTTTTTGCATTTCTGATAGTTACTCACCACTTTATTCATAAAAACGAACGCAACGGTAAAGCGTTGTTAAGCAATTGACGTGTTATGTCACTTACTTGCAAAAGGCGGCACCAACAAGAAAAAAAGTGACAGAGCGATACTAAAGTAAATGTGTTGTTGAAGAGCTGTTTAGGTTTATACTATGAATAAGGAGGTTAAGCTTAGCTGCTTTTTTGCGATTTTAATTTGTCTTATTTATTTATTTGGCATCCTAAAAGAAACTTTTTTTCGAAATTCGTAACAGTGTTCAATATAATTTTCTAATAGTTTTTTTTGAGGTGCCCGTGGCGCAGTTTTGACAGTGATCGGGGACGATGACTGTTGTAAAGCAACACACGCTGGATCGGAAATTTGATGGGTGACCACCCCGATCGAAATTTAGTGATGTGTATTTCGGGCATCACCGTGCTTCCGAAGGCACGTTAAGCAGTCGTAAAGCCTAGTCAGAGGCTTTAGGGCGGCTTGATAACATCTGACATAAAGGTTGATCACTAACCTTACACCCCTCCAACAATCCGCACTGAGCCCGCGTGTTGCAGTATGGCTCGTTCCACGTACCTCATAGTTGAGTCGAGGCTTGAGCCCAGCAGTGGGACGTATAGAGGCCGTTTATGATAGGTTTTTACAGATTCTGCAATGTTATCTCAGTGAAATAGGTCCTCGAGTTAGTCTAAGTTAAGCGATGAACTACCCTACTTTGTTGGATTAAACATTACGAAGACGAAACCCTTTCAGACTGAAAATTCATTTTCTTTTACGACTTGCCTGAGTTATTGGAAATCGAGTTCATCATAGTTGAGGACAGCCGGTTCATTTTGTTTTATGCTGCTGGACGTCGCGTGGATTTTAACCGAACTTTGTTTTCATCTCAAAAAAATGAAACGTCACTAAAGTAAATTCAAGTGAGTGTAAGCCAAACCTGAGATCAGTAAACGAATCTTTAATTCCGTATAAGGCCATGAGGTCGTTCAAGCCATCTTCCGACATGAAGGCTTCTTGGCGAATTGTTAGAGTAATGTTTATACTTCACTGTCAGGTATTATTTAGCCAAGATCACATTTTTAAAAGTTCTGTCTTTGCAACCATAGAACTAAACGCACAATTTATCAACTTTTAAAGTTATTCGCATTCAAGTTTCAACCTTCACGCCACCTAAACGAGTTAATGAGTCATTTCAGATCTTACACTGTGTTTGGGAAAGTTAAGTTAGCGTGTAACAGACCACATCTTACATCAACCTTTATTTGGACAGTTGAGGGTAGTCTAATAATTTGCATCACATTCGTTTACCTTCATGTATTTAAAGTGCATGCGTCAGTACGACTGGCGCCACCAGTGTCGCCCAATTGTTAACCTTAAGTGTAATTTAAAAATGTTTCGTTTAAGTAGTGTATTTCTATTCAAGCAAATTGCTAAGCGCGTAGCAAAAGCAATAGCAAAGTGTCAGTGGTGTTTTATAGATTCATGGACCCTCAAAGATCCCTTTCATCGTCGGTGCTAGGATTTGAACAAAGGCGCTTCAGGTTTGTGATTCAATTTACGACTTTTTGTGAAAGAGTTTGAGGTCTTCAATAAAAAATGAAGCGACGCTGTTCGTCGCAACGCAATGCAATAATGAGCCGCATCATTGACTACATTTCTTATTTATCTTGGAATAGCTCGTGGTCAAGCACCATACATAACATGCCTTCACGACCATATCTCTAATGGGTTAGTCAGAGGCACACTGATTGTTGCCGTCATGGTGAACGGAACATTCAGAAGCCCTCATATCGCCAAGGGGCGAGCTTACCGCCGTTATCCGGGTTGCTTAGGTAATAATAAATAATAATAATAATAAATCTTTATTGAGATTACTTAATTTTAACTACAGAGTTTACTTAAAGCTAAGCAATACAATGAAAACTAGGAATAAGTATGCTGCTGCCATCCAAACTAGGCAGAGCCCGTATCTTAGATGGCAGGGCTTCCCTCCAGGGATTAAAAGCGTGTTGCAATAACAAGATTTAGAGAAAAAAAAAAAAGATCTTAAAATCTTAAATTATACAATTAAAAAGATAAATTAAAAACCTTAGAACTAGGGAATATTGGGATGTGTGTACCTACATGCATGTCGTGTGTAGTGTGGGGGTGTGGGAATGTGAATGTGGGGGTGTGGGTATGTGTATGTGGGGGTGTGTGTAATTATTGTGGGGTGTGTATGTTTGTATTGTGAACGCGCGTGGGTTTTGAGTGTTGAGCGTGAATGAAGTTTGTTTGCCAGGTGGTTTATGTATTATTGTATATTATTTTACACATTATTTTATTGTATACATGGATGATTGTGTTTGGGGGGGGGGGGGGATTAAATTGTTCTGCAAATGTTTTTTCTAGTATGTTGTTGTTTTTTTAGTCTACTTAATTCGCAACAAGAGTTCCTCCGTTTCCTCATAGGATAACAGGCACAGCCATTTTCCAGTGATCGATTTGAATTGATGTTTATTTAAGGGGTAGATATTCAATTTCTTATTAATTGAGTTGTAAAGAAGGGCGCTCGTCGATTCATATTGTCTTCTTGGTCAAGCACAAACTCTCATTTTATTTAGTTTCTTGAATGTGATACCTCTCATGTTTAACCTTGGCACCGGAGCAGAAAGATGAGAGATTGTTTTGAGTATTTGTTACAAAAATCCACAACACGGTTGCAACTTTTACGATCATTTTTCAGCATGTTCTGGTCAACATGCAAAACTTAACAAGAGTAAACTAACCCTCCGCTGCAGCAACAAAATTCCTCTAACGAAAACTCATTGTTGCCCCAACGTTGACAAACGGGGGTCCAAGGGGCACTCCGACCCCCGGTTATCGTCCTTATTTTTTACATATAAAATACTGCTCGGAAAGATTCCCTATGGCCGCGCCGGGTTTCATCAAGTCTAATATTGCCCACCATAAATCGGCTGCTGTATGTTGAGTAGGTATTTACAGTGACGAGCCCGGTATATATCACGGACCGACCAATTTCTTGACCGAAAAATTTATAACGGTAGCCCAAGGTGATTTATAGGGCTGGTATAGGACGCTTTGCTGAGTGAACTTGCTGTGCTAAGGTGAGGGTTAACAAGGTATGGCCTTTTTCAAACACAAAATGGCTTCCATATTACTTAGACACAAAAATGTAGACACAAGCTGTGCATGATTCGGGGTCCACAGTTATGCTAATATGGCATGCAGTCATTGTATAATTATCTTATGATCAGAATATTTTGAAATGAAGTTGTAATTGACACAGGTGACCTAACTAAGCCACGGTGCCTACACATACAGTCATAAGCTCAAGACTATCCCAGAGGCACACTGAAATTGCCGTCATGGTGAAATGGTCATTTAGAAGTACACGTCGCCGGGCTAATTTGAACCAAACGTGATCAGAGGTGAGCCTACCTAAAGGAAGGAAGAAAGAAAGAAAGAAAAAAAAACGTTTGTTGATTTTGAACATTTCAACAGATAAAAACATACAAGACAAAGTGGTTAGAAAAAAGTAATAACAATAGTTAAAACAAAGTCGTCACGATTTCCAAAATTAAATGGACCTTACTCAGCTAATGCCTAGACCTGATAGGCTCAAAATGAAAAGGCTCACCTACCTCTACCTTCTTCTATCATCCTGCCTTTGATCGTCATTGTTTATCACCGAAGGGTAAGCAGCGAATTCTAGGTACTCCTGCTAGTTCTGAATTTGGTAACACCCGGGTTCTATTTACGACTGGGCCACGACGCTATTGCCTAAGCCACAAATAATCTGCCGATGCGGAGTATAACTAGGAGCTACAATAGTTTCTTCGGTATTCATTCCAAATACAAGTAAAGTGAAGGAAAAACCCCACTCACGTACTGGGCACTTTATCTGTGCGCTTGCGTTCCCGTAGATTATTTCGAAGCGTTTCGTCCGTAACATTCGTCCGTAGCAATTTGTCTCCGCCGCCTATCTGGTTGCGTATCGACATGTAATTGATACAACGGGCTCTGGCTGAGTTGAGATTTTTTAGGGAAACTTGTGGTAGTACTTTTATATTGAAATTTTATCTTTATTTTTGTTGATTGAATAATAAATATGTTTTATTTATAACTTAATAAAAAATTTCCAATCTTGAATCTATAGTGCACTTGCGAACCCATTCTATCATATTTCCTCTGCCTGTAGGTTGTCTGGAAGAGATTGCTTCTAGCAATAAGACCGCCTAAATTGTACATTTATGTGATAATGTATTTCTTACAAATGTGTTGATTTAGTATGCAATAAAGTGTTCATCTATCTATTATGTATTTTATCCGTTGTCTAGTATGTATCTCATAGCACAAGCATTCAAAGCTTGATTTGGTGCTAGAGGGCGCTATGTGGGATAGTGTCCAGTAACATTTATTTATTTCAGGCTTATTATCATTCAAATAAAACCCAAATAACAATGATAAAGTGATAATTTTTTACTGTTTATTTCTCTATTTCCTCTTATTTTGTAGTCTGATCGACTTATCTGAAAAACTGGCTATTTAAAAACGAGTCATGGCTTATTTCTATCCTACAAAAATATTTTCAGAACCCAGTCCGGACCAAAAACAAGTACTTAATTAATGTAATTGGCCCAAAAACTGTCATGAGAACATAATATTCAGCTCACGTAGTTTTGCGAATCTTGGTAGATTGTTTTCAAGCGTTGGTCCCCAACATTTGTCCAACGAGCTATTTGTCTAGCGCTCCCATCTTGGTTGTGTATCGACATGTGATGGATGCTATGGGCTCGAGAAAAGGGTCCCATTTCTATTTGCTATTCTTGCCAGATTCTGTTAGTGTAGCGATAGGCTAAATTGACCGTTTGGTTTAAGCCAGACACATTTCTCGAATGGGGAACACAGATGATGAAAATTACTTCGTTTGGTTGCGATCCATTCATTTTAGATATTAATGACACAACAGACTTAACAGTGTGATTCTCAATAAAATGTTAACGGGCGATGTAGCGTTGCTTTGTATAGGTTAATGTATACTCGTACACATAAAAGTACCTATGCCCAGCGGTGATTTGATATGATAAAAGTGAAAATAATAGAGTTTAGTTTAGAAGAACACTTCTGATTTATCTCATAGTGTCGTTGGATCAGTATTTTAAAAATAACCTCATTTGCTAGCTGGTCTGTGTTTCAATCTTGAGAAGTCCATCTGAGAGACGTACTCTACTTACCACTCTAAATATTCATAATGAAAACTCACTATCGCCTAAACACTTTCCGAATAAAATCTGTTACGGTTCATGTCTATAACGAGACTAAAAAAGAGCAATTTATCGATATTTTAATAAAAGCGTTCAATTTATTCAGATGGCAACTATAAGCAAGTCCTAATCTGACTAGAAATACGTTTCACGGCTTATCAAGTACCCAATTTCAAATCCGGATTAGGGAATAAGACCCTTTTTACGTAGGCTGTTTACATTCCCCAGGCTCTTTATCAATATCTTAGAAATACTTTATTACTGCCATCGTTCATAAACTTTAAACGACCAAATAAAACAACGTTCGAACAGCGGATGCAAAGCAGTAGCAAATTATTAGGGATGTTAGTATGCATATCGACAATTTATAATCGCGAGACGCAGTCAAGAGTCTAGTGAAGTGGGTGTAGGGGCAATTTGTATGCAAATATCGATGAAACTCGAGAGTGGAGCTTGGATCTGACTTTAGGCATGGGATGAAGCGATTTTGCAAAGGTAAAGTGAGTATTTTCGATACGATACGTCGATATTGGTGACTATTATACGGCCACTATGCGATTCACTGAGTAACTGAATGTGGTTTTCGAAACGGCTCATAGAGAGAGAAAAGTTAAGTATTTTAGACCACGTGCTGAATTGTCTTTGAAATAACCGGGTCTTGAACTGTCTGTCCCTCTTATTCCTAGAAACTAAAGCAACGCTGCAGTATTGGTTTAGAAATTGACGTCTTTGCTCCGGTTGGAGCAAAGACGTCAAAGACGTTTGTCTGGTTTTAGCTCCAAAATGGACGAATGATGACGATTTTTTGTTGGTTGGTTGTTCTTGATTTTGATTATCTGTCTTAAGGTGATTTGAGGGATCCGCTTACAGCCCACTAGCGCCACCAATCATTTTTATTAATTGTGGTTTATTATACAAAAACTGTCTAATTATGATCCTGAAATGAGATATCCTCCGTATTTCAGATGTTATCAGAATAAATTTTCCCGGTGGAAATAAACCAATTGCTAAAATTGGCCAAGCAAAAATCTCCCATTGGTTCACTCCGCTTAATGAAAAGAGTTTTTTTGTTATGATTCAAATGATTTCTTTGTACGAAAGCAGTCAGTACAAAAACAAAAAAATCAATTGCGAGCCAGAGTACAAAAATCCATACAAAAAAAATAATATTTCGAAGCAACAACGTTTGCGCCAAACGCAAGTAAGACAAACTTTGTTCACTGGTCATATATTACAACGTGGAGTTATTGCCGGTTTGCTTATTAAATTATGCAAATACTGAGTTTAAAAATATTTTTCAGCATTCACGATTAAAAAACGGAGGATTTGTAGAAAGTTTATTTTCAATTTGTATTGTATCGTTAGTTTTCAAATGCAAACATGATTTTACTTTTAATCTCTCCTTCAGTACATGCACACTGATCAAGGTATTAAAAAGACTTTCATATTGTTTATATTTCAAAATGCTAAGTTTATTATGTGTCATAATATGTAATATTATAATAAAAAAGATAGATATCAAGTAGATATCATAGGTTGCTTGTGCTGAAAAAAAGTGGCACCCGAAATCAGAACTTTTAGTGCACCTGAGCAAAGCATTGACAGAGTTGGCAGTTTGAGACGACACTGCTCAAATTGTTTCTGTCTTGTTCACGCTCTCGTTAATAATCAAGCATGGAAATGATTGCTTTCATCGATAAAACCGCTTAAATAGTAACATTTTTGTGTGATTGTTCTCTTTGTGTAAGAATGTCTTATCTTATCTTATAATGCCGTTATTAAATTCATTGTAAATTCGAATTATTTACAGTTGAAATGCTTTATGAATGTCCTTAATTCCGTATCTCGCATCCCTGAGTCCTTGTCTCGACGTCACAGTATGCTCAGCTGAGACACTGAGAGCCACTATCACATCCGTTAATAAAACAACAGGCTGTATTTGCCCGGGTACTCCGGAAATCGATCACAGATAAGCCCTGAACGAGTTTGCACAGAACTCGTCCAATTACCGGAAATGACGGAGGTGCCCGTGGCGCAGTTGTGACAGTGATCGGTGACGATCGCTGTTGTAAAGCAACACACGCCGGGTCGGAAATGGGATGGGTGACCACCCCGATCGAAATTTAGTGATGTATTTTGGGAATCACCGTGCTTCGGAAGGCACGTTAAGCAGTTGGTCCCGGTTGACGTCACTAGATGTCAGTCGTTAAGCCTAGTCAGAGACCTTAGGGCGGCTTGATAACACCTGACATTAAGGTTGCTCACTAGCCTTACACCCCTCCAACAACCAGCACTGAGCCCGCCTGTTGGAGTATGGCTTGTTCCACCTCATAGTTGAGGTGAGGCCTGTGCCCAGCAGTGGGACGTACATAGGCCGTTTATGTTATTCTCTTTGTGCAAGAATGTCTTATCTTATAATGCCGTTATTAAATTCATTGAAATGACTTATTAGTTACAGTTGAAATGCTTTATGAATGTCCTTAATTCGTATCTGGCATCCCTGGCTCCTTGTCTTGACGTCACAGTATGCTTAGCTGAGACACTGAGAGCCACTATCACATCCGTTGATAAAACAACAGGCTGTATTTGCCCGGGTACTCCGGAAATCGATCACAGATAAGCCCTGAACGAGTTTGCACAGAACTCGTCCAATTACCGGAGATGATGGAGGTGCCCGTGGCGCAGTTGTGACAGTGATCGGTGACGATCGCTGTTGTAAAGCAACACACGTCGGAAATGGGATGGGTGACCACCCCGACCGAAATTTAGTGATGTATTTTTCGGGCATCTCCGTGCTTCGGAAGGCACGTTAAGCAGTTGGTCCCGGTTGACGTCACTAGATGTCAGTCGTTAAGCCTAGTCAGAGGCCTTAGGGCGGCTTTATAACACCTGACATTAAGGTTGCTCACTAGCCTTACACCCCTCCAACAACCCTTTACTTTACTTTACTTTACTTTACTTAGAATACCGTTATTAAAATCATTGAAAATTCTAATTATTTACAGTTGAAATGCTACATAAATGTCCATGAAGCGTATCTGGCATCCCTGAGTCCTTCTCTTGACGTCACAGTATGCTCAGCTGAGACACTGAGAGCCACTATCACATCCGTTAATAAAACAACAGGCTGTATTTGCCCGGGTACTCCGGAAATCGATCACAGATAAGCCCTGAACGAGTTTGCACAGAACTCGTCCAATTACCGGATGACGGAGACCCTCGCCTTAAACATTTTATTCTCTCCCTGTTATGTGTGAAATAAAACCAGGAAAACTGTGTTTTTAATGGAGGGTGACGCTCACACCGTAGCGTAATAGACATGGTTGTTCCATCAGAAAAGCAAAAGTTTTAGGGTAACATACGTAACTGTCTATCAAAATACGATTAATTCTATTCGAATATTTTTGAACACAAAACAGGTTGAACTAAAATAGCAAGGTTGGTAATTTTCACGAAATTTTTACAAGAAACTGAGAGAGAAAGTTATAAAAGACACGTTTATGCAAGCTGTTTAAACAAGTACACTCAGTACCGTCACTTTTAATTCTATTCACATTTTAAGAGAAGGAGTCTCCATCAAAAAGCCTTCTCCACTCGTTCCTGCCACTTTCGTCACCTGCAGATAGCAACAATTTTTGAAGTACAATTAGGTATGAACATCTCATTTTGAAGTCTTGAATAATTTGAAAGTAAATCTGAATTTAAAGATAAGGATCCCTTTCCTGAGCAGAGGTCTCCCCACCCTCTCCCTTACCTATACCTACCATAAAATATTTTTCCTTCCTTCCTTTCCTCCTTCCTTCCTACTTTTCCTCAACGCAACTCCATTTTGGGCTTTTTAGGCCAGTCCCCTGTAAAAGCGTCCAGTTCGTCACGCAGTCTGCGTCTTGGTCCAAATCAATAAATGAATCAATTTCAGTTCAGAATCAATAAATGTTTTTTCTTTCTTTCTTTCTTTCAAATACTAATCTAATCTCAATCTAAATCAGCCTATTCCGTCCCACTGCAGGGCAAGGGCCTAATAATCGTATGAAACAAAAACCTAACGTTGGAAACAAAAAAAGTCGTTTATGGCAATCAGCGAATAACGGTGTGAGTGGTGCCCTCTGCCGTCTCACAAGTGAGCTCTCGCTGCAAGTGTTTACGGACGCGTTTCTCGTCCAGTAACAGCTTCTTTGAGGAAACCTTTCGAGACACGTCTGCGTGCTGATGATCCTGGCACTTGGTAACAACAATGATAGGGCGGTCCTCTATTTGAAGTTAGAGTTTTCTTGGAGTTTTGTCTTACGGATCGAAGCGAAGTTAAAAGTTTGTAAATTCTAGCGTCAAATATTGCACTCTGCAATGCAATTGAATGCAATCTGCAATGCAAGCTGTATTTTGTGTTTCAATAGATAGTGTAGCATTTTAGTGCTTTTTTATAATTTTTTAATAATCTACCCTCCGAAAAAAATGGGTAATAATTCAAATTCTTATAAATTGCAAATTTTTGTAACATTACCTGTAACGTAAACCTAAAGCTAGTATCATTCGGAAGTGTAAGAAGAGGAAAGCTAAGTTTTGAAGCGTTTGCCCGGAAGACCAGCGCCTAGACCATCAGATCGCAATATACAAGAAAGCCCAAAAGTTGAATAATTTTGATGTAAAAATCCAAAACCCAAAATTTTTCTATCGCAATATTTTGCAGTGTGATTGTCTCTTAAAATTCGCAACAACAATCAAAATGGTACTTTTCAAGTTTGAAATAAAGATATCTTATTATTAATTGTACTTGTCTGACAATACTTAAATATCACAGATGTCGTATCAATACGTAAATGTCCATTGCCAAAAGCTGCACTCAAATCTAATCAGGGTTGCGTTCGCGAATATTTGTTCAGGTGTCATTTTTCACGCAAACCAATATTCCCCATGTTATTCTTCTGTATTCCTTCGGCTACCATATTGCCGGATATGACGTCAAAAATAACAAGCATTTCGGTTCTGAGGAAAATCACTTTTTGTCGCTACGATACGATTTCGGAAGACTTTATTTTGTGTTTTTATTTTTTGTGAGAGCGTCGTGGTCCCGAGATCTATCTGGCCGGAACACACCTACTTTGTGTTCACTGTACAATTTGCGGCTAACTCTCCGGTGATGAAAAACACCGATGAAAAACCCAAGCAACCCGGATGAAGGCGGTACTCAGGCTCGCGAATCTCATTCCTTACCAAGTTTGGTTCTAATTCCCTTGGTGAAATGTGAGCTTCTAAATGTTCCGTTCATAATGACGGCAACAATCAGTGTGCCTCTGACTCAGCCTTCAAGGGTATGGTCGAAGGGTATGTTATGTTAATAGTATAATTTAATATATATTCATATATTTCGCTGTCTCGTTCTCTTATGCGAAGCAGAGACACATCCAAAAACCATTAGTTCTCAATTTATGTAACAATATACAATAGGTTTTGTCAAATAACTACACTATTTGAAAGTAATAAGAGCTTCCTGTGACAGCAAATTCTGAAAAAATTGAATATTAAAACAAAACTTGAATAGTTTAACGAAGTACTACAAGGATAGAAGGTAGTTCATCACCGTCAGCTAGACAAAGCCTGATTGCGATGCCTATAGGACCGCGACCCGTCGACGGATTAGAGTAATGGGCCCGAATACTAAATGAATACGGACCGAAGACGGGACCAAGATTAGGAACTTAGAGAAGGGGCACTGGTAATATTTCATTTATGGATCTTGATTCATTCTCAGTCGCTACCTTTGAATGGGGTATCAAAAAGTTGGCAAAAAAGTACAGAAAATAAGAAGAAAATCAAATCTAAATTCAGCAAGCAAAATAATTAAAAAGCTTGTGGTTAATCTAAAACATTACATTGCTTTCTTTTACTTAAAAGTAAAAGACACTACACTTAAAAGCATTTTTCTATTTATTCAAACTAGATTCTCAGCTACCCTGACCATAATGATGAGATTAACTTGTACAACTTATGCAAGAAAGCTTATAGCCGAGAATTCATTAAGAATTTTTATTATTGATTTGATTAAGTATTTGTTTTTAAGTTGATTTTACAAAAATTAAAGGATAGAACATTTGTTACTGGTATTCCTATCCTTATACTTGTTACTTAATTTACTTAAGGAAACAATCATTATTTCATCCACCACCGAATTGAATAAAAAATATCTGTTGTATCAACCAGCTTGACTAAGTTGTAGGCTTAGTATGGTTGTAGGCAGTCCAATCCCAAATTTGCCTTCTGTAGTAGGCTGCTCTTTGCAGAGCGCCCAAGGCACTCACGTTCCGCGAACGAAGAATAAACAGGATTACGTCCAGACCGTGTGCCTTCTGTCTTCGCGGCCTTCTCGTGTTCGTGTCGATTGTCCTACTAATTTAACTGTAGAGAAAAATATTAGAAAACGTTATAAGAGAGATTTGCATTGGATCGTGCTTTTATTGATGTATGTCATTCTATATAATATATATTTACGTATATACAATAAATAAATAGGTATATATTTATGTACCCTTTATGCTACATATGTTTTGTTTTTTTTTAATAGTCTGTAGGTACACAGCTGTGAGCCTATTCTTACCCTTTTTTCCTTTTTTCACATCTCTCCTGTCATCATGGTCTGCTGAAAGAAATCTCTTTTTAGAGATAAGCTCAATATGAATAAATAAATAAATAAAAACAACCAGACCAGTACAACCAGACATATTCTTTTCACGCACACAAATGTTTATACTGTGCGTAGATCGAACTCGCGACTACTGATGCAATGGTCCACGAACCATTAAACCAAACAGGTCGTCGAAATATATCCTCAGTACCTATTATCAGGACCAAATTTTATCAGACTTACTAAAGTGATGGCCATAATTTTGCTAAAAGTGTTTTCAGATCCACTTTACAAATAAGGAAGAGATGATCGCTAATCCTCTTCAACGACATTATGAAATCTTTCTCTTCGTTATTAATTTCTCAGGTAGACCCACGACCCACCTAGATTGTTCCAAGCATTTCCTTCAACCCCCTCTCGGCCATTAACGTCTTCACTAAGGGGTGCGCAAACAACCTGGGCGGGAAAAAATATAATTTCAATGTAAACACAGCGGTGGAAGGGTTAAACGATCGGGCTGGATGCAAATTGCTCTCGGGGGTACAAGAGACCCCTTTTAAAATAATACACAGTGGAACGGGTTGCTTTTTTACGATCGAATATTGGTTTCCTGTTAGCTATCAAAAAATGGGCACAGTTTTTCGCTTTCAAGCGCCTCTGGTTTGAAGGGTTGTTTTAAAGGGGTTCTAATAGGGCTTGTTGGTAATGGTCAATTGAGTCCCGGTTGAGGTGATAAAAGTTGAGTTGAGTTGGGTTAGTGGCAAGAGAAGACAAATTTCCTTCGTTATACCTTGCGGTTGACTGGTGGCAAAAATATCTCTGTACCTTTTTAACCTTAAAATTTGCTATTAAATAACTATTTGTGCTGGTAAGTAGTAGTTTAGTGGTGAGTTTTACCATACCATGGAACATAAAACAAGTATTTTATGAATTGTAACTCGGTTTAATCGTTACACAATCGTATCTGCTCAAAACATTAAATAATTTTGTACATACAAAATTATTAACTACTTACTATTTTAGACTTTCTTGACTTAGGTCAGCTTTTATCAGTGTGATTACGGGTACACTCTCAAGAACTCCAATTGTTTAATTCTATTGAAAAACAAATATAGTGTTAACAAAAAACCCTTCGTTTATATGATGTAGATCGTGCTTTGAAGCAGCTACACAAAATCACAAAACGAACCCATGGAACCCTGAAAGTTATTCGACTTTTTCGAATCACCCGGTCTCACAGACAAATAAATAATATCATATTACTCCTTACAACGCTGGCCGAACTAAGCAACTGAATGCTTGTGCTATGCGGTACTAGACAGCGGTTAAACATAAAAAATACTTTTGTTTTTTGTAAAAACACTTAGGTAACACCCAGCCCAGTACTAAACAGACATGAACATGCACCCAAAAGTTTGTACTGGGCGGGGATAGAACCAGCGGCCACTGGTGTAATAACACCAGTGGCCGCTGGTTCGAGTCGAGTTGGCCACTACTGAACCACTAAACCAGATCGGTCGTCAAAATACGTCACTAATGGCGGGTGATGTGAAAAATGCCTTCCATGCTTATTTTACTGATTGTTTTGGTTTAATCCTTAGTGGTTGAGTACAATGATTTTAAAATAAAACTAGGTAGAAAGGTGACTTGTGCTAAAAAAGTGGCACTCGAAATCAGAACGATTCGTACGCCATAGCAAAGCATTGACTGTGTTGACGGTCCGAGACGACATTTCGTAACATGCATCTGTCTCGTTTACGCTCTGGTAAGTAGGTAATCGGACTGTCTTATTCACGCGTTATAACACGGTCAAGTTACTACGCCGTACCTAATGGACAATTTTAGACTTCGCGTCAGTACTGACACAACCTATCTACGTCTTTTTTATTGTAATATCATTGGTTGAGCTGCATTGCACTAACACTAAAACAATGAGACTTTTAACTACATTTCTCACCAATACTTTTATTCCTAGCTTTCTGCACATTAAAAATGTCGTATAGAAATGCAATATTTTATTTCCCGATCGCTGAGCTCTGGAAGTGTGCTAGAGCGATATCGCGAGAAATATTACACCTTATTCGTTTCGCTTTAATTAAACTTTCGATAGCTGCTCCACGTCCGAATGGCTGCGGGAGAGTAAGTAGCTGGCTCTAGGCTTGAAAAATATTAGTAACCGACTTTAGTTAAAAATTACATCAACTAATATCTTAGAGAACTTCAATCCATAAAATGTAATATCAGTTTTTATCCAAATTAGAAACAACGTGTTTGTCTTTTTGTCGATTACACCATTTAAACCATTAAAAGGGTAAAAATTCCTGCTAATATTATAAACGCGAAAGTTTTTATGTGTGGATGAATGTGCCCCGTGTTGCTCTTTCACGTAAATACTACTGAATAGATTTTAATTAAACTTTTACAATAACATAGCTTATGCATCTGAATAGGCTAGGTATAATTCATGAAGTCATAAAAAAATATGTAACCTAAGTCCACGTAGATGAAGTCGCTGGTAGCCGCTTGTTTATTATAATAGTAATTAGCCATCGCTATCCCACTGCTGGTGGAAGGTCCCTCCCCCTCTTCATTGATTGCGGTCTAGAGCCATGCTGAACCAGTCCTCTAAATAAGAGTCTTACTCGTCCTGATATTTATTTATACATCACTTATTTAAACTTTGTGATTTCAATTCGCAGTTGTAGTTTTTTTGTTATTAAGAGTGTTTCTCTAAGATGCCTCATCCAACTATTAAGAAGTCAAAAAACTACCTCTAACTACTTGAATCGTAAAATACGGGTGCAACCAAGTACCTCATTCGACGATTTAAGCGTTAGTGACTATAAAATTTCAAAGAAATATACCCTGTAACTAACTAACAAACTTAACCTTTTTATATAATTACTATCTGCCCCAGTAGCTTACCACAAAGCTTTTTTGCTGAAAGCAGTCAGCGTGGAAATTGGAACAGCTTTCAATAACTGAACTGATCAATTACAGCTATCAAATATCGGACACTGAGCCAGTATTGCTCAATAAAATAGAGGTGATATTAATAAAGCAGCGAGACGCGACGCGATTGATCCACGTTCGTCTAGTTAAACCCATTGCCAAATTTTTTAAATCTTTTCAATCCCGCTCAATGATTCTGATGTTCACGTATCGTTATTTATTTATTTTCAGCTCATGCTTTCCCACCGCAGGGCAAAAGCCTCCCCTCCCACCCTCCACTCCTTGCGGTTTAAAGCTACTTTCGGCCAGTCTCTGAAATGATGGTCGAGCTCATCCCGCCATCTCTTTCTGGGCCTGCCGCGCTGACGCTTTCCGTTTCTGGGAACCCAATTGGTCGCACGGTTCGCCCAGAACTCATTTGCCATACGGCACATAAGACCACGTATCGTTACAAGTATTTTATTTCTCTAGAGTCTAATTTCCTTATGCATAAAAACTAACGTAATGCTGCAGCATTGAGTTAGCAATTAAAGTGTCTTGTCATTCACTCGCAAATGGCGGGTGCAACAACAATGAGAGGGACAAAGCATTACAAAATATAATACACTAGCAGCTGCCCGCGACTTCGTCCTCGTGGACTTAAAATGAATGCATTCGTTAAATTGTCTGACGTTAGATGGACGTTAGCGCGATATCTCAATTCGGAACGCACCCATCCCATACTTACGCTAATGACAGCAGCCGTCTGTCATGCCATACCACGTGATTCCGCGTACATTTTTATATTTACTTGATATTTTTCTGTAATATTTTTCTGTTTTTTTTTTTCTGTAATTTTGTTTTTATTTAATGTGTATTTTGTTGATTGATTTCTGTTTCTTTTATTGTGACATTTTTATATTATTTTATTATTGGCATTTTATTTACCTTTTGACGATCTCAATATGAATTCATGTAACTTGACATTAATGTATTTATATTGTAATTTTATATTGAGAAATAAATAATCTAATCTAATCTATTTTCAACAATTAACACAATATCTTTATAAATTCTAGCCTATGTGTTATTCAGATGTATAAGCAACATTATTGTAAAGTTTCATTAAAATCCATTCAGTAGTTTTTACGTGAAAGAGCAACACAGCACATCCAGACATACAAACTTTCGCCTTTATAATATTAGTAGGATAGTATAATGCCTTAAACAAACTACACAAATTAAAAAAAGTAGACAACATTTCACCCTATTTAAGTGCCAAACTAAGCTTTCTCATTGGACTTTACAGAAACATAAAACTATTAAATACCATAAACACCCAGACCATTTCAAAACTTTTTAGCTGCAATAGTCCTTAGTTTAACGCGCTTCGAGCCCCGTCTACTTCTACTAGCTGACCCGTTGAGCTACGGCACCCTTAGTTCGGCACGGATTTCCGAATTCCTGATCTCGTAGCGAAATACCGTAGCATAATCCTCCATCTTTTATGTTGGATGACATTGGCCTTTCATAAGTAGCCAAGTGGTAAGTGCTCACGTTTTAGATCCATTAATTATCATCACTAATAATCCACGTGGGTTCAAGACCTTTGTCTTTAGGCAGTGAGATATAACTTACGTTGGAAGAAAAACCTGCAATTAGCCGAACGCTGGCCAACTTACAAATAACTGATATTAAAATAAATAAATAAATAACATACATAAATAAATAAATAACAAACATAACACTGCTGGGCACACGCCTCACCTCAACTATGAGGTGGCACGAGCCATACTCCAACACGCGGGCTCAGTGCGGATCGTTGGAGGGGTCTAAGATATTTTTTTATAATTCAATTTATAATTCGCATATTTGCAATACCTTAGCGGTAACTAAGTTTTAAGTACTACCCTGTTATTATACATCTTAATGTAACACTTGGTATGCAATAAAGAATTGAAATTGAATTGAAAGATTAGTGAGCAACCTTAATGTCAGATGTTATCAGGCCGCCCTAAGGCCTCTCACTAGGCTTAACGACTGACATCCAGCGACGTCAACCGGGACCAACTGCTTAACGTGCCTTCCGAGGCACGGAGATACCCGAAATACACATCACTAAATTTCGGTAGGGGTGGTCACCCATCCTATTTCCGACCCAGCGTGTGTTGCTTAACAACAGCGATCGTCGCCGATTACTGTCACAACAGCTTCACGGGCACCTCAAAAAAAATACAATACGTATTTCAGACAGTCACCAAATAAATAAAGCTATATAGCATTGAGTTTTTACTGCGTTTAAACAAACAAACAAACAAACAATAATCACTTTATTTAAATAGACCTGTTACAAGTACTTTCAAATCGTCAAATCTAATTAACAAACAAAATACAATTAATAATAGACATGAATACCATAATATTAAATGTATACAATAAATATACTGTACTTAAATAAATGTGACGCTACCACCGGATCGGAAAGTTGTTTACGTCCATAATCCCTGGTGGTATCATATTTTCGTCTTCATTGACTTCAACAGAGAGATAAATTTAAATAATGGTGGGCAGGGATTTGTGAAAAATCTGAATTTCAAATGCGTCCGGACACGCGCATACGGACTCGTACTGGGACATGTACCTTATAGGCTTATGAGTCCGATAAAACGTAATTGATGGGTTATTATATTTATATCGTGTTTAATTGTGCGGAAAAAAATATTTTTTTTAAGCTAGGCTATTTTTGATTACAACTTCATACGGCAGATAGTGATGCTGTAAGTAGTCAATGACATTTGTACAGTCACATCAGGCTACTCATTTGCGTTTTTTATCTTGCTCTCGCCAAATGACATTTCTTTGCAATAGACAAAGGAAAACTATCCGAAAATGGGTAGCGTGATATGCCGTCCACCGTACACCTTGGTAAACAAAGGCTGTAGGAGGAATTTAGGAGGGTAAGCTATTCTCTCTTTTCTAGTAAGAACACAATTTGGAAATACATGAGCGAGAATTTGAGATCCACTTGACGTTGTCAAGTTTTAACCCTGACATTCCTGAATCTCGAACTTCAAAAGCATTTACACTGCTCAAAAGTGTCTAGGGATATCTTAAGCATTTTCATACAAAGTATAGCTATTTGGGAGGCTGTAAAAATTGAAATATTGATACCAACGTAGAAATTTTTAGAACACAGAAACTGCTATATCTGCCCTTTCAGATTGTATAAAGAAATTCATTGTAGTAGCATTATTTTACAATCGTAAGGACGTTAAAAAAAGACAGATTTTTCTTTTAAAAGGTGTCAAAATTTTAGCAAAATCAAACGTTTTTTTTGTAATATTCTTAACCTTTATCTTATGCCTCTGTCCTCGCGTTATTCTAAGATAATGCTCAACTTGTAAACAAACTTAACTTCATGAAAAATTTGAAAAATGATATCCCGTGATATCCCTAGACAGTTTTGATGTGTGTATTTTATATAAACTTTAGCAAGAGTTCATGAGGAGTCTTGTTAGGTGACTTACCCCCTAATTCATAAAGACGAACGCAATGCTAAAGCGTAGTTCAAGCAATTGACGTGTTAAGTCACTTACTCTCAAATGACGTTAGAATGTTGTTGAAGCGCTGTTTATTATTTTTGATAAGGGGAAAAAACTTAAACAGCGCTTCAACAACACGTTCATTGATTTGATTCTTGTTGCCGCCGCCATTTGCGAGGAAGTGACAAAACACGTCAAATGCTTAAACGTTGAGTTTGTTTTTTTTAAATAAAGGGGTTGATTTTTAACATAATAATACTCCTTATACCTACGATTTGTAGTTTCTGAATGTGTTTTTACATCGTTTTTTTTTCATTTGTTTGTTTCTACTTAGAGACTTTACAAAGGTTGGAGGTCACATACAAATGGGTTGGACATCCTTTCTCACTTCTTTGATTTCTAATTTAACTCTGTATTGTGGTTCGTCCTAAATAAACAGACCCTTCTTACTAGATCGATAGTCTTTGGACTGTGGCTCAAAGATATAGAAAAGATAGATGGAGCTTATTTACTTTTGAACTTAACTTAATTTGCTAATTATGACCGACATTTCTTCTATTGCAAACTGGTAATTAAATAAGCAAGCAGGTTTGTTTCAAAAATGAAGATATCGCATTACTATAAATTGGAAATTATCTTTCACTAGCGGCTGCCCGCGACTACGTCCGCGTGCACGCGTGCAAGTAAGAAAAAAAAGTGTTATTTTTTTATAAATTGTAGCCTATGTCCTATTTAGATGCATAAGCTATATTATTGTAAAGTTTCATTCAAACACATTTAGTAGTTTTTACGTGAAAGAGCACCACGGCACATCCACACATACAATCTTTCACATTTATAATATTAGTAGGATGAATAATGGCAGGTAAAAAGTAGGGGTTAAGACTTGTGTCGTAGTGCACTGTAAGGATATTGTGATCTTGTTACGTCACAGAGAGGGTTTTATGCAAATTCTAGATGGTATGCACTCGGGTTATGTTGGATATTATTAGGAATACCGTATTCTTCTCAAAGTACACCTACGAGCTCTCTATGTTTATTTAGGTGAATTAAATAGTTTGTTTATTCAAATATAATTTATTGTAGTACTTGTTTTATAAGATGTCAATTGCGTCAAATAAAATCAACAAAAAAAAGGAATTAATTTTTTTTTCAATAGATGTCCTGTTACAAGTGCTTTTGGAATCATCTGTTATTGGAATCCCATCTAGTAAGGGATATCCAATGTTTGTTGATTCTTGGATGACACACGGACAACAAACAGAGCCTTTTCACACCGGACAGACCGTTGCCTAGATTGTAATTAACTTGCCTTGCTTGCTTGGAAGTTGTTAAATCGTATTTTGCATTCAAATGTTTGAGATACATTAATTAGATTTTGCATTTAAATTGAAAATATTAGTAATGTACGCTAGTTTGGTTATCCCTTCACTACAGAGATTTAAGAACTCCACAGTTTTGCTATGAATATAGTTACCTTTTTGTAAGTCGTCGGTCCACCTTGACAGAGGGCACTTCTGTTCGATTATCGTTTCTTCTCTCTGCTGAATTATTAAAGCTGTTTAGTCGCTGATGACTTTGACAGCTGGACTGGACTGTAGGGTGAGCGTATAGGGCTCAGTCACAGTATACCCAGTACATCTTTCCTACATACGCATCGAGTGCAGCTTTTTGTGAGCGCGGCCGAGCTGTCCCGTACTTACGCGTAACCCACGCACACACTGACGATTTTCATGATTCTACCAATACCTACTCCAGTCGTGGCGGATGAGCCGTACTATGGCCGTACCGTGGCCGTACGTAAGCTCCTGCGCCGCTGCCGCTCGCGTAGTAATAAAAAGCGTCAGCCCTTCATGTTCATGCATTATCGCTTGCTCGGCGGCCAAGCCTACTTGTTTTATTTTACTATGGCTCAATTTACTTGTCAAGACAAAGTCAAAGCTTAGTAACACAAAGTTGTTCCCAAGAAGTGACTGTGTCAAGGTAGGAGGTAGTGGGGTGCATTTTCCACTGTTATGCAAACAAAGCCTTCTCTTCCACCGGTCTAATGCATATTATTAAGTAGCGAGAATAGTTTGTGTCTTATTGAAATGATATAATAAAAAGAAAAACTTAATTAAAAATCCTAAGAACTAAAACAAATGCTAAATTCTCTGTTTTTCCTTGCGATTGATTGGTAGAGAATGCCTCCAGACATTAAGTCCGCCAATTGTACTTTTAAAAAAAAAATTGAAAGAAAAGAGTGAATAGCCTGAAATACCTAATCTTTTTATCCTCATTTCAACAACAACTTAATCTTGAGCCCCTCCACTCCAGTCGCAGCTGTCGTAACGTTTGACGGACGCCATTTCGCTCCATTATAATAAAACAATTTTACTCGGGACCGTTAATGACGCCTTTCGGAACTCGTTCACTGTTTATTAGGCCAGTCATTAAAGGGGAGTTTTGAGGTGAGTTATTCGGAAAGCGTGATTATGATATAAAATTGTTCATAGACTGGACATATTTTTAGATAATTAGATTTTATGCCAAGGGGTTTGTACTGGAGCCAATATAACAATAAACTAAATTCCGAATTTACTTCACCCACCTTTAAGTAAAAACGTAAAAGTTTCTTTTTATAACTCCAAATTAAAGATATTTACGAGTTTATTTATTTACAATAACGAATCAATAATAGTCTACTTTAAAAAAATACAATTCATTTTGCAATTGCCAATAAAGTATCGGAAAATGAGTGCTGAAACAAAATTCCTGCATTCCGGCCACATTTGAAGCCAGCGATACATATCCGCACACGCTCTAACAAGCCGTCTCATCAGCGTATCTCCATAACCAACCTTACATCCTTTATCTCAAAACACAAATAAGTACTACACAAACAACACAGCTGTCGCTGACAGAAAAAGCTGAAACTTGTATTACTAAGTTCAGTTCACACCATCTGCTCTGCATCAGACACGGACGATAAACCGCGCGTGTAACACCTGCCTTACGTCGCGACGGTCATAAAATGGGTGACATGTGAGGAAACTTTGGCGGAGAGAACATAAGGGAGGTGACTTGAGAAAGAAGGTCATTTTGACATTATATTTACTGGAGCAAACAGAAACAAAAGAAGCTTAAACTAAACAGGAAACTGCACAATTTGTGCAAAATGCAAAATATATCGGAAATAGCGAGACTAAAAAAAAATAAAATAATTCAATAATACACACAGCGCCATGTAGAACCAAACTAAGCAACTAAATGCTTGTGCTATGGGATGCTAGCTAACGGTTAAGCAAAGTAAAATATTGTTTTTTGGAAAAACATACTGAATATTGAATAGCAAACACCCAGACCAGTATTAACCTACCTACATGTTCATGCACACGCATGACATTTGTACTGTGCGGGGATCGAATCCGCAACCCTCGTAGTAGTAACCAACTTCTTGACCATTACACCAAACCAATCAACTACTTAACCATTATTATATTTTTGAGTTGAATAATAATTTAGGACATTTTGTTTATTATTTTCAATCAAACTTTTGTTCTTCATCATTGTTCACAACTTCGCTAAGTTCCAGTGAAAATCAGCGTCTGAGGCTTTCAGGCCCAGGCATTACCTAATTTATTAATATTTTGTTTTTTACGTCGTGACACTGATCGGAAGTTTCTTTTTCTCTTTCTGTACTAGCACATAAAATTATCATCACATTACCATTCATCGCTTTTCATTTGGTTGTTTTTTTTTAACATGAAAAAAATATTATTTATTTTATCGTAAACACAACACAAAACTGCAATTGTTTCAACGCCAAAAATGATCTCATCATAATCATATTACAAAAGCCGTCGAAAAACAAATTCAAATTGCGAATTAGTATCACGAACTCGGAACGTTCAAAAACAAAAAAATAATAGGCGATTCTAAAGTACATGTTTATTTTCAGCTTTTTTTATGTTAATTATATTTGGATGGGTACATTTTTCTCTGTTTTCACGGGGCGGACTACATTTTCCCGTTACATTTGAAATTCAAATCGAGTACAAATCCCTTTCGACGGTTATTCAAATTTATATTCGGTTGAGGGCCAATGACGCAGAAATATGAGTGAGATCTTTCATTTTGGCGCATCAATTTACTTGGCCTGTTTTTAGGTGTACATTTTTTGTTCATTAACGAAACCTTTTGTAATGTGAACGGGGTGTTGTTTGAAAGAGGTTTACTTGACCAGTTAGTTGTTTGAACGAATTGTCGCATGCTTTTGGTTGTGAAATAAAACTTCACAACCAAACTCATGCGGAAAACTGAGTAATAAACGGTCACCGCCCGCAAGTCTTTGACCCCTTTAAAGAAAATTATCGATAAATAATTAAGGATACCGGGATTTAAAAAGGCCAAGAAGCTATTTGTGCAGCCTCTCCATTCTGTGCAGCAGTGTACGTTCATAGTTTTATGATCTCTGATGATTAGGTAGTAATAGGTTATTTTTATTTTTAGCACACACTTTTTAGCATAATTATCTTAAGATAGAAAAACCAGAAAAAGACATTCGGTCTTTTGGCGTCAGGCGGGAATCGAAACCCGCATCTTTCGCACACCGGGCGACTGCACTCTGTGTTAACGAGAGCAATAAGAAACCGACCGATTTTTTCTGGTATATTTAACTGGCAGCCAGGTTTGTTTCAACAATTCTTAGGCATAATATGCCTTACGCATATTATATATATATACGGTATATTATACCTTACGCCTGACGCCAAAAGACCGAATGTCTTTTTCTGGTTTTCCTATCTTTATTAGGTAGTCATGTTGGAAACTGCCTCACATAATAATTAAGAGCATGTGCTGTATCTTACATTGATAGCCTTTTAAACAAGCTTCGACTTGCTTAGCACGCTATAGAGAGAGAGCTATGCTTGAGGTTTCTTTGAGTGACAGGGTTCGCAATGAGAATATCCGCGAAAGAACTAAGTTTACCGACATATTTTCTCGGGTAGCCAAGCTGAAGTGGCAAGGGACAGGCCACATCTCTTGCAAAACTGACAACAGTAGGGGAAGAAAGGTTATGGAGTGGCGACCGCTAACTGGAAGACGCAGCGTGGGGGTAGGTCCTCCACTCGGTGGACCTATGACCATTGGAGCGAGCGGCTTCGCTCGCTATGGCACTCTGTGGGGGAGGTCTATGTCCAGCAGTGGACTTCTGGAGGCTGGTGATGATGATGATTATATTTTATTAGCGAATCAAAACTTCAAAATTTATTTTTTTCTGTGTGATAGAGTTTTATACTTTCAAGTAGTAAATAGGCACTAAAACCAGCAGCGCCTGACAATATTGTTATTTGTTCATGTAAAACAAACGTAAAACTCGAACTACAGCCATCCAATAATTTCCAATGCACGGTTGTATCGATAGCGGTCCGTTATCGCTCGCTCGCTCGTTCGTTCGCTCGTTCGCTCGCTCGCTTCGCCCGCTCGCTCGTGTTTACGCAAATGGTGCCGACGAGCGATTTAGCCGGTTTATGGCGCGTCACTGCCCGGCGTGGGACAACTGCGATACAGAGAAATAGGTGGACCGGGAAATTATCTCAAAAGTAAAAGAACAAGGGTGGAAATTGGTTTAAAACAAAGTAAGATAAGAAACACTTTATATTATAAATATTTAAGTATCAATGTACAACTGAGGATATCTTATTGCTGAAAGCAATATCTCCCAGACAAGCCAATTTTCTAGGCTTCCATGTCAATTTAGAAAATTTTACTGCAGAACTCACCCGCTTGTGTCCTATAAATAATGGTTTAAAAAAACACGAAACGTAGTAAATGTTTGAATACAGACTTATCTGCATGACTGAATAATTTTATTATGTATTAACACTATTTTTTATTATTGTATATATACCAGAAAAATTCGGCCGGTCTGTTAATGGTCTCGGTAGCATGATTGGAAGTGCAGTCTCCCGGCTTGCGAAAGATGCGGGTTCGAGATCTGTCTGATGCCAACCAATGACCAATGACCAAATGTCTTTTTCTGGTTTTCAGATCTTTATTAAAGATACTGCATGGAAAAATGCTAAAACAATAATAAAAAATAGTAATAGCTTTTTCATCTAAATCGGAAGTTAAATATTTGAAATAATATTTCTTCCGAGTGTTAGAGGTGGATGCCTATAACATTGATGAAATCACCCTGGCTCATAGGGTAAAATATACCAGAAAAATTTGGCCGATCTGTTAATGGTCTCGGTAGCATAATTGGAAGTGCAGTCGCCCGGCTTGCGAAAGATGCGGGTTCGAGTCCTGCCTGATCCCAACATGACCAACTGTCTTTTTCTGGTTTTCAGATCTTTAATAATTTTCCTTTTTTTAATATTGCAAATAGCACAATCAAAAACTCAATAAAAAAGTTACTTAACTTGATCAAATTTTCATGACAACAACCTGTTAGTAAGACTATCTGGATGTCCTGATATAGATCACGGAATTTTATTCAATGCAGGCCGTTACTCGTTACAGTATGTCTGGGAAAATAAGCCTATGTCCAGTAGAAGCCTTTACTTGGTCAATGATAAGATAAGATAAGATAAGATAAGAAATACTTTATTGCACAAAGAAAACAAGTTACATAACGATGCTGATAGACATTTAGAATGTACAATACAAGCGGTCTCATCGGTAAGTGCGATCTCTTCCAGATAACCTTCAGGTAGAGAAACTGGAAAGGGAAGTGGATGCGGTGAATGATCTAAATCTAAATCGATTTATTTGGTTAATAATGATGGTAAAAAAATAATACTATTGTCGCTGTTAAGTTTGAAGCAGTTATTTTTTTTTCCACGTTGTCATAACGATCTGGCCTGACTAGAACTAAGTTCAGCGCGAAACATTGCAGTATCGTGAGAATATTCTCAGTTCGTCTCTAGCGCCACCAGCGTCAAATTACCAGTTTTTTGCGCTGAACGTCTACAGATGAAATTAAATGTTGCATAAGTAAAGATATGGTTGTCTGTAAATATTCTTTGGTAAAATTTTCTGTGAACTTGTTTCTACAAACATTGTTAACTGTTTTAACTTTATATTTTCTGCACTTTTGTCAGAAATTGAAGGGTAAGTTACGTATTTTACCTTTGTTCATCTTTCTTTCTTCTTTATCATCAATCTCAACTTGCTACAATAAAATTAACAACATATCCCTTTAGATAAGCAGGTTGAAATGGCAGAGTGGGTGGAGTACTTTTGAGGCCGAAAAATTCTGGATTACACCTGGACACCGTTAGGAAAACGCAGCGTGGTTCACCTGAAAGTTGGAAGAAGCTCTATAAAATGGATTGATGTTCGTCAGTCTCGCTAAAACTCGGGAATGACTGGACCGGTTTGGCTTGTTTTGGTTTTGTGAAGGTTTAAAAAGTGAGTAAACATGAAAAAATGCTAAGCATAATAATATAGTGAAAGAACAACAATTTAGTTTTCCTTGTCAACCATTTCTACCTGTCAATGATTGACAACAGAACACCGTCTCTCGGGAAAGCTAGTCATCATATAATTATCACCAATCTCGTTGAAGGTAGGCCGCCTGCTTCTGGTAAAATCCATGTGGGGGGCTTTGTTCAGCAAAATAAATTCCTTGGCTGACAATGATAATGCTCCTGTGATAGCCGGAATTGTATCCCTAAAGTTGTTTTATGAATATCAACATTTTTTAAGCCTCCAGACTCAATTTGCTGATGCTACGAACGTGCGTAAATAAAACCCGTTTGCTGTGTGATTTATGTAATTCAACGTGTAAACGGATGTAAAAAATACCCGAGTTTGGATATTTCGTTATTATAAATTCAATATGGATGGACATTTTCATTCTGTATATGCTGAATATTTTGTTCACAATGCGTGAATTATTCTTTATAGAAATGAAGTAAAAAGTGCCTGAGAGAGATATAAGTACAGGTCGTCTAAGCTCTTAAACGATCTCTACCTATTCGAAAAACTTATTTTAATTCTTATGAGTTAACCAAATAAGTCGCATACCTCTTTAATTCACAATTTTCTCCTAGGCCCCAGCATACTACGCTTGGGTTTCAAAATGCAACTGGACTTATTTTTAATGAAGCGTACTTAGTCATGATCGTCTAGCTGTTAGCAAATACAATAATGTCATTGTTAGATTCTCAACTAAAGCATATTTTTTTCAACTGATTTAATAGTTCTGGAATCCTTGTCAGTAGTATTATTTTTGTGCCTGAAAGTGTGGTTGACTGTAAGAACATACCTCTTGGAATTAAGTCCACCCTTCGTACTATGTTGAACTGTGTAGTGAAAAAATAATAAATAACAGAATCAAAAATCTTAATTCAGTGTGAGGCTATTTCTAGATTTGAATTTAAGATTTCTAGTGTAGACTAGAGAGTATTTCAATTTGTCATCTTAATCCATTACCTCCCAAAACAAATGAAGCTATCTTCATTAAAGTTCTTAAAATGAGTTCATTTGTACCAATCATATTGTGGACTATTTGTAATGTTCAGCTCACCAGGAGTGAGTGACTCATTACTGCGGACTGCCATGGAGTGGGTTAGGGTGGGGTGACATTGCAAGAAGATATCAATATTGTGAGGTGCCCGTGGCGCAGTTGTGACAGTGATCGGTTACGATCGCTGTGGTAAAGCAACACACGCCGGGTCGGAAATGGGATAGGTGACCACCCCGACCGAAATTTAGTGATGCATTTATCGGGCATCTACGGAGACGCTGCTTAAGCAGTTGGTCCCGGCTGACGTCGCTAGATCTAAGTCGTTAAGCTTAGTCAGAGGCCTTAGGGCGGTTTGATAACTTCTGACATTAAGGTTGCTCACTAACCTCATAGTTGAGATGAGGCCTGTGCCCAGCAATGGGACGTATATATGCCGTTTATATTGTGTCATATCAATATTGTGCAGGTCTTCAAGATGAGATTGACCAGCTAAGTAGTAGCTGTGTTACGTTTTTGCTAACTTCACAATATCTGTACCTGTGCTTGTCATCAGAAGGCGTGAGGTGAACTTTGAGAGCACCTTGAATAATGTAAGATTATATTTGAACCTTTGGAAAAACTGGATTCGAGCAGTTATGAACGACAGTAACTGTTTTTTTGAGTTCTATCCCTCCCTTGTGAGGCCACAAATAGATACAAATAAATAAAAACAAATAAATACAAATCATTTATTCGTGATTCACAGGTAGTGACACCACTCGATCTTACTCGTATGTAATATAATAAAATTGTATCTCAGCAATCAGTCTCACCAGTATACGAGTAATAATTTAAATTGCATATTTATTACATTAGAATCTCATCATAACTAAAACTGTATAAAATTATGCGAATTAACAAATGAATCACCACGCATATCATTTTTCACAACGCCAAACCAGCTTCTTCCCCATTTGTGCCGGAGCCTGGCGGGGATGGCATGCAAGACATTTGCTTCCTACGTAGCTTGCCGGCTCATATTAGTAAAACTTTTAAGTTTTTTCGCTAATAAAAATCCAATGAGTATTTCTTTTTTCTTTTCAGCGCAAACTGCGACCACAAGCAAAGGAAATGGAGTCACGTGTCGCGCCCATAGGGAGCGGGCGCGAATGGACGTGACACTTGTATCAAGGTAATTTGAGGCCCGAAGCATTATTACGGAACCCAAGGGCTGTACAGGGTTTTTTATCATCTAATACCAAGAAAATGGGCAAAATTTATGTCTTTTTTCGAGAAAATATTATTCAGACAAGCAAATATTTTTTGTATTCGGTGTCAACAGATGGTTAAGTTTGTATCCTAAATGTGGTAGTCAGAGGCATAAAGGTAAAGTTGAATTTGTTGCCATTATTGACTAATTCACTAGCACTAATGAATGGCATAAAAGGCGGACTTAACGCCGAATGTCGAATTACCTAACCTCGATTATTTGTCATATTATTGATGTACGGAATTTCGAAAGTTTTCAACAAAAAAATACTCGAACAATGTACGTAATTAAACATACTTGCAGATAGCAACTTCCTACATAAGACACAAAAGTCTACAAACACATTTGTACTAAGATGGGTATCTAAGCCACAATAATTTACAGCTTTAGGCAAGCACTATATCTATGGCGTTAACAGACTAGTACAAAAATCTTTTAGAGTTAAAACACAAAGGCACTTATCGCCTAAGTTATCACAATACTTGTAAGAATCCTAAACACAATCCGGAAGGAAGTCGTGCCAATTGCTAAGGTTCGGGCTCGACAATGGCGCCCTCTATCGAGATGATAACACAGCGATTCAAATAAAGGGCTGGTATTTTGCGGGCCGTCTCGTAAACCACACGCGTATTGACGCCAACGCAGCGGACGGTTCAGGGCGCTTTTACATGCCACGACACAATTATATTTTAATAAAAACACAAAGGTTACTTATGCTAATAAAGTGGCACCCGAAATCAGGTCTTTTGACCACCTGAGCAAATCATTGACAGTTTGAGACAACACAGCGCAACATGTATCTCTCTCGATTAGGCTGTAGTAAATAATCATGCTATTTTGTACACACGGTCAAATTATAGGTACGTACGCCAGGGGTAAATTTTTGACTTCGCGTCAGTACTGGTATAACTTATGTTTGTCTTTTTTAATGTAATATTAGCGGCCGCCCGCGACTTCGTCCGCGTGGACTTGAGTTAAAAAAATGTGTTATATCTTTATAAATTGTAATTATAATGTCTTATTCAGATGCATAAACTTTTAAGATTTTAATTTAAATCCATCTATTATTTTTTACGTGTATAAAATGTAGTAACTTTTCCCGTTTTCCCTATATTACCCTTCACTGCTCTGCTCCTATTGATTGTAGCGTAATAAAAAGTATACTATAACCTGGCCAAGAGTATGAAAAATTATTGTGCCAAATTTCGTTAAAATCCGTCGAGTAGTTTTTGTTTCTATAACGAACATACAGCAGGCAGACAGACAACAATTTTACTGATTGCATTTTTGTCATCAATAGCGATCCCAAATCACCCCTTGATAGTTATTTTTTAAATATATTTTTCATGGACAGAATTGGCCTCTCTACAGAAAAAAAACCAAAAAATCGGCCGGTGTGATCTCCAATCCTAATAACAAACATGACCAGCTAGCTTAAAATATTAAATTAATTCAATAACATATGACAGAGCGTCGCCAGCGTCATGATGTAAGCTTTGTTTTAAGCACGAAAAAGGAAAAAATATATTTAAATCTGATGAAAGAAAGAAAGAGAAAGGGTTTATTGATTTTGAACATCGCAACAGATAAAAACATACAAATCAAAGTGGTTAGAAAAAAAATCAATAGAAGAACAAACAATTATTTCCACCAGACAGCAGCCTATACATGCCATCACGCCTATTTCCTTACGGGCTAGCTAGAGACTATCCTTTAAACTATAAATTTACACCTTGCGATTCTTCCACATTCATCAATCCTTTCATACATGTCAGTTACAGGCACTCTTATGACCCTTTCTGAAAACATCTACATTACAGGGTCATAAAATTTTTTACTCGCACCAAAATTCCATCCGCAAGTTCAATTGTTCATTTTATTTAATACCTGTTACCGCAGGTAAATTCCATTCCAGACAATACTGTGCAATCTAGGCTTAATTAGAAAACAGTACAAATTTCAGCTATATCTTCAGCAGTTAATAGTGTGAATATTGCTGGCATACTTCACAGCCTGACTTTAGCGGGCTCGCAGTAATATAATGTAATAAAGAGACCGCGAAACGTCGCCCGTATGATATATGGTAGAATTTGTCACACCGCAGCGGCGTTCAACAGAAATTGTAATGTAATTTATGTACGTGATCTCGATGTAAATTCTAAGGATGTTTACTGGGAACTAGATGCAGGCGAATGGAAAAACAGAAAAGGCTGAAGGAAAGGAGGTAATGTAAGCAATTCTAGGAATGGTTTATCTTAGGTTCTTTGTTCTCAATTTAATAAATTGAATGTACGGTATGTGTGCGTATAATGTGTGTTTTATATAACTATATAGTGAATTCATTCACTATAGCGTTTCATTTGTTTTCGATTTCAGTGACGCTCAGGAGAGTCGTTAGCCCAGTGGTTAAACACTCTGGCTCGGAACCATCCGGTTCCGAGATCAAATCTGGCCGTAACACACTTAATTTGTGTTCATTGTTCAATTTGCGGCTAACTCTCCAGTGATTTCAAACACCGATATAAAACCCAAGCAAACAGGATAACGGTGGTAGGCTCTCTCCTTGCCACGTTGCCGCGTTGGGTTGTAATTCTCTCGGCGAAATGTGGTCTCCTGAATGTTCCGTTCACCATGACAGCAACGATCAGTGTGCCCCTGACTAACCCATTAGGGATATGGTTGTGAGGGTATGTTATGTTGTTTGTTTCTTTGTTTTCGATTTCAGTAACGCTTTATGACGTTACAACTCTGTTACTGTAGTGTCACAATTGCTTTTGTCAAACCGCAACCACCTTTACAGAACTAGGAAACATAGTTTGAAAGCTAACTGAACTAGGTACAGTTAGTTTAAACATTTTTCATTTGAAAAGATATGATCTTTACACACCGTACAAATAGTAGGCCTGAAATTGTCTAGTCTATAACGAATGTTAAAATGGGATCAGTTTTCGGACCAATCACAATAAAATGTAGTTATCAAATATCTCTGATATATGATCTAAAAGACCTAATTATGGAACTTTTTACTACTAAAGCCACTGCAACAGTTGCAAACTGAAATAAGCCATCAGCAAAAGCGATCTCATTTATTTTCCCAATAAACAAATCCACGGTGTTGTTTCATGAACATTATCCTGAGCTCAGTGCTATTTTAATGAACAAGTAATGTGATGTTTTCGCGCCATTACCGCAGTTCGGACGCGTATTAACTGAGTTGGGGCTATGTGAGTTGTAGCGATCGGCCGGTTGGTTTTACTATGTGGACTCGGAAAAAACTAGGTGTGTTTTATAACAGACCTGCAGATAGATGAACCATCCATTGTATTCGAGTAAAATAGCTCTATATAAGGTATATTTAAAAGATAAAATAAAAAATCTTTACTGCGCAAGTAAGACGACATAATTACATTACAAAAAACAATTCAGACAGTACTGAATTGATTAAAAAAGAGACATGATAGTCTATGGTTATAGTTTTATTTCGATGATAGTCTATTTTCCAGGAGTTTGATTTGATCACGAATGTGTAAACGCGGAATTACATAGAAAGAAACGGTTATGTCCACCCGCCACTAGAGGTGCTACCAAGAATGCCGTACTTTTGTACGTTTACAGAGTAGTGATCGATTGTAAAGCCACTGCAGTTGCAAACTGAAATAAGCCGTCAACAAAAGCGATCTCATTTATTTTCCCAATAAACAAATCCACGGCGTTGTTTCATGAACATTATCCTGAGCTCAGTGCTATTTTAATGAACAAGTAATGTGATGTTTTCGCGCCATTACCGCAGTTCGGACACGTATTAACTGAGTTGGGGCTATGTGAGTTTTAGCGATTGGCCGGTTGGTTTTACTATGTAGACTCGGAAAAAAGTCGGTGTGTTTTTGAACGGACCTGTAGATAGATGAACCATTTATTATGTAGTACCTCTGGATAAAAGTATATTTTAAAAGAAAGATAAAAAATCTTAACTGCGCAAGGAAGACGACATTACAGAAGACAAATCTGGTAGTTTTATAGGTACAAAGTGATTTCTTTCTGATATTTACAGTAATCATATTAATACGAGTTTTTATGTGTGTATGTGCCGTGTTGCTCTTTCACGCTAAAACAACTGGATGGATTTATGAAACTTAACAAAATATAGCTTATGGAAGAGATCGCTATTAGCGATAAGGCCGCCTAAATTGTGCATTACTTTCAATGTATTTCTAAACTAAGTTTTTAATGTTAATGTGCAATAAAGAATATTATCTATCTATCTTATGCATCTGAATAGCACTTTGGCTACAATTTATAAAGACAAATCACTTTTTTTTTAAAAGTTCATTATAAAAGAGACACGATAGTATTTTACAGGAGTTTGAAGTCCCACATACCACTCTACACACCCCCTTTTTGACCACGAATAATTATGTAAGCGCGGATTTAGATAGAAAAACAACGGTTATGTCCACCCGCCGCTAGAGGCGCCACCAAGAATGCCGTATTTAAGCGTTTACGGAGTCGTGATTGATTGTTATAAAAACAGACTCTAGGCATTCGGAATAAAAGCTTTTTCAGGTACAATTCCAAGACGAGCCGAAGACCGCAAACTGCAAGCGACACTCTTCTGTTCCTAAGCCCGGCGCTGCAGTGCTGCCGCGCTTGGAATTACTTTCATAGATATTCGTAGAAATCAGTAGCGTCTCTTGCAGTTTGTGGTTGCGGTTGGGTCTTGGAATTGTGCCTTCCAGAAGCATAAAGGGCCATTTGATCTCTGCCTCCTAAATATGTTTCAAAATTGTATGAGACCGATGATTCGAGATCAAAACGTAGCGCCACTAAAATTGCTGGCTCGAAACCAATTTTCAGTAACTCTGCAATTATAATGGTTTAGCATTGATTAGCGGTCACATAATTCATACAAGTTTGTGTTAACAGTCACTTGGTACGATGAAGTCACTTCAGTTAATTAATGAGGTTTACATTTTGAGGTTAACAATCTAATTAGGTCTTGCTCCGAAATATTTTCATAACAGTATTCCATATTTAGGCCACTGGTTACATTTTAGCTATCAGGTAGTTACGAGTAGTACAGTCAACGTCAAAAAATTGCCTGATCACTTCAGTATTTGTACTGGCCGATCTTACAGCTACTTCATAAAATTTATATGACAACTGAAGCAAAGTATAAGTGGCAATGTTTAAAAGTGTATAGGTACTAAATTTTTGTTGTTGACTGTACAAACAGCCTTCAGTTGTTCGCGCTATTGCCTGTGACCACTGGTAACTTCTTCCTCTTTGCGTGTCGATGGCAGACAATTCTAAATTTGATGAGACCAGTATTCTGCAGCCCTTACGGCATGAGTACTAGCGCTCTCAAGTCATCCCGTGTGCATCATTACTGGTAACTTGCTGGGTCACATTGGTGAGTTCAGTTTTGTTTTACAATTTCCTCATTTCTGATTCGTTCTCGTAACGACTGCCAAACAAGAACTCCATAGCTCCTTGAGCTTACATAAATGGGTCCATACTAAAGGCATCATGTAATTTAGTATGACCCATGACTTTCTATTACAAGGGCTAAATCTTTAAAACAGCTGTACGGACACTGAGCACTCAAGGTTTCTGAAGCTGTCAAAAATACGGGCAAAGATTCAGAACAGCTGTGAAGTTTTGACTTAATAACTTTCTTTCGATTCCCGCCTGATGCCAATTACAGACCAAATGTCTTTTTCTGATTTTTTTATCTTTAGTAAGATGATAGTGCATTATCCCTAATGCTAAAAATAAAAAATAACCTATTAGAAAACCTAGTTTCATCTTAATCGAAAGTCAAATATTTGCAATAATGTTTCTTTCGAGTGTTTAAGGTGACAGGTTACCAGAAAAAATCGGCCGATCTGTTAACAGTCTCGGTAGCACAGTGGTTAGTGCAGTCGCCCGGTTTGCGAAAGATGCTGGTTCGATTTCCGCCTGATGCCAACAGACCGAATGTCTTTTTCTGGTTTTCTATCTACTCTATCTTCAATAACTTTACCTTGTTTGTGACTAAACGGTGTCAATATATTTCTAAGCATAGAAGGCTACACAATATACTGAAAAATGTTAAGTCATAAGTTAGCAATAACTCTGAAACCCTTTTAAAATGATCTCATCCCACCAATTATTCCCCAATGTTCCCCTACAATAACTAACAGTCTCTCAAATACTGGCGTTAACGAAAGTTTTTACATCCTTTCACCCTTAGGACAAGGGCGCAAAGTACCTAATAATTGCCCGTCCTTATATAGGCCGTTATAACCCCATAACGTGCAGCCCTTTCATTCTGACGTTAAAACTGACCTTTTCGACCGTTTTGAATTAGGTCCTTATGGACCTTCATGCCAATGTGATAATAGTCGCTTAGTTCGGCTTATGGCTGTTGAACTTTTTCAAATCCATATTTTGATGTCTCTTTTGAGAGAAAAGCTGCATGAAAGATAAAAGAAAAAAGGATTAATCCAGTATCACTGGGTTCAAATCTAGCCGGATATTTTGTGTTTAATAACTCAACTTATGGCTTACTCTTTGAAGAAATAAAATACCGATATAAAACCTAAGCAGCCCGGATAATGGCAGTAGGCTCGCCAAGCAAGGCGTGGCGTAGGCGTGGTAGGAACCACGTTGTGTTTCAATTTACAAGCGAAATATGAGCTCGATTATGTGCGCTTGAAACTTTAAGTGTGGACTTCTGGATGGTCTGTTCAACAAGCTTTTAATATTTAATGTTGTTCATCATTTTAATCATTTTGTTTTATGTTATTTTCCTACATACGTAATCTCATAGAGGAATTCTTGTAAAAAACTCCGACCAATCCCAAAGGCACTAGTAATCCTATAAAGTAAATCAGTGTGAGTCCCGGAGCCCGTAAAGCGCACTCACTCAATGCGAACGCGAGTTTAATAACTCACCACTGAGGTCTCGTTACCTGCGGAGTTCATTTGTATGGAAATAAGGATTACAACTGTCTCGGATGATGCTTAGGAAAAAACGGATAAGTGCGAGCCTTACATTATAGTTGCAGGGTTTTATCTAATATCTCTCTATATCCAAGTACTGGATGTTTTTATTTTCCTTAATGAGCTAGCGTTTGACCCCAGTCTCGCCCGATGATAAGCGACGACGAGGTCGAAGGTGAAACACGCTTACCCAGAAAATGCTTTTTCACTTTTTTTTTTTTTTTTTCATAGTGGTCTTCAAGATGACCTCACTCCACCTGATGGAAAACAGCCGTGAGATCCAAATATGGAGTCGACAAGCACAGTAATGGAGAACTACTTTGCTGGTCAATTTCATTTTGAAGGCCTGCATAAATGCCTTTTCACGCCCCGCTTAGAAAATGATTATGCTTATGATGATGGTGATGTAAAAAACCGATGAAAACCAAGCAACCCGTAAGGAATTTCTGTAAAAAACTCCGACCAATCCCAACGGCACTAGTAATCCTATAAAGTAAATCAGTGTGAGTCCCGGAGCCGTAAAGCGCACTCACTCAATGCGAACGCGAGTTTAATAACTCTCCACTGAGGTCTCGTTACCTGCGGAGTTCATTTGTATGGAAATAAGGATTACAACTGTCTCGGATGATGCTTGGGAAAAAACGGATAAGTGCGAGCCTTACATTATAGTTGTAGGGTTTTATCTAAGTACTTGATGATGGTTATGGAAAAGATCGATGAAAACCAACCAACTCATATTATGGTGGTAGGTTTGCCTCATTTGCATTTTTGCAGAGTGTGGGCTTCTGAATGTTCCGTTCACCACGATGTGGCATCAATTATTGTGTATGTTTCTGACTACCCCGCTTAGGTTTGAATCGTGAGTTAATACAACTTGCAGCCAGTGTCGTAATAGCCTCATATTTAGTTGAGGTGTGGCCTATGCAGCAGTGATAAGGCTGTTTTTTTTGTTTTTTTGGTTTATTTACTTTAAAATAAGATATTTTCTGTATTGTGAAATGTTATTATTATTATTAGAAGCCTGTCATTTCCCACTGCAGGGCAAAGGCCTCCCCATCCCGTTTCCGCTGCTGCCGATTCTGTGCTTTTTCCCGCCAATTGCTCAAAAATGAGTCCAGCTCGTCCCGCCATCGCATTTTCGGCCTGCCACGAGGACTGCATTGTAAGATATTATCAGATTAAAAACTCTGTGTAAATGAGTAAACCAATTTGTGATTTATGCTTAAATTGGGCACTTTAGCAAACTTTTTGGTGGCGCTAGTGGGCATTGAACTGGCTCCTAATCTGTTTCAAAACGGAACTCTAACAATCGGCCAGCGAAAGTCTTCCGGTAAATAAGTAGTGTTTCGCTGCGAGAGCTCTTAACTCAAGAACTCATTCTGCAGGTTTTGTTAGAACTAAAAAAAAAAAAAAAAAATAATAAAAAAAAAAGGTTTTGTTAGAAGTGACTTCAGAGGGGAATTTTATGAATCTGAAGAAAAGGATTCTGGGTTAAGAGTCTCTCTCAAATGCTCAGTTTTACGATAAGTGGGCTAAGCGTTCGGTTGTCCTTGTAAAAAGGATTTAGACTCTTGGGAGAGATTTTATGGATGATTATTTTGTTGATTGATGTAAAGATTGATTGTAAAGAGGTTTTCTGAGCCATGCAAAAACACTCAAATATAAAATCTTACATGATTGCCATCTCAAAAATAAATAAATAAACTTCTCATACCTAATAAATAAATAGTTCTCTAAGTTTGATTTTAAATAATGTAGTTTGTGTTCAAAACAATAACTGAGTTTCACAATTCAAAAGTCAATTATTTATTTTTTTCCTTAAGGGACCAGTTTGACTTATTGATTAACAAGAAATTGATAATGTAGATTAGTTCATAAGATCTAATAACATTTTTTCATTTTTTATATTTGGTTCCCAAATCAACAAGCGATGCATCAGAAATCGAGACTCCACATTCTAGTCCCAAATGCTAACCGGGAGCTAACCCAGACATGTCTGCGACCGGCAAATCGAAAAACTTTAAATGGGTCCAATTTCTAGTCCACCCCACCCTTGGGACGTGGGGCAATTAAAAGAATTACCCCTCGAAGATTCAGTCCAGTGACTATTATTGAAAACATACGGGTAGACTTTTGAATAGGACCGTTACGATTACAACGATTTTTGATATTATGAAATTTCATTCAAAAAGTTCGTATCCGAAATGTTACTCATACATAAAAAAAGCTCATTAATAAATACCTTCCAGACTAACACACATAACATATTACACAACTTAGTGCTTAGAAACTGTCAGCTACGGTTTCAAATATTTATCTCATTATTATTATCAATTTTATTCTCAGCTTGACAATTAAGTGTGAAAAAGAAACAGCTTCAACTAACCTAACAGTGGAAAAATAAAAATAAAAACACTAGAAGTGTGAGTTATCTGACATAATGAACAAAAACCTTCCAGACTAACATACATAACATATTATACAACATAATTAGTCTGGAAGGTATTTATTTATTATGTCAGATAACTCACACTTCTTGTGTTTTTTTTATTTTTCCACAGTAAAGTTAGTTGAAGCTTTTTCTTTTTTAAATTGAATTGTCAAGCTGATAATAAATTGATTTTAATAATGAGATAAATACCTGAAACCGTCAGCTAATCTAAGCTTTTGCGAAGTTTTTAAGAATACGCGTCTTTTCAAAACATAATTTCGGGTTGTATGTGTTCATTGTGGATTCTCTTTTCCCTCGCGATCGTGAACATCCCTACTCTAAGAATTAAGTCTTAATGGACTAGTTGAAACACCTACAGTTAAAAACAAAACAAAGAGCAGACCTTTCAACGATCTGCTTAGCGTGGTGGTTACCGTGTACAAGAATCAAAGATTTTGCGGGTTCGCTTTCCGAACAAGCGCAAAATGTTTTGTGATGAAAGCATATTCCTAGAACGCGGTATTAAGATTTTTTAGTCAAACCATATAACTATATACCATTTTGTACTTGTTTTTGCATTAAAGTATGAATAAAATATAATAATAAATATAATCAACCTGGCACTAAATAAATGATGCTTTTGAAAAAGAACCGTTTTAGGGTTTTAAAAATACGACCTAATTTTACCATATTGTGGGTTTGTAAAGTCGTCGTCATCCCTTAAGTTGACTAGTGGAGAATGCCTCTTGGCATTAAGTCCGCCAGTTGTACGTACTTTTCATAGGAAATGAAGGATAAATAAATTTTAAGAAGACTAAACAATGATATTCCGCTTCGTCATTCCCATTCATTGTAAATGCTCTCTTATTCAGAATTATTCATATTTAATGAAATTCTTCAGGGCCTTCAAAAGATAGGCAAATTCGGTATTTCTTGTAGCTTCCCCCAGGGAATCAAATAATACTTTAATAAGACTTTTAAAATTGATGTTATGGTAATAGGTATTTGGTTAGATAAGACTCTTTTTAAATATTTTTTCGTTCGTTCGTTGGGACTTTTTATGAATTGCTGTTGTTATCGTTTTATTCTGAATACAGTAGTAAGTAATACGAGCTTCCAACTCTTTGTGACATTCGACTGCCTATATTAAAATGATGAAAATTCGTGTTCATTCTGTTTTTGGGTAACATAGTATTTAAGTATGTTTATCCGTTGTGTATAACCCTCAATCTCATAGCACAAGCAACATAATTGCTTCATTGGGGGCTAGATGGCGCTGTGTGTATTATTGTCGAGAGTTCTTTTTAACCGTCTAGATCCCACTGCTGGGCAAAGGTCTCCCCCAAGCTCTCCATTATTCATCATCATCATTCTCCATTTTTTATTATTATTGTCCAGGGATATAAATATTTATTAGTCTAGAACTATACCGTTTAAGCAAGAGTGCACCCCTCTTGAAAAGATGGGATAGTTCTAGAATAGTATTCCTTAATCTGCACCACTTCGATAACCTCTCAGCTGTTCAACTCAGACGCTGTGGATGCAATTGTATTTTTATTTCCACCTTACCAGTTCCCAGTGGAATAAATTTTTAAATCGCCAGTGCCTAGCCCGTGATTGCAGTGAGCAAGAATATCCCTCGGGGGGGGAGGGAGGGGGGATTTGTGCCATATAGGAAATCCTGAGGCGTGGCGAATGGTACTATCATTGATATAGTGGTGACATCATGTTGGATATATCAAATGTAATGATTTTTGGTTTTGAAAAGTCAGAACTGGAATGTCGAAGTCTAGTTTTTTGATATTTTCGGATCTGAAAGGTAGTATTTCATTAAACAGCATTGCTGGCCTGAAAAAATGCGCGATGTGTGAATAGTCATGAAGTTTTCTAAATTTACTTATTTTCACGATTATATGAGCTGGATCAAGCCACACTAGAACACGCGGGCTCAGTGCGAATTATTGGAAAGGTGTAAGGTTAGGGAGTGCTTAGGAAAACGCTGATGTGTCCACTTCCTTTTGGCGGCAAACTATGTTCAATTAATAAAGATTTTCTTTGTGAAGAGATAACACGGCTTTCTTTTTACTCAACCATTTTTTACAAAACTACATCTTAAAAGTTTATAAGAAATTCAATACAGTGAGCAACCTTAGTGTCAGATGTTATCAAGCCGCCCTTAGGCCTCCGACTAGGCTTAACGAATGACATCTAACGACGTCAACCGTAACGTGCCTTCCGAAGCACGGAGATGCCCGAAATACACATCACTAAATTTCGGTCGGGGTGGCCAGCCACCCCACTTCCGATCTGGCGTGTGTTACTTTACAACAGCGATCGTCGCCGATCACTGTCACAACTGCGCCACGGGCACCTCTAACTGAACTCACTAAACTCACCATTATAAAATTTCCACATTTTGCGTTCTACGTTCCACACCGTCACTCAAAGGCTTTTAACTCGTCATCAGAACCATCAATCTTCCACAATGACACTCGTTACGTCACCTCACGCCTGCCAATCGTGACGTATCGTTATGAGCGCTGAAAATGGACATAATGTTCATGTGTCGGCAAAATTTCAGGCTGAAACGCGAATGAACTGTACTTGTACTGTACCTATACTCCATTTATTATATGTAGAACTGGCGGCCGCCCGCGACTTCGTCCGCGTGGACTTGAGTAAAAAAGTGATATATCTTTATAAATTAGTGGCCTATGTCTTATGCAGATACATAGGCTATATTACTGTAGAGTTTCATTCAAATCCATCGGGTAGTTTTTAAGTGTAAAGAATGCAGTAACTTTTCCCGTTTTCCCAATATTACCCTTCACTGCTCTGCTCCTATTGATCGTAGCATAATGAAAAGTATACTTCAACCTGCCCAAGAGTAAGAAGAATAGTTGTGCCAAATTTCGTTAAAATCCGTTGAGTAGTTTTTGTTTCTATAACGAATATACAGCAGACAGACAGACAGACAGAAAGACAGACAGACAAAAATTTTACTGATTGCATTTGCATTGGCATCAGTAGCGATCCCTAATCACCCCTTGATAGTATTTTTTTATAAATATTTCATGTACAGAATTGGCCTCTCTACAGATTTATTATAAGTATAAATTAGACAGAACTTGACAGAAGCCATAAAAGGTTCTTTTTAAGGTACACTTTGTGATATAAGTACAATAAATATAATAACTTTTGAGATTTATCAAAATCTACGACATACTTATGCCAACTGTCACACTTATTCGTTTTCATTTTAGTAAATTGCTTCAGAATTTATGAGGCTTTTATTTAATTAAATTATTTTGTCTTCCGTTAAACTACAATAGTTTACGATACTTAAAACCTCAAAGAAGCAGGGGTTGTGTATCCAATCGTGCTTTGACTGTCATTATAACTCTGCCAAATCTAAATTGTTACTTAGACCCTTCCTACGTTGTGATGGAATTCAATTTTGCCAGGCTATACAAATTGGTAAGCCGGCAAAAATCAATCAAAAATATATTCATTCATTTGTTTGGCACCCCTGCTTCTATGAGCCTCTTTTTTGTACTGTTATAACAATTGGCGTATTAGTTAGGTTTTTGGTTTTTGTATCACTGAATGTTTTTCAAGCCAAGCGTGAAAACTAAATAATATTTCACAACATAATTAGATCACACGATTAGATAGCGAGTTGCGTTGCGCTGCGTCATCGAATCACAACGATCGGTCCTGCGCTGTCTGCATCTAGCGGCTTCCCGCGACCTTGACCAGATCGTCGGTACGCCTTGTGAAGGGCCTGCCCACGGAACGTCGTCCGGTACGCGGTCGCCATTCCAGAACCTTTCCGCTATGCGTCCAAAATTATGACTGTTATAAGAAGTGTTTATGAAAGGTCAGTTAATAATTTACATAAAAAATTGGTTGAAAGCACATATAACTTTACCACTAGTTCGGACTTTCTTTACTGCGATTTAGGCAGTGCGATGCGCGCTCGGAAGCGGACGTGCGCCACTGTGCAGTGAGAATTTATAATTCGTGTTTCGCGCGGCTACAGCCGTTGCACGGCACTATGAGTTCTCAACAACTTATAGTCAACGAGTTGTTGGCGTTTATTCAAAATGCCATCGACACGATGGACGAAGTCAGCATCATGCAGATCTGCAAGTCAAACTTCAAAGAAGAGGAGATTTGCAGTGGCAAGGCGCTGCTTTTCCGAAGTGTCGGTATGGCCGACCAGATGCCATCTCGCCGGAGGGATGGAACTGAAAGGAGCGTGCAGGACATCATCACCCTGCTGAAGGAGATTGATCCAGATGATGTGCCGTCGTTTGTGGCGAAGGAGCTGCATAAGCTTCCTCCCGTTACCTTCGTGGATGTCACCAGGCTCCTGAAGGATATCAACTTCCTGAAGGCCAGCCTGGCCGAGGTCGTGAGCAAGTTAGAGGCATCTGATAACACCATAAGTGAGTTGCGTGCCCAGGTAGTGTTAATAAGCAACACTGCTTCGGTAAGTAGGTCACCTGAGGCCTCTAATGTAAACGCGCTTCGCGGAGCGCAAAATGCATCAATCAGCAGTTTGGAGTCGGCGCATATGAGTGCGTCACCGGTCGCTGACACCGTGCTCGATGCACCGCGCCCCGCTCCGTCGGAGACGGCACTCGTCTGCACGTGTACACCTCAACGTGCATACGCTGCTGCTGCCGCCAGCCGTCCCGTCACCACCACTCCGCAACCTGAGCGGCGACAGGCTGTTGGGAAGAGGAAGAAGAAGAAGAGTAGCCAGGATGTCATCCACGCTGCTACGCCTGCTGCTCCACGGGATCAACGTTGCGATAAGGAGGGTTTCATCCTGGTAGAGAAGAAGAGGAAACTGCCTCTGAGGCACCGGCCCGTCTGGACACAACCATCTTTTGCGGCCAGCAGTACCACCAACAACGCTCTTGTATGTGTCCCGTTTACACTACTCCACGAAGTCAGAGGATATTGTGGAGTATATGTGTGTTAAGACCAATCTCAAGATGAGGGTTGCCCAGTTGGAATCCCGTCACAACGTGAATTTCAATTCATTTGTGGTGTCGGTTCCGACTGAACGTCTGGCGACCTTCATGAAGGAAGATTTTTGGCCGAAAGGTGTCGCATATCGGCGCTTCCGCGGCCGGTTACCGGACACCATAATAATATCGCGTCGCACTTCGCCGTCTAATATAAAGTGTTAAATAAATAAATAATATTACCCCTCATTTAATATGTATGTTAGTCTGTAAGGTATTTATGTATGGGCCGATTACGTTTTTTTAAGACCTGTAAATGTAATTTGTTGCCTGAATTAAATTATATATTATTATTATTATTATTTACTTATGAGGTAGGTGCCCTCACTCTTGCAAACAGCGTCAATTTCTTGCAATCTAATGCAATCAATCGCAATGCAATCTTGGCTTAACTTTATACTTTTTATTTTATTTTTTCAGTTAGTTTCCTCTTCTGGATTGAAATAAATGAATTATTGTTACTATACCACAATTGCCATACCCGCCAAATTGTAGTTTTGAAGAATATTATATTACCCTACCTGTTTTATTGCAGTTACTGAATAACTCGTTCAAATCTACTACTGAATTATAATGAACAGGGGGGCTAAAACGGCAACATTTAGATGATTCATATTATGAAAACATCTAACTGACGTTTCATCTAGGCCGCGGTCCGTTTCGAGTCAAAAGTGAGTAATAGCGCGCTGACGTCGCTCACGTTCATACAATTTATCAATTCGGGACGCGTGTGAGCGCGCTGTTACTCACTTTTGACTCGAAACGGACCGCGGTCTAGATGAAACGTCAGTTAGATGATTCATAATATGAATCATCTAAAATGTTGCTGTTTTAGCCCCCCAGACTGTTGAAGTTAAACACAAAATCGCAGAGCAAACTTCATAAAATTACATGTTTGATAAGTATTAAGCTGCAGTGCAAGTAAGTTCAATGAAATTTCCGCTGCACTCCGGGAATCGAAGGCCGGACTCCGCAAACTTGTCTCGGAGTTAATTAGACGGGTAACTAGCTGAACAAGTTCCGGGAATAACGCAAATGTGCATGAAAATGTTGTCATAAGTTTAGTTTCTTGTATTAAGATCCTCCATCTTGAAGGAGAGGAACTCATAGCTTGAGTTAAGACACGAATGGTTAATAATATACTCAACAGATGTAGATATTTAATTAATATAATTATTTATTCTAATTTAACAAATGAAACTACAGCTAATTGCTATATTTGCATCAATGGACAATTTAGGCATTTAAGAAAAAACTTTTGTTCAAACAAACCAGTCCCAAAATTAAACAAATTTATGATATTCCTTTTAGAAGCTAAGAATTATTCTAGCCTCTTTTTAATGTAACATGGCTGCCCAACCTAGAAGGAACTGAGTGGAAATTTAGCCAGTTTTTGATTAATCTCCTGTTTTTCATCTTTTCAGAAGTCTATCTTCTTTCAACAGCAGCAAAGTTCGCTCATACGATGTCCAACAAGATTGCGTCCTCCATTACTAGCGCCGCAGCTAACTCGCTAACTGCGTTACGAGTCGCGCTAAACATCGCAAACACGCGTTTAAGCACCATCGAGATGGTCCGGAGACCGCACGGACAGCTAATTCGATTCCGCGACGCGTCGGTTTGCTAGTTTAGAGAAAAATGAGTTACGAACGCGGTGAGGGTTACCAACAATGTTTAGTGTACATCACTAGATTAACTATTCCGTTATTTTTTTATTTGCATTGTAAACCTTTCTGTCCCACTCTAGCAATAATCTCCCCCCCAAATTTTTCTAAACGTCCCTGATCCTAGCAGCTCGCGCCATTTGAACACTTTACAAGCCCAAGATATCGTGGATGCCTATCATGCTTCGCGGTACCGGCACGTGCCCGGCAGCTTTTCTCGCCGAATTAACGTCCAACTACCATCTCCTAATAATGAAGTAGAGAAGAAGAGTGTAGAAGTGAAGTAAGCCGACGCTTGGCGCCCCTGGACCCTAGGCACGTTACTTAAATATGAGTGGGTGAGAGCCTTCCGCTCACCTCATTGCCCGGTAAAGCTGTGAAAGTCACACATTGGACTTACAGCTAGTCAATTAAAAACACATGTACTCGTATTAGGTAAGACAACTTCTACACAGTCATCTTCAAACCCAAATTGAAGTAAAAAAAAAGTACTCTTTACAAAGTCAAAAAAGCCTCTTCAACGCCCTAAATGGAACATTGCAAGCCCTACCGGTCTCGTGTTGTGCTAAACCGATGAAGTTGCTGATGGCGCGTGTGCTCAGGGAGTTTTTAACAGTAGCAAAGTTCCTGCCGTAACGAACGACGAATACTCTTCAATGAAGGCAATAGGACAAAAGGAGGATATTATCTTAAAGCATTTTCCATTAGTCAATCACTGAGAGAGATATAAATACTAAAGGTGGTAATTAGCACTGAAGTAGTGAAATAAAAACAAATGTTACTAATTAATTGCTGCTCTTGCCTTTGTTGCTCTCAATCCAAATTAAAACATAAAAGATCTAATCATCAGTTTTTAATTTTAAAAGGTAAAAAAATATCTTGAAATCTCCCCAAATGTAAATTGCAAACCCTACCGGTCTCGTGTTGTGCTAAACCGATGAAGTTGCTGATGGCGCGTGTGCTCAGGGAGTTTTTAACGCGCGATTCGAGTCGCAAAGTTCCTGCCGTAACGACCGCTACAATGCGACGAATACAACTTTCGGTGTGGCGGTCGAGAAATCGGAAGTGTGGTTTGGTAGTGTATTATAATGCACATAAGTTTAACTTTTGATTGTTGGTTGGAGCTTTGTGAGATATTGTTGCCTTAAGAGTTTAAGGATGTACGAGTATCTTAGAAACTTAGATTTGTATTGGAAGTTCGTATAAAAGATGTAATTTTTAATTTATTATGTAAATCATTTTTCAGTATTTTTCAATAGATGCTCTGGTTGTTTACCTTGTAATTGGTTACCTATCATAAGACGCAATTCTTTCTTCCTGAATTTAATTTTTTTTCGTTCGGCATTTTTTTAGACGTTTCATTAGGCCACAAAACGTTTTACCGAAGTGATGATTGGCCGAAATGACACTTGTCCGAAGTATTGTTTTCCCGAACATTCATTAGACCACTGTTTTGATTGTAATATTTTTAGTTTACCAAACGATCATGACAAAGCTACGGGCTTAATATAAGCAGCATAAAAACAGACAAGGCATTTTTGGATTTAAAATTAAATAAGAAATTGACAGCATGTACGCAAGCAAGCAGCATGCAAGCATTCAACTTGCAAGTTCATGGAAAACACAAAAAATCTGTCACGGCTCCGCCATTACGGGGCTCCGGCGGTTCCTCGCGTGTTAATCATCGCAGATGGCTTTCGCTCAGCCCCACAACCCCACCTGCTCCTCAGCCTGCGGGCCGCCACGCCCCTTCATGCCTACGCTGGTTTAAATTACACTCTTGGGTGTACCACGTGGTGTTGGGGTAGGCTGAGTCAGTTTCGCCCTGAAATTACTGAATATCAGTCAGTCAAGACGTTAAACGTTACATTTAACAACTTGACGAGTGGTCCTCTAGCCATTCAATTATATGTTAATTATCAATTATACAATAGTTGTGGCCTAATAATATTCGGTAAAATGTGGTTTAGGTAAAATGGACATATGCCAAATAAGCCATCTGGTAAATGAAAAAAGTTGAAAAGAGACTTCGGGCAATAGTAAAAAGTTTATTTTGTAATTTGGTTTAACGTAGTTCCGTATAACGACACTTATGTCAAAAGATACTTCGATAGGTTAAAAATATGTCAAACAATACATCTGGCTAATGAAATTTTGGTCAATAGTTTTCAGTCTAATGAAATTCGGCCTAGTGAATTTCGGACAACTGACGGGTTCCCCTTGTAATTTCATCATGAAAGCTTTGTTTGTTACTATTCATCTTAATCATAAATGATAACAAACAAATATTAATTTGTCTAAGCTTAAAGATTTTCTGGTAAATATTGGCTAACTCAACAAACATGGAGAAAATCAGCTCTGTAGGCAAGCAATCTGCATTCACAGATATTAGAATCATTCGTCTTAACTAACTTAAAGCAATTAATAGATCATACCTAACCATCACGCCTCTTCCCCACGGGGTAGACAGAGACCGCTTCTTTCCACTTTACTCTCATGAGACCTGAAAACACATAAAACTTATTATCCTTAACACAAAAAAGTAGTAGTAGCGTAGTAGATTGCCTCAAAACATGAACAACTAGATACCCAATTAATTACGGAAACGTCAACTTGTGAACATTGACTAGTGAGCCAGCCATCATCCCACAAACATTGCGATCTATTTTAAAGAACAGTAACTATTCCAATCCATTCCATTGTGAAATGCTTTATGAAGTGCCCGCAAAGGAAGACAATAAAGCCATTTCCACACCCGCACGGAGTTAGAAAATAGTGCTGTCAGCTCTAAAATTAGACAAGTCAAGAACTTCCGAAATGGAGACTATTTCGTGTTCCATGCGTTTAGTGATGCTGAACTAATGATGGTTTTGCCATCGATATTATCAGAACAGAAATAAACCTATTATTAACTATTCAACGTACTAAATTGACGTGATGATTAGCGACACGTGGACAGTACCTATGCTGACCAAAAATATTCGAGTGTGTCATCAGATGTTACATCGATGTATTTTTTTACAGAACTGATTTTACTATGCGGTCATAGTAAAATCAGTTCTGTAAAAAAATACACCACTATTTCTTCAATTATATCATGATACTATACAATTATTTAATTACAGAGAAAAGTCATTAAAAGGACTTGCATTATTTAAAATCACGATAGTCAACAAACTCTTCTAGAATGCGACGACTTTTGAAGGGCTGCTAAGCAATCAAGAAGATAAGTGAAATTGCGTGCATAGGGGAAGGTCCAGGTCTAGTATTGAACTACATAGGTACATACATACATACATATAATAGCCTATGATAATCATTATGAGTCCTATCAATAGGCGACATACTATACCACAATATCGATATTCAATATCGACCAGCACTACTCACATGCAACTAACTTATACGAACTGGCTAAAAGTGGATCGTTGCCGTTAGCTAGCATCAGGGCGCAATTTGTGTACTAATTTACATTTTAGCCTGTAGATGTTTAATAAGCTTCCGAAACTACCACCCTGTAATCTTTGCCTGAACCACTTCGCACGAGCGGACTAGTTATACCAAAGTGGTTATAACCGCACCGAAGCGGATATAACCGCACTTGACCGGCTGCAGATAATAACAATATCGAGTGTAAGCGGTTCGAGTTTGAATATTTTGCTGTTAATTTTGTCCAACTAATTTCATTAGAGAAATACTAAATAGAACTGGAATAATTTTAAGGTGCTGAAGCTAATTCCTAAACTAGTCATATTAGTTGGTAAAGCTAACAAAAAATATAGCAATTTTACACAAAAAACGTTCAAAGACCTTAAGTAAATTGGATTAGGATGATACAAATGACTATCAATATTTATGTATGATGATGTCATCATTTGATACCCTTGGGTTCAATTGGTGTATAAACCAAAACACGACTTTTCTGGAGAACACAAAAAAAACATAGTATGTTTGACTATAATATTGAACTTCAAGTATTCTACCTCCAAACAGTCATGAAAAGTTTTTTTTAAAGCGGTGACATGCATAAATATGTCAAAATAAGTGCGCTGTGTAAATGTCTCATTACATCAATCGTGGATTATGTTTCAGTCAGTGGATCGTGTACATTGATATAAACAAAAAGAGGAAGAGCTCTTCCTCTTCCTCATCCTCGTACCGAAATAGCTACCCTAAAACAGGTCCATTGGACCTGTTTGCAAGTCAATATGACAGCGACTTGTTTGCGTGCACGTCATTCATACGTCAATGTCATGTGCCAGTTTTCGAATTATGAACGTAACATCTAACTCTTTTTTTTCAAATCAATGATTATGTCGATGGTGTAGTTCACAATTGTCTTAAGTGCACTTTTTAACTTTTTCATTTTATTCCTGCCTAAGGAACTAGACTATATTCTCTACCGTTCGCACTTACCCGATTTTCATAATTCCATCTCTTTCTATTGAAAACTTTGTGTCAAACTAAGCATCAATTCGTGTTCATAAATACTAACGACCATTAGTTCGAAAAATCTGTGTCACATCTACTATAAGTGGCATAAAAGATTTTGAGCATGGTAAAATGAAGCACACAAAAAGTTTAAGTGCAGTTGATATAAAAATAATATAATGAAATGAATTATTTTGAGTGCACAAATATTCTAAGTAGCTATAATATAAAAAAAAACTCTGCTTGAAGTTGAATTGTATAAGCACAAATCGACTAAGCGCACTAAATCTATGTTTTATTAAAAAAATACAAATTTTTAGTGTGGTAATGTCAGTTACGGTTTTTGTGCTCTTTATTATTATTTTGGCGCGTAATAAGCGTTCGTAGAGCGTAGATACTCTGTGAAAGCCAATTGGCGAATGAAGCTAGGTAGGCTAGTTTAGTGGCGTTCTTGCTCAGTTCGCATCGTTCTTACGGGGCGAGCGGGGCGGGTGTGTAGGTACTAGTGTGCAGTATTATTCTTTATTGGCAACATTGCGACAACTGGACTGCTAATGCGCCCGCGCCCGCCAGAACAGTAGCAACGGGTTCTTTAACGAATATACCGAGTAAAAATTGCATGCTTATTTGTATGGCGTATTCAAATGTTTTGTTAGGGTCGTGAACTTGTAGAATTAGTAGGAACAAAATGGCGAATAAAGAAACCACCGCAAAATGTGTTTTCAGCTGTAGTGGACCCAAAACTGGGTGGTGGACTGATAAATTATACAATATCAGTTTAAAAAAGAAATGACTTCTCCGTAAATTGACAAAATTACAGTAGTTTTGTATAAGACACGCGCACTTAGTACTTATGTGCTTAAAGATAAACTAATCACTGGCAACAACTGAATGCACTTATTATGTTTTTGCATCACTTTAAGTGCTGTTAATGCATTCGGTTACCTACGCTCTTTTTGGTTTCATCATCATCATCATTAAGTGCCACATGAAGTCCACTGCTGAACAATGGCTTTCCCCATAGATTTCCATACATAGCCACCAGTTGTAGACAGCCTGCACCCACAAAAATCTAGCGACCTTTATTAGGTTGTCAATCCAACTTGCTGGTGGACGCCACACACTGTGTTTGCCCTCAAATACTCTTCAATCTAGAATTTTTGGATCCCAGTGACAATTAGTTCCTCGCACTATGTGCCCCGCCCACTGCCACTTTAACCTGCTAATCCGCTGGGCCACGTCAGCGACTCCAGCTCTTCTACGATTCTGGTCATTTCTGACTCGATTTCGTAGTGTAATAGTTAGCTTAGCCTTCTCCATAGCACGTTGGGTGACTTTGACGCCCATAATAGGTATGTGGGTCCATAATTACTTAACCAAATCACTGAACACAGCGATTATACACCTTCGTATTTAGGCAAAGAGGTATGTTGGAAAAGAAAACATGACGCTATGCGAAAACACAACACTGCCCACTTATTGAGAAACACGATTGAAGTTCTCGAGTAAGTTGCCAAGCTCTTCCAACGATTCTGCCACGACCACTGTGTTGACCAAGTCCTTGCCATTCCAGGAGCTTGAAGACTTCTTATAATGCGGTCGTAAACAGTTCCGAAGAAATAACGTCCCCTGTCTTAACACTCCTCGTGCTCTGCTCCTGTACTTGGACTGGACATTCGCGTATGTGCACTTTAGCACTTCAATGTATCTCCCTATAGTCAATGTAGCAACACTGGAGATACTGCAGCATTGCTCAAGTCTCGACTAAATCGAATGCTTTCTCATTGTCCAACGGTTATCGTTGGACAATGCCAAAAAGTGGCAGATAATACTCCTCAGATTTCTGTTAATAATCTTCCCGCATCTTGGGAAGATATTGTTTTTAAAGAACAGCGCCACTTAGCTTCTGTTCCATGCCTTTGACGTTACCTCCTCGAACAACACGGATAGCCTTTGAACTCTGAGAACCGGCTTTTCGCCTGCCTTCAGAAATTCAGCAGTAATTCTCTCATCGCCTATCGCTTTGTAGCTCTTGAGCTGTTTGAGAGGTATTTTAATCTCGTAGAGGCTGTTGTCTTGGATGTCTAGTACAGTGTCGTGTTCGGCTCTGGGATCTTCGGCTGTACTAGTACCGGATTTGGCGATCGAGGTATTAATAGTCAATTGAATACTGAATTTCGGCCCCTCACTACTTTGGCGTGGCGTGGGTCATCACTATAAAAAAAGATGGCTCTATTCTCTCTGGTGACGCTTGAAGAATTACGGTTACGAAGTTGCGATCTCCTTGTTTAAAATAATACAAGGAATAGTTTATTGTGCTGTAAGTTATATTTCATCTAACAGAATTCAGAAGTGGATGTGACGCTCGCCCAAATACAATTGGTTCGTGCGAAGCTTTGAATAATCTGGATTCGAAACAAGCTACAACGTGACTTGCTGAACATCGCCATTTTTCAGAAATATAATGAACATTATTTCGTCTTCCTCGGTCGCATAAAATGATCGACGCTTAATGTGCTAGTGTAAATGTTTGCCTATATTATATGATTAACTGCTGTGAGTTTGAATACGCTAAAATCTAAATGAAAGTTAGCATGCGGTTATGTCAAAATGGCGGGCATGAACTGTAATAATTAAAGCTTGGGTGAATGCGTGTTTTGGCTTATGAGTTTCCTGGTCAATCAAGATAAGTTTCGTATTTAAAGTGTTTGTGCAAAGTGTAGTGAAAGGAAGATAGCTGTGCATACTCAATGATAAGTATCTGGAACTGAATTGGTGAGAACTTTTAACCTGTTTTTATTTTACTGCAAAGAGTATTGTGAAACTAACAAACTGTGAAATTTGGAACTACTTTAGCAGTCTGGAAATCAGTGAAACATACTAAAACTTTAGGAATTTTTAATAATAACTAATAAGAGACTGCAGTGTGCATTAGTTTAATGAATCATCCTAACTCGAAGATTCTCTATTGTGCACTGTGATTGATGTACTATTGTGAATCAATAGATAGTATCGAGATTACATTAGTGTAAATATTCTCTTGTAAGATGGGACGACAGCACAAACGTTCAAGGTCTACCAGTTCTTCATCTTCAAGTCATGATGATAGGAAGCGAAGTCGATCAACAAGAAAACAGATAAGAGAATTAAAGAAGAGAGGTTTAAGCGTTGCAGCGCTGGAGCAGTTAATTAAAGAGTTAAAAAGAGATGCCAATTATCACAATGAAAATACCCAACATCCAGGTAACACTAGTGAAGCTGTGGAGTTTGGGCCTTCAGAGATTGTTACCCCAAACAATAGTGTTCCACCAAGTGATACTATATTAAACAAGCAGCTAAGAAATTTGAGTGAGAATATACAATGTCAATCGGTACAAAGTGACGTTATGGATCATACACCCTCACCGGGTACCCCTATTTCTAGTAGTCAAAAAGGGAGTGGTACAATCATAAGATATATGGGTCGCAGTGATTTCATCCCTGAGTTTGATCCTCAGAATTCTTCTGTTTCAATTGAGCATTGGATTCGCAATCTTGAGTCAGTAGGGAAAATTCATGGATGGGATGAGAAAACAACCATTTGCTATTGTACATCTAAATTGGCTGGGTATGCGAAAAATTGGTATGAGAGACAAATATTTTACGATGTGAGTTGGCATGACTGGAAAACAAAGTTGATAAAAGCTTTTCCTTTTACCAAAAATAAATTATCGCAAATCAGAGAGTTGGTGAATAGAATTAAATTATCTAATGAGGACCCAATCAAATTTTACTATGAGAAATTGGGAATCGGAATGTCTTGCAATATGACTGATGATGTGATCACTGAGGCCATCATAGGGACATTAGGGGACAAATTGATGGAAGTTGGGGCGGTTTCAGCGGGATGTCAAGACACTGTAACATTGCTTAAATATTTAGCTAGTGTAAAAACATCTTCAGTTCTTTCTGGAAATAATAGTTCAGATTATGTAAGAAATGAAACCAAACAGCATTTTAGTAACAAAGGTTCCAAGTTTGAAGTTAAATGTTTTCAGTGTGGCAAGACTGGCCATAAGGCACGAGCCTGCAATAGTGCAATGAGCCGAGAAATAAAATGTAACTTTTGTAGTCGTTTCGGACACAAGGAAGCACAGTGTTTATTTAGGAAGAAAGGAATACGATATTGTTCTTATTGTAAAGTCAAAGGGCACACTTTCGAAAATTGTACTAAGCACCGGGGCTCTACGGGTGTACAAAACCAACTTGTTAAAAGAGTTCAGATGGTTTGTGGAGATTCTTCTGATAGAAAATATTTTAAGACTGTTAAAATAAACGGAATTTCTACAGAAGCTTTTCTTGATTTTGGAAGCTCTTGTACTACAATGAGAAAATGTTTTGCTGAACAGTTGTGTTTAGAAATAAAATCAGATTGCTCAGTGGTGATTAAGGGTTTTGGTGATGCTTTAACAAAGCCTCTAGGTATTGTTACAGCTCTGCTGATTGTAGATGATGTGCAATTATTAAGCAACTTCCTGGTTGTGCCCGATGAAGTCCAGGATTTTAATGTATTGGTGGGACAACCATTCACTGAATCAGAAAATGTAGTGGTAGTCAAAACTTCTTCTCAGCTGAGAATATATGATGGTCATGTTCTGCCTGGCTTGTCAGAACTATGCGAGGGCATCACTAAAATCAGTTTGTATCCTTCCTGTGATGTTCAACTGTTCCCTGGGATGAATTATATTTTAGCGCGTTCAGAGCCTGCTGCAGATGGGAATATTAAGCTAAGAGCTAGTGAACATAGAGAGCCTATGTTTGAAAAAGATATTATAGGGGGAGAAATTGAAGATATTGGCGGGCAAGCGATGGTCAAAATCATAAATAGGACAAACAAAATTATAAAATTAAAAGAAGAGAGTTGCATTGCAAGAGCTGATTTAGTGCCAGCGCAATCGAATAGTGAAATTAAGTGTGGTCCTTCTCTTACTGAGAAAAATAAAACAGCCTTAACTGAATTATTAAGAAAATTTGAACATTGTTTTTCTGGCAATGGAGTAGAGATGGGCGACTGCAACATTGAAATGACAATTAAATTGACTGATGATAAAGTAATCAATTACAAACCGTACAGGGTGTCTTACCATGAGCGAGAAATAATAAGAACCAAAGTGTCAGAATTATTGTCAGCAGGCATAGTTGAAAAGTCTCACTCCCCGTATGCAAGCCCAGTATTGCTAGTTAAAAAGAAAGATGGAGACTACCGTATGTGCGTCGATTACCGAGCACTCAATAAAATTACTGAAAAAGAGCGGTATCCACTACCAGTTATTCAAGATGTGCTGGATATGTTAGCTGGAAAGAGAATATTTTGCTGCTTGGACCTGGCCAATGGTTACCACCAAATCAGGATAGCTGAGACGTCTCGACCCTATACTGGGTTCGTAACCCCAGACGGACATTATCAATATCGCATGATGAGTTTTGGTCTCTGTAATGCACCTGCTGTATTTCAACGTGCCATGAATGAAATACTAGAACCAGTTATTCACCAGTGTGCGGAGGTATATATTGATGACGTGATTCTGTGGGGCTCGGATGTAGAAGATTGCCTCCAAAATTTGCATAAGGTCCTAAAATTGATAGATGCTGCCGGTGTAAAGTTGAAACGCAGCAAGTGCTTATTCCTCACAGAAACGGTTGAATACCTTGGTCATGAAATCTCTGAGGGTGAGATCCGTCCATCTTCTCTCAAAATAACGGCTGTAAGAGACTTTAGAACTCCTACGAATATCCACGAGCTAAGACAGTTTTTAGGTTTGGCGAGTTACTTCAGGAAGTTTGTGAGAAACTTTGCCGTCATAGCATTGCCTTTGACAAAGCTAACCAAGAAAAATGTGGAGTGGTCCTGGGGGCCATCTCAAGATGACTCAATGAAAACCATTAAAACAATACTTACCTCCGATCCTGTGCTTATCATTTTCAGTCCCGATAGAGAAACACAATTACATGCTGATGCATCTAAATGGGGTTTTGGTGTAGTCCTTCTTCAGAAGGTAAACGATGTAATGAAAGTCGTGGCGTATGCAAGCAGGAAAACGACTGTGGCTGAAGAAAAATACCATAGTTTTGAATTAGAAGCCTTGGCAGTAGTTTTTGGCATACAAAAATTCAAAATTTATGTCACTGGTTTAAGATTTATTGTTGTGACAGATTGCTCTGCTTTGCGCCTGGCGTGGTCTAAAAGAGATTTATCTCCTCGTATTGCTCGTTGGTGGCTCGACTTGCAGGAATACAACTTTGAAGTAGTGCATCGGCCCGGAACAGCGATGACACATGTTGATGCTCTTAGCCGTAACCCAGTGCTGGTTCATCATATTGAAGAAAAGGAGTTGATCGATGTATTACAGGAAAGTGATGAAGGCATACAAAACATCATGAATAGCATAACAAGCCAATTAGAATCAGGTAAAGGGAAAGAAAAGGGAGTAGTCAAAGAATTCAAGGTGGTGGATAAGCGCTTGTGTAAAGTAATTAATAATGGGGACTTGAGGCCAGTACTTCCAAAAGGTGCCAGATGGCACATCTTAAAAATTTATCATGATGATAATGGCCATATGGGAGTAGAAAAGTGTTTGGAGGCTGTGAAGGCAAAATACTGGTTTCCGAAAATGGGAAAATTTGTAGAAAAGTATGTTACCAGTTGTATCGGTTGTCAATTTTCCAAGAAACCAACAGGCAAACAGCCGGGATTGTTACATCCTATTTCTAGAATACCAGCTCCATTTCATACCTTGCATGTGGACCATTTGGGACCATTTAACAAGAGTAATGGCAAGACCTACATTTTTGCAATAATTGACGGGTTCACAAAGTTGGTTTGGTTGGAAGCCGTTAGCTCTGCAAATGCAAGGGGGGCTATAAACGCTTTGGAAAGAATGAGTTGTGTTTTTGGATACCCAGTTCGAATTATTAGTGACAGAGGTGCAGCGTTTACAAGTCGTGATTTTAGTAAGTTTTGTCTGGAAGCTGGTATAAAGCATGTCCAGAATGCTGTGGCGTGCCCACGAGCAAATGGGCAAGTAGAGCGACTAAACCGGACTATTCTAGCTTCACTAACTGCTCAAATGGGAGAAGACCAAAAGGGGTGGGATGGATACCTTTCCAAAGTTCAATTGGGAATTAACTCTACCGTGGCAAAAGGTACAGGAAAATCTCCTTTGGAGCTCCTTTGTGGGCTCAGACCCCGTCTCGCTGGCGAATTGCAAGGACCTACGTGTTCAGTGACTGCGGTGACAGATATTAGAGCGGAGGCGGCACAGTGCATTGAGAACAATGCTTTGAATATGAGCACGAGGTATAACCGAAAGCGTCGCAATACTAAGCCGATTGATGTCGGGACTTTAGTGATGGTAGAGCGTAAGATCCTAAGACCCGGTTTGGCAAGTGGAAAATTAGTGCCACGGTATGCGGGACCGTATAAAGTCAATGCTATATTGCCGCATGATCGGTATGAGGTGGTTTCTGTCGCACGTTCGAAGAGACCTTATAAAGCGATTGTTGCTAGAGATAAGATGAAGAAGTGGCGTTACAGGAGTGAAACGTCTGAAGAAGAAGAAAAAGAACTAGTACAATAATAATAATAATTAAAAAATAATAATAAAAAAAATAAAAAAAAAACAAAAAAAAAAATAAAAAAAAAAAATAAATAAAATATAAAAAAAATAAAATAAAAAATAAACATCAACATTAAAGGTAAAAAAAAAAAAAAAAAAAAAGCAGAGGACATTGTGTTATAACCGCGATGTGGCCGTCAGGGGAAGGCATCGGTGACCGGTTTGACAATGCCTCTATAAATGATTAACCGCGATGTGGCCGTAAGGGGAAAGCATCGGTAACCGGTTAGAGTCAAATTTAATGATATTGTATTACAACCGCGATGTGGCCGTGAGGGGAAAGCATCGGAGACCGGTTGGAAAGTACATCGAAATTATGGTATTGTATTATAACCGCGATGTGGCCGTGAGGGGAAAGCATCGGTGACCGGTTAGAAAGTGAAATTTAATGATATTGTATTACAACCGCGATGTGGCCGTGAGGGGAAAGCATCGGAGACCGGTTGGAAATAAAATTTAATGATATTGTATTATAACCGTGATGTGGCCGTGAGGGGAAAGCATCGGTTACCGGTTAGAAAGTGAAATTTAATGATATTGTATTACAACCGCGATGTGGCCGTGAGGGGAAAGCATCGGAGACCGGTTGGAAATAAAATTTAATGATATTGTATTATAACCGCGATGTGGCCGTGAGGGGAAAGCATCGGTTACCGGTTAGTAAGTGAAATTAAATTATGCTGTATAACCACCGCGATGTGGCCGTGAGGGGAAAGCATCGGTGACCGGTTGGAAACAAATTTGATGATATTATTACAACCGCTATGTGGCCGTGAGGGGAAAGCATCGGTGACTGGTTGGAAAGTAAATAAAAATAATTAATATATGGTATTACAACTGCGATGTGGCCATGAGGGGAAAACATCGGCGACCGGGTTAAGAGTAATAATGAATGACAATCCACTGAGAGGTGGCCAACTGAGAATTGCATCAGTGACTGTTGTATTGGAAATACAGGTGCAAGAAGAATGTAATGATGTTGGAAGCAAGTCGTCGCGAGCAAAGCTCAAACGGGAAAACAAGGTGTCAAGAAAACTACTATGTGCCACAATTTCCTCCTTCGGGACGAAGGAGCTGCAGGATGGCCGAACTAATAGTCAATTGAATACTGAATTTCGGCCCCTCACTACTTTGGCGTGGCGTGGGTCATCACTATAAAAAAAGATGGCTCTATTCTCTCTGGTGAAGCTTGAAGAATTACGGTTACGAAGTTGCGATCTCCTTGTTTAAAATAATACAAGGAATAGTTTATTGTGCTGTAAGTTATATTTCATCTAACAGAATATACTTTACCCGTAGAATCTTTCAACACCCCTTAATACTGCTTCTATCGTCGATGCCACATTGACAACCCAATAGACTTGTCTTTTGTGAACACTTTTGTTCCGTTCGATCGTCTCTTAAGGACGATTGGTTATCAAACTCACGGATGTCTTGTTGCAAGGACTTCCAGATACTCTATTGAGTAGTCGTTAGTTTATAGCATCATCGGACGTCTGCAGTAACAGAGACCGACACTCAGCCATTAGTTCGGAGGTGTGGGTCGCAAGTTTTTGCGGTTTGTTTTGACGACCAGCCTTATAAAAGCTGGATCCAACCGCATGGCGCAGTGATTAGCCATCTCAAGTTGAAAGCTCTCGGGGTTTTCGATATGGGCGCGAGTAGGTTGGAGCGTAGACTCCGTTCCAGCTTGACGTTAAAATTCAATGTGCCTCGCACCCAGGTGAAATGGTAGAACCGTCCTGCTACTGAACCAACAGTTACCATAGATCATCTATGATAACTGCCAGTTTTCACCCTGTTGATCACTTAGACTCATACAGGTCCACTTCTTTTGAGGTGGCTTCTGGAAACATGGGTTCAACAAACCCATGAACCCACCTAGGCTCTGCCCCCTGAGGTTCTCTATAACTCTAACTCCCACTTTCGACGTACAATCCCCTCTCTTGCCAAGCTTTGGCCACAGCTGGAATCAGAAATAGCAGGGCCGCCGGAGACTTATGAGTCCAGTTTTGTTTGTATCAAACTACTGTTCTCAAGGAACTAAGAAAAAAAAACTTTTAGCTTAACGTTCAGGAAGAAATTGCCGTTTTTTTATGATCCAAGGTAACTCCAAATCTAATTTTGTCATAATCGGTGTAATCTTTCCCGCGTGAAAGAGACATTCAGAACAAAGAAACAATCACGTTTTTAAAATTAATGTGATTGTAAGTTTTGAGAGCTGAATTTCAGGAAAATTTCAAATTGAGAATAGGTTCCAGACCAGCTCGTAGCCTTATAAAATGAATGGAACCCTCAGTGGGCGAGTTCAGCTCACACTTGTCCGGATTTTGAATGTATTAAATAAACTAAGTACTAGTTTGTTTAGATATCTGAGTGCACAAATGTACTAAATGGGGGGGTTAGTTAGCTAATTTGCTTATTTTATAGTTAAAACGGCCTATGATTGGTAAGGTTTATACTTTAATAAAGAGACAAAGAATAAGTCTAATACAAACATGCCAACTTATTATGAAAGTCAAAACACTGCCTGTGCTATACATGTCTCAACTTTCAAAATGCTCTCCTGTAAAATCAACATTTTGTAGTTAGCACAATTGTGAACTACACCATCGATGTATCAATTTATTTTTTGAAGCTCCCTATTTCAAGTCAGGCATTTTGATAACCGTGTTATTCTTAAAGTAAATGATATTATAAATTTTAATACAATTCCTATCTTGAAGCATGAGACAAAGCTGACCATTGTTGAGCAATGTCCTTTGAATACTTTTCACAAAATCTAAAAGCCCTATGCCCATTGTCCACCAAAACGAAATAATTTCTGTCCAATTAACTTAATAAAAGACCTTTCTCAATTATCACTAAACAAAGAGCGCACACACTAGATATCCCCCGGGAAAAGTCACAGCAAAACTTGCAACTCCTAAAGTGTACAGCTTCACATCAATCTTTACATAGGGGCACCTTATGCTGCTGGTATAAGACCCAATTTGCAATGGTTTTTTAAAGGTTGATGCGAACGCCTCTGTGTACAATAATTAAAACTGCTAGCGCTATCCAATTTGCGGGCCGCGAGTTACTAACCTTGTTTGGCGTCTTTGTTGAGGTTAGCGCGTTCGCCGCTAGATGGCGTTGCGCTGGTTGTAATTAGGAATAAGTAAATTATATTTTGTTTTTTTTGGTTTTGTGCAGACAGCTACTCGTTTGGTTAGTTTTTATAAGCCAAGGACAAAGCTTTATAACTGGAAATCTGCGATCTTTTGAAGGTACAAATGGTAGGTAACATCTTTCTTAACGGCAATGGGCTCACTGCTTACCGTGAGGTGTTATCTACTGTGATTTCTGAATATTCCTTTCAAAGTATCAGAACAAGTCAGTCTGCCTCTGATTACTGTGTTTAGGATGATTAAATCGCCAGCGTACTAGTATGTAAATAAATACCAGAAAATCATAATCAAATTGGATGTTATTAAGATTAACATTGATGTTGGCCAGAGTAGGTCTAAGCGTTTGATGAGACAGTCTTTATTTTAGCTCAGCCTGTTGATTCGCACTTACATCACTTCACATCTCGATAAAGCTATGGTATTCCGGCAGGCACCAAAACTCACTTCGCTCGTATTGAGTGAACTTTAAAATTCAATTCCTTTGCAAGGAAAAAGGGCGTTTGAGAGAAAAGAGCTGAGCCAAATAACGTTTTTGATTATTAACATACAAAATGAGAGAAAATACTAATTGAGAGTGAAGCGTATTGATGATTGAAGTAAGCGGGAAGCACCGAGATGTGAAGTGCTGTCAGCCGGAATGCCAACCCTCGGGTGCTTTTCCGGCGGACATCATAGGCTTTGTTCTTTTCTCTCAAACGACCACTGTCGCAAAGAAACTGATTTTTAAAGATTACTCACCACAAACGAAGTAAGTTTTGGCACCAACCGGAATACCATAGCAGGGGTGGCATTCCGACTAACATCACTTCGCAGAGTTGACCCCTTCACGCTCACTTCAATCGCCCATGTATTATCAAATTTATTCAATGGGGCTGTCAATTATGAGATTAACAATAAAACAGATTATGAAAAAACTCCCGCCGAATGGCATCTAGATTTTATGTTTTCATAGTACGAGTATACCCAAGATCGACCTGCGTTTTACGCAAATAAATATTTTTCTTAACTTTTTTCTTCTCCAAGTGACGAAACATTTACAGTTTTGTTGTAACAAAAACAAAAACACTTTCCCCGCGAGAAAATTTGTTGTACAAAGTTGGATTGAACCGGTTCGCGCCGGTTCAAAGCGGTATAAACGAGTTAGGCACCGCTTGGGACGTTTAACGAAATACCAATTTAAGTGCGCTTGATGTATGCGAGTTCTTACTTTATACCTTAGCATTGGATAAGGTCCTAACATTCAAGTTTTCACCTGAATACGCTATTTGAATTATTGAAAGATTGAAAAATATAGGTGGCAATGTGGCGAGCAATGTACAGGCAGCTTTTCCAGATGACTAACTTAGCGACTGATAGAGTACTAACTAAGCAATCAAGTAGGTACTCAAAATGGGTCTGATTCTCCCAGACCACTGTTCTTTTAGCTCAATCACGACAATGACTGAGCCCAAATAGATGAACTTTAGGAATGCCAACATGACCAAATGTCTTTTTCTGGTTTTCAGATCTTTAGTAAAGAACTTTAAGAAGTTTACCCGGTTGAACTCCAAAAGTTAATACACGACCAAAAAAAATGGCATCACTCACAGTCAACGTCAACTTACAGTTACCTACTAAAAACGTTAGGACCTTAATTTACGGGTCATTTATTTTCATTCTACTTGAATAATAGCCAGGAAATGGAGTTTTCATCGAAAATGAAGGGTTTAATCATTTTCAGTGATAGCTCATTATGGAAATGAGCAAAATAAAAATTATTTGCGTCGTAATTATGTCGTGATTTGATCTGCTAATTAACAATTTGATGATTTAATTGGTCAGTATACTTTTAATGCAAAAATTTGTAATTTTTGTGGATGGATGTATGGATGAGTGTTGTTTTTTTACGTAAAAACTTTTGAATACTTCTAGTAATTTTGATTAATAGTTTTATTTAAATCAGTCATACTTTATTTTTTCTAGTGAATTTATGCAAAAAAGACTGTTAAAGCAATATCAAAACCTAGCGAGTCTGCTTACTAACACCTCTAGAGATTTTCTTCTGCCTCACCTGCATTCCTTTTCCATCTGCTAAGCACTAACCATTAGCTATTTTATCCGCTTGGACCGATAAAATGGCCTTAAACTCATTTGATTGATTTTTTTCATCAGAGCGAAACACTCACTAAACTAAAAATGAAAACGACCAGTGCCAAATTTAAAACATAGCAAGTCGGTATTCCAAACTCATACCACAAATTAAAACCTAGCAATTCTCTCGACCTGCTGGGTTTTTGAATTTGTATTCTGAGTTTACAATCTGTACTTCGATACCTCCTACGTAAGTTGTTGTATCCCCAAAACTGCAATTTTACAGGAGAGCGTTTTGAACATTCAGATTGGCCTAGAAACTGCATTTATTTATGTAACTTTGTGAAATTTGTTATATGAATAAAATATATGGTTTTATTGACTATGTTGAAACAAATATATGAAATAATTGCGTATTTTCTGAGAATTGTGGCTTACAACATTTTACTACGGAATCCAGACTGTGACAACTGTTGTATCTCATACATACAACATTATACTGTGGAACACAGACTGTGCCAGCTGTGATATCTCATACTTACAAGATTATACGGTGGGATCTTGGTTTCATCTTTAGTTGTATCTCATACTTACAATATTATTTTATGAAGTTTAAGAAAAAGTTCGCTGTTGTAAATGATTCTAGTCTCACTGTATGTCACATTAACAATACAATTTCAAGGGTATATTATTGATATTGAATAGATATTGTCAGTTAAGAAATAAAAGTTCAATTATTAATACCAAAGAAGAATGGTCACGTCCCATACAAAAAATCCCAGGCCCGACAGAAACGTAACATATCTCATTTTTTTTTGGTATATTGTGTATTGTTAAAATACATATATTTTACATTCAAAATCAATGGCTAACACCAAAAAATATTGCCGTATGTTTTTATTCAGGCGATACACTAAAAAAATGCAAAACGCCTATTATCTATAAAATTCGTATAAGTATGTAATTAAATGACGAAACAATAGCTATAGAATGTATCTAGGTGATCACGAGATGCAGTTGGATATATAAATAAACTCGTAATACAACGATCAACTTAGGATTCATTGAAATCGTGGTAGGTTTTCGATTATTTAGTAGCATCTATCAATTGCCGGTGGAGGAGGCCTATGTTCAGTAGTAGAAAGCTATGGGTTGAAATGATGATGATTATGATCTATCACTTGGGTTTCAGAATTGAAACAAATAAAAATAAAACTAATAGGTATGTCGATATAAAGTTATATTGAATTTCTATTATATCTCTTGAAACAAAATTGTTTCTGCAGCCTGTTGCCGCTGGATGTCTATGTATTTCCATATTATATACTCCCGCGGTTTTTAAATTCTCACTGTGATACGACCATGCTAACCCATCGTGATAGGTGCCGATTGAGAATTTAATTAACTCTTCAATTGTTAATAGTGGAAAATGTTGAATATCCGGATCATTTCCAGTCAGTTTGTTTTAAACACTCCTGTGAAACGACACTCTTTGTCGGTTTAAATTACTTTACTCCACATACTCAGATAATTGATTGGGGCGTTGTATATTTTGATTACTTATTTCAATGAAATCTTCTGTGTATGGAATGTCTCCGTAAGGATCTTGAAAATAATTAATTAAAGCTGCAGCAATTTCGAAATCTTCTAGTAGGTATAAGCGGCACATGTTTGTTAAATAGTCTGTTTCTGAATATCTTGAAATCGCGCTTGAATCTCCTCCGTTTATAGTTTCCACGACCCATCGCACCATTATGATGAGTCGTGATTTATTAGCTTCTTCGGTGCTTAATTGCGTGTCTTGTGGTCGTTTGGTTGGCGGCATGTGAGCAATATAGCCATATGTTTCTTTTAAAGGAATAAAGCCTCGGTCCAAAATAAATGAGTCTCCTCCATGGAAAGAAAGTGGAACGGTCCGTCTTCAATGGGTCCATCATGGTTTTGCAATCTCATTTTCATCATATCAGCATCGGTTGTCCGTACAGAGTACGGACCTATTATATCCAAAATATATCCATCCGCGCACACGATCATAAATGGTTTTATTAAGTTCCTATACTTATGAAGGCTATAACTGCGGCGTTGAAATAAAAGTTAGAATTTTTTTCTATGTAGGTTCCATCGAATATAACTATTGGTTTTGGTGACTCTTCGTTACCAAACAAAACATTTGGCAAAACCCGGTTGCGGGCTATCACTTCGTCCCTGGTAATATGGTCTAAGTCTAGGTGCAATGGAACAAAGTCAGTAATGAGATACTGCCTGACTTTTTCTGCCTGTATTTTTCTTCCACTGGTACGCTCGGATATATTAAAAAATTAAGCCATTCTATTATTCGGCTCCCCTGATCGAATTTTGCACAAGTAGATAGCCAAGTCATTTCTCGGAGTATTTGAGGACCGATTGAGGCTTAGTATTTGACTCAGCAAATCGTTGAACGTGGCTCTGTTTCTTCAGTCCAAAACCTTAACTCGTCGTCAGAAACGTCATCTACTTTGAACGTATCGTATAAGCAGTTTGTTTTTCTGTTGTGTTATCGAAAAAATCACTAACTATCAAATTTGCAAGCTCATTCATTTCTGATTTATTGAAACTTACGTTTATTGATTCTGAACATCGCAACAGATAAAAACATACAGAACAAGGTGGTTAGGAAAAAATAAAACAAACAATAGAAAAACAAATAATAATTTCGACCAGGCAGCAGTGTCACGATGTCCAAAATTAAATGGACCCCACTCAGCTAATGCCTGGACCTGATAGGCTCAGACGCTGATTTTCAGTAGGGCCAACCGAGTGGACGCACGGACATTCGCAGCGACTAAGCAATGATAATTATTAAAATACATAAAATATAATGTGACGTGTACCTACCCAGTGTAAAAGTGTGCAATACAATACATAAATACTTTGGGGGATGTGTATTGGTAATGGAGACTCTAAGACAAAAATGAAATATGCTATTTTTTTGCTTGTAAGCAAGCTATCAATTAAACGATCAAGGTTAAGGCTCATTATCGGTGAATCAGTAAAGATAGAGCGCTCTATAAATTAATTAACTAAAAATATAGGAATATGTCGTAACATTAAGCAAAAAATAAAACAAATTTTGACTATCAACTTCCGATGCAAACATTATAATTTACTACATACCACATTTATTTTTATTTTATTCCAACGTAAGACATTCTATGTATTACATACAACTTTTTTTAATGGACGCTTTACGACGTAAAATGTTGTATGTATCACATACAACATTTTCTTATACTCGCTCAACAGCGTAAAATGTTGTATGTAAAACATACAACATTGCTGAATGTTTACTTGACAACGTATACTGTTGTATGTAATCTATACAACATTTTTGGTTGGTACCTTTAAAAAAATACATGATCTTAATTATTGCCTGTGAAAAATAAGAAAAATTAAACATACGTGTGTTATTTCTGAGACTGGATTCGTAAATAATGTTTTGTTCAGATTCAATAATTGTCACATCGATATTTCGGACAGGTGTCTGAGATTGTGTACTCGTATGATTTACTAAATCACACAATATGCACCCCCTTGTCATAACACCTGTACGTGTCATAGTTATAACGTATTCTAATCAATTATCAAGTCCTAATAACGTAACATGTGCGGAAAACTTGAAGCGCTTGACACACGGACCGTTTCAGCTCTCTCTCCGGCGTAGTCTGTTTTATCTAACCCATACAACACGCGAGCGCGTGATCTGCCCCGCCCCGCGCACCGCGTAAACGGTTGTCAAGGACTATACAGTGTTATAGTCCGTTCCCGTTCAAAAGTTACAACTCTTTACGTCTTGAAATTGCATGAAATAATTGTGTTTTCGTAAGTTTTAATTTTTTTATGCATAGATTACTAATAATAAAGCTCATTTTTAGTAAAAACGCAAAATCGCATTTTTGTGGGATACAACAACTTACGTAGGAGGTATCGACTTGGTCGAAATTTTCGTAACCGTGCCAAATTCCTCATACTTGCTAAATTTGATTTGTGAAATTGTGTATTAAACTTGGTGTTTTAAGGTCCATATCGATTCGGCACTGTCTAGTAAGACGAAAAATGGCAAAAAACGTTTTTTTTCCAAATCAGGTTTTACTAGAGATAGGAAAACCAGAAAAAACATAAACATTGGTGAAACCAACCTGGCTGTCAGGTATAATATACCAGAGAAATTCGTCCGGTCTGTTAATGGTCTCGGTAGCATAATTGGTAGTGCAGTCGCCCGGCTTGCGAAAGATGCGGGTTCGAGTCCCGCCTGATGCCAAGACCGAATGCTTTTTTCTGGTTTTCCTATCTTTAGTAAGATGATAATGCATTATCCCTAATGCTAAAAATTAAATAACCTATCAAAAACGTAGTTTCATCTTAATCGAAAGTCAAAATATTTGCAATAATATTTCTTTCGAGTGTTTAAGGTATATGCCTAAACATTGGTGAAACCAACCTGGCTGTCAGGTATAATATACCAGAGAAATTCGTCCGGTCTGTTAATGGTCTCGGTAGCATAATTGGTAGTACAGTCGCCCGGCTTGCGAAAGATGCGGGTTCGAGTCCCGCCTGATGCCAAGACCGAATGCCTTTTTCTGGTTTTCCTATCTTTAGTAAGATGATAATGCATTATCCCTAATGCTAAAAATTAAATAACCAGGTTTTACTAGGTTTTGAATTTGGGCAGCCGATCTAGCAAACGTCGCGTTATAGAACTGCAAAATGTTTAGACACCAATTAATGGCCAAAATTGACTCGCAAATGAAGTTTTTCTAACAAACTCCATAAAACCTTCTACAAGCAAGTTTAATAAGCTCCAGACGCTAATGGTCTCCATTGTCCATCAAACGAAATTGGCACTTTGATCTTTATTGGTATTAGCTTAGCTTATGGATTGAATGGTGACGCCTATGCGTATCTTTATTAGTTAATAAAATCAAAGGTCGATGAACCTTAATCAGTTTTAGGGATGGTAGCATGGGGGAAATGACCCTTACCTATAAATACATAAATACAATGTTTTTTTTGTGTTATAACAATGTGGAAATACAAACCGCATTACTAAAGAGATTTATTTCATTTGACAAATATTTACAAGATAAGAAAACAAATGTTTCCACAACCAAAAATTAAAATAAAAAACTTAAAAGTAATTATTCACAATAGAAGAACATTATCAAAACTAAAAATACAATGTATTTTTGTATTTCTATGACATATTTATGCGCCATTTGTGGTTTTGCAAATAATGAATAAATTGAAAATTAAACATTTGAATTATTACTTTTTTTTTAACCATTCAGATCCCACTGCTGGACAAAGGTCTCCCTCAAGCTCTTCCACCGGTCACTATCCTCAGCCTGAGCTTGCCAATCTCCAGAGTAGCTTACCAGATCATCATTACTTTTTTTTATTTTTTATTTACCCTTTTGTCCCGCAGCTGAGCAAAGGTCTCTCCCAATTTTCGCCATAGGTCTCTTTATAGGTTTCTTAATTATTTTTCTCATAGTAGAAATTTTAGCAAGTACAAGTATATAATGCAAAAAGGTTTTCAAGTAGCGGAATCGTGTCGCGAAGATAAATGAGCAGGCTGGTTAAGCACTAAGTTAACATTTAATTCTGGTTGTATGTCTCAGACGTAGTGCGGTTTGGCAATGCGACAAACCATAACGAAAATTAAACAAATTCTATATTTTAATGCAAGAATAAATTTAATTGAGGGATAAAAATAGAAAATCCTGAAAGATTCGACTAGACATCATACCAACTAACTGTTAATGTGTTTTTATTTACTCAAAATGTAGCAATAAAATTTCATTTCATTTCAAAATAAGGGAAGAGAAAACAAAATTAATGAAAAGAGATTATTTTAATGTAGACTATTATTTGAAATTTGTGATCATCATAGATACCTATAATCTGCTCCTTTGCACGTTTTGTGTCTTGTCTTTACTTGATACGAGTATGTAACATATACCGAACCGGTCGTAGAGTCCATTTGTTCATTTATATATTTTTTCTTTACTTGTCATAAATGCTTGTAATAAGCTCACACGAATATTTTTTTTTTTTACTTACTTTGAAAAAACATCAAAACAAAATGCACAGGTCGTATCTCCAAGATACACATTTACGTGCACAAAGGGCTTATATCTATGTGTGTGTAGATAATTACAGCCCTGCTCATTATCCGGCAAGTGTGAAGGGCACGAGATGAGTGCCGCCCCTAGCGAGGCTAACAACCCCTGTTCTGCTAGAGTATCTGCAGGTTTAAGTATTTTTCAAGGGGTTGTTGGGACGAAACGTTGTATCAACGTTTGAGTTTCCTCGCATTGTTGCGATGATTATACGTATGTATACGACCATATTTTACCAAAAAGGGTAGTCAGAGACACACTGATTGTTGCCGTCATGGTGAACGGAACATTCAGAATCCTGCATGTCACAGAGTGAATTTCAACGAAACGTGGTAAGGGCGAGTCTACCGCTACAGTACAGTGCATCGCTATAGTACTTTATCATAGTGGCTAATCTGACAGCTCCTTTATAAGTTCTATGACAACTAAATCAGAGTTATCTTACCATGGTTCAAGTGTGTTGGCACTTTTGTCGTTGACTATACCTCATCTTACTTTTGTTTGAAGAACATAATATTTCACTTAATGTGAAGAACGGTCATTAAATATTAAATAATGACACAACATAACTAAATAAAAGAAAGCATCTTAAACCAAAGACTACCATTAATATCAGGCAAATTCGAAACAAATTAATACTTTTACTAGTACAAAAACAGTTAAATATCCTTGACTTAACTGCATTAACAGCATAAGTCTGAAAATGACTGAAAATTCATTCACAAATTCAACACCCGACTAAAAATTAAATTTCATCTGTAGCTTTGCAGAAATTATTTTCATTTGAGAAGATTTTCATCTGGAGACGTCGGAAGAGTCAAGTTAGTCCCAAATAGTGGCAGATGGAACTTCCTTCAGCAATTATACGACTGAACAATTAACGTTTGGGGGGAATTTTAAATGAAACAGTTCGGACTGAGCGTAGTTTCTTGAAGTATTCAAATGAATTGCTTGACAGCTTGGTGTTGGGACTTTCGTTGTTAATGGCCGCTTTTGGGAAAATTTAGTTTATTGAATCTTGTAAGTTCTTGTTAGTGAAATATTAAAGTAGCTCCGATTGTATTCACCTGTTAGATGGGATTCAAATTATTCGATAGTCAGCAATTGCTCCGTTTGTCAAGATCATTTTAGATATTATGAAATAATTTTTTTTAAACAGTATCTATATAAAGATAGGAAAACCAGAAAAAGACATTCACAAAGACAAAGACAAAGACTTCAGGTGAGAATCGAACCTGTGTATTTCGCAAACTGTTGACGTCACACTGACCAAAAGGGTCTCAGTTTCTATTGGAAGTTGATGAGAGTTTGAACCTCCGTGCGTTGGAAGGCACATCGATCACGAGACACGGGTGACTCGATAATATCCGACATTTGACCTTACACCCCTCCAACAATCCGCACTGAGTCCGTGTGTTGGAGTATGACTTCCGCTTTATTATTTTTCGAAGAGTATATTCAGCACGTGCTTACAATCCACAGCTTTCTGTCATGACATGTCTCAGACCAATACCTAAATCGAATCAACTTTACTGTAGTAAACTTTTTCAACTGAATACAATAATACGTTTTCATTACAGGTACAAGATCTTCGTTTATAAGGTAAGTCTTTTAAGTTTCTACCCATGTTAATATTTTAAAAAAGAATACATTCGATAACTAAGTTAAAATGATTTTGAATAAACTATATAAATAAAAAGAAGCGAATTGAAATAGTACTAATTCACAAAGAGAGCATGACGTCCAGTTTAATAATAAATAAAATTCAGTTATTTTAAAATGTTTTCAGCCGTGTAGGATGAACATGTTTTAAAATAGTAATACATCCAGTTTTTAAACTGCCTTAATCAGATCCTGCTTTTATTGAAAGACTTATAAATATCTATCTGGTTCATTTTAGCATTCAGCAACCTCATATAGCCGGAATTGGACGAATATTTCAAATTAAACAGTACGAAATGCTACCTCGATCTAGTGGAGCACTCGTGCAGTGGTGATACTTGGTAATAGTGTCATAAAAATACTGGCTTGATATTATCTATTTTTTGTAGAAAAAACATTTGTGTTAATTCTAATGACTTTATGACTACTCGTTTATTTAAGAAATTACAAATAAAGTAAGTTTTTAGTATGAGTTGTCTCAGTAGGTTCAACGTGGAAACCGATGAAAGAGTCACGGCAGCATGTTAACTTATTGAAGTTCGTTATTTTCAATTACGAATTTTTTTAAATTGTCTTGGAATTTTAGTAAAAACAGGTTTATTCCTTAAAATACTCGTTTGGTTGATTCCACGTATTTCATTTTCGGCATTAGGTAACCTCATATCCAGAATTAGACCAACATTTCAAATTAAACAGTATGAAATGCTACCTCAATCTAGTGGAGCACTCGTGAAGTGGTAACACTCGGTAATAGTGCCATAAAATACGGAAGACGCGCGACTGCGCGGTCGCGTTACTCACTTGCCGGACGTTACGGCTTGGCGAAATCTAAGTAGATATTGTAAGGAAACATTCTGTTCCTGTTCTTCTTCCTTGTTTCTTCCAATTGTTCTTCCAATTATCAATGGCTGCTTTGTAATTTTTGTGATGGATAAGAAAATATGTTTGAACGAGTAGCTGTCAAATTTTTTCATGCGTGGTAAAAGTTTGTTATTTTATAATTAAATTTTTTTCTGTATCAACTTTAATTTTACATGACAATGAGGATGTCTAAATCATATTTCAAAAACAAATACATCAAGTTTGTACACTTCCTTATTTGAATCTTTATTTTAAAATTACTCGTTTGGTTAATTTCAAGTGTTTTATTTTCGGCATTCAGTAACCTCATATCCGGTATTGGACGAATATATTCAATTGAACAGTGTAAAATGTTACCTCAATCTAGTGAAGCACTCGTGCAGTGGTAATACTCAGTAATAGTGCCATAAAATACGGAAGACGCGTGACTGCGCGGTCTCGTTACTCACTTGCCGGACGGTACGGCTTGACTGAATCTAGTTCTTGTAGGAAAACACTATGATTTTAATTTCAAATGACCACCCAGTTATTTCTAACATTGCAAATAAACTTTGTTTTAACGTGTACTTGGTTGTTTAGTTTTTAGTAGGATTTGTTTCGGCAGATTCAACGTCTAAAACGATAAAAGAGTCCAGTCATCATGTTTACTTATTTAAGTTTGTTATTTTTAATTAGTTCTAAATTAGCTTCGTTTTTTTTTTAAAACAGGTATATTTCATAAAATACTCTTTTAGTTAATTTCAAGTGTTTCATTTTCAGCATTCAGCAACCTCATATCCAGAATTGAACCAACATTTCAAATTAAACAGTACGAAATGCTACCTCAATCTAGTGGAGCACTCGTGCAGTGGTAGTACTCGGTAATAGTGCCATAAAATACGGAAGACGCGTGACTGCGCGGTCGCGTTACTCACTTGCCAGACGTTACGGTTTGACGGAATCTAAGTAGTTATTGTAAGAAGGTATTGCAGGAAAACCTTTTCATTCTAATTTTAAATGACCACCGAGTTATTTCTGATATTGCAAATAAACTATCTTAAAACTTGGCTATTAAGTTTTTAGTAGGATTTTTTTTCGGTACATTCAACGCCTCATCCGCTGAAAGAGTCAAGTCATCATGTTTACTTATTTATGTTTGCTATTTTTAATGAGTTCTAAATTATCTTCGATTTTTTCTTCATCATCATCATCATCATCATCAGCCTGTTGTAGTCCACTGCTGAACATAGGCCTCTCCTTTTGCACGCCACTGTACTCGATCTTCGGCTGCTCGCATCCAGCTCCTGCCAGCCATCCTGCGCAGATCATCACTCCACCTTGCCTGAGGACGTCCTACACTACGCTTGCCGAGACGCGGTCTCCACTCAAGAACACGTTTACTCCAACGGTTGTCGGTTCTACGGCTAACATGGCCAGCCCACTGCCACTTCAGCTTGCTAATCCGGTGGGCTATGTCGATAACCTTGGTTCTCTGCCGTATCACCTCATTTCTGATTTGATCTCGCAGAGAAACGCCGAGCATAGCCCTCTCCATAGCCCGCTGAGTGACTTTAAATTTGTGGACCAGCCGTGCCGTTAGTGTCCACGTTTCGGCTCCGTATGTCATGACGGGTAGGACGCACTGATTGAAGACTTTTGTCTTTAGGCACTGTGGGATCGACGATGTGAGGACTCGACGTAGCTTCCCAAACGCTGCCCAACCCAACTGAATTCTTCTGTTCACCTCGTCCTCGAAGTTGTTTCTACCTAACTGCAATGTCTGCCCGAGGTATACATATTTTTGAACAACTTCGAGAACGGCGCCGTGTATCGCAATCGGTTCCGGTTGTACATGTTCATTGAACATGACCTTGGTTTTGTCCAAGTTCATCCGTAGACCGATGCGCACAGAAGAGTCAGCCAGGTCATTCAGCATCTGTTGTAGGTCCTGCAGCGTTTCTGCCACGATGACGATGTCGTCAGCAAATCGCAAGTGAGAGATGTACTCGCCATTGATGTTGATGCCACGTCCTTTCCAGTTCAGCGTCTTGAACATATCCTCCATTGCATTTGAGAACAATTTCGGGGAGATAACATCCCCTTGTCTCACACCTCGATGCAACGGTATAGGACTTGTTTGCTGATTCTGTATTTGGACGGACATAGTGGCTGCTTCGTAAAGGCATCTCATCACTTGGATGTATCGCCAATCTACTTGGCATCGCTGCAGGGACTCCAGAACAGACCAGATTTCAATCGAGTCAAAGGCCTTCTCATAGTCCACAAATGCTAGGCACAGGGGCTGATTATATTCTTCAGTTTTCTGTATAATCTGCCGCACTGTGTGGATGTGGTCTATGGTGCCGTATCCGCTCCGAAACCCAGCCTGTTCCGGTGGTTGGAATTCGTCGAGTCTTCGCGCAAGACGGTTCGTGATCACTCTTGAGAACAGCTTATAGACGTGGCTTAGAAGGGAAATGGGTCGATAGTTCTTCAGTAGGGTTTTGTCTCCCTTTTTAAAGAACAGGACGACCACACTCCTACTCCACGCCTCTGGAGTTCTCCCTTCAAAGAGGACAGCGTTAAAAAGCTTTTGGAGCTACCTGAGTACGGGTCTGCCTCCTGCTTTTAACAGCTCTGTTGTAACGCCGTCCTCTCCAGGGGCTTTTCCATTTTTAAGCCGCCCAAGAGCGATCCCGATTTCGTCAATACTGACTTCTGGCAGGTCTTCGGTGTAGTGGCGTGTTAGAGTGGCTCTAGAGTCCTCATTTCCGGGGTCAGGTCGAGATGCATGCGAAGCGTATAACCGGCCATAGAAGTTTTCTACTTCCGAAAGGACTGCCGGCTTCGAGACAACGCCTTCTACACTTTCTATGGTCAACTTCGTCAGGTGGCTTCTTCCAAGAGATTGTACGAACACTTTTGAACCTCGGTTCTGCTCAATCGCTCTCTCAATAGAGAGAGTACTGGAGCAACGGAGATCGCGTCGCACGTGCGTACTAATCTCTCGGTTTAGAGTCCGTTTCCCTGACGAAGTGACGGGTGGGTTTTCCCGTCGTCTCTTCACTAGCCCCAAAGTCTCTTCGGAAAGCTTCGACTTCTTGCCTTTACGCTGCATTTTACAAAATCTCGTACCTTCTTCCCTGAGGACTCGAACCACATCTTCAAGGTTCTGGTTAACGTCGGTTGTGGTTTCCACGGCAGCAAATCGGTTCTCCAGATTTGACTGGAACGCTTCAGATCCCATGATAGTTTGAAGCAGAGTTGGTCGGAGCCTGGCCTTCATCAAGCGGACTCGTTCAGCTTTGAAATCGATATTCAGAGAGCCTCGGACGAGTCGGTGATCGCTACCGGTATTAAACCTGTTGATCACGGAGACGTCTCTGAATATGTGCTTTTTGTCCGCCATGATGAAGTCGATCTCATTCTTTGTCATAGTGTCGGGGCTTTGCCACGTCCACTTCCTTTGGGGTTGCTTCTTGAAGAATGAGTTCATCAAGAAGAGCCCCTCCCGTTCGAGGAAATTGACGAGCATTTGCCCCCTATGATTTCTGCTTCCATATCCATGGGATCCTACTACCGATTCACTGCAATTTTGTACTCCCACTTTAGCGTTAAAGTCCCCCATAACAACGGTGAAATGGGTCTTGGTAGTGGAGTGGAGGGCTCTCGATATGTCATCGAACACATCCTCCACCTCATCGTCCGAGTGTGACGAGGTCGGTGCGTACACTTGCACCACCTTGAGGCTATACCTCTCGGTGAGCTTGATGATGAGGTACGCCACCCTGTTCGACACACTGGACATTTCCACAACGTTGTTAGCTAGGGATTTATTAACCAGAAACCCAACGCCACCTTGGGATTTTTGGTCTCCCTCTCGGAAGTACATCAGGTGGCCTGAATTGAGAGTTATGGTGTCCTCTCCCTCTCTTCGGACTTCACATAGCCCAAGTATGTGCCACCTGATGTTCCCAAGTTCCACCTCGAGTTGCGCCAGATGCGAGTCAAGCCGCAGCGTGCGTCCGTTGTACGTCGCCAGGGTCAGTTGGTTGTGGTGGCCTCCCGTAGCCCGGAGATTCTTTGCACCCCACGCCCCACCGTTACCATGGTCGCCACCATAACCAGGAATAGTGGGGCTGCCGGGAACTGGGGGCCGTGGCCTTTGTCGTGCTTCCATAGGAGGTTATGCCCATAATCGCCACGCTGGGCAGGCGGGTTGGCGATCGCAGGGCGAAGCTTCTCGCACCGGTGACGCTGCTGCCCGTCACCGGCCTGTGGTATTTAGCTCGCCTATTCAGGACGGATATACCGCCGCCGTCGGTCGCCAGAGCCTCGTTCGTTGCTCAGCAGGATGCACCGCGTGCAGGTGAGGTTGACTTGGGGCGATAGATGGAGGTTCGCCCCCTTACATCCCCCGCCCCCTTACATCCCCCGCCCCCTTACATCCCGATTCCCGAATCCCGATGCGTTTTTTTCTTAAAACAGGTATATTTCATAAAATACTCTTTTAGTTAATTTCAAGTGTTTCATTTTCAGCATTCAGTAACCTCATAATCCAGAACCGGACGAATATTTCAATTAAACAGTATGAAATGCTACCTCAATCTAGTGGAGCACTCGTGCAGTGGTAATGCTCGGTAATAGTGCCATAAAATACGGAAGACGCGTGACTGCGCGGTCGCGTTACTCACTTGCCGGACGTTACGGCCTAGCAAAATCTAAGTAGTTATTGTAAGAAAACATTTTGATTTCAATTCTAAATGGCTGCTTTGTCATTTCCATGGCGGTCAAGAAAATATGTTTTATCGAGTAGCTATCAAATCATTTCATGCGTAGTAAAAGTTTTCTCGGTAGCATTAACGTTAAGTTTGTGTGTTTTCACCAATTTTTTTTTTGTATCAATTTAAAATGTTACATGAAAATAAGTATGTTAAAATCATATTTAAAAAACATATACATCCAGTTCGTAAACTTCCTCATTTGAATCCTTATTTTTAAAATACTCCTTTGGTATTTAATTTTCGGCATTCAGTAACCTCATATCCAGAATTGGACCAACAATTCAAATTAAACAATACGAAATGCTACCTCAATCTAGTGGAGCACTCGTTCAGTGGTAATACTCGGTAATAGTGCCATAAAATACGGAAGACGCGTGACTGCGCGGTCACGTTACTCACTTGCCGGACGGTACGGCTTGATAAAATCTAGTACTTGTAGAAAAAAGTTGTTCTCTATTTACAAAAAGAGATGGCTCAACAATACTCTACCACTAAATACAAATTAACCCATGACTCATGCCCAAAGATGAAAATAATATCAATAGTAACAGCTTTATCTTACAAGTCCAAATGTCTCTTTTGAAGAAGGGAAAAAAAAACACAATTACATTAAATCATTTTCCAAAGAATGAACTTGGTTTTGTTGATATAACACTTTGAGCCTACACACAGTGAGCACAAAGTGTTATAAATAAATTGCTAAACTAGCTCTAGAGGCTAATTTAAAATAACCAATCTATCTTTGGAAAATAGCATGAATATTATTAAAACAGCAAAATTCGTGTAAAATGTGTTTACTCAATTATAATTTGTTTTGTTGTTGTTCGGAAAAGCAGCACAGGTAATTTTGAACAAACTTCAATGTAGAAAATTAAGTTAGATGCTTTGTTTGTTCTTTTTCTTGCATCTTTGTAAATGAATAGATAAAATGTAATAATACCAATGACACATGCAAATTAAAAGGTAAACTTACAGCTAAGTATTACAGTCATGTTAATCAATACACAATTTAGGTAGCCTTATCGCTAATAGTGTTTTCTACAAGTAACCCACGGCTTACCTTTGTAGATTCAAATACTTTTAAAAAAGGTTTAACCAGTGTTGACAAAGAAGTAATTATATTTTTCAAGTTTATAAAATCTTTAAACACCCAGTTAAGTATTTTTGTTTCTTGCAAAAATTGGCATCGATCTGTAGCACATAACATAATATGAGTTATTTTCCGAAAACTTAAAAAATAAATATTACGATCCACAGCCAACAAACTTCGGTCCATTAAGTTAGAGGCTGTTCCAGCGTTATAAAGCTTGTCATAAAAAGAAAGAGTCGTAATTAGTTACAAATGTCTATTCATTCGGTTGGCTAATGAAACCATGTCAAAACAACTTTTACACTGCCACAGTCAAAATTGTGCTCATATTATTTTCTCTCCGCTTTTCCAGTGTCTCAATTGTCAATGTGTAAGTTATTCAGACCGTGGATGTACAGAAAAGAGATGAGGTCCGAATTGCTTGTTTTTCTCGTTAAAAACTTTGGTGATTTTGTACTCTGTCGAAGATAATACCGGCTGGTTCATTTACAACCGGCTTGTGGCTCCAACTAATAAATTAGAGTTGAAAGAGTGCTATCCGAATTTTTTTATGTTCTTACGAGGTTTATATCCTTCCAAAAAGATTCTTAAAGATAACAACCTAGAGAATAGAATCTTATCTAACATAGCGTTAGGCTATTTTTTTTTTGATAAAGATAAAGATTTTGGTTTCGCGACTCAGCAGTTTGAGAGTGTGTACATGGAGTCTATCAGAGAAATACTCAGCATCAGAATACAGATTTCATCCTAGGTCTAGGAAATTCAAAGTTAAAGGCTGACGAGTAGAATGTTCAGTAAAGCCGCAGGCAGAACACCGCTGAACACGGAAATCTAAAGATAGGATCCTGTAATAATTACAGCGGATTCGCAAGGAGTGAATCTAATTAACTGCTTCCTGTGTTAGGTATTGTGATATACGTTGTTCGGCGCTATACATCTTGTTGAACAGCTGCTGCAAGTTTAGGTTTTGGAAATGCGAAAAAATTATGTACTTTCAGAGAGACACATTACGACATTGACCGATGCATACTCAATTGAAAAATTTGAGTTTGCAAAGTACTCAAGGTACAAATAGTCCGACAAATCTAAGAACGAACTTGCGAACTGTGCAAAAAACAATACTTATTTAAATTATTTACGTTATTTTGAAATAATTTATTTTTTGAGGTCACGTAGTTTTAGTTTGACAAGGTTCTAGCGCATTAGCAATTGGCGAGGATAATATGGCGTTATATCTACATCTAGTTTGAATGAGGAAGTTAGCGCAAATTCCAGATAATACGGAACATTTTAATCATCCTAGAATTTCCTTGTGAGTATGACTCCATTATAATTAAAGCACTGTGCAGTCACAGAGAAGCGAATCTAATAAGCTGCACATTGTGCATGTGCATCGTGTTCGGCGCCGAGCATTATCTAGCCGGCGTGTTATTATCTTAATTGAGAATTATTGGAAGACAGACATCGCAGCGCGTGCTGAAATGATGCCAACTAAATTAAGGATTTGAAACAGCGAGAAATTCTCTTTCGATTATATTAATTTAGTCGTTAAATCAAGTTTGCAAAATATTTGAATGCTATGCAAGGCAAAAACGATGTGAATAAAATTATTCAAATTACGATTTAAAAGTATCTACTTGTGTGTATAACATAACGTAAACGGCCTATGTACGTCCCACTGCTGGGTACTGGCCTCACCTCAACTATGAGGTGGAACGAGCTATACTACAACACCCCGGCTCAGTGCGGATTGTTCGAAGGGTGTACGGTTAGTGAGCAACCTTAATGTCAGATGTTATCAAGCCGCTCTAAGGCCTCCGACTAGGCTTAACAGCTGACATTTAGCGACGTCAACCGGGACCAACTGCTTAACGTCCCTTCCGAAGCACGGAGATGCCCGAAGTACACATCACTAAATTTCGGTCGGGCTGGTCACCCATCCCATTTCCGACCCGGCGTGTGTGCTTTACAACAGCGATCGTCGCCAAACACTGTCACAACTGCGCCACGGGCTCCTCACTTTGTGAGAAATCTATTTAAATAAAGATTTATTGATTTGATTCATTTTTCGTGATAAATCATTAGATATTCCTTAGAATATAATGACGAACAACTAATGTCATACAGGGCAAAGGCGGTGTAAATTAAAGCTAATAAAAAATAAGAAAACATGACACTCGTTCAAAACACATTATTAAAGCAGCACAGACGATCAATAAAGTGAAAAAACCTGAAAAAGCTTAGGGGAGACTTTCAGGCAAACGGGAAAGGCGTCTAATTCGTATTACATTAAGAAATATTTATCCTCCTTATTTTAACTTCACTTACTGAGTGCTGAATTTGGGTAAATAAAACTACAGAATAGAAACTTATGATTTCGCAGCCGAGTTTAAATAGATATACACACACCATCACGCCTCTTTCCCAACGGGGTAGGCAGATACCACTTCTTTTCTACTTGCTACGATCCTGGCACACACTTTGGGCTTCATCTTCTCTCACAAGTCCTTTCAAACATGCTCGTCGGTTAAAGGTACTCCTGACCTGACCTTTTCTGAGAACATCTTAAAGTTGTCGAGTTAAGCACTCTATAATATAGAGATTTGAGAAATTCATAGAATTGCGCTTGTATTACAAAGACACAAGGAGCTTACAATTAGTACCTCTAGTTTTACAATGGTACAAGGGGCTTAAAGTATTCTGGGGTGCATCGAGAAAAGGATAGTGCGGCTATGTGTCAGTAACTTGGGCTTAAAACTTTTAAGCATAAACCACACACATTTTGCATTTGTGCTTATTCTGTGTCTGTGTTCAAGAATCGTAAACATTCTAAATAAGTATCGATTTTTTGCGAACTATGCAAAAAAAAGATGCTTGTTTAAATTAATTACGTTATTTTGAATTTTACTGTAAGATTTTAAGCTCCAATCATGTGTTGCTTTATGGTTTGTTCACAATTATTATTTATTACTGTAAGTAAACAAGTTGGAACATAAGACTAAAGTGAAAATTACAATGTTTGGAATGATTTAAAAAAAACAAAAGCATGATTACTACAATAACGACATAACATACTCTAACATTTTTTAGGTCGTACATTGACTAGAAGTCAGACAAAGTAGACAATTCATTGCTTTTAGGTCACCGCTGAGCATACAACGTGGAGACTTTTCAATATTTTTTATGACTTGAGCTACAATATTATTATTAGTAGGAGCATGTGAGGCAATATGAGTTTCCATATTTATTGGCCTGATTAAATTAATTGACTGTTTCAATTTTGTTTTGTAAAGCCTTAATTTGATTACTAAACGGCATGATAAATAGAATATTGCAGTACACATTTAGTAGGTACTTAATAATTTAAGCCAACTCAGCGCAGCTTCGTTTGTGGTCTAACCACAAACCTCAAAAGCAATATTAAACAGTCATAGGTAAGCTAAAATTGTGACGTAACGTAAAAGAAATAGTAACTCCAGCAAATAACCTTCAGGAAAATATGTAGAAGGAAAATCTTTACACAAATACAAACAAACGCGATACTGATACAGTAAACAGAAACAAACATCACAGCAAAGATACTTATATACAGCTTTAATTATTACGATTTCAGCCATTTATCCATTCCTGTCTGCTGACCCTTTATGTGCTAGACAACATACAGGACGACACACAAATTACAATCACATTTTGGTTAAATTGCAATTCCATTAATTAATAGTTTGTGACAAAGCAAGACTAGTTTAGCAAACTATTGCGCCCAAGCCCGCAGCTTTCCACGTCTATTTCCCGGTTCTATTTGCCTGCCCTTTTCCATCAAGCCCGCACCAGTTTTACAAATTTCACATTTTTTTGTCAGATACCACTATTTGGCCAGTACGCCAATCATTCGTTCGCACTTTCATTTCGTGGTTTTAGAGTGAAATAGGCGACAAACACTGCACAGTGGGGGATTGAAAAAAAGAACAAAAACAAAATGGCTGCCAGCGCTGTTCGAAATTCAAATGTTTGCGACGTGACGCCTGGACTGGACAAGTGTAAGCGCGTTTGTTATGATTGTGTTTGAATTTAAACATCCTTGCCAAATAAACACGGTGATGCACATGAAATGAGCGTTTGAATTGCAAATTGTACTATCAGCATTTGGAGGTTAGATTGATGAAGCTGAGTACAGTTTAACTTAACTAACTCGGTATGTACTTCAAGTATTCAATTTCCTAGTGACTATTAGAAAGAAAAGTACTGCTTCATAATAATATATTTCATCTAAATAAAACCATTCTCATTATTCTCAAATTGCCAGTGCTAAGATATTATGATACCCCGTACATAAAGTTCTTAGGACAAAGAGGGGCAAGCTTTCGTTTTCAAGATTATTGAACTTAATTATACCTAAAAAACGTCCATTCAAAATTGTGAACCGAATGCCGAGCTACGTCTATGAGGCTGCAGTGTGGTTGTATATAGAGGGCGTTAGCCTTAAGTAGTTTCACAAAACTGCAAGCTGAGCGCCGGCGTAAGGCTGAGCCTGTAGCCACCTTCCCTACTTCACATATTTTATAAGATGAAGCAAAACGATTAATTCCATAATCAAAAAGTTCAAATCTGCGCACAGAGGTATCACGTTTGTGCCTTATGCCGAGCATCCACATAAGGTTGGGCTCGGGATAGCAAATTTTGCTTATAGCTACTCTAGCCCCAGTTTTTTGTTTTGTTTTTTTTTAGGGCTTCAGGTCGATTCGCTGTCCCGCTGAACTTAAAATCACTATTACAGGATCAACGGCCAAACTATATACGCAAGGTGATTTGATCCCGCGGCCGCTTCGGTGTTTCTCAGAATGTTAATCGTTTTTCACGTCACGTCTTTCTAACTATTCGTCTTTAATGTTTAGCTATCTAGTTTCCCAATTAGTTGCCTACATAGAACTACGAAAATCTTAAATTAACTACTATATTCCTAGCTGTAATTGATTCAGTGTACATTATAGTGTTTGTATCTAAATACAAATCTCAAGAATGAAGACGAACTACCACATAAACTAAAACTTCTTTTTCATTTCAATTACCGTTCAAATAAGTTCGATCGAGAGAAATATTTTTTTTGGCAACTCAACTAATTTAACTTTAAGCAATTATTACGAATAAGAAACAAAAACGTTTGTTGTCTTTATAACTACAGTTTGTGTATGCTAGTTGCTGACCAACTTACTGAATTTGGTTCAATAAATATTTAACACTAAAAATCGCGTACAAAACCTTATATGGAATATCCACTCAAACTCATTTTTCATTTAGTGCATTCGTATTGTTTTTCAGATACGAGCTAAACCGTTTATAAATCGAAAAAACTTCAAAATGGACACTCAAAAATATTTTAGTGCCTAACGCAATTAGAGGCATAAAGCGAAGCGCTCTCAAAACGAACATGTCACTATGAGAGCCAGTTATTTGTGGACTATGCTATTTTGCTGTTAGCGTAACAGCATTTTGAACTTTCTCGTTCAAAACATAAGGGTGAATTTGGAGTTTTAAGAGTGTAAAACGAATGAATGCAATGCAGAGCTGGCCAGAGACAAATGACAGTGATATTGGCAGTTAAACCGAGGTTTTTGTGCCCAGAGTTTTTAAGTTCGTCCCACTGTGCATGGTGTAAGTTCGGCGTTGATTTTTGAAAATCGAACGCGAATTTTTCTCTTCGTGAGTTTACGGCTTTGGTCGTTGTTCGTCTCTCCCATTTTTCGCCTATATAACCTGTGAAATACGACTGAGACCAAACGGCGGGTGTTGGAGCGCAACATAGAGAACATTTGACCATTGTTTACAAAGATTTCGATCGCAGCGCCACTGTTCATAGTCAGTTTAATCACATAAAAAAAAATACGAAGATAACTTTAAAGGAGAACCACGCCAAGGTGATGCTGACTTCATCAAATATACCTTACAGATGAATTAATCTTGAACTTTACTATCTGAACATATGATTACTATATGAATTGACGCTTTAATTTTCTTCACTTATTAGTACGGATTCATTTCGCTAAAAGCGCGTCATTTAGTCAAATAGTCAGTTAGTAATTTAGTCAATCATGGTAAATTAAACTTATATGTTTTTTAATGAAAAATTAGCTGAACATCCAAATTTTGTAACATCTATCACTACACTGAGAAATGAGAACTTTAATATATTACGATCATAAATTAAGTTTTACTGCGTTATATACTACTTTATAAGCTTTGAAAGTCATGCTGATGCAAAAGTCATCATTAGGACTTTAATTTTTTTATTTTACTTCAAAAGTAATAATTTAATTTACGTGGCAACTAAACAAATAAATGTTTTTTTAAACTTCCACAAAAAAATATTTCTGCGTACTTTATTCTAATAATTAAAACTATGTGTTTGTTTGTGATTCCGTTAAATTGTTTGGACTGAAATCCTCCAATTAAAAAAGTTTTAAAGGACCGGCTTGTTTTCTAATTAAAAAACTTTCTTCGTTTACTTATTTGAATTATTTATGTAACTGACTTTTGTTGGGAATTTATATTGATAAGATTGTTACTTTAAGACCTTTGAATTGTTAGACGTAATTAGGTACACTAATTAGTTTGTACCAGAGGACTTACACCTTGTTGCATGAAATCTGATATATTTTGTATGTTGACATTGCTTGTTTTAATAGTCAAGTTATTACTTAGATCGTCGTATCTGCATGAAACATGCAAAAAGCTTTTCTGCCTTAATATCTGCAAATATGTTTTTTGCCTCAATAAAATCTAGAATTTGAAGAATACAGTATCAACAATGAATGTCACATTTTTTTATGAATTTATCTTTCTCAGAAAAATATATTATGGAACTTAAGATACACTGAAAAAGCGGATTTTTTCAATTTTATACTCGACACCGCTCTACAAACATTAATAGGCAGTTGAATTGAACAAATAAATTTGAAATCCAAGAACATGACCGGCCGAAATTACTGCTGAAATAAATCAAACACGAACTAATAAACAGCCTCCCATTTGGAAATGGTGCTTATAGTTAGAACAATAGGATGCATTAAGCCAACGTCATTTATTTTAATGAGGCTCAGTGCAAGACAGCTAACATGCTCCTTGTTTTGTTATCTAGTACGAGGCTGCCTGTGCTTTAATAAAAGCGGATAATCAGAGGCACGGCAGTATACCGCCAAGTCGAAAGCACAGCACATAATATTTTACCGTGCAGACATCAACATGAGACAGCATCAGCATGAACATGCGTACAGAGTAGTCAAATAAGTATGAAACTTTAATGAAAAGCACCTTATTACTACAGAATTTAAAGTAGTGTTTCACCTGTTGTAGAGTTTGGTGACGCTTCAACTGACATACGACTCTGACTTTGAAGTAATAAAATTGCTTTTTTCAAACCGCCAATCCCATTTTGACCACTCTCTTAGCACCCATCATTTTTATGCTGATTGTACATCCTTTTTATAGAACTCATTTAATACACTCTACGTATTTTGAAGCAATCACGATCATGCGTTGATACACCGTTTTCATTTTATTTGTATGTACTACGAGTTATTCTCTGCAGCAGAGTACTACGAACTCCGTAGCGGAGTACTACGAAGTCCAGAGCTCGCTACGGTGTAGTAAAACTTCCGTTGTTCTAGAACAATACAATTCAAGGCCTTTAAATTGGCCAGGCACGGCAGACGATGCTAAAGTGTCCAAGAGGTGTCCAAGAGGTGACCATTATACACAGAAGTTCACTACATCATCTTTGTATAACCTGATCAGCCAGAGCGCCAACCGAAGAAAAGTACCACAGCAAGATCATCTTACTTTTCGGATACAAGGTGATCAGTTTCCAATGATCTAGCCAACACAAAAAGCGTCCAATTAATTTAATTGCTAGAATACGGGCTACTTAATAATGTGCTCGAAGGACTTGATTGTAGTTAGGTTTCAATAAATTTCAAATAATCGCGTTGAATTGTTTATTCTTAAACTTTAAGGACTTGAAGTGCAAGTTTGCTTATCATTTGACGAATTTCTCATGTTTTTATCATCTTTATAAGGTTATCTTTATTATGGCTAAGTTCTACATCTTTGTTGAGGAAAATGTCTACGATATTCTCAAAAATAGACAAACGTGAAAGCTATCTTAATATGCAATTAAGCAACTTTCTTCCCTTAAATTAATTACCTCCTCTTCAGAACACGTTTACTAAAAGCATGAGCGAAGTAGGGAAAGTATTTCAAGTTTTTGTAGTACTAAAAGAAAAGACTCGATTGTTTTTTGAATAATAGGTACCGCAGTAACAAAAATAACAACAGTCTTTATACATCCCACTGCTGGGCATAGGCCTACTCAAACATGACGTGGCGTGAACTATACTCCAACATGGCTTAGTGTGGATTGTTGAAGCGTTGAGAGGTTAGTAATAAACCAGATGTTATCAATCTGCCCTAAAGTCTGACTAATCTTAATTCAAATTCAAATTAAAATTCAATATTTCTTTAATCAAGTAGACCAATAAACAGTACTTTCGAATCGTCAAGAATCTTAATTATGACCACTTGATAAACATACACATAATAATACAATGTATAAACAATACTTAAAATACATGTACATAATGTGACTCTACCACCGGGGTTGGAAGGTTGTTTCTGCTGAGAAGACCCGGCAAGAAACTCAGCAGTTACTCTTTTTAAATCGTCCAATGTTTTACAGTACAAAGTGAATGTTTGAATAAACCAACCAAGTCATACAGTTTTGACATGAAAATAAATAAAACAGGAAGTTAATAAGTAAACTTGGGTTAACTAAGTAAACTTGAGCAGACCAGTTCCCGAAGGTGGCACCTGTTCACAAGTTGACGTGTGAGGCAGCCATCATCCCACTCAACCATATTTTAGGGAATGGAATGACCCGCCACATTAACGACATGCAAACTTTTAAACATTCCAAAAAACAAGTCAACCAAACGCATCTAGCACGAGCAGCCAGACTAACTCTGCCAAATGAAGAGGGGAAGCTGCCACATGTCCCCTAAGACTTCTGCCAAGAAAAAAATGTAATAATACCGACCGCTAATAAAATTAATCTCTTGAAAACTCTAGTATGTAATTTCCCCGCCTCCCCCGGGCAATGACACGGAGATAAATAACGGGAACATTTTTCCTACTAATATTTCCAGCATGAACTATGCATGTGGGTACTGAAAAATGAAGGTCTCGCACAATTTATGAAGGGACTTTTACACTTTACGATTTGTTCAAACTGTTTGAAAACAACTTAGTTTGCACGATTGAAAAATAGCAAAATAAGGTGGTTTTAACATAATGGTAAAGCTAGTTTTTTTGTCTTATTGCGGTTCTTAGGATGAAAACTCCACCTGATGGAAAGCAGCCGTGAGGTCAAGACAATAATTATGGTTTTGACAAATTGCAGAAACAACTACTGGTTAAACCGAAATAAAACAAAACTAGGTTATCAGTACTACACCAAATATTGTCACCCCATCAAGTGGGTAGTACTAAAGTGGGTACTTCGGCAGGCCTAGCACGAACCGCTAACGTTTTGGTAAGCGAAAGTTAACGTTACTTTTTTATTCCTACGTCTTTAAGAAAAAAAAATATCGTTTACTTTTCGATCATCTAAACGTTAGCGGTTCGTGGTAGCCCTACAGATGCTTACTGTATTTTTAAAATTATACTGTTTTACTGTTTATAATATTTTGTGTAACATGACACGTCATGCCTTTCGACTATTTTGACTTTAAAATTACTAAACCATCAGATATAAATTCCAATGAAATCTTAACTAGTCAAAAATTCAAGATTTTATGCAGCAGAAAGTACTTCAAAATATAATCCATTGAAATGTATTTTTCTTTCATAAATCTGGTTTCCTCTGGCATGCCTTATCTTCCGTTTCCACTTCGCTCAAGGTTTAACTTAGTTGCGATCTTACAGTTCAGCCAGGATTTTATTTATGGTATTTCTTGTCACCCTCTCGGGTTTTTAAGTGGATGAAGATAATGCCTTTGGAAAAATCTTCAAAAGATGACTCAAAGGCAGAGAGTTTTGTGAGTTATTTTTAAACGGTTATGTATTTTTATGTGGATAAATGAGTTATTTTGAGCAAGTTTTGACTTCTTGTAAACTTTCCCAAATCTTTGAAATGTAGTAACGTAACCGTCCGTCACAGGCTTCTTCACTCCCAGTTAGAAAAAATGTAGGAAGGCATTTTTAAGTCGAACTGCAGATTCGATCAAGCAGGGAAATACCAAGCATCGCTCTCTTCATTGGTCGCTGGGTGACCTTGTGCCTTCTTATGAGACCCATAGTGAAAGACCACGTCTCACTCCCAAATGCCCTTACTGGCAACACACACTGGTCACTGGTGGGCAAACCCTCCACGAGGTGGACCGACGATCTGGTCAAGGTCGCGGGAAGCTGCTGGATGCGAACAGGACCGATCGTTGTAGAGATGCTTAGGGGAGGCCTATGCCCAGCAGTGGGTGTCGTTCGGCTGACATGATGATGATGGGCAAATTCTAATGATACAGGGGAACATACTGAGTAGTGGTGGTGCCCGTGGCGCAGTTGTGACAGTGATCACGAAGATCGATGTTGTAAAGCAACACACGCCGGGTCGGAAATGGGATGGGTGACCATTCCGACCGAAATTTAGTGATGTGTATTTCGGGCATCTCCGTGCTTCGGAAGGCACGTTAAGCAGTTGGTCCCTTTTGACGCCAGATGTCAGTCGTTAAGCTTAGTCAGAGGCCCTAGAACGGTTTAAGGTTGCTCACTAACCTTACACCCCTCCCCGCACTAAGCCTGCGTGTTGAAATATGGCTCATTCCACCTCATAGTTGATGTGAGGTCTGTCATGTGCCCAGCAGTGGGACGTATATGGGCCGTTTATGTATAGTAAGTACCTAGTACTACTAGGAGTACTACTAGGTACCTACGAAGTAGTCGTGTCGTGTGATCTGAGCGTCGGTTGTTTATGATGCAGTGCGAGTAGTGCACATGGCGTGGGCCGCGGTCGCGTGATTAATCGCCGAATTAGCCGCCGGCACCTCGTGTGTTCCCGCCTTTATACCAACTTGCGTGTACTTGATGTAGTGTTAGTTAGGTATGTGAGTAATTTACGGTTTCCAATTTATGCGTCTTAGGTTTGTGTTGTAGGATGTCGGTTGCCTTAATTCTCCTGCGAATCTCATTTCTGATTCGATCAAGCGGGGAAATAACAAATATCACACTCTTCATTGCTTGCTGGGTGACCTTGTGCCTTCTTATGAGACCCATAGTTAACGACTACGTCTCATTCCCATATTATGTCATTACTGGCAACACACACTGGTCCACGAGGTGGACCGACGATCTGGTCAAGGTCGCGGGGAGCCGCTGGATGCGGACATGACCGATCGTTGTGGAGATCCTTGGGGAGGCTTTTGCCCAGCAGTAGGCGTCGTTCGGCTAACATGATGATGATGATGGGCAAATTCTAACGATACTGGGGAACATAGTGAGTAGTATTACTAATAGTACTACTAGGTACCGAAGTAGTCGTGTCGTGTGATCTGAGCGTCGGTTGTTTATGATGCAGTGCGAGTAGTGCACATGGCGTGGGCCGCGGTCGCGTGATTAATCGCCGAATTAGCCGCCGGCACCTCGTGTGTTCCCGCCTTTATACCAACTTGTGTGTACTTGATGTAGTGTTAGTTAGGTATGTGAGTAATTTACGGTTTCCAATTTATGCGTCTTAGGTTTGTGTTGGATGTCGCTTTAGCTTTATTCTATGGCGTACAATTAAAAACATTTACTAATAAAATTCAAACGAGTGTTAATAATAAACATGAAATAGAAACAACGGAACAAGCTACTTCAAATGCAGCTGTCTTACTGCTATGTCACACTTGACATGTGGCCCTTTTTGCTTCTTTTCTTCCTGAAAATCTCGCCAAAATCAATTATAGATACCTAATATCCCAAGAATTTGGAGCAAAGGCTGTTAAATTAAGATTCCAACCTTTGCTTGCAGGTAAGATTGTAATAAGTTATAGAATGTTTGCGTTACGAATGCAGTCATTTCTTAATTTAATTCTGAAAAACTCAGGTACAAAGTCAGGTCCCCCTCATGGGTTCTCGCCTCGGCGTGGCGAGGGGGCCTAGTACCGGTGGTAGGGGCACCACCGGGAAGCGAAGAGAACCCAGGCGTGGCAGCGTGGTGGACTGGACACCCACCCGCTGCGGCCCGTAAGGGCGGCGTGGGGCTGCGGGGCCGGTGGGGCCTGCGGGCGCCTTGAGGCGCGTGGTTGGGGCCGCGGCGCACAACCGGTTGGTGGGGGCCAGTGATCCGAGGCTGATCCCCCCTGTGCGTCGCGGCCCGGCGGGGCCGTACCGAAGGTTACGGCAGCGGAGCCGCCCTTTGGGTGGCTCGTGGTTGCGGGCCCAGTAGGGCCTGCGTACGGTGGCCAGCTAGCGCGTGGTACGGGGGTGCCGCCGCCAGCATTGCACGGGTTTCACCGCTGCCTGGTAGGGACGGCTTGACATCCTCGGCTGTCCCTTCTGGCCTCCCCTCGCGCGGGGGGGGTCGCTTCCGGCCCGCCATGCAGGCGGGCTCCGTCCGGGGGAACGCGTAACAGGCAGGCGCTATTCACCGTGTTCCCCCACTAACGGACGATTAGAGGGAGTAGTAGGGGTTTTAGTCGGTAGGGCCACTGGTATACCATCTGTCCAGTGGTGAGTCCGACATAACCCGTCCGTCCCCCGGTGGACGGGTATGCGTAAGGCATTTCCCCTACTTAGAAAAAAAAAAAAAAGGTACAAAGTCAGGTACAAAACTGGCATTTGAAAGAATGCATTCAACTGGGTACTATGAACTTGGCTTTCTAATAAGGAACGATTTTTTTAACGTGAACGGACTAAAATTTTAATACCGATAAAACCCCCAGCAATAGGCACAATGTCAGACAGAGAAGTTAAGGTGGTGTACAAGATAAAAATACAAAAAGAGAGAACGAGACAAAGAATAATAGAGAAAGAATACAGGATAGACATTAATAGAATAGAGAATGCCAAGTATACGGTATACCCTAAGTAAATACATATAATTATTTGACAACTTGCCTAAATGGAGTCCTCAATCAACCATGTAACAAGGAATAACTTAGAAATGAAATAAAATATTTTATTTGTTATCACATTTTCTATTAACTGCGCTTGTTTTCGTCGTACAACCTGCAATAGTTGTTAGATACATGGCGGGCGTACTAGTAATTAATCACAGCTAATCCTACGGGAAACAGTTTGTTTTATGGAAAATGCGATGTTCCTATACGTACAGACAGACGTAATTTTATGATAAAATTACTTGCCGCACTTTGTTTTGGCAAATTAAGTGTTAATTTGTTGGAAATCAACCTGCATGCTGTATCAACATAGATAGATGCAGCTGCCAAATAGAACTAAGAGTAGTTTTGTATTGTTTACTTTTGTTCTCATGTCATGGCTGTCGCATTCTGAAGTACTCCAAATAAACACCTATCTATTATCTACTCCGCGATTTTGCTCTACCACAAATAACCCCAACAAAGGTTATGGGCCCAGATATTGCAAAGAGCAATAGCGTGTGTGTAAATAGTGTAAATAGTTATTGTAAATATATTTCGTAAACGTAGTGTCGGTCGAATACAAAATGGCCAGTGTACGAATCGAATTATTGGCCAAGGATAACTATGATAGTTGGAAAATACAGGTGGAAGCGCTGCTGATAAGGCACGACTTTTGGGAGTACGTAAGTGGCGAAAAATCAAAACCCACGGATGAGAGCTCACTATCAACATGGAAGGTCTCAGACCGAAAGGCAAGATCTGAGTTGATTTTAGCGTTGGATCCGAGTGGAGTTCGTCATGTGAAAAGGTTGGAGACTGCACGTGAGGTTTGGTTGAAGCTGGAGAGTTTGTTTGCGTCACGAGGCCCTGCCAAGAAGGCAACTCTGATGAAGAGACTCATGTTACAGAGAATGAGTGAGGATCAGAAGGTGACCGAGCATCTCGATTTGTTTTTTGAAGCAGTGGACAAGCTCGAGGAGATGGACATCGTGATACACGATGATTTAATAGCAATCATGTTACTGTACAGTTTACCAGTAAGCTATGAGAACTTCAGATGTGCAATCGAGTCCAGAGATGAGCTACCAACACCTCAGCAACTGAGGGTGAAAATCATGGAAGAAGACAGTTCCAGATGCAACACCAAAGTCAATGACAAAATAGAAGGGGCGATGTTCGTAAATCAGAAAAAGAAGAGTGGATTTGAAACGAGCTTTAAATATAAATGTTTTAAATGTCACAAGATGGGACATAAGGCATCGGATTGCAAAGTTAAACCTAAGAAATCCGACAAGAGCACCTCAGAAGTAAATGGCCATCCAGTCATTCGACCATTTGCAAGAACAACATGAAGCTTTATCTATGAATTATGTTTCAGATGACTGCCTAGCTGTTGAAACTAAGCGTCGTCAAGAGTGGTTATTTGATAGCGGTTGTAGTTCACATATGTGTAATGACGCGGGAAGGTTTGATGAGGTACTGCCAACAAATGAGACCTTAAAACTAGCCACCGACTCGCAAACGATCACGCAAGGTAAGGGTACGGTTAAGATATTAGCATGCAACGATGACATGACGCGGAAAATCCAGTTCGAAAATACTTTATTAGTTCCGGATCTACGCACCAACCTGATCTCAATTTCAAAACTTACAGACAGAGGCTGCATAGTTACGTTTAAACGTGATGTAGCGTATGTAATGAAGGATGATGTGATTAAGTTGACTGCTGATCGCAAAGGTAATTTATATTATCTGAGGGAACCTAATGCTTCGGCATCTGTTATTTCAGGAAGTATAGATGTGGATTTGTATAGATGGCATGAGCGCATGGGACATTTGAATGCTAGAGATCTTACGAAAGTACTTAGGAAATCAGGTATTGACGCCGTGAAGTCAAATACAAAATTGCAATGATTGTGATGTGTGTGCTATGGGTAAGATGGTCTCGTTGCCTTTTGTGAAGCCCAGTCAACGATGTAACGAAAAGTTGCATATTATTTATTCTGATGTGGTAGGCCCGATGCGAGTTCAATCGAACGGAGGTAATAAATATTTTGTTACTTTTATTGACGACTGTACTCGTTGGTGTGAAGTCTTCATGCTGAAAAATAAAAGTGACGTACTGTCAAAGTTCAAGATTTTCAAAAGTCAGATTGAAAATGTCATTGGTTGTAAAATCAAATATTTACATACCGATAATGGTACCGAGTTTTTGAATAAAAGTTTTACAGAGTTTTTAGAAGAAAATGGAATCGGTAGACGGCTTACAACGCCATATACGCCTCAAAGTAATGGTATTGCAGAACGGATGAATAGGACTTTATTGGAAAAGGCAAGGTGCATGCTATTATCTTCTGGTTTACCTCCAAGTTTTTGGGCGGAAGCTGTTGCTACCGCGTGTTACATACGTAACAGATGTCCGACAAGCAGTTTGAATTGGGAAATTCCGTATGAAAAGTTGTTCAATAAGACTGTGAATATTGGATATTTTATTTTATTTATTTATTTATTAGTTCGTACACAAAAATATAGTTACATTGGAAATAATACGAATACAAAAAGTACAGGTGAGCTTATCTCTAATAAGAGATTTCTTCCAGCAGACCATGGTGACAGGATACGAATTCAATAAGTTTGACAATTTAAGACAGTAGTGTACAAAAAGAAAAGTAAGAAAAAAAAAAACAAAATAAAATTTAAATTAAAATATTTCAGTTGAATTGATAAACCTACTATAATAAACATATTTATACCATATATATATAAACCAAACCCAGATACATACTATAATAATAATAAAATATATAATAATACACATACTAATACATAAAATAATATATACGTATAGATAATAATAACAACTACATACATATTTTGTTCTAATGCAACTCAGGCGACAAGCAGTAGATGCTGTTTTAATTGTCTTTTGAATAGTGCTACAGTGCGACACTCACGAAGGGAAACAGGCAGTTCGTTCCACAGTTTAACAGCATGGACCGTGAAAGAATCACCGTACATGCTAGTACTGCAGGAGGGGGAAAGTAACTGAAGGTTATAGGATGAGCGATGAGCTCGGCCGGACGACGAGAGATACGAGAAACGCTCACGAAGATAGCGAGGAGAAGAAGGGTTAAAGAGGATATTGTAAAGGAGGACAAGTAGGTGGTAATTCCGACGTAATCTTATAGGGAGCCATTTTAATTGTTTTCTGTACTCAGAAACATGATCATACTTGCGAAGACTAAATATGAAGCGAATGCAAACATTTTGGTAACGTTCGAGCTTGTTTAACAGCTCTTCAGTTGCGTCAAGGTAGCAGCTATCAGCATAGTCGAGAATGGGGAGCATAAGTGTTTGAGCTAGTGTGATTTTAGTTTGCAAGGGAAGGAAGTTCTGTAGGCGCTTCAGCGAATGGAATGCAGCAAAAACTTTTCGGCCAACTTGGTTGATGTGGCTATTCCACGATAAGTTGCAGTCAATATGTAGGCCTAAGTTCTTGACTGAGGCAGCAAAATCAATCTGTGTTCCATTATACACTATCGGCGATAAAGTCAATGTGTTTGCCTTTTTGGTCATATATCTACTTCCAACAATCATAGCTTGAGATTTTTGTGGATTTACAAGCAGACCAAACGATTCAGCCCACTTGCAGACATGTTCCAGATTATTATTCATCTCTCCAATTGCCACTTCAGCATCGTCAAGGTAAAAATGGATGTAGAGTTGCAAATCATCAGCATAGAGATGGTAGTTAGCAGACAATTTGGAAGTTATAGAATTGATGAAAATAGAAAATAGAAGAGGAGAAAGGACGCCACCCTGAGGGACGCCAGCAGTAAGCTCACACCAGTTCGATGAGACATCGTCGGCACGAACGCACTGATAGCGACCTCTAAGATAAGAGTTGAACCATTCCATTGCACGTGGAGATATGTTAAGCGACTGAAGGATACCTAAAAGCACGTCAAAGTCAACAGAGTTAAAGGCACTACTAAAGTCAAGCAGAGTAAGGAGAGTGAGTTTTTTATTCTCCATGGCATACCGAATATCGTCAGTAACTTTCAGCAATGCTGTAACAGTACTGTGTCCAGAGCGAAAACCAGATTGGAAAGGACAAAGCAAATTGTTTTTGCTCAGAAACACTGTCAGTTGACGATGAACTATACTTTCTAGGACTTTGGAGAGAACGGGTAAAATGGAGATAGGACGATATTGAGAAGGACAGGTAGGATTTGAGGTTTTAGGCAGAGGAATAACTAGGGCTCTTTTCCAGGCTGAAGGGAAGACACAGGTAGACATGGAAAAGTTGAGGATGTGGGTAATGTCCGGAAGGACACTGTCAAGAATGAGTTTGATCATCGTCAGACAAATCTCATCATCACCCACGGCATTAGAGGATATAGAGAGGATAGCCTTTTTAACATCACACAGTGCAATAGGATCGAAATTGAAAGTATCGCAAGAAGGTCTGGTAGTATTAAGAAGTTGAGCCAGAGTTTTAGTTTTTTCTAGTGCATCCAAACAGACCGGAGGTGCAGAAAAATGAGAGTTTAACGATTGAAGATCGGTTACAATAGAAGAAGGTTTAGTAGACTTACCAATACCCAGCGATCGTAGAAACTTCCATACGTTGACAGGATTGGAGTCCTGAATCGTAGAATGAATGTGGCGCCTCTTTGCATCCCTACACATTCTATTGCAATGATTCCGCAACTTTTTGTACTGGTAGGAATTCAACTCGGTTTGATGTTTTCTAAACCTGAGTTTGGCCTTATTGCGCAGCAACATAGCTTGTCGTATCTCAGGAGTGATCCAAGGTGCCGGAAGATGTTTGACCCTGACTCGACGGATAGGGGCATGCCTGTCAAATATCTCAATGACCATTTTATTGAAGGCAGCCACCTTATCGTCAACCAATGGACACTGTTCTACAAGTGACCAATCAGTTTCAGCCGCATCCGACCGAAGCGCTACAGGATTAACACTTTTGAAGCTACGAAGCAAGAGATATTTAGCCTTAGGCTTAGGAGGACGCAGATTGTAAGAAAGAAAGACGAGATCATGATAGGAGAAAGGAGCATTAAGTTGCCCATGAGTACAAACGTCAGTTTGACATTTGTCAGTTCTGTCACAAACAATCTTAAAATAATGTTGGGTACCGCTCACAAAATTCCACAAAATGCGGGTTTTCAGTTAATTAATTAGAATTACGGCTGTTAGCATTGCAAGTTATACTACCTCACATCACGGGTGAATACCATACTAATAGAATATAATACGGATAAATGAAGACTGCAACAAATTAGCTCTTCTTCGACGAAGTCCCCTGATGTTGTCGCCGGGTCTGAACTTGCGGCTGCGCCATAGCGGTCAGCGGCGCCGAAGTCTTCTTCTTAGGCCTGCTCAGCTCGCCCGCTGGTGGCTTCGACTCTGATTTACCCGAAAAACTTGTAGAAGGCTTCTCAAACTTGTTGACAAGTGGAGTCAAATCACGCAGCGATTCGATCTTGCGGCGAGAACTGTCTGGGAGGACTAGAATGATCTGACCGTCCATGGTCCAGCAATTCCCAATGCCAAAGTGATCTCGAGCTTTCATAAATACCTCGTGACGGGTTTTCGTGAGAAACTCAGATATCGTGATGCCTGTGCCCTTCAGGGAGGACTTATGGTTCCACACATCCTTACGCGCTTCATAGTTGGCAAACCGGACAAGAATGGGCCTTGCCTTATCACCTTTTCGGGCCCCTAGTCGATGACATACAGCTATTTGCCCTGGATTATCTGCAGGCAACTCCATTTGGCCGGTTATAACGCTTGCAGCAACCTTGACCACATCCTCACCACTAGACTCCTCCACACCATGGAACAGTAGAACCTTCCTTCGCGCAGCCATCTCGTGTCTGTCCAGCCCGACCATAAGCAGCTCCATTTGGGCCTTGAGCACTCCGAGGGACTTCCACATAATTGACTTGAACGTTTGAAATTCCTGCGCCAGTGTGTCAACTGTATTAGTAGTAGTGTCTGAGGAACTACTGGACTGTGCCTGTTGAAGTTTCCGTTGGTGTTCTTCCATTTGCCTTGTGAATAAATCACCCAGTTCCGCCATGTTTTTGGATAGCTTGCTATAGGGGTCCATTATATGATGCACAGGTACAGTTTATAGATGTTAAGATTAGGAGATGTTAAATGAAAGAGTATAGACTTGAAATACACTTACTAAAACATTGAATTTAACCTGTAAATATTTTATTTTAAAATAAATACAAGAGCGAAAAAAATTTCGTTGTTTACTTCTGTCTACCCGATTTTTTTTTTGGACATATTTCAGGACATTTGGTGCTAAAGTACATGTTTTGGATAAGCAACCAGGAAAAGATAAGTTTGCCGCACGAAGTTCTACTGGCATATTTGTTGGTTACCCTGCTCAGTCAGGAGGTTACAGAGTGTGGATATCTGAGAAGAAAAAGATAGTGATTTCCAGAGATGTTAAGTTTCAGGAAGGAAATCAGAGTGACAGTATTTTGCCGAAAAAAATACCTATGGAACTGCAACGTGAGCAAGAAAGCTGTATCAAAAGTAAGCCTGTCGACGTGGAAATTCCAGATGGACGAGCTGTGAGTGTACAAATTCGTGATGAACGCTGAAACATTGGAACATTGAAATTCCAGTTGATCATTCACCAATCGTGCAAATGAGTGATGTGCAACGTACGGAAAGTACGATTACTACTGGTACGAGTGATGATAGTGATCAAGTTGAAAGGGGTATCACTTTGAAAAGAGGCCCTGGAAGACCGAAAATAGAGCGAGGGCATGTTGGCCGTCCTCGTAAAATCTATAATATGGTCGAAGTTAGAGAAACAGATAATAGTGACAGTGAGTCTCAGGTAGAGGAACATCTTGACTGTGTTGATTTTGCTGGAGCTATTGAAACTACTTTAAAAGAGGCCCTAGGAAGTGATGAAAAGTTTCAATGGAAGGAAGCAATTTTGTCAGAGATAAGAAGTTTAGTGAATAATGACACATGGCAGATTGTGAAGAAGCCTATTGATAGAGATGTTGTGGGATGTCGATATGTGTTGACAACGAAGCTAAATGTTGACTTAACAGAGAAGAAGAAAGCTAGACTTGTCGCAAAAGGATACAGTCAACAATATGGTTTGGATTATTTTAAAACATTTGCTCCAGTGGCGAGAATAGCAACGGTACGGCTGTTGGTTGCTTTAGCAGTTGAATTGAATATGGACATTGATCAATTGGATATCAATACAGCGTACTTAAATGGAGATCTGGATGAAATAATTTATATGAAGATTCCAGAGTTGCTTATAGAAAGCTTAGATAAACTAAAAAATGACGGTGGTGATATAGGCAAAAAGGCATCAAAAATGCTTAAGGATATAAAAGCAGGGGGTGATACCTGTCTTTTGAAGAAATCTTTATATGGCTTGAAACAAGCGGGAAGACAATGGAATGTCAAACTTGATAAGCAGCTTAAAGAAATGGGATTGAAACCTACAGTAAGTTAACCTTGCTTATACCATAAGCGTGACAAAGACGGAGCAGATTTATTTGTTGTTGTCTACGTCGATGACATTCTAGTCGCGTCTCGTGAAAGGATTGCCATAGACAAATTTAAGCAAGAGTTGGCTAGAAAGTTTGAATTGAAGGATTTCGGACCAGCCACTATTTGTCTTGGAATTGATATGAAGAAAAATGGGAATGAATATCATTTGTCGCAGAAGAGGTATATACAATCCATCTTAAAACGATTTGGCATGGAAAACTGTAATCCGGTTAAATCACCGATGGAAGTGGGAAACATGTCAATGAGCGATGATGTTAAGGAAGGTAAATCATTTCCATACAGAGAACTCATTGGAGCGCTCATGTTCCTGAGTGTAGCGACAAGGCCAGATATCGCGAACGCTACGGCGAAGATGGCACAATTTGCGGAGTGTCCTCAAGAGGTTCATTGGACAGCAGCAAAGCGAATCTTAAGGTACCTCAAAGGTACGTTGAATCAAGGTTTGCGGTACAAACCGACGGGTCAATGCATACAAGGATATGCAGATGCCGATTGGGGTAACTGTGTAATGACAGACGATCATACACGGGTTATGTTTTCATTTTAGGTGGAGCTAGCATTTCCTGGGCATCACAAAAACAGCGTATTGTGGCAACATCGACCTGTGAGGCTGAGTTTGTTAGTTTAGCTGAAGCTATGAAAGAGGCAGTTTATTTGAATGTTTTGATGAAAGAGCTTCAACTTCATCAATTGTCAAAGGTAAATATGCATGCTGATAACTTAGCCGCGATTTGTCTTGCCGAAGATCCTGGTGTTTATCATGCGAAAAGTAAGCACATTGATATTAGACATTTCTTCATTAGGGATGTGCTTCGTGAGCATAAATCGTATATTACGTTAAGGCATTTACCAACGGAGAGTATGTTAGCAGATATTCTCACCAAACCTTTACCGCGTGTAAGACATGAGTTATTGAAAAATGCGTTAGGATTAACATCATCAGTTGAGCTATGAGATAAAGCATGAGTTGAGGGGGTGTGTTGGAAATCAACCTGCATGCTGTATCAACATAGATGCAGCTGCCAAATAGAACTAAGAGTAGTTTTGTATTGTTTACTTTTGTTCTCATGTCATGGCTGTCGCATTCTGAAGTACTCCAAATAAACACCTATCTATTATCTACTCCGCGATTTTGCTCTACCACAAATAACCCCAACATAATTCGATAGTTTTTTAAGCCTGTCAAGTATTTGTTTATTTATTTATTACACAGAAATACTAACTTACAGCTATTATCACGTTTAAATTCTTAAAATAAAACATTTATCTAATTCTTTTATCTAAATACTCCTATGCGATTAATAGTATCGCACTTTCTCTACAATGAGCTGCACAGAATCAGCGAATACAATGGCATCGTGGTCTTTCCCCAAAAAGTCATTGAGCAAATGGATAGCGCGGGCTGTGGGGCAGTTGCTAGAAAGCTTGTTGGAACACAGATTATGTTTAACTGGCATTTGCCGTCTTGTCATTATAATCTTGTATCTTGTTAAGATTTTAAATACAGATTATTTGCTTTGCTAAGCTAGATCACTTCAAACCTTGACAATTGGCTTAATGAAATTTTGATTTTTTCTATCTTACTTCTCTTTAACAATTTTAAAACTATTATTTGGGCAAAGTTATGAATATAAGACGGCAATTTGCGGTGTTTTTTAAAATCTTTAAACATGAAACATGTTTTTTTATTGTGACTTTAATTGAACCAGATATTTTTACCCAGTAAATACGTCGTATGTGAAGTGAAGTGAAGCCGGAACGGAAGCGCTGTGATATTCAAAGTTTTGTATTTGTATTTTTGGTTTCGCTGCGTTTGTGCTTAATCGCCTTAATCCGATAAAATAGGTAGTTTATCAGTTGTTACCACACCAAAAGCGTGGCAGACCTCAAACTTCAACCGCAAACCGCACACTACTACAATTTTGACAAAAATATGGTTAATTTCAACCGTGGTGCCATTATGACTACGGGTGACGACCAATTTGGTGTAGTGCTTAGAAGTTAATTACTACACCCAGAGGTTGCAAATTCGATCCTCATACAGTAAAAACATTTTGTGTGCATGAACGTGTTTGTTTGTGAAGGTCTAGAGTTCTAGACCTAGTGTTTACTATTTATTTTATATAAGATATTTAAGAATGCTCGTTGTCTAGTGTTCCATTGTTTAAGCTTTGCTTCGTTTGAGGCTGTGTGGAAAAACCTTCATGGCTGGCTGGTGTGTTCTTTGAAATCGCTAGGAACTATTATTGTCAGTTTTCAGTTACGTTCGGCGGTGCGCCGTTGAAGCTTTCAGTTTGCCGCTTATGTCTGACTTGAGCCTAGTCTTAAAATATTGTCGATTGTTTTAAAATTAACAGGCTCTTTTTACACTAAGGTTGGGTTGCACCATCTGACTTTGACAATAACAAACATCCAAATTTCAGTTAAAGTTAAAGTTAGGCCCAAAAATGACGTCAAATTGTCAAATTTGACAAAAACTTTAACTTTAACTTCTACTATGGTGCAACTTACCCTAAAAGTCTACCATATGCACGGATCGCACAGTTAGGGTGCTATAAGAAATTGCTGCATAAAATAAAATCAGACTGCAGTCACATCTATAGACACTGTCTGCATTACAGCCAACTGCAATAGTGTAATTTAGATGTAGAAATTGTCCTCATTTGGTAATTAAAGATCTACTTACGACTAGCTCACATTCTATTCTCATTTGGGCGCTTATACTTACTTAGTAGTATCAAAAATACTACTGTATCTACAATTGTTGGTTTTTATGCAGGTATAGAACAAGCCTCCTCAGTTTATTTCCCAGTGTTTGTGCTATTTAAAAGCATTCTCAGAATAAATTAAAGTGGCGTTCATAAAGTCAAGTTCTATTTTCATTTCGGAAAATTCGTAGAGCTCTGTCTTAATCCCTTGTCATCTATACCTACTGTTAAATTGCTAAAATCCCGTCTGAAGCCAAGACCAAATGTATTTTTCTGGTTTTCGGATCTTCAGTGAAGATACTGCATTGAAAATGCTGAAATTACTGTTAAAATTGCTTGGTTTGTCTTACAAAATTAGTTTTTCCCTTAATTTAGCTTGTCTAGTGTTACGTTAAACTAGAATTTGCCACACGACCCGTGGCAAATGTTATCGCATACTATCTGACCGCGTGCAAACGCGCGTATCGCGCGGTTTGGCGCGATGACAAATCGCGGCATAAATCAGACCGCGGTCACACCTGCAGGCCCTGCCTGTGCCTGCATTACAATCTAGGTACTGCAAGTGCTATGCAACTTAGTTTTCTGTATAAGTTATAGAATCAGACGGGACAGGATGAGCTTGATCGTTGATTGACATTGAATTTCGATGGAGAAAACATTGTGAAAAATGATTATTTGCGTATTTTGCTCAAGGTTTGCATACCCATGCAAACTAGAAAAAAATAGGCTGACTGACCAAATAATTGAAAAATACTTTCGCTCATATACTATATCAGCGTTCTGTAATTCAAAGTTGTAAAGAAATTCATGCTTGGGCTATGCTTATGGAGTGGGCTATGCTTGGTGTTTTCCTACGAGATCAAATCAGAAATGAGGAGATCCGTAGGAGAACGAAGGTCGCCGACGTAGCCCAGCGTGTTAGCAGGTTGAAGTGGCAGGGCGGGGCACATAGCTCGAAGGACTGATGGCCGTTGGGGCCGGAAAGTCCTCGAGTGGAGACCATTCGAGGCCAAGCTCAGCGTGGGACGCCCGCCCGCAAGGTGAACGGATGACCTCATAAAGGTCGCAGGGTCTCGGTGGATGCAGGCCGCCTCCAACCGGCAGCTCTGGAAATCTATGGGGAGGCCTATGTTCAGCAGTGGACATTATGTGGCTGCTGATGATGATGATGAAAGAAATTCATGTAGCTGTCATGGAGAACTGATCATCTAGAAGCCAATTTTTGCCCAGGTGAATTTCCACTCACACAGGTTCCAAGCTGAAGTGTTTAACCACTCGGCTACTCGTACAACGACTACGACGATGCTCCAATACTCTCACACAAACGAAAAGCCAAATTATGATAACTCCGGAAAACCAAAACCGGGTATCCGGTTATGAAATTGCAGTTTCCGTAATTCCAGTACCGGAGCTAAGTTTGTTGCCACATTATCTGATTGCGCCTTCTTTTGTTCTCTAAATGAAGTCGCTGAGAATTCTTCGTTTGTTTAGTTAGCTGGTTTTATTAAGTCATCTGCAGTTGTAGATTGTATGCAAGATAATTTGGTATTATTTTTAATAATTAAGATAATACCTATATCTGAGGAAAATTGCTAATTTTCTTTATAGTTTCTGTTTTTTTTCATAATAAATGGGATTTACATTCAATAATATCCAATTTTGATTATTTATTTGAGATTCCAGGTACTTTTCATTTATTTATAACTCCAAAACTCTTGAAATACATTAAAATGTGTGACGGTAAAAAACGTTTTTTTTTACTAAGATTACATTAAATCTTTATGAAACTCATTCCCTCTTGATTAACAAGTAAATATTACAACAATAACTTCCGTCCTGAGCCTCATGAAAATTCTTACCAACAATTTGAAAAAGACATCCCTCATGCAACAACTGCGTCTGACAAATTCAAAACATAATTCCTCGTATCAGCGACTTTGTTTGCCCTTTCGTCTGACCGTTAAGCTGTTGCCTTGCCTTTCATAAATCAGGCACATTTGCGTCTCGTCAGTCCACGCCGTGACCGCGACCGCGTCAACGGGCAGGTGCAGAGCCCGCGTCAACCAACCAGATTAATGGTCTTCACGGGCACATTTCAGATTATTTTGTTATGGTTTTAGAGATCTTAGATGGTTTTTGTTCTGTTATGTTTCGCTAGCTTTTTACGGTAGAAGAACTTTGAACTACGCAGGTACAAGTGACATTCGTAAAATCATTATGTATTTCGAAGCCATAATCATGTTTTTAAAAATCCATACGTCTACTTAGGGTTCTCTGAAAAACAGTGTCTGACACAACAATTAGGTCCATACAAAGGCTTAGTGTGGTCTATTTTATCTTAGTCATCTTAGGGCAACATTTTAGATTGCATTTCAGACTTTTCAACACCGCAGCTAGGTTAAAATATTTTTTCATTTGTTTTAATAAGTTTAATAGTCTTGTTTGTTTTTCCATTTTGAAAGCTGTCCTGATGTCCTGAGGAATAAATGCCTTTTCTTCTTTAATGACAAACTCATAACATAAAATCAGTGACTTTATTCTCTTTTCTCTTTTGTTTTTGCCTTAGCTTTCACAAATCAGGCACATTTGCGTCTCGCCAGTCCACGCCGTGACCGCGACCGCGTCAACGGGCAGGTGCAGAGCCCGCGTCAACCAACCAGATTAATGGCCTTCATGGCCACATTTCAGATTATTTTGTTATGGTTTTAGAGTTCTTAGATGATTTTTGTTCTGTTATGTTTCGCTAGCTTTTTACGATAGAAGAACTTTGAACTACGCAGGTACAAGTGACATTCGTAAAATCATTATGTGTTTCGAAGCCATAATCATGCTTTTAAATATCCGTACGTCTACTCAGGACTCTCTGAAAACCAGTGTCTGACACAATAATTAGGTCCATACAAAGGCTGAGTGTGGTCTATTTTATCTTAGTCATCTTAGGGCAACATTTTAGATTGCATTTCAGACTTTTCAACACCTCAGCTTGGTGGAAATATTTTTTCATTTGTTTTAATAAGTTTAATAGTCTTGTTTGTTTTTCCATTTTGAAAGCTGTCCTGATGTCCTGAGGTATAAATGTCTTTTCTTCTTTAATGACAAACTTACAACATAAATTATCTTATCAGTGACTTTATTCCCTTTTCTCTTTTGTTTTTGCCTTGGTCTTCACAAATCAGGCACATTTGCGTCTCGTCAGTCCACGCCGTGACCGCGACCGCGTCAACGGGCAGGTGCAGAGCCCGCGTCAACCGACCAGATTAATGGCCTTCACGGGCACATTTCAGATTATTTTGTTTATGGGTTTAGAGATCTTAGATGGCATTTGTTCTGTTACGTTTCGCTAGCTTTTTACGGTAGAAGAACTTTACACTACGCAGGTACAAATGACATTCGTAAAATCATTATGCATTTCATGTTTTTAAATATCCGTACGTCTACTCAGGGCTCTCTGAAAACCAGTGTCTGACACAATAATTAGGTCCATACAAAGGCTGAGTGTGGTCTATTTTATCTTAGTCATCTTAGGGCAACATTTTTCATTGCATTTCAGACTTTTCAACACCGCAGCTTGGAAGAAATATTTTTCCATTTGTCTTAATAAGTGTAATAGTCTTGTTTGTTTTTCCATTTTAAAAGCTGTCCTGATGTCCTGAAGAATAAGTGTCTTTACTTCTTTAATGATAAAACTCACATCATAAATTATCTTGTCAGTGACTTAATTTCCTTTTCTCTTTTGTTTTCGCCTTGGCTTTCACAAATCAGGCACATTTGTGTCTCGTCAGTCCACGCCGTGACCGCGACCGCGTCAACGGGCAGGTGCAGGGCCCGCGTCAACCAACCAGATTAATGGCCTTCACGGGCACATTTCAGATTATTTTGTTATGGTTTTAGAGATCTTAGATGGTTTTTGTTCTGTTATGTTTCGCTAGCTTTTTACGGTAGAAGAACTTTGAACTAAGCAGGTACAAGTGACATTCGGAAAATCACTATACATTTCGAAGCCATAATCATGTTTTTAAATATCCGTACGTCTACTCAGGGCTCTCTGAAAACCAGTGTCTGACACAATAATTAGGTCCATACAAAGGCTGAGTTTGGTCTATTTTATCATATTCATCTTAGGGCAACATTTTAGATTGCATTTCCGACTTTTCAACACCGCAGCTTGGTAGAAATATTTTTTCATATGTTTTAATAAGTGTAATAGTCTTGTTTGTTTTTCCATTTTGAAAGCTGTCCTGATGTCCTGAGGAATAAGTGTCTTTTCTTCTTTAATGACAAACACACAACATATCTTTATCTTATCAGTTACTTGTTTTTGACTTGGCTATCACAAATCAGGCGCATTTGCGTCTCGTCAGTCCACGCCGTGACCGCGACCGCGTCAACGGGCAGGTGCAGAGCCCGCGTCAACCAACCAGATTAATGGCCTTCACGGGCACATTTCAGATTATTTTGTTATGGTTTAAGAGATCTTAGATGATTTTTGTTCTGTTATGTTTCGCTAGGTTTTTACGGTAGAAGAACTTTAAACTACGCAGGTACAAGTAAGATTCGTAAAATAATTATGTATTTCGAAGCCATACTCATGTTTTTAAAAACCAGTGACTGACACAATAATTAGGTCCATACAAAGGCTGAGTGTGGTCTATTTTATCTTAATCATCTTAGGGCAACATTTTAGATTGCATTTTCGCCTTTTCAACACCGCAGCTTGGTGGAAATATTTTTTCATTTGTTTTACAATAATTGTAATAGTCTTGTTTGTTCTTCCATTTTGGAAGCTGTCCTGATGTCCTGAGGAATAAGTGTCTTTTCTTCTTTAATGATAAACTTACAACATAAATTATCTTATCAGTGACTTTATTCCCTTTTCTCTTTGGTTTTTGCCTTGGCTTTCATAAATCAGGCACATTTGCGTCTCGTCAGTCCACGCCGTGACCGCGACCGCGTCAACGGGCAGGTGCAGAGCCCGCGTCAACCAACCAGATTAATGGCCTTCACGGGCACATTTCAGATTATTTTGTTTATGGTTTTAGAAATCTTAGATGATTTTTGTTCTGTTATGTTTCGCTAGCTTTTTACGGTAGAAGAACTTTGAACTACGCAGGTACAAGTGACATTTGTAAAATCATTAAGTATTTCGAAGCCATTATCATGTTTTTAAATATAGGTACGTCTACTCAGGGCTCTTTGAAAACCAGTGTCTGACACAATAATTAGGTCCATACAAAGGCTGAGTGTGGTCTATTTTATCTTAGACATCTTAGGGCGATATTTTAGATTGCATTTTCGACTTTGCAATTTTGCTAAACGGTGGAAATATTTGTATATTTTCATTGTTTTTCCTGATTTAATTGTTGCAATACTTATTGGTTTTTTAATTCGTAATCTGCGATGTCCTAAATATTTACATCTTTTCTTTCTTAATGACAGACCTATAACTCAAATTCTATTATCAGGCGCATTTGCGTCTCGTCAGTCCACGCCGTGACCGCGACCGCGTCAACGGGCAGGTGCAGAGCCCGCGTCAACCAACCAGATTAATGGCCTTCACGGGCACATTTCAGATTATTTTGTTATGGTTTTAGAGATCTTAGATGGTTTTTGTTCTGTTATGTTTCGCTAGCTTTTTACGGTAGAAGAACTTTGAACTATGCAGGTACAAGTGACATTCGTAAAATCATTATGTATTTCGAAGCCGTAATCATGTTTTTAAATATCCGTACGTCTACTCAGGGCTCTCTGAAAACCATTGTCTGACACAATAATTAGGTCCATACAAAGGCTGAGTGTGGTCTATTTTATCTTAGTCATCTTAGGGCAACATTTTAGATTGCATTTCCGACTTTTCAACACCGCAGCTTGGTGGTTATATTTTTTCATTTGTTTTAATAAATGTAATAGTCTTGTTTGATTTTGTATTTTGAAAGCTGTCCTGATGTCCCGAAGAATAAGTGTATTTTCTTCTTTAATGACAAACACACAACATAAATTATCTTATCAGTTACTTTAGTACCTTTTCTCTTTTGTTTTTGCCTTGGCTTTCATAAATCAGGCACATTTGTGTCTCGTCAGTCCACGCCGTGACCGCGACCGCGTCAACGGGCAGGTGCAGGGCCCGCGTCAACCAACCAGATTAATGGCCTTCACGGGCACATTTCAGATTATTTTGTTATGGTTTTAGAGATCTTAGATGGCATTTGTTCTGTTACGTTTCGCTAGCTTTTTACGATAGATGAACTTTAAACTACGCAGGTACAAGTGACATTCGTAAAATCACAATGTATTTCGAAGCCATAATCATGTTTTTAAATATCCGTACGTCTACTCAGGGCTCTCTGAAAACCAGTGTCTGACACAATATTAGGTCCATACAAAGGCTGAGTGTGGTCTATTTTATCTTAGTCATCTTAGGGCAACATTTTAGATTGCATTTCAGACTTTTCAACACCGCAGCTTGGTGGAAATATTTTTTTATTTGTTTTAGTAATTGTAATAGTCTTATTTGTTTTTCCATTTTGAAAGCTGTCCTGATGTCCTGAGGAATAAGTGTCTTTTCTTCTTTAATGACAAAATCACAACATAATATCTCATCAGTGACTTTATTCCCTTTTCTCTTTTGTTTTTGCCTTGGCTTTCACAAATCAGGCACATTTGCGTCTCGTCAGTCCACGCCGTGACCGCGACCGCGTCAACGGGCAGGTGCAGAGCCCGCGTCAACCAACCAGATTAATGGCCTTCACGGGCACATTTCAGATTATTTTGTTTATGGGTTTAAAGATCTTAGATGGTTTTTGTTCTGTTATGTTTTGCTAGCTTTTTACGGTAGAAGAACTTTGAACTACGCAGGTACAAGTGACATTCGTAAAATCATTAAGTATTTCGAAGCCATTATCATGTTTTTAAATATAGGTACGTCTACTCAAGGCTCTCTGAAAACCAGTGTCTGACACAATAATTAGGTCCATACAAAGGCTGAGTGTGGTCTATTTTATCTTATTCATCTTAGGGCAACATTTTATATTGCATTTCCGACTTTGCAATACTGCTGAATGGTAGAAATATTTGTTTATTATCATTGTTGTTTTTCCTGTTTTAATTGTTATACTTGTTTGTTTTTTTATTTCGTAATCTGCGATGTCATGAATATTTACATCTTTTCTTTCTTAATGACAGACTTATAACTCAAATTCTATTATCAGGCGCATTTGCGTCTCGTCAGTCCACGCCGTGACCGCGACCGCGTCAACGGGCAGGTGCAGAGCCCGCGTCAACCAACCAGATTAATGGTCTTCACGGCCACATTTCAGATTATTTTGTTTATGGGTTTAGAGATCTTAGAGCATTTTTGTTCTGTTTGTTATAGCTACATTTATGTTAAATTTTTGATGAACGCAGCAAATTAACCGTACGTCTACTCAGGGCTCACTGAAAACCAGGGTCTGACCCGAGTGGTCCATTTCATTCCGCCTTTGCATCACCACTGGCTGGTAAAAATGTTGCTTGATTTAATGTTGTTTTTTCCTGTTTTAATAACTTTTAACCGCTTTTGTCTTTTATTTTGTAAGTTGCAATGTTCTAATTATTTATTGCTTCTTTCAATCGTTTTAAATGACAAACTTAAAACGTAAATTCTCATAACATACTTTGTTCCTTTTTGTCTTACTGTTTTTGTTTTGACTTTTATAAATCGAGCACTTTTTTGTTTACTCCACGCCGGCAGGTACAGAGCCGGGTCCGGCCGTTACGCCCTCGAGCCAAGAGGCGAATGTTAAAAATCGTGGGCGTCCCGGCCAAGCCCCTCGCGGGTCGTGGGCGTCCCGGCCGAGCCCCTCGCGGGTCGACGGCGTCCCGGCCGAGCCCCTCGTAGGCCGAGAGCGTAGCGGCCGGAGGCCCACCCGCCGTCAACTTACCAGATTAATAATCTTCACGGACACTTTAATGATTTTAGAAATCTCTACTTACCCTAGAGCCCTTTTTCAGAGTACAAATATGCAAACCTCTCTTTTTGCCATCATCCTGGGCTTTAGCGAAGTGTTAGATTTCTAAAAGGGCCCGGTCTAAAGTAGAATACCTTTAGACAACTAGCATGTATAGAAGGATATTTTTTTCTACATATAAAATTAATCAACATTTTAGCATAGTGTTCGACAGCGGTCCCTCAGGCCGGATAACTGCCTGACGGATATCTTCCGATATCACAACCGGTTTTACACGAAATAACCGGTTATTAATAAACGTGCGATAGTGGTGGCCATTTAAAAATGGCGCCATGATTTATGTTGAACGCAAATTAATGACGGAAATTCCGAACAGGAAATTTGGAGATAGTAATGATTGATGACTTAGTTTTATTTTTGGTCATTTGTTTATTAAAGAGGAAATGTTTTTTGACAAGAGAAATATGTAATTTTTGGTAGATATTCAATGGATTGTGAGTATGACACATGCATACATCATTCATCACCCCTATTTTCTTACTGGTAGACAATACGACACCTTTTCACTTGCTATGATCCTGACACACGTCATCTTAGGGCTCTCCCAGCCTCATCAGTCCATTCATACATACTCGTCAGTTACTCAATATACTCAATAATTTATTTGCATTCCATAATGTAGTGGTAGATGTTACAAACTTGGTATGTTCATTACAGACCCTCTCGGGCACAACAAATAGGATAGAGGAGGACGCTTTCAACTTAGCTAAAGATCTCAGTTTCCGGATACATACAACCTTGGTGTCTTCAAGGCAAAAGTGAATAGGCATTCTCTGGGTAAGCGTGTTCCACCTTCGACCTCGTCACCGCTTGCCTTTAGGCGAGACAGAGGTCAAACGCAAATCTCATATTAATTTCGAAAAAAAAATACTCTTTTTGAGAACACTTCCCCTTCCTATCCCTTCCCCTTCTAGCAGTTTAATTTGCCCTTGCCTTCTAAACCCGTTTCGATAATCACTTTTCATCCATTCTTTTACGAAAATAAACGAATTATCGCTTTTTCATCACTGTCTAAACGTGTAGTACAGATTTAGTAATTCTAGTTTAACAGGCAGTTGATTTAAAAATACTTAAAACCCGATTCCGGTTTGATTGATTTTCTTGATTGAAAATCTCATTAACTACATAATGTACTAAGCACATTCCTACGAAATACGAATTTTGCTCAGTTAGTTGTCAACCTGAATTTTCAGCAATGTTTTTACTATTCCAATTTATTATTTTGCTGTATAGATTTTATTTTGCATGAACATTTGGCTTTGAATAGACAAACCATTTTTGTGCATAAGCCCGCCTGATTGGCGCTGTCAGCTCAGCGCTGTTAGGGCTTTCAAACTTCACCATTTGAATGTTAGCTCTGAAAGCTTTGAATGTGATTTGTTTTGCTAAACAAACGCGGGTTTTATGAAAAAATGAGCGAGAGAATAACATGACAAATAAAATATATTTAATTTAAGATGGAAATAGCTTATTAATCTGAAGCTCATTGATTTCGCTGATCATACATTTCACATTTTCTTTAAAAAAATATACAAGAAGAAGAAGAAGAGAAATTCAGACGCAACTTTTTTTGATATGTGTTTGTTATGTGTTATTTGACAATCAACACAGTTATTTAAGGTAGTGATAAATAGCCCACTATCGAAAGGCTATAAAGAAAACTTGAAACATTTATGGACCCAGTGGCTATAAGAAAAAAATACAGTTTCAGATTTTTGAAAATTAATTTCGTTAATAAATAGTTTCCCTGTAATAGGATAAGAATAGCTTATGTCAATGTGCTGACAATACTAGTCATCAGATTCTAAAAAAAACAGAACGAGCTTTGCCTAACCTGGGATTTGAAGCAGGTACGTAAGTATTAATTTCAAGCCAAGAGTTCTAGCTACTAAGAACTTTACGTTCTTGCTACACCTTCAAGCCGTTAAACAATTTTGCAGAAAACGCTTACCTTTTTGTCGCACTCAACAACATTTATTACAAAATCTAGTTTCGGAGTGGTTAAACAAAACAGTGTAGTGTAGAGTGTAACTGCGCAGCACTCGGTGAACAATAGGCAGGGTTGAGGGTGTAATCACCGCAGAGTGCTGCCCTCTAGCGCTCTACACGTGAACTGGACGCTTTTGAATATGCACGGCCTTGTTGCCATTTTAACGGTGTTGACGCGAAGGTACTTTAATGTTTAGGTTGACGCAAACATAAAAAAGGAATTTAAGGAAAATAATTATTGGACATAATTTTCAGTTTGTTTTGTACTACTTTTAAGACATCCTCAACATAAGCTTACCACTAAACTTTCCACACGGGATAATTAGAGGCGCACTGCCTGTTTGCCGTCATAGTAAACGGAACATTCAGAAGCGAAGAGGTGAGTCTAGCACCATCTTCTGAGCAGCTTCGGATTTTTATTGGTGTTTTCTACACCCGTAATGTTATCGTACCAAAAACACAAAGTGATGTTCTGGCCAGATTTGATCTCGATACCATTTTTCATTTTCTGGCTTCGATAATTAACCACCATTCTACTTAAGTGAGAGCAATATCAAAGAAATAACTGTAACCTAAACTTGAAAGAGCCTTTACTAAAGATCTGAAAACCAGAAAAAGACATTTGGTCATGTTGGCATCAGGCAGCCAACAACTTCTGAACGAACGAGCCTCTTTAACTTCAAAATAACCCTTCCTTATCGGCGTTCCTAGATAACAAATACAAGTATTCACTCAGAATCAGTAAGAGCAATACTATCGGGCTCTGAGACGAATAACAACTCGCCTCGAGCGGGTAACGCTGGAGAATAAAACATTTCTCCACCTGCCTTATCTCTATAAAACTGACGCGTTATTTCGCAGCACGTGCTGTAGGGTGACGATGATGAAGAAGATGATAGGACTTAAGCACTTATAAAGGTAGCGGCAGAATAGTTGCCACCTTTTTTAAACTTTATGTGATTGGAATAGTTTTAAATAATTTAAATATACTGTATGTACTGCCTTGAAAAATTAGAACACAGAACACAACCCGCACTGCTCAGGACCCGATCAGATGCTGCACACGCATTTTGTGTGTCATCCTAAATTCACTTTAATTAGGTTGATTCGGTTCACATACCGCTAGTATCTCTTTTTCAACCTACGACTTTTCCAGGTTATGGTTTAAAATATAGAGTCCCAATCTCTTGTTTTACAGCCTCTTCACAAGTTCAAGTCTTAATTATTGAATCACAGTAATATTTCTTAAATAAATAAATAATTTGCTCCTCTGCACAGTGTCATGACTGGCCTCTGTAATTTCAATAAATGTTAACAAAACTATATTTTAAAGATAAATTTTCGTGTCTTCTAGATGAGGGTTCTAGGCAACGTCCAAACCTGTGTTCCTTAATCCCTCCATTAATTAGTTTTGACAAGTCATAAGCGCCTGTAAATGTTTTCAATTTACGGCGATGAACTGCCACAAGCACCTCTAACAAAAAACTCTAAAAAATAATTTATGTATTTTTTATGTTATCTATAAATACAATTTTCATGATAGTTTTTGTTTTTAATAGTCTGTACACAGCTGTGAGTCTATTTTTATTTTTTACCCTTTTTTTACATCTTTCCTGTCATCATGGTCTGCTGGAAGAAATCTCTTTTCAAAGATAAGCTTACCTGTACTTATCCTGTCCTAAATATTGTAGCACTGTAAATATCTGCTTGTGTACTAATAAATAAATAAATAAAACCAGAAAGCTTGGCCACCCGACTGCTGCACGTCACGTGTCGAGAGCGTGAAGTCAACGTGTCGTCTGGACGCCGCGTGATCGGACAGGACATTGTGCTCAGGTTTTATTTACGAGCGACGTGATAGCCGTGACGTCTGCTCCGAGACCGAGTTACGGGAAGCGTGTTAGGATAAACTGAGATTGAAAATCCATGTCCGTCGAAGGAAATAAAGCAATTGAGATCGGAGGGATTTAAGATCTTAGGCTATTTGCTACTTTGAATTGGGATTTAGTTAATACTTATTAAAGGTTTCTCAAAGCTAAAAGAACACCTGTAATTTTTCAGGTCTGTGCTACTACCATTCATTTTGAGGTGCCCGTGGCTCTGTTGTGATAGTAGAGTTGTGACGATTGGATTTTTTGGGCATCTCCGTGCTTTGGAAGGCACTTTAAGCATTGCTACCAGCTGACGTTGCTAGATTTCAGTCGTTAGGTCCTAGTCTCAGGTCAGCTTGATCTCAACTGACTGTTTTAAGACCTATTTGAAGCTTCACACCCCTTACACCCCTGTTGCAGGCCTTCAGAACCTTAGAAGATCTTAAGAAGTTCAAACATAGTATATACTTCTGACAATCTCTTATAATGAACTTAACCATATTTCAGATCCATTAGCAACCCTCACTAGCAGTTGTAGATTAAACATGATACATGCGCAAAAGATATACATGTAACCGCAACTGTGTGAAGTACGTTAATTAAATTAAATATGATATAATATTACATTTATCTGCATTGCAGATGATGTTGTCCTTTTTAATGCGTGTCGTTAGGAAGTGACCTCATTGGTTGTAGAAACGCGATATTTTAATATTAAAAACTTAAGTTTCTACTTAAGTAGCGACATCTATCTCACCACATAGGAACTACAATCCTCCATCGCGTTATCAAAGCTTCCAGAGTGATTGAACTGATATACAAGGACTGGAAAACAATCGTCGGGTAGTAGCCTAACAGACACAACGTGCCTTTGTGACCCCCCTTTGAGAAACTTTAGAGCATGTTACTCACATTCCCCAAACTTACCATAGCGATTTATTACCGAATTTAAAAAGTTTTGTTTTCGAAAGTACTTACATGCTAAATTATAGTTTGTCTCATTTGAAAATTCATATCCTCCAATGTATTGTTGAAATGTATTTGGAATCATATTTCTCTGGAATCAAGCTCAAGCCATAATGATGATAATGATGAGCAGTGTGTACATCAATGTGCATCAAAATTATGTGCGCGGATAGTGTGGTCAAATATGTCTGAAGTTTTAAAAAGGCAAACATATCGCTACGCAATTATAATAGTGTTTCATTTGGTTAACATTAAAGTGACGCTACAAATGATAAACGACTTTGTCAATGTTTACTTGCAAAAAAAAACAATTGCTTTTCTCCAAGCGCCAATAACTGGTTGACCACTATGTTAGCTTGACCAAGATGGTTACTTCATGCTAATGATCAGAATGTTAATGATGAGCAATTTTGATGTTCAAAGAGAACAAAAGCCATACTTAAAATATTGTCTACCAATCGACGATAGGTAATCATTGCTCTACATTGAACTCTTTTCAATAGGGAATATGCACTTGGAACAGGTGACGGTCATATTATTTTTTTGAGTACCATTTTGAATTCTCGTTACGCCGCTATAAATATTTCCTAATTTTATTTCTTTGTCAATTTAAAAATAATTATTGAAGTGCAAAAAAATTTGGGGAATTCAAACCGGTTAAAACAATCACGTGGGAGTGTGACGTCCAAGTCTAGGCGTATGTCACTGTCAAAAGCGCGACAAGAAGAAGAATTCAATAGTTTGTAGGTTACATTTGTGTTGTCATTGACTTGTGTGACGTCAGAGTTCATGACAACGGAGCGCGCCATAATGACGGCGTTTGAAACACTTGAAAAAGTTTGAAGTTTTTAACAATTTATAAATATACTACATTTCACATTTTTGGTGATGAATACTACATTGATCAGTCATAAAACGATATAAGCTATCATAAAAAAAATAAAAAAAAGAACAGTGCATATTCCCTATTGTATGTCGACAGTATTATCTGTATTTTTTTTTGTGTAATTAGTTGCTTTATGCAGTGCATCTTATTTAAATCTTATTTTATCTTGTCTCCAAACCCGCTACCTCCAATCACCGTGCCCTCAGCCTCTTGCACGCGCCGGTTCCGGCTGAATCACCAACTACCGGCACACTGCTAATTGCTCGCCGCACTTTTAAATATTAACGCGTCACAGAATAATGTTTAAACCGTTACTCCGGAACATAATGACCATTTATTATTCGGCTGAAATCCTTTGTAGGTTTTAAGCAGCTAAGTTGGATTTAAACTGGCAGTCTGGCAAGTAAAAGATAAATTAGCTGTGAAGTTTGGCACGTTTTTGGGTTGAGTTCCATTTTAAGCAATGCAAGTAAGAATAGCTAATATACGTAACTGAGCTCTGAGGTTGAACATGTATTAGCAACAACACGATATTAAGCTTCACTGTAAACCATTTTTGCGTTTTCTTTCTGACGGTTATTTTAATATTTTATGTTTCGGTTGAAACATAAAACACAGTATTTTTGCAAATGTTCCTGAAATAGACACGACAATTCGGTTGCGGTATGTACAGGAGCCTTCTTTTATCTTCTTCGATGTCTGTCTTTTAATTATCTGATTGAGACCTACGAGTAAGAGGAATATTCCTATCTAAAATTCACAAAGAAATTTAAAATTATTTACTAGTTTTTAAGGTTTCGATTACGGTCTCTTGTCGGCAGTAAACATTCATTTTTATTGATCCCTATTTGCTCCTCGCGATTGCTTCTAAGTGATATAAGCCCTGCTATAAATATAACAGAGCTCTCTCTCGCTCGACCGGGATGACAAATGAAATCTTCTTTTCCTACTAAAGTGTAGTTTATTGTAGTGCAGTGTAGTGTAGTGTGCAAATGCTCAGTGCGGCGTAAAGTTGCCAGTTATGTGTCGCTTGCGCTTTTCGTCCATTTGGAGCGGGCGATAAGTTGGGAAGTCTTGGGACATTTTCGAATGTTTTCGGTCGGTAAGTTGTTTCGTGAGTTTAGGTATGCAGAAAAAGGATGTTAGAGATACAACGAAAAAATCAACAGGTGATTTTTGTTATTTCTTAGGTAATGACAAAACATATTTTGGTTAAAACAACTAAGCATTTGCAAAAGGTTGTCATAGGCGGGTTGAACACTACGGCGCGAGTCCCGAGCTAAAATCAGACCCGAACCAATGAAAATAATGAGCAAAGCATTGACTGTGTTGACAGTCTGAAACGACACGTCGCAACTGTCTTGTTCACGCTCTAGTCAATAACCGTACTATCTTGTTCACAGATTATAACATGGTCAAATTAACTACGTCGTACTCCGTGGACAGTTTTTGACTTCGCGTCAGAACAGACATAGCCTATCTTCGTCTTTTTTGTAATAGCATTGAACTCATAGTAACTCTATGTTCATTGTACAATTTACAGCATTTTTTTTTTCCTTATATGGAAAACAGTGATAGCAAACCCAGGCAAACCCGGATAGCGGCGGTAAAGAAAAGCGATCCTGCGAACATATTGTAATAAAACAAACAAATTATTACACTAGTACTAGCTAAAAAACAAGATTATATATCTCAATGGCACTTATTACTCACCTCCTAATTGCTATTCAGAGAACGTTCGCAGTCAAATGAAAAAGCTCACTGTCCGTCTTTATTAATAAAATTAAGTACCTAGTTTTTCAATAAAATTATTACCAATCTGTAAACGTGTCTGTAAATAAATCAGTAATAATTACCTCCATCTGACAAACTGTAACAGAATGGGTTTTTAAACTTTCTTGTTGCATTTTTATTATATAAATACTAAAAACCGGGTTTTCTACAACATTTTAACTACGGTAAAAACTACTATTCTACCTGTATTTGCCCGACGTTTCGGCGACAATTGCATGTGCCGTGGTCACGAGCGGACTGGCGGCGCGCGGCGCCGTCTGACGGTGCGCGGAGGAAAATCTTCATCCACCCGCACATTTCCAACATTATTAGTACTGGTACAGTCAGTTCGGCAAAACACACTAACACTGTCCGGTTTTATTTTCGACGGTCCAAACTGCGATTTACACCTAGCAATCACCGGATTCCATGCAGACGACAATTTGACACAGAACAGACACAGACACAGATTTTGTAACAGAATGTCAAGCATGGTTTAATTTCAATTTGCTTGCGAGCATCAAATCTGATTTCAATCTACTAAAAAGCAACTTTTGCACCCTGAAAACAAATTCCTATCAGTGAAACCATCGCTAATTAAAAAGAAACAATAGTTGGTTGAAAAAAAAGTTTTCTATCAAGAGAACCGGTTATTAAATGATGGGCATAGATCAAATCAAAACAGAACAGTTAGTTTTGATAAAAGAGTTTTATCTTATATGAGGGCATGTTGCCATGGCCATAAATTGATTAATATTTTTATATTATTGTTTTAGCATTTTCCATGCAGTATCTTTACTAAAGATCTGAAAACCAGAAAAAGACATTTGGCCATGTTGGCATCAGGCAGGAATCGAACCCGCTAAACACTAATAATAAAAATAATGATTGATTAATATTATTACACAAACAAAACAAACCCTCGCTCCAATCAAACAACTTTTCACCGTCAGCTTCAGATTCAACAAGTGACTCGACGCGATTGGGGTCATATGTCTCAAATCGATAGAAGATTCTCGATGCCACTATCCTTGCCCCTAGCACAGTATAAACCATACAGTAGAACATCTAAATACAAACGTGCCACTCGCGGTTTGAATGTGTGCGTGAACGTCGCGCGCCGTGTCGCGATATCACGCACACGCGATTTCACGGACACGCTAGCATAAAATAGGGAGGCATAGAGAGGCGGCTACGGAAGGGCTGTGCCGCGTGTCTGTGTGCGCGCTAGGCTAATAACTAGGCGGGCGGCCTTAGATAGCCTACTGTATGGTTTATACTGTGCCCCTAGTTCGTATTCAGTCGCCGCTCGCGGTCAAACGTAACCCCTGGTAATCCTGCTATCCGTCTGGATCCTTCCTGATCGAAAGGTGTGCCTTAATCGCTCAATCGGAATTCATTTTGTTTGTTTGTTGGAGATAAAACAAATTGTACCGATTGCCGTGCTGACTCCGTAGCGGGATTTCTCAGCACTCATTTGCTTTGCAAATCGCTTTTCAATTGGACGAGGGTTCAGAACGTCTCGGGCGATGTTTTATTTAGATCGCTGTGTACAATGCGGTAAATTGGTGATGGAGTAAAACAAAATGGGGGAAACGGAAGTTTGCCGTTCGAGATTAGGCGGCTGTGAGGTTATTAAAATGTAAAAGCTATTTGTTAGAACGATTTTGGCTTTTGAAATTGGACTCGGAACAGATTTGATGGCAGAATATTGTTGTCATGTCAACTGCCGCTGCACAGAAACTTGGTATCCTCTTTAAGGTTAGGCAGTACTTCACACCGGAACAGCTCTTACAGTTGTACCAAGCACAAGTTCGGTCTTGTATGGAGTACTGCTGCCACCTTTGGGATGGCTCTGCCAAATACCAGCTGGATGCGCTGGACTCAGTAGACCGAAGGGCCAGGAGACTGATAGGTGACGATACGCTCGTTGGAACCAAACTCCAGAGTTTGGAGCATCGGCGTTAAGTTGCCTGATTATCGGTTTTTTATAAGGTGTATTTCGGAGAGTGTGCGCAGGAACTTCATGACCTGATCCCACCCTCCACTTTCTACCACCGGACCACTAGACGCCGTGAGGGCTTTCTCCCCCATGTGGTTGACTGTGTCTTCAAGGCAAATGTGAATAGGCATTTTCTGGGTAAGCGTGTTCCACCTTCGGCCTCGTCATCGCTTGCCATCAGGTGAGTCTGAGGTCAAACGCAAACACATTTTAAATTAAAAAAAAACTGACTACACCAGGGCACTCGAGGATGTCGTGGAAGAACTTGCTAAAACACAACGTGTTATATATAGTAATATACTGCGTTTCTTGCTAGTTCTCTTAATTACCATGAAATTATGAAATTAGTGGGTTTATCTATACCAGCTGATTTTGCATGGGTCCTTTCTGTACAAAAACAACTACTCACCGTCCGTATTGCTGGATTTCACGTACTGAAGTAGTCTTTGTTCATGTACAGGCGCCTTTAGGCTTACTTTATCTATCTTAATGTCAAAATCGTGTATCATGCTTTCGGTTGCCTACGCGAGAACGTAAGTAGGAATCTTCACGGCTTCATACTTGCCTACAAGGTAACCGAAAGCATGATACGCAATTTTGACACAAAGATGGGTTAGATAGCTCTAAAGGCGTCTATACATTCTAGAGTATAGTAGCCATTTTTTTTAAATCTTCTTATTTTTTACAAAGATTTTCCATTTGAATGAAGATACCTATTATTTGTTTTTTGTTATTGTTGCTTTACGGTTTCTAACAAGGGTTTCATATGGAGGTCTATGTCATCAATATATATTATTTCTTACCTTCCCTGTCTCTTAGAATCACTAAATAAATAACTCAAAAGCGTAACTCCTGCATCGTTACCAGAATTAATACCGTCAGTGGAGCAATACGCATTATGGTCGAACGCGGCGTAATGTACTATCCCGTTAAGAGTGCAGCTTGTAAAGTATGCAGGCTAAATGTACGCAATAAATTCAGGCGGCTGCAGCGGGCCGCGTTGGCAACGGTTTATGTTTATACACAAGGGGAGAACGTTCAGCAAATTTGTGGAAACTGAAAAAGATGGTTGAAAAAACATTAAAGATAATTAACAAAATAATTATCAAACTGGAAGCAATTTTTGTTTATGATGATTACAATCCATAACCCACCAATTTCTCCAGGTCGTCAAGATCAGACTACGTAAGAATATTACATGATAAAATAATTTTCAAATCGAAACAAAACTCTTTATGCCTACCTATCTCTCAATCTTAAATATATTATATTTATTGCACAAAACACGCATAACAAAAATAAACGATTTTTGAGAAATTTTATGTAAATTTTTGATCAGATTTTCCAAAAAACTGAATACCTATCGAGAAACCAGACCTACACTGCTCAAAAGTGTCTAGGGATATCTCAAGCATTTTCATGGGAGGGAGGCTGTAAAAATTAAAATATAGATACCAACGTAGAAATTTTTAGAACACAGAAACTGCTATATCTGCCCTTTCAGATTGTATAAAGAAATTCATTGTAGTAGCATTATTGTACAATCGTAAGGACGTTAAAAAAAGACAGATTTTTCTTTTAAAAGGTGTCAAAATTTTAGCAAAATCAAACTTTTTTTTTTGTAATATTCTTAACCTTTATCTTATGCCTCTGTCCTCGCGTTATTCTAAGATAATGCTCAACTTGTAAACAAACTTAACTTTATGAAATGTTCGAAAAATGATATCCCTATGATATCCCTAAACAGTTTTGATGTGTGTAGTTTTATATTTTTTGCGCAACGCTAGTAGTTAAAGATTTGACTACTTTGAAGTGTCACGTGAAGGTCACCATCATAAGCCCACAACCTTCCAATTACAGACAACTTTAGATTCAAGTGACCCATCTTAGTAGCGACATTTCGTATTATGGTTTTTTCGTAGTGCATCATGCTTTCCTCGTTTGTAGGTAAGTGTGTAGGCGTGTAGATTCCTACGTACGAGTATGTTTTCGTATTAAGTACGTATTAAGTTTCGTATTAAGTAGATCTAACTATCTGTTTTGTCTTCGATACCACGAGCTGTTTGACTCAGTAGCATAGACGCCGGTCTCAGATTATGTTGGTAACTCAGTGGCTGTAAGTTCGAATCTTTTCCAGGACACATTTTTTACATTTACCTAAGCTAATAAAGAAACGGTCTCCTTATAAAAATACTTATACCTCTTAATTAATCTTATTGACGCATACCGTCGTCAACTGTCTTACCCCTTATAAAAAAAACTTAAACAGCGCTTCAACAACACGTTAACTTTAAATTGCTTTGTTGCCGCCATTTGCGAGTAAGTGACAATACACGTCTATTGCTTAAACTGTGCTTTAGGGTTGCGTTCGTTTTTATGAATTAATGGGTTAAAGTTCAAACTGATTCAATATCTTCCTTTAAACTTTCATGGTCACTAACACTTAAATCGCTAAAAATGGGATTGCTACCATGTACCTTTTTTGTTTTGAGTTTCCGATATTTCGGCACTGTTACAAGCGCCATGGCCATGAGTTACTCCGTGACCAGGGCGCTATAATCCCGTTTTTAGCGATTTAAGTAATTCGATATCTTTCTTGAAAAAAAAAAGAAACATTTTAAGCTCGTCTAACGTCCTGTCCGTCTGTAACAAGAGTAATACTACAAAATTTGGATTGCACCGCGGTAATTAATGTTAAGCGCTACCGGTTTTTAGGTTTTATCTGAACGCTGATGCTTTGTTTGAATATATATTTTTTGAAGATGGTTATCAATAGTTAGTTGTATTTTTTTCAATACTAAAATTCTTCTAACAATCACTACATAGTATAAAACAAAGTCACTTACTCTATCCCTATGTTTGCTTATACCTTTAAAACTACGCAACGGATTTTGATGCGGTTTTTTAATAGATAGAGTGATTAAAAAAGAAAATTTGTATGTTTTATAACATCCCATTGCACTCGTGCAATCGGGGCGGGTTGCTTGTTTTACTCGTACAAAAATATTATATCTTCAACTGTGAGTACTAAATCGTGCAATGACAGATTATGCATTTCAATTTCAATTATAAAAAGATATTTTAAAAGCCTACAAACCTTTTTCAAAGTGATGTTAAAATGTGCTTAAAAATAGATTTGATTTCTCTTAAATGGCTTACTTATTTTGTTATCAGATAAACCCCTTCACCTGCCAATTTCGTCATGTTTTCTAGATTTTCTCGCACAATTTTCTTTCGGCCATCTGGTTTCAATTTACCGCTTAGGTAGGAGTTTTATTTGTCCCATCACATTTATGTAAGCCGTGGTAATGTATTTGGGCTAGTATGTTGTAGTTTGTTTAACACCTGAAATTTTACTTCCTTGTATTTTAAATTATGAAAGATTTTTAAATTGATGCATCCACCTTTTGCCTAGCCGGGCTCGAAAACTCACTTATCTTAGTTTAAAGTAACTAAATAAAATGAACTATTTCTAGCACTGAATCCATTTGTCCCATTTTAATAGGGCAAAACACATCTAGATTTTTCAATTCTTAACCAAAATGCAAGTTATTGTTTTAAGAACGAAATGAGCCATCACTTGCGTGTAGCCACTTAAACACCCATCTAGCTTCTAGCAAATATGACTTAATTTGATGTTATGAGTGGCTCTGAACATGACATTAACGCTAAGTACCTCAAACCACACAGCATCAAAAGTGTAGTAAAATGACTACGGCACCAATTAGCGGACTAATTAATTTGTAACCGCTCATTAAATATCAAATTTCAATTAGTAGGAAGCTCACTCCCAGTCTGTTCGGCCAACTAGTAAGACAATGGGCGTGTGTGATTAAAAATACACATCTGGAGACTTGAAGGGCGAGCAGACGAGCGGGCGAAACGAAAGAACAAAATTCATTAAAAGGTAAAACGAAAAATAAATGTTGTATTTTATACAGGGTGAATGATTCCAGTAGACGTGGTAGGCTAAAACCTGAACTTGAGTAATTCGAATATCCATAGGAGTATCGAGACCAATTTCGACGAAAACACAAACAGCATGCTCAGATTGAAAAACATTTTTATTCTTAGCCGGAAACCGTTGGCATTGAAAAAAAAACAACCTGTATTATTATGGCATTTCGTAGTATCGCTTATAATATTATTATGAGTCAATAATTGGGCAGTAATATTATTCGGCAAACCAAAGGAAAAACCTCATTTTCAATATTACTTAAATTTTCATTTTTCATGCATTAACAAAACTATTTAAATTGTTCGAAAGGGTACTTATTCGTAAATAAGCCGGCATTGTAAACTAAAAAACCCTTTGAATGATTAGATAGTGCTATGTGCGTAGATAATTATCCTGAGTTGAAAAGAAACTGACAATATCGACAGCTAACATATTTTATATTTAATTAAAATTAATTTCATATTAAATTTGTAACCCGCTCGTCTGTAGCATATTTTAGCACAAAGCGACACCCCGCTTTGCACAATGCACCTGCATTTTACATAAACAATATTGTGCAGCATTCTGGTCGGGCACAAACGCTGCTGGGTTTAGGTGAGAGTTTAATTACGACTTTAAGTAGTACAGTCAGCGTGAAAAACTTAAGAGGGCTTTCTGTTACACCGTTGCAATAAGGTCGTAACTAAATAGCGACAAAGACTGGATTTGTTTTCGCCCTGTATGGTTGTTTTTTTGCCTTTAAGCTTGTTACTAGTAACAAAGACTGGATTTGTATTCCTGCTGTTTGGCTCTTTTCCTTTCTGTGGACCTTGCTTTATTCACTTAGTTGAAATAAAATTCATTCCATTAGAACCGTTCTTGTTGACCTTTAATTGTTTCAATGTTATAAATTATATCTTATCCATAAGATATAAAATAATAAGTTATAACATAACGGCGCATATATGGATTATAACATAACGTAATCAGTATGCGCAGACAGTGAATTATTACTATCAATAAAAGTATGGAACTTTCGAACGTATTTTGTCCAATCTAGCACGGGTAAACTTATCCTGGTCTACGTACTTAAAATAACTTCTCAAAATAATTTACTCCTAAACAAAAAGAAAATGTAAATGTAAGCCTAGTTAGGCTTAATATTACTTCAAGGTTTCAAATTTGCTAAGTGAACGCTTAATTTTAAGTGTAAGTAACTGAACGTACTAAAGGTCTCACCAATTCTCTAAGGACGCAACTGGGAGTGCTCTACGACGGAGCGGCGTAGGCGTGTTTACCCGCTCGCCAGTTACAACGTTATTGTTTTAAACTGTTGACCTGGCATCGAATTCTGAGGAACAGGGGCGGTTATTTGATACGACATTCCCTTGTGACTCCTCTTACGTCATTTCTTGATTGAAAACTACGCAAGGAATAGGAAATGCCACAATTAACTCGACTTGGAAATTAACTACGCAACAATGATTTTGATTAGAATTATACATAGTTTTATGTTTTTTATCCTATTTTGCCATTAATTACAAAGTGGTGCACATAACTTGTTACGTTCTTATAATTCCTTAATCTTGTTTCAAACAGGTAGCAAATAGTTGTATTTTTTCTCCCTGTTTTTGCTCTTGTTCTATTATTTTGATCATAACCTGATAAGTCGCGGCCTGAATTTGTAAAATCGCTATTTGTAGTCACAAAAATTAAAATAGGTAAGTACACGGAACAAAATAAATACGGATTCAAACTACAAAAATAACCGTAAAAGTTCCTCTCCAAGCAAACTTTTAAAATCTTAAAGCTCAAATAACTTACCAGATCAAACGTAACTTCCGCAGACATAAATAACCTTACCCGTAACTTAAAACACATAGAAGCTGGAGATATTTTAACGATTGCACATAAAGGGGAGTGGTCAGGCTCGCGGTGTTTGTGTTGCGAGAAAAATGGCCACTGTCCTTTATTGCGAGAGCAGTCGACTTGGCGAAGAGATTTTAGTCATTTGTCTAATAAAACTGTTTTACCGCTACGAATTATTGCCTTGTATATAATATGTGTATAAATACGTGTACATGTTTGAATTATTTGTCTGGATTTCATTCATATTTGCAATTAACATACTAACGTCAAGATTTGAATTTTTGTGAAACGAATATTTCTAGGTGTAGAATTACGTATCGAAAAAATGCCCTGTGTAAAATGATGCCTTGATTCATGGAATAGGAGTAACGGCTAAAGGTCAAACCTTTAAATGATACTTGAGCCTTTAGTAAGTTAAAAATTGGGAAGGTTCGAGGCTTTAAACAACACTCAGAGGCATATGGCTTAGTTTTGACAGTAGATCAGCAACGTTCACCTTTGTAAGGCAACACACGCTGCGTCAGAAAAAAAATGATTATATGCTATATTAATAGGTATTTTGTTAATAACTAAACGTATACTACTAACCATAACTCCTGCAACAAACATTACTTAATATTACACTTGCTTAACTGAAGCACCAAGCTTAAACTGCAAGTGCAGTGCGTTGAGCTAAAGCTTGGAGCTTTAATTAACGTGTCATAGTAAGAACTAATGTAGTTAAGTGTAATAACTCTTATTTGTTTTGGTGCATGGTACAAAGTTGTAAAGCAAAGCTTTACTGCCGCAATATGGGTACTTGTCATCTACATAGTAACCGTTCACTAAGCTTGAGACCGTGAAGAACGAATAAATAAAATATACGCTTTTGAAACTCCTGTGGTCCAGTGGCGGCAAGGAATTGAAAAGACCTTGTGAACCGCCTTGATTTAGAAATACCAGAAAAAAAACATTCGGTCTGAGTTTCAGGCAGTAATCGAACCAGTGTCTTCCTCCTTCCGAGCGGAAGCTGCTCTTACCACTAAACTACGGGAACCCCTGCGGACTAGCCAAATCTTTTTGGGGTTAGTTTTTACTGTTATTAGTGTTTACTGTAAACATTCAATTGCCTTTAACGCAGGAAAGAAATACAAATACTTTTAGTTTCTATAAAGATAAAAGTATGTAACTTCATGTTTCTAACTGAGCGACTGGTGACAATTAAGAATGCCATACACTTTTATGAAATTTGTAATCAATATTCAAATTCGCTTCCACAAACACCATTTCCGTCAAATACTCAATATCGAAAGAGTCGAGAAAAAATCATTTTAGCAAACAGAAGTTAGCAAATCCCGATCTTATTCAAAAAGGCCATTTCATCGTTGAAATTTACGATTATTCGAAAAGTAATTCCTGATCTAGGCCCGTGGGGTTAGCGAGTCAATGTTCTCAGTTATTCCTCCCATAGGAACCTTCTTTGTAAGGTATAACTAAAGTTTGGGCAACGCAGTGCAGAAATATTAGGGGACAAAATATTTGAGAAACTTTGCAATGAACGTTGATAAGATCAATATTACGAAGTTTTATTTCGTGTAACCTTTCACGGAAGTTCGTATGAATTCGAAAGTAACTATGGTTTTATGGAAAGCGTCGTGGCCTAGTGGTTAAATACTCTGGCCCGGAACCCGATGGTCCCGAGATCAAATCTGGCCAGAACACACCTACTTTGTGTTCATTGTACATTATGCGGCTAACTCTCCGGTGATGGAAAACACCGGTATAAAACCCAAGCAACCCGGATAACGGCGGTAGTCTCGACCCTTACCACGTTGGGTTCGAATTTCCTTGGCGAAATGTGGGCTTCTGAATGTTCCTTTCACCATGACGGCAACGATCAGTGTGCCTCTGACTAACCCATTAGGGATATAGTCGTGAGGGTATGGTAATGTTTTATGACGCCTACTGAGTATTGATAATGCAATCTGGTGGTAAATACAAAAATCAGTTATTTTATCAGTCAAACTTTTTAATACCCCATAGCAAATAATCAAAATCCAATGATATTCATTTTGTTATTCACAAGAAACTGATTAAAAAAGGTCAAAAGTTCCGTTAATACTAAAGATGAGCTAGTGTGGCTATGTTTATTAGGAACCAATAGAACTGCTTCATTGAGTGAACGGAAACTAGGTAAATGAAGCGTTTACATTGGATAGGAACAAACACATCCCTCGCAACGCAACCTCGTTCATTTTTCAAAAACGCACCATAATATCAATAATATTAGCTAGTAATTCTCTGAACATTATAATTTTCTCGTCGTATAACACCTACATAATGAAATACTTATCCGAACGCGCAGTAAAATCCTCGTAGACACTTCGTAGCAGCGTTCTCGTAGCAACGTTTTCGTAGCAACGCCCGTAGCGTGAAAATTGAGCACACTTTCAAAGATTTGCGGCAGCGGCGTGCTACGTTGGTAAACTGTTGCTAAGAGTTTCTTAACTGACTACACGTTGCTTTTTAAACGAAATTTCCTAGTGTGGTTGGTTACTTTAATGTCTTCTTGTCCCTTCAGTTGTTTTTTTAGGTCCCCTTAGTCATTTTATGCACTCATTGTCAGCTCTTAGTATACATGGAGTATTTTATTTTCTTGTTGGTAGTATATAACAAGTATGTGATGTAATTATTACAATGTTTTGTAAAAATTCAAGCCAAAATGGCTACATGCCTACATTGCGTTATATTTGAGTTTGGTGCTTTTGTGTCAATTGGTAATTGGTCAACAAGCTTAGTATTATGTTTTTCCGTTTTATTTCCCAAGTTGACATCCGAGCAATGTGCGATTTTACTATAAAATGAATCCTTTTAATAACAATAGCCAAGATTCAATATTCGTTTCATTTCTAAAGTATTCGTTTGGTTACGAGTCTGAACACATCCATATCTTACAAAACTCTCCGGACCATTACCACACTGATTAAACGTGTTGCTTAAAGGCCTATGGACACTGTAAATCACTACAGAGATAGTGACAGAAATAAGTCCTACAGCGAACGTGTTAATAATAACTAAACTCCCTATTTTACAGGTAAAGCAACTCTCGCATAGTTTTTGGCTGTGAATAAAACTCTCAACAACGCGAAAAGCGCAGTCTATTATCACTTTGAGTGACGTCACGAACTCTTTTAGAGCCCCAGTGACGCAACTAGATAAATCTAAAGCCTAACCTAGTAACCGTACTGGAGAGCCGTTTATGCAGAGCGTTCCCGTAATATATTTGCGCCGGGAAACGGGTCGCCGAAATTACTTTGTAAACAAGTTTATCTTGATTTATGAAAGAAGTTCGAAATAAATAATTTTTAGGGGCAAAAGTTACTCATCCGCAGGTGTCCTTTTTACATTTTTTTATGAAACATCGCCAGCGATGTAATGCAATTATGTAAATTAGAAGAGTTCGACCCTCTGGGCTATAGGTGCTCAAAGTAGGCCGAAGTTCTTCTCATGGGGTGTTACTGGGCTTGAGGCTGCATTATTAATTTACTTTTTATGTTTCAGTAATGCAAGTTACTGTTATTTCTGATAAAAGAATTTAGCTTCTTGCTATTGTAATCTATGTAAACGACTTCATGATTTTTATAAAAGTCACAAGTGACTAGTTTTGAGTCAAAACCTAATAGCAGGCTATTTGCGGATTTAAAGACGCTTGTTCCTGACCACATGAGAGACAGTGCTAGTTCCTTCTAAGCAAAGTTGTTTTAAAACTATAAACAAAAAAGGAAAAACATACACTTAAGTAACCTATAAGTACAAAAGAGATGATACTAAAAATATTAACTAGAAAAAAAAAGAGGTGATTCTGGAACTAGTGAAACTGAATAAATATTAAGAATAGCTAAGTTCTGTGCTAGTTATGCCACTTGAAAAAAAAACCAAATGAAAGAACTTTATTGGAGCACCTGTCTTTCTGATATTTTGTATACAATTTCAGTAGTTTATTTCATTTACATTGTAAGAATGTATTGTTTTTATGTGGATAAAATTATACAAAAGTTTGAGAACCAATGTTCTAGGCCGATAGCGGCGCACTGTTTGTCTTCGAAAATGATGTCACGAACTTTCGGTGTAAATTCTCTGGAGTACGCCTAGCGCTCTGAGGAATTTGCGTTTGGATAGGCATTTAAATAATTAGCCATTACGTTGCCAAATCAAGAAAGAGCGTTTGTATTTATTAGTAGGTTTTGACAGTGAAAAACTGACATTGGCAACTTTACACTATCACACCACTAACTAGCGTTAGTTTTCATCCGAATACTAACTATAACTTTATTTTTTGCAGTTTTCTCGTTTCTTACGGGAACACCTAAATTGTCAAAGAAATCTAAAATTATGAAATGAGGGCTGTGAAAAAGTGTCAGTTCCTAGAATAACCCTTTTTATCATTTCCAAGACAGTTTGTAATGGAAATTGATAATGGGGTCATTGTACTTGTCATCGTCAATTCTTTGTGAACACAAGGCTGAGAATAAAATAAAGAATCTATTACAATCAATTAATATGAAACATTACCTACATGTGCTTTTATACCGTATAGTCACCAAAAAAACCAAGGTATCACAAACACCCAGACCCAACAAAAAACCCAAGAGAAACAAAAATGTTCCTGATACATTTTATAAGTAATTTTCAAGTTACTTCATAGTTCGTTATTTTACATAGTAACAGCAGCGTTAAAAGTAACGACGGCTCAAGTTCCGACGTCTTTAGAGTATGCAAATATATTTGAAAGCTCTCATACGAACATCGCGATAAAGCGAGCAAGGGCGGAGTCTTCGTTCTATCTCTCCATTCTCACACAATTACCTACTTACTAGAGCTCGTACAAGTATTTACTTTTCAGAGCTTCAAGGAGCAAAAATTAGTGTATGTCTTGATGATTTAAACTCAAGTTCACTTAGTTTACCCAAGTTTAAATATTAACTCTCTGTTTTGACGTTTATTTTTATGTCAAAACTGTATGACTGTTGTTTTATTTAAGAGGACTACTAGACCTAACTGAAATCGAGAATTTAGACACACACACATAGACAACCGGTATATCGCCATCTATCGGCGCAACATGAAACTACCGTGTCAACATAAAACTACAATGAGATCTCGCCATTTTTCCAAGAGATGTCGCTCATCTACACTTATAATAAATCTGTAGAGGCCAATTCTGTACATGAAATAAATTTAAAAATTAACAATCAAGAGGTGATTAAGAATTGCTACTGATGCCAAAAATGCAATCAGTAAAATTTTTGTCTGAACAAAAACTACTCGACGACTTTTTTAACGAAATTTGAAACAATTATTCTTCATACTCTTGGGCAGGTTATACCTATGTATACTTTTCGTTATGCTTTAATCAATAGGAGCAGAGCAGTATACAGCTTATGAATCGGAATCATGTGCTACAATTTATAAAGATATATTATTATTTTTTTAACCTAAGACCACGCGGCCTAAGTTGCGTGCGAACGCTAGTCAATAATAAATTAATTACGACCGGAAGGAATTTCACCTCTATTGTTACATTATACCTATTAACTAACTAGCTGCCACCAGGGACTTCGTCCACCTGGACTCCAAAAAAAACAGGTCTATAAAATAGTTTATGGCATATCTCAGATTTAACAAACGTAGGTATGTACAGTGAACAGCACATCAGGTTACTCCATTTCCGTTTTGTCTCTCGCTCTTGCCAAATGACATTTCTTTGCAATAGAGCAAGGAGGACTGACCGGAAATCGGTAGCGTAATGTGCCAGCCACCGTAGCATCATAACATTTTATTAAAATCGCCCAAGCCGTTTCGGATGAGTTTGGCAACGAACACTGTGACAGTGTGTGAGAATTTTCTAAAAAAATAAAAAAACAAAGAAATAAGTTCATTTCAGAAAACATAACGAATTATCAATTGTAAATAATGATATTTAATGATATCATTCATGACCTAAAAACAATTGATAATTTTACTTTACTTTTGATATTACATTAAAGCACCCATAGATCAAACAACAAAATAGACAAGACATTTATTTTATTTAATACTAGCGGCCGCGCGGCCGCCCGCGATTTTGTCTGCGTGTACTTAAGTCGAAAAACAAAAGTTTCATTAAAATCCATTCAATAGTTTTTACGTGAAAGAGCAACACGGCACATCCACACATACAAACTTTCGCCTTTATAATATTAGTAGGAAGTAGGATTAGTAGGAAGTACTAGATATTTGTGGGTTGATGGAAATTTAACTAGAGAGGTGTTGTTGGATTAGTATTTACTGTAAAAGTGACACTGGGTATAAAAACAAAATATTAAAATAATAATGAGACTATAGGTGAATATTTTGTATTTCAATCAAAAAAGAGTACTAGCCTAGTACGTGCGTAAAAAAATAATTGTATGGATAATAAATACCTAGTATTTAGTAATTGTATGGATGGCTGTGAATAAGAAATAGAACTCATTTAATTAAATGTTAAAACTTTTATTTGGTGGGATCACATTATTTTTTATTAATTTTTAAATTTTTATGTTATGACTTGTAACAGACTTGTAAAATGGACTGTAGTCAAGTTTTCACTTTCTGGCCATTTTGCCGGTTAATGTAAGCGTATAAAAAGTACAACGTTTAGTTTTAAGCTCAAATATTTAGTGATGGCTAAGCATGGGTTAGTTTTAAGCTCTTGTTAACGAATTATGTTGTTTAATTGAAGCTATTTAGGTGATAGTAGTGGATATGAATCATGTTATTCTGGAAAAGCGAGATGACATGCTTATTATAATAATATTTACCTATAATTTTGAAAAATAGTAAAAGCACTGGTTATGATGACATAACTACAGAAATATTAAAACAAATACCAATTAAATTATCTCACATTTTAAGTCACATTATTAACAATTGTATTTCAAAAGGCACCTTTCCTAATAAATTAAAAATAAATTAAAAAGTACAATCATTGTACCTCTTTTCAAGAAGGGTAATAGACGTGATATTACATGTTATAGACCAATAGCATTGGTGCCAGTCATTTCGAAAATATTTGAGCGAGTGATTTAAAGCTCCTTGAGTAACTATTTTGAAAAATATAACATCTTTGCCGAGGAACAGGTTGGTTTTAGTTGACATGCGCCCTGTACATGGACTTAACAAAAGCATTTGATTGTGTTGACCATGGTATATTATTAAAAAAACTGTCTGCGTATGGTATAAGAGGTAACGTACTGAAACTTGTTGAGTCGTATCTGAGTTGCAGAATTCAATCCACTAGAGTCACCAGAATATGCCCTTTTAAAAAAACTGAAATTAATTAATATTCAGAATTTGAAAACATGTCACTTGGCGTGCCACAAGGTAGTGTCTTGGGGCCACTGTTATTTATAGTTTATATAAATGATCTGCCAAAAATCACCAGTCACCAGACAGTATTATTTGCTGATGACAGTACCATTGTTGTATCGGGACCTGACAAAGTTCAGTTAGTACGCGAAGTAAATTACACTATGGACAATGTTATAACTTGGCTAGATACGAACAATTTAAAAATTAATCTTACAAAGACGAACGTAATGACATTTGGAAAAAGAATTCGTGAAATTATTGGAATGGACATTAGGTATTTAGAATATAAAATTGACCAAGTAGATAATACAACTTTTTTAGGTTTAACTGTTGACCATAATTTGGATTGGAAGACTCATATTGAAAAAATGTGCTCGTCTAAACCAGCATTCATATGCCCTCTACATGCTTGCAAAGACAGTAGACATTGACGCCGTTTTGACAGCATATCACGGATATGTCCAAATAGAAGTTAATTAGTTTATCTTTCATCTCGTTTTCCCACATAAAATCATTTCGCTCAATCATTTCCGTTTTCAATTTCTCCTTCTCATTTGCCCACACGGCAAACAGGCAATATTTCTTTTGGGTTACATGTAGCTGACCCTGTATCTGGAAGTACCAAGCATGCCGTTTATTAATAGCTAGTTCGCCTGTTGTCGTTTTGAGCCAGAAAGTTACCTTTTTTTATTTATTGCTGATTCTAGACCCATTTTACTGGCCGTCAAAGGGCACTTAACTTCTACCCGAGTATGTTCACCCATCAAACCATCAGGCGTGGCACCCAAAAAAGGTAATTCGTTGTCATTAAATACGGCCCACACGGCTTAATGGCAACATTTTCTTGCAATCCCAGCTGAGTGAGAGCTACTTTTTCATTGTTCTGGCCATGACTAATAGATTCTACATGATCCAATTTTTTATTGTAAATAATGTCCTTCACTAAGGAAGCACATGGTGTTGTTGCACGGCGTCTTATAACCCTGCTGAAGTTAGACGCAGTGAGGAGAGATCGTCTCATTTCAAGCCATTCTCCGTTGGCTCTTTGCAAAATAGCTTTTCTTTCCACCGTAGCTCGCTCTTCGTCAGGTCTTTTCAAATTTTTCAAGAAGTTTTCTCTCATTTTATTGTATATCTCCTATACAATAAATACCCTGATGGGTTTCCGCATTCCTGGCCAAAGTGTTTATCATTTCTTTTTGAGTGTAAACCAGTCGTCTCTTTTTCTTGGCATACCTTTTCCTCAGTAATATTCCTTTTTTTTTCTATCTTACCACATTTTCAGTTTTCAGTTTTACGCAGCATGCAAGCATCATTATTTCCAGAAAAACTGCGACAAGCCAAGTCGCTACATTTCTCGCCGGAAGAACGACATAGTGGCGCTACCAGTTCAGCTGTCACTGCTTAATAATGGGTCTTATTACATGGCAATAAAAGTCTACAACCATTTACCAAACTCCTTGAAAGCTGTGCAACGCAAAGAGTTTGAAACTAAGCTTAGGAACATGCTCATTGATAATTCTTCTTATAGCATCAAAGAATACTTTGAAGCTAAATTACAATAAAAAATCGAAATCATACATTTCGTTTGACTGGCACCTCTTATTTTTATTTTTTTTGTACGCCTGTAGACATAGATAGATTTGTAGATTTTTAAATATTCTAGTTGCTTTGTTATTTTTTTTGTTTTTGTTAATGTTATAATTCGTTTTTTATTTTTTATGTGTAAATTCACAATACCTTGAAAAGGTGAATTTATGCCTACCATCTACAATTTTACTGCTATCCTTGTACTTTCTGTTACAAATTTATAGTGAATAAATGAATATGAATATACATGATACCTGTCTATGCATTATATAGATCTATGGTTTCACAACCTGCGACTACGAAATAATTTTGCCAGATGCAGAGCGTTCACTAACATTGAACTAAACTCGTCAATCTGACCAACTGAAGTATTAGAAGTATAGTAACTTTCTTATCAAATTAAACTCTTACTTTTGAAAAGTGTCATTGCAATCTTTGTTTTCTGTGACAAGCCTCGGTCTTTTTCTAAAAATGACTCTAAACAAGTCATGACAGGGATTGGCATGAAGTAGGTCCGTTGGACCTATTTTTCAAAGTAGGTCCATCGGACCTATTTTCAAAAGTAGGTTAATTGAAGCTATTTTTGAAACTAGGTCAATTGGAGCTATTTTCGAGAGCAGGTCCATTAGACCAATTTTCGAAAGTAGGTTCATTGAAGCTACTTTTGAAACTAGGTCAATTGGACCTATTTTTATAAGTTGGTCCGTCGGACTTGCTTTTGTTTGGTACGCGGGGCCATTTCTGTCATATGGGCTAAAATTAGGTCCTACTTTTGTAGAGCCACTTTTAGTACGCGGGTACCTATATCTTCCTCCTTTTAGTTTATTCGAAGGCTATAAATTAAAAATATAGCTTGATTAGGATGACAATTACTAGTAGGACCTTGAATACCTACTTCACTGCCTTATAATAATTACAATTATTCTATGTTTACTGCACTGACTGTGTTGTCTACTGAAGCTTACGAAAATACCGCTTACCTTATAGCATCGTGCATTCTTCGGGCGTTCCTTTTATAAGACATTTTTTTTAATTTTTTGACGAGTTTTCGTGGCCCACCCGTGTTGGTGTACACAATAATCGAGTACTTTTGAAAAAATAATAAAATATTATTTCAGCTAAGCAATGCGTCACACGTCCAACCAACGGCCTCGGCCGGTACTCGTCGCTACTCGAATTCGCTTGTCGCTACACGGCGTCTCACGCACACACGCACACGCACTGTGCCTGAGAACCAATTGAACAGTATGGCGTTTTTTGGAAAATATACGCATTGAATCCCAAAAATAAAAAGATAAGACGACTTTGTTGACTTTTTGGTGAGTTTTCAAACAACCAAAAATATACTAAGAATAGACTTAAATACTACAATAAATATTAAATAAATAAATACAAAAAATAAACCATGGATTTGAACTCGGGACCATAAGATTAAATAATATATCGGCTGTCTCATAATTACGTTCCTCCACCGCATCGACATCTCTTATCATCGAAAATAGCGGTTAGTTTATAGCATAGTCCATATAGACTTGAATACTTTTTAAATAAATGCACAGTATACAAACATAATGTGACTCAACCACCGGTGTCGGAAAGTTGTTTGAACTCAACTGAGAAGAACCGGCAAGAAACTTTCGTGTGGCTACTTTCAAAATTCTGATTGAAAATTAAAGTTGTTATTGGAAATAAAACTATATACAAATAACGTTTTATTGTTATTAAAATTGCCAAATAACTTTCATTCTAATCATAATCAAGCTTTGTCCTACGAACAAAAACAAACATAATACAAAAAGGAAAACTAGGTTTTGATCTTGCGACCATGAGTGAAGGCTATTTGCGGGTGTGTGTTAATCATGTTCCTCCACCGCGTCGATCTAAACACCGAACGAAAATAGCGCTTAGTTTAAAGCATTGTCCATTTTATGGTAATTTATTTATTAATTCATTTTATAAGACGTTTTTGTTGACTTTTTGGTGAGTTTTCGTGTCCCATGCATTATTATAGCATACGCAATATTCTAACAGTGATTACTAAGCAATTAAATATTATTCAAATGCGGAGCGCAATGCGCGACACGTCCGTCTAGCATCAGGCCTCGGCCGGTACTGTCTGTACACGGCGTTTCACGCACACACGCACACGCAATTTGCTTGAAAACAATTATTGGTGTTTTTTGGAAAATATACGCATTAAATCACAAAACTAAAATGAGCACGCTCTAGTATTTTATAAAACACACATTCTGTGAAAAGAACAGAATGATAGCATGATGTTTAGTACAGTTTTTTTTCATTCTAAAATTTTTTTAGACCCATCTTTGAGATTTTTTTCTATCGAGCCGAATTTGTTAAATCGTGTTTTCAAATTGATAAAACCAACCCTTGAATCCTCAAGAATACGACATATTTTTTTCATCTGGATCACCGAAGTGTAACACTTAATTTTCGTTACTATAAAACTTGGATTTAGCTCTACTAGTCCCCTTAAACATTCACTTTGTCCTGTAAAACATTGGACAATTTAAAAAAAGAAACTGCTGAGTTTCTTGCCGGGTCTTCTCAGTAGAAACAACCTTCCGACGCTGCTGGTGGTAAAGTCACATTGTGTACATGTATATTAGGTGTTGTTTATATTGTATTGTTATGCGTATGTTTGTTAGGTAGTTTAAATTAAGATTCTTGACGATTCGAAAGTACTGTGTAATGGTGTACTTGAATAAAGAAATATTGAATTTAAATTTGAATTTGAAACTAATCCTGAAATTACAAAAAAAATAGTGGAGTGCTTTGGAACTTGAGGTGCAAAAACTGAAGTGATTCTTAAACGAGCACAAAATGTGTACGAGTATTGGTGAAACAGATATCTATATGAATAAAAAACATCTTGCACTTCGCTTCTCTCATTAGCATTTTTATAAATGCTTGTTGGTTAAAGTTGAAGGTACTCTTGGCCTGTCCCTTTCTGGGAATTTTTGTATTTCGATGCATTTAAATTGCTATTTTTTTAATTATTACTTCTGAAAGCATCTTTTATTTTACTTCTATACAGATACTCGTAAGCTTTCATAACTAAGATGATTTTTAGGTGTATCATAGGTTTGGTGCTTAAACACTGTTGAAGCCAGTATCGGTGATACCATCGGTGATAAATTCTTCAGATAAGATATTTAAGAGAAATAATCTTTTGGCACAATAATCCGTGCAACAAATAGCAATATGAGGACATAATATATTATTGGAAGAATTAAAGAGGCATTCACTGCAAAATACCAGTTTATAGGCTAAAAATGCACTTTCAAAAAGAGTAAATCCAGATTAAACTCAATCAAGTCAGTTGTAGATTAAACTAGACTCAGCGCAAGTACTTTAAAGTGAGCGTTTAAATGCTTAATTGTGACTGAAACGGCAACTAGTTTAATTCTATTAGGTTAAAAAGTATTCAAACAGATACTGAAAGCGTGCTGAAAGTTGGGTTAGCTTCGGAGGGTGCAGCGAGCGTCTATTAGCCAGATACCATCGGCTCCTCGGCCGCTCGGGGCATTGTGCAGTGCATAAATAGTGCGCACTAGAAGCTGGGAAACTTGGAGTAAGCATTCTTGGGCAATCCTACTAATATTATAAAGGTGAAAGTTTGTATGTCTGGATGTGCTGTGTTGCTCTTTCACGTAAAAACTACTGAATAGATTTTAATAAAACTTTACAATAATGTTGCTTATACATCTGAATAACCCATAGGCTACAATTTATAAAGATATTGTGTAAATTGTTGAAAATATCAAGTAAAATATGAAAATGTACGCGGCATCACGTGGTATGGCATGACAGTAGATGACAGATGGCTGCTGTCATCAGCGTAACTATGGGTGCGTTCCGAATTAGAAGGGTTTAACATCGAAATAACATTTGGGCTACAATAAAATTTGTACTCGCTGGCTGAACTAAATTTCGAACTGAAGACGAAGTCGCGGGCGGCCGTTTGTATTTTAATAAAGAAGACGTGAGGTTACTTGTGCTAAAATGTGTGCAAAACTTGGAACACCTGTACTGACGTAACGTAGCTTAATTGTGACTGAAACGGCAACTGGTTTAATTCTATTAGGTTAAAAAGTATTCAAACAGATACTGAAAGCGTGCTGAAAGTTGGGTTAGCTTCAGAGGGTGCAGCGAGCGTCTATTAGCCAGATACCATCGGCTCCTCGGCCGCTTGGGGCATTGTGCAGTGCATAAATAGTGGGCACTAGAAGCTGGGAAACTTGGAGGAAGCATTTTTGGGCAATGTTTTATTTAAAAAGTCGTGAGGTTACTTGTGCTGTAGAAGTGGCACCCGAAATCAGAACTCCATCACCTGAGCAAAGCATTGATAGTTTAAGACTGCGTGACATGTATCTCTCTCGTTTACGCTTTAGTAAATAATCATACTATCTTGTACACACGATCAAATTACATAACGTACGCCGGGGGACAATTTTTGATTTCGCATCAGTAACGTATCTACCTCTTATAAATATCGTTGTTGTTGTGTCGTTTTTTGATGATTAACAAAAATAATTTAGATTTTTCCCAAATAACCACTGATAGTTATCTGAAAACACATTCAATTTGTCGAGACCAGAATTCAGTACCTACAACATGGGTTCTGAGAGATATGTATGAAAGACCAATTATGGAAAAGCTAGTGAAGGATTGGTCAAACTTGTAAAATAATAATACTACCATCTCATTTTTCTCCAGGCTCTTCTATTCGTCCTTGCTGTTTGTCTTTTAGCATTATTTATTAGGTCCCATGCAATGTTGATCAAAAGGTAGCTAAAATATTTTTTTGTTAAATCCCCTTAAAAAGAGAAAAAAATAAGTGAAATTGTTGGTAGTAACTGTGATATACCTGAGGATTTTAACTATTCTCAAAAATAACTAACAAATAAAAAGAAACGTTAATAAAAAATCTACTTCGCAACAAGTTCGTAACTTCACATTTTAAACGCGTGAACAGAGTGTGGATTCGAAACGTAAATACACCGAGGAATCCTACGCTCCTGAAACAGAAAACTCCTTTTAGAAATCCTCTAATTTATACGTATTATTTTTTAAAAGTCACTTGTGTAGAATAGAGAGTTGGGGCGAGTTGCTTTTTTAGCGTTGGAGCTTTGTGGAATGAAACTGTACTGTAGCGGGGTTGTATTAAATTGAGATTTGTGTGGTTAGTTTTGTTAAACGTTGTTTTGTCAGGTTTTTGGGGGAAATAATTAGGTTGAAGTTTTAATGATACAATTAAAAATGCTATTTTATAGTTTTCGGTGCAAATGTATCTCACCTTTACTAATATTTCGTCGCAAGCTTAGCTTCATGGCCGCAAGTCGCTATCAAGCTGGCGGTTAGTAGACTTTTTATAAAGATCTTACCCGCTAGTGCACGAAGTTAAATGGAGTGATATCATAATTTAAACGATGAAAACAACTCTCCCGAGTTTGTTAGTTGAGTAAAAAATAATTGTTCCATCACCTTCTTTTACAAAACGTCTGTGACAAGCAAAAAAATATAACCGCAGATTAAGAACAAGGAGATTATGGTCTAATACTAGTTATAATAATACCTGGAAGAGTAGAAATCTTCCGTGAAAACAATCAATTGTTTTTTTGAAGAAGCTTTGCTTAGGTTATCAAGAAATACTTCATTCTATTTGCTATACATGAATAGTGATTTTGCAAGGGGTTGCCAATTTTTAGGAGCGACTGACTGAAGCACTAATTTAATCGATTTATGTCAAGAATAATATTTTTTTAGATGACAAGTGAAGTAGTGCAAAAATGAGCCCCATACTACAATGATTGTTTTTTGAGAGATATGCAACATTCTTTTCAAAACTCCACGTTTAAAGATCAAGATAAATAATCTTACTCTCAAAATTTGGCAAAACCTTGTCATGTCATCGTGTTTACTTGGCAAACAGCAACAGTAATTCCAACTAAAGTAAATCTAACTAAACAGTTTCCTCGTCACAATCTATCTAATCCGGCCATTCCGGCCACTGAGACAGACTTAACCGGTTCTAGCTGCATCTAACCAGTTCTAGCTGCATCTAACCAGTTCTGTCCGGTTCTAAGCGGCTCCATTCACTGCTGTCACTATGAATGCGGACGTCTTGGCTGCGGTCACAGCATGTCTGAGTTGAGGTTTTATTAAATACTAAAGGCTGTTTTGTGTTGTATAGTCTGTTTGGCGAGATTAGACATATATTAAAAAGCGAGGATAGGTACTAAATGAAATTATTATCATTCATGTGTTTAGAAATCAAAAATCATTTAGATTTACTGAAACATTAGTACAAACTTAAAAAGGTTAAAATTTCAAACCATTTAAGAAGTGAAAAAAGAAGTGCAGAATATAATATTTCTTTACTGTTGTTTTAATCACTATGTGCTATAAAACAAAGTCGCTTTTCTGTCCCTATGTTCGCTTCTAACTACGCAACGGATTTTAATGTGTTTTTTTTAATATATTGATTGATTGGAGAGGAAGTTTTATAATGTATAACATAACATCCCACTGAGCCCATGCGAAGCCGGGGCGGTTCGCTAGATCTTAATGACTAAGAAGGTTTTTTTGTCGCCTTCTATCCTTTTCATTTTATGTCACTCACCACTAACTCTAATACAAAATGCCGTAACTAAGTATAGTGCAATATGCTCCTGCCCATGCAGTCGGGACAAACAAGAGGCTAGATTAGGATCGCCCCGACAGTTTCATTTGGCGCGCGTCGGAGTCTGGGGCCGGTTGCGACAAAATGGCGGACTTCTGCGTCCAGTGGCAATTTACTCAAAAATAACTAGATCTTGTTACGTTAGGTGATGTTATTCTATCTATTGCCAATTATTAGAATTACGTATATTTGTTTACAGTCCATGTTTTTTGTTATCTTCATTTTCAGTCACTTATTAAAACTGAACAAAAACCTCTATCATAGCATTGTGTATTATCTGCCTCCAACTTAATTTTATAATTCTTTTTAAAAATAGATTTCCTTTGCTTGCAAATATTAACGCAGAAAACTTTAATTCACAGAATAAAGGTATGAGCATCAGTATCATCGAATAATACTTTATTTAGAGTATCGCTAATGGTTTCTGCGAAATGTACTCAAATGGACCCATTGAAGGTTTTTCTTTTTTTTTTGAATTAACACTTTTATGCTAGGTACACACAACAAGTTCAGCATATAACAATATTGATGACCGCTGGTTCGCAACAAAGTGCTGCAATAATATGTTATTGCGACCCTCAGTATTGAGGAGACAGACGCAAGGAGTCATAATAATTATCTATTGACACCTGTCAACATGACATGAGCAAAACGACTATAAACTACCATTAATCGATTTAAAAACGTTTTACTGCCGTTGACCTAACAAGTTTGTCTAGCGGCTAGCACGAACCGCTAAACTTTTCGAATTTACGTAAATAAATAAATAATAAATAAATATTACACACAGCGCCATCTAGTCCCAAGTGGGCTAATTATAGTCCGTTATTATGGGATTCTAGACAACGGATAAACATACTTAAATACTTTTTTTTTGTAATTCCTGATTTTTTGATCCATTTCTCATTTTTTTTTGTAATAGTATAGATCAATACAAACAGGCATGTTCATGCACACAAATGTTTGTACTGTGCGGGGATCGAACCCGCGACCCTTGGTGTAGTAGCCGACAACTCAACAATCACACCAAGACGGTCGTCGAAATGTTATTGTAAATGTAAGTGGTTTTTCCATCGTTCTTTAAAAAAAACACCATAGAGCTAGTAGTAGCATAAAAGAGTTGTTCAAGATTGTACCGGCCCCCCTTTATATCGCCGCTGATAACTCGTTAGCTGAAGTTCCACGCTCATCACCTGGATGATTGGCGCTCTTCAAATGTGCGATTCACGCGTCATTTTTAACAGTCACAGCTAAAAATGGAACGGCCTTCGAGTAACAAGGTTTCCGGAAGGGTCGCTAATAGGTTATTTTTATTTTAGCAATAGAGATAATGCATTATCATCTTGCTAAAGATATGAAACCCAGAAAGAAGTCCCGCCTGAGCCCGAATGTTTTTTTCTGGGTTTCCTATCTTTAGGGTATTTAATGTACTCACGTTTACTTTATTATTCGAAAACGTTAGCTGTATGTGCTATCCCTACTTGTACTTAGCAAAATAAAACCACTTTATCCCGACAGAGTATTTAAAACGAGATTTTTCATAATTTTCTGCCAACATAAAAAACTAATTGGAGCTTTAAAAATTCATGTCCTAAACAAATTGTAAGCCTCGAGTCCACGTCTGCATTATTTTAACTCAACGAAAAGACGCTCGACTTAATTTTCACACTAATCAATCTTAGCACATCTAATTAGGCGCTGAGTCGAGGGAAGTTGGCGCAAAAATGGCGGAAAAGAGTGTAAAGTTTGTTTAAAAAATCTTGTTGGAGTTACATTTATAACTGTTATCGCTTCTCTAAACTAAGATAACATTTTAGGGCATACCTATTTATCAGAAATACTTTGATTGCGGTTACAGTGCGCTATTTAAAACATCAACATCATTTGTAAAAGATTGAGGAATATTATATTGTAAAAGTTGCAACTTTAAGTCTCGCCAATCACCTATTCCAAGTGGATTATTTCTGGTATAAGTATCTCTTTTAAGACAAAAAAATAGTGGGACAGCTAAGCAACAGAAATAAAGTAAAAACTTAATTCAGGGGTATGATCGATTTAGCATTAAATCGGTCAAACTAATTACTGTCTTCATATTGCATTATCGACTTTCTCTATTGACTGTCTTAATAATTGCTATTTTTTGTACTTACGTTATTGCAAGAAAGAAAAAAAAATAACTCGATTTATCTATTTAAAGTCATAAAAACAAACTTTGATTACTTAAATCAACTGCCTGCCTTAGTTTAGCTTTAATATATTAACTAACTACACTTTAGCACAAGATTATCTCGAGTCTGGGAGTTATCAGTTGTCGAAGTGCCTGAAATTTGGACCGCCCCAATACCGCCTGAATGGACGCTCCGAACAGTTTTGAGTTAACTTGGAGTTGAGCTATCACTTAATTAAGGGTACGTTGGTAATATAACTAGGTTATCGTACAGTGCTTAACTACTTTGCTATCTAATACAGGTGTTTAGGCAATTTTGTCCGAAGGCAACATTTACGATATTATAGATCCACATAGCGCCATTTAGCCCTAAACAAAGCTTGTACTATGTAATTAATACTATAGTCCGTTCACGTTGAAAATGCAGTGATTTCATTCTTGTCCTTCGACCTACCACGCCCCCTAATCAATCAAATCGTTCCTAATTTTGAAAAGCCAAGTTCACGGTGCCCAGTTGAACGCATTCTTTCAAACGCAACGATTTTGTACGTGAGTGTTTTTCCTTGTGATGGAATTAAATTCGAAAATTACTGCATTGTTAACGTGAACTTTCACTAAAGACAACTTCATTATTTATGTGAAGACCGACGACTTGGTGTTATGGTAAGAAATTGGCTTTTACACCAGAGGTTGCAGAGTCAATCCCAGCATAGTACAAACATTGTGTGAATGAACATGTTTGTTAATATTAGGCTTAGGTGTTCCCTATATATACTGAGTAAGAATATATTTAGAAAACGGGTTTAAGTAGTTATGTTCATCCGTTGTCTAGTTCATAAATAAAATCATTAAATTATACATGAATTAACAGGTTAGAAACGTAATGTGGCTTTATAACAAAAGTCAGCTCTCTGACCTGAAACAGCAAGAAACTCAGTAGTTACTCTTCCCGCACTCAGTTTGAGTCAGTTAACAAACCGTACCCAAAAGTTGTTTTCTGCTGCAATCGCTTCGTTTGCAACTGCATACAGGGTGACTTTTCAAGGTGTGACCAAAACTCGAAATCACGTTCATTTTAAAATATAAAACTACGTTCTTATCGTGATCTTCTTCGTGAAAACATAGAATTTTAATGATGTTTTTTTTTTTATAAAATATGTTAAAAAGTAAATGAATAAAGCTTATTAAGACTACGCACTATATTATTAGGTTAGCTCGTGCGGAAATATCGTAAGGGGCGCGGACGTATTTTTCCATGAATTTCAGTAAACTATCCCATACACACTATTTTAAACAGTGGATAGAAAATGAGATCCAAATACGCTTAAGTTACTGATTAAGGTTCACTTCTAAAAATGTGAGGATTTCTTGCAAAATCACCCTGTATAAGTAAATAATACTCGTAGTTAACAAAGTCCCTCAGAAGCCTCGGTTAAAAGATACGGCACTATCCCGGCACTCGCGTTGTCGCCGCATCTAATTGGCTTTGAGCTATCTCAAAAGAGGCTGGTGCGATACGGGCGCTTCTCCATTTTGTACGACACGACGTATTAAATAAGAGTCACTCAAGATCTGAAAACCAGAAAAAAATGCCAACATGACCAAATGTCTTTTTTCTGGTTTTCAGATCTTTAGTAAAGAAAATGCATGAAAAATGCTAAAACAATAAGTAAATAAAAGAGTCACTCATTTATAGATATAGAGAAATACTTTTCTAAAATGACTGACTCATAAAAAGTCAGCTTTAATTCATCTGCTTGTTTATGAAACAGAAACGAAAATACCAACTTACTAATTGACTCTTCGACTCCAAATCTAAACGTTAAGACTAAGATTTGTTTTTTTACAGGGGTCCATGTTGACAAGAAAAAATCGATTTCCCGAGTTCAACTCTCAGAGTGGGAAAAATGTTGGGAAGTTTAAATTTTAGCTGACCAGTCATATCTTTAAGTAAGTCGAGTCGAGTTTTTGAGAAGAAGTTGGGTTCTGCTATCCACATCAGAGCCCATCGCAAGGAAGACCCAACTTAAAAGGCTTGCAGGAGTCGCTATCTCCGGACACTGTGTGGATCACATGATGACGTTAGTAGGTAGTTACCATTGAAACGCCATATTACGAATCCCACGCAGTCGACGTCACGGGAAAAACCCAATTTATTCATTCTTTTTACACATTAAAAAACAAAAGTACTAATGGGAAACTTACGCAATAGGCATTATCTACCAATCAATCACACGGTCAGACTTAAGTCATGTAGGTACGTTATTTTTACAATTTAAAAAACCGACCAGTATTATATTAGTTCTTAGTCGAAAATCGTTTTTGGACCAGCAACAACGTTTAAATTTTAAACAGTATTTTCTGCATCAAACCGTGTTTTATATTAAAAACATAAAATAGTGGAAAACATTTACCAAATTAAAGCATTACGCGTTGTAGTGAAAGAAAATAGCGAGCGAAACATGATAAATGTATGGAAAGTAATGTATTACCAACGTTAAAAGATTTAAAAAGCAGGCAAAATGGCGCTAATAAATATGAAAACTGTATGTGAACTTCCCGTATTAAATAACGTTAAAATAGGCGTTGTTAGTTGGGTAATTATTTCACTGTAATTGGTTAAGCTGAATTTTCGTAAATAAAATTATTGAATTTCAACCTTAAATAGAATTTTCTTAGTCTTAGAATTTTCCTTAGTCAAGCAAATTAAGAAAGACCTACGTCTAGGAGAGAATAGTTTAAGGTTTGATGATGTTGTTGCATAAAATTCAATCATTCAATTAGCTATCTTTCATATCACCAAATAACTCTCAAAGGAAGTGATGAAACTAAAATGTGTTGTCCTTAATTACGAAACGTCTTTTATTTTTAACCAATCTTACAACAAAGCAAAAAATAAGCTTACACGAATAAATTATTCTTTACTTTTACTTTACTTAAAGGAATTTATCTTCGTGGCTAGAAAACAAGCATCACCAACACACAGACCAAACATCTATTTCATGAACCAAAATCTGTGCTTTTTCACCAGCAATTTACAACAGTCTCGTATCTACATCGCTAAACCACTCACCGAACATACAACAGTAGTATAATAATGGGCAGGCTATGCCAGCTTCAGCCCGTGTCAGCAAACATTCGTTTGCTTCCACGTACTTTCGCTAGCATATCCTGCCCATTATTATATTTAGGAAACATTTGAACTCCATCCCAGTTCCTACTTTCCTCAAAAGTATTTAATTACTTAGATTCAAGCTCGTATATAACGGTCAGCTCCACGGGTAAACCTTTAAACCAATGTGTGTTTGTACCAGATTGGCTCATGACTCTCCATCCAATACAGGTTAAATGTTAAACTAATAACGGTTTACTGATAGGCTACACATCCCTGAATACAAATATTATAGGCATGATGACACTATTGTCACTCCGTTGAAACCCTTCATCCATAACGGACAAGTTAACAAACCTGATATGAAATTCCTTAAACAAAAAGAATCACTTAAATTGGAATGTGTTTGTCCTGCAGTAACGAATGAAGTTAAACGACATGGAAACTTACTACCAAACACTATTCGCAGTATTGTCTGTGGTCCCTCAAACTGTGGGAAGACCAACTTAATAATCAGTTTGTTATTACACCCGAATGGACCACGATTCCGCAACCTCTATGTGTATTCAAAATCGTTGTATCAACCTAAATACGTATTTTTAGAAAAAGTATTGGAAAAAGTTGTGGGTACATCATACTACAAGTATAATTATAACAGTGAAATTTTAAGTCCACAAGAGGCTTCGCCTAATTCTATTATCATATTTGACGATGTTGCATGTGAAAATCAGAATAATATACGTGATTATTTTGCAATGGGTCGTCACAAAAATATTGATTGCTTTTATCTTAATCAAACTTACACCAAAATACCTAAACAACTAGTGAGAGATAATGCTAACCTCATCATATTGTTTAAACAAGACGATATTAATCTACGACACATCTACGATGAACATGTGGGGTCTGACATGTCGTGGTCGCAGTTCCGTGAAATGTGTACAACTGTGTGGAGTAAACCATACAGCTATCTCGTCATAAATAAGGATTGTGAACGAAACAAAGGCTGTTACAGATTGAAATTTGATACATTTATAATAGTGAATTAAATTATATTTTCTATAAAGCTGTTGCATACGTTACTAAGTAGCAGTTTGATTTGAGACGTCAATCGAAGTAGAATACTTGACATGGAGAAGAACCTTAAGGCGCAAATCGTAAAATCAGCGTCGGCTGTGAAAAAAAAAGTAGAAATGATGAAAAATATCAAAAATAGTAATGACCTGGCTCTGGAGACGATATTCGAACCAATTGTTAGCCCGCTCAAACTGCTAACAAGTAAAGCCGACAAAAAACGTTACGTAGACGAAGACATAGAGCAAAACCAAAATATGAAAAAGATTAAACAAAGCGAGAGCGAGTCTTCAAATGGTTCACAAGAAAATTTTACTGACTCCGAAAGAGATGTTGATGACGAAGAAAGCTCAGATAATGATGTGTTTAGTTCTAAAACACCTAACAAAACCCTTACTACATCACCGTTTATGAATGAAGAAATTCACGAAAACTCATTTAAATCTCTTCAATCATCACCAAGTACGAGTACTGTTAACGATTCCTTGTCCTGGTCTGTATCGTCTGAAGCGATGAAAGATATACCATATGGGGTAAGAAATGAACGAGGAAAACTTTTTCTTGGCAAAACTCGTTTACATGATGATGGTAGAATTCTAAAAATTGGGAGTCGCAGTTTGAAAAAAACACCAGGCTTGACAGAATTGTTGTACAATAAAATACCTAATTTAGATATAATTACAGACGATGACTTACAAAATTATAAATTAATACTCACCGATACTAACGCACATAAACGTAATTGGGATTCCTTGAAACCAATAAATAGTAATAAAGGATTCAAATATATACATGTTATTAAACCATTGTTTAAATTCTCAAGAAATCATACTAGCAGCGTAGAAAGTCTTCAGCAAGGAAAAGGAATCGATATTTTAAAAGAAGTGAGGAAAGACACAGACTTAGTATACTGGAATGATCCTAATGAGTTAGTGGAAAGATTAAAATTGTTATGTGCGTCATGGGCAGCTGGTAATACAGGTTTACAAAATGAAATTAATTCCATAGTCGAGGAAATGCATGAAGCTGGCATCATAAAAGAAATTAAATATATAAGACTGCCATCAGAAAAAATCAACAGTACTATTAATCTACAGAAGCTGACAAGACGGAAATGAATATAGATAAATTCGGTCATCACGTTCATAAGCGTTTACGATTATCTGAATTCACTGAAATTCTTACTGACACATTAATAAGATCAGATGCAGGAGACTTCGATTTAAAGTCATCAAGATTAAAAGGGGTACAAATTCCTGAAAAAGATGATGAGGCTGTGAATAAAGAGTACGTAGACAAATGTGTACAAGAACTGAAAAATGAAATGACTAAAATCCAAAGTAACGTGAGAAAGTTTCTTCATGATTTAGAAAAAGTGACTACTAATAATTTCAGTAAATTTTACTATACAAAACAAGAAATAGATGACTTGATTGCAGCTAAACCTGATCACAATGAGTAAACAAGATATAGTAAATGAACTACACAAAGGAGCGAGAAGAAATTTCGTTCGTCGTCATACGATCATTAAAGGTCTGGATGATTTATGGCAAGCTGACTTAATGGACTTTAGAAAATATTCATCGTTTAATAAAGGATTTAAATATATTCTCATAGTAATCGATGCTTTATCAAAATATGTGTGGGTTAGACCGTTAAAATCAAAATCTAAAAGATGTGTTTCAAGTGCAATGCTCAGTATATTATCTGAATCAACGCGAAAACCTACAAATTTACAAACCGATCTAGGTACAGAATTTTATAACGATAATTTTAAGCATGTAATGAAAACTTATAACATAAATCATTATTCCACATATTCTGTTAAAAAAGCTTCCATTGTTGAACGAGTAATAAGAACTTTAAAATCGTACCTTTATAAATTATTTAGTTTATGCGGAAAATATGAATGGTTTCAAAATAATTTAGACTCTGTTGTGCAACATTATAACAATACTTTGCATCGTATTACAAAATTTAAACCGATTGACGTGAAAAAATCAAATGAGAATTTAGTAAGATCTAATATTATGAAGAGCCAACACACAAAGAAAGTAAGTAGTGTAAAGATTTTTCGAGTTGGCGATTTTGTTCGCATAAGTAAATACAAAGGAGATTTTTATAAAGGGTACACTCCTAATTGGTCGACGGAAATATTCCGCATCGCGAAAGTCAAGCAAACTAGTCCTCAAACATACCAATTACAAGACAAACACAAACAAAATATTCTAGGCTGCTTTTACGGATATGAATTACAAAAAACTAAATTTCCTGACATTTACCTTATAGAAAAAGTTATAAAGGAAAAACGAAACAAACTTTTTGTGAAATGGTTAGGATTAAGTGACGAAGAAAACAGTTGGGTAGATAAAAGTGAACTAGTGATTTAGATATATAAAGCACATAATCACTTCTATATCACACTTTACACTTATCGATGAAGGGAGGTAGTGGTATAATCAATAGCTTAATAGATCATTTGCCGTTCGAGTTGCATTTACCCGGTTATCAATTTTGCGGTCCGGGAACGAATCTGCAAAAACGAATTCTACAAGGCGATCGAGGAGTTAACAAACTGGATGAAGCGTGCATGCATCACGATATTGCTTACATAAATAAAGATTCGAGTGCTCGACGTAAAGCTGACTTAGACCTTTTAAGTATGGCAAAGAAGAGGTTAAAATCAAAAGACACTGGTAGAGGGGAAAAGATCGCCTCGTGGATAGTTAAAAATGCTATGAAAGCAAAAATCAAGGCCGGAGGTGGTATAAAATCATTTAAGAAAGGTATTAAGAAAATACATGCTCATTTAAAAAGAATTAAATCTAAAGACCATCACACTGCTATAAAATATGCTTATGGAGCTGCGAAAAAACTATTTAGTAAGAAGAAAGGAATATGTTTACCACGGGTCATTCCACTCCCAAAATGTGGTGGACTTTTACCGCTTATTCCCATTTTTGCGGGATTGTCAGCATTAGGTTCGTTAGCAGGAGGAGCGGCAGGTATAGCTAAAGCTGTAAATGATTCTAAAGCAGCACAAAAGAGTCTCCAAGAATCTAAAAGACACAACAAGATGATGGAAGCTGTAGCTCTTGGAAAAGGGCTATATATTAAACCTCATAAAAAAGGAGCCGGTTTATATTTGAACCCATCAAAAAACTAATTAAGAGGCTGCCCAGGCGTGCGCTCACAAACTTAGATATATTGCAGTTTGCTAGTGATATTCCTTACTTTCGCGGCGTTTACATGAGAGATACGTTGCCTTTGAAACCTAGAAAAATTGAATGTGGAATTTTAAATTTAGATACTAACGAAAATCCTGGAACACATTGGGTAGCCTTTGTAAAGCAAAACAATTACGTAGAATACTATGATAGCTTTGGTAATTTGAAACCACCGTTAGAACTCATGAATTATATGTGTAATTTGTCTATAAACTATAATTATAAGAGACATCAAGCATTCGGAACTACAAACTGTGGTCATTTATGTCTTAAATTTTTGAAGAAATATTGGAAGAATCATTTATATAATGTACGAAATAAATAAATATGTCAGTATCATGATGTCTTTCACTGTATCTATAACTGGGAGCGGAGCGTCTTTGGTGACAAACTATTCTCCAACGTTGGAACTTCGTGGAGACTACGAATGTGGGCTTTTGTACTTTTCAACTTTCAACTCCATACCCAATATAGATGAACGAAACAACAAGTTTTACTATGGTGAAAATGAAATGATTGCAATTCCTGAAGGGTCCTACGAGCTTCAAGATATTTGTGATTATTTGAAAACCAACATAAAAAGTACAACATTGAAACTAAGTTGCAATAATAACACATTGAAAACAAATATATTTTGTTCTAAAGATATTCAATTTAATAAAAAAGATTCAGTAGGGAAAATTCTGGGCTTTGGAATGAAAACAATTAATGCAAATAAAAGCACTGATTCACAGTATCCTGTCAGCATTCTATCAACAACCATCGTGCGAATTGAATGTGATGTAGTTAGTGGATCATTTGTAAACGGAAAAGCGAGCCATATTATTTACGAATTCGTGCCTAATGTACCCCCTGGTTACCGAATAATAGAAATACCAAAAAATTTAATTTATTTTCCTGTCAATCAAACTTCTATCAGTTCCATTAATATAAGGTTGCTAGACGCTGACAACAAAGAGATAAATTTACGAGGTGAAGAAGCACAATTGTATCTGCATTTCAGAAAAAAATGATAAATTTCCATAAAACCCCTTCCATATCAAATGTTCAAGTCAGTCTTAGAGGATCTACTCATAAAGACACACGACAGCAGTTAAAAAAGAAGCTTACCAAAAGTAATAAAGAATACCTTAAGCTAATTGGTTTATTAAAATGAATATTTTAAACATATCACAACAAACCTCATATGACAACAGCATCGAAAGTTTTGAGTATCATTCATACAAACCGTACGTGACAAGTTTCAACAAGAATGATGAAATAAGAATTCCCATCAATCAGCAAGACCTCTACGTGCTACCTTCATTGAGTAGTTTATATATTGAAGGAAAAGTGAACGTTTTTAACAGCACTACCAAAGAAAAGGTATTAAACGTACACTTCGTTAATAATCCAGCACTATTTCTATTTCAAGACATACGATATGAACTCAATGGAGTAGAAATAGATAAAATTAAGAATGCGGGTGTCACTACTACAATAAAATCTTATCTATCCTTAAATGAAAATGAATCCAAATGCGGTCGAGTTTGGGGCTGGTCAGCAGCAGGAACAAACAATACTAGTGGTGGAGCATTTTCTGCATCCATACCATTAAACAAGATACTAGGATTTGCAGAGGATTATGAAAAAATAATAATTAATTGTAAACACGAATTAGTATTATTACGAAGCCACACGAATCTTAATGCGATTAAGTTGAATGTTGGTGAAGTAGTAGATGATATTGTAATAAACAAAATTTTTTGGCGAGTTCCACACATCAAAGTATCAGATCGTGAAAGAATCAACCTATTAAAACATTTAGAGAAAGATAGAGCTATTCCATTAGCGTTCCGTTCTTGGGACTTGTATGAGTATCCATTACTACCCAAAACACGTAAACATACTTGGTCTATAAAAACTTCTTCGCAAATAGAGAAACCTCGATTTGTTGTTATTGCTTTACAAATTAACCGCAAACAAAATGCTGCGTTGTCAATGGCAGAGTTTGACCATTGTCGCGTACGCGATATAAGAGTCTTTTTAAATTCATCATATTACCCTTATGAAGGACTGAATGTCAGTTTTTCAGAAGACAAGTTTTCTTTATTATACGAACAGTATGCAAGATTTCAACAGTCGTATCACGGACGTCGGTCAGAACCGTTGATGAGTATGAAAGAATTCAGAGACGTAGCTCCTTTATTTGTTATCGACTGCTCAAGGCAACACGAAACTTTAAAAGGTTCGATTGACGTTAGAGTTGAAATCGAAACAGATCAAGAAATACCAGATCAGACTGCTGCTTATTGTCTGATTTTAAACGATTGTCTGTTCGAGTACAAACCTTTAAGTAATATAGTCAAGAAAATATCATGAACAGTAATACAATAATCGTAGATCTTCAAGGATTCAAAAATAGTAAAAATGAATTTATAATAAAAGAATGTGCTATTGCTACTCAGGAGCATACACATATATTTTTAATAAAACCCCCCTACCCGTTCACTTCATTATCCCCACAAGAGAAAAAACAAGTTTGCTGGATTGAAAAGCATAGAGGTTATCGATGGACTGAGGGCTTTGTTGACTATAGAGAGTTTCACAGAATTATCAAGACATATTTGAAAGATAAAAAAATTATTTTAAAAGGAAGTGAAAAAATGAAATGGGTACAAGATCTTTGTGATGGAAATAATATCACAGATATAAGTTGCTTAGGAGCACCCAACTTAAATACTCTTTGTGAACTTTACTGTAAGGATTCTTTATTGTATAATTGTTTTACTCATAAGAAAATATGTGCGTTGAAGAATGTTTTATGTATTAAGAAATGGTGTTTTGAAAACAAAATGATTGTGTGATTTTCAATAAAATATATCTGATAAAAACTTTATCTTTTAATTTACCTATCAGTGTGTGCGATGAGAGGAGAACAAAAAACAAACGACATCTTTATAATAAAATTAGAATTATTTAATGAAACCTTTAATACAAACATACATTACTATTTACTTACAAGTGCTATCTTGAACTATATTTAATACTACATAAGTCCTAAATATAATTAACATATTCTTCTAGATGTTATCATCACAGATTTTCTTACAAATATTAGTTATTAAGTGTTCGGTTTGTTCCATAATGGGATTAAAATTATCGGTAACGATGTACTGCGCACTATAAAGTACTTTCTCGTTTTCATTGTCACTGTCACTTGGCACTGCACTTTTACTCTCCAAATCCACTATTTCAATTCTGATGAGACGAATTCCTCGTCTAGTTTCATTGCTGCACACGTAGGACGATACATTCTGTATGCATTGTTTCTTTTTCGATGAAACAACCTCGTTCTGATCATCAGCTTGACGTTTTGTTCTTTTTTTCTTTGGCTCCCGTTGTTGTTTAGCCAGCTCTGGATACATTACATCAAAATCAGCAAGGGGATCTTGAGCACATTGTTCAAATAAGTAACTGTCCATCTTTACGAGACCAATCTATTTGCAATTAAAACCGTGTAGCTTCTTCAATTATCACCTTTGGAATGAAGTTAAGTATGCTACAAAACTGAATCTAGAGCAAATAAAAATAAGCTAATTCTGCACTATTCGCAAACACGTGCACTTTGCTTACTCAATAGTTAATCAAGTTCTGACATGATTACGAAACTCCTTACTAAGCATAAAGTTATCGAGCTAAATTGATTGGAATTCACAAGGTAATTAACTCGGGTATTTAAATTAGAAATTGATATAAGGGTAGGTACTTGCTAAATAAAACCATCAAAGTCTATAACTAATATTTAATTTTCTTGAAACACATTAAAATAAACCTTAAAATTATAAAATTTTACCCTAACTTACAAAAAAATATATTTAATAAACAAACGAAATCTGATCCATCTAACCTTCACAAACAATAAATCTAAATTAAAAAATAATATTAATAAAGTGATCTTACACCAGAGAATCTACCTGTATGTCAAGTTACAGATAGATTATCTGGTGTTAGCTAGCTTTACTTAAATATTACTAAACCTTATACTACTTAAAAATAACACAGAAAATTAGTATAAATATAATATCCACATCGTTATAATATCTTAGAACTACCCCAAGCAAGGGTTGATATTTTATCAGATAAAATTAATCTCTTGTCATCATTACTCGAGAGTGCAATTTTATTTACACCTCTAGTAAATATTTCATGTCGTATAGATCTAAATAAAATATTTTTTTTACGTATTATACAATTGTTTTTAAGTACTGATTCGTAGTCTGATAATTGGAGGTCACGAATTACATTGGATTTAACACCTTTCGCTTTTTTAATGACTTTGTCTAAGGTTCTTACACAATACAGCTTGGATCTCAACCCAACAAAATCTGATATCAATTGTCCACTCATTTCGTCTTTGAATAGTCCTGGTACTTTTTTATTTATTAGAGGAAGGTTAAATTGGTTATTTTGATTGAAATTGCTAGTATCGAAGAATTCCAAAAATGATTCTCTTAAATCTTTGTAAAAATCAATACTTTGTATGATGTAAATGAAACTATCTGTATCAGTATAACACAGTTGAACGCGATGCTCATAGAAAGGCTTTATGATGTTGTAATGGAAATTATACATATGCGCTTTTGATAGCTCTAAAACAGAAAAACCTATATAAATGGGTTTATCTAACACAATTTGGTCTGGTTTTAATTGGATAGCGACTAGATTTTCAGTAAATACAGTTGCGCTGTGAAAATTAGGTTTAGAAATTAATTTGCTTGCACTTAATCTTTTTTTAGTTTTATTATTGATATCAGTCCACACGTTAACTAGATGTACGTTTACACGGGCTTCGTTATTTTCAAGTGTTTTGCCAAACACAGAGTTGTTCAAAAGCTTAAAAAAGTCTTGTTCAAAAGCCGACTCTGCTTTTTGACGCAGGCTTGTGTTTAGTTCTATATATTTTTTGAGATAAGCACTTTGTTGAAATGATATTATGCGATGAACTTTACTCAATACCAGCCCGTGTTCGAGACATTTTTTCAAGTGAACATAATGAATGACATAGTTAAATTTGTTGAATAAATTAGGTACCAGTTTGGTGTCTTTACCACCGGGTGGTATACATTTTTCAGGACAAAATGGTAAATCGTTATGGTCCTGATGCAGGTGTTCAGGATATAGTAAATCGACTTCAAGTATGTACCCATATTCTGCATCATCCTTGACCTCTAAAATATTTAACTTCTCTATTTCAGAGTTATTTAAAAATCTAAAGTTAGAATAGGGCAGAGTTTCACTCATACTGAACCCATATAAATTATTACAGTCCAAGTAAACTATAAATGAATCCTCCTTGGAGGAATCATAGTCAGGCATATATTTGTTATTAGCTTTAGCGTATCGGTGAGAACACATGCACAGTCCCCCTCTTATACCCTTTTGAATCATTCGAATCATTGTCAAATCATGAAGTAGTTCAAGCTGAACTCCTGTTATTAACAGCATAGCATCAAATGAAAGGCTCGGTGCAGTGACATAAAAAGCTGGATCAAGCTGATAATGAATTTTACAAGTTTTGCGAAATTTCTCAAAAATATCAGTGAGTAAAAGTACATCAGTTTTTAGATACAAGTCAGTGTAATCGCCTAAATCTCTGATTTTAAAATACGACCAAACATTTTGAGCGTGTTGGTAGTCACTACATGAAATATGGTCATCTGTAAGAGAGTTAAAGAAACAAGATTTAGGTGGTAACCTCTTTTCGGAATAAGTGTTCCAATTTTTCATATAGTCATAGGGATAGACTCCCTTCCTAGTCAACAAATCAAATTGATGATCGCTAGGAAAATGTGAACGTAAAGACTTAAAATCCTCCTTTTTCATTGTTTTGGCTAATTTATCTAAGCTTGTTCCTAAAAATTTGAACGAGTCCGTAAAACGTAATTGTATAAATTCTCCGTTGGCTGCAGGTAGAAACTTTACAAAGGATATATAGTTTTCTTTTGTTTTCGGTATTACTTTTACTTTTCCCGGCATTTCTCCTAGCTCTTTAATAAAAAGATGGCAATCATAACCTGATAAATTATGAAAAAAAATTGGAATGAACTGAGGTGTTTTGTAACGTAAATTACAAATTTGATGAGCAGCGCCGCGGTATTGCCCTGTTAAGTGACAGTGATCGCGAACTCTGTCGAACCATAAAAGGTGTCCACAAATATGACATGTTGTAGCATTGTCAAAGTTATTAGCATCTAGGTCTGAAAAAATCATGGGTTTGGTATAGCTTAACTTTTTATGAATAATTCTCGCCTCATCTTGGATAAGCGTAACAAACTTTGAAACACAATCTGTACCACGATAAGAAACAAATCTATTCTGGGATTCATCAAACGAACAAACTACATTATACCCGAAAGCGACTGGTACATGTTGTTGTAAATCGGTTGTGCCTGCTAATTTTGGGTCTGGTTCACAGCCTAATACTGGCTTTAACATGGTTTCAAAATCTGCATAAATAACATACGGTATATTTTGTTTGCGATCAAAGTTTTTGAATTGTAAAACTGAACCCTGACTCGGCAACACTGTAACTACACCTCCGCAGAGGTGACTATTTAGTTCATCTTCTGATGGAAAAAATATTAAACAAGTATCGCAAAAAAATATAGCACCGTGATGTTTTGTAATTTGATTCCTGACGAGACGACACAAATCTTTAATTAAACAAAAATGTGACACGCCGTTTTTCTCTACAAGTAAAAGATGAATGCGCTTACCATTTTTGTTGCTATTTTCTGATTTATATAAGGGTCCTGTAACAAACTTATCATGTTTTAAACCATAAACGTTAATACCGATGTGAGGATTATTTTTCTCAAAAACACTAATGTCAGAAAAAGTCACAGGAAATGTTATACCATTAATGTTAAGTTTATGTTTGTAATGAGGATAGGACGAGACACGCGTAGGGTGGTTACGTGTAGGATAAAGAGAAGCCATAACACACCACATGAAACATTTATTATCTTTGTTTTGGATGTTCAAACATGCCTTTTTATTTTTTATGCATTTAGGCAAGTCTATATAAGTAGATCCACTTAGTGGTTCATATCTGTTAATGTTTATTTCAAAATGAGAATTTTGATAGAACGACCAACCACTATCTCTTTCTTGAAACTCTTCAACAATATTTTTCAAGTAACTGTTAATCTTTGAATAAAGTTTGATAAAATTGTAATTTAAATGTAACGGAAAGTTGTGTGTGGAAAATGATTTGATTTCCTGTCTATCATCTTTCATTAGCATAAACTTTGAATACAGTTCGAAGTTAACTTTAATACTAATATGTTTCTTTAACGATTCATCTATGAGAGATTTTACTCTGGTGCGGATGCTCTTGAAAAATGAATTTATAGAATTCAGTTGACTAGCTTCCACAGCCTTTATTCTATATGTAGCAATGCGAGCACGGAAGGCTGACCTAACTAATTCCACACCTGGGTAGTGTGTGGCTGTGGTGCTGTTGTCTTTGTGATTATTGCTTCGCAAGTGTCCTATCCATTGTCTTTTATCAACTGTAATTTTACAATATGAACAAAAAGGCATACTGACCAACTAAATAAGACTTACTTTAAAGACTAAAAATAAACGAATTATTGAGATGTTCTAAGGTATAAAACGATTATTGGATATTATAAATAAACCTGCCTACAGAAACAACATAAAAAAAATTCAAACCTTTGATAATTTTATTTATTATTTATTATTACTAAACTTAAACTTATCACTAAAGAAACTTGGACTGGAATCTTCGAAAAGTAGGTTTACGTCCTTCACAAATCGCTGCAAGGTTTTCCACTGGCTGGACTCGTTCTCGAGGTAGCAGTTGACGCGCAGCAGAGCTCTCTTCCAGCGTTCGTCGGGGGCACTTGTCTCGGCGTCGTCGCGGTGGTACACTTTCAGCTCGACGTAGAAGTCGCCGTCAGTGCAGGCGCTTCGACGCTGAGTACCGTTGGCGACTCTGTTGAGGATGTAAGACGACAAACTCGTCGGCTTAGCCTCCTCAACTTCGATGTTCTCGTCGCCGAGACCAAAGATGTCTATTATCTTTGATTTCTTGTTCCTGTAACCAATCAAACGACTTGTGTTAGACATATCACTAAAATACTACGCTACAAGTTATAGCCTTCTTGGTTGACTGGAATAAATTGAAACGACTCTAAAGTGATCAGCTTTAAGGTTTTTAATTGTGTGCTTTACATTTATCTTATTTATTTTACTCAGTTAAATCAATCGCATTTAAGCAATGATACTAACAGGTTAAAAATATAAACGTACTTGAATGTAATGTTTAAACATTATATTTTTTAAATTCAAAGAATAAATATTAATGTAAGTATATTTAAAAAATACCTATTGCTGCTGCTGCCACTGCTGGCGGACTTGCGTTTTTTGCCAGTGGACGACGACGATGACGCTGATGCAGACTTTTTAGAGGTCTTGCTCACCCCTTTCGGCGCAACGGGTTCGCAGTCGTACTCAGAGTCGGACCTGAAAGTAATTTCATGAATTAAATACATTATCATGACACTTAAAAAAATATAATCTTGGACTTACTATTTCATGACAAAAAGACCAACATAAAACTCTATTGAATCATCAACATTTAAATAAAAAGTGTCTTAGTACTCACGTACATTTTAAATTTTTTGAATTAAGTCTTGTACTTAGTTTCAATCAAAAAACTAGCACACCTTAGTACCAGAGGAGCGGAGACGGTAGCGAACTCGAAGCGAGGTACTTGCAAACACTTGAGGCACAGAGTCGATGAATGAAGACCGATCGGAAAAATACGTGGTTTTATTGTGAAAAAACGCTTACAAATCAAAATACACATTTATTCAAAAAAGACGTAAGTCCAATAATAATGGTTATTAGGTAAAGTAGACCTAAGTGATTACATATTATGAATTTGTGCTTACGCTAACTAATATGAATAATACGTAATACTACTTGTGCCCGCGACTTCAGCTGCTTGGAATTTTTAAATTACAAATTCTTAAAATTGATACTTTTTTTCTGTCATCCAATTTTTATGAAACAAAATTAGTTTGCACTTTTGGAGGAGACCAAAAATTAACAAATCAGAGATCATCAAAATCGGTTCAACCGTTCTTAAGTTAAAATTGATACAGGTACATTTTATTTCATTTATTATCATTTCACGAATAGGATGTAAAAATGGTTGACTTAATGTCTCATGGCCTTATCGACTTTATTTCTTTATGGCTGTTGAAAAAGATTAACCATAAGTATAGTTCTGACACAGTAAAAAAATTAACGTAACTGTCTATTATTCTTATAGTTCAATAAAATCATAGTTTCATTGTCTCTGCAATAAAAATAAACATCAAGAAACATAATTGGCTCACACCGGGAATCAATACGTATTTCCGTGCAAGACATTACGTTTATCGGGTCCAAGAAAAAGAGATAATTACATTCAAACTGTTGACTTCCTCCTTTTGTGAAGTCGGTTAAAAATATTAAAATAGGTACGATTATTAATTTGCTGTAATGTCAATTTCCAGCAGCGACGGATGTCGGTGAATTTCAATGGTTAATACTTTATTAGTCGAAATATTGCACAATTACCTCTTACTTGTTACCCAGTGCAAGCTATAAAATTGCAAAAAATATTGTTATAGTATTGATCTTATGTAGGGAAAGGTTTCCATTTTTTTCCATGAGAACGATGATTTGATGAAAGTTTTTATTCAGAATAAAATAAATACTATTATTCCTTGAACGTTAATGTTAGATATGACATTATTAATTAACGTCTATAGTATCTCATTTTATTGATTAGTACTCTATTTTTACATTACGTTAGTATGAGCTTAGGTACTTTAGGTAATCTATTGTATGGTTTATAGTTTATAGCTATAAATGGACTCAACCTTAATAAGAATGTGACGTCAATACAATAACATGATTGCAGCGCAGCGACAATGCAACAAGCAAACGCAGCAAAAATGTAGCGTACATCGAACACCACCTATTTTCTTTGAATAGTGCAAGAGCCAAGGTATTTGTATAGCATGTAAATAAAACTATGTTTCAACTACCGATATTTTAACTTAAAATTCATATTGTTGCATGGGTACATTTTAAGTTTTTTTCTGAAATTATCATTCTGTATTTATCATAATTGTCATCTTCTATAGAAAAATGATTTTATTGGAGTGTGAGTATCTATACATTATATGACATTTTTTTGACTTCATTAAGATTTTCTCATTACACACAAAGTAAATATTTATAAACTACTATTTGATTAGTTTTTTTTTTCTACCAGTCAACTTTTGTCAGACGATTAAAGATTGCACACGACTCCTCGACTAAAAGTTCTAAACTTACTTCGATGCATTATGTTTGGTCCAAGTAACAAGACCTTCAGACTGATTTGTAAGTAAAATAATATTTCTGTATTTGATAAAATAAAACGAAAAATATTATCATTTTAAAAATATTTGAAAAAGCTTTTATCATTTTTACATAGTGGGCGAATAAGTATTTTTAAAACTGTTTTCAGAATTGGTTACATATTAAGATTAGATAAGAAATACTTTATTGCACATAAAACAAATAAATTTACAGATAATAAAACATAAATACAGTAACACGTTGATGTACAATTTAGACGGTCTTATTGCTAAATGCAATCTCTCAAATCAATCATATTCTCATATTTTGATGTTTACTTAACATTTATTCTGATAAAAGGAAATAAATAAAACAACCTTAGAGTTTATTACGCATTACAAGCAGCTACAATTCACTTAGTTTAGCAATCACTAATTTTACAGTGTAAATCGCTTCAGCTTATGCGCTTGACCCGCATCGGTGTTGAACTTGCAAATCCTAACTTGATTATTCGCATAGTTGATTCATGTCGTACAGTACTATGTTAGTGTTCAGTGCAGCGAGACATCAATTAATTCACAATAAGATTTTAAGTTTTTGTATTCACGGATGTTACCTAACAGTAAACTGCTATTCGTTTAACTTTTTAACTGTGTTGGATGAAGAGTAAGAAAATGTGATCTCTTGAAGCAATCTGCTCGTCCACATGGTTTTATGGTTTACCAATGGTGTTATCACTGTATAAGGGCATGAGTCAAAGTGGCCTGTGAATACGAAACTGTGAGAGCTTGTGAATTATTGGTTTTTCTAGTAAGTCATTCAAGTAGGACTCAATCGATTCATACTTTCAGTCTCAATATTTGTATTCATGGATGTAACCTAACAGTAAGCTGCTATTGGTATAACTTTTAACCTGTACTGGATGGAGAGTCATGAGCCAATCAGGTACAGAAAATTACATTACCGTAATTTCTGGGTGTTCTCTCGAGGCAATCTGCTCTTCCACATTGGTTCGAAGTTTACTTATGGTGCTAAACGCTGTATAAGAGCATGAGTCCAAGCGGCCCATGGATACATAATTTTGAGGATAAGTATGAACTGTGATTGGGTTTTAGCTTGGGTATCCGTGGTAACATTGCAGGGAAGTGTTCGAACAATTCATAATGTTTATGGTTGGTTTTTTATTCATAGATGTAACCTAACAGTAAGCTGCCATTGGTATACATTTCTATTTATGTTGGATGGAGAGTCATGAGCCAATCTGGTACAGAAAAAAATTATAACTGTAACATCTGTGTGTTCTCTCGAAGCAATCTGCTCATCCACATGGTTTGAAGGTTAACCCATGGTGCTATCGCTGCATAAGGGCATGCGTCAAATTCGACCTGTGAATACAGACTTTACACAATATGTGAATTGTAGTTGAACTCAGACTAGTGATATTATCTGAATATCTTATTTACTTGAAAGTGTACAACTCGCTTGAAGTGCAGAATTAAGTCTTGGGTAAGTTACTACCTACTTTTCAAGATTTTCTTCCAAGGTATTAGTGGTTCGAATATTCTCAAAATAGATAGGTATAATAATGGGCAGGATATGCTAGCGAAAGTACGTGGAAGCAAACGAATGTTTGCTGACACGGGCTGAAGCTGGCATAGCCTGCCCATTATTATACTACTTACAACATTAAAACAATGGCCATTAGCACCATAAAAAAACCTTTTCATTACTCATACTCTGAAAGTAGGTCATTACTAACCTGAGAAGCGGGCTGAAAGTAATACTTTTCATCCCTAGGGAGAATCACTTTCAACTGACATCTGCCAAATTATTAAAAAAAACTTAGTTATTTTTCACATATCTATTGAACCATGTTCCAACTTTCTATACAGCCACGATGTAAAATTAAAATAACTTAAAGTTAAGTATTGATTAGAGAATGTATATTTTATAAATAACTTTATTATAATTCAGTTTCAACAATTTCTTCAAAATAACTAAGCTTAGAGCAAAATATTTACCATTTTTCCAATGAAAAAAATAAAAAATAATGACTGAATAGTGGGCCCGCCACAGAAAAAAAAAACAAACAAAATAGGCGGGATAGCGCCAATTCGATCTTCATTTATTTTTAAATCTTTTTCTTTGGCTAATTCATGTTTTATTTTTACTTTCCTTGTATTCGTAATGAAAAGCACAGTGTTTACCTCGGGTGAAAGACTTATTTAGTCCCTCGAACTATTGGCGCCCTCACTTCGTTCCGGGCGCCAAACCCCGTCTCGGGACTAAATAAGTTACTTTCACCCCTAGGATAACAATGTACTATTTTCCCAAGACGCACTCCGATTACGTACCAATGGAGAGCCGCCTCGCACACTTAAGCCCTCATTGACATCTCCAGGCCATTCATAGCGCTGAAAATATTGACAACCCCATTCAACTCCGCTTGAAAAGCGCTCGAAAGAAAAAAGAAGGAGACCCGATTTTTCCTTACCCACCTTTCAATGGAACGCACTAGAGTGCCGAATAAGGCTTTGCACTCGCAGCTCTTGGTGGAGTGTTTTCGTTGCAAATTGCTAGATAGGTCGCTTTGAGCTCGCTGGAAGAACTTAGTTTGGGCTGTTTGGCTTGTACTGTGCGGTTTTTGAGAACAGTTTCTTTGAATGGTTGTTTTTACTCTTTGGGAGTATTGTGGGTGGATTGTCATCAATAGACTGTTGACTTGGGAAATTTTTACTGATCATGCTCAATTCAAATAGGTAAGAATAAAGATAGATAGATAGATAGATAGATAGATATTCTTTATTGTACAAAACATTACATTTCAAGCAAATAACACAACAACAATGAGAACAATGTACAATTTAGGCGGAAGTCAGACAAACTCGTCACAAATGGTTTTGATGTTTGCTAGTTTAATGTTTTTAACAAACAATCACATAACAATTTTTACAGAGATTAATCTCTGGCAGGCAAATAAGTAATTCATTCATAGGAATTCTGCGAAGCAAGCTGTGCTTGGTGCAAGGTATCCAGTTCCAATGCAGCCCAGCTCTATCAGTTTTTTGATCACTGTCCCAACTAGCAGGGGGGCGCCCCAAGCTACGTTTGCCAAGATGACATATTCACTCAATAACACGCTTACCGTGGTAGTAAATCGCTCATTGAATTCAAAACGGCCACAAACCAAAAACAGTAATTCTTACACAATAGCCGAAACAAATTTTAAAACACGTTTTTTGGAACAAAAATATGTTTTTTTTGTTCAATAGTATAATATGAGTATATCATTGTTTTTGTCATGGATTCTTCTATTTTTTAAAATAATTAAGGCTATGGTACGTTTAACACAGCCTGAAAAAAACTACAAAAGCCCTTTTTGCATTCATGATTTGAACCGATCTTAATAGAATTATCTCAAAAAATTAAACACATTTTAAAGAGAAACATGCCTTTTTATTGTTTCGTCCCGAATGAATTTGAAAGCAAAAAACAACAACAACATTTTGTACGTAAAACAAAAACATATTCTTCTTAACTAATTTTATAACAAAATAAAATCCATTTTATATAAAACAACAGTATTTTAATGAACTAAAACCGTTCAAAATAATCAATAATCTGTTACTTTTTAGTGTAGAACTATGCGTCAACGCAATTTAAATTTTACATTATCTGTAATTATCATCTTTAGGTAAAAATATTCCTCATAGTAACATAGGAACTCATTCATAGGCACGACGAAAAATCTTTAAAAATAAAAAAACGTAAGTGTTTATAGAAAAATAGAGATTGAGAGTTTCTATGGACAGCTGGATTCCACGCAAACACCTGTTGAAAGCAAGGCTAAAGACCCTAGAGCCACCACATTCATACGCTTCGGCAAGTTATACAGAAGACCGAAGAGTATAACTTGCCACTTTGTCTAGCGTTCGTGGACTATGAGAAGGCCTTCGATTCGATTGAGACCTGGGCAGTCTTGCAGTCTCTCCAAAGGTGCCAAATAGACTACAGGTACATCGAGGTTCTTAGGTACCTATACCAAAACGCCACCATGTCGGTCCGATTACAGAACCAGAGCTCTAATCCGATCCAACTACAGCGAGGCGTGAGACAAGGAGACGTTATCTCTCCGAAATTGTTCACAGCTGCGTTGGAGGATATTTTCAAGCTTCTGGATTATAAAGGACGCGGCATCAACATCAATGGCGAGTACCTAACACACCTGCGATTTGCCGATGATGTAGTTCTTATGGCTGAGACCTTGGAAGACCTGAACATCATGCTCGAAGATCTCGGTAATGCTTCCCAAAGAGTGGGTCTTAGGATGAACATGGACAAGTCGAAAATCATGTTCAATGCCCATGTTGCACCCGGTCCAGTTAACGTTGGGAACATTACACTACTCGAAGTTGTTGATCACTATGTTTACCTGGAACAGGCAGTCCAGTTAGGTAAGTCCAACTTCGAGAAAGAGATATCTAGTCGAATCCAGCTCGGATGGGCAGCGTTCGGGAAGCTCCGGCATATATTCGCGTCCGAAATACCTCAGTGTCTCAAGACGAAAGTCTTTGACCAGTGTGTGTTGCCAGTGATGACATACGGGAGTGAGACGTGGTCGTTCACTATGGGTCTCATAAGAAGGCTCAAAGTCACCCAGCGAGCAATGGAGAGAGCGATGCTTGGTGTTTCCCTGCTTGATCGAATCAGAAATGATGAGATCCGCAGGAGAACTAAGGCAACCGACATCGCTCGAAGGATTGCATCGTTGAAGTGGCAGTGGGCGGGACACATAGCGCGGAGAACCGATGGCCGTTGGGGCGGAAAGGTTCTCAAATGGCGACCGCGTACCGGACGACGTTCCGTGGCAGGCCCTCCACAAGGTGGACCGACGATCTTGTCAAGGTCGCGGGAAGCCGCTGGATGCGGACAGCGCAGGACCGATCGTTGTGGAGATCCTTGGGGGAGGCCTATGCTCAGCAGTGGGCGTCGTTCGGCTGACATGATGATGATGTTGATGAAAATGGCGTTGCTTTGCTTTATATTGGAATGCAAAATGTTTAGATTTGTAAATGTGGCATGGTTTTGTTTCATATTAGAATGGAAAATGGACAGATTTGTAAATGTGCTGTTACTTTTGTTTTACATTGGAATGCAAAATGAACGTATCCCAAAATATGGCGCTATTGCATTCAAAGACTTTGAGTGCGCTTACTTGAAATTTGAAAGCAACACGGCCGCATTCCAAAATGTGGCTCCTTTGCACAAAACACTGAAGTGGATGTAACGTATTATTTTCACTTGTGGCCGTGTTGTATGAAACTGACTGTGAGTTCTGGGTCGCAACTAAAAAAATGGCGGTTTTGATCTGACGTTAGCACGTAAGTCGGCCCAATTCAAAAAAGGCGGTTGGCTAGTTTCGCGTCAAAATGAACGAAAATGACGGGTGTCTTCAGTAAAACATAAAATATACATGGTTTAAGGCCTAATTTTCAAATAAAACGCTTTTGAATTATTTTTGATTTGTGGCTGTTTTGCATTCAATGAGCGAAATGACCTTTTACCTTTTTTTTCCTGATTCGGTCACGATCAGCCACGGATCACTGGCCCCACCAACCGACTATGCGCCACGGCCCCTACCACGCACCTCAGGCCGCTTGCAGGCCCCACTGGCTTCCGCATCCCTACGTGTCACCCTTACGGGCCGCAGCGGGTGGGTGGCAAGTCCACCACACTGCCACGCCTAAGTTCTGTTCGCTTCCCGGTTGGACCCTACCACTGGTACTAAGCCACGCCAAGGCGGGAAGTCATGAGGGGGGTTGTAAATAACCTGCTCTACCAATATCACTATTTTTATTCTACCCATCTAGCCCAATGTCCGTTTCGCTAAACACTCTTTCGCAGTAACCTATAAACGTGCATTCACAGTACTTACTGCGATTATCAATAAACGCTCGGGCGCCGCGCGGTGGCCGTTACTCAGCGGGAGATAGCGATCGCCCGCACTCACGCCGCAGCACTTGAACAAACACCGACAGTGCTATTGGTGCTCATTATTAGTATTTGTAAGCTTTTGCTAGGGGATAATGGTAATTTGTAATCTTGCTATCGATTTGAAAGTAGCTGTTTAAATAACTTAGTTGTTTTGTATGTTCTATGCAATGATATTTAAAAGAGGTAGATACGTTATGTCAGTACTTATGCGAAGTCAAAAATTGACCCATGGCGTACGTGCCTATAACTGGGCTGTGTGTATGAAATAGTATGATTATTTACTAGAGCGTGGACGAGACAGATACATGTTGCGCAGTAACGTCTCAAACTGTCAATGTCAATTTTGTGCCGTGCGTTGGCGGCACGTTAATAGAATACAATCCACCGCCCCATTTCTTGCCCGTGGGTGTCGTATGAGGCGACTAAGGGATCCTTGTGGCAGGTCATCTGCTTTCCAGGTGGGAGACATATGTCGACCGGTTGCTGGTACCACCATGCAGTTGCGTAAAACCCGCCAAGTGACCCTGGCCTATCTCGGTCGGGTCGCGTTCCGGGATCAGCACTGCACTAACCGGAGCCAGGGGGACTGTGGTCGTGGCAAGCGTTAGACCAGTGGAAGCCTTTACGGCGATATTGTGTGGATGGTGCGTATCGGCCCGCCGGCCAGGGAGACCCGTAGAAACGGTGGTGCCGCTGGCCGCCCGCGGCATAGTACAGGGGCCCAAAGGGGGCTAACCAGGTCCCCCAGGTGCCCCACCAGGTCGCGCATAATCTCGGGATGGCTCGTCGTGCCGGGTGGTGCCCGGTTCCGGTGGGGGCCCGGCGACCATTCCCGAGGGGGTACGGGAGCCCTTCCGTCCGGTGGACCGGCCCACGCTATTCCACACGTCCAGATATCAATGTAAGGCACCACGCTTTGTCTACCCTTGCCACGACGACAGTCGTCCTTTCACGCCCTTCCCCCCCCCCCCCCTTCTATGGCAGTCAGAAAAAGAAAAAGGCCTACAGCGGCATCCTCAACCCCCACCAACACGCTGTTTGAGGTGGAGTTCGCTAACATCCGCGGACTCCATGCAAACCTCAACGCCGTCCACCAACACCTCGAGACGGTGAGGCCTGCAATGCTCTTTTTGACGGAAACACAGATAGGTCGCCCTGCCGATACGTCATACCTGCACTATCCCGGCTATATATTGGAAGAGTCCTTCCTCTCCAAGGCCGGAGTATGTCTTTTCGTCAGGGCGGATGTCTGCTGTGACCGTCTTCGCTGCCTAGAAGACCCATCCTTCTCCACTCTCTGGGTGCACGTAGACTTGGGCTCCACAAGCCAAGTTTACGCGTGCCTTTACCGCTCCCACAAACGCGACGCCGAGACAACTCGACTTTTTGACCATTTGAGTCAGGCGGCAGATAACGCTCAGGCGCGGTTCCCAAATGCTGAAATGGTGTTTTTGGGAGACTTTAATGCCCACCATGAGTCCTGGTTGGGCTCTCCAAAAACAGACCATGCAGGCCGAACCGCCCACGCTTTTGCTCTCACGCAAGACCTGACGCAGTTGGTACGCCAGCCCACCCGGATACCAGATATTGTCGGTCATGCGCCCTCCCTATTGGACCTTCTGCTGACGAGCCACCCAGCTGGGTACCTAGTGTCGGTCGGCGCCCCTTTGGGCTCCTCCGATCACTGCCTGGTTGGTGCGACAGTGCCATGTGCAGCTCCCCCACAGCCTGTGAGGGTGAAGCGGCGGTTATGGCACTACTCGTCGGCGGATTGGGACGGTATGTGAGAGTACTTCGCTTCTGTCCCTTGGCGGCAGTGCTGTTTTGGGGAAAGAGATGCGTCGGATAGTGCATCTGCTGTCGCTGGCGAGATCAGTACCGGAATGGAATACTACATTCCATTTACTGATGTCGACAGCGCCAGCAAAGCTGGTCCCTGGTACAATTGCGAGTGTTCCGCAGCTGTTCAACGTAAACAGGCGGCATACCGTGCTTGGGCCAGGGCCCAAGCTATCCATGACTCTGACGTGGCTTCCCTCAAAACAGCCTTCAATGAAGCCACCAAGGCCACCAAGAGGGCATACGTTAGAGCAGACGCCCAGCGTATTGCACGTGTTGGCCAAGAACTCATCTCACACCCAACGGGTAGCCGCTCCTACTGGCGACTGGCCAAACACGTGCAATCTAACTTCTGTTCGCCTTCGCTGCCACCGCTGAAATGCCCTGACGGATCGTTGGCTCATCAGCCGCAAGAGAAAGCCGACTTACTGGTTAACCTCTTTGCCGCCAACTCCTGCATCGATGACTGTGGTGCACAGCCGCCTATAGCCCCGAATTGCGGCACCACAATGCCTGATATTCGTATCAGGCAGTGTGACGTACGTGCGGAACTGCAGTCACTCGATGTAAGGAAAGCCAGTGGACCTGACGGTATTCCAGCCGTAGTATTAAAAAAGTGTGCAGCGGAGTTGTCTCCAGTGTTGACTCGCCTGTACCGCCTCTCCTACACATCAGGCCTCGTGCCGCAGGCTTGGAAAGAGGCGAACGTTCAACCTGTTCCCAAAAAGGGGGACCGGTCAGACCCAGCCAATTACCGTCCTATAGCTGTAACCTCAGTACTTGCTAAGGTGTTTGAGCGGATTATTAATGCACAGCTCACCCGCTACCTAGAAGACCACTCGTTGATTCACGACCGCCAGTACGGCTTTAGGCCGAAACGGTCCACGGGTGATCTCCTAGCGTACGTAACGCATTTATGGGGTGAGGCTATGAAGAAGCACGGCGAATCTTTGGCTGTCAGTCTTGCCATTGCCAAGGCTTTTGACCGTGTCTGGCACCGTTCACTGCCAGTGAAAGATAGCCTTAACATCCTTGGCATGGATATTCGCAGCAACCTCAACCAACGGGACTACATCGAGAGCGTTATCAAAACAGCATCCCGTAAACTTGGAATCCTGAACAGAGTGAGACGATTCTTCACGCCTGAGCAGCTCTGTCTTTTGTATAAGACACAAGTTCGCTCGTGTGTGGAATATTGTTCTCATCTCTGGGACGGTTCCGCCAAGTATTTGCTAGAAGCTCTCGACAGGTTGCAGCGACGCGCTATCCGCATCATTGGTAGCCCAGAGGCAACTATGGCTCTGGAGCCTCTCCAACTGCGTAGAGACATTGCCAGGTTGAGTGTCCTCTACCGCCTTTACAACGGCAAATGCTCTGAAGAGTTGTTCCAACTGATCCCGTCCTCACCCTTCCACTCCCGCACCACACGCGCTGGTCTGCGTCAACATCCACACACGATCCAGCGACTGTCGGCCCGCACCAAAAGGTTCGGTGATTCGTTCCTGTGTCGTACTATCCAGACGTGGAACGCTCTTCCAGCGCATGTGTTTCCTTCTTCCTACAATCCCGGGTTTTTTAAGCGGGGCGTGAAAAGGCATTTATGCAGGCCTTCAAAATGAGATTGACCAGCAAAGTAGTTCTCAATTACTGTGCTTGTCAACCCCATATCTGGACCTCACGACTGCTTCCCATCAGGTGGAGTGAGGTCATCTTGAAGACCACTATAAAAAAAAAAAAAAAAAAATGCTTTGCTCAGGTGTTCGAAGTTCTGATTTCGGGTGCCACGTTTTTAGCATAAGTAACCTATCTACCTACCTCATTTTCATTAGATAATATTGGTTGGTACCCATATTTTCCAAATTTGAATCTGTCTGGAAAATGAGCTTTCTTTCTTTGTACAAATCTCGATTAGCTCTCCGGTGATGGAAAGCACCAAAAACGGTGGGGAAACGCGGAGAATGGGCAGTATGCTCGCCCCTTACTACATTGGGTTCAAATTAGCTTAGGGACGTGTGGGCGTCAAAATAATTAGTGTCCCACTGAATATCTTATCTGAGATATTGTCGTAAACGTGTGTTTTGGGACAGCTAGTAAATAATAAACTAAGAAATAGCTCATCCCACTAAAAGGCGAAAAATGTACCAAAAATAAAAAAGCCATTGCGAAGTACATAAAAATTATTTCTCCATTTTTGTGGAAGTCAGTTCTGCAGATTAACTCGTCACGTCGCCGCCATATTTCTCGCGGACGACAAGACGAGAGCGGTATCAGACTCGTAAATAAAAACAGTGGGAAGAGGGTAGAGGGTAATTTATGGTTAAAATGCCATAGATAGATTGTTATGGAGTGTGAAAAGAGAAACCATCCCCTGAAAAAAATGCGTCTGTTGTTCGCTCAGAAATTGAGAAAAAAACAATTGCTTCGCGTTTTTATTTGCTCTGAAAAGCTACACCCCCTTATTCATAAAAACTTAAAGCTGCCTTTTGTCGTGTCGGTTTGTTTCGAGAGCACCCCATTAACTGCCGCAGCCAATATCGGAATTCTCGGTGTCGACATATCGAGCGAAGTCCAGTTTCGTGGCCACCTGGAGGGTAAGGCTAAATAGCCTCAAAGAAGCTCGGCGTGCTCACCAGATCGAGACGGTATTTCACACCGGCACACCGCCTGCAACTTTATAAGGCGCAGGTTCGGCCTCACATGGAATACTGTTCTCATCTTTGGGCAGGGGCTCCCCAGTACCAGCTTCACCCTCTAGACCGCATTCAACGGAGAGCAGCTCGAGTTGTTGATTGCTGCGAGGTTTCGGATAGGCTTGACTCCCTGGCACTGCGTAGAGATGTAGCTTCGCTTTGCATTCTCTATCGCATTTATCATGGAGAGTGCTCCGAGGAACTGTTCGGACTGATTCCCGCCACCTCTTTCCGCCATCGATCTACGCGACAACTCTACCACCCTCACTACCTCGACAGTTGGCAGAGCACTACTGTTCGTTTCAACAGAAACTTTCTGCCCCGAACCACGAAATTGTGGAATGAGTTGCCGCATGCGGTATTTCCGGACAAATACGACCTGCAGTCCTTCAAGAAAAGAGCGTACTCCCATTTAAAAGGCCGGCAACGCATTTTGTAGCCCCTCTGGTGTTGCAAATGTCCATGGGCGGCAGTATTCACTTTCCATCAGGTGATCTGTCTGCTCGTTTGCCCCCTATCCTATAAAAAAAAAAAAAAAAAAAACTTAAACAGCTCTTATAGAACACGATAACTTTTGTATCGCTTTGTCACTGTCATTCTTGTTGCTGCCGCCATTTGCAAGTAAGTGACAGAACACGTCAATAGCTTAAACAATGCGTTAGCGTAGCGTTAGTTTTTATGAATAAGGGGGACATTATTTAACTATAGATTTATTTATTCATTATTGCACATAAAAAGTACAAATGACGGACTGAATGCCAGGAGGCATTCTCTACCAGTCAACCACATGGTAAGACAGAGAAATTAGGGCGGTGCACAAGATAGATGATAGGATAAAAAAGCTAGACAACATACTTTTCTTGTAAATTCCTACATACTTTTTTTTTCGAAATACACACTTTGTATTAATTATGTCAAATAGAAAACACCGAGACCAGCTTAAATAGCCATGTTCGATGTCCATGCACACGTATTTTCGCAATATGCAGGGATTGAACCCGAAACCTTTGGTATAACTAGTAGACACCGGAACACTGAATATTTGTCAATTTAAGGCAGAGATCCTGGAAATGGGTAAAATGGCCCAACTGACTGATCGATCACCTGAACCACTACTAGCGTCCCCAACTGGAAATAAAAAAAATAAACATTATCAAAAACAGCTTGTACTTTTTTATAGGAGTTAAACTTTTTTTTTCCTCACCTGTATCATCCCACTGCTGGGCAAAGGTCTCTCACAATAATTTCCAAACATTTCGATCCCCTGCCAGACACACGAACCACAGAGACATGTTTTAAAGAAACACAGTTTTACCTAAGATTCATACAATTTCAAACTCAGCAAACTAACCACTTTCAGTTCATAATAAATTACGAATGAATAACCCGACGATATAAAGGTAATAAATTCACAAAGTTTCTAATTTATATCCTCGGATGAATTTTATGACGAATTTCGAAAGTAGTTTATAGTCTTTCAAAAGAAACTTAATACGACACGAACAACTAAGTGGGACTTGTTATAGGATAATTTTAGTACGCAATTTACATTAGCTTTTGGCAAAATGATTTTTAAAAGACATTAAAATTACCTTTTGGATTTATAGCCTTTTAACTCCGAACTTTTTAAGGGATTTTAGATGATTTTCATACTATAAAAGTATGATAATATGATATTTATGTTAATCCAGTAACGCATTGAATTCACTTCAATATTTTAAGCTCAGGGTGGGGCTCAGGCCAAAATATAAATGAAATGAATACTTATTTTGTGTTGAGTCTGTCCTGCGTGTTTATATCTATTTAATTAAGATGATTGAACTTTATTATACTCAGCGCTGTTCAGCCTATTTTTGTGGCATTATAAAGGTATACAAATTTAAAATAATTGTGAAAATCCAGACCAATACGAACATACAATTTGTTCATGCACACAAATTGTTGTAGTTACTATGCGATTCTTCTTGCTTCTTCTTGCGCAAAATTCGAGTGGTTTAGCTTGTTCAGTAAAAGCGCGTGAATTTTGTTTAAGTTAAGGCCGATGGCATATACTTAGTATTTATCAAGAGAATAATACAGACACCACCCATATGAAAAAATGGATTTAAAATTTAATGAAAATTACCGAATCGTTTGATAGCTTGGTTCTGAATCGCCCTCCTGATCTGATCTTACAAGTAAAGCTGTTACTTTCAGTTCTACACACAAACTATGGCACGACTTCCGAAGCATGCTCAATTTTGATTGAAATTTGTTCAGATGTGCTTGACATGAGTTTATTATTGTGTATCCATCGCCAAAATAAAACAAAACATTTCAGAACAAGATTGGTAACTTCAAAACAAGGAATTTCAATTTTGTCATTCCAATCCAGCAAGCGAAGGGATCGGATTCAACACGTGTCCCCAATCGGCTGGGGACGACAGCACAGTATAAACCATACAGTAGGCTATCTAAGGCCGCCCGCCGAGTTATTAGCCTAGCGTGCACACAGACACGCGGCACAGCCCGTCCGTACTGCCGCCTCCCTATGCCTCCCTATTTTATGCTAGCGTGTGCGTGAAATCGCGTGTGCGTGATATCGCGACACGGCGCGCGACGCTCACGCACACATTTAAACCGAGAGTGGCACGTTTGTATTTAGATGTTCTACTGTATGGTTTATACTGTGACGACAATGTCAGAATCAGACACATAAACAGCCCCCGCGTGTCTTGCGCTGCCAATCGTTCTGCAGCGGCTCTAATAGATCTCGGAGTGTGTGCTGCAAATCGGTCGGTGACGTTTGTATCGCACGACACGATACAATAAGGATGTTTGTTTAAAGTCAAACATTCATTAAAGAAAATGAAAAATAGATAAGTTCCTATTGGCAGAAGTACTACTGTAATTCTCTTATTGAATTACGACGCTAGATTTCATTAAGTAACTTATTATAGTCAAATTCAGAAATTAACTTTGAATTTGAACAAGAAACAGCTCCTTTCAAGAAACTTCAATGAACTAATTAATATATCCTACTGTTAATTTTATAGTCTCATTTCAGTTTTTTGTTTCCGGACCACGCCTACAAATTCATGATGATGTTTTTGGATTTAATGTTTAGTTTTCAAGTTTTCAATCAAAATCACTTGCAAAATAAAACTTACAAAATGGCATTTATCTACCTTAATTTCTCAACCATTAAGCCACTACCTTCATTTAGAAACATGGTCCTTCGAGCCGGATTTGTTCATGACTAACTCAATTAACATTGAGCGGCACTTTGGGGAATCACGGCACGACTTTAAGGTAGTCGGCAGATGTCAGTCGGCTCCAATAAGAATTCACAAACAAGAAAATGAATCTTTTGGCAGGTGTCTGAGGACAAAAAGCCCGGAGTCCCCGGAGGCGGTCCTGCTGTTGCGGATTGTTCAAGGGATGAGTGAAAAGCGGTGAGCTCTGACGCAAGTCCAATGATAAACCAATCAATTCTGATATTTATCTTCGCCAATTATGGTAACAACAAGACGGAGACAGACTTTAAAAAAATTACCCAAATTTTCTGTGCAAAAAGATTTAGATATTTTTGACTGATGGCGTTTATATTAAAACTCGTTCACTCACAACATAACCTTTGCAAAGAAGTTTCAAATGAGTATTTCTTGCGTGCAATTATTGTGCGTGTATACTGATCGCAACCTAGCAATGACTTGTACGGTTTTCAAACATTTGGTTAAAATGCACTTCATAAATTTGAGTGTGCGATCTTTCGTTATCATTAAAAAAATCTATTTCCCTTCTTTTGAACTTAACCTGTGGACTGTGTTTTAGCTAAAAATAATGCCAACCATTCTAAAGACTTATGCCTTGCACCCACACAGATTCCTGACAAATTGAATCTTACTTGTCCGCTTGGGGCGAGACAAAAGGTCGATTCCCATTTTATTTGCCATCTGATTCCCGCTCGTGGCCCCTCATTTTCATCACCAACACGTGATGGGATTTCAATTACTAGTAGCGGGGTCCCCCTTAGTCTTCCCTTTAACAAATGTAATGAACAAGTTTGCAAGATTCGGCCTCAGATCTCTGGCATATCGATAAAAGTGATTAGTTAACTTGGTTCGGAGCTCTTACAGATAAGTAGAGATCGTCAAAGCTCATCTACGCACGGAAGCAAATTTCAAATTATGAACGCAATGCACATAAACATGAAATTACCTATGATTAGTTGTTCAGTTGACGGTTAGGCTCAGACGTCAAACGCATACCGGCACCTGAACGACCAATTAGAAATGCATGTTCATGTGGATTGCGTCCATTTTTTTAATTTGCTTGCGTGCGTAGCGTAGATGAAGTCGAGGGACTGAACAACCATGATAATTGCATGTTTATGTGGATTGCATCTATATTTGAAATTAGCTTGTGTGCGTAGATGCAGTGGTGGGGCGCTTCATTCTAGATTAGACGATCTGTATTGACTTTTTTGTTGCGATACAAACACGACACATGATACGACGCAGCCGCACGACTACACCGTGACACCAGCAGTCAACAAATGATTGCATCAATTTCGTGTCGCTTCTTCAAGTAGCGAGTTTATCTAAAAGTACATGGAATGCGGCATCGGTATCGGTTTGCGCCGCTTTTTTGTTTTTTTTAATTTCATGTCTCAATCTGTTTCATTTGGTTTCTGATATTTATGGCATTTGTTTTCTTTTGTTTATTGCCTGAAAAAGGTCTCAAAGATAACGCTTTCAGCGATAAGGTCGACTGAATTTTTAACATTTTTTTAAAGTTTTCTTAGTTGTTTTGTGCAATAAAGTATAATATCTTATCTTATCCCATCTTCTTTTTTTTTCTGGTCACTGAAAAGTTAAGTTTCAAATGGTTGCGATTTGTTTTAAATCTAGATTTATTTGGTATATCCCGTGCGGCGTGCGATAACATCACGAGAAATTACGCTTCCTTCCTTATTGTGGGGGTGTTAAATACGATAGGGCCAGCACGAAACCTAATATAGGGCTATGTTTAGTAAAGCTAGGCAATGAGCTCACGCATCGTTTTATTGATAGAAATAAGCTTCGCAGTGGTGTTGATAATGGATCGATAACTATTTACTAAGTAACTAGCAGCCGCCCGCGACTTCGTCCGCGTGGACTTAGCTGTATGTGAAAAAAGATTTTCTCGCTTTTTTTGTTGAGATTTTCCGGAATTTTCTTTGCTATAAACCTTACGGAGCCCGAGACCTTTCCAACGAATGCAAAACCGTGGAGATCGGTTCCTGCGTTCTGGAGTTATAGCGCCAGGAAGGAAAAACCGACATAATTTTATATAGTAGATTATAAGCAAAAGTTGCCATGATTGGATTAAAGGCGCTGTTTATAAAGGTGTGATGTATTTTTCGAGTATCATCGTGCTTTAAAAGGCATATTAAGGTACAAAACACCGCAAAAGACTGCAAGCTACACTACAGGTTTCTATAAATCTTCAAGAAATTGATTGGTTACACGGCTCTGCTAGTGCTTGGGATAAGACTGCAAGCAACACTGCGGTCCACAGGACTGTAAACTCACAGCAGTATTATTGCAGTCTCGAAAATTCACCTTTAAGCAGTTAGTCCCAGCCAACGTTGCTAAGTCTTAGTTGTTTATCTTAGACCAGTTTGATAACAACTCACTCTAAGCTTTATTACTTGTTGTACATACGCCTCTTTAGTAACCTTTTCATGCTTTAATTATTGGTAAATGGTTTCTTGTGTCCAGTAGAGTGACGTGTAATGGTTAATTTTATTTAAATGACACTTTTCTTTCGCTTTCAGTCGTGTTTCCTACATTAGACAGTTTTAACTTAGAAACTAGACAAATAGGAGAGTAAGAAACTACGTTTTAGATATGCTTTTGTATGAACAAACAACTTAAGCCCTTAACGCCATTGCAATGAAAGGCAAACATCGCAACCAGATGCAACTTTAGCCAACGTGGCTTGCAAAGCCGAACTTTGTTTAAAAACTCAGTCACACTGATATTTGAAACCCAGTTGGCCTGCAGCGTTGGTGATGACGTCACAAGGCTTGCGATGACAATTCATTAACCCTCTCGAGTATCCTAGACGGGTTAGTCAGAGCCGTTCTGATTGTAACCATAACCAATGTGGTAACAATTACCATTATTCAAGTTTTTTGGATTTTAATCCTTGTTCGAATACAAAGATAAATATTGAACACGAGCTGGGTGTTCTAAATAAAAACAAGTAACAATGAGAATGATTAAACGACAAAAAACTTTTTATTTATTCATCATTGACGTTTAAAACACGTTTTGCTTTAATGTCTTAAGAGATATCGTTTAAGTCCATTTATATAAGCAAATTTACCTCCCAACAACTTAAACCATCCACTACAATTTTACAACATCTCAGCAATTTTCGAATACCGCAAACCCTATCAGTGTCTGTGCCCAGAAACGGCAAAAAAGCTGAATAAATTACATCCCGCCACTTAATTTACACCATTAAGTACAAATTGGATGGTGCGAGCGATAATGACGCGATAACGCAGCGATCTCGAAAATTGCCGCCAATAATACCGATCGCGTTCAACAGGTTAAAACGGAATGGTAATGTGCGTACGAGAGAAAAACTTGCGACTTTATCGGCTCGTCAAACGGGGATTGGTTTTCGTGGCATATTCGCCTAAAAAGTTTTGCCACGATTTGAAGGTTTGAACAAGATCCGCAGATGTCTCAATTCTGATTTTTCTTTGAATTCGCTTTACGATGCTTGTTCTTATATTTGTTAGAATTTTTTGAGTTTTTTAATACAATAAAATAAGTTTATTTTCCAAACGGAAGATTCTTAAAATATTTATATTGGTAGCGAACTATCGTCTTATTCAGATAATAATATATTGGATAATTATATCTTAAATAAGGCATAATATTCGCTTAGTCACACAATCAGACACCAAAGCCAAGATTCCTCTTCAAAAAATGTAGGTGTGTACGATGCAAAGAAAAATAATATTCAACCGACTTTTGCGTCAATCAATCATAATATTTAAGAACCCTTATTACTCACGTCGACGGTCTTGCCTAGAATGAAGAAAACAATGAAAGATACCTTCCCAGAAATACCTGCCCTTAATGCTAATTACTAGGTACTGATTGCTCTTCAGTAGTTTCTACATAAGTTACTCTTACTGCATGGCTAAACTTCTCTTTCTTATCTCAACCGCCATTCCCGAGGTACCAGAGTTACAAAATAGCGAAACTTTCGTTGAAATTATTTTATGGACTAGAAAAGATAGGAACGTGTAATTTAGAATTTGCGGCTTCTACTCTGCTACTCCGAAGAGAAACGTGGAGCCTTAATACCCTTAGCTGTATTTAGTAAACGGGCAGCGAGTTGTGACCATATTGAAGGACCATATTTAACAATTTAATCATTTTTTTCCTCACCATTGAATAACTCATTTAAAACAGTTGAGTCCAACAAAGTGAAATTGAGGCAAAGGTCAATTTTATTAATAAAGTAGACACTAAGAAAAGTTTTTTGGTCATTCTAACTTTAATTTTGTATTTGAGTCCACGTGTCTGGTAAAAATTAAGTACTTACTTAGGCAATAAAATTATTACATAATAAGGTTAAAAGTATAATTATTAGTCATCGGACCGCAACTAACAAAAGTATTTATTCTGACAGTTGAGGGTAGTTCGAGAATGCATCAATAATGAATCGGTCATTATTGCTTTTGTTCGTGTATTCGATGTGCACCGACCGGAACAGAAATGCAAAAAATAATCGTTTATTTTAGAAAACGCTTGTGTGAAGTGTTTCGCTATCTTTAAGCAAAGCAGTGTGTGCAATCATTATTAGTGCTAGAAGTCCAATACCAAGCCTTCAAGGTATGTGAAATATACTTACTTACCCATAATATATTTAGACTTGATTAAAAAAAATATATGAATACAATCAACTTACATTTTATTTCTAATCATTCGAGATAGCTATCTTTCTAGAAAGAAATAATGTTTGCTGATTATTTTTTGATTGTACCATGAAAAGTAACTAATGAAAGGCAACAAATAAGTAGTAAAGGCAACAAGTAAGTTGATTAGGTTCATGAATTAATTTAAAAATATTTATTATTATTTTTGCCTCATAGAAAATGGGAAGGGTGTGTTCCCTATTTATTTTCATGGATGCCATAAGGCTGACGAAAATATTAGAAAATATGAACTTTTGTACACTTTTCAATGAAAACTCGCATTTTCTACGGTCGTATGTACTGTAAGTACGGACTGCAGGACCTCCACTTCAACTTAAACTGTCGAGGTGTGAACCCGGGGCGTTGCCGGTGGTTAGCGTGAACGCGTGCATACGACGCCGACATAGGACCATTAAGGTTACCAAATTGGTGGACCAAAAGAAAACCAAAAAAAAAAACAATTTTTTTAAGGCATAATGATGATGTGCGATGGTTTTGTAGTATTTCAAAAAGTATGAACGGTGACAGTTCAATAAAAATATTATTTGAAACACAATATAATGTCTATCTCATTTCGTACAACACGGTAGGGCGATTCAGAACCAAGTTATCGTACGATTCGGTAATTTTCGATAAATTTAATGTGGGAGGTGTCTGTATTATTATGTTTATAAATACCAGATGCCATTGGCTTTAATGTATACAAAATTGAAGCGCTTTCGCTGAATAAGCGATATACTATAATTAAATCAAAGTTAACGAATCGTACGATAACTCGGTTGTGAATTCCTACCCTGGTCCTTCAAAAAATAAATTATTAAAAAAAAACGCCATTTTCCTGTTTCTTTTATTTTTGAGAAAAAACAGGAAAATCGATGTTTAAATTATTTTTGTCTTTACCAAAACGTGACAACCCTAACGACATCAAACCAGAAGAAACCGGCTCTACTCTCGAGTGCACTTTATATGCGACAGTGATCGATGTTGATTTTTGTTGAACTCAACGTTCGATATGTATCTTTGTAATCGAACAGTTTGTCGTATATTTGCTGTACCTAATCAATTCGTCTATCGTACTTTAGATTCTTCAAGTGACGGGTATGTTTAAATATTTATAAGTGGAATGAGTTTTATGCAGATTTTATCGGGGTACCTAGGTGCTTTCAAGAGGATATTAAATAATGCCATTGTCAGTAAAAATCCGACGTTTACACGCTTGCCGAAATGTTTAGTCAGTAAAAATATACTGACATTAGGATTTACCTGTAGGCTTGGAACCCTGAAAGTATTTTAGTTCTTTTCTACGATTTCATATTATGTCAATTTATATTCAACATAATTGTTTTTTTTTTGGAATTACAGTTTCAAGAAATGTATGCAATTTCGTTCGAAGTGTCATCATACTTGAAACAGAAAAGCATGCTTTGATTGAATCGTCATTAGTGTCTTAACTGTCTAATTTGACATATTTGTGATACCAAGCGTGTCAAATAAGACAATTAAGTCTCTAATACGATTCAATCGAAGCATTCTGAAATTAGCCGGCTGTTGCCTTCCGGCCTTGTTCTGATGTGTTAAGGTTTCATATCAACCACTCTGTAGTGTACGCACATGACGTGTAGAAGATCAATGTGGACATACTATCTTTAGACACAATAGTCGGACATTGAATTATCTGTAATTTTACTGCGCCTAATTAGAATTCCATAACTAGATTTGCGCCGCAAAAGTAAATAGGCCGTTGTTACCAAGCTAATTAACGAAACAATACAGTCGGCAAAAACTGAAGCAAACAAATCATCTGAAAAACCACAAAAGTCCGCATAACCAAATTGTTGTCCACCACTCACTGGGCATTACGGACAATGACTGAAAATAAAAACAAAATGGCGTCGCGCGAACGTACATTTACCGCGCCATTAATTCGTGTTCCTTTTTTAAAATTGCTAAAAGTAAGTTGAGTTACAATAATTGGGTTCCGTAGCTAAATCATTTTCATTGGTATCGAAATCAATAACAAATTAGATACCTTGAAAAGTAGAGCATAGCATAAAAACACAAAACTACACAGATCTTGATAGGCTTCTCAATCTAAAAACTAATGGAAGATTAAATGTAATTCAAAGGAAACAATCAGCTATCATCTTAACTTAATAGCATTTCAGTAATTTGTCATGCAGATTACACTTATAACAGCTACCACAGTTAAAAAGTGAATAATTTAAATTAATGTGTCACAACAGTATTTGTACCCCAGCAGATAATCAACACCATAAATATCTTAAGGACCTCCAACTCAGTGGGCTGAACTAACATTCACACCAATCAGCCTGTCGAAGTCAGTGATTTTTAGACTCAACAACTTTGGCAAGCAACTTTGACACACCAATCTGGTGAATATATGTCATTAATGATCATTATAATTTTGAATTATTACATGCCAAATCATGCAAAAATGACAAAGATTAAACGATGAATGAAAATAGATAGCTATAGCACGTTTAGTTAACCGGTTCGTTGAAAGAAATAAACGTTTGGTAACGGAACCCTAAAAAAGAGAATCAACGCTTAATACGGTTAGCCATATCTGTGGCAGATCTGTGTATGAATATTTATAAGTATTAATCAATATTAATCGGCCGGGGACGAGAAGATTTAATTCTGTGTCGGCGAGATGAATTTTAAATGATGTCTGAGGTTTGTATTGTGAAGTGAGGTGAGATTAGTATTAGGGGGAGCTAACAATGTGTCTTTGGTTAACTGAGACAAAGTCAAATTTATGAACCACAAATAAAAACTACGTTGAAATACCCTCATATGATTTGCGTTAATTAAAGTCAGTTTTTTACCGGTTTACCGAGGATAATGAGTTAATCGGTCTATTTACATACGTATGGTAGTTTTGTTCTATTTTTTGGGCGTTAGATTCATAGCCACAGTATTATTTCAGAGCCAAAGACAAACACACTTACTTTCATAATTGGAAAATAAATACATTTAACAAAACTGAAAACTGTATTCCCATTTTCCCAATTTTTCTTTTATGTTTTATGTTTGTTTCAGGAACGAATATCCATTACTTGGTGAGTGCTTTTAATTATATCAAACAAATCCGAATTGTAATTTCAGTCTTATAAATCTTTACAATATCTGTTAACTTTTTATTTTGCTACAGATTTTTATAAAAAGGTCCATCCTCATTTTCTTATAATTCTCCAACAAATCTTAAGAACGAAGTTTAGGCTAAAAAACTTGCAACAGCTTACATAATTTGTTTATTAAGCAAACAAAACAGCCAGGAATAACACGTAGCACCCTATACAACGACCATAGCTAGCTCATAACATGCAAATTCGAGTGTTTCAGAGAAAAATATGTCCGTCTTAATGAAATATTCAGTAGGCAGATCCGTGAGCGAGGTTATATCAAAAGTTTGTGGGAATTGTCACTGAGTATGAGTTATGGAGTGGAAACCCAAGATGATGTTTTTACGACTAACTTAACTAGAATATGTTTTAACAAAGTACGCAGCTAGCGCAAGTCAAATTAATACTCTATCTTTTTTGATTTCAAACGTTTTTACTAGACCTTTTAAATAATTCGTCGATCCACTCTAACAACCACTTAGACTAAATATGACGATTGAATTGAAATAAGTTTGTTTTTAGGTAAAGGTTATTACTAGGAATCCATTTTTTTGTTATTTTCGTTTTGCATTTAGTTTAAAACTAGCGGCTGCCTGCGACTTCGTCCGCGTAGATTGGGGTTGAGAAAAAAATGTGATATATCTTTATAAATAATTGTAGCCTATGTGCTATTCAGATGGATAAGCTACATTATTGTAAAGTTTTATTAAAATCCATTCAGTAGTTTTTACGTGAAGGAGCAACACGGCACATCGACACATACAAACTTTAGCATTTATAATAAGTATTAGTAGGATGAGTGAGTTTTAACAAGTCAGATACTGTCTACAGCACGACAGTAAGTATTTAAATATGAGAAATGTTAAAAGTCATAATACCGGGTGCGGCAATTGAACTGTCCATATTAAAAAATTAAATATTTTTATTTACTTTGAATATTTATTAATATATTTTTTACATATGAATATAAAACGTCTAAATTATATTCTTATTTATTCTAATGGAATACAACTGACTTTAGCCTGCACTACAAGCTTGAGTCTCTTTCTGAATGAAGCGCAGGTTGCTCGAATAACGTCGTCATTTAAACGGTTCCATTCTCGTGTAAGAGTAGTTTTGAGCGCCTCCACTGATGTGTGTTTTTTAGCACAGGCCTTCGCTTGTAAAACACCCCAAATACAAAAGTCTAGAGGGTTTAAGTCGGGCGAAGACGGCGGCCACATATCTCGGTCGATCAGCACAGGAACGTTCGCTTTTAACCAATTTTGCGTCCCAGTTGCTCTGTGCGATGGCGCCGAGTCTTGCTGGAACGTCCAACGCTCCGAACCAAATGTCTTGTGTGCCCACGGTATCAATCCTGTTTTTAAGACTTCATTTTGATAGATTTGTTGATTTATTTTGGCTTGGTTGCGACCCATTGGGAGAAAAACAAGCGGAGAACGTCCTTTTTCGGACACCGCCGCCCATACCATGATTTGGTCGGCTCCTTGTCGTCGAGTGACTCTCAGTTCATCTGAATGATCGCTGACACGTCCTTTCAACCACAAATGGTCATTTTGTTTGTTAAGAAACTGCTCAACACAGAAAGTTTTCTCATCTGAAAATATCAAGTTGGGAAGCTCGCCAGTGTCGAGCAAGCAAGGTGGTTGAGTCACATTATGTTTGTTTACTGTGTATTTATTTATTATTTCTATTATAGTATTCAAGTCTATTATTAAGTGTATTTTTGTTTGTTTAATTAAGTTTTTGACGATTTGAAAGCACTTGTAACAGGTCTATTTAAATAAAGATATTTCTGATTCTGATTCTGATTCTGATTCAAGCGAATCAGCTCCTTTGATCGAGCCAGCCGTTTGCTCTTTTGCAAAGCAGTGAGTTCTTGCGAAAGGTTTTTTTTAATGGTTTAACCTTAAGCTTTTCCTTCAATATACGACGAACGCTGCGGTCGCTCACCTTAAGATCCTGGGCGAGCTGATTTGCTGAGCGCTCTGGATTTCTGCGTAAACGATGTCGCACCTTTTCGACAACTGCTGGCGCCGTTGCAGTACGGTGTCGACCGCCCCCGTAGCGTTTCTTAACACTGCCAGTCTCGTTAAATCTTTGGATAGTACGACGCACAAATTTTTCGTTCAATTGAAGATTTGGTAGCGCTCGACGAATGTCGATGTTCGATTTTCCCTCCAAATAAAGAGCAATCACTGAATTGCGTTTTAAATCCATTATTTTAAAATTGAAACGTTTCTTCTCACGACTGAATAGTTTTGAAGTAACATAGATAATGTGTCACAGATTATATTTTCAAATTTTTGCCGCGTTCGATTCAGTAATTCGAATTTTAAAATAGTTACAAGGAGGCGGACAGTTCAATTGCCGCACCCGGTAGTTATAACTAGTTATTTTAACACAACAGCATTATTTTTCTCTCGCTCAGTGGTTGACTGGAAAATAATGCTTTTAGCATTAGGTTCGGTTTTTTTACTTTTATTAATTTCAAATAAGTTTGAGTGTAAAATAAAAAATGACATTTTGAATTCTTACTAACAAATGAATATCCACCATGTTGTAATTTTTTGGTCCAATCATTTATCGTTCTACCGCCCTAAGATTTGAAAATAGGATAGGAGTACAATGTCTTTTGTATCTTTCTACATCGTTTCTAACTCGTTAGTCTACTCTAAGGAAACTTGCACACGAACTCACACTTCCTCGGAGTGTCGCAGGCTGGCTCGCCGTTATCAGTTGTCATACACTCGGACGGAGTTTAAATAAGTTTTTCCACTAAGTTCACTTTGTGGGGAATTCCCCAACGGGGTTGCCAAGTTACGGGGGAGTAGAATTTGGTTTTTAAATAGCTCCTTTGTTAAGTTTTTGTAAGAATTCAAGTCTTAGAAGGGTTCTTTGAGCATATTATGGCACTTTTTTCACCAACTAAATTTTCCGAACACAATTTTGTAAGATGCCATGAATATTATTACAATTATCAAAAACACAATAAATATGGTGCAAATGCATAGGGGCGAGAATAAAATAAAAATGGATTGCATGCACAAAGTTTTTACGATCTCTTCTTTAAACGTGGTCTTAAACTACTTGAGTTGCCAATAGACCAAATAAAGATGATTGAAATCCAAGCTTTAGTATTACTAGTTAGCGCATAGACAGGATATTGTAAGAGAAAATGAGGCATTTGAAGCTAAAAATGCAATCTAACTACAGACACAAACAAAATCTGAACGTAAAAATGAATCGAACCCAAGACCATTCGTCATTGTCAGCCGCTGTCAAATTAGCCCAAGAGGTCTCTGTCTAGGCATTTGATTGGTGTACCATCACTCATCGTTGGATAATGTGTTTTGAAGTTCAATGAAGATGTATGCGAAATCGTTAGCGATGACTTTTTTTCTGTTGTGTTTTTTTGTGTCTGGGTGTATGGTTTAGGAGTTAAGAAATATATTTTAAGCTTGTTAATCTTTCATTTTCAGTACATACTGTGCTTAGCTTAGGAGCACAAACTGCTAACGTTTTGGTTATTGAAAAGTAAACAATACTTTTTTTCTTGAAGGCATAGGAAAAAGAAAAAAAACCATCGTTTACTTTTCGATTAAAAAAAGTAAGCGGTTCATGCTAGGCCCACTGATGATCTTGATGTAAGCTATCCCAGATGTGTTGTTTGGATTTGGCTGTCCCGACAGACGTCCATAAAATATAGTATACTACGTATATCCACCATCTACGTATATACCATCAAATAAAAGATACTTGACAGCCAAGAACTATTTTCTTCCCATCCCATTTTGACGCCCAATTTTATTTGTTGTGATGGATCAGAAGTAGGCTATTACACCAATGGTCGCTAGTTCGGTCCCCGCCCTATACAATCATTTGTGTGCATTACCATGTCTGTCTAGGTGTTTCGTATGTAGTAAAATTAAGAAGGTTTACAAAAAAAAAGGTTTTTAAATAATATGTTTATCTGTTGTCTAGTATCCCGTAGCAGAAAATCAACACAGTAGAACTTATATCTAATTCGTCAAATAGCTAACATAAAATATTTGCATACAATCTTCACCATTGAATCGCGTGTTTTGACTTAGCAAGTCCACATTTATTTAAATGGTTTCAGTTAAATCGTTTAAATTCCGGGAAGGTCCCGGCACGCGTACATTCAAAGTTGCAACCCTCTTGCCTGATATATTGTCACCTACTGACCTTCCGAATGCTGGCAGCTGTAATGAACTCGGTCTGAATTGCCTGTTTCAAATTCTGTTAGTTAAAACCGTGCAGTAGGATTTTGATTATCTGTTCTTTTTCTTTTTTTTTATTGTGACTCTCGTTCGTATTTTGTTATTTGGGAGCAAACAAGGTAAAGGGTCCCCTGATGGAAAGTCATCATGTCTGACCATAGCTGTTTCTTCTCAATCATCAGGCAATCAACAGTCGCAAGCCCATGGTATGTTTCAAACTTAGGTTTTAATTCTTATGATAAAGTAAAAAGAAATAAAATAAGACAACAAAGAACAAAGTAATACTATGCTAAAACAAAACGCATAAAGATCCAAGGTGCACAAAATTTCATTCAATATAACACCTTAACATTTTACATTCAATTCGCGCCGCCTAACGCTATCATGTTGCATACCAACACTTTCCACGCTTATCGAATCTAGGTCGAATTTCAGAACTAGTTCCGCCCTCATTGACATTCAACGACCGATTCGAATCAGCAGCAGTATACCGACGATCGGGTATTCTCTGCGCGTTTGTGAGTTAGTCTCCGATCGGCAAGTTGCCCGTTATACATCTCGGAGGTAACTTATCAATTGTTTCCAGAATTGGGTGTGATGCTTAGTGCTGCTTCTGCTATTGAGCTGTTTCTGGGAGTTCCATGAATAATATAAGAGATGCTATCGGTAATGACATTATGCTAACACGAGCGGACAGAGCTTGCAAGTTGACAGGATGTTTTCTAAAATATTGCACTGGTAACCCCCGAATTCACAAACGTCAATCAACGCTGAGCACGCGTTCAAGCTTATGCTATGCCGTAAAATGTCAATTGAACTGAAAGTGACAGCTATACTTCTGATCGATGCTCAACGTTGATTTGCGTCTGTGAATTCGGGGGTAAAAGACTAAATAACTTTGAGCAAATACACAGCTGTTTTTGGCATACGAGTATGATTGCAACCATCAATGGTATTACATGAATAAGGTTACTTTAATAACTGAACGTAACGCAGTTTTCTATTTTTTAATGCGTGATTGCTCACATTCTGAAACTGTGAGTTGCTAACATTTAATTTTAGAACGGTAAAAACTTTTAAAATAAACCACACTGACCAATCTACATGAACGGTGCTGTAGCAAGGGATAATTCTGTATTCTCCCTGGGCGTCCAATGAGTTAGCGTCCCTATCAGTACGGGACAAGTTGCCCGGTCTACATCTTGGTGGTAACTTATCAATTGTTTCGGTCATTGGTTGCCAAGCCCCAAATGTTTCAGCTCATGGGTTTGTTGCGTTGAACGTCTGTTGGAGTTTAATGAAGTTCTTCGATTGGAAATTTTGTCACCTAATGATTAAAGTAAATTAGATATAATATACTTACACGTTTTACTTTATTCTTCTGGGCGACGGCTTTTACCAACGAACTTATGTCAGCGCATGGTGATGATAAACAAACTGAAGTTCATCATTATCCTGACGACATCCATTGCTCTTCATAGGTTAAGATTTTCAAAACCCACATTTCAAATTAAATTCTACATTTGATGCCAGGTTTTAAAATGGGATATTATGCCAATTTTTTGAAATACTTGACCTAACCCGACCTTTGAACCTGGGTGCTTCAAGGTTGCAAGAAAGCTGTCTTGGCACTAACTCAACGAGGCGTTACATCGATACGTCTGTTAAATTGCTCTCAACTATAGCCTGGTAGTCTTGGCACAACGAAGCACAGACTATTTATCGAACTTACTATTTTCGCATGCAGATATTTACACCTATTTAAAGCATTTTTACCTATGTGTATTAGTATTTAACGTCCAACCGTTTCATAGAGTCCGGATAACGATAAATAACTGAAACCACAGCAAGTGAAGTTACAAAACCAAAGCCATACAAAATAAATCCATGACGGTTCATCGCACATTTTTAACAAAGCTGGATTGGGTTCCGCAGACCAACACGTTCTGGGGGATTTACACGAGGCGACTTTAAAGTAGAATTTAGCTGTAATGCAGCTCATATGACATTCGTTTCGTCGTTTTTGCATGCATTATACTCGGACGCCAGTGGCGCAGTTCTGACAGTGGATCGGCAACGATTGATGTAATAAAGCAACTCACGCTGGGTTAGATATTGGATGTTTGACCACTCCGACCTAAGTTTAGTGAGGGATTTTCGGGCATCTCCTTGTTTCGGAAGGCAAGTTAAATGATGCCGTGTGCGCATTGAACTTAAGGCCACTAGACCTTATGATTGATTCATTGTTGAAATCCTGAAGCGGTTACTCATCACTTTGATCAGTACGCTTATTGTCCAATCAGTGACGTTGTCTCTTGACTGCTCACGGGACTGGTAGAGACTCATTGGGTGGTAGATTCCGAATTCCGACGTATGTGTCTGACTTTGAGATCATTACCTCTCGCCTGCCATGAGGAGACTATGAGCTATGAGGTCGATGCGCGTGTGTGATGAAGAAGTATGGTATTACAAGAGTGATAAAACTGGATTGGCAGAAGAAATATCAATTATTTATGAAATTCATGACATAACAAACAAACAAAGAAAAACCAAGCAGCAACCAAGGTGCAATCCAATCCAATTGGTTTCTGTTTCAAGTTATGCTTCCTCAACTCCCATCGCTTCCAGTCGGTTAAAACCTGCTGTATAAACCTCAGCGTTCCGTAGACCGCGGTCATGTGTTCCGCTGCGTCCGGAACACGGAACACCGTCCGGAAACCGGAACCGGCTGCCGGCGCCTAATGGATCGAGAGCGATGATAAATATCGAGGTTATTATTATCGAGCCTTTCTTGAGAAAGGTGTTGGATTTTTAGTTGAAATTCTATTGGCTTGAAACGGAACTGCGCACGGCAAGGATTGTACTGGCGATGCACATTGTTTTATTAAGTGTATATGACGTATAGATAGATAGATAAACACTTTATTGCACACAAAATAACACATTTGTAAGGAATACATGTTCATATGAATGTACAATTTAGGCGGTCTTATTGCTAGAAGCAATCTCTTCCAGACAACCTACAGGCAGAGGAAATATGATAGGACAAGCTCACAAGTGCACAATTAATTCAGCATTAGAAATTACGTTTATTACGTGTAGCCTAACATAACATTTATTGAAGCTAAGTTAAATTCAAAAACTAACATTTTTTCAAAATTGCTGCTTCCTTCCTCAAACCTGCGACCCTTTTCAGAAGAACTAGCTTGTAAGCTAGTTATTGTCTAGCATCTAAAATGTTTGAAATAAATTTCATGGAAGTTCATACAAACCAGTTGTGTCACTATGGTTGGCGGTTGCAGTTTGCGGTCTGCCGCCCATTTTTGACTTGGACTTTGCACAATCTATACGGTTCTCTATCCCAACAAACAGTACGCTGTCGTCTTTTATTACCCTCTTATATTCAAAAGTAACTATTTATAATACTGAAGTATTTCTATGTACAAAATATTAATAAATTCCTAAACTACGTACTGTTCCGTAGAACATAGTCTATGGATATTGCATCATGTTTTTGTTTCTATTAACGAAGGCCCAACTATCCCGATTACGTATTCAGTCCCAAAACTATGTATTTGATTAAGTACTCCCGAGTTTTATGAGGTCAGTACTAGAGGGCTTTGATGGAAAGCAAAGTTTCGTTAACAAAATAGATACTTTGCTGGTAGTTTACTATGATTAAGTGGTCGCAACTTGTTTGTTAAGCTATTTTAGGCTGAAGTTTGTCCGAAGATAGTCTCCGTACAACGGTACGTATCAAATGAGGAGATGTTTAATTTAAAACAACTTAAGACGTTGTTGGAAAGTTTGAAGTTAGGCATATTTAAGATTGTGTTAGACAGATGAAGACGGTTTACAGCTTTGGAAGTTTATGTCGTTTGTTACGAAGTTGGGTCTTAGCACAGTTGTTACGTTTTGAAGTAGGTGATACGGTTGTCTTTTTATTTAGTGAGTACCTAACACAGCAAGATTCTATTCACCTTGAGTTGAGCAGAGCTTATGGTTTAGATGTTAATGACTTTTGATAATAATTCACAAACGACACTTAAAAAAATACTGTTACATTTTTTTAGGAATTTCGCAGAACGGACTAGTTTGAAGTTAGCAACGTGCAGTTTCGTCTTTTTCAGCTGATATTTGGATGAAAGAAAGGTAACCTTGAAATTGGGGTCTTGGTATCTAAAAAATGGCCGATACCCAAGAAGCGGAGCAAGTCTTCGTAAACTATCAAGATTAGGTTTAGCCTTTTTGCCGATAGCCTAAAAATACACTTTTGTTTGTTAATTCTCCACCACAAAAAATTGTAACTGTATTCTAAGGAAGAAATTTCTGTGCAATTACGCAGTGTGGATTTAGGTCAAATATTAATCGAAACAAGTCGAAACCAAAAGTTTTAAATCTGAATTTATCTCAAAAACTACTTATTTATTCATCTGGCGTGACTAAAAATAAAATTCTAGAACACTAGACTTGAATTATTTCGAGCCGTATTTCGTTTTGCTCATCCTCGACAATACCCTTACCATGAGTCTGTTTTTATCGACATAAACGTTGAAAAATTGAACCGAATAACTTTGCAACGACAAAAATATTCCAACTAGTCACTTGAAAGGGACGATAGTATTCCGTTATTTATAACAATAAAGCATGTATTGTAATAAATAACGGAATATTATCGTGCAAAACGAAATACCAATTTAAGCATCATTATTTAAATGCCATAATTCATTAACCAACAAGCATGCTGCCTAATGCAAAGTGTTTACTGCCTATGAATAAATCAAACATCTGATTTCATCTATCCTTATCTATTATAGTCTATTATCAAGTGTATTTTCGTTTGTTTCCTTTAGTTATTGACAATTTAAAAGCTCATGTAACAGGTCTATATAAATAAAAGTATTTTAATTTGAATTGAATTGTAGTCTTGCAAACTGAACTGAACATTGGGATAACAGTTTTAGAGAGTGAGAGGATCAATCTTCGAAGAGTTTTCTCCATGGAGTAACTGAGTTTAAGGGTCGGTTAGTGGAAAGTAATCGCTTCTGTCCGTGCCTTCAACAGCTCTGGTGTCGCTGTTGACTTGCCTTTTAAGACACAATATGCTCATCTCTTGGAGACCTCAATGACTTACCTTATGTTTTAAACCTAGAATTTGATGAACCATGCCTACGATTCACTCATGAGTGTCATATCAAACATTAATTAAAATATTGTGACATCTTATTTTGCTGGCATTTGCTTAGTTGCTAATAGGTCAATCAAAAAAGCCACACAGGCTGACAATTCACCAAAACTAAAAATGTGTGCCTATCTCCGAACTATTCATATTTTTTTTGCAGAAATCTATTTAGGATTGCTTTGACCACTTTTATTTGCTATAATACCATAGTAGTGGTGAGCCCACCCACGTGGCGATGCACGTTGTGATAAATTTGTCTCTCGATAAATCCGCGAGCAACCATTATTTGGCGTCACGACCGCCCCGCCCTTAAGTGAAATTGCATCATGGGGCCATGACTTATTGAGGCAATTCTTGTATGGTAGCTTGATATAAATCTTGTGAGAAGTGGCTGTAATTATCTTGTAATGTTTAGTGGGGTTGAATTCGCATGACATTTTGTCTTGTATAAAAAATCTCGTTGGCGTCGATAAATATTGTGTGGTAATAAAACATCAAAAAATTGTTGTCATCGCTACCTAATGACTAGGGATAAGCGCTGTTTCGCCCCCTCTCCCTAATTCAATGAGATTCTGCCTCGAAACAAAATCTTGGTTATGAAAATCTATTATAGATTTTCATAACCAAGATTGTCCTATTACAAGCCTTTACTCGTACAGTCGCGAAATAAAAAGGTTGACCACCCTAAGATCTGTTTTTGCTTGCTCAATGATGATATTGAAAGTAACTGTTAGTCGCATTTGTAGTTTTAATTATCATAAGCTAAGAAAATGTTATGATTTGATTTGTCAAACTTAACACTGCAGTGTAATTGCAAGACCAAACCAATAAAAAGAATTGATTCAACTGTCAATCGTGAAGGAAAGCACAGTTAAAAGAGCTAACATGTGCTTGCAACGGATAAATAAATTTATTTGAAAACTGGTCAACCTTTTCATTCCGCGGCTGTACCTTGTCTCCAATCTTATCCTTGAGAAATAACATTTCAATCCGAATACTACGTGAAATTGATGTGAGTAATTCAGCATAGTTTTTGCCAAGACTGATAATGTACCAGCGTAAACTAAGAATCAAACCTTGGTCCCTGTAGGCCCCTCCTTCGAAACTAACCCTCCAAAGCTTTAGACGTATGGCCCCTCCGGGATCATTAGCTCCGTGCGCTCAGATTTACCCTAATGGAGTTAATTGATGTCCGCTTTTTCTAGTTTTACTTGTTGTTGATGGGAGCTGTGTGTATATTTTGATAATAGTGATGATAGATAAAATCTTGAAAGAAACGCCAGAAAACCGAGGTTATCGACGAAGAAATAGTAAACTAAAGTGATTGTAGCCACATTTGAAGGGACCTAAGAATAAGAATTCAATAAAAAAATGTTATTAACCATAACAAAACTTACAAGGTATTTAGGTTCTGTGACTTCCACACTAGGCAAAGCCTGTCTTGTGGGTTCTATGGGTTTAAACAATAGAGATAGTGTTTTTTTTTAACTAATTAAGAAAAAGCACAAAAAACTCTTAAGACTAAATAACCAATGTTGCAAAAAAAAGTGCAAACAAACAAAAAGGAAGTTTTTTTCCTCGGTTATCACACTTGGCATTACCATTGATAACTGACTGACTGTTTATTTTGTAAAGAGTACCTAGTATCACTATTGAATTCAATCATCTATCCGCTAAATCTTGAATTCAATATTAAGTACTTTCACTTTCACTTAAACGGAATAAATAGCGAAGTTTTTGAGTTTTTGATAGCATATAACTGTCTCGTTTACGTTTGATTGAATAATCAAACTATCTTGTACAATACTGTCAACATATAGGTACCTAGGGGAATTTTACATTTATACATAACGTAAACTCTTTTAAATATCATTGGTAATGGCAATTTTATACCAACGTGTTAATCTCAATTCGACCCTTGTAATAACAATTTGCTTTGTAAGTAAAACCTCTTTTAAAAGTTAATTTGTAATCGAATAATAATTATTTCAATTTATTTTGAAAATCATTTTATGATTACGGTGTGCGAGACCCTTACTACATAATAAATTATTATGTACCCTTGCTGTTTAGACATTTTAAATACAGAATAACACTCTACTTATAATGTTACTGATACTCGTAATCAAGAAGAAACTACTTGTGCTTTATTTTATAACACTGTCATTCGTTGATTAGTCCTAAACAAGCCGTTGGTGATAGTGTCACATAAAAAAGAATTTTTATCCATATTATATAATTTAATAACTGCTAATCAAACAATGCTAAGAAGTAAGTTTTAAAACTACCATAAATCAGATATAACTGAGAGTCACATTGTGATTTTTAACTGTAGTACATTTTTGTAGGTTTCTCGTGTGAATTATAAAATATATCTATCAATCACTTGTCTCGTTTCAATGGTAAAAAAGAGGAGTGAGTAAGATAAGTTCACATTGATATCAGCTTAATTATTAAACTATATGTTGCGGTATTGTCAATTGGGTACAGCTAACAGCACATCAGGTTACCCCTTTTTCGTTTTTTCTCTCGCTCTTGTCAAATGTCATTTCTTTGCTAAAGAGCAAGGACTGACTGGAAATGGCTAAAGTGATGTGCCGTCCACCGTACATCGATCAAGTAAACAAATCAGTTAATGGGAGTGAAAATAAGTTTTTCTGTCTTTTAAGCTTATCAATAGCACTAATTTACACTTACCGCTCCACACTTATTGTTTACTTACATTTTCAAACCAACTCCCATCAGCTATACCATTCCGGTTGTAGCCAAAACTCACTTCGATCGTGGTGAGTTCGAAATTCAGTTTCTTTGCGACTGTGGTCGTCTGAGAGAAATATCAATTTTTTTTTTAATTATTTACATACAAAATGAGAGGAAATACTAATTCTTTAAGCGTATTGATGATTGAAGTAGAAGAACCGAGAAGTGAAATAATGTTAGCAAGAATGCCATCCCTGATGCTAAAAATAATATAATTAGCCAATCTTCTGATTATCCCTCGAGATGGCTGACACTCCTCAATTAGTGGATTAAAATTATTGTAAAATAGAGTTTAATGGAGCCCCAGGAGCCATCTGGTGCGGCCACGTTCCTTCATTGGCTTCGTTAGAGGGTGCGAATTTCGATGTTTCTGGAAAATTAAGAGAAGAAACGTTGGGTAAATTTTAGAATAATTTTAAGGGCCGGTACACACTGTGACTTTCAACTTTGTAAAAGGAATATCTAAATTCCTTAATTTCTGCAAACGTTCACATCGTTGGTCATCGATCAGTGTATGAATGTGTCATGCGACTGTAGAGTTTCTTTCACATACGGGGCAGTAAGGGCCATCATCACTGGACATCACTGGACAATATCAGGACAGTATTCCACACAACGTCACCCAGCTCCAATCTAAGCAACTCAATGCTTGTGCTATGGGAAACTAGACAACGGATAAACATTTAAGTATGTTTAAGTACTATTTTTATAGTTAATACATACTTAATTTATATAGGAAACAACCAGACCAGTGCAGACATGTTCATGCACACAAATGTTTGTACAGTGTGGGGATTGAACCCGCGAACAATGGTGTAATAGCCCACTTCTGAGCCATTACACCAAATCAGTCGTCGCAATGACTACTGCTGTTTAGTCGCTGATGGATTTAACAGCTTTGACAGACTGTACGGGCTCCACCTCTGAGCCTGAAGTGTGATAAGAGTAACTCTTTTATTTGAAGTAACGTGACTAAGGGCGTCCCTGGGCCAAAGAAAGGCACGGACCTCGGGTTAGGGCGTTTCTTAGAGGACGCCATCCGACATTATCTTTGGGAAAGAATCGCACTCGGCACGTGCAGTCTATAAGTCAAACCCTACAAAGCAAAAATACATTGTAGACAAAGATGGTCTATAGCATATCTAGTTCAACTGAAGCATTGAACATTATAACAATTTTACATTAAACGCACACACACATTCACAAATTATTTTATAAACAGCAAGAATCTGCGAAACAAAACGGTATCCTCCAACTACACCCTAACTGCATCTTATTTATTTTTCACATGCTTACACAGATAATAAAAGAAACAGTTCTAGAAAAGGTCCATGATTAATAAGCACTCCGGCCATAATGTCGGCATTTTGTTTTATTGCACAGAGCAGTCTTGACGTGGCCCATTAGCCAGGCCCGCCCATTCATTCCTCCATTCATTCGTTCATTCGTTCACTCGTTCGTTCAACGATCACCTGGGGATAACGCTGTAGGTTTCGGATAATCGGGAGGGATTATTGTGTTTCCTTGTTCCTCTTTTTTCGGTTATTTACTACTGAGACCTTTCAGCAGATGAAGCCAGACGTGAAATCAGTCAAATTAGATTTTCAGGCTGCGTTGAGATTTTTTCAACTGTGGTAAATTTTGTAATGGATCTACACTCTAAATTATACAAATAATATGCAGTGTAGTATGTATACGAGTATTTTAGTACCTAAGCGATAAGTCGGTAACTTAACGATACTTAGCGCTTTTGTTATTTCTAGATGCTTTTAAATCTTAACCCGCTTGTGCGTCCACCGTCTTAATTTGTCTATCTGATCGTGCGATTGCCTGGTGAAGAGTTTTTTTTCGGCATTGAGCCTTTTTTAATCTAACTTTATTTCGTGGGTTTTTTTTTTCAATGTGCCATAAAGAATCAATTTAATTCATCTCATAAATAAAACAAGCAACAAACATTAAAAAAACTTCAACTGTAAATAAGTAAATACATTAGAGTAGGTACATTAGAGTTAGAATAATATTATTTGACACCAACACAAAACGCACTTTAAAATAAGTGATGTATTTTTTGGACATCTCCGTGTTTCGGAAGGCACGATTCGCATTTTGGTCTCGGTTAACGTTGCTAGAAGTCAGTCTTTAAGCCTGGTCCTAGGCTTTATAGCACTTTAATAACATCTGGCATTAAGGATGCTCACTATCCTTACAACAATCCGCTCTATACATATGAGCAGTTTATTCATTTTGTAAATGGCTGTGATAAATAAATTCCTAGCCAAAATTTATCGATTCAGAAAGTGGTTCGGTTAGATTTCGGTTTTTATCAAAACCATAATAGCTGTAGCCACATCCGCTGAAACGCGCTGAGCTGAAACATCGCACCCACAGGAGCACAGTTTACCGTTACAAGTGAATAATGGCTATCGTTATTGTCAATTTCGTTAAATTGTACAACAATGATATTCATCGCAGCTGGCTTGGCGGTGTATTTTAATAGATTTTACAAAAACTGATTTGATTTTTGCTACAGTCAAGTTGGGTTACTTTGAATTTCAGTGTAACATTGAATCCACTCTTTTAGATCAGTTACTTTTGACAATCTACTCCAACTAAAAGATGTTGTTGCCTATGAGGGATAGGCTCAAAAACAAAATATATAAAAAACAGTATGTAGGTACTTTTGCTGTCTTAACAGTGGATTCAATGTAACACTGAAATTCAAAGTTACTCAACTTGACCTTACCTTTTATGGGAAGATGTTCTTTATTGTACGAAAACCATTACAGCAGGATTCAATAACAGAACAGGTGAAGGATAGTGAAAATACAACCAAATAGATAGAATTGGCAGTTTTGAGAAGCTGTTGATGGCAAATGGTCTAAAGTGGCTGTATATGGCGTTAGATTCACTCTCAAGAAGCATAATTTTTTTTAGCATAAAATAAGTTAGCATAATGTAATTACTACTAATGATAAATTCTCATGATACTAATAAGTATAACAGTTTTTAGCATAAATGCAATGAGCATAAACATGATTAAGCATAAAATAAATAAGCATAAATTTAAAAAGGTATAATGGAGTTTTACCATAACGAAAATAGGCATAATCGTTTAACGCAGAAAAATAACTCGTATGATTAAAAATGTAAAAACATAATTGCATTCATGTAAGGTCATTAAAAAGCGGCTTACGAGTGGCCCAAGAGCCACCCCCGCCGCACCTAAACATACTTTTACTCTATATAATATAGGAAATACTGGTTACTTACTAACTAAAAATTTGCATGAAACTCATTAAACAAACTTAAATACACAACGTTTTCTTTCATTTATGCCTATTACCTATTATGTTAAAATACTATTATGCGACTTTCCATTATGCCTAAAAAAATTGTGCCATAAAAAATATGCATAAATGCATTATGCTAAATAATAATTATGCCACAGTACATATTATGCTAAAACCTATTTCGGCCAAATTAATATCATGCTAAATAAATTATGCCAATCCATTTTAGGACAGAACACATTATGCCAATGAAAGGGATCCCATGGCGGTATCTATGGGTAACTTAGTGTCCAGTTTTAAGATACTGTGGTTGATGATATTGATGATAATACTCAGTAAACTACATTAAGTTCGTATAACGAAAATAGGCATAATCGTTTAACGCAGAAAAATAACTCGTATGATTAAAAATGTAAAAACATAATTGCATTCATGTAAGGTCATTAAAAAGCGGCTTACGAGTGGCCCAAGAGCCACCCCCGCCGCACCTAAACATACTTTTACTCTATATAATATAGGAAATACTGGTTACTTACTAACTAAAAATTTGCATGAAACTCATTAAACAAACTTAAATACACAACGTTTTCTTTCATTTATGCCTATTACCTATTATGTTAAAATACTATTATGCGACTTTCCATTATGCCTAAAAAAATTGTGCCATAAAAAATATGCATAAATGCATTATGCTAAATAATAATTATGCCACAGTACATATTATGCTAAAACCTATTTCGGCCAAATTAATATCATGCTAAATAAATTATGCCAATCCATTTTAGGACAGAACACATTATGCCAATGAAAGGGATCCCATGGCGGTATCTATGGGTAACTTAGTGTCCAGTTTTAAGATACTGTGGTTGATGATATTGATGATAATACTCAGTAAACTACATTAAGTTCGTATAACGAAAATAGGCATAATCGTTTAACGCAGAAAAATAACTCGTATGATTAAAAATGTAAAAACATAATTGCATTCATGTAAGGTCATTAAAAAGCGGCTTACGAGTGGCCCAAGAGCCACCCCCGCCGCACCTAAACATACTTTTACTCTATATAATATAGGAAATACTGGTTACTTACTAACTAAAAATTTGCATGAAACTCATTAAACAAACTTAAATACACAACGTTTTCTTTCATTTATGCCTATTACCTATTATGTTAAAATACTATTATGCGACTTTCCATTATGCCTAAAAAAATTGTGCCATAAAAAATATGCATAAATGCATTATGCTAAATAATAATTATGCCACAGTACATATTATGCTAAAACCTATTTCGGCCAAATTAATATCATGCTAAATAAATTATGCCAATCCATTTTAGGACAGAACACATTATGCCAATGAAAGGGATCCCATGGCGGTATCTATGGGTAACTTAGTGTCCAGTTTTAAGATACTGTGGTTGATGATATTGATGATAATACTCAGTAAACTACATTAAGTTCGTTTAAAAGAGCGCTCCTCAATATGGAGGAGGTGAAATTCAAGCCGATCAAAGTGTATTTCAATTATTTTTTTATTTAAATCAGTTCGTAGGCTTCCTTTAAAGCATGACATCGCGCCCTAGTATGCACTCTGCGCCGAGGAGCTACTGAGCGTATCTGTTCGCAAGTCGTCGCTATAATGTTTAACACTCGTTAACAAGTGAGTGATAATTGCAAGAACGACCTAAAGTTGATCAACGCAAGTATTAACTTTATAGATGGTTTTGCCAATCAACAGCCAATAGAAGCAATCAGCCGGACCAATAGTACATTACGCTTCCCCTCGTAACGTAGAATTAATTAGATTCCCTCTATAAACTGTTTATGGCACAATAACTCGCAAATTTTGCCGCTGAATTTAGCAATAGAAATTTTAATTTTGAATTTAATGATCCAACATGACTTCCTATTTGCGTTGCTGTGTGAATATTTAATCAGTTCGAGTTTCGGATAATAGAAATGTATTTGTTTTGATGACGACGACGCGTGATCACTGGCGAGCTCATCAAAACGGGTATTAAATATTTTATCTCCTTCCGTAACTGACTGGGATCCAGTGAATCAGTTATCTGATTAATTATTTCATGTGAATGCTTATAGGGCTATATTATTGCACATGTCTTATTCATAAAAACTTATACCGCGCTTCAATTACACTTTAACTTTTATATCGTCTTGTCTCTGTCATTCTTGTTGCTGCCGCTATTTGCGATTAAGTGCCAAAAAACGTCAATTGCTTATACTATGCTTTAGCGCTGCGTTCGTTTTTATGAATAAGGGGGTAGGTATATTATTATTATTTCACTAATAACTTTCTTGGTATTCTGTCATTTGAAAGTGGTTTTATGCCTTTAAGTGCTGATATCATTCCGTGTATTGTGCATGGAGTTTTTGTGGTGATTCACAGGATGCAATTTCTAAACATGCATTAAGGTCATGATGATTTGTCCGACGACAAACCATGCCCTACCATAGCTGTATCAAAGACATTATAACTGTAAATAAGTACAACGTCTTTGAACTGTATCGACGGCTTGGGTGACCACATCGTAAATGGCGTGACTATAGCTTGGCCCTTGAACTAAACTGGCCGAAAAAAGTTCTAAATAGACTTGCCTTGCGGAGGGAAAGGGTAGTCTTTGCCCAGCAATGAGATCCCGACAGCTTATAAGGATGAAATAGCTTTAAGATTTCTCAATTTCTACACGATTGTCTTAACGCATCCATCATCCAAAAGCTATGTATTTCCACCAAGGTGAAACACACAAGACAAGTAATACAGGTATTAAGGTTCATTTTGTCGCTCGCCGTTTTATTGTTCTGGTGTAATACCACGTAATTTCCTTGGTACATCGGTGTCTTGACAGGAACCTGATATTTATGGCCAGTAACTTAACTTTAAGTATGTGGAAGCAGTCCAAGTTTTAACCGATCTGATTTGATTCATATTTCTTGATTGCAACATTTTGTTATGCAGAGATAAGATAATATACACATGTTATGAAGATATGTATACAGTAGGTGGGTCATCGTGTTACCCATTTCCGTTTTACATCTCGCTCTTGCCAAATTATGAATCTTTTCAGTAGAGCTAGAAGGAGTACCTAACTGAAAAAGTGCACCTCATGACGCAATGTCAATTGAAACGAAATGTTAGCGTTAAAGTGTTCCTTTTCCTGATTATAAAAGTAAGTTACACATGACAATACTCGTTGACAGCTGTTGTCTTACATTGTCTTTTATTTTGTACTAACGCACCTACCTATCTACGAGTATGTAAGTAACAAGTAACTTTCGATATTCTTTCCAAATTTTCGATGAGAAAACACGACAGAACCGCGGGGTTATCACGTATCTTGCAATAGCAAAAAACGCGCAATAATTGCTCCAAAATCGCAAATTCGTATTACCTATCAGCAAAAACAAAGCAATTAGCAAATAGCGAGAGTGCTGCCTCTACCGAACAATCGATGAACTAAAAAGTGCATTTAGGTGCATTCAAACGATCGAAACTGTTTGAGTTGTCAAATTTTTCGTATTACCTATGACTTTTGACAGCAAAGCGAAAGCAATCGGCGAGCGATTTGAACTGTCAGTCACTGTCAGTTAGCAATTACAAAAAACGTGTTTTTCTTCGGATTGATTCTCAATCGCGGAGTGTTTAATAGAGTAATAAGCAATTTTAAAAACCATGGCGCGCGCAGTGCTTATAATGGAAGCTATTAGTGAAGAAGAAAGAAGAGAATCTGTCAGAAATACAGCGCGATTGAGGCGTCGCCTACGCGACCAAGCTCAGGCACTGGAGCTCTCTGACTCCGAGTTTAGAGCTCATTACAGGCTGAGTAAGGAGCTGTTTGCAGACCTCTGTAATGAGCTCAAGCCCTACATGGCTCCAATGAGAAGGAGAACAAAACTCAGTGTAGAAAATAAGGTGAGTATGCTAAACAATCAATCTCATTTAGCACCTACTAATTTGTACTGAGTGTAGTAGTATAAAGCTACAATTTACATTGTGTATTCACAGGTTCTGACTGCATTGTCGTTTTTCGCCACGGGCTCCTACCAAAAGCCTGTGGGTATGAGCTACCTACACGGTCTCAGACAGGCCAGTGTTTCGATGGCGGTAAAAGAAGTGACAAAGGCTTTGAATCACTCTAGGATATTACGGACTGACCGCGCCCGACATCATCGCTGCTGTGTCAGTTTAACGCGGCGCACCATAAAAATATCTTTGCGCCATTTCGCGCCTATCAGGATCGCGAGAAAAGAAGACTATTATTGGTTAAGCTATTTATCAGTGATTTTATTTGTTGTGGTTTAAGAACTTTATTTCTCATAAAGAATTATATTCACTTACATGAGAATAAATATTAACTTACATAACAAAATTTCTGGGGCTACACGTATAAAAAACTACATTAATACTTACTGAGGTAAATAAATCTAAACAAGCTTAAAATTAACCAAAACGGATGAGACAGGGAATAGTTAAGCGCTAACGATCGCAATAGATAAAGGCAAAGGTCGGTAGTAATGAAAACACAATTGCTTCATACGAGTACAAGTAAGCGGTTGGAGGTGCTACGCGATGCGCGTACAGCGACCAATGACTGACAAGTGCTCGTTCGACTTCGCGTCACTTCGTGTCTCAGTTTCGCCGCCGATGAGAATATTACACGGATAAGCGCGGCTGGATGTGGCTTGCACAGTTTGGTGGTTTTGGTTTTAGTTATTGGTCTAAATTCGTTTTCTGTTCTCTTACATAGGAATATAGGATTTAGACATCAATTTAAAGTACGATCATGTTAGTATTATGCAACTTTTTTTTTTTTTTTTTTTTTTTTAAATATTATATTATATATAATATTATTTTTTCCAATAGTTTTGTTTAAACGTGTTTAATTTATGTATTATATTATCTACGTTGGGTTCATATTAATTTAGGGAATCCCTTTTTATTGCTAACGTTTGTATCTTGTTGATATATATTTATTTTATTTACCCTATTTATTCATTTTTGGATTTTGTTTCTTCTTTGTTTCCTATTTCATTATATAATAAATTTGAAGTGAGTTTCATGAATTTATTTAGTTAAATGATGTTTGAGGAGTCTTTTAAAGGTACACATCGATTTCGAGTCCCTGATATCTTGGGGTAGGTTATTATATAGCTGTGAGCCTTCATACATTATGCATTTTTTTCCATAATTTGTACGTGGTGGCAATAATTTAATATCGTTGACACGTCTAAGTTTCATTTTATGTACTTGTGCTTTCTTAGTGAATGTTATTTTAGTATGTATATCTTTAGTAATTATTTTCCGCACTAATATGCAATTTTGGTATGTATATGATTGTGAGATATTCATAAGTTTAAGCTGTTTATAGAGTTTGTCCGTCGGTGTAAAGTAATCCAAATGAAACAATACTTTGAGTAATTTATTTTGAGCAACCTGTATTAGATCGAGATTTGTCTTCGCTGCGGTTCCCCATATTTCAACTAAATAATCGATGTGTGGCTTTACCATCGAGTTATAAATAGTGTACCGAATGGGTAGTGGTAGACACCGAACGATACCTTTCAGCATTCCCATAAGAGATGTCAGCTTGGTCTTGATTTGGCTTATGTGTGGAATCCAAGTGAGTTTGCTATCCAGAATAAGTCCCAAATATTTTTCTTGCTCCACTTTGTTGATTTTTGTATTGTTTACTACCAAAGGATTAAAGTCACCTATCAATTTGTTTTTTGCAGTAAAAATCATGTAACTTGTTTTCGTTGCATTGATGGTCAATAGATTCTTATGGAACCACACATTTAGCAAATCCAAGTCCTTTTGGGCCTCTGATACAATTAAGTCAATTGAGTATCCAAAGTAGAAGAGACATGTGTCATCGGCATATAACGTTACATCACCAGTCAAGCCTAACTTGTTTATACTATTTATGTATACGAGGAACAATAGTGGTCCCAAGATAGAGCCCTGAGGTACACCAAATGTCACCGCTCTTGGAGTACTTTGCGTCTTACCCAATTTCACTATCTGTTGACGATTACTTAAATAAGACTTGAAAATGCCAAGCGCTGCGTCAGTCAAACCGATACAAGCGAGTTTTTGCAATAAAGTCTCATGGCTCACCGTGTCAAAGGCCTTTTTAAGGTCTATAAATACGCCAAGTGCAATTTGTTTTTTATCGATATTCAACTTAATTTTGGTCACGAGATCTAAAGTTGCTGATAATGTACTAGATTTTTGTCTAAAACCGTATTGTTTGTCATATAGAAAGTTATTTGCTATCAAAAATGTATTTAACCGATTATGAAGGATTCTTTCATAAATTTTGGAAAGCACAGGAAGCACTGAAATTGGACGATAATTACCAGGGTCCAGTTTTGAGCCAGATTTGTAAATAGGCGTTACCTTGGCAATTTTGAGACTATCTGGGAAAACTCCCATAAATAGGCATTGATTTATACATCCAGTTAAGTCATCAACAATAATGTCTTTAACACACTTAATCACCTTAGGATTTAATCGATCTAGGCCTGTGCTGGTGTTCGGGTTTAAATTATCAATTATTTTAGATATTTCGTCTACGGTGGCTGGTGTTAAAAAGCTTAGTTTTTGTGTGCCACAGGCTACTTCAGACATTCCATCGGTTGCGAAACTGTTACTTAAATTACTACTTTTGATCTCGTTGGCTAAAGTCGAACCAACACAAGCAAAAAACTCATTGAAGCATTCACAAATTTCTCTTTCACTAGTAAGTAAGATGCCATCTGCGTTCTTTAACTTCGCCGGTATTGTAGAAACTTTTATTTTGTTATTAGACAGATTGTTTATCAGTTTCCACATTTTTGCAGGCTTGTTTTTGCAGTTTCTAAAAGATGAAGTATAATAATCGGCTTTAGTCTTCTGTATTAGCTCTGAGACTTCTTTTCTTTTCTTCGTGAAGTTTTCTTTGATAATTTCATTTGCGGGATTCTGTCTGTGCTGTTTCCAAAGGATGTTTCTGTTATTGATTTGTTCAATTATTTGTTTGTTAATCCAGTCTTGTCGTGGAGGGTTTAAAATTTTTTCTTTGGTTGTCATACTTTTTGTTACGCAACGCAATAAATTTTCTTCTAGTTCATCATGTAGCTTAAATTCATTTGTATAGTAGTCACTCTGCATAGTTTTATATAGTTTCTCATAGTTAACCGCTTTATACTTTACTTTTTCCAGAGGTGCTGATTTGTATCTTTTAACTTCAGTGTATAGTTGCTTATGGTCTGACATGGGTGTATCAAGAATTGCTAGGTGAAATAAATTATCTTTTAAGTTTGTACATAGGTGATCAATTATAGTTTTCGTTTTATCTGTTTCTCTGGTGCAGAATTTTTCATCGACACAGTTTATGATTCTAAAACCATTTTCTTTCAAAGTTTCTTTGTACATAAGAGTGGCACGGTCCATATTTAATAAATTGATGTTAAAGTCGCCAAAAATCACTGCCCTTTTACGATTATGTATTTTTCTGGAGAATTCCTCTAAAAACTGTTTGATATTTGTGTCGGGTTTCCGATATACCGCTCCAATTTCTAGACAGTATTTTTCGAGATGAATAAAGAGAAAGTGGTTACCTTCCAAGCAGACGTCGTCGACATGATAGTGCCTCAGATTATTCTGGACGAAAATTGACACACCACCACCTCTTCCACTGGGTCTGTAGCTATAATAATGAGTGCAATTTGGAATTTGGAAGCGTTTCGCCTCTGCTTCTGACTTGATCCATGTCTCTGTGAGAATGATGATGTGTATAGTATTTTTAAACGATTTTATTGTGCATAGCAACTCATCGAACTTTCCTGGTGTAACAATGCTTCGCATGTTTGCATAGTATATTTTTAGTGATTTTTTGTTTGTAGTAATAAGATCGTAGTTATTAACCACCTGGTAGGTATTTCTATTATTTGTCTCTGGCGTAACGTCTCCACTACTACAATTACCTGTATTCAGTTTTTTGAGATAGTTTTCACTATTTTTGGTATGCTTTTAATATATTTTATGGTGATGTCTTTTTCTCCTTCTTTAATTCGGTCATTTAACTGTTGCGTCAGATCCTTTAAATACGATCTTTGTTGAGGTGTTTGGTCTGTATAAATTCTTATCTTATCTCCTTGTAGCTTTTTCTTATTTTTTAATATCGTTTTTGCAGTCTCCTGAGTTTCAAAGGTAATTTTGACAGGACGTGGCTTGCCAGGTATGAACTTTCCCAGTCGAATAATTTTGGTTGGTTCCGGACATGTCGCTTCTATCTCTGTTAGTGTTTTCATTACTTCCGCTATATCCATCCTGTTTCTGTCTTCCCTATTTACTACAGTGTTTTCAGGTATACCAATAATAACAATATTTTTGCTTCTGTATCCTCGCTCATTTATTTCTGACACGATTTGTTCAGTTTTATAAGATGAAGGCGTAACCGAGACATCTCCAAACTTTTCAATTACGGATTCCAGGTGGACAATCTTTTCTTCGGTGTCGTTACTTTTCTTCTTTAAATCTAAAATATCTGTTTTCAATGATCCGTGTTCTGCGTTAATGTGATCAACGGTTGATTGTATATTAACCACTTGTTCTTTCAACTCGGCTACATCTGAAGATATTTTTTCCATATACTCTTTTTGATTCGTGGAAATTGTAGTCAACATTGACATCACCATTTGTTAGTTCCTCTTAATGTTTTTTGTATAAATATCTGCCTTTATTTCAATATACAATTCTACCTTTACCTTCTGAACTCAACGGAGTATTATTTCACTACCTCACAAGACGTCCTAAAAGCTAGTTTCAAGGGCTCAGCCAGGCTAGTGTATCGAATGCGGTAAAAGAAGTCACAAGGGCTTTGAACAATCCTAGAGTTCTTGCCAAGCATATTCGCTTTCTACAAACATCACAAGAGAGACAGTTATTAGCCATTTTTTCTCATTTAATTTTCGTAAACAAGAATCTTGAAAGCATCTGTGCCATCTATAATGAAAAATGTTAACACATACAATTACATATTTGAATATTCGACCGCCACAGCAGCAAAAATTTGAAGGAAATTCAATTGAAGAAGAAATTAGACACATGAATAGCTGATGTCCCTGAAATATAAATTCTTACATAACTCTCCTCACTCACTGTTCATAGAAATTATTGACTAAAGAACGGCTGTAATGGACACAGTCCGTAGCCGTAAAAAGTCAAATGAAAAAAAAAACATCTTTCGATGGCGCAGTCGCCAAAGCCATAATAAATTTTAATAAAATATAAAGTTCCTGTTATTGCTACTCTATTGCTAACGGCGCTAGTGTTGTAGCAAAAAGTGCATTCTAATCAGCAGGCGAGCGATTAGCCAGCGATCACTTACGTGATACGAGTTTTTTTGACGCAAAGCAATCGATCGCGCGTCTACCGCGCGATCACCGCGCAGATTTGGTGATTGCTAAATTTTAGGTAATAAGGGTGCCGGTGGTGGTAGAGCTGTCACTGTGCTTTATACAATCATTATTTTCTGACTTTTCTCAGACACCGGTAAACATTTACATAAAATAAAAGTATTTTAGTTTGAAGAATATTTCGCCCGACGTTCCGAGAAGACCCAAGAAACATTGAGTTGCTGCTTATCTAACCTGTACTGCGTTCCTTTCCACGTCGTAAATATTCTCGGAGCGATAAACTCTTGTAAACATGAGAGCGGTGGGTAATTACGTTCTGTGCCCGCAAACGGGTATGCACAAAATTGGCCCGTTTTATTGCGTTCAAAGGGTTTTGTTTAAAAGGAGGAAATAAAGGAGGACGATAGGTAAGATTGTTGCTGGGATCTGGAGTGTGCTTAGGTATTGAATTCCGATAAGGAAGGCTCTATACAGGGTGATTTTGCGAGTGGTTGCCTAATGTTTAAAGGGCGACTCTAAATCAGTAACTTAATCGATTTACGTGAAGACCCTTTAGTGTCAAATTTCGGATTCGTATACGCGTGAATAATTTATTTCATTCGAGGAAAAAAAACCGGCTCAAGTCACAATATTTACGCACGAAACCAACTACAAGTTTACAATGGTAGTTATTTTGGTGTGCTAAAATCTTCTCTTGACACACTTTATAAGGTATATTTGAGCATTTTTAATAAAACCCCCTACGATATTACAATTAAAACATAGTTTTTCAGTATTTCATACGGTTTTATTTAAAAATTTCGGACACACTCTGCAAAGTCACCCTGTATAGTGTTGTCGAGCTTTTATACGTGCTTCTTGAGAGTGCGCACGCAGCTCAATGTTACGCGCTAATGAGGCCTCACCTTTAGAACGGAGTCATTGGCACCGAGGGGCTAAATTATATTTTTATAGCTAGCTTAAATTCTATAAAATATTACAGTTAATGTGGTAAGTATTCTGAAACCAAATAATCGTTTTGACGAATGTCAAACACTGAATTGAATGAAATAAGTTAGAACGACCAAGTAAGACTGTCTAAGTTAGGTTTTTGTCACTCAATCATTCTTTCTTACTGTTTCTTTTAATATCAAGTTATGACTTACTAACGTACTTTTTTCTTTCTGAAACTTCTAATATACTACTACTACTATACTTCTAAAACATTTTTTTTGCATACTCTTTCTCCTCACCTCTTTATCGACCTCTAAACTCAATATTTTGTACTGAGCGTTGTTAGGTAATTAGATTTATATGATTTATTTAAGGTAAAGCGATGTCATTAGTATTCAGAAAAATACAAACTAGTGAATTAACAAAGAAACATGATTTAAAACAGACAGACTGGTTAAGCTAGCTAGAGCAAAGGATCTATTTCTTTTCACTTTGAACAATTCTTATTTATTTCCAATTTGACCATTCCTATTCACTATCCCAAACAAACAAGTCATTTACTTAGCATTTATATCCGAATTAATCCTGATTATCCTCAAAAACGTTCCGATCAGGAAACTTCCACCGGAAGGGCGCAATCAAAAGAAAATTAGCGTTGGCGTCTTACAATTTGAAATGGAAAAAGTTGTACGGAACCAATTTGTCGGCCGCCGGGACACATCTGGATAAATTAGAGTTCCGCAGGTAGCTGTAATGGAATCAACCGATGGTGGTGGAATTAACCAATTGGACTGAACTAGCGTTTAAATTAAGAGAAAAAATTGACTGGGCAAGTTTAAATTGAAAACTTCTCTGCTTCGTACTAATTAATTGTTAGAACGAAAAGGACGGTCAGTTAAATAAAGCTATTTTAACAGTTTAAGTAGGTACTTACTCTTTTTTGAGAATGACTAAGACTTTAATTTGAAATAAAATACTGGCCTTGTAGCAAAGTTACATCAAAATACAATTTCAATTTCGGAAATTTATTATTTTGGAGCATGCGACAAAGCTTGAACATTATTTTTATTAAAACGACCTTGATACGTTTTAAAGTTAAAAGAATGAACGTTTAGTATGAACATAGTACAGTTGAGCTTTCCTGTAATAAGAGATTAACTTTGTCGCTAAATATTTTTTTCTCATCCGTTAAGAACACTACCCACTACAGTTCTTCTAAAAATGGGTTATACTTACTTACCTGCTGCCTTATACAGAAACAAACCCACCCACCTAGTATTTACAACTAGCGTGAAACTTCCCCCCTGTCGACAATAAGTCAATCCAGTAACCCCAGTCCCCTCCCCCCTATTGATCCTAGGAACAAATAGAAGACAGTTGCTCGAACATACTCAATATGTTCCCAATTACAACAAAGTTTTGTAAGTCCTGAAACTTCCCTCAGGGTTGTTAGTTTGGATTTTCTACTGAAGTTCGGACAATCTAGCAAGAGAACTTCTTTGCCTACATTGTAAGTTAACCCTTCCTACGTTACTTGAAACAAAAAAGAACCACTTTTAAGACAGTGAAAAACTCGTAAATATTAAAACTTGCTGTAACATTTGAATCAGTTTATGATCATCATAATAATGATTGTGAATTATTATTATAATGGCAGTCGAACTGAGATGTCATGTCTTTAATTTTTTAGCATACGTCATCTTAATATTTGTATTAATCAAAATATTTTTTACTCACGACCGCCCGCGGCGTCGTCGGCGTGTATTTTTATTGTTTACTATGTAAAATATTTTTATAGTAGTCCTTATTTAATAGATAAACGGACTATTCAACACAAACATTTTGGCGAAATTCGAAACACTAGTCCTGAGATTAACGTTCAAACAAACAAACTCTTCTGCTTTGTAATTATCATTAGTACCTACCTGTGAATTGCAAAATTAAAAATAATCACTTTGTTGTTAACATTTTCGCCTATGGATAACTTTATGATGCCATAGAGCTACGCAAACATCTAAGTCTGTGCTTTCAGTCATTTCACTATTTAAAATTAGGTTACGAAGTAGTGTTAACCCTAGCTGTTCACGATATGTTCCGATACGAGCGGTTGTAACTAGTTCATGGGTTTATAATGACCCGTGTAGACGTGTTGGGTCTTTAAGACCACACTTAGTCTGCTTAACAACAACAACTTTGATGAGGTACCTTCCTATTAAAGTGCATAATATTCTTCCCTACTCTAGTAGAATTTATAAAAGTTTTGTGTGTATAACAGTCCACTTCACATACATACAAAACATAAACGGCCTATATACGTCCCACTGCTGGGCACAGGCCTCACCTCAACTATGAGGTGGAATGAGTCACACTCCAACACGCGGGCTCAGTGTGGATTGTTGGAGGGGTGTAAGGTTAGTGAGCCACCTTAATATCAGACGTTATCAAGCCACGCTAAGGCTTCTGACAGGGCTTAACGACTGACATCTAACGACGTCAACCGGGACCAACAGCTTAACGTGCCTTCCGAAGCACGGAGATGCCCGAAAAATACATCGCTAAATTTCAGTCGGGGTGCACTTCACATGAAGTTTATTAGTGACCTATTGTGTCTCAATAGTGTTAGTTTTCGTCAACGCGATAGCTCATGCTATACGACGTAAAACATAACTTTTAAATTCTCAATACCCTTCACTATAATCGCAGACCAGACACTCCAAACTGTTGCCAATCACAAACGTGTCTTATCGCGGATACCCGGAGTTAATCTTTTTCAAAAACTACAACCATTTGCTCATTTTTCTGGCTGATAGTCTAAAAGATTAGTAAATCTACAAAATGTAAGAAGCTTTTTTTGAGAAAAGTTCACTGCTATTATTACTCATTCAATATGAATTTAAAAGAGATGCATTTAAATTTGGGAAATCGAAATGGTCACCCATCACATTAACCTACTAGGCATGGAATGCTTAGCAACAGCAATCATTTCTTATTTGCTACCGCTACTAACCTACGGTTTTGTTACATTAACCAACAATAGCATACTTTAGACTTCACTGAGTTAAAATTTTGAACGACCCATTATGGTTCATAATATTTTTCATGGAAACATAAGACAAGGAAATAAGTAGCTAGTATTTTACCTTTTTGAAACCTTGATTAAATGGGCTATTTTTCTAGATATCTTGCCAAGGATACTATGGTTATGTTTTTTAAAGAAAATAAGGGATGAAGTTAGCTGACATAAAAATTCTTGACCATGACTCAGTCGAACTTTTTTTTTTTTACTAAATGTCCAATATTGATCATCATCAAGTGACTAAAATCAAAAGCATAGTTTTTTGGAATAGCATAAAAAAATGAAACGCTGCGAAATTTGGTCTTTTTTGAGTACAGTACATAAAAACTTAATCAAGGGTGTCGATTTCCAAAATTTTCAAAAATATTATTGTTATTACTAAACCAAGTAACATAGATTTTTTTCTTTATTTTTCCCAGAGCCGGTATAATCAAGCCTATCACCCCGTGCCCGCTTGACGGCACGTTTTGCGACACCCTGTATTTGCCATCAGGATCACTTTCGCTCGGCAAATGAGGGCTTCTAAATGTTCCGTTCACCATGACCATAACAATCAGCATGCCTCTAACTACCCGTTTGGGAAATAGTCGTAAGTGAAGTATGTTTGTTTATTTGAATTATTATTTTCTCCCCTAGGTATGTCTTCAAGATCCACCTTGTATATGGTAATGAATATAAATTGAAGTACACATTCAGTTAAAGCACTTAAGCAATAAGAAGTCTAAGAAGCCTTGATAATAGCCTCTCTCCTTTGTAGAGTTTTTCCAAATGGTAGACTACTTCCGGTTTCCGGGCGTCGCTTACGCCGGAAGTTTGTCCGGGGGCGGAGCGCTTCCGGTGACGTCACCACCGTGGAGGCTTCGATTTTTATTGCCGTTGTGTTTGGTTTCCGGATGTGGTTTTGTTGTTATTTTTTTTGGAGAAACTGAGGCTTTCATGATGTGGGATGTATAGTAGAAGTGAATTACTATTTTTGAAAAGGAAGAAGTGAATAAATCAGTTACGAAAAAGGTGTTGTGGTTGTGAAAATATTTGATACACTGGTTTCTCTATCAACAAAATATTGTGTCTTATTTTTGGATAGGTGGGAGCCTGCCGTGGTCAACATGAAATACTAAATACTTGGCTTGAAGATTTTAGTAGGTACCAAAACGCCATTTAAGTACGCGTTTTACATTTGAATTCCGATAAACGATTGTTGTTCATCGTAATTCAAATTGTTGCAGGTTTAAAAACCCCAATTTAAATACATGATACCGTTTTCCAATAACTAAACCTTTTTTTTTTCTTTTAAGAGTTCAACGACTCATACAGAAGTCAAACGTCTGTATACGAAAAAACAACTTGGAAGAAACTGTTTTGCAAGTGTAAATGCTTGAGCTAAGTGTGAAATTATAAAAAGAACCCTTTAAGTCGATAACTGCAGCTATCGGCGAGCTAATTATCAAGCTCTCTTATAGGTAATATCGGCGGTCCCTTTTGCAAACAAGATAATGTTGGCAAGATAAAACGGAACATGATTAATAATTGATCCGTTTTCTCGGGTGAAAATAATAACCTTATCTATCTAGGGTCTGATCGCAAAGTTTTATGTTACTTAAATAACCTTAATTTACGAGTATAATATAATCCGAAACATGCACACGGTTTTAGGAATTAAAACATAAGCTGGGCACATCAATGATTTTATAATAAAACTGGGTTACTTGTGCTAAAAAAGTGGCACCTGATTCGTACATTTGAGCAAAGCATTGGCTGTGTTGACAGTCTGAGACGACACTTCGCAACATGTATCTGTCTTGTTTACGCTCTAGTTAATAATCGTACTGTCTTGTTCACACGTTATAGTATGGTCAAATTAACTGGACGTAGTTAATTTGACGTGGATAATTTTCGACTTCACGTCAGTACTGAAATAACCTATCAACGTCTTTTTTTTGTAATTTCAATGGAGTACATGCCTTATCTCACCTAATCGTGCTATGTCTACTTTGACTTCAATACGTGGGATCAGTAGGGATGTATTGTGTCGTAAAAAGTCTGCTATTAACCAAGTCAGACGTTATCAAGCTGCCTGAAAGTCCACCGAGTAGGCTTAACCACGTCAGAGATCTACTGCTGAACTTGGTTAACCATTATTTTTCGAGTCCGGCATAGGTTGCTGGTATATTCGTTGCTAATCCACTGACAAAACTGAGTTATGTGCACCACCACTCTTGGGAATACATTGTTAAAATACCTAGGCAACTCACGATGCCACGGCAAAGAGTGGTCTTGCAAAAGTTCTGTCCACTTATTACCATAATGGTAGTAAGCCAATTTGTATTTTGTCATCAACCAACAGAATATCACAAATCACAGATTAACGGCAAAATTGCTAAAGTGGACACGCAAAAGCTACATAACCACAGTCGAGTCTTAAACCGAACGAAGACAAAACGACACACAAAATAATTGCGGATACTCTATCCGTTGCTGGCGAATGGGAGAATTCGCATCCGCCGGAAGTAGGCACCGGCGGAAGTTTACTTAGCGCCGAGACCCGCCGGTAAGGCCTCACTATGACTGAACGAATTTAAATGGGGAAAGTATTTCATTCATGCTGCTAATTATTTGCCGAAGTACTTACTGAGGAGTTCATTAATCGTGTTGTTTTAATGAGTATTAATAAAGATACTTAAGATTAGCGAAAATAACGTCAAGACATAAATAGTAAGTAGTTGTATGATTATCCTTTGAATATTACACATTTAATGAGTATAACAATAAAAATAAATCTTTGAAGTTTGAAGTTGAAGGTGTGCCTGCCTTTAACATTCATGAAATCATGGCTCATAGGGTAAAGATTCGGCGGATTTCGAGAGGGCTAGCTAAAATGCACAATGAACGGTGTTCCGACCAAACTCGACCTTGGGACTACACGGGCTTCTAGCCAGAGTGTCAAGCGCCTGGAATCGACCCTCTCGTCAATAAAACAAAACGTAAAAATTGCGTTTCTTCGAAAAGCAGTCTTAAAAAAGTTGTAAGATTTCGTCTGACTATCTAGAAGTGGCAATAAGGTAGAACTTAGTTTGTTGCTGTCAAAATTAGAGGACTGACAAAAGATCGTAAACTATAAGTACAGTCAATGACACATCAGGCTACTTCTTACCTGTTTTATCTTGCTCTTGTTAAATGACATTTCTTTATATGCAATCAGCCAATGAGACTACCATCGGTACATACGTTGTTTCTCCCGAGAGCAACGAAGTTATAGGGAGGTTGTAGTATCGACTATGAACAACTAGCGACCCGCCCCCACTTCGCACGTGTGCAATAGGATGTTATTAAACATATAAACCTTCCTCTCGAATCACTCTATCTATTAAAAAACCGCATCAAAATCCGTTGCGTAGTTCCAAAGATTTAAGCATAAAAAGGGACATAGGGACAGAGAAAGCGACTTTGTTTTATACTATGTAGTGATTCTTTCTATGCTATCAGCCATTGAAACTACCATCGGTACGGACGTTGTTTCTATTGCGAAGTTAAAGGGAGGTTGGAGTATCGATTATGAACAAAGAATCAAAGATCCCACATTAAATCGCAATCCTACACACTGCCTAAGATGCGTGCGAAGTGTTTCCTTGCGTGCGTCCACGGTTTAACGCTAAGTGAAACACACAAAGGAGCGATTACAACAGTCGTTATAACGGACGAGAATTAGAGCTTTGTATGAATGCGTCTTAGGAAGTACATTTGAGGCGGTTTGTTTATGTATGGACGTATGGACAATGCGCGAGTTAAGCGAGCTAAGCGCGCGAGTTCATTATAAGGCATGAATTCAACTTTGCTAACTACTGAAACATGATTCTCAAAACTTATACGACTCGTTATTTTTAAAACTCAAGCCCCCTTATTCATAAAAACGAACGCAACGCTAATGCATTGTTTAATGATTATGATTATGAAGCTATTGACGTGTTCTGTCACTTACTCGCAAATGGCGGCAGCAACAAGAATGAAAGTGACAAAGCGATACAAAAGTTATCGTGTTGTTGTAGAGATGTTTAAGTTTTTATGAATAAGGGGGTAAAACTAAAGCTGAAAGTTAAATCTTCGGCTGCATTCATTTGCACACTTTAATTGAAAGAAAGAAAGAAAACACGTTTATTGAGTTATTGTAGCGATTGGTGCTTTCAATCATTATACCAATAAGTGGTAATGTGTTCTACAGAGGTCCAATTATCGTCGGTTTGGTAGTTTTACATATTTTTATTCATAACCGTTTAACTTTCAGATTTATTTTCATTTGGATACTCTTTATTGAGTTCAATATTATTGTTTCATAGATTGAGGTTCTCAGTCATTAAATCAATATAATCGGTTCGGTTCAGGCAGTAAAATTAATCATTGTTTTTCTACATTACAAAAACAGTAGTTTGCTAATTTTTGTTTAATTTCCAAATTTTGTGTCTGAAACAAAAATACCTTACTGGATAAAAATAAAATTAAGATTCAAGGATAATATAAAGGCTAAGCAAAGATATCACTAATTTTCTCTGTAACGCAATTTCAGCCAGTGAAAGTCGTACAAATGTTTACCGAAGCAGCCCCGATGGTATTGTTGGGATCAGGCATTTAATCTAATCTCATTTGATCTAAGAGCCCAAAAGAAGAGCTACCATTTGGAAACATACGGGCATCCATTCGGCTTTAAACGCATCTAAATTATGTCATAACTAGCGACCCGCCCCGGTTTACCACGTGTGCAGTGTGATGGTATTATATATTTGAACGTTCCTCTTTCATCACTCAATTTGTTGTAAAAACCACATCAAAATCCGTTGCGTAGGTAGTTTCAAACATTTAAGCGAACATAGGGCTAGAAAAAGCTACTTTGTTTTATACTATGTAGTGATAGTGATACTCGTAGTTACTAAGAAAGCTAACAAATTGTCAGTACGAAGGATATTTGTGACAACTTAGTAGTTTCTGGGTTTCTTTCTTTGAGACCAGAGCAAATGTGTGTGATGTTGGAATAAAAATGAAAAAGTTGATTCATGGCCAAAGAAGAAAATTTTAAATAACCAAACAAAAATGACTAAATAATAGACATGAATAGTATTAAATTAAAAACTAGTACAAATAACGGTCAGAACAACATAATATTAAAAGCATTTATTAAGTTTAAAATAATTAGTAACACAAGATTTCCATTTGTCGGTTCTAAAAAGACAAACTACAAACAGAATATTTAAAAACACGCTTTCAAGTTTAAAACACGACTTTCGCATGCGTAGTCCTGAAAGAACTCAATTTTACTAGCGTCCGCTTCAATTTTACATCAGTGAGTATTCTCTCTCTTATCTCCCCAGGTGAGCGTAGAACGAATGAGGTTCGCGAGTGAAGGCTCCGACGAAGGGACGGTAACTTTAATTTAGGGCCTTTCGTTCGCATTCAACTGTTCACTGCGTTTAGTTTATGTTTTCTACCCTCTTTTTACTAGATTCCTTAATGGGCTTCGGTTGGGCTTGCGAGCAATTTGAAAAAAAGCTTGCTTTAGTTCTGCTAATATAGAGGTTGCTTTTTGTAGATTTCGGCATTTTTAACTATAGACCGTTCGTGTTAAGAATGCAGTGATTTCAAACTTGTCCTTCGACCAATTATATCTAAAAATCACTGCATTCTTAACACAAACGGAGTATCTCTTTTTTGTTTGACTTTGTTAACGTGGGCTGGTTTATAAATACTGCAATAGACACACAACGCTCTTTAGTTAATGTTTTTTCATAAGAAGTAGTGTTATCGATGTAAATAACCGACAATTTACAAATTGTTTTCAAAAAAGGTTATGAAATTCAAACTTTTAATGAAAGCCTAGTTGGTGGTGAATGCTAAGTAGTTAGTTGACAGCGGGAGGCCAAGCTTGATTATGTGGACTGACAAACAATAGTGCTATAAAACCGAATGTTCCGCTAATCTCCATTAGCGAAACATTCGGTTGGCCTGTATCGGAAAATAGCTTACTACGAGCATAATTTTCCTGCACGACACACCCACACCATAGAATAGTCCTAAAAATATAGTTACAGTTTATGAAAATATAGTTTATATTATGGCAAATATTTCATTTTTCGTCCAATTTATACTATTTATTTACTTCCAAATACTTCCTAAATTCTCCTTGGACTGTCACTTCCAGGGACAGGCAGCTGGTGAGCAAGAGTTATCTTGGCTGCCCGGTGGTTCCTCTTTCCACCGGTACTAAGCCCCCCTGCCATGACAAGGTAAGCTCATGTTAGGTACTACAGAACCCCGAAACAGCCTTGGCCCTTCCCCCCAAAGTCATCATCCCCCTGTATACCAATAAATCTCATCAAACCATGCGGATACATAAAAATTCATCGCACTCTTCGATTTATCATCCGTTTTCTTTTCATTGTACAAGTGGATATTATTTTATGCACCCCAAGCGATTTCCGGAGGTTTTTACTGCTCTCTCTGGAGATGAGTTACCGAGTCTCGAAGTAATAGATTCGACTCCGTGTCTGTATTGCCTTGGAAATTATGGTGCTGAGTAAACAGTTCGATTGAAAAATGTATCTGATATACGATTTGCTGGAGAGTTGTAGATAGTGTTGGAAAAACTCGAGGAGTTTGAATTATTGAATTCGGTAAAATTTTGACTCGGTGGTAGAGCTGTTAGCAAAACGTGTGCTATTTGTATTCTTTACGGAGTAACGGCTAAATCTGACTCGAAGTACCGAATCGTTACTCTTGGATTTGCAATATTACTCGTACCGTATTAACCGCATTTCAGTTTCATCTTTTATAAAGGCATAAAAAGATTCAAAGTTAAAACTAAAAAATTCAATCGCATAAATAACCTGAATTTAAAAATCTTAATAATTGCTATTTGCTTTTATTTCATTTCTTAGCGCAAATTTACTAAACTATCGAACTCAAGTTTAATGGGAAGCTTACTTAGGATTCCAGTAAAACTCGTGCACTCGAGTTATTTACAACACTAGTTGAAGGTACCGCTCATAGACAGCCTGTATTTATTGCATGCATGTGTGTAAAATCATAAAATGGTTAGCTTACATTGGATATTATCCCGGTTGTGATAAACCTAAGAGGTGTCTTTAACTTCCGCTTTTGGCACAGCCTGATAGAGTTGATTATTTTTGAGTGTCATAGTGACATACTGCCTGTGGTTTAGTGGCGATTGCTGAGTGGAAACAACAACCTATAGTCCGTTTGCATTAAGAATGCAGTAATTTCATTCTTGTCCTTCAACCTAGCACGCACCAATCAGATTGTTCCTAATTAGAAAGTCAAGTTCACAGTCAACTCACACCTGAGTTTTGATGTATGTAACGGAATTAAATAAAAAAAATACTGCATTCATGACGCGAACATAGGTACTATAATGTTAATCTACACGCCAAGCTACGTCGTAAAATCGCATAAGTGTCCACTCCAATCGAAATTTAGAGATGTCCTTTGAAAGCATCTCCATGCTTTGGAAGGCACGTTGAGTAGTTAGTCTCTATATCAGTTGTTAGGCCTAATCAGAGGTTTCAGGATGGCTTAATAAGATTTAACTATAAGGAGGTGCCCGTGGCGCAGTTGTGACAGTGATCGGCGGCGATCGCTGTTGTAAAGCAACACACGCCGGGTTGGAAATGGGTTGGGTGACCACCCCGACCGAAATTTAGTGATGTATTTATCGGGCATCTCTGTGCTTCGGAAGGCACGTTAAGCAGTTGGTCCCGGCTGACGTCGCTAGATGTCAGTCGTCAGAGGCCTTAGGGCAGCTTGATAACTTCTGACATTAAGGATGCTCACTAACCTTAAACCCCTCTAACAATCCGCTTTAAGCCCGCGTGTTGGATTATGGCTCGTTCCACCTCATACTTGAGGTGAGGCCTGTGCCCAGCATTGGGACGAATATAGGCCGTTTCTGTAATGTTATAAGGTCTATCACCAGCTGTTCATTAGCATTTCCAATAATAGTGCGTAATACGCAGACTTATCGACGCTGTTAAACTCTATTTGTGGTTCACATTGACGCAAAAAACCCTAACAAGCAAACGGCTAGTAATTGAGTTTAAACTCCACCATTTACGTTCTACGTTCACAAACATGTCTCAATCGAGCTTAGTCCCTTACAATTTGCATAATAACTGTTATTTGGTCAACTCTGTTCTACTTAACTTGTGAATTTAGACCTTATCGCCATTGCATTAAAGCTACGAGGGTAGCTAAACCCCAGCGTGTACAAGGACCTGTTTGAAAGCAAACGGAATAGGGGTGAAGTGAAGTATTCCTATACTTCAATTGCTTTAGGTTTGGTAGCAATTAGGTTTATCTTCACGCGATTTGACCATTTGGAGGTGAAAAATCGATAGTAATGCTTGGATTGAGCTGGGAGGTGTATTTTGCTTTTTGCGGTAACGATGCATAATATATTCATCTTGATTGGCAGTGGACATGAATCAGAATCAGAATCAGAAATATCTTTATTTAAATAGACCTGTTACAAGTGCTTTCAAATCGTCAAAAACTTAATCAAACAAACAAAAATACACTTAATAATAGACTTAAATACTATAATAGAAATAATAAATAAATACACAGTATGGCAGTTACTATTCTAAGTTAAATCCGTCTCCGTCATCTGGACCATTTTTCTACGTTGGTTTCACGTGCCATTGCATGCCTTTCACGTACGTCCAAAATATGGAACGGTCTCCGGAGTAAAATAACTTATAAGAAAAACATTATTCCTACCTATAAACGGCCTTTACGTCCCACTACTGGGCACAGGTCTCACCTCAACTATGGGGTGGAACGAGCCATACTCCAAGACGCGGGCTACACGCGGATTGTTGAAGTGGTGTGAAGTTAGTGAGCAACCTTAATGTCAGATGTTTTCAAGCCACCCTAAGGCCTCTGACTAGACTGAGCGACTGGAATCTAGCGACGTCAATCCGGACTAACTGCTCATCGTCCTTTCCGATGTACCTAGGTGCCCGAAAACCACTTCAAAAAAATCTGGTCGGAATGGTCACAATTTTCGGCCCAGCGTGTGTTGCTTTACAACAGCGCTCGTCGCCGATCACTGTCACCACTGCGCCTCGGGCACCTCCATTCATTACATGTCGTTACTACCTATAGGCAAGCAATGCAACGGTGACACTGATGATGTTGTAGTTGTCCATGGACGGTAGTAAACACTCTCCATCAGAAGACCCTCGAGCTCTTTTGGACAATCTTTACTAAATTTCAAAAGAAAAATATGTTGAAATTAATTCACTCTCAAGTTTTGTTAATTTAATATTTTTGATACTTTTGTTAGATTAAAATTGAGTTTAACTTCTATTTACTAGCAAGAATTGACTTATTGCTTCAATGTAAAAGACACAAAACATTCCAGTAGTTGCTGTGACGCTTTTTTATTATTTCTGTAATTTCATGTATTACCTAGAAGAAAAATCTATTCAGATATTGGTTTTAAAAACCAAGTAGTTCAGGTAAATAAGCGCCCAGTTATCCGATCACTAGTTATAAGTCATGTAACCCCCAATCGTCGTGTCCAACAGGACACAGTGAACCGAAACCGGAGCAATCGGGCCTAATTCAACCCGCGGCCGTGTCCAATAACTGTCGCGCGCTTTCCACACGATTTGGTCTCACGGACCCGTTTCAACACAGCGCACGGTTGGACGTTTGCCTGAATTCTCCTTTGAATTATCTACTGGGCCTTTTAGACCGGATTTTGTAAAAGAAATTAGGTTTTTTTCCCGAGGAATATTTTTACGTCTATCCGAACGTGAATCGAGCTTAAAATCAGATTAGAGTAAAAAAGAAGGAAAAGGAAAGGAATAGTGTAGTCGTGATAACTCAAAAGTTGGTTTTCCAGGTTTTGTTGTGGTATGGGCACAAGGTCAAACCTGGTCAGAACACTTTTTCCACTTCAGTATGATTGTAATGACGTATGAGTTTCATCACTTACCATTTTAGATGATTGACATAATATATGTCTGGAAGGCAACAACAGCAACAGTTATTGAATCTTCAATTATCCTTTTTAGGATTGTCGTGCGTTTACTACCTATCAAATTAAAAAAATGTAAACAACTCATATTGTATTCAAAGGAATTTACTAAGACATATTACAACTACAACTTGGCCTTGGTCCAAAAGTCATACAAGTACTGCAAAGCAGCTCTTTTATCAACAAATTCTGTATCTCATTCCTAACAATTAATTTCCTAATGGGATTCAACTTTCTAAGATAAGGAACTAATGATTTTACAAAGTTCATGTCTTCGTCACAATCTGCAGAATTTGGTAGTGATTCTTTAAACTTCTTGCTTGATTCTGTATCATCTGTTTCTTTATCACGACCTCTTTTTCTAGATTCCGGTTCAATACCATCATTTTTAATGTTTATATTTTTATTTGTATTCGGATTCGTTGGAGAAGCTGGTACCGGCAAACCAACTAACATGTTTTGCAGTGATATGATTGGAACTGTAATCAGAGTCTGTGTTTCTTGTACTTCATTATTATCATTACTTTTTTGTTCATCATATTCAGTTTTTTCTTCATCTACTTCGTGAGAATTTTCTTGCGGATCTAATTCCTGTTTTATATCTTCAATTATGTTTAAATCTGGTATGTCAGCTGTTACAAATTCCCCGCAGTACTGTTCCTCTTTCTCTTTTAAAAATAAAAGCTTCTGAAAATAGGGCCAATGGCTGTAATTGTTGTTGGGTCTTTCGTTGTCTTTGTCAGGCTTTTGATTTCTTCTTTTTACCCGATTATATGAGTCTTTTAAATGTTTCCATCTGGTTCTCAATTCTTCACCTGAAACAAAATATGTGAAGTATGAATAATTTGAAGTACCTAATAAATAGTAACCATAATTTTTAAAAAACCAGTAGTTTTAGTTGTAATATAACCGTATTACTACAGCAAAACAGAAAACCTCTCTAAGAACCAAGTTATTTTCTTATTCTACCAAAATAAATTTGGTACTACACACCACACACATAGGTACATCCATTTTCAAAACTTTTCCCAGAAATGGAAAAGAACTAAGTTCACCTACTACTAAAATAAAATATGGCTAAATAGTACACCATATAAATAGAACCACAATTCACCTTTTTTTTACTTTTAGACATTCACTTATTTTTTTAGGTCACACTAAATTTCCATACATTCATCGTGTCTGAAAGGATCTTACACCTCTGACTAGATGAGGTGTTTATTTCTTATGTTTCTATTTCTTGACAGTAATTTATGAATACATGAACATAACATAAACGGCCTATATACGTCCCACTGCTGGGCACAGGGCTCACTTCAACTATGAGGTGGAATGAGACATACTCCAACACGCGGGCAAAAAACAAAAAAAAAACACGCGGGCTCAGTGCGGATTGTTAATTTATGAAAAAGAACAAAAAAAAAACTTTCTTCAATTACGGAAACTGATTTGATGTAATGGTTGGAAGTTAGCTCCTACACTAACGGTCGCGGGTTTGATCCCGCGCGCACAGTTTAAAGAAATCTGTGTTCATCTCTGTTATGTACGGTCAACGGCACATCACGTTACCCATTTCCGGTCAGTCTTACTTGCTCTGTTGCAATGAAATGTCATTTGGCTAGAGCAAGATAAAAAACGGAAATGGGAAGCCTGATGTGCCGTTGACTGTACTGCATTGTACTTGAATTTAAATAGGAATCAAAATGAATCTAGTAAGTACATCATAAAGCTCCTATTCACTAAAACAAAATGAATGTAGGTAAGTATGTGTAACTTTTACAGAAGTTACATATAGGTACCTAGTCATAACATAAGACATAAGTCATAGTGTTTGTGCTAAGGAACCCATTTATACCGAAAAAAAACAGCATGCGTCCATGGCCTTATACGTTCAACTTAACAGGTTTGTTTGTTTACATTAAGGTGATGAGTGATGTTTAATGCCATACGTAAACGACCTTTAAAACTTTGGTTCAAAGTTCAAACTTACATGGCCTATTCATAATGCTAGAAATCTCCTCCCATCCTTTTTTGATCTTCTTTCTTAAGCGGTGATGAGGATGTTTCCTGTCCCATAATTGTGGCCGTCTCCTCACTTCACATATCAGAGTATCCAGGTAAAACGGATCTTGGGTCGGGCAATCACTGCTGTCAAAATTCATTTCACTTGTGTTTACAAACAAACTGGCATTTTCACTTAAATTTTAACTTTACAAAATTCTAGAACTGTATCGTGTCTCGTTGAGTGTAAAAAAGAGACAAATAAACGTGGTCCTAACGTCGCGTCGTGTCAAGAACTGCGACCGAACGACCGAGACCCGTTTTTCGCGCGACGTTGCCGTCTCGCGCGACGCCATCGGGGCAGCGCGGGTCGTGGAACACGACATAGACTCGGGGCTAAAATCTAGCTCAGAATGACTGCTTTGTCGTGTGCTCAATCTAGCTAGATGGTCAATGCAAAAACAAGCCATTGCTATATTTTGTTAACGAATGAAATGATATTAAAAAGGGCCTAAGAACTGATGGCCGTTGCGTTGAGTCTAAAATGTGTTGGAATGAAGAACATCCAAAAGCAAGACCATAGTGGGACTACCTTCGAGGTGAATGGATTTCAGTAGATGCAGGCAGCCCTTAAAATATAGGTACTTAGCTCTGCAAAACAACGGGAGGCCTATGGTCAGCAATGGTCGTTAAGCGGCTTATTATGATGAAAATTATGAGATAGTTAAAGAACTTCATTTTAAAAATTCAATGATTTTCCTATGGAGTCTCACATTCCTATGGAGTCAGATCACAGATCACGCAGATAACGTCGTTTTGACCTATCGCCTAAGCACTGTTCACTGAACACCTTAGACTTACTCTGTGTTCGTCATTATTTTTAGTTCTCCGCTAGTAGACTGACCCCTTAACCGGTTTGGTTTATAGCATAACATAACATACCCTCGCGACCATATCCCTAATGGGTTAGTAGCACACTGAGTTTTGCCGTCATAGTGAACGGAACATTCTGAAGCCCAGATTTCGCCGAGGGAATTTGAACCGGAGACCTAGCCGAAAATAGTACAATGAACGCAAAGGTTTGGTTAAATTTGCTCAATGACGTTTAGGCTTCGGAATTTTCCGTTCTCCAAGACGGCAACAACCAACTTGCCTTTAACAACCTCATTTTATTTGATTGGTTGGTTTATTTGTACAGTCGTGAGTAATATTAGGTCTGAACTGGTCTATTTAAATAGAGACATATCGAATATTAAACGAAAATCTTTTATTTCCCATCTGGCTCTTAGCCTAGTTCAACACGCGACTGCCGCAGCGCGAGATCGCGGCCATCTTGTGACGTCACCTACCATGGAGCGACAAACTGCCCAGCTGCAAAGTGGCAACGTCGCGCATGTCAAAGCAGGTAGCGACGCGACCGGCACTGCCACTGACCGATCGCGCGACTCTCGAAGGCCATGAACCTTGTTTCGAGTGGGAGAAGGTTTCTTGTTGACGACGACATGGTAACGCATCAACTACATCAGATGATACGATTCCTGGGCCTTATCACAACCTTTTAAAGATCACTACCCATTTTTTACTTTATTTTAATTGACTAGCTGTTAGTCCAAGGTGCGACTTGCACTGCTTGGCCGGGCAATGGAATAAGAGGAAGGCTCACAACCCTAATATATCACTAAACTATTAATTAAAACATAGAAGACTCAACAATGCAAAATAAGTTTGAATGGTTCTGAAAAAAAGGCGATAAACCTTGCTTCAAGATGTTATCAAGCCGCCAAAGAGCCTCCGAATAGGCATAACTACTGACATCTTGATTTGTAAACCGCCGCTTGTTTAAACTGAAATGAATAACTTTTTGTGAATCACTCCCTGGCTACTGCGATACAGGCCTGCAAGCCTAGTGCAGAAAACGCTGTATCTTTTTTCTGTCCAATTTCATTTTTGGACGTCATCTGGGACCAACTGCTTAAAGTGCCTTCCGAAGCACGGATATGCCTAAAAACATGACATATTATTTCATATATATTTTTGACATGTCATTCATCCTATTTTCGGCCTGGTGTGTGTTGTCTTTTATGGATGATCATTGCACACCGGGAAAAATCTTCATTTTCCTATTACCACTTGTCTTGAATTCCATACTCTATACTCACAGTATGTTGCGTGCACGCTGGTGTAAACCGGCCGATTAGTTTATGTAATCTTGGCTTAAATTAGTCGTCGGCTCACGTGAACTTTTTCAACTGCTCCTTGTTACGGCAGTGGGATCAAAAGTTGTGGAATTTAAAATATTTCAATACAAATTATCATTTGATTTCGTAATCAGAAATTTATTTTCATCAGTTTTAGTTTCACCAAAACTTACTTAAAATAGGAACAAATGCTTCATTTGAAAGATACCAATGCGTTGCAATGTATTTTATGGTCGCTTGCATACCTACATAGTTACCAAACATTTATTTTTTATTAAATGGATATTGATGTAAACTTTGTAATGTTTCGGATTTCCATTTGTATTAAACTGGCGCTTCATGCTGACTTCTGTAGAAAATGTATAGAATATAGGTTAATATTGTTAACAGTTTATTGAACATCCACTGTGTGTTTCAATGATATAAACTTAAGTATGAATTAAGAATAAAGACTAAAGATAGGAAGATAGATTTCATTGAAACATTTTTTTAGTAGAAACTTTTTTTTCGATTTACATTATTTTTTATTCCACAATTTATGTACCAGCTAGCCTGACAAAATGTGGTAAAATATGTAAAATACCCAAATATGTGTCATGTTAGGTCCTTGATTACAATCAAATTAAAGAGTGAACTAATTGCCGAAGGGTTGGGCTTGCGGAACTACAAGCATGAATAAACAAGCCGTAAAGTGGCCTTTTGCATTTCAGTTTTACTGCCCGTTCAGTTAGCGATCCTGCTTCTGCGCTGCTAATGAGAGGTTATCTTCAAAGAATATACACTCATCATGAATGCTTTTGTTTATGTTTTGCAATCTTAACGTTCATCTTGTGCACCGTCTTAATTTCTCTGCCTGACGGTAGAGAGTGGCTGTTGGGATTACCCCCTTATTTTTGAGCAATTGACATGTTACGTCAGTCACTCACAAATGGCGGCAGCAACTAGAATGAAAGTGACAAGCCGATACAAAAGTCAACGTGGTGTTGAAGAGCTGTTTCAGTTTTCACGAATAAGGGGGTAAGTCTTTTGTGTTTAACTTCTTGAAAATCATTGAATAAATAGTTTACTTTCAACCTAAGGTGTCTTTTTTAACCAGTGAATACTGGCATTCACGTTATGAAAAGTTATTTTTGCCTTTGCAAAGATGTCTTTGGTCGGTTGTTGTTTCACAATTATCCCCCTCGCCCTCAGACACATTTTAACTAGGTACAGTAAAAAAAGCTCTTGCTTTATTATTGCTTTGGAAATTTTTGGATAAGTCAGAAAATAAAAAAAAGAACTTAGTTATCTATCTCTGACCCAGATGCCATTAACAAATCGCGAGCTGTTATATTAGTGAGCTTTCCTAATATTGACCACATTTTTAAACTATTTTATTTTTTCAAATATCACTGGACATCCACACATCCATACAGCGCCATTTAGCCCAAAGTAAGCAAATTAATGCTTAAGTAATGGGATACTAGACAACGGATTTAAACATACTTGTATACTATTTTTTGTAAATACATACATAGACAACACCAAGACCTTTACAAACAGACATGTTCATACATATTAATATTTGTACTGTGCAGGGATCGAATCCACGACCACTGGTGTAATATCTCACTCCTGAACCATTCCACCAAATCCGTCGATCCTATATCTGGACCCTTTCTACTCTACATTCATTTTCTGGTCTAGACAATAGTTGCTATTTTTACATCCCCTTCTATCTTGAAACTGGCCTCAGGTTGGCCCTGTTTCCAACTAATCCTATAAGAGCAGTAAAAGTGCGGCACTAAAGCTACCGGTATAAGTGCGGTGCCTAGCACTAAAACTGTTAGAGAACCTTTTTTCTTGTCTCGAGTATAAAAGACGCCAGTTTTTACATCTAGGAAGTAATTATCTCTCAAAAGTTGTAAGAAATCAGAAGTAGAGAACTTGGGACGCGTATGATCAAACATCGAACGGATTAAGAAATAACATTTAATAATTTAAAGCCGTATTTAACTAACTTCTTTTCGGATTGGTACATCGATCACTATCGTTTCTTAATGTTGAACTTGATAAGAGAGGTGCCAGACCAGGTTATTTTAACCCGTGAGTAAACTCGCGACCACGGCACATGCAATTGTCGCCGAAACGTCGGGTAAATTCAAATAGTAGTTTTTACCGTAGCTTAAATGTTGGCAGAAAACCCGGTTTTTTAGTGTTTTTATTTGCCGGCATTTGCTAGGCAGACATATTCCATCATCGATCACAATCATCATTTTACTATCAGTTAAGTTTGTGTGTGATCATCACATGACTGCCTAGCTCTAAAAAAAGGTTTGTTATCGGCAACAATCAGTATACCTCTGACTACCCCGTTCGGGATGAGGGGTTTCTTATGTTATAAATCCTACTCCACTTCAGTGCAACCAATACCAATACTAATTACATTGCGTATATTTAGCCAATACGCGCCAGGGTTCGGCCGGAAGGCGGGTGATCATTTGACCAACTTTTTTCATTATCTCCGGGAACTCGAATACTTTTATAGTAGTCCTATTTCGTTTAGTTGTGATTTTCTCTTCGTGCTTTTTTTCTCGTTAACTTCCATCGTTAGCTTTTACAAGCCTATTTGAAAGGTTTCTTAGGGTAAGTATCAGAATTTGGTGTTATTCGTGTTTCGGAATAATTTGATTTGAGTTCTAGATACCGTTATATCGGAAACAATACAAGGGCTCGTAATAATAATAAATACAGGATGAATCGCATTAATGCTTCGGCGCTACATATCTTCAAACCACACTCTCAGCTAAAAACAGGGCTACAGCTCTGGATGAAGCACAGAGCTAAGCTGGGTACCGAGTTGACTGGGGACTTACTTTTTATAAATACCTTTATATTATTATGTTCAAGTTCAATAATTGTTTAATTTATTTTGTTTGTTGTTAAAAAAAACTCTTTCTTTTGTAACTACGTGTATTTAGCCGAATAAATGATTCTTAATCATTTAACTCTATTCTTTGTTAAGTTAGTGACGAACAATGTAAAATGATAAAGATTTTGTAACAAAATCTTACCTCAGGAGTTCACTGCTCTGACTCGGTACTTAGTAGACCGGAGTTAAATTTCTGGCGATGGTTTAACTCAAATTGGTTTCGAACTTTACTATCAAAGAAAACCATTCAAACTTAACCTAACCTAAAATAACCCTATGACCTACCGTCTGCGACATCTGCATTATACGTTTGCGGTTTAGTTTCCTTGCATCCTAAAGGGAAACGTCAGGAATAAAACTATCCAAAATGGTGAAACGTTTCATACGCGTAACGCTAAAGTGTGACGCGTATAGCAGTTTACCCCCTTATTCATAAAAAAACTTAGACAGCTCTTCAACTACATTTTAACTTTTGCTTTGTCACCTTTATTCTTGTTGCTGCCCCCATTTGCGAGTAAGTCACACAACACGTCAATTGCTTAAACTATGAGTCAATGTCTTTTAATATTTTCACTTTTGGATTTGTCCGCAATTCCCTTAAAATGTTAAACTTTCTGGATCGTAGTTACCATTGGTCAGCTGTAAAAATCTCATATTAGAGACAAGCTCTCCTGTACTTTTCTGAGGAGATTGACCTTCAAAATTAATGCTTCCTATCTATACAATTTCTTTCAAAACGTTGGCAAATTGTTAAATAGAATTGTGTCTTAATTCACGTTTTAAGTCCACTTGAGTGTTTGAATTTGAGTACTCCATTAAAATACGAATACAATACAAAACGTATGTTTTCCTACCGTTGCAAACTATTCCAGTGGCGTTATTTCCACCCTAGAAAGGCTACCCACTAATGACGTGTCAATTACCACACGATATCCTCACAGCTGATCCGGACAAAGAGTAAGTGTATTAGAGGATAGGTATTTAAGTATACGTAAACGGCCTATTTACGTCCCACTGCTGGGCACAGGTCTCACCTCAACTATGAGGTGGATTGAGCCATACTCCAATACGCGGGCTCAGTGCGGTTTGTTGGAGGGGTGTAAGGTTAGTGAGTAACCTAAATGTCAGATATTATCAAGCCGCTCTGAGGCCTCCGACTACGCTTAACGACTGACATCTACGACGTCAGCCGGGACTAACAGCTTAACGTGCCTTCCAAAACACGGAGATGCCCGAAATACACATTACTAAATTTCGGTCGGGGTGGTCACCAATCGCATTTCCAACCCCGCGTGTGTTGCTTTACAACACCGATCGTCGCCCATCACTGTCACAACTGCGCCACGGGCACCTCGGGCACCAGGTTATTTAAGTATATCTATGAAGTATTGCAATAAAATATAACAAGCTGGACTTATTCAGTGTGGAATTGAGACAGGAAAAGTTAGGGTTATGGAGGACAGTTTGTTCTAGGCCTGTCGGGGGTGTGAAAATAAGTCTTCCTTCAAACTGGTCCAGGCAGGAAAGCGTAGAAATTAGGGAGACGGAGAAGATGTTCTTTTGATGAGCCCTTAAGTGATGAATTTAGGGGAATGGTACCAAGAGGAGGTAAGGTATCCTTTTCACATAAGGTTGCTTGATCTACCTCCAGCTTATATGAAATTAGCGGGTAGTCATTCTCACCAACTTAGTACACCATAATTACCACAGTCACTTTGCCACCCAATCACAACCGAGGATTGAAAGCGACAATCTGGAAAAAGGCGCAGAATGTCGTTCCCCACAACCCCCTAAGTCACTTTCTTACATTGGGAGCGTCCAGCGGGGACGCGTTTTGGACGAGTTGGTATAAGCGCAGCCTAAAGATTATGGTACGAGAACACTCGCTCAGGATAAATCGCATTTAGGAAGGAAACTGTAATTCAACTTTTATAGACGACAGTTATACTTTTAAGAGCAGCTCAACTTTGATTTGCATTTGTGAATTCGAAGGAAAGCTTAATAGGCTGTTGACGACCATTTTGAGTTGTCTTATTAAACAATTCGCTTCAAAAATTCCAACTTTAAAACAACAGGCAGCTTCTAAGACTCTAACTTAAGCCTAAACAGAAGTTAACAAACAACTAAAAATCGTTGCTGTAATTTTCACAATAGGTTTTTAATCTGTGGTTCTAGTTCTATACTTTGACTAAGCCCTCTTAAAAGGCGTTTCTACAAAAACAAAAAGTTTCGCCCGTTCACATTGTTCAAGCCAACGGAGGAATATCAAGAAAAAGCAAAATATTTACAGTGAACAAAGTAACTGGGTTTCACGAATAAACCACAAAGATGCTGCAGAACAAAGAAAAATATTTATTTGTCTTTATTTTTAAAAGCAAAATATAACTTTCTCAATTGGCATTTGTGTAAAAGTCTAACTAAGCAATTCTTGTACTATGTAGGACCCGTTCAGATTTCAATGACGTCTAAAAATTAAGGCGTCTGCGTGACGTCTTTTGTGGTCCATGTTTGTATGGGAAACTTGACAACGGATAAGCCTACATTAAACCAAGACCAATACAAGAAGACAAGTTCATTGTTCTTGCATACAGACAAGTATTTGTACTGTCCAGGGATCGAACCCGTGACTTCGGTTGTAGTAGCCAACTTTTCAACCATTACACCGAAGCCACCATTATCATCAATCAGCCTTTATGTCAACGGATGTATCAAATGGTTTCCCGTCATGAATGCCCCAGGTCAATCTTAAAGTTCGAGGTCACTATAAGAACATTTCTTAATCGACAGTGGTTAGTTCTGAGTGCGGTGTGGCCTGCCTGTTGCCACTTTAGATAGGGAAGTAGTACAAATTTCAGCAGTTGTATTTAAAAATGCATTTACTCACATAAGAAAGTATTTTGGAGTGCGTAAAGGCTATTCTACTACAGCGCTCGCTACCAGGGTCAATTGAATAACAGCCTCTGCAATGACAGATAGTGTCTGCGAATTGTCGTATTGATCGCCAACAATATTACCACCATGTGGTCACGTTTCTAGTCCATCTATCATCGCCACGCCACACCAGATAACCCGCCCACCTCTACTTCATACACGCACGCATAGTCTTTCCAATGTTTTTTACTCGCCTCCTGTATGATAAACTTTGTGTTAGCATACTTTTTACTGTCCTAGCCACCTCAAAAACAAAGGCACAGATATGAACAACATGTTGTTCGACAGCGTTGAGAGTCCAACGCTCTAACCGCAAGACCACGGATGCAGTCACCACTTCATCTGATCACCTCGTGTCTGAAAAGTAAGATGATCCATGGGTGAGCATGAAAATAGTTGCTATAGTGCCTGACGTTTTTCGGGTCATCGTTCATAGAAAGGAGATGGAAGAGATATGTACCTGTTTATTGCACACACTTGTGTTTATAAATCAATTATAGTGGTGGTTAATTTCATTGAGATTAGCTGCTTTATTAGATCAAACTGCGTTTGCCCTGAGATGGTCTCCAATCCCTAACCTTTTGGCCCCAACAGCCACCAGTTGTTTGCGCCGAGATGTTGCCATGTCACCGAGTTTTTAAGCAATTCTGCCATTTCAATCAAATAAAGTAAATAATAAAATAAAATTAATAAAATTAACTTCAACAGTTGCAGCTATTAGGCACAAATAAAATCATAGATATCTCTTTCTGTATTCCTTGCTCGTTGCCCAATCGATTTAACAAACGGCACTCTCGATAATGTAGCTGGGAATTTTAAATGCTGTAGGTAAAGGATCTTGAGATCCGCTGGAGTACTCTTCAAAAATACTTCCTAACAAAGCTTTGTTCTAGCTAGTGTTTGTCTGCAACTTCGTTCACAAATACTGTTAGCAATGGATAGACATCAAAGACACACTTCAAACTTGGTAATCATATCTGTTATTGTTTGTTATTTCATTTAGTCACCATGATAACAAGAATGCATTTTGAAACGGTTCACGGCAGTGTTTCGAATAGATTGGTAAATCGGTTGATCCTTGACCATTCGAAAACCATTTCTTTTCAGTATTTCATTCACAATTCACTAATACAGCCTTTCTAAAAACCATATTAAATATAGAGACTACTCAAAAGCAAATACACAACACCGGGTTATGATTATACTGAATATTTAAATTGTATATAACTATATCTCATTTTAAGTAAAATGTATTATAAAATTTATTTGAGCCCAAAATAGCGTGTGACGGCGGAAGACTACCTATGAGTCGCAAGGTGTCGGTGAATCAGGGCGTCTACAACCGGCCACTCTGCAAATCTATGAAGAGGCCTTTATTCAGCCAGCAAAGTAGACAGCATGTGGATGTTGATGATGATGAAGATGATGATGATTCTAAACATTCGAGTTTTTATAAACTGATTGAATAGTGTCTAAGTTTATCTCCTACATCAAAACTAGCGAACTAGTAATATAATTAGGTTAATTACTTTTCCGTTAGTAAAATCTCAATATTGCACATTTTAGCAGATTCTATTCTACGTTGCTGCGAATACGGCCGTAACAATAATATTATCAGCTAAAATTTTCCACAGACTCAATGAGATCCACTTCAACAATTTTCGTATTATTTTCTTTGTATCTACGCGAAAGCTTGGGGAGCAACATTTAAGTCTGAATGTTTGATTTGGAATTAAAATCAACAGAGCTCCTTCAAATAGCATTAAGTCAATGTTTTTGTCTAATTACGCACTCGTAATTGAATTTTCTTCTAATTTACAGGAAAATAAGGAAAATATGAGCAAGCCGACACTTTTATCATATTTACTTATATCTTTCTTGAAATAAGCTTTGGAATTTCTTATATTGAGTTGACTTACAAGACTTCGGGGTTGGTCAATAAGGTGCTAGGTCATAGAATGGTATGTGTGACGACTATCATCCCCCTCATGAGTTCTCGCCTTGTTGTGGCGGGGGCAACCGCCGCTACCACCGGTACCTAGCTGGGACGCTAAGAGAACTACGGCGTGGCCGTATGGTTGAGTTACCACCCACTAGCTGTGGCCCCTAAAGGCAACACGCGGGTTTGCGGGTCCAGTGTTGCCTGCCCGGGACCTGAGGCGCATGGTGGGGCCGCGCGGAGCACAATCAGTTGGTGGAGGTGCTGTGGCTGATCGTCTTTCTGCGTCGCGGCCCCTCGGGTCTCTATCACTTGAGGTGGCAGCGGAGCCGCTCTTTGGGTGGCTCTGGTTAGGGGGCAGTAAGGTCTGCGTACCGTGGGAGCCACTGGGCCGGAATGCGGGGGTATTCTGGCACGCATTGCACGGCGTCAACCAAGAAAAAGGAAGTGCCTGCGTACTCCAGGCACTTTCGTGACCTTCCCCCTTAGTTGAAGGAACAGTTGAAGTGCGTTGAATCCTGTGTGGATCCAGCTTTGCCGTCATAGTAACATGGTTGAGTGCCGTGGGTTTTTTGGGCTGCGAAGTATCCATGAGGATTTCCCAACGAAAAAGTAAATAAAAAAGTATGACTACTATGGCCACGGGGTCTAAAAAGGCGACATTACATGTTTCATATCTGAATCATAAACGATTCATTTTTTATCCTAAAACGGCAACTTTTTAGGTAAATCATAATTTGAACATAATATGATTCAAATTGAATATGAATCATTTTATGATTCAGATATGAAACATGTAATGTCGCCTTTCTAGACCCCCAGAATGTTGTTTGTAGTAAGTGTACCATGTATTTTAAATTTGCGTACTTTGACGACCGATTTCTTGTATAAATTAGAAGTGGAATATTGTACCAGTACAGTGGCGTGAAAAGGAGAGGCCTATGTTCAGCAGTGGACTACAACAGGCTGATGATGATGATGATGATTGTACCAGTGGTTGCGGGGTCGATCTCAGCATTTCCCGCACAGTACAAACATTTGTGTGCATGAACATGTCTATTTGTAATGGTCTGGTTGTTTCCTATGTTTATTAGGTATGTATTTAAGTTTGTCCAGTGATATTTAAACTGTAATTGACAGATCAGCGTCACCTGACAACTAGTAGTAACGGTACTACTATTGCAAAATAAAGCAGTACTCTAACTAGCAACTGTCGAACAAAATGTTTAATAAACAACTGCTTTTTGTGCGGCGTTGTTTAAAAGTTCACGGCTGGAACACTCATAGTTCAGTGAAACAATTGTAATAATCGCGTATTTCCAGGGCTGTAGGAACATGAAAATCCTATTTAAAACAAGACAGACGTCATGATACCCGATGTACTTATTAACAAAATTGTAGTAGTCGATCTAAAAAGTCTGTCGTCTAAATCTGCAACGAAATATATACACATAGATGCGCTCAGAATTCACCAAGTACATACATACATACATACCATCACGCCTCTTTCCCAACGGGGTAGGCAGAGACCACTTCTTAACTCTTTCACCGATAGAACATGTTGCCATTTTCGTTGGCTTTGGACCCTATTTCAATGACATAAGGTTCAAAATAAGGTGGCAACTATTCAGCCACTACCAGTTAAAGGGTTAACCACCACTAAGTAAACGCCTATTTTTAGACTGCGCCCTGATTGCTACAATTTAGTCTTTAATAAGGTTTTTAAAGTTAATCAGATCAGGTCAGGTTACACAGAAACCCAATCAGTTTTTTTAGTTTTCCAAAGTAGAACAACCATTTATTCATAATTCATAATTCTTTCTTTATTGCATAAATACAGGTACATAAGATCTTAAAATTATACATGTCCAGCTATATTTTGCCTTTTTACTAAGCATGCAACCAGTTTACAAATTTTTTAATCATTAATTTATTAGCAACAATACAATAACCATTATTATTTCAATGTCAATTCATTTAAAAAAATCCATTCCATTACAATTAATCACATTATTAAATTCATTATGAAAATTGAGAATCATACATTAAGTCAAAGCTTTTTAAAATCAAAGTATTTTTTGACTGAATAAAAGCAGTTTTCAATCAAAAAGGCGTGTATTCGCTTCCTAAAAATCTGCAACGGCAACATTTTTATAGATTCTGGCAGGTGATTGAAAATCGCTACTGCCATACAATAAGGACTGCTTTTGTATAGTTGCAGTCTGACATTTGGCAAAATAAGTCTGTTATGATGTCTACTTGGCCTACCTCTAAGATCACCACGCGTTACAAAATAATTTGGGTACTGTTTGACAAATATACATAGCTGCTTAATGTACATACAGGGCAAAGGTAGTACCTGCAACTTTTTGAAAAGGGGTCTGCATGACTCCATGAAATGTGCTTTGCAGATAGCCCTAATGCATTTCTTCTGGGCTATGAAGGCCCTTTGCACATCAACAGAGTTTCCCCATAGCATAGTACCATAACCAAGTATTTGAAAGTTTCGGCCAGACAAAAACATACCTAAAGTTTTTATTTTGATATACCTAGTGTCACTTTCACAGTGAAGACGAATCTAACGACACCTCTCAAGCTAATATCCAATAATCTATTTATTCAGGGAATTAATGTTTTCTTTGTTCAACTGTTCTGCCAGGCTCAAAAGACAAGCCACAGCTCATGGATCGTATTTCTGTTGGATTGAAGTACAGTTTCCAATGACACTGGCAGCTGTCAAAATGTACGTCTTATTGTTGGACGCAACCCTGCATGTCTTTATTGGCGCTGAAGCTCTGATTGTGAAAGTTCTCGTAAAAATGTATTGCATCAATGTGTTCTGTTGGGTTGATTTTTAGTACAAACTAAATAGTCAGGTGATTTCAAACATAACATACGCTCACAAATATATCCCAAATGGGCATGTTGGTGGTACTTACACTGATTTTAGCTGACATGGTGAACGGAACATTGAAAAGCCTACATTCCGCCGAACGAAAGGACATGATCTTTTTTTGGGATAATTTTGGAAGTGCCGGTCAGAATCAGTCTGGGGATTCCTGAAACTTTAACTCGGACCACCACTACCACTGGACCTACCTATTATCTCAAAGTTTTTTTTTTAATGCTGAAGCTACGAAGTACTGGTTTTTCAAATGGCTAGTAAGTACTATAAAAGTAAACTCTGCTCTATGAATGTGTAAATAATATGTAGTATTAAAGTTTATGAACCTACCTACCTACTCTATTATAAAGTGCCCTTACAGGATCCATGTGCGACTTATTTTAGTATTTAAGATCTTTATACACCACATGTTATAAATTAATATGAATATAAATGTCTTCCTAATGTCTTCAAGTGATACATTTGTATCACAAGCTATTTAAAAGACGCTATTATAATCGCTACAAGTAGTACGTTAGACCACAAATATTTTAGACACTGTGTTAATTGTTATAGTTCACAAATGTTGAATTTGCTTTACTAAGATCCACACCTATCAAAATTATATTTTTTCTGTTTATATCAATCATTATTCATTACTTGTGATTTTAAATACAACCTTTTGGTCGACGTTCAACATTGCCATCAGGCATATTTGAGTTATCAATTGGCTTATAAGTGCAACAGTTCGAAGCGTCATTGTTTTGGGTGTAAAAACATTACAGTAAGCAACAGCTTATTAAAAAAATATCAGTTTTGGTTCAACGGAGTGCAAATTACCGCATTGCCGTCTGGCGTTGCGGCACCGACCGCTTCTACCGGTCGTCAGTCGTACGAGCTGCAAGGTATGGAAAGTAATAACAAACAATAAGGAAGACCACTTAAAGCACAAGATTGAAAAGCACAAAGCTCAGTCTTTGAACAGCTCATGTCAAGAATTCTGGCATTTTTGTTGCCCTTTACAATTAAAGATTGAGAATATTTTTACTTTCTGACCGAAGACAAAATCAAGAACTGGGGAATAAGACAGGTACGGATGTAAAAGTAAGACGGACGGAACATCACACTAGAACAATGTGAAGCATGCAAGGTGCTACAATTTAGTTTGTTGTACACGACCTGCTACACTCACACAAACACACTTGGTGCGACAAACTACGTCATTTTACTCCTTGTGACAGCACCAATGACACGTGCTAGTCACGCACACACCAAAACTGGCAGCTGATAATATGTTTCACTCATGATTAGACGAGGTGACGTTCGTCGTTCTTTTACGTCCGTAAAGACAGGTAGAAAAAAAACAATCACAAAAGTCCGAGATTGTAATTACCCTTTACCTACGGGTGTCAACCATGGTTGATTTGAGAAAGGCCCACTGCAATACGGGTGTCAACTACTGTTGATTTCGCAAAGACATTTTTCATTTATTTTTTTCAATTTCTGTGTCTATGTTAATACTGTTTTACTTGCAGATTAAAAAACTAGAGGAGTTAAACTCTATGAGAGATTTTTTTTTAAAAACATTTCTAAGTGTCTTTGGATTGAAAAAACAGCGCGAAAATACCATTGATTCTAGTGTCAACAATAGTTGACACCCGTATTGCAGAGGCATCATTTTTAGTAACCAACATGGCGTACTGCTAGTGAGGTATGATGATAGAAGTGGGTCTATCGAAATATTGTATTATAGATTTCTTGAAAGTATTTTCACAAAATTAAAGTTTCTGTAGATTGATGTGCATCTACTTAAGCGCGATCCAAGAAAAATAAAAATGATCATATTTATATGTTACGAATGTAGTGTTAGTCGTTGTGTACAGCATTTTTTTTGTTAGTTTAACACTTTATTACATCATAAACTATAATTTTTATATTAATAAATAGTAGACACCGATACAAAAACATAAGATATAGGTTTTTGAAAATAAAAATACATAATTGATAGGCGATTTTCAATATTACCAAAACCAGGTTGTCGCAATATCGATAAAATATCGATTAAAGGGGCATCACTAAAATGTAGCAGAAAATATTGTGTTTTTTAATGTGTGTTTTATTCCGAATTCTATATGATTTTTTATCATAAATTACTTTAGAAATATGAATAGTTTGATAAAATAGTTGATTTATTAAGTCTTAGGTTGAAAAAGTGTTTTGGTTGAAAGTTACAGCACTATCTTGTTTGTGTGACAAATCTTTTTTTTCCTCTATTTTCTGCAAATAATTTGTAAAAAATGCGTGTGAATATGAAACTTCATTAGTTGTTCCAAATACCCTCAAAATTTCAAAATAGTAAGTCATTTAGTTTCTGAGATATCATCAAGTAAAGTTCAGCAAAATGTTTGACCATGCGAAAAAGGCCCCGTATTGGGTGGTGACATCGGTTTCTAGCACCCCGTAGGGAAAAGGTTAATGCACGTTCAGCTAAGAAGATCGGTCATACTTCCAAACTTTGCCAACTGGCAACGACGAATAAGTGATAACAATCGGGCAACACTAGGCAACAATAATACTTGGTCGGTCTTAAGTTCATAAAATCGATCCCACAAAAAGTAGGACGTATGCTAAATCGGTCATCAATTAAGTTACTATAAGGCTTTCCAAACACGACCCACTCGCAGTTAAACTAGTTAGTGACAAGTGACAGTTTAGGAATTTGCAGCAAAAAGGGCTACGACAAAATGGCATCACTTATAAGTCCATTTATTTGTCTTATGGCGGGGGACCCCATAGCTCATTGGGTTCTAATTCGTTCGGCAGTTAAACGTAAACTTCTGAATGTTTCGCTCACCATGACGGCAATAATCAGTCTGCCTCTAACTTTCCCGTTCGGGATATGTTCATGAGTGTACCGTAGTTTTCTTTGTAGCGGTAGCGTGACTAAACCATTGGATCTACGTTGCTTGGTTGGTTTTTGTAACCGTTGGTTTACATTAAATATATATTTTTATAACATGCTTAGACTGTGACTGTTGACTAATTTTAAGTAGTATAATGTACGTAAATCTGTTTTCGGCTTTAGGTTTAATTAGTTAGTGCTGTAATATTTCTAAGGGCTGTGGATTTTGTTTCCTAAATAAATAAATAAATCTATTTACATTTAAAAGTCTTAAAAACCATTTCATAATTATATGCCTCTGAAACCAAAATACAAATATTTAACTGTAACTATTTTGAAAATGGAACCAAAACCTTCGGCGCTAACCAGAACCTTCGTTCATAGCACTACCAATCCAATTAACTCAAAAGCCACAAGTGTCACAAGTTTGTCAAAGTGGTTAACCACTTACGACTGTCACAAGTCGTACGTGTGTCCTCAGCCTTAGTCTTCAACGATACAAAAGATAAGTCAACTACACTCGAGTCGAACAAAAACCCGTACATTTTAAGGTAACGAAGATTAACCGACTGGCTAACGATACGAATACAGTTAGCTGTGATTAATTGTACAGACATAAATTACGTACGGACAGACAAACTGTATGTAGATAAAGTTGAATGCAAGTACGGAAGTTGTTAAAGGGTAATGTTTGTTTAAAATAAATTCATGTTTATCATTATAAAAATTATTTAAAAGTTTAAAACTTTGAAATTATACATAAGTGATGTATTTTTCGGGCATCACCGTGCTTCAGAAGGCACGATAAGCAATTGGTCCCAGTTAGAGCCTAGTCCGAGGCCTTGAGGCGTCTTGAAAACAACAGACATCAAGGTTTCTCACTAACCTTACACCCCTTCATCAATCTGCACTGAGTACGCGTATTGGAGTATGGCTCACGCCACCTCACACAAATTGAGGTGAGGCCCGTGCCCAACAGTACCAAGGATGATGTTGTTTGTAAAGCTACTAGCACGGACGTAACAGAAAAACTGACGTTATCTCGTCTAATCATCATCATCAGCCTATGTTGGTCCCCTAATGCGCGCCATCGCGCCCTATCTTCGGCTGGACTCATCCATCTCCTGCCAGCAGCCTTTCGCAAATCGTCGCTCCACCTAGCCGGAGGGCGTCTAATCATGACTGAAGCATATTATCAGCTGCCAGTTTAGGTGTGTGCGTGACTAGCACGTGTCTTTGGCGCTGTCACATGAGTATAATGGCGTAATTTGTAGCACCTAGTGGATTTGTGTGAGTGTAGCGGGTCGTGTACAACAAACGAAATTGAAGCACCTTGCATGCTTCACATATTTTAGTGTGATGTTCCGTCCGTCTTTCTTTTACGTCCGTGGCTACTAGATGAACACCTGCAAAGCCCTACCTTGCCCCCGATACAATTTCCCCTCAAAGCATTTCTTAACCAAAGCCTCAGGCTTATTGTATTCTTTTTATGAAACGGAAAAGTATTCCTAACGGTTTTCCAAAACAAATACCCTGCTTGGAAAGTCTTAAAACGCCGGTGGATTTAAAAGCGACCTGTAAAGGATTGCAGGTGTACTTTACTATAGGGTGGGTAGAGGGGTTTTATTACTTCAACGGCGCGTTTAGATGAATTCTTACGGCTTTTATAGCGTAAGTTTTGAAGCGGGGGGAAACTCATTATCTAACTATAAGGGAGTTTACCTTCCTTTTAGGGCTTTGAAGAATACTGAACGCCGGATTTTTCTGTTTTTTTTTTTCGATATCAGATTGATGAAAAACCTTCAAAAAGTATATATTATTTAAAAGCACTGACGGTACTTTGGTCGTCGTGTGACGGGTCATTCCATTCCCTAAATATGGTTAAGTGGGATGATGGCTGACACACACGTCAGCTTGTGAACAGGTGCCACCTTCAGGAATTGGTCTGCTCAAGTTGACTTATTTTACCCAAGTCCTGCACTTTCCTGCACTTTCTTGCCGACTACCTTCGTGATCGCCAGCAGTTCGTCCGTCTTGGCATGTATGAGTCACATCCCTATCACACCCGTTCTGGCGTCAGTCAGGGATCGATACTCGGTCCTCTCATGTTCATTGTCATGATCAACGATCTTCCCCGTGTGATCAGGCACGGGAGATGTCTTCTTTATGCCGATGATCTGAAACTGTACGGTAAGATTGAAAACAATGAAGACTGTTTGAGGCTTCAGCGGGACATCGACGCCGTTCTTGAGTGGGGAGTGGAAAATAAAATGGAACTAAATGCCGCAAAATGTTACCAGATGACATTTAGCCGAAAGAAACTCCCAACGGAATTCCACTACAAGCTCGGCCGTGATCTAATCGGCAGGTCTACTGTGGTGAAGGACCTGGGTGTAACATTTGACAGACACCTAACTTTCCATGATCACATTACGTTGCTCGCCAAGGAGTCCTTCCGACGCTTAGGTTTCGTTCTGCGTAATTGCAAGGACTTCAGTAAAATTGGAGTTATAAAACTCATATTTAGTACCTTGGTCCGTAGCAAGCTCGAAGCGAGCGCATGCGTGTGGCACCCATATGAGAGCAAGTATACACTTCAACTTGAGAAAGTGCAAAAAGCTTTTCTCAGATATTTGTACAAGCGCGCCTTTGGATATTACCCATTCATGTACCCCACCAAGTTTCTTTTAGGAAGCCTTGGGTTTAACTCCTTGGAGGTTAGAAGGGGTAGTGACCAAATGGTAACAATGGCCAAAATTCTTAGAGGAATGGTGGATGCGCCGGATTTGCATGGTGAGTTGTGTAGGCTATTCGTTCCTAATAATTATAGTCGTTGCAGAAAGCATAAACTGTTTGCTGTTCCAATATGTCGCACTGAAGCCCGGAAGAGATCACCGATACCTCGAACTCTCGCAGCTTTCAATGCTCTCCTAAACACTGCTCCTCACTGTGATCTGTTTATGGATGAATGGAAGTTGATCTTGTTGGAATGCCTGCAGCACTGTGAAGCAAATGCGTGATGTATGTGTGGTTAGTATATTGTTTTCATTATTTGTCTCATGTGTATCGTATTATTGTTTTTATGTTAGTAATTTTTAATATTGTCTAATTAATGTAATTGGTTAATCCGTTTTAATTAATGTAAATAAATAAATAAATAAATTAATTAACTTTCTGTTTTATAATATTGCATGTCAAAACTGTATGACTCTGTTAGTCATTCACACATTCCCTTTGTAAAAACATTGATCAAGTTAAAAAGAGTAACTGCTGAGTTTCTTGCCGGGTCTTCTCAGTAGAAACAACCGGTTCATCCTTGTTTGATCGAACAACGTTTCGTCGAAAATCACTTGGGCGAATTTCAGTTGCAATAAAATCAGTTCGGAGAATTATTCATTTGACCGAATGATTCATAGGTCGATTATTATTTAGTGTAATTATTTATTTGAACTAATTTATTTTCATCGAAACTCATAATAGATATGGTATGGTTCAAATTCATGCACAATATTTGAAAGTCGTAATATAACTCATCATAAAAACAAAAAGCATAACTAATTTAGAGGCATATTTTGTTTTCACAGACGCATTTATTTTTTCGTCACTGCCCTACACTATAGTTTGGGCGGAACCGACTCGGTTAGATTAGGTTAGAAGGTTTTTTTTTTTTAAACCCAAAAACGACTTGCCTCATTACATGCTGCTTGGCATGTTATACCATCTGAAAATTACATCAAATGAACATTCTACCTTTTGATCATTAGTGCAAACGTTGTTATAGCAAATAAACATTCGACGAACTGAAAATTCTATCAAACGATATTATACAAAGTGATGATTTTCTCAAACGTTGTTCGATCAAACAAGGGTGAACCGAAACAACCTTCCGACTCTGGCGGTAGAGTCAGATTATATACAAGTATTTTATGTATTATTATTTTTTACTTTTATAATGTGGTTAAAATTCAGATTCTAGACGATTTGGAAGTATTGTGTAATGGTCTACCTGAATAAAGTTTTTTTTTTTTAATCCGGTCACATATCTAGAAATGAGAATTTGATGGAGAAACCCATCAGTTGCTCCATCAAACCATCACCATTGAACCATCGTTCAGGGCAGAAAAGAAGGCAAGAGAGCTCGTAGGTAGCTGTTAAGTAAATCGCTGGTCTGACCTAATTACCAAATTACCTTGGGGGACCTTGATGGTCAAGTGATGTCGAAATATTTCTCGTCTGCAAAAGTCAAAGCTCATCGCCAAAATGACCATACATAAAAACATGATAATATGTTTCCTTGTGCTTAATCTTAATTCCTGAAATTAGTTATAATTTTTAGTGACTTTTGTATGGAACTGCAATGACGGTTATTAATGATGTGCACATAACACAATGCGGGCGTTGCCTAGGATAGAGATTAGAATTGAACCACAGATTATACACACTATTATTAGTGGTGGTGAATGGAGGTGTTTTATAGATCAGTTCAAACGTAGTTAAACTACAATGTTTGAGACACTGCGATGCGGGCAACACAGCTACGCTCCGCAGTCTGTCAGTGAAGTAGATTTTATTTCACCACGGAGTATTCAACTTGTAGGTAACTAGACTTGGTAAACGGTTCATGGCTACATTGCAGTGAACAACAGTAGCTGCTATCACAAAAGATAATATAAGTGGTTGTCCCCATAAACAGCTGTTGAAGCTACACTAAGATAAGATAAGATTTGCTTTTATAAGAATAAGATTTGTCGACATTTGGTGATAAAGGACTAATCAATTTTGCAATTCAACATTTTAATCTGCAGATTAACATTTCAGATGAACTACATCATGAACTAGTGATTTAGTTGCAACAAACTGCATGTAAACTATAAAACCACGTCAGCGAGAGTAATGCGATGCACACAGTGCAATGCAGGCGTCGCCTTCACGCCCCGCTGTCTGTCAATAGAGTAGGTAGTAATTAGAATATTCGTCGCAGGGCTGGTCTAGCTTGGCTGAATGGGGTCTAGCTGCTACGAACTAATATGTCAACAGTAAAGCTTCGTTGATATGTACAATTTATTTATTCTTTAACTACCTTTTAAACTTTTCCTGGATCTTCACAATTATCAGGACCAAAATTTGCCAAATCGGTTTAGTGACTCTCGAGTTTTAGTGAGACTAACGAACAGCAATCCATTTTTATATATAGAGATGCACATTTAAAAAAAATTAGGTACAAATGGCGTACTTAATTCCAAAAGGCATTCTCTACCAGTCAACCACATGGTCAAACAGAAAAATTAAGGCGGTGCACAAGATTAATGTCAAGTTTTTTTCAAACTTCAAAACTTTATTGCGCACTAAGTGGACACGGTGTTGTAAGCAATTTAAGCACTTTTAACTTATTGACCCTTTGCGGGTAGTGCAATGGTCTCTAGGACAATTTATTTAACAACTAGATATTGCGTAGATATATTTTACTTTATTGTAAATATTTATTTTTAAGTTTATTTTTTTATTTTTGTTTTTTTAAGTGTAAATATTTGTTTCTTTGCCTTTTAAAAACCTTAAAAACTAAGTAAGTTGTGCTAGTTAGTTGCGCTGCTTGCTAAACACTAGACAGTATAAAATGAAGTCGCTTTCTTTGTCCCTATGTTCGCTTAAATCTTGAAAACTGCGCAACGGATTCTGATGCGATTTTTAAAAAGATATAATGATTGAAGAGGAAGGTTTATATGTATAATAATATCCAAAGGCCAAGGTGGGTCGGTAGTAAAACATAAAGGTATGCTTATAGTATGTTTTTCCTACCTAGCAAAACGTCAGGTGATCCGTTCATATGTGTCGTGCCATTCAGACGCACGCTCATCCAGTGCATGTCTGTGGCCCACTTAATCAGAATACCTATTGAAATGTACTATTCTAAATAAGGCGAAATACCGTCCAATTCCATGCCTTTATTGTATCGAACTACAATCACCTAGCAAAAGATAAGCGCCTAATGCTATGCACACAGCGCGATGCGGGTCCACTATGTCATGAGATAGCGTAGCAATTTGAAATGTACCTAAATCTGTGCATAGAAATTTAATGGTAAGGAAAAAAAGGCAGGACCAACTAACTTTTTAAAATATTATCAAATAAGAAGGTAGGTAACACCACAACATAGGCCAATCGCAAAGTGGTGGCTTTAATAATACGGGTACAAGGGTTGTCTTGGATTCTACCAGGTGATTGAGGTGTCCTGAAAGCAACATCTAAGTATCTGAAAAATATTTGTGTTTAGTCTATTATCTGGGTTGTACTTATCTAGGTACTTACTAGTTTTTGTCATAGGTACAAGCTCTGGTTAATTTATGGCTCATGGGTAATTTTTTTTTGTGACTATGGGGTGAGAGGCACACTGATTGTTGCCCTCATGGTGAACGGAACATTCAGAAGCCCACACTATCGCAAAAAAATTATCAAATCCGTTTCGTTATATAGTAATTTAGCCACTTAAAGGCAGACAATGTTTCGAATTGCTATTTTACTTTTTACAAAATTTCCAACCAGGCGCGCCGCTGTATAATTCTGTCGTCTAACAAATCGTCTATAAGTCACTTTGTAAGTTGAAACAATTGTTTTATTTGTCATCGTTACAATGAATCACAAGTTTAAGTGAATTACTCTACAAATAGACTTTAATAAATTCAAATTTACTGAACACTACTCGTCGGCACGCAACTTTGACAAATCACGGTAAGGTCTTATAAGTGACCTAACAAGGTTACCCTTGATTGCCTTATAAAACATGTATTTACCACACTTCTAACAACAGATTTGATTTAAAGTATTTCCATTGTGGGTAAAACCCACACGATTTTATTTTGTTAAAGGGTTCCGTTTTGGTAATCAACAGGCAAATTATCCCAAAATACTGATCAATTCCATGCCTTTATTGTATCGAACTACAATCACCTAGCTAAAGATAAGCGCCTAATGCTATGCACACAGCGCGATGCGGGTCCACTATGTCATGAGATAGCGTAGCAATTTGAAATGTACCTAAATCTAAGCATAGAAATTTCATGGAAAGGAAAAAAGGGTTAAACGGACTAACTTTTTCAAAATATAATCAATTAGGAAGGTAGGTAACACCACAACATAAACCAATCGCAAAGTGGTGGCTTTAATAATACGGTTACAAGGGTGGTGATTGAGGTGTCCCGAAAGCAAAATCTAAGTATCTGAAAAATATTTGTGTTAAGTCTATTATCTGGGTTGTACTTAGCTAGGTACTTACTAGTTTTTGTCATAGGTACAAGCTCTGGTTAATTTATGGCTCATGGGTAATTTTTTTAAGACTATGGGGTGAGAGGCACACTGATTGTTGCCCCCATGGTGAACGGAACATTCAGAAGCCCACACTATCGCAAAAAAGTTATCAAATCCGTTTCGTTATATAATTTAGCCACTTAAAGGCAGACAATGTTTCGAATTGCTATTTTACTTCTTACTAAATTTCTCAACCAGGCGCGCCGCTGTATAATTCTGTCGTCTAACAAATCGTCTATAAGTCACTTTGTAAGTTGACACAATTGTTTTATTTGTCATCGTTATAATGAATCACAAGTTTAAGTGAATTACTCTACAAATAGACTTTAATAAATTCAAATTTACTGAGCACTACTCGTCGGCACGCAACTTTGACAAATCACGGTAAGGTCTTATAAGCGACCTAACAAGGTTACCCTTGATTGCCTTTTAAAACATGTATTTACCACACTTCCAACAACAGATTTGATTAAAAGTCTTTCCATTGTAGGTAAAACCCACACGATTTCATTTTGTTGAAAGGTTTCCTATCGTTTTGGTAGTTAACATGCTGAATTATCCCAAAAATAATAGTCACAGTCTCATCAGCCTATATCACCGCTGCTGGACGTAGCCCTCCCCTGATATCTAATCCTACGAGTATACTTGGTTCAACGCATCCACTTTCTGCCAACAGCAATTTCAAAGCCATCACTTGACCTTACCAGAGGACACACTAAACCTATAGCGGTTCTACGAGTATGAGGCCAGCCAACTGCCATTTCTGCTCACTGGTTCTAAGAGCTATGTTGATGAAATTAATGTTGGATGATCTTATTTTAGACTTCATAGAAACCCTGAGCAGGAACATTACTTGATGAATGTTGAAAAGGCTTCAAGGGTTTAAAAAACATGATTCCCATTATGTATCCTACTGTAAACAAGTGTAATCTTATCCTCGAAAATAATTATTGATGAGCTCACAATTTAGCAAAATTATTTTTAGAAAGTTTTAGGCAGATTTAGTACGGTAGATGATTGGTAATTGATCTAAGAAGGCGATTTAATATGAGCCGCCTACGGATGCCAACAGAAAATTAGCTAATAAAATTACAAACCAATTGAAAAATAAACTCATCATGAATGAACCAATTTATTCCTGGTTTGGTAGTGTTTCTAAAGCTAATTTTACGCATACCCAAAAATAGGTCCTTACATAATAAGTAATATGGGTACAATAAATTTCAGTACAGAAAATATCACGTCGATTGCGTGTTCCATATAGTAACACGGCTCTGAATTAATACTAACAATTACTTGGCAGGCACGCACAAAAAAGTGTACAAATTGCCACAGTGCGTGCTGAGCAAAGGTAAGGATATAAGAGCAAGCGAAGCGAGCTGAGCGTAAGGGGTTGAGAGCCTTTCGCTCACCCCATAGCCCGGTAAAGCTGTGAAAGCCAAAATTTGTGCTAGTCCATTCAAAAAACAAGAGCTGTGAGTCCACAATGTGTTTTCGCTTACGTTTTTTTTAATACGACATTATTATAAAAAAAAACTTACTTCATGCGATGGTAAACATAAATGAAACCATATTTTTTCACACATAAGGTTATATTTTTGAAGTTTCAATAGGGATCCATATTTTTTTAGCTATTAATATAGCCTTTGGTGTTCTAGGATGATGTAGGTGGGCTCTATTCTAAGAGTAAACTATTTTTGCCGGTTCATTACTTAACTGTTTATGTAGTTTTTGAGTTTATTCGTATCTAATATTAACAAAAACTATTTGTTTTAACTAAAAATAATATGAAAAAATATGACTATTAACATATATATAGACCTAAAAAACTATTCAGTTTGCCAATTTGTGCCGAAATTAAAGAGCCCATAAAACCTGAAACAATGATCTCGCCAACGCTTATCACTAAATTCTCTATATATTTTATGACCTTAACTGCTTCAAGTATTAAATCGGTGTTTTGTGTTTTTAAATTGCAGTAATTTCGGTAACAACAAGTTATTGTCACTGCCTGAATTAGACACGGGCGGATTAATATTAATGTTTGATGAGTGACTCATCGAACATTCGGGTTTATGCGTCTGCATTAATTAATTTTATTTTGAACATAAAACATCATCTAATGGGTCAAACCTTTGGTGACATTTATTTATTTGTTTTAAATAAGTGTTTGTTTAACAAAGGGCTATCAACATGCAAAGCATGCTTACATTATTTTGTTTATTTGAAATGACATCTAAGGATAGAAAAATCTCAAGATAAACGGTCTTTGGGTTTCCTTTTCGTGTATTTATTTAGTAAAAGATTTGACCTAATTCTTATCAGCGTCATCTTATCTCTGCTAAATGAAATTCTTATATCGATCCTCTGGAAACGGACGATAGTTCCTAATTAGCTTAATTAGACTCTTACGTCTTAGCGTAATTGCTGGCTGAAAGACAGCCAGCGAGAGTGCAACTTCGCTAAATACATCTCTGCTACTACCAGAGCCTTTCTCACAAATTTTAATAGGAAAAGTCAATATTCGTTTGTGAACCGCTGCTTGCAACTGCTCATTAAAACTTGTCTAGCAAATAGGGTCTCCAAGACTTCTGATTCTTGGGAATTAAGCGGGATCTTGTCGAGACAAGTCAAGAGTGGATGCAATCTTTAATTCAGAATCTAGCTTAAGGAATATTTTTATGTAAAAACAGGGGGGCTAAAACGGCAACATTTTAGGTGTTTCATAATATGAATCATCTAAGTGACGTTTCATCTGGTGAATTGCTAAAAACGGTAAAACGGCGACATGAAAAGTGAAACACCAACTTGACGTTTCATATCTTAGACATATTTTTCTTTTTTAAATTTGTTTCATGGCTTGGACTCTTAGACATAGTTTGACGACGACATTGCTACACCAAAAAAAATAGTGTCGCGCCTAATAATTGTAAACTTAACGGTTTTCATTAAACAAATATTTTCATCATTACAACTAATAATTTAAGGCTTAAAAAGTAGCTTATTATTGAATTTGTGTGATTTCTTATCACTAATAATTGTAGAATGTTTTTAATTTACAATTTTTATGTCTGGCAATGAGGACCGTGACAGGTGGCCTAAGAACAATAATGTCACACTGTCAATCGAGATTGTAAATAATGTTCGTGAAAACTTGTGATAAAAATCATTTTCCGACCGGAAACGATGAATGAAGACAAGAAATTGGTGCTAGCTAGGCATGTTCTTGAGATTGAAGATATTTGCAAGGAGACATGACTCTGTAACAACAAAGACCGAGTGATTTGCCAAACTTCTGCCTCGGCAATGGCGTACAAGACGACTTTATTTGGGAGCAGATTTTTAGGTTTTAATGCCGCACATTTTTTAAAAAATACACATTATAATAACAAAAGCGTTTTTTATTTACTCGATTATATTGGAATATTCATCAGAAGACAGCTATTTAACGTAAATGTGATGAACTAAGTTCTCAGGAATTTCATTCAAAATGTGATAAACATTCAGTGTCGTTTCCACCACGGTCTTGGAAATTGGTTCAATTTATTGTCACTATTATGTATTCTTGGTGTCATTTTAATAATTCACAGTAACACATTTTACTAGGAATAATTAAATTTATCCTAAAAACGATTAAATAATGTTTACTGCTATGTGAATTTGACAGCTCAGCGCTGTCACCTAGTAGGGTAATTTCGTCTGTTCGCGTCCATTTAGTGCAGTTGCCAAACTTGACAGTGAATCAAAAAATGCTCCAGCACTGATTTATATAAAAAATATATATAATGTATCCAATATATTCTAGTTTATTTTAGGATCAACTTAAATATTTTTTTCGAAACATTGCATTTTTTTAATAGATAAATTACAGAATTAGGTGTTTTTCCAAAAATGACAATTAGCGTCCACTGTAGACCATTTTGCGGGAATAATTTATCAGCTGCTTTACTGCCAGCATTAACTAGCGCTGATTTGCATTCCTCGACAATCGCTGATGTTGTCGCTGGTTGTTGAATTACTCTTACCTTGCTGTCGCTGTAGACCGTCACTTTTGTGACATCGTTGTGACGCTTGCCTGCTATGTAAGCGCAAACCAGAATGCATAAATTTTGGTTTCAAGAACGCTGGCCAGCCTGCCCAAGCGTACTGATCTCTTTATCACCGAGCCATCATCACATAGTGCGTCTGTGCACGCCAGCAACCAAGAGTTTGATTGATTATTTCCTGAATCCGTCTGTGTAGCATATAAGTCCACCTGTGTCTGTTCTCCAGTTGTCTGTCTATGAATGAATAAACAGTAATCAGGTCTCTTCATTTCGCATTTCATTTTACGCTTTCTTTGAATGGTCTTCAGTTTATGTTCTCTCTTCATCATTATTTCTTGTCACCGAAGACCTAATTAATGTCTTGACTAATAAAAATAATGAAAGAAATTACTTCTTTCATTTAAAAATATAATTATTAGCTGTAGTCTTAGTTAAAAATGTATCATAATTATGAACAATCCATTTGAAATTATTTTTACAAGCAAGTTAATTTTATTGCATTCAAGAAAGTAGTGGACGCAATTTGGTTTATGATTATCTCCTGTAGGTATAGTTTGTGACCATAGCGGACGCAAACGCTAAGTTCTAAATAAGATGTATTTAATTCGCGTCTACCTCATTTTATTCGTTAAAAATGTATCTTAAAATTCACATAAATCGTTAAAAAACATCCGAATGCACCGCTGCACACTATTTGTCCTTATGTGCGTGTGTCTTTGAACTTAACTTTGAAGTATTAGCATTAGTGACGTATTTTTAATTGTTGTATTAGTTTACTTAATTTCGCAGATTTTCCGTAAAATGGACGCGAACGGGGTGGTGGACGCGAACAGGCGAACTGACCCTAAACATCTAACATTCCTGCAATTTGACGTTTAAAAGTGCACCATTTTACGAATTCCCATACAAAACTGTCAAATTGTATGAAAAACAAATATGAATCATAATATGAACATAATATGATTCACCCAATAAGTTGCCATTTTAGGATTTTAAAAAGTGTTTCATATTATGTTTCAGATATGAAACGTCAAATGTCGCTATTTTAGCCCCCCAGGAAATATGAACGCTATTGAATCTTTTTAAACAAACTAAAGCATTAAAAGCATTCGAGATTTAGTATTCAGGCAAGTTTTCACCAAAGTAAGTAAGTAAGTGAATATTCTTTATTGCACACTAAAATAACAACAATACTCGTATATCCATACGATTAAAGCAAACGTAGCGGACCGAGCAGGTTCTTGTGGCTATTTTTTGGATTTTTGACATACGATTTCAGTCATTTGCATTGTAATAAAATACCACTGGGGCTAACTGTGGCCACGTCAAACTTATTGTCTATCTAATGAATTTTGTCAGATTTTATTACTGGTTCAACAATGAGGTGTAAATGCCTCCTATCTTAAATATTACGTTAGTAAATATGTTATTTTAGTTTTGAAAGAGACGAGAATGCTTTCTAGAGTCAGCATCCTGTCTCAATGTTTACTACCTACACCAAATTAAGCGATAGAAAAACCTAGTGTCATCATGGAGACGGTAATTCTGACTTCATTATCATCAACTCCCCCTTGGCATCCCATAGGTCTCCCTTATAGATTTTAAGAGCTGCTAGACCTGCGATATTTATCAGGTCCGTCTTAGATGTCCCACGCTACGTTTTGCTTCTTATTAATGTTCTCAATTCGTAATCTTTTGGGCCCGAATAAATTTTGACACATATACATCAAAAGAGGTTAACCACAGAACAGTATCTCTCATCATCATCATCAGTCTATGCTAGTCCACTGTTGAACGTAGGTCTACCCTTATTACAAAGGTAGTTATTAAAAGACAACAAAAGAAATGCATCTAACACCTACCAGCAGCCTTCCGCAAATCGTCGCACCATCTACCCGGAAGGCGTCCTACACCATGCTTGCCGAGACGTGATCTCCACACGAGAACACGTTTAGCCCAACGATTGCTAACAACCGTTGTTAAAAACAATTTGCCGTAGAACTAATTTTACGCCAAATGTGGCAGCTCACTGCCACTTCAGCTTACTTATTCTGAGAGCGATGTTCATATCGAACAGTCTCACTAATTCAAAGAAAAACATGGTATCCTCACTATCTCTTCGGCATTTGAGTCAGTCGTTAACTCTCTAGAACTGCTAATAACTCGCATACCTGAGATGCTGTGAGTTCAGAACTTGAAGTCTTGCAGACTCGAGTAAACAGGCTTAATTGTTTGTGATGTTGTTGGGCACAATGACGTGCTGGTTGCGGCTCTTAGCTCTAAGCTGGACGAAACTTGCGCTGTTAATGTTCTAACAAGTTGAGGGAATCACGTTAGATTCGAATGGTAAGCTTGAATGTAAGTTCGGTTATGCACAGCGAAGAACCCATTTGGAAACTAAATGATTCAATGATTTTCTGTCATGTTTCATGTTTAATAATCTTTGAAAAACATTCATTTTGGATTACAGGGCTCTATTTCACAGAAATTAAGTTATCAACACAATGTAGAATAGAAACGAATCATTGGTATATTGTTAAAAATAATCATGAAAATAGACAATGTTAAATCGAAATTAAATACAAATTATAATCACTATTAAATAATACAAAGCATAAATTAAAAAAAAAAACTTCAAATGCATGGAAATAAATTAAATTTATTTGCATTCAAAATAATATTTCCTTGCTGTCATATTATTTAGAGCAATGAGCATATTTTGTTTCCAATTTTATCATGACGTGGACTTCATAGTGGCTCTTTATTAATTATTATTAAATGACGGACATACTTCCACGTAAGCCGAAATGAAACAATATTGACACATTCATTTGAATAAAGTATTGCACAACATCATTTACAATAATTTATGAAAACGGTCACGTTAAATGTTTTCACTTAAATTAATACAATTAAAATAGGTATGCCAAAATTCTCTCTTCTCTGTCAAAGACTTTCATCACGCTTTTATGGTTATTGGTTGAGCTTTAATGCACACTAATAGTCCGTTCGCGTTAGGAATGCAATAATGTCATACTTATCCTTTGACCTAGCACGTCCCCTAATTAGTAAAAAGAGTGACCGGTTGAACGCATACTTCGAACGCCAAGCTTTTGGATCTGAGTTTTTTTGTGTGCAACAGAATTAAATTTAAAAATCACTGCATACTTAACGCAAACGGACTGTAGGTCAAGAAATCAAGTGCATCACGACCCAAGACGTTAAGTGTTTCGTATCCCGTCCCGTTGCTCTGTTATCTTTATTGAAAAACGTTTATTGCAACTACACATTATTTATGTTCTGTGACCTTAGAGGCCAAATGCCACAGTCTACATTGCCCAACACAATAACAACACATGTTCCCACCCACGTCTTTATTATCGACATAAATATTCATTGAATACTGTCATTGTTGTGACAGCTATGACGTCGCTGCAGTTCGTTTTTCATTCAATTCCATTCCGGTATCGTTCGAGCTTTGATAGAGTAAGGTCAGAAGAGAAATGACATTTCAATTTTAAAACAATCGAGCAGAGCAAAATTGTTTCATTATTTATTATGGCACGAGAACTGAAATTATAATTGAGGTGGAAATTAATGTGGAATTCATGCTGTTGATTGAATTCATTCAATTGTTAATATTATATGGAGTAATTTACCAGTGCTGTTGGTGAATGGGGTTAATGGCATATTAAAGTCTTATTTCTATGATTAATGTTGATTACTATTCATATTGAAGTTGTAGGTAGCGTTGAAAGTTCCGCATAACCTCAGCTTTCTTTCTGCAACTTGTACATCGATATGTTAATTACTTTGTTTCGTGTGCTTTAAACTATGTCTCTATACGTGCGGGTACCGCACCTACTCAGCGGTTGGGTAGAAAGTCTACCACACTGCTACCTGAAATCTCTTGGCTTCCCGGCAGTCCGCTTTACTACCAGTACTAAGCCCCTCACCACGCCAAGGCGAGAAATCATGGGGGGAAACGTCCCACCACCTGGACACTCACAGAACTTACCTGAACTAACAGCTGGTACAATTCAAACTGCAAGTACACCAACACGTTTGCTCACTGGGGATGGCTAAGAACGTGTATGTAAGGCCAGCGATGAACTTAACTGTCAAATGTTAAGCCTATTGAAGCTTTGGATTAGACTTATCGACTAACTTCAAGTGACGTCATGCATGAAAAAGAACCGATGGCATTTTAGGACCTAAAAGGCGCCCATAGATTAGTAGCGAAACGGATGATAGACGGTCATTTCAACCGAAATATAATAATGTGTTTTACAGCTTCTGTAATCAAACAGTAAAATTAAAATGAATAATCTTTTTTGTGAACGGTACAATCATAATAGTCGCAAGTTTAGTCTGCTGATATTATAACAACACGGAACAATTGAATTACGCTTGATAGCGATAAGTTATTATCATGTTACATTATAGACGTGACTTGTCTTTGAGGTGTGAAGAATATTATTTAAATATAATTGATAGGTGTAATCATGTCGAGCAACTTTCGACTGATTCGTTTCTTATTGGATGATTTTTCTCACAAACAAGGAAGTACTTCAATGCAGATCACCATATTCATGGTCTAAAATCTTGGAAGTAAGCTCATACCACTACAAATGTGATATGTATTTCTGTAACGTGTCTTAGAGGCTAAGAACTCTAGCTCGGAACCCTTGGTGGCTTCAACAGGAAAACGAACTTTGTGTTTATTATACATCTTGGTCTCCGGTGATAAAGAACATATTTAAAAAACCCAAGCACCCTCTAATTTAGCCCAAGGTGAGTGTAAACTTGAGCATTTTTTCGAGCATTTCGTTGTAATGGTACGTTTGTACGAATTGGCACTACAGGCAAAACCTCCAGTTAGCCTAAGCATTTCCAAATGAAATCAGGTCATCAGATTAAGTACGCATTTTTAAACTCTTTATCCCGGTAGCACATCTTTTAAACCACTAAAATCGGCATAAAGAATGTGCTCCAGCTGTGGTCCAGATTCAGCCAACCGGTTCCAATACCCAAAACATAAAATTCTCCGCTAATCTATTCAACATTATACCATTTCGTACACGCCGTAAAATTATATTACCATTTTGCATAAAAGTAAAAGTCCCACATTCAATTAGATACGGCCCCGGTTCCCTTTGCTGGACCCTTGTCAAGGAAGATCCTTACTCGGGGTTTGGCTATGTTAATAAATTCGGATACCACAAAGAAGTATCTAATCTCAGGACGATACAAAAATGATGGTTATTAAATGTGAATATTTCCTTTTGGATGGTAACCTATTTATTTTGATATTTATTTAAAAAGCCAATTTCTTGATGTGTTTACAAAATAATGCATTATTATTGTATAACTATTAGTAGGATGTTAATTAAAGTTAAGTAATAATGTATTTATAGCCCTGTGGTATGGGGCATTAGAATACTGCCAAGGATTCCCCCCGTCTATCGTAAGAGACGACTAGGGGGCCCCGGGGTCGCTAGGAGTGCACACTGTGGGGACTGTGTGCCTCCATTGCACTGGTGACTCCGTGGAGGGCGGCGGTGCGGGGGGGCCTCGCACTGCCGTTAACACCGGTGGGTGTAAGAGAGGAGGTCTAACTCCCCTCGAGTTGAGCTGGGTAGCCAGCATAGCGCGCCAGGGGCCCGCCGGTAGAGTCCCTCGCAGTGGTACTCGAGGACCCCAATACCACCCAAATGCGCGTTACCAGAGGCATTTGGGTGGTATTGGGGTGGGTGAGTCCCACACTCCCCCGCCCTCCTACCCTGGGAGCGAGATAGTACGTAAATGCATTCTCCGCGTCAAAAAAAATGAATTTAATTGACGGGCGCCATCTACCTAAGCAAAACGTGTACTTTGACAACGCGACATTTGGCAATTACACCAAATTGGTCGTCATTTCAGTCATAATATAAAAGGCTGAAAGTGGGCTGGTCACGTCCCCAATGACACTTGGAGCAGACGATTTCTCTGTGGAGATCAGTTGAGACAGATTATTATAAGATTACATCGACCGATGACCAGAGGTTGGTGGCCAGGAAGGCTTAGAACCAGGAGTTGAGCCCTTTGTCCAGCAGTGGACTACCATAGGCTAATGATTTGGTGAAATCCTTAAAAACTACTAGTGTGTTAACGACAGTCCCAGGAATGTAAAAGATACAACGAGGAGTTAGTTAAAGCTAAACCTGAGGCTGTTGGGGTTTTTAACAAAGGCCATTGCGTGCTGCAGCCGTGTCAATAAACTGGTAGTATGAAGCGGTGGGGCGGGCTCGGCACGCTTTGAAACCTTTTTGAATTTAATAAACGCACTCATACAGTGACTTTAACACTAAAACGCAGGAAATGCAGCGGTACTTATATATTTGACAACAGAGTGTCAAATGTATATGTATGTATGTGTGTATGTATGAGTGTGTTAGTGTATTAAGCTTCTTAGCGTGTACCATTTTCAGTTTCTTACGAAGTAGGTACAAGTGGGTGGAGGGTAAGCAAAAAACAGCTATATTTTCAGCAGAAAAACAACCACAATTTAATAACTTCCACATTAAAATTTACAAACGAGTTCAAATGGCGCGATAATTCATCTACGTCGCCATTCCCGAACAAACTCATTGACACGAACCAACTCCTGCCATGATTGATCGAACAACTTCCAACGGTTTATTTGTTTTAAATTGAGACTCGAGGAGCGACTCGATGTAACGTGAACGCAACAGCGAGTTCCTTGTAAAGGGAGCATCGAGTCCTTGACGTAATCATAAATTGTAATTTTCTGGTTTTGATTGACCCTGCTGTTACATGGTTGCAATCGCTTTACATTACTAATACATACCCTATAGAACCCTATGTCCTGCCACATCTGATCTAGCAGTAATTTAAAAACCATCATTAATGCGATTTCCATTGGCAATTTAAACAAAACACAAAATCACCTTGACCTTGTGTAACGTTGCACTTTTCCAAGCATTTATATTTTGATAGTTTTTTAATTCAAACGCTATTTTCAAAACTGCTAGCGACATCTAGTGGTTATATTTTGTACTTCATAGCAGGTCGATGCTTGTCATTGCGCCCGTTGCTTATTTTTTTAGACAACCACGATTTAATAACTTCCACATTAACAAACGAGTTCAAATGGCGCGATAATTCATCTACGTCGCCATTCCCGAACAAACTCATTGACACGAACCGACTCCTGCTATGATTGATAGAGCAACTTCCAACGGTTTATTTGTTTTAAATTGAGACTCGAGGAGCGACTCGATGTTACGTGATCGCAACAACGAGTTCCTTGTAAGGGGAGCATCGAGTCCTTGACGTAATCATAAATTGTAATTTTCTGGTTTTGATTCATCCTGCTGTTACATGGTTGCAAACAAACAAAACAAACAAACAAAACATTTATTTGCAATGAATACAAGTGAGTCAATAGGTCAATCGTTTCACATTACTAATACATACCCTATAGTACAATATGTCCTGCCACATCTAATGTAGCAGTAATTTAAAAACCATCATTAATGCGATTTCCATTGGCAATTTGAACAAAATACAAAATCACCTTTTAATCTAATCTAATTTTATTAATTAAATTAAATATTATAAAAAATCTGTAGAGAGGCCAATTCTGTACATGAAATATAATTAAAAAATAACTATCAAGGGGTGATTAGGGATCGCTACTGATGCCAAAAATGCAATCAGTAAAATTTTTGTCTGTTTGTCTTTCTGTCTGTCTGTCTGTCTGTCCGCTGTATATTCGTTATAGAAACAAAAACTGCTAGACGGATTTTAACGAAATTTGGCACAATTATTCTTCATACTCTTAGGCAGGTTATAGCATACTTTTCATTACGCTACGATCAATAGGAGCAGAGCAGTGAAGGGTAATGTTGGAAAAACGAGAAAAGTTACTCCATTTTTTACATATTTAAACTACTAGATGGATTTAAATGAAAGTCTAGTCTCAAGTCCACGCAGACGAAGTCGCGGGCAGCCGCTAGTATATTTTTTTTATAATTTGTTGAAAATAATTGAAACTCTGGGCAAGACATAATTGTGCCATGGATCTGTGTAAATAAAAATATAACTACATGTTTTTATTTCGGAAAGTGTCTTATTCCAGTAGATTAAGACTCCAATCATTCTTCTGTGAATCTACGATTGCAATTTCGCATTTTTGGCGTATGTTTAAACTAAAACATATACCCACTAAAGTTCCAAATTTCTTTCCAATTTGTTTGGCACCTCGTGTAGCACCCATCAAAAACGTTTCTTGCAATGAAATGATTTGCCAATGCTTAATAATATTATGCTTACTTTACCCATAATATTGAGAATGACCACAAAATAATGTTCACATATCAGTGATAAAATTTCTGCCTAGACCTTTATAAAAATATTTATGAATAAAGCAACCAATGCCTTGTAGGGTGCTTGCGTGTTCCTTCAAAGCCTCCGCTCGAGAACCTATCCAAACTGTCATAGAGCTTTCAAATTAAACTTTCAATCAAAGCTGCGGTTTTTGTAAGTAACGCCGTATATCAAAGCTGCTCGTTGCATTTGAGATTATTTTGAAATAAAATAATTTTACAAAACAAAGTGAGGACTTACTAAAAAGATGGCGAGGTTTTTAAAAGGTGAAATTCACCAAACTCTTAATTTAAAAAAAGGCTTATTTGCCTTTTAAATTTTTTTAGCTCTTTATGTTGACCTCATTACGCCTGATAGGAAGCTAAAGGTTAACAAGTGCCTTAATGTAGTTACATCTGAGCTAGTAAATATCATCTTGCAGGCCTATTTAAGGGCCTTTTCTCGCCTCGCTTATAAAATCCGTAATTTAAGTAAAGGATACCTGTGTTGGAAGAACGCATCACGTCTCGATGGCACGGTAGTAGAAAGAATCACCGAAACTTTTGGTTCGGAACAATAGTTGCGCTACGCTGATACCACACAAAAGCCCAAACCACAGTCTACCAATGACTGAAACCGCGTAAAAATCACCTCGCGTGTGCACTGCAGAGAATTGAATTACCATCGGTAATTACGCGGCGGCGCGGCACGCTGGCACAAATTACCAGTAGCTCCCTAGATAGGCACTTGGTTTTTGAACCAGTTCCAGCTCTCATTGAGGTCTTGACTCTAGAGCTTTTGCAGGTACTAGATTCCATTCATTAGGCATCTAAGAGCCTAGAAGTTTTTTTAAAGCATTTAAGCTGAAGAAAATGTGCAATATTCCGACTTAAATACAAAGTAGGTACCTATTTACATTTATTCAAGTTGGGTGTAGTCACGTGTAGTGACAATGTCTTCTGCTCCTTGTATTCACAAAAGATCAGAAGAAAGTATCCATTAATAAGCTAAGTAGAGCCTATTTCCATTGACAACCAGTTTTGTGAAATGGTCAAGAAGTTGGCTACTTGGTTGGCTAGCACAACTATACAGGACAAACATTCGTGTGAATCAACATGACATGTCTGTTCGTATTGGTCTGGTCAATATCATCTTGCAGGCCTACATACTCGTAAAAGCCTTTTCTCGTCTCGCTTATAAAATCCAAAATCATAGTAAGAAGGTACACTGTATGGGAAGAAAGCTTCACGTACACGGCACGATAGAAGAATGAATCACAGAAACTTTTGGTTCGGTACAGTTGCGCTACGCTGATACCGCACAAAGGCTCAAACCACAGTCTACCAATGACTGGAACCGCGTAAAAATCACCTCGCGTGTGCACCACAGAGAATTGAATTACCATCGGTAATTACGCAGCGGCGCGGCACGCTGGTACAAATTACTAGTAGCTCCCTAGATAGGCACTTGGTTTTTGAACCAGTTCCAGCTCTCATTGAGGTCTTGACTCTGGATCTTTTGCTGGTACATAATTTTATTCATGAGGCGTTCTAAGAGCCTAAAAGGTTTTTTATAGAATTTAATCAAAAGACAATGTGCATTATTCCTACAAAAATAATAACACTTAATTCAAGGTGGGTGTGACTACACCCGTACGTAACGTGACTACGTTTAGTGACGATGTCTTCACAAAATACCAAAAGCAGGTACCCTGTAATGTTATCAAGCTAAATAGAGCCTATTCCCATTGACAACCAGTTTAGTGTTATGGTCAAGAAGGCTGGCAGGCTTGATAGGCTGGCAACTACACTCTACAAACATTCGTGTGAATCAACATGTCTGTTGGTATTGGTCTGGATATTTTGCTCATGAGAAAGATACAAGGAAAGAAATCCAGAAGTCAATCGCCCATGTGCTGTTCTGACCATATCCGATACCGTATACCTATATCCATCCTTCCATCTACGTCTACCTATAGAGACTACCGTCTGTGTTGCGGTTTGCGCTGCCAAAAACAGGAAGGGGTGTGAAATAATCCGCTCAAAAAATTTGAATATAGGTCAAAACCCCTTAGCATTAAGGATACGAGTAATAAATTATGTGTTTACTACAAAATAGTATAATCATTTAAGTATTTTCACCTTTAGTCTTGTTACTATAGTAAGTAGAGCTCTGCTTAGTTTTCGGATAGACTGTCCAATGTTAATTTCAATATCTACTTAATTTTATATTTAATATAGTTATGGACATCGACGTAGAGGAAGACCCCGTAAACGATGGTGTGACGACTTGAGCCATCACTCCAGTGAAGGGGAAATATTGGCCCATAACAGGCATAGTTGGAGAGCTTTGGGGGAGACTTTTGCCCAGCAGTGGGGGTCTTTAGGCTTTTCGCACCGCAAGAGATTCGAACCGCGGTGCGAATCGCCTAAGACCCCCTTTTGAATAGGTCCGTTCGCACCGCAGTAGTTGCAGCGGTATGAATCGCTCAAGGTTTCTTTTGAAATGGAGCGGTTCGAACCACGGTACAATGCTCCTTGTAAGTCCAATTTAGACACGCACAATATAGAAGGTGATTTGTGTAAGGTAGGTACAAACCAGAAGAAAAGTGGATTGTTAGAAAAAACATATAGTAAAACTATATTATATATTTTCAAAATCTTTACATTTAAACATGGCATAATCGTCGTCATAAACGTCTTAAATATACGAGTAAATGAAAGATAAAACCATACATTGTAATGTACAGTCAACAGCACATCAGGTTACCCCATTTCCGTTATTTCTCTCGCTCTTGTCAAATGACCTTTCTTTGCAATAGAGCAAGGAGGACTGACCAGAAATGGGTAGAGTGATGTGCCGTCCACCGTACTTAGAACTAGGTAATCATGAAAACTCACAAAAAATATCAACAATGATATAAAAACTTGCAAACTAAACTCTTAATTTTTCTAATCAATAAGTAGCCGACAGTTGTATCTCTTATTTATAAAACAATGGGTTATGGCTTAAAATCACTGTACTTTATGAGAAGTGTGATTAAAATTCATTAAATTTGTCAGAATTCACCCATTTATAAGAAAACTGCTTTGTTAGTCATTGCGGTTCGAATGGATCCATTCAAAAATGATTTTAGGCTATTCGCACCGTGGTGCGAACGGACTCATTCAAAAGAGGGTCTTGGGCGATTCGCACCGCGGTTCGAATCTCTTGCGGTGCGAAAAGCCTAAAGACCCGCAGTGGGACACATCAGGTTAAATTAAAAAATATATATATAAAAGTTATATATTTTTTGAGTCGGGTAATAATATTGTTCCTACTTTTACAATATTGTGGTTACTAAAACAACGTTTTCTGTTTCTATTTTCTTTTAAAACAGTGAGGCCTTAACGACCTCAGCCGTATGCCGTCTGAGCGTATCAGATTAATCCAGTAACGATTTGATCCGTCACGGTCGGGTGGACGGTTTTGAGCTCCTTGCTGATTGGCGTACGGTTTGAGGGTTAACCGAATTCGCGGCGGGTTCACACGACGAGTAATAAATTATGTGTTTACTATAAAACAGTATAATTATTAAAGTATTTTCACCCTTTGTCTTGTTATCTTAGTAGCTCTGCTTAGTTTCCGGTTAGGCTGTTAAATGATAATTTCAATATCTACTTAATTCAAGTTATATTTTTTTTGAGTCCGGTTTCCTTCATTGTCCTCGTTTTATAATATTGTGGTTACTAAAATAACGTTTTCTGTTTCTATTTTCCTTTAAAACAGTCAGGCCTAACGACCACACCAGTATGCCGTCTGAGCGTATCAGATTAATCCAGTAACGATTTGATCCGTCACGGTCGGGTGGACGGTTTTGAGCTCCTTGCTGATTGGCGTACGGTTTGAGGGTTAACCGGATTCGCGGCGGGTTAATTGATCGAACATAAAATGATTGTGGACGTTCAATTTCCTTTTATTGTGTCGGTACTGGATACAAACAACCAATGGCCAGACGGGAATGAATATGCGCAGACATTGTGTATCTATTGTTTTGGGGTTTTTTTTCTATTTTCAGGGGCTTATTTCGATATTATCTACTTGAATTTAGGTGTATTTTTTTGAGTCGGGTAACATTGTTCCTACTTTCATAACATTGGAGTTACTACGATAAAGTTCTCTGTTTATATTTTCTTTTAAAACAGTCAGGCCCTAACGACCACAGCCGTATGCCGTCTGAGCGTATCAGATTAATCCAGTAACGATTTGATCCGTCACGGTCGGGTGGATGGTTTTGAGCTCCTTGCTGATTGGCGTACGGTTTGACGGCTAACCGAATTCGCGGCGGGTTAATTGATCGAACATAAAATGATTGCGGACGTTCAATTTCCTTTTATTGTGTCGGTACTGGAAACAAACAACCATAGGCCAGACTGGAATATGCGCCGGCATTGTGTATCTATTGTTTTGGGGTATTTTTTCAGGGGCTTTTTTCAGATGTTCAGTGTGTTTCTGTCTCTGGCTCAGAAGCCGGGTGGTCCCGAATTTAATTACAGCTGGAACTCCTACTTTGTGTTAATTTACAATTTGCAGCATACTCTCTGGTGATACATCTCAGCGACTCCCCCTCATCGTTCATGGTGGAGGGAATGTGGTGACGGGCACGAAGCCTACTACGCGTCCCCTTAGAGGAAGCCCACCTTACACGGCGGACAGGAAGCGACCCCCTTCTCGTGGGGAGGGGCCAGTAGGAACAGCCGAGGGCGTCAAACCGTCCCCAATACTCTCTGGTGATGGAAATCACCAATAGAAACCCAAGAATTCAGATAATGGGCTCAATGGTCCAACGACCTCCGTTTGGGCTTCTAAATGTTTAATAAATTCATCATCATTTCATTCACTCATCATTTCACATCATTTCATGAATTCATTGAACGTTCCTTTGCATCATTAGTTTCCTATTGCTCAAATAAGTAATAAAAAAAACCAGCATCAAATTTAATTCCCCAGATCACATCACGCGACCAACCCATCAATTATTCACTGCCAAATTAACAAACAAAAAGGTAACAAACACGTTGATTTACTCTCTCATATGTGCCAAAGTAAATGATACGAGACCGAACTGTCCCAAACAAAAAATAAATTAAATCAGCGTTAATGCGGTCGACACAATGAAAGGCGAGACCGCGCAAATTGTAGCCCAACCGTAATCATTTTATAGCCGATCATTTTATAGCCGATCAATTAAACGGCTGGATCCAGTTAACGGGAAAACAAATCTGCCAATCAACGGAAAGCCATTACAATGTTATAAAAACAAAAGAAAGATCCGGTTATATTTTTGATTCAGTCTATGTTTGTAGGCAATATTATTTACAAAGGAAATTAATAAATAAATAATTTACAATATTATACGCTGTTTGCGTAGTGCGCAAGTAATTTTCCATGATTATTCATTAATTATTTTCATTATCACGAAATTGCTTTCCACTGACGATCCTGGCATCAAATCCTGCCTGCACTTTTGTTATTGCCTATGGTTCTGTTATGATCTGAGTGACCCTTAAAAAAACGTACTCTCTATATGGGCAGCTTATTTGTGCGTTAAGTTGGAGTGCGTTGGTCGATTTGTATAAATTTGTGACGACGCGCGACGCAAAGATTTGAAAAAAAATGCCGAACGACTCAGACGTTGACGTTCCGTTACGTCATCTTAACGCAAGACACTAAATGTGCCTCATCCTTAACTAACCCTTTCGAAAAAGTTTTTGAATTGGTCCAGCAAAAGTTTCATATTATCTTTGAAACACTAGTAAAAAGATAGTCCTTAGCAATAAAAACCGTACAAAACACAAATAACGTTAAAAACAAAAGAATAAAATACCTCTTCAAGAAGAAGCTGAAACAATGTGATTGTTACGTCATTGGTCGGCCTCCGCCTTATCCCGAGCATTTGTCGGCGATAATCCGCGCGGGATTGGTTACGAGTTGCTCAATACCGGGATAGGGACAAATGCCGATGGATATCAACATGTTCAAGGGGATTACTGATGTGTTTGGGAATCTTTCGCTTACATTTTTCTAACGTTGGAATGGAGGAAGTTCACAGGGTGAATTTACAATTTGTGATTTGAGTCCAATTTTCAGGGTTGTTAATGTTTGCTATTATTAACAAACGTCCAATGTATTAACGATTTGTATAAACTTGCGACGACCCGCTACGCAAAAGATTTGAAAAAAAATGCCGACTGACGCAGCGGTGTCGTTCCGTTACGTCATCTCAATGCAATGCACTAAATGTGCCTCATCCTTAACTAACCCTTTCGAAAAAGATTTTTATTGGTCCAGCAATAATTTAATATTCTCTTCAAAGCACTAGTAAAGAACGATATTCCACATACGCAATAAAAACCGTATAAAACAAAAACAACGTTAAAAACAAAAGAATAAAATACCTTCAAGAAGAAGCTGAACCAATGTGATTGTTACGTCATTGGTCGGCCTCCGCCTTATCCCGAGCATTTGTCGGCGATAATCCGCGCGGGATTGGTTACGAGTTGCTCAATACCGGGATAGGGACAAATGCCGATGGATATCAACATGTTCGAGGGGATTACTGATGTGTTTGGGAATCTTTCGCTTACATTTTTCTAACGTTGGAATGGAGGATATTCACAGGGTGAATTTACAACTTGTGTTGGGTGAGTCTAATTTTCAGTTTTGTTAATGTTTGCTATTATTAACAAACATGAAAAATACAAACAAACAAACAAAAACATTTATTTGCATAGAATACAATTTGAGCCATGAGATGTACATGAAATGGCTAGACTTTGTATTCAATAAACTGAACTTTACTTTACTGAAAAAATATTTCAATTTTGATAGTTATATCAATGTCGCAGTTCTAAAACGTTTTCAGAACGCTTCATTTGAATGTTTAAGTTTGTGGTAATTGCTGAATAAACAGAAATCAGTAACAAGGCAAAGTTTTTAACGCCTTCCAACTGGACCAAAGTTCACAAGTAGGTTTCTCGGTCTAACGCTCTAGACACAATACTTACAAGAAACTGATAAACAAAGCGCTTAAGTTGTTTAAGTTTTTCAATTCAACTGAACTAGCTCTTAAGTAAGTCTTGTAACATACCAATTAAGATTACAATTCAGTCTAATTTATCAGTTATGATAATCATTGATTATAACATTGGTCAGTATTTAAGTAAAATTTTGATTTTGCTAGGAAGCAGCATACCTACTGAATCTTTCTGGTATATGTTAAACTGTGGGCCAGTGTTATTTCATCAATGTTTTTATACGTATAACATTCGGAATCAACATTTTTGTTTCGAATAAAATAGTGTCATCTTTATCGAAGACAAACAAAGAACTGCGACGGTCTCAGTAGCTTAGTGGTAAGAGCCCGGTTTGCGATAGACGCTGGTGCGATTCCCATCCGAAATCTAGAGTGAATGGTTTTTTCCCGGGATTTCTATTTTTCATGAATAAATAAAGTTGGCAGGGCTAAATAATAGCTAAGAATTTTTTTTCCTTTAGAACTCGTATTTTGCGACACGGAAAATGAAAAGCTAATGTTTTAGTTATCAAAACCGCTGCCAACAGCTAATCCAGCACATAAACATTTGACATCAACGTACTTGAATCAACAAATTATTGGTTTGACTTTTAGTAATAGCCGCCCACGTCATCCCATGCAATCAAACCTATCGACTAATCACCATAATGGAAGCTGACTAACCACCGCTCTGTTTAACAAATCGAGCCCACATTGCCTGTAGCCATCGACCTTCCAGTCACTAGACGCCTAATGCTTGGTTTCTGGTATGAAATTACGCGTGTCAACTACCTGAGGCTGGGGTTAACGTCACTGGTTGTACAATACGCATAGTGTCTCAGTGATGTTGTCGCTTAACAGCTCACGGAAATGCCTGAAACTCATTGGGTGGTAGACTCCAAATTCCCTACCACCTTCTTTTTTTTACGCGGAGAATTCATTTACGCACTATCCCGCTCCCAGAGTAGGAGAGTGGGGGAGTGTGGGACTCAACTACCCCAATAGGAAAGGCAATACCCACTAAACTCCGCGGAGGCCATCTTCTGCACGTTACCAGAGCCACTCAACTCGACGGGAGTTATACCTCCTCTCTTACATCCTCCGGTGGTAACGGCAGTGCGAGGCCCTCCTGCACCACCGCCCTCCACGGAGTCACCTGTGCATTGGAGGCACATGGTCCTCACCGTGCGACTCCGGGGCCCCCCTTTAGTCGCCTCTTACGACAGGTGGGAGAAACCTCAGCAGTATTCTGATGCCCTATACCACAGGGCAAATTCCCTACTACCTGAGGCGGGGCAACGACACTTAATGTTCAATACGTATAGTGCCCAATCAGTGACATTGTCGCTTGATAGGTCACAGAAATGGCTGAAGCTCATATTTTGGTGGTAGATTCCGAATTCCGACGTATTTATCTGACTTTGTGACCATAACCTCCCGCCTGTAATAAGGAGTCTATTGGCTATGCGGTCGATGCCTGTAGCATACTGTTTAGTGCGGTTTAGCTATGCCATTAGATGAATGGAGGTTAGGCGTAACTAGAATTACAGGCATAGAAGGTGGATTAATAGGTAGATTAAAGACAAAGGTGTGTAATCAGAGTGTGTTACCAGGCATGACTTATGTTAGTGGTTCCTTTATCAAATGTCTCTTCGTGTTTGAATGATTTAGGGATTTCAAAACAGGTTATTTGGCTAGAACGACAAAGCTGCAATTTGATTCTTCTTTACATTAGCCACAACGTTCAAAGAGACTTAATATCTTAAACGAACTCCTTGAATAAAAAAGTATTTATGAGGCCTGAGGGCCACAAAAAGTCTAAGCCACCCAGAGATGGTGTGGGATAGATTCAGAAGTAGAACATCCGCAGAAGAATTAAAGTCGCCGACATATAAACCAGCGGGTAAGCAAGTTGAAGTAACTGTTGGCTAGGCTACATTAAAAGCAAGGAACTGATGGCCACTGGCCATAGAACCCAGTTTGCATATCACTTTTAAAAAAGTTCCAATCTGATTCCAGTAATAGGTCACAATGCCTAAATTAGATTACATCAAAGCAACCAATATATACCTACCCAGCTAACAGATAAATACAGGAATTTTGTATGAATGGTACCATAAGACATACTTTAGAACTGATTATTGTAAGGTAAAGTCGCGGAATGAAAAGGTTGACCAGTTTTAAAATAAATTCATTTACACGTTGCAAGCACATGTTTTCTTTTTAAATTTTGTAACAGGCTAGCATGTCGAAAGGTATGCTTTATTTTTTGACAGTAAAATTAAAATTATATTAGATGTATGTTCCTTCACGATTGACAGTTGAATCAATACTTTTTATTGGTTTGATCTTGTCAATGCCATCATTGAGCAAGCAAAAACAGATCTTAGGGTGGTCAACCCTTTCATTCCCCGACTTTACCTATTGCAATAACCCATCAGATATTTTAAAGTTAACTAATAGGTATTACAGTTCAAAAAAAAAGTTTTCCATAGAAATGGGACGTTTTTTCAATCAGCTAAGAATTAGAGTATTTTGAAAAAAGGATATTACAATTTTACCCAAAAAAGTTTTCAATTAAACCCCGATAACGTCAAACTTTATAATTTCAAATGTTCTAAATCTAAGAAGTGAAATCCTTATCGGGTTCTCAGAAAGTCCCTTGTCAAAGTCTTTCTTAATTAAATTAAAGTTGAAGCACATAAATATCTCACAGTTGAGCTTCGTTTTAATATTTGCATTTTCATTTTCCGACTGTTTGATTATTACTAGTATTAATGAAGCCATACATAATTATTTTCTTTGAACTTCTTGGAGTTGATTGATTTTATGAAAAGCTACCGGCCGCCCGCGACTTTGCCCGCATAGGCTTTATTTTTTTTATACATTATCATTATATTGTATCTTTCGTGTTATTCTGATGTATAAGCTATTTTGCTGTAAAGGTTTATTCAAATCTGTGCAGCAGTTTTTACGTGAAAGAGTAATGAACATACATTCATACAAACTTTTGCATTTATAATATTCAGCAGTAGGATTCTTTGAAACTGTAATTGAATAATATTTATGTGGCGTTTAATAGGAAATAGTTCGGAAATAAATTACAAGAAGGTAAAACTTACAATAGACTAAAAATAACGAAGCCCACACAAACACACGCACAAATGAACACACACACACAATGTGAATGTCGAAATATTAATTAGACGCTTGTACTGTACAAATAGTAAAAAACTTTTCAATTTCTAACAATTTAGTTGAAGTTCCTTAATAACTCGTTCATTTAACTATAAAAGCGTTTCTGCATTCAAACTGTTATTTGTTATGCTACTATCTGAGCAAATATGGTTTTAATTAGCTACTCTGAAATAATTGCTTTACAATGTACTAAAAACCTAATCTAAACACAATCAAAACACGACCGAATTTCGAATATGTCGTTAATCAGTTAAGCACTGGCAGCAAAACATAGCACAGGTTTTTCATTAAAAAAATAACCTTAAATTTGAAAGGGTAAGGGTCGATTTTGGGTGGTCTTGGGGTGGTTAAACAATGTGCGTGGTCCACCCTTAATTGTCGCTTCTCAAATTGAATTTGAGCTGAAGGAGTCACGCGATCAGATCTGGTGCTATCAGGAATGTCGTGGAAATTATAGCCTTCCAATGTGACTGAGGGACTAGCCTAATTTGACAGCACGACGTTCACCTTAATTAGTTTTTGCAATCGTAATTGTGCGTTACGTAAAATACGCTACATGCGTATTCAGAGAGAAAAAAACCGTCTTTTTTACAAGCTGTACTTTGAATTTGGCGTCAAGTCAACTAGCATAATTGGTCAATAATGCATTTCACATTTTTAATCATTCGAAATTCCACGAAAAACTCACTCGTACGTTTTAAACCCTGCAAAAGCCTTTCGGCCTCTCGGACAACTCCATGAAAACACCTCATCGGAAAAATTTCTTCTTGGCTGTTTTTTCCCACATTTTAAGCCGTACTTCGAATAATATCTTAAGTTCACAAATATTCCTTTTCATTTTACTCATCGTCTATGCTTGCTTGCGACATACTTAAAAACATACGTATCTAGTATGCATTATGGCTAAAGGAACAAAAAGCTACACTATCCAAACACAAGTCTTGTACAGTCAACGGCATGTTCCTCCCGTAACAAGTTTCGACGTGTTCGCGTGACGGAGAGTGTTGTCGTGGCTCGAGTGCCGTGTCTCCGGGACACAATGCCAGTAGCATGCTCCTATTCAAATGATCGATACAGAAAATATTACAATAGGATCATTTATTTTGCTTTTCGTATTCAGGCAAACTATTTTAGATTTTTCTTCGTGTAGTGCATTTTTGTGATGCCAGAAATTTATTTTGAGGGTAGATGATGAGATGGGCAGTAACAGTGGAAGAGAACATGGGGTTCTAGAGGTTTTGTGGTGGACCACATTTAGATCAGAATTTAGTCGCATGATGTTTTTGCAAAAGTCCACATTCAAAGTGGAAGAGGGCGCCGATGTCAAAACATTTCTCTTTATTTTCCTTCTCATTTGGGTCTCATCCTTTGGATTTCCTTCTCAATCTCATTACACTGCACATACAACAATTGTCACTAATTAATCATAGAAAAATAAGCTATTTTAATTTGGAAACAAAGTATCAAACGATATGAAATTGCTTTTCCGCTGTATCGTTCCTCTGAATACCCCCATATGCAAGTGCTCTAAGTAAACATCCGGCTCGGCGTTTGCACGGACACGGACCGGACGCTGCCCGGACGCTGCCCGGACGACGCAATATCGCGATGGACTGCAGGACTTAACCAACAACTTCGGTTTTCTTGCACTTTTACACGCAAATGTACATAATCATCGAGTTCTATCAAAAATGCAATACTTCGCAACAATTATAAAATAGGGGGTCCAGTTCACAATATCGACAAGAAATTCTCCATGGTTATAAAATAAAATTATAATTAAACAGGGTAGTAGGCGTTTTTCAACGAAGACACAGAGCCGTAGTTACATTTTGCTGAAGATTTTCAACTTAATTTATGCAAATTAATTATTGAAATGTTGCTTGTCCTGCTTGATTTTAAAACCAAGAAGAAACCTTTTAAGGCGCGATACCAGGAAAACGGCTCTCGGGAAAACTAAAGTTTTATATAGAAAATATGAAGTATGAGGCACGAAAAAAATCGTCATAGTAGTCAAAGAGTTGCACAATCAGCTCAAACTTCCAGTATATGGATCAACTTACTAGATTAATGTGAAAAAAAATCAGAATATCGCTAAAAACGTGCAAAACGCACTCCCGTATTTCAAAAGTTTAGGCATCATATAAACTAACAACTTACGTGTTTTAAATAACGTGTAAAGATCAGATATCAAAGAAGCATTGCCAATCAGTTGTTTTTCATTGCTTTATTTCAGTTTTGTGCAAAAAATTCCCAAACATTCCGAATTTTTCGCTTGAAATCTCCATACAAATTACTATGGAGTGAGTGAAGTTTCTTTGATAGCTGTCCGCGCACCGTCGCAGCTCACTCCCCCCCATGTCCCCAAGGTGAGCGCACGTCGCTTTTGACGAAAATGACATTTATAATTACGCGAATAATTTACACGAAATAGGCGCACATAGGGTCTTTTGTTGAAAATAGTACAACTTTACTTTTTTTCCTCCGTACTGTTTGTTCATATGCATTATGCATAATTTATCAAACGTATGATTTTATCGTGATTCACCATGAGAGTTATATGGCAGGTTTATATTTATGAGTACACTTGATTAAAAGCTCTCTTGGGTTTGACAATTTCGTACTAGTTGCCATTTCATTTTCCTATTCTTTACGCAGTGACGTGCACTCACCCGGCGTCATGTGGAAGACTGACTTGCGGGACTGCGCAGACGGCTGTCAAAGAAACTTCACTCGTTCCATAGTAATTAGGATGGAGATCTCGAGCAAAAAAAAATAAAGTTTGCGTTTGCTTATACGAAACAGAAATAGTTATTGCAATAGAACATAATGACAAGTTATTCGAAATGGAAACACACTTCACACCGGAACAGCTTTTACAATTGTACCAAGCACAAATTCGGTTGTGTATGGAGTACTTCTGCCACCTCTGGGATGGCTCTGCCAAGTATCAGCTGGATGCACTGGACTCAGTAGACCGAAGAGCCAGGAGACTGATAGGTGACGAGACGCTCGTTGGAACCAAACTCGAGTTTGGAGCATCGGCGTAGAGTTGCCTGTCTATCGGTTTTTTATAAGGTGTATTTCGGAGAGTGTGCGCAAGAGCTTCATGACCTGATACCGGTTACCTATCATAAGACCGAATTTTCTTTTTCCGAATTTCATTTTCCCGAAAACGTTTCGCTTTTTTTCGTTCGGCATTTTGTTTGCCACTGTATCAGTTGACCAATTATCAATTGGATTTTTTTCGTTTGCCAGACGTTTTATTAGGCCACAGAACGTTTTACCGAAGTGATGATTGGCCGAAATGACACTTGTCCGAAGTATTGTTTTACAGAACAATCATTAGACCACTGTTTTGATTGCCATATTTTAAGTTTACCAAAGGATCATAAAAAAGTTACGGGTTAAGCAGACAAGGAATTTCTGGATTTAAAATAAAATAAGAAATTGACAGCATCTAAACAGCATGCAAGTATTCAATATGCAAGTTTGAGGAAAACACAAGAATTCTGTCACGGCTCCGGCATTACGGGGCTCCGGCGGTTCCTCGCGTGCTAATCGTCGCAGATGGCTTTCGCTCAGCACCGAAGCTTCGGCTTGTTGGCCGGCTTCGCCGGCCAGCCTCAGCCGCGGCGCCTCGCTCATAGCCACCTGCTCCTCAGCCCGCGGGCCGCCTCGCCCTACCATGCCTACGCGCTTTTAAATAACACTCTTGGGGTAGGGCAAAACTAGTACCACGTGGTGTCGGGGTTGACTGAGTCGGATTCGCCCTGAAGTTGAAATTACTGAAAATCGACGTTAACGAGACGTTAAACGTTATCGTACAATAGTTGTGGTCTAATAATATTCGGTAAAATAAGATTTAGGCAAAGTGATCATATGCCAAATAAGTCATCTGGTAAATGAAAAAAGTTGAGCAAAGACTTCGGGCAATAGTAAAAAGTTTATTGTGAAATTCGGTTTAACGTACTTCGGTAAAACGACACTTATGTCAAAAGAAACTTCGACGGGTTAAAAATATGTCAAACAATACATCTGGCAAATGAAATGTTGGTCAATAGTTTTCAGTCAAATGAAATTCGGACTAGTAAATTTCGGACAAGTGACGGGTTCCCCCTGATACCACCCTCTATTTTCTACTACCGGACCACAAGACGGCGCGAGGGCTTTCATCTCCATGTGGTTGACTTTCCAGCGGTCCGAACTAAGCGGTTTGGTGCTTCCTTTCTGGCCCGCACCGCTAAGGAGTGGAACGCCCTCCCTGCGTCTGTGTTTCCGGATACATACAACCTTGGTGTCTTCAGGGCAAGAGTGAATAGGCATTTTTTGGGTAAGCGTGGCTGGCAAGACTGAGGTCAAACGCAAACCCATTTTAAATTAAAAAAAAATGGATCAGATAGAACTTTGATATAAATATGAATTATCATATTTACGTCAGCCATGGAAAAATGGCAGTGCAAGCATTTTTATCTCTAACTGGCTATTTGCACACAGCTTTTCCCTGTAGTAATTTGAATGAACTATATAGACAAACGTTCTAGAAAATATAATTAGCAACAACTATCATTTAGATAGTGAAAGCTTATGTAAAAACAGACAGAAAAACGCGGAGGGTGACTTCCTTTCATACTATGCTCTACTCGTAGATCAATTCCAGTAAGATGAAGATCACTGTGGATTCTGTATTAAATTCAGCGCGATGGCCTCTACAGGAGACTAAAGGTATTACTCAAGTGTTATTATCTAAAATAAATTATCCACTTAAAGTGTCTCAACTGTTGACAACTGTTAAATTCCTCGTTTTAGTTAGTAACAAGATAGCTCCGTTTAATGCTTCTTGCAGCTTTTCATTACAAGTAAGACCAATTAATTAGTGGGTTCTTCTGCATGTTACTAGAAATGGCTCCGTGTATTGCTATATCATATGCATTGGATGTAAGAAATATTTTGTGTTGATGATGATCGAACGGATGAACCAAGTTACAACTAAATCTCGATGGAATCGTCAAGTACCAGATATAACATTGTGCAAATAACGTGGTCACGAGAATAGATTGCAAATAATAGTGTAAAAAAATAATTGGCAAAACCGCTTGTTAGTATGTTTAATAAAATAAAATTTTTGGTTAGTTTCTTTTGTTTGCCCTATATCCTGAAATATATTTTGTGGCGAAATAAAAATATCTTTGGTGAACGCATCAAATGATTATCATGCCGCGATTTATAATAATAACAAATAAATAAAAATCCCTGGACATTATTCCACACAGCGCCATCTAGCCCCAAGTGAGTTAATTATACTCCGTTTTTATGGGATACTAGACAACGGATAAACATACTCAAATACTTTTTCTTTTGTAAATACATAGTTATTATACATAGGAAACACCCAGACCACTACAAACAGACATGTCCATGCACACAAATGTTTGTACTGTGCGGGGATCGAACCCGCGACCTTTGGTGTAGTAGCCGACTTCTAAACAATTACACCAAGATGGTCGTCCGGATTTATGCATTGCATTTATGCACGGATTGCACGGCCCAACCACTGTGTGACCATAGCTGTCACGATCGCTTTCAAATTTGACAGATTTTCTCTCCGGCCGACCCTAGTAGCGAACCTTAAGAAATTGTGTTATGGGTTATAGTGTTCTTGTTTGAAACTTTTGTAAACAGTTAAATACTTTTGCAATGTCAAGTGATGGAAAAATAATAATTTCCCAGTTAACTGAAGGGCGAAGATATACCACTATCACAATCATATTGGCAAGCTGTTGTCAAAACATCACGTTCAGACCCAGATCAATTTTAACAGACTAGTACACTTTGTATGTTTATACTGTGTGGGCAACTAGCGACCTCTAGCCAACTTCTGAACCATTACATCAAATCAGTTATAATCCATACAGAAAAAGCAAATCCGTAGGAAACTAAACTCGTTAAAATGGCAGTAAGCATACAATTTTAACCTTTATCACTGTCTCTTCCATATCGTATGTTGATAAAATAGTCCCAGTGGTGTTGCGAGGGGTAATTAATGTTTTATTATAACAAAAAAACGTGTTAAAGCTAACAAGAGCGTGTGTCGAGCGACACGACACGTCAGCGTTTCAAGTGTTGAGCTTAGGCTTGGCCCAGTCTATAGGAGATAGCGGATAACGTGTTGCGATAGTTATTAATCATCAAAGCTGGACTTATCGCAGTAAATAAGTAACTTTAACGCAAACACCAAAATTATATAAGTATTTTTGACAAACTATGCGAAATGTTAGAATAGTTCAAATTAAATGAAATACTTTCTTTAACAAGTAGGTTTTACTGGTAGATGTTTTATTATAAAAATTATCGCTGTCAACAATCTCCATTTGATACATTACTAGCGACCCGCCCCGGCTTCCCACGGGTGCAATAGGATGTTATTATACCCATAAACCTTTCTCCTTTATCACTCTAGCTATTAAAAAAAACTGCATCAAAATCCGTTGCGTAGTTTTAAAGATTTAAGTATACATAGGGATATAGGGACAGAGAAAGCGACTTTGTTTTATGCTGTGTAGTGATTAATAATAAAGTTATGTATTTCAGTGTATCTCCTCTTTTTTGCTTGATATAATGCAGTTAAATGCAGGCGAAAAACGAATGTCAAAAAAACGGACATCAGCTGATTGGTTGTTACTTTGAGAAAAATAATTATGAAAAAAAATGTAATACTTCTTTGCCAAGTGAAAAAATCGCTCTAGTGTGGAAAACGTGGGTCTTACAAATTGTTTCTCTTTGAACGATTGTAAGCTTCTTGCAGTAGTGCAGCCTGATGGTATGTTTAATCAACGGTCATAAATCACAACACATACAGACACCATAACATCAATCACATCTTTACCGATTCACTAAAAAAGGTTTCGTTTGCAATCCCTGCCTCACAAATTGTAAATATAATGTTTGCATTATACTTTATTTAGTTGAAATGAAAACGCTTTCGCCTATCACAAAGCATCCAACCGGTGCCTGCAATCAGAAGTGTGTTGTGACATGACAACGATTATAATTACTTTTTAATAATGTAAGAATTATAGTGAAATAAAATTACAGTTTTAAAATTGCTGGCATTCTAACATGCAAAAACGTTGTAGAATATTGATTACTTTCAAACAGCTTTTTACGACATAAATTAACATGGGGTTATACATATTTATTTTAAATAAAATAAGTGTCTGATATTGTTACAGTCAACATGACAATGATGTGTAGGTACTAACAAAGTGAACAAAAAATATTGACGGTTTGTGATAGCAATTTATAGAAACTACAAAGACGCAATCGTTGTTTGAAGCGCCATTTAAATCTAAATTAAGTTTAAACTAACGCACTCGGCGATAACGATCTCAATCGGTATTATAATAAGGTTGATTTTCTTGAATAGAAATGTCTGAACATTTATTTGACCCCTCTCCAGTACTCTACCTACACCCATCATTTCCATGCTGACGGTTATAAGCTACATACCCCCGAATTCACAAACTTCAATCAACGAATCAACGCCTAGCACGCGCTCACGCTCATGCTGTCCCGTAAAATGTCAATAGAGCTGAAAGGGACAGCTGTACTTCTGAGAGATGCCTAACGTTGATTTGCTTTTGTGAATTCGGGGGATAGTCTCACAAAGTGCAATGTCCCAGATGTATGTATTCCATAGGTATGGATAATCTTCACAGTGTCACACCTAATTTAATCCTGGCTTTTATTGATGACGCAGAGCTGAATGGAACTATTTTATCATCTTGCAGCCCACGACTTCATCGATTGAATTTTAAAAAATCTTTTATCCAACTACCCTTTAACCCAAACTTCAAGGTATAGTAGCTTCGGCTGTGCAGTGATAGGTAATTAAAAAAAATTCTTTTTGTAATGTATTAAATAGATTGGACATAACATAACGTCAGTACTGACGCGATGTCAAAAATTGACCCCTGGCGTACGTACCTGCAATTTGACCGTGTGAACAAGATAGTTTAATTATTTACTAGAAAGAAAATGAGACAGACACATTCATGTTGCGCAGTTTCGTCTCGATCGAAGTCCTGATTTCAGGTGCCACTTTTTTAGCACAAGTAACCTATCTACGTCTTTTTATTATAATATCATTGATTCCTACGATTTCAGAAGGTAATTTGCACCTATTAGTTTATAAATGTAAGCAAGGAGCGGCCGTCAGTAATTATTACAGTGGGTCATCGCATTATGCGCGGGAGTTCTCTTCATTGCCGGATTGTTGTCCGCCGTAACGAGTTTATGGCGGTCTTTACCGGTACCTACCGGATCTAGGGCTGTGGGAAGGAGATTTCAATTTTGTATTTCACAAATATTACTGGACATTCACTAGGCATTTTTCCACACAGCGCCAACAAGCCCCAACCTAAGCAACTAAATGCGTGTGCCATTCCTAGACAACGGAAAAACATACTTAAATACTATATTTTTGTACACACATACTGAATATACTTACAAAACACCCAGACCTGACAAAAAGACGTGTTCATGCACACAAATTTTTGCACTGCGCGGGGATGGAACCCGCGTTCGCCGGTGTTATAGCCCACTTATGAACCATTACTTTGAGTTACCATTACATTATTTTAAAATAAAAAAAACAAATACACCAAAATTTAAGGCACAGTAGCTTCAGCTGTGCAGTGATAATTATGTTAGTAAATTTTGCCTTTTATAATGTAGATTATGATATCATTGATTCCTAAGATTTCAGAAGGTAATTTCCACCTATCCTACTAATATTATAAAGGCGAAAGTTTGTACGTCTGGATTTTTTTTTTTTTTTTTATAGTGGTCTTCAAGATGACCTCACTCCACCTGATGGGAAGCAGTCGTGAGGTCCAGATATGGGGTTGACAAGCACAGTAATTGAGAACTACTTTGCTGGTCAATCTCATTTTGAAGGCCTGCAAAAATGCCTTTTCACGCCCCGCTTAAAAAACCCGGGATTGTAGGAAGAAGGAAACACATGCGCTGGAAGAGCGTTCCACGTCTGGATAGTACGACACAGGAACGAATCACCGAACCTTTTGGTGCGGGCCGACAGTCGCTGGATCGTGTGTGGATGTTGACGCAGACCAGCGCGTGTGGTGCGGGAGTGGAAGGGTGAGGACGGGATCAGTTGGAACAACTCTTCAGAGCATTCGCCGTTGTAAAGGCGGTAGAGGACACTCAACCTGGCAATGTCCCTACGCAGTTGGAGAGGCTCCAGAGCCATAGTTGCCTCTGGGCTACCAATGATGCGGACAGCGCGTCGCTGCAACCTGTCGAGAGCTTCTAGCAAATACTTGGCGGAACCGTCCCAGAGATGAGAACAATATTCCACACACGAGCGAACTTGTGTCTTATACAAAAGACAGAGCTGCTCAGGCGTGAAGAATCGTCTCACTCTGTTCAGGATTCCAAGTTTACGGGATGCTGTTTTGATAACGCTCTCGATGTAGTCCCGTTGGTTGAGGTTGCTGCGAACATCCATGCCAAGGATGTTAAGGCTATCTTTCACTGGCAGTGGGGTGTTCTGAAGAGTGGGATGGGAAAGGAATGGCGACGTTTTGGCAGTGAATGCGCACACCTGTGTTTTCTTGGCGTTGAACTCGACAAGATTGCGTTCTCCCCATTCGGAAATGCGGTCCAGCACTCCGTCAAGCTCAACGACGTGCTGTGTTGGATTTTTTGGCAGTGAATGCGCACACCTGTGTTTTCTTGGCGTTGAACTCGATAAGATTGCGTTCTCCCCATTCGGAAATGCGGTCCAGCACTCCGTCAAGCTCAACGACGTGCTGTGTTGGATGTGCTGTGTTGCTCTTTCACGTAAAAACTACTGAATGGATTATAATGAAACTTTCCAATAATGTTGCTTATACATCTGAATAACATATAGGCAACATTTTATAAAGATATTGTGTAAATTGTTGAAAATATCAATTAAAATATAAAAATGTACGAGGCATCACGTGGTATGGCATGACAGTAGATGACAGACGGCTGCTGTCATCAGCGTAACTATGGGTGCGTTCCGAATTAGAAGGGTTTAACATCGAAATAACATTTGGGCTACAATAAAATTTGTACTCGCTGGCTAAACTAATTTCCACGCGGACGAAGTCGCGGGCGGCCGCTTGTTAGTTTATAAATGTAAGCAAGGAGCGGCCGTCAGTAATTATTACAGAAGGTCATCGCATTATGCGCGGGAGTTCTCTTCATTGCCGGATTGTTGTCCGCCGTAACGAGTTTATGGCGGTCTTTACCGGTACCTACCGGATCTAGGGCTGTGGGAAGGAGAATTCAATTTTATATTTCACAAATGTTACTGGACATTCACTATGCATTTTTCTACACACTGCCATATAGCCTCAACCTGAGCAACTAAATGCTTGTGCCATTCCTAGACAACGGAAAAACATACTTAAATACTATATTTTTGTACATACATACTAAATATACTCACGAAATACCCAGACCCGACAAACAGATGTGCTCATACATACACATTTTTGCTTTGTGGGGGGATCGAACCCGCGTCCGCTGGTGATAAAGTCCACTTCTGAACCAATACACCAAATCAGTCGTCTAATAAATGTTTTTGTATACAAAACTTAAGTTTATAAATGGAAGCAAGGAGCGGCTGTCAGTAATTATTACAGTGTGTCATCGCATTATGCGCGGGAGTTCTCTTCATTGCCGGATTGTTGTCCGCCGTAACGAGTTTATGGCGGTCTTTACCGGTACCTACGGATCTAGGGCTGTGGGCACTGAGTTTTGTATTTTACATAGTTACATCGTCTTTGGACCCTAGTGACAGTGATTTGGCAATGACGTGTTTGTTCAGCAGATTAGATTAGATTATTTATTTCTCAAATAAAATAACACTATAAGCTACATAAATGTCATAATATAGGAATTTTAAATGAGAACGTCAAAGAGATAAATTAAATTATTAAAAATATAAATTAAATTACCAAATGAAATGAATTTAAATCACATGAAATTAATAAGATGGACATTTGAATTGAATCATTAAATAAAACACAATAAAATAAAAGTTCAAGATGGGTAATTTTTAACTAAATACGAGTATAGTTTGGAACAAACAAGCGTAGGAGTCCGTCGAATGTCACTTGCGTGTCGCCGATCCTATTGAAACCTTTTTAAGCGTCCCTAAGGGCCGGCGCCGACTATCGGCATCGGCACGCTTCAGGCTTTTAAGATGGCAAATAGTAATATACTCTAACATAATGGCAATAAAGTAGAAAATGCCGAAACAGAAACAGAACAAATGCATTTTGTTTTTACGAGAACACATCACGGAAATTTCTACTTTATTGCCATAATGTTAGAGTATATTACTATTTGCCATCTTAAAAGCCTGAAGCGTGCCGATGCCGATAGTCGGCGCCGGCCCTTAAAGAACTTCGTGATAAAGGTAGCTCATCGAACAAACTTCAGCAGGGACCATAATGTAAGTGTCCTAAGAAGTAAAAAATCTCAGCCACAGAACTGTACTAGGTTAGCAAGCTGTAGAGTGCGATATCAATTTCTAGGCCAAACCGATCGGTGCGCTGGTAGAACGTAGCCATAGGCACATCATCACATCAAAAAGTTATTCAGAACGAATTTTTGTATGACCACTCATCCAAAAAAATAATAATTCCGAATTGCAAGTTAAGCGGTTGGTGCCTACTAAGCAACAGAATATGGCAAACAATTTAATATGTGAAGCATGTTCCGCCTTGAATCTTACTTCAGACTCGCTAAAACATAACTTCTAATAATAGTAGTCATTTCGAGTCTATTTTAAACGTTATTATCATCTTTATGGATATCATATTACAATATTTATTCATATTTCAATATTTCTTCATTATCAGAACTAACTGTACAAACTGTAACTGTTTTTTTGCTAAGAACATAGTGAATGAAGATGATATTTTAAAATCGATTTATATTTGATAGATTTTAAGGAAAATTTGTTACTAACACCTTATGCATATTGGTCCGAAATAAATGATTTTTTACTTAACCTAATTTCAAAATTAAGTAGCGATGTTCATTCTGCTCGCAGACGTGCAAAAGTCTAATAATAATACACATAATATTGATGTCAAATAAATTACATTACATCGTTTGAATTAAATAAGATAAAATTAAATATTAGTATGTTGTCGGGGGATAGAACCCTACCAACCCTATGTCTCCGGAACTCGTAAACTAGGAATAGATCGTGATGTTAAAACGTGATCTCTGCTTATTTGATTGCCAATGCTAGTATACGTTCAATTATGTCGATTTTGAACTAACTAATGAGATTTCCTTCAATATTGGGTTTTCTAGTCAATTCACTGACTTGAGTTAGCTCTCTTTCAGATAAAAATGTTTTTTAATAAAAAAAATTGAAGTATCTTCTGTTATTTTTAGATGATCAATGCAGTATATTTTCTAAAGATAGGAAAACGAAAATCAAACGCTGAATCGGAAAGTCTGTTAATGGTTTGGTAGCTTCCTTGAAAGACGCGGGTTCAATTCCCGAAAAGATTCAAACGGTAACCTATGCTCAGTTAACATTGTGATAATCAAATTTGGCGCTGGTTAAGATGTGGAAGCACACAGGTTAGATGGTTCTACCATTAAAATATTAGGCAAGGAAAAATCGTCCTCTATTTTCCCGAGATAAGGAAAATTAAAAATTGCTAAAGAGGGGCAATTTTATTCTGTCATCTTCAAATACAGAAAAAAACTCATTTTATGATCTTATTTGTACAGTTTTTGTTCAAATATCTTAAATAAACCAGAATAAATGAGAAACGATTGCTGGCGCTAGTGGACAGTAGACTGCCTTTTAAGGTGGTAGCAAAGTTTTTTTTCAAATTCACAACACCTCAGTCATCTTTGAACAAATAAACCAAAAATGCAATATTCACTTGGGAGTTTACCTCAAAATAATGAAACTTCAAACAGACAGGAGAAACGAATTGTGAAATAATTAACCCAAAATGTAATATAGCTTGTACTATGGCTTCATATAATATTATTTGAGTGTTTTTTACTTTCAAATAGATTAAATACCCAGACACAAAACAAGCACAATGTCACAAGAATGTTAATTCGATGCTGACGGGAATGAATCTGTTCCTTTCGGTCAAAAAATTACGATCTCTACCCATTGCGCCAAATAGGCCAGTCAACTAACCGTTTGATAAAATACATTTTAATGATAATGCTAAACGAACCAAACTTAGTTTTATGAAGAAAAATGACAATTTAACGAATACCATTAGAGTACTTTTAAAAATCACCAAAGCTCATTAGGCCAAGCAATCAATGTTATAAATAACTCCTACCACATTTGATAACGCGTACTAACTTTCAATTTATTACTTTAGATTTGTCTAACCATAAATTACAGCGTCACTTAGCGTAGGGGCCATAACATTAGCGTGTCTCATAAGCTGAGCGATTACATACATACCATCACGCCTTTTTGCCAACAGGGTAGGCAGAGACCCTTCTTTCCACTTGCTACGATCCTGACATGAACCTTGCGTTTTTTACTTTCAGTCAGTGATTTGTACACAGCTAATCGAGCATTATTTTGATTCTGGGGCTCTCAATTAGGTTCATTTGTGTCTGATTTCAATGAAATAACTGCTAGAACTAACATAAACCAATGGTTCTAAGAGATTTTGGCTTCGACAGTAAAATTTTGTGGATTTTATTAAAATGATTTTCGGTGGTTTGATCAGATGCTCAGATTGTAAAAAAACTTTTGATTGTGATCCCTAACACTCTGTAACGGAACGCACCTAGATACACCTTTAATTCGTTTTTTTTGCAAGCAAACAGACAAATTAATTATGATTGATAACGTTAGATGGCGTTATACTCCTTTAGCTCGCGCTAATAAAGTTTATTTTTATTACGTAAATAGGTTATTTATACTCGGCAGGGCCGCCTGCCGCCTGCCGTCTAAGTCTAAGTCAAAGTAGAACAGCTAACCGACCACCGACGAACAGACAAGCGTATTTTGGATTAGGTTGTAAATTTCTTCGATAAGGATAGTTTTCAATAATATAATTTCTCAATTTAAGAATTCGTTCCCACGTTTTTGAAAAGGTTTAGTAGTGTTTTGATATACCTAAGTACCTACGTACTCAGATGACTGAAATTCGTATTACGCTCAATGGCCATAAATCTAGTATAATAAAGATCTCAAATTTGACACTTCTTATAAACAACAAAAACTGCTAGAGAGGCGAAGGCACTTGAGATGCTGATACAACGAAACCCTTGTGTTTTTGTTTCTCATGGTCATAAATCAGACCCTAATTGCATTATCAAACTTTGGCGGCAGTCATGATCTAGACGTCGGGAAGAATGGTCAAAATCTTAAGCTCTAGACGTATTACCTAACCGTTGTGGTAACTAGTGCTCAAAGTGAATCAATATCGGGACTGGAGACTGGATATTAGAGGAGTACAAGACAAGGCGGTACGAGACGTTAGGCGGAGATAGGGGATTTTGCGAGACGGAGAATATTAGCAGGTCAGATCTTTCTGTTATATACGTTTGACTTAGACCGTGTAGGAATGGTTGTCAAACCAAGCTGTGCGATGGCTGAGACCAGAAGGTTCGCGGGTTCAATTCCCACACCGGAGTCTTGTGTCGAATAACATATTGAGTACCTACTCGCGAGGATGTTTTGTGGTTCTTAATTATTCGAATTGATTAATCGATAAGAGCATTGGTTAGAGGGCTGATTGAGATGAGACACAAGTGTAAATTTAACCGGCTATTTAGAGCAGTGGTTCTTAAGATTTGGATGTACGCGAGTTCGATTCTCGCCATGATACAAAAATTATATTTAATTTAAATATAAGATACTTACTTACCTACTGATAAATTCAATTTTGGTTTTGTGATCATACTTCATACGATAATCAATAACTGGTACTTACTACTTATATATTTTGTGGGGTTTTAAACCCTTTTTTTTTTTTTTTTTTTTTTTTTTAGTAGGGGAAATGCCTTACGCATACCCGTCCACCGGGGGACGGACGGGTTATGTCGGACTCACCACTGGAAAGGTGGTATACCAGTGGCCCTACCGACTAAAACCCCTACTACTCCCTCTAATCGTCCTTTAGTGGGGGAACACGGTGAATAGCGCCTGCCTGTTACGCGTTCCCCCGGACGGAGCCCGCCTGCACGGCGGGCCGGAAGCGACCCCCCCTTCGTGAGGGGAGGCCAGAAGGGACAGCCGAGGATGTCAAGCCGTCCCTACCAGGCAGCGGTGAAACCCGTGCAATGCTGGCGGCGGCACCCCCGTACCACGCGCTAGCTGGCCACCGTACGCAGGCCCTACTGGGCCCGCAACCACGAGCCACCCAAAGACTGGCTCCGCTGCCGTAACCTTCGGTACGGCCCCGCCGGGCCGCGACGCACAGGGGGGATCAGCCTCGGGTTACTGGCCCCCACCAACCGGTTGTGCGCCGCGGCCCCAACCACGCGCCCCAAGGCGCCTGCAGGCCCCACTGGCCCCGCATCCCCGCGTCGCCCTTACGGGCCGCAGCGACCCTACTGGGCCCGCAACCCCGAGCCACCCAAAGGGCGGCTCCGCTGCCGTAACCGACGGTACGGCCTCGCCGGGCCGGACAGGGGGGATCAGCCTCGGATCACTGGCCCCCACCAACCGGTTATGCGCCGCGGCCCCAACCACGCGCCTCAAGGCGCCTGCAGGCCCCACTGGCCCCGCAACCCCACGCCGCCCTTACGAGCCGCAGCGGGTGGGTGTCCAGTCCACCACGCTGCCACGCCTGGGTTCTCTTCGCTTCCCGGTGGTGCCCCTACCACCGGTACTAGGCCCCCTCGCCACGCCGAGGCGAGAACCCATGAGGGGGGGGTTTTAAACCCTGCCATGATTGAATTTAACATATTTAATGCGATGCGTTATTTCACCTACGGAACATCTAAGATCATCTAACTGAATGACAAATACCTACTGTCACTGAATATTTGACCATGACAATATCGATTTTGGCTATTTACGCTACTTTACAACAAACCTCACGAACCACATAAAACCTAGCTGCAAACCTTATAAAAGCATTTCATTTAATTACTATTCCATAATTATAGTTCATTATGAATGTTAATGGTGATGACGTTGCATGGCCTGTGAGCATGTACATTAAATGTTCGTATCACATAAAATATACGACACACATACCTATATACTTCATCTACAGACCACCATGATGTACATTTTGACAGGTTATGGATTGTCACTCCAAATAATTCATTATACCTATTGTGCATTGGCTCATTTGGCACTCGTTGGGTCATGAACAATAAAGGTTACTGTTGTTGCTATAAATGATCGAACGGTGACGGATCTGCTAATGTTTAATTGGAATAATGGAATTAGGTACTTAGCAAGTAGGAGTTGGGTTTATCAATTCTATCAAAGTTTATTAGGTATGTCTTTAAATTTAGTTTTAGGCCTTGTCACAGTCTTTGTATGTCTTTAGTGACTATTCAAAATTATACCTAGGAAGGTATATCTTCTTCGTGGGGGAGGCTTTAGGGACCTCTTCAAGGGTTGGCCTTCCTTCACAGGCCCGAGCGTGGTGGAGCTCGCATAATATGGCCATTTTCAAAGGGAATGTAATCCCCTTTTTTATCTCATTTTATTACAATTCATATCCAATTTATAAAATTAACTATCTATTTCTATTTAAAACAATAGATTTGAGATCTTCGCTTCTTTCCATACTTAAAATGTCAGTCTTTGACACATTTTATTTTGATCCATTTTAGGTACATTATTTCTCGTCAATTGAGTCCTATCAAACCTTAGATTACTGCTTACATACCTCATAAAAGAATATTGGGTCTACTACAAAACAATACAACGTAGAATGGTCCTACCATAGTTAGACGATCACATCCACTTGGCCAGTTTATTTATTCTGCATTTATTTTAACATTAGGGAAGGGGTTTATTTCGTCATTATTTAAATAGAGTTTATAAATATTATAACGTACAAAGGGGGGGAACGTTACAACTCCTTTGATCCCTAAGCGTAGTTACTTATATTAAAATTAAGTAGCCTCTTGAACTGACAGTGGTAACTTTTTTACCATGAAGTTTATACCTTTCCGTGAGGCAGTACTTAAGCAACAACACAACGAATACTTAGGTACTGGACTAATTATACCCTTAACAAACTTTTTTACATAACTTGGTCTTTTAATTTATTCATTTATTTTGTTTCCTTTGTTGCCAATATTGTGCTTTCTTTGGCCAATTACTGGATAAACCTTACCCTGCGGTGTGACATTACAGGCTTCTTTAAATAATTTCAAGTCATACCAGTCAGCCATTATGACAGCCTGTTGTCAAAAATTAGGATTTAACTTGTGAGGTTCGATTCCAAACTCGGCAGCAAGCAGCAGTGCTGCCACTAAGGTGCTGCCCAGCAGTGCTGCCTGCCACGCTGATTCCGATTCAGACGTGTGTCTCTGGTCTTTTGCGGTGACATTGATACGCAGCAGTGCTGCTTCTGCATTGCTGCCGCTACACTGCTGCCTAACTCGGAATGTTATCTCATATAAGCTCATACAAATTGTATGGCGACTTGTAGTGTAGTGGCAATAATTTTTTTTTCTACAATACAGAACTCCGACTATTCCCCGAAGCGCAATGACCCGCTGTATTAGTGGCCCCAAACTCCTAAAAACAAAATAAGTACACGGAGTTTTAAGACTAATTCTTTGATTAATTACATCTCACGTACGATGACGTTTCAATTTGCGGCTCAGCGGCAATTGATGGCTCCTATTAGTCGGCCCACATAAGCTCAGACAAATTTGAAGTTTTTTTTGTATTTCTTTCTTATAAACTACCGACAGAATCACGTCTTAAACGTTTACAGCCTGTCGATTCTTACTAATATCATTTCACATCAAATGCAGCACGCTCTCTTCAATCGTCTATTCGTTTAACTTTGAATTGGTACTAAATTAAATTAATTAAATGAAAATTAAGTAGGTAAGGTATATGCAAGCTTATTATTTTGCTCGTAGTACTGTATGTATGTCTATTTTTTAATTAGAAAACTTAATTTTGTTTTAATAATATTCATTTTTTTTAACAACTGTCTTGCACCACCGCATTTACTTCCTTTTCCAGTTTCTCTACCTGAAGGTTGTCTGGAAGAGATCGCTCTTAGCGATAAGACCGCCTATTGTAAATTTCAAATTTATCTATTTAGTCTATTTATAACGCTTATCCTAAGCTTTATATTTGTAAATAGCTCTGTTTAATTACGTTGAAATAAATGAATTTGAAAAGACCTTGTTCGGTTTCATAATGGATAGTGATGAGATTTTCATTGTGTTTATTTGAATAATTATTAACTGTATTGTTAAGCAACACACGCTGGGTCGGAAATGTGATGGGTGACCACCCGGACCAAAATTTAGTTATGTAATTTTCGGGCATCTTCGTGTTTCGGAAGTCACGTTAAGCAGGTCAGTCGTTAAGCCTAGTCGGAGGCCTTTGGGCGTCTTGATAACATCTGACAGTAAGGTTGCTTACTAACCTTACATACACCCCTCCAACAATCTGCACTGAGTGAAGTATGTCGCACCGTGTTAGAGTGAGATGAGGTACGGCCCAGGTGGGACGTATATGGGCCATTTATGTATGTTATGTTATGCTGTGTATTATGTTTAAAAAAACCTGATAACAATGATCACCAGAAGCTTGCTTTTTAATATCTATCAAGATAAATCGAAATGCTTCCAGCGGTTGACTAAAATAGCTAAATTGGTCAGCCATCGATGTGATATTGTACACCCTTTAAATTGATGACATAGTATTTATGTATATTTGTCATTATTTTATACCGTTTTATTACTGAGCTATTAAAAACGCCAACATTATTCAATCAGATCAAGTCATCAGGTTCTGATTAGTTTGTAACTTGTAAATAGAGCTTCATTTAGGAATCTCAGATTACAAGTCCTGAGAAATCGAAACACAATTCCAAGCAATGGTATTATAATAAATAAGAGGTAGATAGCTAGTAGATCATGGCAGTACTGATGCGTGACTAAAATTGTTTGAAAATTTGAAAAAAGTTGTGTTTTAACTTTTAAACAAGATAGTATGATTATTAACTAGAGCGTCAACGAGACAGATACATGTGGCTCTGTGTCTTCTCAAACTGTCAACTCTTTCAATACTTTGCTCAGCTGCGCTGTGCCGTGTGTGTGTGTGTGTGTGTGTGTGTGTGTGTTCGTTTAGGGTGCATGAAAGAAGCCGTCCTACAGCGCACTCTGGAAACAACTAGACTCGGTAACGTAGAGTCTAGGCTGGCTAATCCTCTCACCACATTGATGACATCAAATTCCCAGCTGTGCTTATAGTTCTGATTTTGGGTTCCACTTTTTTGCACAATTAATCTATCTACTTTCTCTTTTTTAATATAATATCATTGCTTGGGATTGTGTTTCACTTTCAATGATCCCAAGCCAATCGATTATGATATATAATAAAAGTTAATAAGTTCTTATTAACATCTCATAGCAAACCAACTAAGCCTTACCAATTAGCGTTATTGGGCACGATCCAATCCATATTAATCCGTAACATGACGCCGTATACTAATTAAATTCCGTCATTAATTAGTGAAATGAGAACTTGTTAATCACACAAAAGCACCTTCGGATTTTACGCGGGATTAAAAGAGAAAATATCACACTTTGAGCGCTTGAAAGAGCTTTTTTCGAACTAAATAGAGAGTTTAACGTAGCTGTCTAGAGAGTCGTGGCCCAGTTGTTAAGCACTCTGGCTTGGAACCCGGTGGTCCCGAGATCAAATCTGGCCGGCACACACCTACTTAGTGGTAATTGAAAGTTTTGGGGCTAACTCTCCTGCGATGGAAAACACCGTTAAGAAACCCAAGCAACTTCGAGCGAGCTTCTAAATGTTTCGTTCATCATGACGGCAACATCAGTGTGCCTCTGACTAACCCATTAGGGATATGTTCGTGAGGGTTACCCTCACATATGTTAGATATAATAAACGTTTATTAAATTAAAATTATATAAATAAGAGCTGGTACAGTCAACGGCTCGTCAAGCTAGCTATTTCCGTTTTTGGACTTAGGTACTCTAACCATTTTTTTTGTAATCGAACAAGGAGTGACTGAAGCACAATGCTTACAAATAAACCAGACCACCCATACTTTTTTCGCTCGGTATATACATAATTTATGTTTTGTTTAAACTCGTAATATTTTTTTACTGACAAATAGATTTATAAGACATTACTCACTAGAAACAAATGCCTAAACGTAAAAATATTTATTACAACATTCGACACTGATTCCAACTTTTAATTTTCGTTTTTACGATACATGACCAAAATAAACCACTAAAATAAAGGCTTATATTTTTATCAATTTTAACGACGCTGTAAAAACCGGATTGGTGCATAAAAATCATACTAAATCTCAGCATCATTAAGTCTGGAAAGCTGGACGTATATGTCAGCCGGGGTCCTATAAAATTTTATGCTCCAATACTTACTCTGTAAGACATATTTCGTTCGATACATTGAAGTTAAAGTTAGGATCGTCCAATTCAAATGACGCGGCCCTCCACTGCATCTACGCATACAAGCAAGCACTCTTGTTTGCGCAGATGCGTTGGAGGGGCGCGAAATGATTAAAAAAAAAAAGACGACTAAAGGTTACTTGTGCTTGTTGTATCTGAGCCCGCGTGTTGGAGTATGGCTCAATCCACCCCATAGTTGAGGTGAGGCCTGTGCCCAGCAGTGGGACGTATATAGGCCGTTTATGTGTGTGTATGCTCAAAAGTGGCAACCGAAATCAGGACCTTCGACCACCTGAGCAAAGCATTGACAGTTTGAGACAACACTGCGCAACATGTGTCTGTCTCGTTTACGCACAAGTCAATAATCATGATATCTTGTACACATGGTCAAATCATAAGTACTTACGCCAGGGGACAATTTTTGACTTCGCGTCAGTACTGACATAACGTATCTACGTCTTTTATTGTAATGTCATTGGGGCCGCGTCGTTTCAGCTTATCGTCTACCTGTATTTTAAAGAATCCATCAAAACTTGAATGTGAATTCTATTTTCTTTACTTGTCCTATTTAGTTACTTGGCCTAACTTACTAGTGAACAGTGTGAAATGAGTTAATGTATTATTAAATACTTTACTCATAATTAGCCCATTCAGGCAGCCCAATTTCCTTTTCTTCGTTAGATTTTTAAATACTCAGTATTTATAGGAGCTTGGTATTGGTTTGACGACTGTTGAGAACTACTATTTTGTTACTGGAGCGTCGTGACCCGTGGTTTTACACTCTGGCGCGGAACTCGGTAGTCCCAAGTTCAAGACTGGCCGGAACACTACTTTGTGTTTTGTGGCTATCTCTCCAGAGACGAAAACGCAGTTAGGCTTGCCTCTTTCCAAGTTGGGTTCAAATTCCCTCGAAATGTGGGCTTCTGAATGTTCCGTTCAAGATAACGGCAAAAACACCCTATTTTTAGCCTCAGACTAGTCCGTTCGGTATATAGTAGAGTATGTTACGTTATGTTTCAATAAAAAAATACAATTATTTGTTATTTTACAATCAGATATAGGATGCTACAAACTACCTTATTAAAAGTAAATAACAAGCAACTATAATACTTTAATAGACAGCTAGTCTACCCTTGTCATGTCCACTTGACAGATACTGGTGTGCGTACGCCTTTATGAGTAAAGGCAAGATTGAGATGTGTGCCAAGAACGGTAGGGAAAACTATTTCTGAGTTGTAATTGTTTCCTTATTTCATAAAATATCATGGAGGCTCGAGTTTACGGAACGTGATATTATGTAGAGAGCAATGATATTATAATAAAAAAAGATGATAGGTTATGTTAGTTGGTACTGATGCTAAGTCAAAAATTGACCATCTCTATTGTCCTCGTAGCTCCGTATCGATAACGTGTGAACAAAACAATAAAATTATTTAAGTACTAGAGCGTAAACGAGACAGACACAATGTTGCGCTGTGTTGTCTCAAACTGTCAACGCTGTCAATGCTTTGCTCAGGTGGACTATAGTTCGGATTACGAGTGACATTTTTTAGCACGAGTAACCTATTTACCTCTTTTTCATTACATATCATTGGTAGAGTCTTTAATTCAATTATTTTATCAGGGTCAAAAAAACCTTAGAAGATCTGAAACTATCGCGGAGCTGGTTGAAGTGACAGCAAGCTATTGGAACAGAGAAGCTATGGAATGGAGATAAATTGATGACAAACGTAACGCCTGTGTCTAGGGTAGAAGGGTAACCGAGTGAAGAGTAGGCATTTTTGGAAGAACAACTCCATACCACTAGATTAGCAGAAGTTTTGTAGTATTCTTGTTTTGGAAATAAAATCTGATCAACCTACAATTAGATATAAGTATTCTGGGAAATATAATAAGTAAAGAAAGCCACCGAAATATGCGTGGGTTACAAGGCAGCGCTGCCTGTCATCAAATTGAGTTAGGCATCACAGGTCTTATCAGTCATCAACTGATGACTTCTGATACCTTAATTCGATACTCGTTATGATAATTTACAATTACAGTGGCGGCGTACTTACCTGCTCGTTGTATACTAGGAATTTTAAAACCAAAATTTAAAACAATAGTCTTAAGAGAGCCAGGCCATACGTAGCTGAGTCCGTCTAGCAGTCACTGTAGTCGAAACCGGCTTGGACAGTATTCAATTTATTAAGTGTATCAGGATAAAGTCAGGATTGGTAAGCTTTATGCCCCAAACGACCATCACAGTTGTGCGCTTTTAGCTCTGCCCTACTTTTTTTTTTTTCGGGGGAATCCTTTTGCGGACGTCCCGCCCTTTGGGGGAAGGGTTTGTCAGACTCGTTTGCCGTGAGGCGTTTGAAATCTCATATTTCATCTCTCGAAACTTTATTTGGATTAATTAACGGAAATCTTATAAAAGCAAAAGTAATGAATGAATTCCAATGGAAGTTTACAATAATGTAGCTTATACATCTGAATCGCACATAGGCTACAAATAATGAAGATATTTTTTTTCAACTTAAGTCCACGCGGACCAAGTAGCGGGCGGCCGCTAGTTTTAAATATTTCTGATTTTAAAACGTTGAATGGCACGGATTTTTTACATAACATGGATGGACATTAAAACAGATTTTGTTTTCTCCCATTTGTTTACAAACTTTTAATTGAAAATGGCTGTCGAGTCAACCTCGTTGTCAACGTTACGACTAATTGATTTACGGACACCGGATAGCAGGTTCGATTCCCGGAGAGGGAATTAATCATTCGATAGAGGATTTTGTAATTCAACTGTATCGAATGTTGAAGGGTCGGATGTCCTTTTATCTTTGATTGTTTATTTCTAGTTTCTCTATAGTTCAGATGCGGTTTTATGACTCAGACATTACGTTGGCAGACGTTGGCCTGTCATACGGCAGATTATTATATTATGAGCTAATTAACTAGGTGCCAACAATAAAGCTCAGGTGGGTTCATTGGTGTCATAGGTAGTTTGGCAAACGGGTCTCTTTTTAAAATTTTTTAATTTATCATATTTTCCTTTACCTTTGTTTTCCTGTTCTTGTCCACCTTCACCTTTACCAAAACATCACCTTTCACATAATATGTATGTTTGCTTCAAAAATATTATTGTTTTCTTGGTTTTCCACGACTTAATTACTAATCCTCAGGTCCCTCTACGTCCGCATGTAGAGTTGACCTGGGTTCAGTCTTACCTAGCAGAAACATACGTGCTATAGAACATTTTAACTTGGATGTTATTTCTCAAATAGTTTTATATTTTTTTGCAGTCTTTACGGTGGCCAGTAAAATATCAAAATTTGTGCACTAAAAAAAGGCTGCATAAAGAAACTGGAACTAATGAGAATGAGACTAAATTCAACTAACGAATTAAGAGAAAAATAAAACAAAATAGTCATAAACGCCTGACATTTTATTTGGAAACATTTACAAGAAACATTCTTTTAACAATAGTTAAGACCCATACTTAGTATGGGGTCATCGGCAATTGACGTAGCCTACGAATTATCATTAATATAATACAGTACTTAGCACCGTTAGACCTAAATTAGACTAGATTTTTAATTTCGTTAATTTATTAGTAAGTATTTACAATTTACATAAGTACAAGTAGAAATTTACACAAGTCTTAGACTAAAATGACACAGATTATTTCAATAAGACGGTACACTGGTTTCTAAGATGAGTGGTATCTTTTTGTTTAGGTACCAAAAAATTATATGACTAAATAATGATTTGATACTTCATTATGATCAAAATACGCAAAGCACAGTTTGTATGATGTATCTAAACTGATGTTAATAATCACCATAAGCTCTTTTTAAGACAGCATGTTGTAGTAATAGCGCCCTTGGCTCAACGCACACCGGGTTAATAATGAGATGGGTGACCCGCCCGACTGAAGTCTGCGGCTTGATTACATAAGCAAAGGTTTGTCAATGACCGTACACCCCCAAACAGTGCGACCTCACAGTTGAGGCGAAGCATGTTATTTGCTGCCTATGTGCTAAAATTGTTTTCCCATGAAAGAAGCAGTCGTAATTTGAACAATTGTCATTGTACAACGTCTACAGACAATTATAGTTTTATAAGCAGGTCTATTTTATAATCATTCAAAGTACGGTATGTCATCTAATTATGTGTGCCATTTATTCCAGAATTCACAAACATCAACAAAATTAGAGCACGCCGGCAAACTCATGTCATCGACGGCGTCCTTAACTTTGATTTAAGTTTGTGAATTCGAGGATTAGTCTGAGACTTGCTTACTGTTCAATATTAATTTACACAATAATATCATTGAGCTCTTATTCACAGTTTCGAGCGAAAAATATTTACTTTTGAACATGCGTAAATCACTCTGTCACATTCACACACCATACAAAAGAAAACCTCGAAATACAAATTGGTTTCGTTAAATATTTCGTTATTTTAACATAAAAAGTACGGAGTAAAATTTTATTTCACAACAGAAAAGTTTAACGATTTATCACGACTTGTGATTGCGAAGCCAAATTAATACAGTTTTTTTAAATAATAATAATAGAGATATCATTTGGTTACAAAATAAGAAACTTGAATAATAAGCACAGTATAGCTACACAATCTTTGAACATACAATTCCTAGGGATTTCATTTATTTTAAAAATACAAAACATGGCCTCAAATATTTATATTACAACAGCGAAATTGAGATTCGTGTAAATATCAAAGTCTAAAATGTTCCAATATTAAAAAATATTTCATAACTCCCAAAGGGCTCAAATTGCCAAAATCTATTATCTCATGAAGATCCTCTCCTTTTATTTATTACAACTTCACTCCAGCACGCACTGTCAATAACATGCAAGGTTTTATCCGCAACACAAAAGAGGTATTTTCACTTCTTTACGACACGTATGCTTCGCTCACGTAACACCAAATACGTGAGAGTAGGCAAAATTACGCGTCCTGTGAAATATAAATAGCTTGTCGCGTCTGGGAATAGGTAGTCTTTGTCTTAGGAGATTCGATATTTATAATTGGGCTCGCGTCCTACGTGGATGTAGGAATATTGGTATTTTGATAGTGAAAATATATTTTTAGAATTCAATTACGTCTGTACCTATGAAAAAAAAGTGCCTTCGTAAGCTATCTGATAAAGATGTAGGCGTAATTCTGCATATTTTGGCTAAGAAAACGATGAGACCCTAAACAGGCGCAATATCTACTTGACAGTGCAGATTTGGTAAAAAACAACAGCAAATTAAGATTTTCGATGAAGCGATTATTTTTAAAAATTTCATTTTTTTTGTAAATTATGAAGTGAAAACCTATCAACACCTCTAATGCAATTTACAGTTGACAAACATTCTTCGTTTGACAATAGCTCGATAGTACAATCGATGGCAGAAAAACATCAATTTACACCTTATTGCGACGGCATACGATGAAAAGTTTAAGGCTGTTGTTACACTAAATGGTACATTACGACGACATTTCACAGATAAAACAGTTTAATTAGCTATTTAGATGTCAAACAGTCGACCCACGTGGCGATTGGTTGGTAAAGAGGTGGACATACTGTTTAAAAAGCACTAAAAAAACAAATAAAATAAAAAATTGTTCAAATCCTCAATCCTCAACTAGGATTTGAACTATTTTTAGACTGATTTGGCTTTTTTTACTCAGATAGAAAATCTTTTAGCTTAGTAATCTATCCTAACATGTTGTAAATTATAGGCTAATAAATAATCTTCTACGCCTATTATTCTTAATTGTGCCGCCGCTTCATTGTTATGCTTTGGGTTTTATTTTGTGTTATCACTTTATTATGAACACTGACAACTATTTGTATGAAAGTGAAAATGTTACAATTGCATGGCATTGAAATTGAAGTTTTGACTAAAAAAGAGTAAGGAAATTTCGATGCTTGCTAACCTGTTGTTTGTTTTACTTAACAATACTGTTGTTTTTTTACAAATAAAAAGGTCAGTTACATCTTTGTAAGCTCCAGTCTGACAGCGCCCTAACTCGCTCAATCGAGGAACTAACGCATTGGACGCGTTAACTCGAGATAAATGTTGTCGTTTGCCTTAATGATGCTTCGCGTGTGGCCGCGAAGGCGACAGGCGGGCGACGAAACCAGCGTTAGTTGACAGTTATAACAAAAAATTTGTTTCTTCGGCTTGTTACGTACAATGTATACCCTAAATCTAATTTATTTGAAATTAAAAGATCTTCTGATGTTAAAGTTTACTCAATGACTGCAGGAAACTCAAACAGTCTTTTAGTTCCACTTTAACTTAAGGACGATGAAATTTTGTCTCTAACATTCTTATACTTACAAATATTGATAGTAATTTTTCAGTCAGAACCTTTCCCAAGCTAAGGAAATGGTATTAGTGCTAATTTACTTACTTACAAATAGGAGGCAGCATTTTTTTTTTGGAAAAATTATAATGGGGCAAACATATTGGTAAGTACGCATTCAGAGTCTTGCTGTTCCAAGTGGAGTATAGTTTCGCATAGGAAGGAAGAGGTGAGGCATGATGTAAAACTTTTAAATAGTGTAAACAGAAAAAAAACAAAACTTGCGGATCTTCAAGAAAAGAGCGTACTCTTGTTTATAAGTCCGGCAACGCATTTTTCAGTTCCTATGGTGGTGCAAATGTCCATGGGCATGGACAATATTCACTTTCCATCAGGTGATCTGTCGGTTTTGTCGTTCGATTCCTTTGCTCGTTTTGTTTGTGCAAAATAATAGCGCTATGTGCCTTCATTACTTTACTAACTTGAGACTTAAAGTAAACTCGCTGTTTCCATAGCCCCACTTTTGTCGATGGTCTGTCAATAGTTACCCACGAGTCTACGACTCTACTCAGCGTCCCCAAACCAATTCTACATTCTCCATACAACTGTTATAATTTGGAACTAGCTGAGATTTTTGGTGTTTTCCTTACATTCCCAAACAATCAACGCCATTCCTTGTGTTCGCAGGTTCTTTATTGGGTCGTAAAAAATCTAAATCAATACGTTTTTAAACATTTACAGGAATTTCTAACACGAATGTCAACTTTGCTGTTTGACGAGACTTTCCTATATTGCGTTAGTTAAAGTATAGCATATTAGTTAAGAAATAACCTAAAAATATTTCGGGCACATAATTTTAATCACAAAATAATACTCATTGCTTGCCTCAAGAAGTGGATAATTTAAATAGATAAGTATTACAGTGAACAGTTACAATAATATTTAGCAAATCCCAATACATTTTATAGAAAAAAAGCTTTTGTACTCAAATTGTTTTATTTTTAATAATAGAAAAACAGATTTACTTCTATATTTTCAATACTTAATTTTACAATAATAAAGCTTTCCACACTTTCATTCAAACAGTTCAATCGCTGGGAAAATTATCATCTACCTAATCACAAGTCACAAAATAATAAAACACTTTATATTGAGGTAGTTTACAAAATTACTAAAAGGTATATACCTACTTACACAATTTTTCGTCTTGTTAAAAAAGATATGTGATTCTGTCATTCAGTAGCGACGCTTAAACTCTGACAGCTATCGCCAATGATATTATGATAAAAAGAGGTAGATAGGTTTCTTGTGCTTAGAAAGTGGCACCCGAAATCATAACTACCGAACGCCTGAGCAAAGCATTGACAGTTTGAGACGACACTGCGCAACATGTATCTCGTTTATGCTCTACCAACAATCATACTATCTTGTTCACACGGTCAAATTATAGTTACGTATGCCAGGGAACAATTTTCGACTACGTGTCAGTAATGCCAAAACCAACTACCTCTTTTTTATTAAAATTTCATTGGTTTTTGTAACTTTTAATGCGGATTCAAGGATACCATAGCTCAACTTACGCTGGCAGTTTTGACAGCTATTATTAATGTTGACGGTTGTCGATAGAAAGTTCTAGAAGATTTAAAATTAATAAGATCTTTGAAACCAAACCACAACTGTATGGTGGCTTTGCATGTTTTCTTTATTTTTTTCTGGTTTGAAATACAAAATTTTTATGATAATTATTTTCACAATTTTTTTAAACGAAACTGTCAGGTCATTCCCAAGCTACGCAGAAGACGCTTCAAGCTCACACCATCGTAAGTAAATCGTACACAAGTTCGTAAAATGTTAATTTACAAAAGGTTAACTTAACTAGCAAAGGAACACAGTCATTTTACAGTGTAATGATTACTGACATGAAAGAGTTAAGGTTTGGTATATTCTCTACAAGTCAAAACCCGTAGATTAACTTTTCACGTTTTCTTATCTAAAATCTGAACATGGAAAATAATCTTCTCTGATTATTTTCCAGACATAAAGTGTTACACGACAATTCGAGAAAACAACTTATAGGAAGCCAAGTCCACAGTAACCAGCTGAACGCATATTTTCGAACGCAAAGGTTGTGGATCTGTGACTTTTGTGTGCGACAGAATTAAATTTAAAAAAACACTGCATTCTTAACGTGAACGGACTATAAATTCGCGAACAAGTCCAAATTTCCTTTACTATCATTTCGATTTCAATGTTTTTTTCTCGCGCTTTCTACATAAAAAACTGTCAAGACCCTCAACGGATTTAGATATTTATGCCGAAGCAAAATTAAAGAAATTTAACAACATGTTATTTTCTGATATTTTTTTCAAGTCAGTAATCATAACAATCGCTTAAACTACTATTTACATCGGAGGGTTCATCTTATATACAGCTCTCTTGGACGCGGTGTGACGTGGTGACCACTTCAGGCCGAAGTCTGTGGGCGGTGAGCGATGACGTCACGCCGCCCGCGGACCCCGGGCTGCACGCGTTCACGCCTTTGTTGACCCGCCCTAGACTATGGTACGACTGGAACAAAAGTTTGTTGGTTAGATAGAAATAAATGTACATATGAAAATAAGACGATTAAGAGCTTTTTCAATAGTCAGATAGAAATTATCAGACCATTAAATTGCAACTCGGCAGATTTTTAAATGTATGTCAAAGGACATAATTTCAATTAAAGACACAATTATGGATTTTGACATCCAACATTTCCAAATCTGCCAACTTGTCAATTATTGGTCTGATTTTTATCTAACTTTTGAAAAATCTGACCTTAGTCAATCAAATGTCTTCACACCAAGATAATCGTCTTATTATGAGAGTCTTCTCAAATCCCAATTTAACTCTAAATATTTTCGCACTATTGGTGCTTAACCCATGCGTAACCCTTAACGGGAAACATGTTCACTTTTTCTGAACACACGCTTCACTAGAATATGCATCAAGACCCAAAACAAATGTTCGACACGTAAATGTTGGTAGCAGAGACCGAACCTATTGCTATATTTTTTATTATTTAAACTGATAGTGTCTTGTTATATAAAAATATAATTCAACGTCAAGGTTTCCCCCAAATTTTTAAAAATGTTAAGTTATTTTAAGCTATGAAATAGATTAAATTTACAAAATGTTCAAAAAGTTAAGATGTACTCACACTAGTTAAAGGTATTTTATATTCTTTCTTCCTAAAATCAGTGTAAAACGCGCCCGCGCCGTCCGGCTCGGAGCGGGGGTCGTCGCCCAGCTTTGGTATCTTGTTGGCTGAAGGCGGCCTCTGGAGGCTCATGTAGCCGTTGGAGACTGGCCGGCGCTCTGTGGAAAGAAAATAGGTTAAAGATAGGAAAACCAGAAAAAGACACCAGAACCACCACACACACCAGAAGACACAGAAACCAGAAGAAGGTCTTGACTTCAGGCGGGAAGCGATCTGCATTAACCACTGTGCCACCGAGGCCAATAACTAGGCTAGTAAAAAGTTATGTTTTACATTCATGTAATTCTTGAATGAAACCTTTTGTAGCAAGGTACACACGGCCGCGTGTCAGGCTATACATTGTGGACCTTGTACCGACCGCGCTTCGTATATAACTTCCCCTACTAACAAAGTTCTGCTTACGGTGGTGATGTGTGATTTGCGGCCGTGTGTACTTGAAGAGTAAGCTTAGATTATTTGTAAACACAATGCTTGCGCGATTCAACAACGACGCTGCCGCTCTGCTGAAAAATAGGCAATACAATACCACATACAGGTAGCAATCAGACTCACCATACAAACTTGGTATAATATCAGGGTCTGCATCGTCTTCCCTCGGGTCGGCGTGCAGCAGGGCCCCCCGCGCGCCCCCCTCCCGACCCTCCGTGCTGCTCGCGCGCGACTCGAGCTCGTGCTTGACTGGGGTGGGGCAGTGGCCAGCACGCTCTACGTACATCGCTTCACTGTGGGATGAGGGTATGGGTTAGAGGAAGAAATAAATAAAAGAAGGTCCGCCTTTACTTCAACTCCGGCTACAAAGCAATGTATGTCGGTTTTTAGAGAAAAAAGGGCGCCTGTATTATTATGCTATCTCGTAGTGTCACTTAAAATAATTAATTTCTGGGAAGTAACATAATAATTTCAGATAAGAAATTCAGTTCAGATCATAGGCCCATAAGAGCAAGATTAAAGTTTAACTTTAGAATACACCGAGCAAAACTGTTCAAACCACGCATCAAACCACTAGATCATAATATTCTTAGCACCAATTATGAAAGGTTCAACTTGGAATAATCCAATTATTTTGATGGCCTTCCACTGGATACCGACTCAGACGCAGATACTCAATACAACACCATTTTGTCAGGAATCAAAATAGCAAGCAGTAAAATCAATCAAGATAAAGTCAATACCAGTAAATTAACGGAACAAACTAAAATGTTGATAGAAAAGAGACTCAATACTAAACTAGGAACTATAGAGCATAGAATGTTAGACCGGCAGGTAAAGCGAAACATTAGAAAAGACATCAGGAATCACAACACTCATCTTATTAAGACAGCATTAGAAAAGAATACTTCTTTAAGGACAGCAAAACAGGGAAACTCTAAAACCAAAACTTGGATAACTAGTTTGCAAGACCGCCAAGGAATGAAACATAGCAGTCGAGACAAAGTCATGACCATCTGCACAGAGTTCTATGAAACACTATACTCAAATGACTCGAATCATTCCCCGACTGTCGAATACCATTTTGATGAGAGCATTCCCCTAATCACCTCGGAAGAAGTCGACACCGCCGTTAAGACTATGAAATATAGTAAGAGCCCTGGTGAAGATGGAGTGACGACAGAGGTTTTAAAGTTGGGAAAACCCAGTCTTCGCCCTCATCTCATTAAGTTGTTTAACACAATGTTAACAACTGGTAATATCCCAGAGAATTTGTGCCACTCTAATATTATTTTGCTCTACAAGAAGGGCGACAAAACTGACGTCAATAATTATAGGCCTATTAGTCTCACATCGCATATCTATAAGCTGTTTACAAAAATAATACAAAACCGAATAAACCACATATTGGACAAGCAACAAGCTCCCGAACAGGCTGGCTTTCGACCCCATTTCTCTACCACAGACCATTTACACGCTATTAACCAGATAATTGAAAAAACTGCAGAGTACAATAAACCGGTATACCTAGCGTTTGTCGACTACTCGAAGGCATTTGATAGTTTGGCACACGCCGCTATTTTCACCACACTGAGAAGCCACAACATCGAACCAACCTACATATCCCTTTTGCAACAGATTTATAAGCACAGTACGGCTAGCGTTAAGTTGCATGTTCCTGGTCCTTCCTTCACCATACTTAAAGGTGTTAAACAAGGCGACCCACTCTCCCCAAAATTGTTTACAAGCGCTTTGGAGGAAGTATTTAAGCAACTGGCGGGTTCCTGGTCAGACAAAGGTATAACGGTACAGGGGAAAAAACTAACAAACCTCCGTTTCGCGGACGATATTGTGCTTTTCGCCAATACATCTGCCGAGTTACAGAACATGCTCGAAGAACTGAGCGCGGCAAGCTTTGAGATTGGACTTACGATGAACCAGTCAAAAACGAAGATAATGACAAACAGCACACAAAGTAGGATTGTGGTTAACGGGCAAACAATGCAATACGTCGATGAGTACATTTACTTGGGCCAGATAGTTTCATTCGAGAACAGGCAGGAGAAAGAAATCGACCGTCGTATCGAAAACGCCTGGAAGAGCTTCTGGTCCATGAAGGCTTTCATGAAGGGTGACCTTCCAATTTCTCTGAAGCGTAAACTCATCGACGTTTGCATACTACCCATCCTCACCTACGGTGCACAAACTTGGTCGCTCACTGAGAATCAAAAGTCCAAGCTCAAAGTTTGCCAAAGAGCGATGGAACGGAGTGTATTGGGTGTCAAGCTGATAGATAGGATCAGGAACACCACCATCCGGTCAAAAACCGGAATACGTGACGTGGGGGAAACCACTGCCAAATTGAAGTGGAACTGGGCAGGCCATGTATGCAGGATGCATCCAGATAGATGGGCCCATATTACCACCCAATGGCGCCCTACAGATGGACATCGCCGTAGAGGAAGGCCCCGTAAACGATGGTGTGACGACTTGAGCCATCACTCCAGGGAATGGAAAATATTGGCCCATAACAGGCATAGTTGGAGAGCTTTGGGGGAGACCTTTGCCCAGCAGTGGGACACATTAGGTTAAATTAAAAAAAAAAAAAAAAAAAAACATAATAATAATATGGCAAAGTAGAGGAAAGGTGTTATTTTTAGTAAAATATGTTTATTTTCTTTACGTTCACATAGTGCGCAACGGGCAAAAAGTTAGCACGTGGATTATGCAACTCCAAAATTATTTTGTAGATACTCTAATAGTTTAGACACATTTACTTTAGCGGATCTCCTTTGACGCATTATGCACATTTATAGACATTCAAGCTTAAGAAAAGCAACAACGTGTCAAAAGGGCAGTTTTCAGAAGTCGGACAGTATTTCAGTATAATAAGGGGGGCTAAAACAGCAACATTTTAGCATTTCATATTATGAATCATCTATTTGACGTTTCATCTAGACCGCGGTCCGTTTCGAGTCAAAAGTGAGTAACAGCGCGCTGACACGCATCCCGAATTGATAAATTGTATGGACGTGAGCGACGTCAGCGCGCTATTACTCACTTTTGACTCGAAACGGACCGCGGCCTAGATGAAACGTCAGTTAGATGTTTCATAATATGAAATGCTAAAATGTTACCGTTTTAGCCCCCAAGAACACTGAATTCTTATAGTATTTACGAACTTAGCAACCGATTCAGCGTAAAGGTGTGTATAGCCTCTAGGCTTTACTCGCCTTGGGAACATTTACTTGTGTGTGGGCTTCCAAATGTTCCGTTCACTATGACGGAAACAATCAGTGTGCCTTTGACTAGCCCTTTATCCCTATGGTCGTGAGGGTTTGTTATTTACTTGTAACAAAACATCGACCATTGGCTGTTATTTAAAAACAATGACTATAAAAGTACTTAAAAATGGCAGATGCTTGATGTCATGATACAAGTAATACTCCAGTCTATACTCACTATCAGGGGGGCTAAAACGGTAACATTTTAGCATTTCATATTATGAAACATCTAACTGACGTTTCATCTAGGCCGCGGTCCGTTTCGAGTCAAAAGTGAGTAATAGCGCGCTGACGTCGCTCACGTTCATACAATTTATCAATTCGGGATGCGTGTGAGCGCGCTGTTACTCACTTTTGACTCGAAACGGACCGCGGTCTAGATGAAACGTCAGTTAGATGATTCATAATATGAAATGCTAAAATGTTGCTGTTTTAGCCCCCCAGGCTTCTGAATTTAGCCACAATACCAGGGGTCTCGGGTTGATCTCCGCACAGTGGGTACAAACATTTTGTATGCATGAACGTATTGGTCTGGGTGTTTCCTACGTATATTATGTATCTATTTACAGAAAAAGTATTTAAGTTTATCCGTTGTCTAAGTAAGTTGAAACTATGCCTAGTTTGAAGGTATAGTGTGCTGTGTGGTTTGAAGTCCAATGATAATTTTTAACTTTGTGATTTTTTTTGCCGGAACTCTCGAGAGTTGTCTAGCTTAAAACATTAATCAACACACAAGGCCCTTAAAGCAGTGAAGAAAACGAAGGCTTATGTTTATGCAAGCAAAAAATTACCGTTTTTTTAAACTTTGCTTCCGCGATGTTTCATGGGTTTATGTCAGGTTGTAAATAAATTCCATCGTAAAATAGATGCCAATAATATGTTTCCCAATTTAAAGACAAAATATAAAATATTGGTAACAAGACTGCCACCTACAGGTTCACTTGAAACCAGGTAAATGAAAGTCAATAATATCAGTTCCGGGTGAAATGAACGTACGGCAAAGGTAATACGACGACAAAATGTGTGTAATTAACCTGTTTCGTAATTAATATTTCATCAAAGTATTGGAGCTATAGCGTGATGTTGTGAATTGATGTTTTATTATGCTTTAATATTTAATAGTGTACTAGCGGCCAAACGCGACTTCTTCCGCGTGGACTTAGGATCATAGTGAAGTGATATTATTATGTCTTTATAAATTGTAGCCTTTGTGATATTCGGATGCATATGCTATGTTCTTGTAAAGTTTTATTAAATTCCATTTAAGATTTTACGTGAAAGAGAAACACGTCACATCCACACATACGTTTTCAAGTTAAAAAAAAAAGTTCCGTTTTTAAAATGAGAAAAAACTGTACCTTATTTTTAACAAACTGTACACAGGATACCTACTCAACTTTTTCTATAATATTCTATGATATTATGATTTTTATTTAATTAGCCACACATAACAGGTACACTCACGACTATTTTACCAAACAAGGTAGTCAGAGGCACACTGACTGAACATTCAGAAGCCCACATTTTGCCTAGGGAATTTGAACCCAATGTGTTAGAAGGCGAGCCTAACACCGGGTTGTTTAGATTTTTATAGGTCTTTTCCATCACCAGAGAGTTAACCACACATTGTACAATGAAAACAAAGTAGGTGTTCCGGCCAGCCTTCAACTTGGAACCATCGGGTTCTAGCCAGAGAGTTAAACCACCGGGCCACGACACTCTTTACATGTCTATACATAACATACAACTCATATCATGTATTTAGTGAGGGTGCCATTTAAGTTCTCCATGTTCTCTAATCAATAATTATCTTATCAAACAGCGACAGAAATAGAAAATTGTAATTTCCAACCTTAACTTGATATCCTTGCTACTTCCAAAGACTTTAAACTCGAAATCGGTAGAAGCTTTATCAAAACTTGCTGAGACTTAAATTAAAATGCAAAGTTCGACTGGCTGCACTGAAAGTTCTTCTAAATACATCGTTTCCACTTTATTTATTGACTTGAAAATGTCACAGTGTACCTAAGAAGTGGATTTTCCCTCTGTTTTCTGTTTCAGTTACGTGTATAATAATTTGGTGTAAAATGGAAGCAACTAAATTGACTTCAAGGTGTTGCTTGTTTACGACAAAAGCACAACGCGTGTTGCGAAGCCTGATGTTTGAAATAGTGGTTAAAAAAACAACTGTCTGGCTACACCAGTAGGTAATAAAATCATAGTTGCCTCCTCAAAGGACCATGCTTGGCAGACAAATGTCAATGTATTGTTGCATACCATCAGTACAAGGTATTGAGGCTAGTACTGAAGAGGATCCAAGAGTGGTACACTCTCCTAGACAAATTAACATAAAATGACACACCCTCACCATCATAATTATCCCTAATGGGTGAGTCAGAAGCACACTGATTGTTGCCGTCATAGTGAATGGAACATTCAACGAGGGAATTTGAATCCAACGTGGGCGAGCCTATCGCCGTTTTTCGGGTAGCTTGGGTTTTTATCGGTGTTTTCCATTACTGGATATTTAGCAGCAAATCGTACAATGAACACAAAATACTGAGGTGTGTTCCAGCTAGATTTGATCTCGGGACCATCGGGTTCCGAGAAAGAGTGTTCAACCACTGGGCCACGACGCTCTCAAACGCTCGGCGCGACGACAAACTAGCGTCTATGTTGAAGTTGTTTACCTCGAAGGAGCATGCTTGGCAGGTAAATGCCAATATCTAGCAGCATGCCGTTGGTACAAAACTGCCAACATATCACACACCTCCGTCGCTAGCAGACCCACCAAAAGTGGTACTCTGTCCGAGTGGAGCCAAAAGTGGTACCTACTCTCTCCTAGACAAATTAACGGCTATGTTAAAGTTGCTTACCTCAACGGAGCATGCTTGGCAGGTAAATGCCGGTGTCGAGCAGCATGTCTTCTGTACAAGACTGCCAGCACGCCGCACACTGCCGTCGCCAGCAGCGCTGCCATCGCTGCTATTGAAGCCAGAACTGGAGACATGCCGAGAGTGGTGCTTTCTCCTGGACAGAAAAGTAAAGCTTAAAATATTTATAAGTTAATTTGGTGATAAAAGGTCGTAAAAGTCTTGTTGTGCTGCGATGAGGAACTGATTTGTTCAACACTCTATAGTTTAGTTTTCAAGTTAAGCTATTCCATTAGTTATTCCATTCCAATACTAATCGTTACTCGAATGCCTATAAACAGGCTAATTGATTTCGCGACCAAAACTCGACTGCATACTAAGTACATTCTGAAAATCATACTAACAAGTCATGCGACTTTGCATAGCTTTGACTTTGCAAGCAAGATGATCCATGGTAAGGGTTGCGGAATATGATTTAAACAAATTTTCTCAACAGAGAGAAACATACGAATAAATTACACATTACCCTGTAAATAATTGTATTACTATTCGAGAGTTATACGTTTCAACCAGTATTTAGCCGAAGTATCGTTACTCGAATGCCTATAAACAGGCTAATTGATTTCGCGACCAAAACTCGACTGCATACTAAGTACATTCTGAAAATCATACTAACAAGTCATACGACTTTGCATAGCTTTGACTTTGCAAGCAAGATGATCCATGGTAAGGGTTGCGGAATGTGATTTAAACAAATTTTCTCAACAGAGAGAAACATACGAATAAATTACACATTACCCTGTAAATAATTGTATTACTATTCGAGAGTTATACGTTTCAACCAGTATTTAGCTGAAGTATAGTTAAGTCCAGGTTTGTTTGTTTGTTTATCACCATCATCCACTACGTACCTACGTAGAACAAGATGTGCATTTCCTCGCACAGAAACTGTTGATGCACCTCCAACGGTGTTATAACTCGCTCTATTCCCCTTTGTAAATTCAAATTGGTTTTAAAAGTTGCATCCACTGCCCGCGCTCGCGATTCTGATCGCGTGATATAATTTACAATTTTGCTCCGAGCACGAACGCTCTATGAGTGCTCTGCTTTCACGAATTAACTCTGTTTACGTTTGAAGTTTAATCAGAGCAATGCAACAATTTACTAGCAGTGGCAAATTACAGGGAAGCGTTGTTGAAACTGTGATTTATACACTGCAAGAGCTTGTTGCATAAAAAGGTCAAAAGTTCAGAATGTAGTATAGAGTTTCAAACTGGTACCGAAACACATGCTTTTAAGCATGTGTGTCACGATCTTTTTATTCAAGGTCACGAAATAAAATTTTAAATCTCAATGGCTTCACCATCAAGTGAATAAGCAAGTTTGTGGAAGAGATCAGCATCAGATGACGCATGACCGATGTATGACCTCACAAGGGTTGTAGAGTTTTCCTGCCTAATTTAACCAGCGAAAATGGCCTTAAGTCAGAATCTAGGCTTGCACCGGAAATTTAGTATGTAGCCCAGGTTTTCTCGCTGAAGTACTCTGTTCGTACTTATGATAGAAACATACGTCCCACTGCTAGGCACAGGCTTAACTTCAACTATGAGGTAGCGTGAGCCATAGTCCAACACGCGGGCTTAGAGCGGTTGTTAGAGGGGTGTAAGGTTAGTGAGCAACCTCAATGTCAGACGTTATCAAGCCGCCTTGAGGCCTCCGGCTAGGTTTACCGATTGACATCTAGCGACGTCAACCGGGACTAACTGCTTAACGTGCTTCCGAAGCACGGTACTGCCCGAAAAATACATCACTTAATTTCGATCGTGATGGTCACCTATCCCATTTCCGACCCGGCGTGTGTTGCTTCACAAAAGCGATCGTTGCCGATTCACTGTCACAACTACGGGCACCTTCATTCGTGATGGATATGGCAGGCATATCCTGGTATCCCAACTCTGGTCCGAAAACTTAGTGTTTTGCTTAAGTTGTGGTTAACCTCACCGTATTTGCAAACCGTCAAGTAACCTTACCCTCTTTAAATTCGCCTACGCGTGTCCTGCATATATTAACACCACCCAAACAAAGGTCACAAAGGGCTCAACAAAAAAATGGTGAATGATATTATCTAATAACTGCCACCATTTTTTCAACTTTCTGTCTTATAAGATGTCATCTTTGCAGTTTGGGTTTGTTACGAAAAATACAAAAACTTGCTGTGAAATTAAAATTTCTGAAAGCTTTGCCATTCAGAGATAATAACAAGATCGATAGTTATACAGGGTGGCCCAAACGGTGAGGATAAAAAATTTTTTTTGGGTTCCTGACATATAGGGGTACCCGAAAATACCCCATGTATGTTTGCCGATTTTTTGTAGTTTTCGAGTTATGATTTTTTTAAAGTAAATTTGAGATTATCGATCTGACTTTATAAAAAAATTTTTTTTTTTGGAATGTATGCATTTTTTATAAATTTATTTTTTTGTAACATAGACCTCATTAGTTTTACTTTTACCCATAAAATTACCAGCTTCATGCCATTAATCAAAGGTACTAATTTATTGACCAAAATAAAAAAAACTGGGGTGAATGCGAGTCACAGTAAATTTTCCAAACTTAAATTAAAAATTAAAAAAAAAGTTCCATGACTTTTAAGTAATTTCAAAAACTGCTCAAAACCCTTAGCTTCAATTATAATAAAAAAAAATTGGTGCTTAATAGGCTTTTTTTAGCCGAAACTTGCCTTCAAGTAAACAAAGGTGGAATTTTCTAAGTTAATAATTTGTTGTAAAAACACCTTTTGTTGATTGCTAGGGTTAATGTGGGTTGGACATAACATGGTCAATAAACATAAAGTGAATTAATTTAGGATTTCTTATTATTCTAGTATCAGCCCAGTGTCATTTCAACAGCACAAGTCAGCCTTCGTCCCATTAATAGTAGGTAGTTATGTTAACAGCACAAGTCAGCCTTCGTCCCATTAATAGTAGGTAGTTATGTTAACTACCTACTATTAATGGGACGAAGGCTGACTTGTGCTGTTGAAATGACACTGGGCTGATACTAGAATAATAAGAAATCCTAAATTAATTCACTTTATGTTTATTGACCATGTTATGTCCAACCCACATTAACCCTAGCAATCAACAAAAGGTGTTTTTACAACAAATTATTAACTTAGAAAATTCCACCTTTGTTTACTTGAAGGCAAGTTTCGGCTAAAAAAAGCCTATTAAGCACCAATTTTTTTTTATTATAATTGAAGCTAAGGGTTTTGAGCAGTTTTTGAAATTACTTAAAAGTCATGGAACTTTTTTTTTAATTTTTAATTTAAGTTTGGAAAATTTACTGTGACTCGCATTCACCCCAGTTTTTTTTATTTTGGTCAATAAATTAGTACCTTTGATTAATGGCATGAAGCTGGTAATTTTATGGGTAAAAGTAAAACTAATGAGGTCTATGTTACAAAAAAATAAATTTATAAAAAATGCATACATTCCAAAAAAAAAAATTTTTTTATAAAGTCAGATCGATAATCTCAAATTTACTTTAAAAAAATCATAACTCGAAAACTACAAAAAATCGGCAAACATACATGGGGTATTTTCGGGTACCCCTATATGTCAGGAACCCAAAAAAAATTTTTTATCCTCACCGTTTGGGCCACCCTGTATAACTATCGATCTTGTTATTATCTCTGAATGGCAAAGCTTTCAGAAATTTTAATTTCACAGCAAGTTTTTGTATTTTTCGTAACAAACCCAAACTGCAAAGATGACATCTTATAAGACAGAAAGTTGAAAAAATGGTGGCAGTTATTAGATAATATCATTCACCATTTTTTTGTTGAGCCCTTTGTGACCTTTGTTTGGGTGGTGTTAATATATGCAGGACACGCGTAGGCGAATTTAAAGAGGGTAAGGTTACTTGACGGTTTGCAAATACGGTGAGGTTAACCACAACTTAAGCAAAACACTAAGTTTTCGGACCAGAGTTGGGATACCAGGATATGCCTGCCATATCCATCACGAATGAAGGTGCCCGTAGTTGTGACAGTGAATCGGCAACGATCGCTTTTGTGAAGCAACACACGCCGGGTCGGAAATGGGATAGGTGACCATCACGATCGAAATTAAGTGATGTATTTTTCGGGCAGTACCGTGCTTCGGAAGCACGTTAAGCAGTTAGTCCCGGTTGACGTCGCTAGATGTCAATCGGTAAACCTAGCCGGAGGCCTCAAGGCGGCTTGATAACGTCTGACATTGAGGTTGCTCACTAACCTTACACCCCTCTAACAACCGCTCTAAGCCCGCGTGTTGGACTATGGCTCACGCTACCTCATAGTTGAAGTTAAGCCTGTGCCTAGCAGTGGGACGTATGTTTCTATCATAAGTACGAACAGAGTACTTCAGCGAGAAAACCTGGGCTACATACTAAATTTCCGGTGCAAGCCTAGATTCTGACTTAAGGCCATTTTCGCTGGTTAAATTAGGCAGGAAAACTCTACAACCCTTGTGAGGTCATACATCGGTCATGCGTCATCTGATGCTGATCTCTTCCACAAACTTGCTTATTCACTTGATGGTGAAGCCATTGAGATTTAAAATTTTATTTCGTGACCTTGAATAAAAAGATCGTGACACACATGCTTAAAAGCATGTGTTTCGGTACCAGTTTGAAACTCTATACTACATTCTGAACTTTTGACCTTTTTATGCAACAAGCTCTTGCAGTGTATAAATCACAGTTTCAACAACGCTTCCCTGTAATTTGCCACTGCTAGTAAATTGTTGCATTGCTCTGATTAAACTTCAAACGTAAACAGAGTTAATTCGTGAAAGCAGAGCACTCATAGAGCGTTCGTGCTCGGAGCAAAATTGTAAATTATATCACGCGATCAGAATCGCGAGCGCGGGCAGTGGATGCAACTTTTAAAACCAATTTGAATTTACAAAGGGGAATAGAGCGAGTTATAACACCGTTGGAGGTGCATCAACAGTTTCTGTGCGAGGAAATGCACATCTTGTTCTACGTAGGTACGTAGTGGATGATGGTGATAAACAAACAAACAAACCTGGACTTAACTATACTTCAGCTAAATACTGGTTGAAACGTATAACTCTCGAATAGTAATACAATTATTTACAGGGTAATGTGTAATTTATTCGTATGTTTCTCTCTGTTGAGAAAATTTGTTTAAATCATATTCCGCAACCCTTACCATGGATCATCTTGCTTGCAAAGTCAAAGCTATGCAAAGTCGTATGACTTGTTAGTATGATTTTCAGAATGTACTTAGTATGCAGTCGAGTTTTGGTCGCGAAATCAATTAGCCTGTTTATAGGCATTCGAGTAACGATACTTCGGCTAAATACTGGTTGAAACGTATAACTCTCGAATAGTAATACAATTATTTACAGGGTAATGTGTAATTTATTCGTATGTTTCTCTCTGTTGAGAAAATTTGTTTAAATCATATTCCGCAACCCTTACCATGGATCATCTTGCTTGCAAACATATTTGCATTTTTCCTCAGAGGCCCTACTGCTAGATAGCAACATTGTTAGAAAAGAGACTAACAAGGATCCAATTTTATCTCGGGTTTTAAGTTTTGTTCTAGACGGCTGGCCAGCAGAGGTCGAAATAAAAGAGTTAAGACCATATTTCAATAGGAGACAGGAATTATATACAGAATTAGGCTGCATTATGTGGGGGCATAGGCTGGTCATACCGTCCGCTTGTAGAAATAAAGTAATTGCAGAGCTCCATGATCCACATATGGGTATAGTTAAAACGAAATCGTTAGCCCGCAGCTATGTATGGTGGCCGGGAGTAGACGAGGCAGTGGAGGCACAGTGCCGCGCGTGCGCCGTGTGCGCCGCCGCGGCCGACGCGCCGCCGGGGCAGGCGCCCCGCTCGTGGCCGTGGCCTTCACGTCCGTGGTCGACGCTCCATCTAGATTTTTTAGGGCCCATAGAGGGCTTGACATATTTAGTGGTGGTGGATTCATGTTCGAAATGGATAGAAGCGATAAAAATGAAAAAAACAACGGCAAGAGAAGTAATATCCGTGCTTAGAGATCTTTGGGCAAAGTTTGGCCTACCCAAACAAACGGTTAGCGATAATGGACCACCATTTAGCAGTTTAGAATTTCAAGAATTCTTAAAACATAATGGTATCGAACACATTTTTTCGGCTCCTTACCACCCCGCCTCTAATGGTGCTGCCGAAAACGCGGTAAAGACCTGCAAAAGGGTAATTAAGAAGGCTTTTAAACAAAGCTTAGACATACATACGGCACTGAGTAGGTTTTTGCTTGCATATAGAAATACCGAGCATTCCACTACGGGGGACAGTCCAGCAAACATTTTACAGGGCCGTAAACTGCGTATGAGGCTAGATAATCTAAAACCAGAAAGGGCATCTCGAGTAGCAGCGCAGCAGGCGCGTAGTGAGCGAGCCGCGGGCGGGGCGCAGCGCCGGTTCGAACCCGGCACGCCGGTGTGGTATCGCGAGTACAGGGGCTCAGACAAATGGGCAGCCGGAGTGATACACAAAACTTTAGGCAGTAGCGATTACGTCATTAGATCCACACATGGAACCGAAATCCACAGACATATAGATCAACTGAAATTAAGAGTCACAGGCGATCAACATAATAAAAATATAGATAATGTTTCTATAGATGTAATTAAACAAAAACTAGAATTGAATACACAATCTCGCAAGTCTCTGGCTTTGCCTATGACTGGCAGCGTAGAATCAGGCCGGGATGAAAGGGAGGCAGAGTTGCCGCCTAACAGTACGAATAGCTCGTCTCTCAGCACCACGGAGAACGCAACCCCAGGGTCACGGGAGGCAGGCAGTTCCGCAGTCACCGCCCCGGTGTGTGAGTCAAATGTGCCAGAGGAAAGGGAAAGAAGTACGGGCCGAGTTCGTAAGCCGCCTGTTCGATATGGGTTCGAAGAATTTGATTGAGTGGTAGGTACTGGTTGTTATAAATATATTAGATTCAAACAACACTGCCACATAGCGTAGTTACTTGAAAATCATAGCTGTTAGCTCATGTATTGTTTATAGATTACTTTAAGTATTAAGTTTAAGTCATAAGTTTAAGTTTAGTTTTGTAATGGTTTAAGTGTTAATTTAAGTTAGAGTGTAAGGGCAAGTTTACATGTAACTAGTGATGTAAGGGCAAGTTCACATGTGGTGTGTTCTTAAGTTTCTTTGAATAGATAATAAAATTATGTTAATAAGGGTGGAGGTGTGATGTTTGTCATTTGTATAGACGTAAGCCAGTAAGAGAATAAACGGTGTCGGCAACAGACGCGTGTGTTTGATTTAGCACAAACAAACAAACTCTTTCACTTCATACTTTTGTGTTATGTATAGATTTCATGTAATCAAAATGTCAATTGCAGACGATTTGTTTTTAAAACTCATTCTTCTTCCGAATAGGTTTTATTTACCGCTACAGCTAAAAAAGGTTCTTATGCGTTAAGGACGTCTTGCTTGCATGACATTTTCAATTAGTGACGATTTACTTCGAAAGCTTTTTCAATTGCGGACCATTTGCTCCCATGACTTACTGCGTTATGGTCGTTTCATAAAAGAGGACGTTTTGCTTTCAGGACCAACCGCTCCGAATTGCTGGTGGCGTCCAGCCTCCTTTGACACGACTTGACGAGAGATTTTGACAATAATGAAAAAGGAAGTTTTGACAGGAGACTTCAAAGGACTTAGACGAAATCACAAGACAAAATAACAAGGCAAAAAAGACGGGACGACAAAAGGTTTAGAAAATAGTCTGCTTTCTTTAATTATACCCATTTTTCGTCCTTTCACATACAGAATCATAATTAGTACGATAAACAAAAAATATAATATAAAATGTTACTCTGCACCACCGGTGGCAGAAGGTTGTTTGTACTGAGAAACCTCATCAAGAAGTTGAGTAGTCACTCATTATTAAAATACGATGTTTTGACAGTTACAAAAAAATGAACAGACCAAATGACCAAACTCTTTTGACATGACAGAAAAACTGCTAAGCGGCCTTAATCGGATCAAATTCATGGAAGCCATTATTTGTACGAATTAAATTGGACTTTTTTAATGTGCAAAACAAATAAATAAAAAAAAGCAACATTATAAATTCAGCTCACATTCATCTACTTTTCAGTAACTAGACCTCTTTTATTTTCCTAGTAATCATCCAGAATTTGAATTAAATTTAACAGTATGAAATATAAACTGCTCGGCATTTCCATTCCCTTTCTTTTATGGGTTTGTTTGATTAATTATAGTAATTTACAAACGCTAATATGATTTCATCCGATAAATAAATTAATAAAACCGAATTCCGAGAAACAGTACCTGAAAACGACGAGCCACTGTTTGAGGTAATTTTCTTTTATTTATCCGTTAAAATGTTTGTCTTCATATCTCCCATTGTAACTTCAAAGCAATTTTTGTTGCTTATTCGGCAGTGAAATCAAAATTAAACAAACAATACCTGCTATCCACCGGAGGCCGATATAATCCAGTGTAAACATTGTAATACAGAAAAAGCAATCGTTTGTTCAAACATTCCGCGCCGGGTCATAAAATATGACTTGTTTTACAGTACTATCAACGCATTGGGGAATTGTGGAGCAAACCAATAGTCATAACTTGGCTTGTTCCACCTTTGTGGGGGAATTTATTTTAGAAGTTGCTTGCGTTGCATTTGTTATTCTGACGAGTGAAACATGGTATGAGTCTTAGAATGCACACCCAGGTTTACATTTCAAATGCTTAACATCTGGCTCGATCTTTTGTGAGAATTAGTTCAAACCACCACCATCATGTACCTTTCATTGTTGTTCAAAAAATTGCTTACATTGACACTTAAACTTGATAAAACAAACAAACTCTACAAGGTCTACTGCTGGTACTTCTGGGCACACGCCTCACCTCAACTATGAATTAGTGGGAGCCATACTTCAACACGTAAAAGCAGTTCGTATTGTTGAAGGGGCGTAGGTTCAGTGATAAACGTTATTGTCTTATGCTATCACTTTAAGGCATCCAACAGGCTTAACGACTTACAATAGCAACGTCAGCCGAGACCAATAGCAAGTGCCTTCCGAAAGACGGAGATGCATTACTAAATTTCGGTGAAAAGTGGGTCGATGGTGACCTTCGCCACCTATCCCGGCGTGCATTGTTTCACAACGGTTTTTGCCAATCCACAGTCACAGCTAAGCCACGGGCAACTTCTGGCCGAGGAACTTGACAGATGATAAAACACTTACCAGTAAACTTAGCCTGCCCTTTCAAGGTAACGGTTTCAATGGTAGAAACGTCACTTCGTCCTTTAGCATTTACAGCATACAAGTCTATCCTGTAGCTCACTCCTGGTGGAAGACCTCGGATCTCGAAGTACGGGGGTGTTCTATTCGTGGATACGTTGTATCGAACCTAGGAAAAATAACTCCATTAATTCATACATTCCAAGAAATAGTTAATTTAATCAAAGACATCTGAAGGTCATTCCCAAAAGGCAATCCTTGCTGCAAAAGATGCTCAAAATCAGCCATTTTCTGGACATTCATGTTTTCGTCAATGGAGTCTTCTGTCAAAATATCAGCGACCATGCCTTCACTTTTCTTATACTGAACTGTGATTTGTTTGTTTGTACTTACAATCAATGATGGCAGTTCCAGCAGCTCCATAAGGAAGGTCTGAGGAAGGCCACCATCGAAGTTCTCAACGCACTCCACGAACAACGAATCTATGCTCTGATTCGCCACCGAGCAGTTTTGGAGATGAAATGGCCGACCTGGTGACAAAGAGGCATTATTCTAGATTAACTGATAAGGATGCTTAGTATTTGTTTGATTCAGAGAGAAATTTAGTGTTTACATATTTTTTAGCCCGAACTGGGTGGGTTTTAATTTCAATTCACATGTATTTTTGTTCATTTGTAAAGACCTTAGCCAGAAATGTTATTTAACAAATTATGAATAAGCTTCAGTAGCTGATATTTCCCATGATACAAAAGTTTTTACTTTTAACACACGTTTTCAATTACCAAGAAACATTAATGATTTATATTTTAAAAATGTTGAAATCAAAACTGGGAAGTAATTGGAAAAACCTTACTCTTCCAATTTTAAGCTGGCGATATAAGATAACAATGTTTACATAGATCATAGTCGTACAATTTAAGCAGCCTTAAAGGTAAAAGCGTTAACTTCTTACTACCTTCGGGTAAAGAAAGCAGAAAAGCAAAAATTGATGCGGGGCTGCAAAATGGTAAATAAAAGATAATAATCATTTAAATCCTAAAAATAAACATACATTCAAATACTATGAGGAGATTATTGGAAATTACATTACACTACCACGCATGAAGATAATATCTGAACTTATCAGCCAAGCTTCGACATGCTATGATGATTCACTTACCAGCAGCCACTAACTGGAAGAGGCAAGGCACTTTCTGCTCCCCAACTGCGTTGGCGCCGTAGCAGGCTAGAGTGCCGTACTCCATGTCTGTGGTCGGCGTGTAGTTCAGTGTGGAAGTGTGGCCATGGCTGCTGTATAACCTGCACAGAAATTAATGACCATGGTTAGTTATTATTAGATGAGTAAGTATTTAATGTTTCATGTTTATTTGATAGATGTATTGACATAATCAAGTAGGTATATTAGTTTATTTTGTTGTCTGGTATCCTATCATATAGTTATCAAAATCACTGGTTGCTTAACAAAAACAACATAACTAGAAGTAATGTTATCGTAGGACAAAATGTCAGTATCCCCAAGCTCTAGATTAACAAATTGTGTTGTGTAGTTGAGTACTTAATTGGTATAGTCGTCCACCACCAAAGACCAGTGGTGAATAACAGCATAATACCTATCAGTAAGAAAGTGAAAGATTCTCTTATAAAATAAATACCTTAACGCCCAAAACAATTCAATCGACGACCCCTCTGCGCGTCTGTATATCGGATTTAATTCGAAATATCAGTAGTAAAATTTAATTCTTAGTTATTTAGGAACGTCACTTATCTCACAAATTGAAGCTTACCCATTTTGCGTAAGTAACACTTTAACGCGAGCTTAAAGCCGTCATGAGTTAACTTTGAGAGATTTTTGATAGTGCTTGTTATATTTTCAAAAGGTTACGACGTATTTATTACTATAATATTGAGGTTATATGTAAACACTAAGGACGTAAACAACAACAAGGTTACAATTTCATATAAAACGCCTTAAATTCAACTCTATTTGGAGAGCAAAACTAATTTTCTTGGCTAGGTCTTCGCAGCGCCAAGCTTGACAGTATCTTGTCATTACTCGGGATAAGAAAAGTGTGCTTTCCTAGAAAAGAAAATGAATGCACATCCACTTCCAACCTTTCAGATCATTTAAGTTTTCTTTTAAAGCGAAACGAGTAAAAGCTTTCGTTTCAAGCTTATTTATAAGTTAGCTTTGGACTAAAAATTAGAAAAATAACCGCTAACAAGAACTTCAATGAAAGCAGAAAGCTTGACGTACAACAGTATTACAGCATCCATTTTCACAAAGTTATTCAAGGTAACTGCTTTTGTCAATAAGAAAAATGTAAAAAAGGATTTTAACGCTTTCCTTTCTCATCTTGCTTTTCTCTCGAAATCATCAAGCATCTGATTAAAAAAAGTATTCAAGTATGTTTATACGTGGTCTAACATAAATTCAGCTGAATTTCGGGCAAGATAGCGCTGTTTGGAAAATTGTACAGAGTTTTTTTTTATTATACTACTTCAACAGCCCCACAGCTGTTTACTTTAGTAAAAAAACATTCTTTTTCCAACTTGACTTGAATCTGGCAAATACGAGTACCTTCCTACAGTCAAGCCAGCCTTTGCATGTGAACTTCAAAGTCAATTACAATACCGATCATTTATTTATTTATTTATTTAACAAAAAACAATCAAAATATAATCAACGACCGATTTGGTGTGATCGTACAGAAGTGGGCCGTTACGTAGGTCACGAGTTTGATCCCCACACAGTACAAAGTTTTGTGTGCATGAACATGTTCCGTTTGTACTGGTCTGGGTGTTTCCTATGTATATAAAGTATTTATTTCCAAAAAAATATAAGTGTTTTTGTCCGTTGTATTATATCCAATAGCATAAGCATTAAGTTGCTTAGTTTGGAGCTAGATAGTGCTGTGTGGAATAATTTCCAGTGGTTATTTTATTGTTATTTATTTTGTATCAGTTAAAATGCTCACCGTGGTGGGATTTCAGTCTGTTCTCCAGAATTATTAAAAGTCCAATGGAAAGAGACCAACGCAGGATTCGCGTCGACAGAGCAGTGTAGCGATACGGTTTCGTGTTTTAGTGCTCCAAATAGTTCGCCGTCTCGTTTCTCCGCGCATATCGGTGCATCTGTGAATGGGACAAAAATTTTTAGAGGAGAGAAACTTATAAATAAAGTTGTGTAGCACAGGATTTCATTTTTCATTTCACATTTTTTCACAATGAACATGTCTGTGTAATAAGTGGAAGGACCCTTAAAAATAATTAGCTTCCGCAGTTAAAAAGCTCTTTTGTATATATTGTATGGCTTTTTAGTTTATTGGAATGAACTGATTAAGATCTCAGTATTTAAGTGGATGCAGGCCATCTACCAGCTGCTCTGTAAACTATTCTATGTTCAACACTAGATGCCATACAGCTGTAAATGATCATTTATGAGTTTGTCATTTTCATCAGCCAATCGTAGTCCACTGCTGGACTGAGGCTTTATCCAAAGTGCGCTACAACTCCCGCTTCTGAGCCTTTCGTATCTAATCCGATCCTGCCACTGTTTAGGTCATCTTTCCATCTTGCTGGAGCGCGCCGTACACATCAACCTTTACAATACCATTACCAAACAAAAAAAGAACAATATTATATCCAAACAAATTTGTTTATTTTGATAATTAATTACAAACTTTCCTCAGTGAAAACATCAGTCCATAATTCTCCAACTCCACAAAAAAGTGCCAAAAATAACTTTGTTATATCACTTCGACTCTCCCAATTAAACTCAAAATGTAGACGTCTTTATGACATCAATAAAATTTACCGGATCTTATATAACGAAAAGGAAATAAACTTTGGTAGTTATAAAACTGTTAGTTGGATTTTCTTTGCCTGAGATGTTGATCCACATTATTTTTAAGATGGAAACGGTGGAACGTTTCTTTTTGAACTGGAGTGGGAAAAAGTATTAATGGGTGAGTGTTATTTCTTGAGGACTGATTTGGGTTGATGGTTACGAATTCGGCTCCTACACCAATGGTTGCGGGTTCGATTTCCGCGCGTTTCAAACGTCCGTGTGCATTTCAACCTTACATGTCAAACCTTAAACCTCAATTCAGTTTACATACTCGTTCAGATTTCCATCAAGTTTTATTAAAAAACTGAGATTTAATAAAAAAAAAATTCAAGACGCTGCTTAGGGTGCCGAAACTAAACAGCAGGTTAACAAATTAATATTTAACGAATTGTTATAAAGCCACATTTACAATCAACGCTAACATAAAAGATATTGTAAAAATCAAAGATGACCCTCATCTCAAAACTTATCCACTAAACCACAAAGTGACTTATTAAAATATCTCAGCAGTAATTATCTTCTTCGCAACTCCGTCTCTTCACTCGGGACAAAGTTGGTGATATCAATCTCGGTTAAAGTTTGATAGTTCTTGTCTGACCCTCTCTGTCGTTATAACTCGTCGCGATCTGTCACGCGCCGCTGCAGTTTTGTAACTGCCGGAAGTTTTGTTCGTTATCGAGTAACGAAACGAACGTTTCTGTTTGAGTTTCTCTGTCTTTAGCGTTTGCTTGGATGATGGGTGTAGTTTTTTAAGCAATGTTAGTGAGAAAGTTGTAAACTATCTTGTTCACTAGGCTGCTCTTCCGTTTGCATCAGAAAAGCCAAGTTAGTTAAGCTAAAGCTGAAAGCTGACTAGCGTAAGTTTAAGACAACTGTGTAGTATCGATAAGTTCATATTTAGGACAACTGCGTAATAAGATATTAAACATAATAAGATCAGAATATGTTGTAAAAAATAAGATAACCCAAAGATAACCCTGATAACTTATTCGATTGTAAAGTTACATGATATACATGTCAAAAAATTCAACTAAAAACATCGGATCCTTTCAAGATTTTCGACATCTAAATAGCTGTGTTATGTTCAAAATGAATGAAATTCCTTCTTTATAATAGTCAAATATCTAATTACATCATTATTAACAAGCGTGCTAAACATAGGCCTCTGTCATAGAATCTTAGAGCGGTTGGTTATTGACAGCATGTTTCTACTTAAATCCTGCAACCTTGCATAAAATCATCTCACGCTGCGCTTGCCATCAAAATGATCTCATAACATGAACAGCCTCTATACGTCCCACTGCTGGGCACAGGCCTTTTCAACTATGAGGTCGAACAGTGCGGATTGTTGGAGAAGTGAAAGGTTGGTGAGCAACATTATGTCAGATGTTATCAAGCTGCCTTTAGGCCTCTGACTGGGCTTCAAGACTTACATCTAGCGACGTCAACCGAAACCAACTGCTTAACGTGTCTTCCGAAGTATGAAGATGCCCGAAAAATACATCACTAAATTTCGGTCTGGGTGGTTACCTATCCCATTTCAGACCCGGCGTGTGTTGCTTTACAACAGCGATCGTTGCCGAACACTGTCACAATTGCCCTATGGGCACCTGAAAATTATCTCAATTTATGAAATTTTCGGCCCCAACAGCCATTCTTCTCTTAACTGTATACTCACATCGAACCAGCAAAGAGACAGGATTGCTAGTGCCCTTCCCCTCGCTGTTGGCTGCCATGCATGTGTAGTCTCCAGCAGCAGCTCTCGTGACGCTCTGCAGCACCAGGCTCTGAGCGCTGAGGATGATGCCGGCTCCTTCGTTGTGGAAAATTTCGCTGTTCTGGAGTGGAAAATTGCATTTTATGAGATAATTCAGCCTTAAAGCCTTAGTTTCAGCTAGAAAGGCTGAAACTTCTTCTAATTTCATAACATTTTTTATACAACTTTCCGATAGGAGTAACACCAATTTGTAAAGTGCCATCTTGGATTGGTTTCTGCATTCAGAAACTCATATTCCGCCAATATTATTACCGCAACAGTTGATGTGCTTCAATAGCCAGAAGCGTATGAAATGTTATTTTACAAAAGGACAGAATATGCTATGGCAACAAGCGCATAAAGTTGCACTTGCTTTATACTGCTTCAGAACTGTATTCAATTGACTAATGGAGTGTGTATGGTTTTGTTTATTTAATAATTCGGTAGCTATTATCCCGTTTTAGGCTGTAGTAAATCGATACTATCTATAACTTGTGTGCTAAACCGATCTCTTACATTACTTCAGGTTTGCGTGATCCATATACACAGATTTACTTGAAAACTTAATTAGAAACTTAATTTTTGGGTTAAAATTCACTTGGCAAAATATGGGATTCCTAATGTCCCGATCTCTATGACGGGATTTGGCAGCAAACGTATGTGTGTGTCACAATAATCGTCGTAATCTTATTGGAAACCTAATCACTTTATCCATCAATGATTCCATCAATTGAATTAAATCTATAAATAACTATAATTGAAATTAATCATAGAACGGAGATTGCTTCATAATTAATTTCAATAAACCATTCCATATCTATTCAGATTCCATAGAATCAGTTGCCGTTTTCGTAAGATCAACGTCAGAACAATGATATTATAATAAAAAAAGGTGAATAGGTGTCTTGTGCTAAAGGAGTGGCACCCGAAATTAGAACTTTTCGTGTACCTGAGCAAAAAATAGACAGTGTTGACAGTTTGAGACGAGACTGCGCAACATGTATCCGTCTCGTTTACGCTATTGTTAATACTGTCTTGATCACACGTTATAACACGGTCAAATTAACTACGTCGTAAACCATGGACAATTTTTGACTTCGCGTCAGTACTGACATAACCTATCCTCCTCCTTCCTTCCTTGTCCTTTTTATTGTAATATCATTGCGTCTGCAGGGAGCTTGAAGCTCGAATCAGACTCACATCGTGAAACCAGACGAGTCGGTGAGTCTTCGGATTAGCCTTGACAGTGCACTCGAAGTAGACGTCGTCGCCTTCCTTGATCTCGTCTGGGTTTAGGTTCGAGCCCATCTTGAGATCCACGACAGGAACATCTGAGGGAGATACAATGTTTTTTATGGTAACAATAGACAAACTTGCCAGACGTCTGAAGGTAAACAAAAGGTTAGTTACAATTTTTATGAATTAATTTGGCTTTATGAAGGAGACTGGGAATAAATGGTCCGTGAACCAATGGCAACATACTCGTAGTTGTGGTATCTATCTCAACTGCACTCACGTGCCAAGTACCCCTGAAATCTGACCCGGCACTTTTAAGAAGTAAATTGAATATTATGGTTGTACTGAAGAATCCTTAATGTTTGAACAGAAAATAGAAATAATTTATTGAAAATGAGATGTTTCCCTTAGTTTTCCATTTAATGCTACTTCCCAGAATTGGTCCTTTTAGGCGACACTACGAGATGATATTGTGATACAAGGTGATCTTGTATGTGTGCCCAGTCTATTTTTTGGTTTGGGTTAATATTTTGGTAACCCAATTTTCAGAAAAGATGTAAATTTGTAAAGAAATTATAATGTTTGTAAAACATTCAACACTCCTTACTAAGAATTCCCGTATGTTTAATGATAATAACACATAATGTCTCCCCAGAACCACAAATGGCAAATTACCCGAAATACAAAGAGCGAATTCTGAACAATTATATCGAGCATAACGTATCCCACAAAAGCGTCTTCATCAAAACCGCGAACAAAAACGGTATACACCAAAGCAATTTAACACAAAACACTCACAATGAACGTTCAGGCGCCACTTGTCTTCTATAGCCGACTCCTTTATCTTGGGGTTTTCCGCGCGACACGTCAGATACTTCCCGTCGTCTTCCACACTTGGCACTAAGCTTAGAATGCTTAGTGTTTCGTTGTTCTCGGAAAACTACGGAGGAAAATCAACTTTAAGCTATCGAGGCAAGGTAGGTTTTGAAATAGCGAGATGCTGGTGCTGGTGCATTTTTGAGGTTTTTATTTTCATCTATCAAGCGAATTGTTTTCATATGAGTTTCGAAGTGAGTAATAAGTAGTTGAAGACGTTTGAGCTCGCGAGTGGAATAAAATCAATAAGAAACTAATACAAAATGATATTGGTGCAAATGTTTCGTTCTAAAATGGTAAAAACGTACATAGAATCTCTCTCTGGCTGAGTGGTTTGACTTGACATTTAGAATAATTTTGAATTTAAGTTATCATAGTTGAACAGCACTTCAAATGAAAATTGTTTTGTCAGGCTGCTGCAGCTTAAATAGCGTTTTCAACTGTCATTGTTTACGAAAAAAACAAAACACTAACAAGATGTTTCTAAAGTGCAAGCTGACTGAAAAATACTTAACCCCATTTGCATTTTAATACCAATTGTTCTACTGTTTAGGTTGAATTTTAAATAAACACCAAAACAACTCCTTACCTTCTTTTCCATCCTTTTGAGATGTCTGTTGTTTTTCCACCACGTGACATCTGCTTCGGGTCTGGAACCTGTCGTCTTACATTCTATCTCGTACCGCTTGTCGGCAGATATTTGCTTTTCCTTTGTTAGTATTGTTACTGATATTGGTTTTACTGAAAAAACATGTTTGTTAGTTAATGTTTTTTTTAAATCGCGCTCTTAGAATGACCTCACTCTACCTGACTGGCGAAAACCAGCAATGAGGTCTAGATATGAGGTTGACAAGTACAGCAATTCAGCTATGAAAAATTGACTTGTAATTGATAATTAAATTGTAAATAGAAAAATAATAAACTTTTGAGTTTAATAAATAGGTTTTCATAATACCTACTTACTATTTATTATATACGTTACATCATTTCCGTTGTATTTTATAATTTTGACCTTAAAATCATTTGCTCATCATTGAGTATTTCAAAAAATGAGTATTTGTGTTGGATATTGTGTTGTTTTGTGGAAAATTTGTTAATACTTACAATTAATATCTAAAATTAATACTTTTGTCTCCGGGGGAGCTAAATTAGTATTTGACGCTTGACAGACGAGTCGAGCATTTAAGTGCTGCCTCCCAATGTTGGGGAAGGTCAGGGAGTTGATTGTGACGTCATCTGGTCGCTGTTCGAACGAGTCGTCAATCATTTCATTCTCAAGGTACCACGTCACACGTGGCCTGGGTCTACCTGAAATTGAAATAGGGTAAATACCTTCCAAAAACAATATTTGTTTATTTAGAATCAACATTTTTGTTAAGTTAGTATCTAAACTGATAATGACGTTCATCAATATACCTATCTCGGAGATTTGCCATTAATACTTTATTATTCAACAGATATATCTGTATCAGATAATCTTTTATTCAGATAGACACAATTCTGAGTATCTTTAAAAATATTATTATTAATAAATATCATATTTTCAAACCAAAAAAGAAAACTTAACGATGCCAATAATTGTGTATTTTTTACTAACTTAAATCTGCAATTTTGTCATGGTATAATTTAATAGTGTATTTTTATGGCGTTTAGGAAAACTGCAAGCCGCACTGCGGTGCCGGCGCCTTTGTAGTTGATTTATAGAGGAAGAAACCAGTTGTGTAGTTTGCAGTCAGCTACTGCAGTTAACGGCCTACAGTTTGCAGTCTGCAAGCTTGTACAAGATTAAATCAATCTTTAGATCATAAACAAGCTCTATAATACTAAATTTTATTATAATCTTCTAGAACTGTTACACACGACGACTTTTTGTAGTGCTTCAGTCACGATACAGTCGCTTTTCTAGCTTTCGTTTGAAACCTTTAAAGTACACGTCTGGTATTGCAACTGTATCAAATAAATTGTGCTCATGTCACCGCTATTAGAGTTCTTTAAAAACCTCAGAGGTGCAAAATCAGGGGAAAAAGTCAGTTAGTAAAAAGTTAGTTATTTTTTATATTAAATGTGAATGGTCTGTCTTACTCTTTGTCTTTCTAGACTAGACTAGAAGTCATTGGTTTTTGATTGTATAATAAATAGGTACAGAGGAAGTATTTTTTATGAGTTTGCATGATTGTACAAAATTGTAAGGGTGACAAACTTAGTTTATTCGTAAAACAGCAAGACAGATTGGAAAACAATTAGAACAAAGTCTTCAACCCTAAACGAATGTACGTGTTGTATAAATCGTTTCCCTTATCGCGGTCATCATAATCGAGTGGGGTATTGACAGGTCCATCCTCATATTTCCCGTTATTAGGCACCCACTCACACTGGTTGCCATCCGAAGTGTCCATTGTCCTAGTAATTTCGGTTCTAAGAATGATTTATTCGTACAACTGGTGTTTAGGCTATGTTATTAAAGGTTTTGTTTTCTTTAAGGTATTTAATTGCTTTGTTTTTGAGTAATTGGAATTTGTTTTAATTGTGTAGCATTGATATAGCAATTTTACAAACAATTTAGGCCATAAATATAGGCGTGAATTTTAAGTGATTGCGGCTTAGGTAATTATTTGAAGGCTCTGTAACATTTTATTTTGAACTTTAAGTGAAATGTTTCATAGGTAGAAATTATAACACAGCATAGTTGGTGGCATCGTCTTGCTTTGACGTCAGCTGCTAATTTTACGACGCGGTAATTTCAAGCAATATTCAAATAGTTACCGTCAAAGATAAATGAGCCATGTACAATCAACGGAGTGACAGGCCACAAATTTTCGGTCTGTCATCCTTGGTGAAAAAAAGCGTTTTATAGCAAGAGCAAGATGATCTGTTGACTGTAGCACTTCAATAAATGTCGAATTTCTTGTATCCTGATAGTATAGGTATAGGTAGTACTACAATTTCCGTTCAAAAACAAATCACAAAACTTAGTAACAAAACTTTTCTGATCATTTTTTGTTTACTTAAAATAAGCATGAGAGTAAAACAATGGATACTTGTAAAATTAAACACAGTAATTTAGAGTATATTGATACCAACTTCAGCAGCGAAAATAACTACATTGGTAATAAACCTTGTTTTGGTATCCACGTACATCTATTATAAACTGTAGGTTGACGGCTAATAACACACTTAATTGATAAAGTATACACTGAAAATGTTTAGTACAAATTCAAGCTTTTATTACTGGCAACACACAAAGTGACTTGCAAGCTTGGTTGCCTCAGTTAAAAAAAGTTTTAACCAAAGTGTAACTTTGAATAACATAAAAAGTTTGTCTGCACATTTTTTCAGTGTATAAAATGGAATAAAAACAACTAGGTATCTTACCTCCTTCAACCTCACAAATCAAATGCACATTTGAACCCTCGTTGTAAGGCTCCACTAGATTCGCCTTATCTTTCTTTTTGGCATCATATATCTTTGGACGATTTGGTGGAACTGCAAAGATGGAACATTTATTATACACTCCTGCTTTATCTTTAGGTTTGTCAACTGATACTGCCGGTGATATTTTCCTGAAAGTATTTTCGGGACTTTTTTGGAATTATTTTTCTAGCTGCTTCTTTTTCTTCTGCTGACTGTCAGCATTAAAATTATTTGTGCTAACAGAGTGGCCAAAAAATTCTTGGCGGTTTTACAAAAGCACTTCTAATAGTACAATGACGGAGTCGTATGTCGTCTGAAGCGTCACCAAACTCTATAACAACCGAAACACAATTTTGAATCCGGTTATGTTAAGGTTACTTTTCATTAAAACTTCAGACATATTTGACCACTCAGTACGCAACCATTTATAAACAAAAAAAGAGGCAGATTACTATTGTTACTGGGATTTAAATTACTTGATTTCTCACAAAAAACATAAGATTTCATTTGCAATGAGATGCTCGTACAAATGAATAAAGTACATTTAGTTACATCGTGTTTAACTTACTTATAACAGTAAAGTTGACTTTCAAATTTCTCGTAGGAGAGTTCTTAAAGTCGACGCGACACCGATAGACGCCCGCATCTATCGCCTGTACATCGTCAACCATGAGGACTGCTGGAGTGGCCCCCCCTCTGAAGAAGGCGCGGTTGGCGAACACAGAGGGGGAGGACCAGAGCTTCGGCTGCGTCATAGACCGGCCTCTGATGTCGTAGCTGGTGAAATTATGCGTTAGTTTAACTAAAATATTTTGATTTGAAAAAACCGTTGACAGAAAGTGGTATTTTGCCACCTTTTTTCTCTTTGAATGAGTTAATAAATGAATGGTTTATTTCAGAATACAAGATTCCATACATCTTTAATACTTTGTTAATATTTTTCATATTGAAAATATCATTTATAATGATTTCAATTGGAAACAATTTACAAATTCTATATAGAATTTGTAAATTGTTTCCTACCTGTGATCACAGTTATTCACAATTGCAATTCAATTACATTATATTGAAGTGTGGTCCCGTAAGCTAATATAGAACTCCGATTCTATTTCATTTGGTTAGATAATTTACTGTCATTTTCATACACGCAGCACAATATTTTGTAATAACAGCATGAATTAGCTGATTTAAACATTACCTGATTCGCATTTTAGAAAACACCTAGTTTGTGCATAAAATGTTAAAGTTAAGTTTACACAAAATCTTTTCTGTAACTGAAAATTATAGCTTGTGTAATATTTAATATTTTTAATAGTTATTAATGACTTAACATTCTAACTCAATAATTTTAGAAAAATAAATGTTGGTTTCAGTAAAGACAATAATAATCAGTTATCAATAAAGACTCATTGCATCATTCACTATTTATAAGCACCATTATACTCTTATGTTATGGACAGTTAAAAACGTAGAATTTGTATGTGCAATGAAGTTAATATTCTTCTCGTTAAAGATAATAAATAAAATGAAGTAACACTAGCAATTTGTGTTAAACACCATCCAATTTACCTGTACAGGGGCTCTCCATCTGACTCCTTGAACCAGAGCACCATGACGACGTCGTCGTCTGAGTGGAGCGGTTGGATGTCACACGGCAACGACGCCTTCTTGCCCAGCACGCCCTGCACGTCTGACGTGGGCACTGTGGACAAAATCAACAGGTCAATGATATTTAAAAGAGATACGATAAGCAAGTTCTGGTGCGAAGTAGAAAATTGACCCTTAGCGTACGTACCTATAATTTGACTGTGTGAACAAGATGGTATGATTATTTACTAGAGCGTAAACGGATAACATGTTGCGTAGTGTCGTCTTAAACTGTCAATGCTTAGCTCAGGTGGTGTTCGAAGTTTTGATTTCGGGTGCCTCTTTTTCAGCACATCCTATCTACGTCTTTTTATTGTAATGTCATTGAGTCAGCATGGGTATAATGGATTTTAGATTTTGATAAAACATTTGAGTATGTATTTGAATCAAAACATCATCATTGTTCGTTCTTACTTTGAGTTAGCGCCAAACCTGCTAATTCACAAAATCAAGTTTCACACTCATGCTATTACGTAAATTGTCTATATAACTGAAAGTGACGGCTCAGCTCATCTCATAAGAGCTGCTCAACGTTTAATGTTCTTATTGAGAATAAATGATCTATAAACCGTAATTGCTTTTATACGTCATATTGACGCTAGTAACGTTTTACAAACCGAAGTTCAATTTTTTTGTAAAGGTTTGAATCATTCAATTCTTTATTCCATGTGATCTTACATTCAAACATAACTGCCATGAATATTTTATTTATTTATTTATTTATACAAAACACAATTACAGCTATCATTACAGGACATTTCCTAATACAATAGTGTAGTCAACTTATTTTTATTACATTTCACCAATATTATTTTTAAACTATTTAGTTCAGTCAGTCAATTTGATTTATTATTAACACGAAATTATCCTATATTATATAAATTATTATTATTTATCATCTGTTTCATTATCATTATCATATTATTATAAATAAATTCTAAATCAATCAATCACATAAAAAAAAAACCTATATTACTCGTAAATTAAATCCAGTCAAATAATTATATATTATAGTCAAACGATAAAGTCAAATCATACATAGCACAACACTTTTAAAGTTACTCTCTCGAACTCGCCAAATGAACAGGTGAACAAATCAATGGTTTCGGCAACTACATTGAGCGTGTGCAAAGTTCGCGTCATCGGTGTGTTCGCTAGCAGTCCGGTCCTGGCGCGGGGCACCACGAGCAGCCGCGGCCGCCGCCGCCGCCACACATATCTATTCGGCACGCATAAATCCAACCGCTCCAATATACTCGGGTTGCACATGATACCTCTTAAAACTTTTACTAAGTAGCATGAGAGAGCCAAATCCCTCCTCGTTTCCAATTTATTGTATCCAACCATACCCAAAACGAACAAGGTTGGATACATCAATGGATAGAAAGGATACACTCCATATAATTTTAGGTACATGTACCTCGTGAATTTATTTTGTATGCGCTCCATCATTATCTTATATTTTGTTTCATGCGGAGCCCATATTACAGCGTTGAACTCCAGCTGGCTACGAATGAGCGCGTTATAAAGGGCCGCTATCGCTTTTAAATTCGTAAAACCTACCGATTGCCGCAGTACAAAACCCAAAAGTCTGTAGGCTTTTTTACAAATATCCATGACGTGATCTTTAAAGTTTAAAGTTTAGTATATATTTAGGTTGGGTTGCACCATCTGACTTTAACAATAACAAACATCAAAATTTCAGTTAAAGTACCGGTCAGGTAAGCAAAAATGACGTCAAATTGTCAAATTTGACAAAAACTTTAACTTTAACTTCTACTATGGTGCAACTTACCCTTATTCTGTGATCTAACGTGACACAAAGTTTATTTCATATTCATTTAGGCTAATAAACAGTAAAATAAGGAATGAAAATGAACATTCTGAAACCCATGTCCCATACAATGTCTTTTTAAAACGTATCCAATAATAATAAAAAATACAACGAAATAAACGTGAATTTGATTCGATCCACGGTATCGCGTGCAGACTTACTTTGTTTGTAACAAAACCAAGAATTATAAAATAAAATAGAAACACAGTCAATAAGGCGCAGTTCCAACGATAAATCAGTAGAAAACCGAGTGGCTATAACGAAAATATTGGTCGTAAGCAATTTTCTTACTACTCATTTCCTCCGACGTGGGCAAAATGGGTCACACTACTTGATTTCCTTTACGATCGTGCATTTGGAGTTCCGTAGGTTGGACAAAAAAACGATGTATTTTTACTAGATTATTATTACGATTGTATTTTTACGTTTGTATCCAATACTTATCATTTGTTTGCATTCCATAATGTATGGTAGATGTAACAAACTTGGTATGTTCATTACAGACCCTCTCGGGCACAGCAAACGGGAAATCCATTCAAATTATTTTATGAATGACTAGCTGCCATCCGCGACTTCGTACGTTTAGTTTTGAAAAAAAGGTATACAAAATAGACTAAGACCTATTCTCATTCCTAACAAACATAAATTAAAAAAAACATGAAAATCGGACAAGCCGTTTCGGAGGAGTTTGGCAGCAAGCACTGTGGCTCGTGAATTTTATAGGTACTTATGATTATACTTAGCCTGTATGTTTCACTACTGGGCAAAATCCTACCTCATACTCCTCCAGCGATAGAGAATGCTCAGGATAGGAAAATATTATAAAAATTGTTTATTCCTAACATAAGTTATAGTAACCTTCTTTGTTGGAGTATGTATCTCACATTTTTGCCTGTACTGTGCAACTTGTTTACGACGCTAACCAAGTAACATTTGTTGCAACTATAGTCATCTATTTCATCGGGACGAGAATCATTACTTTGCCCGTAACACTGTTTCAAACAAGTACTGAAAGTAAAGATCTTTTCTTTTTTTTGGACCTTTTTAAACTATATTTTAGCGTACAACCTGGTGAACTGTATGCACAATACCTATACATTTTTTTAAATTTCAATAGAGATAACTAAAACTACATCATTATTTTGCCATCTCTTTTTCGCCCTACTTCTTTGGCGATATCCGTCCTCAGGTTGCCATATTTCTTTAGAATACAAAAAAAAACTTGTTATTCCTTACTTTTAAATTATCATTAATTCAAGCTACCTGTCTTATTATGACGTGTGGTGTATGATTTTGAGTTTCCATCGACTCCTAATTTATATCTGGATAGAGTAGGAGGAGCGCTATTATGGGAGAACCAGGGAAAAAAACAATCAATCTGAATGCGTGTTTTATGTGTGTCACGTTAGCCCTGTTTGTTTACAAATATTTCCACGCAAGCCGCCAAAAACTTTGTCAAAATACACTTGACTACATTGTGGCTACGTATTATATGCGCAATTAAATTACCCTATTAATTTTACTCAAAAACTTGAGGCCGTCACCACCAAAACATGAACGTTACAATATGTAACGTCACAATAAAAATCCGGTGAGTGTTAAAACAAAATGCTACGGAACTCTCGACATGTGACTTTCATTCAATCCTGTCTATTTTTTATTTGGGCGCCATTGCCTTTTTTTCGGTTAAGTGCCCCGGCCGGCTTCGGTGACCGCACGCTGGCTCACTAAGTATTTCTGACAATATTGTTTTCGATCTGTCTGGTTGGCAGGTTTCTTTTTAAGCTATTTACTTAGATAGTCATTGTTTTTTGTGTTCAGGGGAATTATTACTATTCTTATAACCTGACAGTTCCAGTCACAAGCCCATATTTTGAGCAGCATAACTAACGTCGCAAGTCGTGTTTTGTGCGGTAAATAGTGTCAAAAAACCTTAATTTTTCTTCATTGCTGAAGTAACTTATTTTGCATGATTACGTCAAACTTCAATGAATGAAAAGACGAAAACTGGGCTAAAACTGAGCTGTAATATGATCATAATAAAGCAAATCTTCAAATTTACAGTCTCTTTAAATTAACAGAGAGCGTCGTGGCCTAGTGGTTAAACACTCCGACTCGGAACCCGATGGTCCCGAGATCGAATCCGGCCGGAACACACCTACTTTGTGTTCATTGTAAAATTTGCGGCTAACTCTCCGGTGATGGAAAACACCGATATCAAACCCAAGCAACCCGGATAACGGCGGTAGGCTCGCCCCTTGCCACGTTGGGTTCAAATTCCCTCGGCGAAATGTGGGCTCCTGAATGTTCCGTTCACCATGACGGCAACAGTCAGTGCGCCTCTGACTAACCCATTAGGGATATGGTCGTGAGGGTATGTTATGTATGTTATGTTATGTTTAAATTAACTGTTTATTTTATGAAATTTTATCCACCCCAACTGAAATTCAAATGTTATATGAGCGAAGAAGGGAACCGTCCTTTGCTCAAATAAATATATACGACGTCTGTAATACGACGTCCTTCATACATCATCAGAAATGATTACCAGATATTAATGATATCTTTGTGGAGGGTATTAGCTCTCAAGCAACCCGTGACTCGTTGGTGAAAGCCGATAAGCAATGACTGTCGACTTTTGCACGTTAGCTCGGATAGTAGCATGGGTGACTACCACAAAATTACTTAGGTTATTTTTTTACAAACATCACCGTAGTACAGACTAAAGTTGTAAAAACGTTACTTTAACAGCTCATGTGGCAAGTAGTTGAGCGCCCAAACTGTTGCTCAGCAACTTTTTGAGCACACACTTTTCACGCGTGTTCAACATTGTCTTATTTTCACTTACAATATCTTCAACAAAGAAAAAGCAATTATGTGACGATACCCGCCTTCCTAAAGTATTTTAAAAATATTCTACAAAGAACTTATTGAACAAAGAACAATGTTGACAAATGTTTTTATGTTCGATATGCTCGGAAAAGTACCATAGTTACTTATAATTACAAAATAAATAGTAAGGATATCCAGCAGTTAGACCAGATCCGAGATTTGGGCGTTATATTTGATAAAAAACTAACGTTCGTACCCCATATTGAAGACATTGTTAAGCGAGCGTCAAGAATGCTTGGCTTCGTTCTTCGAAATATCAAGGTGTTGCGAAGCCCTAAAACCAAAATTATCTTGTACAATTGTCTAGTACGAAGCATCTTAGAGTACTGCGTTGTTGTGTGGAGACCCCATTATGCTACTCACTCACTAAAGGTTGAGCGGATACAAAAGAAATTCGTTAGTCATTTGGCATATGCAGCTGGTATCAAAAAGAAAATTAAACGAATGTCATATTTAGAAAACCTAGCAAGGTTTAAAATGACTTCCTTGGAAGACCGTAGAAACGTTATGGATTTGCTCTTCGTTTCTAAATTGCTTAGTAATCGGATTGACTGTCCACAACTATTGAGATTTTTTAATTTTCGCATACCTCATAGGTATCCACGCAGTATGATAACTCCTTTTGTAAGACCTTTTCGTAAAACGGTATTTGGCTCCAACTCACCTATCTCGAGAATGTGTAAAGTTGTGAATGACCATAATGTCGTCATAGATATTTACGCTGACTCACCCAATAGGCTTCGTCGAGCGGTCAGGGACCATCTAGTCTAGAGAATAGTTTTAATTATTTTACTGTTTAAAAAAAAAAACATCATTTGTATGTTTTATAATAGTGCATGTTGTATTTACCTATAAGTGTTTGTCACATTTTGTTATGATTTTTTGTACCTACCTTTTTATATGCATGTATGAGTGTGAACAGACGTTGGTAGATCTAATAAATAAATAAATAAATAAATAAAAACTTCGTAATAACAAGAATCGACGCAAACTCGCCTCATATAAGGTTTGCGTGATCAAGTATGCGTGGCTATATATTACAATCGAGCGAAGGTCGCGGGTTCTATCTCCGGCTTGTACGAACATTTATGTTATGTACCATAAAATTACTTGATTCACTTAAAAAAGACTTGCTATAAAAAGTGTGTGTAAGTTCAAATAAATACAATTGGGTTTCTTTGAACACTTAAAACTCGAAAATTGCTGGATCATTTTGAATGATTTTTTGAATTTTTTCTCCGCTCGAACTGTACAATAAATAAAAATATTTCAAAATAAACGATTAAATAACGAAGAATATTACTTTTTTCCTAGGTTTTTTCCAGTCAAACGGGACTGGATTGTCAAAATTGTTACTGTCCTATATTGTTTTTATTGAACTAATTGCGGCCGCCCGCGACTTCGTCCGCATGGACTTAGGGAAAAAAAGTAATATATTTTCATAAATTGTAGCTTATGTGCCATTCAGATGCATAAGTTATATTATTGTAAAGTTTAATTAAAATCCACCCTGTAGTTTTCACGTGAAAGAGCAACACAGCACATCCACACATAACAATTTTCGCATTTATAATATTAGTAGTATCACAGTCCAAATGCATTTTACAGAAAGACGTCAGTTGGGCTAGTAACGAATATAAATAGATAAAAGACAGCATCACAAACATTGCTGTCACAAAATAAGGTTTTCCTTTGTATAATGTAAAGCTTGATTGTTCGTGATTTTCAAACCGAAAACGCTTTAGACTTAGATCTCTTATTAGAATCCTCTTAAATTGTTATATTAAATTATATTCAATGTACAAAAACTGTAATAACAGCAAAAAAATATATAATTAAAGCTCGCTTGAACCATACATCATTAATAATCATACACATGAAGGATTAAAGACGTCTGTCTCGTCTTGTAGCTAAATTACTCCTTTGATCAAACTCTACAGAAACCGGACCATGTCGTGACTAAAAACTATCTGTTTTCACAAGCTACAGAAACAAGGAAACGCGGGCAAATGGAAACAAACTGACCAATGTAAATAGAGGAACGGTAAAGAGAGTCGCGGATTATAATAGCTTGGTTCCGTACTAACTACAGCAAAACCTAACTAGTTTTGTTTAACTAGACGTTATACTAACTAAGCCTGAGAAGCGAGTAACAGTGGGTAAAGTAACTTATTCCTTTTTTGAATTCGAGTCATCTCTCAAACGTGTATATGCATTTCGGTATAATATACCCTCACGACTATTTATATCCCTAATGAGTTAGCCAGAGGCACACTGATTGATGTCGTCATGGTGATCAGAACATTCAAAGGCCTACATTTCGCCGAAGGAGTTTGAACCCATCGTGCAGAGGGGCGAGCCTACTGCTGCCGTTATCCGGCTTGCTTGGGTTTTATATCAGTGTTTCCTATCTCCGGAGAGTTAGCCGCAAATTGTACAATGAACACAAACAAAGTGTGTTCCGACCAGATTTGATCTAGGGACCATGGGGTTCCGAGCTAGAGTGTTTGTCCACTCAGCCACAACTCTCTCGATTTAGGTATAAGTTAATTTAAAATACAATTCCTAGATTAGCTTCCATTTGAATGAATATCAATCGCCTTTCTATGATCCGATGGTTTCACGCGGCCAGGAAAGGTGAGGCAAAGAAACATGCCCATGACACCATTGTTTATTTCGAAAAACACAATAGTTAAATGAATTATTTGCTATGATTATATGAAGCTAGAATCGGCCGCCCGCGACTTCGTCCGCGGGGACTAAAGTTAAAAAAAGATGTTTGTTTGTTTTTCAGATGTATCTATCTATAGGCAACATTATTGTAAAGCATCATCAAAATCCATTCAGTAGTTTTATTCAAACTTTCATATTTATTCTAATAAGTAGGATTAGGACTAGCGGAACCCCGAAACACCTACGTACTACAGCTGATTACGTACAGCTAGCTGTCATTCATTTATTATGGGCCGCAACACGCGATACATTCCGGAGTCATGTTTCGATACAAATGTCAGATTTAGAGCATACGGATGCCGTATCTCAACTTGATTTGACAATGAAAGAGTTAAATTGTTTCATTGTAATATTTAATAGGTTTAGTGTGTCATGACTTGAGTTAGGGAATAGAGACTATTATATCTCGACATCTTACACTTAATTTATTTGATCTCAGAGACTTAAATCCTTTCCTAAATAGATTTCCTATAATGTCTGGATGTATTTTACGGAAACACAAAACGCACAAATTTCGCAATCCTGTTATTTTCATCATCATAATTCGTAACGAATGCTATGGTGTTCAAAACGTGAGACCCTTCAGATGCTAACAAAGTTTAATACAAAATAAACTAATCAAAATAATCTAACAGCCAATAAGTATTATTTTTCAGTCTGAGATACTCACTGAAATAATTCAGCAATGATATTGTAATCTCCTAATCCAAGACCAAACAAAATTGAAAATACTAGCCGAATTCAATACGAGTCCAATAAGTGACTCAGACCCGCGTTTTGAGTTCCCAATTGAAAAGTTACACAATACACCGATATCGGTAACAGAGCTTGATTATTTCCACAGACTAAAGTATAATTATTTTAAAATCCGCCCCCGGGGGTATTATAATTCAATTGGGGAGTTGGCTTGGTGACGTCAAACTTTGGCTTCCATTATTCTCATGGATCGTATTACATGAAACTGAAGCTGTGTTTTGATTGCTTTCAGTAATATTTTTTAGGGGATAATATTGAGTCTCCGATCTGAATTTGGAATTGGAATTTCTTTTTATATAACCATAAGTTAAGGTTGTTTTTGCTGAACATAAACAATCAAATCCAAAATTTCAAAACGTAGGTTTTAGACTTTCCATATAACATGAACCTTGTAACAAACAAACAAATCATTTATTCGCCAAGAATACAAAGGAGTGAAGAGATGGTAAAATATGACTAGACTTCGTATTCGGCCTGCTGGCAGGCGTGCAAATATTAATTTTATATTATTGTAACTAGTTTACAGGAAAGCTTTTTATCTTTACTTTATTATTTTCAAAACCTGTCAAACCCTGTGACTTGGTGGTTGTCAGCCCTCGTTATACATGTACAACTCGTAAAATTATTAGAATAACTATGTATACTTTTTTAACTGCCGAATAAAATGTTTCTTCATTTCTTCATCGTTGGTATATTGAAAGGCTTTTAGGGAAAAATAGAGTCCCTATAGTCTATTTTATTTTGATTCACAGTAGAATAATGCAACATAGTACAGTCACGCTAGTAAAGACACTATATAATGAAATCACCGTTGGTAAAAAAAGTCGTTAGTGAGCCGCAAGATCATGACCTCATAACTCATTGGATTTACCATCAGGTTGAAGTCACCAAAATTCTGTTTGGTCTCGTCATTTCCTGTTAGTAATGATGTGACATAATCATTACAACGAAGTAACGGTAACTCATGTTGAAGCGAAGAAATTGAATAAACACTGCGGCGATGGAATGTTAATATTGTCCTAACACTTGAAATGCTTCATTGATAATGAGATCGTATAAAAAAACAAGTGGATAGTTTGTTTGAACGAACTACCTACCTTTTTTTGATAGCTTAGTTAGGCACGCATTTGACGACACTCTCACCTGATCGTAAGTGATGATGTGATCTAAGATGGTACATGTCGGCCTAACAAATGGCTGTTCACTCGTCTCTTGTTGAAGAGGCCCACGTAATTTTGCTGTGGAAACACTTCAGTAGGAAGCTCATTCCACTCCCTTCTGCGCCTAGTGGTCCGATGAAGAAAAGGACCTACTACTTACCTACTTCTTTAGCAGTTAGGTACTAAAACTGTACTGCTGAAAAATACCTGGCGCTGACAAGACATTAAAAGGTATCTACATTTTAACAAGGGTGACTCTGTGGCATTAAGCTATGAAATGATATGCACTCCAGGTCGCTCAATTGGATGGATGACCACCCCATATAAAATTCAGTTATGTATTTTTCGGGCATCTTCATAATTAGGTACGTCTTTGACCACTAAGCCTACGTCATTTAGATTATTACTGTACCTCATAGTTGAGTTGTGGCAGTGGGACGCATACAGATTGTAATTTGTATGTAACGTCAGCTCTCAACATTGCCTACCTCCACAAAAAAAAACTTATTTCACCTAGGTACTTGCCAGCAGACCTCAAAAAAATCCAACAAAACTCAACTTCCACAAACGGAATCTCAAACCATCATCCTTTTAAATCCACACTCAAAGACCTAATCTCCATCCACTAAACTATGTTAAGTCTTATTTAGAGAGCTCAAACAATAACCCTCAAGACTGGAGGGTTGAGGGTTGCAGCAGCAATAATAAAAGGCTTTGCAACGCAGATTCGGAGTTGTTCGCGGGCATCAAGCCTCCCTTATTACATTACTTCGCTTTCTTTAGATATTCAGCACAACATTTTCTTTTAAGGCCAAAGGACGAGATTTTGCTTTTATGTCGTTTCTTTGTTGGTTCGCTGTGTGAGAAGTTATCTTACTTATCGTATGGTATTGTCTTGTTGTTATTTACTCGTATATTAAAAAATAATTTCGGGTTGAGAGCGTGTGGCCAAACACTCTGGCTCGTAACCCGATAGTTCCGAGATCAAATCTGACCGGAACACACCTACTTAGTGTTCATTGTACAATTTGAGGCTAACACTCCGGTGATGGTAAACACCGACATAAAACCCAAGCAACCCGGCTCGCCCCTTACCACGTTGGGTTCAAATTACCTCGGTGAAATGTGGGCTTCTGAATGTTACGTTCACCTTGATGGCTGTGAACATTCCGTCTGTTAGCCTCAAATTGTACAATAAACACAAAATCAAAAAATCAAAATCAAAAATAGCTTTATTTAAATAGACCTGTTACAGAGTACTTTTAAATCGTCAAATCTAATTAACAAACAAAACATACTTAATAATAGACATGAATACCATAATATTAAATGTAAATAATAAATATACTGTACTTAAATAAATGTGATGCTACCACCGGATCGGAAAGTTGTTTCTGTACACCTGTTCTGTACACCCACAAAGTGGGTGTGTTCTGGCCAGGTTTGATCTCGGAACTATCGGGTTACGAGCCAGGGTGTATGTGTGATAGCTACCTATCATACATACACCCTGCTCCATAGAAAGCCACCTCTGCCACTATTGATGCTGTTATTCAGCTTCATTTCACGCTAGCTTTATAAGAGAATTTAAAAGGCATCTTTTCTACTCGTAGCTAACTAGCTCAGCTTGGAAAGTATCCAACATTCCGTTCTGCATTGATACGATCCTAGAGTATAAATATTCAAAACTGAACGTTAAACCCGCAAACGTTTTATGCTCCTTCTCTCAATTTGTAAGATTTGTTTCAGGAAACAGCACTTAAACATTGGAGTAGCAGACGGGCAGGTACTGGTTCCACTGAGATACATTTTTCAGCCTCTCAAGGCTGAACCAAGCAAGAATAACACGGTATTTCCTGGGTCGAAGCCGTGCATTTGACCGGCTTGCCTAGAGCCAAAACCTACACCTGTTCTTCAGAAAACACGCTAAATGGAACTTGGTCTTGGTTATTGTTAAGCCGTTTAAAGTCTCGAATAATCACATTTAGCCTGCATGTTGGAGTATGGCTTGTATCACCTCATAGTTGAGGCTTATGTGTCCAGCTTTGGGAAATACTCGTAAAAGCCAGTAACGAACGATAACCAAATTCGAAGCTGTGATTCCATCAAAAGGCTGAAATTTACAAAAGGTATTTACAATTAGGTCTGCATTGAATTTTAACGTGAATATGACTGGTGAAAATAGCATTTAGGCCGTTAGCAAAAAAAGTTAAAATTCTAAATTCGCTAAAATTCGCTCGGACAGTATGTACCGGTACAGATCCATGAATAAAATATATCTGGGCGCGATCCCTGGCACCGTACTATCGCTCGTTATGTAACGTTCTTGGCATGTTAGCACAGTATAAACATACAGTAGAACATAATATATACAAACGTGCCGCTCTCGGTTTTAATGTGTGCGTGCGCCGTGTCGCGATTTTACGCACACGTTAGCATAAAATAGGGAGGCATAGGAAGGCGGCAGTACGGACGGGCTGTGCCGCGTGTTTATGTGCACGCTAGGCTAATAACTCGGCGGGCGGCCTTAGATAACCTACTGTATGATGTTTATACTGTGATGTTAGAGTGTTTCCATAAACAAGTTATAACGTATTACCAAAACATAACCTATTAAGACGCGGTAAGTTTTGGTAGAGGAAGTTTTAACAAAGTGAGCCACGTTGGTTTGGCTGTGATGGAAACTTTGGTGAGGGCTAAAGTGGTTTGCGAAGCCTATCGTGTTACTTAAGCATTCAGTTACAGGATAAATGTTATTTTTGGATGAAACTATTTTCATAATTTTATTTTAATTTGTGCAAAAGTTAGATTAGATGAAAAATGGCACCTTTATTAGACGACTAAGTCCGCCAAGTGTACTTTTTTTTCTTAATTTTGTGCAATAAAGAATAAATAAATAACAGTGATTAAGTGACATGAAAAAGCATTAAACTGAAAAGTTTCTAAATAACATAGACCGTGGCAACTTCTTTAATACTGTTCTCTTTGAAGCCGCCATGATATAGCCAAACTTATTAAACACTTCCTTTCAGCCCAAAGAAAGTCATTTAAGAACGAAAATACCCCACAAATGCTAACTGAACCTAACTTACACATGTACGCAGTCGTTTACATCAAGTTTCACAAAACTATTGCAAAATGGGTCCTAAGTTAACAGCACAAGGTGTAAGTAAAAGTTGATGGGAACGCTTCTGTACACCTCGCAAACCTTTCAGCGCACCTGCCGCCTCACGCGGTGTCGTATCGCCTTAATACAGCTACTAGCACTTGTGGTGATATATGGACGGTATTGGCACTTCAGATGTGATGAAAGTATTGAATCTAGAGAGCTTGGCTTTATAAGGGCGGTATATAGGTTGTTGTGAAGAAATTACGCAGTACGTATTCCATTTAATGTGAGCTTCCGCCAGATCATTGAAGCTTATTTATAGTTAAACAGCTCTTTAAAGTATAAATATTGCAGTTTATTTTTTACTTTTTTGACAATCGCAGTGGTATAATGAAGCAACGGTCAAGGTTATATTATATTAAAGTTAGTAGGTTTGATCTTCGCACTAGAATAACTTCTTGTCAGTAAAATATAACAACCCCATTCCATCTCTTAATGAATGAGAAACAATCTGCCTAACTTGAACCAAGATCATATCAATATTATGATCTTCACTGATGACCCAAACTAAAAAAAGTTACTCAAATATTTCCACCTAAGTACATACATACTTTTTTAAACAATTTAATTGAGATACAGATCATAAACATGTGTTCATCACACGAATTTTTGTTCTGGGCGGAAGTCGAACTTGCAACCTCCAGCACCACTATTTCAGACAACTTATAACAAAACATAACACATGTTTAAGGTATATCTAAACATTGGTGAAACTAACCGGGCTGCCAGGTAAAATATACCAGAAAAATTCGGCCGGTCTGTTAATGGTCTCCGTAGCACTGTGGTTAGTGCAGTCGCCCGGTTTGCGAAAGACGCGGGTTCTCACCTGAACCCAAGACCGAAATGTCTTTTTCTGGTTTTCTCTTCTATCTATCTATCTTTAGTAAGATGATAATGCATTATCCACAATGTTAAAAATAAAATAACCAACTTATAACAGTTGCAAGGCTGATTTAAACCACAAACTTCCCAAACAGTGCCTTAATTTGTCCAGACAGAGGAACCTTCGCCCTCTCTTGCCGCATTGGCGCTCTACAAAGCGCAGTGTCTGCTCGGCCGTATTCACAAATAGTGTAGTACCTAAGCGTTGTCGACATATCGATAGTTTTATTCGACAGTAAGCTGATGGTTTTTATTGTATCAATACACAGTTAATATGGGTTCACGTGTGTATTGAAGTAAACAGCAATTGTAGGTATCTTTCTCTATCTTATAATTGAATACTTTCTGGGACTGTACGGCGCTGTGTAGAATAATATCTAATCATGAAGGATACCATTTTTTTGTGGTCTAGTAAGACTACAAATGAAAATACTCGAAAACCTTTGTACTTAGTAAATAAATACACAAAATACATAGTAAGCACCCAGATCAATAAAAACATAAATGTTCATGCATACAATGTGTGTGGGGATCGGACACAATACCTCTTGTTTAGTTGCCTTCTTATTTACCAGTGCACTAAACCTATCGTTTCGATAGTACCACCAATAAACGTCACTAATACTTACAGGTAATTGTATTTATCAGTCATTAGCTGTGCCTAATCGATAGAATTTCGCACTATCGATATTCAACTACGATTATGCAACACTATTGCTGTTCTATGTTAACTATACCTCCATATTGGCACTGCGGCCAAAGCGGGATGTGATGAAAATATTTTAAGGGAATCTGCTCTAGGCTTTCCTCTGTACGTCTAAATTTGATGACTCTGATGAATATCTAAAACCGTGCCAGAGGATTTTCGTACAATATTTTGGCGAACGTTATTTTAGAGAGCATCGTGGCCCAGTGGTTAAACACTCTGGCTCGGAATCCGATAGTCCCGAGATCAAATCTGACCGAAACACACCTACTTTGTTCAGTTTACATTTTGCGGCTAACTCTCCGGTGTTGGAAAACACCGATATAAAACCCAAGCAACCCGGATAACGGCGGTAGGCTCGCCCCTTACCATGTTGGTTTTAAATTCCTTCGGCAAAATGTGGGTTCTGAATGTTCCGTTCACCATGACGGCAACAATCAGTTTGCTCTGACTAACTCATTAGGGATATGGTCGTCAAGGTATGTATGTATGTTTTGGCGAACAAAATATCAACTCTATTAGTTAAGTAATTGTTTATTTAAGGAGCAACTAAAGCATTCACTTAAGTGATGCTTAGAGTTGTTTGCTATAAAAGGAGCTTAAATTAAGTTGAAAAACTTCAAGTCCTTTACGAAATAGCCGTCGTCTTAAGTGTTTATAGAACCTTAGAAGCTTGTTCCATAAATAACTAGTTAATAAACACTCAATATGTTTTTGGAATTCTTGTTGTAAGTATAAGTGCTCCTACTTAAGTTTGAGTACAGTGAACAACATTGCGTATTTCTATTCAAAATAGTTAAGCCTAGCGCCAAAAAAACATAAATAATATCATAATACATGTCATTATGATAATAATGTTTTTTTGGCGCAACAAAATAATTAAAACATCGCTTAAACATTATTGTCTAGCCGTTAGTCAAAGGTGTGACTTTCACAGCTTTACCGGAAATGGGGTGAGCAGAAGACTCACAACCTCAATTCTTTAGGGGTCCAGTCATCACCTTCTGAAGCATTGTTTCAACTGTAGTAGTCAAACATACTATGAGGATAAGGTACAAATTAAATTCAGTTGTACAGTACCATCACAGAAAACAGAGAACAGTAAAGTATCTACATACAAACGTGCCGCCGTCGGTTTGAATGTGTGCGTGCGCCTCGCGCGCCGTGGCAAGGGATTTCACGCACACGCTAGCATAAAATATGGGGGAATAAGGTGGTGGCAGTACGTAAGGGCTGTGCCGCGTGTCTGTAAGCACGCTAGGCTAATAACTCGGCGGGCGGCCTTAGTTAACCTACTGTTATGATTACTGTAGTACCATTGGTCTTGTTGTTACCATTGTTGCTTTAAAGGGCTAAGTAATGAGATCACTTTTCAGATAGTTTGATAGATAAGAGGGCTCGAACCCGCGACCTCTGATGTAGCCGCCAACTTCTTAACCATTACACCAAATCAGTCATCAACCAATCTAACTGGACATGCAATAGTTTCGTCACTTTGTCTTGTGGGTCTAATCCCGTTTCTGGACATAGACAATTCATCACACCCACATAAAAACTGAAGCTATGAACCTACGCAATTCGAAGCTTTAAGTAATATAGAGGAAGCGGTTTAAATAACTTCAAATATTTTTACCAGAGTCGTTATTTATGACGATAAGAGTGGACTTAGGGATTATGTAAATTTTAGTAGGAAGTGTTTAAGCGACGCTTATATTTTACAGTTCATTTCTTAGGCGGAGGGCAATACAGTTTTTATAATAATAATGGACTGTTAGAACCAAAATATTTGTAAGGTCTAAACTTAGATACTCGAACTATAAGTATTAGTAAAAGCCTAACATTTCAACAGTTTCGTAAGAGTTAAGTATACACTCGTACACAAAGTGAAATCAGTGCGATAGTGATTTGATCTGTGAAGTTAATTGTAATTTATGTGCTACGTTGATTTTAACTAGCTCAAATAAAAAGCTTCAAGCTCACGGTGTATTCCTTTATTAATATGCGTTTTTGAAATCTTTTGCATTTCAAGAAACGTATCCCGTCTGCGTAAAACTTATCAATAGAAATTATTTGTTAAATACTAGAAACCAAAAATACGCAAAAAATATAGTAACATAGCTAGGAAATCCATATTAATGGCCTTTGAAATGTTGAAAAAGCTTGTAACTTGAACCAAATCGTAAAACCGTATAATAATTACAGCAACACAACCGCATAGGTGGTACAATTTGAAAAAAACTAATTTGACACATAGAACTCCAAGGTTCTGTGTTTTTGTGTCATTGTGCCATTGTATTGATTAACACTGCCAAAAAACAAATGAGTATAATTATTTACCTCATGGTCATCTACGATGGTCAGCTAAACTGTTTTTTCTACCAATTTGTTAGAAATTTTGGAATATGGCATTAGTTTCAAGTGTAATGTTAATCGTCTCAAATTGTTTATTTTAATCAACAGATGAGAAAACATATCTCCACGATTTTCATTTTCACTTGTAACTGGTGAGCTTAGAAATTATTTTTCGGTGATAAAGTTATTTTTATTCAGAAGAACAGAGATGAAGTGTCTTCAAAACAATCTAAAAACATCATTCTTTAGCAACATGACTTTACAATTAACGTAATTAAACAACAATACAATTAACGTATTTGGAATTATTCCGAAATGAACTTATTACGAGTAGGAATATCAACAAATCTAGCAAACCTTTCGAAACAAAAATTGTCATTACCTTTTAAAATTTCTTCTTCTTGAATTCCAACCTCTAAACAGACGAAATTTAAATAAGGTCATAGACATTCCGATCGTTGGTTAAAAATCTAAAAGACGTGACAGTAGCAATATTGTCGTTTATTGTCATCAGTAGCAACTTTATTGACTGTTGACTCTCATTATTGCATACAATCAAAATGTTTCCACAATTTCGTTGCCCTACGTAGCCAATAAATTCTAGATTATTTAAACCCAAAACTATTACGCCGTATCAGGCCTCACATGAATGCTCGATAGCTGCAGAATTTAAATTTCAGTCATAAATCTTGGCAGATAGGGTTTAAAATTGCCCGTTATAGTTCAGTGCAGTGGTCTGTGCAGCTGTGAAAGTATAGCCTACATTAGTTGCAGTTGCACTGATATTAGAGTGCAGTTTATAGTTTGCATTAGTTTGGCTTAGGATAGCGTAAGTTATATGAACTGTCATTTAGCGGAATCCATTGAATATTTTTCTATAAGAATTTGACTTGACAAATGGCTGCACCGAATGGTGTCAAAAATAACCGCGATACTATTAATCAGTGTTAAATAGTGGTTTGTGTTATTTAGCACGCTACTAGGCGCGGCTTGAACATTTTAAAAGTTAAATTAATACTTACAAAGAAGTATAACACCAGCTCAAATTTGAGCTGATTAAGTAAGGGGTTCAAGTCTTAGAAAAAAATATATCGAGACGTCACTAACTTAACGGCACTTTAAAATCTGATCAAATAGGTTATTTTTTAACTTTTCCGTTTATCACATGCAAAATCACAACATTTACACATTTTACTGGTTGGCTGGAGGATTTCTTACCATTTGGGCCAATAACCGTGTCTAAAATATTTTCTTGTGACATCAATGGAGATTTCGATGTTTAAAACGTTAACCGTAAGATAGGATATACTTTATCGCACAAAGAAAACAATTACATTACAATGCTTACAGAAATTTAGTAGTAAAATGTAGGCGGCCTTATCGCTAATAGCGATCTATGTGGATAAAAAAAAAGATCAGAATAATTTATACCATACACCTCCCTTGTCCCTTTTACTCAATCTGGGCAAATTGTTCATTTTGTGTTTCTATTTCGCTTCGAGCCTTTGTATGTGAAGATTGATTTTATATCAAAAATTTAAATCTAGGTATGTTAAAGGAATTAAGAAAAAAATCAGTTGCTCTGCACATTTTGAGCCTTATTTAGAGTGTGTAGATTTTAAATACCTGTATAAAACAGATTTTTAGCGTTATGGACGTTAATCTCATACAAAATACCTACAAGTTTAGCTTACTTAGACCCAGACGGTCGTGTACAATGTTCCAGATATGAACTCCCGAACATTTCCAAGGCGAAACTTTGAAATGCAGCCAAGACGAACTAACCGGGCTTCTATTAACTGCATCCATTGCAACTTAAAGACGTCTAATCAGTAGCAGGAAGTCGATTTTACAGTAAATCACCGAGTTTCCCATAGGAAGTGGCCCATTATAATTGGCGGTGCTCATTCCGCGATCGAATGCTCCGCCGGACAATTATACGGTCGTTAGGCATTTCAATAGGACGTAATGTGTAGTGAGGGACGGGGATCGATAGTGCGGGTATGGAGCTCTGAGACGGTTTTTAAGGTCTTGGAGGATAGTATTAATCTCGTGAAATGGGAAGAGAACAGCATTTGTTGCCTAGATTTCCAGACCGGTAGAAGCCAATGATATTGACTTGTGCTAAAAAAGTGGTAGCCGAAATTAGTACATTTAGTGCACCTGAGCAAATCTTTGAAAATTTGAGACGACCCTGCGCAACATGTATCTGTCTCATTTACGCTCTAGTAAATAATCATAGTATCTTGTTCACACGTTATAAAACGGTCAACTTAACCACGTCGTACCCCGTGGACAATTTTTGACGTCGCCTCAGTACTGACATGACCTATACCCTTGTTGTAGGCGGATTGAATCCAACAAAACTCTTCTTCTTTGCCACAGCTTTAACCGTCCTCCTTGCGGGTGGGCGTACTACGCTGCGATTGGCCTCAAATGGTATCTCTGAGGATTTTTTGGCCCCAACTGGCATAAATTCTTAGGCCAATGTTCAGCAGTGACGGTGGACGTCATTGGCTGTTGATAATGGGGACTCTCTGTGGTCAAATAATTTAGAAAGCGATTTTAGATTTACAAATTTTAATCATTTCACAAGTGATTAAAAACGACTCCAAAATGGAATAAAATAAAGCAAAGTAAACATTAATTATGTAATGACGTTGTGCTTCCAACTTTTTCAAAGATTGCTGTACCGACTGAAGTAGTAAAAAAATGAAAGCCATCAGTTAGGTAGTCCAAGTACTAAAGAGAACTTTAAATAAGAACTAAAAAGTCAAAAAAGCGTATGACTAGAGTTTATCTATAAATACTACTGAAGTATCGATACTACAAACCTTTTGAAACAAATACAACACACCAATCCGCAACAATTTAATACGATTACGTCGTATTTAGCGTTGGGTTTGCGGAACCACAATTTAATTTATAATGAGAGAGCGGCTTATAAAGGTTCGTATGAAATCAATAACATAATGACAAGATTAGAGACCTTGGTAGGCAGATATGACGATATTCTATGAATCATGAAAGTAATCATCATTTATTTATAGAGCTTGCTATAGGCTTCATTAGTTCATAAGAAAGTCAAGGTCATTCAACGAGCTGTCAATTTGTTGGTGTTTTGCTGCATACGAATTGGGAATGAGGAAATATGAAGAGGTACTGAAGTCACTGACGCAGCAGGTTGATATGGCAAACTCCAAGGTTTTAATTCCGAAGAACTGATGGTCGTTAGGGTCAGTTGGTCCCACTGAAATTTTTGCGTCTGAGCCTATAAAGTCCAGGCATTAGCTGAGTGGGTTCCATTTAATTTTGGACATCGTGACACTGCTGTCTGGTTGAAATTATTATTTAAATAAATAAATAAATATCCTTGGACATTATTCCACACAGCGCCATCTAGCCCCAAGTGGGCTTATTATAGTCCGTTATGATGGATATAAACATACTTAAAAACTTTTTTTTGTAAATACATAATTAATATACATAGGAAACACCCAGACCAATTCAAACAGACATGTTCATGCACACAAATGTTTGTACTGTGCGGAGATCGAACCCGCGAACCTTGGTGTAGTAGCCGACTTCTCAACAATTACACCAAGACGGTCGTCAATTTGTTTTTTATTGTATTTTTTTTTCTAACCACTTTGTTTTGTATGTTTTTATCTGTTGCGATGTTCAAAATCAATAAACGTTTTCACGTTTTTCTTTCAAAAAATGTTTCAGAAAGGCCAGTGTATCCTGAAAGGTAACGTAAGGCAGTACATGATTGTGTTTCTTTTAGGTTTGTGGGTTTTGTTAGAAGACTTTGACAGTATTTCCATGTGGAAGAAGGTGTCAGTCTCTTGTAGGACACCAATAATGTTGGAAAGTTAACATAATATTTTTGGAAAAATTATATTCTTGAAGTGAAAACTTTGTGCTTGAGGTGTCGCGTCGATTAAGGGCTACCATTGTAAAGGGAAATGTAGGACAGCATCTTTTGGAAATCAGGATTGGTGAAGAAATCACTAATAATTCATAAATTAATAATGCTTGTGTCTACAGCTAAATTGACTAACTAATTTGACTCCTCCTACCCCCCACCCTTCGCCGACGGGGTCATTATTCTCCCATCTTCATTGTCACACTGACGGTGTTGGCTCTTATATCTAAAACGATCCACTTGAGAGGAAACTGGCGTTTTTGCGATGAACGTAGTTTCTTATATTATTAATTTGTCCATTGGCGATTAGCAGTTTTAGGCATTTAGGCGTTTAGTCTTGCCTAACTAGTTTTCAATGTGAAGCAATGAGTTTAGGCCCAGATTAGTGTTTTTTTAACATCTCATTGCATAGTGTAATACGGTTATTTACTAATTTTTGGCGTCATGATAAACATGGTCATGTTGGTACATTGGGTGTAAGTTCCTCATCCACCATAGAAAAGGGAGAATCCTCCGGCCAGACGGATGTTCTGTCTGATGGGCTACTGCTCAACGGTTGCTCAGGTTGCTGTATATAACAGTCACTTGAATAATGTTGATAGCGTGATTCAGGTTACATCAGTTGTGTCCGGGGGAACGCGTAAAAGGCACGTGCTTACACAACGTATTCCCCCACCATGGACGATGAGAGGGAGTAGTAGGGTTTTTTGTCGGTAGAGCCACTGGGGTAGCCCGTGGAGAGTCCGACATAACCCGTCCAACCCCCCGGTTGGCGGGTATGCGTAAGTGCATTTCCCCTACTATAAAAAAAAATAAAAAATAGGTTACATCAGTTGTAGTTCGTATGTGGCGAGCTAGATGTCGCAACAAGTCTTGCCCACGGCAACATTCATCTTCACCTCTCGCTTTTGCTACCATTTTGGCCCATGATTTTTGCCCACGGTAATATTCTTTTTTCTTTCGCTTTTGCTTCCATTTTGGCCCACCACGCCCGCATTGAGCCGACGCTGTCACTTAGCGAGAAGAATCGCCTCACATAAATTTCTCGGATGCAATTAATTTCTGTTATGTCAAGGGGTTTCGAAGGGGTTCAAACGCCGACGTTACGCCCGATAAATTAAATTCAAGGTATAAGGAAGGTAGGTAAAACGGTGTTTAGATTTTTTCTAGGAAGTTATACATCATCGTGAATATTAATTTGATATTTCATTTCGAGTTAAATTATCGATGGTTACCCAAGAACGTTTCCTACCATCATACTTGCTTTGTTACCAATTTTGCAGAAAAGTTTAAAGGCTTTAATTTCATTACTGCTAAGCCAGCCCTTGATTTTTTAACTATATTGCAAATTGAAATCAAAGTTCATTGGTTTTATCCAAATTTCAAAAATACCTTAAGATCAAAGATTGTAAGAACAACTTAAATTAACAGGTGGTCACATAGCATGAAGAACTGATGTCCGTTGGCGCTGAAAGGTTCTAGATCGGTGCTCATTTGACCTACACAGCGTTTGCTCAAACGCAGTGTGGGCAGTGTGGGTAGACTTGCACTGTGGGCGGATGCTCAATATAGGCCACAGGATTTTGGCAGATCCTGGCCACCTGTAACCTGCCACTCAAATCACACACATCTCTGAAAGATGATGTTCACTAGACTGGACGTCACTTATGGACATTATTCTCCACAGTAGTGGCCATTTAGTCCCCAATTAAGCAACTTGATGCTTGTTCATGCAATATTATACAACAGATAAACATATTTACATATTTTTTTTTGGAAAAACATACGTTGAAGGCACCAAGACCAGTACAAACCTACATGTCGTGAAACACACACTCTATCTCTATGATCTATAAAACTTTAATAGTCTATTCAAAATTTGTGGCCGAGAGTAAAGAGTTATTTTAGTAGACCTGCCCACAAAGAAAATTGCCCGGATGCAATTAATTTCTGTTGTGTCAAGTCAAGGGGTATCGAAGGAGTTACAATGGCCTCACTCTTTTGAACGCAAATTTTCATTGAATGCCTTCTTTTGTGCCCTAAATTGAAATGTTTCCTGGTTTTTGTTGCGAAAATTACAATTTGTTCATTAAACAGATAAAAAGCTATCCATCGTTTTGCTTATGGTTTCATTTTCAGGCGGTACAATGGACATGGTAATTAGTTTTTGTGGCGTCCTTTTGACAGGATACTGACATAGCTATGAAATACTGGTTTATATTACTAGTTGTTTTTCATCTGAGGGATTAAGTCATTTTATAGAATTCATTTGTTTGTCTGATTGCTTAAATACGTTTGGTAGCCGGCAGCATTAGCAACAGTTCTTTTTATTTTAAGCTTTCAAATATTTGACGTGTTTGTTCTCAGTTGATTCAGTAACCGTTTCATCTGTTTCATCGACGTTGTTTTGTTTCGTATAAATCTATCTATACAATTTGTATACTATTTTTTTTTGTTCAAATTAATCTCTTTTGCAAAGCCCAACTCTTTGTTTCCTGCAGAAAAACCTCTACCAAAGGTTGTCTCGAAGAGATTGTATAGAAGAGTCTGGATTTAAATCATCTTTTGTTTTTGTGATACACATGCGTAGCCATCCAACTTCAGGCGGTCTGCATGCATATACACTGCTCAAAAGTGTCAAGAGATATCTCAAGCATTTTCATACAAAGTAAAGCTATCTGGGAGACTGTAAAAATTAAAATATTGATACCAACTTAGAAATTTTTAGAACACAGAAACTGCTATATCTGCCCTTTCAGATTGGATAAAGAAATTCATTGTAGTAGCATTATTGTACAATCGTAAGGACGTTAAAAAAAGACAGATTTTTCTTTTGAAAGGTATCAACATTTTAGCAAAATCAAACGTTTTTTTTGTAATATTAATCCTTAATAACCTTTATCTTATGTCTCTGCCCTCGCGTTATTTTAAGATAATGCTCAACTTGTAAACAAACTTAACTTTTTGAATTATTTTAAAAATGATATCCCTATGATATCCCTAGACAGTTTTGATGTGTGTAGTTCCTGTTATTTTGCAAATGTATATTCCTCTTGTAACTCAAGGATTATATTGGTTAATGGCAACCCAATATTTCAGACTAACGGCTCCGACACCCGATTCAATAGTTATTGCTGTGAGTCCAAGATGTAGGCATTCGAATTCTGTTGTGATACGAAATGTTTGTGCTGGAGAATACCCTGACTATTTCACTAGCCATTCTTTTGTTGTTCTAGTGGAACTTCTCCGGTTTTGCTTGAAACGTGTGTTTGTCTTCTTACTTGTTAGTGATAGCTATTTTAATCAATTTATTTCTCTATTTTTCATCAACATTCTAGTCTAGAATTTCCTATGATATCATTGCACAGCCCACCGTCAAAATAAATGTGGGCTTTAAAATGGTATCTATTCCAGAACAGAAAGCTGGATTGATTCGAAGCAAAAAATAGTAAGTTTTCAAAACAAACATAACATAACACAACATACCCTCACGTCCATATCCCTAATGGGTGAGTAACCTAACGGAACATTCAGAAGCCCACATTTCGCCATGGGGATTCGAACCCAACGTGGTAGGGGGCGAGCTTACCACCGTTATTCGGATTGCTTAGATTTTAAGTCGGTGTTTACCATCACCGGAGAGTTACCCGCAAATTGTACAATGAACAAAAAGTAGGTGTGTTCCTGCTAGATTCATCATAACAAATGTTCATAAAACATGTCTGTGAGGAATACATCCACCAACAAAGACACTAATAAACTTCGCAGACAAAAGCGTACGTCACCAGCTACTCCATTAGGCAGTATTTCAGCCTGGAGCTGAAATTATGTAGGGTCCATTCGAAAGCGGACTCTGCCCACCTGCGTCGGCTAAAGAGGAGTTGCGGAGCATGTGTTCAATTTTGGCCTAATAGGCTTAGGATTTAGGTGACGTGAAGCAGGAGATGGACGAAAATTGGACGTAAACAGAATTAAGTCTGATGGCTTACTCCGGTGCAACATTTGCAAAGGTTCGGAAAAATTTGGAAGTCTTTGAGCCTTTGAAAACAAATGAAATAGATCTTTCTGTGTCATACTCATGGTTGTTTTACTTCATTCAGGTGTACGAAATATTATTCTAAATTACATGATTTCAATTTCAAATAACAACAATAATAATTATACTAATTAGCTTACCCACTTCAGTTACCATTACTTATATTAAGTTTGTAACATAAAAATATCATTCAAATTTTAGTTACCATTTTCGGGGGTTTTGCGATCCCGTTTGGGATAGGAGTATGTATGCATGTAAGTTTAAGGTAAGTCAAGTGCTACTACTACTAGTGTTCAATAGTAAATCAATAAATCAAAAAGTCAATAAAAGAGTCATAAGTCATTTCCTCCATTGTCACATCAAGAACACGAAAGCACTAAACAACCTCATCGATTTCCTAAAGATGACGAAAATGCGATTTTAACGACATCAAAATATCAATTTATTTCGAATAAATTTCAAGACGACACAAAGCTTGAAGAGCCTTTTCAAATTATTACCATGCTGCCCTAATTTACAGCTTTGACGATGTCTATGGTATTATAAATTTGCTTTTATCGTCGTTCGGAAATATTCGCGATATTCTGAGATCGTCTTCCCGGTCATAAATGTCCGTCATTCCTGTTTTGGGTTTATTTTTAAAGTCAATCCATTGTTGTTCAAACATGGCCGACCACCCGTCGTGTCGTTGTGGGATTCTATTTACGAGTGTCGTATTGGACAGCGCCGATTCAAAATATAATAAAAAGTGACGTTTGGGTTGTAACATCTTAAGTGGGGAACAAGTGTTTGAAATAGGAGTAATGTTATGGAACATAGCTGTAAAGTTTTGGTATTTTTAGTTACAGCGAGCTATGATTTATCTGCCCTTCAGTAGGTAATACTCGTACGTACTAGCTTGTTTGATTCATTAACGTGGTGAAATTAAATTAAAAAGAAAAAAAGAAAGAAAAAACGTTTATTGCTATTTTACAACGGTTAGAGAATAAATGAATAATGAAAATAACAAAAGAAAAAATAAAGAAAAATTTTCACCAGACAGCAGTGTCACTAATTAAATAGCTGTCGATCTCGATTATTGTACGGGTAATTATTTTGTTTTAGACGGGAGGAACAATCCGCAGTGTTCTATCGGTCTAATATAAATACGTAGATGGATATTCTTTATTGCACAAAAATATTACAGTTATAATAAATTACAGTCTTTCTTTCTTCCTAAACGCGTTTTAATCATTGTAACTAACAACTGGTTTTGTAAAAGCAACCTTTATTACCTAATCAGTTATTGAAGAGAAAACATACGTTACGCGACTTTACGAATTTTCTTATAAACAAAAATGGAACAAAGCAGGATAAAAGAAAATTGGGCCTCGGTAATCCCGCCGTGCCATCGACAACGAAATATGTTTTTAATTTCCCGAGAACGGTAACACAATATGGTAGGAAATGTGGAATATCTTTCTTTCTTTCTTTTTTTCTCAGAACAACGCGCTGAAGGAACGCGAAAGATATTGGGTGCGACTAAGATCTGGCAGATAAACTTTCTGAAAGTTTTACGTTCTAGCTTAAATTTTGTTATTATTTTCTTAGAATTAAAGTTCTTCTCTAAACTTCTAGTTAGTTTCCAAAAAATCCAATAGACCGAATAGACCGTATCTTTAGATTTTTCATATTATCATAACAAAAAATCAAAGAGGCTTACACCGGCTATTTACTGGACCGGCTGTTAATAAATGTCAAAATCAGAAACTGATCCAATCTGTCTCTAGTCAATCTAATACAACAAAAACTAGAAACTAGATTTTACATTCCTATTGAAATATGAATAATTTTCAAATCACAATAGCAACACAATAATAATTTTCCAAAAACCCATACATATTTTGGACCTGCCCAAGCGACTGACAAAATGGATCATTAGTTTAAAATTACGTAACATAACATAGACAAAGGCATATAAACAAAACTAAGCTCAGCTGTGTTCATAAATATCTCACAAACTAGCAACATTTACGACTTTTCTTACTAATGTGAGCCATTATCTTTAAAAATGTTTTATGACGAATAAAGATGTATAGTTTATTTTGGGCTGCAGTTAACTTCCAAAATTAGGTATACTTTTGATCTTATGTCAAAGTAGGATAGTTTAGAATTGTCTGTTGAATAAAATATAGTGCTATCAACTTGTTGATTTGTCGCCTGAACGTGATTTAGGTATAATTCTCTAGACTACGATTAAGTAATTGAGGATAAAAAAACATTTTTATTGACAAAAAGTGTAATGTCAGGAAGGACAAAAAAGAATTTAACAGAAATGGTAAGTTACTGAAAAATGTTAGCTGTTCAAATTGCGCCTTAGTACATCACTAACCCACAAGCCCAATATTTACTGGTAGGCGTTATTAGTACGAATTGGACGTACATTATTATTTTCTTAATTGTTTTAATAATTTGCTGCTGACATCTTATTTCAAAAGCCTATATTTGATTTATTGTTCTGATGGCTATCTTTTAAACAAGACCAAAAAAACATACATTTTATACAAAATTAACATAACTTGACAGACTGCCACGGCACGGCATGTTAATGTGGGCTTCTTACGCAAATCTAACGCAAGGAATGAACTTTTAAAAACAGTGCACCAACCCAAGCCAAACATGTTGACAAAATTTGCAAGCGACCACAAGGTATTTTTGTATCATTTTCTAATATAGAGCTATTATGTAAGTTATTTCAACAATACCTGCACAAAAAAGTTAAAAAACTCTAACTTAATTAAACAGATACGTAGAAATAACTACCTACCAATTAAACAATAGGTATAAAAAGAAAAAAATATCCACATAGCTTTCTGCACAAGCAAAAAACCATTCAACGTACGCTAGTCAACTAAAAAGTTCAAGCCCTCCACTCATTCAAGTGACGTTTCAAAGCGCTCACTTAAATCAAAACCTGACTACCGAAATGCTTGCGCTTCTCAAAACCTCGTCGTTCAGCAAATACTCCTGGAGCCTCACTCAATGAGGTGTCCAGACAGACATCCCGTTTTAGGGAGCGACGACATCTTGGGGCGGATGCAAACAACGCGACAAGCACAAGTCGGGCTGAGAGGGAAAGGTTCCGTGGATTAAAAATGAGCTTTGTCATTCAATATAATCAAGTAACTTTAAAAAACAGTGTTTTATTTAACACTGATACTTATAAGTACTACACGGATTCTTAAATGGTCACGTTCTAGTTGTGAAAGAGAAATGAGTAGACATAATGTTTGCAAAGGCGTCCAAGATAGATATTTTTCAGTCATATAGTTTCAGTTTGAGTATAAAAAAATCATGAGCGACATAAGTACGACGTTATTATCTGTAAACCGTGTATCTTTCAACATGAAGTCTTAAACAGCCATGAATCACAATTAAACACCTCTAAATATTCTTTAAATAAGTGGCAGGACACTACAATCACTAAACCAATAGCAACAGTCAGCAGTTCAGCACAGAACTAACTTTTAAAAATAAAGAGCGTCAAATCTTGCCTGTTTGTATACGGATTATATAAAATAATGGACCCCATAATTTGAATCTCAGTGTTATGCCTGACTTTTTGCAGAACAAAAACTCTCGCAACAAATATTCGTCCACAACCAAAATTAGATATTCACAAATCCCAAAACGGAACTCTAAAACACCATTCAATAAACAAGACAGGCTCAACACGAGATTTGAAACCGTATCTTACTTGAAAATCAAAAAGCACGAGCTACTGGCCTTTTCAAAAACGGCTGGGTTACAGCAAACATTCCATTACTAAGGAAACTCGAATCAAAGTTACATTATTTTTTGGTTGCAAATTTATTTCCTGTTTTTGGTTGCTTTACGAATTGCAGATAACATCGTTAAGACTTGACAGTAAGCTATCATTGTTAGGATATTTTTTAGGTTGACGGACACAGTTTCAATACAAACCCCCTATTCATAAAAGTTAATTCAGGGCTGAAGTTTTTTTTTTGTAATTGACTTATCTGTTATTACAAATTTTAAGGTTCACGGCTTTACGGTACAACGGGGTTAGCGGAAGGCTTTCAACTCCTAATATTTAAGTAACGCACCTAAGCCCCCAGGAGAGCCTCGGCTTAGAGCGTAAGGAGGCAACCGGACGTAATTTTGAAGAGAAGAGCGAGGCACGGGTAGAAGAGATGGAACGTGCCGGCATGGACGATGTCTCGGTTTTGTGGGTGAGGAATGTAATATATTATATTATACAAAACCTAGTTCAGCCATAAAGGCTATAATAAAGATCTGAAAACCAGAAAAACACATTCGGTTCAGGGGGACCCAGGCACATAGAGCCAATATACCAGAAAGATTCAGCCAGTCTATCAATGGTCTCGGTAGCTCAATTTAAAAGCAGTCACCCGGTTTGCGAAAGACGAGGGTTCGATTTCCGCCTGAAGGCAAGACCGACTTGGTCTTGGTGTAATTGTTGAGAAGTCGGCTACTACACCAAGGGTCGCGGGTTCGATCCCCGCACAGTACAAACATTTGTGTGCATGAACATGTCTGTTTGTATTGGTCTGGGTGTTTCCTATGTATATTAAGTATGTATTTACAAAAGAAAAAGTATTTAAGAATGTTTATCCGTTGTCTAGCATCCATAATAACGGACTATAATTAGCCCACTTGGGACTAGATGGCGCTGTGTGGAATTATGTCCAAGGGTATTTAGGGGTATTAAATTACAGTTCATTCTAAAACTCATAGTTACATCGCTCCAGCATAATTTCCCCAAAGGCAGGTGCGTCTAGGTTCAACACTCAAGCACAATTCCGTATACGAACTATTCATCCTCATCACATCCCATACGAGTAAAAGAGAAGCGTATACACGGTACTCTTGGTGTTTACTTAGCTGGACTGTTCCGTATCTTAAGGATACCCGCAATACATGTTGCGCTCTCTTATGACGATTTTGGCGTGAACTTTAGCCAAGATGTAGTTTGGGAATTGGAAATTCTGGAATCCGGATATTGTTGGGATTGGACAGTTTGCAACTACGTTTATTGGATATTTTAGGGGTTGGCCACTCTAAACTTAAGTGGTTGTTGACGTAAGTTATAAAATTGGCTCGGGTGCGGATGATATTACAGAGGATATCCGGCGATTTCGTGACGTAATAATGGAAGTTGGTTTGTTTTTGTCAATCGGAATGTTTACTTTGAATGTTTGTGAACATTTCTTAAGGAATTCACATGTAGCGGTGGGTTATTTACTCGTTAACTTAATTTTGAAATTGGTTATTATTTTAATAAGAAACATTAATTAAAGCCAAACTTTTAATCTCTATCGAAAAAAAAACACGTTTCTTTTTTGAAATGGTATGAAATATTTCATTTCGATAAAAAAGTTACTGGAGCAAATATCAGGATATGAATACTAGGTACCACTACAGCTCCAAAATAAATTAAGCAATAGCCATCAAGTTTATTAATCCACGCTTGATTTGAAAATGCATTATAATTTCGTTCGCAGCTATTACTGGTTCCAATCTGAATAATCGATCTGATCCTACCAAAATCCTGTGATTTATGATATTTATGTGTCATAGGTTTTTGCCATTTGTCTCAATTTTTAAGTCTGCAGAGTGATTCTATTAATCCCAAAAACGAAATGAGCTTAGTAATTTTACGTTAGACGTATGAAAACGACACAATCAGTTAATAATCTGACAGGTGAATCCAATATCGAATTGATGTCTTGCTTTCTAGCAGAATGAAATGAAAGTTAAGAGACTTCAAAACCAAACCATGTTTAGAAAAAACTGTAATCCCTGAATACGATCAGCAAAAAACACAAGCAAACATTCCAATAGGTCTGTCACTAAAACGCGTACACGTGTTCAAAATAATCGCTGAATATAAACTCGTTAACGAACCTTTTAGTACGTATAAATCGGCTGTCAGTACCAATTCTGCTCGCATAATACCTGTCAATTACTATTTGTCTGAGGCTTGCGTAGGGTTGGCAACGAGAAAAGATTAGCAAAATTCTAGGCTATTACATTACATTCTATGTTATACTCATCAACAAGAAAGATTTAGTGCCAGCAAGAGATAAGGCATTTTTTCGCTTAAATGATACTGGATTTGGCAATAACACGACACTCACAAACCAAAAAAGAAGCAGGACACATTTTGTCCTTAGAAAGACAGTCAGATCTCATAGGACGTAAAACCAATAGATTACTATGAAAAATCGACAAAACAAGCTCTTTGGTAAACTAAATCGGTAGATTTAAGAACAAAATGTAGAAAATTACAGCTCTTAGAGAATGCCTAGATTTATAATTTTATTTAGAAAAGTAAGTATTTCAAAAAGCCAATTTAACATAAACCAGACTAAAAACTCAGTAAAAACTACTTTGACAACCCTAAAGGGAATTGGGAATAACAAACAAAATACTTGTGTCAGAAATGTAAAACAATTATTTTTTTCCAACTAAAAACAAGTACTTAGTAACAGTTGCTATGCGACAAAAAAATCAATCGTTGGCCTTTTCTAAACCAAATCAAAAAATAACTAATCTTTGATTTGTATTTTGTTTCTACCAGGTTTCTAAATAGGAGGTTTAAAGGAGCAGCTTGCAAGTGAAGCTATTACTTACAGTTCTACTGACGTTCTAAAGGACAGCATCAGTGAGAAAACCTTTTTTCTAATAAATATACTCGTAAACATGAATAATTTGAATTTGAGTATGCTGATGATGATGAATAATTTGAATGGCACGTATAAAACGTACGACATGACTGTTTGTTCAAACCCCTTTATTAATTCGGTAATTACTGTAACCATATTTTTATTTATTTACAAAGACAGATAATTATCTTCCATTGATATAGTTATAGTCGTTGCAATGTCGACGAACTTATAGGGCGCTTCATAACGTCTGATGATAAGGTTCATCCTTAACATTCCAAACTGAACCGAAATGACGACGACGAAAAGACGAACCGAAATGGTGGCGTTGAAGTGAGGCCTCTGCTGCCAACAATTTGATGTATGAAAGCTGTGATTATTTATATTTTACAATAAATAACATGTTGAAATAACCCTTAGATTATGGTAAGCACTGAATGATTATGATGTAACGTCACAAACTTCCATTATCATTTATTAATAGTTTTATTTTCAAGTATAGATTACACAAGGCTTAATGCATTAAAATTCCTCTATTTACAGATTAACTAACAATCCATACCAGAACATAACAAGCAGGTTCAATTCTAATTGACGTCTCGACCTTTGCAAAATACCACATTACCCAATAATGAGGTCCAATGACTGCTGATCGTTCAAATTGCACCTCTTCCTTAGTAGGTAAGATCTCTGAGGGATGTACCAAGACACGGCTCGATTTAGCTCGAGTTGAAACTCACGTAACTTAAATTGAACTCGGATTAAGTAACTCGAGTTAACTGGATAAAACTGACTGGCTAATTTCTTTTGTTTTTACCAATTTAATTTCTCTGTTTCGTAAGAGTAGGTATGAAATCATCATCATCAGCCTGTTGCAGTCCACTGCTGGACATAGGCCTCTCCCATTACACGCCACTGAGCTCGATCTTCGGCTGCTCGCATCCAGCTCCTGCCAGCCATCCTGCGCAAATCATCACTCCACCTTGCCTGGGGACGTCCTACACTACGCTTGCCGAGACGCGGTCTCCACTCAAGAACACGTTTACTCCAACGGTTGTCGGTTTTTAGGTCGGTTTTTCGGTAGGTATGAAAATTGTGACAGATTTTTCCATAAATACATTATTTATAACAGTAACAGAAACTAGGTCGTAAAAAAACAAACCCCCTGATTATGCTATTGGATATTCTACATCTGTCTAGGACGTTTAAATTAAAAGGCAGAGCTCTTGCGGAGATATCTTAAATGAGCTATAATGAGGAGATCTCATAGAGGGATGTGAAAAGACTTTTAAAGATCGCCAACGTGTGAATGGAGCCCTTTTTGTTGTAATGTGTCCATAGACCGTGTTTTTCACCGTTGTATAAAAACGCACAGAATCCAACTCGCGTTTATCGAAGCCAAGTCTGAATCGACTCAACTCGATATAATAAATCGAGTTGACACATCACTTGTTCCTTTTGCGGCATCGAGTCGGCATGCCCCGCGGGCGCCTGCATCAGTTGCATCGTAACGAGGTCCAGATTGCATCTCAGACGCCGCTGAATAAAGGCCGCGTCAAGAGAGCCATCATCTGATCACCAAGCGAACCATAATATGCTTCAACAAAGGAGAGAATCATAACTCTCCGCAGCTGTCTTTAAGATGCTATTGGAGTTTCTTCGTATTCTTTCTAACAACGAGGCAGTCTTCTTCCGTATGACGGCAAAAAAGCCATCAGTATCCTTCATCTGTCTAGGACGCTTTATTTAAAAAGGCAGAGCTCCTTGCAGAGATATCTAAAATGAACTATAACGAGGAGATCTCAAAGAGGGAATGAGGAGATCTCTTCTCATGTGAAAAGATTTTGAAAAGATCGCTAACGCGTAAATGGTGCCTTTTGTGTTTATAATGTGTCCATAGACACAGAAATCAACTCGAGTTATTCCGAGTCAACACGATATAATAAATCGAGGTGACACATCACTTGTTCCTCTTGCGGCATCGAGTCGGCATGCCCCGCGGGCGCCTGCATCAGTTGCATCGTAACGAGGTCCAGATTGCATTTCAGACGCCGCTGATTATAGGCCGCGCCAAGAGAGCCATCATCTGATCACCAAGCGAACCATAATATGCTTCAACAAAGAAGAGTCATAACTCTCAGCAACGGTCTTTAAGATGCTATTGGAGCCTCCTTGTATTCTTTCTACAACGAGGCCGACTTCTTCCGTATGACGGCAAAAAAACCATCAGTCTTGATGGCTGCATATGCTATTGCATATCCTTTATCTATCTAGGCAGCTTAAATTAAAGAGGCAGAGTTCCTTGCTGAGATATCTAAAATGAACTATAATAAGGAGATATCAAAGAGAGATGTGAAAAGACTTTTAAAGATCGCTAACATCTGAATGGTGCCCTTGGTGTTGTAATCTGTCCATAGACCGTGTTTGTCAACGTTGTATAAAAATGGTCAGAATCCAACTCTAGTTTATCCAAGCCAAGTCCGAATCGCCACAACTCGATATAATAAATCGAGTTGACACATCACTTGTTCCTTTTGCGGCATCGAGTCGGCATGCCCCGCGGGCGCCTGCATCAGTTGCATCGTAATGAGGTCCAGATTGCAACTCAGACGCCGCTGATTAAAGGCCGCGCCAAGAGAGCTTTTTGAAAGAAGACGTTCTAAGCAAGGAACACACAGTGGAGGGGTTCGGCAAGCAATGAATTCTACTGTAATAGACTGTAAACTGTATTAAAATCATTTTTATATTATTTTTCCAATTAACTTGGTAGACAAGTAGTGCAACAGACTTAAACATGATATTTTCTTGACTAGGCGGTTGGTAAAGTCACATGTACTACTTACATGTTAACATGAAATTTAATTGAAAGTGTGATTAAAGATAGATGATTTACCTACTTCACGTAGAAACTTACAACTAAATAGGTGCTTCTCAAAGCAATGCAAAATAGTGGGTTTAGATTTATTAGCATTTAGTACGTCTTACAATATTTAATAGCAACTTATGTTTTTTCTTATTAATCAGGCTACTTGCTCTGCAAATACTCAAATGGTTGTATTATTATTTCCTCTGTCAAATACCACTGCAAATTCAACTTCAACATACTTGATTTCAACAGTTGTGTATCCTTTAACTATCACGAAATATTTTTACTTTCATTCATCCCTGAAATTGTAATATTCTCAAAAGGTCGTGTGTAGTGCACCAAATTCTCCAGGAATCCTAACTCTCTTGTGAATCTTAAAGTACTCCAGTGATCTCAGAAATTTACTGTCGTAAGGGATTCTAAAATCCCCGAGCACTAACTGGCCGCATAAAAATTTCATCGCCTGAGTTAAGAGGTTCGCTTAGCCATTAGACTCTAGATTTAATTTTTAATTTAACTTGAGCATACTTTCATTAATATTTTCCTACTAGTAATATCGGATTACTTAGCATTTTGCTGCGATTTCGAATTAGAAATGGAATCTGTAGGTTAAAAGATGCTTACGTAACCAACGTGGGTAAATAGGTTGAGTGACAGGGAGGAACTGATGGTCAATGGGGTAGAATATTTGATAGGAAAACCAGAAAAATGCATTCGGTCTTGGCATCAGGCAGGACTCGAACCTGCGCCTTTCGCAAGCCGGGCGACTGCACAAATATTTGCAATAATGTTTCTTTCGAGTGTTTAAGGTATATGCCTAAACATTGGTGAAACCAACCTGGCTGTCAGGTATAATATACCAGAGAAATTCGTCCGGTCTGTTAATGGTCTCGGTAGCATAATTGGTAGTGCAGTCGCCCGGCTTGCGAAAGGCGCAGGTTCGAGTCCTGCCTGATGCCAAGACCGAATGCATTTTTCTGGTTTTCCTATCTTTAGTAAGATGATAATGCATTATCCCTAATGCTAAAAACAAAATAACCTATTAGAATATTTGATTTTCTAAAATATAGATTATTAGGTGGTTAGTGCAGGCATACACCGAAACCATTCAAATCTTCATCTTTGACGGATGACCATCCGTCCACCCGTCGCGGGTGGGTGACCCATGCTGCGTCTAGCTTCAAATGGTCTTCACTTCACAACTTTCAGGCCCCAACGGCCTACAGATGTTCGGGCCATGTCTATGCCACTTCACTCTGCTATTTTGGTGGCCTACAACCTTAGTTCCCCACTGAATTTTCTCATTCCCGATTCAATCTTTCGGTTATTTAAATGAAATAACTATTGATCTAAACTTTCATGCAACTATGCAGATTTCAATTCATTCAAGATTCAATTTTAGTTGTATCTGAAACCTTTTGAAGCAAGCGCAAAATGTAAGAAGAATAAGATTGTCTATGATCAAACAGAGAATCCATTAGATACTGTGTTGGTAAACAGTATAATATTGACTCATAATAGCAATTTTATTCTAGCTAATACCATACACGTACATGTGCTAATATCGGGTAATCTCATCTGTGTTCCCGTATGCCATATCCATTTCAGTGCCAATCTAATAATACCTGCTAAAAGCATTAATTAGTCAGCAGCCAACACAATGCATAGACTATTGTTCTTTGATGATGCACGTCGCTTGAGGCTTATTAACATGGAGAAGTGATAATTTTCGGCTATAGGATGTATAGCTAAGTAAATATTGATTTTATTTAAGTTTAGATCAATAATATGCGTTTTTGTGAAAAAAGGTCTCGACAGACACAGACAGAAAAGTATTTTATTTTTTTGATACGAGCTCTCAAAATACTATCGTGATTTTTGGACATTCGTCCTGCGTATTCACATAAAAAAAAATTAAGACATCTTAAAAAAATCGTGTCACAGTGTTTGAAGCCGAACTCCTCCGAAGCGGCTAGACCAATTTCGATGAAATTTAAGTATGCTCGTGAAGTCTAAGAATAGGTCGTAAACTTTATTTTATTTCTTACTTTTTTTAAAACTAAATGTCCACGCTGACGAGTCGCGGGCATACGCTAGTCCTTATATGTATGTATGTATGTCTAAGCTCAAAATATCTAAAAGCTCAGACAACAATCAAGATATTTTGGTATTTTATTACTTTATGTGATGATAAATACTAAGCTTACAATCGCGTAATATATTTTACTCTACCACATTATCTCAGATGTCATACATATAATATTGCTTTACGAGCTCAAACGCTCCAGGGAGAGAACGAAGCCTTTCGTAATAATCGCGTTAAATCATGAAGCAAGCTATAATCTGCTCTAATTGATATGTGGACGCCTTGATAGACTTGTTAGTGAGCAGTATTGATCGATTGAGTTCATAGATTTAGAACGGTGAAAGGTAGCCATTTTGGAATGAAACGATAATTTGGCTTTCGAGAAGTACCAGTCGTCGTCGTCGTCGAACAAAGGCGTACGTGACCATCCGTCAATTTTTGTTTTATTGTAGTAAACTAATCTTAAGCAGCTTTTCTACAAATTATTTTTTTATTTTTTCATAATTCTTAATAATAACGAAGATATGTAATCTGACAACGACGGTTGTTGATATCTTAACATAGTACAACGGCAGGTTTATACAAGCGTCTGTGTAGATCGTCCTTCCGCACCCCCCTGCCCCCGCGGCGGCTTGTCGGACGTTTAGTCTCGGCCATGTTCTACGTAAGACTGCACGTTGATCGCTCGGAAGTTGAAATAAAGTAATTTGCTCTTAATATCGTCTGTGTTGTCCTTATTTCGTTTAGTTTAGTAGTATTTATTAAAATGTCTTCAAAAAGGTCAAAAATAATTCTGGATTTAGTAAAAAATAAAGACCGCGGGAATACTATTCGCACTGATTACCAGATTCAAAGTAATATTTCAAATGATGAAGAATACCTAAACCCTATAGCAAATAAGCATTATCTATAATAGTCTTTAGAAATTATTATAATCGTTTATCATGTAGAGATTTTTAGGATAATCAATTTTTACACTTTGAACTGACTGAAGAACACAACCGTCACTTTACTAGGGAGTTCAGTAGAAAAATTGTGGCGGATATTACATACCGTCTTTTTACTATGGAGTTGGTAGATGAAAAAAAGTATGTCTATTTATTAATATCCTATATCATTAAAGACTGTTACACGAATTTAAACGATAGGTATCATCAAGTGTCAAAATTTTTATTTGTGTAGCAGAAGTACAGATTCGACTTTGTTCTAGAGAATTATATTAGACGTTTATTGAGAAGTAGCGTTGTTCTTTGGACATTTTTATATCAGATGTACACAACCGACTCTGTACTAGGATCAAGCGTCTTTCTTGCGTCTTTATCCAGAATTTTTACTGTTGAAAATATTAAAAAATAACGATTTTTGCTTTTACTCACTTTAATAATAGGTACTTATAATATCTCAATTACATTCCATTTCATATTGTCAACCGTGAATATAAATATATATTTTTAAGTAAGATTTAAGGCCGATTTGTTAGTAAGGTACCAAAATACTTTACATTTCCTAAAAGATGTGATGTTTTTATAAAGTAATGATTAAGATTGATATTATTATAGCTTTTCAAGTCCAAATAATTATGTAAACATTGCAAGGTGAATTCTTATGGGCATAAAAATATTATCATCATCATCATCATATCAGCCGAACGACGCCCACTGCTGGCCATAGGCCTCCCCCAAAGATCTCCACAACGATCGGTCCTGCGCTGTCCGCATCCAGCGGCTTCCCGCGACCTTGACCAGATCGTCGGTCCACCTTGTGGAGGGCCTACCCACGGAACGTCGTCCGGTACGCGGTCGCCATTCGAGAACCTTTCCGCCCCAACGGCCATCGGTTCTCCGCGCTATGTGTCCCGCCCACTGCCACTTCAGCGATGCAATCCTTCGAGCGATGTCGGTTGTCTTAGTTCTCCTGCGGATCTCATCATTTCTGATTCGATCAAGCAGGGAAATACCAAGCATCGCTCTCTCCATTGCTCGCTGGGTGACTTTGAGCCTTCTTATGAGACCCATAGTAAACGACCACGTCTCACTCCCATATGTCATTACTGGCAACACACACTGGTCAAAGACTTTCGTCTTGAGACACTGAGGTATTTCGGACGCGAATATATGCCGGAGCTTCCCGAACGCTGCCCATCCGAGCTGGATTCGACGAGAGATCTCTTTCTCGAAGTTGGACTTACCTAACTGGACTGCCTGTCCCAGGTAAACATAGTGGTCAACAACTTCGAGTGTAATGTTCCCAACGTTAACTGGAGCAGGTGCAACATGGGCATTGAACATGATTTTCGTCTTGTCCATGTTCATCCTAAGACCCACTCTTTGGGAAGCATTACCAAGATCTTTGAGCATTATGTTCAGGTCTTCCAAGGTCTCAGCCATAAGAACTACATCATCGGCGAATTGTAGGTGTGTTAGGTACTCGCCATTGATGTTGATGCCGCGTCCTTTCCAGTCCAGAAGCTTGAAAATATCCTCCAACGCAGCTGTGAACAATTTCGGAGAAATAACGTCTCCTTGTCTCACGCCTCGCTGTAGTTGGATCGGATTAGAGTTCTGGTTCTGTAATCGGACCGACATGGTGGCGTTCTGGTATAGGTACCTTAGCACCTCGATGTACCTGTAGTCTATTTGGCACCTTTGGAGAGACTGCAACACTGCCCAGGTCTCAATCGAATCAAAGGCCTTCTCATAGTCCACGAACGCTAGGCAAAGTGGCAAGTTATACTCTCCGGTCTTCTGTATAACTTGCCGCAGCGTATGAATGTGGTCTATGGTACTATAGCCTTTTCGGAACCCGGCTTGTTCGGGAGGTTGGAAGTCGTCGAACCTGCGAGCGAGACGATTCGTAATGACTCTCGAAAACAACTTATAGATATGGCTCAGAAGCGATATGGGTCTGTAGTTCTTCAAGAGAGTTTTGTCACCCTTCTTGAAAAACAGCATCACATCGCTCCTGCCCCATGCCTTTGGCGTTCTGCCCTCGAGGATGACAGAACTGAAGAGCGTCTGGAGGACCTTGAGTATCGGCCGACCGCCCGCTCTCAGAAGCTCTGTTGTGATTCCGTCATCACCCGCCGCCTTGTTGTTTTTCAGCTGCTTGAGAGCCATCCTAATCTCGTACAGGCTGACGTCCGGGATATCTTCGGTATAGTGTCGGGTAAGCTTGGCTCTAGGGTCTTTAGCCTTGCTTTCAATAGGTGTTTGAGTGGAATACAGCTGTCCATAGAAACTCTCAATCTTTCAGGTGTTGACGTAATGATGCTACCTGCCTCAGTTATCAGCCTCGTCAGTTGGCTTTGCCCAATAGACAGATCTCTGGTGAACACTTTGGAGCCTTTGTTCCGCTCAATGGCCTCTTTAATACACTGGGTATTAAATTGGCGAAGGTCGCTCGTCAAAGACTTAGATATCTGTCTATTGAGTTGCCGATAACGATGGGCATCCGCTGAGTTCTGTAGCCGCATTGCGTTTCTCTGATCCATGAGTAGGAGAGTCTGGCTGGAGAGTTTCTTTGACTTTGGACGGCGGGTTTTAAAGTACTTGGACCCTACCGTACGGACAGTATCCACCACCATGTTGTATTGATCGTCCACATCGATGCTGTTCTCAAGGGCTTCGAAGCGGTTTTGAAGCTCGAGCTGAAAGCACTCGGGGTTTTGAATCTGAGCCGGTATTGGTCGGAGCGTGGATTTTATGAGTCGCGCTCTCTCAAGCTTCATGTCGTAAAAATATTATGATTATTGATTATTAAAACAAAACTTTTGTAACAGACCAGTTTTTTAGTTATAAATAATATATATGGCACTTAAGTGTTTATATTATTAAAGTTGATTTGTTTTAAAAAAAGATCATTGGAGAAGATATACTTAATTAAAGTTTACTTTCGGGTACATACATACCTTTATTTTCAAATAAATATAAAAATGATCAAAAATTTCCACATTGTTTTATTAATTTCTCTATCTTTTTTCAACTTCCGCCAGGAACTAGTCACTAAAGTTCCGTAGTACACTGACTTAAAGAAAAATACGTCATTGAGTCCATAAAGAGGCAACGTAGAATAGTGACGGATTACCACATATACCCTTTAGTTGTCCGTAGAACAATGACGCATGTGATTTTGACAAAAAACTAAGGGTTTAAGAATGTTGTTCTATAGTTCATATAAAAAAGGCTCTAATTGTTTATAATATCCCCAAAATTCAAATCAAACAAGTTTTTAGTTTTGTTTTTATCACATAAAAACTAAATCCAAAACTTTAAAATGCTCTCCTGGAAACTTCACATTTTGTAGATCCGTCTTTGTTCGACGACGACGACGACCTGTTAATATTTTGTAGATTTTTTCTGTTTGTACACCTTGTATTATTCTAGATTGGCTTCAAAAATAACAATAGTAAACATCTTAACAAAAGCAAAATCATTATAGTTAATGATGATGACAATCAAAATCTTCAATTGAAGTTACATTGCAGATAAATGTATTGGCAAGTTTTTGAAACATAAGTTGGAGAACAAGAAACAAGAAATCATAGTTAAAATGCTCGATGACGATTTTTCAAAACATCAAGGCATGGTACTATAAAGGCTTCGGTGTAAATCATACAATATATCAATTTCACCTAGGGAACAAACACTCAGACCCAGAATAAACACTTGTTTTATCAACAAACATTTAGTGCTACTGCGGACATCGAACTCGTGACCTTTTGAATCTCAAGTGGCGCCTGTACTACGCTAAACGGGTCTTATTGTTTAATTCCTTTGTTGTGTATGTTGATTACATATTGGTGCCGTTTCTTTTCCACGCTGTGTTGATCTATAAGCGTAGAGATCGTCTAAGCTGAAATTACGCGCCCCTCCACTGCATCTACGTATACTAGCAAGCACTCTTGTATGCGTAGATGCGGTGGAGGTGCGAATTATTTCAGCTTAGCTAATTTCTAGCGCAATACTAGATCTATGTTCGTATTGAATGAAAGTTGAAAATTAGCGCTATTAGGTTCTTACTTTTTTTCCTGTTGTAAAATCTAATTGGGGGTAATTTTTAATAGCGCCATGACTACAATGTAGTATCAATCCGTAGCTTTTTTTTATCTTAATTATCTTCACATTATCTGTTTGCCTTACCTGAGGTTCGACAGATTTTGATCTAGCAACCTCAAATAAGTATCAACACAAATTATGTATGCTCAAATAGCTTTAACGTATTTTTTTGACTTACCATGAAATGATATTCAATCATTTAACAACGTAAGTAGCCTTTTAGTCATAAAATCATACAGCCTCATCAAAGAGTCTCACCTGAAACAAGAAAAAAACGAACGTAAAACACAAAATAGCTTACAACCATAACTTAAAGATGGAATTTTATAACTAGGTAATTGTATTAATTGCTTAATAATAAAATTATTATTTGGTTATTTGAAGCAGCACAAAAAAACACAAAATATCAAGAAACTCTTGTGTGCCTTTACAGACACTCAAGAGAAAGCATTCTAGCCCAGTGTTGGAATACTCTGGCTGAGAACCCTGGCAGTCCCGAGCTCAAGCCTGGAGGGAACACTAACTTCGTGTAACAATCAAATTTCGCACTCATTTCTCTTCGGTAGTGAAAAACACTGATAAAATACTTGAATCTATTTTTTTTTTGCCCATGTTTCTTATGTTTTATTAGTCTACGAGACTCTAAAAGTTATCCTTAGACCAGGCGATAATCATTTCGATGTGGGAGACGGGGCGTACAAAGTCATTATGATTTGACCGACCGTTCCAGAATTTGTTAAGAATACAAAGAGTACTTGGACGCGCCTACGCACTTTCGTGTAAACATCTTACAGAAGCCTCCGTGGGGCTATATCTCAGTGGGATACCAAGACAAAAAATACATAAACATTTAAGTTGGATAGTCAGAAGTTCACTTATTGTTGCCGTTACGGAACCTTCAGAGGCCCAAATTTCGCCGAGTGAATTTTAACTCAATGTGGTAAATGGCAGGACTGTTTTTTTTCTTCCAAGAACTTATATTTTCATGTTTTAGTCTTACTTAAAACAAATTAGTTATATTTAAAAAAAATGTATTTTTAGTCAATTTTATCATGGGGATGGCTAGTGTTAATGACGAACCAGTGTTTCGTTTTAAAGTACGAGTAAACTTCATTCCTATTAGTTATACAGTTGATTAAGTTTTTTATAAAGTTTACCAGTGCCTCGGTGGCAGATTCATTTTCTATTGTTGCTAAGGGTTTTCTATCGGCGTTTTCCATCACCGAAAAGTTAGCCGCAAATTGTACAATGAACACGAAGTAGGTGTTCCGCCTAGTCTTGAACTCGGGCCCACCGGGTTCCAAGCCAGTGTTTAACCCCTAGGCCCGAATCACAACTTAATGACTCCCCAAAGATAGATATCGCCGAAATTGGAGGCTCACATAATGTTGGTATGACGACCTGGTACACCATTCAGGACTTTTTGGACTTTGGTGAAAGATAAGCACCAGTGGAAAACTTTGAAGAAGAGGCCTCGTAATGGTATCTTTTACAATATCCACGCGCTTATTCAGAGCATAGCAGCCGCAGCTGCAGAGCAACGCAAAACTAACTTATTTAATATAGGTACATACATAAGGCATCTTTACCAGGCAACCACACATTTTTGTCTCTGGTTTCCCAAGTAATTTTGTCACATTTCATATATTTATTTAACACAACGTCATTTATTAATTATTGCACGATAAAAAGAATACAATTATTTTATTTTTTAGCATTAGGGATAATGCATTATCATCTTACTAAAGATAGGAAAACCGGAAAAAGGATGCCAGGACCGAATGCCTTTTTCTGGTTTTCCTATCTTTAGTAAGATGATAATGCATTAGCCCTAATGTCAAAAAATAAAATAACCTTCCAAAAACCTAGTTTCATCTTAATCGAAAGTCAAATATTTGCAATAATGTTTCTTTCGAGTGTTTAAGGTATATGCCTAAACATTGGTGAAACCAACCTGGCTGCCAGGTATAATATACCAGGGAAATTCGTCCGATCTGTTAATGGTCTCGGTAGCATAATTGGTAGTGCGGTCGCCCGGTTTGCGAAAGACGCGGGTTCGAGTCCCGCCTGATGCCAGGACCGAATGCCTTTTTCTGGTTTTCCTATCTTTAAAAATACAATTACCTGACATAATACCAAGAGGTAGATAATTCTACTAGTTAGTCACATTTTTCTGTTTCTGTGTCCCAAGCTATTAGTCTTATATTTATTGATTTACCACAACAACGCCACGAAACTGGAGAAAACTATGTTCTTGTAGCATCCCAGTGTCATAAAGCCTAAAAAACGCACCAAGGGCCAATCTGACGTAACAATCCAAGAATGTGTGAATGGATACATTTCGGTAACAAAACCTTACACTGCTCTCGTTACATCTACAACTTTACTCTTTTGACCATAAATGTATTGACATAAGGCACAAAATGAAACGAAACATTTTTAGAGATATTTGTAGCATTTTCTATGATAAGTGGATGCTGTAGGCGACCCTTTGTTGATAGTGTGGCTCAGAAAAATTGGACGCTTTGAACATAATTTTTCAAAATCAATTTGTGAGATAAATGTTATTCTTATGACGCGTGTAAGTGAAGATTAATGGATTAGGGTTGGGTGGGAGCAAACAATTTTATTTTATTGAGACGTGACTGCTTCTGCTGTTAGAATAATAAAATAAAAAAAGTTTTAGACTTGCGGGGTGATTGATTGGCAATGATTTTTACCACATAATAACACTCTATAAAATTCATAAAGTTTAAAGTATAGCATTAGTTAATTACATAAATGGATCTAAGTATGTATTATCAAACCTGTATAAAGATAAGGCATTAATAAAAAAAAGAGGAAGATACGTTACGTTCATACTTCGCGAACTCGAACAAGTCGCTGACTTGAAAGTAGGTCAAATGGACCTACTTTTGTATGGCCACTTTTGGTACGCGAGTGCCGTTTCTTTCTGTTTGTATCAAAGGCCATTGGTGTTCCATTGACCAAAATAAATCAAAACAAACAATAACAATAATTTTGGTTTGACTTTAATTTAATTTTTTGTAATATAATTAATTGTGTAAATTGTAATTGACATTGAATTATTATTGATTGATTTACTTACTAACATAGATTTTAAGGATAATTGTTACTATCACCTATCATTATGGATATTGGACCGAAATAAATGATTTTTGTTGTTATTTATTATTAATAACTACATACCTATAACTAACAGTGCTAACAGTGCTAAAGTTCAACTCCAAGTGAGTATCTTTTATTTAAAACCACAAAATTATTTCCTCATTGTGACTGATGATGCGGAGTGCGAAAGTCGTTGGTCGAGACTTGCTCTCATTTATCAACATTTTAAGCATCGTCGCTCTGGTAGGCGTTTTAGTTATTTATTATAGCGGTTTGCAAAAAAAAACCTAATCGCTATGCGTTAACAAAATATTCTGGGAACCTCGTGGATTAGTGGCTTTAAGCACTCTAGCTCGAAAATCATAAAGGTTATGTTGATAATTTTCTAGTACGTAATTTTATTTGACCTTCATCTCAAGCTTACTGATTTTCATTTTATAACAACTGTTTTCCAATAGGTAGTCTTGTTATTATCACAAAACGTTCAGGTTCATGGTTTTATCAAGCCACCCCAAGACCACGGGGTCCCGGCCGCTACATCCTCGTTCCGCAACGGAGGCCGCGACTTTCATGATTTGAATCCCAAACAGTATTTTATCAATATAATTAAGATTTTTTATAAAATCGAGAGCGTCCCGCCCTAAGGCCTCGCGGATCGAGGGTGTAGCGGCTAGACCCGGCATAACTGGTGAAATATTGTCAACTAGCGACGTTTTGCGAACCTATAGCTTAACAGGTTTCGGGAGTCATCGAAGTGGTCGCACCCATCGCACTTTCCAACTTGGTGTGCATCGCTCAACAGAGGCGAGTGCTTATGCCAATGTGATGAGTACTAACTTCTTCAAAAGTTCGTTTCAACGTACTCAAATGTAATGTTTTTGTAAACCAGTTCATTCGCGAACTAAAATTTGCAGAACTAGCGCTCGTTTGCGAATCAAAATGCCGAATCGAGTGCCGTCCTCCACCAGGCATATGCTGGCCACATTATTTTGAACCCTAGCCCTCTGAAATGAAACTTAAAACCAATGCAAAATGAACACAACCGCGGTCTTGTTAAATATGAATTTCATTAGTTATCTGACAGTAAGCTCAAGATTTGCATTTTACATCAACAAAAGCGGCTGTTGGCTTTTCTTACAAAGTAGAACAACATGCCACAACAAAACCTCCAACGCTCATTGTTTATCAAACGTCACTTTCTCCAACAATATTTATTTCTCACACAAAACAAAGCTACGCTTTGACCCCGTATCTCGGTGCCGACGGCGAGAATTTGACTAATATCCATGTCTGCCCAAAACAAATGACTCGAGGCTATATAGGGCGTTTTTCCACTGGACGGCGACGGCACGTCAATGTGTGAAGAGCTGATGAACGATAAAGAAAGGAAACACCGAACAAGGAGTTTTCCGGTAAACGGTTTTGCGATAGCTTGCAAACCTTGGTTGACCTGCATATTTTTGCTGCACTCTGAGTTACCTTATTCCACCTAATGGGAAGCAGCCGTGAGGTCTAGTTTAGCGGTAGGCATATACAGGAATACCGTTACTACTGAGCTGGATACTGTTAACTCTACTTTACGCTTTTTTAGCATCATTTCACATTTTTGCAAAACCATTGAAAAAATAAGCTGCCAGACGCATTTGTCGAACACCATCGTAAAGACTCGTGTTCTCAGCCCTTCTCAACTGTTGCCAATCATGTATTTTTGCCAATTTACCAATTACTTGATCAGTTGTGTTGGCACCTACTTGAACACAACTCGATACGTATCTGAAAGTCTTTACTGAAACCATTATGTGTTCAGCAGTGAGCCTTTCCTTGAACAAACTACTTGACCTGAAAACCTGAAAAAAAAAACTTCAGTATCTACGAATATCTTTCAAGTCTACAGTTAAACAGGGTCTACCGGCAAATCAAACAAGTGAAGCGAAGTTCTAATCAAATGTATGTAGACAGCCCGGACCGAGCGAGAGTCATAGAACGAAATGGTCTCGTGTATAAACACAGTTTTATAACAGCAGAACTGTTTAATTCCAACCCCAATGGATCTAGGATAAACATGAAAAGGATTCCTTGAAAACCTAACAGAAAATTGTTACTGGCACTCCACAATCCACCCAACGGCCGAAATTCTGTTTTAAAAGTAAAAAAACACGTAATAGCCAATCGGGGTTCTCAACCACTCTCATCTCAAAGATAAACTGTTCGAAAGATTGTAAAATACGCAGTTCCGTTGGAAAAGTTTCCGAAACGGCCACCAGGTGTCGTCGACGATTTCCTCAAGTTTTGCGAGATTAGCAATCTTGTAGGTTTTTATGACGCTAATGTGTTTTTGTGGCGATCCAAAATGAGGTATAAAAAGTTACTTCAGTCGAAAAAGTATTCGAAGGAAGCTTGTCAGATGGGGACAGAAAAATTTCACGAAACAGGTTATTTTTTATGGTAAAAATGGTCCTTTTAACTCGAGCTTGAACAATTTTTTTTCTTATCAGGATGTTTTGTTCGATATTTCGATTGCATCAAACATTCGTCTCGTAAATAATATAAAACTGAAAAGTGGTTATGAAAAAAATTAAAAGTGAAGTGCAAAGCCAGAAATGGTTGCAATAGTTTAAAAAAACTAACACTTTTTAGAAAAAAAACGTTTTATTCAAAATAGATCGGTTAAAAGTTTGTCTAGTTTTTTCTTTATTGTTCTAGTTGTCTGTTGTTCATTAATAACGCAACCTAGTTACGCCAGCCACAATAAGCCGCGTCGCAAAAATTGAATTCAGAACGAAAAAGTTGACAGAGTTCGAACGCGGTTCGGTAACCAATAACAAAAATAGGCTGGATTTGGGCCCGTTTACAAACAGCGCGGGAAAACGGCAGAAAAAAGAACAGACATTCGAAATTCAAACGTAGTTATTGGGAAACGCAAAAACCCATGTTCGTGTTGTTGTGTTCAGTTTAGGAACGAATTTGACGAACATGCTGGTTTCGCAGGCTTGATTGTACGGCTCAGTGAGTTTCGCTCTGATAGACGAAATAATGTTTACAAACTTTTTATCTAGGCGTGGGTTTGCAGAGAAACAGTAAAGCCTCTGAACATGTTCAGGTTATTTTATATGTATTGCATACGTGTACATTTTAGGTACAATATCTGTGTAGAGTAAGATATCGAATAAAATAGTGACTATAACTTTTTTATAACATTAAAAATCGTATTTTAAAACTATAAAACAACTTGACACTCACTTTATTGAATTATAACATTTTCTCCATCTCTTTGCAGAACAATTTCAACCCAGTAATTTCTTTTAATAGCAACAATATGGTGCAAAATAAGTAACTACAGCGTTAAAAATAATAAACGGTTAACTGAACAATTGAATCACATAACATTTGTCATTTTACAGAAAACTAACCACACTGGAAGAGCTAGTGTCACAAACTGTCTGGGAATAAGGAATCATAAATAAGAAATTGCATTCGCGTAAATACACAACCATTAAAACTCCACGAATCATTCAAATACACAAATGTTTTAATGTTCACAAGCAAACACATAAAACCACTTGACAGCGGTAAAAAGACATGCAGGCTTAGAGAAAAAAGACCACCGATCTTTGTAACGTCTTACAAAGGAGGTAATGTCCTGCACATATCAATGACATTCCCTGGAACGGTCCGACGAACCAAAAGCAGGGTCACAGTATAAACCATACAGTAGGCTATCTAAGGCCGCCCGCCGAGTTATTAGCCTAGCGTGCACACAGATACGCAGCACAGCCCGTCCGTACTGCCGCCTCCCTATGCCTCCCTATTTTATGCTAGCGTGTGCGTGGAATCGCGTGTGCGTGATATCGCGACACGGCGCGCGACGCGCACGCACACATTCAAACCGAGAGTGGCGCGTTTGTATGTAGAAATTCTACTGGATGGTTTATACTGTGGCAGGGTTAAACCCCGGTTAAACAAACAATAAACAAAATCGACGTTCCCGAACGGAACTCTGTTCACCGCAAGTGTTTTAGGTTTATTTATTCAACGTGAAACACCGCACCTCAAGAATGATTGTGTAATCCTTAACTCGTAGAGGTAAGGTTCAGAATGCTGTGTTATGCAGGTACAGAAAACAGCTTTTCATTTCCGATGGACAGGTGGACAGCAGCTGCATTGCGTTCCAGATTGCGCTGAGACGTAACTAAAATGTTCAAAGTCCTGGTAATAATGGCTACTACTTTTAGATATATTATTGAAGTCCTGGCTTCCATTTATGAAACTTCCATTCATCCACTTACATTTCTGGTAGTCTGGTTTGTGGTCTAGTAGGGGTATGTTGACTTTAATACAATCATTTATATTATATTTAGTGTAGGTATGTTTAAATGTAGTTTGAAAACCTATTCCACTTAGAACTCCTTTTTAGTCTTCATGAATTAAACTACTCGTACCTTCATCTGTGAAAAGTCGCTCTCTAACTATAAGACTGCCTATATTGTACACTAGCGACCCGCCCCCGCTTCACACGGGTGCAATAGGATGTTATTATACATTTAAACCTTCCTCTTGAATCATTCTATCTATTTAAAAAAACCGCATCAAAATCCGTTGCGTAGTTTCAAAGATTTAAGCATTCAAAGGGACATAGGGACAGAGAAAGCGACTTTGTTTTATACTCTGTAGTGATTTGACTACTGTGATGTATAATGCTGTTGTGTTTTATCTCCATTAACTATATAATAATTAGCCAGCGCTATCCCACTGCTAGGCAAAGGCCTCCCTGTCCCCTTTATTCTCTTTTTACAATTAAGTTCATAAAATGTCACTGAGGAATTCAACACCCTGTTCCTCACTTCCCCAAAGTCACTTACTTTGGAACTCATAAGAAAGCTTAAGGTCACCTAACCTGCAATGAAGCGAGATCAAATCAGAAATGAGGTAATTTAGCGAAGAATTAAGGTCAGCAGGTTGCAGCAGCAGTGATTGAAGTGGCAGTGGGTGAAAGATATAGCGCGAAGAACTGATAGCCGTTAGGGCCGGAAAGTCCTTGAATGAAGACCATGCGAAAGCAAACGCTGCGTGGTACGCCCACAAGCAAGGCGGGGAAATGACCTTACGGAGGTCACACCTTACAAGGGGTTTCGGTGGATGTAGGCCACCTACAACTTGCCGCTGCGCAAGTTTATGGTTGGAGCCTATGTCCAACAGTGGACGTCATGCGTCTGGTGACGTTAATGATGCAAGTTTAACAATCTGTCAGTCAGTCAAAATATATTATCGCATTTTGAAAAAATCCTTTCAAATGGAGAAATACTCTATTTGTCTATGCGTGTTTTGTATAGAAAAACGCAGTTAAAAATAAATGTATGAATTCAATACCTGGAATAAGTATTTCAAATTGAAGCTGGAATATACCAGTAAGCTTGGGCTCTGTTGCTATCGCTAATTAGTCGTTTAAACAATATCTTTTTTTTTTAAATGTAAAAAACTGTTTCATGAAAACGGAACGAAAGGAAAATATATTTTTTGATTAATTAACTAGGTGTGCTGAGGACTAAAAACAACTTCGTAATCTGTACATCGAGATTTTCAAACTAATTAATAAAGAAATCTCAAAATAACAAAGTCCTAAAAAAGGGGATTAAAATCATTCCAATATGATCATTATTTGTGCTGTGATTATTTAATTTCAACAAACAAGATTTAAGAAGGATCAGGCTTCAATTTGTCAATGACAGTATGCTTGTAAGCTTACCTGAATTAAATCTCTCTGCGTCACAAAAAACAAACCCAAAGTTTTTTGTTCACAAAAAAGTCCCCGCACGTGTTCTTACGATACAACGAACGCCGTTATCCTCGTAAGATGCGCACACGCAGCTGGCAGGACCGCAAGCTTTTTAGGGTTCCGTAACTAAAAGGTAAAACGGGACCATAAATTACTAAGCCTCCGATGTTTGCCTGTCACAAGGGTATCATAAATATACCTTTCAGGGTATCATAAACTGTGATAGCTAGCGCTAACGGATTTCCATCAGCGCTTTAACAACAATCCTACTATCTTACTTATATTATTTGTGAAAGTTTCTATGTGTGTATGTGCCGCCTGTTTCAACGGCAAAACTACAGAACTTTACAACAATGACAATTTATAAAAAATAAAACTTTTTTTTCTTCAGTCCACGCGGACGCAGTCACGGGCGGCCGCTAGTTAATACTGAAAATAAAAAAATACAAGAAGTTCGCAATATAATGAACGGGTTTTATTTCGTATTTTTGCCTGATGTTAATGAAGTTAAAAGTAGACCCTTAAAGTTTTCACGTAATATTTAGTTGTGTATTACCTTTCAAAATAAAAATTAAGTACCTAAATATGATGGTACGGAACTCACCATGCGCGAGTCCAACTCGCACTTGGCCGGTTTTTTTATAACGGATGTTACGGCTCCCTTACTGTGGTTGTTTTATGGCGATTCCTGTTAAGTGAAGTTTTTTTGTCTTTCTTAGACACGAGACAAAATTATTGGTTTTAGGTTGAACCGTATGTTACCGTCTGTTTTCTATTTTTAGAAGGTTTTTCAAACGTTCCGTTTTATTTTAAGATCTTTTGTTACTGACTCCTAATTTGTATGCTGTAGAGTTTGGTGCAAGAACCAGAATCAATTCTGATCTAGTGCACACAATAAGATTTAAGTAACGCCCTAAGCCTAAATTTTGTTAAACATTCAATTGTATCCGATCTGAGTGACGCCACAGTCAACAAACGACTCTTTCACTGTAGTTTTAGATTTGCTTGTCTCAAACAGTTTTTTTTTCACTTTGCAAAGTCACAATAACATACTATGTTCAGGTGGTTATGCCATTTAGCATAGGTTATCTACATCAATATCAAACATGAGGTTACCCAATTGATTTTAAATTAAGTTTGGAATATTATACTGATTTTGCCGGAATCCTCATAATTGAATACTAACACACCTAGAGGTAGCTTTTATTTTGGGTAAACATTAAAAATTGCGGCAAGCGGAAGCGGTTATTAGCGGAAGGCTTGCCGTGTTAGGTTTTGAATATGAACTTTACAATGTTCTGTTCACCATGACGTAAGGAAAGAGTTCGCTTTTGACTCCCCCATTTTGGTTATAGTCATGAGCGACTGTTATGTTTAAACCACACTTTTATCTCCAAAGACATCAAAGGCTTTGTACCCACAATCAAATCAATGAATTTCATCCTGTCTAAAACTGTACAAGAGTCGTCATGGAGTAAATAAAACTTCCCTTAGCAGAAACTATAATTGTTAGCGTCTCCAAGTTCCATCGGCCCGGAATCCTCACAGATGTTTCCGTTGATTGTTCTTTTGAACTGGTCGCTTTTGTTTCCTCAAGACTGTTTCGTTTTAACAATGTTGCTGGAAATTGCTTTTTTCTTTTCAATTTCTATTCACCTGTTTGTATGTTTGGCTGTTGGGTATTAAACGGCAACTACAAGCCATTCGTTGGTGAAAATTACAATGAACTTTTAAAAAAATAATGTTTCACCTTAATACGTGATGTTATATGTCAAAAATGTTCATTCTAGAACCATTTTCCAATTACAGAAGTCTAATGCTTTTTTACCCAGCGTTTCTTCAGTTGAGACCGAGCTAAGGGATATTTTGTTACGAGTATCACACACTTTTAGGTTATTTATCTTTAATTTTCACCAAAAATGTGAAAGACTAAATGAACGTTTACAAATTTTGACTGAAGAGCAGTCTAGAACTTGAAATACGATCTAGAATGTATATTGTTACGATCATGCTTCACCTATTGGTAATATTTTTGGACTCTGAAATTCGAAATCAATATATATTCTCTGTTATATTATATATTTATATTTCACTAGCAGCCGCCCGCGACTTCGTCCGCGTGGACTTAGCTGTATGTGAAAAAAGATTTTCAAGCTTTTCTGTTGAAATTTTCCTGGAATTTCTTTGCTATAAACCTCACGGAGCCCGAGACCTTTCCAACGAATGCAAAACCGTGGAAATCGGTTGGTGCGTTCTGGAGTTATAAGGTCAGGAAGGAAAACTCGACTTATTTTTATATAGTAGATAATATTTCATATTTTATTTAATATTATATATTTCTCTGTTTGACCATGTGGTTGACTGGTAGAGAATGCCTCTTGGCATTAAGTCCGCCATTTGTACTTTATTTTTTTATGTGCAATAAAGAATAAATGAATAACTATCTTTACGTCAAGGTCAGCTACCCCTAAACTAAGCAGAGCTTGTATCGTGTTGGTGCCAGATACTGAAAAGCCCCTATACACAGAACCTATCTTTAAATGTCTATTTTTTACGAGTATATGAAAAATTACCTGAGAGACTGCAAATAATTATAAGCTCTAAGAATTCCCACAAATTGAGCCTAAATCCTAAAACATTCACAGAAAAATCAGACACCGTTCATCTCAGCCAACTAATTAGCATCTTGGTCCTGTCGTGTGAAACATAAATCCAGCATCCAGTAATGAAGTCGAAACAGGCCCGGACTGGTCCCGGATAAATTACAATTTGGATCTAGTCCACGATTTAAATAAGTTTCATCCATTTTAATCAATGCAAAAACTCTGTTTATTCGCACAAAAAGGATCGTGAAATGTTTCAGTTGGAGTTTTAAATGGTTATTTAAAAAGGACTTCTATTTTTCGGGGCACATTTTCGTTTTGTCTTTGAACATTTTTAGTTGATTATATTGGTAACATACGTAAAGGCAATGATCAAACATTATGTCCAATGAAACAGAATAAATATATTATTATTTTTAAAACAAAGTATCGTGGTTTTTGGTTCCTGTAATTATTATTCCCGGGTTTGGGAGCAAAACAATGTAGGTATGTTACGTTGTCTAATATTGAAACAAACCGAAAAAAATTAACAAACTTTCAGGGTGTGTTACAGTTACGCATTCATTCTATGACGTCAAATCTAAAAAAGGACGCATTGCTTTTTTATATTTTTTTGATACTGGTCAATTATTATGTTTCTAACCACTCTATCGTCACCGCTAAATACCTAATGTCTTTTCACCTGTCACATCGTTTACGCCATATTGTTTTTTTCTGTTGCGAATTTATGCGAATTTTCCGAGAATTATTTGCAAATTATCCGAATAGGATCGCAAAATGATACACACACAGACAAAAAGCTCATTAAATAAGCGTTTATACTGAATACAGACTAACGTGTTTTTATTTTAAGCAAATTAATATTAATTGGTTGAATTTATTAAAGGGCGAAAAAAAATCACTTTTTTCGACTTTCACTTAACTAATTTTTTTAGTATTTAAAAATCAAATCTGTAACCTTTTTTCACTGCATCTGTATAATACACAAATTATTAATTATTTTGAAATATATTACAGTGTGTAATATGTAATAATCTATTTACAAGTTTATTTTAAACTTATAGCATGCACTTATTATCATAACATAACCTCAACATGAACTTTTGACTTTTTATTTTTCTTACTTTGACGTCTCGTAGGGACGGTCCGTTGTTGCCAGGTCGATACAAATATCATAGACAAATTGTAGAAAAATATTCAATTGAAATAGTAACAGCAAAATCGATTCTGAACGGAAAATGAGTCACCTCTCAAGTGCCTCAAAAACTGGTAGCTAAAGCTACCAGTGACAGTTGAGACGACATTGGCATTGGTAGCTCAAGTTACCAGTGACATTTGAGTGGATAAATATGTTTTGAGGAATCGAATTATAAAAATGTCCGGTCGGCAGAGCGTGCGTTACTAAGCAACGTTCGTCGTAGGTACGAGTATCTAGTAGGTACAGTTGTATAAAAAAGCGTTTCCAGCGGTCGGTGTCGAAGCTTTAAAAATTAAATAATTTTATATGCGATTGCATTCAAACTATTTTTACATAAATGTATGGCAAATCTAGGATATCCTATTGAATTTGGTCGACTGACTTCAAATTCACCCTGTAGTAGAGAATGTTTCATTTTGTACATCTTAATCATTTAGGCTGATTGAGTGGTAGAATCGCAACTCCATTAGGCGAGCAAATTCCTCTGACTTTAGAAAAGCGTTTTACAAACGTCCGACCAATATGCCTTCAAACAAATCAGTAGTGAGTGCGAAGCCTAACGGCACAAATTATCGGTTCTTTAACTTCATTCAGAGAACATCGTGGCCCAGTGGTTAAACACTGTACCAGCTCCGTAGGAAGGAGAGCGGGGAAGTGTGGGACTCACCTACCCCAATAGGAAATGTTATACCCACTAAGCTCCGCGGAGGCCATCTTCAGCGCGCTACCAGAGGTCCCCGAGTACCACCGCGAGGGACTCTTCCGGCGGACCCCTGATAATTCTTACTAGCCTAATAAAGGACATGAATAATTGAAATAGTATTTTTGTTTGATTTAAGTGATGAAAATCTTCACTTTTTATTTTTCAATCAAAAATCCTTAAACTAACTTCAAGTAAGCAATTTCACTGTAAGTCACGAAGAATAGTAAGTACCGTTAACGAAACTTATATAATTCCTCCGCATCTGTAATCTACGCTGAACTTTAAAGATTTATTGCAAAACCGACTTTAAACCTTCATCTTAACGGATTAAATACAAAATCCTTGCTTAACTTGTAAAAAGTATTCAAACTAAAATAACTTTATGAGACGTTTCCTGAAATATCTGAAGATATTTCCTATCGCATCTGCAGATTCTATCCTGAATATTTGACATGAATATTTTTGGAATTGATATTCATAGAGGCCAGGGGGACTATTTTTAGCACACTTACATTTTATGAAAACATCTGCACATTGTGTACACATTCTTAGCGTTTATTTTAAAGAAAGCTTTTTTGCTAAAATTATTATTTATTAATTTTAAGCACCATCACCCTTGAGTAGAATTACTTAGTTGTTTTTTTTACGCGAAGAATGCCTTTACGCATCCTGCATCCCGCTCCCTGAGTAGAAGAGTGGGGGAGTGTTGGGCTAACCCACCCCAGTGGGGCGTGGGCATACCCGCTAAACTACGTGGAGGCCTTCTCCTGCGCGGTACCATGAATTCCTGAGGACCCCCGGGAGAAACTCTATCAGTAGACCCTCACAGGATCGCCTGTGCAATGGAAGCACACCTATTATGACACGAAATGATGAGGATTGCTTGGATTCGCTTTTCACAGCCAAACCAAGCTAAAATAACTATTATAACCACAACGGTCATTTTTCGATCAGAATCTCTAATTCTAGTTAGTCCAACAATCCCACTGCCTTTCAGCTAACTTCTGTGTTCCCAACACTCCTACAGAAAAGGCGATTGCGGTACGTTCCAGTACCGAAGGTTGGCGTATAACGTTCCCCTCCCACAGTCAAATAAAACCAGAAACTCCTGGTTTTACGTCTCGCTGCGCAGGTTCATAACTGTTACCTGTCACTCATCGTCTTACATACCACAGTAACACCCGAGCTTATGGTGCAAAATAAATCATACAAATACAAAATCTCACAAAGAGAAATTTGTTGCATTTCTATTCAGCATTGCTGCATAATGCTGTAAAAGGAGAAGGGCGAAACTAACAAACTGCGAGAACGCAAACGCCTTCGGCCCGCGTACCGACCACGTCGTAAACAAGAAAACGAGATGTGAAAAGTTTTTCTCGGTACTGCATTTTTTCTGCTGACAAACCGATACAAAAGATTCTAAGGTTGCTGAATATGCATATATTATTATTCGTCCTTCACATTTGCCTGTTTATTTAGTAGGTGTAAAACCGTATAGTAACTTTGAACGTATACATTTTCGAAATCCAAATACGATGGCAAACAAACGTATTCCCTTTCATGCTAAGATTTCATTTTCATTTCCATGCACCACCATCTTTTGGTAAATTAACACGTTTGCGTCCAAATGCGATGACTAATAACGTAACAAAAAATATGCTCATGACTAATATCGTAAGCAGGGTGTATCTTTCCGTCATATAAATATAACATACAAACTTCAACGAGCGAATGCCAACCCAACGGGCAGGTTACTACCATTTTTCCTGTTATTATTTGTGTGATAGAAACCCCCATCATCGGAAAGTTAGCCAAAAACAAACTACCTGTTGCGACCAGATTTGAACTCAAGACCACACAAGCTCCGAATGGTTTTCTTCTACGTTGCTCTGTTACACAACGCAGCTGCAAAAGAAAAAAAGGTGCAACTAGCAAACTGCGAAGAACGCGAACGCCTCTAGCCTGCGTACCGACCGCGCCGTAAACTAGAAAACGAGATATGAAAAGTTTCTCCTCGGGGACTGCGTTTTTTCTGCTGACGAGCCGACACAAAAGATTCCAAGGAGTTCGCTAAGTAGGGCTGTTCTGTGTTGCCTATTTTCTTTATCACCCGCTTTATCTAGTTTCTCGTTTTTAGGGTTCCGTAAAATATATAAAAATATTTATCTGTTCCATCTTTTTGCGTTAATCTATTAAGTCCGCATAAATATTTATAATTCGCTATGAAAACAAAAACTCGCAAAACCGACTACCGTTGGGGAAGAAAGGTTCTGGAGTGGCGTCTACAAACTGGAAGACGCAGCATGGGGAGGCCCCTCACTCGGTGAACCGATGACCTGGTACAGTTTGCAAGAAGCCGTTGGATGTTGACGGCCCAAAGTCGCTCGCTGTGGCGCTTTATAAGGGAAACCTATGTCCAGCAGTAGGACTTCTAGAGGCATTATGATGATGATGCTGAAATATTAAAATTGCTTTTATACCCTAACACCAAAGAGGTCAAAAGTTCAAAGGTTCCAAATAGATGCAGACAAAAGTTAAACTGAAACTAAAAAACTGTGTATGTATTTAAGGAATCAAGCCAATAAAACAAATCATTATGGTTTTAACTATACATTTTTTCTTACTTGGTCTAGAAATGAGTATGAAATTTAATGCTCCTCTGTCGAGACTATTTTTCTCGCTGACAAGTCACAAAAGATTCTAAGAACTTCGCCAAATAGGGTTGTCAGTCGATTTTCTTATTAAACTTTGATTACTTTCGATTGATTTACTAAATAGCGACTCAATATCTACTAAACTAAATTATTAGCACATTGTTGCAAGGTTTGTATGGCACCTCCATTTGTTTCCATAACATAAGAGAAAACCTTTGTTTAGGATCTTCGAAAAGGTTGCTGTCTTATTTTTTCCTACGTTTAATAAATACTAGCGGCTGCCGGCGACTTCATCCGCATGGACCTCACACCTTTAGGCTTTAAATTAAAAAAAAATGTATTTAAGTATTTTTACCCGTTGTTTAGTCTCTCACAATACAAGCTTTGATTAGTTGGCCCAATGAACGTCCAATAACATTTGTAATACATTAGCTGTCCCGACAGACGTCGTTCTGTTGTCAAACTTTGCTAAGAGAAAGCTGAATTGTGTGTGTTACTTCATGTTTAATCACCTTTTAAACCTTTCCCGAACTTTCCAAATGATTTCAAGACTAAATTTGGCTCAATTGGTCCAGTGGTTCTCGAGCTTCAGCGAGACTAACGAACAGCAATCCATTTTTATAAAGAAGAGAAGATTTATTAAAGTGAACATTTTGTTATGCAACCGAAATTAAGTATCATAATGAAGTGAAAACCCTAACAGAGAATAAGCAACGATCCTCTTCATTGCTGGTATGCACTCGTTTGTACGCAAAATAGTCTAGACGAGCTCAGATTTCACAATTGCATTGTTTGATATTCTATTGAAGATCGTTGCATTCAATTATTTCTCTTCAATCTTGATGACAAAGATCAAAATCGGAATACGTACTCAGTATTCTGTGTGTACCGAGTTTTATCCGATGGATATGTCGCAGTCACAAGGTGATACTTGATTGAAGGACCAGCGCGTTCATCGAATGACACCATTAAATTGAATGGCTAAAGGACATCTCGTCAAGTTGTTAAATGTGACGTTCAACGTCTTGACTAACTGATGTTAAGTCATTTCAACTTTAGGGCGAATCGAACTCGGCCGACCCTGACATCACGTGGTACTTGTTTTGCCCTACCCTTAGAGTGTAATTCAAAAGCACGTAAGGACCGCCGGAGCCCCGTAATACCGAAACCGTGACAGATTTCTTGTGTTTTCCTTAAACTTGCTTTTTGCATGCTGTATACCCGCGTACATGCTGTCAGTTTCATCATTGGACGTAAAATTGTAGGTGGTTCATTGGTGGGGTACCATGTAGAGAGGCCTCCTGACTGTTTCTGTTCTCTGTTCAAAGAGCTATGTTACAATCAGCTAACTAATGGTAGTTGGAAGTTGAGTAGCGCTTCTTCAATCAACGTTCGACCTAGTCATTCAATTGAATGTCACCATTCAACTAACGCGCTAGTCATTCTATGAAATAGCAGATTGAATCAGATGACGGCGATAATAGTCAGAAGCAGACTGATCCATCATAAGGAACGGAAGTCTGGTAGCTACACTCTTGAGCCCAAGGGTTCCTTCTCCAAGAGGCTTACACTGGAGTGTAAGCCACAGATAAGGTAAACACCAAATAGCTGTTACATCCAGATTTCAAACTTGGGACCTCACAAGTTCCAAGACAGCGTGCTTATGGCGTCATAGCTCAATTTCAGAAATCACATATTTTTTACTGAAGGAAAAATAGGTTGAACATTAGATTTACTAGTTCCGGTGAATTTCGAACGGACTTGATAACTTTTCAAAACCATTCACAAAATCATAAAGCCGAACTAGATTTACCCTGAATTCTAAAACGAAATTCCAGAAGTATTTCAATGCTCACTGAAACATTTGGGGCCCGCTCAGGCGAGACAGTACCCAAACTGTTGTTAATATTGAAGTTTCAGCAGTTCACTGTATTTCACTGCCAGCATTCCTATAACCTGTCAAATTGCTTTTGAACTATAGATTTTTCCTTTGCCATTGTTTTTAAAATTCAACAGTTGCAAATAGATTCACATATTGTTTCATTTAGATTTTTTTAGAGTCTTTGTTTTAATTTTCTTGTTATGTCAAATATTGATTGAGCAAAACCTTGGTACCTGATAAAGGAGAACATGCCAGTCTGTATTTATTTAAAGGATTGTCTTAATATGTTAACTAATAAGATGTCTATTTAAAATTTACTGTTTTACTGTGCGGGGATCGAACCCGCGCCCTCTGGTGCAGTAGCCAACTTCTCAACCACTACACCGAATCGGTCGTCAACGAGGTTTTAAGGCGTCTATTAGGCGTACGAGTTTCTAATACGTTAGACTAAGGGAAAAGGTTTCAAACGTAGCATATGTATATGACGCATCAAAAACCGATCAAAAAATGCGAAACGAGCGTATGGCGTTAGCGCCATACCACTAGGATTAGGGCAAACAATTCTGGTCAGACTACTATAAAACTACAATCTATTGTAATCAAGTGGGGGTCAAATATAAACTAAAGAGCAGCAACCTTCCGTCAGCCAATACATTGTGCTAAGTCGGACAATTACTGCTGTAATTGCCGACACAGGCACAGCATCCACTGCTGACTGCCAATCCGACGACATTAACGTTGGCTTTACGATGTGGCAGTAAATTTGCTAGTTCTGTGTCAACTGATAGTTGGAACTGTTTGTGGAAATAGGAAATTATTTTGGGACAAAGGAGATATGGATGGCTGAAACTGGCGTTTGCTTATATTTCTTGTGTTGTTACTGCTGTGGCACATATTGAGGCTGGGTCCTGATTGGCCCATTACCACTTTCCCTTATTTCTTTGTTGCATTGTTTTATTTCTGTAGATAGGTAATTTTATAATTAATTAGTAGTGTATTTAACGTGGACCGATACACTTTAATGATTATTACTTATTTCTTTATTACATTTTTCACCATAACATCAAATGAAATTATCGATTTTCATAAAGTTGACTGGCATTTTTTGGCTGATGTTTTTTTTAAAAAGATCCCTTTGTTAAGGCCTTGTCACAAGTTTATGACACAGGGTAAAGCGAAAATGAAAAAGAGGTTAATGTGATATAATCCAACTGAATATGTCAGGTGGCCACGTATTGGTTTTGTGGCCCGTGTGTGAGGACGCTTAGGAGTTTTCCATAGGTAAAGTCTTCAAGCCTGTTTTCTCTTGCATCTAAAAACAACAAAGAAAAATACTTGAAGCTTGAGTCGTTGAGTTGTACCATCAATTTTTCACCATTGAGGAATAGACTGCACAATTCCTTGCGACCAATATTGGTACATTTACCAGAACAATGAACCAAAGAGCGACTTGTAATTGCCATCGCATCCTCTGTCGACTGCCAATCCAGCGAGACGTTAAAGCTAGAGTTTACGATGCAGCAGTAAATTTGGTAGTTCAGTGTCAAGAGTGGCGGCGAGACTGAGCGGCGGAACTAACGAGATTTGGAGAATAACCCGCGAATTTTGGTCTAAGTACTACCAACGTTAGGTATAAGTAATGTTTATTTCTCAATAATGCAGGGATGTTTTATAAACCTGCCAAATTTTTAGATGGACTGGACATTCAGATTACCCTTGAAAGATATCACGTATCGGTCGGACGTTAAGCAGTTGGTCCCGGTTGACATCGTTAAGCCTAGTCAGAGGCCTTAGGGCGGCTTGATAACATCTGACATAAGGGTTGCTGACTAACCTCACACCCCTCCAACAATTTGCACTGAGCCCGCGTGTTGAAGTATGGCTCATTCCACCTTATAGTTGAGATGAGGCCTGTGCCCAGCAGTGCGACGTTTATAGAGGCCGTTTATGTATGTTGCAAGATATCTAGATTAAGTCTAAATTTGCCTAAAAATTTGGCAAATTTAGACACTGCAAGTTTGAATCGTCCAGTAGTAAGCAAAACAATGTTGACAAATATCACCAACTGGTCCATAGATACTTTTCTGCTACTACTAGGTCATTTATACAGGAAGCGTCTAAGCACACAAGCACGTGTGGAATTTCTACACATCATTGTTTGTTCCTACGTCAATAAACACAGCCGTGTTACTGTGTGCAGTGGGCTAACTGGACGCATAAAACGAGGACTTTGTTAGTTGCAAGGGGAGTATGCTGGGAGTAGGGCTGGTTGAATGAAAACTTATTTGTGTTTCGATACAAAGATACGAATGAATTACTCTTGTTAGTGGTAAGATGGACGGAAAAACATATTTGTTCGTTGATAATGCATTATCTGCTTACCAAATTCGGTCTTGGACTCTGGCGGAACTGGCCGAACCGACATCCCGCCTGAGCCCATGACCGAATGTTTTTTTCTGGGTTTCCTATCTTTAACATTTTTGTTGTTCGACTGCAATGGGTTCAACTTTGTATTACATGTCCCTAACTTGCAAGAGTCTAAGTTACTAACTAAAGACTCAACTCGGATCGCTTGATGATATGGCGGGAGAGGTTTTGTAATAACTAAAAATGTTGTTTACCACCACCGTCATATCATCACAAAAAAATCCAGGTCCCTTTATAATCGGTCCATTTGTCATGCTTGCGAGCGCTGCTTATGCCAACAAAATGGTTAATGGTGGCCTCAACTGTTCTACCACAATGGCCATTAGTTCTTCGATTTGTGTCCTGCCCGCTGCTAGTTACTGTACCTTTATTATCAATTAAACAAAATACTGTGACAGCATAATTTAGACTTTGTTTAGGCCCAGTTTTTTCAATGTTGTAGAATAATCATCGACTTCAACAGCCTTTGTGGCAAGGATGCGCGTTCCTTCAGTTTCCAAAAAGCGAAAACCCTTGACTCAACGGTCACCTAACACTATTGAAACAAAACACTGTGTGCGTGTCGCGTTTACGCCGATAAGAATTGAAATCTAGAATCTAGCCGTTAACTTAACAGTATTAACCAGCACTTTCAATCACTTCACTTCACGCAGCGGTGCAATAAAATTAAACAGCTAACAATATATTTCGCGCTAAAAGAAAGTGCAACAATGAAGAACTATCTAGTACCGATTCGAATAAAGTCAATCTGTATGAATAAAGATAGAAGAAGAAGATATCGTTTATTTACCAAGTTGGATTCTATGACTTTAAGGTTGGGTTGCACCATCTGACTTTGACAATAACAAACATCCAAATTTCAGTTAAAGTACCGGTTAGGCCCAAAAATGACGTCAAATTTGACAAAAACTTTAACTTTAACTTCTACTATGGTGCAACTAACCATAAGTCTATTAATAACATACGTCATGACTATTTCGAAAGTAGTCATAGCCTCAAGTTTTAACCCTACGTTAAGGGACCATTCCAGCTTCACCTGACATGTTTGGGTCTTTCGATTTTTTCCAACAACAGAGAGATTAACACTACTTTTTTAAAATTTATACAAATTACGGCTCACTAACCGGCCATATTTGAACTCGGAGCCATACGGGTTCCGTTCCAGAGTGTTTAACTGCGAGATCAGTTCAGATGAGCAAATTGACTAACTCTATCGTTTGCTCCTTCGTCAATAAAGTTCACGGTGCTAGTGCAGAGCGCAGTGAGCTAACTGGACTGAATAAAACGTCAAGTTTACTAGCAAGCAGCGCAAGTAGGGTTGATGGAAACAAAAGAAAAATGGCTCCTGGAATAAAACAAACATGGCACTTTATTATTGGATGTACGAGAATGGAACCCGTTGATCTCAGTTGGAAAACTAAATTTAGTGAATTCCCAGGGGATTCAGAATAAAACTTTTAAGTCAGTAAATAAAATAGTAAGGATATCAGGTCCGAGATCTCTCCTGTTGATGCTGTTGTAGTTGGCTGCTACAACTAGAGTAGACCTTGCCACGGTTTCGGAGAAAAAGACCATGCGTTTCCCGATGATAAACAAATGATGAAAGGTAATTAGGCTATTATTTCATATCAATTGTCAATTTTAATCTATTAGATTATTTGTGCAACGAAGAGCCAAAAGACTGAAACCTATGACAAACAAACGGAGTCAATCGATCCAATAAAAAACCTCTGCACTTTATAGCAGGAATACACAAATACATAGAATTCTCTTTTTTCAAAACAGAGGCACTTAGAGAATAAACAGAAAGCGCGAAAAAGTGCCTAAATGCATTTAAACAAAACAAATAAAAAGTGGCTAAGGAACTTTTCATCTGATATGCAACACCGCCACCTGTCATATTCCTACAGTTTGTGAAATCTAACTAGTGGTATGAATGTGACAGCTGGTGGCCACGTTTTATGGCGGTATTTTTTGACCTGCGGCCCGCTTTGTAATTGAACTATGATACAATAGTTATGTGTAATAGAAACAGCCTGTACTATCAGCCCTGTTTCATCATTAAAAGGGTCGAGTGAAAAAGCGATATCTTTCAGAGAAGACTTGCTGGAGTTTGGTTCGTCAATAAACGTTTCTGTACTTTCGCTGAACAAAATGAACTACCTAATTAAAGTTTTTAAAAACAGCCGGTCTGCTTGGATAATTCAAAAGATTGTAACATAATAAAGTAAACTTTATTTCACTAAAACAACGAGCAAGACAGCCCGGCAAAATTAAAATTTAAATGTAGAGAAAAATTAAAGTCAAGAATTCATTAGCTAGACTTTTCACGCAGCACGTACAACGCGTTTTGTTTATTTTATATTGCACGTGGCAGTCTTCAGGTAAAAATTTACAAAAAAGGAAATACAAAATATAAGAAGTTCTCTCGCAAAGAGTTTTGGCAGGCTACCATTTTAATTAGAAAATGTAAAAAAAATACTTTTGTAGAACTTTTGTTACTCACTGAAGCAAATAAAGTTAGTTATGTTAAAATTATCAAATCTACCGACGTCATACAATATGACAACTAAATAATTCACAGACTTAAAAGCAAAGGCGTTTACTGCTTTCTTAAAACACAAGTTCAGAATGTCTGTAATATTGAAATTTCGCCTAGACGGAGTGCCATGTTACCAATGTCTTGAGTATTTAAGAACAATAAACAGAATAATATTCAAATATCATTCTTAAATCAGAATATATCTGGCATGTTCTGCCGCTCACGCGCGCTATGCGCACCATCAACGCGGTGGCTGAGATAACGGACATATTCTTGTGTCCTCTGAGTGAATTCGCAAGAACGGCACTATTTATAATATGTTTAGATGTGATAGATTTTAGTTGTTTTTAAGAGTATTTTGGAGATTTGTTTTTTTTTGTTTTAAAATGTTTAGTTTCCTTTTTATCTTTGTACAGGATAGTTACTCTATCGCATTGGGTCAAATTTCTTGTAATGATAGCTGTAAGAGGTGATAAATAAATAAATAAATAAATGTTATTTTCTTTCAATTTTTTTTTTATTGATTTCTGTTTTATTTTGGGTAATTAAAACTCTTTTTCTTTCATTACCTTTTTTCTTTTTCTAGAGTATCGTCCTTCGTTACTGTTTTAGTACTTCAACAAAAATTGACCTTATAATTACTTACTTTGGGGCGCGACGGCGACAAGTAGAATAGGCTAGATGACTGTAATTTTTTTACGTTTATTATGGAAAGACCTTTTATTTATGTATACAATCCTAAAAGCATCACTTCATTTGGATCAATACTACCAGAGATATCACAATTTAAAATGCACATTTTTGGACTTGCCCAGAAACACTTCATACAAACATGGCAGGGAACGTGACGTCACGTCCACTGTTTTTGTAAGGAGCGCGTAAGAAATTTGTTCGTCAGCTATAATAAATATTGCGTTTATGAGAATGGTGTCCTAACATAATTGCTTCATTATAGTATGGGTTACGAAATAGTGATATTGTTTTACAAAAAAATTACACTTTTGAAACGGACTTGCCTACCTAAGTTTGCAGGCCTATTGTGGCCTCATTCTGAAACAAATTTTGATTGTGGTTTCACAATAACATTTGAAATCAATTATTATTTAAGGAACATAAAAAACCATTTAAAATGACTCAAAGTCATCTACCCTATTATGTCGGATGCTGATATTGTTGTGTTTTTGGCAGCCCTATACATCCATTTACCGTGTTCTTTATGCGTTGACCTGTCGAAATGATATTCTTTATTTTCCATTGTCGCCGTCGAGTCGCGAAACTGTAGCGGAGTTGCAAATGAACCCACTCTGTGTTCTCTGCTTCTGTGTGACTGCTCCCGTTCCATTTCGAGTTCTACTTTGCGCATTAATTGAGATATTAAATAATGACTCTTATTTTTTGGTAATTGGGACTATACAAGAAGCTTTAATAGTACTCCGGTTTCTTTCTATAGTTCGTTTTAAGCGTAACAAGCAACGGTATGGCACACGATTTTTGGTACGTAATTCTTTGATGCTTTTATTTTTAGCACTGCTTTGATTTTTCGTTTTGTGTAATAGTGCATTGATTGATAGAAAAGGTTGATACTTTTCTTATTTTTGTATAAAAACAGTCACGCTTAAATCTCTTTTAATTACACGCCTCTCAACTCTGAAATGAATAATGTCTTTGTTATAAATAATCCCACAATCCAAAGACAAACCAGTTTCAAATCAATTATTTCCACACTCAAAATTTAATGACGGATATAAACGAAAACTTCTCACATAATTCAGAAACAATAAAACCCCTAATGACTGCTCATTCGTCAAAGCCCTATAAACCATGATTGCGTTATGGCAGCTTTAAACCCATCACGGAGGACGTCCTTAAGCGGTAATCACACCGCTTGCGATCAAACTTCACACCTCACCCTGAATCTCGCGCCCTGATGTCTTTTTCAGTGTGCACACCCCCTTTTATGACGGTCCGCTGGGTTGTGGTGCAAGTCAAAAAAGAAGTACCTACTTAACACTATTTTCGAACAAAAGAAAAAAAAATCCTGTTTTTATTTTATTTTCTTCATTGGGGAACAAACATTAAATAATACATAGATTTAACTTAAATAAGTAAATACATAAGCATTCAAAGTTTCCACTGCTGTTTATTACATTTTAAGTAGTTAAAAGAAACAAAATCAAGAACTTAAATGTTCAAATCGAAAAAAGGAACGAAAAAAGGACTGCCCAACCACACCAGGTGAGATTTTTAACTACCAGACCAGGTGAGATTTTCAACAATTTTCGGTATGTCTTATTTGTTTCGTACACACGCCGTTTTACAACTTATTTTTTTTCCTTTTTTTTTTCTTTAAATTTTTTTGTTAGGCCTCTTGTCACCAACATTGCGTCGTATTTTCATAGCTTGCACCACAACAAGAAGTCGTAAAGATAATGTAGGAGTTGGAACTCTCATAATATTATAATACTCTTGTGTATCCGAAAGGAAATTCGAGTGATAATAAAATTTAAGTATGAATTATTGCTTTGAGCATAAGGATTTATGGGTGGGATTTGAATGGGCCTGCAAGAAAAAGTTACGAGAACGGTATTAAGCGATGGGTATTGCGAATTTAGCAAAAGTGCTGGCTTTTGCGAGACTATATTGTAAAAGTTGACTGTAAGTATCAGAAATATAAGGTAGAAAAAAACGCGGTATTAAATAAATTAAAAGTTTAAAGTATAATTATAAAATAAACAAATAAGGAAATATTTCATGTTGAAAACTTTCTCACCATTACGAATTCAATTACACCAAGCTTACCTGAAACAAACGAATAATAAATTATTAATAAGACATTTTGAATTCAACTTGTGCGTTTTGGTTATTTATTTAGTACGCTATAAATTGTTAAACTGATTGCATTAATGATGACCTCTTGTGACTTTTAGTCGTTACGCCGCCAGCGGCTTCGTCCGCTTGAACCGCAGATTATTATTTTTTAAATTGTAGCCTATGTGCTATTCAGATGTATAATATTATTGTAAAGTTTCATCCAAATCCATTCCGTAGATTTTACGTGATAGAGCAACACGGCTCAACATCCAGACCTACAAACTTTCATTTTTGTAATATTAGAAGAATTATCACGGAATTGTGATCAAAATAATCATGACTTTGGTGCAGGCTGTGTTGGTGCTACTTTTGTGGCTTTAACGAGCTCTCATCTCAACTAGGACTCAAGTTTTTATTAATCTGAGCAGACTCCAGTCATGATAATAAGCCTCGAAAATGAAACTACTCCGAGTTCTTCAGTAAAAGACTCACAACTAAGTCACGAGTTCTTTTATAAAAAACTAGAGTCGTTTAACATAACGATGAGCTGTTTAAAATTAAATAATAGATAATCACACTTCAGTGTACCTAATTAATAAAGAAGATAATTGTTATTGTAATTTTAAATAAATACAAATAGGTATTTTGATTTTTGATCCACATTCCTCTAGTATGTCATTATAGTATATAAGCGCGCCTTACGACTTGACTCCAACGAGTCGACTCTTTATAAAATGATGGAGTCCGTTAGTCACGACCAAGTCGTCTAAACATATCGAGTCTTTTAAAATAAAACTTGAGTCATAGTCGAAGACTCCTTAAAGGCACAGGACTCGGGTTCAAAGTCGAGTCAAGTTCCTTTTAAGAGACTTAAAAAGACTCGGTTTCTTTCATCTCTACCACAGCTGAATGATAGTAATAAAATCAAATACCACAGGCTTCGTGCTGAAAGGTGGCTTGAACCATCCCTTCTTCAAAGTGTTAAGCGAAAATGTATGGTGTAAATGAATTTTAAATGGTGGGCGCCACAAAAACACCAACAGGTAAAATCTAAACTAAACTTCAGCCTCTCCATGAAATTTGCTACGGGCCCCGTTCTGGTTTAATCTGACACTGAATACACTGTTCAGCTTAAGACCTAGTTAGACGAGTAGGCTTCGAAAGAGCTCTGTCATACTGGCAAAGACAAAACACCCGATGCCAGCGATATTGTCAAGCGAGGCAGTCACACAAGACGGCGCCACTGGCTACCGGATAACGTAACACGTGATCGTTAGAATGCACCTCAAGTCAGGTGGTCAATTTTAGTCGGTACAATTTTAGGATTAAGATTCAGAAAAATCGGGAAAATTAGCTTACCCCGAGATTTTACCCCTTAAAATATCCAGCATTGGACTATTGATAGGCTGGTAGTAATAAAATGAAATGTTGTAGTTATTTGAATTGAGATGGATATAAAGAATTGTACCAAAATTAAAATGTTATGTTGAACTCAACATAGAATATCACAAAGTTTATCGAGTAAGAATGAACGTTCCACTTATGGCCACAGTTTTGTTTTTCCTATACCTATTTAACTACACTAATTCAATATTCGACAAACATGATTTATTTTCTGTCAAAAATGGTGGTTTAAGACTCTTAAGTCTATCTGTGTTATTCTATTGACATTAAAATACATTTGTCTATTGAAATAAATTTCCTGCATGCGCAACGTTATAAACTTTGCCTCATATTCTAAATCTCTATAAGCCGATCGCCGAGATAAAAAATCAAACAGCAACTTATTTGATTCCCAAATAAAATACCACAAGCACAGTCACCCTACTGATACGTCCACTCACTCGCGTTTATACCTGTCCAGGGCGCACCACACGGGGCGATAAATTAAAGCCCGCACGTCGAATTGATGTATTTATTCCACGGGGAGTTTTTACGCTCGTGTAAAAGGGCCCTTGATAAATCTGTCTGCCGTTTACCTACGATTCTTTTGATGGTTTTTTTCACTGATACAGAAGTGTTTGGGCTTTATTACATAAAAAGGAACGATTTTTTGTTTGCTTCTCACCAATGTCTTAATAAAGTTGTATGTAATGATGGGATGGGTGACCACCGCAACTAAAATTTTCTGTTTTTTTAATATCTCCGCGTCTTAGAGAGCGGGTAGGTCCTAAGTGACGCCGTCTAAGTCCGTCTAAGTCTAAATTAGGCAAGAATTGAGTTAGTTTTTGACACAAAATAGTCATTTAATGTGTTAAAAACTAGTGGCAAAGTGTGGATTTCCAAATCTTCCGTTCACTATAACGACACCTAACTGGTGTCGTTTATACATACTTACTTGTCCTACGTTTTGTAATTAGAGATAAACTGCTATCTCTAAGTACAAAACATAGGACAAGTAAGTATAGTTTGTTTGAACACTTTGTGTGTTGGTTAGCTGCAGATACAATGAAATACTAAATGTCAAGAATGAATAAACGTTTCAAGCAGCCAATTTGTGGAAGTATTACCATTTATTTTTGAACCGCTACAAATCTCGTAACTTAAGCTAATGAAGTTAACAACGACTCGTACATAAGTCCGCCGTACATTCCATTATGAACTAACGAAACGCAACTAAAAGCTATCCCGGCTTGTACGTAGGAAAACTTAGTCAACAAATGCTTATGAGGCAATGGATCAAGGTAAGAGCGATTCTAGTTTTTATGAAATTCACATCTTGTACAATTTTAACTTATTGCAAGTACTTAAACTTAACCTATGCCCAGCAGTGGGCGTCGTTCGGCTGACACGATGATGATGACTTAACTCAAACTGAGTTGATGACTAAATAATTAAACATTTAGTGAAGTAGTTAAGAGCGCTAATGGAGGCTTTTTTGTCGCGGTTTGATTCCATATTTCTTAGCAAGTTATATAGTGGGTTCTGGGAGTTTTTAGTAATTCTGTTTCTTTGAAACAAGGCCTAACCCTCGTTCTTTATAACCATCTTAGAAACAGAAAAAAAAAATCCTTGGCGTCTGTAATTTTATAGCATTTTACTTTTCAAGACAATTATTGCAATAGAAGTGGCCAGGTAAAATTATGTTCCTCATCATTGTGAATGATGCTAAAAAAGCGCGTCGAAATGTGTAAAGCCAGTTCATCAAGGATCATGAACAGGGCCACATAACATACGTAGGCTCACGAGTATATCCCAAATGGGGTAGTCAGAGGCGCTCCGACCTCTGTCGTCATGGAGAAGATAAAACTCACAAGCTCACGCTTCGCACATGTTTAACCAGGGCCCAAAGTCTGCTTCAAGTCTCAATATTATAATTTGACATATTTTTCATAGTAAATGTGTCAAATTAGCCGAGCGAGACTCAATTACGATTCAATTGAAGCGTTCTAAAATTAGCAGACTTGGGGCCCAGGTTCATCATCATCATCATCAGCCTGTTGCAGTCCACTGCTGGACATAGGCCTCTTCCATAACACGCCACTGAACTCGATCATTGGCTGCTCGCATCCAGCTCCTGCCAGCCATCCTGCGCAAATCATCACTCCACCTTGCCTGAGGACGTCCTACACTACGCTTGCCAAGACGCGGTCTCCACTCAAGGACACGTTTACTCCAACGGTTGTCGGTTCTACGGCTAACATGGCCAGCCCACTGCCACTTCAGCTTGCTAATCCGGTGGACTATGTCGATAACCTTGGTTCTCTGCCGTATCACCTCATTTCTAATAGGATCCCGCAGAGAAACGCCGAGCATAGCCCTCTCCATAGCCCGCTGGGTGACTTTAAATTTGTGGGCCAGCCGTGCCGTTAGTGTCCACGTTTCGGCTCCGTATGTAATGACGGGTAGGACGCACTGATTGAAGACTTTTGTCTTTAGGCACTGTGGGATCGACGATGTGAAGACTCGACGTAGCTTCCCAAAGAACGAAGGGGCCCAGGTTGCTTTGGTCATTCTTCAACAGTTATTTTGCACAAAGTTATACTTTCAAAAACATCTGATCTTCCAATCCTTTACCTTAGACCACCCACCAACCACCCAGAGTACAATAGGCATAAACATCGCCAGGAAATACTGCAGGAACACGACATTACCGACACAATACGTATTTGTGTTTAAATATGTTGAACACAATGCGGCATAGGAGATCGACACAATAGCCCATTAAGGTCCTAGGATGCCCGTCTTTTGGTTAATCTAGCGCAATTGTGGAGAAACTTGTACGTTTGAAAGGAAAAGCCATATATTCGCTTTCAAATGGAAGACTTAACAATGTTATGAATATGGAGGGTTTACGCAAAACAAACGGTGTTCTTATATGTGCGTTGTCAAAGTTAATGTCATGTAAGCAACATCATCATCATCAATGGCCTCTGCGTCTTTTTCAGACGATTTATGCAGTGACGTTGGAGACAGAGCACTTTTTGTAAGCAACATGTTTGTGATATTTATGAACAATTAGTATGTATTTTTAACGACCGATTTGGTGTAATTGTTAAGAAGTCAGCTACCACACTAAAAAGGTCGCGGGTTCGATCACCACACAGTACAAAATTTGTGTGCATGAACACAAATGTTGTATTACACCCATATTAATAATGTATCTACAAAAGAAAAAGTATTTAAGTATGTTCATCCGTAGTCTTGTATCCCATATAAAGGATTTTTTATTAGCTCACCTTGGGGCTAGATGGCGATGTGTGGAATAATGTCCAGAGATATTTAGATAGATAGATAGATAAACACTTTATTGCACACAAAATAACACATTTGTAAGGAATACATGTTCTCATAAATGTACAATTTAGGCGGTCTTATTGCTAGAAGCAATCTCTTCCAGACAACCTACAGGCAGAGGAAATATGATATTTATTTTATTTAATAAGAATATTATGTAGTGAATGTTTATGGTAACGTCATTTCAATATACCTGACACCACCAGCAATTTTTCTGCCTTACCCGATCAGTGACTGGTAGATAATGCCTTTAGGTATTAAGTCAGCCAATTCAATGTTATTAATAAATTAAGTTTCTTTGAGCACACATCATGCTGGTGTATAACAATGTTATTACATTAATTTTTCATACTCAGATTTTTAAAATCATGTGTTATTTTAAGTACAGTTATAGTAACAAAGTCACCTTTTTGTTTTATTGGTGTCGTTGTCTCTAGTCCCAAATATGCATACGTAACATAACTTATACGTCCCACTGCTGGGCACAGGTCTCACCTCAACTATGAGGTGGCGCAAGCCTTGCTCCAACACGCAGGCTAAGTGCGGATTGTTCAAGGGGTGCAAGATTAGTAAGCAACCATAATGTCAGCTGTTAGCCATCCTTAGGCCTCTGACTAGGCTTAACGACTGACATCTAGCGACGTCCACCGGACCCAACTGCTTAACGGGCCTTCTGAAGCACGTAAATGCCCAAAAAATACGTCACTAAATTTCAGTTAGGGTGGTCACCCATCCCATTTCCGACCCTTCGTGTGTTGCTTTACAACAGCGAAAATATGCAAATAAGTATACATAGAATAACTTAATTCGATAATGGCGAGTGAACAAAAGACAAAGGGCGAAGCTCTTCAATAAGCGTCAGAAAGAACAAAAACTAAAAAAGCTGAAATATGAAGCTGAAACAAAGTTGATAATGTTGTCTAGAAAGTGTTTTCTCGTCATAATAGGTCTGAGCAACAAATTAGCCTTTTAAAAGAACTTTTTTATGAGAATAACGCGGACGTGCCGCAAGTTTGAAGGAGGAGAGTTATTTTTTAAATAATATCTTGAGAGTTCGCCAAACTTATACCGACGTTTTCGAGGTAGGGTTCCACTGGATCAGATTTTTAAAATAACTTTGGAGTTTGAAAAAAATATATACACAAAAAAAAACTCTTCTGTTCTCCGGCACATTAAGCTAACCATTTCCGTTATGTATCTTGCTTTTGCCAAATTACATTTCAGAGCAAGGAAGACGGTCCGAAAACGGGTTTTACTGTCATGCATGCCGTAGACCGTACACAATACGTTGCAAGATTAAGCTTAGCCGAAATAAGCTGAGCAAGAATGTTATCTATTTGCAATGAATAAATTAAAATATAAAACACTTTATCATCAAATTCAATGCCAAATAGTGGTCAGTTGTTAAATTAGGTTCACAAGAAATACTAGCCCTTGTAACTCACATGATCTCAATTCGCACATCTAACAACTCTCAAAGTGGCGCCCCGCCCCTAAAGTTTCACCACGACAACAAGCGACAAACATTGGAAGTTGAGCAACAATTGCGAGTGCTCTTTATTATGTGTACGGGTTCAACTGAGAAAAATGCGCTTATATTTCATAGTAACTGCAAGAGGAGTTTCTTGCGAAAAAGTGTTTTCGTGAAGTTTTTACGCGTTTTCTATGGAAGTTTCACTCAGTTTCATTACGTCGCTTTCGTTTTTATAAGCAAACTATGCTTTGCAGTTGGAAGTTGGATATTTCTACTCTTCCATTCTGACTTTATTGATATGCGATTGAAAATCTATGTATATTAGAGCAGTTTATGTCGCAGATTCGGCACTCGACTGAGACAACCATTAATATGATAGATATTTTGACAAAATAACTACATTATTACACAATTATAAAAAAAATGTTTGTTTTATGTTATCTCAAAATAAATATTACACACCTCTTCAGGTAGAGACAAAAAAATGTCAAGAAAAAAGAAAAAGATGAAAAAAAAGGAAAAAAAGATGACAAAACAAACAAAGAAGAAGTCGTATGGATGTTTGGCTGGGTATTGAGTCCACGACCCACGGCCTATCAGTAAGGATTCAAACCTGGTGAAAGAAAACAAAAAAGGTGAAATTAAAAGAGAAAATCCTATGAAAATTTGTAAGTATGGACGTTTGTTACTCTTTCACATACAAACTACTGAATAAATAGACAGATATTCTTTATAATTCAATAACTCAACAGTTGAATTACATTACAGAGACCAATGTACAATTTTGGCGGTCTTATCGCCGGAGAGCGATCTCTTCCAGACAACCTTCCAGATTTGAATAAAACTTCGAAGTAATATGGCTTAAACATCAGAAGAACAAATGGGCTACAATCCATAATGTCATTGTTAACCCGGCGTCATGGGGGTTAAAAACTGTAACACGGACGTGGGGGTTGGGTCTATTTGACCCTGGTAAGATATGTAAATATTTTAGTCTCCACTCTAAAGAAAAGGTTTTTATTATTACCAGCATTCATTTAGAGTTATAAGGGTTATCCAACACCAAAAAAAATATGAAATATATATTTTTTTTCATGGAAACGAGACTTTGAAAAAAAAAATCATATAATCTATAAAAACCGCTCAAATATGTCTTTTGCACTAACAAACTAAATAATAAAGGTTTAAACTACAATAAAGAAGAAGTAATAAAAATATAAAAAAACTCATTTTGTATGAAAAAAATAAAGTGAAACTGTTACACCGAGTACAGGCATGGGTCTAAATTACCCATTTTCAGGTTACGGCACTTATAGCTCCAAACTCAGGCGTTTTCTGACTTATTTCAGGGCACAAACGTGTGAAGTGATTCATTAACTCCAGCTATAGGAAAAAACAGCAATGTCGGGTGAATAGTATAAAAATTATTGAAATTCTAAAAACGGCCGGGTATCTTAGACCCAACCCCCATGACGCCGGGTTAAAAAAACTAAGGTCCATGCGAACTTAGAAATAAATTGACAAGTTGTGCAGTTGCAGTTGTTTGTTTCGCTAAAACTAAATAACTAACTGACCTGCTGTGCTACGTACCATATTTGCTTATAGCAACGTCGACTTCGATATTAAATTTCAGCATTCTAAAATTTGGATTGAGAGCGTTCTCCCAACATTGTATAGTTGGAATATTTTCCGAATTCAAAGCTATTGATATCACAGACGCCATAGCAGGCAACACCTGCCAAATGGTTATAACTGAACTATGTATACACAAAATGAAACATTCCTTCGTCCGTCAAATTTGAGCTGTTTCCCTCAAATATTATAACACTCAAACTAAGCTCAAACTCACGGGTGTTTTTGTTCAAGTAAGCTTTTACAAGTACTTGCTAATGACGACCCAATACACAATATTCAAAAACAACTAGAGTAGGCGAGGGTAAGGGGCATACTTGACTAAATATCTGTTCGAAGTTTAATATTTTGCAAGCGGCAGCAAGTAAAGAAGAATGGTTTTCGCACACTTAATCACTTATGCACAACGCAACAGCAAAAATATCTCACCCAAAATTCATCTGACCTCCACCAGCTTCGTTGAAAACAAGTTTTGTGATAATATGAAACGCTGAGTGGGGCGTCCACCCGCAAGGTGTATGGACGACCTGATAAAAGTCGCATGATCCCGGTGGATGCAGGCCGTACGCAACCGGGCGCTCTGGAAATCAATATAGTGATGTGTTTCTCGGACATCTCCGCGCTTCGGAAAGTACTTTAACCAAGTCGAAGGCCTTTTAGTGCCTTTGATATCATCTGACATTTAAGTTTGACCACTAGCCTTTTACCCCTCCAACAATACGCCACCTACGCCTACGCCTCAGCCACCACACCATAGTTAAGGTGAGACCTGTGCCCAGTAGGGAACTTGCATGAAGGCTGTTTATTCACTTGTACAATAAACACAAAGAAGGTATTCCGACCAAACTTGAACTCCACACTACACGTGCCCATTTATAGATTTAAACCACTGTACCACTTTGCAACATTGGTCAAATGTTATTAATATTATAAATGTGAGCATAAAACCTTTTATTCCAATCCCTTTTGAGCACTGCCGAATTTGAATTTTATTGATAAAATATTAATGAAAAAGAGAGTGACATTACTTTTCGATAAAAAATAAATACTATATGGAATATAATATCACAAATACTGACCATTAAGATTAACGGCTTATATCAAACAAAAAATGAAATAGAGTTCTTTTGAACTTACGCTGTGAGTGAAGTATCTGAAAATAGGAATCTGGCTTATCAGTATTGGAACCTTTGATCTTATGCTGGATTTAACTGCTTTATTTCTTCGCATTTATTATTTCGCTTATTTTGTTGCAGTTAACTCACGTGTATTGATTCGAGGGAAAGAATACAAGAAGATAAGATAATACTAGAAAAACTTTATTGCACACCAAAATTATCATACTTACTTTAACTTAGTAATACATTTTCGCGTTATTGTACAATTTAGGTAGTCATCGGGTGCGTCCCAATTAGGCTAACAGTGAGCAGCTGACTATCTGCCTACTGACTCTAAGCGGCGCGGCGTTTTGATCGCTGGGTCAGCGTAGTAAACAAACTACGCCGCCGACCGCGAGCATTATTCGCTGCAAATCAGTTGCTCTCAGAATGAGTCGGTAAGCAAAACGTCGCAAATCGCGTAACATAACGCGCTGTTTGAACACTCGCATCTGAAACGTAAACAGAGGCACTGTTTACCCAATTGAGACGCGCCCTTTAAATTAAATCAAATCTATGATTAATTTGTCTATTGAACTGCACTAATAATAGGTTCCAGACATTAACCCCTAAAGTTCTAAATTTCGATATGAAATACTCGATACTTCATGCAGAGTTCAGAATCACTAACAATAGTTTCAGCACCTCAATAAAACAAAATCAAGTTAGACAAGTATCTCCAAATAACCCCAACACAGAATTGGACACCAATAACAATTCTCGAACGTCCAAAACAAACCAAGGCCGTTCTCAATAGCCAAACGGAACTTATACAAAGCATAAATCGTTTACATCATGAATAAACAAAAAAGGCTTCTACGGGCAAGGGTTTCCCAACTTCCAAATAAGGCCCAACAATTATTTGTAATGGACAGCCCATCTGAGCCTGCCAGCTGCCATACCCGAATAACACTAACTCGCCTTTTGCATTGAAACAAATAAAAGTTGCCGTTACGTGCTGACCTTTGTAAAGAATTCCACTACAGCTAATAAAAGGGCGTAGGGAGTAAATAACATTGGTGATATACGGAGCTGAAGAACGGCCAATGAGAACGAGAACAAACCTGCTGATGATTTCAAAGAAATTTGCAGTGGACACAGCGGATCGGCAACTGCTCGGTCACCCACCATGCCGAACGCAATTTCGTGACGTTGCAGCACTGCACTGCACAATTGGTACCAGCTGTCATCACCATAATATCAGTACCTAGTTAAACTTAATTTGAGACCTCAGAACGGCTTGACAATTATTACAGTTCGGGGGTCTTCATGCCCGCTTCAGAAAGCGTCCAACGAGACAGCAATAGTGCTTGTGTACTTCGGTTACTTCCGTGGTGTACCCTTTTTATTGGAATCGGCTTAAGAGAGACCCTTAAAGGGCTGATACATTATGATGGAGAATCATCGTAAAATGCGGTTGACTTTCAGTCAAAAAAACATGACCCTGAACAAGAGAAAATAAAACACCAGAATGGTATTACGGATCTTATAATTGGTTATATGACCAAGACTGATATTTTTCCATTCTGCATTGAACTAGTTGGACTTAGAGCTGACTCATGTTTTTTTCCATATTTGGTTCGCTAGCGTTCTTAGCCGTGTGTATACCGCCCAATTTGAAGGTTCCGCGTTTACGTAACACGGGTTCCCTTAGTTAGAAATTAATCGCCTCGTGCGTGTTGCTCACGGTTAAAATCACGCGAACGAGTTTTTTCGATTGCCTCGTATTTTAAGGGAGAAACGAGTTCGATTTCCTTGAGACGAGCTGTTGTGTTCTCATATGCCATTAGGGATTGGTTTGGTTAATTCGGTATCTATTTTGTTTTCAACATTTCTTCTTGTGCAAGCTTAGACACAAATTTATTCTAAGGGAGTTTTTTTATATTGTGTATTCTTGTAATTAATGACGTCATAATCACTGGTTATTCTTTAATTTGAAGTTATCACCTCAAAATGTAAAACAACATTCAAGACATGTTTTTATTCATGTTTTTTGCACAGACTAAATCACAAATGGCGGACTAAACGCCTAAAGGCATTCTGCACTAGTCAACCACACGGTCAACGGTAGAGACTAAAGAGACTAAAAGCAAGACAAGTGTCAGCATGAGTAAGTTAAATCGTCGTGCCTACTATTTTGTGGATTATTAAATTCATTTAAATAACTAAATTACCAGCCAGAATTTCCTTTACTTTCCAAATACATCATCCTATTAAAAAGACGTTACCCAAATATTTCGATCAGTATTGACAAATTACATCCAAACCATCTCAAACATCAATACATCAATCAACTGCGTCCTCAACCCTAAACCACTTAAAAAATTCCCCGCCCCCGGCGTCCTTTGTTCATTTTTTATTTCCACGCCAGCGGCTCCTTTAGCCCATAAAAATAATGGGTCCATACTCCGCAGTGCTGTTTGACGGCCTTTATGAAGACGTGACGCGTGAAAATGCTGATATAATACACATGACGTCGTAAGAATACCGTTGACGTCACATCACAGAGAAAACACGACTCTTTTTGCAAGATGCATTGTTACTTGTTAATACACCGTGTTATAGTTTATTGTTGACTGCAATTCTTTAAGACTTGACTCCTACTGGTACTTGAAAAAGTGGCCAGAGTTGAGCGCATCGTGTTATTTTTCGTGTCTGATAGGATACTAGCACGGTCAAAATACCCAATCCTGCATTTTGTTCGTTAGTTTCAGAAACATTTGAACGGAGGGAGAAACAGAAGAATATTTTCGTCTTCTGCCAAACATGCCGAAATATCAATGATGTTCCGTACGAAGTCACTAGCGATTGTCTTTTGTTTTTTCAGTAATAATCACCTCTACCACGTTGAGGCGGGAACGGCATTAAAATAATTTCGAAATAAAACTAACTACCTTCCTAATTAGGTTTGTGTGCTAACAGAGTGTACATACATACATGTATTGTACATGTGAAACTGTACAACTTGAGCTAATACGAGATAAGCTAGTGGCTGCAAGTTAAAGGTTAAACATTGTTTTACGTAACCCCTCGGGAAATCAAGACCGTGTTGAGACCGCAACCGGTTTCGTCATAAGGAAATGGAAGGCGTGCGAATACATGTTACTCCTAATTTCTTGGCCATTTTTTGCTTTGTTTACACTTACCATTCAACTCAACAGTAAAGATTAACTTACAAATTACAAAATATCAAAAATATCACAGTCCAGTCCCGAGATATTATCCCAAACGGCATAATCAGAGGCACAATGATTGTTGCCCTTATGGTGAACGGAACATGCAGAAGCCCTCATTTTACCGAGAAAATTTGAACCCAACGTAATAAGGGGCGAATCTACCGCTATCCCGGTTCCTTAGTTTTTTCGCGTTATTTTTCATCACCCGAGTGCTAGCCGAAAACTTTACTATGAACACAAAGTAGGTGCTCCGGTCAGTCTTCAGCTCGGGACCACCAGCCAAAGTATTCATCCACTGGGCAATCAGATATATTACTATCGCAGTATAAACTGTGAATTATGACATTATTTTGACTATTCTAAAAAAAACTAAAAAAGTTCTAAAAAATCCTGTGTCCTAGCAACCATATTCGGAAATTCAACCAAAATTCTTTCCTAAAACTTCAAAAACATAAACAAAGAATTTCCCGCTGTTATCATACACCTTTAGTTAAGCTTATTAAAGCCGGTACAGAGTTTGTGTGATCAACTAGGACTGGGGTGAGACGGCCTTATCTTCGCCTCAAGGGCTGTTTGCGCTAACACTTGAGTCCCGTCACTCCCCTCAGTCTGCCACGATATCTGTCAGGCGGCATCTCGTATCCAGACGTGGTAGTGTTTGTTGATTAAACTTGCAGTCATTTGTGCTGAATTCTGAGAAGTTTATTGTGACGATAATAATATAGAGTGGAATATTGAAGTGAAGAGAAAATAATGTATTAATTAAAGACAATTATTTATACAGGAATGACAAATAAACGAAACCAAAGTTAAATCAAGTTTAAATAGAGAAATGATACAATAAAATCCACACAATGGAATATAGTGGCGATGTTATATTTGTAATAGTCTCCGCTAAACTCTACCTTGGTGCACGCTTTAGTCAATTGAAGTTGATTATTTATTATTAGTGAAATTGCATAGCACTAAAGAAGCCTCTTCAAAAGCCTATTTAACGAACTCAATAGAGATCTTTTCATAATGTAAAATGATGGCACTAATGACTTTCCAACTTTAATGGACGACTTGCGTGCTGGAGAAGGAAGCTAGTTTTTGGTCATCTTAACTGGTTCGGTTTCCATTCCCCGGGGTATTAATGTAGAAGTAATTAAAGACGTTATAACGTTCATGACGTATTTGATCTGTTGGCATAACCAGTAGAAGTTCAGCAACAGGTTGAACTATCTCCCCAAACAACATAAATATGGCAACAAATTATTAAATATTGATCTTTACGAACAGTTTAGTTGACACTCATAAAAATGACTAAATTCATTTGTGAAAAACATTGTAAGTAGCTAGATTACCGGTGGCCAAGAAATATTTTCTGAAATGACCCAGTTTTATTAAATTCGAGTAGATTCTTCTAATTAGGAAATTAAATTTAACATCTTCACTTTCCACGTATTGCTTTAAAGCTTTTAAACACTTCATAGCAAGTCACGCAACATCTGATTCTTAAGCATACCAGTGTTTGTTGATAGTGCATGCAGTAGTGAGAAAGTGCATTTTGTTTGCCATTCCTAATTTAATTTACTTTGGAGTCAATTACATCAATAGAGAAAATATTTCCTACTGAAAAAAAATCGTTATCTGGGAATTTGTATAAACCGATGAAATGGCCTACACAAGCAATGATAAGCAAAGACGTAGATAGGTTACTTGTGCTAAAGTGGCACACGAAATCAGGACTCCGACCACCTGAGCAAAGCATTGACAGTTTGAGACGACAACATGTGTCTGTCTCGTTTACACTCTAGTAAATAATCATGCTATCTTGTATACACCGTCAAATCATAGGTACGTGCGCCATGGGTCAATTTTTGACTTTGTGTCAGTACTGACATAACGTATCTATACCTCTTTTGAATATCATTGGCCCAGAGGGTACACAAGTTAAACTTACAATGGAGAAACTAATTTCGATTAGAGCACTAACAACTCAGGAATGGATGGCAAGCACTAAATGGAGCGGCAACTTCCAAGGTGGACGGATGACCTGAATTCAGTATTTCAGTGGTTAAGATTCGTCTACCCCAGCCACTCTAGGAAATTTCTAAGAGAGGTCTATAACCACCATACCATTTTATCATTTTTATACCATTTTGGTTGCACAACTGTTATTTACTTTATATATCTTTTTCATTTTTGATGCTCTACCTGTTGTCTTTAAATAAATATTTTCTTTCTTTCTTTCTATAAATATTCAGCAATGGAGTCCATTCGTTCCTCAATAGCCCCTAGTTGCATTGCTTCAAGACCAAAAAGATTTAAATGAATCATAAACGGCCCATAATACGTCCCACTGCTGGGCATAGGCCTTACCTCAACTATGAGGTGGAAAGAGCCATACTCCATCACGCGGGCTCAGTGCGGATTTATGGAGGGGTGTAAGGTTAGTGAGCAACCTTAAGGGGACTAGTAGAGCTAAATCCAAGTTTTATAGTAACGAAAATTAAGTGTTACACTTCGGTGATCCAGATGAAAAAAATATGTCGTATTCTTGAGGATTCAAGGGTTGGTTTTATCAATTTGAAAACACGATTTAACAAATTCGGCTCGATAGAAAAAAATCGCAAAGATGGGTCTAAAAAAATTTTAGAATGAAAAAAAACTGTACTAAACATCATGCTATCATTCTGTTCTTTTCACAGAATGTGTGTTTTATAAAATACTAGAGCGTGCTCATTTTAGTTTTGTGATTTAATGCGTATATTTTCCAAAAAACACCAATAATTGTTTTCAAGCAAATTGCGTGTGCGTGTGTGCGTGAAACGCCGTGTACAGACAGTACCGGCCGTGGCCTGATGCTAGACGGACGTGTCGCGCATTGCGCTCCACATTTGAATAATATTTAATTGCTTAGTAATCACTGTTAGAATATTGCGTATGCTATAATAATGCATGGGACACGAAAACTCACCAAAAAGTCAACAAAAACGTCTTATAAAATGAATTAATAAATAAATTACCATAAAATGGACAATGCTTTAAACTAAGCGCTATTTTCGTTCGGTGTTTAGATCGACGCGGTGGAGGAACATGATTAACACACACCCGTAAATAGCCTTCACTCATGGTCGCAAGATCAAAACCTAGTTTTCCTTTTTGTATTATGTTTGTTTTTGTTCGTAGGATAAAGCTTGATTATGATTAGAATGAAAGTTATTTGGCAATTTTAATAACAATAAAACGTTATTTGTATATAGTTTTATTTCCAATAACAACTTTAATTTTCAATCAGAATTTTGAAAGTAGCCACACGAAAGTTTCTTGCCGGTTCTTCTCAGTTGAGTTCAAACAACTTTCCGACACCGGTGGTTGAGTCACATTATGTTTGTATACTGTGCATTTATTTAAAAGTATTCAAGTCTATATGGACTATGCTATAAACTAACCGCTATTTTCGATGATAAGAGATGTCGATGCGGTGGAGGAACGTAATTATGAGACAGCCGATATATTATTTAATCTTATGGTCCCGAGTTCAAATCCATGGTTTATTTTTTGTATTTATTTATTTAGTATTTATTGTAGTATTTAAGTCTATTCTTAGTATATTTTTGGTTGTTTGAAAACTCACCAAAAAGTCAACAAAGTCGTCTTATCTTTTTATTTTTGGGATTCAATGCGTATATTTTCCAAAAAACGCCATACTGTTCAATTGGTTCTCAGGCACAGTGCGTGTGCGTGTGTGCGTGTGTGCGTGAGACGCCGTGTAGCGACAAGCGAATTCGAGTAGCGACGAGTACCGGCCGAGGCCGTTGGTTGGACGTGTGACGCATTGCTTAGCTGAAATAATATTTTATTATTTTTTCAAAAGTACTCGATTATTGTGTACACCAACACGGGTGGGCCACGAAAACTCGTCAAAAAATTAAAAAAAATGTCTTATAAAAGGAACGCCCGAAGAATGCACGATGCTATAAGGTAAGCGGTATTTTCGTAAGCTTCAGTAGACAACACAGTCAGTGCAGTAAACTTAGAATAATTGTAATTATTATAAGGCAGTGAAGTAGGTATTCAAGGTCCTACTAGTAATTGTCATCCTAATCAAGCTATATTTTTAATTTATAGCCTTTGAATAAACTAAAAGGAGGAAGATATAGGTACTAAAAGTGGCTCTACAAAAGTAGGACCTAATTTTAGCCCATATGACAGAAATGGCCCCGCGTACCAAACAAAAGCAAGTCCGACGGACCAACTTATAAAAATAGGTCCAATTGACCTAGTTTCAAAAGTAGCTTCAATGAACCTACTTTCGAAAATTGGTCCAATGGACCTGCTCTCGAAAATAGCTCCAATTGACCTAGTTTCAAAAATAGCTTCAATTAACCTACTTTTGAAAATAGGTCCGATGGACCTACTTTGAAAAATAGGTCCAACGGACCTACTTCATGCCAATCCCTGTCATGACTTGTTTAGAGTCATTTTTAGAAAAAGACCGAGGCTTGTCACAGAAAACAAAGATTGCAATGACACTTTTCAAAAGTAAGTAAGAGTTTAATTTGATAAGAAAGTTACTATACTTCTAATACTTCAGTTGGTCAGATTGACGAGTTTGGTTCAATGTTAGTGAACGCTCTGCATCTGGCAAAATTATTTCGTAGTCGCAGGTTGTGAAACCATAGATCTATATAATGCATAGACAGGTATCATGTATATTCATATTCATTTATTCACTATAAATTTGTAACAGAAAGTACAAGGATAGCAGTAAAATTGTAGATGGTAGGCATAAATTCACCTTTTCAAGGTATTGTGAATTTACACATAAAAAATAAAAAACGAATTATGACATTAACAAAAACAAAAAAAATAACAAAGCAACTAGAATATTTAAAAATCTACAAATCTATCTATGTCTACAGGCGTACAAAAAAAATTAAAATAAGAGGTGCCAGTCAAACGAAATGTATGATTTCGATTTTTTATTGTAATTTAGCTTCAAAGTATTATTTGATGCTATAAGAAGAATTATCAATGAGCATGTTCCTAAGCTTAGTTTCAAACTCTTTGCGTTGCACAGCTTTCAAGGAGTTTGGTAAATGGTTGTAGACTTTTATTGCCATGTAATAAGACCCATTATTAAGCAGTGACAGCTGAACTGGTGGCGCCACTATGTCGTTCTTCCGGCGAGAAATGTAGCGACTTGGCTTGTCGCAGTTTTTCTGGAAATAATGATGCTTGCATGCTGCGTAAAACTGAAAACTGAAAATGTGGTAAGATAGAAAAAAAAAAGAAATATTACTGAGGAAAAGGTATGCCAAGAAAAAGAGACGACTGGTTTACACTCAAAAAGAAATGATAAACACTTTGGCCAGGAATGCGGAAACCCATCAGGGTATTTATTGTATAGGAGATATACAATAAAATGAGAGAAAACTTCTTGAAAAATTTGAAAAGACCTGACGAAGAGCGAGCTACGGTGGAAAGAAAAGCTATTTTGCAAAGAGCCAACGGAGAATGGCTTGAAATGAGACGATCTCTCCTCACTGCGTCTAACTTCAGCAGGGTTATAAGACGCCGTGCAACAACACCATGTGCTTCCTTAGTGAAGGACATTATTTACAATAAAAAATTGGATCATGTAGAATCTATTAGTCATGGCCAGAACAATGAAAAAGTAGCTCTCACTCAGCTGGGCTTGCAAGAAAATGTTGCCATTAAGCCGTGTGGGCCGTATTTAATGACAACGAATTACCTTTTTTGGGTGCCACGCCTGATGGTTTGATGGGTGAACATACTCGGGTAGAAGTTAAGTGCCCTTTGACGGCCAGTAAAATGGGTCTAGAATCTGCAATAAATAAAAAAAGGTAACTTTCTGGCTCAAAACGACAACAGGCGAACTAGCTATTAATAGACGGCATGCTTGGTACTTCCAGATACAGGGTCAGCTACACGTAACCCAAAAGAAATATTGCCTGTTTGCCGTGTGGGCAAATGAGAAGGAGAAATTGAAAACGGAAATGATTGAGCGAAATGATTTTATGTGGGAAAACGAGATGAAAGATAAACTAATTAACTTCTATTTGGACTGCTCGTTACCTGAAATTCTCGATCCCCGGTTATCAAGGAATATGAACATACGTGAGCCTCATATAACTACTAAAAATAGTGAAGACAAGGACAAAATACAATTAGAAAAAGACCAATAAGAATATAAGCTGGAGCTTATAGCCAGTCCACTACACTGCCACGGCTGAGTTTTCTTGTTCACCTTATAACAGGTACTCAAGCGTCCCCGCCACTAAAAGGCGAGAACTCAGGGTGGATTTATCACTTATTATTAACATTTAACATTACAATAAATTAAAATTTACAATAGATACATTATTTTAAGAAAAAGAGACACGTGACCTCAAAGTTTATCTAATAACACTGTAATAGGCTTTCTCAAGAAGCAATCCTTTAACGGCGTTTTTGAACTCATCAAAACTTCCCAACTCATGGACAGATTTGGGGAGGTGGTTGAAGACTCGGGATGCCATGCAAAATATGCTTTTGTTGAATAAAGCCGTTTTGTTCCTAGGCATGCTGATTTTATAGTTGTGTCGTTTTTTTTAATAATTTTTCTGAGTTATTTTTAACAAATAAAACTGTTTCCAAGATATATATGGAGGGTAGGGTTAAAAGCTACCATTCTCGAAAATAGGGCTTACAACTAATGGTCCGATGCAATTTAAATACAGACCTAACACATTTCTTTCGGGCCTTGAATGCTGTGCCTTTATCTGTTGAATTACCCCAGAACATGACACCATACCTTAGAAGGGGCACGACATATCCGTGATATGCTGTCAAAACGGCGTCAATGTCTACTGTCTTTGCAAGCATGTAGAGGGCATATGAATGCTGGTTTAGACGAGCACATTTTTTCAATATGAGTCTTCCAATCCAAATTATGGTCAACAGTTAAACCTAAAAAAGTTGTATTATCTACTTGGTCAATTTTATATTCTAAATACCTAATGTCCATTCCAATAATTTCACGAATTCTATTTCCAAATGTCATTACGTTCGTCTTTGTAAGATTAATTTTTAAATTGTTCGTATCTAGCCAAGTTATAACATTGTCCATAGTGTAATTTACTTCGCGTACTAACTGAACTTTGTCAGGTCCCGATACAACAATGGTACTGTCATCAGCAAATAATACTGTCTGGTGACTGGTGATTTTTGGCAGATCATTTATATAAACTATAAATAACAGTGGCCCCAAGACACTACCTTGTAGCACGCCAAGTGACATGTTTTCAAATTCTGAATATTAATTAATTACAGTTTTTTTAAAAGGGCATATTCTGGTGACTCTAGTGGATTGAATTCTGCAACTCAGATACGACTCAACAAGTTTCAGTACGTTACCTCTTATACCATACGCAGACAGTTTTTTTAATAATATACCATGGTCAACACAATCAAATGCTTTTGTTAAGTCCATGTACAGGGCGCATGTCAACTAAAACCAACCTGTTCCTCGGCAAAGATGTTATATTTTTCAAAATAGTTACTCAAGGAGCTTTAAATCACTCGCTCAAATATTTTCGAAATGACTGGCACCAATGCTATTGGTCTATAACATGTAATATCACGTCTATTACCCTTCTTGAAAAGAGGTACAATGATTGTACTTTTTAATTTATTTTTTAATTTATTAGGAAAGGTGCCTTTTGAAATACAATTGTTAATAATGTGACTTAAAATGTGAGATAATTTAATTGGTATTTGTTTTAATATTTCTGTAGTTATGTCATCATAACCAGTGCTTTTACTATTTTTCAAAATTATAGGTAAATATTATTATAATAAGCATGTCATCTCGCTTTTCCAGAATAACATGATTCATATCCACTACTATCACCTAAATAGCTTCAATTAAACAACATAATTCGTTAACAAGAGCTTAAAACTAACCCATGCTTAGCCATCACTAAATATTTGAGCTTAAAACTAAACGTTGTACTTTTTATACGCTTACATTAACCGGCAAAATGGCCAGAAAGTGAAAACTTGACTACAGTCCATTTTACAAGTCTGTTACAAGTCATAACATAAAAATTTAAAAATTAATAAAAAATAATGTGATCCCACCAAATAAAAGTTTTAACATTTAATTAAATGAGTTCTATTTCTTATTCACAGCCATCCATACAATTACTAAATACTAGGTATTTATTATCCATACAATTATTTTTTTACGCACGTACTAGGCTAGTACTCTTTTTTGATTGAAATACAAAATATTCACCTATAGTCTCATTATTATTTTAATATTTTGTTTTTATACCCAGTGTCACTTTTACAGTAAATACTAATCCAACAACACCTCTCTAGTTAAATTTCCATCAACCCACAAATATCTAGTACTTCCTACTAATCCTACTTCCTACTAATATTATAAAGGCGAAAGTTTGTATGTGTGGATGTGCCGTGTTGCTCTTTCACTTAAAAACTATTGAATGGATTTTAATGAAACTTTTGTTTTTCGACTTAAGTACACGCAGACAAAATCGCGGGCGGCCGCGCGGCCGCTAGTAATAAATAAAATAAATGTCTTGTCTATTTTGTTGTTTGATCTATGGGTGCTTTAATGTAATATCAAAAGTAAAGTAAAATTATCAATTGTTTTTAGGTCATGAATGATATCATTAAATATCATTATTTACAATTGATAATTCGTTATGTTTTCTGAAATGAACTTATTTCTTTGTTTTTTTATTTTTTTAGAAAATTCTCACACACTGTCACAGTGTTCGTTGCCAAACTCATCCGAAACGGCTTGGGCGGTTTTAATAAAATGTTATGATGCTACGGTGGCTGGCACATCACGCTACCGATTTCCGGTCAGTCCTCCTTGCTCTATTGCAAAGAAATGTCATTTGGCAAGAGCGAGAGACAAAACGGAAATGGAGTAACCTGATGTGCTGTTCACTGTACATACCTACGTTTGTTAAATCTGAGATATGCCATAAACTATTTTATAGACCTGTTTTTTTTGGAGTCCAGGTGGACGAAGTCTCTGGTGGCAGCTAGTTAGTTAATAGGTATAATGTAACAATAGAGGTGAAATTCCTTCCGGTCGTAATTAATTTATTATTGACTAGCGTTCGCACGCAACTTAGGCCGCGTGGTCTTAGGTTAAAAAAATAATAATATATCTTTATAAATTGTAGCACATGATTCCGATTCATAAGCTGTATACTGCTCTGCTCCTATTGATTAAAGCATAACGAAAAGTATACATAGGTATAACCTGCCCAAGAGTATGAAGAATAATTGTTTCAAATTTCGTTAAAAAAGTCGTCGAGTAGTTTTTGTTCAGACAAAAATTTTACTGATTGCATTTTTGGCATCAGTAGCAATTCTAAATCACCTCTTGATTGTTAATTTTTAAATTTATTTCATGTACAGAATTGGCCTCTACAGATTTATTATAAGTGTAGATGAGCGACATCTCTTGGAAAAATGGCGAGATCTCATTGTAGTTTTATGTTGACACGGTAGTTTCATGTTGCGCCGATAGATGGCGATATACCGGTTGTCTATGTGTGTGTGTCTAAATTCTCGATTTCAGTTAGGTCTAGTAGTCCTCTTAATGTGAGATGTTTTCAGCTGCCCTAAGGCCTCTGACTAGTCTTAACGACTGACATCTGGCGACGTTAACCGGGACCAACTGCTTACCGTGCCTTCCGAAACACGGAGATGCCCGAAATACACATCACTAAATTTCGGTCGGGGTGGTCACCCATCCCGTTTCCGACCCTGCGTGAATTTCTTTACAACAGCGGTCGCCGCCGATCACTGTCACAACTGCGCCACGGGCACCTCATTTAAATGAATAAATGGATATAATAGAGACACGTACCTAACCATTGTAATTAAATTTCCATCAGATTTTTAAGCCCCAGGATTTAGCTCGGGAAGAGAATTTAGGAAAATGTTTTCAGAGTATATCAACATGTAAAACTCTATGTTGGATAGATCACTATTTACTCAACCTGGTAGGAAAATATTAAAATTTAATTAAGCCCAGCAAAAGTTTGCGAGGTATCCAAATTGAAAATTATCTGTGTTAATGGCCACATATTGTAACTGGTTGAAATGTCGTCTTTGTTTCTTACGTAAAAAATATTTAGCCCTTTTTAAGGCTTTATTAATATGTGTTTGACAAACAGAATATTCTCTCACCCAGCCTTTATTTCACTCACGTTGCTATTCGATGTCTTTTAAAAAGATTCAAGATTTGGGAAAGTCGTGAATATGAGATAAAAGGCACAATTCGGAACAGGATATTGCTAGCCCAGAAAGACAGTGGAAATTCAGAGTTCCGCATGATAATAAGAAAGATAACTTATAGATGAAGTATTTACATCATTCGTGCCTAGAACACTGCGTAATGAATTATAAAAGTTATGACCTAGAAGTTAAACACTCTGGCTTGGAACCCTTGTTTTCCGTCTTCAATTTTGGCAGACACACTTTGTGTTTTTGCGGCTAGAATTCCAATGTAGAAAAAAACCTTTGGAAAACTCAAGCAACCAGGATATCGGTGAAGTAGCTCTTTCTAAATTTGTTCGGCAAAATGAGGGCTTCTAAATGTTCTTTTCACTATTTGGCGATAACAATCAGTGTGCCCCGACTACTCATAACGCAAAACAAACCCCTTACGATAATTTATCAGATGCACACTGATTGTTGCCATCATGATGATCGGGACATTCAGAAGTCCACATTTTGCCTAGGGAATATGAACTCAACGTGGTAGAGAGCGAGCGTACCGCCGTTATCTGGGTTGTTTGCGTTTTTTTAACGGTGTTTTCCATCACTGGAGTTAACCGCAAAATTGAACACAAAGTAGATATTCCGGCCAATCTTGAACTCGGAATCATCGGGTTCCGAGCCGAAGTGTTTAACCACTGGACTACGACACTCTCTCTGACTACTCTCTTCCATTAAACATAGTCGTAAGCTTATGTGTGAAGTGTGGAAAAACAAAACCACACCTTACAAATTACTCCCTTTCTCCAAAAACAAAGACACCTATCTAAAAAATGAGTCCAGCAATTAAATTATCAGCAAACTTCAGCCTTTTGTTCATACACAAAAAGGTGCTGAACAACAGAACCGTTCTCCGCTCCCCAGCACGGAACCCAAACACGGGGTTATTTTTTTCCCAGCGCCGTAGTTTGCTGCCGTAAGTAATTTTCGACACTCCACGCTAGCGAAAAGCGCTGTTGAAGATGATCGATGACGCAACAAAACGCGTTCATGATCTCCAAGCGAAGGGAAGTAGCGAATTAGATAATCATAATTTCAATGGAATGATGTTTAGTTTTTTTTTTCTCGCAATATATGTATATTATGTACATTGGTATTAGGTACAGGGTTAACTAAATACAAACGTCCTGTAGTAAATGACTTTCAAATATAACCCGTTCTCCGCGGTTTCCACAACCTTGTCCGCGGTTAAAGGTTACTTAGCAAGGTTTTCCACGAAAAAAGGCTTTTAAAAAATTCAAGCTGATACTTTCATCAATTTGGAAATTGTGACAGGAGTTACACAATAGCGCATTCAAATGTATTTCAGCTATGTATGTTTTTTATCGCTGATATTAAGCGTTAGTATTTAAAGTAGTAGTCTCATGAAAAAGAGCCACAACTTACTAACCAACAAGATAGCCGATCATTTCCAAAAATGTAGTACAATCCCCAACTTAGGCCACACATCAAAGACTGTCACGCGATGTTTACATCGAAATGTCGCGTTGAATATTGAATTTTGAGTTATCTGGCGTTAAGGCACGCTGAGGGTCCTCACTTGGGCATTGTCGGCATGTGACGGGTTCTTCATGATCAGGTGTCTCATTAAAAGTGTGTTCTTTTAGGTAAGTAATTTGTTTTCAGCGTTTGTGTCGCTTGCTTCGAGGTTCTGTTCTAGCAACATAGCTGTGTAAGTGCTGAGGGATGCCTTGTGCCTTGCCTTGCCTTTAAAAGCTTTACATGCTGATATGAATGCTGAATGATATTTAAAAGAGGTAAATACGTTATGGCAGTACCGATGCGAAGTCGAAAATACCTATTATTTTACAGTGTGTACAAGTTAGTATGATTATTTACTAGAGCGTATACGAGACAGATACATGTCGCGCAGTGTCGTCTCAAACTGTCAATGCTTTGATCAGATGTGCGAAAAGTTCTGATTTCAGGTGCCACTTTTTTAGCACAAGTAACCTATCTACGTTTTTTTATGATAATATCATTGTTCACATGTGTCTTAGTTGTTGTGTGTGTTGTGTTTGATATTCATGATCGTAACGCCCAGTTCGAAAATTTTAAAACGGCGTACGTTGATTTATACACTAAAACAGCTTTCGGACCCAACGAGTTCGGGGCCCCAAGTCTGCTACTAAGAGAATTATTCGATTGAATTGTAATAGGGAATATGCACTGTTCTTTTTTATATTTTTTTATGATAGCTTATATCGTTTTAAAGACTGATCAATAATCTTCATCACCAAAAATACGAAATAAATTGTTAAAAACTTCAAACTTTTTCAAGCGTTTTAAACGCCGCCATTATGGCGCGCTCGGTTGTCATGAACTCTGACGTCACGCAAGTCTTTGACAACACAAATGTAACCTACAAACTATTGAATTCTTCTTCTTGTCGCGCTTTTGACAGTGACATACGCGTGCAGTGGACGTCACACTCTCACGACACCGCTTTGAATTTCCCACATTTTATGCACTTTTCAATAATTATTTTACATTGACAAAGAAATAAAATTAGGAAATATTGATAGAGACGTAACGAGAATTCAAAATAGTACTAAAAAAAATAATATGGCCCTCATCTGTACCAAGTGCATATTCCCTATTGAGTTTGTCTAATTTGACACATTTTCACACATTTTGACAAATTAATAAATGTCAAATTAAATTATTGAGACACAAGTACAATCCAGTCTAAGCAATCTAAAATTAGCAGACTTGGGGTCCTGGAATATAGAAATATTTATCAATGGTACGCTTCTAATAATAGTAGCATGACATGGACTACATAGCCTTCCTCGATAAACTGTTTGTCCAGTAAAATAAATTTTTACAACTCAAACCAGTGGTTCCTAAAATTAGCACGTTCAACCAAACCTAAAAAAGCTTCAACTTTATAAAAATGAGTGAAAATTTAAATAAATCAATTTTACATGACAATTAGAGTCAAGTGGTTTATCGTCAGCATTCTTAGAAACTGAAGTAGTGTGAATGACAAACTCCGAATTAAGAAGGAAGAAGGGAGGGGCCATAAAATAACAAGCTGACCTAGTGAAAAATAACTATCCATATAAGGTTTGGTTAGTTTCAAGTTCTAGACGAATTCCGTGTGATAACTTATATTCATGCATATAAAGCCAAAAGTACGTGCAAACAATGGGCAGCTGAATACTAGAATCGAAACTAACGAACCGCATATGAAATTCGTTACAGAACTCCGCTCCGATACAGATGTAGGCCGCTTGCAAAACTTCAGGATTGGCTTGCCATGTCTAGCAAATGAATATGGAGCGTGAGTAACTGATGGCCGTTGGGGCAGAAGGGTTTTGGACTAGAGACTGTTTCATGACAAATGCTTTGCGGATAGGTTTCAAAGGCCATTGCCTCAACAATTTCTTTAAAAAATCTATAACGGTCAGGCTTATAACAGGTATAACATAAACTGCCTTCTCACTGCTGAGGACAGGCCTCACCTCAACCATGAGCAAGCCATACTCAGTACGGATTGTCGGAGGGATGTAAGGTAATAAAGATACACAAAATACCTAATATGATTAATAAACAATACATAAAAAAATACATAATGTGACTCTATTACTAGAGTCGAGAGGTTGTTTCTACTGAGAAGACCCGACAAGAAACTCAGCAGTTACTCTTTTTAAATCGGCCAATGTTTTTTCAGTACAAAATAAATGCATGAACAAACCAACAGAATCACACAATTTTGATTTCACATAAAAACAGTAAAAAAACGCTATAACCTGATAATTCATCCAATTCAGAACATTATAAGAGCTACGATAATAACTTTAACATGTTTTTTATATCGAACGTTAAACTTATGTAATTAATGCCATTTTATGGATCTGAAAACCACCACAACAAAACAGACGAGTTAGCTTAAATAATTTAAATTTTCAAAAACATCGAGTCCTTACGCAAACCACCCTCTTGGGTGGGTGTTAGATAAATTAAAATAAATAAAAAAGAGAAACATGGGAAAAATCGCAGTATCTACAAACCCCTCGCTGGCGTCCGGCCTTGCCTCCAACCTCGTAAATTAACGTCCACTGTTTTGGGTTCGTATAACAAAGTATTTCCATACTACCAATGTACAGTTTGTTTACGTATAAACAAAACGAGTCTGTGTTGAGTTTTCTTTTTTCTTCCATATAAAGTTTACTACATAATACGCAAGTCTATATACCTACATCAAATTTCCTGGTTCAAACTATTCATCGTAAATACTTTAAAAAACAATGCTATACTTAACTAATTACAATTTAAAAATAAAATAATCGGAGTCGTGCCAAACCACAGATTCAGAACATAGCTATGTGTGTGCCATGTGCTAAATAAATTAAACTTTACAAATTCGGACAAAACGAAATAATGAAGCGCAATTACATAAATGCATACTATCTGTGACAAGAACTCAGAACCATAAACCTACATAAAAAATTATGTAAGATCAAATCTCCACAACTTTTCCAAACAACAAAAATTCAAGCTCTACGAAAATTTTATTACCTTGTCATAAACAACACGTCTAAAAGTGTAAGAAATTCCACTAAAAGGCAAAACATCTGATGCGGGACCAGAACCGGAAAAAGATATTAGGTCTTGGCTTCTGAAGCCAAGACGCCTGGTGTATGAACACACGTTTGTCCAGTGCTCTGCAAGTCTTTGAGGCCGCCTCGTTTTGAGAAATAAACGTAGCTACATAATCTTGTGGAAAGTGATGAAAAGCTATATTAATGTGAATATTTTTGTACAATTAAGGCGGTTTTATTCCTTAAAACAATATCTTTCAAACAACCTACAAGCAGAAGGAAGATAGGACCAAGTTTAAGCAAGTGCACACTCATTTTACTACAGGATTCGAAAGAGTTGAAACTTGTAGCTTTTCAAATGTACCAAAATTTACCATCACTTCCAAAGTTCCAAATTTCTTCGCCAAATTCGTGTTATTTTTGGTATCCTAAATTCGTGCCTAAAATGCTTGTCATAAACCATTGGTCGCACGTAACAGTATTTATTAGGCGATCGATCATACGTATTAAATAAAAGTTACTGCCTCCCCTTCCTAGTAAATGGGGCCGAATGACAAGCACTTTTAACTGATACACCCATCATGAACCAGCAGATTTATTTTCATAAATATTACGCCTAGATGCATAACATATTTTATTTTTAGAATATATAATATGAGGCTGCGTCACATAGTGATCTGGTCTAAAAGTATCGTTTGACTCGTGGTATGGGAACTAGAAACATTGAAGGTACAGTCAACGGCACATCAGGCTACCCCTACTGTTTTCTGTCTTGCGCTTGCCAAATGTCATTTCTTTGCAATAGAGCAAGGATGACTGACCGGAAATGGCTAGTGGAATGTGCCATTGAAACTTAATAACACTTAAGAAAAAGACATTAGGTCTTGGCTTTTGAAGACAAAACGCCTAAATCAGGAGGGAATAAAATTCTTACGCAAACCGGGCGGCTGCTCTTACCATTGAGATACCGAGATCATTCGCAGACCGGCCGAACCTTTCTGGTGAAGCCAAGACCAGTAGGCCTAGCACTAACCGCTTACGTTTTGGTAGTTGAACAGTAAGCGATACTCTTTTTCTTGGTCCAATGTCTTTAAAAAGAACGAAACCGTTAGGCTACGAAAACGTCAGCATCACGTGCTAAGCATACTGATGTCTTTTTCTGATGTTCGGATCTTCAGTAAAGATACTTAATTGAAAATGCTAAAATAATAAGAACCTAATAACACTTTTTCATCAAACTATATTGCGTGAATTTGTTCCAATTTTATATTTTTATTGTTTTAATTTTCTAGAAACAACATAAAATTTCCAAAAAGTTTGATAAATTTGCGCTAACAATATGTAAACGCCCGAATACTCATAATCACCTTAATTTAACTTTACCTGAGTTACGACTCGTCCTATAATAAATATAACGCGTTTCTCGCAACAAATTTATATTAAATCTCGCACGTGTTTTAATATACTTCTCAATGGAAAGGGGAATTCCATTATAGAAAACACCGGAGTTACTATAATAAAGTAATAATCCTAACTTCGTAAGCGGATATACTGGAAACTCATTAAAATTGGAGACGAACTTGATGTTTGCAGCTCACGAGACGAGGCCGACACGACTATATTGAGGGTTGGTTGTGATCATTTTTATTGTCTTTGGCACATATACCTAAATATATCATCAGTCATTACTAAGAACAAGTAATTTATTGGGTTTAAAAAAAACACATCTCTATGCTTTGCTTCACTGCCGCCTCAAAACTCAGGGATAGGGCTAACACTGAGCGGCTGGCGGTCCACCGGCTGACTGTGAGCGCGTATCGGTCGCTAACCTGGCGTGTGCCCGTAAGTGAACGAACTACATCGCCGACCGCGCGCATCATAGCGAATCAGCCGCTCACAGAATTAGTCGGCAAGCGAAATATCGCATACTGCATACATTACGCGCTGTTACATTTGAGAACTGGAAGCTTACAGTTCGCCTAATCAGACGCGGCCTTAAATTAACCATGTCGGTAACGCCTCGACTTTATTGCAGCCAAGTACTTCGGCAAATATTTTTTTTTCTTATATGCGGTCACGTTCTATTAGGGGAGAGAGGGGATTGTTGTAACAACTTTTAAAACAAATGAAATATGTTGAGATGTATTGTTTGAAACATCACTTAAATAATTTTCATAGATACTCTAATTATTCTTCTATAATATCTAATCATAAAAATATCAAAATTGTAGGTGAATTTCTCAGAATAATTTATTTACTAGAAAAAGGGACGTGTTTCAACTTACCCCGAGGTTGGGGTTTGTTGTAACATCTATTGGGGTATGTAGTAACAACTACAAAAAACGAGAATTTTACACCATTAATCATTTATTTATTTAATATTTTTCTTTGTTTCCAACAAACAAGTAGGTAGTTGAAAAAATCAATAAGATACTTACATAAAATGTTTCTAAAATTAAATAATTAACTGAGATATACTCTTTCTATCAATAATCAACAAATTCTAAATTTAATTTGGAACAATTAATAATGTTTTGTACTGTTATATTTTCATAGGTACTTATCTAACAATAAGGCACTTCAAAATCACAGTAAATTAAATTTTTAAACCACCAAATTAAGTCTGGTAATTATTAACTAATTCTGCATATTATAATTAATCAGCCTTTCAATAAGCGTTTTCATTAGAGTTTAGTCTTCATCTGAGTTACAGTTAATACAAACAAAAGAAATAAAGTCTTCTCTGACTCATGCGCCATGATCCCACATCTAACACACTTTGCATTCTACCCACTCACCTTCTGAATCCGAACCTTTGTACCCTTTGCTGCACACTAAGCAATACCACTCTTCATATTCTGAATCCGAAGCTGGAGAATCTGAACATCCGACCCTCGTCTTTACTCATTTTATTTCATCTTAAGTTTCGCTGATTTTTTACCTTTGCCTTTGCCCTTTCCTTTTTGTTTTCTTTGTCATCTTATTTCTGCTTATTCTTAATTTTTCCTTCATATTCCATTCTCAGACCTTCTCTTTCTGGTATGTCTGTCAAGACAGCGGATTTTTTTCATACGTCTGTGACTACGTTTTCGGCTTGACATAACCAACTTTTGGACTTGTTCTTCTTTTTCTTAATGTATCTGTAAAGAGATACGTGACGAAGACCGAAATTATTACTCGCCCTCCGAATACTGCACTTGTTTCCGAAAACTTCAGCTGCAGCTAACTGGTATACCTCCTGACTTTGTGTTGCTCGCTCTGTCTTCCTCTTAAACACTCGCATTGTAAAAAAAACTGTTTAAATGAAATGGTACATCAATATGGGGGCAAGTTGTAACATGTTACAACTTAACCCAATATTTTGTTACAATTTACCCCAGACCATAGTTGTTAATATTTCATAAGTTACTATATTAATCAACATAGTTATCTCAAAAACTGTTACACTACATCATGCCTAGATACATTTTGACTCCAAATAAAATAAGTAAAGCTCCAATTAGTCGATAACAATAAAGTAAACCAAAAGTTTACGATAGTGAAATTACACGTTAGCTGCCAAAAAAGGTACGCTGGCACAGACCCACTTACTGCGCCACTTGACGGGACACTGACTGTGATGACGTGTCGCAGGGCGTTATGACGATAATATTTAGTCAAAGAAATGCGTCAATAAAATTTAAATTCCCAGTGAAAAGGCACTGTTACTACTTACCTCTGTTACAAGAAGCCCCTCGCTCCCCTACGGTTTTCATCTGCATACAAAAACCTCAAATTGGGTCAAGACTGCCTTTTTACTGTAGAAAAACATCACAGAAATCATACCAGTCATCATAATTCTCGATAAAAGGAGAAAACTGAATTTCAGTGCTCAAGTTAGCTTTCTAAGATTTAGCTCAAACCTTATCGTCTTAAGATCTAATTTACAACATAGATCTTGAAAGTGTAATATCCTCTAAAACACTGTCTAATCCCTATCAAGTGTCAACTTGCCCAAAGTTGTTCAAATTCTCCAACAACGCATTCCATCCCGCCACAATGGCGCCTATTCAGCCTAATAATTTATGTGAATTCAATCTACAAGTATAATCACGGTGTGAAACGCAATTTCCATTCCTATTTTGATCTATATCGTGTTTGTGTAATCCGTTAATGACAGATCCGTTTAGCTCAAAAGACACAATCATAGGTTTGATGAATTATTAATGAGTTCTGATAACGTTTAAATGTGCGTCTCTAAACAGAATACCTATACCCGTTGCGGTCGATATTATGTGATGTTTTTGTATGATACTTATACAGGGTAGCCCAGTGACAGTGGTCCAAAAACTTTTTTGCTCGAGGGCATCTTATCAAGTCATTTAAAAAAATAATTTCGTTCCGCGGAATTCAATACTTTAGAGACATTATGATGTATTCAATTTTTTTTCGAAATTTCGCAACTACAATCACATAAATCACTCTGGTTTGGAAATTATCGCACTGAGTCAGTTCATAAGTTAAATACTTAAATACCATTAAATACTCTCATTACCAAGAATCGGATGTCATGTAGATCACTATATTTTCATACCAGAAATAATTTTCAGTGCGGTAGTTTCTCAACGAGACTGATTTATATGATTGGAGTTGAGAAGTTTAGAAAAAAACTTCAATAAATCATAACTAATAAGTATTGATTTTCGCGGAACTAAAGTTTTTATTTAAATAGTTTTTTGGACCACTGTCGGTGGGCCACCCTGTATTAGAAGTAACAATCTGTAACCGGACCGTTTTACCGGCAGCCTTTGAGATATCCGTATCCGAACATAGTCGGTATACGATATCCGATACCGATGGAGGTTCTCCGCGTGTTATGTTTCCGTTGATAGCGTAACAATTTGGATAGTTCATAGCATCCGTCTCGTTTACGCACATATAATAATATTATATTCCGATCAAGAATGCATATCAGAAATCTCGTCTCCAAATTCATGATATTACAATAACGGTTTTTGATCCGACATAAATGGAGTGGACATTGTATTGGGTGTATTAGGAAAGAATGTAATGAAATTTTACTCGTCCCCAACTTGGATTGGTGACCGATACTGATACGGTGAATTTCTGGTTCCACCGAAAGAAATTAATTTAGTAGACATTTCAGAAAACCTAAACCAATTATGGAAAACATACTTTGTACCAGTAATATTGAATTTATAGAAGTAGGTACGAGTCTCATGAATTGCGATATACTGCCTCCGTAATGTAGTAGTTACTCTCAACCCAGAGGTCATAGGTTTGCATTCCAAAATATTATATTTTGAATTGTGATGCTGTTTCGAGTTGGCTAGGACAGTGGAGGCTGACCACCTCGTGTCCAAAAAATAAGTCTTGAAGACTAAAGTCTTCAACCAATGCGTCCTGCCTGTCTTGACTTACGGTGCTGAAACGTGGACTCTAACAGCTTAAGGTGTTTCACAAGTTTACGGTGGCTCAGCGTGCTATGGAGCGAGCTACGCTCGGAGTTTCTTTAAAAGATGAAATCAGAAATGAGGTTATCTAGCGGAGAATAGGAGTCACCGGTATAGCTCACAGAATCAGCAAGCTGAAGTGGCAGTGGGCTGGACGCGTCTGTAGAAGGACCGATGGCCGTTGGAGCAGACGAGTCCTTGAGTGGAGACCACGGATCGGCAAGCGCAATGTAGGGCGCCCTCCAGCAAGATGGACCGATGACCTGCAAACGGTGGCGGGATCGGACTAGATGCGGAAGGCTCAGAACCGGGAGTTGTGGCGCACTTTGGGAGAGGCCTATGACCAGCAGTAGACTATGACAGGCTGATGATGATCCTATGTCCTGCTGATTCTTAAATTGTTTAGTTCTGTTTCATGACTCAACCGGCTTGATTAACTTGCTTCTTAGTAATGCTAGATGGCAGTTTTCAATTCGAAACACAAGTATTTTATAAATAACCTGGAAGTAAAGAGTTTCCATGAAAACATCCAATTAGGTTTTCGCACTAAAGAATTATACCTTACTCTAAGTTAAATCTCCTTTCATTTATAACCGTTCCGTATCTTAGGATTCTGCAAAATAAGTAGGTTTTTTTCTTTTTCAATGTGTAGTTCTTTTCACGGCTTTTAAAGAAATTAAAAACGCTTAAAACTATTTGTACTTACTCAAATTTTTATTATAAGTTTTTATATTTTTTGGTTGGAGATCGTACCTGAAAAATTGAAAAACTTCATTAGTTTCTATTTAACAACAAACACTTTTTCTAAAATCTTCATAATGATCAATTCTCAACATTAAAACTATTATATTTGATTAAATCAGTGTCTTTTAAAATATAGGGTAAAGTCCCCAGTAGTCAGCCTTTTAACGAAAGTTCTGAGTTTGCACTTCTCTCATTTCATAAAGAAATTACTCATTGAGTGAAATGACGTTTCATGTCATCGGTCATTTACTGAACTTTGATGATATTCAAGTACAACACAACATAATTACTCGAACTCTGAGATAATTACGAAATAACAAAAAATGGCAATTTTCCCCAGTAGTCAGCCCCACGGAACCTTAAGTCAGCCTTTGGCTCCCCAGTACTCAGCCGCTACGTTGGCTGCTTATAATTAGGGTCAAAAAGGGGTAAAATAAATTAAATTTGTTGCTCGTTGACATGTGACCTAGATTTGCCCAGTTTGAGGAGGGACTTCTTCCCTCTCTGCTTTTTCTACCGCTTGTACAACGGGGTTTTCCGGAAGACCTATTTGATGTGATGCTCATGTCATTATTTCTCCTTCTTTCTATCATCGCACCGCCCGCTATCCTCAGATTTTTCATCTTTATACTTGATAGGCCCCTTGAGACATTTTTAACTGCAAATAAAACACTGCTAGTAATTTGAGTAATCAAACCCTCACAATTACTGACCCTAAAAAACTAAAACAGGGGCTGAGCTCTAGAGCTTAGGCTCCAAAACCCCTTAACCCCGGTAGTCAGCCGCATCAAAAGTTGTACAGAGGCGCGTACATCAACTTTTACATAGGGGCACCTTATGCCGCTGACATAAGACCCATTTTGCAACGGTTTTGTAAAAGTTGATGTCAGCGCCTCTGTACATTATAGCGGCTGACTACTGGGTTTTCTTCATATTTTAGTTCTACGACCAGGCTTTAAATAATTTGTTTAAAAATAACGAATCGAATGGTGTACATATCACTCAAAAACAAAAAAACAACTCAAATCCAGAAGTCAGCCACCCCCGGCTGAGTACTGGCGTTTCTAGCGAAAATCCTGTACCCAATAGTCAGCCGTCTCAAAAACTGTGTTTTTTTGGGATAAACATCAGTTATCGTACAAAAATATGTTCTTATTACATTCAATAATATAAGCTAACAAAAATATTTCAGTAAAAAAATCAAATGAAGCAGCTAATCGCTAATAACCACGCGACGAAAAGTTAGAAAAAAAATGGCGGACACCGAAAATACGGTCTATCCTTCGTTGGCACTGCTATGAACGTGTTTCTCTCTCTGTGATGATTGCAGAACGCACCAGTCACGAGCTGTTACGACCAATAAAGAGTCAAGGAATGATTTAACCACCATGTCACTGGTCGTTTTAAGATATTGCGCTATTCGTGGCGTATAAAAGACCGAAAAGGCTGACCTTAGGTGCCTGGCTGACTACTGGCGACTTTACCCTACAACATTAGAAATCAACACATGTGGTAGGCACAATGTAAATTTTGTCTCACAAAAGTAGTCGTATTCAATAGATTACGATGAAAAATAACAGATCCCTAATACATTGTATTAGGCATCTGTTTCCTTATCTTGACAAACAACTCAAAATATGACTATACCAATAATAGAGATAGACCCCAAGTAAGGTCACTTAAAATCAGGCTAACGAGACAATCAACAATAAAAGCAATATTACAAATAACCTAGTACCTTCCATTAACGATTCAATAGTAAATAGAAACGCTCGCTCCATTTGTATGACAAACAATAGTGATACAATAGTAAAACAATCACACTGACCTATAAAAAGGGCCGTGGAGAACTGACGTGGAAAAGTTCAGAACAAATGACAATGACGAGTTCTGACCTGCTTACGGCAGAAGTCTCATGAAAGGTTAGTTTTTCAAATGAAAATAGTCACATGAGAAGTTGTCTCGCCCATTCGACATTGCCCGATAGTGTTCAGTAGCACACTGATCATTCGAAAGAGACAATTGGCGAATTTTGGCTAACGAAGTCGTTATCTTTATCGCACTACCTCTACATTTGATTGACAAAACAATAAATTACATAGTTCTTAATTTGAATTCGGTTCTTTAAAAAAATCTTTACCTGTGGGTTGTCTGGAGGACTGATTTTGGAAATTAGGCCGCCTAAATTGTACATTGACTGTAAAATGTTTTTCTTGTTTCTTAATGACTCGGTTTTGTTTGGGTTCAATAAAGTGTTTCTTATCTTACCTAATAATTGATGGACATGGACATATCTATTCGGAAAATGCGATGATTTCGAAAAGCAATGTTTATTGCCTGGTATTTTACAGGCAGTATCAAACTGAGATAATATGATACAGAGCGGTCTTTGTCTGAAGTATACGAGTAGAGAACATATTAAATAGTGTGTCACTGTAAAAGTACTTAACAGTGGAACGTGATGAGACTGGTTGTCTATTTTACAGTGTATTTTCACTATCATCGTGTTCCACATAATTCTATATCTAATTGTTTTTGTATTTTATTACTTCATAACTGCTTGCCTACTAACGCAGCAAGCATAGACGTCTGGCCTAGTGTGAGTACCAGTAAAATCTTCAAAATGTATGTACACACACAGTTTATTTGTTTATCGATAGCCGAACCAAAACTTCGCTACCTTCAAGTTGGCCACAGAATCCTAAATCAGACAGGTAAAATCGACGAAGTGGCTCGCCGACATGTGCAAAACACACTAGGGGAATACTATGTTTAGTGGCCCCATTATAACCGGCCGGGTACCCAACCCGTTATATTAATAACTAATGAGGCTGGGAAATGTTTGGTGCTTGGTTTGAGAAACAGCGGGAGCTTCGAGCTTTAGTGTAAAACAATTGTGTGCTATCGAAAATAAACAAATAACAATTGGGTCATAAGGGTTTTTCAAATTGAACAATGAAATGTAGATGATTCGGCCAGATTGTAGGGATCACACCAGTTTCGAGCCAGTGTGTGAGTGGTGAGTTACCCATAAGCCGCTTTGCAGACTGGTCAATTTCACCGTGAACGATAGTGCAAAGGGTATCCAATACCAACGCACACGAAGGGCAAAAAGTCCGCGCTTTGTGTTCGCGGTGAGAGGGAATCGCGGGCAACAGCGGGCATACGCGGTCTTTGTTACTTTGCGGGCAAAAAGACCGCCTCGACAGGTCGTCTCCATAGCGCCTTAGACGACGACACTCCCTGACGATTCATGTTTTATTCAAATTACTTATTGAGTGACAGAGGCAGACGAGGACTACACTGTTCTCGATTAAATCTTAGTCCACAAGTTTAGGTAGGTACTTTATCTGTTTTCAGTTTCACGGAGACTGTCAATACACTCAGACAACGAACTTATCCTGAAGGTAGAATAGAATTTTGAATAAAACGTTCAAATCTCTAGTCGTCCCCGGCATCTGGTGAAATTCAAAGATTGCTGCCAATCTAGGTATAACAGCTGGGACTGATAATAGTCGCCCGTAGTCACAACGGATCTTGTTAAATTCACACTTTACAGAAGACGTTTGTACGTCAATAAGCTCTGAGTAATGCTAGTTACTAGAAATTCAAGAATAATTTCGCTATAGGTGCTATTAAGGTTCTGAACTATTTAAAAGCTGTTAAAAAAATTGTGATTTATTTTCCGTTTACCACTAAGCGCAGATCGGTTCTAACTCGCCTTTCCTTTCTTTAGTCGCCAACTAACAGCAACACCAAACATTCTCAATTTAGCCTCCTCAAAAAGAATAATCTAATTAACCTTACTCACAAAAATACAAAATGGTAGATAGATTCGAAAGATTTTTTTTTTGTTTTAAGGTTTTTTAACAGGTGAGTTATTTATGCATTCTTTTTGGTTATTTATTTAGATTACCATTTCTGAGTAAATGACGTGAAATTATATTACCAAGGTAACGAGGCTCAGACTACCTCATAGTTCAGATGATTGGCAGTAAATTATGTTTAGTTTAGATTCATAATAAGTGTTTACATCGCTAAGGTCTAAAATTATAACATCAATTCGCTTTTTCCTGTAAACTGAAGCACAGCCGCTTCAATGGGTCAAGTTTACGACTGCCCGGTGAGGTAGAGATAATTTTTTACCCTGCTGATAGTTCCCTGGACGCAAGCACGGTTATGGGATGATTGCTACGGAATTACGGTGCGTTTTAAGCTTTAAAAATGCATGAGGTGCTGTCTCATGTACTTACGTATTTTGCTGGTAACGTTCACTTAAAAAATGTTTGCAAGTTATTATGTTAACTTTTCTTTAACTTGTTTTTAGACATGGAAATTAACTTGCTCACTGGATAGTTTCTTTTGCCAAAACAAGTGAACCCCTTTTCTCTTCTTAAACGGAATTTCCTTAAAAATAACAATAATAATAAATATTTCTAAACAACAAAAAAAATTCAACAAAGAGGAAAGTTAGTAAAAGTAACAATTTGTGCCACTGCCTCATTCTGCATATTTCTTTCTGCCCATGTACGGTGGCCGGCACATCACGATACCCATTTCCGGTCAGTCTTCCTTGCTCTATTGCGAACAAAATGTCATTTGGCAAGAGCGAGAGAAAAAACGGAAATGGGGTAACCTGATGTGCTGTTGACTGTACTGTTTGTATGTATTTGTTTTGTGCAATAAAGAATATTTTTGTTGATTGTTAATGCAGTAAAGTACTTTATTCTTATCTTTATTACTTTAACTTAAACTTTGATTTCAACCCACAGCATCGATATCATCAGTTACTTAACTTAGGGATTCTTTATCTGGTAAAAATTTCAGACCTTCACAATTCTGAATGCTTGATTGTTTTTTTGTGAATGTTTTCGTTTACAGGATGTAGTAATTATTACGAATAGACGTAGCTTGTGTGTATTTCGAACGGCCATTCCAAATAATGGTTAAATAACGATTGCAGTTTCGAAGTTTTTAGTAACGGTTTCAACGACCACTGAACCGATAACGTCCAAAAAAGCTCAGATTCTACGAAATAGGCTTTATGCCTGGAAAATATTTTGTTTTCACGATGTGTGTTACAAGGTATTTTTCATTACTCATACTCTGAAAGTAGGTCATTACTGACCTGAGAAGCGGGCTGAAAGTAATACTTTTCATCCCTAGGGAGAATCACTTTCAACTGACAGCTGTCAAATTATTAAAAAGTAAAACTAGTAATTTTTCACATATCTATTGAACCATGTTGAAAATTGCTATACAGCCACGATGTAAAATTGAAATAACTTAAAGTTAAGTATTGATTAGAGAATATATATTTTCTCTATAACTTTATTATAATTCAGTTTCAACAATTTCTCTAAAATAACTTAGCTTTGAGCAAAATATTTACCATTTTTCCAATGATGAAAATAAAAAATAATGGCTGAATAGTGGGCCGGCCACAAAAAAAAAACAAAACAAAATAGGCGGGAAAGCGCCAATTCGGTCATCCTTTATTTTTCTTTAGCTAATTCATGTTTTTATTTTTACTTTCCTTGTATTCGTAATGAAAAGCACAGTGTTTACCTCGGGTGAAAGACTTATTTAGTCCCTCGAACTATTGGCGCCCTCACTTCGTTCCGGGCGCCAAACCCCGTCTCGGGACTAAATAAGTTACTTTCACCCCTAAGGTAACAATGTCTCTTTTTGTCTATCAAGTACAATATTTAAATAGTTTTCACAATTCCCCATGGATTGGAATGGGTCTCGATAAAATTTATTAGTCTCCGGTGATAAAAAACTCCTTTAGAAAACCGGAAGATACGGCACCCACGAACCAAAAGCAGCCCGTCAGAAGTAGGTCCAATGGACCTTCTTTCATGCCAATAAGACAGCAACTCGTTTTCATACACGTCATTCATGTGTCATCGTCAGTGCCATTTTTTTAATTCTTGAAGTATGAATAGAACGTATCTTCTTGTTTTTGTTTTATTCAAAGCTTACCCCTCCCACGTTGGACTTAAATTCTCTAGGCAAAGTGTAGGCTTCTAAATATCACGTTTACTTGACGGAAACAGTCAATGTGCTTCCTAATACCATATTTGAGGTATACTACTATTGTCCATTCGCGTTAACAATGCAATTATTTCATACTTGTCCTTTGTCATAGCACGTCATCTAACCAATCAAATCGTTCCTAATTAGAAAAGTCCACAGTGACCAGTTGAACGCATACTTTCGAACGCGAAGGTTGTGGATCTGAGTTTTTTTGTGTGCAACAGAATTAATTTTAAAACTCACTGCTTTCTCAACGCGAACGGACTATAAGCATATTGCATGTTTCTTAACTATTTGCAACCCTACACAAGTGAGCATTTAGCAAAACTCGCCCTTGAATCTCATCCCTCACCCCTGGAACAGAAAACCGCTAGCACAACATAACCAATTAGAATCCAATGAGGGATTAGATTAATCAAGCAAAAACATCCCTTAACGGTCCGCGGAACAAAGCTTGGCCGGATTAAAATCTCCCAACCGTTTTATTGTTTTCGAATATCCTCTGAAAGGGGAGTTTACAGTAGAGAAGTGATTTATCTAAATCCAACATGATCTGGTATCGGGTAATTCGGTGTTTATTGGATTCTGAATCGTTTCAACTAATTGTTATAACAGTGGTAAGTCCAAAGCGATTAAAGGTTTAGGATTCCCTATCGTTAATATCAAGGTATAACCTAGTAAGGTAAGGAATTGATTTTAGTCGATGATCTTACTAATATTATAAAGGCGAAAGTTTGTATGTGTGGATGAGCCGTGTTGCTCTTTCACGTAAAAACTACTGAATGGATTTTATTGAAACTTTACAATAATGAAGCTTATACACCTGAATCGCACATAGGTTACAATTTATAAAGAAATATGACTTTTTGTTTTTCAACTTAAGTCCACGCGGACGAAGTCGCGTCGGCCGCACGCGCGCTAGTATGCTATATTTTAGAAGTATGACAGTACATTCACATAATACCTATGTACATAATTTATGTATGTAGATGTATTAACAAGATTGTTAGTAAGTTCACACTGATACAACCTTTATGAGTAAGAGGTGGATTATTCCTTAAGAATATCTTAATTTTAGCATTTTATAGCCACTAATTGAAGGTTATAAAATAAAATAAATTTTCCCCCTCAACAAGAAAACGTTTTTGTTTACGCAAAACATTGCCAATTGTTTACAAAACCATTATTTCTTAATTTATTAAAAAGGCCCGCTTCAAATCGTATTATACAGCCGATATTAAACCAAGAGTAGCTGCAAATACAGGGTGACTTTGCGAAGTGTGACTGAATTTTCAAAATAAGTTCTATCGAGAAATATAAAACAACGTCTGTATCGCAATTGTCTTAAATGTCTAAAATGTATCTTTTAAACGTTATTTTGAATGTTAAAAAGTGAGCCAAGAAAAGATAGGGCTTATTTTAGCGCACAAAACTAAGCTACACGTCTTGTAGTTTAACTAGTGCGAAAACATCGTGAAATCGTGACGTCGCGGGCTTATTTTTCCATAAATTCAGTAAGTTTTCTACGTCTGCTACTTTCAAATGGTGAATGTTAACCCAAAATATGGAAAAATAATACTATTTTTACGTAAATCAATTGAGTTATGTATTGTTTTAGAGTTGCTCCTGAAAATTTGGCAACTATTTGCAAAATCACCCTGTATAAAGTGAGCTGAGCACACAAAGGCTCGGTCCTCAAGGAGAGGGTTCCGTACTCCTCCATAAATTTAGATCGGGTTCTATTGTTTAATTCTAAACACGATCTCTCCCAGATTTATCGTTCGCGAGCAAACGGCAACAATTGCCTGGTTCTGAATTGATTTTGACTAATTGAACAATTTTATAAAGGGTGGACTATGCTTTTAGTAGTTTCAAAGGGTTGGAAACGGGTATATGGCACGAGTATTTTTGTTGTATTTTCAGTGGCTGAAATAAATATCTCCAGATATCTTTAATACAATCATGACAATTTCACTTCAAATTAAGCTAAGGTTTCTTCAAAAAAGGAGTGAGTTAGCATTTGGTGGCCAGATCCCTGCCTGGCTTTGATCCCCTTTAGGTTTTCAAAGCCCAATCCTAACAAGTAAGCAGTTAACCTTCCAAATAGACAAATACCACTGCGCTTGTAGTACAAAATAGACTCATCTTTATTCAAGTCAAGGCGACCTGACTCCACTTGATGGGATGCAGCCGTAAGGTTCAACTGGCTCCAACTCGTTGTCACCCAAAGCATTATCTTATTTCATTAATTTTTACATATTTTTAAATATTTAATAGTATGTATACATAAATGTTAATACATCATTAAAATCTTTATTGTTAAAATTCAGTTCTAGAATTTGACACAACGAAGTCAGTCGGGGCAGGTGCTTTCTAATAACTACGCGAACACTAATCTCCATATACATACCGAAACAGCACGATTACCATCTATAAGGTTATTTTATTACAATTATTACCCACTATTACAATTATAAATTCACGTAACCACACATTAAATAAAGCCAATTCATGCCATAGAGGTACTAATCAGGAACGTTATAGAATCCAATAATCCCAATTTGGCCACAGGCCTGCACTGCGGCGTTTGAACAGTCAAAGCTAATAGATTAACAGCTCTGACAAGGCTAATCAATCGAAATTGATAATTGGTACAGCAAACACTGATTCTGCTGTCAAATGCTTGAGATATCAAGATAGTTCGGTGGTATTTCAGCTTTTATAAGGAGCAAATGAATAAATTATATTATTGATTTTTATCGCAAATTTGAAATTATTGCTGACGTTTGTATATTTGGACGTAGCTGTAGCCACTTTAGGAAATTTTGGTTTTGACATTACTCAAATACACAGATTCTGCGGCCAAATATTTGAGGTAGTTAGTTAACTATCCATTTAGACACTTTTTTTTACGTGGAAAAAATACTTTATGCACTATCCCACCTTCCGGAGGGGGGGGGGAACGGTGGGGGAATGTGGGACTCCCTGCGAGTGACAGGGTCTACCTACTACTAAAAATCCCCGGTATATCCTCTCCGCTGTAATACATGACGCTCGGCTATAGTGATTATCACGTCGCCCCAGGATTCGAAAAGCTTCATTCTATGGTAAACACAATAAAACTTACATCGACGAAATCTAACTTTCCACATTATTGCCACTGAATTACAAGCTCATCAAAAATTAATGCACCGAAGCCGCGTCAGATAATTGGATAACCTAACACGACGAACAAGAGGCCCCCCCTATTTGCATCGAAGTGCACCGGAAGATGCAATCTAGGAGCGGATTAGAAACAGATTGTCTGCGAGCTCTAAAGCGTTTGAGTTCGAAGGCACTACTTGAATGGAGTCGTTTGGAGAGTGTTTTTTTAGATGAATGGTCACATTTTCGAAATGTTGGAGATTCATTGAACAAGCCTTTTTTTTGGTTGGACATACAATGGATGCTAATTGATTTTCTGATCCTATTATTTGCAAATTACGATCGATTTTAACAAGAAAGTATCAACTGCTGAAATTGTGCATTTTCCTAAATGTAGTCCCTACTAGCTGTCTGTAGGTCTCTTTGTTAATTTGCAGTATAGTTCTATCTATTATTTATCAACAATGTTGCCACTGAATCACAAGATTATCAAACATTTATACAATTAAGCTTTTGCCGCGTCAAATAAGTGGATAACTTAACATGACGCCGAACAAGAGGCCCCTATTTGCATCGAAGCGCACCGGAAGATGCAATCTAGGAGCGGATTAGAAACAGATTGTCTGCGAGCTCTAAAGCGTTTGAGCTCGAAGGCACTACTTGAATGAAGTTGTTTGAAGACTGTTTTCTTAGGTGAATTGTCACATTTTTAAAATGTTGTAGATTCATTAAACAAGCATTTTTTTGATGGACTTACAATCGATATTAATTGACACTTCTGGCCCTATTAAGATAGATTTTAACAAGAAAGTGTAAACTGCTTAAGTTGTGCATTGCCCTAAATGTAGTCTACTATGCTGACTGTAGGTCTGTTTGTTAATTAGCAGTACGGTTCTATCTATTATTTATCTACAATATTGCCACTAAATCACAAGCTTATCAAAAATTAGTGCACTGAAGCTCTTACCGCGTCAAATAATTGGCTAACTTAACACGACGACGAACAAGAGGCCCCCTATTTGCATCGAAGCGCACCGGAAGTTGCAATCTAGGAGCGGATTAGAAACAGATTGTCTGCGAGCTCCAAAGCGTTTGAGTTCGAAGGCACTACTTGAATGGAGTTGTTTAAAGAGTGTTTTCTTAGGGGAATTGTCACATTTTCAAAATGTTGTAGATTCATTAAACAAGCATTTTTTTGGTTGGACATACAATCGATAGGAAATTACTCTTCTGGTCCTTTTATTTTCAAATTGCGATATATTTTAACATGAAAGTGTAAACTGCTTAGATCGTGCTGTGCCCGAAATGTAGTCCCACCTAAGCTGTTTGTAGGTTTCTTTGTTAATTAGCAGTATGGTTCTATCTACTATTTATCTACAATATTGCCACTGAATCACAAGATTATCAAAAATTAGTGCGCCTTACCGCGTCAAATAATTGGATAACCTAACACGACGAACAAGAGGCCCCCTATTTGCATCGAAGCGCACCGGAAGATGCAATCTAGGAGCGGATTAGAAACAGATTGTCTGCGAGCTCTAAAGCGTTTGAGCTCGAAGGAACTACTGTTGTTTGAAGAATGTTTTCTTAGGTGAATTGTCACATTTTTTAAATGTTGTAGAGTCATTAAACAAGCTTTTTATTTGGTTGGACATACAAGCAATGTCAATTGACTCTTCTGGCCCATATTTTTCGCAAATTACGATAGATTTCAACAAGAAAGTATACACTGCCTAAATCGTACATTGCCCGAAATGTAGTCCCTGCTAAGCTGTTTGTAATTCTCTTTGTTATTTACCTACAATATTTCCACTGAATTACTAGCTCATCAAAAATTAATGCACCGATGCCGCGTCAAATAATTGGCTAACTTAACACGACGAACAAGAGGCCCCCTATTTGCATCGAAGCGCACCGGAAGATGCAATCTAGGAGCGGATTAGAAACAGATTGTCTGCGAGCTCTAAAGCGTTTGAGCTCGAAGGCAGGTCGGTTTCGAGGAGTTCGCTAACGTGTTATACCATTTTAAGCACTTCCTTTTCGTCTACTGTTTTGATTATTTATACTATTGCTACTGAAACGTGATTGTACAAGGGTTCATCCGTTTCAAATTTCTAATTTCAGGGGAAAGTGGTTTTAGCTGTGCGTTGATACATAAATCAGGCTTAGGCTTTTTAATATCTATTTTACTAGAAGGTGGCACCCATGTGAGTTATTAACACCTAGATAAGTACAGGAAGGTAACACTCGTTATGTTGAGTATGTACTTAACATAATGTAATGTCCATCTCAGAAGTTGTTACCTAGGCTGGAATATAAACCATGATTAACAGCTCAGAAAGCAAATTTACTACCCACAAGCCACTCCAACAAACTAAGACTAGACGTAGAGTTAATTTTTACGTATTCATAATCTGACTGAATTCCGAACCGTTTCATCTTCAATCAAATTCGAGGAAGAGGAATCTAACATGAGCACCGAATAGGCACCTATTAGCATCAGAAGCTACTGCAAGATGCAATCTAGATGCGGATTAAGACAAGGTTGTTTGCGGCTCCGATGCGCCTTTGAATTGGCTGATAACAGAACTGCTCGGTTTCCCTGCGCTTCACTATTTTAAGCTTTGAAAGGGATCATATTGTAATCATTCAATGTACTTGAGGTAGGACTAGTTGGCTAGCTAGAGAGTTACCAATTACATTGCCAAGGCGGCGATTCAAATGCAAATGTCACTCAAACTTTTTTTATGGTTTAGGCACGGGAAAAAGCGCCAGAATATTTTATCATACTGACTACGTAGCCCGCATATGTTGGAGTATGACTTGAACCACCTAATCGTTAAGAAATGTTTTTATCTTTCAAAATGATTGTAGGCTAATATAGTAAGTAGTAAGTAATAAAGTAAGTAATAGACTCTTATGTACTATTATTTATTAATCAAAACATGTTTTAGCTTCTTAAAAAACAGCTAGATGAGATTCCATTCATGGATAAATTCTGATAGTTACATAAAACCTTTGCTCCATCTAGGAGTTTATAAACGTATTTTATATAAACTCTAAACTAATCTTGTTAGTTCCAGACTAGACGCAGCCAATCGCGCGTCGGATTGCCGCAGTGCTGCCAACAGTCATCGCTTGCAAACTGCTCGTTACAGTCTCGGCTTCGAATAAGAAAGTCACTTAGTTTGTTTACTAGACAAAGTGTTATTTGTTGTAGAGGTTTTTACTCTTAATATAATTATGTGTGTAAGCAAAACACTTTGAAATCCTTCATCAGTTTCATCTGCAATTTTCCCCGTCTGTAATAATATTAGGTTTTATGCAAAAAAAATAATATCTTGCTTATTAACAAAAACAATTTCTGATTAAATCGTAGGCAAGTTACCATCCATGGATTCTCATGTCTTATTAATCATTTACTTGAACATGTTTTAACTTTTTTTAAAACAGAAGTTTCTAGTATTAGTTTCCTTTCGTAGTTTTACTCCTAAAGTCTCACAAGACCTCTACTCCTGCTTCTAGCTAACAACTTATTTTATATAAACTCCAAACTAATCTTGTTAGTTCCAGACTAGACGCAGCCAATCGCGCGTCGGATTGCCGCAGTGCTGCCAACAGTCATCGCTTGCAAACTGCTCGTTACAGTCTCGGCATCGAATAATAAAGTCACTTAGTTTGTTTACTAGATAAAGTGTTCTGTGTTATAGAGGTTTTACTCTTTTTAATGATATGTGAGTAAGCAAAACACTTAGAAAACCTTCTTCATCAGTTTCATCTGCAATTTCCCCTGTCTGTAATATTATGTTTCATGCAATAAGAAATAGTCATCTTGTTTATTATAAAAAACACCTTTCTAAAAGAATTGTAGGCAAGTTACTTTTCATTGATTTTCATGTCTAACTATTCATTTACTTTAACAATTTTATCTTTTTTTAAAACAGCAGTTTCTATTAGTCAGAAGTCTATTAAAGATAGGAAAACTAGAAAAAGGCATTCGGTTTTTGGTTTTCGGCTTTCTGGTTTTCCTATCTTTAGTAAGATAATAATGCATTATCCCTAATGCTAAAAAATAAAAGAAGTCTATTAGTTTCCATTCGTAGTTTCACTCTCATAGTCTCACAAGACCTTTACTCTAGCTCCTAGCTATCAACACATTTTATTCAAACTCCAAACTAATCTTGTTAGTTCCAGACTAGACGCAGCCAATCGCGCGTCGGATTGCCGCAGTGCTGCCAACAGTCATCGCTTGCAAACTGTTCGTTGCAGTCTCGGCTTCGAATAATAAAGTCACTTAGTGTGTTTACTTCATAAAGTGTTCTGTGTTGTAGCTTCTTTACCTACAAGTGAGGGTTGATGAACTGCTTAAATCCCTTTTTAGAGCTATACTGAACGTTTCTGTCTGTAACAAACGTTCGACTAAAAATAATGATTGGTCCGTACTACCTCAGAGTTGAGGTGGCGTCTACGTCCAGCAAAACCTAAAATGAGTATTTTTTACCTTCTGAGTTCGTGAAAATCAACTAATATATATAATTCTCGTGTCACAGTGTTTGTTGCCGAACTCCTCCGATACGGGCTCGACCGATTTTGATGAACTTTATATGTTTGTTTGCCAAGATAAGTCTGAGAATAGTACTTAATCTATTTTTTATACCTCACTAAAATAAACCCAAAATCCACACGGTTGAAGTAACGGGCGGCTGCTGGTATGCTATATAGAATTATCCACTACCACACCACATTTTCTTGACTTTCCTATTTTCTTAGCAGTGTCCATTTATACACTTTAATTTCAATGTGTTTTATTTAATGAAATAACGTTTTTTCTAAGGGGCACAAGTTACACAGTCTTCAGCAGTCAGTACGTAACGAGCGGCTGTATGAATGCAGTGTAACATGTAACATTACACCCCGTAACGTCAGTAACCGGCTTCACACGGCATTTTCCAATTGTACCAAAAGGTCTAAAGCTCAGAAATCTTACAATATCTGGCACGAAATGGAGCACAACGAGTAGATTGCTGCCAAACTCGATTGTCGCATGCGAGACAAAGTCACCCAACTTGTTCGCCAGATTAAGCGCAGTTCCAACTTTGTGAGGTTGACTGTCATTCGAAGTTAAATTTGTTTATTAGCAGGTAAGATAGTACCTCGTATAATTCAACATAATTATGCTTATGACTATGTTTTGCTAATTTGGATAGTGCACGAACTGTTTTAACTATACTAGGGACTAGTTATTTTAAAAACAAAAAAAACATCCTACTAATAGGAATTATAAATGCGAATGTTTGTATGTGTGGTGTGCCGTAGCGTAAAAATCTCTGGATCGACTTTAATGAAACTTAACAAATAAATAGCTTAAACATCTGAAAGAAACATAGGCTACAATTTATAAAGATACATTTCATTTTTTTTAAACCTTAATCCACGCGGGCGAAGTCGCGTGCGGCCGCTAGTACTTTAATAAAATTCATGAAAACGGAAAGCGTCAGCGTGCCAGGCCCAGAAAGAGATGGCAGGATGAGCTTGACCATCATCTCAGTGACTAGCTGAAAGTAGCTTTGGACCGCGAGGAATGGAAAATAGTAGCGGCCTTTGAAAAAAATTGAATGTAATGTAATTTTGAAATCATTTGAAAATTGAACAAAAACAAAAATTAGTTGTGAATAAAGATGTCGATCTTAAACCAACATAAGTTTAACCAAACACGCTGTGTATTTTTCAGGTGACGTACGATCGTAGGTACCTACATAATCACCAATTTCACTCCCTATAAATAATAACTACCAATCACAAATCAATACTGTACAATACTCCCTTCGTAGAACCAGCAATTGTTTGCTATTTCAATAATTACACAAACAATGGCGCCGTCCTCAAATTAGTGATGGCGAAAAATCCGGTAAAATATCGATAGGACTCTTCACTACATAGTATAAAAGAAAGTCGCTTTCTCTGTCCCTATGTCCCTTTGTATGCTTAAATCTTTGAAACTGCGCAACGGATTTTGATGCGGTTTTTTTTAATAGATAGAGTGATTCAAGATAAAGGTTTATATGTATAATAACATCCTGTTGCACCCGTGCGAAGCGGGGGCGGGTCGCTAGTAATTTCTTTACCAAGCTAGCTGTTAGGTATTAAATATTTTGTTGTACATGCTCAATTTGTGGTCATACGGAATAAACGTTTTTTATAATATATTAATCTACTACTTATTGTGTAAAAAGATGTGAATGATTGCTGATTATTTTTTCAGTATCAGCACTCATAAGATACAACAATCGTCACGCTCGTCGAAAAACAATCAATTATTGTTTGATTTTTCACTATATTTTTTATACCAACTATTATTTAGACTTACATCTATGAAGAGGAAAATACATAAAATAAAAAAAACTGCTACCCCTTAATTACAGTGTTAATAATCGATAATATTATTGTAAGTTCTAGTTTCAGTTCTGCCTTTTTTCTTCAAATTATATTATATTTTATTCCTATTCGATGCCTATTGATAGAAGTTCAACAAGACATCACTAATCAAAATGGTATTTAACATTATAATCAATAGGACGGTTTAGTTAGGCTGGTTTTGCATAAAACAGTCGTTTAGGCACAGGTAAGTGACTTACGGCCAGTATGGGGTATGACAGGTTGAATAAACACAGTATTGATAACTTAATTAATCACTTATCAATTTACAAGTATTTTTTTGCCTCAGCTATAGAGCTGAGGCAAAAAAATACTTGTAAATTGATAAAATTATGTTTTTGCCCTTTTGAATAGTCAAAAGGGCAAAAACATAATTTTATATTAATTGACTCTACATAACATAACATAAACGGCCTATATACGTCTCACTGCTGGGCACAGGCCTCACCTCAACTATGAGGTAAAATGAGCCATACTCCAAAACGCGGGCTCAGTGCGGATTGTTGGCAGAGTGGAAGGTTAGTGAGCAACCTTAATGTCAGATTTTATCAAGCCGCCCTAAGGCCTCTGACTAAGCTTAACGACTGACATCTAGCGACGTCAGCCGGGACCAACTGCTTAACGTGCCTTCTGAAGCACGGAGATGCCTGAAATACACATCACTAAATTTCGGAAAATGGGAATATAATAGAAATTTAAATTAATTGACTCTATTTTGTATAAATCAATTGTATATTTTTTATCTGAAAATATGTAAGTTGAGGTTCGAAAATTTACTAAACATACGCTCACGGATATTTTCTAATTGAAGTCATTAGAGGCACACTGATTTACACCGTCATGGCGAACGAAACATTCAGAAGCCCACACGAATAATTGAACCCAAAGTGATAAGTGGCGAGTATCTAACCGTTATCCGGGTTGCTTATGGTTTTTATTGGTGTTTTCCTTCACCGTTGATTTACCCGTAATTTGCACAATGAACCCAAAGTAGATGTTCTAGCCAGATATGAACTCGGGACCACACGGGTTTCAAGCATGATTGTCAAAGCACTGGGTCACGATGCTTCCTGAAAGTGATGAGAGTATGTAGTTGTAAAAACTTCAACATAAAATATTAACTCAATTTGCGCAAAATCTATTTCTGATTGTTGCTTACTTCTGCGGTTTCTCATAAATAACCTCGCAGTAGCCTCCGAATTTCAAAACAAGTGACAATTAGGGAAGTAATACAAACTCCTTCTGACGCACCGTCAAAAGTTTCCTTCTAAATTCGAATTTGGCCGAAACGGCCGCTGTGAGTACAGTCGGCGACAAAGTTGCTTTTGGGCGATATAACCATTACCAAGCGTGATAAGCGCAGATACACCCTTCTCGGTTTCCGCTGAGGCTAAAAGATCAGCGTACAAAAAATGTGACAGAAAAAATAACAGATTAAAAAACAGAAAAAAATATACCTTTTAGCTTTTACTAGTATGTTTCAGCTTAGAAATAATTGCTTTAAACCTATTTTTTTCAGCTAAAATTCGACAGTAAGACAAACACAACAATCTATGGTCCTAAAACACGAATGAGGTTTATAAAACATCGATCTTACAAAAACACTTTTTTGGCAAAACGGCGGGTAGAGAAATTCTTGTTATTAGACAGTTGGTAAAAGTTATTGTTCCGAAAAGCACACAAAAATTATGACGCAAATATTTACGTTCAAACTTAAATCGTATTCGCATATTTAGCGGCCCAACGATAAGAGCAAACTTTTCTAATTTATTCATAACACGAAACCCTCGCTTGTGAAGTTGCAAGGAGTTTTGTTAACAATACGGATGAGCATTTCAAAGAAAAATAATTTGTACCCCACAGAAAGACGTAAAGCACTGTTGAGATTGAATGTACAGATATTTTTAGAAGAAACTTTTGTTTCAAAAAATGGTTTTATAGAACGCTAAAACGGTAACAGTCAGAATTATTCGTTACGAAATAACCGAAGCCGATAACATACGTAAGCGCATTAAAGCTCTCATAGGTACTTAGGTATTCTAGAATATTACTTTAGCACTGATATTTTATGAGAAGCGAGTTACTTACGTAACGCGACTCAACACAAGATGAGCAACACTGACGCACTCCTATTATTAAATTAGATAAAGACAACAGCCTATAAATGTGCCTCTTCTTGGCTGCTATTGCTAGATGTCAGTCGTCAAGCCTAGCTGGAGGCCTCTAAGTGGCTTAATAACATCTGACATCAAAACTTAATTAGAATATTTTTATATTATTTTGTATCATATAATGTTTAAGAAGTAAATAATACAAAATGTTTCAAACCAGCCCAACTCCAGCCCCATTTCACCTAACAGCTTAGAATCCGCAGTCGTTAGAGAAAGTTATAATGACCTTATCAAAGATGAGGACCGCATCGGGATTCGCGGCTAACCTCATAACGTCGCGGCCAAAAATGGCAGAGAAGACTTTAAGCCACTGAGTTTTATTCTTAGCATATTATCCAATGTGTTTTTTGCCCAGAAATAGTAAGTAAGTAAATAATCTTTATTGCACACCAAATCAACAACAATGTTACAAGGCAGTAGATACATTTAACAAATAAATGTACCACTTTGTCCAGTTTTATCTGTATAAAGCGATCTCTGCTGAACACCAAAGTAGAGGAGAGGAAGGTAGAGTAAGAAATGCATTTCGAAAAACAATAAAATAACTTACATTGAATACTTATTATTTTCTTCATTTTAATTTAGATTCATCGTTTTTGATGGTCTATGGTGGGTTTTTTATGACTTGTAGGTTATGTGGAACAGATCACTCCTTGACAATAAGAGCGCTCAAATTGTACCTTGGTCTCTGTAATTTAGAAAAAAAGAAAGAAAATGCATTTATTATTCGGGACACCGTAACTAACAACATATAAAATAACAAAAAGAAACCAACCCAAATACAATTTGATACTAATGTGTTGATTTTTATTGACATTCATTCAATTAAAAATACTTATGTATTTATCTACATCTGCTCGCGGGCATAATCTTTTACTAAAATAGAATACAAAGTAGAGTTGTCCTTTTCTGCGAAGCTAATAGCAACAACGGAGTATCTATGACAGTAATTTTTCAGTTTCATGGAACTCATTGACGCGTAATACACACTAATACACAGTAAGTACACTATTTCGTTGAAAATACAAAAGGAGCGCCACTGAAAGGCAATTATCAATGTAGCTGCTTTAGCAAACTTGCCTTCTTCGAAACTGAGAGATTATTGAAAAAGTTTCACGTCAGCAAAATGGAAACTACAAAAATAAAGACCAACTATAACTCGTAAGGGAATTTTTGTTGGCCTTTTTTCTATGCCAGAAGATACATTTTATACTCCAGATTTTATATTTCTTACTTAGAAGATTAACAGTTAGTCTTCGTCCTCAAATGAAATCATCTGTATCTCTCCACGGATGGATGAATGAGGGTATAAAAGATTTGGTCAGATTTTATCAAGCCATCTCAAGGAGTTTGACAAGGCTTAACGACTGACGTATAACGATATGCATTTTATTTGAAAATGCATATCGAAAATACTGTTTTATTTGTTTCTTGTTGTTTCTTGAATGTTTTACTATCGTTAATTTTGTTATGTTGTTTTTTGTTTGCGTAGAGTAGTACCTTACTCTTGCCTAAAGGTATCCACGGAACACCATCAGGTGTACTTGACACATGCTGAGTGGAAACCCTCTTAGCGCCACACGCTAGATAATATTTTTTTGTAAACTTTAAACTATTTTGTGTAGACTAATAAAATTGTTCTTTCTTTCTTTCTTTCTTTTGACGTCTAGCTGTAATGAATCTCATGGAAATGCCCAGAAAATGCAATTGGAGTGGTTACTAATTCATTCCATGAAATGTGAATTACTTTGCAAAGGCGATCGTTGACCATGATGAGGCACGGACACCTCACGCAATACAAATAAAATTACTATATTGCTATATTATAACCAGCGGCCGCCCGCGAGTTCGTACGCGTGGACTAAGGTTAATAAAATTGTAGCCTATGTGCTATTTAGATACATAAACTATATTATTGTAAAGTTTTATTTAAATCCATCAAGTAGTTTTTACGTGAAAGAGCAACACGGGACATCCACACAAACAAACTTTCGCATTTATAATATTAATAGTATTCATCTTCTAATGAATTGAACGAAGCCACCGAAAAGAGGGAGTAGAGAGTAATGCAGACTGTTAAAACCAACAATGTACTTGTTATGTACCTACCCAGAACAAGATCAAAGCAAACCTCTGTTGCTCCGATGCTGTAATTTATTGAAATTCACCCAATGAAAGTGCAAACACCTCGGCAAGTCTCAATTGCCCTAATTAAGGGTGGGTAATTAGATGAACCGGGGTTCCAATTTTATTTTCTAGCTGTTTTTAACGCTATCCGCGCACAAAGGGGTCGTCTTGTAAGGGAAATTGACGTCAGAATAGCTGGGCAGGGTAGGGCACCCACGCTATAGTTTTTTGTTGGATAAAATACTCAGTTACTGACTACGTCTGGCACGGGACTGAGAACTGTGGAGGAAGTTGGGAGAGACCTTCGCTCAGCAGTGGGACAAGATAGATAGATAGATATTCTTTATTGTACAAAAAGAATGAAGATGTTTAATTAAAAATAGATACTCAATTATGTTGAACTTAACAATGCGTAGATAAAACAACGATACCATGAAACAATTACAAATATTTGTTGCTATAAAAATTCGTTGGAGAAACATTTGTTTTTGTTCGGTCATTCTGACAAATGAATTAATTTGTTTATGAAGGAACGTTTAACGATCTCAGCATAGCTTAGAAAATAGTTTTGGTATAATGTTCAAGTGTGTCACTGTACTGTGTGAAAATGGAAGATCCGTGTAGTAAGCAGTGTCAGTGATTGAGTATTGATATGGAACTCAATCGGCTAAACACCATATTCTTTAACATTGTGTTCTCAAATTTAATCACTTTTTACAATAATAAAAAATACTGAAAACTGAAATGTTTTTTAATACATACTTTCCACTAGAGATGTGGTCACCCTACTAATGTACCGTCAGCCGCGTCACTGTCTTTGCGACGCGACGGGTCTCTCACGTTGAAATAATATCGTATTTTCTTTGTTGTGTATGTACATTGTACCCACAGGAGAATAGCAACGCCTTTTATTTAGCCTCAGGATGGAGAGAAAAATGCACACAGATAGTAAATTGCTTTATCATTAAACTTTTATTCGATCTCTATCTAGACGGATAGATACTTTGAGGTAAGTACTACATTCAAAGCATTCACACGCCGAGTCGGGTATTTTAATCATTTTATTTCGTCATCACTACTTGAGAAAATATACAACGACGAGTCAAATCAGTTGAGTTGATATTTTAAGTGTAAAAACCAACGTAACAATTGTGTAGTGTTCGCATGATTATTTACTTAGTATTTATTTAGAAGCACTATGTAATTTCCGACAAAATGTTTATTGTTTTTTTATGGAATAAATGACATACGATTTATCATTTTATTGCTTTTTTGACCTTCAAACAGCATGCAAGACTTCTGAAAAACAATTATTAGGCCTGACCAAGAATAAATAAAATAAAAAAGCATAATGACACAACCATTGAAAAAAGTTTCCTAATCTCAAAGTCACAAAGATCAGCATTAATTAATAAACAAGTTGTTCTCCACTCAAGTTCCATAACCCGTCAACTTCTGAATTGCTAAAACAATTCTATATTCCGAAGGGGAACGCATTAATATTGTACTTAGCCACCTATATAATAATTTTAAAAGGAGAAAGCCGCACCTTACAAAGTAAATTTGCCGCCTCGCAGCGAGTAACAATTTTAACGTGGCCCTACACAAATGCGATATTATAACGAATTTTGCCCAGCACTCGCGCGGTTCGAGCGGTGCTTGGTATAAAATAAAGGAGGAATGCGTCCTAATGTTCAAGGTTCAGTAGATCGAAAAGCCAGGACACTGATAGGTGACGATACGCTCGTTGGAACCAAACTCCAGAGTTTGGAGCAGCGGCGTAGAGTTGCCTGTCTATCGGTTCTTTATAAGGTGTATTTTGGAGGTGCCCGTGGCGCAGTTGTGACAGTGATCGGCGACGATGGCTGTTGTAAAGCAACACACGCCGGGTCGGAAATGGGATGGGTGACCACCCCGACCGAAATTTAGTGATGTGTATTTCGGGCATCTCCGTGCTTCGGAAGGCACGCTAAGCAATTGGTCCCGGCTGACGTCGTAGATGTCAGTTGAAAGTTGGTTAGTATTTGAAAATTCATATGAGAAGTGTTACGACACTTTATATTTTGGGTTATTTTATCTAAGCATTGGGGATAATGCATTATCATCTTAATAAAGATAGGAAAACCAGAAAAAGGCATTCAGTCTTGGCTTCAGGCAGTGTTTGGTTCCCGCCCAAAGGCAAGACCGAATGTCTTTTTCTGGTTTTCCTAACTTTATATTTCTCCAACTTTCTTGTTACTTGGACCACACGGCAAAGCGGTACTGTGAACTTGTGTAATTTATTCATAGTCAAGTAATGACACTCGATTACTTCAGCGTAAACCCTTTATGTCGAAGCTCGGCTTAAAAAAGCGTTATTTTTATTAAACGCGAAGAAAATTACTTCGTTTGCAAGCTATGTGACGGTTTTGCATTGTAGATGGCGCGGAGATTGCGAAATTATCTTTCATCTTAGAAGATTGTTTTGAAGGTTTTTTATTTAACATTTTGGTAGGAAACGCGGATAAGGGCAGCAGATAATAGGCGCGACCCCTTCTGCCCTGAAGAGCGGGCGGCCGTCCGCAAGGAGGCACAGGAGAGCCTGGTCCGGCTGTGGATGGCGGACCTGAGAAAGGCAGACTCCGGTCAGCGAACACTGGAGGCACTCGCTCCAGTGCTTGACCGGTGGCTCTCCAGGCAGCATGGGTCCCTCTCATATCGGATGACGCAAGTTATGACCGGGCACGGGTGCTTCGGGTCATACTTGCACCGCATCCAACGAGAGGGAGCCCCAATCTGCCACGAGTGCGGCGCTGTGGAGGACACGGCTCACCACACACTGGCGGTGTGCCAAACGTGGGCCCCACAGCGCATGGCGCTAGTCGCCAGAGTGGGCCAGGACCTCTCTCTGCCCAGCATTGTGCTTGCAATGCTGGCAGACAAAGAGGCCTGGCAAGCGTTCGCCACCTTCTGTGAGGAGGTGGTGACCGCCAAGGAAGCCGCGGAGCGGTTGCGGGATATGGATCCCGCGTCCAATAGGCTCCGCAGGGCGAGGAGGTGGGGAAGACCGCGCGCATCTGCGCGCCCCGTCGCACCCCTCCGTGGAGGAGGCCAGCCGGCGCGCGGTACGGGGGTACCGTTGCCGGCATTGCACAGGCCTCCACCACTGCCTGGTAGGGACGGCTCGACACCCTCGGCTGTCCCTACTGGCCCCCCCTCGCGAAGGGGGGGTCGCTTCTGGCCCGCCGTGTAGGCGGGCACCGTCCGGGGGAACGCGTAAAAGGCACGTGCTTACGCAACGTATTCCCCCACCATGGACGATGAGAGGGAGTAGTAGGGTTTTTAGTCGGTAGAGCCACTGGGGTAGCCCGTGGAGAGTCCGACATAACCCGTCCAACCCCCCGGTTGGCGGGTATGCGTAAGTGCATTTCCCCTACTATAAAAAAAAAAAAAAAAAAAAAAAAAAAAAAAAAAAAAAAAAGAGTAGCTTACGGACTTACACTAAAGAAAATGGTTGTTAAGTGGCATCTTATTTAATTTTTTGTTACTGGTTACACGCAAGATGTGTTCTCAAAATGGTTACCTTGTTTCCTCTTAAACAAAATTGTTTTAAAAAAATGCTTAAAAATTGTTTTAGCCGTCCATTTTTTCAGTGTAACAGAAATATCAGCCTTGAATCGTATAGTGTTAGGAAATTTTATAATCGTCACAAAAAAGTTCTCTAACATTACAGATAAGATCTCTACTCATTTTAAATCGAGAAAAGCTGATAATAAATAAAATCTAGAGACCAGAGATTTAAATACTGAAAAACAAAAAAAAATACAAAAACGACGAACTCCTTCGAACAAAAATAAAATCACCCACCTATTTTCTCATGTAATAAATTTTCCGCTAGAAATACCCGCAAAGCTTCCCTTACTTGACATTTTTAACATTGTGCTCAACTTATAAATTGCTTGATCCTCGTGAGAGGAAACGATTTAATGTTACAACAGAATACCATTCCTTTAGCCTAAATAAATGTTAACTTTTTTGGTTTCGTCTAAACAAATATAACTGTTAGAAATAGCTAAGTTAAAAAGCTTTGAAATGGATTTGTTAAAATATAAAAGAAATATTTATAGACCGCCACTGAAAGAATATCTTATAAATAACTTTCTTTCAAAACGGGATAGGAAGAACTATCCCATATAATGATGAACAAGGAATACTTTTTCTTTTATTTATTATAAAAAGGTGTTTTAATACTTTCTCATTTTTCATCAATTTACTAACAATAAAAATAGGTAAAAAAACTTTTTAAGTTAAACGGTTTTATGTTAAACATACATTGCAATGTTTAAGATAAATGTACTAAAAACCAAAAAATAATAAAATAGATACAGTCGTGGGAATTATAAACATATGCATAGACTAGACTAAAATAAAACCGTGGGGCACGATAGAAGAATCGTTTAATTCGTCGTTAGGCAGTTGGCCTGCAGACGGTGAGGAAATTACTTACTATTTTCTTGCTCATGGAAATTCCAATAGTTATACACTACATGTAAATAAAAGAGATGTTTCAACTAGTTTATCGTTGGACATTCACCCTGCTGGCTGGCGAGGAATCGTTTCACTGCTTGTAGTTTGTCTTTAATCGACAAAACATATGATAAAAGTACTACTCGCTCACCACTATGAAACCCTAAAACTCGCTTATAATCGAGCTTGCTAGCTTGTTTCCACATTCTAGCCCTACTTATCACACGTCCATCGTTGTCGGTTGAACAACTGCCTAATTATATTGTAACATTACAAAACAAACATTTTAATCAACGATTGAAGACAATTGACGTGCCCCACGGTTTTATTTTAGTCTAGTCTATGCATATGTTTATAATTCCCACGACTGTATCTATTTTATTATTTTTTGGTTTTTAGTACATTTATCTTAAACATTGCAATGTATGTTTAACATAAAACCGTTTAACTTAAAAAGTTTTTTTACCTATTTTTATTTTCTAGTTTTTAGTTTTTATTTCGCATTCTGTTTAATTCATTTCATGTCAGCCGAACGACGCCCAATGCTGGGCATAGGCCTCCCCCAAGGATCTCCACAACGATCGGTCCTGAGCTGTCCGCATCCAGTGGCTTCCCGAAACCTTGACAAGATCGTCGGTCCACCTTGTGGAGGACCTGCCCACGGAACGTCATCCGGTACGCGGTCGCCATTCGAGAACCTTTCCGCCCTAACGGCCATCGGTTCTCCGCGCTATGTGTCCCGCCCACTGCCACTTCAACGATGCAATCCTTCGAGCGACGTCGGTTGCCTTAGTTCTCCTGCGGATCTCATCATTTCTGTTGTGATCAAGCAGGGAAACACCAAGCATCGCTCTCTCCATAGTGAACGACCATGTCTCACTCCCAAATGTCATTACTGGCAACACACACTGGTCAAAGACTTTCGTCTTGAGACACTGAGGAATTTCGGACGCGAATATATGCCCGAACGCTGCCCATCCGAGCTGGATTCGACGAGAGATCTCTTTCTCGAAGTTGGACTTAACTAACTGGACTGCCTGTCCCAGGTAAACATAGTGGCCAACAACTTCGAGTGTAATGTTCCCAACGTTAACTGGAGCGGGTGCAACATGGGCATTGAACATGATTTTTGTCTTGTCCATATTCATCCTAAGACCCACTCTTTGAGAATCATTACCCAGATCTTCGAGCATTATGTTCAGGTCTTCCAAGGTCTCAGCCATAAGAACTACATAATCGGTGAATCGTAGGTGTGTTAGATACTCGCCAATGATGTTCATGCCGCGTCCTTTCCAGTCCAGGAGCTTGAAAATATCCTCCAACGCAGCTGTGAACAATTTCGGAGATATAACGTCTCCTTGTCTCACGCCTCGCTGTAGTTGGATCGGATTAGAGCTCTGGTTCTGTAATCGGACCGACATGGTCGCGTTTTTGTATAGGTACCTTAGCACCTCGATGTACCTGTAGTCTATTTGGCACCTATGGAGAGACTGCAACACTGCCCAGGTCTCAATCGAATCAAAGGCCTTCTCATAGTTTACGGGGAGGTTTTTTATGTCGTGCCATCGTTTAGGGGGGGTTTGCCATAATCGCCACGCTTGGAAGGCGGGTTGGCGATCGCAGTATGGCCTGCTGTTGTGTGGAGACGCTGCTGCCCATCTCTTGGTGGCTATTTTCCCTCAGTCGGCTCTTACGACACCCACGGGAGGAGAAGGGGTAGTGCTATTCTATTAACGTGCCGGCACTACACGGCACACACCCACGGGAAGTAAGGGGGTAGTGATTAATTACTTAATTCATTTAGTGTTTCATTATTGCAAGGTTTCTTGCCCGTTAGTTTATTGCAGTCCAACTCCTCTATACGCAGTCCCTGCAAAGATCTTACTCTACTAAGAGCCACGTGGGCTTGACCTTCTTCAAATAGTTTCGCACCTAGTACACGCCACACGAAATGCAGACAATGTGGATATAGCTACTATAATACCAACTGTTTGAAGAAAGTCAAGCCTACGTGGCTCTTAGTAGAGTAAGATCTTTGCAGGGACTACGTATAGAGGAGTTGGACTGCCATAAACTAACGGGCAAGAAACCTTGCAATAATGAAGCACTAAATGAATGAAACAGAATGCGAAATAAAAATGAAAAACGAACAAAATCTTGACTTGGGTGGTGGATTCAGGCTGAATTAACAGATACCTAAATTACAGATTCAATTTATAAATTTTAATCTTATTAATAAACGCCATTTAGTGGCTGCGCCCATCTCAAATATTGAGGTTGTATAGTGCACTGTGTTCTTCTTGTCAAGGCCTTTTATTTGATACCCATATTGGTGGAATTGATAAAAAATTGTTATCAGCCATTTGGTAGCGGCGGCCATCTAAGATTTCAATTTTGCATAGTAAATTGTATTCTACTTGTTGAGACCTTTCATTTGATACCCATGTTGATGGGATTGATAAAAGCTAAGTTATCCGCCATTTTGTAGAGGCTGCCATCTTGGATTTTAATTTTATATAATACATTGTATTCTACTGGTTCAGCACTTTCATTTGATACCCATATTGATGGGATTGATAAAGCCTACGTTATCCGCCATTTTGTAACGGCCGCCATCTTGGATTTCTTTTTTTATAGTATATTGTATTCTGCTTGTTGAGCCCTTTCATTTGATACCCATATTGATGGGATTGATAAAACCTACGTTATCCGCCATTTTGTAGCGGCCGCCATCTTGGATTTAAATTTTTTATAGTATATTGTATTCTGCTTGTTGAGCCCTTTCATTCGATACCCATATTGATGGGATTGATAAAACATAAATTATCCGCCATTTTGTAGCGGTGGCCATCTTGAATTTATAAGGATAATGAATAAACATAATTGTAATGTCACCAAAATCCAAAGTGTATACAAAATTTCAGCTTAATCGGTTGACAGGAAGAGGGTGAGATTTGAATTACTAAATTTGACCCAAGAATAAATAAAAAAACAAACGGGGTGAGCTAAATAAAACCGTTTAAAAACTATGTTTATTTTTAATGTTTTCTTCTATTAATGTCACCAAGTATTTGAAACCGATCTTTGCAAAGATTTGAGAAAAGCTATTTTCAACACAAATTTTGAATTTTTAATATTAACCAAAAGTGATAATAATTATGTAGCTCTAATTCAGACAAAAAGCCTATTATTGTTGCAGCCGATATCCCGCAGTATGATCGAGAACTTTCTCCAACGTTCGACGCGATTCTGTAAAGTTTTTGGGTTTTCCAAGTTGTTGACAGTATTAATAAATGCATGCAGCATATGGAAGAAACAATGAAAATGTGTTATAACTCTCTCATTGTTTCTGCGTCAGGGTGTAGGTGAGGATCATAGTGGAAAGGTTTGCCCTTCAACACTAGTGTCGACATTTCTACATGTTAAGGCAATTATCGCTCGCTCGGCCACAGTATAAACATACAGTAGGTTATCTAAGGCCTTGGCCCTGTGGTTTGGGGCGTTAGAATTCGGCCAAGGTTCCCCCCCGCCTGTCGTAAGAGGCGACTAAAGGGGGGCCCCGGGGTCGCCAGGAGTGCACATGGTGGAGACTGTGTGCTTCCATTGCACAAGCGATCCTGTGGAGGGTGGCGGTGTGGGGGGGCCTCGCACTGCCGCGAACGCCCGCGGGTGTATGAGGGGAGGCATAACTCCCCTCGTGAGGAGCTGGGTTCCCAGCAAAGCGCGCCAGGGGTCCACTGGTAGAGTCCCTTAGGGGGGTCCTCGGGGATTCCTGGTACCGCGCAGAAGATGGCCTCCGCGGAGTTTAGTGGGTATGCCCACGCCCACTGGGGTGGGTGAGCCCCACACTCCCCCGCTCCCGTACTCAAGGAGCGGGACAGTGCGTAAAGGCATTCTCCGCGTAAAAAAAAAAAAAAAAAAAAAAAAAAAAAAAAAAGGTTATCTAAGGCCGCCCGCCGAGTTATTAGCCTAGCGTGCACACAGACACGCTGCACAGCCCGTCCGTACTGCCGCCGCCTTATGCCTCCCTATTTTATGCTAGCGTGTGCGTGAAATCGTGACACGGCGCGTGACGCGCAAGCACACATTCAAACCGAGAGCTGCACGTTTGTATGTAGATGTTCTACTGTATGTTTATACTGTGGCTCGGCGGCCAAGTTGCCCTACTTGTTTTATTTTACTATGCTAGTGTTTTAAGGACAGTCCGTTATTAACGTAACCTAACTCTGAATATTCATATAAGTAATCGCAACAAGCAGTTTTCTTGACACGAACGTTTGATTGAGTAACAAATTGCTCGTTTTTAGGTAAAACAGGTGGGAATTTAAATTCATCTTATAAAAACGTGTTTTGATGTTGACAGAAATTAGCTTCGAGCTCTTATAAAAAATCGTTGATGGTTAGCCCGTTTTGTGCTATTTTGGAATGATAAAATCACTTGAACTGCTTTAGTTTATTTAGAAATCTGTGAAAAAGTGTGCGATAAAATGACATCCGGATAATTACAGCTTATTAGGTCTCTTTGATTTTAATTACAAAACAAGAAAATAACTTCTATTAATAAAACTTACAACATCAGTTAGATATTATTATGTAAGTAATAATGTGAAAATCAACACCCAGACCAAACGTGTTCATCACATTGGTGTTTGTCTTGATGTAATCTACAGTAAAAACCGCTAACTAACATGCTAACGAGCTAAGAGACAACGTCTCTGATCTGTATTATTACATTATAATATTATCATGTTAGTTTTGGTGTCAATCGACTGCACAAACAATCTCTAATCAATATAGCCATGTATATATTTAATGCTCGTGGTATGTCATGTTATGTCTGTTCCAATAAAATTTTATTTCATTTTTATTTTTCTAGTACCTTTTTGTCCTCACTAGTTTCTCTTCTTGAAGGTAAGTAATCGTACCAACATTATTGGGTGTTATTTATTATTCTCTGTTAGTTAGCATTATCAACGCACCTGTATTTAAAAAATAGGAATAACAGAGAAAAAACATTTGGTTTAGGTTTCAGGCGGGAATCGAACTGCCGAGGTAAGCTAAGCGACCGAGACACTCACAGACCGACCAAATCTCTCAGTCAATTATTGCATAGGTTCACAGAAAAATAATCAAAATCCAGGGTGGAAGTCAAAACTAAAAATCAACCACAGGTTATGTTATGCCTGTCTGTGCTCACGGGCGATGTAAATTATTTTTTCTGTCTATAAATCAGAGTCGGCTTTCCAATGACAAGATTTATAGCTCCATTTTAGACAAGCAGTATCGTCTCGTCTGTTAGATATTCATTTACGTTCACAACTGCGTTTCTTATGAATATGGAATTTGATTCTCTGCAGGGGGTGCCTTTGTTTTAACAAAAAACTTAACATTCAAATATAGTTATACAGTTTTAATGGTAATTTAAGTGGGTTTGAAGTCGTTTGTATTTGTTATTGTTAGGTAAGAAAAAATTGATAATTTCGATTTGTGTCAAAAAGGACAAAAAACACTGTAAGGGGTAATTTGAATTGTATTTTATGCTTGATGCGTGTTTTGTTTTTGACCGCTGTGATTTTTAATGTTCAGTTTATTGTTAATTACAATATAACTCCGAAACATCCTCTAAAGTTAAGAAAACAATAACTCTTTTTTTTCATGTGTGTTTTTGTAACTAGAAATGCGTAACACTTTATTGCACCGAGATACCGATTTCAGGCCAATGCATTCACAGATTAAGGAGGTACAATTTATACAGATTTATTGCTAAAAGCGATCTTCTCCAGTTATGCAAATACAACAAAAGACTTATAGGTTTAGCATCTCTGAACTCTTAAACTAATTTCTTGAAGTAAGCATGGTTATTTCGCTTATCAGAAGTAAACTAACTTCCTTCAAAACTGACTCCTACAAGTATTAATTAAACTAGGAACCGCACAGTTACGAAACGGTTAGAAAGATATCGCTAACAACATAAGATTAATTAATTGAATGTCACCATTATCCGGGGCACTACGTAATTAATTTCTAGCACTTTAGTACCTAACACAAGACCTTGTCAAGTAATAGCGGGTACGGTGACCATACGTTGGGATAGAACATCAAGATAGATAGATAGATATATTCTTTATTGCACACCAAAACAACAGAAACCAACAGCAAAGAAACGTTAATGTACAATTTAGGTGGCTCCATAGGTAAAAAGCGATCTCTTCCAAACAATCCACAGGTAGAGGAATCAAGCAAGCGTATGTCCACTCTTTGGCGTCTACTGACGTTATTACTGGTGGTTAGATAGTTTAACCTAAAAACGGTTAAGTATTCGCTTATCGGACTACAACGGGACCTCTCAAAATGCGGTGTTACTATTATTTTTTCATTAGAATAGTACTTTTTATTAAAGTAAAATGATATTTTTTTGATTAAAGGTAGTAAAGTTGAAATCAAAAAGAAAAAAAAACTTGAACTCTAGAAGAAAAATACCAACATTGGCAATCGAGACTTATATTTCAAATTTTGTACTGAACTTAACAATTGAAGCTGATTTCACAACTGCAGCTGCTGACAGTTTGGCATGACAAAAAAGGAGAACATTGCTGCGATCCAAGCCCCAAGCTTAGTGCAGAGACCTCCGTTATTGTAATTCCTGTGTAATATGTTTTATCTCTATATATAAAAATGGATTGATGTTCGTTAGTCTCGCTAAAACTCGGGAATGGCTGGACCGATTTGGCTAATTTTGGTTTTGAAATATTTGTGATATGTGTGAATATTTGTGATGGTCGAGGGAAGGTTTAAAAGGTGAGGAATCATGAGAAAATGCTGGGAATATAGAAAAAATCTCAATAAATGCCACACTTTACCACACTAAATGTTTGACAACAGAACGAAGTCTGTTGGGACAGCTAGTGGTCAGTAAATTTATTCTTATTTTTTATCCTTATGCCTACAAGACGTAGTCACCCTACTCTCGCCCAAATTATGACGCACTGCGGTCGCGTCCGAGTTGGCGGGCACAATTTATACTTTTATTGCGAGCGATTAGCTACCGAAGCTTTCGGGTCGATACTGATGACATAGAAGATTTGACGTTCAACTTTAGTTGGGTACGAAGATGTGTAACTTGAATAACCTAATACTGATGTTTGGGTGAGACATGAATTAGTATGATCGTGCTAGGCCTACTGGGCGGTGATCAAACTCGCGACCTTTGAAGCTAAATGGGTAACCTTTGCTAACGCCAGTTAACCATACTAATACTGAGAGTAAATACACAACATGGTCTATTTTTCTTTTGCAAAATTTATAATGTTCAACTTGGGTGAGGATCAAAACCACGACCAACGGCCTACAGAATCACTACCGATCAAGCGGGCCAGTGGCTTGATCGGTCTTTTCTACAAAGAAAACGGTATACTAAACAGTAAGTAGCGGTCAGTGGCAAACAAAGATGTAGACCAAATAATGGTTAGCAGTTACCACTGCAGGCTGTTTTTGTTTGTATCTGTTTGTCACTTGTACCCAATAATATTACAAGAAAAAAGACTTAGATAAACTCGTGCTAGAAAAGTGGCACACGAATTCAGAACATCGATCACCTTAGCAAAACATTGACAGTTGGAGACGATGACACTGCGCAGAGACAGATGACAGTGAGATAGACAGACATGTTTTGTCTATCTCACTGTCATCTGTCTCGTTTACGCTCTAGTAAATAATCATACTATCTCGTACACACGGTCAAATTATAGGAACGTACGCCAGGGAACAATTTTCTACTTCGCATCAGTACTGACATAACGTACCTCTTTTTTTATATCATTGCTTGTACCATAATAAAAATAGCTAAGGTACACCTTACTTTGTGTAATCAAAAAGAAAACACAATCAGCGTTAGCAATCACACCGTGTTTCACATTAAAAAACAAAAATATTTCCTGTCAAATTATCGTGAACAACCATCAAAATGTCTTTAAGCAGAAAATTTCAAATTTAATTAACCCTAAAACACCGTAGTCAACAATTTGATCAAGATGTCTCAAAAATTTTAATTGACCGAACAAATGCGTTGGCACTTCCGTTTGTTCGTTAAAAAATGTCAATAACTGGTTAGTGGCGGCTTCTGTGCCATAAGTTTAGGCGGTAGAAGCCACCTAGTTTTATCAAAATATTTGGGATTGTGCTATTGATAAGTTTTAGAATTGTTGTGTAGGGTAAGCGATGACAGTAAATTTTGATAACGCTTGTATGAATAAATGATTATTATTTAAATTCGTCAATGCCACATAGGAACGAACATTGCATACTTACATAGACAAATAAATACAAATGTTCCTCATAACTGACATAGTTTTGTAATCAAGTTTTATTAATGCTTTGAAGAACCTTTTCTTTTTTTCATTCATATTTTACCAGCACTTACTGCAACACATTTAAAAAATATGCACCACTACGTTTTCTTCTTAAAGGCAGGCACCACATACATTTGAATGAACCTTAAAAAGGATAATAATATATTTATAGCGTTTCTCCTACTGGCAACAGCCCCAAGGATCGGCCCTTCGTGTGGGATCCCATATCACGCCATAGTTTACGCTCCCTTTATGTTGATGCCGTCTTATCTCCGAGATAAGGGCTATAGAAATAACGTGTTCGGATAAACCTAGCATTCGATTTAGCTAGTGTTGTACTATTTCCTGTAAATCGAAAGAAGTGTTTGGTTTTACGAAGGGAAATTAATTAGAAAGCTAAGAATAAAGATAAACCAACGTAAGACTAACTTACTTGTAAGATCACTCGTTTTCTTTGTAGACACGATTGTTGATGTATAGCAATAATATAATGTGAAGCACACACAAATACTCCCAATGGGCACTCACATTTTTAAGGTCTATTTTAAAGTTTAAAATAAATAAAACTCTGCAAAATGCGATTCTCTTCGGTTTGATTTTGTGCTTAGCAGACGTCAATATGATCTAACCACGCAAGAATAGCGTGTTGACTTACTTTAAAGTACGCTAGGAAAAAATAACATTACTACTACATTAAGTCTAGAACTAAAAAACTTACATGCCCATTAATGAATAGAATATTATGAATAAAAATGTTAAAGCCAGCCTAATTCAACAAAAATATGAATAGCAAACAAAAATAGATGAGACAATAATTATTAATTTACTTTAAATGATTACTCATTTTTAATTTTCTAATAGTTTCACGGCATTAGCTCAAGATGGCCGTTGATAAGATATCACTCAGGTTGATCTCAAATGTAAGACACGAAAAAACAAGTATAGGAATCTGTTTCAAATATTTTTTTTAACACATCAACATTCACTGAGCATCACTAGCTACCAGCTAAAATCCGTTTGTGACTCGAGTAGGTGTCGATTGTTAAATATTTTTGATAACCTGTGATCGAGAACTCGTGTCGACTCGAGCAATTGTGGGTGGAGTGATGGCTATTTTTTATCTTAAATCTTGATTTATTTTCCGTCGGTCACGCGCAGTGTTAACTTTTATTTATAGCAATCGCGCTTGACAGCTGTTTAGGGTTTCTTAATTGATTGTTTTCTTGAATAATTTGTATCAGTCTTTTTTTCTAAGCTGATTTGGCCGACTTTTCACCATTGTATTTTTTTAAACAACGTGTAATACTAGTTTTCAAACCTTCAATGTCAATAAAAGAAATATCACGGCTTGGTTACTAACATCAACATTCAATTAAATGTCAAATTCATCAACAAAAGATTCAAGATCTTCACGATCAATACTAAAAACTAAGAAACGTATCAATACCAACTAAGAAGTGAACACAGCTACATTGGTTCGTTATTAAACGCCGTGATTCACTCGGGAGATTACACTAATTCAGTAATTAACTTGTGCGATGGCAACGCACAAACGCGATACCTAGAGTACAAGTAATTTAGTGCAATCTCGGAACTGATCACAGGGGTCGCACTAGTGATGCAAGGGACTTGGGCTTTTGAGTACATTTATAAAGTATTTAGTGTACATAGTTTCCCCGAAGACATACGCCGGGAACAAGATAAAAAGGTTTTTAAGAGAAAATTTTAAAAGTATTTTTTACTAAACTTAGTCTAATATTTAAGTTTATGTAGGTTTAAATTAAGTCAAGATAAGAGATCGTGATCCCACAAACAAACTATTCAAATAGTTTTGGGGGACTATTTTTGTTCTATTGTTTTAATAAACATAAATAAATAAAAAAAAGATTCAACTTAATCTCACATGACTGAAGTCTAATTGTAAATAGTAAAAAGCATTTATTCATATGCTTATTACAAGCATTTTATGACACGTCAAGACAAAAAGCAAAGTAACTCTACCACCGGTTCGGACGTTGCTTCCATCGAGATGACTACGACAAAAACTCGATCATTACTCTTTAGAAGGCTAAAAAATCACACAATTATTCCTAAAAGCTAAAGCAACGCGGTTGCATTTGTTAAATTATTGATGTATCCTGTCACTTCAAATAACAATTAAGGGACAAAAGTTGTTGTAGTTTCGGTTAAACAAATGTGTATATAAATAATGTATTTCCTAGCTAACCTTTGCCGGAACTACGGACAGCAAGTAAGAGAATCTTAACGGATTCAAAGTCATTGACGTTATGTCACTAGGGCAACAACGCCCTAGATAACATTATTTGCAATGTAGATTCTAGACGCGACAAGAAATACTTGTAGTTTCAAATCCAAACGATTTTTTTATATACCTAGTCTTCATGACAGCCGTAACCATCGTTCCTTTTTAGTTCACCTCACTTACAAGCGGTTACCTAATTTGCAATGCTTATGAGAGTCTAGTAACTCGCTTCAAAGCATTTAATGTATTATTACGGGATCTCTTATTGAATATTTATGAAGGCTTTAAAGTTTGTTTTGCTTGTTTCATAGTGTTTTTAAGTTTTCAGTGATTGAACCTCTGAATTATTAAGTAGGCTGGCGTTTATTTTCAGGTCTGTGATTATACACTGAAGTAGTCGATGAGTATGTGATTAAAATGGTCGTATGCACGTAACATATTCAGCGATTAGAAAACTAATTAAACTGTTAAAGAAAAAACGAACAATAAAATGAATAGAAATATCATCAGACATTGCCATTCAACCCTAAAAGCTAATCTTTTACTATGGGAACAAGACAACGGATGAACATACATAAATACTTTTTCTTTATAAAAACATACATGAGTAATATACTTAAGAAACAAACAGTCATGTTCATGAACAGAAATGTTTGTTCTGTGCGGGGATCGAAACCGCGACATCTGGTATAGAAGCCAACTTCTTAACCACCACACCAAAGCGATCGTGTTCCTATTTTTGTAGTTGTTTTATTCAAACAGTAACTGTCAAAAAATGTTGCGTTCAATTGAAGACAAACGATAAATATAAAACACCTACCATCTTATATTACAGAGCAATTAAAAAAAGGAAAAGAAAAATCTTGAAATTATGTAGGCACATTCCCTTAATTTCATTATTATTACATATTTCTGTCGCTTAACCCGAGGAAAAACATCCAAAATATTTAAACAGGAATTTTATGAAAAACGCTACGTTATTCAAAGAATCCCATGATAATGGAGCTGCGATAAAATCGTTGAGGATCCGAATAAAATGCCCTGAACAAATCTTGAGTTCAAATGTTTTAAGTCCGCAAACAATTGGCAAAAATAGGGAATCAAAATCTTCAGCGCAATCATCAACGAGCAAATAAGGGAGGCTTCAGTGAAAAAAAACAGTTAGGTGTGAGTCGGGCACTGAGGCACACTGAGGGTTCGAAACAAACAAATGAATAACAATGCTTAAGTTGGGCTATGATTTAGATTTGCCTTGGTCGTGATTTTGTTGAGACGGTTAGAACAAAAATCAATAAATATCGACAACTGCCTTTTTACTTATTTATCAATTCGTACAGAAACAGGTATGCACAATCGTGTATATTTAGGACAGAAGAAGTTTACTGCATGTGTGTACCGACTTTACACCTACAGACTACAGATTCCAAAAAAAAAACAATAACTAGTAGTAGGTACTTGTAGTTTTTTTGCTTTTAGTACAGAACCCTAAAACTGGAGTGAACTAAGACTATATGCCAAAATTCCCTTCCATTAGGTAACGGGGAATATAAAAAAGTATTTTTACGTCCTTTAATCCGGACAGAGGTTTGAAATAGACAGTGTTGTACTAAAAATCGTTTTAGGTGTCGAGTTCTTAACCTACTACATTGAAGAAGTACTTTTATTCGTTATATACTCTGAGCAAGTAGTTTTGGTTCATACCCTAAATTATTAATTTTAAAAATAGATATATCTAAATTGTGATAATATTATACCTATATTAGTATTATTAGTACTTTCCTCTATTATATTAGCTTACCCACATTTGGTTTATTTAATTCACTTACGATCCTCTACCTGAAGGTTGTCTGGAAGAGATCGCTCTCTAGCGATGAGACCGCCTAAATTGTACATGTTCTCTGTAATTGGCTTCAAATGTAATATTTTTGTACAATAAAGAATATCTATCTATCTATCTATCTACCTAAAGGTTTTTCTGGTTATATTTCTCCTTTCTCATATTTTATTTACACCGTGATAGAGTTGCATGTTATGTTAAAAAGACCAATAAAATATCATAACCTCTAAATTTAGTACATACAAACTGAATTCGAAACCTTTCATCACATAACACTTTAACCAAATATCAAAAAACACAGCACCAATCCAAGCACTGATTCTCTCAAACCGGAGTTCCCCCAAAATATTCAGGATGCCAAGCACCTTTAAATTGTGCTTCCGTCTACCCTCAAAAATCTCTTTGAATATCTCCCACCCTGGCAATTAGACAGGAATGTTCAGGCCGTTGTCAAAGGGAAGCGGGGTTCCCTGGAAACGCTGAAATTAAGTGTAGCCTGAGTTTATTGGTAACCTTACGTGGTATGTTCAAAATTAAGTGAGAACTGTTCACATAATATCTTTTGAAATACACTCATTCAATAATGTGAATATTAGACAAACAACAACAACACACAAAAAAACATTTAACAAAAGGTCCAAAGTAACATAATGATCTTAAAAAAGAAACAAAAGGCAACTTTGAAATATAAATAATCCACGAGATTTTGACTAGGTTTACCATAATAAACTACTAGGTTTAACTCTGATCAAAGTACTTACTAAATTGTACCAAATAAATTGTTAGTTTGAAAATGAAAATACCATGAATTTATCTTGAAATCTCTTTTACCAGGTGACCTCAGTAAACTGAACTAAGCTAAGATTTCGAAAATAGTAACTTTGACACAGTAACCCCAAACGAAAAATTATCGTGAACCGCCTTAGGTTGAGAAATCACTGCAGTCTTAAGACACAAGCAACGCCAGGTAGGCTAGGAATAAGATGATGAGATGAAATGTCATTCAGAAGTCGGCTGATGGACGACCAGTCAAAACTACATTCAATGTCATTTCAACAGATTCTTGTCGTGGAAGAATCCATTCAAAAACCTTGCAACGATTGCTTTTACTATGCTTGATAGATAGAAGATAAGTTTCTAGTTAAATGTTTCCACCACACAGACACAGAACAAAGATAATTTAATGTTCATCATCATGTTTGTCCCGGTCAAGGCGACAGTGCGACCCGAAGCTTAGCAGGCAGGAACAATACCAAGTAACCTCTAGCCGTAGTATTTTTTTTCCTAAACATAATATTTTGCGCAAGTTTTATAAAAAACAAACTAATTTCATGCTAGCGAACAATTGTATTAGTGACAATGACAGAACCGAAACGTTGTTCTTTTAAAATAAAGAATACAACTTTCGGAACTTTAACAACTATAAAAACTCTCGTTCTTTATTTTGCTTCAGAAAACTTGTTTTAGTGTAATAAAAGTTTCTGAGCTGGTTTATTAGTTCTTATTGCGTTTTATTTAATTAAAATAGTTTTTGTCTTCAACTTTTTCTTTTGTTTCTTATTAAAACAACAGAAAGTTTGAATTTCTGAACGTTTTAAGAAGATGCTGTAGCTTTGTAACTGTTTTCTTTGATTAATAAAAATGTCTATCAGCCTAACAGTAAATATTACATTAGGTACTGAGAATTCTGACTTTAAAGAGTTGTAGGAGTTGTTTCAAGCTAATTGTTTCAGTCAGAAATATAATTGTTTTCTTTAAAAAAAAACAATGCGTCGCCAATTGCAAGTGCATAATACAAAAATGTCCTATTGTAGGTCAAAGGCTTTCCGAGCCCATTTCTACTGTTGCCGATTTTGAACTTCTTTCATCCAATAATATTATTCACCAACCAAAAACATTTCTTGTATGTTACTACAGAACACTCAACAATATCCATCAAAGGAAAAGTTAATCAAAAATCTCAACGCTTGTAACGTAATAACAAGGTTCTCAGTGCGTTCAGGTTTTTGTGACCCCGTCCCCGCTGAGTACATGCATCACAATAAAAGCTCGCTCGAGTAACGCCAGTTAGGGATCAAGACGCCTCGTCGCCCCTTGCTTATTAACAATATGCCAACCCCATAAACTCGTAAACGAGTGTAATCCAAAAATCCTCGCTTCCCGCCCTTGAGCAGTAAAAAGAGTTATAAATGCGAATCGCGCAACTTCCCGGGCAACGCGACGACTAATAAAAATTCCTATTTAAAACCTCACGACTAAATTAACCAGTGACTTACCCAGCGAGCTACCCGGCGAAGTTTGTGGTTTTCTTCGTAATGGAACAAATTTTCATGCAATTGCCTTTGTTATTAGGTGCAGTCAATTAACGCTTTGAGGGTAGGTGATGGAATTTTTAATATTCTCGGCTGATTGAATTTTTTCCCTTGGTTGCTGACTTGGGAGAGTTTTTACCGTCGTAAGTTGAAGGGTTGAGTTAATAGATGACTGAAAAAGCATTTTTGAAATTTAATGAAAAACTTATAGTCTAGATAAGGTTCGTTATATACATTGTAAAAATTTGTACCCTAGATAGACATGACATGACATGTAATGCATCTGAATAATTAGCAGGATTATAGGGAACGCAACCCGCTTACGACCGTTACTAGTATTGGCGGATAACATAACAGATTGCGTATCGATTAATAATTTGTTATACTAATAAAACCAAAAATAGATTGAAAATGAATGAGGTTTTCTATAAAATTTAAATATGAATTTGGAGCAACATAATCGTTTCGTATCGGTTAAAATTTTAAACTAATCATCACATGGAACCTACATACTCGTAGTAGTCCCGTAGACTACGACGGATGGAAATGTAAGAAGTCGCCTCTCCTTTCTACGGTCGAGTCGAATAGGTTCGCTTTAAACATTAGCAAAAGGGGACAAAAATACTTTCAATATTTTTGATTTAACCCATACGTTATCCAAAGCAAAAAATATTTATCACAAAATATCAAAGGGCACATTCTCTTTGAATCTTTTTACCCCGAATCATATAAAAATCAATTTAAAAATAAACAAAGATTTGTATTATATTCCAGTTGAATGAGAGCTTCGCCTAGTGTTCCCAAACCATCTATACTAAAACTACCGACAGTTTATATAGAAAAACAGGTAGGTACCCTATTGATACTATAGATAGCTCATAACAAGGCAATACTGACAAATCAGTGCTATTTTATCGATAGTATTGTAGTTCCTATGTGGCGAGATAGATGTCGCTAAACAAAAAACCCATATTATCGATTGTGTCGTTAGAAATGAAATTGGCAGTATCGTTACTATCTATAGTACTTAACGATATATTATCTTGTTCTGTGTCATGGATAGGCCGGTCGATTGTCTTACGATAGTTTATTTATCGATAGTCGACTCGATCGATCTGCAACACTAGCTTTGTCTGGTCCACAGGCCGTTTTGGTTCGTTTGTTAGATAGTTATCTATTCAACGAGCGGGTTGTGGTCACAAAATAAGAATCCGGCCACCGGATAAAGGAAACGGTGGAACGTTACAATTGAAAAAAGTAATTGAATTGTATTGGAGTTTTTTGGTTTCAATTGAATTTATGTTATGATATTTAAAGGTGACTTATAGCACAGTAGCGATACCGGGTCAAAAAGTGGGATAAGCTGCGACTCTAACTTTCAATGATGTAGGTATTGTTGTACTTTGTTAATAACGGCTAACGTCATTAAGTGTCAGCCGTCAAGCCTAGTCCGGAGGCTTAGAGCGACTTAATAACATCTGACAATATGCTGTGAGTAGGTGTATATTGGGAAGTATACTTCATTTTTTTCTTCACCACTCGCTCTCTTCGTTCGCTCATTCGAAAAAAATGAAGTACCTTCCCAATATACACCATTGGAGCACAAAATCAGAAATAAACCACCTAAAATATTTCAGATGGTTTATCATGAACGATGAACTTCAAACATGTTATGGAATTAAAAATTTTGATCAAAAAACCACTAACCGAAAGTTAAATAATTATTCGCTTAACAGTTTGCATGCACTGTCATCATTTCCTAGCCGACCCACGAGCGCTCGCGCTGACGTCGTGCGTCCGGTCTTGCGATATGACACCTCTACGCTACACATACCTAATGCACCGATTCCTGATTGTTTAACTAAATCGTTGAATGAAACTTGATACGAGTTCATTTTGGTGTAAGACGCAACATGATTATTCGAAAAGTGAATTATTATCGTCAATCATAAAATTAATAACAAATTCATAAAAAACATACCTGTGATTTTTTTCCCTTGAGATCTGGTATTTCACAAAAAACACAACATAACTACACTGATTGATAGATCATACATGGCGCTCTTAGATACCCGATTAGAATATGACGGCACCATGAAACTACAACGACCACAAGTGGTGGTTTCATGCCAGATTGGTCGTGCCGATACAAGTGATACTCTATTCAACCGCGTGTTATCCAGCAGCAACATAGTCAATAATCACATTTATGATAGTAAAAATGTCGGCACCATGAATCCTCGGTAATTCCATGATGGAACAGAGATTCATGCCTGATTGGTCGTACGGACAAGTTTGAATGCAATTTACCACAACTATGAGCATGGACGCGTTAACTCAAAAAGGTGTGTGGGAGCCGCGACGATCCCTTCAATACTGATGCAATGTATGAACAAGACCAGTAAATCGTAATTAATTAGTAACGCTTTTTGTTTCGGGTTCCGTATAATTGTTGTTAGGACAAAAGTTTATAAACATAATTCTACTAACTGGTTAATACGTTGGTGTAATGCTAAATACATTCAGTGAGGAACCTCATCATCTTCAATGATGCAGTAACAACCTTAATAAAAATCAAAATTATGATTATTTCGCATTACCATATAAATCCATATTAAGCATAACATTAGGAATCATATTTAAAATAGATTTTTTGCAAATAATACAATATAACTGTAAAAACAGAAATAAATGTCAATTAACTTAAAACAAATAAAAAACATATTTAAAATAATATTTGATAACTACTTATTAAATCTAATCAAACAGATAAAAGTCCGCTGTTTATTACGTAAAGATAGGAAGGAACCCTAATGCAATAATTAAAATAGATTTTTAAAATAAGTCATATCACTGTAATAAACAGAAATAAATATCAATTTACTTAGTAAGTAAGTAAGTAAACATTTATGCAGAATAAAAACTTAACCTATGAAACAATGGTATCAATACATTTACTTAAAACAAATAAAACTCATTTTAAAAAAATATCAAATAACTAATTATTAAATTTAATCAAACACAAAAAAGTCCGTTGTTTATTACGTAAAGATAGGAAGGAACCCTAATGCAAATGCAACACAAGCAGGTATTACTTTGAACAAACAAGTCACTACATTTTGCCAACGCTGCACTACCTTATCTGTAAGCTCGGTAATATGATTCAAGATTCAAGTATAGTCAACCACAATAAAAATGATTTTTACTTTCATAATTTGAACGTATTTCTAATTACTTAATTGTGTAATGGTTCAGAAGTTGTTTACTACAATAGAAGTCGCGGGTTCGATTCCGCACAGTACAAACATTCGTTTGCATGAACATGTCTGTTTGTATTGTTCTAGCTGTTTCCTATGTAAACAAATGATGTATTTGAAATATGTTTATCCTTTGTCTAGTGTCCCATAACACAAGCTTTAAGAAGTTTAGTTTATCACTAGACGCTGTTGTGTAGGTAGTGCAACTCTACACATGACATGTAATATCATTTAGGAATGGCTTAATGAACTATTACAAGGTTTTCGCCTTCCTCCGTTTTGCAGTGCCAGTTGCCACAAGTTTGGTTCAAAGTCAGTCAATTCAGAAAAAACTTTTTTTTTTTTTTAATTTTCCTGCGTCTGGGAGTTAGTTTGTTGGACTTACCATACACGGATATTCAGTTTCTTACTTCTGGACCTTAACGCTTACAAATGGCATGTTCCCTGACGCATGTATACACAAATAATTTTACGTTATTAACAGCGAAAAATGGGAATTTTCTATCGTTCATTAATAACAGCGCAACATTTTTTCTTCTAAATAAACTCAAGTCAACTGTACATAAGTACGTACCTTTCAGCCGACCTAGTTAGTGAATTAATATTTTATTTTTCACGAAATGTATTGACAAACCGAAATTTTTGCTGACAGCTTACAATTTTAGACAGTGTTAGCTAACCTTTTATTGGAAAGACTTTATAGGTCGTTTTTGCGATCACTTCCTAGTAAAATTGGAGTTTTACAGTAAAAATGTTATGCTCCTCTTTGTCTGAGTTTGCAATATTTTTGAATAAATTAGGAGCTATAGATCAATGAAAACCATAACATCAGTGACAGTGAGTGATCATCAAGGACCATCAAGAAGTTATTCAACGTTATTAGTGCTACAGCAAGAAAATTCAGCAGAAATCAATCATGTTCGTAAGTTTTATCTTCAATTTACTATGTTAAAACGATAAAGATTTTATTTTACATGTTTGTTTTTATTCTTCATATGATAGGTCTGACATCGAATGCAACTCCGAGGTTGAAGTTAAACGCCGGGCAGTGCACAAGCACTCAGAGTCTGACGCCGAGCCCTCCAAACGCCGAGCACGGAAGGCCACTCCAGCACTTTGCGATTCTGACGCCGAGCCCTCCAAACGCCGAGCACGGAAGACCATCCCACCACTTAGCGACTCTGAAGACGAGTGTGCTAAAAAACGGTGAGATAACGACCTGCATCTCAGTATTGTGACAAACAGTGAAGATTCTTATAACCACTTATAACGCTTATGTTTATGAACGTGAATACTTAACATTTGAACCAATACTTTTGTTTTCATTTTCAGGAGCAACAAGACGGCTGGGGCCAAGAGGAAGGCGAAATTTATAAAAGAACTTTTTTACACGGACGACGAAGTAAATAAGCGGTAAGTTTTATGTAAAATCATAGCGAGGAACGTAATGACCAGATCTTTTCAAAACAAATCTTTTTTAAACCAAACATTAGAAAATATTGACTTTATAAATTATGAACTCTATGTACCTTATACCTTTATAGTTATGTACGTGATACATACCTTTTTTTTCTCCTGATTACGTCAAAGCAAAGGAGGGTTATGATTGTTTGGTACCTAGCAAACTTATTAATTAAATAATCCACGAAGCATAGTAAGTAATAGTTTCTCATCTAACTTAATCATTTCAGTTCCAGTAAAGCGGCTAAAAGACCTACGAAGCGCAAGCCAGCTGAAGGCAGCGTACCGAAGCGAGCTCGGTCTGATGGATGGTGTCTGGACTTAGACGACGAGCCGGAGATCGTCGTCAACCGCACGCGCGCCGCGCCTTCCCTGCAATCCGTGCTCACGCGCCGCGTGGCGGATGGTAACCTACGTCATACCGCTGACCTATCCGGCGATCTGTTCGTGGAGCTCCGACTCTATAACTCAGCGGACATCAAGTCGATACCGGCGAGAGATCGCTGGCAGAAGGCGGTATTATCGCTTAAATATAGAACCGATTCTGACGCTGAACAGCTGGACTTGCTGCGCAAGTTTGTCAAGCGAGCACGCGCGGATTTTACCGACGAAGGACGGTTTTTTGTCGATAACAAAAAATAAGTTATCATCCTAAACATTAAGAAATAAGAGTCCAATCTATTTTAGTTAAATTTAAATCAATCTTTTCTTTTACATCAAGTAACAATGTCAAACAGATCGATATATTGTTCCGTTTGTAATATTTCTGTTAAAAGCAAAGCGTTTTCCGCTCATCTTAAGAGTACAATACATAAAAATAACTCTGCTATTGAAGAAAGCGATGGTATTGAGAAAATAGGTAGTGCTTTCCGCAGTCGCATCGCAGCGTACAGGTTGTGTGGTGATGCGGGGAGCGCCGTGCAGGCGCCGGCCTCGTTCATGCGCAGCTTGCGCGCGCGCGCCGCTCAGCTGCTACGAGCGCGCCAGTTAACTTATGATAGCATCAAAGTTAACTTTGAATTATTCGCTGAATTTCTTTTAAGATCGAATGATTCTAACAAGTCCGAAATAAAGTCATTTGCTACGGAAAACATTGTAATAAATAATAGTTTTGATTTTGAAGAAGTTTTCTCTCAAGTTATCAACGTGATTACTTCTAAAGTAGACGAGTTTGAAGAACGAGATAGCGGTTGGTTATTTTTACGTAATTGTTACTTAGAAATTAACATTAATAAGTACAATCCTCTGAGAGCATCTAGATTCATTGATTTGCCAAAAGCATTGAAACTCAAACGCGCATGTGTTAACATTCAAAATAAAGATGAGTTCTGTTTTTTATGGAGCATAATGGCAGCTTTATTTCCTGCAGACAGCAACGGGCATCGAACATCTTCTTATCCTCATTTTAAGAGCGTGCTCAATGTAAATAAAATGTCGTTTCCGGTTAAGTTTCCCGACATAAAAAGATTTGAGAAAAATAATCCTAATATAAGCGTTAATGTATATGGACTCAAAAACAAAACAAATGTTGTTGGACCATTGTACCGCACGTTGAGTAAAAAAAGCAATCACATAAACTTATTGTACATAGAAAGAGGTAATCTTTCACATTATTGTTTGATTAAAAACCTAAGCCGCTTAATAAGGTCGCAAGTAACAAAACATCATGGTCAAATATTTTTTTGTGACGACTGCATGATATTTTTTCAAAACGAACGTAAATTAAACGCTCATGTGTGCGGTGGGGTTGCGACTATTTTGCCAAAGTCGGGTACATTTATTCAATTTAAGAACTATGAGAAAATGCAAGACATGCCTTTTGTAATTTATGCTGACTTTGAATCTTTATTGCAGCCCAGTCCTAACGAACCCAGTTCCAGTTCAACGAAACTGTTTCAAAAACATGTACCGGCTGCGTTTGCGTATTATGTTGTTTGTTCTTATAATAGTTCTTTAAATCGATACGTAACTTATCGCGGTGAAGATTGTGTTGAAGTTTTCATAAATAACCTAAAAAAGGATGTATCTCAAATTTTACAAATTTATAAAAATACAATTCCTATGAAAAAACTAACCACACAAGAAGTTTGCGCATTCAAGGAATCAAAAGTATGTTATTTATGCAGTCAATTATTATTCGATGATAAAGTTCGGGACCACTGCCACTTGACAGGCAACTATCGCGGTGCAGCTCATTCTTACTGTAATCTTAACTATCGTTTACCACAATTTGTTCCTGTCTTTTTTCATAACTTGTCTGGCTACGACAGTCATTTATTTATAAGTCAACTGGGACAAACATCAGGACCAATAAAAGTTATAGCTAAAAACAAAGAAAATTACATATCATTCACTAAGTTTTTTACAACACATGACAATAAACATATGGCGGTTCGTTTCGTTGACTCTTTTAAATTTTTGGGAACAAGCCTAGAAAAACTTGTATCGAATCTAGATAAGAAAGATTTTATTCATTTGCTTAATTTTTTCCCAGAATCTGAGAGGTTCGAATTGTTAAGACGGAAAGGCGTGTATCCGTATGAATACATGTCTACCTGGGACTCGTACAAAGAGAAAAAATTGCCTCCACAGCAATGCTTCTATTCGAGCCTTAGTGACACTACTGTTTCAGAATCTGACTATAGCCATGCTAAACAGGTCTGGAATGAGTTCAATTTAAAAACTTTGGGTGAATACACAGATTTATATTTGAAATCTGACGTTTTGTTACTAGCAGATGTATTTGAAAAGTTTCGTTGCACTTGTAAAACAAATTACAAGTTAGATCCTTCATTTTATCTGACAGCTCCTAGTTTGAGTTTTGACGCAATGCTCCTTAAAACGAATGTAAAACTTCAGCTAATTGATGACTTAGAAATAATTCGATTAATACAGAAAGGTATTCGCGGGGGAGTATGTTTATGTTCTACGAGGTATGCGAAAGCAAACAATAAATACTTAACAAATTATGAAACGTCATACCCCGATAACTTTTTATTTTACATAGACTGTAATAATTTGTACGGCTATGCGATGTGTTCTTATTTACCTCATTCGGATTTTAGATTATTGAATGTTTCAGATATTGATCAAATTGAAATCCTTGAAACACCCGATGATTCCGAAGAAGGGTTTATTTTAGAAGTTGATTTAGAATATCCCGAGAATTTACATGACCTGCATAATGAATTACCATTTTGCCCACAAAAATTTTCACCACCAGGATCTAAAACTCCAAAATTAATACCGAACTTATATGACAAATTTAACTACGTTATCCATTATGCGCATTTGAAAACGTGTTTATCACATGGTTTGAAGCTCACAAAGATTCATAGAGTAATTAAATTCAGACAAAGCCCTTATTTAAAACAATACATTGATTTGAATACAGAGTTACGAAAAAAGGCAAAGTCAAGTTTCGAACAGGATTTTTTTAAGTTATTAAATAATAGCATTTTCGGCAAAACTTTAGAGGACACCGAAAAAAGGCTTGATGTAAAACTAGTCAATCAGTGGGTTGATACAAAAAATAGAACGAAAAAAATGGTCACTGCAGAACAACTAATAGCGAGGCCTAATTACCATAGTTCTACCATTTTTTCAGAAAATTTTGTGGCAGTTCAGTTGAAGCCAGAATCAGTTGTACTTGACAAACCTATTTATATTGGATTTACGGTTTTAGAAATTTCCAAAAGCCACATGTATAATTTCCATTATTCTGTAATGAAACCATTTTATGGTCGTAATTTAAACCTTTGTTACACAGATACAGATAGTTTTTTGTACTCGGTGAAAACTAGTGATATATATAAAGATCTGAGACACAATTTTCAAGGATATTTTGATACAAGTAACTATGAAGAAAATAATACGTACGGTATTAAACGCGAAAATAAAAAAATACCTGGATTGTTCAAAGATGAACTTGGCGGACATCTTATTACAGAATTTGTTGGTTTAAGATCAAAATTATACTGTATCAAAACTGAAACCAAAGAAATTAAGAAAGCTAAAGGTATTAAAAAACCTGTAGTCAACAAACTGTTTTTCAAAGACTATCATAAAGCTTTGTTGGAAAAGGAAATAATTCGCAAAAGAAACATTGTTTTCAAATCTATCAAACACCAAATATTCACTCAGTGTGTTGATAAAGTAGCCTTATCATCTAATGATGATAAACGTATCTTATTAAGAAACAATATAGACACATTAGCATGGGGACATAAATCTAGTACCTTTTAATTTAGCTACAATAGATTGGACTAGTTAAGTCAAGTATCTAGTTTTAAGTTTGTTGTTATGTTAGATTTAGACCACGTAAGATTGTATGTTAAGAATAATTGTGTTTAGTTGTTTAATAAATATTTCACCAATTTTTTTGTTTCATTGCTGAACTCAAACCCAGGTTTGAATTGCCTACTTAATTAGTTCATAGCTACTGCTCAAAAACCTATACAACATAAGTAGTGCACACGTGATGATTTCTGCAAGTTTCAACCTGTTATGATTACCTAAGACTACGAGGGTTGTCAGTTACATATTATGAAAGTTAAAAAAATATTTTTGATAATGTTGTTTTAGTTTCAATACGTTAATTACAGCTCATACTTGCCAAAACTTGTTTTATGAACATCATCAAACTATCACAGTGCGTATCGAGCTGTGATATAAGAGAGTCAATTATAATATAGTAGGTCACCTAACAACAGGATGATTGTTACTATAAATTATAATTCGAACCCAAACTAACTGCAAGACGATAAGATTTTATAATCAACTTTAAAAAGGAGTAGGATTTAATACATTACAGATAAAATCATACATTGTAAAATGTGGATTGACAGCCCTGCATGTTCCATTTAAAAGTGTTTAGCTTGTAAAATTTTAAAACTATGCAAAACTATTTTAGTGAGGTGTTGGTCATGTCATTCTTTTAGTTTCTGAGCTCGAGTGAAGTGGTGTGCTATTTACTTATCTGTAAGTATACTATTTTTTAGAAAATTGTTTGAAAGTTACATTTGTACAAATGATTGATAATATGTATTACTGTTTTTTGTTACAGAAAATGTCTGAATCCGACATCATGTTCAGTCAGTTCGCACAAGATCCCTTCTCAACTGCTAGTGCGTTTCGGCAAGCTTGTCCTGAACTTTATCGGTCTAGCCCTGCACCCAAAGAGAGGCAAGCGAAGCGGAAGAATCATAAATGCAAGAAGAACCGACTGCGCAGAACCTCCTACGTGATTAATAATGAGCATCAGCGAGGAATACGCCTTATTAAAATAAAAGTGATAGATATAAGCGGTGAATCTCTCAACAAATCGGACATTGAATGTGATGAAGATAATGTAGTGTTAAGTGCACAATATATTGTGAAAGAACCGTTGGATGACATAATGGACGAAACAGAAACAGTGATTAAAAAAATAAGTAGGAAAATTAGTGATAATAATAATTATTAGCTTTAAACTTTATTTTAGATATAAGACTAGTTTTAACCTGTACACTTGTATAAATATCAGAAATATTATTAAAATAAATACGTCATGTGAAAAACTGTGTTTGTTATTTTTTACTTATTATTTAAATTCGTTAGGTAGGTAGAATTAAATAAAACTATGCATTGATCATATTTAATGTTATGTATATTCACAATTACTTAATCAATAAATTATTTAGTAAAAACAGTCAAGTCAAATAATGAGTATCCATTCAAAAAACACCATTTTTTAATACACAAAGCACTTCTTAAAGCACATTTATTTTTGTGAACCAAGCAATTAAACATATTAGTTTTGTACAGGTCATTTAAACTATTAAGATTAGGTATACCTGTATAACTTATATCTACAATATTATCATGACCACACAACTCTGCCACCCATTTAATCTTTTCTTCACCTTTTACAATAATTTTCATGTCTTTCAGAAGAGGCTTGATAGTTCTATGAAATTCTTGAAAATCGATGTACCCTTCACTCCATTGGTAACCTCTGTTTCTTTCTATCCATTTAACATGTCGTTTCTCTTCCTCAGTTAATTTAGTAAATGGATATGGAGGTTTGATTAAGAATGTTTGAGTAAACTCCAGAGTTGCTATAACGAATTCTTTTACTAAAAATTCATTTTTACGGTTTTTGAATCCTTGCAAATCCACAATCACTGTATCGTTATTCATGATAATTTCTTCACAATATTGCTCAAAGGTTTATACTCAAATACACAATCGTTCAAAATTAGACAGTATGCAGCTGTCTGATCTGGTATTTCTTGATCTGTTTCAATTTCAACTCTTACGTCTATCGATCCTTTTAACGTCTCGTGTTGGCGTGAACAGTCGATTACAAACATAGGAGCAATGTCTCTGAATTCTTTCATGCTCATCAACGGCTCTGGTCGGCGTCCGTAGTAAGACTGTTGGAATCTAGCGTACTGCTCATATAATAAACTAAATTTATCTTCTGAAAAGTTGATGTTTAAACCTTCATAAGGATAATACGATGAATTCAAAAATACTTTAACATCACGCACGTGACAGTGGTCAAATTCAGCCATTGAAAGGGCAGCGTTATGTTTACGGTTGGTTTGCATTGCAATAACAACGAACCGTGGTTTTTCGATTTGTGATGAAGTTTTTATCGACCAAGTATGCTTACGTGTCTTAGGTAGTAGTGGATATTCGTATAGATCCCAATTACGATACGCGAGTTGAATAGCTCGATCTTTCTCTAAATGTTTTAGCAAATTAATTCTTTCCCGATCAGACACTTTGATGTGTGGAACTCGCCAAACAATTTTATTAATTACAATATCGTCGACAACTTCTCCTGCATTTAATTTGATAGAATTGAGATTCGTATTGCTCCTAAGCAACACCAACTCATGTTTACAGTTTATAATAATTTTTTCATAATCTTCAGCGAATCCTAAAATTTTGTTCAACGGTATGGATGCTGAAAATGCTCCACTATCAGTGTTATTCGATCCTGTAGTTGACCACCCCCAAACTCGACCACACTTGGATTCATCACCATTTAAAGATAGGTAAGATTTGATAGTTGAAGTAACACCAGCATTTTTAATTTTATCTATTTCTACTCCGTTCAATTCATATCTTATATCTTGAAACAGAAATAGTATCGGATTATTAACGAAATGAACATTTGTTATTTTTGCTTTAGTGGTACTGTTAAACACATTCACTTTTCCCTCTATGTATAAACTACTTAGTGATGGCAGTACATACAAATCTTGTTGGTTGATAGGAATTCGTATTTCATCATTTTTGTTGAAACTTGACACATATGGTTTGTATGAATGATACTCAAAACTTTCAATACTGGTATCGTATGAAGCTTGTTGTGATATATTTAAAATATTCATTTTATCAAGCCTACTAATTTAAGAAACTCCTTATTACTTTTAGTAAGCTTATTCTTTAGCTGAATCGGTGTGTCTTTGCGGGATGTTTTTTTAGAACTGAATTGAACACACGATGTAGACGGGTTTTTATGGAAATTTAACATTTTTTTCTGAAATGTAAATAAAGTTGTACTTCTTCACCTCGTAAGTTTATCTCTTTATTTTCAGCGTCCAACAACCTTATATTAATAGCGCTAATAGAACTTTGGTTTACCGGAAAGTAAATTAAATTTTTAGGTATTTCAATTATACGATAACCGGGTGGTACATTAGGCACGAATTCGTAAATAATATGACTTCCTTTTCCGTTTACAAAAGAACCACTGACAACATCGCATTCGATCCTTACGATGGTTGTTGATAGAATGTTGACAGGATATTGTGAATCAGTTCTTATATTTGCGTTTATTGTTTGTTGACCGAAACCTAAAATTTGTCCCAATGATTCAGCTTTATCAAAATAAATATTCTTGGAGCAGAAAATATTCGTTTTTAATGTATTGTTATTGCATGTTAATGTTAACACGGTATGTTTAATATTACTTTTCAAATAATCGCAAATATCTTGAAGCTCATAAGACCCTTCAGGAATTTTGATGACTTCATTTTCCCCATAATAAAACTTATTGTTCCTTTCATCTATATTGGGAATAGAATTGAAGGTTGAAAATGACAAAAGTCCGCATTCGTAATCTCCTCGAAGTTCCAACGTAGGGGAATAGTTTGTGCTCAAGGAGGCTCCGCTTCCAGTTATAGATACAGTAAAAGACATGTTTGAACTGATACTTTTATTTATTTCACACAGTATTTAAATGTTTTTCCAATAATTCCTCAGAAATTTTAAACATAAATGACCGCAGTTTGTAGTGCCAAAGGTTTGCTGTCGGTCAAAGTTATAGTTTATAGATAAGTTACTCATGTATTTAACAAATTCTAGAGGAGGCTTCAAATTGCCAAAACTATCATAATACTCTACGTAATTATTGTGCTTCACGAAGGCCACCCAATGCGTGCCGGGGTTTTTATTGCTGTCTAAATTCAATATTCCACATTCTATATTTTTGGGTTTCAAAGGTAATGTATCTCTCATGAAGACTCCACGAAAATAGGGAATATCATAGGCATGTTCTAATATATCTATGTTGGTGAGAGCACGTTTGGGTAGCCGCTTAATTAGTTTTTTGATGGGTTTAGATATAAACCAGTGCCAGTTTTATGAGGTTTAATATATAACCCTTTCCCGATAGAAACAGCTTCCATCATTCGGTTGTGTCTTTCAGATTCCTGAAGACTTTTTTGTGCAGCTTTGGAATCGTTAACAGCTTTAGCTATACCAGCTGCCCCTCCAGCTAGTGAACCTAAAGCTGATAACCCTGCGAATATAGGAATAAGTGGTAAAAGCCCTCCGCACTTTGGAAGAGGAATGCAACGCGGCAAACGTATTCCTTTTTTATTACTAAATAATTTTTTTGCAGCTGCATAGGCATATTTAATGGCAGTGTGACTGTCTTTGGATTTGATTTTTTTTAACCGTGATTTAATTTTCCTAACACCCTTTTTGAATGACTTCATACCACTACCAGCCCTAATTTTTGCGTTCATCGCTTTTTTCACAACCCATGATGCAAGTTTTTCTCCTTTTCCGGCATCTTTCGAGTTCAACCTTCTCTTTGCCATATTCAACAGTTTTAAGTCAGCTATCTGTCGAGCACGCGAATCTTTGTTAATATAGGCAATGTCGTGGTGCATGCAAGCTTCATCCAATTTGTTCACCCCTCGATCACCTCTAATTAATCGTTTCTGAAGTTTCGTTCCGGGCCCACAAAATTGATACCCAGGTAAATGTAGTTCAAACGGTAAACGATCTATCAAGTTATTAATTATACCACTGCCTTTCTTCATCGATAGGCAAAAAGTGAGATGATAGCACAAATTATTTTATTTATATACTATGAAACTAAATCACTTTTTTTAACCCAACTGTTGTCTTCATCACTCAAGCCTAGCCATTTTACATAAATTTTGTTTCCTTTTTTCTTAATAATTTTCTCAATAAGGTAAATTTCCGGCACCTTGGTTTTCTGTAATTCGTATCCATAAAAAGAACCTAGAATATTTTGTTTGTGTTTGTCTTGTATTTGATACGTTGGGGGACTAGTTTGATTATCTTTTACTATGAGAAATATTTCGGTTGACCAATTAGGAGTGTAACCCTTGTAAAAATCTCCTTTGTGTTTACTTATACGTACACAATCACCAACTTGAAAAGTTTTTCCTCGTCGTATCTTTGACTGTTGGGATTTGATTATATTAGACTTTACTAGAATCTCATTCGATTGATTTACATCGATTGGTTTAAATTTAGTTATGCGATGTAAAGTACTGTTATAATTCTCCACAGTGATGTCTAAATTATTTTGAAACCATTGATAGTTTCCATATAGACTGAAAATTTTGTAAAGGTGAGATTTAAGAGTTCTTATCACACGTTCTACTATGGAGGCTTTCTTTACAGAGTACGTAGAATAATGATTTATTTTATGCCTTTTCATCAACTGCTTAAAATAATCATTATAAAACTCTGTACCCAGGTCAGTTTGTAAATTTTTAGGCTTTCTTCTTGTCTCTGATAGTATACTGCACATTGCGTCCGTTACACACTTTTTTGATTTTGACTTCAACGGTTTAACCCAAACGTATTTCGATAAAGTATCAATAACTACAAGAACATACTTGTGTCCGTTATTATACGACGAATATTTTTGAAAATCCATGAGGTCAGCTTGCCATAAATCATCCATTCCTTTGATAATCGTATGCCGACGACAAAAATTCCTTCTCGCTGCTTTGTGCAACTCATGAACTAAATCTTCTTTACTCATTTTGAGTAGGTTTTGGTGAAATCATGAGATCAACTTCTTTTTTAGTGTAATACAATGTATTCAAATTTTCAACAGTCAGTTTTTCTAGATTATTTAGGTATTTTTTAACATTACTTTGAACTGTTTTTATTTCTTGTTTTAGTTCGTGAATACATTTATCAACGTATTCTTTACTTACAGCTTCATCGTCCTTCTCGGGAAGTGACAGTCCTTTCAATTTCGATAATTTTAAATCAAAATCTCCTGCTTCGGACCTTATTAATGCATCTGTAATAATATCAGCATTTAAAGATTGTCGTAAACGCTTATGAACGTGATGACCGAATTTGTCTACATTCATTATCGTCTTGTCGGCTTCTCTAGTGCAATGGTACTGCCCGGTCCACCAGATGGAAGCTTTATATATTTCTTGTATTTGATAATGCCAGCTTCATGCAATTCTTCGATTATTGCATAAATTTCATTTCTTACTCCTGTGTTACCAGCTGTCCATGAAGCCAGTAAAAGTTGTAATCTTTCCACTAACTCATTAGGATCGTTCCAGTAAATCAAATCAGTATCATTCTTAACTTCTTTTAATATATTTACCCCTTCTCCTTGCGGAAGACTTTCAACACTACTGGTATGATTTCTTGAGAACTTGAATAACGGTTTAATAATATTCATGTATTTAAAACCTTTATTACTGTTTATGGGTTTAGAAGGATTGCAATGACGTTTGTGTGCATTAGTATCAATAAGTAATAATCTGTAATTTTGCAAGTCCTCGTCTGTAACGTTTTCTAAATTTGGTACCTTTTTGTACAGTAATTCTTGAAGCCCTATGGTTTTTTTCAGGCTACGGTTTCCAATTTTCAATATTCTGTCGTCGTCATAAACACGAGTTTTGCCAAGCCATAATTTTCCTCGCTCATGTTTAACACCATAAGGTATATCTTTCATTACTTCAGATGACACGGACCAAGATAGAGAATCGTTAGCAATACTTGGTGATGACTGGAGAGATTTAAATGAGTTCTCATTAACATCATGATCCTCTGATGGGGATGTAGTAAGAGTCTTGTTAGAAGGCATAAAAATCTCATGATCTGTGATTTCCCCATCAGAGACAGGTTCTTCAACATTTTCGGAAGAGGTACTTGATGACTCGCTCTCGCAATATTTGGTTCTTTTCATTAAATGGTTCACTGGCGTTGATTCTTCATGTTTATATTGTTTATTGTCATCTTTTTTACTTGACATTTGGTTTAGGGGGTTGATAATGGGTTTGAATAATGTTTCGAGGGCTATGTCATTTGTTCTTTTGTAATCTTTCATAATATCCACCTTTCTTTTCACAGCTGCAGCAGACTTTACAATTTGTTCTTTGAGATTTCGTTCCATCGTTAAAGACTCCACACTGACTGACAATCTTAATCAAACTGAAACATCAGTAACCTAGCAACTATTTAAAAAGATTAGTCTACTTCTATGAATGTATCGAAGTTCAGCCGGTAACATCCTTTGTTTCGTTCACAGTCCTTATTTATAACTAAATAGTTGAAAGGTTTTCTCCAAACAGTGGAGCACATTTCACGAAACTTACACCATGACATATCAGAGCCTACATGTTCATCATAAACGTGTTTAAGGTTTACATCATCTTGCTTAAATAATATGATAAGATTAGAATTGTCTCTCACTAATTGTTTGGGTATTTTGGTGTAAGTTTGATTGATATAAAAACAGTCAATATTTCTATGGCGACCCATTGCAAAGTAATCTCGTATATTATTCTGATTTTCACAAGCAACGTCGTCGAATATGATAATTGAGTTTGGTAATGCTTCGTGCGGACTCAAGACCGCATTATTATCATTGTATTTGTAATAAGATATGTCTGCCACCTCATTCAACACGTTCTCCAGGAAGATGTATTTTGGTTGATATAATGATTTCGAGTAGACATAAAGGTTACAAAAACGTGGACCGTCCTGGTGTAGTAATAAACTCAGGACCAAGTTTGTCTTTCCGCAGTTGGAAGGACCACAAACGATGCTGCGTATTGTGTTTGGTAGTAAAGGACCATGTCGCTTAGTTTCTGTTGATGACGTAGAAGGACAGATGCATTCCAATTGCAATGAATCTTTTTGCTTCAGGAACTTCATTTTTGTTGAATAAATTTGTCTGGCAAGTTCCACGGGTTTCATAAAAATGACTACTTTTAATGTTGTCACAAGTTATAAACCATTTAAAACGGTTTCATGAATGCTTTATGCTCTTTTCATCAGATTAGACACTACAGGATTGAAATTTCAGAACAAAATCGATACGTTTTTACTAATTAATGGTGTATATTGGGAAGGTACTTCAATTTCAGAACAAAATCGATACGTTTTTACTAATTAATGGTGTATATTGGGAAGGTACTTCATTTTTTTCGAATGAGCGAACGAAGAGAGCGAGTGGTGAAGAAAAAAATGAAGTATACTTCCCAATATACACCTACTGCTGTGGAAACTTACATAAACCTCTCGTTATGACTAGCATTGAGCCTGCGTGCTGCGGTTTGCACCACCTAAAAGTAAGGGTGTGGCCTGTACCCAGCGGTGGGATGTTAATTAAAACCCATATAATACCTATTCATTAAATGATTGTAATAGGAAAGGTTACCCAATTCAGGTCTAAAAAATAATTCTCTATAAAACAAAACAAAATCTCTGTTTGTTTCCAAAAAATCATCAAACATTAATAAAATAATCCATCCATCAACCATTCGTTTACTATTTACAAAGGAAACCCTAAAATACCGCATAGGGGTATTAAAGACCCAACCGAAAATATCATGTTTATTACAAATAAAAGTCCAACTGAGGTAAATTACAACCGTAATCTCTTTAGAATCGTATTATCGGTCGGTTCATACGTTAAGCTTTTGATGTATTATTATCTGCTGAAATAAAAACGACGAGGAACAATATTGGTTAGGGTTCAGTGGAAGGATTAAAATGAATATGAATGTGTTTTTGGAAAATATATTGAACATTAATCATGTAGCAAACACGCTTTTAATTTTGTGTTTATATTTTAGCTGGTCGAAACAGGACAGTCAGGGAAAATGTATCTTTTACTTTTATTTTTAAAAGTAAATTGACTATGTTATGTTTTTATTTAAAAAACACATGATAATATAAGTTATGCAACACTGGTGTCAGGTAAGCAAGCAGATTGCTTGACGGTCATCAACTACCGCTCTTTATGGAGTCAAAAGATATAAAAATGTAATAGGTATTGATTTGATACAAATAAATCCTACACGAGTGATGTTTCTCATTTCAATTAAATCGTTTACATAACATACGGACCCCAACTCTTAATCATACAGCTTAGACTTGAAGATAAATTTTCTGTGCTGAGCGTGACAAGGAGCTATAAAACCCATACTATGACAGTTGGATGTATGCATGACCCATGTGTACTATTGTGCCCTTTCTCCGTTTAAGGGTTAAATATACTTTCCCAGAGTTTTGCGAATATGTCGACATCTTTATCGACGATAATTTAAATATTGGATTTTAAATTGCTGTCATAGTCATAATATGAATACTTTACGATTATCTACTACTCATACATCTACTGAAGCTAGAAAAACGTTTCAAACGCTAAAATACGGGTTGGCTAGAAATAACTATGACTTTGCAACTTTGTAATTCCTCTTGCCTTCACAGCAAGGAATGCTCTAACTGGTTGTTCCAAGACATTTGAATTTGAGGTTCGAAACCTGCTAAAATTGTTTGAACGTGTTAATTTACAGGGTCAGCAACGCGCGAATGATAGGGCCTCGCTGAAGATCTACAATATGCTTCTTTACCACCATGTACAGTCGGGGAATGAAAGGGTTGACCACCGTAAGATCTGTTTTTGCTTGCTAAATGATGACATTGACAAGATCAATTGGTTCAAATGTCAATCGTGAACGAACATACGTCTTAATGTGTTTGAAAACTGGTCAATCTTTTCATTACGCGACTTTACCTGTGTAGTTGAACGAAAAGAAGATCTCTATAGAAGGCAACGGAGGGTTATCGGTTATACTATACCACAGCTGACAAGATAATTATGTCTTGGCTCTTTAAATTTGGCAGCACTGCATCGTCGGGACACCTGTTTTTATTTCAAAGAGATGATGTTTTTTTTGTTCAGTTAGTTCACTTAGATTTTAAGGAAAGTCACTATAACATAATATAAAATAATACTGTCCAGACTGAAATAATTTCTTGATCATCGATATTTTGTTTACAAAGGCGTCATACCTCTATTATTCCAGAAAACTCCAACGTTCTACGTGTATGTTGCTGTGTTTTTGTATAATATTCCCTTATTAACATGGCTGAATCGTGATTGGGTTTCAACTAGGGTAACCATTTGTCAGGTTTGTCCGGACTTAATTTTCTGGATGAATAATTCTGATTTAATATTCAATTCACAAACATACATTTGTTAAATCTTAATACGTGTATCAAAAACCGACTGTCAAACTGCCTTATTTTATTGTTAATTCATACGTCTTTTTTATCATATCAGTATACTCATCATTAACTTGAAAAGTAGGAAAATCGACACTAGATACCTTCTGGTAAGAGTATTGGTGCTTTCGATGTCAATATAATTTAGGTGAACTAATAATATCAACATATGCCCACCGAAAGCGTTGTGTCACGGTACGATTACACAGTTTTTGAGGCAAATAGAACTTTAAGAAATAATAAGAAAGAAAACAGATGTTTTTTACACACTGCTGTTTGTAATGAAATGCAAGTGCAATAATAGTATTTCAAGCTTCCAGCTGAAATCATCATAATCAGCCTATTCTAGTCCACTGCTGGGCATATCCTCTTCCAAAGTGCGCTACAACTTCAGGTTTTAAGCATCCAGTGCGACCCCGCCACCGTTCTCACATCTCTCACCGGTGCATCTCGTCGGACTCCCAAACACTGCTTTTGCCGATCCAAGGTCTTCAGTCAAGGACTCGTCGGTTACCAACAGCCGCGTTAATTTTAAGTGACCTTTCTCAGTAGCGACATCTTCTCGACACGGGTCACATAAATCCAAAGGCACCTATATATGCTAAAATATATTTCGTTCAAAAGTTGAGACCGCGCAACCAGTTGGTAACCCTAGTTTCCACTGATTTACTGTATTTGTTCCTGCATTCTTTCAACATAATTGGTTGATGATTTGTTGTAATAGAGCAGGATCTTTATTATCGTGTTACGTATCACATTATTGTTTTTCCTTTCTGAAATAATCGGATTTATGGGTCGCTGGTGGAATAATTCAAATGATCTACGGCTGTTATTAAAAATACATTGTAAGAGTGGTTTGGAAAATATTGTTGCTTTTGTTAAACCTTTTGTAGTTATGACCTGACATATGATAGCTTTTAAAGGTATATTTGGGAGCTTTTTGAGATAATGTGATACGTTATCAAATTATGACTTGAATAATTATTTATGACATACCTTCCTTAAGCAGCTAATGCTAATATATAAGACAAGTTAATATTATTGATTTGAAGAAATGCACAGTCCCTTTTGTAGAGCTATCTAGTATACAATAACAGCATAAATCTATTAAGTGGTAGTAATTAGAGTGGCTCTTTCTGGCACAGGTGCTACAGCACTTAAAAGAAAGAGTCTACCACTGTCATTTAAAATCTGTTTTTTGCTAAAGCAATAAATATTTTTGTATTTGTATTAAGACCTTTTTTATACAGCTTGGTACCTAAATTGGATTTTTTGCTAAAATGAATCACTGACTCACATGCAAACAAGTATTCAACATTGTGTGCCTTCTGAGTGGTTCTGCTGAGTTTTAACTGAACCATTTCGAACATCGATTCATTTGAAATTATGCATCAAAACCGGAATTCCATGTCTTTATTGCAATCCATTATTTTTTAAATAATCCAAAGCTTTCTTGTTCATGGAAAAACCAGTTCCATTCTTTAACTATTAATTAAAAAGCAGTTCTGAACCAGGTCGGAAATGTAGCTGCATGGTGAGGATCCATTATACTTTATGAAAGTTCACGTGAATAATAAAATGACCGTTATTTCATTTGAAATAAAGTTTAAAGTTTTACAAAATGAATTTTAACTTAACAACGACTAGTTTAATTTAAGGTTTGTTGATTAAAAATGTCATGCTTAATCATGTTGGCTGTCAGTATACGTGTTTTGAACTAATAAATTAGATTTTTTTGTGTTAAGTTGTCGGTTTTATAAATTGTTACAGATAGTGTTGATCGGACATGCATCAAATTGTAGTTCAATATTTACCATTCGCGGTAAATATGGTTTAACAATGGTTTATGGTTTGATCAATATTTTTACGAATTGAAAAACAGACATTACTAGCTTTTGATAAAAAATCAGCAATACAAAATTTTCTACAGTGAATTATACGTTACTGATTTTCTAATTTTCTCATCGCAATACTTAAAGTCAAAGTTTTTTATCAGTGCCTATCATAATATATGCAACAAAATTAGTACCAAATTGGTTCTCTTACCTGGTTTATCCAAATCACTTAAAAAATCCTCCGTGTCCGTATAGGCCGTAGACCGGCCTAAGGCCGCCAGCACCGCCAGCCAGGCCCACGCGGCGCACCGGCCCAGGCCTGGGGCCAACACCGTCCTCATGGCCTCAGCCACTAGTGTGGCCTATTGGCCTCACTTTGACATCTCGCACTTTCACTGTCACATACACAACACTATAACACTTGCACTTTTGTTTGGAGGTTGGAGGAGTTACCTGTAAATAAAAGATAGAGGTTAGTTATACCCACACTTAAACAAAATCATAAAAAAACACTAGGGGAGCAAATTAAGAGCTGCATTTTCTAAACTAGTAAAAATTGTTTCCTGAAATTAGATAGATATTCAAAAGGGATTTTTATGTCATATAATGACCATGATCACTTAGAATGTCAACAAATAACTATTATTTCCGTGTAATAAATAAATGTACTTTGTGATAAATTCCACCTTTATGGGTAACATTTATGATGACTTTTAGATGACTTTAATAATGTAACATTGGTTGAAACCAAAATAAAAAAATTGTAATTAAAAGTAAATTAATTAAATTAATAAAATTAATTAAAAGTTGAATTGAAATTCAACTATTACTTTCCTTCCTTCCTTCAGAGAGCTTTCATTTTAGCTTGAAAGTGACTAAATTGTTTTACAAAAACAAATCTAAAAGGAGCAATATCTATTCACTGCAGAGTATCACATATAAACTGCATACTATGCGTTACAATGCAACGCGGTAATAAATCCAAGTCAATGGTTTTATTGCTATATCAATATCATCTATTATGGCGATTTAGGCTACCTCTAAAACGAGCGTTATTTTATGTGTTTATTCAGTACTTTGTAGCACAACAGAAACTCAATGTGTGGTAGGTCCACACATTGAGATATTTTAAAATCTAAATAAATTAATATCACTGGAAATTATTGCGCACAGCATCTAGTCCAAAATTGAGCAAAAAATGGTTGTGCTATGGGATACATTAAACGAATAAACAAACTTGTTTTTGTTTTTTGTTTTGTTGTACTTAATATACATCATTTTGTTTTAACATATTGATATCTTTTCAAAAATCATCTTGCACCACCGCATCTACTTACTTTTCCAGTTTCTCTACCTGAAGGTTGTCTGGAAGAGATCGCTCTTAGTGATAAGACCGCTGTATTGTACTTTCCAAATATCTTTAAGCATCGTTGTGTAATTTGTTTTCTTTGTGCAATAAAGTATATCTAATCTTATACATAGGATACACCCATCAGACCAGTACAAAACGGGCATAATATTATTCATGCACATGAATGTTTGTATTGTGCGGAGATCGCACCCGCAACGTTTGGTGTAGTAGCCAACTTCTTAAACATTACACGTTGTCAAGTATAGTCAGCTAGTCAATCCAAAATGAAATATTAAATTTAAAAAATATATGGTAATCCGTTACAAAATACTAAAGGACTTACAGAAATTCGCATCACGTTCATCTTACTACAAAAATCCAATTCAAGTTCTAAGAAAACAGGACCAATGCGGTCTGTAAGGGACGGCGAGAAGGGACTGAGTGACTGGGTCTGCACCCTTGGGCATACAAATTGCTCGGATGACATGTGTCAGGCGACCGACTTTGTACCGGCAAGGTTGAAAAGGTGCCTGTAATGCCTGTTTCAATCTACACTGTAGCCTTTAATATCTTTTTTTGGATGGCTGAACAGGTTAACCAGCGTGTTAGCAGAGTTATACAACTGCGTATTCAAGTCCTTGACACGTTTACAATCAAAATATTTGATTGTGAACGTACTACTTATTATTAGTCCATGTGAGGGGGGTGACCAGAGCTCTTGGTTAGTTGGAAGACGTTTGCTTGTTCGACTACAATAGTGTTTCTTGCAGGCCAACGCTACACCCCCCTCATGAGTTCTCGCCTTAGTGTGGCAAGGGGGCTTGGTACCGGCGGTGGGGTCCAACCGCCGGGAAGCGAAGAGAACTCAGGCGTTGCAGTGCTGTGGACTTAGTCACCTACCCACTTTTTTCAATATAGGTAACAGTTTGTTGCTCCACTCCAGGCAAAGGTTTTTATTTACATAAAAAAAAAATTGTAACTAAAACACTGGCTCATTTTTCAAAGACAATCTTCTCTACTAGAACACTTACCACATTTCAGATCTTTTGTGAAGCTGACAATGATAAAGTTGTATTACAGAAATAGAGATAGCGCTGAAAACAGAATGTGTAATAGCTTATAAATCTAGGTGCAAAAACTTCATTCTTATTCAAGGGCCGAATCGCGAATTTTCCTCGTTGCTGTTCAGTGTAAGGTAGCGGACATAGAAGCAGTTTACTTTTTGGCAAGTTATCAGATAATAATTATTTGAAATCTTACAACGTTAACAGTTTTATATCCACTGAAAATTATTTAAAAGCGCTCAGTAATACCACTTAAAACTTGAGTGACTCCGAGTATTACTTACTCATATTTCAAAGGATCGCTGTTTGAATTCGAAAAAGAAAAACTCTGAACTTTACTGAGAGTGGTACTGAAACTATGAGTGGGAACTTGTCTGAGTAATAACCATGCTGTAGGTTGATGTTTTTATAGGTTCATGAAAAAATGTATCTTGAATAAGTTATTGCGAATTGTAGGTACATTTGTTTACTTTTTTGCATTTTTTTAAATACCATTTGCAGCGCAACAAACATCGTTCTACCACAGTTAACAGAGAACAGTAAAATATCTTCATACAATTTGAAGTTCAATTTGAGTTTGAATGTGTGCGTGTACGTAGCGCACCGTGTCGGCACGCGATTTCACGCACACGCTAGCATATAATATGGGGGAATAAGGTGGCGTATGGGCTGTGCAGCGTGTCTGTGAGCACACTAGGCTAATAGCTCGGCGGGCGGCCTAAGATAACCTACTGTTATGTTTGCTGTGGTTCTACTATTTAATTAATACCTACTTATTGACTAAAACTACTTATATTAAGCAACCTTACCATGGTAGTTCAGGTTGACGTGAAACTCTTGTCGATTTTTACTTGAAAAATGACAGGCCTAGTCCACAGGAGATACAGTGTCACTCACCCGCTTTGCTCACTCTAACATAGTCATAGCCTTATAATGGATGTTCCTGTATCCATATTCATTGGATGGCCATTTTAATGAGTTATTGCGCGATATTTTCTGTTAAATATTAAAACCTACGTACACAGGCGATTTAGTTTGAAATTTATTTTGCATACATTACTAAAGTATAAGGTTGGTACAGTTTGTCTAAAAATTGTAGACCGTAGGATTCTTGACAATTTTATGCTATAACTTTAGCAGTCACACTTAGCTTTCACTGAAATATGGTACCTAAAATTTAGTTATGTAAAAATGAAGTCTTTTCTCGTGATTTAGATACTTCTGTTGATCGAAAAATTGGCAGAGAACTAATGATTTGGTGCAATTAGCGGGATGTTAATAAAATGCATCTAAATCTTATCTTGTGATACATTATAGTTTATTTACAAATCGGTACATACCGATGAACTTCAAAACATTTTAAGTTTATAAGCAGCGAACCATCTAGTAAAATACTTGCACGCTTCTTATTTTGACAAAGTTTAGATTTTATGATAAAACTATGCCTCTGATTTTTGAAGGCCTATGGTTATGTCAATCTTCAAAGACAGTAAACATTATTAACTCAGTCGATCCTAAGAATGTCAAGGCCCGCGCCCCAATATTGTCAGTGACCCGGTATTCGGCCTCTCAATATTTGCGTTGGCACACATACCCTATGTTTACCTTCGGCTCGAATTTTTGGGGTCATACCCTATTACAGCCGGTCGCATGTGTGATTCAGGCATGTTTGTCAAATTGAAGAGAATATGTTAAAATCTGATTGATCTTGTAGGTTAATAGGCTTGTTGTGTATTGTTCAATTATAGCAAAACGTACAGGCTGATTTTTGCAGGTACTATTAGGCGAAATTCTAAACTTTGAGAAGTATGGCGTGCTTTTTGCTCATGTCGGCTAACCATAAGATGATTCGCAGGCTTGCTTGCCATCCCCCTCATGGGTTCTCGGCTCGGCGTGGCGAGGGGGCCTAGTACCGGTGGTAGGGGCACCACCGGGAAGCAAAGAGAACCCAGGCGTGGCAGCATGGTGGACTGGACACCCACCCGCTGCGGCCCGTAAGAGCGACGTGGGGCTGCGGGGCCAGTGGGGCCTGCAGGCGCCTTGAGGCGCGCGGTTGGTGGGGGCCAGTGATCCGAGGCTGATACCGTAACCGGCGGGGCCGTACCGCCGGTTACGGCAGCGGAGCCGCCCTTTGGGTAGCTCGTGGTTGCGGGCCCAGTAGGGTCTGCGTACGGTGGCCAGCTGGCGCGCGGCACGGGGGTGCCGTCGCCGGCATTGCACGGGCTTCACCACTGCCTGGTAGGGACGGCTTGACATCCTCGGCTGTCCCTTCTGGCCTCCCCTCACGAAGGGGTGTCGCTTCCGACCCGCCGTGAAGGCGGGCTCCGTCCGGGGGAACGCGTAACAGGCCTCGCGCTACTCACCGTGTTCCCCCACTACGGACGATTAGAGGGAGTAGTAGGGGTTTTAGTCGGTAGGGCCACTGGTATACCACCTTTCCAGTGGAGAGTCCGACATAACCCGTCCGTCCCCCGGTGGACGGGTATGCGTAAGGCATTTTCCCTACTTAACAAAAAAAAAGGCTTGCTTGCCACAATTGTTATTTCAACCTACTGAAAAATGTTTGTAAAAGTGGTCTATTTGGATTCTAATGGCTAAAAGTGCATGCATAATAACCACACAAGGTTTTGTTTTTATTATACAGGTATGCCATCATGAGGCCTCAACCACCAAATTTGCCTTTATAAATTCGCCAATTTGTGTATCATAACATTCATAACCCCCTTCGTTCCGTTTCACGCACATCATTTTATCATATTTTCCACAATTTTCCACTTGGAAAAACGGAGGCTAGTTACACCAATTTGATGAAATGGTTATTGGCTATTACACCAGACGTCACGTGCACGAGGCATAGTATAAACCTCGTATGCATGAACATTGTATTTTTTCCTACTGACGGTCTTGAAGCTCTCTTTAAATAACTATCGTGTGCCTAAAACATTACTTTGTTTTCAAATCTTCACTTTGTTTTTCAGAATCAGCTGATAAATGCTTTGATTCATTTGACTCCCTTAATATTCTAGGGAATTATTTGAGTTCAATTTATCAGCTATATTTATTGGTCGACCTTGGTAACTCAAATATTTGTTTTTGCGAGCCAAATAGGCAACACTAGTTAGGCGACGACTGTGGCATATTATGCCATCGTTCATCATCAAGCGGTTACCGTAACCTAGAAGTCTGGATCTCACGGTCGATCCTCATCAGGTAGAGTTAAGCCAACTTGGAGTGCACAGCTATAAAAAAAAACTTTTTTAACTAGACTGCCAACCTGGCCATCTTAGTGTGAAGTTGATAGCGAATACCCAAAGGAGTTTCGAGAATGATTAGACTAAAACTAAAACTGCAAAGTTAGTTTTTTACAACACATCTTTTTTGCAAGTAGTCAAAACAGTTTAGATCCAAGGGTTCAAGTCCTGCCTGATGCCAACATGACCAAATGTCTTTTTCTGGTTTTCTTTAGAAAGATACTGCATGGAAAATGCTAAAACCAATAATAAAATATAGTTTAGATCCAGCAAAGGTATCATTACTATCTACACTAACCATATCAATAAAAGTGCCGCATTACCTATTTATGTCTCCGAAAAGGGCATAATATAGCAAGCGTATTATACTAGGAGACCAGCCAGTGTCATCTGAAATTCTCTAACAGAAGGGCATCTTTTTCGAACAGAATAATGTATGACGTACCTGAGCCATTTCGGAAGGACCTAGCTACCATTTTTGCTTAGTTTATGAGAGTACCTCTATTTTAGGACATTTTGAGTTGTCTCATGTCACACCTGGCACTTCAGTTTTGCGTAATAGGTTGGACGGTATCTTGAATACTTTATGTAGCCAGAAAATATGTGTGGAAAGCGTTTTAGGCAAATTAGTGTACCTTATTTTAAATTCATTTGAAATGTTTCAGGTATTTTAATATGCTGAGTGAAGTGAAGGCTAGACTTATCCGGCTTGGTGGTTTGCTTACTAACGTAGGATTGATAACCACTTTGATGGAAGTTTAGTGTTGTATTTTTCGGGCCTTCGGATACCACGTTGGGAATATGGTCTGTGACCATAATTTGATGAGTCTAAAAGATTGACGTCAGGCAAGTAGAAAAAAGGCGATTTTTTTTTGGAAATGATGTATTCGGTCAGCAGACAAAAAGACAATAGTGTATTCGGCTTCGGCCAAACGTGAACTGATAATTGACTTTCAATAAGAATAATGTAGTACACTTGGCTTGGAAGCTCTCGCCTGTCGTCATTCTTAAAGCCTAGTTAGCCTTTAGGGCATTTTGAATAAAAGGACAGTAAATAAAGGAAGAAAGAACTAAATAACATTTATTGGACACTAAAAGGTGTAAGTAAGGTTTATCCTTGGCATCAATACATTTATTTTGAATTCTACGTTCTATGATTAATGTTTCGCAGCCCACAAAAATACTCATTTAAGTCTCTTAAATAATATTAAGACCTTTCGGACACATCAGGTTAAATAAAAATAAAAAAAAGTCTCTTTAGCGTTGTAACTAGTAATTTTTATTGTTTCCTCAGACGGACCTTAACCCGGCGTCATGGGGGTTGGGTCTAAGATACCCGGCCGTTTTTAGAATTTCTATAATTTTTATACTATTCACCCGACATTGCTGTTTTTTCCTATAGCTGGAGTTAATGAATCAATTCACACGTTTGTGCCCTGAAATAAGTCAGAAAATGCCTGAGTTTGGAGTTATTAGTGCCGTAACCTGAAAATGGGTCATTTAGACCCATGCCTGTACTCAGTGTAACAATTTCACTCCATTTTTTCCATACAAAATGAGTTTTTTTTATATTTTTATTTTATTTGTATTACTTCTTCTTTATTGTAGTTTAAACCTTTTTTATTTAGTTTGTTAGTGCAAAAGACATATTTGAGCGGTTTTTATAGACTATATTTTTTTTTTTTCAAAGTCTCGTTTCCATGATAAAAATTATATATTTCAAATTTTTTTTAGTGTTGGATAACCCTTATAACTCTAAAGTTAATGCTGGTAATAATAAAAACCATTTCTTTCAACTGGAGACTAAAATATTTACATATCTTACCAGGGTCAATTAGACCCAACCCCCACGTCCGTGTTACAGTTTTTAACCCCCATGACGCCGGGTTAACAGAAAAGGCACAGTCAACGGCACGTCAAGCTACTCATTTCTGTTTTTCATCTTGCTCTTTTCAAATGAAATTCCTTTGCAATAGAGGAAGGAGGGCTGACCGGGAATGGCAAGATTATCATGCCGTTGACTGCACTAATACCCGTGACCTTCAGTTAAACTAGCTTGAAGGTGGTCGTTTGCTTTTCTTGTCTATTCCCCCTTATTTCGATGTTATAAGTGAATCAACCACAGTAAACAAAAATGACTTCTATTACCCGACAAATATGATTGAAAATTATGTCCCATGAGAAGACCTTTATGTGCCTTTATCTTTCACCGATTATTTACCATAGAATCATGTTTCGTTTGCCCTCTACTAATACATTACACAATATTGCTCATTAAAGTCGACTAAATTAAGTAATAGTCACGTAAAAGCAGAAGTCAGTAAACAAACGGTCGGTCGCAAACTAATCGAAAGAAAGCTCCGTCCGGTTTAGCAGAGGTATAGAGGTTAAATATTTAATACGAGAGTGACCAAATGTTTTGAAATTAAATAAAAAAATTAACAAACTAGTGAGCTGCGCTGACTTCTCTAAGTTGTTACATGTTTTAATATATTATTAATTTAAAAAATATATGTTAACGGTGGAGGACAGATCAACTTTTTCATCATCATCATCAGCAGCAATCATAGGACGTCCACTGCTGAACATAGGCTTCCCCCATAGATTTCCAACTTTTTCATGTTTTTATGTTGTTATTATTTAAAATAAAGCGACCAGCGGAGGACAAATCAGGTTAAATACAACATTCACTTGATTCTGGGACTATCTGGATGAGAGCAGCCACATATGAGACAGAGACCAATCAAATGACTCTCCATTTGTCGCAGATCTCTACCTGGAAGAGAATTTTTCGCCTAAAGGCATAACTAAGCACAAAGATTAATTTTTAGAAGTATGGGTTATTTACTTATTTCATGGGTAAGCTTTTTCGACCTTGTTGCCTTGGTGTACAGTCAGCCAAGAAAGTGGTCTACCAGCTTTGACAAAAGTTTGTGCAAGATATAACAATCGCCAAGGTTGACTTTTCTAACAGAGTTTAACACAATGCACATTTATGTTATGGCGTTTTGTCTTTTTTCTGAGATGCCTGACATTTGATGTCATTGGGTGACTTAGTTTAACCTCATTAAATGCGATAATCTATTTTGCTCAACTAAAACCATGTCGATCTTTTTGAAGAGAAACTCATTACTACTGAAAAAGGAAGTCTCACTGACAATCCTACAGTCAAGTATTTCCGTCAGTTACGATAATTCAAACTTGACACTTGGCATGACGGTATATCATGACAAAGAGAGCAATAGTCACTGACACAAACTTTTTGCCAGTGAAAATTGAACTTGTTGTTTCATGACGTTCAAACGAATCTCAACCGTAGGGTGGTAGACCACATTTTTGGCTGACTGTACATTATTGAAGAAGAAAATAATTTGAAATAATTCGCTTTCACATAGTATTGCCATAACAGTGTAAAGTCCCTTAAAATTCCATTAAAGGTAGTCACTGCAGTGGTCTAAACCGGTTATATCCGGATGCGTGCATACGTTTACATCTGTTCAAATCTCATTTGGACACTCGTAAATTCTGAACCGATAATGAACTGCTATTAACTGCGATTATCGTTTGTTTGGAATAGAAATGACTGGAAAGTCGCCTACTGGCTGATTTTCTGCTGTTTTGACATTGACAATGTATTTTTTTCAAAAAAAGAAAAAGATTAAAGTAGAAAATTAGGGGGTTGCTTATTAGTTGACTGTGTTTACTGTGAACAACAATTTAGCAAAAAAAATTTTTTTTTTGCTACTTGTTTTTTTTTCAAAATTGTTAATTTACAGTAATGAGTGTGAGACTGGTGGTATAATAATCGACGACCAATTCGGTGTGAAGGTTAAATTGGCTACTAGGTAAGACCCATTTTGCAATGGTTTTGTAAAGGTTGCTGTGGACGCGAATGTACAACAGCCGCAAATCTCCAAAATCCGCAGAGCACAAACTTTCGTTTGCACGAAAATATTTTTTGGTATTGGTCTATATCTAACCTAAAAAGTGTATTTTTTTAAAAGTAAGTTTATCCGAATCTGTGTCGAATGGTGTCCAAAGAAATTAATTAATTAAATATTTATTGCCACAAAAAGAAAGACTACGTGAACTCACTGACTTATTCACCAAAATTATGACAATAATTAGCCAAGTAAAATTTATTAAAAAAAACAACGTAAAAACTAACACAGCCCTAGGTGTTATTCTTAGAAATTGGCTTGAAATTCATAAAATTAATTAACCATACATTAAAACATTCTCCGAACATAGGTTAGGAGGTATGTAGTATTATTTCTTGCTCGAACCCGCATCAGCACGTATAAATTACAAATTAATTATGTATGAACCTTGAGTACTTTCTTTATGCAGATTTCCTCCGGAAACGTTGTTTTAACGGTGCTTGAGTGTGAAGAAACATAATGGCTTGTTTGTGAATTCATCTATTTGTTTGAAATTTTATTACCGCTGCATATTAAAAAAAAACTTCATAAGTACACCGTCATGGTCTACGACAGTACTTCTTTATGCAACAATTCACAAAATATTTTTAAGCACTTAATAAAACGCATAAAAAATACCCGATTTCCTAAAAAATACCCGATTTCCTAAAAAATACCCGATTTCCTAAAAATAACACTAAATCAGTCATATATATTATCAGACATACTTACTATGTTTTTGTAAATAAGAATTTTTTGTAGGTTTACTTTATGTTATGATCTTTTTTGTACAAAATACGCTACTATTGTTAGTATCTACGTTTTTATTTGTTGTTTTTTAAACTTCACGAAATTCCACAAAACTTTGCAAATGTCACACTGGAGTGTGCTTTAATCTTCCAGTTGATCTAAACTTTTATATTTGAATTATTTTCACTAAGTTTAGCAAGGGCATAAAAACAACAGAAAAAACCAGAAGGACCAATTGTTTATAGGCTGTAAGAGCTGCTTTTATAGCATAGTTGGAGGCCTTTGTGCGGCTTAATAATATACTACAGTGCAATAGGACGTCTATATAGGCTGTTTATTTGTTTTTTGTAGCAAAGACACAAAATGCATTTAGAGCTGATTTCAATGGTAGAGGTTTTCTCAGCTAAGTGTATCGTTCAAATAAAGACTTAACTATTTCCTAAGTGCTACTACAGTGCAAACACAAAAAAGGTTGCCTACGCAATTTTCATTATTATTTCTAACGTTCCCACGGAACATAAAGTTATTACTGCTTTGTGAGAGTTCCTTACAAAGACACAAGGGGCTTATAAGTGCCCCGGTTTCTTTAAGTAAGTGATGGTACGGTTGGTTTACTATTTAAAAAAAAGCCAAATGTAAGGTTCCGCAATTGCCAGTCATAATTAATTTACTTAAAGAGAGACCACAATAATATTTTATCAAAAAACGATAAAAGAACAGGGATTTCCTTTTTCACCAATAATATTCAAAAAGTTGGTAAAATACGGCTTATTTTAAAAGCCTACCTATGACAAGATGAGAAAACTTTATTACTTAGAACTTTAGCATTATGTTGCTGAGTGAAGAATGTCACAATGTTTCCATACGTTTCGTGCCATTAATTATCATATTGTTACTTTGAAAATAATGATTTTTAATCATAGTATCATCGTAACAATACCAAACAGTAAAAACAAAAAGGATAAATCATCTTTATTCATGTGAACTTAATAAAAAGCACTTCTGACAATCATCCTTTCTAGTAGGATACCTAAATTTTTAACCTTTATTCTACAATGTATTTTATTTACAATGTATTTCATAAGGCGGCTATAAATATGTGTCTTAAAGTGAATAAAAAAAACACTTAGTGCACTTCACTCTTGCTGAAACATACATAAAATCATTACTACTGAATCACGTACTTCTAAAAATTCACTTCGTATAACTCGTCAGCGAAGCTGTACTCCCAGACCCCTACTACAACAATTTCAATCCGCCGTCACAAAGGGACGCCTAAGTCAATTTTCGCCTTTACAAATACAATCTGGAATTCAATATAGGAAGCGACTCAATGTTCTTGCGATGTTAACTGAGTTAAATGTTTTGAACATGAAAGGAGTAGGTATGGAGACAGGGTAATTAGCAAGACAGAGAAAGCACGTTTAATCCTGATTAAAATTCAGTTCATTATAGGCGTTGAATAGGAGTAAATGTTTTAAGGATGTTTTAATGACGCGATCATTTGATTGATGAGGGCTCTGAGTGGTTTACGCGTAATTAATTAAAATCATACAACAAATTACTTGCATGTGTTTCAGTATCAATTTATTTTTCTTTATTATTTTTCTACACCCTTTTTTGCCTTAAAGATCTTTATGGAGAGATTCTGATCGAAGAATACGCCTGTACACTCCTCTTTTTCTTGATATGCAGAAGGCCTTCGACTATGTCCTTAGGGACCTTAGTCCTTAAGGACCATGGAGTCCCAGAGGCATATTTTAACATAATTCGATACATATACCGTGATACCGATTAGACGGTTGGTACCGCTGTTGGTGACAATTCCAGCCCTATTACCGTCGGAGTTTACCAGGGTTCCGTACTTAGACCGTTTGTGTTGACCGTGATATTTGGCGTTTTGTCAGACAGAATCAGATACTCGCATGAGCAGCCCACGGCTGCTGATGTATGCTGACGATATTGAATCGGACAGAGGGTGGTTGTTAAGACGTGTGAACACCGGTAAGGAGTCGCTAGAGAACGGTGGTATAAAGCGGAACGGTGGTACAGAGATAAATATGTTGTGTCACACGTAATGACCACGTCAAGAACTCTCACATCCCCGGCAGCCCTCGTGTTCGTGACATTGCCAACAAGTTAAGAGAGAGTCGCCTACGTCAGGACCAACATGTTTCATGGAAGCCGGCAGACCACGTAGGAAACAAATGTCTTGCCATGCCGCCCTTGCCAGGCCTCGGCGAAGGAGTTAGATCCAAAAAGTGTTGGTGTGTCAGATGCCGAAGAGCGGACCCAGGACGCCTTAACGGCAGCAACCAATATAATCACTAGGATGATGATGATGATGATGAAAACGATGGTGAAATCAGAAACAATAACCATTTAGTTCAAAAAAACGCTTTGCCGTTCACAAATAGCTATAGAGTTAAGTTACGAAAAGAAAAAAAACACAAAAATCTAAGGAATTCATAAAGGAATTTATGTGTAGTTCAAATCTCTAGACTTCATTCAACCTTGGCCACATTGTACATTTGAATTTAACTCGAAAGTCTCACTTCTTTCCCAGACTAATGGCCGGAAAGTAATTTATAACATAAAATTATAGGCCGCTACAAAAAACGGGATTTCTAAGTTTTAATATTTTCTCTAAGTTTATTTATTAATTATGTCGGGTTACTTACAGCGAAGTGAAGGAACCTTTTTAATTACTCCCACTGTGTAAATAATTAATATATTTTTTCAAATATTTTGCTTTAATATTAAATACCTCCAAAATTGTCTTGAAAGTGGTACTTTTTATATAATGTGTAGGTATGTTATGGTTTTTGGTTCAGTGATTTATTTCAAGAAAGAGCTGACCAATATACTCATTATAATAGTGATTGTGCCCACATCTGGGCAAAAGCCTTCTTTTCTTTTTGTGTAGGTAACTGGTTAACAATGTTGAAGTTTACAACCGTAGGCAACATTATTTTATTCAATCATATACCTATAATCCACCACGAAACTTATTAAAAAGTAATTTGCGCAAAATCTGAGGTCACTAGCTTTGTATTCCCCAAATCAGATAACTCGACGCCAATTTACCAGGTCACCTTGAGATAAATGGTGTAATCTCCTTTATCGTCGGCGAAAAAGTCGCAACGATAACAAAGAAAAAAAGAATTTAAAAGGTAATAATTCACCGAGCGCCCCCTTTGGCCGGGAACCCTTCTCGAGAACCCAGGAACATTGGGATAACGTATAAATCATGCAGTTTCAATTATGCCCCACTTATACGTAGCTCCCTACACACTTTACTCAAGAATATGCTTTACTTATTTTTCTTGTTACGCATTTTCGGCTGTGTAGAATTTCGTAAGAGGAGACGTAGTAATGAAGTAATTCATCTAAGTTATGACTTAATATAAGAAAAACACCCAACAAATATGCTCTGGGCTTTTGTTGGTAAAACCTTATGAGCAGAATATAGCTCCGAATTGAGGTTTGACGTAGGGAATTTTGCTCATATAACCATAACATATGCAGTACTTTCATAACGTTACGAAACTAGTAGACAACTGTTAGTGTTTGTATAATGCGTTCACGATCTTTTGACGTTAAATGTGAGGTATTAAAAAAGAAGATTCATCAATACTTTACAAAGAGATCCAAAAACACTATCTCATCCAAAATAGTATACCTAATAAGTATGTAGTCACTAAGCAAACGGTGTCCACAAATACGTTTTAACGACTTTTTCACAGTTCCGGAGAAAACGGCTAGTGAATGTGAGAGATCAGTGACCAGTCTATCAATACTGACTAAACTACCAAAAATCTGTTTTGAAATCAAACGTACTCACCATGGCTGAACAAAAATCCTCAAACGAAATAATTAAAAATGAACCTGGCTGAAACCCATTAATCCCCTATAAATAAATAAAAGGAAATTTATCTGCTAAATCGAACGATAAAACAAAACTTAACAGAACTACGGATACTTTTCACCGACAAAAACTCCGCTTCCGTATCCGATAAACCGGAATCCCCTCCATATAAATCAGTCACACGCGATGACAAAGCAAAAACAACACTGCCTCCTTTTGAAGTCGGATTAATCAACTTATCTGATAGGAACTTACTGAAAATTGAATCCTTAATTGCCTATCCACAACAGTGGAATACTTTGATGAACTTCTTTCCTTTCGGTCATCGGTGGCTTCTAAAAATTTCATTAATATTTTTTTCCTCGCCACAGGCTCCGGTGGAAAACTTTTTTAATCTCAATCGAGAAGAGGGGGGGTTGTCAGCGAACAGAATTACATTTTACCTTCGGGTCACGAAAATACTAAATGTTTTCGCCTCCCGAATAAATCAGCGATGGCATTGTAACACAATTGAAATCCGTGTTATTTGGGGAGTTAAATCGATTCTAATTTAAAAACGGATTTCCGGAACATACAGGGTTACGGGCCTGCACATTTTTCGGCGCTCGATCACGTTTCCACTTAATGAAATTTCAAGCACACATTTAAAAGCGACTGCTCCACTAATGAACTACTTTTCTCTGTAGCCTTTTATGGTTTAAACGTTGAGCTGAAAATATGTGCTAAGTCTTCCACTGTCCTCTGAAGTGCTAACCTACTTTTGTTTTAACAGCTTTTTACAGATCTACTTTACTTTAATAAACAGGACGATTAACCAGCAAAATATAGGTTATAATAATTAATGAGATATCATTCAAATGGGAACACGTTACACACCACGTATAATGAATGCATTTCAATTAGCTAAACTATTGTAAGCATTTAGTTAAAAATTGATGAGTTTTTTTATAATGAACTAAATGTCTAGCAGATACGTTTCGAATACACACGCATAGCGAGCTTGTAATGCAATAGTCAAACCCTCTTATTTATAAAAACTTAAACAGCGCTTCAACAACGCTTCGCCGCCTTCCGCACCTCACTGTCGCCCATGGTCACGGTCGTATCGCGACTAAATTGCTGAACGAAGATAGGAAGGTATTAACAATGTTAAAGGATTTCCCGAATAATTGCTTTCGAAGTCATTAGAAACACATCAAAGTCATCGTTCAAGGACTAGTATCAAAGTCGCACATTTCACGATCGACCATATCGCCGTATTACTTCAAAAAAGCTGCCCCGAGGAAAAGGTCGTCGAAGCGTGTAGTCAAACAGAAGGATTTGGAGGGTAAATCCGTTTATTGCAGGCGTCTGTCGCCACAGAGTAGTGGTGACCGAAATACAATAGCCATATAGTAGCCATTGAAAATACACGAACTTACAGGAAAAGGTGCGTTTACGACTGAGGGAGAAATGTTTTTATTTCTTACTAACATAAACTTACAAGGTAAATACGTTAGTGAAATAATTTTGTGCCTCCAGAAAAGCTTACGCAATATTTATTTCTCACATGGCTATATTGCTGTAATCTGTCTACATATTTTATCTAGATAGATACATTTTACGGTTTAAACGTTACGATACGTATTTCATTTCTCGAAGTCGAAGTAAAAATTAATTTTGAGTTATTTACAAGTTGTCATCTCACCTCTAACTAAGCAGAGCTTGTACGTACTATGCGTTTCACTTAGTTAACTAGCAATTGGAAGCAACTTGTATAATGATTTGGTAGTTGAGGTGTCCTCTTTGTTGCTCCAGATGGTACCTACTTAGCTTCTGCGCCAGCATGAAACATTTTATCGTGAGCTTCCTAGCTGAGCTTAGTAGGTACTTCATTGAAAGGATGTTGGACTATGATCTGTGAGACCTGGAGAGACAAGTCATGAGAGAATCACAATTTTGATTATCATGGGATTTCTTGATTCTAATTCCAATATTCACTTAAATAAGAAAAAAAAGTAAAATGTGATGTGTCAGACAAACTTCAGGCAATGATAATATATTAAAAAAGAGGTAGATAGGTTGCTTGCGCTAAAAAGGTGGCACCCAAAATTTTTTAGTGCTGCTGAGCAAAGCATTGACGGTGTTGACAGTTTGAGGCGACACTGAGCATCATGTATCTGTCTCGTTTACGGTCCAGTAACTAATTATCCTATCTTGTTCACACGTTATAACACGGTCAAAATAACTACTGCGTACCCCGTGGACAATCTTTTTTGCTATACTATGCTATAGAATAAATAAATTAAAAAATAAAAATTTCAACAGACAAACACAACACCGACATATTATCACCCTCATGGCAGTGTTAATCTACGCATATTTTCCTTAAAAAATCGCATCTCCATGACAGGACTGGCAGTTTTAGTAGTACTCGGGCGGCGGCCATTTCATTGAAATTCGAGTGGCACATAAAATGGCGCGTAAATTTCGGGCACTAATGCTCGGACAGCGCTGTTTGAAGCAAAGAGACGCGGACGGGTTTAGTATCAACGTTTTTATAGGCACCCGAATTATTCTCTCTTTAGTGGGTGTTAGCTGACTTTATAACGTTTTGGAGCTGATTTACGAATACGCTTTATTTACCCGGACTTAGAAGGTTTTGATTCTTTTTATAGATATAAAAACGTTTGATGAGTTTGTTAACTGTAATCGCTCGGAATCGATATTAAAATAGCACTTTGATGTGTATATCCAACAAAATCATATTACTGATTTTGGCAGTAGGAAACATATTTGTGATAACTAGTCGTACTTTTATATGAGTGCTGTAAATGCGTTGCTCAATTCTCGCATCTCTTGACCTCGTGACCACCCGATCTTCCAGTCAGATTGTTTAACCACTAGGCCATTACGCTCTCTTATTAAAAAAATCTAGACTTAAAAACAAAATGCAAGACAATAATAACTCATAATATAATTCTGGTAATGAAAATACCTATCAACCTTAAAATAAAAGTGAGAAAAGTCTAACAAATAAACAAGATAAAATCTAAGCCGCCAAAACATTATTAGGTTTCACGAAAAAAGTTCTAACGATTCACGTTATGAGAAAACCGTCTACGACAGAAAATGATAAAAGACATGTATGTTCAGAATGATGAATGGAATCGAGTTAAAGTTTATAGAAACGGTTGAGAGAACAAAGCTATATCAAATGTTTTAGATTTAGGGAGCTTTTCTTGAAATATAGCAAAGAAATACTAGGTATTGATAATTCTTTAAATAGAAGTGTGTTGAAATATTTCACTGGTTTCAGATTACAAGACATAATAGAAACAATCTGCGAAATAACTATTTAGTTATTGATTTCAGAAAAAAAGTTTTATGAAGGGTGATTTTTTTCCAGGTATTAAGTCTGGATCTTTTTGATATGACCGTCAGTACTTGTAAATTAAACAGAAGGAACTTTGTGCGGGAGCCCAAAAATAATGATGTTTCAATTCAGTACCACTATTACCCCCAAACTCACGTCAATCAACGCTAAGCAGGCGTTCAAGATCATGTTGAACCGTAAAATGTAAAGAACTGAAAGGGACAGCTGCTATACTCTGATGGATGCTCAACCTTGATTCGCGTGTGTGAATTCGGCGCAGTCTGTTTTTTGTCAACAGAAAAATATTTAAAACAAAATACATAGTATGGTTGCTCATTTTCTTGGGATAATAATTTTCATTTCATTACAATGCCAAGATGTACTACTGTCTACTTCAACCAAGAGGCACAAAGGTCCAGACTACGTGACGCAATTGGATGAGAGCCCTCAGCACCTTTGGATGTAGAATAAATACGATAGAGGTATCAAACCCTAGAGCAACACTTGTGCAAATATAAGCGCTTTCCAGTGAAATTGTCATCGTCATCACCATTGACAGCATGACCACCACTGTTGAACACAGACCTTCAGAGCAGCCGGTTGTAGGCGGCCTGCATATATTCCAAAACCCTATAACCCTTATCATCCGTCTACCTTGCGGTTTGACATCCCACACTGCGTTTGGTTTCAAATGTGGTGACCACTTGAAAAATTACACGTCTGCCTTTAAGCGTCCTGGTCACTTCTTGATCAGCAAAAGTAGTCTATGCTAGTATGTTTCATATGAAACAGGTAACTAACCCCTAGCGATCCTTAAAACTTAAGCAACGGCTGCAGACGAAAAATCGTTCCGAAGGAACGGCTTCAAAAGTAATAGACACAACACATAACCTTGTAAGCGCTAAGCAATGCCATCAAAGCACCATCTTCTCCGAAATTGTTACGCGGCGAGTTGTAAAATCCAGTTTTACGTGCTACATTGCAAAAAAAGGTTATTAAATGAGAGTGGATGAACGGAAAAAGGTTAGGTAACAATAAAAAAGGTAAGGAGCCAGGGATCCTCTTTATTGTAGTGGAGGCTTTGTTTTGACCGCCTTTTGTTCTTGGTTGCGCTCCGAAAGCCCTCAATGGAAACGATTTTTCAGCCGGGGAAACAAGTTGAATTTATGTTAATAAAACTCGGCGACACGGTCGGGTTGAGTTGGAAACTTAAATGAGTATTGATGGGGTTGTTATATGTGATGAACGAGTTCGTATTGTTGTACTGACGAGAGTTACTGACTTATGCAATTTATTTGTTCTTCTGCCAAATTGGTGCAAGTGGCTTGACTGGATAAAATGCATTCGAGAAAAGATTCAGGATCACTGTTCTTATTACGTTTCACCTCAGTATGGTTAGTGGTTATCGTGTGTGTTTTAATAGTAATATAGAAATTTCTAACTTGTTTGTAGCCTTTTTTTAAGAAACTTTGCATGAAGAATTAGTTAACAAAAACTTTTCACAGCTTTGTAGGTTGGAAGTTGAGGTGAAAATTAAAGTAAAAGACACAGTGATAAAGATTAAATTACGCCTACTTCATAGCGAAATAAGACTGGCTGTATTAAATGCCTGGGTAATTGTTTAATAAGAGTAATTGGATTACTTCAAAACTATCTGAGAACTCTACGTTGGAAGAACTAATTTCAAGTTACCAAACTAATACTAAATTTAAGATTCAAAATTGTAGCTTAAAATTTCGCCGAAAATAAGAAATGAGAAGAAATATAGTTTTATTGTGTATTACTGGCTTGTTAGTTTTTATTTTAAAATAAATATTGAGAAAGCTTAACTGGGCTTTTAGATTGGGAATAGTTGACTGATTAAATTTCCGACACGGTATAGTTATGCTATGTACCTATATTTACTGTCTATTTAAATGTTTTTTCCTATAATATTAAAGTAAATTATTGAGTTTATCTTTTGTTGATTTGATTAGATCTTTATTTGAAGAAAATAGTACTTCAACAGGTCTTTTCGATTGAAGATAAATATACTTATTATGTGATTCGATTTTCGATCACTTTTTTTTTAATTCAACCTATACTGTCCCTCTGCTGGGCAAAAGACTCTGTAACAAAAAAATATATAAACTTGGCTTGAGACCTTTGCTCAGATGCAGGCTGATAATATAATTATTATAATAGCCAGGCATTCAAACTAAAAATTGTAGTTAGTTTGAATAGGTATATTATCAGTTAAGTTTCAAAAAATCCACCTAATGGTAAGTGTGGTTCAGCTCTTGGAATTTTTCAGTTCAGATTTTGTGTAGATATCAAGAAAAGTTTCTTTGTTGTCATAACTAGTGGCAGGAACTACATAATATCCGTTAATTAGAAAGGAAGTGAAAGATTGTAAAGCATGCAGAAAACTTGCAATGTAAACAACTGATCCTTATAGATTTTAGCCATGTCTTGGAGTTTACTCAGCTCATCTTTCCTTCATTAAGGCTGAAAAGTTTCAGTCTATCAAATTAGTTGAGTTATGTAAAGAGGAAATGCTAATATAAAAGACTGTTTACTGACTTTAGAGGAAGTTATGGAAGAACTAATAACGTGGTTGAAACTCAATAGTGTACAAATAGTTAAAAACTTGTAAGAAACTGATGAACAACTTTGGTAACTTTACACAAGCCCAACTAACTCTTAAAAATCCGAAATGAGGTTATCTAATCGAGAACGAAGGTTGGTATCATACTCTCAGGAGTCAGCTGAAGTGCAATATGCTGCTATGCTGGCCACTTTTGCTGTAGAACTGATACCCGTAAGGCTAAGCGTGGTCTTGAGTGGAGACCTCGTCTCTTCAAGCGTAGCGGAGTGACGATTAGCGAAAGGTGAATGTGTTTGCTGAGGAAAGGGCATAAGGAAGCTTACACCCAACAGTAGGCTAAAGGCTGATGATGATGACGATGAACTAACAAACAAAAGTTTAAGGAAACCATAATATTCATATTTCAGTACAAGAGTGAGGAGAGTACATTTTTAAAACAACTTATTTATGCATGTTTTTTATGAACGTCATAGTCCAGTGGTTATGTGGTCTAGCTGAGAATTCGTGTGCAGTTACCATAATACGTACAGGATGGAACAACAAAAGGATTTATACCAGTATGAACCCTTACCACATTACGTTCACACGCCAAAATGTGGCCTTCTACTAAAATGTTACGTTTACCATAACGACAACTGTCCGTTCATAAGGTCGTGTGACTTGCGTTTGGGATATAGTTAAAGGCTGGATATTGTGTTAAAATTAATCGTCCATGTGCCTACTTAGCTGGCTTTGTAGGTAAAAGTACTTTGACCAAGTCAGATCGATCTATTCCTTTCTAATACCAAAAAGTAATACCAATGGTATTAGTTTGTAATCGTAATAATTTTCTATTCCCGACGAATACCAAATTTTAAATATTTCAATGTAGTTTTGGTATTAGAAAGGAATAGATCGTCAGATCTCCGACATGAAACAAGCATTTTCAAAAGAAAATAAAGCAAAACCTGAAACGTTATTAAGCTGTGTTTAAGTGTTACACGATGATATCAAAGTGGTCTATTTTTAAACACGATGTGAAGCAAATATAACCCAGCTGTTTGATCAAACGCAAGTTAGTTTACATAAATGGACACCAAATGAATTTATTTTTAGAATAAACACATTTCAAGTGCTGGTTGATTTCATGTGGCTTTTTAATTGCTTTTAAAGTAGTTTATTTGCTTCAAAGTACCATTAGGCAAGCTTACATAGAAGAAATTAGTCGCAAATCATTCATTTTCCGACTGCCCGATGCAAAGAAAGAAAGTGTGTTTATGAGTCTATGTATTTATGTAATTGTGTACTTTTTAGTTTTTGGTGAGCAATGGAGAATATACAAGATGGCCTAAAGGTAAACTTCTAGAGTATTGATTTTCACAGTATAGTTTTCGGATGACTCCTTGATGCTGTCCACCTATGACAAATTTTTGAACCACTTTCGCTAAGCCACCCTGTGTTCTTTTATCTATGAACAACACAAAATGGTAAATATATGTCGTAAAACACCTATATTCAGCAACAAAACCAAAATACATACATAATATTGTATTGAAAGAGACTTGACACACTTTCTATATGATTGTATAAATTTTCATGACGTAGTTAAAACGTCTGAAAGTTAATTTCCAGTAGGAATAAGGCCAAAGCTTGTTGAACAACAGAACGGGGCTGGCTTATTGCTTTGATCAATGAACCGCCCGCCTAATGGCTTCTTTAGATGGAAATTCAAACTAGTATCGAATGAAAACTTCAGTTACTTTACCATTTGATAACAGTTATGGTATAATAAATGGATATTAGAGAGTAGCTGGCTGATAGCAGCTTTGTAACCGCAATTGATAATAAAATTGACTACATCATGACTTAGAATCATTTGAAGTTGTGACCAAATGTTTGACTAATAGTAAATGATGATTAGATAACGAACAATTGTTTTTTTTTTCGGTTTGTTACAATTTAATGTGTGTGTGTATTTTTTAGTTTTTTATGGTCTGTTAAAAAAATATATTTGCGTAGTTATTTTTCCATTTATACGAAGTAATAAAAACACTGCTACTGAATGTCACAACGGAATTTTGGATTCATCAATCCAAAACCCTTTTGTGAAAAATACACATTCTGTGATACTATGGTGTCAAGAATCTCAAACTAATCATTCATTGATTTTGAATAATAGATAATGTGTTCTTATACTTTATTTATCCCCTTTTCTTTATATCTATCGAGATATTAATGACCTGTCATTTTACTAAAAAACTTTGCTGGGTCGTGTTATTTACAGATGGTACCTCAATATTATTATTTTTTAATTTTGAATGTTGAAGTCCAAATAGGACCACTATCCTCTAAATAGTGGCTCCCTTACACTCGTTTATAGTCTCTTTCAAAGATTATTTTACTTCCCTCACCAAACCTCACATTATTTAGGCTAATTTTAGGCATGGAGAGGTTGTGATTAATTCAACTCACTACGAAGAGCCATAATAACCGACTTCCACGTCGGAAATCTAGTATACTATGATTCACAAAGAAATATTTCATAATATTATTTCGTGCTCTTACACGTAATATCAAGCTCCTCAAAAGTAATATGGTTACAAAGCGTTAGGAACGACATTTTGCAGTCTCCAGTTTAGTTATGAAAACTTAAATATGCCCAAGAAAGGAATTTCAACAGAAGAAAATGGCAATTGAGAATTTAAATGAAGAAAAAACTCGGGAGTAGGGCTTACTGGTAAAAATATGAGGCAACTTTGTGAAACCTTTGTTCTGACTCACAGTAGATATTATGAGGTCTCATAAATTTATGGAATCGAGGTCTTTTACGTTTATATTCTTACGAAGAACAACGGTGTAAGATAAAGTGATTCTTAATAGAGGAATGTTATGTTTATCATGTGATGGCTTTTAAAACAGTATGTTTAAAATAATATTAACACTAGTGATCATTTTCTAAAGTTCAATACTAGTGAAGTCAAACTTAAGCCAACAAAATGTAATCCTCAGTGATCGAAAAATTAGATTCCTACCTATAAGTGAGACTTAAAAAAATAACATAACCACAACAAAAAAAATGGCATGTGAAATGATTTCCACCATTGCTGTCTGAATCATCAAGCAAAGAATTTATCATAAAATTGCCTAGAGACCATCAGCACTCAAAATTTAAATTTTCAATTCAGAAATCGCACGCCGAAGTGTCACAACAATTGCGCACATGTATTATGTATGCAATCAATCAAGATCTCCGACCAGTAGTTTTTCATATTCAAATTCACGGACGCACCAGGCATGGGTTCGTCATTACGCGGCCGCCCGACCCGAGATGGTACTCTCTATTATTTATAAGAAAACATGAAAATTTAATAAGAAAACCAGCGTTGAGATTTCGCTTTTTCTTTGTCGTTGCTATAGATGGATAGATTAGGTGTTCTTCGCATTAATATTTATACCGGAGCTGGATGTTTTAATTTTTTCTTGTTTTGCAGTGAAGTGGAAAGATGGAACGATTGGAATTTGCTTTAAGAAATAAGTTGAATGTTTATCTCTACGTTTCTAGAAATAAATAGCCAGTATAATGAAAATGGCAGAAGTACCAGTACAGGTGGCATTACTTTGAGAAAAAAAAACCGAATATGGTTGTGATTTGATTTTATTTCCGTGACAACTTCAACCCCCATGATGAGGTTGATGTGAAAACGTCTTTACATAAATTGTATGAACGGAGTAATTCCATTCTATTACTTCTCAATTTCTTAAGCAATAAGTCACCATCTTATTATATTCCATCTTGAGCTCATGCCTCAATGAACAAACTTTTAAAATGTCTCGGTAACCCACCATCATATTCTGCCCTGAAGCCTTTTGGCACGCTCCTTTGCAATTCTTACCCAATATCCAGCTGGCATAATGGTAGACATGGCTACACAGTTCCACTTAAACTTAGCAGCTTTCCCGGAAAACGTGTCGGTTTTGAGAATTTCACGTACGTTGCAGTATGTTATATTTTATTCGAAGTATACGCTCCATTGGTCACGGACAGGCTGACTGGACTTTTCGGTCAAAATAACGAGTTTGAGTGTTGTACCTATGAGAAGAAAAACAGAGTACTCTGTTACAAGCATCATCCGATACTTTAATGATGTCACGACTATATCCCTGATGGGTTAGTCAGAGGCACACTGATTGTTGCCATCATGGTGAACGGAACATTCAGTGACTCACATTTTGCCGAGGGAATTTGTACCCAACGTGGTAAGGGGCGAGCCTACCGCCGTTATCCGGGTTTTTTGGGTTTTAGAGTGTTTAACCACTGGGCCACGGCGCTCTCTCCAATGATGTTAGTGCATCTTTTTGAGATAAGTGAGCATTGAGTGCATGAGTTTTTGTCAGTTTTTTTATTTATTGCATAACAAAATACTTTCCAACCCCTTACCAAAACCCCTTGGCAAAAACAATAATTTATCTGGTCTTGTCTCCTTTCAATTGCAATTCTGACGTTTTGCTGTAGCTTTTTTCTTTACTCTTGTTTTTTTATTTGGTTTCGCATGATTTTTTTTATTTTTTTTTATTATTGTTTCTATTGGGCCTATAAAATGTTTTTCTTGATATCTTTTCTTCTTTCTTTCAATTCAATTGTCTGCAAGAAAACGGAATTTTACATAAACATTAGCTAGGCGCAGATCACAGCTCTTACGTCACTCACATAAGCTGACCCGCTATGTGCACTAATAGCACCACGTTTATGCAGCGAGTGGATACTCGTAAGTCTAACTACAAAGGAAGTTAAAATCATCCTATTTTTTATTGAATCAAGGTTAACGTCATTTAGTTAGTAGCTCTCAGTTCTTGAATAGATTTTTAAATCTAAGGTCTTTGTGGTGAGGCAATTAAAGGTTAAATAATATTTCAGTTCAAGTTTTTTGAAATTAAGTTAACAATTTCTGCCAAGATGAGGAAATAATATTTATAAATAAAATGTAATAATTCACTCAAAACAACTTTTAACATTCCGACAAATTGCTAATTGGTGTTAATAGTTATTTGGATCAATTTGGATATGAATGTCACGATGACGAAAATTATCATAATTCACACGGTGCCGTGAAATCTAGCAACAGTTAAAATTATATTAAAATGACCATCAACATTATAATCGCGTCGAGTTATGTTCAACATGGCATGTTTCCAATCAGATTAGAATATTTATGTCAATTTTGCCTATTGGTCAATAAATCTTAAATTTGACCCTCAGGTACCTTTTTATTTTTAGACGTACTATTTGAATCGTTATTGGAGCAAGGTTTTTTTGTTTTTGCATTTTAGCTTAAATTTAAGCGAATGTTGTCCCGTATTATTCACGTTACTACATGAATGAGCAAAGCAGTTTCAGACTAGTGTAAAACGTATTATTTAAAAACAAAAGGACAGACAAAGAGTGCCGAAATCAATGTTACAAGAAAGTTAAAATCTGATAACATTGAAGCTTATAGAATTATGTTAACAGTTGGTTACAGATTCGCTAGAAAGTTCTAGAATTTCCTAAAACTTGCGTTAACTTTGTGAGGTTGTTCGAACGTGTTGTGGCGAGGATGATAGAGAAATTACAGGATTCTAAATGGGTTTTCTTTATGATTGATTTGGAGTCTAATGGGTTTGTGAATGCTCTAATGAGCACTCAGTTGGGAACAGTTCGGTCTCAATTCGGGACTGACAAAGACGTTAGGAATACTTATTAGTCTTAAAGTTGTCAATTCGCCCTATTTAAATATTTTGATTTTTGTTTTTCTCATGGCAATTGGCTTTGCATACTGTGGGGATCATAGTAAATCTGACAGTGCGTTTAAATTACGCTAACAGTGAGCATCTAACTGTTTGTTTCCAGTCTGCCTTTCTAAACAATTTATATGAAGTGCATTTTAAAACGTTTTGCTTGCGAATGATGTGCGCAATCATTGTCATTCAAAACATTTTACACTTACCAATAATGAATTCAATGGTATGTAAAATCTCTGATAACTAAGCTGGGTTTTTTTTTGTGAATTTGTTATTCACTTGACATTTCTGTGAATATGGCACTTGAACACTTTTTCTTTTCTTGCTAAAATAAAATTAACATTGGTTTCAAATGGACAAATTAACCTCGTTTGCTATTAATTAAAATACTTTAAAAGCACCGATTTTGGTCGTTTAATGATTTTTATCATAAAAGCTTTTAACCCAATCTATAATTAAGTCGTAGACGTTACAGGGCCCAGTTAATTTAAAAGATAACTCCAAAGTGTCACTTCTGTATAATCAACTTACGCCACATGTGGTGTTGCCCTAAACGCGGCCTTCTCATCGCAAATTGTTCGTCGATTCTCGTAGTCATTTCGAATGTAAATTGCCAATTTCGGAAACACGTCGATTTTCCGAATAACCGGTGTTAAAGATAATTTATTCAGCTGATCAATATTCAATAGATCGACAATCGGCGTATTCTAGGCCTGATAAGTCCGCGTTGTCATTAGTACTTGAATGAAGCTGTTGAGTCATTTGATATTCAGTAGAAAGCGCTGGAATATTGTGGCAACAATTCAATGAAAAATATTGCTGTTAAAATATACTAAATTACTAACAAACCTCTCGATCAACGGCAACAGTTTGTGTTCTTATTCGGAGAGGCATAATATGTCTAGCAGTTGACTAAAATAGACAGATGATGACAATATTGATTTAAATGAGGTTACATTATGTCGTAAATAGAATGTGAGCTCAAGGGTAAGTAATCTAGCTCGAAGTCTGGAGAGATTTCCTTCCCTGTGCATTGAGTTTGTCGAACGAACTCCTTGCTGAGATTTTCATGAAGAACTCCAGCATGGTCATCTTCAAGGCGTGTTTAAAACGTTCTTATAGAGTCAGCAACGCACCAATGATGCCCTTGATGGTTACCCGTGTCTAATGGCTACGGTATCTGCTCACCATCAGGTGGTTATCACAATCAATGAACCTTGCAAGCCTCATGCTGCGATTGCTACCAAAGCTATAGTCCGTTCACGTTAATAATGCACTAATTTCATACTTGCCCTTCAATCTAGCACGCCCCCTAACAAATCAAATGGTTTCTAATTAGAAAGTCAAGTCCACAGTGACCAGAACGCATATTTTTGAAAGCAAAGGTTGTGGATCTGAGTTTTTTTGTGTGCAACAGTATTAAATTTAAAAATCTCTGCATTCCTAACGCGAACGGACTGCAGTCTTAAACTTTTCTGCTCCAGCAGTTCCTCACGCTTGCCATCAAAATTATCGTCACGTTATCTAGTATAAAATGTCATGTCATGTCATTTTTCGACGTAGACAGTTTTCCTCAATAACGTACAGGACCCCTGGCATGTTTATGTACCTACGTAACCTTGTTATTTGGGGCTGACACTTTATCGCTATCTTTAAATTAAACGCGTCCTGTGATGGCCAAGCGCAACTCAATTATGGCTCGGGGAAGAGGTTTATGATAAACACCGAAGGGAAAACCTTATATGAATATATTTATTTAAATTTATAGATGTGTGTCGGTAGAAATATGTCGATGGCTCCTAATCATGGAAAAAGATCTACTACTAATAGAACAACTGGAATAACTAAAATGATGACTCTTTTTCAAGATGTGATGACATATAAAATGAGTTTTTTATTTTATAAATACTCTGGCAAACGAGCATGCGGACCACCTAATGGTGAGTAGGCGCCAGTAATACCAGAGCAAACAGCATGTTGTCGACCCAGTCAAAATCTTCCACAGCCCTCTTGAAGCACTCCACAATCATAGCTCATTGGCTAAAGCTTTGTAGAGATGGAACAATTTAAGTGTCCTGAGAGGAAACTTCTCAAAAACACCTCAAGAACTGAATTGTTCGAGACTAGGGCGGCTCTAGAAATAAGGATGAAATGACAATAGCAATTGGTACGATGGTAGGAAAAAGCCGTGGGCATCGTATCTTTCTAAAAATATCATTTTGGTCCGCTATTAGACAAACAGTTGACTCAGTATACTTAGGAGCTATTGATGTGACCTTTTGGAATGACCAAAAATATCTTTAATGTTTTAGGTTAGTTCAATATTTTTTGGAATTTGACTGAAATAAAACCAACTACCGCTCTTGAAAGTTAAATGACTTAGGTAGGCACTAACTGTGTAGGTTGAGTATTTCAGCGGTTATTTTATTTAGGTACATGACGGTGAACTTTAGAAACGAGACAGGGTTACACTAATTACCTGTGAAGGCGTTATATTTTCAACGAAAAGCTATCTATATTTTTACACCTTATAAAATTACAATAGAAAACATTTTGAACAGTACTAGTGCTCAAATGTAGCGTTTTAAAGCACTAGTACCATTTTTTCCTTTTTTATCACTAGTACGTTCAAATTTATAATAACTTCTCAATTTCTCCTATTTAAAACACGAAACGAAAGGACAAAAAGCAGTTCTAACCTCACGCTGTTATTTCTAAACGTACATTCCTGCAGTTATGTCCCGGGAAAATATAGGAAAAGAAATTATCTCCTTTCAGAAATCGAGTTTCAAGACGAAATCCAAGGAAACTACATCAGAACAACCGCGACCTGCGTCGTTAAACTTTTATTGCTCTATTACTGTTTTATAACAAAGAATATCGAGAGAACGTGGAGCAGCTATAAAAGCCAGCTCCTGATGATTGTGGCACAAGCCACAAGCTTATCCATTTCTTGATGAGGTTGTAACCTAACCACTCACCTCTTTGAATTAAAGAAAGGTATCCTACTAATATTGTAAATGTGAAAGATTGTATGTGTGGATGTGCTTTGTCACGTTAAAACTACCTACTGAATAGATTTGAATGAAACTTTACAATAATATAGCTTATACATTTAAATAGGACATAAGCTACATCCAAAAATATATATATATCACTTTCTTTTTCTTACTCAAGTCCAAACGAACGAAGTCCCGGGCGGCCGCTAGTATTCATTCATCAAGAGTATAATGCCGTTAATATGATTTAAGGACTTTTAAATCTAGCCAAAAGAGCATTTTGTGTTTTTATCACAATAGGCATGATGACTGTATTTTTTTTTTGTTTATTATCGAAAGACCTTACATTTATGTAAACAATCCTCAAAGAATCACTTCATCTGGATCAATACCACCAGAGATATCACAATTTGAAATGCACATTTTTGGACTTGCCCAAAAACGCTCCATACAAAAGTGACAGCGACAGTGACGTCACTGTCGCTGTTTTTGTAAGGAGCGCGTAATAACTTTGTTCGACAGCTATATTCAATATTGCGTTTATGATAATGGTCTCCTAACATAATTCCTTCATAATAGTTTGGGTTACAAAAAAGTGATATTGTTTTACAAAAATTTAACACATATGAAATGGACTTGCCCACCCAAGTTTGCAGGCCTATTGTAGCCTCATTTTGAAACGAATTTCGATTGTGGTTTTACAATAACATTTGTAATCAATTATTATTTTTGGGGAACATAAAAAAACATGCAAAATCACTCATAGTCATCTACCCTATTGTAGATTTCGATACCTCCTACGTAAGTTGTTGTATCCCACAAAAATGCGATTTTGCGTTTTTACTAAAAATGAGCTTAATTATTAGTAATCTATGCATAAAAAAATTAAAACTTACGAAAACACAATTATTTCATGCAATTTCAAGACGTAAAGAGTTGTAACTTTTGAACGGGAACGGACTATAACACTGTATAGTCCTTGACAACCGTTTACGTGGTGCTCGGGGCGGGGCAGACCGCGCGCTTGCGTGTTGTATGGGTTAAATAAAACAGACTACGCCGGAGAGAGAGCTGAAATGGTCCGTGTGTCAAGTGCTTCAAGTTTGTGCACATGTTACGTTATTAGGACTTGATAATTGATTAGAATACGTTATAACTATGTAACAACAAAAAATGTTGTATAGATTACATACAACAGTATACGTTGTCAAGTAACCATTCAACAATCTTGTATGTTTTACATACAACATTTTACGCCGTTGAGCGAGTATAAGAAAATGTTGTTTGTGATACATACAACATTTTACGTCGTAAAGCGTCCATCAAAAAAAGTTGTATGTAATACATAGAATGTCTTACGTTGGAATAAAATAAAAATAAATGTGGTATGTAGTAAATTATAATGTTTGCATCAGAAGTTGAAAGTCAAAATTTGTTTTATTTTTTGCTTAATGTTACGACATATTCCTATATTTTTAGTTAAGTAATTTATAGAGCGCTCTCTCTTTACTGATTCACCGATAAAGAGCCTTAACCTTGATCGTTTAATTGATAGCTTGCTTACAAGCAATAAAATGTCATATTTCATTTTTGTTTTAGAGTCTCCATTACCAATACACATCCCCCAAAGTATTTATGTATTGTATTGCACACTTTTACACTGGGTACACGTCACATTATATTTTATGTATTTTAAATATTTATTTTTATAATTATCATTGCTTAGTCGCTGCGAATGTCGGTGCGTCCACTCGGTTGGCCCTACTGAAAATCAGCGTCTGAGCCTATCAGGTCCAGGTATTAGCTGAGTGGGGTTAATTTAATTTTGGACATCGTGACACTGCTGCCTGGTCGAAATTATTATTTATTTTTCTATTGTTTGTTTTATTTTTTCCTAACCACCTTGTTCTGTATGTTTTTATCTGTTTCTTTCAATATGTTTCAATGAATCAGAAATGAATGAGCTTGCAAATTTAATAGTTAGTGATTTTTTAGATAACACAACAGAAGAACAAACTGCTTATACGATACGTTCAAAGTAGATGACGTTTCTGACGACGAGTTATGGTTTTGGACTGAAGAAACAGAGCCAAGTTCAACGATTTGCTGAGTCAAATACTAAGCCTTTATCGGTCCTCAAATACTCCCAGAAATGACTTGGCTATCTACTTGTGCAAAATTCGATCAGGGGAGCCGAATAATAGAACGGCTTAACTTTTTAATATATCCGAGCGTACCATTGGAAGAAAAATACATAAAGTCAGGCAATGTCTCATTACTGACTTTGTTCCATTGCACCTAGACTTAGACCATATTACCAGGGACGAAGTTATAGCCCGCAACCGGGTTTTACCAAATGTTTTGTTTGGTAACGAAGAGTCACCAAAACCAATAGTTATATTCGATGGAACCTACATAGAAAAAAGTTTTAACTTTTTATTTCAACGCCGCAGTTATAGCCTTCATAAGAATAGGAACTTAATAAAACCATTAATGATCGTGTGCGCGGATGGATATATTTTGGATATAATAGGTCCGTACTCTGTACGGACAACCGATGCTGATATAATGAAAATGAGATTGCAAAACCATGATGGACCCATTAAAGACGGACCGTTCCACTTTTTTCCCATGTTGGAGACTCATTTATTTTGGACCGAGGCTTTATTCCTTTAATAGAAACATAATATGGCTATACTGCTCACATGCCGCCAACCAAACGACCACAAGACACGCAATTAAGCACAGAAGAAGCTAATAAATCACGAGTCATCACAATGGTGCGATGGGTCGTGGAAACTATAAACAGGAGATTCAAGCGCGACTTCAAGATATTTAGAAACAGACTATTTAACAAACATGTGCCGCTTATACCTACTAGAAGATTTCGAAATTGCTGCAGCTTTAATTATTTATTTTGAAGATCCTTACGGAGACATTCCATACACAGAAGATTTCATTGAAATAAGTAATCAAAATATACAACGCCCCAATCAATTATCTGAGTATGTGGAGGAAAATAATTTAAAATGACAAAGAGTGTCGTTTCACAGGAGTGTTTAAAACAAACTGACTGGAAATGATCCGGATATTTAAAATTTTCCACAATTAACAATTGAAGAGTTAATTAAATTCTCAATCGGCACCTATCACGTGAGGTTAGCACGGTCGTATTGCAGTGTGAATTTAAAAGCCGCGAGAGTATATAATATGGAAATATATAGACATCCAGCGGCAATAGGCTGCAGAAACAATTTTGTTTCAAGAGATATTATAGAAATTCAATATAACTTTATATCGACATACCTATTAGTTTTATTTGTTTCAATTCTGAAACCCAAATGATAGATCTTAATCATCATCATGTAAACCCATAGCTTTCTACTACTGAACATAGGCCTCCTCCACGGCCAATTGATAGATGCTACTAAATAATCGAAAACCTACCACGATTTCAATGAATCTTAAGTTGAGCGTTGTATAACGAGTTTATTTATATATCCAACTGCATCTCCTGATCACCTAGATACATACCATAGCTATTGTTTCGTCATTTAATTACATACATATACGACTTTTATAGATAATAGGCGTTTTGCATTTTTTTAGTGTATCGCCTGAATAAAAACATACGGCAATATTTTTTGGTGTTAGCCATTGATTTCGAATATAAAGTATATGTATTTTAACAAAACATAATATACCAAAAAAAACGAGATATGTTACGTTTCTGTCGGGCCTGGGATTTTTGTATGGGACGTGACCATTTTTCTTTGGTATTAATAATTGAACTTTTATTTCTTAACTGACAATATTTATCTAATATCAATAATATACACTTGAAATTGTATTGTTAATGTGACATATAGTGAGACTAGAATCATTTACAACAGCGAACTTTTTCTTAAACTTCATAAAATAATATTGTAAGTATGAGATACAACTAAAGATGAAACCAAGACCCCACCGTATAATCTTGTAAGTATGAGATATCACAGCTGGCACAGTCTGTGTTCCACAGTATAATGTTGTATGTATGAGATACAACAGTTTTCACAGTCTGAATTCCGTAGTAAAATGTTGTAAGCCACAATTCTCAGAAAATATGCAATTATTTCATATATTTGTTTCAACATAGTTAATAAAACCATATATTTTATTCATATAACAAATTTCACAAAGCTACATAAATAAATGCAGTTTCTAGGCCAGTCTGAATGTTTAAAACGCTCTCCTGTAAAATTGCAGTTTTGGGGATACAACAACTTACGTAGGAGGTATCGATTTGATGAAGCACCTTTCATTTATGATCATTTTCCTTTAATTTGTAAACTGACCAAAATTCGTCACTGCCATCCGCTGCCATACCTAAATCTTTAGGTTTAGGTTAGAACTTTCTTTCATTTTATAGCTCTGGTTCACCTTTTTATATTTAAGTCAAGAAAGTAAAAGTAACTTCGGTAAAAGGAAAGTTAAATGGAGTTTAACTATTGTTTACTTCTTAATACCAAACACGATAATGAACATTGCGTTTATGTGATGTATTTAGACTTAGAGGTGATGTTTTTTAAACGACTTTACAGGGCGTTTCCTTCTGAAAAAAGTTAATATCATGAAAACGCACGGAATCGAAAGACTTTTTTTAAAACTTACACACTCTCTCACACACACACACACACACACACACACACACACACACACACACACACACACACTAATTAAGGACAGAAATTGATCTCATTATTTTTCAAATATTCAACTTTGACATTTAGATTTTATTTTAATGTAAAAACTGTTCATGTGAACCGAAGCTCGTAAAAATAGAAACAATTTTTTGTGTATCACTCTCTGGCTACTGCAAAACAGGCCTGCGAGCCCAGTGCAGAAGTCGCTCTTACTTTTTTTTTGTACAATTTACATTTCGCAAAATAAAAAAGTTATTATTATTTATATAGGTTGGTAGTGTTTTTCAATTTTATTGAAAACAGAACGATAACACGATTTTGGCTTTTCACTGAAATATTTGTAATGCTATTAATACTTAACTAAACCAGAATCATTTAACCTTTAGAACGTGATTCCTTGAAGTTGTTTGCTAGCAATACCAATTAACGTTATTAACTATTCTGAAAACGATTTACTTGTAAATACATTAACTATACACTTTTCCGATAGTTTAACTAAGTTTAAACATTCATTACTTCCAGTTTATGTGGAACTGTTAGTAAGGTTAATAGTTCAACAGTTATCCTACATTCCACAGTTCAGACGTTCTGAATTGAAGCAAGTACCTAAATAGATAAATAAAAAGGTTAGGAGGTGCCCGTGGCGCAGTTGTGGCAATGGATCGGCAACGATCGCTGTTGTTATGCAACACACGCCAGGTCGGAAATGAGATGGGAGACCACCCCGACCGAAATTCAGTGATGTAATTTTCGGCCATCTTTGAGCTTCAGAAGGCAGCTTTGTTGAGGTCGCTATATGTCAGTCGTCAAGCCTGGTTGGAGGCCTTAGGGCGGCTTGATAACATCTGACATTAAGGTTGCTCACTAACCTTACACCTCTCCAACAATCCGCACTGAGCCCACGGGTTGAACTTTGGTTCAATCCACTTCACACTTCATAGCTGAGATAAGGCCTGTGCCCAGGAGTGGGACGTTAATAGGCAGCATTATATTAATATGGTTTTTGCGCGAAGAAGTGATGGCTGTTAGGTCCGGAAGGTTCTGGATTTGGGACCAACAGTGACTGTGGTCGTCATGTGACTGATAGTTATAATGATTTGTTGTTTATTAGAGTTCTTAAAAGTCGAACTAACAAAATTGCATAGGTATTTTCTTAAAAATCATTGGTATCTTGTAACTCACACCATGCATGCCACATAATGTTTGACTTACTTTGAACGCAACCTTTGCAGAGCTATTGAATTAAATAAATAAATAAAATACACTTAATGGAATGACTAGCGAAAGGCTAACAGGAAAAAGCAGTTTCAAAGCCACGTGTAGTGCGAGTATGATTTACTATATGCTATGGGGGTTAGGTCGTTGCTTTGAGATCAAATCCAAGAAAAATATATCTCAGAAGTGGCACCCGAAATCAGGACTTCGACCACCTGAGCAAAGCATTGACAGTTTGAGACAACACTGCGCAACATGTATCTGTCTCGTTTACGCTCTAGTAAATAATCATACTATCTTGTACACACGGTCAAATCATAGGTACGAACTCCTGGGGACAATTTTCGACTTCGCATTAGTACTGACATAATGTATCAATCCTATGGTAGACCATTGTGTCTACTGAGAAGACCTGGCAATAAACTTAGCATAAACTCTTTTCCAAATAAGATGTAGTGATATTATAGCTAACATTCATAGCTCTCGGCAAAAACTCTAGGACTAGAACTAGGACAATTCAAAGCAAACATAACGTGTAAAGCTCGTAGCTCACTAGGCAAGCACGGCAACTGCACGGCTACGACCCAGCTACTATCTTGCCATTCGAATTTGAACCTTAAGTTGTGAGTGGTACAATATATTTTGCAATAATAATATGAGAAAGTCAACGTCAAGCTGTCAGCGTCCTCACCGCTACTATACAATTCAACTCGCAGCTTGCGTCCTTTCAATATAAAGTTTAAATTTGAATGGCAAAATAATTGCTAGATTGAAGCCTTGCAGTTGCCGGGCTTGCCTAGTGTGCTACAAGCTTAACCCGTTCCCGCATAGAAGGAAAGACAATAGCCGCGGGATTGCATGAAGATCGCCTGAAATTAGCTGCTCTGAAAATATAATGCTGCTTGCTTCAGCAGGGTATCTCTGCTCTGCTGAACTTTGATATTTAACGGGTCTCAAGTTAACATAACATACCCTCATGAACAAATTCCTAATGGGTTTGTCAGTGGCACACTGATTGTTGCCGTCATGGTGAACGGAACATTTATTATTTTGCTAAGGTAATTTGAACCCAAAGTGGTAACGAGCCTACCACCGGGTTGCTTGGGTTTTATATCGGTGTTTACCATCACCAGAGATTAGCCGCAAATTGTACAATGAACAGAAAAGTACGTGTGTCCCAGCTAGATGTGATCTCGGGACCACCGGGCTCCCAGCCAGAGTGTTTAACCACTGGGTCACGACAAGACAGTGAAATGATGATTTTTTAGGAGGAACCGTTGGCTAAGTTGTGACAGTAGATCAGCAATGATTGCTGTTGTATAGCAAACCACGCTGCGGCGTTGATTAGATAGCGAAGGAGTCCACTCCGACTGAAATTCAGTGATGTATTTTTCGGCCATCTTGCTTTGCCATCACAATCTACAAATAAATTGTATCTAAAAAGCGCTTGCAAACCTATCGTGCCCTAGAGTGATAATACAAAAGTTATTTTGAACAATTTTACAAAGGCAAACTTGCTTTGTCACTGAAAATCACTTGTTTGAGTTTTGTAAATGAAACAAAGTAAACAATGTCTATTTTTTGGTAGGAAAATCTACATAGTACAGTAATTTGACTATTACTAGTGTTGGTACCAATGCTTTAGCATTCTGTCTAGAGCCCTACTTTGTGCTGGAGAATTACTTAGCTTGCGCCTTTTATCACTAGTTCTTTGAGCTGGAGAATTAACTTGCGCCTAATCACCTGGGTTCTAATTGACTGCTGTAACCGATTACCATCAGGCTTTCCGCATGCTTGTTTACCGTAGTCATTGTCATGAAAAAAGAAAAAACTTCTATACTGTAATAAACACATACAGGACATTATAAACAATTCATGACTAAACGAGGGTGTGATAGCTATTTTTTTAACCATAACACTGATTCGGTTGTCAACAAGATATTACAAGATATTTCCGCTACTAGTATCACACGTTAGATCCAGCCCTTCGTCTAGCCACCGCTGTCGCTCAACGTCTCGGGGCGATCGCATTCGATTCATTGGGGTATCCACCCAGCCTCGCCCGCTCGACCGCGTTCGCCACTGGCCCGAGCGACTGGGAACGAACATCTGTTCTTGCGAGTACTGTTGTGATAAAATAACCCTCTAGGAGAGAGAGGCTAAAGTGACGTAGGACAAGGACAACGCTGTCTTTCAAGCTACATGTCAATTCCAGGGTGTACCAACATCTTACTCTAAAACAAGAATTGTTTCACTACACTACACTGTTTTCTAGTTTACTCAACGAAGTGCAGGCTTCTGAATGTCCCGCTTATCACGGCTCATAAATTAGTTTCTAAATAGTAGGTACGCTTTTTGGTATTTATTTGTAATCCTGAATGTAAGAAATGTGAACTACCTGTTCGAAGACGTGCTGCTTAAAGACATAAATATTAATCCTTAAGTAAATACTGCTCTTTCATATTCATGTGTTTTCTATCTCAATAAATATCTTTGTAAACATTGGTAGGTTATTTCCGCTACAAGTAGATATTACACGTTAGAAACAGCCCTTCGGCTAGCCACCGCTGTCGCTCAACGTCCCGGGGCGATCGCAGTCGATTCATTGGGGTATCCACCCAGCCTCGCCCGCTCGACCGCGCTCGCCACTGGCCCGAGCGACTGGGAACGAACATCTGTTCTTGCGAGTACTGTTGTAATCAAATAACCCATAAGGATACAGAGAAAGACGTTGTCTTTCAAGCTACATGTCAATTCAAGGATGTACCAACTTATTTTAAAACAAATATTGTTTTACTACACTACACTCTTTTAAAGTTTACTCCACGAGGTGTAGGCTTCTGAATGTTCCGTTCATCATCCGTCATGATGTAGTTTCTGAATGCTACGCCGTTTGGTATTTATTTCTAATCGTGAATGTAAGAAATGTGAACTTGCTGCTAAAAGACATAAACAAGAATCCATAAGTAAATACTGCGTTTTCAACACATAATCATGTGTTTTCTGTCTCAATTCGTATTTTTGTAAACATTAGTACGTTATTTCCGCTACAAGTAGATATTACACGTTAGAAACAGCCCTTCGGCTAGCCACCGCTGTCGCTCAATGTCCCGGGGCGATCGCATTCGATTCATTGGGGTATCCACCCAGCCTCGCCCGCTCGACCGCGCTCGCCGCTGGCCCGAGCGACTGGGAACGAACATCTGTTCTTGCGAGTACTGTTGTAATCAAATAACCCATTAAGATCCATATATAAGGGTCGAAGCGGCATAGCCCAAGTGTAACGCTGTCTTTCAACTTCTAAAGTAACTTGCTTAGTAAGGAATTTGAGCGTTAAAGTCCATTTTGATAAGAAATGGAGAACACTAAAGTACAAATCCACAGTAACGGTTCACCAGCAAAAAATATGAGATTTGCACAGAAATTGAAGATCATGACAAAATATCTACAAACAGAAAGCGTTTTAACAAGAACGATTGAGTGACTGTCAAGCTTTACTTGATATGAAACATGGTAAGGAACTAGAATGATTTGGAAAATATTTCTAACTGTAATTGCTGTAGAAAACAATGTTATAAGATGACAGTCATGACCTTTTCCGTTAAAAAAGCACGTAATATTTTTCTGGTCATAATAATTCACAACAACCACAATGAAATTCTCAGAAGACGCATGGAATTATCCAAAGAACCTCGTGTAACCCCGACATAACAACACACTCCTCACTCGACAGTACCGTCACAGTATAAACCATACAGTAGGCTATCTAAGGCCGCCCGCCGAGTTATTAGCCTAGCGTGCACACAGACACGCGGCACAGCCCGTCCGTACTGCCGCCTCCCTATGCCTCCCTATTTTATGCTAGCGTGTGCGTGATATCGCGACACGGCGCGCGACGCTCACGCACACATTCAAACCGAGATTGGCACGTTTATATGTAGATAGCTCACTGTAAGATTATACTGTGGTACCATGACGTCGTTAATATTTCCCTTGTCTCTGCAAGTGTACGCTGCAAACCGCGACTAATTTCTCTAATTAAGCCCTGCTCCCGGGCATATAAGTAATTTCGCCAGTTTTTGCGGTCTCAATCTGTTTGGGGTCCGACCTTTGTCAAGTGAGACGCAGAACGCGTCTTGTGTACTAACGCAGAGTCGGCGTTTGTAGTTAAATTAAATCAAGTACCTACTAGTAAACTATTTGTATAATGAATTGTGTAGCATTAAACACAAGTGTGGTGCCTGTGGCGCAGTTGCGACAGTAATCGGCGACGATTGCTGTTCAGTTGTAAAGCAACACACGCCGGGTCAGAAATGGGACGGGTGACCACCCCGACCGAAATATAGTGATGTGTATTTTGAGCATCTCCGTGCTTCGAGAGGCACGTTAAGCTGTTGGTCCTGGTTGACGTCGCTAGATGTCAGTCGTTAAGCCTAGTAGTTAAGCTTAGGGCGGCTTGATAACCTCTGACATTAAGGTCGCTCACTAACCTTACACCCCTCCAACAATCCACATTGAGCCCGCGTGTTGGAGTACACGGAAAAAAATGATTGCTATAACCAAGACTGATTAAATTCTCAAAAAAAATGTTTTAAACTAATTGTTTATTTTCTTAATATGAGTATATGTTCTCAATCCAAAAAAACGTGTATTGTTACGTGAACACTAAAATACTCTTGTAATAAATTCTTGCAATAAGTAAAAAGTTTTAGTTCAAGAATATTACTGTTTCATTCGAAGAAGATATCCGTTTTGCCTTAAGACTTTGAAAATAATCGATATCAAGATAATATTGTCTTATAGTAAGATGATATTATCATTCATTTAAGACAATTTTATTTTAGTTGACCGAAGAGAATATTATTTCTTAATCTAATAAATGTTTACTCTATACAAGAATAATTTTACTCCTTTTAACCCTATTTAATTATTATCGGCTGAACAAAATATATTGTCTTGACCTAAAAGACGTTTTCTCTATTCGAGAACATAGCACTCAAAAAAGGCTCTGTTTAACCAAGACAAACCTTTTCTCAAAAAAACTGTTTTAATCCAACAGTTTATTTTCTTAACATACGTATAATGTTCTTAATCCAAAAAATCGTGTATTCTTACGTGAACACTAATATAGTCTTGCCATAAATTCTCGCATTAAGTGAAAAGTTTTGGCTCAAGAATATTACTGTTTTAATCGAGGAAGATATCCGTTTTGCCTCAAGACTTTGAAAATATTCAATGTCAAGATAATATTATCTTATAGTAAGAAGATATTATCATTCAATTAAGACCATTTTATTATTGTTGACTGAAGAGAATATTATTTCTTGATCTAATACCAAAATGTTTACTCTGTACAAGAATAATTTTACTTCTTTTAACCTAATTTAATTATTATTGGCTGAACAAAATATATAGTCTGTCAAGACTATATATTTTGTTGAAGAGAGAAAACGACGTTTTCTCTCTTTGAGAACATAGCACTCTCGTTTCTAATAATTATTATCAACTTATCTCAAGAATTATAAGTTTACCTGTATTCTTAATTCAACAATCAGTCAATTTTCGTCCAAGAATATTAATAACTATATTCAAACTGAAAACTAAAAATATACATGCGGTCAAAATACATTTTCCTATGCAAAGAAGCTATTTTACTTAATTAAGTAATGTCGCTTAAATTTCACTATCGTATAGGTATCGTGGATGCTCCATTGGTTGATAACGTACCAGTCCTTGAAAGGTTCGTTCTAAATCAGTAAAATAAAGAACACCGTGTGTTTAATATGCTAGGTGAAATTAAAATTACAAAGATTGAACATCTACCGGTCCTCTCGCTAAATATTACAACGTTTCGATCCTTTATCATGAAATGGTGCGATGAACGAAATGATGCGTGCAATATTTTCCTTTTTGAAAGTAGGTGAGTTTGACATTTTGTTCTTGAAATTATTGTTTTGTTGTAGATTAAACAATTTCAAACTACAAAATCTAATGATATTTGGCAAGGAGCTCTAGGCAAGATTATTGCCGAACAAAGTGACAATTCACGCTAGTGATTAGCGTAGCGTGTAAACCTAACCTATGTTTACAAAGAATGGTACAATTGTAATGAAAATATAGTTCTCTTTTGATTTCATAGTGTTTCTATTGATTGATGAGGGATGACTCACAACTCAATTTTAGCTAAAAAATTATTTATTCTTAGCTAAAATGATCCTTGTTGTATAGTCTATGTATTACCTTCGAAATTCAACACTAATCGACAAAAATACTAGTAAACTCCAAATAGTGTTTCGAGTCATCCCATTTAACCGGTAGTTTTGGCTGTGCTTAAATCGTTTCTCAGGACAATGACTCTCCTAGACTGGTGTTGCCAAGACTGCAACAGCACCTGCAGCACTATAGGATTTCGGGCTGATTTCCGTGAAAGATTTTGGACAATATTCCATAGCCCTTACACTCATTTCAACAAAAAGTTATCAAATCTTAAAACTAAACATAAAACGTTTTTGATCCTTGCCACGTTGGGTGCCAATTCCCTCGGGGATGTGAGAAAAAATGTGGGCTGCTGAATGTTCTGTTCCCCATCATGGCAACAATCAGTAGGTATGCCACTGACTACCCCACCTGGGATATAGTCGTGAGGGTATGTGTGATCCGATAACACTTTCAAAAAAAATTAAAAGGACACCTTACTTTGTATACCTACATCTAATTATGCGGACAACATGATGAAAAACATATTTTCTTGATTCCAGAATTTCTGTCTTGAGGTAGGACGAAATCTTTATGGCAAGTCACGACGAAAATCAAGACATCTTTTTCTTGCCTTAAGTATTTCACCTTCTCTTTTTTATATGAGTTGCCAGAAAGATAAAATTAACCTTTTATTAGTAAATTATTAATATTATTATCACTATGCTTAGTGAACGAAAATGTATCTCGAATACGTTGCGGAAACTTATTTGTATGGTAAACTTAAGGTAAAACTTAGCAGATTGTCATTCTGGGATGTTTTATTATTTACCTACATATTTATATAAGTAACTTATTTACAATAAAAATGGAAGGAATTTAATATGTAATACATATCAAAAAAATGAACACCCCGAATCAGAATCAAAATATTTATGTATGTACATATAGCTTCCAAAGATCCTACTAATATTATAAAGGGGAAAGTTTGTATGTGTGGATGTGCCGTGTTGCTCTTTCACGTCAAAACTACTTCATGGATTTTAATGAAACGATGGAATAATGTTGCTTTTACATCTGAAAGGCACATAGGATATAATTTATTTAAAAAATACGACATAGTTATATTTTTTCACATTTGTTCTCGCAGACGAAGTCGCGGGTGGCCGCTAGTTCGTTCATAAATATGATAATAATGAGAACGAAGTATAACAACATAAGTATATTTAAAAAACCTGTATTTTGTTACTATTGTTCATTTTTAATATCCGGCTATTGTATATTTTTACCTTATAACTCAATATATCTATGGCAGTTTTGAGTTTGAGAAACGGCAACCCTAAAAGACCAGCGCGCGCGGCTTCCACATATAGATCGATCGCGTCCGTCAATGGCGTCAATTCAATAACGCGTGGTCAGTGATAGTGTAGAACCTCATTTAGATTATTTCAGTTTATTTCAAAACTAAGGTAACTGTCTCTATTCACTGTATTTTTATCAAGTGATTGTATGGTGGAAATTGAGAAACTGAGAGATCTGCGTTTAGCTTGGAATATCGAAGAACAGACCATCGAAAATTTCACAAGTAAGTTGCCTCGCATTTATTCTTTGATTCGTTTTAAAAGTTTCTATCTAACATAATTACAAGTAATAAGTCCTCCTACTTTTTATATTATGCAAGTTTTTTTAGTTTATGTACTTAATAGGTATAAAGTAAAATATTTTTTTATCAAGAAAAATATTCTTCATTGCACCTACTGGTAATTGTAATATTTAAATTAAATTTAAAAATTATTTAAATGATTTGCACGACTACTGATGTATCTTTGACAAAAAATCAAAAACTGAATGCAACTCTTTTTCTGCAAGTAACATCTTAGGAAAATTAACAAATATTCCGTCAGCTTGTTAGATGTGACCACTAAATAAGTTGCTGTTATACAAATTAACTGCCTTCTTGCTTAACCAGTTAAATACCTTATTTCTTTTTAATTGCAGGATACAACACGAGTATCAAGACAATGGAATTGAAGAAAGTAATTTCAAAGACCTGACTAATGATTTGTAAAAGAGCTCTGTCCTATAATCAATGAATATCTAACAGCTGCGCTGAGGTTAGTAATTTTTGTTTTATTTGATCGAAAATGTAACAAAACTGATGATCGGTTAGTCGAGGGTTTCTTGAATGAATTTCTGAAATATTGCATGCTTAGTAATGACTACAAAACTATTTTGAGGATTACCACATACAGCCTGTTATTCTTTTTATAGCACTGCACAACGATGATGTCATTTGGCCTAAGTACAATTCAGAGCCTTGGGAAGATGTTTTACGAAAATGTAAAGAGACATATGAACTGATGTTTCAGTACGAAATTTTATAGAAAAGTGGCCTGTATTGAACGATACGAGAAGCGATGTTTTGGTAAGTTATCAAAAAAGAAAAGTTATATTATTACTACTATATATTTTTTTATAATTGTTTTTTGTACATACTTATTCTAATTTCATTTTTTTTGTAATATCAGATTCATCTGGACTTCAGTGCTAAATATCCTGATCGAGAAAACAAATGAAACATATCGTAGAATACTTTCATTTAAAGGGTCAAAAACATCAAATAAACAAACAGTAATGATGAAGCAGCGTTGATCGAATACATAGACTGGATTAGCTGATGATGGTTGGTACTATATTTCTTTATCCATTTTATTAACCCTATGATTACTATTTGCTAAACAAAGTAATCTGTCCTTCTTTCCGATTACAAAATAATTTACTATGGTTTATTTGCGTATTTCTTGCAAATGATGGATTATTTTATTAATTTTTTGCATTTTGTATTCAGATTATTAAGGTATACCTACTTACTATAGGTTGACAAATAACATTTTTTTTTCAGAACACAAACTTCCTTCTTAGATAAAATTGATTTGCAAATTAGTTCCTAATAAAGGCCGCTTTAAGCAGCAATAATTTTTCACCACTGAGTGCACCCAAAGTTTCATACAAAAGAAATTCGACGAAATTTCGCCGGATACGTCAGGAAACAGAAAAACTGAGCAACCATACATCATTCATTGCACAACTGCAGAATATACTGGTGGAACATTATATTTAATCAAAGGCAAAGTCAGGTATGTTTTTCAATCGGCCTATAAAGCTTTCGACACGCTGTTTGAATGTTATCACGCACTTTGTGTTGTATCCAAAAGCAGGTTATCACCTGTATTTATTGTTCCAAACATGATGTCAGTACTAAATACGGTGTAATGTCAGCATACATTTAAGATCATTTCTTTTGAATGTGGTAATGAATGTTATTAGTTGATTATTGAAGTGCTGTATTTGCCACATACACTGCTCAAAAGTGTCTAGGGATATCTCAAGTATAGCTATTTGGGAGGCTGTAAAAATTAAAATATTGATACCAACGTGCAAATTTTTAGAACACAGAAACTGCTATATCTGGCCTTTCAGATTGTGTAAAGGAATTCATTGTAGTAGCATTATTGTACAATCGAAAGGACGTTAAAAAAAGACAGTTTTTTCTTTTAAAAGGTATCAATATTTTAGCAAAATCAAACGTTTTTTTTGTAATATTCTTAACCTTTATCTTATGCCTCTGTCCTCGCGTTATTCTAAGATAATGCTCAACTTGTAAACAAACTTAACTTTATGAAATATTTGAAAAATGATATCCCCATGATATCCCTAGACAGTTTTGATGTGTGTATTTCTTTATTATTGTTGTCACTTAGATAGCTGTAAGAATGTCAGATATAATTTTTTTTTTTATCAATGTTATTAGTTGATTATTAAGTACTATATTTGCTACTTATCTATTTTATTATTTTAAGTCTCTTAGATACTGACAAGAACGTCAGAATTCATATCTTTTGAATTTGGTCATGGTTGTTATTATTTGATTATTAAGTGCTATATTTGCCACATATTTCTGCGTTCATGTTGTCTCTTAGAAACCGCCAAGAACGACAGATATCATATTTTTTAAAAATTTGAATATTAATGGTATAAGTTGATTAATAAGTGCAAGATTTGCCACATATTAGGAAATGTAAATGAGCATATACAGGATCTTCCATAATGAGTGGTTCAACCGAAAACTAGATAATTTGTTGGATTACCTACAACTGATTTGAACAGTTTTTGGAAATTCCTCAGGGTTGCCAAAAAAAAAAAAAAAATCGGTTGACCCACCACTCAACAGCCTGTATATTTTTTTTCATAGTCTAAATGTCAAATCAATACCTACACGTCAAAATGTTAAATTTTTAATTAAATATTTTTAAGTTTTAAGTTGATTTAAGTAACGTTGAAGAAACTACCTCGTTAAGTAATCATGTGGTACTTTATTAATTACTAGTTTGTATAAAAAAATATAATTCATTTGATCGAATAAATACATTTTAAAAATATATATTTTTCATTTATATGCCGCTACCAGAAGTCTTGTTCCATTTTTATCTTTATGTCTACTCGTAATATAATATATTGAGATACCTACTACTTCTTCTGTGTCAAGACTTAGATGTTTCCTGCTAAAATAATATTATAATCTTTGATGAAATTATTACTATTCTTAGCTGAAATATATCTTTTATATGTTTAAAACCTCTTAAACATACAACTGATTCAACATACATATAGTTAAGAATAGCAATAATTTCATCTAAGAATATTTTATTTTAGCAGGAAACAAATAAGTCTTGTCGCAAAACAAGTATCTTTTCGACTATCGAGAATAGCAGGGCCTTCATAGAAGACCATAATATTTTAGCAGGAGACATTATACGTCTTGACAGAAAGCGACAATCTCTTCGATTGAGAATAGCAGAGGCTTCATCTAAGATTACATTATTTTAGTAGGAAACATTATATGTCTTGATAGAAAACGAGAATCTCTTCGATTGAGAATAGCAGAGGCTTCATCTAAGATTAAATTATTTTAGCAGGAAACATTATATGTCTTGATAGAAAACGAGAATCTCTTCGATTGAGAATAGCACAGGCTTCATCTAAGATTAAACTATTTTAGCAGGAAACATTATATGTCTTGACAAGAAACAAGAATCTCTTCGATTGAGGATAGCAGAGACTTCATCTAAGATTTAATTTATCTTAACAGAAAACCTACAAGTCTTGACGTAAAACAAGTACCTCTTCGATTGAGAATATTAAGAGCTTTATCTGAGATTATATTATTTTAGCTGGAAACATATGTCTTGACGCAAAACAAGTATCTCTTCGATTAAGAATATGAGGGGCTTCATCTAAGATAATATAATTTTAGCAGGAAACATAAGTCTTGACCTAAAACGAGTATCTCTTCGAATGAGAATAGCAGAGGCTTCATCTAAGATTAAATTATCTTAAAAGGAAACATAAAAGTCTTATCTCAACACAAATATCTCTTCAACAAAAAATAATGAATTTTTGACTTGACACAAATATATCTGCAGCTAAGAATAATACGGCCAAGAATATAATTCCTAAGAATATTTTTGTCTATTTATAATACTAATTTGATTATTGATTTAAGACTTAGGAAGTCTTATTTCAAAGATTAATATCTTAGACGAAGACAAAAAATCCGAGACAATATTTTACTTTGATAAAGAATATATTGTTTCCGCCATATGGGAAACTACGATTGTCTTGACCAAGTCGATATTGTCTTCTTTTAAGATACTTTTTTTTTCTGTGTATGGCTCGTTCCACCTAGTTACCATACCATAGTTGAGATGAGGCCTGTGCCCCCAGCAGTGGGACGTATATAGACTGTTTATTATACATGTTATTACATATGGTTACTATTTTGTACAGACTCCAGTGTAGAGCATTAAAATCATGTCAAGGAATTGATGAGAAGCAAACAGTTTCTATTTCCTTAAACTATTAACTGATAACGCTTAAAAGACTCAGCTTCGATTCAAGCTTTTCAATTTGTTATAGATACGACAGTGGTATTACTCTTTATTTTTTGAAAAATATGATTCAGTCTGAAGCCATCATGACTCACACGACATGACTTATGTCATTTTCCAACGTCTGTTGTCTTAAATCTGCAGATGGTTTCTATATAAGAATGTATTTATTACATTAAATTAAACAGTTTTCGTAAACTTATTCACATACCATACTTACTGTACCGAAAAAGTAAATATTTTCTAAACAGCGCAAAAAGAATATAATTAAACTTACATTTCTGCTCCTCGAAGAGTCATCGCTTTAATATCCTGAAACAAAGGAGCATTGGATTATACATTAAAACAAAATATAGTAACACTGAGGCACTTTACATAAGCACCGGTTCCAGTACTTTTCTTTGTATAATGAAACTGTTAATATGAGTTTAAAATTACTAATTCCGTTCGCGAAAGAGGAAACGAGGCCGTTTGCGTCTGTCCCGATGCTCGTAAAAAGTTAGATGACGGAGTTTAAATCTTGGTCCTGTTGGATGAACGTGCCAAAGAGAAGCACGTTATTTCTATAATGAGGAAAATTTCATCTGTATTGTATCGAAATTAGAAAAATAATACATAATGCTGTATTAGTACCTTCGAAGTGGTCCAGATTCAGGATTGGATTGAAAATAATATTTCATTTAACATTTGAATGTTGGATCTTATAAATGGCCGAATCATAACATAATTTTTATTAATTTTTTTTGAAAACTCGCGGCTGAACCTGTCAGGTCCACGTATAAGGTGAATGTAGCCTTTTTCTTTTTGGCCATTCCTGTTATTATTTGGTCTAATATTTGTTTGTCTTTTTTTTTGTTTGTAGGCTGCGATGTCCTCGCATAACAATGACGTTTTTCCTTTTAACACTTACGTAGTTAAGGTAGGTGTAATTCTTTAGTGATGAAAACCATCCAAACAAACAATTCTCAAAGAGAAGTATTATCTTCTAAAGCTTTTCATTGCAATCAAACAAAACATTTTTTCAGAAGTATTTCTATGGAAAAAGACATGAGATACTTATTCAATTCCTAAAACTCCGTCCAGTAAACTAAGCTACCTAAATATTCACTGAGCACCCCTACCCTACTTGCCATATTTCACGGTAGTATTATGGCGGAATCTCATTACCAGCCAATGAAACGCACGCTCCAGATCTCAGCATAAGACCTGTTGTACAGTCAACAGGAAAAAAACATTTTATCGAAATAAAACAACTTTTCGGATTCTACTCGCGGTCTTATATTTTCTTTCATTTTCCAACCCGACGTTTCGACTACTTAACAGCAGCCGTGATCACGGGATGACAAAGATGTTCTATGTCACAAAACAGTACAATTTTTTAGCAACCCTCACTTAACTACCGTCACTTCCACTAACATTATTGGAAATGTTCCTATCCACGCAGTACGAACTAACCGTATCTTGAGACCTCACAGTATTGTGCTGCCCTCTGGGATTGATCAAGCGTATAACAGGATCACAAGCTGGTGGTAAACATTTTACTTTTCATTTTATTTAATTTAAAAAGGGTTTGCGTTTGACCTCAGCCTTGCCTGATAAGCGATGACGAGGTCGAAGGTGTAACACGCTTAACCAGAAAATGCCTATTCACTCTTGCCTTGAAGACACCAAGGTTGTATGTATCCGGAAACACAGACGCAGGGAGGGCGTTCCACTCCTTAGCGGTGCGGACCAGAAAGGAAGCACTAAACCGCTTAGTTCGGACCACTGGAAAGTCGACAACATGGGGTGAAAGCCCTCACGGCGTCTTGTGGTCTTGTGGTACTTCATCAAATTACATCAAATAATCTTTTCACAACAAATTTTCAAGAAAGAGTTATTATACTTCAAATCTTTTCTAATTGTTAGAAAACTGACGACTCGCTCATAATAGGATGTTGTTTATGATCTTTGCTAATTATTTAACAGAAGGAAAGGAATTGAACATTATTAGAAATTTTACTGAAACATGCTTGAATCAAGCCAAGAAAAGCGTTCAGTTACCATATAAAAATAATTCCTTTGCCACTCAAAACCATTTCTATAACCGTTCTCATATTATTTTTTAATTGGATTTATATAATTATCGGATTTTGCTTTGATTCTTGGTCTAAATTAAAATCTGCTCGATTTGTCCAGGGTGAATTTTATTCTCTGCTAGTATTCTAGCATAAAAAGTATGTTCAGTAATTGTCTCTTGATCAAGGAAGTTACGTGTCCTTTTGTATTTTATGTACTAGTACTAGCCGCCCGTGACTACGTTCGGTGATCATCCCTCTTTATCACCGCCTTAGATGTCGAATTTTGAAAAAAAAAAACCTTTGCCCACTAAAATCGTGCATCCAAATATCAAGTTTCTTACAAAAACAGTTTTGACTGTACGTTGATACACAAGTCAATCAGTTTTGCCTAAAATGTGAAGAGTTATCTGATTATGTTGAAGTTACGGTAAAATAAAATAAAAATGGAAGTTCATTAATGGTATTTTTTTTGGCTTACTGTACTTCTCACAATAATGCCCTCACAGCGACGTTTTGACGCGAAACCGTCGCGTGCGACCGGATGATTTATTCGGGATACCGTATTTTCAAACTGGAATAAAAAACATTTACGCGGAAGCTGGGGAGATATGGAAATGACATTTGTTTTTATTGTTAGCTCTGTGCGTTTGAAGTTTTGTACGTACAAAATGTTCCTGGAATACTACTATGTGTGTTTCGTAGAAATTTTGTGAGTGAATTTTATGTTTTTATTTGTTAGGGACTGTGATTACTGAGCAAACAAGTCGTAGGCTTCCATGTCACCTAGGGCATGAAATATAATAGGTGTAAGTCTGAATAATTTTCGTTATCTTCATAGTATTCTTTACCCTTTTTCTAGTGTTAGATCTCTTTTAAAAGACTTGCATGTTTACTGTAACCAATATCTTTTAGCTATCCATGGTTAGAGGCGGCAGAATAGTTAAAGTAAGGTTCGTGAAAAGAGGCTGAGCTCAGCTGAATACCGACTTTTACTAGCAAAAGAGTAAGAAGTATAGGAACTCTCAAAATCTCACAAGCATTCACTAATTATATTACAATAAAAAAGAGGTATTTAAGTTATGTCAGTACTGATGCAAAGTCGAAAATTGTCTTCTGTCGTACGTAACTATAACTTGACCATGTGAACAAGATAGTATGATTTTACTAGAGCGTACACGAGGCAGATGCATGTTGCGCAGTGTCGTCTCAAACAGATGCCAAACACTGTCAGTGCTTTGCTCAGGTGCACTAATAGTCATGATTTCCGGTGCCACTTTTTCAGCACTAGTAACCCATCTCCCTCTTTTTTATCATAATATCATTGTTCTTAAACAGGTTCCCTGTTGCAAAACCGAGAGGTCATGCATCGGGTAATATCAGTACAGTTGCCTATCATTATGTTTTTCGCTTTATTTTCAACCTTTTTGCTTTTATTGTTTGTCAATATACACTCGATTGGATTACAGAACGTGATGGTAAACTGCATAGCTGGAATTAAGGGCGGCTATTTCCAGATTAAGCGTGTTAAAATGTCGGCGGCAACTATTCATTAATTGTAGTTTATGCTTTTAGGCTTTTGTTTTGAAATAACGATACACATATGGAAGCACAGTTTAATACAATTTTAACTTCTGTGGCGCTGTAACCCAACATCGATCGCCCCTGGCATCAGGATGCCCACAAATTCTCAATCCTGGACTACTACGTCCTATGTACGTTCCACTGCTGGACACAGCCCCCACTTCAACTATGAGGTGGTATGAGCTATACTCCAACACGCAGGCTCAGTGCAGATTGTTGAAGGGATGTAAGGTTAGGTTAGGTTAGGATATTATTAATTGATATAATGTCAGATGAGGATTGTTAAGGATATAATGTCAGATGTTATCAAGCCGACTTAAGGCCTCCGACTAGGCTTAACAACTGACATCTAGCGATGTCAACCGGTTAGTAAAATAAGATTTTTACCTAAATAGTTGTACGTTTAAGCTAAAATACTACAAATTCATAACAGCTAACGTAAGGGACATAAATAGGTATGTGGTGTTTTTAATTGTGACCTCAACCATTCTTATTTATTTTCAGATAATTGGTGAAGTTTTCACAATAAAATTGCAAAAGTGTTTGGTGCATAGACTTGGTGAATAACATTGTCATGAATATAAATAATTTTGTTGTGGAACATGATTGTCTCACCCAGCCAATAATAATTTTCGGAAATAAAAGACTTTTTGTTTTTCAACTTTTATCAACACCACGCAAACTTTTATATTAAAAATACATGAAAAACAATATCTCTGCGCCCAGAGTGAATTTCAAAAGTATTTAAAACAAAATACGGTGTTACCAGGATCATATTATTGATACGCTGGCGATAAAAGTTAAAAAATATCCGAGCACTTTTCAATTTAAACAATACTGCGAAGGCTAGAAGGTAAATCAAGTAGAGCAGAATTTTGCCAACATAAAAATGTTTTCATATTAATTATTACTGACAGACAGTTCATAATATGGAACAGATAGGTGCTTATCCCGCGTTTTCAACGTCACCCGTCGTTGTTTTGCTATATTATTTAGAAATAATGTTTGTAGTCTACCACATCAAAAAAAGCTTTTCCGAGCTTTAGCAACAGCTGTCATGTCAGATTTCGGAACTGTTACAGGAATTATTCGTTTGCACAATTGAAGGGAAAATACATTTCTTCTTACGGGTTAGTGTTGTATCAACGAGTTGATATCAATACTTTTGCCCAGCAGTGGAGAAGAATCATTCGTTACCAGCAGCGTATTTTTGTAGCTAAGGCGATGTATACTATAACAAAAGAGACCTTCACAGGGGATCTTAACTTTGGAGGGGGTATAGATTTTAAACAAACTTTTTAAAGGCGCAGGTACTTAAGGAACTTTAGAAAACAATAGCAATTAGGTCACCTGTTAAAGAAAATGCCTGTGATGAGGTCTTGCAACCATCTTTGGGCCGAATCATTTGGTGGAGAGTCCCTCAAATAGCTGAAAACCCTTGACATTAAGAAGAGAGCTTTCATCTCTTGGTAGTCGGTATCGATTGTACAGAGGGGCTCACATCACATCATCACATCATTGCTTTTTGAAAAACAAGCAATTGCATCTGGTGACCACAGGGGTGTTTTGGTTGTCCAATAGCAGAATTTGATCACTTCCAATCAGGTGACCTGCAAGCTCGTTTGCACCCTATGTAAGATTATTCCTTTCGGATGGTGAACGTTACGTTCTGAGGATAATCCGTCGTTATAACTAGCAGTTTCGTATTTAATTTAACAGTTTCCCTGAATTGGATCTCACTGCGAAGCTCTAGTTTAACCTGGAGCTTTCTGAAGCTGGAAAATAAACACCAAACTAGAACTTACTCCATTTCTATTATTACCTGACCACCAGTTTCAATTTTATCTAGGTTATCTCCTAGCAGAAACTTCGAACCTATTAAACCCGATGTCCTTTAATAGCAAAATACGCTGTAATCTTCAGAGTTTCGCGAAAATTAACATCTCAAGCCAACCTCGGGTAACTGAATTAAGTTTAAATTAGTTATGAGAGTTGCCGTGTGCCCTTTTCAGGGTAACGTGTTTCGAATAATAAAACCTTTGATCGCCCTTTTCGAGTTTTTATAACGGTTTACCAAATTTGTTATTAGTAGGTAGTAAAACAATCATACGAGGACATGGTCCTTCCTATTTTTCTCACACGTGTTTTCATTTTGATTGAAGGAGTAAGTCAGGCAGGTATTTTTTTGCTTCAAGTTTGACTAATGTTAAAGCACGGCTATCGAGGTTACTTTGATAAGACAATTTTAAGTTAAATATATTTTCAGTGAGATAACTGAACAATTTTGGAATGGCTGATTGATGACTGATGTCAGCTGGGCGGCTTGGCTTTTGAAATTAACGTCGGGTACATGTCAATTACTCAACTTCAAATTGCACTAAGTCTAAACTCACAAAAAAAACCGGAATAAGAAAATTAATATTTGGGGAAGGGGGGTAAGGTAACACACGTGCTGTTATTAAGAAGGTATTTGCCAATAAGTGAACATTCTTTAAGAGACGTGTACATCATTACACGGAGGAGGCTTCAACCGAAGAAAGTTGCCAATAAATTATTTTCATAGATGTTTGGGAACCCAAAGACGGAGGAGTCTTACCTACTCTTGTTTGTCGTTTTAGTAGATTATCCCGACAGAGGCGTGGCAGGCTGCCGCTTATCACAATGTCCCTAATCCGCTTTGTTACTGCTGTTTTTAAATTTTGTCCGCGCCGTCTCCGAAAAATAAAAGCACTTGAAAATTTGTTACGAAAAAGTAAGGCTGTAAGAGGCTGTTTTTGAAAGGAATTGATAGCAGTCTTGGCGTGGATAGAGTTTAAGGTTTTCAACTAACTATTCTTCCCACTTGCTATCTTTTGAGTTTGAAGCCGCTGTCTGCCACCTACTAAGATAATGGTGGGAGGAGAGGCCTTTGCAATGCAACGGGACAGCAAAGGCTAATTGATTTTTCCTACTATATTTAAAGAAAAAATCAGCCGGTCTGTTTTAATGGTCTCGGTAGCACAGTTATTAGTTCAGTCACCCGCTTTGCGAATGACGTGGGTTCGATTCGCGCCTGAAGTCAAGAACAAATGTCTTTTTCTGGTTTTCCTATCTTTATAGGTTTTCCTATCTTTTATCTCTAAAATAAAACAACATATTTAAACTATATTAAAAAAGTAGTCTTATCAAGAGTTCCAATGTAAAGAAACATTTTGCAGTATAACGTCCCACCGACCATCGACACACAAGGGGTAAGTAAGTAATTAGTAGGGGTAGTTGGTAATTGCTTGCCATAAAAAAACACAAGAATATGCACTCTTATATTTGTTATACCTAGAAGAAACCTAAAAATACAAAAGACTAGTAGAATGTTGCAAAAAAACCTCTTGAAAGTTTCTTTTATAGCAAACAACAAGCCTCAGACAAAATACACAATACACACTAAAACGACACAGTACTCGTTTAGGCAGCAGCAAACAAAACACTTTTTTAACTGCAACCGGCAAAATGGCTGCTTGTTTATTTTCAAACAAACGGCGGAGAGAAATAACAAAGCCACTCAAGATCGCCCCAGGAACGTTAGAAGTAATAAAGAATTGAAGGGAAAAGGCACTGAGATATTGTTTTAAAAGACACGGTCTTACGAGTGGAATAAAGGAATGATTGGCTGTGAGTAAGTTGTTTCTATAACCTTATAAAATAAAACATAAACCAGGCACTACTAAGTTTGAAATTAGTCAATGTTTTAGGCTATTCATTCATCATCATCATCATCAACAGCCACATGTCATCCACTGCCATTTAAATACAATCTTTCGGGCTAGTAAAAGCGTAAAATGAAGCAAGACAACTTGGATGAAAATTTTTTTTGTACCTATATAAAGTTAAAATTGAAATTTTAACAGTGACGCGCAACAAGCAAAGACACTGCTTAATAATAAGCATTATTGCAGATAAACGTAGACAAAATGCCACCCTGGTTACTTTTCTGACGCTTTTTTAAACACCTTGACCTAAAGCAACAAACTCGAAATGTATTTTTATAATACCTCGATTCTACAAACAGATGTTAGATTAAGATCAATAAATTCTTACTGGGTGTTCTGTATTGAATTCGTATAATTACCTTAATTATACTAACATTAAGCTATAATAACCCAATAAATAATACTATGTAATTAAACTAGAACTGAGTAACATGACCCTAAGATAACAATCTGGTCCTAATTCTCGGTCAAGGAATGAAAACATACAGAACTAGTTTGGTAGAAGACGGTCAAATTTAAACGAAATCTATTTATTTATATGCACTGACCATTAAGCTATTTATCATATTTTAACAGCTTTGCCTGCGGTGTGTCTAACTCCGGTAGAACGATAGTTAAAGTCTGCCCGGAAAGTGAAAAACATATTTTTGGAATGAATTTTATAGTTACAAAAACAAGATCTTCACACTAACATGGAAATATTACCTCTTGATTGTATTTGTTAAAGTTTGGTTTTTGGATCAGATTGCAGCTATACTGATTTTCTACACCACGAGTCGACGGTTACTTATTTATTTCTGATATTAAAAATATTCTCGTTACAATGAAACGTTGAAACTCTGGTCGAGTCTCTCTCCCATAATATTAACCTGTGTATGCCGGCACTTACCACGTTAGGTCCAACAAAGAAGAAGAAATCAAACCTATTGGACACTGCACACAATTTAAATAAAACAATCCGGTTGTATAGAGCGTTTTTGGGCAAGTCCAAAAATGTGCATTTCAAATTGTGGTAGTATTGATTCAGATGAAGTGATTCTTTGAGGCAATCCTCAATTTAAAGTTCCGAAATTCACAGAAGCAAAGAACATGAAGCTAAACCGTTGTGCACCGTGGTCACTGATGTAGGTATCTATCGCTGATACGGTAACGTAGTCACGGGAATGGTTTGCTATGCCGCAGTCAATAGATGTAGCCGAGTCGGCCGTCACACGGGTTGGGAACGTAACTATATTACAACAGCCATAACTACCGATCACGTCATCAACACGCCGCCTACAACTGTCGTCAGACAGGTAATCCACGTTATGGTCGCCCACAATGAGAAACCTTTTATTTTCGTCAGCAAGTTTACATAATAATAATTCTAAATTCTCTAAGTACACATTAAAATCACCTTTCCCAGTTCTATATAAACCAATTATTATCAATTTACTATTACAAACTTCTATGGCTGTAAATTCGCAGTGATATTGAACCGAGATGGCTTGGAGGTCATTACGCTGCCTATATTTTATACCGTCGCGTATGTATATTGCAACGCCGCCGTGAGCGATGCGCGTGCGACAGTAGCAATTCGCGAGCGCGAGGCCACATAACCTCACTCGGTTCAATTCAACTTTGCGGCACCAAATTTCACTTAATACTAAAATATCAGGGTTTTCATCATTGCTTAGGAGATTCAGCAATGATGTTTTGCCGCAGATAGATCGTACGTTCTGATGAATAACTACGAACTCATTGTACACCTTATTTTCGCCGTGGAGCGTGGTGCCTCGGAGTTTTTTGGACGCACAGCATTGAACACACGGACGGACACTCCGTCTGGCCAGTTATTGACGCTTCTGGCAATCTTCTGCTTCTCGGCTGACACATCCAGGCGAAACGACGAATATTTTCCGCGTGTAACGACGAGCTTTTCGCAGCCCAGTACCGGAAGATGCAATTTGGTTTGGACGTGGCGGATAACATCCTCGGTAGTGGTGTCCTCGCTGAAAATATGAAGGCTGGCTACCCGAGGAGCAGCCGCTCGTAGACCACCCGATGACGGGTGACATGATTCCGAAGACGATCCAGATGAGGGCGATGGTGGAGAACTTGGTGGACATAATGGTGGTGCAGGTGGGGAAAGGGCGAGAGCACTGTCTTGGGTGTGGTGTTTCCTCGGCGCAGTGTTAGATTTGGCGCGATTCTGCCGGGCTCGGCGCGCCCTGGGCTTAGGAACAACAGGGCTTGCAGTTGCTACCGGTGCTTGCATAGTTGGCGGCAGGAGTGGTGGGTGGCTGCTATCTTCTTTAGTGTGCTGTGCATTATTTATGAAGACCAAGCCCTGAGGACCTGACTCGTTCAGTGAAGTGTGTTGTGGTATCTGTAGTGTCGGATAGTGACTAGTGTTCGTCAAAATACTAAAAATCTTCTGGATGTAACCATTCTGAACTGTGAGTAGCTGCTGTTGTTCTTGAATAACATCTCGACAGTGATCAATACCACTTTTCATTTCTGTTACTTCGGCTTTAAAGCTAGTTATGATTTCCACCAACCTTGCATTGTTTTCCAAATCCTCTGTTGGTTTCTTCTTGGATGGTGCCATTTTTCCCGTATTTTATAATTCACAGGGTCCAATATATATTAAATTACTGGGTTATTGTAAAAATTTTACTTAAATACTAATTTACTCCATCTATCGCCCGGGATGTAAGGGGGCGAACCTCCATCTATCGCCCCAAGTCAACCTCACCTGCACGCGGTGCATCCTGCTGAGTAACGAACGAGGCTCTGGCGACCGACCGACGGCGGTATATCCGTCCTGAATAGGCGAGCTAAATACCACAGGCCGGTGACGGGCAGCAGCGTCACCGGTGCGAGAAGCTTCGCCCTGCGATCGCCAACCCGCCTGCCCAGCGTGGCGATTATGGGCATAACCTCCAATGAAAGCACGACAAAGGCCACGGCCCCCAGTTCCCGGCAGCCCCACTATTCCTGGTTATGGTGGCGACCATGGTAACGGTGGGGCGGGGGGTGCAAAGAATCTCCGGGCTACGGGAGGCCACCACAACCAACTGACCCTGGCGACGTACAACGGACGCACGCTGCGGCTTGACTCGCATCTGGCGCAACTCGAGGTGGAACTTGGGAACATCAGGTGGCACATACTTGGGTTATGTGAAGTCCGAAGAGAGGGAGAGGACACCATAACTCTCAATTCAGGCCACCTGATGTACTTCCGAGAGGGAGACCAAAAATCCCAAGGTGGCGTTGGGTTTCTGGTTAATAAGTCCCTAGCTAACAACGTTGTGGAAATGTCCAGTGTGTCGAACAGGGTGGCGTACCTCATCATCAAGCTCACCGAGAGGTATAGCCTCAAGGTGGTGCAAGTGTACGCACCGACCTCGTCACACTCGGACGATGAGGTGGAGGATATGTTCGATGACATATCGAGAGCCCTCCACTCCACTACCAAGACCCATTTCACCGTTGTTATGGGGGACTTTAACGCTAAAGTGGGAGTACAAAATAGCAGTGAATCGGTAGTAGGATCCCATGGATATGGAAGCAGAAATCATAGGGGGCAAATGCTCGTCAATTTCCTCGAACGGGAGGGGCTCTTCTTGATGAACTCATTCTTCAAGAAGCAACCCCAAAGGAAGTGGACGTGGCAAAGCCCCGACACTATGACAAAGAATGAGATCGACTTCATCATGGCGGACAAAAAGCACATATTCAGAGACGTCTCCGTGATCAACAGGTTTAATACCGGTAGCGATCACCGACTCGTCCGAGGCTCTCTGAATATCGACTTCAGAGCTGAACGAGTCCGCTTGATGAAGGCCAGGCTCCGACCAACTCTGCTTCAAACTATCATGGGATCTGAAGCGTTCCAGTCAAATCTGGAGAACCGATTTGCTGCCGTGGAAACCACAACTGACGTTAACCAGAACCTTGAAGATGTGGTTCGAGTCCTCAGGGAAGAAGGTACGAGATTTTGTAAAATGCAGCGTAAAGGCAAGAAGTCGAAGCTTTCCGAAGAGACTTTGGGGCTAATGAAGAGACGACGGGAAAACCCACCCGTCACTTCGTCAGGGAAACGGACTCTAAACCGAGAGATTAGTACGCACGTGCGACGCGATCTCCGTTGCTCCACTACTCTCTCTATTGAGAGAGCGATTGAGCAGAACCGGGGTTCAAAAGTGTTCGTACAATCTCTCGGAAGAAGCCACCTGACGAAGTTGACCATAGAAAGTGGAGAAGTCGTTGTCTCGAAGCCGGCAGTCCTTTCGGAAGTAGAAAACTTCTATGGCCGGTTATACGCTTCGCATGCATCTCGACCTGACCCCGGAAATGAGGACTCTAGAGCCACTCTAACACGCCACTACACCGAAGACCTGCCAGAAGTCAGCATTGACGAAATCGAGATCGCTCTTGGGCGGCTTAAAAATGGAAAAGCCCCTGGAGAGGACGGCGTAACAACAGAGCTGTTAAAAGCAGGAGGCAGACCCGTACTCAGGGAGCTCCAAAAGCTTTTTAACGCTGTCCTCTTTGAAGGGAGAACTCCAGAGGCGTGGAGTAGGAGTGTGGTCGTCCTGTTCTTCAAAAAGGGAGACAAAACCCTACTGAAGAACTATCGACCCATTTCCCTTCTAAGCCACGTCTATAAGCTGTTCTCAAGAGTGATCACGAACCGTCTTGCGCGAAGACTCGACGAATTCCAACCACCGGAACAGGCTGGGTTTCGGAGCGGATACGGCACCATAGACCACATCCACACAGTGCGGCAGATTATACAGAAAACTGAAGAATATAATCAGCCCCTGTGCCTAGCATCTGTGGACTATGAGAAGGCCTTTGACTCGATTGAAATCTGGTCTGTTCTGGAGTCCCTGCAGCGATGCCAAGTAGATTGGCGATACATCCAAGTGATGAGATGCCTTTACGAAGCAGCCACTATGTCCGTCCAAATCCAGAATCAGCAAACAAGTCCTATACCGTTGCATCGAGGTGTGAGACAAGGGGATGTTATCTCCCCGAAATTGTTCTCAAATGCAATGGAGGATATGTTCAAGACGCTGAACTGGAAAGGACGTGGCATCAACATCAATGGCGAGTACATCTCTCACTTGCGATTTGCTGACGACATCGTCATCGTGGCAGAAACGCTGCAGGACCTACAACAGATGCTGAATGACCTGGCTGACTCTTCTGTGCGCATCGGTCTACGGATGAACTTGGACAAAACCAAGGTCATGTTCAATGAACATGTACTACCGGAACCGATTGCGATACACGGCGCCGTTCTCGAAGTTGTTCAAAAATATGTATACCTCGGGCAGACATTGCAGTTAGGTAGAAACAACTTTGAGGACGAGGTGAACAGAAGAATTCAGTTGGGTTGGGCAGCGTTTGGGAAGCTACGTCGAGTCTTCACATCGTCGATCCCACAGTGCCTAAAGACAAAAGTCTTCAATCAGTGCGTCCTACCCGTCATGACATACGGAGCCGAAACGTGGACACTAACGGCACGGCTGGTCCACAAATTTAAAGTCACTCAGCGGGCTATGGAGAGGGCTATGCTCGGCGTTTCTCTGCGAGATCAAATCAGAAATGAGGTGATACGGCAGAGAACCAAGGTTATCGACATAGCCCACCGGATTAGCAAGCTGAAGTGGCAGTGGGCTGGCCATGTTAGCCGTAGAACCGACAACCGTTGGAGTAAACGTGTTCTTGAGTGGAGACCGCGTCTCGGCAAGCGTAGTGTAGGACGTCCTCAGGCAAGGTGGAGTGATGATCTGCGCAGGATGGCTGGCAGGAGCTGGATGCGAGCAGCCGAAGATCGAGTACAGTGGCGTGCAAAAGGAGAGGCCTATGTTCAGCAGTGGACTACAACAGGCTGATGATGATGATGACTAATTTAAATCTATTAAATCAATTTTCAAAACAAGAGCTGTTTAATTCAAACTGCCGTTCACAGCAGCGCCCTCTGTCCTCCCGTTATAGCCTCCCGTTGTCCACTGCTGAACATAGGCTTCCACTATAGATTTCCAGAGCGGCCGGTTTGTAGGCGGCCTGCACCCACTGAAACCCTGTGGTCTTTGTCAGATCATCCGAGCACCTTGCACGTGGGCGTCTGTGTTTGGCTTTCAAATGGTCTCCACTCAGCCCCCACGGCTATCAGTTCTGTGTGCCCTTCTCACTGCCACTTCAAACTTAGTTTTAATACGGATTTCCTCATTCCTGATTGATGGAATTGTACAGAGGCGCTCACATCAACCTTTACATAGGGGCACCTTATCCCGCTTACGAAAGACCCATTTTGCATCGGTTTTGTAAAGGTTGATGTATGCGCCTCTGTATTTCCTCAATCTCTATTATCATTGTTCTTCTATTTATTTCATTTTGTCCAACGAAATAATTAAAATTGTATCTCCTGTTCTATATCCAATAAAAGATAAAATCGATTTGTATTAAGAAGTCCTTCAACCGGATAAATCTGATTATTATGTATAATGATAATAAGTTCCTGGTATCAATTTGTTGATGCTATCTATTTCAGGAGAAATCGTTACCTAAGCCAAGTCAAGGACAACGGAAAATCGTTCAAACATAATAAGAACCATCAGTATTTGGAATAAGGTTCAAAAAACTGTTTGCTAGGAAAAACGGACAGGGTGTGGACAAAATAATTGTAACCTACAACATTGGATTGGATAAAAAATAAATAGCTCTAATTATCTCACAGAGAGAAAATATACCAATAACAAAACGCAACATCGCACGCAATATCGTACCACATACTCATACATAGGGGTGTGTGGTAACATTGTGGTTAAAAAGTATCGGTTTGAGAAAAGCAACTGCAAACAAATTTACAGTCATATATCGCTTGAAACTCTATTTTAATGAAGTAGAAATAAGGTTGCTTTCCTTAAAACTTCAGACTTTTACCACTTTGGACGTACACATTATTTTGATGCTATCTGTACCTCTTACTATAAGGGAACTAAATGTTAGTTTTGAACATGAGATCCCCAGGAGAGATTTCACAGGTGAAATAAAAAATGACAATGATTTTTGAGTGCGAACTTCACCTCAAAAGTGATAACAAGATAGACACCAAATACAAAAAAAATAATACAAATAACTAAAACAAATGTAAGCAATAAATCGAATGGACCAAGATCATAGGAAGAGGGTAAGCTGAAAACATCGGACCAATATAAAAGCGGGATATGCCAATAAATAAGAATTTACTGCTGGTTTCAGCAACATATAAATTGGATAAAGATATTTGAAATTGGTTCAGGAACCTCGCTTTCACGGATGAAGTTAAATTGGACGAATGGCGGTTAGTTTTAAATGTTAAGTTACAGTATTGAAATTGAGAGACCACAGATGTAGTTTTGAAACTGAAACGAGACGTAATTATTTTGTTAAATTGTGTGTTTCGTTAAAGTCATAGATGAGCGTTAAAAATATTAACATCTGGTTTATCTTTAGCAAGGTTGTCTGGGAGGGTTGTTTAAACTGTACCCAAGTTTTACCATACTGCCTACCCCGTGAAGATATACATATATCCTATCCAAGTATCCAGGTTATCCAGTGTAGGCAGATACCACATCTTGCCACTTGTTTCGATCTTGACATACATCTTAGGCTTCTTTCACTCTCATCAATCTTTCTCACATGGTCATCGATTTTATGAATATAGGCTCACCTGGCCTTTAAATCAACCCTTTTTGAGAACCTCTTGAACTTGTCCCAGAAAAGGGTAATTTCCCTATAAAAAAAATATATGTACCCTCGCCATGTATATCCACTTCTATAATATCAACTACTACTATTTTCATTTAAATAAGTTCTTAGGATCCCACTGCTGGGCAAAGGCCTCTCTTTCCCCCCTCCAAGATTGTCTATTTTGGGAAATATTTTCTTTAATTTAAATGTTATCTCTGAAAGTATCCATCTTTTATCTTAAATGTTGAGCAGAATGTTACTACTCACTATTCGACATAACATGCTTACAACCAATTGAACAAAACAGCACGAACAAAAGAGATTTGTCCAAAGTCTCGAAGTAGGATTTCTCACTCGATGGCCAACGATCGAGATTGAGTGTTCGTAATCCGATTTGTATGTTAAACGCGCGCATAGGGATCTGATAGATTCGATATTGGCTAAACGTGGCTTTGGCTCAAATACCTCTGGATGCGAATAACGTTAACGGCTGTTTCTGTTTGTGTGCATGAGTGAATGTAAGACTTTGTGTGGTTTCAACAAAATAATAATAACTTTGTGTAAAATATTGAAAAAATATATATTTTTTATTTACCTCAAACGTTGCAAAGAAATTTACAAGGATTATATAACACATGATTGTGTTTAATAATATGATAAATTGAAATATATATATATATAGAGGTGCCCGTGGCGCAGTTGTGACAGTGATCGGTGACGATTGCTGTTGTAAAGCAACACACGCCGGGTCGGAAATGGGATGGGTGACCACCCCGACCGAAATTTAGTGATGTGTATTTCGGGCATCTCCGTGCTTCGGAAGGCACGTTAAGCAGTTGGTCCCGGTTGACGTCGCCAGATGTCAGTCATTAAGCCTAGTCAGAGGCCTTAGGGCGGCTTGATAACATCTGACATTGAGGTTGCTCACTAACCTTACACCCCTCCAACAACCCGCACTGAGCCAGCGTGTTGGAGTATGGCTCGCACCACCTCATAGTTGAGGTGAGGCCTGTGCCTAGCAGTGGGACGTATATAGGCCGTTTATGTTATGTTATGTATGAAATATATATATATATATATATATATATATATTAGGAAACTTGCTAGCCAAGTCGCAATCTGCAAATCAACTACTCCAGAAACTGGTAGATATTTTACAAAAAACATGGAGTGGTAGGGCTCCTCGTGATTTAAATGTAGTTTACTGTATTTCATATAGATCAGTAGGTACAGGTTGAAGAGAAAGAACTGATGTTATTCCAAGTTTATCGATAAAAATAATCGATGCCAGAGGCGTTAATTTAACATAAATGTCTTAAGAAGACAACTTCTCTGGAATCAAAGAAAACCATGTCGGTTTTTGAAATGGACTTGCTAAAATGGAGAGTTTTACGGTATTGAAGTAACCCCTTAAACAGGATCATTAAAAAGTGATTCAGAGCAAAATTTCTAGAACAAGCAGTATACCAATACCTAGAAGGAAGGGAAGGAATTTATTAGATGACATCCATTGAGACTAAATACAAACTAAGACTGTGCAGAAATCATAATATTTGTCATGCAGTTCAAATTGCAAACTGGAGACAACGCAAACAAGTGTCTTAGTAAATTATGATATGAACACAATCTGAAAGAAAATTTACCAAATATTCAGATCCTGTCATATTTACAAGGAAGCTTCCTATGTTGTCTTGAATTCAAAAGTTCACGATAATGAGCCTCCACCTGCCGGCAGCAGCCATAAAACTATCGGCTTTACTGCCATGCTCACTTTTTACGGTTCCTCCGATGATATGAATAGTAATATTCGGAGAGGGCATTCCACCCGCGATATTGAAGACGGGTTATGATTTAATATTGTTTGGTACGGGTTTCTGTAAACCTTTGCATTATTTTTGGTGGTAAAGTTGGCGAATCTACCTCTTGTTAGTTCAGCTAGACGACAGTTGTCATCTGTTGTGAAGGTTTTTTAGTTCAGATATTTATAATGTCTGGGTTTCAGTAAGTGCGCTAAGTGTAAACTCCAGGCGTCCTGAGTTTAACCGGTCAAAATTATCTAAAAATCCAAAACAGGATTTTCAGAAAATATTTTGGATTTCTGATGGGTTTACGACGCCTTGAAGTGGAACAGGAAAAAAACATTTCATCATCATCATAGTCAACCAAATGACGTTCTGCCGAAAATATGTATTGTTTTCATTTTCAATTTGTATCCCCCTCTGTTCCTTCTATCTGCCAAATTTCTGCGACCTTTATCATTAAAGGTCGCAGAATTTTGGTTAATAGACCCTATAGATACCCATACCGAGCAATATTTAATCATAACCCTTCTTCAATGAATCATGAGATCCATTCCACTTTGCAGGCAAGGAAACCACACTGCATTTGCGATCACACGGTATTCATTTCAGTCTTTTTTCACTCTATCGGTCAACAGTTCTTTGCGCTATGTGCTCCGCTCGTGGCCACTTCAACTACCTAGTTTCATCGATTAGCCACAAGGGCGTGACACCAGCTTTTGTATGAATTTCCTCACTTTAGTTACAATGCTCGACATGTTAACTTGAAGCCCCTTAACTTGAAATACTATAAACTCTTAGCATAAGTAACCATAGCTCTCTATAAAACAAATATTTTCATTTGAAAAAGCCACCAGCTTCAATCCTTTACATCATGATAAAATGAGGCATCCTTAAACCTTTTCCTCTAGAGATTTCTGCCATAAAATGCTGGGCGGACTTCGTGCAAATAAAAGTGGATAACATGTACCGTTTTACTGTTCCAGTTCCAGAGATATGTCTGCTAGTATGAAGGTTACTTCACCTGAACGAAATACACGTTTATGTGACCTTCAGATGATAATTTATTTAGGGTCTTCAGCAAAACTTCAGACAAAAATTGGTTGTTTGTAAAGTAGGTTTACGATCGAGATGTTTACGTGATAACGGCATTTCACGGAATGACTGGCAGCGCTCGAGATGAGACGGGAGATCGGTCCGTCTCTCTCTCGCTATACCTGCGATCGCGCTCGTGAGGTTTTGGTGTGACACAAGTTTCTGAACATGTCACCCGTCTAAAACGATTTTAAAGACGTTATCACGTCAAAAACTCAATAATATTATCTCTACACGCGATAATATTTCAATTTGAAGTATATACTTATCGAGACTACATTCGTTTCGCTCTATGGCTGTGTGATGAATTAAGCCAGCTGTGAAATCTGGTTTTAAGTGAGTTTAGCAATAACCTCCCCAGTGAAAGGCAGGTTTACTGCCCTAAAACCTAAAAAGACCTCGGTACACCTAGTCACTTTTATGAGAGGGGAAGATTGCCACATCGTCCCATGAATGCTTCGACCCAGCATTCAGTCATAAACTGAATTCCAGGGTATCAGGACGATCTACTGAGAGCCGCTGCATCTTACAAAGAGACGGGTGACCACTTTGTCAGCCCTCTAGATCCCCAACAAGTAGGCCTTAAAATATTGAACATGGAAAATACCGTTATACTCGAATTTTGTGAAACTTAAGAGACAATGATGCATATTCAATACACATTTTCAATTTAAAATTATGTTCTGAAAAAAGTTCTTGTTTAAATGCGTTAATAAAGTATCTTGTTGGCCTCACATCTATACGTCCTATCCTCCACAATCGATGATCAACAGACTAGAGAGCACAACCTTCCCTAATGCAATACATTAAAAATGCATACCTTTGGATCTATGCAAATTGCCTCAGAACCAGGAAGGGATGATCAAGTAGAATTAATTATTTCAATGGCTTGAACAGCGGAGCAAATAGAAGTTCGTCCCTCTAGGATAATTAGGTATGTCAAACAATTTTATGTGTGGATCGCCATATAATACGTATTGTTTCTGATATCTTAGTATATAGGTATATAGGATGGCAAATGAGAATGTTAACCGTACGAAAGTAACCGATTTTCGGCCTAATATGGTCATAAAGTGTGACCGTGATCGGCGACAATTGCTGTTGTAAAGCAACACACGCCAGGTCGGTAATGGGATGGGATGGATGGCTTTTACAACTGTACCAAATACAAGTTCGGTCGTGTATGGAGTACAGGCTGCCACCTCTGGAATGGCTCTGCCAAGTATCAGCTGGATGTACTGGACTCAGTAGACCGGAGAGCCAGGAGACTGATAGGTGACGATACGCTCGTTGCAACCAAACCCCAGAGTTTGGAGCAACGGCGTAGAGTTGCCTGTCTATCGGTTTTTTATAAGGTGTATTTCGGAGAGTGTGCGCAGGAACTTCATGACCAGATACCACCCTCTACTTTCTATCACCGGACCACAAGACGCTGTGGGGGCTTTCACCCCCATGTGGTCGACTTTCCAGCGGTCCAAACTAAGTGGTTTGGTGCTTACTTTCTGGTCCGCACCGCTAAGGAGTGGAACGCCCTCCCCGCGTCTGTGTTTCCGGATACACACAAACTTGGTGTTTTCAAGGCAAGAGTGAATAGGCATTCTCTGGATAAGCGTGTTACACTTTGGACCTCGTCATCGCTTACCATCAGGCGTGACTGAAGTCAAACGCAAACCCACTTTGAATTAAAAAATAAAAATAATAATAACCCCGACCAATGTTATGTTTATATTATATTAATATAGTCCTAATATGTATCAACAGGAGTTATTTTTACTCGTGTGTTACAGGCAAGAACCCCTTGGAACAAATTTTGAAGATATCTATGGCTCATCGGGAAAAATTCAACATCCCATGTCAAAGTGGTAGTAAGAAGGTACCTTACCTTAAACATAATTCAAATGGTTCATCATCACGCACCCCAAAAGTCTGTAATTGAAATGATATTTTTCTATTGCTGTATTACGTATTACTTTGAATGCCAATATGTGTTTCTGAAGTACTTCAATGTCAACAAACGAAAGCAATTACTTCAAAACCCAAATTGTTTTTATGTTTACTCAGCCTAGTTGTACGATTTAAATCAAATTTCAAAGGCAAAGTGGGAATAAATCAAATCATAACAACACAGAGTCAACAATTCGATTTCAAATTTCAGCCTACCTGTCGTCATTGGATTATACTATCGTTGACATTTAGACAAGGGTGGTTAAATCTATTTCATCCTAGTGTCATATTTATGATACTGATAAAACGATTGTCTTTATTGTTTTTAAAACTAGCGAATGTTTGCCAAAAGTGAATCTATAAAAATAAAAATCGATATGAACCTTTGCAAAATGGGTCTTATGTCAGCAGCATAAGGTGCCCCTATGTAAAGGTTTATGTGAAAGCCTCTTTAGGTACTTACTGTTGCTTCTTAACAACAGCTGAAAAATATTAGATTTCTTATTTTTTGTTCTTTATTGTCGGGAATAAGGTTGTATGACATAAAACTAAAAAAACTTAGGAAATCTGTCATAAAATATTATAATTTTGTAAAACCGTTTGACAGGGCAACTTCTGTCGATTTAGCTAGTATTAGTTGAACACACTGCCTTCGCCTTCGTAGATGGTGGGTTCGGTCTTCACTTAGGACAATAAGTATTTATGTGATGACTTATATGTTTGTTATGTGCCTGGGTTTGACTGCTATTCAAATGTTTATAGAAATATCTGACATAAAAAGGTCAGAGTTTCACTCACCCCCGAATCCACGCAAACGTCAATCAACGCAAGCACGGGCTCACGCTCATGCTGTCCCGTAAAAGACAATAGAACTGAAAGGGACAGCATGAGCCTGAGCGCGTGCTTAGCGTTGATTGACGTTTGTGAATTCGGGCGTTAGTGAGTAAATGGTTACATAAGGTAGGTTAGGTTTTATTGACAGACAGATTCATGCGACACAAAAGGTTTACATAGGTACGTCTTCCACGATCTTTATTAATCATAGTAAGTAATTAAAAAAACTCGTTTTGAAGTTGACATTAATTACGTTAGTTCGTCAACTTTATTATCCTCACCGGTATAATTCAATTTGAATTAATCAATCGATCGCTAATCAAAGTTTTAACCCAGACGTAAGGAAATTAGCAGAGTGGAGAGTTAAGAAAGTTCGTTGGGGTTTGACGAACGTCGAACGAATTCCAAGAGAGTTACGACATTGAGTCTCTGAACAATATTAAATATCCTTGAAAAGTAATACTTAGTTTATTAACTTAAGGATTGCGAGTAGCATGTCGCGACTTATGGTATGGAAAATTTTGACGAATAAAAACTACTGTTGTTATACCTAAGTTATTTACGTTTGTCACTTCTAGCATGCCGCCTTTCGCCTTCAATAAAATTAAGCTTTGTTATATGCAATAATGTTTTTCCATGTCTTTCGGTGTCGTTTTTTCTCGTAACCTAACATTAGATAAGTTAAGAAACATTTTATTGCACACTAAATTCAGTAAGTTACAACTAATTCATTTACACGTTTAAGTTAAATTTAGGCGGTCTTATTGCTTAAAGGATTGCTTCCTTTCAGACAACCTTGTTAACATTCAAGGACATCAGGTCACTTTTCAGATCGTCAGTCAAACTCTCAGAGAGGCGGATGTTTACTTCAAACCTCACCCACCCTGCCCGCATGAACCTCAAGTAACGCTGTCTCTCATTGTGTAACGGAATCATAAATAAGAACATAAATTATTTAGTAATGATTAATTTATTCACTAAAATATTACTGGTCAATAAAAATAGATAGTAATAATATCAGTCATAATACATTTAGTCTTTATTTCAATTAGAGTGGTCCTCCTTTCCACTATTGTTGTGCTCGACAGGGTTCATGGTGATCCATATAAAAATGTAAGATCTTTAAGTTACACTGTGAAATGCAATCAATAATTGAGTGTTGAGTATCATAAAATAGAAAATAAAGATTCAAGAATACTATGCACAGTTACAAAGAAGTATTTGTAAGTTGTATTATAATGCAAAAATCTTGATTTTTCTTATGGGCTTCAATAATAGGACTCGGCATCTCTTTCTGATTCCATAAAACTACCGAAATCATTTTGGACCAGGATAACGCAAGTATGTCCTCTCATATTTGTTTATGTTAAAAATAAACTACCTCACATATTTAGATTAAACGCTCGCAACTCGCATCTAAACTTGTAAACCAGCATTTGTCTTGCTTGTTTCTCGAAATGCCGCCCTGCCCCATTTCCAGCTCATAAAACCCGTTAACTTATGCCAGCTAGAGCACATTCGCTCATTCGCAGATCCGAGGGTTAACTCGCCTCCCGGAGGAACTGGCAACTTCGCCGTCGTTGTACAATGTAGAAATAGGGGGGTTGAAAAAATAATGACTGCGGTTTCAGATGAAATGTCTTCTTGCGCGCTTTTTCTGGTACGATGTTGATAAATTGTTTTGTTGTGGGGGTGTAAGGTTAGTGAGTAACCTTAATGTCTGATGTTATCAAGCCGCCCTAAGGCCTCAAACTGCTTGATAGCATCTGACATTAAGGTTGCTCACTAACCTTACACTACTTCAATCCGCACTGAGCCCGGTGTTGGAGTATGGCTCGTTCCATATCATAGTTGAGGTGAGGCCTGTGCCCAGCAGAGAGACGTATATAAGTTGTTTATGTATGTAATCAGATACAATAAGACAAACAGCCAGTCATATCTAGCAAAATTTGGAAGAGGGCAGGTAGAATTAAACCCGCGTCCTTTTGCGTTTCAACTGGCGCTTATAACCACTACGCTAATCGGATCGTCAATAAGGAGTACAAGTGAGACAGCAAAACTTAAGTCAGACGAGCCAAATGTTATCACTGTGGAATTAGCTTGGATATTGGGTCATTACTTTAGGTAATTTAATTGATTGTCAAAGCGAGTAACTACAACAAAGCTAGACTGTCAAAATTTGCTTTTTCTGCACTCTGCCGCATTGAGTGACAACTCCTCACTTATAAAAGGATTATTGAGTAAAGATCTGAAAACCAGAAAAAAACATTTGGTCATCTTCGCATCAGGCAGGAATCGAACCCGCATCTTTCGCAATCCGGGCGACTGCACTATGACCGAATGTCTTTTTCTGATTTTCAGATCGTTAGTTAAGATACTGCATGGAAAATGCTAAAAACAATAATAACCATAGGATTGTTGAGGTTTACGCGCCCAAAATAATTAGAAGCAAAAATAGGTTACTCATCTGAAAAACCACCACGGTTAAATCTTAGCTATTTATGTATTTAGGTGCCTCAGTCGTCCATCCGCAGGCCCTGCAATGATGTACATTTATTTATTCCCAAAACCTCTCAGCTGAGCCTGTTTCCATCTATTCCGATACCAAGCAATGAATAATATTCGTAACGTATTGTTATTCGACCAATTTCCGAAGGGAGTAGGCGGTGTAGGGTTGCCCAAATGGCATAAAGATGCCCATATTTTTTCAAAGAGTTATTTTATTGCTTTTATTATGTGTTTCAGTGGCAGTGGCTACTTATCCTATGATTGCATGCTTTCGTTTATATTTATTTTTATAAAACGCCATTTTTCTATGAATTATTTAAAATCTAAAAAAATAAGAAGGGTGGTAAACATTTATATGATTTTGCATTTCAAACTATAAGATTTTTATGTTTTTTTTTGTCGTGAATAAATGAATTTAAAAAAAAGGCTTTTGATGTTGTTAAATTGCAGGGTTATAGTAAATAACTTCATTATGATTTAAGCCTATGACCTATGTCTAGGTTACGGCATCAGTAAATCAGTGAGCTATAATGACGTTGACTGCTAAATACTAGACTCATGAAGGTGGCTTACCTTTACGGAAAACGATCTTAATTAGGTCATTCATGAGAGTAATCTATAAATAACACTGACTTCTGAAGTATTTATACTCTTCTAATCACCGCTGAACTACTGAATATTTAATTCCGAAGACGTTGACACCCCTAATGGGCCAAACCTATCTAACCACTTCCTTGTGCCGCTGGCACATTCGCTATTCATGGACTAATTTGAGCTGATGATAAAACTGCGAGGCAGTAGATCGGCAACAATCGCTATTTGTTAAGCAACATACGCCGGGTCGGAAATTTGATGGGTGACCACCCCGAACGAAATTTAGTGATGTAATTTTTGGGCATCTCCGTTCTTCGGAAGGAACGCTACGCAGTTGGTCCCGGTTGACGTCGCTAGATGTCAGTCGCTAAGCCTAGTCGGAGGCCTTAGGGCGGCTTGATAATATCTGACATTAAGGTTGCCCACTAACCTTACACCCGTCCAACAATCCGCACTGAGCCTGCGTGTTGGAGTATAGCTCAATCCACCTTTTAGTTGAGGTGAGGCCTGTGCCCAGCTGTGGGACGTTTATGGGCAATTTATGTTATGCTATGATAAAACTGCTCTGGATTGCAGGATTAACTGTTTTTCGGTGTTTCGGTGATTCGATGCTCGCTAAATTCAAATGTTTGCGCTCGTTTGTTTTGCTTCGGTCGACAGTTTGTTGATTTCTCGTGTTGATTTAAAGGGGTCATTTGCAATGAAAACACTTCGTGGAAATTTAGCTTCTATTTGTTCTTAAATCCATTGCTGCATAAATTATTTTGCTAATTCAAAACAGTGAATGTGGGGCCACTTGTAGTAAAATATAGTCAAAACTCAATTGGGTATATTTACTGAAAATCTAATTGGTTTTTCTGATCAAGTGACAGATTTAATCAATAGAGTTGTTTTCTAGGCTGTGCTGCCAGTATACTCTGAGAATTAAAGATGAAACCCCTTTTTATCTATTGCATGAACAGGAAGGTTTCCGATAGTGATATATATTTTAGTTTTTGGTTCTACTTTGGTCAAAAATTGTGATAAATATTTACTACCTTGAAAATGGACTGTACCTTTCAAAGGGCTCTAATTTTATCATCGGTTGAACTTAAAAACACATGAAAACATTCTAAAATAAAAGGCAAAACTCCAGCACAGCCATAAAATAAGCAATGCATAACTGCACTGGCCACTAAGTGATGCAAATAGCTATCACAGCGAGAACAACAAGGATCCTAATGAATTTATTTGCAGCCAGCCACAACCGCTTATTCATACAAAACTTGACCGTCCAAATATAAATGTAATACATTTGGAATGTTTGCACCGGTGCAGCACAGCTATCTCGCTTGAAGTTAAAACGACAGTATTTAACTTTAGATATTATCTTCGTGAAAGCGTCGTGGCCCAGTGGTTAAAATACTCTTGCTCTTGACCCGGTGGTCAAATATCAATTCTGGCCGGAACACACCTACTTTGTGTTCATTGTACAATATTTTGCGGCTAACTCTCCCGTGATGGAAAAGGAAAACACCGATATAAAGCAACCCGGATTACGGCGGTAGGCTCACCCCTTACCACGTTGGGTTTGAACTACCATGGTGAAATGCCATCAAGCCACCCTAAGGCCTCCACCGGACGTCCACCGGGTCCAACTGTTTAACAAGCTTTCAGAAGCAAGGTTGTCTGTACTTATAAAAAAAAGAATCTAAGTATGTCCTCCGTTGTTGTATCACAAAGTACAAGTTTAACTTAGTTTTCGACTAGACATCGCTGTGTGGAATGTCCATTGATACGAATTTATTAAGATTTATAAAGATACATATTCTTTATTGCACACTGAAACATCTTAAAAGTTTACTGAAAAATATTAAATAATAATGTAATAATGTTTTGAGGTTTTAACTCCGGATTCAGTTTTGCTACAACACTGACATTTGGTTAACAAATGTTGTTCGTGAATTTCTGAAGAACAAAATGAGGTTTTTAACTTCATTCAGCAGTCTCGCATTTTGGTAACTTCAACCGCAAAAGTTTCGCTCTAAAAATGGAGTATATCTTGGTTTTCATTTGCATTTTTATATTGCGCTGTTAAGAAAAGAATAATGAAGCAAAACTCGCATAAAACAGGCTTCATAAGGTTGTTTGCAAAAGAAAACGTAATGACAGTCGGAGGAGAGTGACACGGTGGGTTGAAACAAATATTGGTTTTACTATAACGTGAAGTACTTGATTTGAAAAAAAAATGGTTTACCCCTAACTAGGGTAAAAAAAAAACAATGATAGTGCTGGTGTCAATTTTTGTTTAAATCGTTTTTTCAAATCACTTAATATTCGATGACCGATTAGTGTAACGATGCTGAAGTTACACTGAACTAGAGGTTGCAGGTTCGATTCCCGAACAGTACAAACAGTTGTATGCATCAACAGGCCTTTTTGTATAACATTACTCTGGGTGTTTACTTGTTTATTGTATATGCATTTACAAACAAAAGTATTAAAGATCTCATGATACATTTTTTTTTATTGTGATTGATGTCCAGTGATATTATTTTGCTTTTCTGATTAGACTGATTTAGAAAATGTCGCTACTACCATTTACTTCTCTCTCTTTTTTCTTTCTAGTAAAGTAGTTTAATACCTAGATAATGTAGCGTTGTTTTTATCTGTGGTCGACCTCACAACAATATTTAGATTTTTTCGTGTTTTGGAACGCAGCTGTCACTGCTGGCTGTCAGTTAGGTTAGATTTCAAAAAAAAAGGATGGCTTCCGTCCCGAGGGTTTAAATAGTCTGGAGACAAAATCGGAGCCCATACCTTTGAACACCTGCGCCAGAGCAAGTTAAGCTCCCCAAGTACCAGAGCACCAGCAGTCGACATCGGGCAGAATCTGTCTGCGGGCCCGTTTTCCTGCAATTTGGTAAGCCACCATAACCTATGTGGTTCACGGAGCCCTCGCTGTGCTTTCCAAATTCACAAGAGTGGTGTTCTTTTACAGTGATTTCATGCCGCCACGTGCCCGAGTTGAAAATTGGTAGCAGAGACTCAAGCGGACCAAGTATCCTCCAACAGGTGAGTCTTGAAACCCTTTATTAAGTGCTCCCAGAGTAGGTTAGGCAGTGTTAATCTCTTGTGTTAGATTCCCCTCGTGGCCCCCCATCGCATTTTATTGTGTATAGTCAGTAGACTAATGTCTGCATTTTTTTTCCTATTTAGGAGGTGTCCAGTTACGGCCATAAGCTGCCGAACCTGTTCCCCATCAGCTGTGCACCCTGAGGGAGGACAGGCGGACGCTGACACCCGTCCTAGGCCCACCACGTGGCCGAGTACCACCATCTTGCCACTCCGTAGCACCCCCACTTAACCCACACTGCACCAAAGCACATGTTAGGTCATTACTTATCCTTAGAGTTACCAACCAAGCCAGCCTAAGACCCTGATTTTTATAATTATGAAGTAGGATTTCCAACAAATGTATCTTTTATTAACTTTACATTATTATAGCCTTTATTATGTGGCCATGTGAGCTGAGCTCTCCGTAGGGACATACTAACCCCACTAATCTTCCACCTGTACAGTCCACTAACCCTACTAATTTAGTTCACCGCAGACGGTTTAAGAACCGGCACTGAGGCTCAGGGCCCATGGCGAGTTAGGCTTCTATTTTATAAGATTATTTTCTGTAACCTATCTGTAATATAGATCTATTGATGTATCTAGGACATCCCTGTTATTAGAATATTAAATAAATAACTTGTTCCAGTGCTGCTAGTTTACATTTTTATAGCCTTCAGCCCCGCCCTTCAGGCTTAGGTTAACCTTTTAGTTTATGTCCTAAAATATTTACTTTACAATAAACAATTTCAATATCGAAATCCTCTACAGAAATTCCTCCAGCAACATTCGCTAATCCCAAAAGGCGATCCCAATTAGGCGGCAAAACCGTAAGCCACATGAAAGAACCGATAAAGAACTTCCGAACTGAGGCGGTTTCGTTATCAATAGATCAATTAAAAAGTTCCGCAAACGGCCCACGCCGCCATTACGAAGATATCCGAGCTTAACCTCCCTCTTCTCACAGTATAAACATACAGTAGGTTATCTAAGGCCGCCCGCCGAGTTATTAGCCTAGCGTTCACACAGACACGCGGCACAGCCAGTCTGTACTGCCGCCACCCTATGCCTCCCTATTTTATCCTACCGTGTGCTTGAAATCGCGACACGGCGCGCAACGTGCACGCACACATTCAAACCGAGAGCGGCACGTTTGTATGTAGATGTTCTACTGTATGTTTATACTGTGCTCTTGTTGAAGAATTACTTGCTCTTGTTTATATAGTTCGGGTCCTTAATGCCTGGTAGGCGAAGATGAACAACTTTTTTTCTACAACAACAATGCCAAACAAGCATGCACTAGTAGGTACTTAGATCCTACTAATATAATAAGTGCGAAAGTTTGAATAGATGTGCCGTGTTGCTCTTTCACGTAAAAACTACTGGATGGATTTTAATAAACATTAGGATTATTGCTTATGTATCTGATTAGGAAATAGACTACAATTTTATAGATATAATATCACTTTTTTTACTCCATTCCACGCGGGCGAAGTCGCGGGCGGCCGCTAGTCTATAAGAATTATTTGCCGAATAAAACTTGAAAATGAGCAAGTTTTTTAATTAAAAGTCCTAAAAACCTAAAAAAAAGGTTGGGATCGGGGATTTTCCTGGTCGCACGTTTACCATGGTAATTCACCACAATTTCGAAAATTACACATTTTCATCTCACGAAGTTGATGATATTTATCACACCAATTCGTTTTGTAATCTGATCAGTTTAACGTCGCTCTAAATCCTATTATAATTTTGGTAGTTCATTTCACGTAACGCAAGAGGCTTCGCTTAAAATATCAAAATAAGACGTTATTTGACTTTTGAATAGCTGATTTTATTCGAACTACGTTTGCAAAGGCATACAATTTTGTAACGCGTGGATTTGAAATAGAGTTAACATTATCTGGTGATCAGACACTGATTGTTGTCTTTGTGGTGAATGGAACATTCAAAATCCCACATTTTGCCGAGCGATTGTTTAACACAACTTTTAGTGGGACGAGCCTCAGCCGAGTTACTTGTTTCTTTTTTTATTTATTTTTCGCCAGAGGAAAAAGAGATTTCAGACGTTTATTTCAAAACGAATGTTTAATTCAAACGAGTAAATTCAAAATTAACTCACATGTACTTCTTGCGTTAGAAACTTGATGGCCTAGAGAATAAACCTAGAAGTAAACCACTTAAAGACAGTAAAATTGATCTTACCCGCTTAGCTAGACTACACTTTTATTACACTCGGGGGTAGTCCGTACAAAGTAGACACTCACACGAAGAGTTGAAGCCAAATGAGACACCATTCCACAGTGTTTTCATCACGACACTAACGACTCACACCACAAGCTGAACGATTGGACGAATAGAATACCTATTACGGTAACCTCTGGTGAAAAGCTTCGAACAACTAGCTTTGTTTACGACCTGGTACAAATACTACGTAGTAAAAACACGACTCGTCAAAACACGCCTTTTGTTTGTAAAGCTCAAACACAAATATTGTAACACACATATCAATACGTCATCATCAAATTTTACACGTTATCAAACGATCGCCATAGGAATAAATTATATAGTATCAAAGAAAATCGCTAATGTACAATTAATTCAGCGCCCGAGCCTATCAGGTTCAGGCATTATTTGAGTGTGGTCCATTTAATTTAGGACATCGTGACACTGATGTCAGGTGAAAATCGTTGTTTATTTTTTGATTGTTATTTTTTTGTGTAACCATTTTGTTTTATTTGTTAAAGATAAATCTTTACGTTGCGACGTCCGAAGAAAATATACGTTCTTCTTTCTTTTTAGTTCTTATGTCCTCCTGCCTTAACCATGTTGATATTAGATCCTTGCCATTACCTTGACTTTTGGCGCAGTTACGCATTGATATGGAACCTCTAACAACAACTTGAAGCTTAAGGTCAATGGTTAGGTTCCATCACGTAATCTGTTCTATTGCTTAGCAATCGACTGAATGGTGCGATCAACACGAACAGAGGTAACGTCCTAAATGCAAGGAAGACAAAGGCAACAGCGTTGTAACGCAGGACCTTCACATCAGAAAAAAGGAAGCTACCAGTGTCCAGCAGACTTTCCCTTTCTGCCATCTAGTGCTGCCAATTGTTACGTAACAGTCTACTTCTGATGCATTTGTAACGTGCTGCCTAAAGTATTTATGAAAAAAAAACAAATTTGTATCTTGTAGTATGCTTGTACTAGTATATCACTTCGTGATTAAATCATTAGTTCTCAAAATTGTAGATAGTCTGTCGTAGCCCAGTAAAGGTATGCCGGTTCATCTGGGGGGCTAAAACGGCAACATTTAGATGATTCATATTATGAAAACATCTAACTGACGTTTCATCTAGACCGCGGTCCGTTTCGAGTCAAAAGTGAGTAATAGCGCGCTGACGTCGCTCACGTTCATACAATTTATCAATTCGGGACGCGTGTGAGCGCGCTGTTACTCACTTTTGACTCGAAACGGACCGCGGTCTAGATGAAACGTCAGTTAGATGATTCATAATATGAATCATCTAAAATGTTGCTGTTTTAGCCCCCCTGATTCCAAGTACAGGTGAATACCTACAGCTAAAGGCATTGGCCGTTTTGGTCGTTTTCCTTCAAAATGTAGACTATTTTGATGACAAAATTAGGATTTGCTTTATTCACTAGTGGACTTCCTACAGCTAATCATGATAAAGCCAAAAAAAATCTAGCTAAGGTTCAAACAAAAAATGCGCAAGTATTTGTCCACCATGACGAGTATTGTCAAGTTCCACCTCTTCGTAATGTTGCTTTATATTATTATGTCATTGCCTCTTGATTATTCCTCTAAGAACACAACGTGAACCAATACACGTCACGTGAGCAAACCCATGACGTCATTAAACGACAAACTTAATTGGCGCCGAGCAAACAAAGATAAAAAGGGAACGACCCTGTATTTTTGTTGGCAGTTATTGGGAATCCAGAAATCGTTGTTTGATTGGTGAGAATTTGTTGATGGCTGATAATCTTCTAATTGTAGTTCTGGGAAATGGCTGATTATGTAGATAGAGTTATTAGGAATAATAACTGACTATTGTAATCGCTGTCTATTCTGACGGAATAGTGAAGTTGTAAATGAGGGTAGTTTTTTATGACATGTTCGTTTCAATACATTTCATACAATTAATACAATACTGGATACTTACATAGACCAGTTATATTGCTTTCCTTAGAAAATTGTACTAATGAAGTTCAAGACTTACCTGTAACAAAACAATTAATCATTAAGATCAAACACTAAAAACAAGATACAACATACACATAAAATATATAATATCAAATACTAAAAAAATATGTACGAAGTAAAGTTGAAGCACCTGAAAGTAAGTCTCTGTCAGAGCTTCTCAATAGCTACGTGACCAAAATATTTTTTGACTTTACATCAAGACTGTTCATGAAGTTACCTAATATAATACTCATAAAGTATTAAATTTGTGATAAAACAAAAAAGGGTACATAGTAAAAAAACTATTTTGTATTATTTGTCAGCCTATGGTTTGCTTAGCATGGAATTCTATCTTTGGCAGACAATCATTCATTACCTATCATACATATTATCCAAAAACATCATATTTTTGCATCAAAAAAAAAAATGATGTTTTTGGATAAATGTATGATAGGTAATGTAAAAAGTAGCCTACATTCTTCTCCAAAAGCAAATATTTAACTGTAGGTATTGCAATTCATTAAAAATGGTAAAAGGTAAAAAGCTTAGGTGTGATAACGCAAAAAAAAACAAAAATTAATACATGTAAGTACGAGATTCTTAATTCATTTATTTTCGTATGTCTTAAGTTATTGTAGCTCAAAAAGTACCAGGTTATTCACTTTCATAAACGTAGGACATAGTACCGTTTCCGAGAATTCCGATATCTTTTCATCCTTGTCATTTCCCTTGTCAAATTTACGCAAACGGTGTAGGCGTGATATAATATTGGCTGTTCTACGCAAGCAAAAATTAGGGTACGTATCTGAACAGAGGTTTGTCTTCTATTAGGAAAGTTGCTCTGGAATTCTCGTTTCCAAAATGTACATGTGACAAGCTCTCATGTGGGTAAAGTTCCAAATCCCGGAAATTCACCTGGAATAGGCACAGTCTACAAGGCACTTACAGAAAAACATTCAGTTGTAAGCAAGGCAGAGAAAGAAGGGGCTTTCCGTTTCTTTCTCTGCCTCTGGCAAAATATTGAGTGGAGTTTCCTCTAAAAGGAGCTAGTATATTGCCCCATAAGCAGTACCAAACACTGATTAAAGGCTAAAACTCGAGTTAAGCAAAACACAGTACATTGACTACAGCTTACATCCTAGTTACATTTTTGAATGTATGCCTTACAAAGTTACATAGTCTTTATATCCGAGTGATAAAGCTGAAGATCGAACATCAAATTGAAGGAAAACTCCACTCAATAATTTGCCACGTGATTGGATCAGAAATGAGAAAATCCGTAGGAACAAGTCACCGTGTCGTAGCTCGGCCGGTGACTTGAAGTGGCAGTGGGCGTCTTATCGTCTGGCTTCGAGAAACGTTTGTACACGTGGAATTGGAAGCTAAGATGGTGAGTATTATTTTAAGAACCTCACTGATACAATCTATTTTGGATAAATAATTGACTCTAATTCTGCATAAGCCAATAAAAAAAGCAAGAATTCAGACTGCATATTTTGGCAATCTCAGCAATTCAAATTATTATTCTGGGAGTTAAACCGCTTGGGTCCTTCAAAATCGGAATCTTTGGACACAAATCAACTAAGGTAATAAAACAGGTTCTAGCACCGATAAAACAGTAGCTATTCTGGAAAAAGCAAAGTCTATTCGGCTTCAGTTGAAAAAATTACCCCTTCAACACTGCTTTCTGTCACTTGCAAACTAGGTAATTTTTCCTGTCAAACAAAAGTTGTTTGAAAAACACGAAGAGTGATTTCTTTTAATCAGGTAGAAAAAAAACAGAAATAGGTCAGTTGATTCATTTTCAGTAAAGTTCGAATGAAATAGCAACGGCATAAAAATCAATTCAGTTACACACAACAAGCGGGCGTGGCGAAGCGAAGATGGAAGCACCAAATGAGCCGCTCACGTGACTCCGACAAAAAGCTCCCCAAAAGTTCTTTGAAAGCATTTATTCGGGGCGAACTTTCTATTGCGAGATCTGGACTGGATTAATGACGAATCATTTTTTGGAACTCAAACAAATGTTAAGGTTGATTTTCCAAGCTTTACGAGGTTACTGCTAAACTTAGCGTTAATGATGGCTCTTCAGAAAGAACTTTTGCTGAAATAACAAGAAATGCAACTTTGTAAATGCTAGTAAATTTGTGGCAGTTCAATTAAATGTACCTGACTACATTTTTTTACTGTACAAATTAACGCTATCTATCAATCATATCAACCCATATTAGAATATATCGACTAAATGACTACTCACTCTTGCCTTGAAGACACCAAGTTTGTGTGTATCCGGAAATACAGACACAGGGCTAGCTTTCCACCCTTTATAAATTGATTGTGGATTGGTTAGTTGTAAGGACCTACGTGCATCGGAAGCCACGTTAAGCATTTAGTCCTGGTTGATGTCGCTTGAAGCCGTTAAGCCTGATCGGAGGCCTTAGGGTGGCTTGATAACATCCGACATTATGGTTCCTCACTGACCTTACACCCCTCCAACAGTCTGCAACACGCAGGCTCAGTGCGTATGGCTCGCGCCACCTCATAGTTAGTTGAGGTGAGGCCTGTGCCCAGCAGAAGGACGTCAAAAAGCCCTTTATGTTATGTTATGTAAGGTCTTTTAATCCCTGCAGTCTTTGTATGCCTTTACAAAAGATAATTTCAAATTGCGCTTCAAATGTTGTTAGCTGACTGCAAGACTGTTCATTTGGCAGATCTCCAAGTCAAACATTGCCGAGTGTAAATAACATTATTTGAGGTCTGAACAGCAACATTTAAACCGGGCGGCCCTGCCCTGAAATGATATCATTAGAGCTTTACATTTATACCAATAACACTTACATACTATAGATTATGGGGGGCACCTCAAAGATAGAGGCCGGGGTTTGCCTAAAGCATCAGTCGACTTCTTATTTTTTTGTCTTCTCATTGTTGTCCGAAAAGACAAACCTGGGTAAGTTAGGACAGCATCTCGATATATGATATAATGATGATATTATGTTGCTTATAGTCAAAGATCGTGAGTTCAATCATCACCTAGGACGAACCATCATGGGACAGACACCTGTTTATTAATTTCTTACATTCATAATACAAGCTTTGTTGAGATCAGAGCCTTAAATTGATCTTTATGTTTAAAACTGTCCCAGACACTTGTTTTATTACTTGTTCATTTTAAAGTTTTTTATAGTGGATATCTTGATACTATGACGATTGTGGACGGTACAGCAGCGCTCCAAAAAATCCATGTTTCTTTAATTTTCCTGTCTACCTATTATTTGGAACAGTCCCTGTAAAATAATATTACGTTTATAGATCAAGGGCTTAAGCTGTTTGTTGAAGAGACACTTCATGAGATCAACCACTCAGTTTTTTTCTCTTTACATTATATTGATTTTTAACTTAAGAAGTACCAAACTATGAAGGCTTGTGTCTTGATTGCTCCGACAATGTAATACCAATTAAACACACAACATTCAACATAATATTTAGGTAGACTTAATGTTGAATCCTCTTAAATTTTAAGACCTAACAAATCTAGACAATGTCGGAAAGAAGTAACAAGTTAGTCTCAGTCGCGGCAGGTCGGAGAGTCATAATTCCATTTCAGCCAGTTCCGACTGAAATGGGTAATAGCTTACTACATTGTTACTTTAATGTTTCACGTAGACACGTGACATAATGATTACGTGGAAAAATCGCAAGACTTCAGTCGTCAGGACAAAGTGTGAGGCGCTTAAAATCTGTCTGGTTGGTTCAGATTTTAATTCAATTTTTTGCTTCTTTAGGATATATGGTGCTGGTGGTATTGTGGTGCTAAATTCAAATTTGGCTGGACCACTTTGCACTTCTTCATTGTATTCGTTGTATAAAATATCCAATTAAAACAATAAAAAAATCAAGCAACTCAGATAATGGCGGCGGTAGCGATAGGTTTGCCACCTTGAGTCAAAAACTCACTTGGCGATATTATGTGGGCTGATGAATGTTTTAGTTTACCATGACAGCAATAACAGTGTGACTCTGCCTCTGGCTCTCCTTTTGCGATATGTTAAGTTATGATGCTTACATTGCAAAGGGCCTGTATTCGAAATTATAGACGAGACCTTTCTCTGTCCGTCACGCGACCGCATCAGTTTACTAACAAGATTTAGTTACAATACTTGATACCCATAGCACGGTAAAGAAATATCCTTTACCGTGCCCATAGTATAGGCTTGTTTGACTTATGACTGACTACGACGATAATTGGCATCATTAGCCACTGGGATAGACATAAACAGAGATAGATGCAAAGGAAACTTTGCATCAACCATCATCAATAATGATTGCATAAACCACTATCTTACTGCAAGATCAGAGGCAAAGCGGATCTGTTTGCGAAGAGCCAATTAGGACAGTTAGGCAAACAATAATGATTAAAGGCTATTTGATTGAGACAAACACATAACTACGGATAGAAGATAGATAGATAATATTCTTTATTGCGTGTAAACAAAAAAAATACTTATGTACCTACTACATTTAAAACAATGCACAATTTAGGCGGCTTCATTGCTAACAGCAATCTCGTTGTTACAGGTGGAGGAAAATAAAAAAAACGGGCTAACAATAATAACTAACAGAACTTGCAAATTCAAACATAATACATTTGAAAAGGTTTTTGGATATAGAAAATTGTTATAAGAACAAACTTATTCATTGCTTCAACAGATTAATACAGAAGGCTGATAGATGCTTAACTCCCAAATTTGCCTTTTCTAACTTTCTGGTTCTTTTCTCTTTTCTAGCTTTTTCTAATCTCTTCGTTCCACAATCTTGTACGCAGCTTCCATCTTCGCCTAACCTGACTTTTAAATACCTAACTCTTTTTAGAGATAACCACACCTGTACTCGCCTGGATTTTGTCCATTGTTACTGTTTTTGTACGAACTTATACTTAACCAAAAGGGAGCTGAACTGATAGATACGAAACTCCTACATTTGCATTTGCTAGCGTACTAGTCTTATCTGCTTTTTCCAATCTCTTCGTGTCACAGTGTTGTACGCAGCTTCCATCTTCGCCTTACCTAACTATAACTCTTTTTGGAGCACACCTGTAGGTACTCTCCTGTCCTGGATTTTGTTCATTACAACTGTTTTTGTACAAACTTACACTTAATTAAAGGTGCTTCCTTTAATGCATAAATGCATAACACCGCCATGTAAGACCATCTCAATTCCACAGCCTGACTCCAGTGTCGCTTGAGTACATCAATTACGAAGCAATTACTAACTAATACTAGTACTACCAGTGTTTGTCACCCAAATGATAAATTAGGTTCGAATCGTGGTCACCCAATCGCAGGTGGTCAGCCACAAATCAAAGCCAGATTCAGAATAGATAGTGTAATTTGCCGCAAACAAATGCAAACGCTGAAATTGGTTTTGTTAATTATTTGAATTTAAATAGGACGTTTAACGAAATAGCTGGTTTTTTGTCGAATGGAATTTGAATTGGATGATATTAATCAAAATCACTTAACAGATATTTATTAATCGACCTGGAGCCGTCTAGCGCAAACCAAACAAAGTTTGTATAGAGGCGCTCACATCAACCTTTTTAAAACAGTTGCAAAATGTCAGCGGCATAAGGAAACGGCTATGTAAACGTCGATGTGAGCGCATCTGTACCATTGCAACTTGACTGCTTGTGCTTTTGTTTCTTGCTGTACATAGGAAACAGCGAGACCATTAAAAAATAATAAATTGTGTGTAACGAATTCTTAAATTGTGAGGGGATCGAACCGCGACCTCTGTTTGGTGCAGTAGCCAACTTCTTGACCGGAACACCAAATCAGTCGTCAATTATAATAAAAACTTACTTACTTACCACTGATATTATAATAAAAAAGGAAGACAGGTTAAGTACTTGTGCTAAAAAAGTGGAACCCAAAATCAGAACTTTTCGTGTACCTGAGCAAAGCATTGACCTTGTTAACAGTTTCTGACGACACTGCGCAACATGTATCTGTCTCGTTTACGTTCTAGTAAATAATCATACTATCTTGTACACACGGTCAAATTATAAGTATGTACGCCAGGGGACAATTTGTGACTTCGCGTCAGTACTGACATAACCTATTTACGTCATTCTTATTGTAATACCATTGGGGTGTGTAGGTTTACAGCAACATTGGTTGCTGATCCACTGTTGCAACTGCGTCAGGGGCACTTCGTAATAATATTGACGTTACATTTTAGGCAGACACTCAGTAGATTAAATCTCAATAAGTCTGTTGATGCATTAGCATTGTTAGCTATGCTACTGCTAAAAGCCTCCTACTCGCCACTCTGTCGTCTGTCAATGAATAAATACATGAAGTTCTTGCTTCTGATCCTCTTAGCGGTTGCGAGGTCTGAGCCATGCGACGCAGTTTGTCGGGTCACAGAAACTCTATTAGCATACAAATAAGGGTTGAAATTTGTCAAGCAACTGGATCTCATTATGCAGTATGTATTAAAACAATGGGATTATTTTGATGAACAAGAATTTAATACTGTTGACATTGAAGGCTATATTGTATTAAATTCTTGTACCTTGCAATTATTTTTTTAGTTGCCAATTTATGTTTACATTTTGATAGTAATTTATATAAAGGCAGTCGTACTTTTTGTAAACTTTTTCAACAAAGTGGAATTATGTACCAGTACCTTACAAGAACAACAGCCTTCATACCTACGTCCCATCTAGCTGACGCTGTGTGAAGCATGGGCCTCAACTTTATGGATATTTCCACAACAGAGCTTTTTCTTTCTAATCCGGTGGTTGATTTAGTATAGTAATTGTAAAGATAGGAAAACCAGAAAAAAACATTCGGTTTGGCTTCAGGCTGGATATTTTATATATTTACCTGGCTGTCTGTGTTCGTTAATGGTCTCGGTAGCACAGTGGTTAGTCTTTAAAAGACATAATTTATTCGACCACCGAATTGAGGAAAACAAGCTCTCTTGTAGAAATGCCCTTAAGCGAGACGCTGCAGTCAAGCAAGTCCATCGGCAACGGTGTACCAGCAGAAGGCCCAGCTTCGTTTATAGTGCCATATTATGTATGTTCGAAGAAACGAAAGAAGTCTAAAAGAAGCTTACATAATAAACAGAGAAATAAAAAATACAATACTTTGAATAAAATTGTCCGCAAAGCAACAATTCAGACCATCTCAAACTGATCAACACCGCACAGTCCGCGTATGACAATGGCGCTTCAAGCACTCAAACCCGCTTTTTGAACCATCAACAAGCATTCCCCGCAGAACAATAATGGCACCTGGATACCGGGAATCCACTGCAATCATTATTAGACCTTTATGTACGCGTTGCTACGAATTTCTATTCATTGATTGACAAACGGAACACCGACGGGATTCATTAGAGGGAAAATCATATTATTAAACAGTTTGAACTGTTGGACTGTGTTCAACGCTGACCTACGGCTTCATTGTTTGCAGTTTTGTACTTGGGTAATAGAAATACATTTATTGCGTTTTGGGAATTTTCATTGTGATTAGCTGTAAGCATTTGGTAGAATAGGCACAAAACTCTACCACGTAACGTTCAAGGGATAGAGGTTACGCTATACGAAAACCAACTAAGGAAGACTGAAAAATTAAGTAGTAAATTAATAAGTTACCAAAAAGTTACGGTTTGATTGGAAATAAAAAGGTGAAAAAATGTTTTTGAAGTTGCGACCTTGGAAAACTAACTTTAAAACTTTCATAGTTCTGATGATATTTATCAAATGCAATATTACATCGAATGCGGAAAGAGCGACAGCCTAAAGCATTGTACAGAGGCGTTCACATCAAGCATTACAAAACCAATGCAAAAAAGGTCTAATGTCACCAGTGCATAAGGTAGTATTAATGTGAATACCTCAGTACAACTGGTTTTTATCTCAAGAACCTTTTCTATCACCACGCCGCTTGTCTTCGTTAAGAGGTTTACCCTCACACTTTATAACTTCTATAGTCCCTATCGGTTATTTACAAATTTTTATTTCAAGCCATTTACATTATAGATATTTCAATCATGTTTCACGCATCCAAAATTACAATTTCAACTCTCAAGCCCAGATTACAAAGTGGTTTTGAATACAAACTCTCCGAACTTTATAATAGCAGACGTAGTTATGTCACTGTCGCTAATTCGTACAGCTGGATGTCAGGCAGACTGATTGACAGGCTTCATTAGCGAGGAAGCGCAAGCGGCGTTGTTTCCGAACGGAATACACCGGATTACCGGCCGAGAATTGTTTTGTGTAACCGGTTCTGAAAAAACAAATATGCTAACGAATGATTGGGGATGATGTTGATTGTTTTAAACTATCTATGTGAACTTAGTTTATTCAATGTCAGATGTATGAAATTTAACAATAACATTTGAATTTTCCAACTACTAACACTTTGGGAAGGGAATTATGAGTTCTTGCAAAACCACAATTCTAATTGAAATGAAGACTTTAAGAGCAGGTTATCCTGCTAATATTGCGCTGACAAGATGACGGGGTTAGGACCATACTATTCTCTAATTATTGGAGGGGTGTCAGCTTTGTGTAAGCTCTCACTAATAGATGTTATCAAGCCACTCTAGGGCCACCGACTAAGATGTCTGACATCTAGTGACGTCGTCAACTGGGGCCAATCTTCTGTCCTTTTCTCCCACTGTCAATTCTGCGACGTTCATTATTGATGCATCATGCAACTTTTATCAAAATCATTAGCCTGAAACCACAATATCTTCCCTCTCTTTCAATTTCAAAATGCTGAAACTTCTTGTTCACTTCATTAATTTGCTGTTGTCTGCTGGCCGACACAAATGAACGATAGATATGAATAGTATTTTTTTGAATGTGCTATTTGTAAACTCTTCATAAACAAGGCTTCATCCTGGACTACTGTTATCTTTTATGGTTGGAGGAATGTTCAGTTAATGAAAACCTGCAGTGCTAGATGTTATCAAGCCGCCCTCAGGCCTGGACCAACACGTCACCAATCCACTGCGTTGACTAGGCCACAACCATTTTTCTTCCTTCTCTTCCCTCAACAGCTGTTCATTCTGCATCTATTGTAGAAAAAACATTATGCTACTTTAAATTTGTGGAGAAACAATACCCTCTCTCTTTCAACGCCAAAATGCTGAAACTTCTCGATCACTCCATTAATTGTCTGTTGTCTGCTGGCCGACACAAATGGACGATAGAGCCACGCGTGGTCTCTATAATGATTGCGACGTGTGTCGCCGACCCCATCACTAATTAATGCTTAGAGGGAAACGCACTAACGAAGTAGATTCATATTGAAGCTAATTGTGGTTTGTTTTGTACCTTTTGCAAAATAGGAATACTTATTTATTTTTTAGAATGTGTGATTTGTAACATCTTCATACACAAGCCTTCAGCCTTCATCATGAACTACTGTTTTCGAACTATTGTTATTTCTAATTGTTGGTGGAGTGTACGGTTTGTGAAAACCTGCACTACCAAATGTTATCAAACCGCCCTCAGGCCACTGATTAAGATATCTGGCATCCAGTGACATCAGCCGGGTCCAACTGCTTCATTTAATCCACGGTGGTGACTAGGAAACGGCCATCTTTCTTTCCTTTTTTCCCTCAACAGCTGTTTATTTTGCATCCAATATACAAAAACCATTATCCTACTTTAAATGTGTGGTGTGTGAAGACACAATACCCTCTCTCTTTCAACGCCAAAAGCTGAAACTTCTCGATCACTTCATTAATTAACTGTTGTCTGCTGGCCGACACAAATGGACGACAGAGCCACGCGCGCTCTATAATGATTGCGACGTGTGTCGCCGACCCCATCAGTAATTAATGCTTAGAGGAAAACGCACATTAGTGCGTTTTCCTCTAAGCAATATGAATTTACTTCATTAGAAGTAAATTCATATTGATGCTAATTGTGATTTATTTTGTGCCTATAAATGAATAGTTCTGTTTTTCATACATGTGCAATTTTGTATCATGTTTATACACAAGCCTTCATGATGAATTAACTGTAAGCCAACTGTTCCCTTTTATGGTAAGGCTGTAAGGTTTGTGAAAATACCTTCCTGTCAGATGTTATCAAGTCACCCTCAGGTCACTGACTAAGATGACTGACATGTAGTGACGTCGTCAACTGGGGCCAATAATATACTAAAACGGCAACAATTATAACAATACCATCTCTTTCAGCGCCAAAATGCTGTAACTTCTCGATCACTTCATTAATTGTCTGTTGTCTGTTGGCCGACACAAATGGACGACAGAGCAACGCGCGCTCTATAATGATTGCGACGTGTGTCGCCGACCTCATCAGTAATTAATGCTTAGAGGAAAGCGCACTAACGAAGTAGAGTCATATTGAAGCTAATTGTGATTTGTTTTGTTCTATTTTTATGTTGAACAAGAAATAGTATCGCATTTTTGTAGGTGCTAAGCCATCTTTATTTACAAGCCTTCATCATGAAATTATGACTACAAGTGACAACAGTAGAAAAGTTGTACGACTGTTAATAAAAAAATATGAGACAACATTACATACATTGCTTAGGTCCCAAGGTAAGGTTTCAACTTGTGTTTTGTTCATCAGAAGGAACCAAGGATACCATTAACGAAGATTAGTGCTGGTGCGAGAATCGAACCAGTGACTCCTCAAGTCTCAACCGCATCATTATCATCAGTCACAGGACGTTCACACACAACCGAAAATAGGCCTCCCCCACATTTTCAGAACGCCGATTGCTGGTGGCCTGTGTCCACCAAAATTCTGTGATGCTTATCCACTTCGCTCAAACGTACCTAAGTATATAGTTAGACACATTATGGTTTGGAGTAAAGAAAGTTTTAACGATTGGAAGGTAACAAAACCAGTTCGTCAGTTACTTTTTCTGCGCAACTTAAGTCAAAGCGTTGAATTAGTAACGAGGAAGTATTTTTCCTTGCTCAACTGCTTTCTTTTAGGTCAGTCGGTCATCATCTATCCCAACCTCTAACTTCCTTCGACTTACTCACAGACTAGGCTGTGTCAGCGGTTTTAGTTATCCTGCGGATTTCCTCATTTCCGGTTCGATAACATACCATACGATTACATAAACGGCCTATTACGTCCCACTGCTGGGCACAGGCCTCACCTCAACTATGAGGTGGAATGAGCCATACTCCAACACGCGGGCTCAGTGCGGGTTGTTGGAGGGGTGTAAGGTTAGTGAGCAACCTTAATGTCAGATGTTATGAAGCCGCCCTAGGGCCTCTGAATAAGCTTAACGACTGACATCTGGCGACGTCAACCGGGACCAACTGCTTAACGTGCCTTCCGAAGCACGGAGATGCCCGAAATACACATCACTAAATTTCGGTCGGGGTGGTCACCCATCCCATTTCCGACCTGGCGTGCGTTGCTTTACAACAGCGATCGTCGCCGATCACTATCACAGCTGCGCCACGGGCACCTCTACCATACGATTACCTATACCTAACCAAAAGAGGGTGGTCAGAGACACTCTGAGTGTTGCCATCATGGTGAACGGAATATTGAGAAGCCCACTTTTTTGAGCAAATTTGAATAAGCTTGAACCGCAACCGCAAGTTAGCACAAAGTAAGTATTCCAGCCAAACTAAGACTTGGAACCAAACGGGTTCCGAGCCAGAGGGTTTACCCACTGGGCCATACCATAACACTCTCTGATTCAATCTTGTAGCAGAATACCGAAATAGCCTTTCTTCAGCCTATTGAATGACCTATTTATTTTGTATACCCATCAGGTAAAATCATATTTGAAGAACAAAATAAATATTATATTTTCCTGTTTATAGTAACAAGATACTTTCAGTTTGTCTAATAAATATCATTAATTGGAGAATCATCCAAACACACCACAAAGCCCAAACTAAGCAATGCTCGTACTAGTTAGTACATACTTTTTTTTTGTTAATATATACACAGGCAACACCCAGACCATTACAAACAGACATATTTATGCACACAAGTGTTCGTCGTGTGCGGGAATCGAACATGCAACCATTCAGGTGTAGCCTTTTCTTAACTATAACACCAAATTGGTCGTTATAATATTTTGAATGGCCTTATTATTTCTTTTATCAATAACAAACGGAAAAGCTACTCTAAGTCTAGTGGTCAAGTGAAGAAAAGCTTGATTATAGAGACAGCACAAACTGATTCAGTACAATGCTGTGCTCACTCACTAATGATTGCCGTCCGTCACTCAGGCGATACAAATTAGTGACGTCACATCCGGTCCTTTGTGATCAGTTGGGTTGCTCAAACACACGTCAGAGCATATAACATGTAATCAAATCACTGAAGCAAACAAAAACGATAGAACGTCACTTATTTTTCCAAACACTCAGAGTAAATAACAGCTGAACTTGTTATTTCCACTTTTTAAAATGAAACATTTTTCATTGCTGTTGAACTACATTATGGTTAAGTGAAAAAAAGGTTTTATTGTTACAACCTAGTTCGGATTCGCAAGTCACAAATTAACCAGTAGGTAGTAAAAAGCTGAATTCAGTTGTAGTAAGTTTGCTTACAAAAGCACACAGGTTGTACTAACTTCGAATATATTTTATTCGCAAGAAATTACAACTCTCCACTCCGGTGCCCAACTGAAGATCAAACAAACTAAAAAACAGATAAGGAATTTGTATGAAAGACTGGCATTATGAAAAAAATTTTGTATGGCATTATCATTAAATTCATTTTTTATTTGAAGCTTCACCAATAAAAGTCATCAATGTCAAATGGCTAATTAACAAGCAAACAAACCCACGCTTCAATTAACATGATATTCAGTAATAAAATAAAGTCATTTATTTCGCAAACTCGGTAATATTTGCGTTTATGTCTTTATTATATAAATTAATGTTAAAAGCAAGTAATAAATTGTAAGCAAAGATAAGGTTGGCAGGCAATAAAGTCACTGTTCTAGAAGATTGATTGATATTTAAATTAGTTACTACACAATAATTAATGTTTCCTGTAATATTTTGAAGTAAAAACACCGACAGAGTTTGATTTGAGAATTGTTTTAGAACTAAAGTGACTCTAATTACATTTTGCTAACTAATACAGAATATTAAGCTGTTTACTTAACGATATTTTTAAGAAAATAATACCTTTGTTATTACTTGTTTTTGTTAGCATAATTTCTAAATAATAATTTCAATATTACCATATTATGGTGAAACTGGGGGTCTATATACTAGCTTCAGATCACATTATCATCCCGAATTGAATATTCTCGTGTCACAGTGTTTGTTGTCAAACTTCTTCTAAACGGCATGACCGCTTTTGATAGAATTTTGTATGCATGTTTGTCAGGTCTGAGAATAGGTCGTTATCTATTTCTTTACTAAAGTCCACGCGGACGAAGTCGCAGGCGGCCGTCAATTTTAGCTTGTCGGAGCTTTAGCTTATTTTTCATTTACAACACCATTGGCATAAAACTGTCAAAACCTCAAAAAGCCAAAACGGAAATCCCCCATAGAAAGGTAAAAACGGCTGTTATAAAAAGTCCAAGATAACACGATAAAAGCTCGCCGATCCAATCACGAAGCTTTAAGATCCACCGCGTGAAGATTACGCCCGGCCTTCGCGCTGTAGAATTATGGGACCAAACTCAAGAACAGGAATTGTATGCGGGCATTAAACGAGAGATATTTTATTCATTTATTCTTTATTGCACAGCACAAAAATACAAATGGTAAACCTAGGCACAGAATAATAGCTTTTTGTGGCAGTTTTCGCTATACTGCCACCAAATGCTGACTACAACATGACTTATCCCAAGTAGTGAACTAAACACGACCCAAGACTTTATTAGGTAGGAGAACTATTAACTAGGCAACGGGTCAGGTATTGGTGGGACGGTGAAAGATACAGGTTTGCTTAGTGGATAACCACTAGGATTTCAGCCGACAGGCTTATGCCTATCGGCTGAAATCCAAGAAGTGTGGCGGGTCGCCACTCAGATCTAATCTATAGATTTGAGACGCGACCCGCCACGCAGTTCAAGTTCAAAGCTACCTAACTGTTACGTACAGTGCTAGGCGTGTATTGACGGCTGTACTTTTTCGGGCAGTTCACATAAAAAAAAGGTAACCAGCCAGTTTCGTGGCCCCACAGAAGAGCGAACTACCCAAACGCTTCGTTTAACCTTCGATCTCCAAATAGGGATTTGGCAGAGGCAGCGTTGCGGGACTTGTATATGCATAACAAAACGTTCTACCTACGTATATATTGAAGGTATTTGTAGGAAAACTACCTATTGCTTTCGGAATAGATATAAATCTGACGAACTCGAGAGGGTACTTCGGAAGGAGGACGACTCGAGTGTCGCTCGTCTTGGTAACAAAGTGTTTTCTTGTTTTGATGTGGATTTTTCTAAGGTTAGTGAAAAAATATATCTTAACTAAAGGCAGTGCCTTGTTCTGTAGGTGTGAGGGCATTTTACATTAAACTCAACAAGTTCCCTGTGGTGGATATTATGTTCAAATTTTTTAGGGCTGCGCTTCATCATGTCAGCCGAACGATGCCCACTGCTGGGCATAGGCCTCCCCCAAGGATCTCCACAACGCTCGGTTCTGCGCTGTCCGCATCCAACGGACTGGATAACCTGATATGGATACTGAATAATCAAATCACACCTTTACGAGAAACTGAATCTGTTTCCGAACATTTTTCCAGAAATATTGCTAAAAACATGTATTATTCGGAAATGAACGTATTTTATTTGCAACGACGTATTGTAATAAATTACATGTAATTAATTATAGAGGTTCTCTTAAACGAGCACAGAAATTAATTTTGCATACATATACCTTGTACATGATATCCATAATTTGTTTGTAGCAAATTATTCTCAATCAACGTGTTAATTTATGAACGCTTTACGGCGATAACATGGTTTTATTGGTTTCGTTTTATACGCACTAAGAAATAACAGAAAAAAGTGGAATTCGAAAGTAAGAAAAAGACAACACAGTAGTATGTGATTTCAAAGAATATTAAAATGATTACTCACTCACTTATTACATCACTCCAGGGAATGGGAAGTATTGGCCCATAACAGGCATAGTTGCAGGGCTTTGGGGGAGACCTTTGCCCAGCAGTGGGACACATGTGGTTAAATAAAAAAAAAAAACATGATTAGAAAAACAATTAATGGTGTAAAAAAAACTGTGTAGTAAAAAATGGTGTTAATGGAACGGAATAGAAATAAATTTTAATCGGATTTTAAAATATAGAATCACCGGTATTTTGAACATCTTATTCCAAACCAGAACCGTAAAGGCACTAAAAATAACAATAATCTTCAAACCTGTCACCACGCTCGGTCTCCATTAAAAAGATAACACTAATGCTTTAAAACAAAAGTTGCATCTATCGCGTTTTGTCAAAGATTAATATGCACTTTTATCAATCTTTAGAAGAAGCCTAATAAAATAAAAGATCCCTATAACCGTTAATAAGAACAATCCAATGATAGAAATGGTAACGAAAAAGTATTATTAGTTTCATCTTATCGTAAGTTCTATGTGGTTTATGGCATAAGAGTTAAACTGATGGTGATATTGGGTTTAACAGTTTATTTTATATTTAATTGTTAATAAAAGTCTATCTGTCACGAAGTTAACTAGGCTTAAGGCCGAAAACTAGCGACATCAGCCGAGACCCACTCAACGTGCTGAGAAACACTTACGTCACCAACTATCGGTCAGGATGGTCACCCATCCTATTCCGGACCCAGTTGCTTTCCAAAGGTGACTGTAGTCGATCCACTGCCACCACAACTGTGTCACGGTCACGGACACCCCATTCGGAACCCAAATAATGTTGTAATTCGAAGTTGTATAATAACAACTCACGTGGGAGTTTAGTTTGAATCTTTAATTGTTTTTCTGTCGACCATGTTTTACATTCTTAACGCGTCAAAATCGACAGCTGGAGCGTTATAAACATCGTTAAAACTTATAATGATAATTCCAGTTACAATATAAACTGTCTGTTGCTATGGAATGCTAGCGGTTAGATTGTAATAGTTTGTTGTGACATTTGACTGACATTTAAATTTAAGTCAAAACTTTACTGGTTGCTTGGAGTTTTGAAACATTCTAACAATAAGTAGTTTGTTATTGTTACCTAAACAGACAACTTTCTCGCTTTTGTTGCTTAGTTTCAACACTCACAGAGTTTATTCTAGAAATCAACGTAAGTGGCCACTTATAGTCAGACTTTTAGTTATGAAATGACAGAAAATTACAGTTTTTGAACTATTACCTGTTTTTTTTCCTGAATATTATAATTTTAATGGCATTACTATTTTGTTATTTGACCATCACAAGGGCAACTAAGAATTTTCATCAAATGGAGGTTAACTACTGAGAATAATTATCACATAATTACTGTCCAAGAAAAGTTGTACCCAACACCTTTTGTGTTTGAAAATTGAAGTGTTAAGCTATCCTACTAATATTATAAATGCGGAGGTTTGTACGGGTAGATGTGCTGTGTTGCTCATTCACGTAAAAACTACTGAATGGATTTTAATGATACTTTACTATAACGTAGCTTATGAATCTGAATAGGACATAGGCTACAATTTTTAAAAAATACTGCATTTTTTTAACTTAAGTCCACGCGGACGAAGTCGCGGGCGGCCGCTAGTTATGTTATATTTGTAGCGTCTATGATGAATGCTATTATTGAATTCGTAAACTAATTATCAGGTAGAAGTAGTAATATACCAAATTATACCAAAACTTGTTTAAAATATGTTTTTGTAGTATTTTGTAGAATTGGAACTTAAATCTAGTTTTGAAGTTATTTTTCATATTATATCATTGACTATACGGTTTGTAAAATGTTATTCTAAAAAGCTGTTAATTTATTCGTAACAACAACGTGATTAAAAACAGGTGTCAGATTAAACAACATTCAGAGTCAAAGTTTAATATTTTTATTCCAATATATCACGTTTACAGTACGTATGACATATACTCTTGACTAAACAATTAATAAAAAAATATTAGAATCAATCATTAAGTAATACTTAATCTAATAATTTAACACTATGCCCAAACTAAGTCCGAAGTAAAAAACACTTACGATGAATTTAATAACTGAAAACATTCAAAAGTATTCATTTTACACCTTTCAAAACTATCGAAAAACAAATTTTGTAAAAAAATGACACCGCAGAATACGCCTCTAATTCCGTATATAGTTTCATATAATATTTATTACCTACATCTGAGTTTTGCTGTTTTTTCTCGGTAGGCCCCGACGTGACATTTACGAATAAGTAATAAGCTTTGATAGCTTGACGTACGTTTTTGGGAAAGCCCCATTAGAAGGAGAAATTCTAGGTTACTATCTATTATTTATAGAGCCTTCCTTGTTTTAGTAACAGGTGGGGTACACATTACATCTGTAGACATAAGATTGTTAAAAAAGAAACTGGTTCATTAATAGAAATTAGATAACCCCACAGTGATATAGTTTTACCTCATGCCTCAAGATTTTTTTTTATTCATTTATTCGTTCAACTGAATACCCATATGATGATTTTAGTATTTTTCAGGATTTTAATTTAAATTGTAAATTTACATAATTATGTAAACGTTTTTCAGATGTTTCCGAACTAATCTGTGAAAATATCGGCTTTTTAGTTATCATGGTTTAGGGTTTATGAGATACAGCCTGGTGACAGACAGACAGACAGCGTAGGCTCAAAATAGGGTTTTCGTTGTTACCATTTAGCTACGCAATCGTAAAAAGAGCATAGACCTCTCCAACACACGTTGGATCAGGTGACCTGGAGCATGTGATTATGCTAATCATATTTTAATTAAATCTTCAGAAATATCTGACAGCCCTTGAAGATGAATTTAATCGAAAAAATAAATTAATCATATGATTAAATAAACATTAAAGTCAAAGGTCGTAGGGCACTAAAGCAGTAAATTTTTAAACGAAACGATGTTTTAACTAAACCTTTCAATAAACTGGAATATCACATAAATATTCATTTATGCGGTATGTCCAATAAGTATGTTGACTTCAATGATTCTCCGTTAAAAATGTTTATTGGTGAACTAATTAATATAGCATTAATTAACATAATTAAGTTTATAGTGCTGTTGATACTAAAACTTGAGGCAAAGAATGGCTCAATGTTCAAAATGGGTCACATTGAGGGCATTGACTTATTTTGTTTTTTTTCATCTTTTGACTGTCTTAAATTGATGTTATTATAGGTAGTTTTTGAATAGTCAGCATATTCTATACAGATTTAACTTTGTATAATCACGTTACCGTGCACCGAATGTTCGGTATATGAAACGAAATTCGGCCGAATGACGAAGTTCGGTTTAAGCTGCCAAAGTTCGGTGAAACCGAATGTGAAACGATACTTACCCCAAACACAAATATTACTTAAACCCAATCAGTCTACAATAGTGTAGCTGTCACTTTCAGTCATATCGACACTGTATATACGAGACAGCATGCGTTGAATGATCTATTCCTTTCTAATACCAAAAAGTAATACCAATGGTATTTGTTTGTAATCGTAATTAACTTCTATTCCGGACGAATACCAAAACTACATTGAAATATTTAAAATTTGGTATTCGTTGGGAACAAAAATTATTTACGATAGCAAACAAATACCATTGGTATTAGTTTTTGGTATTAGAAAGGAATAGATCCGTTGAATAGGTTTAAAATTGAATTGACATTTATGAATTTAGACTTTTCATTTTTCATTTGGTTTCGAGCTGATTCCCAATAGTCTGATAAAATTTATCAGACCAATAAATAAGGATGTCAAAACCTATAAATTCTTCAAAACAGTACTTTTGTCATTTTGGGAATATCTGTTATCCCTCCAACTATCTGCTTCACAAGACATGTTTAGATGTCAGTCGTTGCGACTAGTCAAAGGCCTTTTGACCGCTTAATAACATCTGACAGATAGGTGCACCAGCAATCTTATACCCAACCAACGATCCGAACTGAGCCCGCATGTCGTAGTATGGCTCGCGCCATCTCATAGTTGAGGTAAGGCTTGTGTCCAGCAGTGGGACGTTTGTTGATTGGCTGTTTATGTAATTGATTTGATGAGCTATTGAAAAATCAGCCGTAAAACCATCGTTATGTTTAAGTTCTTATTGTAAGTACTTATTTATATAAGCGAATGTTAAACCTAACCGCGTGTAACGGAAATAGTGCTCTCAGCTTGTAATTTGATGTTGTACCAATTCACAACTTGTAGTAGCAAGTACCCTAAAGTATGTAAATGTTCGGAACAACGTACCCAATTAAAAGTTCTTCGATATACACAATATACACATGCCTTAACAAGTTCGAACATGTTTTACAACGGGATGGAAATTTCTGCTAAGCTAAGTTATGATATTTTGTTCGTAATCTCGAACAGATAAATAAAAGTAATATTTTATTACATAATATTTTGCTCTTGACTTTATCACAAACGGGGTAGTAAGACGCATGTTGATTGTTGGCGTTTGAGTTAAAGGAGCATTCAGAAGCCCACATTTTTCAAGCGAATTTCAAACCCAACATTAGCGGTAAGCTTACCACGCTGTTTCAATGAACCACTGCAACACAATGCATTGATTTTTTAAAATGTTTAATTCTTTCTTTTTTCTTATTTTTTTGATCCCTCGCATGTCACTTTTTTACAATACCTCACCATAACTCCTTTTTTGTTTTCTTGCGATCCTATAACTGACAGTTGTCTATAACCCCTGTACTGGCAAGCGGCCCAAAAATGGGCGTTTTCTTTTTCAAGTCGTTTCCCGTGGGGGGGGATCCCGTGGGGGGGGGGGATAGGTCATTTTTGGGCTGTCATTCATGAGAAGATAAGCGTTCGCTCTTTAGCGAAAAGACCGCAGAAATTGTACATTCATTTATGTAATTTAATACTACTTTAATGTTTATCTGCAATAAATAATAATCATCCGTATTCTATACACAATATGGCCAACTGACACTTAATTGATAACAACTTCTTATAGGTGTCAGATTTGACATACATAACATAAAATTAATGAATTATTACTAAGATAGAAACACCCAGACAGAGTTAGAATACAAATTAGGAAGCCCGTTTTTACCACTTTCACTAAATTATTAGAAATAGAATTGATATTTTTAAACAGGGTAGTCAGATGCTCGCTGACTTTTGCCGTCATTGTGAATGGAACGGTCAGCAGCCCACACTTTTTCATCAGAATTCGTTGATGATAAAATGAGATTCTGCCGGCGTTAGCTTTGTTTCTTCGGTTTTTATCGATGTGGTCCATCCCCAAAGAGTTTGTGTGGTCAGATAATGATCATAAAGAAAGGTAGCCAGATATGTTCTCAGGACCATACTAGCTTTGAAACACTGCTTAACCACTGGGTGGGTCATGACGCTCTTAATTGTTGTTAACCTACATTATCCCACTCCTGAGCAGAGGTTTCTACCAATCCTTTCCAACATTTCGAAACCGTGCCAGGCTCAAAAAAAAAGAAAGAAAAAAAGAAAGATGAGAAGATTGGCATAAGAAAATACGATTCAACTTGAAATATTTTTTGGTTTCCAAATCGCGAAAGTATAGATTGTCTATTCAGTTAACTTCCAGTGAGTTCATGGTCAAATGTACGTCTTCCTTTTAGTAAAAAACTTTTTTTTAATAATGATCAATGCAAATGTTTGTAACAAACAATTGGTAAACACATTATAAGTACCTAACGGATAGTCTAGTGTTAAGTAAATCGAGTTTCCTATCATTCTAGTTTTATATGTAGGACCATCTATTCTGCATATTTTTTCGTTATAAACTAGTAACAGCGTGAGAACCGGCTAGAAATTATTCCAAAATCACTTATAATCGCTAAATTAATAAACATATATGCAAAGAAACAGCCCAAACCGGTGTCAAAGTTTAAATGTGCGGTTCCTCGCTGTCTGCGCGCGCGCAATAACAATGTCAATGTCGTTTCGTATAAGGTGCTTCCTCACCTGCCAGTTTAAAGCTCATAGCACACTTTGCCAGCACACAGCACAAAACCACAGTATAAACCATACAGTAGTCTATCTAAGGCCGCCCGCCGATTTATTAGCCTAGCGTGCACACAGATACGCGGCACAGCCCGTCCGTACTGCCGCCTCCCTATGCCTCCCTATTTTATGCTAGCGTGTGCGTGAAACCGCGTGTGCGTGATATCGCGACACGGCGCGCGACGCGCACGCACACATTCAAACCGAGAGTGGCACGTTTGTATGTAGATGTTCTACTGTATGGTTTATACTGTGACAAAATTTTCTCGTGCCCAAACCTTAAGCACGAGAGATTGCGGGACAAGATTTTGTCGCGTATCTAAAAGTCATAGTAAATTATGCCAGCTCGGTAGCTGCACAGCTTCGACCCAGCAATTATTATGCTATTAAAATTTGAACCTTGAGTTGGAAGGACGCTGTTAATTTGTCATTGGCTTTATCTTAATATTATTGCAAAAAATATTGTACGATTTACAACTTAAGTTACAAATGAATAGCAAGATGAGTAATTGCGTGCCGCTGGCATAATCTACTATCCCCCTTATTCATAAAAACTTAAACAGCTCTTCAACAACACTTTTACTTTTGTATCGCTTTGTCACTGTCATTCTTGTTGCTGCCGCCATTTGCGAGTAACTGACACAACACGTCAATTGCTTAAATAGTGCTTTAGCGTTGCGTTCGTTTTTATGAATAAGGGGGTAAGACTTTTAGAAGCGCGACAGAATCCAATCCATCCTGATTTACAGGTAGAAAAGTCAGATTTTGGACATATTATGTTACTTCTTTCTTTATTTTATGTTTATTCTCCTATGCAGGGCGGCGACTTATACAACAAATCGGTCGAGCAGCTCTCGAGTTATAAGAGTTCATTACCCCACTTTGTTTTCATGTCTACATACATAAACGGCCTATATACGTCCCACCGCTGGGCACAAGCCTCACCTCAACTATGAGGTGGAACGAGCCATACTCCAACACGCGGGCTCAGTGCGGATTGTTGGAGGGGTGTAAGGTTAGTGAGCAACCCTAATGTCAGATGTTTTCAAGCCGCCCTAAGGCCTCTGACTAGGCTTAACGACTGACATCTAGCGACGTCAACCGGGACCAACTGCTTAACGTGCCTTCCGAAGCACGGAGATGCCCGTCATACACATCACTAAATTTCGGTCGGGTGGTCACCCATCCCATTTCCGACCCGGCGTGTGTTGCTTTACAACAGCGATCGTCGCCGATCACTGTCACAACTGCGCCACAGGCACCTCTGCCTACATAAAAGATGGTAATATTTTAGTTTCTATGTTCCATAATGTCTTCTTCAGTTCAAAACCTGTGACAAGGATTACGTTTTGTAATTTTTGCATAATTTAGCAATAAAATATGTAAATTATATTCCAATAGACAAACTATTTAGGACATTAAATTACTACAAATCACTAGTCCCAATATTTATGAAATGATAAAGATGGCTTTAAAGTGTTTCGGTTATGGGTAGGCTCCATAATTGTGTTAATTAAGTAGAAACTATTATAATATTCACCAAATAACAAAATAATAAAAAGCAACAGACGTAGTGTCCGAAATGTAGGTACGACCTCATAATCAGAATCAGCGAATAATTTGCCGCGAGATAACGCGTAATGTGAAAAAAAGATATGAGTAAACACCACAAACCAATTATTGGATCTCTATTGCCAAAATGGGGAAGAATTATAATTTACTATAGAAACCAGAAACACCAGTAGCTAGTACCTCTGATTCTCAAACCTTGGATAGCAAACTTGTACATTCAACAAAATATGACCTTTGATAAAGCCACAAAAAAAAAACACGTTTGTGACATAGTCATGAGCGTAAGCATGAAAGTATTAGAAAACTTTTTTAGAAAATGATTTCGTCACGCCATATTTTATTTTTATTTACCTACGTTGTCCTACTAAGTGAATGCTTCCCTGCTCCTCTTGACACAGCATAAATAACTTTCAATAAAGATGTTGTGATGATACATTTTTATTGACCATGACATCTATAAAATTAATTTGCAGTCACATGAATCAGGATTATGCTATTCAATAATGTCAAAATCGTATTGATTTCTATAAAACTTATGATCACGATATCATAAATCGACGTTTGGAGAAAATTAAAACAGGTGTTAAAATATGTTTTTATCATAATAAATAAATAATAATACGAAGAACCCGATGGCGGGATAACCATCTTGGTATAGCGTCCCCAAATGCCAGGCCGCGACGGGCAGCAGCGTCGCGGTGCGAAGGGGGCGTTTTCTGCGCTCGCCAACCCGCCTGCCAAGCGTGGCGAGTACCGGCACATCCCCCCTTATGATAGTCGCAAGAAAGCCCAGGCCCCTAGTCTCCGGCAGCCCCGCTATTCCTGGCCCTGGTAGCAGCCATGGTCACGGCGGGGCGGGGGGTGCTAAGAATCCCCGGAGTGGATCGTGCTACCACCCCCACCGACAACTGGCCCTGGTGACACACAATGTCCGCACATTGAGGACCGAAGAGAGGATTTTAGAGCTGGAAGAAGAGATCAGTGGGTTACGCTGGGACATCATGGGTCTATCTGAAGTCCGTAGAGAGGGCGAGGACTCGATAACCCTGAAGTCTGGTAACCTGCTGTACTACCGGGAAGGCGACCAAAAGTCCCAAGGTGGTGTTGGGTTTCTCGTCCACAAGTCCCTCGTCAACAACATTGAGACCATCGGGAGTGTGTCTAGCAGGGTGGTATTCCTTATACTCAGAATATCCAAAAGATATTCGCTGAAGGTCATACAGGTTTACGCGCCGACCTCGACACACCCAGATGATGAGGTAGAGGCTATGTATGAAGACATCAGTGCAGCCATGCATGCCTCGAAGACCCATTTCAGTGTTGTTATGGGGGATTTCAACGCAAAGCTGGGCAGGAGAGGCGATTGTGAGCTGAAGGTGGGGCAATTTGGATATGGGCGGCGGAACCCCCGGGGCCAGAGGCTGGCCGAATTTCTGGAGAAAGAGGGACTCTTTGCGATGAACTCCTTTTTCCAGAAGCCGCCTCACCGGAAATGGACCTGGTTGAGTCCCGATGGTTCCACGAGAAATGAGATTGACTTCATCATGACGACAAAGAGGCGCATATTCAATGATGTCTCAGTGATCAACAGGGTGAAAACCGGCAGCGATCACCGAATGGTAAGAGGCACATTGAATCTGAACGTCAAACTAGAAAGAACGCGTCTGATGAAGTCTACGCTCCGACCTACTCGCGCCCATATCGAAAACCCCGAAAGCTTTCAACTCGAGTTGGCCAATCGCTTCTCATGTCTGGATGATTGCGTTTCAGTGGACGAGATAAATAACGGATTTGTAGAAGCTGTCCATGCGGTCGGATCTAGGTTTTTCAAGCCTGGCCGACGGAATAAGCCGCAGAAACTTTCGACCCACACCCTCGACCTCATGGCAGAACGTCGGTCTCTGACACTGCAGTCCTCTGATGACGCTGTTCACTATCGCCTGCTTAATAGACGCATTTGGAAGTCCTTGCGACGCGACATTCGTGTCTTTAACACAAACCGTGTTAAAGAGACAATCGAGCGGAATAAAGGTTCCAAAGTGTTCGCAAGAGACAAGTCTATTGGGCAGAGTCGGTTGACAAAGCTGAAGACGGAGGATGGCGGTGTGGCGTCGACGGAGGAAGCGGTGTTGAGGGAGGTTGAAAGCTTCTACGGGCAGCTTTATACCTCTGTCGCCAAATCCGTTAATAGCACGGCCAAAGATCCCAGAGCTAAGCTAACCCGGCACTACACTGAGGACATCCCGGACATCAGCCTGTACGAGATTAGGATGGCTCTCAAACAGCTCAAGAACAACAAGGCACCGGGCGACGATGGAATTACTGCTGAGCTTCTGAAGGCAGGTGGAAAGCCGGCTCTTAAAGTCCTTCAGCGGCTATTTAATTCCGTGTTGTTCGAGGGCACAACGCCTGAGGCATGGAGCAGAGGTGAGGTGGTGCTGTTCTTCAAAAAAGGAGACAACACCTTGTTGAAGAACTATAGACCCATCTCACTTCTGAGCCATGTCTACAAGCTGTTTTCGAGGGTCATCACGAACCGTCTCGCGCGCAGGTTCGATGACTTCCAGCCTCCCGAACAAGCCGGATTCCGAAAAGGCTTTAGTACCATAGACCACATTCATACGCTGCGGCAGATTGTACAGAAGAGCGAGGAGTACAATCTGCCACTCTGCTTAGCGTTCGTGGACTATGAAAAAGCCTTCGATTCGATCGAGACTTGGGCGGTGCTGCAGTCTCTCCAGCGATGCCACATTGACTATCGGTACATCGAAGTGCTGAAGTGCTTATATGCGAACGCCACCATGTCAGTCCGAGTACAGGAGCAGAGCACGAGGGCGATTCCTTTGCAAAGGGGCGTAAGACAGGGAGACGTCATTTCTCCGAAACTGTTTACGGCCGCATTGGAAGACGCCTTCAAGCTCCTGGAATGGCAAGGACTCGGCATCAACATAAATGGCGAGTATATGACTCACCTTCGGTTTGCCGACGACATAGTGGTCATGGCAGAATCGCTGGAAGAGCTCGGCAGCATGCTCAAGGACCTCAATCGAGTCTCTCAACAAGTGGGCCTAAAAATGAACATGGACAAGACGAAGGTCATGTCTAACGCCCGTGTTACGCCCACTCCAGTATCTGTTGGAGGCTCGATTCTCGAAGTTGTCGACGAGTTTGTGTACTTAGGACAAGTGGTCCAAGTAGGTAGGTCCAACTTCGAGAAAGAGGTAAATCGTCGAATCCAACTCGGCTGGGCAGCGTTCGGGAAACTGCGTAACGTCTTCTCTTCCGACATACCTCAGTGCCTCAAGACAAAGGTCTACAACCAGTGTGTGTTGCCAGTGATGACATATGGATCTGAGACATGGTCACTCACTATGGGCCTCATAAGAAGGCTCAAGGTCACCCAACGGGCTATGGAGAGGGCTATGCTTGGTGTTTCCCTACGAGATCGAATCAGAAATGAGGAGATCCGTAGGAGAACGAAGGTCGCCGACGTAGCCCAGCGTGTTAGCAGGTTGAAGTGGCAGTGGGCGGGGCACATAGCTCGAAGGACTGATGGCCGTTGGGGCCGGAAAGTCCTCGAGTGGAGACCATTCGAGGCCAAGCGCAGCGTGGGACGCCCGCCCGCAAGGTGGACGGATGACCTCATAAAGGTCGCAGGGTCTCGGTGGATGCAGGCCGCCTCCAACCGGCAGCTCTGGAAATCTATGGGGGAGGCCTATGTTCAGCAGTGGACAACATGTGGCTGCTGATGATGATGATGATGATGACGAAGAACCCGTTGCTATTAAATCCTACCTTTTTTACGTTTAACTATAACAAGTATCTAGAATCGGTTAGGAATAAATTAATACAAATACCTGCTAATAAAATTTCTCGAAGATGGCGGCCCTTGATAAACAGTTTGATGAACCAAAAGCAACGTTTCTTAATTTATATAATTAAATTCATGCTTAGCCATGATAAAACGAATCAAGTCTTGTTTACGGTACCAATGATTGGAATTAAATTTAATTTAATTAGCCTTCACGAAATAGAAGTCAATTAATGAGCTTTTGCCACGTGCGCTTTCAACTTGTTAAAACTTAGATTGTAGCGTGAAAGTTGGTTGTAAAATACTCATATTATAAATAGTGGCCGAGGTTGCCACCGTATTTCATTGTGAACTTTACAAGCAGAATATTCTTTGTAAGAATGAAATTTTTAATTATTTTTAAGTACGGTAAAGAGTTAACGAACAATTGACCGAGAATATGTAGACGATTTCATATAGCTCGACCGATTTGATGTAATGGTAAAGCAATTGGCTTAAAGTCACAAGGCAAAGGGTTTGATATCAGCACATATCACACAAAGTGTACCCTGAAAAAAAACTTTTTTTTTTTTTTTATATCTCAATTAGGCGCGCATTTGACCACAATCTCACCTGATCGTAAGTGATGATGTGGCCTAAGGTGGTACATGCCGGCCTAACAAATGGCTGTTCACTCTCTTCTTGAAGAGGTCCTTTTATTACTTCTGTCAAGGTCTGTCTGACGCTATAATAAATGGAGTTCAGTTGCCTAGCTCGGCTTATTTATGATTTTTCGTAGTTTATAAAATCCTTTTTGATACTAATACGACTGCCGCTATCATTGACGTAACTTAAATCAACAGGCTTTCTCGAAACTTAGCTTTTGAAATCTAGGACATAGCTTGATTAGACGACTACCGACTTCCGGCAGCAGTAGGGTCTATATCTTTGGTGGATATGCCTTTCTGACCCTAGAATATATTAATAACCAGATGTCCTGACAGACGTTGTTCGGTTCTCAATCATTGATAGGTAGAAATGGTTGCTAAGGAAAATTAAGTTGTTGTTCTGCACTACATTCCTAGCATTTTTTTCACCTTTAAAACTGGACCTTCACAAATATTTCAAAACCAAAATTGGCCTAAACGGTCTAATGGTTGTCTAGTTTTAGCGAAACTGACGAACAGCAATTGATTTTCTTACATAAGACTTGTGGATTTCTAAAGTAGCTTAACCGGAGAAGCCATGAGTTTTCGTTTTTGCAGAAATGTTTAAATAACAGGATTCACTGTCTTATAAACTTAAATTAGATACAAAAATACCTGTCACCGGTTTTGTTCACGTTTTAGACTTTTATCTAATTAATTCACAACCGTTTCTTATTTATTTTACTGTATCGTTATTAGTGTCACTGGCATTTGTTTTTAGGGTTTTTTGTGGGTTTTCAATATTGGTTTTAGAATTCTCCCAATGATTTATGATCAAAATGAGTATCGATGCAAATTAAGATTAAACTTAAATATAAAAAACGAGATAATGATACATTTCGATACAGTGTAATCAAAATAGCGGTATTAATTAAATATCTGGTTTTGTTAAGATTTCAAGTGATTTTATACTAGGTAGGTAGATTTTATACTAGGTAGGTAGATTTTATACTAGGTAGGTAGATTTTATACTCATCAACCTAAGAAAAAATAAAATAAATGGTGTTTTCGAAAGATTTTCTTCTCTGTTTAGGAGTAGGATACTTGTACTAAATTCGTAGATACATCAGTATTGATAAATAAAAATAAATCACCATAAAATAAACCCGAAATAAAAATTCATAACCATTAACCTAAATAATTCATGGATTAACTCAAAACAATAAAGACTTTAATAACTCCAGCAAAGTTTGGTGCAAAAGTTCCCCTTTCCAAGGTTAAAGCGAACATCAAAAACGAAATTCGCAGTAAGAACAACCCTTCTACTGAATATTTCAGCTGCCCTACCACATCGAACGGAGTAAGAAGCGTTCTAATGATAAATTCAAATCTTGATGCTCCAGGGAACAAAGCAATCAGACGCCGCACAAAGGTTATAGCGCTGCCGGCGAAAGTTCCACACACAAAGTTGGAAAAAGAACCGGCATGACTTTGCAGTGAGGTCTTTCGTAGTTTATTAAATTCACTGATGTTTACTGGCTATATTAAATCAAATAAGAGGAGTGAATTCTTTTAGACCTTAACTTTTTCCTTTTTCGTTAAAAACGTACTCACAATAAAACAAAGCTTTTAAGGTTGCATCTTACCTGCCTAAAGTCCTATAAGATTCTGATTCCAAAAAATTACACTGCGGTTGCTGAATTCAATGACCATGGCAACTTCAAATATCACTGGAGTTTATCACTATGCTGATTACTTGAAGGGTAATTTTATATGCTGCACAGAAAAAATATTATAATAATACTTTTTTAGTAAAAACCTCTTAGTTTTCGGCTTTAGCATTATAAATGACGTCATTGTGTTATTTATCTTGTTTTTTAAAAGCAACTCCCAATCATTTAATCATCATCACAGTAAATTAAGAGCTACTTTACTATTTCCGGTGCTCTGATCCCTCAGCACTTAAATAAGATAAAAGAAATACCGAGAACGTAGAGTTTTCTTGTTAATACTGTCAAAAGCTTAATAATAATAATAATAAATAATAATAAACTTTATTTCTCAGATAACAAGATCCAAAATACAATGAGAAAACACAATGAAAAAACCAAAAACAATCAACACAATAAAAATATAAGAAAAAATACAACAGACTCATTTGAATTAGCCGCACAACAATTTTATAAGATGCCTTACAATGGGGCAATCATATTTGTGGGCTATAACCTCCAGAATACTGTTGGTACTGCTCCGCAATCTGCTTAACAATGAGGCCGCCTTTTTGCGCATTATCGCGTCAAACCCGTCCGTGCGGGCCTCGCAGAACATGCCGGACGCGCTGCAGAAGCGAGGCAGCCCCAACAGTACCCTGAACGCATTGTTGTATTGCACTTTCAGTGCCTTCAGCGCCCTTTGCGTGTAGCTGACCCAGAGAGAGCTCGTGTAGAAGGATTGACAGTATGACTTGAATAGTGTTATCTTTACTTCACTACTACAACGAGCAAACCTCCGGGCCAACATATTGCTCCGGGCCGCCAAAGCTCTCCGCTCTCTTTCCATATCCATTTCATCCTTCAAATCTTCAGTCACATAGTGTCCTAGATATTTGAAATGCGAGACCCTGGCCAGGACTGTGTTGTTCAGCTTAATTGGAGGAATGAAGCTGGGGCCTTTGTTTGCCGCTTTAAACAACACAAACTCACTTTTGTTTACATTGTAAATCAGTCCATTTTCTAAGGCGTAGGTCTCACAAATACCTATTAGTTTCCTGAGCGCGCTGACCGAGGGACTCAGCAGCACCATGTCATCCGCATAGCTCAAATTATTAACACATTTCCCATCTATGTGGCAACCGACCTGGGCGCTACTGAGTCTCACGAGCAGCTCGTTTATGTACAGGTTGAACAAATGAGGCGAGCTTAACCCACCTTGTCTGACACCACACTTGAGCTTATATGGTTCAGAAAGCTTATCTGACCACTTCACATGGTTAGTCTGATGTTTGTACCAATAGCGAAAGATAGCCAGGAGATCGGGAGGCAGGTGGCAATCTGAAAGCTTTTTCCACAGGATATCGTATGACACCAGGTCAAACGCCTTGGACAGATCCAGGAAACATCCAAACACTGGTGTCCTACGGTCCGTGTAATACTTTATTGTATGCTTTAACCCTAATATTGCACTCTCGGTTGACAGGCCAGCCCGAAAACCAAACTGGGCATCATGTAACTTGAGGCATTTTTCTAGTTCGTTATTAAGAAGTCTGTCCAGAATCTTTGACATAACCGTTGCTAATGAGATTGGTCTGTAGTTACTTTTGTCGGCTATATCTCCCGTTCTATTCTTCGCTATGGGCACAACTATTGTTTTAATAAGCTCTTGCGGCAGATACGCATGGCTTATACACAGCGAATAAAACATAGAAAGCACTCGAGGTAGGTGGAAGCCAGCATGCTGCAGATGTTCTATGCTAAGGCCGTCATGACCTGGTGATTTACCTCTTGACATAGTTTTAATGATCATTCTAACTTCCTTTGTGGTAAATCTAAAAGGCTGTTTGGCTTGGTCAGCTTTAGCACAGTCCACCCGCATAGTAGAACTGAGAGGGGAATCCACACTAAAATACTCTTTGAACATATTTGCAATGTCACCCGGATCACACACACCGTCAACGCTCACAGGCAGGCCCGGTTTTATATTTAATTTATTAGTCTCCTTCCAGAATTTACTAAAGTTATTGTCTGCGTGGTGCGAAACTATCATGTCCATTTTAATTTTTTCTTCATTATTTTGACACCATCGTAACCTTGATTTAAATATTTTTCGACTTTCCAGCATTTCATCATAAATGGAACCAAAAGTAGGTCTGTTACATTGTGACCATAATTGAAACTTCAATTATGGTCACAATTAATTAATGAAGCGAGTAGTTTACCCAAATAGATAACCCAAAAATGTCAAAAGAAATGCTATCCGGTTTACGTAAAATTGTTAATTAAGTGATATACGTTTTCATTTCATTTAAATTGGACTAATTTTCTTGACCGTTGCCATAACGTGTTACTTTTAACTAAATATCACTCAGTTATCTTGTTTTAAGTCACACTTAGTAGAGAGTCCTGATAAAATTTATAGCTATTCTAATTTAGAAATATTTTGGACTGGTTTGAAACCGGTTTAGAATATGGCGATAGAAACCTTAAAACCTTCTGAGAAATTATCATTTTTGTCAACTTTACATACTAATAAACTTACTTACTCATTGATAACCTTTGGTTTGAGTTTTGACACACTCCCGATGGCAATGATGATGTGACATTGAGGAAAATCATCAATCGTAACATAACGAGTAGTTGGATCCAAGTTATGTGTTAAGTTTATGTAAATAATAAAAATATGACTGAAATAACCTTATTTGGTGTTCTCTAATAACAACAAAAAATGGGTTTTTTGGTGTTTTCCATCACCAAAGAGTTAGCCAAAAATTGTGCAACGAATTCATTTTCTCGGATTCTTCACCTTTTTCTGATAGGAAATATAATTCGGTATTCAAGTATTTTCGCACACATTGAAACTTCCAGTAGCTAATATCCTGTGTTTATTTTGTCGATTCTTATTAACTTCGTTCTACTATAGCTAGGAATCCTGGCTTTGCGGCTACGCGTGTCAATCCCGCGGTTGACCAAATTTCACCGCGTTCGGACCTCGCCCCAATTGAGGCTTCCATATTGAACAGTATGCCTGAACACAAAACCAACTCTATGGTTGTCAACTGTTAAAAAATAAATTATAAAAGCAAAATAAACACAGGATATACACCCACACAAAATCTCTGAAAATTACGTTTGTTGTTTAGGATTTTGACTTTATTTTCCTTAAATTATTTATTTGAAGAGTGATATACTACATTCTGTGAAAATTGCTTATTAATAAAAGCCAAAATACGAAAAAAAACACGTTAACTGTATTTGTGTGTAACTTTTGTATTATTCGTTGTTATAGCGCCCCGGACTTGTGAAAAGTTCAGCTTTTTAGCTATCACGGTTTATGGGAAACAGCCTGGCGACAGACAGATAGCGGAGAGGGTTTCGTGTTTACCTTTTAAGTACGGAACCTAAAGAACGGTAATCTATACTAAAGAATAGTTTTAAGTGCACACAGTTTTCCAGTTTCTTCAAAAATTACCACACATAGTTAAGATGAGGCCTGTGCCCAGCAGTGGGACGTATTATTATAAAAGCCGCTTATGTGTGGTAATGAGTTGAGTATGGAGGCAAAAGGCATTGTCCTGTTGATACCCCTACTTGCTAATATAGGATCCCAATATAATCCAACTATTCGCATAGTATTGACATGTGCTTAGATCATCAATCACATTAACAAGCGAGTATCTATTACATGTATTTAGGTTCTCGATCAATCTGCCTATCGTCATTCTACCAAGACAGACGTTAACAAGGATTTAATAGTGTTTGAATGTTAACATGAGGCTGATAGGTGAAACTTTGAAACGACCCATTTGGCGCAGTAGTTCTGAATTGGAGAGGTGCGGATACGATTCCAGAAACAGCACAAAATGTTTGTCGAAAAAACGCATTGATTTTGTTCTGGGTCTGGGTGGTTGGGTTACTTCTTTGTTCATGGTTTTACATATCAAAAAAGAAAGCTTTGTGATGAGAGAAACTGTGGGCATGTGACGTTGAGCTATTTCATCAACTTTTTACTTTATTTGTTAATTTTACAAATTAAACATCAAACGTTCTCATTCACTCATCGTCATTATTAACTTCTTTTTCTTCAGATAGACTTTTGAAATGGACGTCAATTTAGACCTTGATTTTATCATTTAATACGTCTTTTGAGTTGTGCATATTGGCAAAAAATATTATAATTAAACAGACCACAATCGTCAGCACTATTATACTATTGAATCGACTTCAAAATGAAGGTGCTATTTTTTGCAAAAGCGATTTCAATTCACTGTAGCAATTAAGGAACTATTGTACTCAAAATAGGCAGATCTATTTAGCTACCATGACGGTTGCCAATAATACCGAGAAACTGTTAGATCAGCTATTGGTAGGTACAAACGCCGCATTGAATACACTTCGCATCAAATAAATTGAACACTGTATTAAATACGTAGGTACTGTGCAGATGCAGATTGGTGCACAAGGAAAATATAATTACTATATTTACTTTAGGCTAGAAAATCCACAGAATTTCATAAAAAGGTCCAAACGATATTGATATTTCAGAGTAGAAATGCATAGCATGATGTCTAAACTTTTATTCTAAAGCTGAAGAGTTTGTTTTTTTGGTCGAGCGAGCTAATCTCAGGAACTAAACTGGAAAATCATTTTTGTGTTACCAAGGCTATGAAACAGCACTTTACAACAAGTAGTGGCGCAGCATCAAAGTTATGCTCCGAAAACGTCCAAAATATTTATTTTGGGAGATTCTGTTACGTGCGCTACGTCATACATACCTATGACGGGTTAGCGAATCTTTAAAACTGCCAAAATAAATCGCCCACACTATGTCTTTTTTCTAAATTTTTGTTTTAAGATGCTCAAGCATCTTCTAAGCATTCAATTCATATCATAGACGATTATCAAAGTTTCAAAATATCTCCAGCAGCAAAAGAAATTGTATAGACTTTTTGTTTCCGTGACAGACTGAATACCCACGGACAAAGCTGCGGGCACAGCTAGTAGGAGATGGAACGTGACTTTACGATGCTCATTATGGAGATAAATTTGATATCGAGCATTGACCTGCGAAGGCCGCAAAAAGTTGCTGACTTTAGTTAGGAAAGCTCGTTTCAAGTTTTGAGAAATGAAATAGCGTCGTTTCATCTTCATCTTCAATATAAAATCTCGTGTCACAGTGTTTGTTGCCAAACTCCTCCGAAACGGCTTGACTTGCTTATGAAATTTTATAATCTCTGTTTGTTAGGTCTGAGAATTATTTCATACATTTTTGTTTCTAAGCCTTCACGAACGAAGTCGCGAGCGCTGCTAGTAATACCTATAACAATTGTGTTATGAGGAAAAACAACCCTATTTTCGCACTCGTGACCATTGCTGCCTTAGTGAACAGAAAATCCACATGCCCACATTTCTGCCAAGGTATCTGATCCCAGCGTGGTAAGAGGCGAGCCTACCACTGTTATCCACCACTTGTGATTTTGATAGGTGTTTTCTTATCCGGGTTGCTTGAGATTTTAATCTGTTTTCCATGAATAGAGCGTAAGCTGCAAGTTAATTAAATGAACACTAGTGCTCCAACTAGATTTAAATGGGGAGCACACGGACTCTTAGCCAGAGTGCATTACACGACCTCTTTTCTCGCTGTTGAAAAATTTAGAGCTTGTTTGTGAACTATAAACCGTTCCAAGTGTTATATTGATAAATTTTTATGACCTAGGTAGTCATAAGATTTATCAATATAATCGGTTTTTATCCACAGGGCGTCTACGTTGGCGGCTCTTCACTTCAAATTGTTTCTTTATTTGATTTTTTGCTGTTTTTTTTTTGTTTCTTTGGTCTGTGATGATGATGATGATCGTGAGGATCCATCAAGATCATGATTAAGAAGTATTAAATTAGAATATCTCTCGTTTGGACCCTGTGAAGAGGGATACTCCTTCACAGGCGTTTCATCTTCACTCACAACTGGTGCAGCACAAAATTCCTCGTTACCCTCATCAATGTCAATTTATAAGCATTCTCTGTTAGAGGAATTGTCAAGAATGTGCTCATGATTCAATAACACACCTGAGAAATAAAGTAGTACTTAAATTTACTAAGTGAGAAAAGATAAATATACGCAACTCATTCTCATTTTATCCACGAGTATTATGATGAAAATATCGAAATTGTTGATATTTTTTTGGTATAGAGATAGATAATAGGCATTTAAAAAGGACAACAATAACTTTGTACCCGAAAAAAAATTGTAACGGTATTAAGTTAGGTTAAGTTTCCACCGGCCGCTCTGGAAATCTATGCAGGAGGCCTCTGTTCAGCAGTGGACGTCATGAGGCTGATGATGATGATTAAAGTTATAAGTGCCAGACCGATTTTATGTAGGTGAAACCAGAGCCACTGCTAGTTAATGTATACTTCCAGAAAACATTAAAAGTGCTCAGTCATAATGATTTAATAAGTACACACCAAAGCTATTTGTGTCCACAGCGACAGCCTATTTGGGTTTGAATCCGAGCAAAAACTTATTAATTATGCTCTCATCTTTCTCTAACAATTTGATGGAAGATCTTATAGCGGTAATCGAATTTTCCACTGAATTGTTTTGTTTCGAAATGAAAGACTCAATACCGTTATATTTCCAGCTGTAAAGGATTGTACACGTTTGAAAACCCCAGCTACCCGGATACGTTAAAGAAAACCGACTCGACTTGGTTTTTGACGTGATAACGTCTTTAAAATCGTTTTAGTCGGGTGACATGTTCAGAAACTTGTGTCACACCAAAACCTCACGAGCGCGATCGCAGGTATAACGAGAGAGAGACGGACCGATCTCCCGTCTCATCTCGAGCGCTGCCAGTCATTCCGTGAAATGCCGTTATCACGTAAACATCTCGATCGTAAACCTACTTTACAAACAACCACTTTTTTTTTATATAAAATCTACCCCTTAGGGGTTGAAATAGGGTGGTCAAGTCCTCTGGTGGTCTAGCAGCCGTACTTACAGAGTGCAGCATAAGTACAATATACTCGTAGTACCAAAATTAACATTGGCGTTTGAAATTCCGCATGTATTGTATTCATTTTACAGGTCATTGGATGTTGGATATATTGAACCGCGTAACATACATTATGTAATGATCAGGGGTTGGAATTAGGTAGTGTGATATATGTACTTGGAATTAATGTTGATGTTAACGTGGACATTTTCTTAACAGGTAATTCTGGTATAATTAATCTGGGAAATATATTTTTAGTTCTAATAGTACCTACCATAAAAGCATTTATAGTCTGTAGCATCGTTATTATTCGGTATAGGTACCTCATTCATATTAGTTTAAGTAAGGAAAATTAACAAAATAAAATTTAATTATTCGTATAGGTGGATGTTATGTAGTTAAAAACAATTATTAATATTTAAATACCGTAAGTATTTTTTTAGCATTTCATGTTCAAAATATTTAGTGTTTTTTCTTTGAAAATCATCGGATTTTCATCACATTAACTTTTAGTTTATACCGATCTCTGTCAGTGAAATATAGAAAACGCTAATGAAATTTAGGTTTATCATAAACTTTAGATCTACTAACGCACCGAAACTCCTTAACCCGTTCCTTTCACTGTGATCAATTTAAGGATCTATAATTACAATCACATTTTAATTAAACTAAATTACAGTAGGAGTTACAAATTCATATGACTATTTCCTTCGTTTAACTATTGCCGACTCTTTCCATAATTTGCGACTACCCGTTATAATTACTCCATGATTCCACTTTCATTAACGAATTGAGTTTAATTACTAAGGGACTTTAATTTTGGTAGATTTATATAAACCTAAATTTGGAGGCTTAGGGCGTTACTGCGAGATGCCGATCGGTTAAGTATGTACCACCAGCAACCTTAACATACCTTATACTGTTTACATAAGACCTATTTCGCAATGGTTTTGTAAAGGTTTATGTGGCCGCGTTTTGTAGTAAGCGTTCCAATGTACAGAAGCGTTCATATCAACGTTTACATAGGAGGGGCACCTTATTCTGCTGATATGAGACCCATTATGCAATGGTTTTGTAAAGATTGATGTAAACGTCACTATACAGTCAGCATCAAAATTATGGTTTGAGTGATGCTTGAAACATCATGACCATCATTTCTTTTTTTACTAATTGTACCCGTAGAAAAAATACTGAGATGGCGGTTGGGTCCCAAGGGCGTAAGCAAGGTATATCTTAGTTTTTTCCCCAAAAACTTAACCCTTTACCAAGTTATTTTTAGAACCTTCATTTCTTTTGACATGAAAGGCAACTGTCTGTCGCGGAACAAACGTTATTCTGGTGCGAATAACCCGAATACAAGCTATTTTCTTTTAAATATTTATGGGACATCGGTTTGTAACGACTGGGATGTGTAAGCTTGTGTTTGATGTGTTACGGGTTAAGTCAGATAACGCTATTCCGTTTAGCACCAAATCTCATCTCGGTCATGGTGAGTTATTTTTAAAATTCAATACCTTTGTGACTGTGATTGTTTGAGAGAAAAGAACTAAGCTAAATAATATTTTAAAATTATTCACATACAAAATGACGGAAAGCTGTGCTATAGAAAGTCAATAGGCTGATGCATTCAGTTTTAAAAAAGTATCAATAAAAATAAATGTTTAATGAATTTCATCAGCAAATCATTTAGAAATGATTGTACAGCTTAACTATTCTGTCATTTTAACTTTGGTTAGAAGAAAACAAGTTAATATTGTTCTAAGCAATATCCAAATTCTCAAATAACTATTTCTGTGTTAAGCAACAATGACTGGATCTGCCTCCTGAATGCAAAACATTCATTTTTAGTTTATTGATATTTTACCGGATATAACAAAAATCAGTAAAATTCATCTTATGATTTGGTTCTAATTGATCACAACACGACTCTACTCTCAACAGCCCCACTCAGCTTTTATACAAGGGCCTAAACTTAGATACGAGTAAAAGACGTGACAGCATAATATGGATTAAATTCTTCTAGCTTCCAACATTTAGACTATCCATCAAACCATTATAACATATACCTACACAATTCCTCATTAACTATTATTGGAACAAGTATAAGTTTGTGATTAAATCACATTTTTATAACACAAGCGTTGCGTCGCGTGCGTTGATTTCACCATGATTATTCCCCAAAACCATTACTCATTCTACGGACCATATCAGAATTTTGTTTAGTATATTTTACCACCCAAGTCAGACCTACCGCAATAGCTCATACAAAAACCATGACTAACTATACAAAATAAAATAAAGTTCTGTCTAATCAATTCTATGGGCATCAACATTTTTTTTCGCTCGGCACTAGTGCTGTCCTTTGATAGTTCACTATCGATACGAATGTTCAAAGTATCGTTATAAATGAGAATTTAGAATCTGTCTATCGTATCGATACTATTGATAGTATAGAAAATACCGAACTATCAATAAGACCACCTATCTAAAGTATTACCGAAACACCCAGTACAATACAAACAGATAATGTTGATGCATACACAGTCATGTTTGAACTATACGGTGATTAAACCTGTGACCTGTGTAGTGCAGTAGCTAACATAAACCAATTACAACTCAACACGCGCTCAACAGGCGCTGCCTCAACGAACTAAATCAATGTTGTTATTTTTTTAAGTACTAACATAAAGTTACACTGGTCCAGTGTGTTAGTAACCACTGGACCAATGTTGTCTGCCAAATAAATTCACTATTATTATTACACCAAATCGATCGTGGTATAAATTTCAAAATAACCAAAATGCTGTCAACTATCAATAATTTTGGGATATCATTTGTACATGTTCGTATAAGAGCATTTCATAGTGTGTTTGCTATCATGGTGCAATACGGTCAAAAGTATTGCAAAGTGGCAATATTATCACCATCGGTAGTGTTACTGAATTTCTTGCAAACCATCGATAACCCGGCAACGCTACTCGACCCGATGGGTTGCGTGTCAAAACGTAGACCTTATTTCGAAGGTGATAAAGACTTCTAAAACTGGTTTTGTGTTTTGATGGATGAAAGTAAAGGTTATACACGGTATATTGGTTGGAAAGAAATGCCCGTCGATTAGTTCTAATCGTCTAAGTCACTGATTTGATTTGTTGTGGTGTTTTTTGAAGTCTTAGCAAGTAGTAGTAGATAAAATATTAATGTTATTGTTAATGCAGTAAATGTATAAAAGTGGAATGTACCCATTTTGAAAAGTTCACTGTTGGATAAAAAACTTTATTTATCAAGACAAACCTTCGCCACAGTTACAAAACGCAATTAAAGTGGAAGTACGTTATTGAAATTTGATAGCTCTTTTTGTTGTTCAAGTGCTTAACTAAATTCTTTGAAAAATGGTATTTATATGTGCTATTTCTATATCTGCCTCTTTTTTGTCTCCTAGTATAAGGCAAAACACCAATAATTTGGGGGCTTTTAAACTTGATAAGCGGTTTATAACTACAGGTAGTCTTAATAAGATAAGATAAGATATACTTTATTGCACAAAGAAAACAATTACATTACAATGCTTACAGAGATTTAGATGTACAATGTAGGCGGCCTTATCGCTAAAAGCGATCTCTTCCAGACAACCTTCCAGTAGAGAAAGAAAAGGTCAGAAAAGTAGATGTGGTAGTGGCTTAATGAAGTTTAAATAAAAATAATTGAAAGGGATACTTACATATTTACTGGCAACAGCAATCTGAAAACATAATAAAACTTTTATTATTTGTTTATTTAGGTTTGTCACCAGTTGTTACAGGAATCTGTAACAAATATAAATTGGAGAAAGGTACAGACGAAAATCGACTTAATCTAAAAACAACCTTACAGACAAACACAGCATGCAATATGTTTAGTTGTCAAAACTGCAGAGATGATATTTACTATCAATAATTTAAAACAGAAAAAAGAGATTTAGATGCGGCAACTACAATTGTTTCTTTCTTTTTTCTAGAACAATTTTATAAACAATACTAAGACTCTTGCCTACACAATCAGACATATCAAAAGCGTCACTGTTTTCGTTACATCTTAATTACCATTAAAAATTAAAATAAACGATAATCAAATCCTACCAGCTACCTTTATGACCAACATTCACTACTCATACTATGAAACACCAACAGACACTATACCTACTATGAAACACCAACAGACACTATACCTTCTATGAAACACCAACAGACACAATACCTACTATGAAACACCAACAGACACTATACCTTCTATGAAACAGCAACAGACACTATACTTATTATGAAACACCAACAGACACTATACCTTCTATGAAACACCAACAGACACTATACCTTTTTTTTTTTTACAGACACTATACCTACCTTATCTACTTTTAACGAATATCTACAACCGAAACTTTTCCCAAATAGCGGTTCGGGATTAGTAAAGTAAGTAATCCTTCGTAATATTTTACAAGTTATAATGAAAGGTAGTCTGTTTTGTGATCTGATTATTCCCTTTATTTGGATTCTCATATCCCTCGAGATTTTATTTAGGTCACTTCGTAAAAGTTCTAGGTAATGTTTATTGACTGGTAATCAATGTTAGATGAAGTCGTGAAATCAGGTAAATATTTATCACATTTACAAAATATTGACGAAAAGCTCTGGAGAAAACGTTCGTATAATATTGTGTATTTTGAATGTTTCGTAACCTTATCATTATTAACTGTTGTGTCTTATATTGGGTAGGTAGCTATAGGGTAGATAGGGTCTTCCATTTATTTGACGATTTGAATGAACTTATCATTGGTATGTTTCAATAAACATAATATTTTGATTTGTTCCAAAAGTAAGTAGATATTAAATTCGGTAGAAGGAGAGAGATAGATAGGGAAGAATAGATATTGCCAAATTCAAGTAAAGAAAACATTTCCTTATTCAAATAAGAATGACACTCAAATCTGAGTGATGTCGTGATGCCTTAAAATTTCCGTTTGAGAGGAATAAAAAATCTTGACATCTTGTGAACTTCTTATAAACAGGATGAGAATACAATCTTCAACCATTCTTGAATAGTTATCCGAGTTCAAATCTTCAAATCTAGCTCAAATGAACGCTCATTACTCACACGGCGTTCAGTTTAATATAATCGCCTCTCAACGAAGCTCTGAAATAGGTCAGCGCTACGCGTCATTGTGTTTCAACCTTTTAGCTTAAACGTTATGGAGAATTCGAAATAAAATGCTCTTGGAAAATACCAAGTCGATCTTGCGGTTTGATTGCTTTTGAGTGGAATGAGATAGCAGGTTTTGATATAAGATTGTAAATAAGTTTGAGAAAAATGATGATATTTTTGGATGGAAATCAATATTACACCTTAGGTACCTGCGATGTCGTACACGAATAGCATCTAGTGACGTCCACTTTCAGGCAAGCTTCAGGCCAGAGGATTGATAAAAAAAAAACCGGCCAAGTGCGAGTCGGACTCGCGCACCGAGGGTTCCGTACAAACCTGCAAGGTTTACAAAGTTCGTTCTTTACGACAATTGAGTCATAACTATGGTATTTTTATTGCAAAATGATTATTTATGATTATTTCAACTTGATAGCTCTACGCGTTCATGAGGAAAAAAGTAATAAGTTTATATTTATCAAAAAATAAATATATATTTTGTAATAAAACTAAAAATTTAAGGTTTTCGGAATTTTTCCTTTATGTGTGCTATAAAAAGTTGCTTCATGCCAAATTTCAAGATCGACTGGAAGTACCCTTTAGGTTTTGAATCCCTTGCGAGTACTTGCGAGTTTCAAAATATGCAGCTTAAATTGCTGTTTCTTTTGATTGCGTTGACATAGAAGTTTGATTTTGTTACAGCTTAAAGGTATTATAGACCTGAGTATTTGGCATGAATTTTAATTTAATACCTCTACGCGTTTATGAGGAAATGGGTAGTAAGTTTAAAATTATTAAAAAAATATATATTATGTGATGTAACTAAAAATTAATAGTTTTCGTAATTTTGCCTTCATCTATGCTATAAGACGTGGCTTCGTATCAAATTTCAAGATTCTGAGTTCACGGGAAGCACCCTGTAGGTTTTGATTCCCTTGCAAGTGTCGAAAATTTGCGGCATAAACGGCTGTATCTTTTGATTGCGTTGGCTTAGAAGTTTGATTTTTTCACAGCTTCAAGGGACAGTAGACCTGAGTAATTGATATAAATTTCAGCTTCACACCTCCACGCGTTCCTGAGAAAAAGGGTCTTGACAGACGGACGGACGGACGGACAGACGGACAACAACAAGTGATCCTATAAGGGTTCCGTTTTTTCCTTTTGAGGTACGGAACCCTAAAAACGAAATATATTTTTACATACACAAAATGTATAATTACGTCCATATCCAGACCCATTTATACCAATGCATGCGCTGAAAATGAGTTTCTGGATTATAAATTATTTCGCTTGACATGTGGCCCACTGTGCCACGGAATGTCTCTTCCAAACTTAATTTTATTTTTAGAACGCTGTACGTCCTTTGACTGCAGAAAGCCTACAGCCACTCCAACGCAACATAATTAGGCCTCCGTAATTAAGTTCACACTAAGGGCAGTGAAACTCCAATGCTTTTACACCTTCCTTTTGGAGTAAATACATTTTTTTAACTATACCTTGGAAATACCACGTTGACTTTTACTAAGACCAACTGACCTACAACATGAAAGTGCTTTAGTACATATTTTTTGCATCTTGGTAGCTAAGACATGAAGTGATTATCGAAACGTAAGTTCTGAATTCAAATAACTATGGCTTTTATTATTAAAAACTAGCTATCCAGACAGACTTCATTCTGTTATCAAACATTCAGTGTCACGTGACAGGTAGAAACGGTTGCTAAGAGAAAACTAAACTGCGGTTTTTACTTTATTCCTATTATTTCTTCATGATTACTCACCTTTCCGACCTTCCCTGAACTTTCACAAACATTTCAAAACCAAAGTTAGCCAAATCGGATCAGCCGTTTTCGAGTTTTAGCGAGACTAACGAACAGCAATCCATTTTTTTAGAAGATGGGTTTGCGTTGGTTAGTTGGTTGGTTGATATTATATTTTAAGAAGCGTTTGTGCATTTGGCAAGTATTGTTAACAAACCAAAACCCATCAATTGCAGAGACTACTCGATTTAGGTGAAAGAGGCTTCTGCATAGCAATATTAGTGTTTGGTATGAGAGAATATCAGTGTATGCAGGTTTACTAACGATTAGTAATTCAATTCAGCCAGCACTTTATCATGTAGCCTGCAACAACAAGCTCGGTTTGATTAATATTCATAATTTACGAAGTTAGTTTTTGTAGTGAAACAGTTTAAATATTTACAATTTGCTGATAAACAAATTAGCATAACATTAATTTATTTGTTTGTTGAACAAGTTTTTATCTAAATCAAACACTGTAAGTTTTTAAATGAACTTAAGTTTAATAGTTTGTTTAAGTACAGCAGACGCATTTTATTCAGCAATGTGTCAACAACCGGAAACTAAATTAATTTTACAGTTAGGACTGTCCATTAATTGAACAAAATATCTATTACTTTTATATGATTCTACAAATCATAGTCATAACTTTTAAGTCTAACATGGCCCAGTGGTTGGAGACTACATTGGTTGGTCACAAAAAGAAAGACAGAAAAAATGGTTAATTGACCTACATGTGACAAAAAAAAGAAGATAGGAAAAAAACGTTAATGAAGACTATATTGGCTAAAAAATCATAGAGATGTCGCACGTTAAAAGTAAATTCTAATACTTTACTTTTAACAACAATTACATTACAATGCTTACAGAGATTTAGATGTACAATGTAGGCGGCCTTATCGCTAAAAGCGATCTCTTCCAGACAACCTTCCAGTAGAGAAAGAAAAGGTCAGAAAAGTAGATGTGGTAGTGGCTTAATGAAGTTTAAATAAAAATAATTGAAAGGGATACTTACATATTTACTGGCAACAGCAATCTGAAAACATAATAAAACTTTTATTATTTGTTTATTTAGGTTTGTCACCAGTTGTTACAGGAATCTGTAACAAATATAAATTGGAGAAAGGTACAGACGAAAATCGACTTAATCTAAAAACAACCTTACAGACAAACACAGCATGCAATATGTTTAGTTGTCAAAACTGCAGAGATGATATTTACTATCAATAATTTAAAACAGAAAAAAGAGATTTAGATGCGGCAACTACAATTGTTTCTTTCTTTTTTCTAGAACAATTTTATAAACAATACTAAGACTCTTGCCTACACAATCAGACATATCAAAAGCGTCACTGTTTTCGTTACATCTTAATTACCATTAAAAATTAAAATAAACGATAATCAAATCCTACCAGCTACCTTTATGACCAACATTCACTACTCATACTATGAAACACCAACAGACACTATACCTACTATGAAACACCAACAGACACTATACCTTCTATGAAACACCAACAGACACAATACCTACTATGAAACACCAACAGACACTATACCTTCTATGAAACAGCAACAGACACTATACTTATTATGAAACACCAACAGACACTATACCTTCTATGAAACACCAACAGACACTATACCTTTTTTTTTTTTACAGACACTATACCTACCTTATCTACTTTTAACGAATATCTACAACCGAAACTTTTCCCAAATAGCGGTTCGGGATTAGTAAAGTAAGTAATCCTTCGTAATATTTTACAAGTTATAATGAAAGGTAGTCTGTTTTGTGATCTGATTATTCCCTTTATTTGGATTCTCATATCCCTCGAGATTTTATTTAGGTCACTTCGTAAAAGTTCTAGGTAATGTTTATTGACTGGTAATCAATGTTAGATGAAGTCGTGAAATCAGGTAAATATTTATCACATTTACAAAATATTGACGAAAAGCTCTGGAGAAAACGTTCGTATAATATTGTGTATTTTGAATGTTTCGTAACCTTATCATTATTAACTGTTGTGTCTTATATTGGGTAGGTAGCTATAGGGTAGATAGGGTCTTCCATTTATTTGACGATTTGAATGAACTTATCATTGGTATGTTTCAATAAACATAATATTTTGATTTGTTCCAAAAGTAAGTAGATATTAAATTCGGTAGAAGGAGAGAGATAGATAGGGAAGAATAGATATTGCCAAATTCAAGTAAAGAAAACATTTCCTTATTCAAATAAGAATGACACTCAAATCTGAGTGATGTCGTGATGCCTTAAAATTTCCGTTTGAGAGGAATAAAAAATCTTGACATCTTGTGAACTTCTTATAAACAGGATGAGAATACAATCTTCAACCATTCTTGAATAGTTATCCGAGTTCAAATCTTCAAATCTAGCTCAAATGAACGCTCATTACTCACACGGCGTTCAGTTTAATATAATCGCCTCTCAACGAAGCTCTGAAATAGGTCAGCGCTACGCGTCATTGTGTTTCAACCTTTTAGCTTAAACGTTATGGAGAATTCGAAATAAAATGCTCTTGGAAAATACCAAGTCGATCTTGCGGTTTGATTGCTTTTGAGTGGAATGAGATAGCAGGTTTTGATATAAGATTGTAAATAAGTTTGAGAAAAATGATGATATTTTTGGATGGAAATCAATATTACACCTTAGGTACCTGCGATGTCGTACACGAATAGCATCTAGTGACGTCCACTTTCAGGCAAGCTTCAGGCCAGAGGATTGATAAAAAAAAAACCGGCCAAGTGCGAGTCGGACTCGCGCACCGAGGGTTCCGTACAAACCTGCAAGGTTTACAAAGTTCGTTCTTTACGACAATTGAGTCATAACTATGGTATTTTTATTGCAAAATGATTATTTATGATTATTTCAACTTGATAGCTCTACGCGTTCATGAGGAAAAAAGTAATAAGTTTATATTTATCAAAAAATAAATATATATTTTGTAATAAAACTAAAAATTTAAGGTTTTCGGAATTTTTCCTTTATGTGTGCTATAAAAAGTTGCTTCATGCCAAATTTCAAGATCGACTGGAAGTACCCTTTAGGTTTTGAATCCCTTGCGAGTACTTGCGAGTTTCAAAATATGCAGCTTAAATTGCTGTTTCTTTTGATTGCGTTGACATAGAAGTTTGATTTTGTTACAGCTTAAAGGTATTATAGACCTGAGTATTTGGCATGAATTTTAATTTAATACCTCTACGCGTTTATGAGGAAATGGGTAGTAAGTTTAAAATTATTAAAAAAATATATATTATGTGATGTAACTAAAAATTAATAGTTTTCGTAATTTTGCCTTCATCTATGCTATAAGACGTGGCTTCGTATCAAATTTCAAGATTCTGAGTTCACGGGAAGCACCCTGTAGGTTTTGATTCCCTTGCAAGTGTCGAAAATTTGCGGCATAAACGGCTGTATCTTTTGATTGCGTTGGCTTAGAAGTTTGATTTTTTCACAGCTTCAAGGGACAGTAGACCTGAGTAATTGATATAAATTTCAGCTTCACACCTCCACGCGTTCCTGAGAAAAAGGGTCTTGACAGACGGACGGACGGACGGACAGACGGACAACAACAAGTGATCCTATAAGGGTTCCGTTTTTTCCTTTTGAGGTACGGAACCCTAAAAACGAAATATATTTTTACATACACAAAATGTATAATTACGTCCATATCCAGACCCATTTATACCAATGCATGCGCTGAAAATGAGTTTCTGGATTATAAATTATTTCGCTTGACATGTGGCCCACTGTGCCACGGAATGTCTCTTCCAAACTTAATTTTATTTTTAGAACGCTGTACGTCCTTTGACTGCAGAAAGCCTACAGCCACTCCAACGCAACATAATTAGGCCTCCGTAATTAAGTTCACACTAAGGGCAGTGAAACTCCAATGCTTTTACACCTTCCTTTTGGAGTAAATACATTTTTTTAATTATACCTTGGAAATACCACGTTGACTTTTACTAAGACCAACTGACCTACAACATGAAAGTGCTTTAGTACATATTTTTTGCATCTTGGTAGCTAAGACATGAAGTGATTATCGAAACGTAAGTTCTGAATTCAAATAACTATGGCTTTTATTATTAAAAACTAGCTATCCAGACAGACTTCATTCTGTTATCAAACATTCAGTGTCACGTGACAGGTAGAAACGGTTGCTAAGAGAAAACTAAACTGCGGTTTTTACTTTATTCCTATTATTTCTTCATGATTACTCACCTTTCCGACCTTCCCTGAACTTTCACAAACATTTCAAAACCAAAGTTAGCCAAATCGGATCAGCCGTTTTCGAGTTTTAGCGAGACTAACGAACAGCAATCCATTTTTTTAGAAGATGGGTTTGCGTTGGTTAGTTGGTTGGTTGATATTATATTTTAAGAAGCGTTTGTGCATTTGGCAAGTATTGTTAACAAACCAAAACCCATCAATTGCAGAGACTACTCGATTTAGGTGAAAGAGGCTTCTGCATAGCAATATTAGTGTTTGGTATGAGAGAATATCAGTGTATGCAGGTTTACTAACGATTAGTAATTCAATTCAGCCAGCACTTTATCATGTAGCCTGCAACAACAAGCTCGGTTTGATTAATATTCATAATTTACGAAGTTAGTTTTTGTAGTGAAACAGTTTAAATATTTACAATTTGCTGATAAACAAATTAGCATAACATTAATTTATTTGTTTGTTGAACAAGTTTTTATCTAAATCAAACACTGTAAGTTTTTAAATGAACTTAAGTTTAATAGTTTGTTTAAGTACAGCAGACGCATTTTATTCAGCAATGTGTCAACAACCGGAAACTAAATTAATTTTACAGTTAGGACTGTCCATTAATTGAACAAAATATCTATTACTTTTATATGATTCTACAAATCATAGTCATAACTTTTAAGTCTAACATGGCCCAGTGGTTGGAGACTACATTGGTTGGTCACAAAAAGAAAGACAGAAAAAATGGTTAATTGACCTACATGTGACAAAAAAAAGAAGATAGGAAAAAAACGTTAATGAAGACTATATTGGCTAAAAAATCATAGAGATGTCGCACGTTAAAAGTAAATTCTAATACTTTACTTTTAACAGTTTTTCAAAAAACATCTTACCGTAGGGCCTCCAAAACAAGACTGTAACCAAATCTCTCTGGAAGTACACCCGCTACTTTGCGATAAAAACATCCCGAAAATTCCCACCTTTAAAAATATTTTCAAGCACAATTTCCATAATGGACTGCACAGAGAATAGTCCGCTAGAGCCCTTTGGAGGGGCAAAAGGACGCCTGATAATGTCCTCTCCAGTTACAGAGGGCTGGCCCTTCTGAAGATAACGATGAGATTACTCTATGGTAGAATGATCGTTTTATAAACTCACGACCGGAGCTTTGATGGCAAATTGTAAACATACGGTTTTCCTAATTCAATTTTGGACAAATTCACTCGCTTATTTGGTTTCTCATGTATGTGAGTTATTGCTAAGTTACGTATTTTATATAAAGTATTTTTAAATTCGATATAGATGATCAGCTATAACAAAACATTCAAATAGATATTTTTTTTCAAAAATGAATAAAACTATTTTCGGACATTAAAATTTGGACGAAATAAGTAGCACAAGTTTGCCTATTTTTCAACAGAACATGCTTTTTAGTTCAATTCCGAATTGGCTCGTGCTTTGACTTTTCAGTCTAGCTTGGACGGTATCACAAAATACTAAGTGTGAATCGTACAATTTGTAGTGAATGTGTGTGGAAAAACAATTAATTATAAGTACACCTATTTTGATTGTACCTTGTGTACCCAACTTTAAACGGCTTCCGCTTCAAAGTATCCTTAACTATTCTTCGAGAATCATCGAATTTCAAACAATGAACATCAAAGAAGCAAACCTTCTTCCTTAATCTAGGCGTCTACCATTACTTATCGTATCAATTTCACTGGCAGACTCCTTATCTATAACAACGTTTATGTCCACACTATTATTCAGGGAAGGATAAGCCCACTCTGAAACAAGATACGATACAAAAGGGTCCCCATCAAAATTCGGTGCCCGTCAGAGCCCTTATTTATCATTTTCCGCCGAATTTTCACTCAAAGAGACACATTAAGGTGGGTGCCCAAGTATAAGACATGAAGCGTCAAAAATAGAAAAGACACTAGTAAGTACTTACATAAGTAATGACATTAGTTCCTACTTTTCTTTAGCAAAATCTGTGCCTTTAGATTTAAGTGACCCATCTAAGTAGCGTCATCTTCGCAACATAGGTCACCTAAATCTGAAGGCGTCCCTACCTACACTAAAATGAAAGCTGCGTGTTATTATAAAAAACGAAGTTATTTTGTTTTAATTACTCAATTAACATACTCCCTACCTAAATAAGCCTCATTGTATCGTAGGTACATAATGAAAAGCAAATAAATTATTAGAATCTAGAATCTCAACATAATTGATATAGATTTAAAATTACTCAGGACAGTGGACACCACTCTCACAAAGATCAACTGAAGTTTTTAATGATGTATTCACAGAAGAAAAAAGTGTTTAAGTATGTTTAACCGTTGTCTAGTATTCCTTAGCACAAGCAATTAATTGCTTTATTTGGGGCTAGATGGCGCTGTGTGGAATAATATTAAGTGATATTCATTTATTTATTTAGCTAGTTGCCACACCGCCATTCGCTCACACCTTAAAATGCGTCTCAGCGCATCGTATACAACGCCCAAACACGGATCGTGACACTTCACCGTACAAGATAATGTTAGACCTGTTAAAGTTCCTTTTTGCTGAAATATCATTTCGTATTTGGGAAGGTAGCAAAACGTTTTATGGCGTTTGAAGACCTATAAGGACTATATCGGACGAAATTGCCTCCAGATAAAAACAACAATCCTGACCAGAATATAAATGTTGTATTAAATACGGGTCACTCCTAGCCGTGTAAGGGTTGTTAACAGGTATACTCGACAAGATAATAATAAATGTTTATTTGGCAGGAAAAAAGGAAAGCAATGTTAGTAAATTGAGCCAAACTCTATTTCATGTTTGGTATTTTTGTACGAACATGTGTTTTAGTTTAGTTGAAATTAGGCGAATCGATTCACGATTTTGTTTGCAATCATGTGTATCACCTTATTGCTACTCAATAATATTGCTTAGGAGTTTTGTGTTACTGCTGGCAAGTACAGTGGTTCGAGATGATCCCTGTTGAACTCAGGGACTTGATACGGATTTGTTTGAATTGCTGACCACACAGTTTCTCGTAGACTGTTGGTATCAAAAAAAATACAAAATGTTTATCTCATTTTATTTTTTTCATCTATTACATGCCGTTGTTACCTATAAGTAAGGCTTCATTTAGCATTGTTTTTGATGAAATTTGGAAGTTTTAAGCTAGACTATTAGTGTAAGTTTTGTTGGTGACCTTATAAATGAATGAATGCAATGAAAGTACTCTTCAAGGTCTTGGTGTCAAAGATAAAGAAGGCATATAACGGAACAAAAGTATAACAGTTAAGTAAAACAATCAACAACTCAAAGGAGACCTTGAATCACGGAAAGCAAAACTTTATTTTGTATTGCTGAGAATCCTATATTGAGTGGACAGCAATATCAAGAGTTCTCATTTCAATTCATTCATTATCGTTCAGTAGCTATTCTCACTTGAATGGCCACGGAATCATTACAGCACTCGGTACACGTCTCTGGCACGCACCCAACCGCACGCTGCACCCTGCATGCGGATTGAGACGAAACATTTTTGTACCCCGAACACATTTGGGAACGGAAAACCTAGCTTTTGGAATGCTACAGCATAATACGGTAGGGGTTTTAATGAAAAAGGTTAAAAGTGATTCTGTTTCATTGCTGGGTAATGGTTTTGGATTTTGTATCGTTCTTTTCCCAACCAGGCATACTGTATCCTGTCACACTGTGACTTGTTGGGACTTGTCTCAATGTTGACAATGTCCTGAAAAATTCCCAACCAGTCACACCACTTAATGTTGCTGTGTGACAGGTGAGAGGTTACAGTGTGACTCGTTAGGAACAAGCGTACTTATATCTCTACAACATGTAGATTTTACAATGCTAAAAAAATGACTCAGTGGGTTATATCTTAACGCAGAAGCCGAAAACCTTTTCTGATCAGCTAGGATAAAATATGGACCATTAACACTAGCAGATAATGTAGTTCCACTCAAAATGGTAAAGGTTTAAGATGAATCAGAATAATAAATTAGGCTTCTGCAGTAATTCGGGATACTCACCCTAGAAAGTTGTTACTACAGTGTTCTATTTGGTCTGTAGTAAAGTTTAATTTCAAATGTTTCAGCTCAGAATATTCATGGTCTCCTAATGATTGATTCTCATACCTACAACCACATCAACACACACCACCATTATGCAGCAAAATTACGCAGCAGTTCAATATCACCAAATAGTTTTTATTACCTTGACCAAGGTCATGACCTCGGAACGTGCTAATACAATAGGTAGCACTACAAAACATTATCCATTAGAAAGAGAGGGCCAGATTTCTTTTATACTAACTTAATTAATCAACGCAGACAGGAAAGGTATCATTGTGAGGCAAAAACGGGCTAAGTGTGAAATTGGTTTGGCATGCAAGGACTTCAATTTTATTTTATTTAATTTGGTTGTGCCAAGAGCTCTTTTATATCCACTGACCTTCGTTCTGTAACAGTGGGAGCTGAAGTCACAAGGCACCAAGAAAGCGGTACTCCACATCTCACCTGACATTTTAGGGTTACCAGGCCCAGGGGGCCCTGAAGAGCCCGCGTATAGTGGAGGTCAACAGGCTGGCATGCTAATAGTTTGGCACATCACTGGCACAGCTTTATTTATTTATTTATAAGTACAGCCACATCATACATATAACACAATAACAAAAAACAATTTAACAAGTAATCAATCTTATACATATGACAGTTACGGCGTACATAACATTAGCCGAAATGTGTAATTAAGTAAAAAGAAACATAATAATAATATTAACAAAAATATTTCTTCAAAAACTAAAACGGAAAGCCAAACTGTTCATGGGTTATCGGGTGAAATGATGGATTTAATTATTTTATTTTTGAACTTTGCAAACGTGTCGTGAAAAATATCTAGGTCGAGTAATTTGTTCTGGGCGTTATAACTATTCAACATTCTATTGAGAGGGGAGAAAAAGCCAAGGTTAGTTCGAACTCGAGAGACATTAAATAATTTCTTAATTCTGGGGTATTTATACGGGACACTCAGAGAAATTTTCCCTAGAAGAGGGCCACAGTGCAGCTTTAAATAAGATGGGATGGAAAGAAAGAAAGAAAGAAAATAAAAGCACGATCTGTTACTGTTTTATCAGGCGGCACCAATTTCAATCGACCCTGGCTGGTTTAGGAATGTAACACATTCCCATTTTAATCTGCTAAATGCTGTTGCTATAACAATGAACATGCGCGTTATTGCTTTTAACTCCGTAAGTATACGATTTCACTAAGAATACTCAGACAACGTTTCTACTTATACCTGGTATCGGTTACTTCTTTTTACAATAATTACAAATTGTTATTTTCGCCACATGCTTATTCTGATATTCAATTTCAAATCTGTTGTTGGCTATAGCATTATTCATACTTAAACATAAACGGCCTATAAACATCCCACTGCTGGGCCTGAGCCCACAAATTGTTATTTTCGCCACATGCTTATTCTGATATTCAATTTCAAATCTGTTGTTGGCTATAGCATTATTCATACTTAAACGTAAACGGCCTATAAACATCCCACTGCTGGGCTCAGGCCCAGCAGTGGGATGTTTATATAGGCCATATTCCAACACACGGGCATAGTGCGGATTGTTGAAGGGGTGTTAGAACCTTCAATATCAGATATTATTCAGCCGCTCTAAGCTCTCCGACTAGGCTTAACGACTGACATCTAGCAACTCCAGCCGGGACCAACTGCTTAACGTGCCTTCCAAAGCGCTGAGATGTCCGAAAAATACATCACTAAATTTCAGTCCGGATGGTCACCCATCCCATTTCCGACCCGGTGTGAGTTGCTTTACAACAGCGATCGTCACCAATCACTGTCACAAATGCGCCACGGGCACCTCTCAGATCCTAAAAACTTAGTTTCCAAATATACCGTCGTAAATCTAATATTATTATAGCACAATATATTTATTGCCAATTGTGGTTACCCTTCGGAGTGTTTCATTGCTTAAGGGTTTCTGAAGCAAATTGCTTGGGCTGTCGGAATAAATTAAATATACGAGTGATACGATGAGCAGTTTCAAATAATACTTAATAATATACGGAATGCCAAATGGGTCTATCAGAATACGTAAGAAGTTAGGTAATTCGGTTGTATCATAACCATTTATCTGTCAAACCAAAAAATAATTTCCCACTTTTGAAATATTTGGAGTCAATCATACTGCCTATTTAGAAGCATTTTGTTTATTTTTCTAGCAATTAAGAATGAGTAGTCATAAATTATTGTAATTGCCATAAGTTATATTATTGCTTTACCATTGTAACCACCTGATTTTTTAAATAATTATTTTATTAAATGTTAACACTATGTAGGTACCTTTAATTTTCTGTTGTTATGTTATGCTTAGTTTAAAACTCATGATAATAATATCCATTGCTGATATTTAGAGACACATTTGATTTCGCCTTTATGGGCCTTTTAACAGTAGCCAATGTCTTATTTCTAGGGAACAATAAATTGAAGTACAATAATATGGAAAATAATTAATTAATTATTTAATTTAACCAGTGACCAGCAGCAAATAATATTAATATTTTTTTTATTCAATATTTTCTGTGCATATCTTTTTTAAAGAAATCCTCTAAATGAAAATGAAACCCGCAATTTAATACGTTGCACGGTTATGAAAGATTAAGCGGATACACAGACGGACAAATGCACCCCAGTTTTGTTTCATCTAGTTTTCAAATCTTGTCGTTAGCCAACAGCAATTAGGGCTGCGGACGTAGGGCCGAAATTGGAACTAAACGAGGATAACTGGAACGTGTTCGTCTCGTAGTGATGTGAAGTATCGATATTATCAGTTTAGATTTTGTCATTTAAAAAATTACAAAGGCCTCCTAATTCTGTTCATTCCCATTTGGAAGGCAGCATAACAATACACATTTGTTGATGAGATAAAATAAAATATACTCAATTGCACAAACAAAGTACGTACAGTAACATTAAAATATTTTTAATTTACTTTTTAATTTAATGTTTTCTGTAAAGATTTACGATCTTTTTTATAGAAATCCTCTGAATGAAAATGAAACGCGCAATTTAATACGTTGCATGGTTATGTAAGATTAAGCGGATACACAGACGGACAAATTCACCCCAGTTTTGTTTCATCTAGTTTTCAAATCTTGTCGTTAGCCAACAGCAATTAGGGCTGCGGACGTAGGGCCGAAATTGGAACTAAACGAGGATAACTGGAACGTGTTCGTCTCGTAGTGATGTGAAGTATCGATATTATCAGTTGAGATTCTTTCATTTAAAAAATTACAAAGGTCTCCTAATTCTATAAATAAATGGGAAGGCAGACATAACACTACACATTTGTTGATGAGATAAAATAAAATATAATTTATTGCACAAAACAGTTACCGATACATTACAGTAACTCTCAAAAATGTAGGCACAATTTTGGCGACCTTGACCGACCGATAGTTTGATATTTACTAATACCAATGGCTCGCAGAATCGCACCCTTGCTATAACAGTATTGCCACGTTTTTAGCTGAAGATAGTGTCGCAAATAAGATCGATGGTCTTGCGATTAATTTCACCTACCAACCGATGAATTATCGATAGTCCAGTATTGATCGGCAACACTAGTGTCTGGTCCCGGCTGTTGATTGGCTGTGCATCGAATGGGTGGTATTTGCAGGCTTACGGTTGTCAGTCATTATTTGGATTTGCAAGCCGAGTGAAAGGTGAAACGATATGAGGCAGGTGGGGTTCAAACAAACCGTTTGATTAAGCTTGTTCTAAGGATCGTTGTATTTTGGTTGTTACGTTGGAATTTCGCTGTTATCTGAATGTGTGCTCATTTAACTTGCCTTATTAAGCAGGTTTTCAAAGTTAGTAACCAGGTATGAACGTGAAATGATTTCTTCAAATACATTACCATTCACATTTTGAGCAGAACTGTACTGTAAAGTTATTTATTGTAGTATCTGAAAAAAAGCATGTTTGTGACATTGTAGTCAAAATATTATATTTTAATTTACCAAACAAAACTAAACAAACTGCTTTATCTCCTACTGAAGAAACTCAAGGCGTTAAAATAAAACTTTTACTATGAAACCTTATTTGCTTAAACCCAAAACAGACAATTTCGGTTTTACATTCCCCAAGACAATAACAAGATAATCTAATAATCCTTCTACTTTCCTTCCAGAAAAACAACTTAAGTAGCTGAAAAATAAGGGAAAAAAATAAACACTTTTAACATTTTAATGCTAAAGTGGGCCTAAACCCGCCGACATAGACTTAATAAACAATAAAAATTCACAAGGTGTAATCTTACCACCCTCGCTTGTATGGTGTACAAGGAAGAGGAGATAGCGATAAACAGAGAGCAAGCATGAACTCATCTAGTAACACACTCACGATTTTAGGCCAATCAGCCGTGCTATTCCGGCGGTGCACATCGGACATCACTTCACATCTCGGTGCTTCACGCTTCCCTCAATCATCACCATTCATTCATTTGACGACCGTCTTGGTGTAATTGTTGAGAAGTCGGCGACTACACCAAGGGTCGCGGGTTTGATCCCCGCACAGTACAAACATATATTGTGTGCATGAACATGTCTGTTTGTATTGGTCTGGGTGTTCCCTATGTATATTAAGTATGTATTTACAAAAGAAAAAGTATTTAAGTATGTTTATCCGTTGTCTAGTATCCATAATAACGGACTATAAGTAGCCCACTTGGGACTAGATGGCGCTGTGTGGAATAATGTCCAAAGATATTTTTTTTATCAATACGCTTTACTTTGAATTAGTATTTTCACTCATTTTGTATGTAAATAATTTTAAAATGTTATTTGTCTTAGTCCTTTTTTTCAAACGACCACAGTTGCAAAGAAATGGAATTTTAAAGTTCGCTCATACGAGGGAAGGGAGTTTTGGCGTCCGCCGGAATAGCTTAGCAGGGCTCATAGCACACTTTGGCCACACGGCCACTGCATGACTTCGACCCAGCAATTTTGCCACTCAAACTTGAACCTCCACCTTTGAAGCCGTAAGGACGCGAGCTGCGAGTTGAGTGCTATACCTAGTAGCGGCGAGCGCGAAACTACCGAAATCGGCTGTATACCACTTCTGGTTAGGACATTGGTTATTTTAACATAACATAACCTCACGACCATATGATACTATTACACCATACCAATTTTCTGATGGGTTATTCAGAGGCACACTGATTGTTGCCCTCAGTCGGAAGCCCACATTTAGCCGAAGGAATTTGAACCCAACGTGGTTACATGAGTTTTCTATCGTTGTTTTCCATCACTGGAGAGTTAACCGGAAATTCTACAATCAAAAAACAGGATGTTCCGGCCAGATATGATCTCAGGAAATTCGGGTTCTAGGCCAGCGTGTTTAACTACTGGGCCAGGACGCTCTCACGCGCATTGGTTATTAATTATTATACCACAGTGTTTAACCACTGGGTCACGACGCTCTCATGCGCATTGGTTATTATACCCTAACAGTTATCGGTTTTTAAACAAAGAACATACAAAAATATATCACTTCGATCTTGTCTTATGTAAAGATCGACTTCTTACTTGCGCCACCTCACAAAACACCCCAGTTAAATGCTTCCCAAACGCAAAGCCGTGATAGGAATATCAATAAAGCAATGAATTTAATTAAGCCAAAAGCGTAAACTTTATTTGCATTTTTATCGGTTTTTAATTAAAATCGCTTTCAGTAATTACAACGGCAATGAATACGTTTTTTCGTTTGAACCGTCACCAGCAGTCTCTGCTCGGTCTGGAATTAAATTTGAAACGGTTGACAAAAATGTGCCTGTTCAATGGGAAAAATAGATTTCGTAAAGGAAAATCAGACTTTTTGCTTTAAGTTTTTGGTGGTTCAGTCGTCGTCAGATATATTGAAGCAAACAAGGTGCCCAAATACTTCTGATTAGTTTCACAGTCGATACACCCAAATTAGCATTAATATCTGAACATTCATAACGCCATTAGTATCGAAACAGATGCAAGGTCCTAATAGTCCCTAACTTACAGACAATACAGACACTTATACATATAAGTTAGGGTCTATTAGGAGCTTGCATCTGTTCATGAAGCAATGAATGTTTAGATATTAATGAAGCAATGAATGTTCAGATATTAATGGTAACATGAGTGTTTTGAACTTATTGACTGTAAAACTGATAAAGAAGTATTTGGCTACCTTGTCTGCTTCAATATATTTGATATCGACTGTTTGTAGTGACAGTGTTTGATAAAGATCCAACATTCAAAATGAATTTTCGATTCCTCGTTTTTCCTTGTTTTCCTCGTTTCGCTGAAGTGTTTCGCAGCAATACAACCTGGGCCTCTTCAAGAAGAGAGTGAACAGCCATTTGTAAGGCCGGCATGTACCACCTTAGGCCACATCATCACTTACGATCAGGTGAGATTGTGGTCAAATGCGTGCCAAATTAAGCTATAAAAAAAAGAATGACCGTAAGAAGATAACTTCAGAAGATATAAGGTCATGAATTAATTTGGTCCACTGACTCATATTTCCGGCTACTATATTATGATTGCTACGAGCAACCCCTTGAATGTGAAGCTGATATTAAAATTGCTTATGTCTTCCGTATCAAAGCGGGGTTAAAATATGTCAAAGTAGTTGTTTGACTTCTTGGCGACGTAATATCTCTGAGGAATTTGCCCCTTTCATCGTCTTTTTAATATCATATTTCCTTATTGACATTGATTTTATTATCTAGGCGCCTTTCTTTAATAACATTATTAGATATTTCGTTTCTGTCCCTTGTAATTTCAGTTCTGCCTTCAGTTTTTATAACGTATATTCTTTGTTACATATTTTTTAATGCAAGCTTGTTTAGTTTATTCCGAGCAAAGTATACATTTTTTTAGGTGGAAGGTGGATTTATAATTAACAATGACCTTTTAAAAATATGAATTAATATGATTTATTACCACTAATGGCATCACATTTAACCACAGCACTATGAGACTAGAAAATATAATTACAAATTGAATCATGTATTCAAGCCTGTCCTAAACAACGAGATTTTAATTCACTTAAACGTATAATGCCATTTCAACTCGAGCTATTAAATATTAAATGTCATACATGTGGATGAAAATGACGGTTTTCTACGACTTAGTATTGCTTCAATCTTCACAGTGTAACACTTAAGTTTAATAATAATTTTTGACAAAGGAGTCAAGGCCGTCAAAGGATGATGACCTAATACTAGCTACGTACTGAGACAAACGTGAAAAAAGCTATTAAATACCAGACATTCTAACAAAGCATTCAATGATGGAAATAATATCGAGGTGGCCAAATCGCAACTCAGGTTCAATTCCCAGATCAAATGAAATGCTTAAACTCCTAAATAAGTTTTGAATTAAGTACGAAATAACTCTAAAGAACGTCAGGCTATAGTTCTGGATGATTTTGCTAGCTAACAATTCCGAAAAATGCTCTTGTTTTTTTTTTTTTGTCAAAATCAAGTGTTGTCTAATCAGATTGCTCGTAATCCAACTATATGCTTTCGTGATACCTCAAAGTGTTATTTTTAAATACGGGCATAAAGCTTGAAAAATGAGACTCTGATGACAAGTTAACTTTCAATTTTTTAATATTCGCATTGAATTAATTATTAACAGTAAAATGGCATTTCCTAAAGTAAAGGATCATTATCAGTTTAAAATTAAGCTGAAGACACTGGCGAAGATAGAAAATAGGCGTGATCTTGAGTATTTATTTTATACTTGCCTCATTTAAAGTATAACATTGTGCTCTTTTCGCCAACATTAGCTCGCTAACAGTGTTACTTTAAGGGATATTCTTAGACCTTCTGAAGTTGTTAACTCACTTCAAAGCTGCCGTAATTGAGTAGAATTCTTATCTACTTAAATAATTAGATCTCATAAGATCTAAAGTTGAAGCAGACAGGCTTAGAAAGTTGCTGACGCTTACTCTTAAAATCATTGTTTGAATATAATTTAAAAAAAAAGTATTTGTTCGGTACCGAACCTCAAAATGTTTGAGGTAAACATTTAACATTTAACATGCTGAACATCTACCTCAATCACACAATTTGGTTTGAAATAAGTTGATTCACGCACTAACACTAATGTTCGTTGATTAGACAGATTTGTTTGCTGGGTCTGGGTGTTTGTGGTATTGATAATACAAAAGAAAAGCATGATGTATTTTATTATGACTTATTTATCTCTAAGAGACACTGACATTTCTGAAAACAGTAGGCCTAGCACGAATCGCTTACATTTTGGTAATCGAAAATGAAACGATATTTTTTTTCTTTTTCCTTTGACTTTAAGAAAAAAAAAGTACAGAATACTGACATGAGGTCAAGAATTTAAGGCAATAGGAAATCGTCCTTGACTGAATGATCATGTTGTTAAAAGCCTTTTTTGCTATGGCTTTCAATTAGTTGTTCTGTAATTATTTATTCATCAAAAACAAATCTATTTGCATTCAACATAAGCATGGCATTTCAAACCATAAATGCTCATATTGAACTCGTAACTTAGTAGAATGCTATAGAATTACATCATACATTCAAAAGTCAAGAACCATTATCATTATGACGATGTGGGACACCCAATCAAAACACACATTCACGCCATTTTAAACGTTGAGTTTGATGGGTGACCTCGTCTTTATGTCATCATGTTTAATGAAACATCGCTTTATACCTCAGGTGGATCGTTTTAGTTTTTACTATAATCATTCTTGTAGTTGTTATTAAATAAACTTGTACCTTCGACGACTACTTACAAATATTATGTCACATGGACAAAACGGAGGCTCAACTGCAAAACTCTTCTAGTAGTTTCAAAATTATCATAGTTATTTATTTTTAAATTATCATAGTTAGTTATTTACATCGAAGTTGCCTATTTTTGAACAATGTTCCTAGTGACACTAAGCAACATTAAAAAGTAAGAATGATTGATTATACTCAAAGTTAAATGATGCCAAATGTTGCTCCATCAGTTGAGGCCTTATTAAGTCCAGTGGTGCAAGTACACACATCAAAACTGTCTAGGGATATCATAGGGATATCATTTTTCAAATATTTCATAAAGTTAAGTTTGTTCACAAGTTGAGCATTATCTTAGGCTAACGCGAGGACAGAGGCATAAGATAAGGGTTAAGAATATTACAAAAAAAACGTTTGATTTTGCTAAAATTTTGACACCTTTTAAAAGAAAAATCTGTCTTTTTTTAACGTCCTTACGATTGTACAATAATGCTACTACCATGAATTTCTTTATACAATCTGAAAGGACCGATATTATAGCAGTTTCTGTGTTCTTAAAATTTCTACGTTGGTATCAAAATTTTAATTTTTACAGCCTCCCAAATAGCTACACTTTGTATGAAAATGCTTGAGATATCCCTAGACACTTTTGAGCAGTGTATATAGAAAGCAGGAATGTTAGAAATCCCACGATAACCTTTACCCAACTTGTTTGTCCGCGATAACCATTGTTGGTCCAAGCGCTTCAAAACGTCATCGACGTAATGTCCGCTTTTTGTCTCGGAAACTGTCAAGTCATTATAGCGCTGTTCCCATGAAAATGCCAACGCCGAAATTGGTTTGAGGTCAACGTCTGACATTTTAGTGCCAATTTAATTTATATCAAACAATAGCTGACGTCTGATATCGGCTAGTGGATAATAAAATTGATAAATCATATTATGAGCGTTGCCGCCAAGGGGTTAAGACCTCTCAGTAGTTCCAACTAGGTACTTTGGAAAACACCGATGAATAACGCAACCAGACCCATCACTTTACCACGGTGGGTAGTAAATTGTAGTGTTGGAGCTTTTGAATGTGCCATTCTGCATGACGGCAAAAGTCGACATAAAATGCCACTGTTTATCCCGTTAGGGATATGGTAGTGAACATAATATGTTTAAACTGTGTACAAATAGCACTGGAAAAACGGTAACTGCGTCGCAACTAAATCATTGCAAAAAGTCCCATGTATAATAAAAATCCATTGAAAAGAATGCCTGCATCAATAAGGTGTAATTTAGACTAGAATAGATTAATCAACAATCGGAAAGTTAAGCAATATAAACCAAATTTGCCAAACTCCCTATGGCCAGGTCAGAGGTACGCAAAAATAGCTCGCTTTAGGCTCTGTGGCTGGCCTATTGTTAGGAACTTTGTTTGTGGTTATACAGTTACTTCCAGAAGCGGAAAGTTTACAATTAGTGCATGATATCCAATGATAATGATATGATAATGATATACGTACGCCATGGAACAATTTTTTAGTTCGCATCAGTACCAGTGATTCTCTGCACTTGCAATGATAGCCATTCAAAGCTCAGAATCTTTTGACAAGCAGAGGCGAACATTATACATAGTACTGGGGCATCGTTAAAATCCTCAAGTGGATCCTTGCGAGAGCTACATTTTGTCACAGAATTTCAATGGACGAATATCTAATTTTATATAAGAGGCCGACATTCAGAAATAGACTTCCAAAATTAAACGTCTGATAAATGACAAGCAAGGACACTAACCCCCTTATTCATAAAAACGAACGCAACGCTTAAGCATAGTTTAAGCAATTGTCGTGTTTTGTCGCTTACTCGCAAATGGCGGCAGCAACAAAAATGAAAGAGACAAAGCGATACATAAGTTAAAGCGTGTGGTTGAAGCATTCTTTAAGTTTTTATGAATTAGGGGGTAACAAATAACTCAGCGTGCTGTGAAGTGTGTTATGCTCGGATAGCGTTTAAAATATAAAATCGAAAATAAGGTTACCTCGCTGAATAGACCGATGACCGTTGGACCAGACGAGTTCTTGAGTGGAGACTGCAGATTGGCGGCAAATGAAGATGTAGGGCGCTCTCCATAATGCACAAAAGGGGACAACGGTTACGCACTTTGGGAAAAGCCTACATAACATGACATAAACGGCCTATATACGTCCCATTGCTGGGCACAGGCCTAAACCCACTATGAGGTGGTGCAAGCCATACTCCAACATGCGGGCTCAGTGCTGATTTTTGGAGGGGTGTAAGGTTAGTGAGCAACCTTGATGGGAAAAGCCTAAGTCCGCATAACTTTGACAGCCTAATGTTGTTAATGACAGAACTGGATTTTCAAGACTTTCAAGATTGCTTGAAAATCGGGTGTTATTCGTTAGTTAGCTAATCCCTGTGCAAAATCTAGCTGTCGCAGTGAGTCATCTCATTATTAGTGCCATCCCAGCAGGGTTCCACCCAGGGGTCAACATTAAAATTATTGTAAAACTAAGCGGCTTACAGTTTAAATTATCGCAACGGCACATGCCTACCTTTGACCTTAATTAATTAGGGAAAGGGTGTGATTAAAAGGTAATGGGCCACGAAAGCGAGGTTAGCCGCCAACGTTAGTTTCTCTTAGACCCCCCTTAAAGCTGAAGAAGGGTTTTGTGTTCCGAGCTCCTGTGACATCGAACATATTATTCTGTGTATCAACACATGAAGTAAAAGACGAGATAGTCACAAAAAAACGTCTACTGCTTAACATAGACCTCCTTGATAGATTTTAAGAGTGGCATCCAAAAAATTCACGTGATTAAGTGAGGTGTTGCGTTTGTTTTCTAATGGTCACCATTCGAAATGTTTTTGGCTCCAACGGAATCAGTTTTTCGAACTATAAGCCCTGTTCACTGAGCTACTTTAACCTGCTGGGCTACGTATTCTTTCTACGTTTTCTTCCTTTTTACACATTATAACATCTTTAATCAGACCTCGCAAGCTTACGGCCGGTTATTTTCACCGGTGTTTTCCATCACCAGAGAGTCAGAACCCATATTTTTTATTATCACTGGTAACAAACAGTGGCCATAAAAGCATTGAGGTATGTTGGCAAAATAGGTTAAACGAATATTTTCCATCGAATTACAAATGGCCAAAACAGATGTGCTTATTGAAAACTTCGAGAATCGAGCTCCCAGCAGTCAAGTACTGGGAGTGGGCGTTACACGAGCATTTGACATGACCTTTCTTCTATCCATGTACATTTTTATGCCCACTTGTTGGAAACCTGATAAGACAAAATTGGTTTTGATTGAAAAGATTGGTATGAGATATCAAAATCAAAATCAAAAATAGCTTTATTAAATAGACCTGTTACAAAGTACTTTTAAATCGTCAAGTCTAATTACCAAACAAAACATGAGTACTTAATAATAGACATGAATATCATTAAATGATATCGAGATGAAGTTCGATTTATGAATTAATTCAAACTTGATATACCAGATCGTAATACATTAACATGAATTGAATATAATCAACTAGCGACCCGCCCCGGCTTTGCACGGGTGCAATGGGATGTTGTTATACATAAACCTTCCTCTTCAATCACTATCTATTAAAAAACCGCATCAAATTCCGTTGCGTATCTTTAATGATTTAAGCATACATCGGGAAGAGAAAGTTATGTAGTGATTCCAAAGAGTTGAGAAAAAAGTTTGACTAAGCATGTTAAATCATGAGCTTGTATGTTTAATAAAAAGGTTTTACAGATCAAAGTTTGACAAAGCATGTAGAATCATGAGTGCTTAATCAGATTAAGCACCCAAACCCTTAAATAACTGGATATTAAATGTTTCCATGTAGATTTAAACTTGTTTCATTATAAATTTTAACTGAACAGAAATTATTTGAAATGAGCGCAAAATATTCGGACCCCAAATTAACATAATCCGTACAGGGGTGGAAAAGGGTTGAAACTCGAACCCGGTACACAGCTTACCGTGATGTATTAGATTTCCCAAACTGTTGGGTATTTTTCGTCTAGCAACAAGAAAAAGTATAAAGTGGTTGATTAAAAAAAGGGTATCTAGTTATATTTTTTTATGTATCTTTTTCCCACACACGCTTCTTAGAATGTATATTAGCCGAAATTCGATTTTGTAGATACTAAATTAATCGATGCCTAGTTTTTTCAGCAGGATCTTTCAAAAACACTTTGACAGTTAATCTTATATTTTAAGACAAAATGACATACCTACCCCCGAATTCACAAACAGTGTAGTAAGTATAGCTGTCCCTTTCAGTTCTTTTGACATTTAACAGGACAGCATGAGCGTTAGCGAATAGCGAGTGCTCAGCGTTGATTGACGTTTGTAAATTTGGGGATTAGTCTCATTCAAAGTTTTATTATTTTTCCGTTTTAGAGGTAAATCTTAACATTTTATGGTGAATTTTGAAAAATATTGGCGGGTGGTAGAGCAAATCCAAAATAAAGAGGAATATCGAAAAATGTAGAGTTAATGGGCTAGTTTTCACAAACAAAAACCGCAAAAAAAGTTTTGCTTATCAAAATTTTCCCTTTTTTGGGAATTTTTATTACTCCCCATGATCTAGTACGCCAGTCGAAATATCAACCCTGTATAAATTTGAAGAAAATAAACGCTGCTTAAGCCTTACAATAACAGGCCCTTCTGATTGGTTCAACTTAATTAACTGAAACAAGAGGGCAGCTTAATCGCTTTGAGCTTGGTGCACTCCTCTTACTAATTAAACGTTTGTCAATAGCGAATTAAGATATCTATGGAGACAAAGTCTTAGATACCGATAGGTCTGAATAATTGATTCACAAGATCAATCAAGTCGCTTAACAACTTTTAGGGGCTCTATTCTTCTTAACAATTTTAATTGAAAAAACCGTCCAAGTGCAGGTCGGACTCGCGTATGAAGGGTTCCATACTATCATCGAGTAAAAAAATGCTTGAGAATAACGTTTGTTGTATGGGAGGCCTCTTGTGATATTTACTTTAAATTCAATAATTTATTGCATAACCATATTGTCATAAAAAAATGTTACATTTTTGGTGAGAACAGTATTATGGGCCCTACGCTTTATTCTTCACACTTTTTTTGGGCTTCACTTCATTCTTAGTTAATTATTTATTCTGAAAGGTAACACAACTTCAGCAAACGTTCTAGTGATGATTTCCGACATCATGAGAAAGATTGGCGGAGCCTGGCACTGGATCGAAATGTTTGGAAAAGATTGGAAGAGACCTTTGCCTAGCTGTGAGATGATGTAGGCTAGAAAAAAATTACCCAAAAAAAAAGTATTTTTAATGTTGTTATAGCAACAACAAAAGTTGGTGAAAATTTCAGCTTTCTAGTCATCAGGGTTAATGAGATACAGACAGTCATACAGAGAGACAGACAGCGGAGGCTTAGTAATAGGGTTCCGTTTCTACATTTCAGGTACGGAACCCTAAAAAAGATAAGAAATCCTAAGCAAATTTGACCAGCTTCCAGGAAAAACCGATTGTGTCCTCAGCATTTGAAAAATCTGTTTCTGTTTGCTCGACAACAATTCTCTTGGACGTCTCCGAAATTATACCCTTTGTAGGGACCCGATGTCAAAATTACGGACTCGCCTGCTCCAGTATAAATGTAAGAAAAAGGTCAAGTCAGGATTGTATGGTCGGGGTCATCCGTCAATATTTACATGGAGTTGGGTAATTCTTTTGGTTTGCTTTGTATTTTCACCCCCCTTACCCCTCTTAAGGTTCGGTTCAAGATCCGTATTATCCGTTTGTCTTTTTTCACTTTGTTCCCAAGTTTCTTTGTTGATTTCTGAAAGGGAAATGGAATCTTTGAACGTCGATACGATTGACATTAAAGGGACGATAAATGACTAAATATGTTTGAGTACAAAATGGATAAGGCAAAGTAATGAAAAGTATTGAGAATTTAATTTCTTTTTTCTCTCTCTGAATGCGAGATAAGACTTTCCGTTTGGTTCGAGGGTCCTTCAGTGTCCTTTGTTTGGGTTATGATAGAAGCAAAAAGGATTTGAAAGTACGATACTTGATTATTATTGAAATAAAAGAATTTAATTATTTTTCCCGCGTGTTGGAGTATGGCTCGTTCCACCTCATAGTTGAGATGAGGCCTTGTGCCAAGCAGTGGGACGTATATAGGCCGTTTATGTTATGTTATGTAAGAATTTATTGATTGAGAACCCCAAGTTAATATGTTTAGGGAATCTGGCCAGGAAGTCGCATGGTTTTGAGTTCAAATCTGGACGAAACACCTAGTTTGTGTCTGGTAGGGTCTCAGTACCTTAGTGGTTAGAACAGCCACCTGGTTAGCGAAAGATCCCCGTCTGATACCCAAACCTGTAATTTTCTGTTTCTTTTTTAATTGGATAGAGCATTTGACTTGGTGCTCTTGGCTTGGTTGATTGGTTGCTTCTTTGGTTTTCCTATAAATTAAGATATTGTCTGGTCTATCCAAAGTTTTCTGCAAATTCACAGTCACAAACACTCCATTAAAGGACTCGTCGATGGTGTGAGCAAACCTCGGTGAGATTGAAAATTTCGCCAAAACAGACAATCGGGCTAACGGCCGGCAATCAACTTGATGTATCGAATTTAATATCGAGAGGAAGGTTTTCAATTAAATCTGAGCAGTAATCAATCTCAGTAAACGTTGCGAGTCAATCATAAGCGATCTCATTACAGCGGTTAATTAAGCTTTTGTGCTAAGTTAATATTGCAACGTGGACCGATTTGGTGTAATGGATAAGAAGCTTGCAACTTCTGGCAGAGTACTGCCATAAGTTGCGGGTTCGATTCCTGGACAGTGAAAACATTTGAAGAGTTTTTTTCTTAACATTCTACGAGATAATCAACATTGCACATTATTGAATTTCTCGTATTAATAACTCCCAATACGAAAATACGACTAAAGTTAATCTTGTCACCTCAATCAGGTTAAGGGGCCATCACATCACTCTTACAAAAAAGGTCATTATGTCGGCAATATAAGTTTTAAGGGTTGATGTAAACGCCTCTGTACCACAGAAAATCAATTATTGATATTCAATAACATGCAAATATTGACATTTGGCCATGAGGTTATTTCAAAATTTATTGTGAATAGAGAAACTAAAGATCATTAAAGAGGCTAATAAATTGACCATTATTGATGAGAAGTGTAAGTGGTATTACTTGAATCTAAAGTCTGCAGTCATTAATAAATTTCAAAATAGCTTATTTTACCAATCATTGATATTAAACGAATCGTGAATACTAGAAATCAGTTCATCAATCAATCAGTTTCAAGACTGCATCAAATATTCGAGGCATAATCAAGGCTGCGAACATAAAGAAAATAGATGTTACCGAACATTACGAACAAATTCGTGTTTTTAACCTGACCCCTAACCTAACCTAAATTCGATAGCTTTTTACGTATAGGTACGAAGATGCATCAACCCTACAGCCACTAAGCGCCTGATAGTTGATTTCTAGTATGAAATTAAGCGTGTCTATATCCTGAGGTGAGGGTAACGTCACTGATTGGTCAATAAGCTTATTGTCCAATCACTAAGGCTGTCGTTTGACTGCTCAAGGAAATAGTACAAACTCATTGGAATTAGGATTCGGAATATACCACTATTCCGAATGCCGACGTATTTATCTGACTTCGTGGCCATAGAAGAGATCGTCTAAGCTGAAATGACGCGCTTCGCCACCGAATTTACGTACTCAAACAAAATTTGTTTGTGTGTGTTTGTTTGCAAATTTAGAATATGGACACAATACACATAAACATGCAATTCTAATTGGTCGTTCAGTTGCTGGTATTGGTTTGAAGTTTGAGCGTAACTGAACAACCAATCATAATTGCATGTTCATGTGTATTGTGTCCTTTTTTTAAATTTGCTTGTGTGCGTAGGTTAGGTGGAGGAGCGCGACATTTTAGCTTAGACGATTTCTATAACGAGAGCCTCTCGCTTGTCAATAGGAGTACATTGGCTATGAAGTTAATGGGTAGATGTGTTTCAAGGGAATCGCCTTTTCTTCTTTTTTTCTTTCTTACTAGCCAGCTACTTTACGAACAATATTTAAAATTTGAAATGTCACTAACAAATTTCCAGCCAGTGACAAAAGAGAAGAGTAGTTGTAGTTGGGGACGCTTTTTAAAAAAAAGGTTTTATTTTTCTAAAGTACTTCAGCGTTTGATATCACCTTTTGTACAAAATGACGTTAAGAAACTAAACATAACCTAATGTTTACGTTGAAAATTGGCCTGAATCCTTTCTCTTTGTTTGTAATAACAACAGATGGCTTCTTTCATCTTTATCTCTAATGTTTTTCATAATTGTCTTTCATTGCTTCAGTGTTTATTTTGTTTAATCTCGTTTATGTATATCTGGGGTAGCTCATACTTGTTACAGTGTGTTTGTAAAGAAACGCTATAAAGGTGAAAATAACATAGTTGATGTTATATTTATATCTACCACCAGCTAACCACCTGGTTGAACATTAAAAAATGTTGTCTGTAAAAACCTTAAGTTGGACCGGTTAATTTTATAAATTAATTGAATACAATAATAATAGCACTCACAGGTGGAATAATATGATTTATGCTCGAAATTTTTCTCATTTTTAAAGCCACTTATTAGCTGCGTTTTTTATCAGGATATCCAGATGGATAGCGTAGATACGCTGTTTAAATTCAAAATAATGTATAATAATTACCAAACGCGTCCACTAGCAGCGGCATCGTAATACTAAAGCAAAATGAGAGCTCAAACTATACCGGCAGTGTCTTAAACTTCAAAGCCGAGAAATGGGCGACCTGCTGAAGACCAAACTAATTGGGCCACAAGTATTAAATATCTCAAAGCGTCTCTACAGCAGATTTGCAACACAAATCGGCTTCCTGGTCGATTTCGATCACTTTGCAATTGTTAATTTTGATGTTTTGAGATAAAACGTGCCCTGCAAAAATACAAAAGTACCTAAGTTTGTGCGCAAGACGCTGGTCCACACTCTCTTCTATGACCCAATGGATCAACAGATCGATACAACTGGAGAAAAGTGAGGCGCTGTACTGACTATTCACATGCCCATCCGACAGCATGGATCATGTTACTTTTTGGACACTGGGTGATCAGTTTCCACTGTCCTAGCAAACTCTAAAAAGTAACACTAAATTAACATACTGTTGGACCACGAGTGATTCGAACCCACGATCTCCAGGTTGAGAGTCTAACACTCTAACTACTACACCACGGTGGCAATAAACTAACATGCCTAAACCAATAAAATGCAAATATTAATGACGCGTGCAATAGCACCCTCGTTCAATTTTATAGACAAAACCCTGATTTATGTTGAGATAAACCGAACCCTTTCATAGATTTTCAAACTACCCACTTTTGTCACTAACGCAAGCCTAATTTTCCATTATCACCGAATAAATAACATAGTAAAAGTAAATAGAATCATAAAATTAACAGATAATACCACGTTAGCATATTCAAAGCCGGTATTTATGTGGACATTAACATAATACACCGATGAAAATATTGGAGACCCTTGTGATGGAAAGTTGTGTCAACCGTTGGCAATAATTACTTTTTACTATGATATAGTGTTTCCTTGATAGTCCAATATCGATAGAACGTCGATATTATTGAAAAAAAGCCAAACCATTTGATGGTATAGGAAGTGTACAGACGCGAACATGGGTCTTTGTTATGACAGCAGTATAAAGTGTACCTATAAATAATAATAATAAAAATATTTATTTCTCTTATCAAAATAACGTGAAACATGAGAACTTAAATAATTGCGTGGGTACAGTAAAGGAGTTATTTTGCAGAGACTGGAGAAAGTACTGGGATTGTACCTGTGCTACCGCCACCAAGCCTCCACCACCGGACATGACACTTGAGTTTTCGGTAAGATTAACAAACTAAATAAAAATATTTTCAACAACACACAACAATTCAAATTTAACATCGAATTAGTGCATGTGTGTGCCTATGTAAAGGTTGATGTGAACACGTCTGTATAAATCTGTCGATGTCATTAATTTTGATCATTGAATAACTGCGATAGTATCAATTGATTTGTAGAATTAGTATTATTGCTTCATGACAACGGTATTCACGTGATTTTAACTGTCGATATAAGTAACGATATCGAGTATTATCGTAACCTAACATTGAAGTCCAGTTATAACTTAGTTGCTACAAAAACATTGTTAACATGGAGTTACTGTCAACTAGCGACCCGCCCTGGCTTCGCACGGGTGCAATGGGATGTTACATTTTATACATAAGCCTTCCTCTTCAATCACTCTATCTATTAAAAAAACGCATCAAAATCCGTAGCGTAGTTTTAAAAATTTAAGCCTACATAGAGACAGAGAAAGAGACTTTGTTTTATAATATAAATAATGACAACCAGTAAATAAAAAAAGGATGTCGTAATTTTTTTACCGATATTCCTATAGCGTAGTCATATTAATTAGGTTTAATATGACTACGCTCTACACTACAAACATAAAAATAAACTATTATTGAAGTTTGGTAACATCCTTATAATCTGGTAACCTTGCAGTTTTTAAATTTTATTATGAAGAGTAGGTATTATTACTAAGATTGTATGTGGAGGTCATTGGCAAACTGAATGGCATTTTAGATTTTCTTTTTTTATGTACGTAGACAGAAATCCCAATTCCCATTGACAGCTCGTATTGCAGTACGATTATAAGTGACATAAAAAAGTGAAAGGGCGATTAAAATGAGTGTCCCCTCACTCCCCCTTTAGCGAATTTTACGATAGCTCGTACGTGGTATTGGACAATGCAACATTTGCTCTCGTTTGCAAACAGCTGTTGTTAAACAACGTATCGGTGACGGTTCGTTTTCAATCGCTATGTAAATAGGGCGTCCCTAAATTCTTGCGTCCCCTTTTCTAGCGCGAACATGTACAGTTCGATCTGGATTTATCCTTGTCGCACTCAAACATAATTTTGATAAATTACTAGATCGTGCAACATAAAAGAACCACTTTTAAGTTACCAATTAAAAAGTGCGCAGCTAGTCATAATGTTTAGTGGTAGATAATACGTATTGTTATTAGATGTAGAAAATATAAAACAGCCCGTATTATTCTTTTTTTTATTTTTATTCTTTATTGCACATAAAAAAGTAGAAATGGCGGCGTTAATGCCAGGAGGCGTTCTCTACCAATATATTATTTAATAATTAATGTTTGTAAATGCAACATCTAAAAGCGAAAGGGCGATTGAAATGAGTGTCCTCTTACTCCCCCTTTAGCGAATTTTACTATGTAAATATGATCGTACACAAATCAAACAGAAAATTAACTTTTTCAAAATACTAAAAAAAAGGACTTATTTCAGATAACCAGGATCCATAAATTGTTACTAAAAGCTTAATGAGTATGTTAATACTTAATTTCTAAAACTATAACAATAATAATCCATATATAATTATAATCTATTTAGGTTTATTAATCCACTGGCCCACGACTCTTGCTAAGGGCGTTCCTAAATCCTCGCGTCCCTTTTTTGAGCGCGAAACTGTTCGATCTGGTTTAGTTTTCGTCTCCCTCAAGTTCTTATTTCAAGCATAGTTTTAAATTGCTTTAAAATTACATTCTACTTGTAAAACTAAAATTTACTCATTTTAAGAAGCCTTAATTCGTATTAGTAGATAGTTATAAAATAAATAAAAACACGTAAAGTTGTGAAAGCGTCTAAAATATATTTTTAAATTTGTACTTCTTCGTTTATTTATTGTGTCTTTATGAATAGTACAAAATGTGGAATTATTGCCGATAAGGCAATCTCTACAATTTAACCATAAGAATTAACAAAAAAATTGTAGGGGGTGCTAATATTAGAACACATTTTTTTGACGTTTTTGAAGTTTTTTTTTTCGCACTTATAAATTACGATAATATACTTACATGTATACATAAAAGTAGTCCTCAAGATGTGTTTATGCTACTGCGTACTTTATTAGTTTGAAGGCATGTGCAGATTGCTCAATAAATTATCTAATACCCATATCGTCCTCAAACCATTAAAAGGTCAGAATTGACGAACAGATGTCCACACATAAAGCGTAACATAGAGTTGAAATTTGACCTTTATTACAATGGTGCAAAGAGACATCTGCTCCTAAATTATTTTCTTGACCCAAAGCCGTCTGTATCGACGCATATTAATGACAAAAATAAACGTAATTAATTATACGATTCGGAATTGTGTAATCAATGTAATAAATTGTTGCGAACTTTGAAACTTGTTTTTTATCGACATAATCTTCCTCGAGTTCGTATTAATTTATGCATGAGTACATTACCTGTTTCGTTTAGTAAATTAACTTTTGAAACAGATCTTTCTTTAGTTTTTTTACCAAATTCCCTATATTTTTTTTATAGAACGCCGATGGCATGCATGTAAGTCTGATGGTAAGCGATTACCCTAGTCTATGGACAGTTGCATAACTACATAGTTTTCCAGAGCGGTAAGTGTGGTTGACTGGTAGAGAATGCCTCTCATTTGTACTGTACTTTCGTGCAATAAAGAATAAATATATAAATAATTGGCAGGAAATTTGCATCTACTGAAATCCTAACACCTTAGGTATCAATAGTATGTTTACCAATTTCTGACAGTACATATTCCATTTGGGTTCAGGTGATCGTTGTGTAAAGATTTCTCAAGTATTTTATCTGTTTGTATGATCTAACACGACAAAAAACTACTTTCAACGAAAGGGTAGTGACCGCAGGTTTTATATACATGTCCTCACGACCATATCCCAATAAATGGGGTATTCAGAGTAGGCACACTGATTGTTGCCGTCATTGTGTACCGTACATTCAGAAGCCCACATTGCGATCACGAAATTCCAAACCAACGAGGAAAGAGGCGAGCCTTCCGCCGTTACCCGGATTGCTTGGGTTTTTTTTATCGGTGTTTTGCATCACCATCAATGAATACAAAGTAGTTGTTTCGGTTAGTCTTGAACTTGGGACCATAGGGTTCCTAGCCAGAGTGTTTAACCACTGGGCCACCACGCGCTCCCTGCCGGATACCGCAGTTTTTAGTCCCAGTAAGCATGAGTGGTTTTATTCTTTTTAAACTACATTTTTTTTTTTTATTAATTTATTCACGAAAACTTAATATTACATAACAATTTATTAGCCCCACTTATAAAAACACTTATGGGGCTTATCTAAAAGTTGGGTGAGATCGCACTTCTTTAATTAATATCTTAAGTACATGTTTATCAAAAAGGTTGTTATTATTTACTACCACCTTTAAGGTGATAGTATCGTTTCAACATGGTTTTACTTTTTGTATCTTATTATTACAGAGGTCCACAATTAATGGCTTAGGTAAGGTATTCAAAATATTTGGTAGCAAGTACTGGTTTGTTCTTTTGCCGTACACATCACATCGTTCATTTGCTTAACGCAGTGGTTAAGCATTCTTCAAGTCGTTCAAATCTGGCCCCAACATTTTCTGTTCATTTGATAATTTGCGGCTTACTCGTACTCTCTGGTGAAGGAAAACACCTAAAAAACTCCAAGCTTTTGGCAAAATGTGAGCCTCTGAACGTTCCGTTAATCATAAGGTAAACAAACTCCAACTACCCGTTTCGGATACTGTCCGAGCACATGCTATGTTAAAAACTAGGCTAGTAAACACAAAGTTTTCAAGTGGCTGAAGACGGCTAGTTTATAAGAAAACGCAACTACTTCGAACACAAACAGAGTAGAAGTCTCGTAACTAATGCAGTATTTACATTCCTGAAAGCAACTGAGTCCAGTTTTCTCATTTCCACCCCGAAACCTAGTTCGACGGAACCACAGTATAAACCATACAGTAGGCTATCTAAGGCCGCCCGCCGAGTTATTAGCCTAGCGTGCACACAGACACGCGGCACAGCCTATCCGTACTGCCGCCTCCCTATGCCTCCCTATTTTATACTAGCGTGTGAGTGATATCGCGACACGGCGCGCGACGCGCACGCACACATTCAAACCGAGAGTGGCACGTTTGTATATAGATAGCTTACTGTAAGATTATACTGTGACGGAACGAAAGTTTCGATTCGTCCGTACCGAGCGTGCATTGTCCTCTTGAAAATTGTTTTTTTACGTCCATTGCGCTCCTCACTTTGCAATGAGGGCAAACAAGTGGGGTATTGGGGAAGAGGAATGGGAATGGACCGTTAGGGAAATAGGGGACGCTGATGATTTTGGATCTTAATACGTAGGCAACAATATCTGTTTAAACAAACATTGATTGCCGTCAGAGGCGCTTTAGCAGTTGCCGTCATGGTGAACGAAACATTCAAAAGTCTACATTTTGACAAGTCAACGCAAGCCTGCCGCCGTTATCCAGGCTGCTAAGGTTCTTTATCGGTTTTATGCTTCATCGGAGAGTAAACTGCAAATTGCACAATTAACACAAAGTAGGTGTTTCGGCCATTTTTGAAGTTCGGGTTCACGCAAATACTGACAAAGAGTGTTTTAGCAGTGGGCCATCATCATAATCATCATCATCATCAGCCTGTTGTAGTCCACTGCTGAACATAGGCCTCTTCTTGGCCATCTGTTATATGAAATTAACTATCCCGCAGTAGTTACTACAGTCGGTCATTCGCTAGTTAGTACCCTTGTTAAAGCGGTGAAATTTATTTGAAGTGACAAATACAAATAAAACCTAGATAATAAATATAAAAAAACATCATGTTGGTATACCAGTTTGGAAGTAGAGTTGATCACATAGGGTATGTCAGTAGATATTTGTTGATATTTATCAACTGCGTTATTGCGTCGCTAACCGCTATACGGATAAAGCGGGGTCGGTGACACTTCCGCGGTTGTCATCAATTTTCGCGAACTCGCCAGTCACGGCGAGACGAGAGAGGTATTATGGGTGTCACATTAGACGCATTATTAGGCGAACGCTACATGTCAATAAAAATCGTGATAAATATCATGATACTTACTGATGTATCTTGGGCTGGACCCTACACCATCAATACAGATCGCATCAGTATCTCGCTGCGTACTGACGCGATAAATATTGACAAGCAACACCACACCCAAGATAAATATCACGATCCAGGATCTAGGATTAGATTGAGGATTTCCGAAAAAGTACTCCTCACGTCAATAAATATTGTTAGCATTCAGTATATATTGACGGATCACATATGGATCTTGCGTTTAACGTTCGTCTTAGAGGTTGCCATCCCGTAAAACGGGATCAAGCAATCCCGTGAAACGGGATCCCGCTGCACTTTTTGGAATGACAGATTGCGCAGTATCAAAACGTAGAAAAAAAAATAACGGAAAAGTCCGTAAGTTAGCGTAAGACATTTACTACACCAAATACTTCCATTACTTAATAGACAATACTTTTCACCGTAAAACAACTTATCTTAGCTAGGACTTTCAGATTGACGATAAATTCACCGGAGCAGACATTATTGTTACGTGCGATAACTGTTAAAAAATATCTGTGATCCGGATAAAATGACATGATGTATAACAGAAATAATTTTGAAAACAAAGTTCAAGTTCTGTTCTGTTAAATTGAATTAATAACGAAACTAAATAAAAAACTTGTTGAAATTCCGTCGTTGTTCTCCCGCGGGATTCGATGAGCTGAAGGGTGGCAGTCCCTACGCATTATACGTAGCAACATTGAATTATAATTGTATTACCTAGTGCTAGCTGGCTAGTATCAGTAATCACTAGTCCGCTACTAATTCATAGGGTCAGTGGTTTGAAAACGGTTAAATCTATTTAGTCTACTAGTAGTGTCAAAAACTATCGATTTAGCACTTCATACCATATTGACCTCTTTTGACCCTCGACATTATAGATAGTGCTATTGACTGACAGTGTGTTTGAATGTCAAGGTCAACCAACGATAACTAGGCAACGCCAGTATTTACACGACGTCTAGAATTACCTATTTAATTATCTTACTAATGTTTGTTCTGGGCGGGGACCGAACTCCCGACCTTCAGCGTTAGGGCGAAGCCTCATTGACGCCATATGACTTAATAAGGGTGGCGTTGTCTCACGAATGTTCAATTGAGTAACCAACAGCCTTCATACGGCCCACTGCTGGGCATAGGCCTCATCTCGACTAAGAGGTGCACGAGCCATACTCCCATCCACGGGCTCATTGTGGATTTTTAGAGGAATCAAAAGCTAGTTAGAAACTCTGCTGTCAGATGTAATCAAGCCGTCCAAAAGCGTCCGACTACGCTTAACGACTGACTTGCGATGCCAGCCAGGACCATTTGCTTTGCGTGCCTTCCGAAGCACGCCGATGCCCGAAAATACATTTGAGATGTTCACCCATCCCATATAAGGGCTTACCCTAAGTAGCAGTAATTATGTTCATTACACCGACAAGCCACACAAAATGCAGCAGGTTGTTACCATCAAAAAAAATATCAAGCAAAAACCTAATTACTCCTAATATTTGCTTGAACAGCTGTAATTTCCGAGTACAGATACAATAATGGCTGATTTTGGCGAGTCACCAACTGTCCCCCAAAGTGCCAGTCACCAGGCGAGAACCGGCTGATTCTGCCGCAGAGGACACAAAAACCTTGCTTTGTCTGGGTCAGACAAACAGTTTAAATCAAAGGTCAAGTAACAAAGGTTAGTAATTAAAATCACCTTAGTTAATTTAAGAAAATTGTCAATAACGAAACATTTACATAAATAAAGTACGTAGCAAACAACTAAACTACACACACAATACTGAAATATGGCAAAACCAATCGTGACAGCACTATTTTGATAAACCTAAGTATTTAAAAGAAGAGAGCATCGTGGCCCAGAGGTTAAACACTCTGGTTTGGAACCCGATGGTGCCGAGATCAAATCTTGCCGGAACACACTTACTTTATGTTCTAGTTTGCGGTTAAACTAACTCTCCGGTGATGATAAACACTGATATAAACCCAAGAAACCCGGATAACGGCGGTAGACTCGCCCCTTACCACGATGGGCTTCTGAAAGATCCGTTCACCATGACGGCAACAATAAATGTGCTTCTGACTAACCCATTAGGGATATGGTTGTAGGAGTATGTCATGTTATGTTATTTTAAATTCTTATCTTTGTGATTGTGTACCTATTTGATATCTACATCAAATACACAACAAAGACGAGTATTTTATTATTAGAAAAAAAATATTTCAAGTAAGAAAGATGCTTTGTTAATGTTTCAATAATGTTGCTGTTGCAATGTCACATCAACTTAATTACTGTTATAAAGTACTTCATAACAGTTATCAACTATTAAGTAGTAGAAGTTATATATTAATTTCAATGATAGGAGTTGTATTACCTATCTATCTCCGTCTCACAGGAAGAGATGCTATTTCTAGAGTACAATATAAATCTAAATATGATACATACCATATTACAGAGAAAAAAACTATGTTACTTTCCAAAAAAACACGCGGTCTAGGCCCACGTATTATATTTTCAAAACATTCCTCAGCAAAGTTCCCCTAATTTCTTCTAAAATATTTGCGTATACTCGAATGGAACGATCCATTCAAAGCGGATCCCGGTGGCATAATGAGGAATTGTGCGATCTCAAGCGACCCCCTCTGAATGGATTCTTCTTGACGTGCGCTGGGATTGTTGGTGTCTGCGCTAATTGGTTTTGATTATTTTAAATAAGCAGGTGCAGAAAGAAATTGATAAACAAAGGGTTAATAATTGCAAATGACTGTAGTTTTAATTGGAGTTTAAGTAATTTTATTTAAATAAAACAATAATGAAGATTTATCTCGCACTGACTTATCCCCATTATCCCACTGACTTAGAAATCTTATCTCTATAACAGTAGAGCGTTAGTAGTCTCGCCGTTATCCTAGTAAATAAAAGAAAATGAATAATAAATAATTTCATTTCAGACAATGTCCATATTAATATTTTTATTACACCTAATAAACAAAATAATTTACAATAAAGTCGATCTAAAAATATGTAAACGTAAAAAGAAGTTGTAAGAACGCATAATTAAAGATAATTCTTTTTAACCAAAAGGCACTGCCTGATTTTCGTGCCTATTCTCCGCTGCTCGACCATAATTTATTTTTATGTTTATGGTCCGACGAACAAATCTAAATCACGACAACTATGCCTATAAACCATCGATCTTATAGCTAATAGACTTATAATGACAGGCGAAAGGCTATGGTCACAAAGTCAGACATTAGTCAGACAGTTTTTTTTCCAAACTAGGCAGTGTAAAAAAGGCAACACTGGACCATATAATGTGGCACTGTCCTCTGTTATATTATGGTGTGCATATTGTTCAATACACGCAAATACGCAGGTCTGTATAACTAACAGCTGTTTTCAAATAATAAAAAAGAAAATCAGCAATCTCAAACACGTCATTGTATTGTTTCAAAGTGAGTCTATAAATAGCAGCTTGACCACTTTTAACCACAGTATCTCCTAGACTTTTACTTCGCCACTCTGGAAAATCTGCCCCAAAGCTTTACTAGGCAATACCTTTGTGGGAGAATTTAGGTAACGGTCGCATAACAGTTTGGCGACATTTATTACTTTTCTCATTCCTGCTTCAGTCTGAAAAGCATCGGAGAGGTAAAGAATTATCGTTGTACCCTTGCGGTTTTATTTTTAAAGGAAACTGGGACGTTATAAAAGCTGTGACTTGGTTTTCTCTGAATTGGTATTAGAAACATGTATTTGGTTAGCTGATACAAATTGTAGTGTACTTAGTACTTTTCGTTTCAAATATTTATTTACAAGCTGTTGCTATTACAAAATATTTTTTATTTTGTTTCTTTATCATAACATTGCGATCAGTCGAGAGACTATGAGCATATTATTTGAGGTGAGGCCTGTGCCCAGTTGTGAGACGTAAATACCCTATTTGGCTTATCCAGCTCCAGAATTAGCCGTCTCTTTAGTCTGCGCATAGAGTCCACCTAAAATTATTATCAAAATTAATTATTCAATATTTATTTATTGAAGGAGACCATTACACAGTACTTTCAAATTTCTGATCACATAATGAATAAACTCTACGATAAATAAAACTCCTTAAACTCTTCACTAAAGTTAAGAAGAAATTTTGTTTAGTCGTGCAATTTTTTATTCAACCTCTATATAGTATACACTTGTACGAGAAGCAAGCCCCAGAAGCAATACAGGCCGCAGTCACGTAAAGCAGTAAATCAACTAGGTTACCGTTACTTTCATTTAAGTGGCGTTTAAAATTTCTCTTTCCCCAACAATTACTTAAAAGCCCATCCCTCATACGAACGCCGTTCCAAAATGTATCTTGCGAATCTTCACTTTCAGACTCACAATAAAAAAGCAATTAGTGGAGACTCTTCAAAGGTAATCTTCAGAGATTTATCGCCCTAATTAGCACCCTTAAAATAATGGACACTGGGGAACAGGATTATTTTCATGTTTTACAATTTCAACTTTCATTTCTGTCGAGTGTTTTAATATGATTAAGCGCAGCTGGTTTTGGGTCTGTTCTCTGGAAAAGCCTACGTTAATACAAGTCTTGCCAAATTGGTTTATTATGCTTATACTTTGTCATGAAATTAGATTACAGCCAAATTATTAACCGTATAACACTTGCTGAAAATTGTAAGAAGGTTAAGTTTGTGGACTTGAATCTTTTTTTAAAATACTTGAATATCATAAGCATCGTGAGAGAGTCGTGGAATTGTCGTTAAATACTCTGATTTGCAACCCTTGTGTTTCCGAATTAAAATCCAGTTTGTGTTCATTATCTGCAGCATAAAATCTCTGTTTTACAAACATTCATGTGCTGGTGCGAGAATCGCATCTGCAACCACATAAAGCTAAAAAGGTGATATTCACTTAATATACTGATTTCTCAGTTGTTATCCTCAAAAACTCCATCACGATTTGGATAACTCTAATTCTGTAAGAGTTCTGAGATATAGCATGAAAAAAGGTAATGATCAAAGTTTGGCGGTTAACAACTATACCAGTTCCGGTATGAGGTATATTAGCTCACATGATTGGTATAAGTCGTTCTGAAACAATGTGGTCTACTTTTTTGTTGACTGCTACGAAACAAGACAAAGTATTATGGAATTTAGAATGAAATGCATTTTTAATGAAAGAGAAAGAAATTTATATTTTCGTTTTTAACGGCGACGATCCTATTCTAAAAAAAGTGATTCCATTTGTCTGTTTTTGTGTCTTTTATGTAATACGTGTCGTTTTAGATAGAGGTTAAAATCTTGAAACCTATTAAATAAACAAATATAGTCTTTTGAATCCAAACTCAGCAAAAACAAAGCTCTTCCTCTTTAATTACACTATCCGCTAGGCGTATTGTTAAGTTTAGCTTTCCAACGAAATTTCTCATTTACAGAACTGATTCCGTAGCAAAATGCTTACTTCTACGAGGTATGACAGAATTCTCGCTACAGACTTATCGGGTCATGATTCGTTCAATAACTATTAATCTCGATACACTGTTTTCCGTTTATGGTTATAATAATAGCACGCGGTCATTGAATTGATGGTTAAGCATTGTTTAATGTTGGACATTTACGTCAGTACTTCATTGGGAACGAGCTTTTGCTCCGGACACACGTGAAAATTTTAATTTTGTTATTATATGCCTTTTTGTCATTCCAAAAGAGAGTAACTATTTCAACTGGAAGCGTAGAAATCTACGCTTAAGCTACGCTTAAACTATACCCAGGGGAAAGGTCAAAAAATGCTCAGAAATACTAGCCTGATTTTCACCGAAAAAAAAAATGCGCACCTACCTTACTTGGATTTATAAAATACTTTTTCTCTGGATTGCCTTTGACCTAAAACTTCGATTTGTCTACTAATATTTAAACTTAGAATTTCGTCTACAACGCCCAGTTGTACAGCTAAGCTATCAATCGTCCAGTAGTTTTTTCACGAGCATCCATTCATCTTCATTTTTATTTGCGTTGATAATAAAAAGAAGGATGTTTATTTTATACTTTGTGGTTAGCTTATTAGCTTACGATGAAGGTACTTTATGGATAAACTTCTAAAAGCTTCGTATTTTGTTACAAATCCTAAGTTGCTGCCTTACTGACCTATTTATAGTAAAACAAAGTTGTTTGTAGATAAAATTTGGTTTGGACCATACAGACGCACTTTGATGTCGACACAGCCTGGTCCAGGGATGAAGGGCACTGAAGCATGAAGAATAACCCTTCCTTTTAGTTACTATTACGTTAAAATACGCTCTAAATAATCTGCGTTGTAAAGTTTCAGTAAACTTCACAAACTACCTTATGGGAAGCCCCAATAAAAATGTATTTTTTTAGGGCAAAATAACATTAAGTAAAACTTCAGAGTACATTTTCAAAAAAAGGGATTTTAAGGGTTTCAGGGATTAACATAAGTACATAGATAGATATTTAATTGATCTAATTAATTATCCATCAGTATTACAAGACAGATTTCTCTACGAGTACCTATTTAGGTATCTAACCTAGGGAGTCTTACCCCTTTACCGTCTTTAGGGGGTTAGCGCTTGTAATAGTAATATTGTTAAGGCCACTTCCATAAGAAATCAACAAGAATAGTAACGAAAACTTCTAAATCCCACAAAGGTTTATTAGTAAGCAAATTATTGAAATATTTTTTCAAAGTAACTGTACAAAGTTACTTGTACTGTCGTTAAACAAATCCTAATGACTTTATAGCATGTTATGGAGTTGCAACTGTGTAAATGCTTCACAAAAAAACTTCGGATTATTCCATTTTGACATTCAGACATGGTTTATCACTAATTAAGTGATTACAATAAATCACAACATACAAATTTGCCGTGAATAAATCAATTTAAATACCGAATACAAAGTGAATACTGGTACGATGCCTCTTTTGTTTGAACGTAAGCAAATCTTTCAAATTATGTATATTTAAGGAAGGACATATTTTATATCAAATACAAAAAAAAATTTAAACATGACTGTACCTGTACCAACACTTAACTTTTTTCTATGAAAATCATCCTACAATTATATTGAGTAATATTTTGTACTTCAAAAATACCAAAGTTTCACTGTCGTGTTCCAATTTCAGCTGTTTACTTAGACTGTGCAATGGTTGATTAATCAGATAGTCAGTCAGCTAGTTATTCAGTGTTTTCCTTTATAATTGTGAATAGATACAAACCTTTAATTATTTTCGGACAGTTCCGCGACCACAATAGTAATTGTGTCTTCAATTTAAGTTACCACACAAGCCACCTACACAAGCAACCACAATACACTTGAGGTTTTTTGTTGCTCCTTGACCGAATCTACAAGATAAGTGTGTAGCTATAATTTAGGACAATTAACTAGCTAGGTATTTCTTTTATAAACCAAGTTACAGTGTCATTTATATAAACTAATCACTAATTCAAAGTGTTTGCTTTACATTTGTAACTTAAAGTTATTTTGTGTTACACCAAACTGCGAATTACTCCATATTATTAATATGTTTTTTAATAAATAGAACTTGATTCCATACCTCAACACGCATGAGTAGGTTGTTTGAAAGCATTTTTCTACTAATTTAAAAAGATAAATTCAGTGTTGTAGCATCGCTTTAGCGACTGAAGTGTCCTGTCACATATTTACAATATAATAAAATAATCTACTTACAATATATCGACAGCAATAAGAATGAATGAGACAAAACTTCAAAGTAGAAGTTGAAGTGGTAGTGTTCGGCTGTAAAACTTTTTTTGAATAAGACTAATGAGGATGCTCTAAATATTAGATGAACCTTAGTCCTACTGTTTAGCTTGTACATGTTTGAATGTTTCAAAAAGGTATTCGTCGAAAAACTACTGCACATTATTTAAATATTTACAAAAGGTTTTTCTTGGATGTTAAATAATAAAATATTCTATAAAGATAAAAACTTAAGTGACAACATACTCGTAATGTCATTTGTAAGCGCCAGTTTTTTTGTTCCAAAATTCCCTTAACATTTCGAGCATCGTTAAAGTCGAGCAGCTCTTAAAATTTGAGCTGTCACTTTCAGTTCCACTGACATAGCTATTACGAAGCTATTAGGAAACAGCCTCAATTTAAGGGCTTCGTTACTTAAAATGACGTTTCAGATTTGTAGGTTACTCTTAATTTATATCTTGAACCAGAAATCAATGCGACGCCGATGCGATGTTGTTTGCTACGATGTTCACTGAATAAAACAAATCTAGTGAAATGAAAATGCTTATTCAATTCAGTGACCTAATAATTGTTCGACATTTTAGGGTTAACAAAAGATCGTCAGTTGACAAATGACTTAACGATCACTCAACAGTAGTCCTGATAGAAATTAATTGTAATTACTTAGTAGTTTTCAGTAACTCAATTTGTCCCCCTGATTACCTATGGTCAAGCTGAAATCTAGTACATTCGTGCATGCATACTGTCGCTATATTGGTCGACTGGAATTTTACTATCCTGTTCCGCTCCGCGAAACACGTAGTATTTCAGTTATTTTCATGAAAATATGCACAGGAGATATAGATATAGAGGGATATAGAGTGATATTGAAATATTGAGGGATGTATTGTGATGGTAAGGTTTTTTATATTTAACGCAGTTTCCATAGTATCCGCATAATATGATTTTTACGTTTGTAGGGTACTCCTACTCATTTTGTTGTTTTATATTGGAAAAAACTAACATTGCCTAATTTGAGGAAAAAAACAGAGATGGATTCAATTTTTTTGTCGTAGACCATTTAAAGAAAATTGCCGTTAATTTATGACTAATTGGTAGAATTATATAAATTCATGATCACTCACCTTGTAAAGAATCCTCAGCAAAAGATTTTGAAATTTTAACAAATCACACAAAATGACACAAAATAACATTCATTAATTCACAGTAATCACCATTATATTATCATCATTCATCAAACAATCCGTCACAAATTAGAGTCGTATCACCAACGTAAATCACATAACAACACGTAACGTTAAACTCTGTAATATTCCTTCAAACGCCTCTCTTAGTGACAGTTTCCATTTTTTTATTTGGCGGCAATTGTTTTTGTTATCTGTGCCCAAAAGGAGGTCCGATTACAGAAAGCACATCGAATGCGTTCGAACGTATTCGAATTTCGAACACCGGCGCGCGACGCGCTCAGCGCTCGAGCGTTCAGACAGAACTGAGAAGCCTACGTTTCAATACCTGCAGAGTCACGCACACAGTTGCACTGTACGCATACATAGAGCGTTAGAACTTGCGCTTTATAGCGCTGTCACCGCTTGCGTTCTTTTACGCTTTCACAGCTTTTTATTTTACTTTTTTTTTCTCGTCCTTATCCGCCATTCGACACAGAGGCGTAATTTAGGTTATTTTTTGCCGTATGATTGGCGTCGACGAAATTAACTGGGAGACAATTTAGGGTAAAGCGATAAGAAAAATGCCGTAATCTTATTTTTACGAGAAAAGGGGCTTGTAATGACAATACAATGATATCGAATCCTGCTTTGAAGCCTTGTAATTCGCAAAAATGGGTAATTTCCTTTTCTTAAGAGAATACCCAGTGAAAAATAACTTCATATTACTTACATACTACGATACTAACTTGCATTTTTTTTTCTATGAAAGCGACGAAATGAAAGAGCAATCTGCTTTGATTTTGAAAATGGATATTAGGTGGCTAATAAGAATAAGATAGTTTAAGTTTTTAAGTATTGTAATTTTATGTGTTAAAGTGTATTGTATATCAGTTACAGAAAAGGAAATTGACTTCAGTTTATACTATGTAGAGAGTTTTTTATTACATTTGAAGAACTGTTTCAGGGTTCGGACCCTGTTAAGCCCCAAGTTCAATTCTGCTATACACACTAATTTGTATTCCCAGTGTTACATGTTTATTTTCCTATGTTTGTTTTTTAGATCAGACTCCTGATTTTGGATACGTTTCAAAACAAACAAAACAAAAACAATAATTGTTATTAGAAAGTTATAAATTACGTCTAAAATGTTTGAAGGACGAAAAAGCTAACATTCGAATTAAAGTTCTTTCCCACTTATTACCGATTAGTGCCAGTCGTAACATGTTGTTTTCTCGTTCACGGCCTGTTAACGACCAGTCCCAGGTTCACATCCCGCGAGCTGAGCCTAATTTGTTTGTTCAGGACAATGTTTACTTCAAATTTAGACATTATAAGCTTACGATTTTGTGTTTTTAGGTTTGTAAAAGTTTGGGTAAATTAAGTATTGTTGAATAAATACCAACAGTGTGTTTTGAGACAACAATTTTAGTCTTAACATAACACGTCGCAATTAAAAGTAACCATTTCCTACAGATATATCATTTAAAAATACATACATACTCTCAGGACCATTTTGCCAAACGGGGTAGTCACAGGCACACATATTATTGCCGTCATGGTGAACGAAAAATTCAGAAGCCCACATTTCACCAAGATAATTTGAACTCAACGGTGTAGGGGCGATCCTACCGCCGTTTTTCCGTTTGCTTGGGTTTTTCATCGTTGTTTTCCATCACCGGAGAATTAGCTACTTACAATGAACACATATCGGTCTACCGGCCAGTCTTGAGCTTGGGACCATCGGATTTCGAGACAGAGTGTTAAACCACGCTCTATATCATCTAAAGTCAGTTTTTTCACCCGCTTCTAGACATTTACTTATCTTTGCAACTGTTGCGTATAACGCGTGTGTGTTGCCAGAACTAATGATTGCGTCTTTTTACTAAACTGTGCCAGAAGGATGATTCGTGATGAATAGAGCAATTAAATTAGAATCATTGGTCAAAAATCGGTGCGAAGCACCAAACCAGGCCATCACAATTGAAAGCCTGCCACCGCACATCGCTTGTATTTTTCAAAAATGAGCTCTATCTAGAAAAATATAAAATCTAAGTGTTAATCTTTTTTCTTTTATCAGAAGTGCTCTTCTTTTAGTGTATTAAAGTATCATAAAAAGTAAGTCGATAAAGGATTGGGCTTATTTATGCGCTTAAAAATGACCTCTACACTTTGTACTTCAACTCATGCAATAATTTCGTAACGAGCACTGGCGTATTTTTCAATCAATAAAGAAAAACACAAAATAAATATCAAAAATACGGAAATCTATTCCCTTGACAAGTACTTGCAAAATCATCCTGTATATCAGTACACGCTATAGTTGATGAAAGCTTCGCAAACTTGTGGCTATTATTTGGCTTCTGATTGCGAGTAGCCAGTATTTATTTCATTAGCAGAGCGAAAAAAAAGAATATTCGAATTTTAAATGCGAAGTTGCCAGTATTTATTTAATTTGGCGAAGTGGCATTCTCACATAACGAGTGCATACAGACACCTCGGAACGCAAATAGTATTACGATCTTGTGTTCAGTAGGAAAACATTTATTTAGGCAACGGCACCCGGGAAGTGGATGCGTCAATTTACTCATAGAAACATGAGTACAGTCCGCTTGAAAAACTTCTATTGAACCAAACTCGTTCACTGTGACTGCCAAACACGAAGTAATTATTTAGTTTTGTTATAGTACCGCTGTGAGGAAAAGACATCTTGCCTACAGCGCCGAGGTTATTATGTCGAACTTTTTTTCTTTCGATGTGCAACTTGTGTTTCATCTATTTATGTATTTTAAAATGATTTATTCTGGTATTTTGGGATAAGGCGATCTAGGTGACAATTTTATTCATTTAAATAATATAAATCAGTAAGTATATAATTCAACTACGACGTGTACTATCTTACATGATACTAAGTCAGTACCATGCTTCAAATTTTGATTACGCTTATTTCAAACTCACGTAGCTTAACAGTTTACCTATATTTTTTGCAACATAATAACATAAGTTATAGATAGGACCACCTAGTTTGGGGACTACTAGTAATATTAAGTTGTTGTAAACTTTTTGGTGAATAAATTATTATCTTATCTTATCTTCGATATATTGTGACCACCACTTAGTTTAAATTGTTCATAAGTAAGCCTAGGAATGAATATTTGAACTTATCACTTGACCGTTTTTTACAATCTTTAGTACGTTATATTTGGCAGACTATACTTATACCTGACCTCAATTGGAAGACATTAGAAAAATATTTGGACTTGTTTCTGGGACAAAATTGTTTGCAATATGTTGTTTGTCGTTCAAACGAGCTACTGAGTAAAGTGGTAGTAAAATTGATCGTAGAGTGATTATAAACATCGTCGTCAATTTGGCGTAAGTATAATAAGCAAATCACATCAGTTATTCAAACTTAGACTCAATTATGAACGTGATCGTGTGATTTAGTGCAAATTTGAGTGAAGTCTGAATATTTCGACTAAGTATTTGGGCCTGAAATGATGGTTTCTCATTCTCTGTATAGTTTGTCTTGACTATGGATACTTCAACTTCAATCAATGTTAGCAAACTATGGAGGTTTTTGCCGATTTCTTCTCTAGTCATGCACTGCCCTTTTGCTTTAAGGTGACCCCTGAAAACCAGGGACGTGGCTTTGTTGCCAACGCGGCAAAGCTGAGGTGAGAGCTTTTTGACACTACATTGTACAAATTTTATGTAAATGTTAATGCTAAGTTTGGTGTCCAAAAAAATTTTCTTTGTTTCTTTTCACTCTCAAAAAAAGTAAGGAACATTGTAGCAATCCCGTATTTTACGATTTAAATGGTAGAAGTCCTGCCTATACCTCCAAGAGTGTACATTCTTACTTGAGCTTGATTACAAAATACCAGCCTTAGGCCAGGATCCTACTTTGAATCGACCCAATAACAATATGGAGCACATAGTGACCAGTTTGAATTAAAGCCGCCATTCTCCAGCTGACTACGAAAAAATTCGAACACAGCTGAATATATTTTTCATTTAAATTTGCATGGAATTTCAGACGTGTAGTCGCTAAAAGTCAACGCTTGAATTGGATGGAGTCTCAATAACTTCACATATTGCATGTTTCACAGAGAATTTAATGAAAGGTTCAAGTAATCCAGATACATAACCATTTGTTTGTCGAAGGATTGCATCGTTGAAGTGGCAGTGGGCGGGACACAGTGCGGAGAACCGATGGCCGTTGGGGCGGTAAGGTCCTGGAATGGCGACATCGTACCGGACGACTTTCCGTGGGTAGGCCCTCCACAAGGTGGACCGACGATCTGGTCAAGGTAGCGGGAAGCCGCTGGATTCGGATGATGACGATGATGATGAACCATTTGTTCTGTTTTTACACCACCCATCTTAATCTCATTCTTCGTAACACACCGTTTATGCCACTTCCTTATGCGTTTCAATAATAATGAAGGGTATTATCTGAAAATACTGCTTCTTCGAAGCCCCTTAATTAGTTCGAATAGTGGATAGTAGACTGTACCATTATTGATTCGAATAGTAACAAATAACAATGACCCTTATAGTGTGCGTGTGTTTGTATGTATGTGAGAGGGAGAGAGAGAGGGGAAGGAAATGAAGGGTTTTCCAGCAATGAGATTGACAGACGAAATTATTAAAAATATATGACCCTAAAAAGAGAGGAGAGAAAGAGAGGCCTTTGCCTAGCAGTGGGATCCTCATGGCTGATTTAGATTTAGACCCTAAAAGTGCAAAACATGAAGTTTTAAAAGAATATAAGAAATAATGTAAATGAAAGATAACACAATTCGATTTCACTTCACCCAGAGCACCTCTCAGAACGATATAAGAATCAACAGAGTTGGATATTAAAAATCAACTTTCCCAGAGAAATAATCTCGCCTGACGTCAAATAGACCAAAAGCATCCAGCCAATCACAAACATCAGTAATAGAAAAGTTTCAGAGGAATGTTTATTTAGTAAATGAAAGTAAGTACGGCGGTCCAAGTCATGACATAGGGCGTTTTATATTACCGTTAACTGACGCTTTGTCTGAGTCAAAAATCAATGGTGAGGTGTGAAAAGTAATCCTGCTGCTGATGGTTTTGTAACCTTGACAACTGACACTTTAAACTGATATTGACTTGCATCTTCGGCCACTATTACTAATGCTACATTAATAAACGTAACTATATTTGTGTTTGCAGGAAATATGGAGAAGCTGCAGTCCTTTATGAACGGTTTGAAAAAGCCCTCGCGGATGTTCATGAGAGAATCTGGTGCCAATGAGAAGTACCTACTTACATTATTCATTCACACAATAACGGATAAACACTACACCATTTTTTTGTAAAAACACTAAGTATAGGTGCACAAATGACGCACAGAGAAACAAACATGTCTATGCACACGAATGTTTGTACAATGCGAAGTTCGAACCCGCTACCTCGGCGTAGTCAGCCATCGTCTTCCCCTTTACAACAAATTAGTCTCAAATACCGAAATAATCTCTCGCCGCTGTGGATCACTAGGCAACCACGACAACTGCAAGGCTCCGACCCAGCAATTATCTTGCCATTAAAATTCGACCCCTACCTTCTGAGTCGTACAATTTATTTTGCAATCATTACATCAGAAAGGCAACCGCGAGGTGTCAGCGCGCTCACCGCTACCACACCACTACCCTAGCGGCTCGTGTCCTTACAACTTACGGTTCAAATTTGAATAGCAAGGTAATTGCTAGGTCGTAACCGTGCAGTTGCCGTGCTTCAGTGATGCAGAATAAGCAACTGAGAATCCTAACCACTTCTGCCTTGGGCCACATACAATTTTCACCGGTAAAAGCAGTACGCTGGTCCTGACGATCTATCAACGTCGCCGAAAACTGCTGGTAATCGATGACGACACGACACAACCGAGATCCGTCGGCGATTAGTAATCTACTTGCCGGTTAATAGAAGACGAGTTTAAGGGACTGTCGCCTCTGTGGTGGGTTTGGTCTCTGATTTTCTAAGTCGTTTTTCCAACTTTGTAATTTTAGTATAGATGATCGCTGCTAGCTCATTGGTCTGACGTAAAGTGTACGCAAAAATCTTAAGTATTAACGTGGTAATCAATTCCAAGTACATACCAAGTTTGTAACATCTACCACTACATTATGGAATGCAAATGAATGATTGAGTATTGAATTCATATTTATAGCAGACCATAATGTACAATGTTATTTTTTTAATTCAACCTATTCTGTCCCACTGCTGGGCAAAGGTCTCCCCCAAGTTCTCTAAACGTCTCTGTCCTGGTCCTGAGCCAAAATCTGCGACTTCCCGGAATAACAGGGTATGTCATCGCTCCATAGTTTCCGAGGATTACAATGTTATTTCGACATTTTATTGGGTTAAAATTCGTGGTATCAATAATGGCTCCTTTTGTAGTGCGCAAATATTAGTATCCAACAACGTGGTTTATTTAAATTCGGTCGTAAACATGTATAATCACTGTGCGTGAACATAATTGAATCATGACAGAGTTAAACCAAAAAATCCAGGCTAAAATCAAAATTTCACACTTACGTAACACAAGTTACATTTCCAACGCGAGAAAAGTAAAGTAATAAGACATAATGAAATAGAATGTTCCGCCCCACGCTTGGCAAAATATCAAGCCGAGAACACATCAAAACTGCTCAGCAGTGTATGAAAACAGTGGTATTCACGGCGTATCCAATTAGTGCCCAGTTCAGGTGCGACCTGCCGGTTAGGACCGGCTCTAGCTGGCTGCAGCCGGTAGAAACTGGATATTTCCAGATATTTCTGGAAATTCTGCTCCGCTTCGTGCGGGTTAATTTCATTTGGTGGACAGCAAGCGTTGCAAATGTTATCGCCGGACAATATTTTGGTGTGCCAACGTCTTTTTTTAAGAGAGTGCCGATTCTGGATTTACTATTTTAATCACGTTCAGGTGTCAGTTCTTTATTTTGTTCAATATGGTACACAAGATGGTATAAATAAGTTCTCATTGATGCGAGTCTAATATAGTTTAACTTTTTGTTTATTTCAATGCCGTGATGTAGCGACTTTTGTTATCAGTAGTGGTTTTTACATACATACATACCATCACGCCTCCCTCCCAGCGGGGTAGGCAGAGACCACTTCTTTCCACTTGCTACGATCCTGGCACACACCTTGCGCCTCCTCTACTTTCATAAGTCCTTTCATACATGCTCGTCTGTTAAAGGTACTCCTGACCAGACCCTTTTCTGAGAACATCTTGACTTGTCCAAGAAACGTTCGTGGTTTTTGCAAACTTTTTTTATTGATTTTAATTATATTAATTCTGTAGGTGAATGATCACTAGCTCTAACAAACTCGGTGTGTTACAAAATGCATTTTTAAGAAATAAACAGGTGGAGGTCGTCTAAGCTGCAATGACGTGCCCCTCCACCGCATCTACGCAAACAAGAGTGCCTGCTTGTATGCGCTCGTATATCTCGAAACAAAACAGGACTAATAGGAATCTTAGAAAAAAAACGGAACAATTTGATTATTAGCTTCAGAGAGACGACTCAATATTTCAGCTAACTTATCGATTTTCATGCTAGTTTAAAAGATTGACAAGACAACAAAGCGACGGACTTAAACAAAAAGTTTCAATTTTCTACATCAAAGAACACGGCTGAAGACTAGACAGTTATAATCTAGCTTCGAAGGGCCCACATTTCAATTTGCCAAACTAATCTCTACTATTTACCTAGTGAATAGTATTTACATATAGCTAAACGGATTCCAAATAGAGATATTTCGTTATATGTACTCTTTTAAAATGAGTGTTTTTCAATGGTCTAATTATATTTCTTCTGTAAATTACAAAAAAATATAGGTAATAAGTGAACAGATCAGCTGAATTGTGTGACCAAAATAGAATAGGTCTAAGACCATCGAAAATTTTCTTCCTTCTTTTCATTTTAGAAACCATGACCTTTAGTTTCATCATTTGCCTGGATTGATCCATTGTTGGTGCGCCCTATCCTCAGCTAGAAGCACCCACCCTGTCTAGCAGCCTTTTGCAAATTGTCGCTCTATATAGCCGAAAGGAGCGTCAGGCGTTGTCCTAATTCAACGCAATAACACGAGAATAAAAAAAAACATTTATTCCTAAAAACTATATTACAATATTGTGCAAAGTTTACACGTTGAGTAGTCAGAGAGACTTGTAGTTGGAGTTAATATAATTCGCAACTTCCCTGATGATTAACTTAATAATTACTAACACTATTACACTACTTTAGCAATAGCGCGATCACACGATGCGACGATCGCTCTGTAGCAAAATCTGGGAGTCCAAATAGACCGCGAATACGCGATCACGATATCACGATATCCTAGCCTACTGTCACTTCAACTAACTTATTCTGAGAACAATTTCGATAAACCTATAAGGCTTTTGGATTAATTGATAAATTTCAAGAACTAAGCATTTAAATAAAATGGTAAACAAATGAATTGAATTGAGAGTAATCCTCAACTACTTCGTTCAAACACCCGCCAAACAGTTCACATCCCAACCCAACTCCGTCGAGCATTAACTAGTCCAACAGTAAACACGCCTTAACCCTTCATGTACCTGGGGGTTAAGTAGAAGCCCTAATTAAGCAACTCGACGTAACATCTTCATAATTGTACGTCACTAATCTACTGGTGAGTATACCAACTGAACAATTAAAGTGTGATTTGATCCCGCCATATTTGCGTGACGGTCAGAGTTGGGCTAACTTATTAAGTTGGCCATGCGACAGGACGTGTACACATGTTACTATGTTAAGACCCAAGGATGTGGTCCAAGTAACGGACTAGCATAAACTATAATCCAGCTATTGAAATTAATTCAATTAAATTGATGTGGCTCAAGAACTCAAATCTAAGATAATATGCTAAAAGCTGCTAATCTTAAGAGGGACTGGGCTGGACACATCTGCCGCATGACAGCTGAGCTTTGGATCAAGAGGGCAATATTGACTGGGAAAAGCAAATGATAGAGGTCGAGTTTAACCCAGGCAAAGACGTGTGAGACGAGCTGGAATGCTTTTGCAATAATAAAAAAAGGAGAGAGGCCTTTGCCCTGCAGTGTTTAAAAGCTTGGAATGTTTATAGCAACAAAATACCATTTACATAACAAAAATGAATCGGTTGTTCATAGCTCCCCAAAATACAAAATTTCCAATTTCACCTTTTATTTATCCGATCTACATGTACGAGTGTGTTTGTTTGTAAGCTCATCAGTCATCACACCCATTTTAAATAGATATCGTGTAATATAAATGACCAACCCCGGTATTCACAAACTTCAATCAATGTGAACACGCGCTCAAACTCATGTTGTCTCGTAATAATATCAATAGAACTGCTATACTTCTGAGGGATGCTCAACCTTGATTTGTGTTTGTAAATTCGAGGGTAAACAACTTGGTTTTAAAAAAAAGTGGATAATCCTATTGCCTTATCATTTCAACACTCTACCGCCTCTGACATACGCATCATGTACCGTGACGTAATTACTAAGGTCCGGCAGTTCACTAATTGTTCTAAAGGTTGAATGTTGCCCGCTTGAAGGATATCAGTTTTGATGGCCGACCCGAACAGATAGTCGTGTTGACGCTTCCTCCATTAAAAGTTTCGAAGATGACGATCCGCCTAAATTCAACCATTTCTAAATTAGTTTGGAACGACTATAGCTTGGTAGGCGTTGACTAGATTGCAATCAAGCATTTGGTGTAAATTCTACTAAATATATGCCTACGAGAAAGGTGCCCGTGGCGCAGTTGTGACAGTGATCGGCGACGATCGCTGTTGTAAAGCAACGCACGCCGGGTCGGAAATGGGATGGGTGACCACCTGGACTGAAATTTAGTGATGTGTATTTCAGACATCTCCGTGCTTCGGAAGGCACGTTAAGCAGTTGGTTCCGGTTGACGTCGCTAGATGTCAGTCGTTAGGTCTAGTCTGAGGCCTGACTGCGGCTTGATAACATCTGCCATTAAGGTTGCTCACTAACCCTAAACTCTTCCAACAATCTGCACTGAGCCCGCGTGTTGGAGTATGGCTCAATCCACCTCATAAATGAGGTGAGGCCTGTGCCCAGCAGTGGGACGTATATGGGCCGTTTATGTTAGTATGGTAATATTTTTGAATACAAAAACATCGACGTATTTGATAGAATTTGTGCTTGCCCTACATACTCTCAATACAGCAGTGTTGCCTAGTTGAAGCGGGCTTAACTCAGATCAATATTCATGCATTTTCAAAACCAAATATTTGCCGTTGTGAGTTATTGCATAGTGTAATATTTAAGACTCTTAACTTTTATTTGGTAGGCTTTATAGACATCGATTGTATTAAATAGAAAATGTGACCCTTCAATACTTCTACACTAGTGATGCTTGTTCATATTTCGTATAGTTTCATCGATAGGTTCTAGTAAATGTTAATGCATGACCATGGTATCGAGCAGCTAAGCTCGTGGGCTTGAGTTATACCTGACTGGACCTCTACGACTATTTTACGATGTAAAGTTAAATTAAGTTGATGAAGCTGGAAATAGTGAGATTACTACTTCGTTATCAGTAGATAACGATATCGAACTGTCTAAATCTCGATACGATAGCAAAGTTCTTGTAAAGTCTGAACATGCACACTTATCAAAAAACTATAGAGATGCTCCAAAATTCAAGTTTTTTAATAACACACGAAACAGTCACAAGTGCTTTTTAATAAGTTTACATGAATAAAGACTATTTTTACTTTACTTTACTTTACTAGTCTTACTTGCCTCAGGATGTCGTTTGTCACTTAAGTTATAACGTTCATAAAAAAAAGGTCAGTTCGACCCATCGATTGCTTTCACAATTTATCGACAATCCAATCTCGGTTGTACCCATCACTATCATGTTTGAACAGATAAACGAATGTGTGGCGTATCACGCTAGGGGATCGTGGGGCCCGCGTCCGTCGAACAAATTCTTCCCTCCTAAGTAAATATTTGCAACTATGTTTGGTGACTCCTCCCGACCGAGTGTTTTGGTGCCAGCTACGGGTTCCCTCTCACTGTCGCGTTCTTTTGGTACTGGTTTGAGAATATTGAGTTGTATCTAGAAAATAGAAGATGTAGGTCAATTTTTATCGCTTTTTTTATTTTACAAGGCTCACATTTGATCTACTTTGCTTTGGTTTTCAAGCAAAGTCTGATTTAAAATAACTTTTACCATGTTCATTCCAGAACCATTTTTTTTTCTATCTTAGATGTCATTCGTCAAGTCTAGTCTTAAGTCTTGGGAAGGCTTGTCAACATCTGACTGCAAGGTCCATCATCAAACTCACACCCCTCACTCACGCCACTCTGAGCCCGCATGATAATTGAGGTGTAGCCCAACAGTGGGACGTGTAAAGAGTTCTTAATTTCAGATGAAACCTTTTTATACCAATATGATTACAAATCGAAATAAAACAACTTTACGGATTCTACTCGCGGTGTTATATTTTCTTGAAGCATAGGGACGCGTATCAAAGAACACATAGGTGATATTAAGAATAGGAGATCTACAAAATCAGCACTTTGTTAACATGCCCTTGATAAGCCCAACCATTTCATACGATTTGATAAACCGCAGGTCCTTGCTAGGGAGAATCGTTACTTACCAAGGATGCTGCGAGAGGCTATTGAAATTAAAAAACATCCGAATTTCAATCGTGAGGATGGTTGGAATTTACCACCAGCTTGGGAGCCTGTTATACGCTTGATCAATCCCAGAGGGCAGCACAATACTGTGAGGTCTCAAGATACGGTTAGTTAGTGGAAATGACGGTAGTTAAGTGAGGGTTGCTAAAATTTGTACTGTTTTGTGACATAGAACATCTTTGTCATCCCGTGATCACGACTGCTGTAAAGGAGTCGAAACGTCGGGTTAGAAAATGAAAGAAAATATAACACCGCGAGTAGAATCCGTAAAGTTGTTTTATTTTGATGTATAGTGTTCGCGTAAATATTAGAAAACATTACGATTACAAATGTAGAGCTTTCGCTTTTAATTAAGCTTATAAGTCTCATTTCTCGAATCAATGAAATTGAGCAAAGACAAGATAGAGCTAACGCAAGTTTCTGATAGAGTTTGTCTTTTCTGAATAGGAAAGTGCCGAAATCAGCCTGATGCCAAAGATCTCAGTTACTCTAAGTGGGTCGTGGAAAAACTTTGTTTTATTACCATTCCTATTGAGAACTGAATTGTTCGGTAAGCATTCTGAGGAGTGGCTTAAATTGTATCCTGATCCAATATTGGATTTGGAAGTTTCTTTGTAGCTTTAGTTAGTGATTTTTCTCTACAAACGTAGGCGCAAATTAGTGAACTCTGTAAAGGTCAAGGGTCCGTGGGGTGCTTGTAGCTCAGTTGTGATAGTGAATCGGCAACAATTACTTTTGTATAACCACACCAACCGAAGTTTAGTGTTGTATTTTTCAGGCGATTCCGTGCTTCGAACGGCATGTCAAGCAGATGGTCATTAGATGTCTGTCGTTAAGCGTAGTCGTAGGCTTAAGGGCGGTTTAATAATATCTGACAGCAAGGTTTGTCACATGGCTTACACCCCTGCAACAATTCGCACTGAGCGCACGTGTTGAGTATGGAATGTGCCACTTCATAGTTCATGGATCGACTTTATAAATTTGACCTACACAATATTTGACCGTTACCCAAAAATACCCTATAGAAAGTAATAAATAACATATTCCTATACATACACACGTCAAACTTACAATAACCCTATATTTTCCGAGCTCGGTTCCTGAGATGCTTTCTTCCCAGGACACTTTAATTGTGGAACGAACTGCCGAGGTTTTTCTGATGAGCTTATGGCATGTAGTTCTTCAAGAGGGGTTTGAAAAGGTTCTTGCAGGGTCGGCAACGCACAAGTAATGCACCTGGTGTTGCACGTGTCCATAGGCTGCGGTAGCTGCTCACCATCAGGCAGCCACCATTGTTTGCCACCATCGTAGTATAAAAAATAATAGGGGTTTAAAACTTTTAAAACTGCGCACCCATGATTAGATTTATTTGCATGATAAGTATCTGTATGTATCGGTATGTATCTATATCTGTAGTATGTGTATGTAACAACGGAAATGAAAAATAGATTCAGTAAGAACTACAAAATGGTTGTTTGTACTAATTTTCTCAATTATTGCATTGTGAATTGTTGTTGGTTTAATGTAAGAATCCAATGTTTTGTAAAATCTCCATATATAGGTACCACATTTGCTGCAATAAATGATTATTCTATTCTATTCTATTCTTAAAGTGTAAAAAGTCGCAAATAAATTCAGCTCACATCAGATCAGATTTATAGCGCTATTTAAAAATTATTCTCAAATGTGATTCCACTAATTTTATTGTAGGTTTTGTTTCGATGTAAAACCACAAATATATAACCACTGGTTTCAAATGTTACATTCGAATAAAACTAATTTACTAATGACTGTGTGTAATTTATTTCGTGTGTGTTTCACATTCACTACCAATCATTATTCGAAAACTATGTAAATAGAATCCGGGAAGATCTTTTATTAAATGTGCAGTCCTTGCGCAAAAATATTATAAAAACCTATGGATTACGTTAAAATATCGGTTAAAGACATTTATTCTCATAAGAATACAGGAATTCACTTAAATGAGAAATACATTATGAAACAAAGATTAGGTTAAACAATAAGGTGACATCGAGCGGGTCAGGCAAAAATATTAAAAACATTCCTCGAAATAATCGCTTCAGCATCACCTAACACGTTAACAAAGGCAGGCCTGCAACCGAATACCTCGATATTTTAAAACCCCATACTCACGGTGGGTGACTCCTTGAATTATATACCTTCTGCTTTTAATGGCTTTAATTCCTAACTTGTGAAAAATCTCTCCTAAGTTTGCCCGTTAAGTGTGCTCGCAGATTTGAAGAGAGAATCTTTTCAAAGTTCACGTGACGCCAGTTCTGATCTTCTTAATCTCGACGCCTTATTATCTCCAGGATTTATGCTTATACATTTTTCCTTTTTTATGTTCTGGTAGTTTGTTTTGTTGAGCTTCAGCGGAGTAAACAAAAGAGTATATTTTTCATTTAACTAGAGAGTCCGATTTGTTTAAATCTTCATTGTGAGGGGGGTAAAGCTGTGATGAATGTTTAATTAGCAGCAAATCATCTTGTAAAAGGTCAACCACCCCGTGTTTTTATGTTAGAAAATTCTTGGAAATAAATTAACTGAATCAGAAGCTTCTATTTTTCATCAAAACATTGAAAGGGTTTCGACGACAGTTTTATACTGGCGGCCACCCGCGTCTTCGTCCGCGTGGACTATTAGGTTCAAAAAAAGTGATATGTCTTTATAAATTGTAGCCTAGGTATGTCTTATTCAGATGCATAAGCTATATTATTGTAAAGTTTCATTTAAATCCATCCAGTAGTTTTTACGTGAAAGAGCAACACGGCACATCCACACACAAACTAACGCATCTTTAATATTAGTAGGAAGTAGTCTTATCAAACTTTTGTACAAACGTTTCAGATTTAAATTACGTCTATACCTGTGTGGTTTCAGGTTCTGATTTGGCTATATTAATTGTAAAAAAACCCAAATAAATCGTATAACGGCGGTAAACTCGCCTTTACGACGTTGGGTTCGCTAGGTGTGGGCTTCTGCGTATTTCGTTTATCATGGCGTCAACAATGAGTGTGCATCGGACTACCCCGTTTGTGATATTATAATATTTGTGAGCATCATATTATGTAATGATCTTAAATTTTAGACTAAAGCGTATCAATAAATTGAAAAAAGGGAAAATAATAGAATAGAATTAGAATAGAATAGAATAGTCCTTAGAATGAACCCAACAATGAGCAATATGAATCAGATTTTAAAACCGTAAAATTGTTGGAACAGGACAACTTTGATAGCAACAGTTACAATCGCTAATTATCCCCAACCCGGGCGCTGCAATAAAAAACTTTTAACTACCTATAAGTAATTTCAATTAGTTATGTCACCCGTTAATCCTTAGAAAACGGTGTAAAAGGTCAGATCTATTTCCTAATTATTGAAACCAGAAACAAAGAATGCACGCCCATACTCAATACGAACATATGTTTCAAACATTTTGTGCTGGTGTAGGAGTAACTCGTTAAGTCTTAACAGGCGTTGATCGAAGGATTGCATCGTTGAAATGGCAGGAGGCGAGACACAGCGCGGAGAACCAATGGCCGTTGGAGCGGAAAGGTTCCGGACGGTACCGGACGTTCCGTGGGTAGGCCCTCTACAAGGTGGACCGACGATCTGGTCAAGGTCGCGAGAAGCCGCTGGATGCGGACAGCGCAGGACCGTTCGTTGTGGAGAGTCATTACTCTCGAGAATCATTATTATTGTAGCAGCAGCACTAAATTAGCGTGACTGAATTGAAAAATTGTTTAAAATAAGAGTTTGACGCAGGTAGAAAAACTGAAATCAAATGTGGCTCTACACCCAGTGCTCAAAAGATATTACCTACATTTACGGTGTCGAGGATAAATCAAATTTGTGTTGTGAGAATAATAATATTTTGCTCGTGTGTTTATAACACGAGTACATTCTTTCATGAATTCATTATAAAATTCCAAATTTTATTTATCAGGGAATTTTTTTGTGTTATGTTTGTAATTATGAGTTATTTATTTGATATTCAATGCATAAACCAGAACAACAGGCCGTCTTAATGCTAAAAGAATTATCTACCAATCACAACAGCATATGAATCAGTACATTCTGTTGAGATATTTTAAGTAGCAAGTATATAGAAGACGCCAATTTAATTTTTATACCTAAGAAATACAAGTGAGTTAACAAAGCCGCAAATTCTGGCAAAGAAGATAATAACTATGGGACATTGCGCAAAAACTATTACAAAGATAATATACAATATAGTTAATATATATATTGTGGCCTTATCGCTAGAAGCAATTTCTTTCAGGCAACCGACAGAATATTTAATTTTGTCTTTACGAAAATTAATTCCGTCGGTGTGTTCCGAAGGTCGGTGCCTTGCAAGCTAATTAAAAAAAAACTGAACTGTACTAACCTTCTAATTCAATTTAGGCCAAAGTTACCGATACCAAATACGGACAATGTTATACCTATAGTCTATTAATATAAATATCAATTTCACAAACCTTTTTTGTCCGTCATGATTCGTAGCACTGGTTATAAACGGGATCGCGCCATCTGTGATAAGAAAACCGCTTCTTCACTTCACGATAGCGAAATGTTTTACATACTCGTAGATACATAAACTACCACCAACATAACACTTATGTTCAATAACTTCACTTCGCGAAGCGCCTTCCGAAAACTGCGATTACTATCCCGTCGCGGTTGGTGCACATCGAATACAAGAATAACAACAAAGGGGATTTATCATTGATGCATGCAAGATTACCCTCAACTGTCCGAATAAAAATATTCTTAGGCGCGTTCCGATACACACTAAGCATGCTTATTCCTTATCGACTGACATTGACCTCATAGCCAATAGACTACCGATGGCGTGAGGCTTGAGTTACAAAGTCAGATAAATATGTCGGAATTTAGCATCTACCACCCTATGAGTTTCTACCATTTCCGTGAGCTGTCAAGCGACAACAAGCGTATTGACCAATCAGTGAAGTTTCCCGTCTCAGGTAGTTGACACACTGTATTTCATACAAGCAATCAAACATCAAGTATCTAGTGGCTGTAAGGTCGATGTCGACTGAATTTGACTTCTTTGCTTTTGTTTTTTTTAATTAGATTGTGTCATTGAAGTCGTCATGCACAAATGTCGCTGAAGTACAGTTTTTGTCTGAAAAACGCATTGAAGAATACGGGCATCAAAAGTAAGGAAAAATTCTAAATCTTGATTTAGGAAATAATAATCGTCTCTTATTTACCATTGTTGTTGTGCATTTATTACGTAACAAAAGAGGAAAATGCCAGTAAAATGCTTCGTCTAACATTTTATATCTTCGGTTTTCCACTCGTCGGGAAGATAAGGGGAAATTGCGGGATTCAGCGGTAACAGTAAACGCTATCTCGCCACTGTTTTAAGAATATTTTAATACTTAATATAATTCTTGGAGCGTTGAGTCAACATTTGTAATTAGCTACTTAGCAATTACATACAGACAGTATTTTTGAATGTTTGAATCTTTCTGCATATTACGCAGAATTATTTTAAGTTGGTTTTCTTGAAATAATAGATTTCGTTTAAAATATATTATTACTTTACTTATTGCAAGCTCGATTTGAAAAATATTAATCTAGCTAGAAGTAGTTTAACATCCATTCAACATAATGATAATATACATTGTTTTTTCAACACGTGAAAACTTAATTATCTATGTGATTTCGTAGGGAAATGACAGTTACTCTGCGCGACAGTATAGAAAAAACAATGTTGGAGCAGAACAGTAACAAATCTTAGTCTGAAAACTTTGGCAAAATCCGGGCTGTCTACATCCGGTTGATTTGAAATCTAGATTCCATCTTCTAACTAACCAACTTCTTATGGTTACGAATCATATTTTAAAAAAAGGTAAGATAGGTGATGATAATGAAAATAACACAGGAATATTTATGAAAAACAAAACATGGCATCAAAAAACAGTGTGCATTGTTGCATTAGTTTGAGTACAAAAGGTGACCGCTCAGTTAGAATACCCGTTGCCAGCAGAATGTACTAAGGGAATTTATTTACATAAGATAAGATAAGATAAGAAATACTTTATTGCACATAAAACAAATAAATTTACAGATAATAAATAAAACATGAATACTCTGAATACATATTTAAACCTTCACAAAACTATTGCAGAGTGGGTCTTTATGTCATGAGTATAAGGTACCCCTATGTAAAGGTTGATGTGAACGCCTCCAAACCTATGGTATTGATGACTAACAAAATACTTAGCTTAGTTAACAGTGAGACTATTTCGAATACCGTTCTAAGTCTTTCATGAATGATTGCTGTAACTATTCGAATAAAAGGCTTATTGTACATTTCAGAACAAATCAAAGAAAAAACATTTTCAATAAAATGTGATTGCAATTCAATTTAAAAATTACAAGGCTTTGATAAAACTCCTATAAAAGTTGACAAGCTCCGATATTAATGAAAGAGAGTTTTATTAATCTCTCAGCGAAATAAATGGCAGCGTTCAACTACTTAAACCGAAGAAGTTTCAATTCAAAATGGTGGCTTGTTGGAGCGATGAATATTTTTAATTTCCGGAATTTTTCTTTATTCAGATTATGGAGATAGGAGAACATTATTTAGGAACAGTATTTGCTTTTGGATTCAAAATAAAAGGAATACTGAAACCTGTTTGCAGGAAAACAGTAATCAGGTTTTAGTATTCCGTTTATTTTAAATAAGACTATTTTACTCAGCTCAAAATGATTTAGGTAATCGTAAAAAATTGTTAATAGAGGAAATAAAATTGATGGAATTCCTTTCTTACTATGGGAGTTAAAGTTGAGCAGCTCTCATTTTTTCAATAGTAACTTTGCACATTCAGGCACTGGTGGATTGGAGTGAATTCATGTGGTCAATTTTTTTTTTTAAAAATACTTCTCTAATGCGAATATAATGTAATCATACACAAATTATTTCTTAGAAACAAACCGTTTCAATCAACACTTAGTTCTCGTCGCAATAATGCTAAAGCTTAAAATATTTAATTAAACTGGGAACCAATGCAGCAAAAGTAAGACTTCTCTTATCCAATGTTTTATGTTTTCTCGACCCCTGGCTGTGTACTAAACAAAATTTTAAGTATGTTTACAAAGGACGTCCCCTCCAATGATTTTAATTTCGACTCAAGAAATTCTACAATTTTAAGTGTTTTTCTTCTCGTCTTATAAAACGTGAATAAAAGTAAACAAATGTTTCGACTCAAACAAATATTGTCTCCTCTTTTTTGATGACTTTTGATTCAAAGGACTCAAAGTTCGGTTTGGTTTTTAAAATTAAAAAGCTTATCGAGATGAAAACATCACAGTAAAATGGAGTACGTCATTTTAATTTAAATTTTCTTGGAAAGAAAGAGATTTCCTGAAGTTGAACGCCAATTGAAAATAGCCTATACCACACATAAATATTTTTTGAGAATAATGGTTTTTTTTTAATAATCCGAATTTGCAATTGATTTACTTAGTAGAGGCTGGCTTTGCAAGTTGTCAGTCGTAAGGCCTAGTTGGAGGCCTAAAGGTGGCTTGATAACATCTGACAGCAAGGCTCCTCACTAGCCTCAGATCCCTTCAACATTATGACTGAGCACGCGTGTTAGAGTATGCCTTTTACTGTGGTACCAGCTATACTTGAGGTGGTGAGGTGTCATAGTTAAGGTACAGTCTGTGCCTAGCAGTGGGGTATGGAGGCTGTTGTCTAACTGAGTAACTTAAAACAATCCTCTCAGAACTTTCTATCAAAACGTTTTGCACCTAAACTCAACGTGGAAGCGGTTAAAATAATTTCGTTATCTAGACTTTTACGACCTCCTCAAAACCTAATTGCGAGAGGTTATCAACACAGCGGCTTCTGGTGTCGGGCGGAAAATAATATTTTGGTAGCTACAATAAATGAGGGCTGTTTTAAGTGGAGTGAGCAATTTGGTAACGAAGTTTGTGTGTGGGTGATAAATAATCTTAATATACACTCATCAGGCTCTAGGGATATAAGCACATTTTTGCTAATTAATATATATTTTTTGTAACTTATTTTAGTAATAGTGAGGGCGTCGTGGCCCAGTGGTTAAACTCTCTGGCTCGGAACCCAATGGTCCCGAGATCAAATCTGGCTAGAACACATCTACTTTGTGTTCATTGTACAATATGCGGCTAACTCTCCGGTGATGGAAAACACCGATATAAAACCCAAGCAACCCGGATAACGGCGGTAGGCTCGCCCCTTACCACGTTGGGTTCGAATTCCTTCGGCGAAATGGGGGCTTTTGAATGTACCGTTCACCATGACAGCAACAATCAGTGTGGGTAGTGAGGTATGTTATGTATGTTATATGTTATTTTAGTTATATAATGTTACTATTCCCAGTTCAAATTTAGATCTGGCAATCCTTATAATTTTTATGCTCTTATATCAGGATCAGGACAAAACAGGGAATAGAAAGCAGAAAATCAGTTGCAGCCATCATTTTGAATAATACAGAAATTGGAAACGTTTCTAAATATTCTTGATATGTGTTTAGGTATGGTATGGGTATGGTTATCATCATCATCATCATTAGCAGCCGCAATAAGTCCACTGCTGAATATAGGCCTTCCCCATTGATTTCCAGAGCGCCCGGTTGCGTGCGGCCTGCATCCACCGGGATCCCGCGACTTTTATCAGGTCGTCGGTCCACTTTGCGGGTGGACGCCCTACTCTGCGTTTGGCCTCAAAATGGTTGTATTTAAGTTAAAAAACATTTTCGAAGACTTTAAATAAACTATTCGTCCTAAACGTGGACACCTTGTGCAGACAAAGTTCATGCTACCCCTCACAGGCCTCTATAATGCAAATTGGCTAGGTTACTAATGAGGGGTCCGAAAAACTAAACTAATAGGTAGACTAACTTGTTGTTTGACTTAAACTCAATATAGGCTCTCATGACTTAATTGCTTACGTGATAACTTAAAAGCTTATTTAAACCTTGTTTGGAAAAGTTAAAGACAAAAATGTGTGTTTATCCAGTAGTTATGTTAATACACCGGCTGACACTTTGCAAATATTTTTTTGTGTAAAAACCGTGATGATTTTAACGATGTTGACAAGTTTATTAAATCCACAATAACAGCCAGTTAAAATGTTTGTCTTGGATGGCAATTGATCACAACCTAACGAGGAGGCAAAATACCAATTAAGTCAACGAGTTTGGGCTGAAAACCAGTTTTTAGTCCTTATAAATACAGAAAGAAACTCTATTAACAGTCTAACCGCCGCACTCAGAGACGTCAATTAACCTTGATGGTTCATTAGCGTCAAAATTTGTCATTCTTAAAAGTTCTTTATTCAATTTGATATAAAGTCTCTTTTCAAAAATGGAATTTTGACGCTAAGTAACCATTAACGTTAATTGACGTCTCTGAGTGCGGCGGTTAGTACCTACTATAATTTAAGTTCATTACAATGATAACTTAGTGATGGATAAACAAACTACCCATACGCTTACGGCTGTATTCCAGACGGGATAGTTGAAGGCACACTTATCGTCGACGTCATGTTGAACGGAACATTTAGAAGCCCACAGTTCACTTAGTTAATTTTGTTTGAACCGAGCCCCTACCGGCGTCGCTAGCCTGGTTGCTTGGACTTTTATCCATTTTTTTTATCACTGGCGACCTAGGGGCCACGACCACCATATCACTATACTTACCCCCGAATTCGCAAACGTCAATCAACGCTAAGCACGCGCTCACGCTCATGCTCAGTTCTATTGACATTTTACGAGACAGCATGAGCGTGAGCGCGTGCTTAGCGTTGATTGACGTTTGTGAATTCGGGGGTAACACTTATATTTGACAGCTTGTCGATACCAAGCACTTTAAGTTTTTTTCAATTCGTTCCGTATCAGAAAAACGCACCGCGTCGGCACTGCAGCAGTACGAAACGCATAAATTAGCGCCCTTAGCAACACATAAAAAAGCTCTCGTTTAGAGCTATCAAAGAAAAAACTTTCTCAAGTAACTCTGTGGCTTAACGATTGAAATGAAAAAGCATAATAGGCGCGAATACATCTAGCCTGAACCGAGCATTGAATAAGTTATAAGAGCAAAGAATTTTCGTCGTTCTACTGAAGCAAGTTTCGCGAAATGGCGCTGTTTTACGTAATTTTTATACGCACTTTGAATATTGAAGTGGTTTTGGAAGGAATTTACTGTTATTTCGATATAATGGAAGGTTGGACGTTTGAATGTAAGGCGAGGACGATGTATTTTAGTTATTTATCACGCTTTGTGATATTAAATTTGATATAATGGTTACATATTTGACAATAAAACGTAGAAAATGGTTCAGGACATTTTATGCCTTTTATAGTCTGCCTCTCTCTTATGTCATCGAAGGGTCTTCCATGAGTTTTCTGATAATTTTGATATTTGATATTGTTTATAGAAGATTACAGAAAGAGTTTTTAGCAGACAGTAATGGAAAGAAGGAATACCCATAGGTACGAAGAATTTACGCCAACGCTTGCGACTGGGTATGCTTAAAATCACGTAAATGAAACCCTCAATTTTGTAGCAATTAGGAACGTATTTTTTTATAAATTTTATCTGTCAATGTGAGAGTATATTGAAAAATGTTAATACTACTTGAAGATTTGTATTAAATTTATAGGAATAACCACAAAACCACAAACGGCGTGAAATGGTTTTATTTTTTTATTTCCCACTGATTATAATACTCAGTCACAAATAATAGTAGTTTTCGATACAAGTGCGGAAAGTATGTCATTTTGCACGAGTCTCGAGGCATCTTGGCCCGAGCCGGCAGGCGAGGGTCAAGACTCGGGACGAGTGAAAATGACACTTCCGCTCGTGTATCGAACAACGTTTTTTAATACATTTGCGAAAAAAATAATATCAAACCAATGCGAATCATTAACACAATTAAATCAAGAGTAAAAAGGGTGGGAATGAAAAAACTTTTTTTTTTCAAGGCACCGGTTGTTTGCATTCAGCCTAGTAAAAATAAACTATTTTGAAAAAATATGTTAAATACTTGTGTACGAAAAATGAAAAATAAACAACATTAAAAACGATCAATAACCAAAGTATATCGTGACAGTCGTGACTAATCGTAAATAAAGAAAGCGGGAATGAAAAACTTAGGATTGACAGTATTTTTTTAACACGGCATCGGTTGTATTCAGCCTTGTAAAAATATAAGAAGTAATTTGATTGCATTTAAACATGGAAATGCAATAAATACCTATATAATACCTATTATTTTATTTCAAGTATTTTTAAGTGAAACTCATTCATACTTACAAATATCCGGCCATTGTTAATACACAAACAGCCAACTTTAAGTAAACTGTTTCAGAAATTCAATTGTTAATAGTTACTAAATAACCCTTTATTTTGTCAATTATGCAATTGAAATATTTTTAATAATATTATATTCCCAGTTTTAATGCCGAATAACGTATCAAAATACAAAATAAAGTGATTGAACAGACAACCTCTTTGGTAGGATGTATGGATTTTATTAACATTATCAAAAAAAAAATTGGAAAAGTAAAAAGCACTAGTGCGGAAAAACCAACTTTCCGCACGCTAAACAGCTACGAAAAGTAGCACTTTTTGAGCAACTGTATTAAAAAATATGTTAAAAGCTGCCTGCTTGCCTTTTGGGGAGCGTACTGGCTGAATATAATTTTAGGTCTGTGGTCGAGAACTCAAAAAAAAGTGAAACTGATTCGATTTGCTAAAATCAGCGACAGATGGCGCTAGCTGTCTCTGACGTGAAGCGTACAGGCTGAATGTAATTTGATTCTGAGGTCAACGGATTGTTGAAAACCAAATACTGTTTTGACAGTTCGTCGTTTAGTGTCTAATATTTCCTCCAATAAACTTTTCATTAACAAGGAAATATCACAAAAACGCGCTCTTAATGTGTTATTTATTAAGTGATGTGCTTCTTAAATTTTAAAAATAGTGAAAGAATAGTGCATGAGAGTAAGTTTCGTGGTCAATCCCGGCTCCGAGTTTTTGCTTTCCAGGCACCGCAGGCAAGTGAGTTCTTTCTGATTATAAAACTTAATTTTTGATATCAAGAGCGGCATTTTGTTAAGTCATTCCTGTAGGTTATAATATTTTAAAGAATCTCGTAATGTACTCGTAGGTTATAACTTTTTAATTATCTCTACTGTATAAAAATAAGTCGGGTTTTCCTTCCTGACGCTATAACTCCAGAACGCACGAACCGATTTCCACGGTTTTACATTCGTTGGAAAGGTCTCAGGCTCCGTGAGGTTTATAGCAAAGACAATTTAGGAAAATTTCAACAGAAAAGCGGGAAAATCTCTTTTCACATACAGCTAAGTCCTCCCGGCGAAGTCGCGGGCGGCTGCTAGTTTTAAATAAAATTATATGCCCGCACCTTGCATACAACATACGAGGTGTTAACTGACACACTGGTTGTTGCCGTTAAGATAAATGTAACGTCCAGAAGCCCACATTATTTGTGGTTTTCCAATTGTTAGTTTTACTAAAAGTGTTATAAGACCGCCCAACTATTCAATCTATTTATTTCTTCAATCAAAACACAATTAAATAGTCATAACGCTAAGTAATAATCCACGATGTATGTATTTAAATATGCATCTCACAATCAATCTAAAACACATAGAATCGTCCTTACAAAACAACATCCAATTCGCCGCTCTGGGAGAGTCCATCCCTGCTCTGTTATCCGCTAATGGACTTGCCTCGTATGTGCATGTCTAAGCACAACACATTCTTAGAACTGGAGGGTAAATCTAGTCTTTATTTGGAACTAGATTCTGGGATTAAGTACTAGCATTTCACAGAGAATCTCGTTGAATTCAAAATCTCCTACATTTATTTCCTATTTCACCATAAAAACATCAGTTAGTACAAAATAAAATTAAAACAAAGTTTGTGGTCAAATATCGTTTTTGAACTGTCACATTCCAAAAGCCTTTATAAGAATAAATAGAGCTAGTTTGTATCAAAAAATCTTATACATACTTTTTGAGAGAATGAGTGACACAGACAGGCAGAGAGAGAGAGAGAGAGAAAGTTGACTCACTATAGTATGTTATGGGGTAAGCATTTTTGAGAATTCCTCCTCTGTTAGTCTCTGCCTAGAAAATTTCTCTCTGTGTTTTTTATCTTCGGGTAGGTGATATAAGAGCTATGGAAATTGTGTGTAACACAAAATGAGTAATCAAATTAGTACCAAGTTATATTAAACGAAAAATAGAGAACCATATTAAGAACAGAACTTATTAAAGTTTTTGAGAAAAAAATAAATTTATTAAAACAAAAAGTAAGTAATTTTCGCTGAATTTAAACCAGACCACGTCTGTCCAACGTTATGCTGTGTTTGACCGTCCGCTCAGACTAAACTAATTTGACTAAAATTAATTTTAGTTTCGGTTTGTTGTAAGTAATTTCGTTAAATATTAGTTTTTGGACGCCTATTTCAGAGCTAAATGAAATAATCCTATTTACAGTCGCTGCTGAAAATGTTTCGGCATTTTATTTAAATTGGTATAAATAGAGTAATTTGGGACTTTAATTTGATTGCACTTTTTGAAGATTTATTTATTTTCGCGCCGAGCTATATTTTAAAGTGAAATTTATGATCTTTAAGGCGCGATACCAGGAAAACGGCTCTCAGGAAAACTAAAGTTTTATATAGAAAATATAAAGTATGAGGCACGAAAAAAATCGTCATAGTAGTCAAAGAGTTGCACAATCAGCTCAAACTTCCAGTATATGGATCAACTTACTAGATTAATGTGAAAAAAAATCAGAATATCGCTAAAAACGTGCAAAACGCACTCCCGTATTTCAAAAGTTTAGGCATCATATAAACTAACAACTTACGTGTTTTAAATAACGTGTAAAGATCAGATATCAAAGAAGCATTGCCAATCAGTTGTTTTTCATTGCTTTATTTCAGTTTTGTGCAAAAAATTCCCAAACATTCCGAATTTTTCGCTTGAAATCTCCATACAAATTACTATGGAGTGAGTGAAGTTTCTTTGATAGCTGTCCGCGCACCGTCGCAGCTCACTCCCCCCCATGTCCTCAAGGTGAGCGCACGTCGCTTTTGACGAAAATGACATTTATAATTACGCGGATAATTTACACGAAATAGGCGCACATAGGGTCTTTTGTTGAAAATAGTACAACTTTATTTTTTTTCCTCTACTGTTTGTTGTACTGTACTGTTTGTTCATATGCATTATGCATAATTTATCAAACGTATGATTTTATCATGATTCACCATGAGAGTTATATGGCAGGTTTATATTTATAAGTACACTAGATTAAAAGCTCTCTTGGGTTTGACAATTTGGTACTAGTTGCCATTTCATTTTCCTATTCTTATACGAAACAGAAATAGTTATTGCAATAGAACATAATGACAAGTTATTCGAAATGGAAACACACTTCACACTGGAACAGCTTTTACAATTGTACCAAGCACAAATTCGGTTGTGTATGGAGTACTTCTGCCACCTCTGGGATGGCTCTGCCAAGTATCAGCTGGATGCACTGGACTCAGTAGACCGAAGAGCCAGGAGACTGATAGGTGACGAGACGCTCGTTGGAACCAAACTCGAGTTTGGAGCATCGGCGTAGAGTTGCCTGTCTATCGGTTTTTTATAAGGTGTATTTCGGACAGAGTGCGCAAGAACTTCATGACCTGATACCACCCTCTACTTTCTACTACCGGACCACAAGACGCCGCGAGGGCTTTCATCTCCATGTGGTCGACTTTCCAGCGGTCCGAACTAAGCGGTTTGGTGCTTCCTTTCTGGTCCGCACCGCTAAGGAGTGGAACGCCCTCCCTGCGCCTGTGTTTCCGGATACATACAACCTTGGTGTCTTCAAGGCAAGAGTGAATAGGCATTTTTTGGGTAAGCGTGGCTGGCAAGACTGAGGTCAAACGCAAACCCATTTTAAATTAAAAAAAATGGATCAGATAGAACTTTGATATAAATATGAATTATCATATTTAGAAAATATAATTAGCATCAACTATCATTTAGATAGTGAAAGCTTATGTAAAAACAGACAGAAAAACGCGGAGGGTGACTTCCTTTCATACTATGCTCTACTCGTAGATCAATTCCAGTAAGATGAAGATCACGGTGGATTCTGTATTAAATTCAGCGCGATGGCCTCTACAGGAGACTAAAGGTATTACTCAAGTGTTATTATCTAAAATAAATTATCCACTAAAAGTGTCTCAACTATTGACAACTGTTAAATTCCTCGTTTTAATTAGTAACAAGATAGCTCCGTTTAATGCTTCTTGCAGCTTTTCATTACAAGTAAGACCAATTAATTAGTGGGTTCTTCTGCATGTTACTAGAAATGGCTCCGTGTATTGCTATATCATATGCATTGGATGTAAGAAATATTTTGTGTTGATGATGATCGAATGGATAAACCAAGTTACAACTAAATCTCGATGGAATCGTCAAGTACCAGATATAACATTGTGCAAATAACGAGGTCACGAGAATAGATTGCAAATAATTGTGTAAAAAAATAATTGGCAAAACCACTTGTTAGTGTGTTTAATAAAATAAATTTTTTGGTTAGTTTCTTTTGTTTGCCCTTTATCCTGAAATATATTGGGTGGCGAAATAAAAATATCTTTGGTGAACGCATCAAATGATTATCATGCCGCGATTTATAATAATAATAAATAAATAAATATCCCTGGACATTATTCCACACAGCGCCATCTAGCCCCAAGTGAGTTAATTATACTCCGTTTTTATGGGATACTAGACAACGGATAAACATACTCAAATACTTTTTCTTTCGTAAATACATACTTATTATACATAGGAAACACCCAGACCAATACAAACAGACATGTTCATGCAAACAAATGTTTGTACTGTGCGGGGATCGAACCCGCGACCTTTGGTGTAGTAGCTGACTTCTAAACAATTACACCAAGACGGTCGTCCGGATTTATGCATTGCATTTATGCACGGATTGCACGGCCCAACCACTGTGTGACCATAGCTGTCACGATCGCTTTCAAATTTGACAGATTTTCTCTCCGGCCGACCCTAGTAGCGAACCTTAATAACACTACTCGGGCGAGATTGGCGCTTAGTTATATTTTATGGGTTGACTTTTATTTTCATAAATAGTGCCAGCAAAATTTTAAAATTGACTTTTAGCATAACTTTTTCGTTTAAATTTTTAACTATTGGAATTCAGTAGAATTTAGTACCATGTCCACTCGGCTATTCGTTTTTCATACACATCTTAATATTTCATTAGGATTTACACGTAAGTTATTGAGAAAATAGATGCACTGTTTTTGATGTTCTAATAAAAAAAGAAGACTAGAATCCTGGTGTTTTCTCGTCAGCAGACCTTTAGTAAAGACGATGATACCTGGCAGAGATCGTCTACGCTGAAATGACGCGCCCCTTCACTGCATCCACGTATACAGCCAAGCACTCTTGTATGCGTAGATTTGGTGGAGAACCATTAGCTTCGACGGTCTCTACCTATGTTTCAACCAATTGTAATACCAAATCTGCACGTTCTTAGCACCGAATGAAGCTCAATCTCCTAAACTCAAGCAGCACCACATAAATAACTGTAAAGTTTTATGACCCTCTAATCTCTAAACCAATGCTGCAGCATTGAATTAGCTTTTATGAATAAGGGCAAAAGTCTCATAACGAGCTTTAAAGAGAGCTTTAGTATCCCGACACGTCGTGATGCAATCAGGCTGCTTTTCAAACTACTCTGGCTCAAATACTCGTATATTATCTTTTGCTTACTCTTACTTTTTGTGCTATAGATAATTATTTTTTTTACAATAAAAATACTTGACTAGCGTCTGTCGGCAACTTTGTCCGCGGGGACTTCATCCCTCTATTCCACCCCACTAGGGGTTGAGTTTTTTGTATACTACGACGGTGGCAAACAAGCATGCGGGCTGCCTGATGGTGAGCAGCTATCGCAGCCTATGGACACGTGCAACACCAGGGGCATTACTCGTGCGTTGCCGACCCTGCAAGAACCTTTTCAAACCCTTCTTGAAGAACTCCATGCTATAGCTCATCGGGAAAACCTCGGCAGGGAGTTCGTTACTAAAAATTGTCTATAAGTGCTCACATAATATGTGAGCACTTAAAGACAATGAACAAACTTCACGTTTCTTCAGTTCTAAAAAGTCATAGATGAGATGAGTTAGAGATATTTTTATGTTCAAGTAGCTATTACATTTGAGCACAATCTCAACTGTGTAAGGACTGTGAATCTAAGGTAATAAAGTCAGCATCAAAATTAAGTGTAAATTAAGCGTACAGAGTAGTCAAATAAATGTTACAAGTCGCTAAAAAACGTTACCGACATAATTTGGTTCATTTGTCTTAGATTTCTCTCGTCTTTATGGTATTCTGTTAGTAACGAATCTCTTTTCATACTATTCTTGAAGAAGACCAAATTGTTGTCCATAATGAAATCTGACAGTCAGATTTATCACTACTTAACCTTCAAACCTCTACAACAATTCCTACTGAACCCGGGTGTTGGAGTATATTATTTCATAATTGAGATAAGGTTCGAGCTCAGGTGTTATTTCTCATGGTTCAGTTAGTATTTTTAACAAAGTTTTAATTATGACTCACTAACACACTTTTGAAAAGTTCTTGAATTATGCATAGTGACTATTCATAGGAATCCATTGTTTTCTCCAAATAAACCAATTTATTTAACTTGATTCACCTAAGTACCTGCCCTGGTTGATGGGCACCGCGTACAGTCACGTCCAATATTGCGGTGGGTACGCCACCGTAATTTAAACTTCACACCGACCTGCCGTGTCACCGTGACTCTACGACTCTTCACCAGGTGGAACGTATCGCAGGATAGGTACTGTCTTACCCATCAAACGAACAAATTACGTTTGAAATGCATTTTTTAACGATCCGTTTAAAGCGGACTGAGGTACTGTAATCGCCTCATAAGTGGACAGTTTATTCCTATTGCTGAATTTCATTAGATTAGTATTGGTCAAGATCCGGTGCCAAGCAACAAATTAGGCCATTACAACTGTAGTATTCTACTAAACTACTATTGACATGACATTGACATTGACATCTGTCGTCTCGGCTAAGCACTGCGCGGGCCACGTGACATAGCGGGAGTGAGCGCTAGAGCGAGTCAGTCTATCACTGGCAGGCGTGGAGTGAAGACGTGGTGCATAGCAAGCGAGCCGATATTAAAGTACTTCCACATTATTCCTAGTTCTAGTGTTAGTGTTCATCAGTTAGTGTTACACGAGAACACTACATTTTGGCGACGAGGTAAAAAGGATATCTGTAAGTAAAAAGCATGATATATTTTTGTAGTTTAAAACAAGGAGGAGAAGACTTGTAATGAGAAACACAAAACTATGATAAAACATACAACTTGTACTGTATTTTAAACCAATTGCGGGCGTGATACCTGCTAGATAAATTCCAGTGTCAGGTGGAATAAATTATTAAACTTAACATTCATATGCAGAGGTCCACGCGTACACACACAGTGTATGTTACAGGTCAAATGCACGTTGTATTAGCTATCCTTTCAATTCCTGAAGGTAGGGGAACAAAAACAACAATTCGTGCAAATGCTCGGTTGAGGCGTAAATAACAACTTCTCCCCGTTATATTTATCGACTACCTTAGCTTGTACTTTAAATAAAGAGATTGAAATTGCAAAAATATTAACAAACGTCCCATTCTCATACTCGTATTAGGTTATTTAAAAATACGAGATTGAATAAGAAACCACAGTGGTTTTATAAATGTTTTATTAATATGTAGGCAGAACCTATTAGTTTATTAGTATGCCTTGTAGATATTATGCAACAACACGGTATTGTTGCATTGATTTAACAATAATCGTTATTCGTTATCTCTTTACATAAAATAATCAATAGCAGTTCATTGGTCTGTGTAGGGCTTGGCTCATTTTGGTTTTGAAATGGTTGCGGAGGTTAGGATGAGAAGTGAGTGAACAGGAATAAATGCTTCTTAGTGGCTACACAGCTCCTGCCAGAGTGGTCGAGGTCTTCATTATGTATCAGGAATGTATGTATCATAGATAGATAGATAGACGCTTCGTTGCATACTAAATTGACACATTGGTAAGTGATACAATATGTCCACATGAATGTACAATTTAGGTCTTGTCGCTGGAGGCAGTCTCTTCTAGACAACCTACAGGCGAAGGAAATATGATAGAATGGATTCGCAAGTGCATAATTAATATTCTAATTGGATTGGAAATTGTCTACATAAATAATAAATAAAAGACATAAAGGTAAGCACTAATTTTAAGCTTGCTACGGGTAAACAAAATAAACATAATGTTTGAAATACACAAATTAACAATAAAATACAAGTACATACTGATCTGTCCACCTCATCAGTGGTCTACTACGTGGATTGGTGCCTTGCATTTTCCCTTGTAGCACGAGAATCACGAGATGCTCTATGTAATCGTTACTACGACGAGATATATGGCTGAAGAACGTCAGGATTCGTGACTGCACTGTGGTGGTAAAGAAATGCTAAGAAATGGATGGTAGAACACATTTTGGTTTTCGCTTAGTAACCGTTTCTACCGGTCAAACACTATGTTTGACAACAGAACCACGTCTGTCGGGACCGCTGGTTATTTTACAATGAAAAAAAAAAAAACATGAACTATTGAAAATAAAATAATAACTAAATTATTAAGAATCGTTATAGTTTAGCCGAAATACATATGTTGAATTGTTTATTCCGAGTATGTGTTACATGGTGGGTATTTCTCTACAGAAGAAAGGTTGTGTTGTCTTCTAAAATAGCAGAGCTTTACTGACCACCACCACTTCAGGGTAGGTGGTGAGAGAACGCTCTAAGAGAACTGATCAGAGTAAGTATTGTTGTTTAATTTTTACACTTAATAAATGATAGGCTTTTGAAAAGTAGGTACTAATTGTATCGTAACTTAGCGTATCTTTTAGCAATGTTACCTACGCTATATGGGGCAGACATTCTGCAGTGGCATCTCTCTTCACTTCGAAGTGAGATTGTACTCTTACGTTTAGTGGAGCTCAATATTAATGCGAATGTGATCGTTTGAGTGATGAGAGCTAGACAAAATGTACAAGATTATTTTTGAAGAAATTAGGGAGAAAACCCTAAACCTTCAAGGTGAAGCCAAGGGACGAATAATCTTCCCTAAGGATCCGGTCGATTACATCTCCTACGATTTAGGCTGTAACCCAAGAAATAATGTATTTGCATTTGAACAACGATTATAGCAAACGTCAGGTACCTACTTTGTACCATAACTAGGTAAAGCATATGTGAAATGTTAATTCAGGTTATAATATTATATTTGAGTCGCAACGGTCTTTTGAGCGCAAATTGAAAAGGGTGGTCATGGGTTCAATTCCCATTGCAGCACTGGTTTTCGCTGGGGAAAACAAATAATTGTATTGAGTCAGGATGTTGATGATGTAAGCACAACTAAAGACCTTGATTGGAGTAGGAGACTACATTGTAATATTCAGTAAATTCACTTAAGAATTTAATATACCTTCACCATACACTTACAGCATTTTCCAGGTCGGCGGTATTATAAACGAATCTCTTAGATAGTTACTTGTATACCTAACTATTACAATGTGATGCATCGAATGATTCGGAACTATATTCAACTAAAGTTTTACTCGTTCAAAGGCTGCGCGTGCGTCTGACTCGTAAACAACCTACATAATATATTCTATAATTTTATCTAAGCGGCTGTTATTATATCCTAACTGGACTGGTTCTGGTGTTCTTATTCTATTGAATTCATTTCAATTTTAACTTCATAGGCTATTTTCTGAAGCGTACAAATTCTATTATTTTTGAAATGAATAATGATTTTCTTGTATTTAATAAATAACTTATTGGACTATTCGTATAAAACTTAATTTTATGGCGTCGACCTTAATAAGGTTGTCCGACGCAAAAAAGGGAATGATAGGTATGATCATTACCTTGTTTGATTGTAATAACTTGAGTTTTGGGAAAAAACTAAACATAAAAGGTGACTATGTTTGACACAACAGTATTTTGTTGAGTAGTGTCGTAATTTAGATCATTCCGTCCGGGTGTTTTGCTATAATAATAATAAGGCCTCCTGGTCGATTCCGACCACAGAGGCTAATCTCAACGAGATTAACCAGGTACGCAGGAGATATTATAGTGCTCAAGTGTGCGCGCAATACACAGGTGCACTCCCTATTCCATCACCTTTCTATGACCCGATGGGACGACAGTTTGACACGACCTCCGGGTTGAGAGCCCAACGCTCTAACCGCTACACCACGGAGGCAGTGTTTTGCTATATGCAATATATATATAATGACGGTACGAACCTTGTGACGTTAATTCCAAGTACAGATTGCACAAGCTAATTGTGATAAATATGGCGGCATTTAATTGCAAAACCAGGTAGCATTAAATTGCAATAATAGTGGCATTACATTTTTGTTGCAGTGGCATTGAATGGCGGTTACAGCGGCATTGAATTGCGGTTACAGCGGCATTGAATTGCGGTTACAGTGGCATTCAATTGCGGTTACAGCGGCATTAAATTGCGATGACAGTGGCGCATTAAATTGCGATGATAGTGGCATTAAATTGCGATGATACTGGCATTAAATTGCGATGACAGTGGCATTAAATTGCGATAACTGTGGCATTAAATTGCGATGACAGTGGCATTAAATTGCGATAACTGTGGCATTAAATTGCGATGACAGTGGCATTAAATTGCGATAACTGTGGCATTAAATTGCGATGACAGTGGCATTGAATTGCGATAACTGTGGCATTAAATTGCGAGTGGCATTAAATTGCGAGAGGCTTTAAATTGCGAGTGGTATTAAATGGCGAGAGGCATTAAATTGCGATAGGCATTCAATTGCGGTGGCTTGTGTATAAGAAGTGGTTAGAGGCATTGAATTGCAATGAGGTAACCCATCCATACATTAAATTGTTGGAAGGTAACCCATGCATTCGAGAAATTGCAATCAATTATTGCGCAGAAGATTAAAATGCATTAAATTGCGTAATGTTATGTTCTGCATTCAATTGCATTAAAGTATAATGGGGACCGTACCGAGAAGGAGTCTCTACGGTTGGCATTAGATTGCGGAAAAAAAATTATTGTTGTTTGTAAAGTAGGTTTACGATCGAGATGTTTACGTGATAACGGCATTTCACGGAATGACTGGCAGCGCTCGAGATGAGACGGGAGATCGGTCCATCTCTCCCTCGTTATACCTGCGATCGCGCTCGTGAGGTTTTGGTGTGACACAAGTTTCTGAACATGTCACCCGACTAAAACGATTTTAAAGACGTTATCACGTCAAAAAAAAAAAAAAAACAATATTAAGTTTTAGTGTCTACAACAGATTATTGCCCAAATAGTGCGTCGAATGTGAGGGTGAAACGAGCACGGTAGCTGTTCGATTGGAGAAAGGAAAATGTTGGACGGAAAGAGGATGCGGGATATCGCGGATGAAATAATAATTGTAAACTGTCCAGCAAAGAACAAACTGTGTTGGAATGATATGGAATAATGCAACTGTTACACATCTACATTCCAATCTTCAGAAAAGGTTCCTGCCATATGGAAGTGAATACCTTACCTTAAAACTACTAAGATTTTTTCAGAGCAACTTGAATTATTATAAGCTACATAAGATCGATGTTAATGTAAAGCCTTTGGAGTATCAGGCTTTTCCAAGGTTCAGAGGTGACTTTGTAAAAAAAAAAAAAAAAAAAAAACCGGCGAGATTCGCTTGTGTGCGATAGATATGAGACGGGCTAATTTAGCCATCAAGTGGGAAAATCATCTGTTGGCCATAATGGATCAATTGTCACTAGTCCGGGTGCCTTAGGAGCTGCACTTGTTCAGATCGATGACAAAGGACTTCGCATAGTCGGTTTTGGTAATTAAACATGAGCTTTGGACTGGGCAGCAGAACATTTCAATAATATGTTCTGATATGGAAAACTGATATGGAAAGCCTTGCGCCTCTATTGAACGAAGAGTGCCGAGAATGCTGTCGTATAAGTTCGAAGTCAAATACATTAAGACTATGCAGACGATCAGAGTCCCGACCGGCGTTAAAATAATTAGATACGGCCATCATATTGTTGAACAAACTAGAGCCATTGCACTACCTTTAAAGGAAAAACTAGTGCAATTACGCAGGACCCGGAAATACAAGACGTTAAAGCGGGACTGTACAGCGATAAATGGGACAACACAGAGAAGAACTAAGGTTATTTTATTTATTTAAACAGTGTATCAACAGTATATTTGTACATAGAGAACAAGGTATTTGAACATGAGCCAATTACTGAAACATATAATGCTACTTAAAATAATAACATGCAAAATTTGAGTAGGTAATTTAGTTAAATTAATTATAAAAAATGGTTGCTAGTGAAAAATTAGTTATTGAGTGCAAGTGTGGGTAGTGGTTGGTTTACAAGGACGCTCGAAGTGAACAACAAATGCTTTACTAAGTGCGACTTATTTAATTTTTTCTAAGAACAGAGTCAGAACAGAATAGTTTGTGCAGAACAGGAAATAATGCTGTATTTTCAGTGCTGTACCTCTCTTACCGCAACAGAATGGTGAAGTGGAGCGACAAAATCGCACAGAACAGCCCTACTTATACTGTAACAGAAACTACCTAAGATGCAGGATATGACATCCAAGGATCTCGAAACAATGGATTTAATGAAGATTACAAAAAAAAAAAAAAAAAAAAGAGAAAGTAGTGTAGCATTGACAAGTGGTTGATAACGCTAAGGCTAGTTTAACAGAATATAAAATGTAAGTGAGGTTGAGGAGGAAGAGGTATAAATAAACCAAGGAGCAAATTTAATTGGATGATTTGAAACAAAAGTAAATGATAATGTGAATTCATACAAAAGTAAAAAACTCGTTAGTTAGATTACAATGTAAGAATGAGACACTTAAATAAAACACAGGTTGGAGAAATTGTTTTCATCGAACTGAATAATAATATTCATAAAACTAGAAACAATTTGAAACAACTATAGCAGAAGTTAAATAAAAATAAAACAAGGGAGAGATGTAGTATTCTACTAAACTACTATTGACATGACATTGACATTGACATCTGTCGTCTCGGCTAAGCACTGCGCGGGCCACGTGACATAGCGGGAGTGAGCGCTAGAGCGAGTCAGTCTATCACTGGCAGGCGTGGAGTGAAGACGTGGTGCATAGCAAGCGAGCCGATATTAAAGTACTTCCACATTATTCCTAGTTCTAGTGTTAGTGTTCATCAGTTAGTGTTACACGAGAACACTACAACAACAAACTCAAATTCAAAGCCTTCAAGGCGTTTATTTCTTGCGAACTTTGTGCTTTTAAACTGATCGCCACCGTTTAGCGAAGAACCTAGTTACGTGAAATGTAATAAAATCATAAATATGTTAGAAGGACCGTCAATGAGCGTCTTCAAAATTTGGAAAGTAGAGTATTTACGTTGATAAAATAGTACCTACTTATAATGCATGACAAACTGATCCTTATTTAACCCCAATCGAATCATTTCAAGTGAGCCAATAGAGTACGCATAACTGAATTGTAGCGCGTTGTTCCACACCCGCAAAAAGCATAAAGCTTTTCCCATAATTGAAACCAATTACACCATACAAAGGAGTTCAATTTTTATCAATGAAAATCAAACAGCGCGCGGTCACGTACGATATTGGCTTTCCGGCGAACCGTGCGTTCACCTGCGGACGTTTCGAGAACAGAAACAGTCATAAAATAACATGATTACCGCATAACGTCTGCGCTTTGGAATATTATATTTCTAGAATAAGGTAGTAAGAGTTTTGGGAGAAAAGGTAGCTTTGTGGTTAAGCACTCTATAGTCCGTTCGCGTTAAGAATGCAGTGATTTCATACTTGTCCTTCGATTTAGCCCGCCCCCTAGCCAACTAAATCGTTCTTAATTAGAAAGAGAAGTCTACAGCTGTGACCAGTTGCACGCATACTTTCGAACGCAAAGGTTGTGGATAAAAGCTTTTTGGTGTGCAACAGAATTTAATTTAAAAATCACTGCATTCTTAACGCGAACGGAATAGTATGTAATATGTTTGGCTTCGTGTCCGAATCTGTCCGAAATATCTTCTTGTGTTAATACAATTTAGTTGCAACAGACTTCTTGAAGAACCCTGAACCCATATTATGTACCTAATTAAATACCCTTAGCATAGTGTGGGCTTCTGAATATTCCGTTCCCCATGACGGCGACAATCAGCGTGCCTCTGACTCCCCTGTTTAGGATATACTCATTAGCGAATTTGTGTGAAGGTACAAATAGCTTAGCTTTAAAAACCTGAATAACATCAATATACACAAAAAAGCTGTAGGTTCCATAGCAATTATTATCGATTGGTTAAAACGCCTACAAAAAAATAAGAGCAAACAATCATCTCTAAATTACTTTTCTAAGGAATATCTGAAGGGGTTTTTTTTAATACAGTTGCTGCTTCAAAATAAACTTCATAAGAGACTTCTTTCAATGCCATGAAGTAAACGTCTTTGTACTTTACACTGCTACTCGTACTACACTCTTCCTGCCTTAAACCTTCTAACGTAATCTTATCGGGTCGGTTTCACCTTGACTCTGGTATACGGTAGGCATCTACCACCGAAATTATCACAATGTTATGGTTGATAATTTCCTTGCTTTACAATTTAACGGCTAACCACGGATAGCTAACAAATTATTTTCTATTTTTGATAGTTAGTTTTTAAAACTATCTATCAAAAATAATTTGTTAAACCGTTATCAGATTTCCAAGTTAACAGTTCATTGATAAAAATATCGCAAGATAGATAGTAAATTATCAATGTTTATAACATACGTTTTGAAAGATCTCTAGCTTTCTTAGATCTCTTAATTCCTTAAGATACACTACTAATTCACTACAGTAAATCCAAATTTTCATTTAAAAGCTCGCTAACGAACAGTGAAAAGGCAAATCGTTCAATTGTAGCACTTTATTTACCTTCATAACAATCTCTGGCTCGATTCCATCACGAGTTATATTCGCAGCTCGATTAAACAATTAATTAGTTGTGGAACATAGTTTAAAGTTAAATAAATAAATAAATATCCTTGGACATTATTCCACACAGCGCCATCTAGTCCCAAGTAGGCTAAATTATAGTCCGTTATTATGGATACTAGACAACGGATAAACATACTTAAATACTTTTTCTTTTGTAAATACATACTTAATATACATAGGAAACACCCAGACCAATACAAACAGACATGTTCATGCACACAAATGTTTGTACTGTGCGGGGATCGAACCCGCGACCCTTGGTGTAGGAGCCGACTTCTCAACCAATTACACCAAGACGGTCGTCTGATTTAATTAATTGTGAGTAGGTACTTCATCTCCAACCTCGTTTGGAAGTTGAGCGCGGCTTAGAAATTCGCAAAACTTCGCAAGTCAATAGCTTGTAAATAATGAAGACAAGTGTAATAATAGAATCATTGAACAGAAGTGATTTATTTAAGATGGATATAGATTTTAATGATTTAGATTAAGTCATGAAAATCAAAAAGGAATGGAGGATAACGTCCTTATTAGTGTTACGAGTATCTTTTATAATAGAGACAAAACAAAACCAAAAGTCTTCGAAGAAAATTAGGCTAGAGATAGTAGGTACTCAGTTTATTTATAAACCAATATCATGAATTTGTATTGTAACAATCAAAAAGAAAATCAATATCAACTCTTCACCCATTTACTAGAGTCAATTTTCGAATATTTTCATTAAATAGTTTCACATAGATGACAATATTGACTGTATTTGGATTTTCAATCATGTTTGCTTAATTTAACAAAATCACTTCAAAAAACTTTTTATTAACTTTAAAAAAGGAATTAATTTAAACACCTGTCGACAGTAAAACTTCTTGGAAACAAATGAAACATGTAGTTACTGAAGTATCTTTAACAATTTTGCATTGTTGAACTAAAATACATTGCAGCAATTAAATTAAATTTTCTACCGTAACTTCGTTAAAATTAACTGCAACTGTTTATGCTTTCGAGTGCGGACCTTTTTAGAATAGTTTCCCTTTTAGCAGCAAATAGGAAACCATTTCAAAACATGAAAGCTGGAACATACAAAAATTAGGAGATTTCTTCGTAATTTATTTGTATCTATTAACTGAATTTGTCATTTGATGGACTTTTTTTATTCCTGTTTGGAATTCATTTACACATAGATGTGTGTCAGCTGTCTTTGTTTATATTTTCATATTCGCAATTATCACTTAAAGTTATAGAATTCACTACGGTTATAAAATTATAATATTCTCTAGCTGAACATAATGGCGTATCTACCTGTTCCGTAACACTTAACTTTGAAAAATCAACATTGTACATTTCTTTAGAATCATCGTAACTAACCATAGGTGCAAATCTATGCCCCCATGTGATGTCATTTTCACAATAACTAGATCTTGCTTGAACGGGTTGTCCTGTAGATTCAATAATGCCTTCGAAAACTGCTAAAATTTCTATATGTCCACACAGAAGATCTGCCGCTGATACTCCATAAAGTGGACTGTTTTCGTCTATCACGTGAATCACTGAGATAGGCCAGAGAAAAAAACTAGATTCACATCCATCAATATAGGTTTTCAATTCAATTTGTTCGCTGTTTTCCAAAAATTGACATTCTGTATTCAATTTCAGGACATACATTGATGCGCAAATGTTTAATAACCTAGATTTTCTCATATCGCCAACTCGATATATCAAGCACAACTTTTCGTTTCTTAAACTTATTATGGCGTGCCTGCTGAAAAGTATAGTTTGAGTTCTTGCCTTTGGTCGCGTCAGTTTTGCGAATAAGATGCCAACCATGAATGCCTGGAATATGGAACTAATTATGCACTGAATGCACATGGCAAATATAGCATCAGGACAATTAAGTGTTATCGAGCGTTTTCCATAAGCTACTGTTGTGTGAACTTCTACACTAAAAAGAAAAGTTGATGTGAATCCGTAGATATTTTCAATGCAGGGTGTCCAGTCACTTGCATTTTGGTTTGGAGGCAAATGATCTGTCGTCAAATCGCCATGAAGTAAAGCTATGGCCCAATAAATGAAACCAAAGGATAACCAGTTTCCTGTATAAGCCATAAAGAAGCTCAGAAGAGTCCATCTCCACCTGGCGTCCACCATTGACATGAAACAGTTAGAGAAGAATCTGAGTTTCTGGATGAGGCTTTTTTCGATATTGATGTCGCCATTCTTGTGGACAACTCTGGCTATTTTCTTCCTGTATAATATTTCGCGGTGAATATTGTTTGATTCTCCTGAAAATACAAAATAATACTGTTAATTGGGTCAGACCAAACTTTTGGTTTCGGTATTCACTGGTAACTGGTGAAATCCCTACTTACATAGTTTCGATTTCTGAAAATTTATAAAAACGTCTCATAGCTTTTGCTTATTCGAAGATGACCGCAGAAGCACTTATTAACAGTTTGCGAGTAAAACTTTTTTATGGCAGCGTTCTATAAACTTACGCCCAAAATCACAAAAGCCATTATCATCGGCTTAGCGATTGAAGTGTCCTTTAGGGCTTATTGGGTTTTCATGAATGAAGGAGTTATGTATAAGAGAATTAATTAAAGAAGTGACAAATGTGGCAATGTGAACAAAAACATAATGAGTGCTGTTTTTGAGACCAAACTAGGAATTCTCTTACATATCCTTAGGAGCTTTGAAATAATAAAGAGAGATTGAAGTCCCTTCAGTGCGTTGCGCAGCGACAACTCAGGGTAAAGTCAACCGCTGCGTCGTTCTACATATTATATTTTTGATAACACGTTCACATTTTGCGTTGCGTCGTCGCATGCAATGTTATACATGGAACACACCAATGGGGGGGATTTTGTATAATGATAATGCTTGACTTACTGTGTTTTGGATAGTAAACACCTGGAGTTATTGTTGTTCCGTCGCTTGCACTACTGTTAGTCTGCCCGGAGTTGGTCAATGTTTGAGACGCCTCCTCTTGTTGAGACATGATCCTCAATCATTCTGGAAAAGAAAATCAAAGTTAATAAAATTGATTCTTGCTGCTCATCGTGTTATTTTTATCTCTATTATCATTCTCATTTGCTTTCAAGATGAAGTTCGGAATTGCTAGCCACATCAGAGTCCATTGCAAGAAAGGCCCAACCTGCAAGATTTGCAGGAGTCTTCATCGCCGGATCGTGGACGACATGGTGATCTCTTATGTTCAGTAAACTATATTTTTCAAAAATCTTGCTTAACTAGTTCACATTTTTTTAAATTTCAATGTCATTGCATGATTTTAAATAAGTTTATCAGTATTTAACATCTCTAAAGTTTATCTTACGCAACAAGTAAGTCCTGAGAAATTACGCTTATTAATTCAGAGAAAATGTTTCTGAAGATTTAGTTTACTAAACAGGATTTAAACAAAAAGATAGTCAACCTAATACATAGAAGTGTCAAATCTTACCTCAAACTGAAAGTCGAAGAGCGCACAACATAAATACTTATCAGACTGCCAAATATTATATGCAACTGAAACCATTCGTAAGAATAGCGGAATCAACTGCTGATATGAAAATCTCCACAAGTATTAACAGAATTATTTACAAAGCCTGTGTACAGACTGAATGATTACATGTGACGTAGACAATGTTGACAGTGGTATGCCTGATGATAACATGTTTTTGATGAGATTTTGCAACAATTTTTTAACCTTAACACTTGTTAAACATAAATCGGAGAGTTTAATTTTTTCAGATTTTATCATATTTTTATATGAATTATTTGCTTTTATCTTAATCAATCTCGAGATAAGTACCTTATTTGCATGATGAAAATAATATGCGTTGAGTCTAAGTTACGATTTTGCGACGTAAAACTGAGGCCTGAATAGCGCGTCGCGTTGTGCTGCGTTCTATTTACATTATATTCGAATGGTGCCGCACAACGCAACGCATTAAAGAGGCCTCCCATTTAAAAATCGATTCCCCTCGATGTGCAAATAATATTTTCTAATTAACAACGGTATTATTTTGATTCTTAATACAGTCAAATGTTGCCAGCCGATTCATTTGGTTCACTTCAATGGTAGCTCTGATGCAATTTCTATTTAGTCTTATAAAGAAAAACTGTGCAAACTTCAATGAAAATAGACCATGAAGTTTTTAAGTGATGCTGGAACCAGTTATTAACAAAATTTTAAATTTTTTTTTCTCTCAACGCGAATCAAAGTATGTAGCACTTCCACCACCGGGCTACTAGGAGTTGTGAAATCGGGGTTTGGGCCTTCTTCTAAGTAGCATGCTATAATTTATTCCAAATGCTGGACAAAGGTCTCCCCCACACTTATATTGGTACTTGTCTTCTGCCTAAGTCTGCCATTCTCGGGGGTAGTGTACTACTCGTAGGTCGTCGCTCGCTTCAACGTCTTTTAGACCTTACCCTTCTGCGATGTCCATCATCATTATTTCGAAAGTTATGAAATCTGCAGTTTTACACCGATTGCTATTACAGTATAATATCTACGTACTTATAGATAAAGTGCTTATTAGAATTCAGCCTCATACATTTTTTAGTATCTATAATGGACAAGGTTTATATTATTTATTCCGGGTTGCGCCCCTTGCACTTAGCGATAAATACTCAATACTGCTTATGGACCCCTTTGAAAACTGATCTGGAGCTATCAACGAACCCTCCTTGAGGGTAGTTGAGTTATATCTTGTAGGGGTATCGAATAATTCATTATAACGTTAGCTAACGTAAGAAATTGTTTGGAAACCATCAGGGAGAGTCGCGGGGTAACGTGTATAAGTACAAAAAACATATTTCCGAAAAAATAAATTCTTTCATGGATGTAGTTGAAGGTTTTAGTTTTTTTAAATAAGTTCCGTAGGGGAATGAGGTCCCCCTTCGTACGCTTTTTACTTTTTATTTTAAGCTGAATGGACTTGACTGCATTTGTATTTGAAGCGATGTTTGTGACGCTAATTAATGATAAACTCTACTTTCTTATGTTATCAAGCCGCTTTAGGGTCTAAAACATGGGTTTAAAACTCTACTCTCTCTACTCTTAAAACTCTAGCGTCTTCAGCCAGGTGGTTTTTGCCACTGAGCCAATATGCTACTCAAGGATTGTATCCTTCAGAGAAACTTCGTACGTAACTTAAAATAAAACTAACTACCATTAATACACTGTAAGCCACCGTGTCCCCTTTTGGTTTCGTATATCTGAAAGGGAAGAGCTACACTTATTGAAAAGTTACATTTGCAGCCACTATGTTTTGCGTAGTGAAAAGACTCTACAAAGATTCCAAACGCTGCCCAGCTAAGTCTGAAAATTTAAATGGATTACCTACTATTACTCAATTACTCTTCTAACTTTAACCTTACCAGTATATATATTTTTTATGCTGCAGAGGAAACAATCCTAATTTTACTAAATGAGACGTTTTTGTATCCAGATAAAACAACTCAGAAAGTACAATATCTCGCTTACTTGGCTATTCAAGTTGACACTCCCTCTGGGAAAGCCCGTCTGAAGGGCTATTCTGACAGATGACAAGCAATCCCTCTACATCGCTGGATGTTTGTCATTCTATTAGTAAAGAAAACATCTTCGCCTCATCCTGCCTGACACGAACAGTCTTAACACATACTGCGCAGAGGCGAGAATTGAATGACAAGGAATTATCTGTACATAGTTTCGTATTCTTCAGACTAGAATCAATTTGGGAATTGGGTCGATTATGGACGTAATTAAATGGAATAGATGAAGAATGTCTTGGAATTGTCAGGTGGATAGTTGTGGGCGTTTATTGGCCGGCTGTTCTGAAGTTCATGTTTGTGTCGGACGCTGGGAGTTTGCGCTTCAGCAAAACTTCCGTAGTTTCAGTAACACTAACAAGTCAAAACCGTTCTGTTTGAATAAATAAAAATAATTTATTTTTAATAAACTGGTTGATGTCAATCAACAGACTCATTGGCTAAACAGCAAACGGCAAGTTCTTAATAGTTAACAATCCAATGAACTTTAATACGTACGTACGTAAAATTTTCAAGTTTCCGTCTGCCGTCGCCAGGTGTCAGACGGGCAACTGCTTAAAGTGCCATACGAAGCACGAAGATGCTCGATAAATAAACATCCCTTATTTTCCAACTAAGGGAATGTTGCTTTAAGAAAGCAATTGTTGGCAATTCACTGTCACAACTAAGCCAGGGCACTGTTTAAAAACTTGCGTTTTCTATTTTCATGCAAATACTTACATACATATATACTTACATACCCTCACGACCATTTGTCCCTAATGGGTTAGTCAGAGGCACACAGATTGTTGCCGTCATGGTGAACGGAACATTCAGAAGCCCACATTTCACAGAGGGAATTTGAACTCAACGTTGTAAGGGGCGAGCCTACCGCCGTTGTCCGGGTTGCTTGGATTTTATATCGTTGTTTTCCATCACCGGAGAGTTTCCCGCAAATGATACAATGAACACAGAGGATAAAAAATGCGAATAAATACAGAAAATTACATTGAAACAACTGAAGAATTTGTTTTTTTTGCCAAAAGTATGTAATATCTACCCCTCCATTAGTTCTTTTAGTCCGTTATAATTTTCTGCCTAAAACCACTCTCGGATTAGGCGTAATCCTTCGAGTTCGTAACCTTCCAATGGGTTCCTGAGACGTATTTAAATAATAAACAAACTGCTAAGCGTAGAAATTTCGCCTGAGCTGATTAAAATTTCATTATAAACTGAACTTGTTGGTTGGTCGTTTTAATTTTAATTGAATTTTTAATAGTGGTCTTGTAACTGGATGTGGAACTTGTAAGTGTGTTTTGCTTTTTTTTCATTAGTATTCTTATTAAATTTGAAGTCTGAAATACCTTGTTAGTTTTTGTAACTGGGCGCTGTTTTTTTATTGCCGAAGCGGTATTGTTATCAGAATATTTTTCTTTCATATACTTCATTTTAGTATGTCAAGCAGCCGGCAGATGCTCCGGAAGGCATGTTGAACACTTGATCCTGGTTTGTGTTGCAATATGTCAGTTGTTAAGTCTGGTTGGAGGCCTTAAGGCAGCTTGGTAGCATCTGACAGCAAGGTTAATCACTAACCTTACACACCTCTAACAATACTTAACGCCCACCTGCAAAGTATACGGAGATCTTGGCTGACGCTTTATTTCGGTGAATACCGATTTTTGGAGCAGCCGGTTGTAGGTAGTATTAAATGTATTGACAGGTAAAGCTGACAATTTAAACTTTACCGTCCCATAGCAAATACAATAAAAAGACGTAGATGGGTTATGTTAGTACTGACGCGAAGTCGAAAATTGTCTACGGGATACGACGTAGTTAACTGGACCGTGTTGTAACGTGTAAACAAGACAATACGATTATTTAATAAAGCGTAAACCAGACGGATACAGTCATGTTGCGAAGTCTCGTCTCAGACTGTCAGCACAGTCAATGCTTTGCTCAGCTGGTGTACTGGTTAATGTTGCAATATGTCAGTCGTTAAGCTTGGTTGGAGGCCTTAAGGCAGCAGCACCCCTCCAACAATACTTAACGCCCACCTGCAAAGTATACGGATGACCTGGGCTGACGCTTAATTTCGGTGAATACCGATTTTTGGAGCAGCCGGTTGTAGGTAGTACTGAATGGGTTGACAGGTAAAGCTGACAACTAAAACTGTCCCATAGCAAGAAAATATTTGTCGAGCCATGTTCACTTAGTTCAGATAGAAACAAGTGAATGACCTTTATTGCACGTTTAAATCGCACGGACTCAGTACACACGCATACCTGCGTTAATCAAATAGGTTTATCCTATTTGAATTCAACATATTGCATATATGAAACTGCAGCTCAAATGTGAAATTAACAGCTTACGGTCCAACAAGTAAGCTTTGATCGTTGCTTTGTGCTGTTGAGCTGAGCGAGCAGCTCACTTGTCGCCGTAATTAAGTCGTCAAGTTACGTCAGTGGGGCTGCGGGAGAATGCAATTTAAAATTATGTTTCTAGATTGAGCGACCTGCACCGATGCGTTGGTATACGACAGTTAGTTGTTAAGAACGCCTGGTGTGAGTTCTCTCAATCAAACGCATCGAGCAAGATAATAAATACTTACGCTTACTTCTAGGGCTCAGAAGTAATGATATTACAATAAAAAGACGTAGATGGGTTATCACAGTACTGACGCGAAGTCAAAAATTGTCGGGGTACGACGTAGTTAACTTGACCAGACAATACGATTATTTAATCAAGCGTAAACCAGACAGATACAGTCATGTTGCGAAGTGTCGTCTCAGACTGTCAGCACAGTCAATGCTTTGCTCAGCTGGTGTACGAATCGTTGATTTCGGGTGCCACTTTTTTAGCACAATCAACTTATCTACCTATTTTTCTAATGAAATCATTGCTACAAAGCGCCCACCCCGACTTAATAGGCATGATGACTGTATTTTTTTTTGTTTATTATCGAAAGACCTTACATTTATGTAAACAATCCTCAAAGAATCACTTCATCTGGATCAATACCACCAGAGATATCACAATTTGAAATGCACAATTTTTGGACTTGCCCAAAAACGCTCCATACAAAAGCGACAGTGACGTCACTATCGCTGTCACTTTTGTATGGAGCGTTTTTGGGCAAGTCCAAAAATGTGCATTACAGTCATCATGCCTATTGGCTTGACTCACAAAACATGATGCAAACAGACACGTTGTAGTTTAGATAATAATTAACTTATAAACGCTTGTAAACGTTTTGATGACACCTAAATTGAGAGCAATATTTATTAATTCCTCACAATATGTACAAGTAACCTGTACTACATTATGCCAGGAGGCCGGCAAAGAATATCAAATTATTTAGCAAACATCGTCAAATTAGCCATGCTTCAGTTGATTCAAACAAGCATGTTAAAGGAACTATTCAATAACCTCATCGTTTACATCAAGGCGATTTGATCCATTCACCAATGATACTGAATCCCCCCAATTCCGGATACGAAATCCAATACTGCCGGAACCCTAGCCACAGTATAAACCATACAGTAGAACATCTACATACAAACGCGCCACTCTCGGTTTGAATGTGTGCGTGAGCGTCGCACACCGTGTCGCGATATCCCGCACACGCGATTCCACGCACACGCTAGCATAAAATAGGGAGGCATAGGGAGGCGGCAGTACGGATGGGCTGTGCCGCGTGTCTGTGTGCACGCTAGGCTAATAACTCGGCGGGCGGCCTTAGATAGCCTACTGTATGGTTTATACTATGCCCTAGCCATGAATTACTTGACAACTATCACAATGCGAGCGCCAACAATGTTGAGCATTGAAATCGAAACTACCCGAAGTGTAATATCGTTCGTTTTTGTACCGTTATTAATAATGGACCTTTGGCTTTTAGTTCGCAAATGTTAGTTAGACGATTTAGGATAATGGTCTGGGTGGCATTTGGGATGGTCAGAGGTAGGTACAGTTTAGTAATAGTAGCGGAATATTGTACTACTTCATTTCAGTTGATTTGATCGAGTAGTTGACATAATGGCTAGTAGTCTCCACCCTATGGTTATTCTAGAAACTCAAACAGGTCGTTACCGCACCTCTGCAAATGTTATAATTGTTTGCCTCTTTCATTCTTATTGCTGACAACCTTTGAGAGTGTCAGGACACTTCCAAACGCTAAACTGACGCTGCAGGACTGAATTTATTCTTTTTTTTATAAAGTGGTATTCAAGATTACCTCACTCCACCTGATGGGAAGCAGTCGTGAAGTCCAGATATGGGGTTGACAAGCACAGTAATTGAGAACTACTTTGCTGGTCAATCTCATTTTGAAGGCCTGCATAAATGCCTTTTTACGCCCCGCTTAAAAAACCCGGGATTGTAGGAAGAAGGAAACACATGCGCTGGAAGAGCGTTCCACGTCTGGATAGCACGACACAGGAACGAATCACCGAACCTTTTGGTGCGGGCCGACAGTCGCTGGATCGTGTGTGGATGTTGACGCAGACCAGCGCGTGTGGTGCGGGAGTGGAAGGGTGAGGATGGGATCAGTTGGAACAACTCTTCAGAGCATTCGCCGTTGTAAAGGCGGAGGCGTTATGCATTAAAGAGCTCGTTAATATCTTTAGGTAGCCTATTAAGTGATTCTATCTGTTCTTAACAAACACAGTCTTCGCAACACATTATTACACATGTCATTGTCTTTATGGGTCACCCTTCTGGTGAATCCATAATTTTGGTCTGCCGGAAGAAATCTCTTTTTAGAGATAAGCTCACCTGTACTTTTACTGTCCTAAATGTTGTCTATTGTAATTGTCTTTTTGTGTACAAACTGATAAATAAATAATAAACACATCCTCACTTTAAGTTCATCTCGTTAATATTGTTCATATTACTCTTACGTACTCGTAGCAACCCTTAACGTGTACGGAACAAAAACTATCTCTACAACCTGACTACAAACCTTTGAATAATGTTAAAACTATGACATTTTGAAATTACTCTTTAATATCGACCTTAACCTAATACCAATAAGACTTTGACGTACATCTCTGAAAGTTTAAATACTGCTCCAAGAGATTGTAGTTGGGGCTTTAAACAAATATCAAAGAATCATTTGGTGATATCAAATATCGCTAAAATCTCGTAAAAGCTGTTCCGTGTGGTACTCGTACAACAGTGGGAGAGGTGAAATTGCCTTGGAAATATTGGTTTTTAACTCCCAGGATGGAGTGAGAAATATGAAATTGGACCTGCTGTGTTTGATTTACGCTCAGGAGATGTAATGCCTAAGTATTATAACTGGTACCTGGGTGTCGGATTGTCGGGTTAGAGCCCACCCTTACTGAAACTTAATGAAGAGTTTTTGGGAATCTCTGTTCTTGTTAGTTGGTTTCAGCTGACGTTGCTCTTAGTTGACAGGCATTAAGCCGATTCAGATATACATATTAGAACGGCTTGGTAACCGAAAGTAATGTTAACTCAAAATTTGAGAGGAGCCTTTTCCGTTACCTTACTGCATTACGCACTGACCACTATCGGTGAAACACGTGGTGCTCCCATAAATCAGTTATTGTTTTCATTTGGTTTAATAAGAAACCCATGGCCCAAGGCTGTGAAATCCATTCGCCTGTGGAATTCCCTACCCCTTTCCATCAGAGAGTCTAAATCTTTGGCCATCTTTAAGACAAGTGTCAAAGCCCATTTTCTTGCACTTTGACTCGAGTCCTTCCTTTCATTTCCTAGTTCTATCCCGATAACTTTGGCTTCATATTGGCTGTTCTATATGTGCTTATCTCCTCTGGTTTATTAATATTATTATTTATTCATTACGCTCATCTCTCTTAAGGCACTTCTTAATTGTTATAGTATTTTCTGTAGGTTTAAGTATATCTATTTGTTTATGAATCATTTTATCATTTTATTTATTTAATGTTATGTAATTATATTTAAGTTTATAGTTTGTATCTCATTATCATTTCCACTCTGATTACTTTTTTGTGCACTTGCCTACCCTTCTAATCAACTTTCCTCTACCTTTGGGTTGTTTGGAAGAGATCGCTCTTTAGCGATAAAACCGCCCAAGTTGTACATTTACGTGTTTACTTCAGCTACTGTCCTGTAATATTGTTGTTGTTTTAGTGTGCAATAAAGAATATTTACTTACTTACTTAAGAAACGAAATAGATGAAACGTTAATTGAAAATCAACTAAGTCGATTCTTTAAAGATTCAAGTCTAAAAACAAACAAACAAACATAATTCATCGGCATCCACCTTTAGCGCAAGATGATGTATTTTCTATATTTATTTTGCCATTTGAACCAACAATTTCTTAGCCATTTCTTTGCCATTCTCCTTCGAGAACACCGCAGTGTTTCATAAAAATAGTTGCGTAATGCTTTGTAATATTTTACGTAAGGCATCCATTTACCTCTGGGATGGCCGAAAGCTTTCACCAGCATGTACTATCTTCGATATTCGACCAATAATTCACAATCGCATCTTCCTTACACAACAATTCCATTTATTGAGCGTATATAAATGTTGCAGGCGCTGTTCAAAACCAGTCAAGCGTGATTATGCCTAGTTGTACTTGGTTTCATATTTAAAATGTTATACAATTATTTAGAGTAAGGAGGAATTGTGAAACTCACTAAATATTTGTTCACTAGATACCAACATTCCAAATAAACTGTGAATTGAAAAGGAATTGAAATATTTCAGGATAACTTGTAACTTTTAGGTTTGTTAATAAATTATTGATCTTATTTCTGTCTAAAACGAATTGGATAGTAAGTAAATAACGACCACATCAGCCAGTTCTGTAATATTTAGTTGTAAAAATCTAAATCAGCAATAAAAGATCTTGCATTGGTAACAGGAGAGTGTTTTTTTTTTGAGATAGGGAGCAAACTAGTTAGTGTAATCACCTCTGCCCATGGACAACTGACACAGACCTTTCAGAAAGAAATACGTTCTTCTTACAACCACGATTGTGTATTTAAATAACCTAAGTGAATTTTGTTTTTGTTAAAAGAAAAAAATATTCCATTTCCTTTTTTTCTTTCATCTTGCAAGAACAACTAGAACCTACACTTTATCTGTGTAAACCGTCAACTTTTAATATTTGTATTTTTTTAGATAAAGACAATTTAAATGTATTTCTAACAGGCTTTTTGATGTTAAATAAAATACTAGCAATTAATTTTTCGGCTTTCAAGCATTAGTCAATTCAAATATTGTCTGATTTCCTTCCACAGTCCGCAACACATAAATACAGCCGGATACATACACACGTAGCGATCTTTATTGCGTCTATATTTCAATCGGTTCACGGCGCCCGGTCGGTATTATTTACGATCTCCGGCCTGGACCTACGGTAGCCTAGTCTTAACTACTGATATGTATCACGCGTAGTCTAGTATTAAAATCTTGTACCTGCCAGAGCTAGGCAATTTCCTTGAGAACTTCATTCCAAATGGGCCTAGAAGGTCTTGGTAAAAATTCGCCTACTTCAGTATTAACTATTAACTATTCAATGTCCGTTTAAGTGTGTTGTGTTAAAAGGTATCATCAGTAATATGAGTAGGTTTGAGACTCTTATAGTTTTGTTAAGTTCACTTTCAAGATTTATTTAGAGAGCGTCGTGGCCCAATAGTCAAACACTCTAGCTCGGAACCCAGTGGTCCTGAGACCGAATCTGGCCGTAACACACCTACTCTGTGTTCAACTCCGGTGAAGGAATATACGAGTACTCGTATCATACTTACGTAGAATATTACAATTTTAGAGTTATACTATGACAAAGTCGTATATCATTTGAAGCGTCACTTAAATCTAAAACAAGTGAGGCACTATTTGAAGTTTTGAACTCTTATGTGATGACGTTGCTTTTTTATATAGTCCAGACATATTTGAACAACAAAAGTACAAGTGAGCTTATCTCCAACTATATAGAGATTTCTCTTAGCAGGCTATGCTAAAAGGATAAATATTTCATATTTGCGTACCAAATCAAAATGAAAAGTCATTGATAAATCTTCTTTCATACGACCTGTATAATCACAAACAGAACTGCGTCAGTTTTAAGGGCAATTTTAGTTAAAAGAGAACTAATAAAAGCTCTGCTATTTAGTATATTGTTAAAGCTTAAACTGGTATCTCGTTTGGTCGAGTCGCAGGCAAACTTTCCCGCAGCCAGTTCCCTAGAGCTCCGCCGATATTACCGGAACCGTGCAACTTTGGCCTTTGCTGCTCCTACACCTGTTTGGGTGAAAAACGCTTTAGAACTGCTGAAATTAATGTTAGTAGGTACGAGAGTCATGCAACTATTGAAATAAATGAAAGTGTTAATTTCGTTGGACAAAAAATAAGTGTTACAATATTTGCAGTGATATTGTTAAACATACATAGACGGCCTATATACGTCCCACTGGTGGGCACTCACCTCAACTTAGAAGAGGATTGAGCCATGCCATGATTTTGTTTTTAAGGTAATACTTACATGAGTAACGACAGCAAATAGGTACCTATTATAAACTGGTAAATATAAAATTCTAAGAAGAAGCACCTTAAATTAGTTTTTGTACTTAATCGTACAAAAACTGATTTAAGGTGCTTCTACTTCTGTCTTACTAATTCAACTGAATTAATAAGGCAGACTGACTGTAAGACTGACGGAAGACTGTATCATGGAAAAACTGTATATTGTATTATAACTACCATAATACGCACAGGCTGTTTAACAACAGTGCTAGTTCCCGATCCATTGTTTCCACTGACCCTTGAGCATTTTTAGTTAAAAATATCGGAATTTTCAAACTTTTATGACTGAAATTCTGTCTAAATTATGGGCACCTTTGAAAAGAATGGAAAAAAAGTTAACACATTTTCACTAATCGCTTCCGTAGGATGCACAGAGAAAGATCCAATAGCTCACGGTTGATCTGAATTTTAATTTCTCGCTCCGTAGATCCATGTTTTTTCTTTGCCAACATTATTTTCTGTTTTCTTTGAACTTGTCCATAGCCGTATTTATTTGTTCTGGTCCAGCTCCGTCCCAGTTATGTTTGCGACCTGTTTTATTAATATTTATTTCGTCATCTTCCAGGATTTCAGGGACTTTCCTTCCTGTATTTTGTTTGGGATATAAAAAAACATTTTGATGGTTTTGTTTTTTTTCTTCAAGCATTCACGTGTAAGTTTTTTTGTGGATGGAAACGTTTCATAGTAATAGTAATAACAGCTTGCATACATCCCAAATACTGAGCACTAACCCCATACCAACTATGGGGTGTCGCAACCCTTGCTCCAACACGCGGGCTCAGTGCGGAAAGTTAGAGTACTAGACTTATTTAGACAAGTTGTAACAAGCCCTACTTTGTTCCAAATATTTAACACAAAGTAGTTTGTACTACAAAATCATTAGGCGTTCCCACAGCGATTGCACTTTAAAACAGCAGAAATCGCGTAAATAAGGCGGTCAGACGAAGCCCGCCATTCTCAGTAATCTACTGAAATGAACTGCTGCTAAGACTGCTGGCCACACGCCAACCACCCAACCATGTTTTTACATAACCTCTGGCTACCGAACCACCTTCTATTATTGAAGTACATAATATCTGTTATTCGGTATTCATTGCATTTTCATTTATTATGTTCAACTTTAAGATGAAAATGATCAATGAAAAAAGATATCTTCACGCCAAGGTCATTAATGATACCAATTGAAGCAGAACAGAGTTGTGGGTATCTCAGACTTATTAACACAAAGATCTGAAAACCAGAAAAAGACATTTGGTCGTCTTGGCATCAGGCAGGAATTTTCAGGCATTTTTCTGGTTAGAGATACTGCATATAAAATGCTAAAAACAATAATAACCTTAATGAACACAATTTTATATTTAGAAATATCCGGACACTTATACATAAAAAGAAAGTAGAGGAGGCCCAAGGTGTGTCAGGATCGTAGCAAGTGGAAAGAAGTGGTATCTGCCAACCCCGTTGGGAAAGAGGCGGAATGAGATGTATGTATGAACACAAAATATTGATAATAATTATGTTTGGAATGAACATTAGGTATCGTACCCATGATTTATGCTATGGGCAGGTTTATCAATCCACTGTACCAATGGGCGAGTACTATGCGATATGGGCGATGCTTGGTATTTCCCTGCTTGATCGAATCAGAAATGATGAGATCCGCAGGAGGTCCAAGGCAACCGACATCGCTCGAAGGATTGCATCGTTGAAGTGGCAGTGGGCGGGACACATAGCGAGGAGAACCGATGGCCGTTGGGGCGGAAAGGTTCTCGAATGGCGACCGCGTACCGGACGACGTTCCGTTGGCAGGCCCTCCACAAAGTGGCCTCCTCCGATCGTTTTGGATATCCTTGGGGGAGGCCTATGCTCAGCAGTGGGCGTCGTTCGGCTGACATGATGATGATGATGATAATGATAACGCGGTTCTGAATGGATCCTTTGGTCATATTCACTCTCTAATTAAAAAACCAACTAAATTCAGAGATTTCTTCTTCTTCTGCTGACAGTTAAATACAACACTAATTCAACGCTTAAAACTTATCTAAAATAATTTTTTTCAGCACTATGAGATCTGCTATCCTTTTAAATCATACCCATCAAACCTGACTAATGACAAAATAAACAATCCTAATATCCGACTCCATACATAATCTCCTCCATTCTTACCCCATAAAAAGGAACATTTCCCTACTAAAGCATACTATAAACACAATATAAAGAACAATCACTTTGCGGCTCATGCCTCCTCTATATCAATCATAGTAGAGTCGTAAGTTGAGTGAATTATTTCCAATTTTAACTTGGTTTTCTTGTACGTTTCCTAATTCTGCTATAAAAGTATGGCGCACTTTAGTTTATTGCGATCTAAAGTTAATAACTTTGAAGATGGTTTGTGTAAGCCCAGTACTTGTGTACATTTTATAAAGTCAATGTAGCATTTTTTCTTGGTGCCCATGATTTCTGTCAGCATTACTGATAATCTGAAAACCAGAAAAAGACATCTTGGCATCAGTCAGGAATAGAACCCGCATCTTTCGCGAACCGGACGACTGCACTAACCACTGTGCTACCGAGACCATTAACAGACCGGCCTAATCTGTCAGCATTGTTATTGTGATCATGTTTAAACAAGATTAACAATATCCCATTTCATTAAAAGCATGGAATATTATGACTGTTTGCAATGCTGAAATTGCATTCCACAAATGAATCAGTTACAAAAAAATTGTAAGTCATACAAAAGATTTATTAAGCTTAGATAGAGGAATCAAATTAAGTGCATTAAGAAGAAATAGGAAGATACTTATCACTAGAAAATGTTGCCTGTAAATAATAATAATGTCTGTTGTTTTTTAGTAGGATGGACAAATTAGTTTTTCTCGATATAGGTACCTATGGTATAATTTAAATGCAAGTTGACTCAAATGACAAACAAGAATCTCTATTCTTTGCGTCGTCTACTCGTGTCCAAGTCCCAGTGGTTAAACAAACACCCGGAACCCGGTGTAGTGGTCCTGCTGAGATCAAATCTGGCCGGAACACCTACTCTCTGTTCATTGTAGAATTTGCAAAGCAGCAAGTGTGGTAGTCTTTATAGTGCGTGAAAATAAGCCTAATCCATTTTTGACTGTTTTTAGTATATTTAGTTCAGTAATTATCACGATAAAGACGTAGTTCTGTATTACTCCATATATATATTTTTCCAAAAATTTGGCAACAGTGGCAAGGTCACCTGGGATATCCAAATTCACTAAGTAACAAAATAAAAATGTAAAAAGCGGTGTTACAACAATAACGCCTCTAACGAAGTCCCATATCTTAATCACATGGGTAGTAAATGCACAACAATTACTGTGAACTCCTCTACTTTGTCCCGCGTATATACTCGTAACAACGCGCCTCTGAGCAAACGGAAGGTTTATTGCGAATGCTCTTAGGATGCGCTTATATTGTTGCAACGGGTTTACGGTTCAAATGTGCCTCGAGGTAGTTACCTACGTCTAAAGAGCCGTGTGTTCATGTCAGCTTAATCATTGTATTTGTAGACTTAGAATTGCGATTTCATCAAACCAGGAAAATTTAGTTTTAGCAAGAAAGTGTGAGACGAGTTTTGTTGATGAACGTGGGTTTGAATAAATGCGAAGTACTAAATAATGTACAGAGTTAAAAATATATATAAATGGTAGATTAAATGCATCTTTTACTAGTTCACTACACGGTCAGGCAGATAAATTTAAGGCGATGCGCAAGATGAACAATAAAAAATAGTTATTTCAAATTCCTCTGATAGAGGATCGGTTAAAATAAACAATTTAAATTTTGCTATGTGAATTAAACGTTTATGCAACAGGTTGCGCAGTCACCCTGTTTATCCAAATGGTAAGGATTAAATTTAAAAAAAGGGAAAAAGGAGTCTTACAACAATTACGCCTATAACGAAGTCCCATATCTTAATCTAACACGGGCAGTAAATGCACAACAATTACTGTAAACTCCTCTACTTTGTCCCGCGTATATACTCGTAACAACGCGCCTCTGAGCAAACGGACGGTTTATTGCAAATGCTCTTAGGATGCGCTTATATTGTTGCAACGGGTTTACGGTTCAAATGTGCCTGGAGGTAGTTACCTACGTCTAAAGAGCTGGTGTTTATGTGAGCTTAATCATTGTATTTGTAGGCTTGGAATTGCGATTCCATCAAAAACAAGAAAATAGAAGTAAGACTCAGCGTGAAAGTGAATTTCACCAAAACCAGGTAAATTTTAGTGTAAGCAAAAAAGTGTAACGCAAGTTTGTTGAGGAAGGCGGGTTTGGTGGGCATCTTTTGCTAGTCCACTACACGGTCAGGCAGATAAATTTAAGGCGATGCACAGGATGAACGATAAAAAATAGTTATTGGTAATTTCCCCTGAAAGAGAATCGGTTAGAAGAATCAATTTAAATTTTCTATGTGAATTTAACATTAATGTGCGTTTGAAATATCTGTAAGCATGCTTTTAACAGCTTGAATAAACAAATACAATCTTGTTCCTTACACGTCAGCTGAAAGTTTTGACAATCGCTCAGTAGTTTCAACGACAAAATAAAGTAATTGTTTTGCAGTGCAACGATGTCTTTTGCTAACTGTACAACCTTCTCAATGAAATCTTAAGTATCCCTTGCAACTATGTGAGCAGCCTTGCTAGATCCATCTGCTCGCTAACGCTCAGTTTTGTTTACGAGTTCTGCTTTAGTTTTAAGTGCCCTGGGTCGCTAATCTATTCTCTCATGCGCACCTTTATTGGTTTGTCTTTATGAAGGTACTTTAAGTTTTTTAATAAGAGTAAACTAACTAACTCATTCGCTATATTCAGGCTTCTGAATTTAGAAGCAAAACATCATAGAATGACACCGGAGAATTATGATATAAATTAACATACTTAGTTTCAGTTTATTTTAGGTATTATTTGTAATCCTTCTGAAGAAGGATCGGTCAAATGTTTCCTAGCATCTGTCAGCTGCAAGTTTTGACAGTCGCTTAATTTGAATGACAAAATAATTTACGAAATAGTTTTGTAGTGCAGCGATCTCTTATGCTAACCGTACAACCTTCTCACTAAAATCCTAAGCATCCCTTGCAAATATGTGAGTAGCCTTTTTAGATCCATCTCGGTAATTTTTAACTGCAAATCCAGTCAAATTAAAAAATAAGGCATTCGGTTATAAAAACCCAACGCCACTAAATACTAAACTTGACCTTAATTTGAAACTAAAGATCGGGAAATAACTTCAGAAAATCTAATCAAACAGGCCAAGTTGTCGTAACTTGGGATGACACAAAATGGATTTCAGTAAGTTACCCTTTCCAATATTCTTGAGGGGAGTGAATGCCCTGTTCACGAGTGAATTCTTGTTGAAGCTAAATTAATTTTAGAAGTTGGTCTACTTCTGGCCTTAACTTCGGAGGATTCTAAGTTCAAAATCTAGGTAATTATGGCACCTTGTTCTTTGAATTGAGTATAAGTGCGTCTTCACACTAGCGTTTGTGTATAGCGTAGGCGTTTGTTGAACGTATCCGCGGCACCACCGTACTCATGTGGTCAGACCCGTACTCATGTGGTCTAGAAAAGACGCCTTACGCGACGCGTGCGTCTGCTCTGCGCATATTATATTCATCGAAAGCCTTTGCTGGAATAAAGCTAGTTTAAAGGCGCTCTTAGTTGGCCGAGGATGAGTAGCTGGATAAGCAACGATCACATGATTGTTGTGTTGTGTGATGTTTTGCTACCCAAGCAAAGTAGAGTCTGTCTAAAATTTAGTATTGTGTTTTTGGACATCTTCCTGCTTCGGAAGACAATTTTCCACGTGGCCCATGGTGGCACCGAGGAGTTATAAATGAAATGAATGAAAACCTGTTGGTCTGAGTCATGGTTGTATGCTTGTTAGAATCATGCTATGAACCCATATGAGCTCACGGATTCATTTGTTTAATATTTGAACGTGAGTCCACTGTTAGCCCATAAGACTGTGAACGTGTTAAGACTTGAGTGATCAATTGTTATGAAATCAATTAGATTTTATTACAAGTTTATTTGACAGAAATAATTTTATAAATAGAGTATGACTGTAGAATCATGTTATTACTCGTGTAGTTTAGTATGGTAGAGCTGTTTGTTGATATCACTATCGTAACAAGCATAGAAAGCGCCTGAAAGTTCGCCTTGTATCTTTATATTCGAATTTTGTCTCCAGTTATTTTCTATAAAGCACCGTTTGTTTCGCCTTACATTCTTTTTAACTGTTTTTAACTGAAGTTGTCTGGGAGGCAAGGTGATTATAGGAATTGTTTTTTTTCACTTTAGTTGCGATCTCCTTTGTGTGCATTTGATGGTAGATGTGGTCTGTTAATGGGCTCTTTGTTCAAATAAGAGGAAACCTTACTGTCTAAGAATGATTTTTTGAAATATGTTTATTTCTACAATGACTGTGTCAAACAAGCATGCTGACCAATTGATGGTAAGCGTATACCGCAGCCTATGTTTACGTGCAATACAAAGGGAATCACTCTCGTTGCCGACCCTGTGAGAACCTCAAACCCACTTGAAGAGTTCTTCAAGGTTATTAGCTAAACGGAGTTCCATGCTATAGTTAATCGTTAAAACTCGGCAGGGACTTTGACCCACAATTTGAGAGTCCCGTGAAAGAAAGCCATGGCTTGGGAGTATGAGGGAGTAGGATGATACGCTATCCATAGAAATTATTCTGAAAGAAGATTACAAAGTGAGGCGTAGATTAAATACGTTTACAGTGCAAACCAACAGCAGCCAGGGCGTTACAACCAGCATCAGTTGTATGTTTCCGGTCGCATAATACACCTGATGCCTTGAAATTTTAAAGAAAACAGAATACCAATTCTGCTCCATCTTAGACTTCAATCTCTCGGGAAAAATCATCATCATCGTCATGTTCAGACCAACTTGACCAGATCGTCAGTCCACCTTGTGAAGAGGCCTGCCCACGAAACGTCGTCCAGTACGCGGGCGCTATACACAAACATTTCTGCCCCAACGGCAATCGGTTCTACGCGCTGTGTGTCCCACCCACTGCCACTTCAACGACGCAATCAGGCAATGTCGGTTGTCCAGTTCTCCTGCGGATCTCATCATTTCCAATTCGATCGAGCAGTGAAATAGCAAGCGTCGCTCTCTCCATTGCTCGCTAATAGATCTCAGGGTAGATCGTGGTCAAGGAAATGAAAAATCTCGTGAAGACATCGTCTTCACCAGTGCTGCTAGATTGAGGATAAAATTGAAGATACGTTGAAAATATAACAAAATAATGGTAGGTGTTACTAATAAAACAAGGTGTGGTAAAATATAAAGTTTTATTTTGTCATAACCATTTTTAGTACAATGTAATACTAAAACGTACACATTTGATTATCAAGTTATTTCAGCTTGGTGCCTACCAATATTACCAATAATTTATAATTTTGTTAAAAACATGAATGATGTTTAACCAATAACCTTGGCTATTATGTCTGGGATGTCTATACCTAAACATTAATTTTGCTTATTTTATCTATTTAACACATTGTTTTAAAATATTCAAAACATTCCCCTGCTACCTAACATCTTTGGTTTGGACATTTAAATAATAATGATCTGGTAGAAGTAATTACAACTAAACTTAGTTTACTGCAACCTGATGATTTGATTTGTGTTTAATTATTATTGTATGATCCAAATAGGTATAATAAATTTCCGCAAAATAACATTTTCATTCAAACACTGCAGCTTGCTTCTTAAAAGTCGCAATCATACAAAATATTAAAATATAAAGTTTAATATGGAAACGAATGTTTTAACTTGTTTGCCGGTTTCGTAATATATTTTTATCATTACTTGGCATTGATTCGCAGCTTTGGTGAAGGAAGAAAATTACTACTTCCACATAAAAATAGAACTATCTAGAAAATATCGGTGAGATGTGTAGTTATTTAAATAAATTCTAGAATAATACCCGTAACTTTCTATTTACAAAATGTAAATATGGCAGATTTATTGTATTTAACTATGTATATAAACTAGTAAAATATCCTGATATTATGTTCAAAAGTCTTTGAATATTGAATTACTTACATTATACAGTTTTTAATTTCGGTATCAAATTGTTATCTTCTTTCAATTATCTTTATTTATAATAATATCCTATTTTATTTATCACTATTTAAATTAATACTGCATGCGTACAAGTCTAAACTACATTTTCTTTGAAGTACAGCCTTATTATTTATATCATTATATAAAATAATAACACATTCTACATTTTTTATGACATTTAAATTAAATAGTTCTTACTCTTACATAATGAAACCTAATTGATTTTATTGTTATCTTATGGGCGCATGACCATCTTTAGGTGACCATCTTATATCCTTTGCTCCTACTGGAACAATTATTTTCATCTAAGCAATGATGTCCCTGATAGCCTTTAGTAAAAAGAATTGATTGGCAAAAAGTTTTTTTTTAAAGCAATGATGATTTCAACCAAAAATGTTTCTGTTTTTTTTAATTAACATAAAAGCCCTTATTTTTACAAGTACCTATGTAACCGTTTTATTACACCTTAAAAATACAAGACTTACTAATACAATACACTCTCACCATTTAAGGAATTTATACTATCATTTTCATATCACCTTTATTGCTATTTTTATTTTAAAAAAATCCGAAATGTTTAGGACCTTTTTGTACCATCCCAATTAGCGGCTTACAGCTTCAAATCGAGTTGCACTGTTTCATGCCGTAGTTCCTTAACCCAATTCTTATAAGGTTTGAAATGCAAAATTCAACAAAAACCCTTTCAAGAATCTGTTTGAGTTTCAATGTTGTCTACGTGTCGTGTCAGTTCAGTCTCTTGCTCGATGTCACTATGACTGGAATCCGATTCTGAAACATAATTAATTAATATGAATTCAATTAATTTGGTAATATAAAACAGAACAACCATTTACCAAATAACAATCAATAAAAATTACGAACTAAAATGAAATAAAACATGTGATGAAACATCCAATTGTGAATTAAACAATTATAGGTGTCATAGTAGAATGGTAATACCTTTTCGAGAACTTCCGACTTTCCGACAGTTATACATAAAACGATATTTTAAAAATCAAAAAATGGACTGAAATAAACTGTTCTAAAATGAACCAAACAACTCGATTCACCAAAAACTATTGAAAACTAGCTATTCAAATGATTGAGCGCGCGGTTTTTAATACGTTTCATTTTGCAGTAACAGATTTGTTTTCTACTCTTTTTTTTATTCACATGTTTGTAAAATATCAAAATCACTCATAGGGCAATCAGGTATTAAGTCATTCATAGCACTTTTTATTTATTTTTGTGTTCGTGGGATAGAATACAGAATATGAAATGTGACAGCATATTTCCTGTATTCACAAACAACGCGCAATGTTGCGCTCAAAAGGGTTTCAAACAAATTCATAGAAAAATACTTGAGTAATATCCGTTTGTCAAAATCAAGTAAAGCGCAAAGATAGTATTGTTTCATAGACAGCTTAATAGTTAGTTACTACTTAATTAAAATGCATATAAATGAAATACAACATCTCATAATATTGCTCAGATTCCAAAGTGAGGAAAAGAAGAAATAGGAATGGGAAAGGCAAAAGAAGTGGTTTCATAAAATGGAAAACCCGAAATAACGAAACTAACAACCCAGCCAGCAAATAGCTGTTTCATGAACAAAAACTTCTTGAATCTCCCCCAGTAATCATGGCTTCTACGCTAATCGGGTTGTGACCCATGACAACCACAGTTTTGACCTTTGATTCTCACCATGAGGTCTTGTATCCAAAGCTAGTACAGCCAACGGTGTATCGTCAAGCACTCCTGACCACCTCGCAGCCAAGACCCTGGATCCTCGGTGTCCTCTCACCACCACAGTCGGCACCACACTCGGGGATATGGAAGAACCTCCGTACATTGATACGCCAACGTTCCTGCGCATGATTGTGCTGAAAATTTGAAAATGTTTTATTAATTCCACGCTGTTTTCATAATAATAATTATAGTGTTTAAAAAACCTAGTTATTTAAAAAGAGATACAAATCTTGGGCCCTCGACTTCGAACACGGGGCAACATAATTCTATCAACAAATATAAAAAAATCCTTGCCAAAATGAAAAAGGAAGAAACCAAAGGTATTCAAACCCAAGACATTTATTGTATGATCCATCCATCAACAATGGACACATACACTGTGTGAAAATTACTCCCCTCACTCGGGAGTCTCGGGTGTTTTCAATGCATTAAGTACTTCATACACAAACCAACACCGTAAGTGTTGTTGATACTCTTTTTAAATGCTTTTACGTATACTGTTGCTTTCACACTATAGCTGATGATCTTGGTTTCTACAATAAATGATGATGAGCTAATGCAGATGGGATCTATCGTCAAAAAATCTCTCACCTCCGTTCAGGATCGCGTCTTGGTTGTTTCTTCTTGCACATGACCACCAAAGTTACGCAAAGTGTTGTCAGTATGGTCACCAGGACCAGTGACAGGGCAGCTCCTGTTAGCAGAGCTACGCCGTTATCACTGACAGATGGGGGCGGAGGTGCTGGTGTCATGGTTTGAAGTGAACCTGGTGATATTTTGAACATTAGTTTAGGTTACCATAACTACCAAAACTCTTGAGTTTTGGTAGTTATGGTTTTGGAAGTCCCCAGTGATGAGAGACTCCTTGGAGTCTCTCATCACTGGGGACTTAACTTAGATGAACTCAAATAAAGTGGTGGTGGTGTGGCCAAAGTCAGAAATGAAGTTGGAGCTACTAGAACCTGGTTATCTATTCACTGAACTACAATGTCATCTAAGTATACACTTTTTATAAAAAAATACTTTCAACTATGCCTACCATGAGCCAAGGTTTGACATTCGCTTAACGTGCCTTTCAAAGCACGGAGATGCCCGAAATACACATCTACTAAATTTTGGTCGGGGTGGTCACCCATCCCATTTACGACCCGGCGTGTGTTGCTTTACTACAGCGATCGTCGTCGATCACTGTCACAACTGGACCACAGGCACCTCACATTCGCTTGAGTGATGGTTAATGTCGTTACACCATCGGTTAACTTTTATCTTTAGGGCGCCACTGGGTTGTATACACACATGGCCGCGGTTTCCCCCAACGTATTCCAGTTTTCACACAATGTTTAAAAACTTAACTCATTCAATTCTTGTTGTTGTTTTTGTATTACCTTGAATCCTTGTGAAATTTACTGAACTAGCCCTTTATTTCCAACTGTATCCACTTTAATCAATTCCCCACCAGCTGTACCGTCTGGCAAAAAATCTAAATCCTCAATCAATGTGGCGAAACTCTCATCCAATAAATCCGCTAGTGATCTAATTGTGCCAACACCAGCTCGCTGAAACCGCAGCCTACAGGATGTTTGTTAATCAGCTAAGTGCATGTGATTACTCCGTAAGTTGTTTAGCGTATCGTCGGGAACATGTATTGCTGTTAGCTAAGTTGCTGAGAAAATGGATTATTTTTGAGAGAATATCAGGAGTTTTGTTGAACTTTGGTCGGGTGATGAACAAACCATATATTAATGCACTCAACACGAAAGGTTTTTAAAAAGCTCCTTATTGTAGGCAAAAAAAGAGCATGTCCGAGAATATTTTAATAGTAGTAGGTAACAGCTGCAATTTTGGGTCATTGTTGTAAGATTCGTTTTCTGGACGTAATGGCGTTCGTTTTCGGTAGTTTATTCTACTCGATTTAACATACTTATCCCCAAACTCTGAACTATAACCCAAAGTAGAGCAACCGTCAACCTTTAACGGTTGGTTGGTTTAACAAACACTGATCAAGCGCAGTGGCGGTTTTTCGTAGTTGTGATAACACAATGTTTTAAAACTTAAATCATTGAATTCTTGTTGTTGTATTTTGTATTACCTTGAATCCTTGTAAAATTTACTGTACTACCCCTTTATTTCCAACTGTATCCACTCTAATCAATTCCCCACCAGCAGTATCGTCTGGCAAAAATCTAAATCCTCAATCAATGTGGCGAAGCTCTCATCCAATAAAGCCGCTAGTGATCTAATTGTGCCAACACCAGCTCGTTGAAACCGCAGCCTACAGTATTAACCATACAGTAGAACATCTAAATACAAACGTGCCACTCTCGGTTTGAATGCGTGAGCGTCGCGCGCCGTGTCGTGATATCACGCACACGCTAGCATAAAATAGGGAGGCATAGGGAGGCGGCAGTACGGACGGGCTGTGCCGCGTGTCTGTGTGCACGCTAGGCTAATAACTCGGCGGGCGGCCTTAGATAGCCTACTGTATGGCTTATACTGTGCCGCAGCCTACAGGATGTTTGTTAATCAGCTAAGTGCATGTGATTACTCCGTAAGTTGTTTAGCGTATCGTCGGGAACATGTATTGCTGTTAGCCAAGTTGCTGAGAAAATGGATTATTTTTGAGAGAATATCAGGAATTTTGTTGAACTTGTTTGTTCGGGTGATGAACAAAACATAATATACTAATGTACTCAACATGAAAGGGATTTTCGAAATTTATTTAAGTATATACTTATAGAAAACTTTAGAGAGATGCATGTGCGAGTCTCTTTTAAACACCTATGGTGTTGCAGTTGTCCATGAGCAGAGGTGATTACTTTCCATCAGGTGACCCTCTAGCTCGTTTACCCCTATTACATAAAAAAGGTAGTATACCTACTACCTTTTTTATGCACCTGCAATTTTGGGTCATTATTGTAAGATCAGTTTTCTGGACGCAATGGTGTTCGTTTTCGGTAGTTTATTTGACTCAATTTAACATACTCATCCCCAAATTCTAAACTGTAACCCAAAGTAGAGCAACCGTCAATCTTCAACGGTTGGCTGGTTTAACAAACACTGGTCAAGCGCAGTGGCAGTTTTTTTTATAGCCTGAGTGAAAAAGGGATAGTAGTATAAAGTTGTAGAAATCTTTTATTTCGGCTAGTTCTTCTGGCGATTTAACGAGGAAATGACTTGTCGGTGACAAGCATTATTTTATCGCGACACAGTAAACTTCGTCGGGTATTTACATTTTTAACCTAAATTAACTTTTCACAATGTATTCTGGAATGAATTTCACAATCTGGCAGCAGGCTTAGGTTCGAACCTCTAGAAGCAAACGATGACAGCCTTATTTATAAGTTTGAGTCAGCTTCAAGCACTACTGTTAACTAAGTCCATCCATAGTTCAACAGTAAAACAGAATTATGAAACACTTACCAGGAACATCTAAGTCATCGGCAGTCCGTATTGCTACGCTGTGCAATGCTGCGGGTCTTGGAGATCTTCCTCTCGGAGTTTCAGAGTAGACCAGCAATGTATACTTTCCAGGAGAGAGCGCGTCTAACGAGAACTGAGGTCTGTCGTTTCTAACTCGATATACTGCTTCAGTCAAACCACGGCCTGATATTCCCTGCGAGAAAATATTCGACATTTTTCATTTACAATCCATTGCACATTGCATGAATAACATTCACAGGAAAGGTGCATGAAAAGGTTCAGTGGATCACAATATGTCAAGCATAGTATACTAGATGACAAATAATTACCGACATTGCATTGAGGTAAGGTGATAACAACTGTGAAAGTAGGAACACTCGACATGACAATGTGGCCTTTATAACATAAAACAAACATTGAAATTGTGTTAAAAACTGCAGAACAATATAGTGAAAACTCCAAACTCAATCTAAAAATGTAAGAGGAAATTAGAGAGCGTTTGGTCATAATGTGCTTTTGAATTAGGTTTATTTTATTTTTTATACTTGATAGGGGGGGGGGAAACCTAGAACTTGGAAGTTTTCTTGCTGTACCTACTATGAAATCAAAAATATGCTCCAAGTTTACGGTTAGTCAATATTTTTTTTCATGCTATTTACTGCATCTCATGACAATTAAAGTATCTTGTTAATACATTTAACTATCAGGTCCAAATGATGTTGGCTCATGCTGCCGGTTCAAATTTAGCTGGCTTTCAGCATCATTGATTTGGTATAAAATAATGATGATTTCGTTGTATTAGCCCTGCACTGGGACATTATGTAGGCTAACAGTATAAATAGTCTCCATGCATCACAACACAAGTTAAACAATACAAAGAAAGCACGGCCTCTCGATTCTTGCCGCGCTCACCTGGTCGTTCAGCGTGGAGATTTCATTGTCTTCCAAGACGGGGTCCGTACGAGGCCGTACCTCCAGGGCCTCCAGTAGAAACTTCTGGGTTAAGCCTCCGTCGTGACCTGGCTCGCAGCGGAGGACCTCGTTTTCTATCTCGCAGTTATTCGGTGGTTCTGGGAGGGCTGGAAGAATATTTGCAATTATCCCTTTAATAATTGTCGGGTTTTTTTACTACAAGTTGCAATTTTCACCAAAAACTTGCTTCCCCAGAGCGCCGTTACTTGACTCTATAGTATACTAATTATACTTTTCAATTAAACATTATGAGCTACAAGCCTTTTCAAAGATAAATTATTGCTTATCTTTCTTTACTTTTGAATAGTACTAATAAATCTATATAATTTGGTTCTATGAAAAAGCTTATGATGATTCACTTATCGAGGTATTGTAAAAGCCAAAAATAATTAAATGACAAAAAACATAATGCAAATACCTACCTCTAGATGATTCCTTTAGCTAGAAACAAAATTGCACAAGAAAAAAAAAACCTAATATGTTAGTCTTCTTACCAGCCGGCATGATCCTGAACAAGCATGGTTCCCTCTGGTTCCCAATATCGTTGCTTGCCCAGCAGGCAAGGTAACCCAAATCATCTTCTGCATTGTCTATCAGAAGACCGTGGATAACTGTGCTGCTGGATCCCATAACGGTCACGTTAGATGCTGGTATCTGTGATAAATAAATTAGATAATTCATCGGGGTGTGATGAAATGTCACTTCTCTTAAGATGAGATAAAACATTACTCTACCGGTCCAAATACTGACAGAGCACAATGGGTTTGTCATATAGACTCAATTTCACAGACTCGACTCACTCAATAAGACAAACTTACCGGTAAAACATCCTTCGTCCCGTTATAGGTCCAGTAGAACCTCAAAGGCCCAGCATCTCTGGTAGATGGCGCTGTTACCGAACACCTGGCCCTGACTTCTCCTCCTGGAGCACCTGCTAGCTGCTGAACAACGCTGCCTGCTGCACATTCTGGTCGAGCTATAAATATATACGATACAAAACTATGTTTTTTACAGTCATGGTGAAATATTCCTACAGAATACACGTTGCTGATTTTGAATAAAACGTGGCTACCCTGTACCGTCATCGGGGTTGCTTGGGTTTTGGGTTTTAACATAGATACATTCTATCATTACAATACTAGACGAATTTTACCAGCCCTCTCTGAGTAACAAACACGAATTCTTAAGTTAACATTTAAGCAAACATTAGGAAGAATTTAACAAAAACACAAAACTTCCCCGCAAGAATCGTTTTACCAGAAATAAGTTACACAAGCTTCAAGTTAACATTAGAAAAAGTACAAGGAAAAATGGCGTTTGCTTAAGAACGTTCTGCTTAAGATAGTTCGAAGCGATACTCACATAGGACATTTAAAGTGAGAGGTTCACTCAGAGCACTGCCTTCTGAGTTTCTCGCTCGACACCGATAGATGGCAGAGTGGTATCTCCTCAGCCCTCTGAGGATCAGCTTGCTCCCTTCCACTGCAATACCTCCGATAGGGTCGTCACGAATTACGTGGACCTATTGAAGAAAAAACATTTTTTTCTTCATCAAAAACTCTTACGGAAACGATCAACAAAAGAAGGAGCCATTTCTGAAAATAATGTTACCGCTAGTGTCATATGTCAATTAAGGGTTAATCAACCTGCGTTTATTTTTCTCCGTGCAACAAAATGAGGTGAGGCAACACTATAGTCCGTTTGCGTAAAGAATGCAGTGGTTTCATACTTGTCTTTCGATCTAGCACGCCCCTTTACCATGGTAATAGTATTATCCTTTACCGTGACTTTACTAATCAAATCATTCCTAATTTGAAATCCAAGTCCACAGTGACCAGCTGAAGGCATACTTTCGAACGCAAAGGTGGTGGAGTTTTCTTGTGTGCGACAGAATAAAATTTAAAATGTTATTCATTATATTTAATTAAGTGTTACTTATGTGCCTACTTCTTAAAGAAAAATCGTCAAATAATCTCTGTTACGCTTATTTCCACCGACATAATAGTCAGTTATTATAAAGTTATTTTCTGTTAAAACAAATTGAATTTTCATAACGTTATAATTAAATTCGCATTACCGAGGCACGTGTCACGCTAGGTGAGACTTAAAAGTAACGGGAAGCCGTCGCTTGCGTGGGAAGTGTTGGCGAGGTGCAAAATAAACACTTAGATTAAGTCCTTCCATCAAAAACGGTGGCAGTTTTAAAGCCATTATGGTGGTTTTACGCTGAATTGTTAATTTTTGAAACGAAAATCTGGGAAGTATTTTGTACACTCAGAGATTTGTTTAACTAAGTAAAGCTCTAGGCCAAGGATCGTGGCCCTTTTAGGCGCCCGTTTGTACGTTACTTTAAACGTCGTTAAGCCTAGTCAGAGGCCTTAGGGTGGCTTGATAACATCTGACATTAAGGTTGCTCACTAATCTTACACTCCTCAAACAATACACACTGAGCCGGCGTGTTAGAGTATGGCTCCTTCCACCTCATAATCAAAGTGAAGCCTGTGCCCAGCAGTGGGACGTGTATAGGCCATTTATGTTTATATTTATATAAAAGTTAAAAGCTTTCTTCCTTAACCATATAACACGCTGAATCAGATATGTGTCACATTCAATGGTTCTAAAAATATTATAACTATCCCACTCCTGACACAACCTGTTTTTTTCATTCTGTCTTCATGTAAAAGACCAAAAATAAGACTTTTACTAAGCTTTTACTATAATTTTCTAAAAAGCACCTTATTATAACGGTCATAGCGTAGTCACCTCTAATAGATTTCGTACGGCCAATTTAGAATGAGTTATCTAGGCCGTTGGACGAATACTAACGCAGCAGGTAGCTTTATTTAATCGACCTTATAAAGAACTAAAGCCGACTTAAGTAATAGGCTATTCTCGTCTGATTTTGTTAACATAACCTATCTTCTGAATCTAATCTAATCCAAATTAGCTATGAGGATCCCGCTGCTGGGCAATGGTCTCCCTTGGCCATCTACTCAGTAAACATAATTTCGACAAAAAAATAATATTATACTTTTTTTTTAAAGTACTTACATTAGAAACACCTAGGTTATACAAATAGACAAGTCATGTTCATGCATATACATGTTTGTAACAAACTCCTTTAGCTCCTTAGCAAACTCCTTCGCCATTTATTTATTTATATAAACTTTAATTAACAAAAAAAGTACTAAAGGCGGACTTAATGCTTAAATCATTCTCTACCAATCAACCATTTGGCGAGACAGAAATTTCTATTGGCAGTGTAAAATTCTAACAAACCATTCAACCACATCGGTCGTCAAATAAGTATGGAATTTGTATTTTATTGTTATTTAAGGATTGAAAATGGATTCTTACCTCTGTACCTTTATAAAAAGTAAAGTTTTTAGCAGGTGGCGACGCATCAGCTGAGCAGAGAAGTTCAGCGTTCTCGTCTTCTCTGAGCATCCGAGGGTCTTTGGGCTCAATCAAGGATATTTGGGCTACTGGAGCGTCTGGAACAAAATTATTTATTATATAGGCGTTGCCATCGACTTCAATCTTCAAATCTACCCCTCGAATTTATGACTCTATTCGAAGTTAGATTGTCCAAAAAACTTTTCTTGGCAGATGCTTATTAATGTTTTTATTACAAAATTTACAGACTCAGTAGTTATGGCTATCGGTTGGTAGTCATGAGGAATGATTTTATTCGTATAATTATTTTTAATAAATATAAACTAAGTAGCAATCTGTGTCCGAAAAAGTAAGTAAAGTACCTGTCGCTGAAAATGTTGAAGAATTGGGATTAAATACCTGATAATCGAGTTTAAAAACAATGAAACACGTACAGTAGTATTAATAAAAACAAAATGCAAGCCCCGCTTTTCAACGAAGAACAATTAACTTCAAAATTTCTAGATGCAGCCAATCACGGTCGAAATTTTAACAAAGCCAAAGCGAGTATTGGAGCTGGCGAATTGTTTATTCTGCGCACGGTACCTCTGACAAAGTCGGTCCAACCCGCACCAACACTTTGGCATAGACTATGCCAGTTGCAGAGCGCTTTGATAAGCCTATTTAGTTCTATTTTGCAGTACAAAGGACGGATTTTAGGTAGATAGTTCCGCGAATTTGGCTAGGAGCAAAATCGATACAGTACACTATTCTCTATTCTATTTCTGTGACTTGTCTGAATTCTTTAGACTGGCAGTTTTACAATTTCAGTCATGCTATAGGGAATTTCAGAATAGAGCTTGGAACACACAATAAAATAGTTTACCAGAATGAGTTGAAAAAATTTAACGGCCTCCTTTTATTCTTTATGAAAACATAATTGTGACATCGTAGTATTTGCCGCCATTGTTTTATAATTTGTATAGGATTACAATTAAATTTTCTCCATGCGCCACTATCGTTCGAACTTTTGAAAAACCATAACCACCATTGGACAAACCAGTCAACCAGTATCGGAGCTGGCGAACTGTTTATTCTGCGTACGGTACCTCTGACAAAGTCGGTCCAACCCGCACCAACACTTTAGCATAGACTATGCCCGTTGCAGAGCGCTTTGATAAGCCCATTTAGTTCTATTTTGCAGTACAAAGGACGGATTTTAGGTAGATAGTTCCGCGAATTTGGCTAGGAGCAAAATCGATACAGTACACTATTCTCTATTCTATTTCTGTGACTTGTCTGAATTCATTAGACTGGCAGTTTTACAATTTCAGTCAATACTATTATGGAGAGTTTTAGAATTGAGCTTGAAACACAAAAAAAATAGCTTACTAGAATGAGTCAAAACATGTAATGTACTTATTTTATTCTTAATAAGGCATTTATGTGTGTATTAAGGTATTAGTATTTGCCGACATAGTTATATTATTTGTATAAGATTACTACTGAATTTTCTAAATGCGCCACTATCGTTCGAACTTTTGAAAAACCATAACCACCTTTGGACCACCCAGTCAACCAGTATTGGACCTGGCGAATTGTTTATTCTGCGCACGGTACCTTTTTTTTTTTTGACGCGGAGAATGCATTTACGCACTGTCCCGCTCCCAGGGTAGGAGAGCGGGGGAGTGTGGGACTCACCCAGCAGTGCGAGGCCCCCTTGCACCGCCACCCTCCACGGAGTCACCTGTGCAATGGAGGCGCACGGTCCCCACCGTGTGCACTCCTAGCGCCCCCCTTTAGTCGCCTCTTACGACAGGCGGGGGGAAATCTTGGCAGTATTCTAATGCCAAGATTACCCCCCTGCCCAATGGTATGGACCATAGGGCAAGCACGGTACCTCAGACAAAGTCGGTCCAACCCGCACCAACACTTTGGCATAGACTATGCCCGTCGCAGAACGCTTTGATAAGCCTTTTTTTTTCGTAGGGAGAATGCCGCCGATCCAAGATGTTATGGGTCCACCCTGTGTCCTTATGCATACCCGGTTATGTGGAGCTCTCCTTCTGGGGGGGACTTCTTGAAAAGAAGCCGCCCAGAGGCATACCCACTAAACACCCTACGGCTTCCTCTCATCGCTCTTAAGTGGGGGAGTGTTGTGGGGCACTAACCAGTGGCCCTACGCCATAACAACCCCCGATCACAGTGTGTCACCGAAGCACAGTGGTTAGTGCAGTCGCCCGGTTTGCGAAAGATGAGGGTACGATTCCCACCTGAAGCCAAGACCGAATGCCTTATTCTGGTTATCCTATTTTTAAGTCTTTTAATGCCAGGCTTCTGCAAAAGCACCTAACATGTTACGCCATTCGTAGTGATTTTCCACGTCGCCAGTACTGGAACCTTTGGTGGCCCCACTCTGTAACTGCTTTTGCTCACAGTCTAGCCTAATTTCATTTTAGCCTACATAAGCCATCTAGTTTTGTTGAGTTCATAATTAAGTTTAAGATGTGGCAAAACTAATAAGTCATCATCATCATATCAACCGAACGACGCCCACAGCTGGGCATAGGCCTCCCCCAAAGATCTCAAAAAACGATCGGTCCTGCGGCTTCCCGCAACCTTGACCAGATCGTCGGTCCACCTTGTGGAGGGCCTGCCCACGGGACGTCGTCCGGTACGCGGTCGCCATTTGAGAACCTTTCCGCCCCAACGGCCATCGGTTCTCCGCGCCATGTGTCCAGCCCACTGCCACTTCGATGCAATCCTTCGAGCGATGTCGGTTGCCTTATTTCTACTGCGGATCTCATCATTTCTGATTCGATCAAGCAGGGGGATACCAAGCATCGCTCACTCCAAAGTAATAAGTTACATAAGTCATTTTTCGTGTTTTATTTTACATAGTTTTCTGCCTACACAGAAGAGCAACTGCCTTCAGAGATCTCTGTAACAAGTAGTTCTATGCCATCAGCTGTGTCTGGGGAGTAGGTAACGGTACAATTATTACGTTGTTTGTTTGTTTTGCAAGTCGTATTATTGCGTTTTGTACGTGCATAAAATAATTTCGCTGAAATAAAGTTGTATTTTTTACAGGCAACTTCGAAAGTTATTGTGCGGGGAGGAATAAAGAGCACAGGTGTCGTTAATAAACTTCGGAACGTAATACTCGAGAGGAAATTGTGCGGTCATTATTTGTACTGGTATAAAATTGTATTTTTAAAGTTTTTGAATTTTATCGAATATGTAGTCGGTAGTTTTAGTAACGCATTTATATCTACAACATACATTCATATCATCAGGGGAAATGAAAGCTAAATTGGCTGTTTTACAGCTTTTATTCTTATAATTTTTAGAATGAGTGAGATAATAATTTTACAAATAAAACAGATGAGAGTGTAAAGTGTAGGTATTGTGAATCGATATTTTAAATCGATATGCCTACTCGCACTATTCTTAGTCTATGACATTAGCTGTCACTTAGTCTTTGACTTGGCTCAGAGATTTTACCGCGCATTGTGTTGTAACTTGTTTAGATATTATAGTCCTATAGTTTTAATCGTGTTTAATTCGAGTATCCTTCTAACAGAATCAGAAGTGAGATCTGAAATCAACTTCCCCACAACGTTATAGACGCGATTAAAGTATTATTTCAAAATATTGCCTACTTACGACGCCATTACAAGAAACGCACTTTGGTTTTGGGTTGGAAGCTCGAATCACGATGTTTAGGTAGAATCAGTGACTTGTGCAACGAAAAGAAGAACTAAGAACAACCATGGGCAACTACAAATAAGATGTTGAACAGCTTGGAGTGTTAATGTGCGTTACTAACCAAATGCACAGTTGGCGCAAATGTCCATCAAAAGTTAATACACGAACACCGGGTGAGATTGTTTCATATTGACTATTTATCAACTGATGATTGATTGGTAATGATCAGGAAATAATGACTTATCATCAGTATCACTTACAGAAAAATCAAAATCATGAGTTGTTTGACTAAAAGTAATGTAAATGCAAATTGGTAATCATCTGAACACAATAAGTTTGCTACAATGACATTGTAGATTGTTCCAATTAGATTTAATGACATTTAAAGTTTGTTTCTTGGCAAAATGCAACTTCACAAGTGAAAGATCTAAGTTAATGTTGTATACTTTTAACCTGTTACCTAGTTCAAGGAAACCTACCAGATCAAATTGATACAAAATAAAACCTGTGCAATTGGAATATGCATCTACACATTAATAAATTGGACCTGTAACTAACAATGAATAAATCTTCAAGGCTGTATTCAATAGTTGACCATTGTCATAATTAACACAGGATAACAAGTGAAGCTCTATCAACTAAAAATAGTAAACAAGAAGAGGTTAGTCACCTAAACACAGTTAAGTATACTTATTCATACTTTTAACATGTCAAAATGTAATGAAAATTGAAAAGTTGTCAGATTGTCCCGTTGTATCATGATGATCTGAAACGGTATATTTCACAATCTGGTTAAATAGTTGTACTGAGTAGACTGAACTGCAATAGTCTTATAAAGCCCATTAATTAAAGATGGCACATTGAGCTTATGATGACATAATAATTATTGTTGTTGTGTCACATTACCCAGGATGAAATGAAGCTATTTGGATTTGTTAATATTTGGTCGAGTAAAATGTTACCATTTAACTATGGCATAAGTGGTTATTGAGTGTGTGATATTACTGATCACAGTATTTAACAATAATATCTACTTCAATAAATAAGATCCATAAAAATAATCTTAATATAAATAAATATTCTTCATGAGAAATAAAGTTCTTAAACCTGATAAGTATTCTGATGGCATAATTACCTGGAGAGAGATCAACTCTCTGAGGTAGATACCCTAACTACCACAACTACAGGATGTTTTTCAAATGTTTGCATTTTCAAAATTTGAATGCTGTTGAATTATAACATAGAATAAAATAGAATGAAGCCAGTAAGAAATAAAATACAAAAGTTTATTTAGAAGGCCATTTTGCCCTCTGGTAAGGTAATTTGAAGTCTGCTTATTATTACATCTTGGATTTTATTCTTAAGATTTTTCATTGGTTCAAGACTGGGTGTTCACAGATATATCTTAGTTGAAAATTATGCTGAGGTTCTTGAACAAGAAATAGAACTCATGTTTTCACAATATGTGTTGACAGTACTTATTTTATAGCAATTTTATCACAAGGTAATTTTGTAAAAATTTAATGTTATGAAATCTGACCAAATTGGATTGGCAAGAAAGTAACAGTTGCTAGATTCTAATGTCAATGAGCAGCCTGTGAAACTTTATTGTTATGTTGCTGATGAGTATTGTTAACAAATGAAAAGCTATAAGTATTTCACCAATGTAGAGTCTCCTTGAAATTGTTCAGGAGTTGTTATTCAAATGTTTTTAAGATTGCAGGAAAAACATAGAACTTACAGGGTGTCACAATAAACAAAAACATGTCTGGAAATTAATAAGTTAGATAAAACATGTTTATTGGCACAAAAGGAAGTAACAAGTCCAGGCATAGCAATGAGGCATTCAAGATGTTGCATATTCAAAAATTATTGAAAGTAAATGCCAATTGGTTAATTTGCATATGTGGAAAATGGGACCATGATAATATCTTATTACACAAGATGAGGTTTGGTAAGAAAACAAAAAACCTGGAAAATTGTAAGTATTACATTTTTAGATCTGTTCAGGAGAAAATGTTATGTATCAGTAATGGTTACATAATGGTTATTGGATTTTACAATCATGCATAATTGACTTCCACTAAATGAAGTGTTATGTTGAAATACAAAACATGACAGGTGGGTCAAACTATATGTTGGACTTGGAGTGCAAGGTAAAGTTGATGATTAATTATGGTCATAATTATTTTACAACAGTAAACTGCATTTAAAATGATGCGACTGGGCGCGTATGAGCGCCAGTTGAGACTCGAAAGTGTGGCGGGTTCGATTCCCGCTCTAGCAAATGTTCATTCATGAAACAGATATTCAGGACTAGATCTGGAGGTTTGTAGTACTTCCAATGTTTATGGTTTTCATACCACTTTGGGACCAGTGCAAAATATGTAATGTTATCTTATCTCATATTGCAATTGTATTTTTGGGTGAACTACTATGATGATAGTGACGTGTGATAGTGAACAAATAACACTAAAGGGGAACCTAAACAGTTCTAAAAGGTTGAGCTATTCTTTAATCTGGTACAGTGAGCCACACATCAAGTGAAATGATAACAAAGTTGGAAAATGACCTTCAGTGCATTGACATAAGGTGGTACACCTGGTGGTGTTTGGGTTATGTTCATCCTGTCTTCATGTCAATCTTGGAGAGTAAATGCTAATCCTTGTGCATGGCAATTGTTAATCTACATTTAAAGTCAGGAGAAGTAGTTATTCTTTGTGATTTGTGAAACAATAATTAAATGTGTTGTTTTAATTATAGATTCAGATAACATGATGTTTCACAAAAGGGAAAATACAAAGTAACCCCTTTTAACTACTTGTGGACTTGGATGGAAAGATAAGTTTTTCATCAAACTGAAGAAATGGGGTCCAAGCATTGAATGAAAAACAAACAAACGGAGTTCTTGGGGGACACGGATTCCTTACAGTAATAAGTTTTACAACTCCAGGTTACAGGTGATGTTTCGAATGTGAAACGTTTATTTACAGCTGGTGAATAAATAAGAGCATAGACCTGGTCAGTGCCAGAACCGAAAGTCGTGACTCGTACTTGAAACCAATAAAATACGAGTAACACACAGTTGGATTTAAGCAGTAAATTGCATTGGATATTATTATAATTGCAATTGGAATAATTGGTGATAATTGAACTGGTATACATAAACCCAGTTGAGTATTGAGGCTGGTCTAAATATATTTTTTGGTAAGTGCTTAAACCCTTTTGCAGGATGACACAACTTTCAGGTCTTGTGCAGTTTTGCTAAAGCAAATGATGCATTTTGAATGGGGAGAATCAAACATTGTGCCTTGAGAGTAGCTTTATTATGGTAAAGTGAGAAATAAACAACATAGATTTGGTTATTTTGGGCTATTTAATGACAAATAGCAGTTAAGATGCAGTAAGTTAATTATAAATGATTGCACACCAAATGGTAATACTGGTTTGAGCTACACTGTTGGCATTTTAGAGGACAATGAATGAAAAAGAAGGTAAAGTTTAGTGTGACATGTGACACCAACAGGGTGTATGTAATGGTGGCAACAACACTAACCTGGAAACACATACACACACACACACTTCACACACACACACACACACACACACACACACAAACACTGGTTAATTGTAAATGAAATGGTTGGCGAACTGTCGGTTGGTTGTCTGAAAAAGCCAAAGCTTGTCCTACAGGGACCATACAGCTTGTCCTACGGGGACCACAAAGCTTGTCCTTCGGGGACCATACAGCTTGTCCGTCGGGGACCATACATCTTGTCCCACGGGGACCATACAGCTTGTCCTTCGGGGACCATACAGCTTGTCCTACGGGGACCACAAAGCTTGTCCTTCGGGGACCATACAGCTTGTCCTTCGGGGACCATACACCTTGTCCTACGGGGACCATACAGCTTGTCCTACGGGGACCATACAGCTTGTCCTTCGGGGACCATACGCCTTGTCCTACGGGGACCACAAAGCTTGTCCTACGGGGACCATACAGCTTGTCCCTCGGGGACCATACGGCTTGTCCTTCGGGGACCATACAGCTTGTCCTACGGGGACCATACAGTTTGTCCTTTGGGGACCATGAAGCTTGTCTTACGGAGACCTATAGCTTTCACTTTGTGCTTGTCTTACGGAGACCACACAGCACTAATAAAACAAAATACCTGAAGCTTGTCTTACGGAGACCTATAGCTTTCACTTCGTGCTTGTCTTACGGAGACCACACAGCACTAAAAAAACAAAATACATGAAGCTTGTCTTACGGAGACCTACAGCTTTCACACCGTGCTTGTCTTAAGGAGACCACACAGCACTAATAAAACAAAATACCTGAAGCTTGTCTTACGGAGACCTATAGCTTTCACTTCGTGATTGTCTTACGGAGACCATACAGCACTAATAAAACAAAATACCTCAAGCTTGTCTTACGGAGACCTACAGCTTTCACACCGTGCTTGTCTTACGGAGACCACACAGCACTAATAAAACAAAATACCTCAAGCTTGTCTTACGGAGACCTATAGCTTTCACTTCGTGCTTGTCTTACGGAGACCACACAGCACTAATAAAACAAAATACCTCAAGCTTGTCTTACGGAGACCTATAGCTTACACTTCGTGCTTGTCTTACGGAGACCACACAGCACTAATAAAACTAAATACCTGAAGCTTCTCTTACGGAGACCTACAGCTTTCACTTCGTGCTTGTCTTACGGAGACCACACAGCACTAATCAAACAAAATATGCTACGCTTGTCTTTTGGAGACCTCGCAGCGTCTACACTGCAGTGCTTGCCTTAAGCGGCTATTACAGCACTTATCCGAAAAACTTGTTTCACGGCAAGTGATGAAGTTTGCTGAACCGCTGAGCCTGAGCGGCGACCATCTCTACCTACGGGAAAGCGTGGCGGTAGCCGGCCCAACAACGAACCAAAGAAATTTGAAGATGATACATTGCCGAGGTGTGCCGATCAAGTGACTCTCAAATTCGGGAGCTAAATGGGAGAGGCTTGAATCGGAAATGAACGAACATCGAGTAATCTGAATTCTTCACTTCAGTTGGTAATGTATAAGTTCGATACCATGAACATTAGAGGTCTGTATTCCAGTTAATTCAAAAAGTATTTAATTGCTTGCAAAAAGGCATTAGTTGGTACAGTATTCTACAAATTAACTCTCACGCCGCATATTATATTGGTAATGATTATTTTCAAGAACTTGATGTGGTTGCAAATCCCAATTGACTTATGTGTAAATTACTGAAATTGGAAATGCACTTTGTTTCAAAGATTGAATTGCTCCAGTTGACTAAACTAAAACTCTGTTACGAATGAGAATTCTGAATAAGTTCATTATGCTATTAACTGCCCTTTGCCCGAATGTGCTCATCTCAACTTTTGCATTTAAGTTCTTAAGTCTTAAATAACAATAACAAAGTGTGAATCAGGATTATAACTTGAAGAAGTTAACTTTAAACCATTTAGCTTATTTGTGCTCTGTGGATTAGGTTCTGTGTGTTGTTCTCTGGTTGCAGTGGCTATGTCATCTTGCATGCATGCAATGGGTTAGCGTCGGTCAAGATGGCTGCAAGGAAGACCTACTGTGGCTGAGCATCGTTGGTTGCTGCCACAGAACGCGCCGGGTAGCCGAGCGACGGCTACAGTGCTTATTGACTTGGTTCTTCGGGACGAAGAACGTATCAGGATGGCCGATCTGTGAATCGATATTTTAAATCGATATGCCTACTCGCACTATTCTTAGTCTATGACATTAGCTGTCACTTAGTCTTTGACTTGGCTCAGAGATTTTACCGCGCATTGTGTTGTAACTTGTTTAGATATTATAGTCCTATAGTTTTAATCGTGTTTAATTCGAGTATCCTTCTAACAGTATGTAGGTACCCACACACTTACACAAAAGGGAGCCAAAAGCAAACAGAAAACAAAATAAATATAAACATGAACAATATGAGAGCGTCGTGGCCCAGTGGTTAAGCACTCTGGCTCGGAACCCGATGATCCCGAGATCAAATCTTGCCGGACCACACCTACTTTGTGTCCATTGTACAATTTGCGGCTAACTCTCCGGTGATGGAAAACACCGATTTAAAACCCGAGTCACCCAGATAACGGCGGCAGGCTCGCCCCTTACCACGTTGGGTTCAAATTCCTTCGGCTAAATGTGGGCTTCTGAATGTTTCTTTCACCATGACGCCAACAATCAGTTTGCCTCTGACTAACCCATTAGGGATATGGTCGTGTGGGATATGTACGTATGTATGAACAACATGCACTACCATGTGGCATGTTGATATTGGCCAAAAAAGCATATGCCCGGTAATGGAACACACGCCCCTTTGTTTCCCAATCGGCTTTCGTAACCACTGTGCTAAACGTTCATTGAATAAGACGATACATATAAACAAATTCATGAAATTTTGTCTGAATCTTTACTTTATTAAAGCTCCTACCTTTAATAATAAAATAAAAGTCTAGTGGTGGATTTGTTCATGATAATTACAAATTGTTATCTAGACCAATCCAAAAAAAACTAATCCTGAAAATTGGTGTCGTTGGTGTTAAACTAAAGCTTTCAGTATCCAGCTCTGTATATTAAACTTAAATTAAATTACGAGCATTAGCCCCAAGCCATTGATTCAATAAGTAATCATACTCTTATTTATGTCAATGTTTGAAGTTTTTTGTTTTAACATCTTACTAATATTATAAATGTGAAAGTTTATATATGTGGATGTGCCGTGTTGCTCTTACACGTAAAAACTACTGGATGATTTTAATGAAACTTTACAATAAATAGCTTTATGCACTTGAATAACGCATAGACAATAATTTATAATAGCTAGTTATGAAATAACTGCTGTAATGAATCCATTTGCTTGACATCTAACTTTTTTGGTCTCCAATTGGATTTCTGGATATTTTTTTAAACATTTATCAAAACGAATTTGTAGCCAATAACACTTTTTAGATTCTAATGAATTCAGTTACAATTTGCCAAGTTTTCTATTTAAATACTATGGTACCTAACGTTTTATTCTTATATTATTCGAAATCTCTCCTTCTTAGTCGGACATTCTTGGCAGAGTAGTCGTGGCTGCTGATGAACAGGGTAGCGTCTCACCGCTGCCGCTGGCAGCCGCACGTCGCGCGATGTCTTTCCACTATTGACTTTGTGCGTTGCGAGTACACTGTACTGCGGTCGACTGTGTATACTTTCTAAGAAGGTCGATCCAGCGAGAAGGCGACCGGCCTCGCGCTCTCTTACCCTCAGTGTGGCCCTGCACTACAAGCCCCTCCATCGAGTCCTCGTTTCTGGAGATATGCCCAAAGAACTTCAGTATTCGCAGCTGCACAATCGACGATAACTTGTCTCGTATGTGAAGTTCTTTGAGGATGGAAACATTGGTGTGAAACGCCGTCCAGGGTATTTTCAGTAGACGTCTTCAACACCACATCTTGCCTCGATTTTTCGGCGATCTTGCAATTTTTATTTTAAATACTATTTATTAATTATTTCTATTTTTTAAATGCTGTTTAGGCCGTTAATGTGCTGTATTTTTAATAAGGTTACTTGAAAGTTTATTAATTTTTGTCGCACCGCCTACTGTACTTTTCTGCTTAGGCTTATGGTTGACTGGTATGGAATGTCTCATTATAAAGTCCACCTTTTGTACCATTCATTGTTGTGCAATAGAGATTAAGCAAACAAGGTTTTCTTTTCATGTTTACTACTCGTATAAATGCTCTTTACAACCACCGTTCAATCATTCTACTCATTATAAATGTTTTGTATGGTTAATCTATACCAGCCCATTGCTTCCCATGAGAATTCGCCTAGCGATAGACGCTTGTCACTGCGAACTGTTCAGTCGCTATTTTCGGTCCAGTTTGGTCTAACTCAAGTCTGTGCATTATTATGTGAAGAGGTCGTTGGCTTGATTATATCAAACTTTTCGTGTTTGCCGGTGATTGTTTTTTAAAAAAGAAGTATCCGACTGTGGAAGTGCCTGTGACGCAGTTGTGACAGTGGATCGGCAACGATCGCTGTTGTAAGCAACACACGCCGGGTCATTTATGGAATGGGTGACCATTTCGACTGAAACTGAGTGATGTATAGGTATGCTAAGCAGCTGGTACGGGTTGTCAGTCAGTCGTTGAGTAACAGGCTTCACGGCGGCTTGACAACATCTGACTTTAAGGTTGCTCACTAAACTTAAACCCCTCCAACAATCCGCACTAAGCCCGCGTGTTGGAATATGGTTCGCACCTCCTCCTAGTTGAGGTGAGGCCTGTGTTGTAGACAATAGTGTCGCGTATCCGTTTATACAGGGTGTTTCTTTTTAGGTGTCAAGCCAGCGCGAGCTGATAGTAGGGTACCATACCTATCGATTTAACCCCCATGTATGCTCCACAATTTTTTGTAGTTTTTTTGTTATTTTTAAAAAAATTGTGAGCACTTGGCTTTAAATAATTATAACTTTTTTTTTGTTTGACTTTTAATGGATATTTTCTTTCTATTGTAATGTCTATTGATTGCAGTTTTATGATTAATATAATCACTGTCCTAACTTCACTACAAGATACAAAAAAATTGATTGCTAGTGAAAAAAAAGTGAATCACGCAGAACATAACGAAAATTCAATCGTAAATTATAAAAAACAAAAGGTATTCCATAGCTTCTTACTGACTTTAAATACTGCGCAGCACCATAAGCTTCCATAATAGTACAAGAAAACATGTCCTTCGTGGGGCATTATTCGCTGTAATTGATACTCAAGTCTTAAGTATCGGAAATAGTGTAATTTTCATACTTAATAATTTCCTAGTATTTTGGCACAATTTTGTCATTTCTGAGATTTATTGGCTTCTAACGTTTAAACAAAGCTCATTTGTTAACAAAACAGTCAATTTTTGAGTTCCAATCATTCTAAAGTCACAACTCCTTGTGTAATAAAAATTTTAAAATTGAGTAAACCGAACCATCTTTATTATTTTTTATGTACGCGTATTTAGAGCATAGTAACTCAAAACAGTTCGATAATTGATTCAAAATGTTACATGTTACATTATGTAAAACCAAGTGCTCACAAAATTTTAAAAAATAACAAAAACATTATTATCACGAAAACTACAAAAAATCGTAGAACATACATGGGGGGGGGAGGTTAAATCGATAGGTATGGTACCCTACAATCAGCTCGCGCCGGCTTGACACCTTAAAAGAAACAACCTGTATATGGACAACTTGGTGGTCACCAAATGAATGAGTGAATTTGTCCCCAAGATGGTGCATTGCATTGATGGACATGGAAGTAGTCAAGCTGCACGGGTGATATCTGTCAAGTTAAATGCACTTTACAATTGAAGACAAAATAACGTCGCACCACAAAACAAAAACGGACTCACTAAAAACCACCACAATATATCAAAAGCACGCCGCACACGAGATAGGGAAGCGAAAGTTTTGGTCCTCTTTGTCCAGGGCTGTCAAACGCAACGTTACGTACGACTAATATTTTAACTTTTATTGTTTTTAGACTTATAACAAATTCAAAATAAACGTTAAGGTACTTTAAACCACTTAACAAAATTACGATGAAAAAGTTATTATGATTAAATGTTTCTTTTTTGTAAGTAGAGGCCACTTATAAAAAAATTGGACCATTGTAATGATCCACCCGGTATTAATCGCGAGGTTTTGATGGAGCGTCTCAATCAGGCTTTGGAGCGTGTTTCTGAGTGGGGTGATGCTAACCCTGTCCGTTTCAACGCTACCAAGACGCAGGCGTGTTTGTTTTCTGGTAAGCGAAGTCCTTTCCAGCTGTCTCCAACTTTCCGTGATGCACCAGTACCGATAACCGACCACCTACACCTTCTGGGTATAGAAGTGTCGTCCAGTACATCGAGTCTGTGGCTAAAACTGCTGCTAAGAAGCTCGGTATCCTGTCCAGGGTGAGGCGGTCAATCACCGACAAAGCTGCTTCAGCTATACAAAGCGCAAATTCGTCCGTGTATTGAGTACTGCTGTCATCTCTGGGACGGATCCGCCAATTACCAGCTTTAGACTCAGTGGAGAGGCGTGCTGTGAGGCTTGTGGGGTGTTGTGCTGACGTCACAGATAAGCTACAAGACCTTGAACACCGCCGGAGGATAGCTTGTCTATCGGTTTTCTACGTGACCTGATTCCACCAGCTCCTTTTATTCATCGGACCACTAGGCGCAGACAAGCTTCCCACCTCTATGTTGTTGACATCCCAGCAATTTGCACCAACCGTAACACTGTCGTAATGCGTATAATAATCTGTGGACGAACGCCAACCATCCAGATGATGGGCATGGAATTTAGACTTATGGCATGTCGTACGATGATGGAAATGAGCGGCCGGTACGAGATTGAATAATTTCCGCAGAGCACTTCTCGTTGTATATTTGGTAAAGAATACACAGAGACGCTACGTCTCTTCCCAGGGCCAAAGGGTCAAGGCGATTGGAGATCACAGGGTCACCGACAACTCGATCTGCTCGACGCTGTATGCGGTCAAATGAAAGGAGAAGATATTTGGGTGCTCCAGCCCAAAGATGGCAGTAGTATTTAAGTAACGTGCCTAAGGTTTTCAAGAGGGCCGAGCTCAGCTTCGGGCGTTGCAGGGATATTATGGCTGTCAGACGTAATTCGCCACAATGTTTTGATGTTTGTAGGTATCACTTCCTTATTCTGACTCAAGCTGATTATAATCAGACAAATTGGTGAACCAAGTCTCTAAATTGTAAACAGCTAAAATTAAACCAAATGCAACAAACCAGTTATTAAAACCAATTGCGAACTAGCAATGACTGTGATTACCTTCATAATTACAATAGTAATTTCTTTCGTCTCCCAGCCCTTGCGTGGAGCGCGCGGCGTGCCAACAACTTTGTCCCAAGTTTAAATATTATCGCGTCGGGTCTTCCCTGGCGTGTTTATTATGTCTCACTACATACACACTTACGTATCTCCTGAGGTGTCAGATTTTCTAAGGGTGAAACGTAAAGTTAAGAGCTTCAGCTTTTACACGCAATATTCTCGACAACTCAAACTGCTCGACGCTGTATGCGGTCAAATGAAAGGAGAAGATATTTGGATGCTCCAGCCTAAAGATGACAGTAGTATTTTAAGTAAAGTGCCTAAGGTTTTCAGGAGGGCCGAGCTCAGCTTCGGGCGTTGCTGTGATATGGCTGCCAGACGTAAATCACAATGTTTTGATGTTTTTAGGTTTCACTTGCTTATTTTGACTTTAACTGATTGTAATAAGACAAATTGGTAAACCAAGTCTCTAAATTAGAAACAGCTAAAATTACATTAAATGCAACAAACCAGTTATTAAAACTAATTGCGAACTAGCAATAACTGGGATTAACTTCATAATTACAATTGTGATTTCTTCCGTCTCACAGCCCTTGCGTGGCGCGCGCGGCGTGCCAACAACTTTGTCCCAAGTTTAAATATTATCGCGTCGGGTCTTCCCTGGCACAGTATAAACCATACGGTAGACTATCTAAGGCCGCCTACCGAGTTATTAGCCTAGCGTGCACACAGACACGCGGCACAGCCCGTCCGTACCGCCGCCTCCCTATGCCTCCCTATTTTATGCTAGCGTGTGCGTGAAATCTCGTGTGCGTGATATCGCGACACGGCGCGCGACGCGCATGCACACATTCAAACCGAGAGTAGCACGTTTGTATGTAGATGTTCTACTGTATGGTTTACACTGTGTCCCTGGCGTGTTTATTATGTCGCACTACATACACACTTACGGTACGTACGGTAGACGAACATCTGATTTTATTGTTACTCGACTGATAAATAAACTACCTACGGAATTGCGAGAAAAATTAACTCCACAAAATATCAAAAACAAGCTTAAAGTACATTTTCTCCATTCTCTTCATAATGTTTGTGATCGCAATTTTCAATTATAACCGCTTAGCATGTATACGTCCAATTCTTGTCTGTATTTTTGTTCCCAGTACCTACCTACCAGCAGGCTGGCTTATTGTCAACTCATTACTTAGTATTATTTTAAACCTTAGTGGTTTTGCTATGCTAAATTACCTACTGTATTTTTTATAAGATCTTTTATGTGATAATAAATGGAAAAAAAAAAAAAAAACTTATCTCCTGAGGTGTCAGATTTTCTAAGAGTTGGGTGAAACGTAAAGTTAAGAGCTTCAGCTTTTACACGCAATATTCTCGTTTTACAAAATCTTTTACGACACTTAAAACTCGCGTGTTGACGTAATTGAAAAGTGAAAATCGCTGTGCCATGCAAATCTGGTATGATACAATCTAGGTTAGAGCTTTTTGAACATTTTTTTTATTTTATCACTTTGTTTAGACGGTTTACAAGATTGTATCAGATAAAAGATAATCCTAAGGTGAGTTCACTAGTCATTGAGTTGGGAAAGATTTACTTAGGTATTTTGCAATGAGTTCCTTAAGGCGAAACTATTTAATTTTGCAAAGTGAAATAATAATATTACTGAGTGTAATTTCGTCTTCTTCCTACACATTGTGTATTTACTTATCTCTGCAATTTCAATATTTGTGAATAAGCAACAATGAAAAGGATTCAGTATCTTGGTGGAGTCTTTTCATCAGTTCACTTACTTCATGTTTATTTATCGTAGTTTGATTTAAGTTATATTTATTTTTGATAGAGTTCTTTTATGTCAAACTAGTTTCCGTTTTTTTCACAGACAGCTGTGGAAAGACTGCAGTGGCGTTACCTCGTGTCATAGACTAAGTTCTACTTGAAGTCACGTAGCCAGCGGTATTCAGCGGTGGTAGGTAAGTGAATAAATCTTCTTAAAACTTACATAAATGGAGTGTTTTTACTCTAAATAATTGAACCTATACCCAAAATCTTTCAGTAAAACCGAGGGGAAAGGGAATCACGGGTTGTCTGGAAGGGATTGCTTTTAGCAATAAGACCGCCTAAATTGTACTTTGCTCCAAAATGTTTTTCGTCTTTGTTAATTACTATTTTGTGTTTGTGTACAATAAAGTGTTTCTTATCTAAAGTTTCGTAAAGCAATGAACAGCAATTTTTACGTGGACCTTTGGTTTCGCTTCATGATCCGTGGCTAAGCAGCAAATAACATTAATTACTAGTACTACTTACACATCACTTCAAGCATCAAGGAATCCTCCAGGGTGTAGGCTGGAAACCAAGGGTTGGAGACGCGGCAGACCAGCTGCCGGCCGCTGTCTTCCCTTCTCACATGCCAAGTCAGTATACTCTTGGTCACCTCACCGTCCACTTCCAGCTATATGAACAAATATAAGTTAATTGAGGAATCTGGCTTCTGAAGCCAAAGGTTTTCTCTCTTGGAGGTACCACAACCAGACTCAGCCTAGCACAAGCATCTGATTGCCAATAAACATGTTTTTCAGACCAAGTATGTAGTAATCTTATAATCCTAATAAAGTAAAAAAGGAAAAACGTGGCATAATATTGCGTCAGAGGCTGAAAAATCTTAATTTATTGAATAATACAAAAGTTAAATAAAATAGGTACACCCCTCAGCATCATAAATAAAACCTTCTTATCCATAATTGATGATTAAGTATCATCATCTCCGTCAAATAAAGTACACTGGCTGAACGTAGGCATTCCTCATAGACTCTCACTATTTTGTCATCAGAGGTTTTTGGCACAAACTTAAGACGATACAATTCCATACATCAAACATTCATATTATGCAAGACAATATTCAATAATATTTTGACCAAATTTAAAAAAAAACAGTTTCGAAGAAAAATGGATAATGTGTCTTAACTCCAAGAACTTGTCTACCCCAACAGCCATTCAGATGCTACTCCAGGTTACTCCATCACCTCTCCTCTTAACACGTCATGTGCGATGAAGCACGTTTCACATCACAATCATCATAAACATCAGTCCCCACCTGTGTTAACGTAGAGTCGACGATCTGCGAGTTGAGGAACCAGTCAATATTGGGGGCTGGTTTGGATCCCCTCGTGGTGCACACGAAGGAGCGGTCCTGGCCGGCGCGCGCTGCCCCCTTGCCGGACACACGCACGAATTGGGGCTTCACTAGGGGGTGAATAAAATATATAGCAAATAAACAAAGAAAAACCGGGAGTACAGATTATGACAATAATAAAAGGAGTACAGTAAGCAGCAGAACGCATTTGGCCTGAAAATTATTGGTCACAAAATGAATATCACTTCGTTCCTGTAGTCCAAATAGTTAGAGCACTGCTTTTTGCACATGAAGTTTAACATACGTCCAGAGAATAACCCCCTTATTCATAAAAACTTAAACAGCGCTTCAACAACACATTCACTTTTGTTGCTGCCGCAATTTGCGAGTAAGTGACAAGACACGTCGATTACTTAAACTATGCTTTAGAGTTGTGTTGGTTTTTATGAATAAAGGGGTAAGACAATATCGGTTGAATAGTTAAAAATAGAAAATACCATTTTTTGGTACCATTAGGTTTTGGTATAACTTGGCACAGTTAGAAAATTATAAATCGGTTAAAAATAATTTGAGAAAATATTATCTCACTCATAATTAATTTTTACTTACAAAATAATTTTACTGTGACTTCTCTGACTATTGGCTGCAACAAAGGCGGCTCCACCTTGCAGTGCAGCCTGGTGCCAGCTGTTTCTCTCGACAGACCCTCAAGCAGAAGCTGGCAGACTGATCCTCCTTTTGTGATGGCTAATCTCTCTTCTCCACTCCACCACGATACGTCTGGCGGAGGCTTGCCTGCAAAATGTACATTGTTTACATTCTGGCTAATCTCTCTCACATTTTCTAAAAGAAAATGTAAAAATGAATTGAAAGTATTAATAATCAAGAGTGGAAAATTTTGGAAAAGAATAAATCGTCACCGTCGTGTCAAAATTAAATAACTGACACCTTTACCGAAATTCAGTTTATGAGATTTTTGAATATAGGAAATTGTGATCTACATTTCAGTCTTTAGCCCGTTGCGATATGTATAATACTCGCTTAGATATCTTCGTTTTAGTGAATCTATTGACCATATATTACAACAAGGTTTGTACTAGAATTTCCATGGAACAATTGAATAACTGGTAAATAAATTAAATAACTACATAATAAGGGCTACTACAATAAAAACAAAGTCAATAAGATACTTTGTTGAATTCTGCCACAACTCACTCCAGAACATTGTTACAAAATTTAGTTGTGGCAAAATTTAATAAATGCGCTTGTTTAATTTTTCGTTATAAAAATGATACTTAGCCATAAATTTCGAGAATGATAAGTGTGCTTAGTCAGTTTTTCCTGTTTAAAGTTGTGAATAAAAATCAAGCTTATATCAAGCAAACTAAATAGGTAATCCAAAAACAATAAAATTGTAACATGTATCTGAATCCAACCTCTGACATACAACTTCAGATTACACCCAAAACAAATATTAAAATTTGAAAATTAAAATAAATAAAGATAACTACCTATTCTGATTCAACATCTAGCTCATTGATGTCAAATTGAGCTGATGATGCAGGAAAACTTTTACGAAGATACGATGCATGTAGTTCACGATTTTGAATGCTATATTCAGTAATTGCAGTAGCAGGTGTACTTCTTGTTTGTTGACTAGGCTTGTTTAACGTATCTATGGATAAATATGGGCCGTTGTAACCATATCTAAAATCAAAAATGCCCGGAAATTGTTTTTCAAAACGTAAGCATTTGATTCTCAACCAAGCGTGGTGATTCCTGGCTACGGCGGCGGTTATGGTAACGGCGGAGTAGGGGGTGCTAGGAATCCCCGGGAAAGATCCGGCTGCCACCATCGACGACTCGACCTGGCAATATTTAACTCATCCACACTGAGGGTCGACGCGAACCTCGTGGAGTTGGAAGAATTGGTAAGTTACATTGGGATATTGTTGGGTTATCTGAAGTCCGAAGAGAGTGGGAGGACTCGATAACCCTGCAAACCGCTAACTTAATAGACCACGGAGAGGGCGACCAACAGTCCCTAGGTGGTGTTGGGTTCATCTTCACAAGTCCCCTGTCAACAACGTGATCACTATCGGAAGTGTTTCGAGCAGGGTAGCGTACCTGATACTCATAAAATCGAAACGACATTCGCTGAATGTCATTCAGGTCTACGCTCCGACTTCCAAACACGACGATGTCGCGGTGGAGGCTATGTATGAGGAGATTTCTAAAGCCATGCATAGCCATAAAACCACAGTTGTGAGGGGGGGATTTCAATGCTAAGTTGGGGCAACGCTGCGGTGATGAGCTGAGAGTAGGGCAATTTGGATTTGGGCAACGGAACAATAGGGGCCAGATTATTGCTAGCCGACTTCATGGAAAAAGAAGAACCTCTTTATGATGAACTCTTTCTTCAAGAAGCTCGTAAACCGCAAATGGATCTGGATCAGTCCAGACGGTAAGGTCAAAAACGAGATCAATTTTATCACGACGAAGAAACACAATATTCAATGATGTCGCTGTGATCAAAGTTGTTAAGATAGGAAGCGATAACCGCATGGGCACATTGAATATAGAAGTTTAAGAGAGCGCGACTGATGACATCCACGCTCCGACCTATACCGGCTCAGATTCGCAAACCCGAGTGCTTTCAGCTTCAAACCCGCTTCAAAGCCCTTGAGAACAGCAACGATATGGACGTATACCAAAACGCCACCATGTCCGGCCGATTACAGAACTAGAAATCTAATCCAATCCAACAACAGCGAGGCGTGAGACAAGGAGACGCTATTTCTCCGAAATTGTTCACAGCTGAGGATATTTTCATGCTTCTGGACTGGAAAGGATAGCGCATTAACATCAATGGCGAGTACCTAACACACTTGCGATTTGCCGATGATGTAGTTCTCATGGCTGAGACCTTGGAAGACCTGAACATAATGCTCGAAGATCTCTGTAATGCTTCTTAAAGGAGAGAATCTTCGAGCATGTTGGGACACCTGGGACAGTTCAGTTAGGTTAGTCCAACTTCGAGAAAGAGATCTCTCGTCAAATTCAGCTCGGATAGGCAGCTTCTGGGAACCTCTGGAATATATTCGCATCCGAAATGCCTAAATGTCTCAAGACGAAAGTCTTTGACCAGTGTGTCTTGCCAGTAATGACATATGGGAGTGAGACGTGGTCGTTCACTATGGGTCTCATAAGAAGGCTCATGCAAGGTCACCCAGTGAGCAATGGAGAGAGCGATGCTGGGAACTTCCTGCTTAATCGAATCAGAAATGATGGGATCCACAGGAGAACTAAGACAACCGACATCGTCGAAGGATTGCATCTTTGAAGTGGGCGGGATATATAGCGCGAAGAACCGATAGCCGTTGGGGCGGAAAGGTTCTGGAATGGCGACCGCGTACCGGACGACGTTTCGTGGGCAGGCCCTCCACAAGGTGGCCCTACGATCTGGTCAAGGTCGCAGGAAGCCGCTGGATGCGGACAGCACAGGACTGATCGTTGTGGAGATCCTTGGGGGAGGTTTATGTCCAGCTGTGGGCGTCGTTGACATGTTTACAGGTTTTTTCATCAAAACTGCATAAATAAATGAAATTAAACCAAATGAATAAATCAAAATGTAGGTCAGTTAAAGTGAAGCAAAATTAAATAAGCCCTCTTATTCACTGAAAATATTCATATAAGTTACTTCTTGGGTGTGGCAAAACTTGCTAAGTGACATACAAAAACTTGATAACTGCAACTTAGTTGTAAAAAAAGTGTGTGGCAAAACTAAATAATTACTTTTTTATTTTTCTATTTAAAACTGTAAAAAGTAACATCATGGCAGACTACTCAAATTATGAAAGTTAACCTGCTGTATAACATATCGAAAGACCCACAGTAAATTTTCTTCACCTTAAAAAGTTATTGCCATTTTTATGCAAAAAACAAAAAAACGTGAATATCTCAGAGTTTTGGTTTTGTTAGTTATTTAATTTTGACACGACGGGGACGAAATAATAATAATAACTAATAAAATGGTCTTAATAATACAATTAAAGTTTGACTACTGTAGAATCTCACACTTCTTTTATTGAAACCATATTATGAACAGACGCCTTCAGAGACAAATTACCAGTATAGTACATACTGACGCTACTTCGTAATAATAATATGAATAACACAAATTCCAACAGACTATATTTTAAGTATGTCAACATTTTTATCAAAAAAACTAGGCGCACTACATCATGAAATAAACTTTTAACAGAAACAAGCATTCATATTTGATCATGCAAATAAAAAAAATTAACAAATACGATGTTCAAAAACAAAGGTATTCTTTTCTATTTCCCATTTTTTTTAGAAATATGTTTCTATTTAAATAGTTTGTGAATATCTAGCGCAATCTTACCTCCAGCAGCTTGGCAGGAGAGGAGTAAGTCTTGACCCTCTCTAAAAGGGCCAGCAATCGAACCAAGAATCTCCTTGCCCTCGGAATCGTATAATCGAGGGGGTTCTGGTGGTACTGAAATAAAAATAAAATAATTATCGTTTTGTTGTCGATTTGGAAGTACTTGTAAATTTTGACTTTGACTGAAAAAACCATCGTCATCATGGAACAGATATTAAAAAAGGGAATACCAAGGGAATCCCAATCCCAGCTGAGCCTCGGCTTGGGGCGTTACTGGGAGATGGTGATGGGACGTAATTCCAAAACAATACAACAGTCAGGTGAACGTGTAAAAAACTTCATCATTACCAACTCACCAATAACAGTCAAATTGACTCTATAGTTCCTCGTCGGCGAGTCCACGTAGTCAATCCGACACCTGTACATGCCTTCGTCCTGATGCGCCACCTTCGCTACTGCAAGATGTGCTGATGATGAGTCTGACTCGTTCAGCACGAAGTGGGTGCGAGTGCCGAACTCGCCGGCAACAGCCCAGTGCACTAAAGGGCCGTTTCGGAAGTCCACTCTGTAAATAAAATTTAATTTAAATAACAAGTTCATGATGAATTGCGTATAGTCAATAGGTAATGTTTCAGCCAAAAGAGGTTTTTTTTTTAAAAAAAAAACACCATGTTATTATAATTTCTCTGACAAGTAGATATTCTACGACCAATTAAATAAGTTGTTGATACTGGTAAACATCAATAAATTATACTAATAATATCTACTTTGATTAGACGAAAATTTCAGGAGCTATTGGTTTGACTTGAAAAATGATTTTTATGTTGAATTATCTATTTTTAAACCACCACGCTTTGACCAATAGGAGTGGAGCAGCAATAGAAAAAGTTGTGAAAACTGGCGAGACACGAGTATTGTATGAAACCTGGTGGCAAAAAACTTACGTCCATGCGGACGAAGTCGCAGGCGGCCGCTACTGTTCTATAAAATTAAATTTAAATTGATGCAACTAAAGGATCTTCAATTTTTGAAATACATCCAAGCGCATAATGGAGTTCCATTAACACAATTTCACTGAATATCTCACGCCATCCTCGTTGCCTTCCTGAATTACAACCCAATAACTCAGTCTACTTAACACAAGCTGAAACGTACTATCGCATAAATTCAATAAATGCATCCGGAACGCAGCCAAATATTTAATTCATGTCGCGAGTCTGCCAAATGTACAATAGCCCCAGCGAGTCACACTTTAAAACTCAGAGGAAGGAAGCAATACAGTCGAAGATTCCACCCTTCCGTCCTGGAATGAGTCCAAGTGTCAGAGCTGAATCAAAAAGGAGATTTGTTCAGACGTATGTTTTCTGAGGAGTCAATAAGGGTCATGTTAGAGAGATGTTTTGATGAAGTAAAAATTCCTTTATTAACAAAATTCTTTGTACATAACTGGGTTTTCCCCTTTAAGTAGTCTGGGACACTTTTATTTGGAATACACGCAACTTCCCTTACGGTTTCCTAAATGTTGATTTATTATGACTAAAGTTAATTAAATTACATCTAATGGCTAACAGCTAACGACAATGATGATAAGTGAAATAACAGAATAGGCAATCTTATGCCAAAGTGCCTCTTGTGCGTTATTGTGTGGGTAAGTTTCGTGTGTGTGTGAGTGTTTGTATGTAGTGTGTGAATGCATAGGTGAGAGTGCAAGCGTAGGTGTCGGGTGCCTGTATGCCCTACGGATTAGGTTACTTGGGATCGGTATAAATAGTCCGTTAATATAAGTATTTTCGGATTTAACAAGCAGATAATCCATATTTTTTTCAGTGGATAATTTGAAAATCAAAGCGAAACGGTACGGTTAAAGCGAACGAAATGTTTAATTGAACGAATTCAACGTGCCAGCTATTTAAAAAAAACTAGTTTTAAATCTTGTGTTTTGCCTTGACTGGCGTGTTGGTGTGGTGTTATATTTTACAAACTACCTACACATTACAATGCACACATATCGTATTAGGCTTTGTTAAATGTAGATAATTATTCCTTATCATTATGAGCATGGGGAGATCATGAGGTCTATGGCCAGCAGTGGGCGTCGTTCGGATGACATGATGTTGGGCATGTGGTAAAAATTACCAATCCTTAGAAGTGTATTTAAATGAAATATAAGTCAGAAATTGCAACGGTTACCTATCATAAGACCGAATTCTTTTTTCCCGAATTTCATTTTGCCGAAAACATTTGGTATTTTTTTGTTCGGCATTTTTTCATTTTCTCGAAATAACGTTACCCACTGTTTCAGTTAACCAATTATCAGCTGGATTTTTTTCCTTTGTCAGACGTTTCATTAGGCCACAAAACGTTTTACCGAAGTTATGATTGGCCGAAATGCTACTTATCCGCAGTATTGTTTTCCCAAACATTCATTAGACCATTGTTTTGATTGCCATATTTTGAGTTTACCAAACGATCATGAAAAAGATACGGGTTTAATATAAGCAGCATAGAAACAGACAAGGCATTTTTGGATTTAAAATTTGCAAGTTTAAGGATAACAAAAGAATTCTGTCACGGCTCCGGCATAACGATGCTCCGGCGGTTCCTCGCGTGCTAATCGTCGCAGATGGCTTTCGCTCAGCCCCACAGCTTCGGCTTGTTGGCCGGCCAGCCTCAGCCGCGGCGCCTCGCGCATAGCCACCGGCTCACCAGCCCGCTGGCCGCCTCGCCCCTCCATGCCTACGCGGGTTTAAAATACACTCTTGGGGTAGGGCAAAACAAGTACTACGTGGTGTCGGGGTAGGCTGAGTCGGAATCGCTCTGAAATTACTGAAAATCAGTCAGTCAAGACATTAAAAGTTACATTAAACAACTTGATGAGTGGTCCTCAAGCCATTCAATTAAATGTTAATTGTGAATTATTCAATAGTTGTGGCCTAATAATATTCGGTAAAATGTACTTTAGGTAAAATGAACATATGCCAAATAAGCCATCTGGTAAATGAAAAAAGTTCAAAAGAGACTTTGGGCAATAGTAAAAAGTTTGTTTCGTAATTCGGTTTGACGTTGTTCAGTAAAACGTAACTTATGTCAAAAGATTCTTCGATGGGTTAAAAATATGTCAAACAATACATCTGGCAAATAAAATGTTGGTCAATAGTTTTCAGTCAAATGAAATTCGGACTAGAGAATTTCGGACAAGTGACGGGTTCCCATTTTTTGTTAGCCCGTGTAATAATATAAAACCAATGTTGTATTTTTAATCGAAGCAATTGAACATCGTTTTATAAACTTTTTTAGTTGAGCTGTTTGAATTGATTATCATGATATTGTAAATGAAATAAAAAGCTGCAATGTAACAAAATCAATTGAAAAGTTGTTCATGTTTAGTTTGAAAATATTTTAGTGGCGAAACCTTTTTTCCTCTTATTACAAATAACTCGTTTCAATGTGTACTTTTAATCCTAACCGGAAATGTTTTAGAGCATTTCAAAGAGGTAGCTAAAAATATTTTTCTGGTTTTTACGTTTTTTTATAAATGTTGTTTATTCATTTGCCGACATACGACGAAATTTAAGTGTTGATGTGGGCAGGATAATGTCTATATTACGTTATGTTTGAATTTAAATGTCGCTACTAAACGTTACTCAGACAAAAAATATAGGTACTTGGAAACCTGGAGGTCACCTCATCATGTTTATACATATTGCTGAAAAACATGAATTGTTTGTTTGTCATGAAAACAATCTGTCAAAGTAATAAGAAGCTTTTAAATAAAGGACCACATTATGTCACAATAAGAACATATTCATGGGCAATTTGTGTTTGACTTATTTCAAATAATAAGTCCTTCCAAGACAGCAAACACACATGGGTCATGAGTGGATACTAAACCCACAACCTGTGGCTTAGTAGATAGAATTAAACCCAAGCCATCAAGCAAGCAAACTATAATAAATAAACAAACTATACTATTTAAGTGCGTTTTTCCCCCAAATTAATAACTACTATAATTCACTGAGAAAACCACATCTACAATCAAATGTAGTTCTTCATATTTTGTGATCCATGAAAATATAACATAAACCTGTGCAGCATTTAATAATATGTCCAATAACTATTATAATATAAGTTATTACTGTGTTTGGCGGGGATCCAATTAGATGCCCACATTCCTTTCAACATTCAGACAAACAGGATGATTTAGGCACACATAAAGGTTTTAAATTAGACCTGCAGAAGTTGTCTAGACATTGTGAAAGTCTAAATGGGACATTTAGCTGAATCTAGCTTTTGGCACTGCGCAAGACTTTTAAACGAAAATTACAATAGAACGGTTGTGAAATGGTTCCTAAGTTGATTTTAAGTTTAAACATTTCTTAAGATGTGACAGTAAAACAAAATTTCACATCTATTTTTCTTTCCTTTTTCTCTACCGGAAGGTTGTCTGGAAGAGATCGCTTTTAGCGGTAAGGCCGCCTAAATTTTACTGTTATATCTCTGTAAGCATTTTTATGTAATTGTATCAAAGTCCTCTAAAATTAAGACTACTTATGTTATAATACGATCAAACTAACCAAAATGATGTATTAAGTAAATTGCTGTGGTCAATTTTACTATTCATCTTTGTCCGTTGGCTGACAAAAATACATTTTGTCACTTTAGGAGTAAATCACATTGTGATGAGATGAGTCCAATATTTGAAACGAAACTTCAACTTAAAAAGTTGCGCCCAATTTTTAGTATAGAGCTTATTTTAATTATTTGTTCAGAATATGCTTATGAAACGAAAATAAACAATAGCCCTTACACGTCTTACTGCTGGGCATATGCCTTACTTAACAGGTTCACTGTCCACAAATATATAACAATTAAAAGTTAATTGTTCGCAGCCCACATGTGGGCTGTGGACTGTGAACCTGCTAAACCTATAAGGGTCAGTTTTACCAAAACCTAAGACCAGCGCGAACCACACTCCAACAATTACTAAAATATTCAATGTAGCTCTACATAAACATACTGTCCTTCAATAAATGCGACTAACGCTAGAGTCGGACAGTTGCTTCTATACTGGTTAAGCTACCACTACTGGTACACAGAAAACCTGTTAAAGTTTTTCATCTACTGGTTTTCCATATCATGTATGGTTGAGTGGGATGATGGCTGGCTCACACGTCAACTTGTGAACAGGTGCCACCTTCGGGAACTGGTCTGCTCAAGTTTACTTAGTTTACCCAAGTTTACTTATTAACTTCCTGTTTTATTCATTTTCATGTCAAAACTGTATGACTTGGTTGGAAACAACCTTCCGACGCCGGTGGTAGAGTCACATTATGAACACGTATTTTAGGTATTGTTTCTAAATTGTATTATTATGTGTATGTTTATGAAGTGGTTAAAATTAAGATTCTTGACGATTCGAAAGTACTGTTTATTGGTCTACTAGGAAAAAGAAATATTGAATTTGAATTTGAATGTGCTCTCCACACGATAATACACTTTATCCATATCATCCCAAATGAATTAAACAATGTAATTCGTCATAAAAGAGAGCAGACGCGGAGCCGTCCTGGATACGCGCGATGATTTACGACGAAATGCGAAAAACTGCGCGCGAGACAAATGGCAATACAGTGTATTTAGTAAATTGCTATGGTCAATTTCATTATTCATCTTTGTTCGTTGGCTGAAAAAAAATAGGAGAAAAAAAGAGGAGTTCGATATTTAAAACTAACCTTCAACTTATAAAATTATGCCGATGCATAGAACTAATATTCATTTTTTTTTCAGAATATTCTTATGAAACAAAAACAAACAACAGACCTTACACGTATTACTGAAAGGCACAGGTCAACGCTCAACGACATCAGACGGGACCATCATCATCAATGGCCTCTGCGTCTTTTTTTTTTTAATATAGACAAAATACTGCAATATTCAATGTAGCTCTACACAAATATCGGACACATAAGAGTCGGACAGTTGCTTCTATACTGGTACAGCTACCACTTCTGGTACACAGAAAACCAGTTAAAGTTTTTCATCTACTGGTTTTCCATATCATGTGCTTTCCACACGATAATACACTTTATCCATATCATCCCAAATGCATTAAACAATGTAATTCGTCATAAAAGAGAGCAGACGCGAAGCCGTCCTGGATACGCGCGATGATTTACGACAAAATGCGAAAAACTGCGCGAGAGACAAATGGTAATACGTGTCCTGCACTTTGAAGAGAATTTTAAAACGCAAAAAAAGTTAAACTTGCGAAAACTCGACGCTTCGGACCAAAAAACGTAATGTACATTTTGAAATGTGCCCCTTTTCCTGTAATATTACAGCTCTTTTGTAGAATATGAACTTAAATTGTGTCACAATCTTCACAAAGTTACAATCATCGTTTCTGATACAGCATTTCAAATACGTTAATAAAAAGATTCTTATTTATTTTATCTTTATTCATAACATAACATACCCTCACAACCATATCCCTAATGGCTTAGTCAGAGGCACACTGATTGTTGCCTTCAGGTGAATGGAACATTCAAAAGCCCACATTTTACTGAGGGAATTCTAACCTCACGTGTCGTGGTAAGGGGCGAGCCCACCGCCGTTATCCGGGTTGCTTAGGTTTTATATCGGTGTCTTGCATCACTAGAGAGTTAGCCGCCAATCGTACAATTAACACAAAGTAGGTGTGTTCCGGCCAGATTTGATCTCGGGACCATCGGGTTCCGAGTTTTTAACCACTGAGCCACAACGCTCTTCAACTATATTCAACTTAGAAATAAGAAGTGGTAATCATAATAAATGACAGCATTTTGTAAATTAACCTGTCATTTGTGGAGCTTGAACACTATTGTGAGACTGAGAGAACTTTTATGCTTTTATGCACACGAATGTTTGTACTATGCGGGCAATGAGGTATAAATACGTTATGTCAGTACTGACGCAAAGTCAAAAATTGCCCCCTGGCGTAACGTACCTTTGATTAGATCGTGTGTACAAGATAGCATGATTATTTACTAAAGCGTAAACGAGACCGATACATATTGCGCAGTGTTATCTCAAACTGTCAATGCTTTGCTCTCGGGCAGAAGTCCTAATTTCAGGCACCACTCTTTTAGCACAAGTAACTTATCTTCGTATGTTTATAATAATAACACTGATGCGGGAACCTGAACCCGCGACCATGATGTTGTTAATGTAGCTTAACATCCAATAGCCTGTACAAATTACTCGCTGGCAGCAACACTGGTAATTGGCCGCCTTCATAACCACCACAGGAAAGTTACTCCACTCGCAACACGTATCTGCTCGGCCGAGATCAGGTGGTCATTAGCAGGAGCTGGCGTCGAACCCACTACCTTGTCTGGCTGACCGCCAAATCTACGAGGAGGGTCGCCATGAACTTTTGAAAACAGTGGGACCGTTTTTACTCGTCTATGGCGAAGTGAACATTTTTGACCTGTTTATATAGATTTGGTTATGCTGTTAGATGCCTTTTTGTTTACATTCATACCCCCTTATTTATATAACCTTAAACAGCTCTTCAACAACACAATAACTTTTGTATCGCTTTGTCTCTGTCATTCTTGCGAGTAAATGACACAACACGTCAACACGCTTAAACAATGCTTTAGCGTTGCGTCTTTATGAATAAGGGGATAGGCTTTATGACGTCACGTTTAATTAATTACACCGCCCTCTATTGGGCTAATGTGAAGAACTTAAAAAACTGCTGTTTTCTTGTTTCGTAATTTTTGGAACGTATTTTTAGTAGTCGCGTTTTACATAACCTATCTACGTCCTTTGAATTATAATATCATTCCATGATGTTGTCAATGTAGCTTAACATCCAATAGGCTGTACAAATTACTCGCTGGCAGCAACACTGGTAATTGGCCGCCTTCATAACCACCACAGGAAAGTTACTCCACTCGCAACACGTATCTGCTCGGCCGAGATCAGGTGGTCATTAGCAGGAGCTGGCGTCGAACCCACTACCTTGTCTGGCTGACCGCCAAATCTACGAGGAGGGTCGCCATGAACTTTGGGAACAGTGGAAGGCCCGTTTTTACTCGACTATGGCGAAAGGAAGATTTTTGACCTGTTTGTATGGATTTGGTTATGTTGTTAGAAGCCTCTTTATTTACCCTTAATTCATAAAAACTTGAACAGCACAATAATTTTTGTATCGCTTTTTCACTGTCATTCTTGCGAGTAAGTGACACAACACGTCAATTGCTTAAACAATGCTTCAGCGTTGCGTTCGTTTTTAGGAATAAGGGGTCAGGCGTTATGACGTCCTGTAAATTAACCACACCGCCCTCTATTGGGCTAATGTGAAGAACTAAAAAAGCTGCTGTTTTCTTGTTTCGTAATTTTTGGAACGTATTTTTAGTAGTCGCGTTTTAGTTTTTTGAACTTTCTTTTTGATCCTATCAAGTCGTCTTTCTAACAATTGACAATCATTGATTCAATAGCCAAAACGAGGTTGTTTCAAGAGTCTAGCAGGGCTACAAAAGTGAACCTCAGTCTTGACGTTTTACTGTTCAACGTAAGCAACGATATTTAAAAAGTTTTTTGTTCAGAAAATTGACCCCTGGCGTACGTACCTATAATTTGACCGTGTGTAAAAGATAGTATTATTATTTACTAGAGCGTAAACGAGACAGATACATATTGCGCAGTGTGGTCTTAAACTGTCAATGCTTTGCTCAGGTGTTCGAGGTTCTGATTTAGGGTGCCACTTTTTTAGCACAAGTAAGTAATAGGTATCATTTTTGTTATTATATCATTGGTTTAAAGACAGTTGCTTGTTTTGTTGTAATTTAAATAGTTCTATGAATGATTGACACCAACAGTGCAAACCCTGCTCAGTCTAGGATTACTCGTAACTAACTATGTTTTAAGTAATGTCCCAGATATATTTACTCCTGTTACTTTGTAACTTTTATTCTACTAAAATTTCTAGAGCAAAAATCACAGACACCCTAAGCAGAGCTTCCCCAATGCTTCAGCAGTACAATTTATAGGAGCCTTTGTCCTACTTCTAGCGACGGCATTTAAGTTTTTATTTATTACCTTATACATTTAAAGCTATTTTATGTGACATATTGTTCTTGGTCATATTGCTTTGAAGTAGAAACAGGAATGAAGATTATTGTACGAGTGTGGTTATTTCAAAGTATCTAGTGCATTTGCTACTTGCTTGAATAAGCCCTAACAATTAACATTTTAGCATCCATGTGGTTCAAATTATGGTATTGAAGTAATTGTATAGTATTTAAGTCTAATATTAAGTGTATTTTTGTTTGTTTAATTAAGTTTTTGACGATTTGAAAGCACTTGTAACAGGTCTATTTAAATAAAGATATTTTTTGATTCTGATTCTAATTGCTCTATTTTCGGCCTCATTCGTGTTAATGGTTTCCTTAACTTTGAATCTGGAACATTTATGCGAATTCGACTAAGTGCGCTTGTAAAGTTTCTTCTATTTTAGCCTTCTCTTACGTACTTCATTTCTAAGAAAAATCCCTGAAGACTGAACTTGAAACAACTCTGAAAATAGAACAATATAGTTCCTAAAATAAAGTGATCGTGGTTTGATTAAGAATTTCTATTTTTAACCCTTGAATAGTGAAACCAAATCTCTTTGAACTCAGCAAAAGTAACCCCCGCATAATACAGCTAACTCAATTTTGAGATTTTGAATTAATTGTAGCATTATTCCGGCTTCCGCGGCCCAAATTAAATTTTGACACAGCGAGAAGTAGGACCACTTAATTGCAATTAACTGACTTATAAGATGTTCAGTTGTTTTAACTAAGTTGGAAGTTTTCTGTTCTTGAAGTCTGTTACGCCACGGTTAGTTAACTATACAGTAAAGTACGAAAGTTGTACAAAAAACATAATGTTCCATTCATTATGTATGAAAACAAGAGTCCTCATTTTCCGCCTGCCTTCAATCAGAGAGGTTGCAACATATTATAAAATCAAGGTGAGCTTAGTGGCTTGTCTGAAGATAAGAATTTGTTGCATCTTCGTTTAGCAAAATTCAGTTTTGATGTCTGAAAAAAAAAACTTCAGAATATGTCTTATAAATCACTTTAAAAACCAAAATAATAAGTATTAAGGAACGCAAACAAACTTTTTTAATTTTAGCTCTGATATCTCCAATTGTTTTTTTTTTGCATACTAGTCATACTTTAAAATCAGGTTTCTCTGTGAAAAGTTATTCCATGTGCTGTTCTGAATTTTTATTTGGGCGTTTGGAAAATCTATGAATCCTGCTATTTTGAAATTGGAAAGCCCACATATCAATTAACCCTTTCTTGCCCGTGTTACTACCAATCTTACTACTGGTAGTAACACGGGTAATTGACTTGCCCTACTTACTACTGAAGTTGAAAGTTGTTAGAACAGCAATCAAAAATTGCCCGTGTTACTACCGCAAAATTAGAACTACAAAAACAAACAAAATTATTAAATTATTTACAATTTATCGGTTTTGATAAAAAAATACAAATTACACCATTTTTTGTGTATGAATTTCAACGTAATTTCTATACAGCCACGACGTAAAATTTTAAATAACTTAAAGTTAAGTATTGATCAGATAATAGGATGTTTTAAATAACTTTATTATAATTTAGTTTCGAAAATTTCTTTAAAAGGAAAATATTATAAGCTTTGAGGAAAATATTTTCCATTTTTCCAATGATGAAAATAAAAAATAATGGCTGAATAGCGGGCCGGCCACAGAAAAAAAAAATAGCGGGAAAGCGGTAATTCAATCTTCATTTATTTTCCTCATTTTTTCTTTAGCTAATTCATGTTTTAATTTTACTTTCCTCGTATTTGTAACGAAAAGCACAGTGTTTACCTCGGGTGCAAGACTTATTTAGTCCCTTGAACTATTGGCGCCCTCACTTCGTTCCGGGCGCCAAACCCCGTCTCGGGACTAAATAAGTTACTTTCACCCCTAGGGTAACAATGTACTATTACATACTACATCGAACCTTTTTTCACAAGACCAGACGTTGTAATAACAAATTTGAAAAGTATACCTTTTTAGTAGTTCTAATTTAGCAGTAGTAACACTGGCAATTTCTGAAAAAATGGTGTAATTTGTATTTTTTTTATTATAACCGATAAATTGTAAAGAATTTAATCTTATTTCATTAATTAAACAATGAGTCGTTGTTACTTGCAATAAATAATTTCATTCATTCATTCAATCATTAATTATGTAATTCGTACTCATGTAAGCGACATATTTTTTGTCCTAATGAGCCAATAAAGAACTTTAAACCGAAAGGCATACCTAGGTACATACATTTCGTTAAAAATAAAAATAAGCTATATTTTGTTTAAGTCCAAATAAATTTCTATGTACGTATTTTGTTTGTTTTTGTAGTTCTAATTTTGCGGTAGTAACACGGGCAATTTTTGATTGCTGTTCTAACAACTTTCAACTTCAGTAGTAAGTAGGGCAAGTCAATTACCCGTGTTACTACCAGTAGTAAGATTGGTAGTAACACGGGCAAGAAAGTGCCATAGTATAAGCTGTTAGTTTGGAAAAACGTTTCTGATATACTAGAGGCAAACATTGAAAACAATGTTTTAGTAGTTAGGTAGGTACTAAGTTTACTTTTAGTTACTGTTAGTTAACACAAAAAAGTGACTTGCGGACAGGATTGTTACTTCGCTTTTTAAACTTTCTTTTTGCACACGCTACTGGTGTGTATGCAGAACAGACTTTACAAATCCTACAAATCTTGAAAATGTGAAGGTGTATGACGATCCTTCACGGCACAATGCAATTTGTCGTCAGGTAGAAATAATTTCACTGTTAAAGTTAGTGTGTTGTGGTCCAATTTGGGTTGTTACCTACGACAAAGCCTAGTTTCCTCCGGATCAAAGCTGCTATTCATTTCAGTATTTAATTAATATCCAGCCTAGATAAGGTCTCAGCTCTATTACTCGAATGCACCGGAAGGAGAAACAATCAATAGATTTTCTATCTGTTGTCAATATAACTGAATTTCAAGAATAACTATTGAAAGCCCAACTATACATTACCTGCTGCGTATTTTTTTTACTATGTAGCTAAAAGTGAGGTCTAAACTTCTCTGCAAAAATTCACATAGACGAAAAAATAAATGCTTTGAATCACATAAAAATGAAAAAATCTCCATACTTAGAAGTAAAATGAAAGACTGCAACGATAATAATACTATAAAGTAAATTTGGGACCGTAGCAACATTTCAAATCTCGGGCGCAACATTGTAGATAAATAAGGAAAATCAAATTTAGTAGAGCGAGTGAGGAAACTAACATTGTAGACGGGATACGCTTGACGAGCGTGATAAAAAGCATCTAATCAAAAAATATTCCGAGTACCCATCTATTTCACTACTATTCCTGTGATAAGGTATGGTATTCCCGTGAGCGCCTAAACTCACTTCGCTTGTGGTGAGTTAACTTTAATATTTAATTCCACTTACTCTCTTACAAAAAGACAGAAAATTCTAATTCAGAAAGCAGCATATTGATGATTGAAGTAAGCGTGAAAGCACCGAAATGACGTGAAGTGATGTCCGCCGGAATGCCACCACTGGAAGCAATGATGGAAATAACTCATTTAATGGAGAGCGTCAAGGCCCGGTAGTTTAACACTCTGGCTCAGAACCCGATGGTCTCGAGATCATAATCTGCCTCTAACACACCTTCTTTCTTCCTTCGAACTCTCCGGTGATAGAAAACACCCAAAGCAACCCACATAACCGCGTTAGACTCGCCCCTCACCACCTTGGGTCCCAATTCCCTCGACGAAATATCGGCTTCTGAATGTTCCGTTCACCATTTCCGCCGACTAACCGTGAGGTTCGTGAGGGTATGTTTGTCAGGAAACAGTGATTGTTCTCTCAGTTTTGGGCTAGATGGCGCTGCGTGGATTGAGGTTTATCACCATTATGGAACTAGTGGTAATACGGTTTTATAAATTTATGGTAAACATTAGCAATAGCTTCATCTTGGAACAAAATAATAGAAATAACGGCAATAAACTCGGTATAATGTCTTAAGGTTTTCTATCGTTATAGGATGGAAATACAAAGGAAAATCAACAGTTTTAGATATGAGCATGTTTTATTTAGTTATGTAAGATAGGTAAGTAGTATTAAACCCCTTCATTTATTCAAAACGGAGCAATTACTTCAAAGAGGAATTAAATTCATTTCGGCAAAACCATGCTATCTTTCCGTTTGTACTAGATATTTGGATCTTGGCCAGTTCCTTAAGACGAGGAAACTAGATAAGGTTCTGAATGCTACCAATGGCTACTTAGGTAATGCGAAAAAAACCTAACAATGTGCAGTTACAAAAACTTCATGTCTAAAGAGTATAGAGTAGTGTAGTGAGTATACAGTAGAGGTGCCCATGGCGCAGTTGTGACAGAGATTGGCGACGATCGCAGTTGTAAAGCAACACACGCCGGGTCGGAAATGGGATTGGTGACCACTTCGACCGAAATTTAGTGATGTGTATTTAGGGCATCTGCGTGCTTCGGAAGCCACGTTAAGCAGTTGGTCCAGGTTGACGTCGCTAAATGTCAGTCGTTAAGCTCAGTCAGAGGCCTTGGGGCGGCTTGATAACATCTGACATTAAGAGTGCTCACTAACTTTAAGCCACTCCAACAATCCGCACTGAGCCCAAGTGCTGGAGTACGGCTCGTTCCACCTCATAGTTGAGGTGAGGCCTGTGCCCAGCAGTGGGACGTATATAGGCTGTTAATGTTATGAGAATTAGCGCAAAATGATCTTGGAATACTGACTAGGTAAAGATACCCGCCATCTTGACATTCTAAGTAACTACCGGGAGTTAACTCTTAACAACTATACAGAAGACACCACAAGCTGGCGCGACTTCAGCCGCGGCAGTGACGTCACAAGTTGGGGCTCGATACACAACGAGACAATTTAATTTGCTTGTCATGTCATAGGCAAGCTGTTGCGGTTTTGAGACGGAATGTGAAGTCCTTAAGTAAGCTTGGGATTCTTTAAGATAAACTTGGCCTCGCCGATAATGAACACCATCTATAAAACCCAAGCAACGGCAGGCTCGCCTCTTACAGGAATTGTGGCATTCTGAATGTTCCGTTTACCATGACGGTAAAAGTGTGCCTCTGATTACCTTTTAGGACTGGAGTATGTGAAAAGCATAAAATGATCTTGGAATACTTCTTGACATTCTAAGTTACTCGAAAGTTAACTCTTAACTACTAAACAGAGTTGATACCACAAGCTGGCGCGACTCCAGCCTCGGCAGTGACGTCACAAGTTGGGGCTCGATACATAACGAGACAATTTAATTTTGCTTGTCATGTCATAGGCAAGCTCTTGCGGTTTTCTGACGGAATTTGAAGTCCTTAAGTAAGCTTGAAATTAAGCCTTTAATTGTATTAGGTACGCTCAAGCCTAAAATAAAAGTCTCAAATGGGGTAGTCAAAGGGAAACTGATTTTTGCTGTCACACTTTGCCAGGTGATTTTGAATCCAACGTTAGGTTAGCTGCAAATTGTACACAAAACAGGTGTTCTGGTCTGATTTGAACTCGGGACCACGAGGATTACGAGCCAGAATGCTAAGCAACTGAGCTTCGACACTCATCATAATATTATAAGAGGTTTTCACAGCGTGTGAGCCTATAATTGTAATTCTAAATACTCGTTACTAAAAGCAACTTGACTAGAAGCTCTCTAAATCATAATTCATGTATTCAACATGTTCACTAACTTACCGCACTTCACAAATCGGTAACTGCTCACGGTAGTGGCTATGTCGCAGTATGATGAAATATCTTATAATCCAGTTCAATTGACATTTTTTAAACAGCTGGCTAATCGTCGTCTAGCTGCACTTTTGAGTATTTACGTTAGTCACTACCCACATTACTCCCTCAGTCCCATAGGATCCACTATTTCGATCCACCAGTGGATCGAATAGCACGCCGGAGTTCACTGTGATCCACCAATTGTCTCGGTGGATCCTATGATACTTTCATCGTCCAATATGCTCCACCAGTGGATCGAATATAGTTCTGGGAATTTGTAAGAATCCACCACTGATGTCTGGGGAATAATTTATATAGGTACTAGGGCTTCATGCTATATTGGAACTACTACGAATAAAAATTCTTACCTGATATCACAAGTCAAGTGTGAATAAACAGAGTAATTTCCTTTATTAGCTCCAATATTTTATCTTCATGCGTTAGTACCATTACGTTAGTCTAACCTAGATTCCAGTGGACCCCATGTACCTATATAAATTATTCCCCAGACATCAGTGGTGGATTCTTACAAATTCCCAGAACTATATTCGATCCACTGGTGGAGCATATTGGACGATGAAAGTATCATAGGATCCACCGAGACAATTGGTGGATCACAGTGAACTCCGGCGTGCTATTCGATCCACTGGTGGATCGAAATAGTGGATCCTATGGGACTGAGGGACATTACTAGTGAACATTTACGAGTAGATGTACAGTCGAGTTCGTTGGTAATTAGCTACGTGGAAATTTAGACTTGTGGTCTAATGACGTTGCTTAATGAAAGGGCTAGAAGTTTAATTAAAGGGCTATTTCAACCAGCTAACTGCGAAAGATACTTACAAATATAGAGCATGAAACAGTGAACGCCACGTGGCAGACGAATTGGTCAGTACGTAATACGTCCGATTGCCATCTCCCGAAACCCTGAAATCTGAGCTAAGATATTATATAAGCTCAGTCTTCTGAGGCAGCACTTTTATGAAATTAAAGCTTGGAAAAGCACATCATCTTCACTCTTCATGGTTAGTTTTACCTCTGGGGTCAAACGCAAACCCAGTTTAAATAAATAAATAAAAAAAACCTCAAACAAATTACTTTTATGGCACCTTTTTCCGTTCCAAGTACATGTTGTTCGATTAGTAGTTAACATTCGTCGTCGGTTCGTAGTGACTGAGGTAACACACTAGCAGCTGTGTCATAGGTTTAATTTGATCAATTCACAAACCATTATCAAAGTTAAGTAGCCCTTACCTACAAATATAGCTCACCGTCAGTTCTTTAGACAGTTTACGGAACAGAGTTTGGACTTGATTGCCTAAATATTAATTTGGGGTAAGACAGAGGAACAAAGCTTCAATGCTAATGCCATTCTCTACTGACCTACTGCACAGACAAACAGATAAATTGCAAAGATTCTTGAGTTATAATCCTTTACCAACAGCTCACAAAACCTTATAACAAACCTACCGCAATTCCGACAATATTAACAGGCTAACAACCTCTTGCACTAAAGGCGGGTAGTTCTTCAAAAGTTAATCCGCGCGGCTGGCGGCCGGCCAGACAACTTGGGGACACCAATCAGATCCGTTACGCGGCTGCTTAGGGCTTCTTAAACAGTTTGGAGTTTAGATTGTATGAGTTTTGAAAAACTTGAATACCTATTATGCAAGTTGCTGTTGAGGATAATAGCCTAGCTAGATTATGGCAGTAGGCTCGAGTTTTCACTCATCGGTTTACAGTTTTTCCTGAGTTTTATACTTGTAAAATGGGAGGGTACTTTTGGCCGTTAAATATTTTTTTTATAAAACTAACAGTCTAATTGTATTTGACAGTCTGCCGAGACAGCAAGTTACAGGATAAGATATACTTTATTGCATAAAAACAGTTACCTACAGATACGTTACAAGAAATCTTAAAATGTATGTATGGTACAAAAAAGGCGGCCTCATCACTAAAAGCGATCTCTTCCAGACAACCTTGAGGTAGAGAAGCCAGAAAAATAACTGCCAATAGACTTCCCACAGGCATTGAGGTGATGCGAGCCATACTCGAACACGCGGGCTCAGTGTGGATTGTTGATGAGGTATAAGTTAAGTGAGCAACCGCCCTTAGACCTCTAATTAGGCAGTTGTGACAGTAGATTGGCAAAGAAATTTAGTGGTACATTTTCGGGCATCTCCGTGCTTTGGAAGGCACAATAAACAGTTTGTCCCGGTTTACGTCACTCGATGCCGTTCAGCCTAGGCCTAGAAAAAAAATCAAATGAAATATTCAAAAAGGAGCCAGTAAAATAGCAGTTTATAAAGCAATTCTCACGTCTAACCCTCCACTGCCGTCAATATTTCCCGCCGTTAAGCCGCAGCAAGGCCTGAAGCACAGTTTAAGCATACAGTATGTTATCTGAGGCCGCCCGCCGAATTATTAGCCAAGCGTGCAAACAGACACGTGGCCACAGCCTGTCCGTACTGCCACATCCGTATACCCCCCTATTTTATGCTAGCGTGTGCGTAAAATCGCGCACACATTCAAGCCGAGAGCGGCACGTTTGTATGTAGATGTTCTACTGTATGTTTATACTGTGCTGAAGTAACCGCATGCACTTAACTGATTAACAAACATCCTGTAGGCTGTTTTTGCTCGCAGCTGGTAATTTATGTTAAGATAAGCTGTCTGTGTTATTTGTCTTGTATGTTTTAATGAAGCTTGAAGTTTACATGTGGGTTAAGTATTAACTTTGAACACGGAATTAGGAGATTATTATGTTTGGGAATATAGAAGAAGAAAACTACTTAGAAGAGAATATAAATAGTATTGTTTTCATAATCTGAAGTTTCCAACTCAATCGAATGTTATTTTATTGATTGATTCGTACACAGACAGATATTTAATTGACAATGGCAAATATGTTGTACTTAACAAGTACATATAAACTGAACCTAAAACAGATTTCTTCAAGCAGAACATTCGAATCTAGAATTACGAGTTTATTTATATTTTTATGTTTGTTCAATACAAAAGTACATTTAAGTGCTTTCTTGTTACTGCAAGATTTTAAACAATTACGAGAAGTACAAAGAGTATGTTAACCCTAAATGGCTCACTGTCAATATTTACGTATATTTCCGGGCAGCAGTTAACCGTGTAATCGCATGCACTTAGCAGATTAGCAAACATCTTGTCGGCTGTTTCGTTGTTCTTGTTCTGCTATTAACACAATTAGTTCTATCGATTAGTTATCAAAACGCGTTGTTTTCTAGTTAAACTAAGTAAAGTTATCTAATTTAATTAGAGCTGAAATCAGTTTGGGGGTTGTTTTATTATAGGTGAAAAAAAATCGCCAATGTAATTCTTCGAGCATAACTGGCCAGACTCGGCTGATATCGCTAGATGTCAGTCGTTAACCCTAGTTGGAGATCTTATGGCGGCTTGATATCATCTGATAACAAGGTTTATCACAAATAATTTGTCAAGTTCAGATGCGGCCTATTCTCAGCATTGGGATTAAGGCCGTAATAACAGCCTTTCAGCTAATAACAGCGAACTAATCTTTATAAAACAAACATGTGTTATAAAAATTAGTTCGCTATTACAAAACACACATTAAATTCCCAACCAGTTGGCAAATATCAAAGGCACCCTGAAATATCTTCACAATAAATCTAAACGAGGCCTAAACTTAAGGCCCCGTGACGTGACGAAATAACCCGAAGGCGTCTCAAAATTCAAAACAAAAATGTAATCAGCGTCACAAACTTACGTCACACTTCTCATTGTCAAACTTATTACATAAATCACGACACAAAATGTTCTGTGTGTTTTGTATTAGTTGCTTGTACATTGTATGGTCTGTGGTTTCAACAAAGGGTCTAGACTAAATATTACTCGGGACTAGAATTGTACATTTGGTGTAACAATATTAGAAACTGTATTTTGTAAGTTAATTCAAGCTCAATTGGGGCTGACTTGGGCAAATTTGTAAACATTTGAACAAGATTTCTATTTACAATGCTTGTTTCTTTTTGTTGTACAGTTAGCATGAAAATTATGTGAGCATAGGTCTAATATGTCTGAAGTGTTGGAAAGCAATCTCACCTCGACAGATTTTAGATTTTAGGCCTGCCGTGCTATTCCGGCGGTGCACATTGGACATCACTTCACATCTCGGTGCTTCACGCTTACTTCAATAATCAATAAGTAAAGCTACTTTGAATTAGTATTTTCCCCTCATTTTGTATGTAAATAATTTAAAAATGTTGTTTGGCTAAGTCCTTTTTTTTTCAAACGACCACAGTTGCAAAGAAATTGAATTTTAAAGTTCACTCACACGAGCGAAGGGAGTTTTGGCGTCCGCCGAAATAGCAAAGCTGCTTGAGATTTTTGAAACTGCGTTATGCGGACGCGGGCTCATATAGAATTGGGCCGTCCCAGGTTTTATTCTATGAGCACGCGCCCGCGTCGACTTAACGCAGTTTCAGGCCCTAGGGACGCTTAAAACGACATACGACTATCTCGTAATAAATGAAAAATCCTTTTGATGCCGACTTGATTTGCCCATACTCAGCATCAAGTCGGCATCAAAGCACCAAATAGGCCGAATCAACATCACTCCATTTATTAAAGTAAAAGTAAAACATGCGTGGGGTCTAAATATAAGGTTGACAGGTAGAGTAAGACAGTTGACTGAGCTGGCTCATCTCATTTTGAATGCTGCATGCCTTAACGGCTAGAAGAACCCGGGTGTTTTTTAGCATTTAGATTGTGCATTAGCTTGTTAGCAACAACAAAAAAAAAGCTGTATTATTTAACAGCATTTTTAAACACACTTATGTCTTTCTATTTACTTCCCAAAAGTAAAAAGAGTGCAGGTCCCTCCTACAAATAAGTTGATAGGGTAGGAGTGAAGGATCGTTATGGGAATACTTTTAAGCTAGTTTCCCACACGCGTCTATGAAACAATAATGGGTTTCTAGCATAATCACTTCTGTAATCTTTTCATGATTGAGAACCTATCCGTTTTAGGGTTGACCACAATATTTTTCCCTAATTCTTGCCCAAGAACTCTGTTCCTTTTTTTCTTGTGACCTGAATATCATTCCTAATTGATTTAGTATAATCTAAAAAAAACTCCTAGCGTGGTATTTGTGAAAGATAAAGACTAGATAAAGATAAATACTTTGATAAAGACCTAAAAAGCAGACCTCTAGATTTGTCTACAGATATATTAGATCATACGTACAGGAATTCAGCCACATGATAATATTGTTACAATTTGTTACTGTCTATCGAATCTAGGCTCACCATATCTTTATGACAAAAAACATGATTACTTTAGTATTACATGATCAAAATTAACGAAGAAGCAGCTAATAGCAGACCACAAAAAATGTTGTTGTATCATCAACAGTAAAACAAGAAACCGAAATGAAAATTATTTCACGGTTATTTGCAATTATTACCCTACTAACGCAAAGCAAAAAGAAGGGTTTAGATTTTGACCTGTATGTATGTATTTAAAAAATTAGGTCGATAGAAAATCCCTCAGATTTAGTTATGAGTTCTCGCCTTGGCATGGCGAGGGGGCTCAGTACCGGTGGTGGAGTGGAACCACCGGGACGCCAAGAGAACTCAGGCGTGGCAGTGAGTGGCCCCACAAGCCCACTTGCCACCCACCCGCTGCAGCCCGCAAGGGCGACACGTGGGATTGCGGGGCCAGTGGGGCCTGCAAGCACCCTGAGGCGCGTGGTGTAGGCCGCGGCGTACAATCGGCTGGTGGGAGCCAGTGATCCGAGGCTGATCCCCCCTGTGCGTCGTGACCCGGCGGACCGTAGCGCTGGTTGCGGCAGCGGAGCCGCGCTTTGGGTAGCTCGTGGTTGCGGGCCCAGTAGGGCCTGCGTACAGTGAGTGCCAGCGGGCCGGAGTGCGGGGGTGCTCTGGCTTGCATTGCACGGCGTCCACCGAGACGGCGAAAGTGCCTGCGTACTCCAGGCGCTTTCGTGGCCACCCCCCTTCGTTAGGGGGTTGCAGGGGGCCCCATTAGGGGCTAGCACTGGCGGCGGAGCAGTGCGGTATATACTCACGGTAGGATCCAGCTTCGCCGCCAAAGTGCCATGGGGTTTTAGTCGGTAGAAGTCCGACGTCCCCCCCCCTGGCAGCGAGGTATCCATGAGGATTTCCCCAAGAAAAAAAAAGATTAAGTTCACCAATTTATACTTTCTAATTTTGTGCTATAAAGAATAAAAACCAAAAATAACCGCTTAAAAAATGTCCTCTTCTCAAAAAGTGCCATCCCTTTCCGAAGTATTTTTCCCATCTTAGCCAATACGAGAATTGGGTCAAACTCTTCGAATGACTCCACTTTGCTAAGCTGATTTGACGTCCGGAGTCCTAATATGAAAACCGATGGCCCTCGCCGAGGATTACGTCCGGAAAAGAGTCGGGAAACAAACTTTAATTACCCGCAAAAGGAAGAAAGCACTATTTTATAGGGATATTTTTATGGAGGATATACGAATTTGAACGTTATTTAGGATTTGGAATTGAACTGGAATATGAAATTCGAATTATCCGCCAATTGTACTTTTTTTGTAATTTTGTGCAATAAAGAATCTATACCTATATGTAGAAGAAAGTCGTGTTCGTTACTCCACTTATAACTCAAGAACGGCTGAACTGATTTAGCTGAAAATTGGCATGGAGGTAGTTTAGAGCCTGGAGAAGGACATAGGATACTTTTTATCCTTTTTTTTTCCTCTTTTTTATTTATTGCCCTTAGGGCGGAACAAAGTTCGCCGGGTGAGCTAGTAAATAAATAAATTATGTGTTCAACTTGACTAAATGACATGTTTGTCATTTAACTCAATAAATATCATTGTACGGTAGACAGCACATCACCGTACCCATTTCCGGTCAGCTCTCATTGCTCTATTGCAAAGAAATGACATTTAGCATGAGCGAGAGGAAACACGGCAATGGGGTAACCTGATGTGCTGTTGACTGTACATTAATCCACACAGTGAGATCGGATCCCAAAGTAAGCAGAAAATAATACAAACAGACATTTGTTCATGCTTATGAATGTCTGTAGGTACTGTTTGAGGATCGAACCCGGGATCTCTGTGGTAGGCCACTTCTTAAACCATCACACCAAATCGGTCGTCAATAAGACTTTAGATAAGTTATTTTCAAGAAAGCAAGGTGTGATTTTAGTATGTGAGAGTTATGACAACCTTTGTGGTCAGCAGCTATTGGCCACAGCGCCACCTGCCTACTGTTACTTTAACTTAGTTGCGCATAATTGACTGAGAAATTGTGTTTCCTTCTCAACCAAAATATTGTGCTAAATAATCAGCAAGATATTGTTTCCTCATGAGTATATTCCTTTGGTCTTTATAGTAGAAACGAGCTTCATATATTATAGAAACAACCTGCCAACGCCGGTTGTGACTCATTAGATTATTTTCAAATATCAGAAGTTTTATCAATGAAAGAAAGAAAGAAAGAAAAAAAAACGTTTATTGATTTTGAACATCGCAACGGATAAAAAACATACAGAACAAGGTGGTTGGGAAAAAACAAACAAATGAAACAAACAATAATTTCCACCAGGCAGCAGTGTCACGATGTTCAAAACTAAATGGACCCCACCCAGCTAATGCCTGGACCTGATAGGCTCAGACGTTGATTTTCAGTGTTTTCAGTTCCCAGCGGCTGTCAAATTGTTTCCAAATGACAGTTTGTTGTTTATCAATTAAAGTTATTTGAAGGGTTTCAGCTTTTTCTTACTAAAGTAATTCAAAATCACTGGTAAAAGTATTCATGAAATCTATGCCTATCCATATAAAAACAAAAACACTGAGAAGGTAATATGTAGTGGAAGAAAAGTGAAATCTGATATTCGAAAAACTAAAGCAAAGCCATGACCTCATATTCACGGCACGTAGGTTAAAACATTGCAATTTTTACAGCACACCCTGAAGGGAGACATTGCAACTACTGTACAGTCACGAGTACAAAATGTTAACAGATTTATGCAACTGTGAACCCTAAGTCCTAGAGTAAAGTATACATAACATATTTGCACACGTACATGATTTTGTATACGTGCCTAATGTGAATGCGTATCGTAACTGAATTGTGTTAAACTGTATAATACTCGTAAGAAACCTGGAAAAGTTATTGTGTGAATAAGTTTTGATGTTATTTGGTTACAGTTCTAATATAATTTGATTAAGGAGTTTACATAAAGTATTAACATACCTTTACATCTTGCCGCACTGTAAATAAGCCACCCTTTAATAATAATAAATGGTAACTAAATACATAGTCAACGATAGAAGAAACCGTCACTCGTCTGTCTGTTCCACTGTTAATCATGTGCAGGCGCGATGTTTAATTACATGTACTAGAGAATATGATTTATGCATTTCAGGAATTTTCTTTCAAAAGAAAGTCAGAAATGTCATTTCTAACTAGCGGCTGCCCGCGACTTCGTCCGCGTGGACAGGAGTTTAAAAAAATGCGATATATTTTTATAAATTGTAGTCTATGTCTTAACCAGATGCCTAAGCTATTATTACTGTAGAGTATCATTTAAATCCATCCAGTAGTTTTTACGTGTAAAAAATGGAGTAACTTCTACCGTTTTCCCAATATTACCCTTAACTAGCCTGGCTCTGCTCCTATTGATCGTAGCGTAATGAAAAGTATATTATACTTAACCTGCCCAAGAGTATGAAGAATAAATTTTGCCAAATTTCGTTAAAATTCGTCGAGTAGTTTTTGTTTCTAAAACGAATATACAGCAGACAGACAGACAGACAAAAATTTTACTGATTGCATTTTTCGCATCAGTAGCGATCCCTTATCACCCCTTGATAGTTATTTTTTAAATAAATTTCATGTACAAAATTGGCTTCTCTACAGATTTATTAAAAGTATATATTACGGTGCGTGTCGGACTACTGCAGTGCGGAAGCAGTACGCATGCAGTGCGGTTGTCAGACTGCGCACGTATAAATTGGTTTTCATTCATAATTCGTAATCCGTCTGTCACCTCTTTGCGCTGTTAATTTTAGCTGTCACCTGTCAATTGCACTGGTAATGGAAAAACGATATCTGGTTACAGATAGTCGGTAGTTATCGATAGTCTTCTAATACAATGGTAGCCGGCAAGACTGTCTTTCCATTGAATAAAGCAGATAAGATTTACTTCATTGCACAAAGAAAACAATTACAAAACAATTTTAGTCGAACTCTTCATAACAGATCAAAATAGCTTATTTATTTCTACAAAAAAATCCGTGCTAGGCTAGGTTACAGATCAACACTACTATTACTAAATAAGTTTTTCCAGGAATTCACGAGGGTAAAACCACTGGGCATCTTTGGTGATACAAATGAGTCGACCTAACACTATTAAAAAGAAAACAAGAACAATATTGCTTCAACTGCATCATTAAGTGACGACTTATGATCTACCATGAAATTCATGAAAAACCTAAACGCTAAACCAAATCACCCTATTCATTTGTGATCCGCCCTCATACTTCTATTTGCAAATCTCCAATCAGCAGAATGTTCCTATTCCATTAAACAAATGAAGAGAGGAAAGAAAATAATACGGGCTGGAGCGGGGCAGGTTTCACCTAGACAGCAAGGGGGGGGGGAAGGGGAGGGGAGTTGGATGTTATTTGTCATTTCATCCGAGCACTAGATTTTCTTGTTGGATCTGTTTTGCAAGATGTAGATGCGATACAGTGGATTTTTGGTTGTTTGTTTTCTGTTTTTTCATCTTGGTCCCCTGGATCAGTTGTGATAGTGGATCGATCACGGATGTAAAGCAACGCGTCCAGGCGAAAAGGGGATGTAACAAAATGATTTGATAATTTGGTGATGTATTTTTCGGGCATCTTCGTGCTTCTGTGCGCGTGATCACCTCAGCCCATGGACAACCGAAACACCACCGCTAACAGATGTCAAGCGTAAACCTAGTCGGAAGCCGGTGGTTTGATTAGGTCTGACGGTAAGGTGTACCACTGACCTTACAACCCTCCAGAAACCTTCACTATGTTATGTTAGATTAAGCATGTATTCACAAAAAAAATAGTTTTGTTTATCTTGATTCGGTTTAAACCGAAGGATTCAGGTTATGTGGATTGTTGTTGTTTTAAAAAAAGTAAGTAAAAAAGTAAGTAAAAGTAATATACCGCATATTATACCATAATATACCACATCGTACAACATAAAATAAAACTTCGAACAGTTATATGAGAAACCTTAGATGGAGGTTGATAGGTTTGACAATCCCTAGTGGTAACTTAATGGTTAAACTGCCTAAAAAGTTATTGAATCACATCCATTTTTTTTCCAAACTATGACAGTTTAACTTTGATGTTCGATTGCCGTTTGTCATAAAATAAACGCTGCCATGTCATCTAACTTAATTCCCAAACCACGATTAAGGAGGAGGATAAAGACGGTGTCATAAAAATGACATGATTAATATTAGATCTGACGATCCATGAAATATAGTCGTCCCGACATTTCCATACGGAGTCTAAAACAGATGCTCGAGTCGCGACAGATACTAATTAACTGGCAGAGCATTGATCAAACGGGAAGAGTAGCTTAGAGCTAGAAAACCTTTTCACTGAAATGTTTACTGTAAGGCTGGAATTTTTGGCTAGGACTAGAAATAATCGCCATTATTTTTTTGGTTTTTCAACTTGCGGGCAAACATTTTCAGTTTTTTAATAAGCACTTGCTGTTGTTTAAACATAATGTAGTCTAAGATCCGCATGGTACTAGGTGATCACTGCGTACAATTGGTCCACAGATCGCTCGATAAAAATATAAGCAGTAAAAAGTGCGACTTTTGTGTTGAAATGTAGACCGTTTTTCTTACTGCGATAATAGTCTATGCAAAAAAAGAATTTCTACTAATATAATACTGTTGTCACGAACATTCATTAAGTAATATCATTGGAAAAATTGTTAATTTATTGTCATACCAAAGGCGATTAAGCTATTGGTACGCTTGCCGTTTGTTATAGTTCTGCTTTGGAAGCATAGGAGCATCATGACATAACAACTATAAACATATACAGCGTCTTTTTGTCAGAAAAGTCTCAAATAAAGACGCTGTAAGGCTGGAGCGTAACTAAAAGTAGAGACTTTTTGTTACTCTCCAGCCTTACATGGAGTTTAATTTCAAAAGACCAGCTAGCTCTTTGGACAATTTGATCAAACGCGGAGAGCGACCGATGCCATGACATCGGGTTGATTGATTAATTCGTTCTTTTGTTACGATATGTCGTACAGAACGAATGAATGGCAGAACAGGTTTTTACTTCAATCATAACAAGATTTGTTGGACGCTTCAGCGCTAGTACATTATTCAGACCGCTGTTGAACCCTACAGGAGGTGGAACAATGGATACGAATGTGATATTGGGAATAAAGTAGTGGTAGCAATAAGAAAACTCCCTTTCTATCTACACTGGGTAGCAAAGAAAAATACGTACGTTTTCTAAAACCACTAATTAACCCTCAATGGCGTTGTCAATTTGCCTTTACTTTTCATATTTACTTTACTTTGGAAAGTTATTTGCATGAAAGTCTTTTTTTTAAATAAATAGTATCTATAATCCAAGATATTTGAATGATAGTTATTATTTTAAATAGAAAAATGAAGGTGTTAATTTGGAAAATACCTGTATTTTTTACTGTTGTTTGTTAGGTAGAGACTGCTGATGGAATCATACATATTTTTTAACATTAAACAACGTCGTATTTCAGGGACTTTCTATTATTAAGGCAATAAGGTGATGAACTAACAGCTAGTTGAATATAATATAAGTTTTAGCTTAGCTATTAGCAAATGGGTAGAACCAAACACGCTTAATCGCTCATGCATCGACTTAAGGCTTAATCTGATATGTGCAGACATTACCGTGACTATTCTAGATAACCCTTGCAATTTTAGCACTCCACCTTCTTAGTTTAAAGTGGACTTTTCAACTCTCGCATCAGTTGGTGATGAGGTCAACAAAATTGCATAGTAATTGTGTACTGCAGAGAGTAGAATGAAAGTGTTAAGCCAAAGTGCCAAGGTGATAATTTTCTATTAAGTAAATAGAAAATTATCGCCTTGGCACTTTGACTGGCTTTCTGACTGCTTTGTATAACATACGCGTTTGTTTTGTTAGGTCACCACACACCTAATTCCGATTATGAACTTGAGGTTTTGAACCACCCCGTACGTAACAAACTTTGAAATGAAATGAAATGAAATGAAATTTATTTATATGCTAGATTTTGAGTAAATACAAAATAGGATGTCATATTGTGTTTATTGATTGTTGAAGAAGCAAAATACCGATTAAAAACCCAAGCAACCCGGTTAAGCGGGGGTTAGCAACAATCAGCGTGCCTCTGACTACCCCGTATGGGATACGTCTGTCATCAAGCGACTTCAGGCGTGAACAAATGCTCACTGGGCCTTCCGAACCATGGAAATACCCCAAACATACACTTCAAAATTTTAGTCGGGGGCACCCATCCTATTACCTGACCTGACGTTCGTTGCGCTTTAGCCACTGCGCCACGGACACCTAACGCTAAAGTTAATTTAAATACCTACCTCTAACACCTTTTCAGTCCGCATTCAAAGCGTAAATGTAGCTAAACGGCGTCGACCTCATCAAAGCGAATTCCGAATTTAGGACAGTGGGATTCCCCAAACGTCCACAGGCATATTTAATTAGACAACAACCTATTCTAACGTGAATCGGCCTCGGATGTGGAATAGTCACGCGCTGGTCTTGGCTTCGTGACGTCGGTAATAAGCCTATTGTTTCGAGTATGAATGGCTTAATCAGACGACAATGGCTGTTCGGGAGATACGTGAGTCCGAGGCGTGAACATGACCTATAAACGTTGGTTGCAGTTTTGTGAGATATTTTCACTGATTGCTCGTTTTTAACTCACAAATTGCATTATTAGTATGATTTCTGTTATGATTAAGTTGCCTACTACACCAGAAGTCGTGCCTTTAATCCTCGCTCATTAAAAACATTCTAGTTAACAGTGGCTTGGCGTTTCTTCTGTATAATAATGTGAGCAGGTACCTATGGTTTAACAAAAACGTTTTTAAGTATGTTTATCCGTTTCACACATAGGTACCTTTAATTTAAAATACCTACCTCTAACACCTTTTCAGTCTGCATTCAAAGCGTAAATGTGGCTAAACGGTGTCGACCTCACCAAAGCGAATTCCGAATTTAGGACAGTAGGATTCCCCAAACGTCCACAGGCATATTAATTGGACAACAACCTATTCTAACGTGAATCGGACTCGGGTGTGGAATAGTCACGCGCTGGTCCTGGCTTCGTGACGTCGGTAATAAGCCTATTGTTTCGAGTATGAATGGCTTAATCAGACGACAATGGCTGTTCGGGAGATACGTGAGTCCGAAGCGACTTCGCATGACCTATAAACGTTCGCTGCAGTTTTGTGAGATAATTTTACTGATTGCTCTTTTTCAACTTACAAATTGCATTATTTGTATGACGAAGGATTCCTGTTGAGTGAGAAATTGATTGAGTTGCCTACTACACTAGATGAAGTCGTGCCTTTGAACTTCACTTGGTAAAACCATTCTACTTCATTAACATGCCTGTTAGCAGTAGCTAGGCGTTTCCTTCGTATTTTAATGTGAGTGCCTATGTAACAACAAAAAAGTTTTTAAGTATGTTCATTTGGACACATACAGGTACCACACGCCAAAGTTAATTTTCAAATATCTACCTCTAACACCTCTTCAGTCCGCATCCAAAGCGTAAATGTGGCTAAACGGCGTCGACCTCATCAAAGCGAATTCCGCATTTAGGACAGTGGGATTCCCCAAACGTCCACAGGCATATTTAATTGGACAACAACCTATTCCAACGTGAATCGGACTCGGATGTGGAATAGTCACGCGCTGGTCTTGGCTTCGTGACGTCGGTAATAAGCCTATTGTTTCGAGTATGAATGTTACACACACAGGTACCTCACGCCGAAGTTAATTTTGTTCTAATATATTCATATTTTCTTTTTAATAACCGTCTTGCACCACCGCATCTACTTCCCTTTCCAGTTTCTCTACCTGAAGGTTGTCTGGAAGAGATCGCTCTTAGCGATAAGACCGCCTGTATTGTTCATTCTAAATGTTTAAAAGCATCGTTATGTAACTTGTTTTCTTTGTGCAATAAAGTTAATCTTATCTTATCTTATCTTTAAAATAGCTATCTAACACCTTTTCAGTCCGAATTCAAAGCGTAAATGTGGCTAAACGGCGTCGACCTCATCAAAGCGAATTCCGCATTTAGGACTGTGAGATTCCCCAAACGTCCACAGGCATATTTAATTGGACAACAACCTATTCTAACGTGAATCGGCCTCGGATGTGGAATAGTCACGCGCTGGTCTTGGCTTCGTGACGTCGGTAATAAGCCTATTGTTTCGAGTATGAATGGCTTAATCAGACGACAATGGCTGTTCGGGAGATACGTGAGTCCGAGGCATGAGCATGACCTATAAACGTTGGCTGCAGTTTTAAGGGATAATTTCACTGATTGCTCTTTTTAAACTTACAAATTGCATTATTAGTATGACGACTAATTTTCTGACTACAACAGAAGTCGCGCCGTTGATCCTCGCTCAGTGCAAACATTCGACCACATGAATGCGTCTGTTAGTATAAAAATATTTATTTATTGGTTTGTACACAAAAAGACAATTACAATAGACAATATTCAGGACAGTCATTGTACAGGTGAGCTTATCTCTAAAAAGAGATTTCTTCCAGCAGACCGAGGTGACAAGATATGCGATTAATTGAGACTCCAAGACAGCTGCGTACAAAACCAAAAGCTAAATTGCTATAACATCCAAAAATTATGGATTCACCAGAAGGGTGACCCATGAAGACAATTAAAATATAAGTATGTATGTATGTATGTATGTATGTTTTTATATTAGGTTAGGTTGTATATAAATTTGTTCCTTTTTGTTTTAATTTTGTATAAATAGTCGCATAAGTTATGTTATGTAAATAAAACAATTTTCTAAGTATGTATTAAGTAAGTATGTTCATCCGTTATCTAGTAACTCATAGTAATTGAATTTATTTATTTAAAGTAAGTCCCATCCCAAGTTGTCTTACAAAGCAGGGTCATTTAAATGCCTATGTCCTGTTTTTCAATATCTGTCTGTATTATTGACAGAAGTCACATCAGAGACTGTTGTTTAAAAGAAATTAACAGAAGTATCAGACAGACACGGAAATCGACTTAATGTACAGACAAAGAAGATATAACTTACGTGTAAATAGGCATTTTGTCGCCATCTTTGAACCACAGCATCATCGCCACGTCGCGTGCAGGGGCGGCCAAGTCGCACGGTAGACGGGTCGCGCTTCCCGGAGCGGACCACACTTGTATCACATCTGGAAAGGAAATTAACGTATATTGTGATGAGGTGCGAGAAAAATAACCGTATCTCAGTGGCGTTAGCGAATCTTATGGACCAAACAGTAAAATTCTTGTGATATGATGATATTATACTTTTTACTTAGACGTGCATTTTTTTATTTCGTAGCTGCTTTCGAGATTATCAACAATAACTGAAATAATTGATACGGTGTCGATACACTGACTGATAGTTATAAAAAACCCCCTAAAAGTTGGTCTATGGAACTTTGTATGAGACTCGTTAATTTTCATTAAAATGACGTATGTCCAGATTTTTGTTACAAGTGAAAAAAATACATATTATGGTGTCCAGATTTCACAATTTTTTTTTTCACGTTTCATATTATTTGTACTCTTCTTGGTAATTGATTACGTCTTTTTCAAACTGCAAGTGAACGTTTTCTTATTGTTGTTAAAAACCATCCGAAATGGATAAAAACTATTTTTTTAATTCTCGCAGAATTTGAATAATTTGAAAAAGGTAACCAAAGACCATAACTATTGTTGATCCTAATTCAGCACTATTCAAACATAGTTCTTAGCTTGTTCAATTCAGGCGCCTTTTCATAAATCCCTAAGCTTTTGCAAATCTCATACGCACATATTTTACCTATTTTATTTGACTTAAGATCCCAATCCAAGCAGGTCCAATAAATACGGCCGGTGATCCTTTTGCTAGGTGACCCTTAACCCTCCAGCGGGCAGGGTATCTAAATATATGCGCCGTCTTCAGACACATTTGTCGCAGTTTGTAATAAGATATCCGCTTGAAATAGTCGCGTAATAAGTCCGGGCCGCACTGCTAGGGTCAACGGAGGATTTGTCACTGGACGTGTACGAGTTTATTTTGCAAGATAAAACTGGAGGAGAAAATGTTAGCTGGATATGAGATAACAATATAGAGAAATCTTTTGTGATGTTTTTTTCATTTGTGACCACTTGACCACCAACTAAGAGCTACTGTCACGTATTGGACTTTTACCTTAGTCATTTCGTAAACTTATAAATACTTTTAAAAATATTTAAGACCCAAAAAACAGAACAATCACTTTTATGTTATTTATATTGTATAGTGTTTGCTCGCTCTAGACACTCGTTGTCACTCGCTCTAGACACTTCTTGTGACTATTGTGAAGTGTCAACTAGTGCGACAAGCGCGTGTGAAAGTTTTAATTTTTTTCTATCATAAAGTTTAGATTTAAGGTAGGTGAACGTTAATGTTTTAACTAGCTGTTTATACCTGTGTTTATTTTACTTAAAAAATTATATGCGCCGTCTTCAGACACATTTGTCGCAGTTTGTAATAAGATATCCGCTTGAAATAGTAGCGTAATAAGTCCGGGCCGCACTGCTAGGGTCAACGGAGGGTTTGTCACTGGACGTGTACGAGTTTATTTTGCAAGATAAAACTGGAGGAGAAAATGTTAGCGAGGCGATATGAGATAACAATATGGAGGAATCTTTTGTGATATTTTTCTCACTTGTGACCACTTGACCACCAACTAAGAGTTACTGTCACTTCATAGACTTTCACTCCAGTCGTTTCGTAAACTTAAAAATACTTTCGTTAATATAGTTAAGACCCACAAAAACAGAACAATCACTTTTATGTTATTTATATCTATTGTATAGTGTTTGGTCGCTCTAGACACTCGTTGACACTCGCTCTAGAGACTCATTGTCACTCGCTCTAGACACTTGTTGTGACTATTGTGAAGTGTCAACTAGTGCGACAAGCGCGTGTGTTTTTTTTTTATCATAAAGTTTCGATTTAAGGTAGGTGAGCGTTATTGTTTTAACTAGCTGTTTATTCCTGTGTTTATTATACTCAATTAATTATATGCGCCGTCTTCAGAAACATTTGTCGCAGTTTGTAATAAGATATCCGCTTGAAATACTAGCGTAATAAGTCCGGGCCGCACTGCTAGGGTCAACGGAGGATTTGTCACTGGACGTGTACGAGTTTATTTTGCAAGATAAAACTGGAGGAGAAAATGTTAGCTGGTGGGCGATATGAGAAAACAATATGGAGGAATCTTTTGTGATGTTTTTTTCACTTGTGACCACTTGACCAACAACTAAGAGCTACTGTCATGTATTGGACTTTCACTTCAGACATTTCGTAAATATAGTTAAGACCTACAAAAACCGAACAATCACATGTACAGTCGGGGAATGAAAGAGTTGACCACCCTAAAATCAGTTTCTGCTTGCCCAATGATGACATTGACAAGTTCAAACCAATAAAAAGTATTGGTTCGACTGTCAATCGTGAAGGAAGATACGTCTAATCGAATTTTGAATTTATTGTCAAACAATAAAGCATACTTTTCGACATACTCTAGCCTGTTGCACAGTTGGAAAAGGTAACATATGCTTGCAACTGGTCAACTGCAACTGGTCAAACTGGTCAACCTTTTCATTCGGCGAATTTACATTATTTAATTTCCAGTGTTAATCAGTTTCACTAGTTCTATAACATTAATAATATCAGATACATTCAAGTGGTTAACATTGAAAAAGGTTAAATTGCAGTATAGTGTAGTCGCCCGGTTTGCGAAAGATGCGGGTTCAAGTCCTGTCTGATGCCAACATGACCAAATGTCTTTTTCTGGTTTTCAGATCTTTAGTAAGGTTAAATTACTAAAGATACTGCATGGAAAATGCTAAAAACAATACTAATAACCAAGGTTAAATTAATTTAGTTGTGCCATTTTATTTAATCATGAAAGGTGAATGTCACCCTGCGGAGACCAAAGCAGAGCGAAGTGATGGATCAGTGCCCTCATGACTGTGTTTCTGAGAGTAAATTGCGTAAGATTATTCAGCAGGAATTAGTTGCAACACTGCGGTCAACTATTAAGGAGCATGTTACAGCCGAATTAAGGAACATGACTGAGCAGCTATCAGGATTTCGGGATTCTATGACATTTTTTAATACACAGTTCGAGGAAATGCGGGCATCTCTAGAGATAAGGGATGTGACTATTGCTCAATTGACTTCCGATAATGAGAAGCTAAAAACATCGGTCGCTGATTTAACGAATCGATTGAGTACTGTTGAGCTGCATATGAGAGAGAGCAACATTGAGATCAATGGTATTCCTGAGCACAGATCCGAAAACCTAGTCAACACCGTGATCCAGCTAGCTAAGGTCGTGGACAATCCCTTGACTGCAGAAGATATCCAGCATGTGACTAGGGTCGCAAAATTACACAAGGACGCCACCAGGCCTAGGTCAGTCATTGCTAAGTTGCGTAGTTCACGCCAGAGAGATGAGATACTAGCGGCAGTATCGAAGTTTAACAAGAAGAATGCACAGGATAAGTTGGCATCTGACCATCTTGGCATTGGAGGCCCTCGTGCTCCCGTTTTTGTTGCCGAGCACCTTACTCCTGCTGGCAAGTCATTACACGCTGCGACTAGAAAAAAGGCCAAAGAATTGCAGTACCAATTTGTTTGGGTGCGTAATGGTCGAATATACGTTCGCAAGGACGAGAAAAGTCAGAGTATCTTGGTTAGATCTCCTGATAGCCTGAAACTGGTTATTTAGTTTAGATAAGTGATTTATGAGTGTTGCGGGTTTATTATTTCTACAGAGCTAAGTATGTACTATCAAAATGTGCAAGGTCTCCGAACTAAAACTAACGACGTGTTTAGGAATATTTTGAACTCTAATTATAAAGTGATTGCCCTAACTGAGACATGGCTTAACTCAAAAATATCAACCAGTGAAGTTATTGATAACAGATATATTGTTCATCGTAGGGACCGTTTGTGCTCTAGGCATTCCAAAAAAGATGGTGGCGGTGTGCTTCTGGCTGTTTCCCGTGACATTCCCTCGGTTCGTTTATCAGGTCTAGAATGTGGTGAAATAGAAAGCATTTGGGTAAATTTGCAGTATAATTTAAATGGTAGTATTAAGAATCTTACGGTTTGCGTTGTGTATCTACCGCCACCGGTGAAATTGGAAACCCTAAAGCAATTTATCGCTAATATTGAACTTGCAATGAACCAGACTGAGGATATTGTGATTATTGGTGACCTGAATCTTGGGTTTATTCAGTGGACTGCTAACGACGTCAGTAATAATATTATGGATCCGTCTGATTATAACTCTTGTTTGGGATATACTTTTGTGGACTTCTTATCCGCAAATAATTTATATCAACTTAATAATATAAGTAATGGTGAGGGTCGTTTTCTGGATTTGGTCATTAGTAGTGTTCCAGACGCATTTGTTGCAAAACCGCTTGATGTGTTGAGTAAGTGTTACCAGATACATCCAAATCTCTTGATAAATATACCGTATTCTGGCATGTCCTATTTGAAGCCAAAGAAAAATATTGTATTTAATTACTACAAGGCGGACTATTGTAACATTGTCCGCGAGATGAAGGAGATAGACTGGCAGGGATTATTCTCAAACTGTGATGGTATTAACGATTGGGTTTCCGAATTTTATAAAGTTTTACACAAAATCAGAGACAAATTTGTTCCAAGATTCGATAGTTCTAAGAAATCTAAGCGTCCTTCATGGTTCAGCCCTGCTCTGGTGAGACTTTTGGCGGAGAAGGATAGGGTGCGAAGAAAATTCTTAAAGTACTCAAACCCTAGAGACGAAATTGAATATCATTTACTCCGCAGCCGAGGTCACAAACTTTTGAATGATTGCTACAGGGCTTACGTTGGTAATATAGAGGCGAATATTCCAAAAAATCCTAAAATTTTTTGGAGTTTTATTAAAGGCAAGCGTGGTGGTCACTCTTCTATACCAGCTAGGATGCAGCTGGGCGACACGGTTGTTGAATCCGGACCTGCGATTGCGAATTTGTTTGCTCTTCACTTTTCCTCTGTATATTCTGATAGCCCTGGTAATACCGCTGCTGCTGTTAATAACGGAAGCAACTATGTAGCTAAGTTAAGAGTGACCGAGAGTGAAGTCACCCAACAAATTAAAAAACTTGATCCTACTAAGGGTTCGGGGCCTGATTCCCTCCCACCCCTGTTTGTCAAGCGTTGTGCTCCAGGCATCACTTTACCGTTGACCTTAATATTTAATAGGTCTCTCGAGGAAGGTATTTTCCCAGAAGAATGGAAAAAGGCACGCATTGTTCCCGTCTTCAAAAAAGGCGATCATGCCTCTATTAGTAATTATCGCCCGATTTCATTGCTGTCCTGTTTTGCTAAGCTATTTGAAACTCTGATATGTCCTATTGTTACCAAATTAAACAAGAATTTTGTTTCTGACCATCAACATGGTTTCATGTCTGGTCGTTCTGTTCTCACAAATCTGGTTCCGTTTGTAACAGAGCTATCTGAGAATGTTGACAAAGGACTTGAGGTAGACGCTATTTACACCGACTTTAGTAACGCTTTTGACAAGGTCAACCATGCTTTACTTGTAACAAAACTGAATGCCTTTGGAGTCGGTGGTTCGTTGTTAGCATGGTTTGAGTCGTACTTGCAGGATAGGCCTCAGGCAGTTGTTGTGAATGGGTTCCAGTCCACTTGGTATCATTCTAAATCAGGCGTTCCTCAGGGTTCTCATTTGGGTCCACTTCTCTTTTTGATCTACATTAATGATATCACCACGTACATCAAAAATTGTAAAATTTCCTTATTTGCTGATGACCTAAAGATTTACAAATCTGTTGCATCTCAAGAAGAAAGTGAACTCATCCAAGAGGACCTCAATAGGATAAACGAATGGTGTGACGCTAACTGCATGGCTCTCAATGTCGGCAAGTGCTTCCACATTAGGTACTCCAGAAAGAGAAAGCCACTTGTTACAAGCTACGAAATTGGTGGCGTAAGACTCAACGAAGTGAAAGTGATTCGGGATCTTGGGGTTAACATTGATAGCCGACTCAAGTTTGACACACACATAGATGCGATAGTAACAAGTGCTGCTAAAATGTTGGGTTTTGTTAAACGCAGCACTAGAGACTTCAAAGAAGTATCCACCAAGATCCTGCTGTACAACGCTTTGGTACGCAGCCATCTCGAGTTTGCCTCTTCTGTCTGGAGTCCTTTTTACACCGTGCACTCGCAAAGAATTGAGAGCATACAAAGAGCTTTTACCAGACATCTTGCCTTCTCTTGTAGTGGTTTCTCACACCGGCAACCCTATGACCAGCGTCTAGCAAAGTTTGGGATGACCAGTCTCCGCGATAGAAGAAGCCTGTTGGACATGGGTTTCCTGCATAAATTAATTAACGGGCAGGTACAGTCCAATGACCTTACGTCGCGCGTGTGTCTGTCGGTGCCACATAGATATCCAAGACATCGGGTTTCCAAATTGTTCGCGATACCATTTGCCAGAACCAACCTTGGTCTTCAGTCTCCCTTAGCACGTATTTGTGGCGAGTATAACGCTCTTGCTAGCAAAGTTCCAGGTTTGGATGTGTTTGGTGACAGTTTGCCTAGTTTTAAATTAAAGGTTTTAACCCAACCTAATATGTAATAGCCTATCTCTCTTTTTTTTTCTTTATTAATATTATTGTTTGTCTTATTGTACTATATATTTTGAATGTTATTTACGCCGTTGTTGTGGTACATATCAGAACTTTTATATGTCAATGTTTTCTATTTCACTGTATTAATATGTACCATGTGGCAGTAATTATAATAAATAAATAAATAAATAAATAAAGGTGAATGTAACTGTTTCAACTGGCTGTTCAATCCTCTGTTTAATGATACTTAAATTTCCCAAAAAATGTCAAAGCAAGCATTTTTTTCATTTCAAAATCTAACACTCAGCATCCACCCTAACGTGTTAGCCGTCCAAAACTCAAAGCAAAGGATTTCACCAAGAATAATCATCACTGCTCGCTAGACGATTTGACGTGAACCTAGTGGGGGCTCTTTGTCAACCGACCTCGCACGACAAACGAGCACCTCATTATTTTCGAAATCTCATTCAAAAGATAAAAGAATTTCCAACGGAAATCATCGAAAATGCGGGGGTGAGAAGTGTATTGTCCGGTGTTGCGCTGATACGGAAAGCAATAATGACTGGTACAGGTGATAGCACTTGAGTTGACTTGATGTACCTATAATCGAATATGAAAATATTTTAATTTACTCGAAATTACACTAAAATCGGAAGCTGCTTTGATATTGGTCAGGAGACAACAATGTAATGGAAATGCTCAGGACTATCTGCAGTCAGTAGTCTTAAAATAATAAAAAGCTAAAAGCTTAAAAAGCTATAATAATAAAAATACTTAACAAATTAAAGATCAAATTTTACATTTGTCTTTGTAATTTCACCAATACAACTGTTATGTTTCCGTACAATAAAAATCTATCTATTCACCTAACTAGAATCTAAAGACAGTAGAACCGCAGACGGCTGGCCGGAAGTTGCTGTCTCTATTCGCATTGAATTTCCATTTGTGAAATGGAAGTAACTAAAAAAATATCCATATTAGAATGCGACTCAAGGCATATTACTAACAATAAAACTTCAATACTTGGTATCTAGACGATATATTCTGCCAGGAATTAATAATCATCTATGTTACCAAATAATTAGAAAATCTATCTATGAGTTCTCTCTTCACAACACACATTTTCAATAGATGCCCACACTTCCCTTGACTACACACTGCCCTCCCTAACTAGATTCTCACATGGCTTGCCCTTTGATCTGTGCCTTTGATGGCCGACGCCAACTAGTCCACTAGTTTTTACGATTTCTTCTATTAGGGGCTTAGGAGTCGAGTGGGACAAAGCCTTTCAAATATTAAGGCTGTCTGGGTATTTTTAGGGTTGCTATTTGAAAAAGCTTAGAACGTATTATACAACCGATATTTTTTTAAATCAAAGTAAGGCGAGAGAATGTTGGCTTTTCATTTATTCAGAAAATTAACAAACAATCTACGACAAGTCTGGGTTTAATTTAAAACTTGAAAGCTCTTAGTATTTCAATTTAATTCATGTTGGAAAAAACAATATTAAATCTAACGAATACAATCTCTGTAAGAAATATTCAATTTAAAAAAAAGCGTAGGACTATTACTATAGATGTGAGATGTGATTTTTTTGCACGTACTCGTACGAGTTCTTACCAATATCACCTGCGAAGCGTAATTCCAATTGGTTTAAAAAAAACATATCAGATTGCTGCCATAAGGATTTCACTTTAAAAACCGTTTTCGAAATGAAAGGAAATAACAAACTGAAAAATAATAATATTTTAATGTAAATCCAATCTGTAATGGATACATTCAAAGCGTGTTTCACCTTCGGCCTTGTCATCGCTTACCATCAGGTCAGTCTGAGATCAAAGGCAAACCCATTTTGAATAAAATAATAAAAGTTATGTCAATTGGTCAGTGTAACCCGGTATGAATTTTGTCGCACTAAACATGTTATTTTCAGCTTCTAAAGACAACACAAAAAAAGTCCTCACTTTTATATTTTCCCGTCCATTCCCAGCAGGAATCCTATCAACACAATTTCCAATCAAAATGTTTGGGGGCGAAGGCGGTGGGGCGGAAAAACAAAGAGAATTTTCAATTACCCCAAAATGCGATTTAGGCCATAATCAAAGGTCTCGAGCTGCCTTTAAGTGGGGGACGTAATACTATGTAATAATGACATCGAGACAAAGCTACTGAAACGCCAGAATCCTTGTTGGAATTGGATATTAACTTGGTGTTGCGAAAAGCTCTCGATTGTTAGAAACTCTCTCTAAAATATTCGTTATAATATTTTAATTGACATTATAATCGGTACTTAAGTAAAACTACGTATTCTGGCTCAGATGTTACCATTAGATGTTATGATTCCAAATGACAGGGCTATAAAACTCATGGTGAGGAAATTTAAAATCATCGGTTTAGCTTTATTTTACAAATGAAGCACTTTTCTATCAAATAAACGGTCCGTTTTATATAAATGATGAATTTAATTAAAATGGCCATGGCCTATTTGTATCTATGCATATTCTAATTTTTACCTTGATCTTGTGCACCGCCTTAATATCTCTGTTTGACCATGTGATTGAGTGATAGAGAATGCCTATTGGCATTAAGTCCGCCATTTGTACTTATTTTTTGGTATGTGCAATAAAAAATAAATAAATGGCCTAGTCGTAGCCAATTTAATTTAAGACACAGCAGAAACAGTATTCAAAAATATTTAATAAACTTTTTAGTTTATTGGTTTTGTACAATATGCAGTGTGTTCAACTGTTTTACCTTCTGTGTAATCAGTTAAAATATACTTAAGTCGATGTTATTACCACCGCAAATATGAGAACACCGCAAATAGGTAACAAAACTTACAGCAAACAAAAAAGATCTTTCAAAGTTTTTACTTAATAATTTCCCAACGTTCCGTCGTACATCAAGATCAGTCCCTGAGTTTATCATGTAAAATTACTATTTAGGAAGCGATCCAACAGCTGATGCCTGAGTTTTTGCTCGTCTTTACCCATTAATGGGCCGTAACACAAATTGGAGAGAGCAACGACAGGCATACGTCCAAGTTTATTACTTAAAGCGATCATCTCTTTTTCTCACGTCACAATTGTCTTGACGTATAAAAACAATGAGACAGTTCTTTATTTCCTTAATCCAGTTGTAGTTTAAACACTAAAATGTACCAACCTACTTTTCGTTAGAAATTGAATTATGTTTCCTACTTTACTCGTAGGTACGTGTATTCAAATGTCAAAGAACTTACCACTTTCGTTACATAATCAGCGTCATGTCATGATTATGAATAAATAATAGAGATGATTTTAAAGTAGATACTTTAATTAAATGAATTTTAGGTGAGTACCACTTGAAGTTGAATCAACTTTATTTCGTTTTTTTTAACTGCAATAAACACTATTTTTAAATATAATATAATATTATACGTGCTTGCAAGTAGGTACTTATGAATATAAAAACACAGCCTTCACCCAAACATTTGAAGTAGATTGAAAAACTGACATTAGTGACATACGTCGTTTAAGTTCTAACACCACCTATGTCATTTTTAGAAACTTTTCAGGAGAGTCAAAAAAACTAATTGACTTACGTACTGTTTCCAAAGGATAGTCAAGTGGCTAACATGCTGTTATATTTTCGTTATTTTAAGGGATTCTTTTGGTCGTACCTAAATTCTGAATGGACTAAACGACGCGTCCTTAGATGCTTTAGCAAATGGCATCAAAATGTGAAAACTGCAAAAAATTACATACGTTATGTTGGAACTTAAACGACTTGGTGTTTGATTTATTTTATTTAATTAATTAATTTTTATTTAACCACCCTTTGAGGTGTCCAGAAAGTCAATTTTCATTCCGATTGTCCTCTTTTAAATTTTTGTCTGTGATCTATTGTAGTTGTTTAATTATGTAACTAAGAATGACCAATTTATCAACGTGATGGTCAAATCATGCCAAAAAAGACGCTTTTCTCTCACAACTTGTACCATATTTATGTATCTCCTAATAGGCATCATAACGCTTATACGCGGCGAATGTCGTTCCACAGGCCGCTATCTGATCTACGCGGTGGTCTATCGTGACGAAGGGCCATACAATCATTTAGAATTACTCTCATTTGGCGAACAACTGCTAATATGCTATGGACATTGCTGTCGGGATTGCATGGAGTTACAGTCACGCAATTAGGGATGTGACTAGCCTGGCGACAGTCGATTGTTTTTGTCACCAAAGCATCGGTAATTTTTCCTTTAAAATTCAATTTTCAGACTGATAAATAAAATATCTTAATGATTGAAAGCTACCACAATTATTATGACATTAAATTTTTCACCAGAACAAAAATATACTGAATGAACAAAAAACAATTGATTTTGTTAATGAAAACAAAAATACTTTACTTACAACTATTCATTAAATAGTTACAATAAACAGTAATGAGTTTACGGCACTAGGTGGCGTTGCAAGTAGAGCTACTGCTGTTAAAATTTGGAAAGTATATTTTTAGAAATTAGAAAAAAATTGCAAGCATGGTAGGAAATATCTAATTCAAAAATCGATTAATTTTGGCCAATGAATCAAATAATAAAAATCGTTTGTAAAAATAATCGTTTTTTAAACTAATCGATTATACTTCCACATCCCTACACACAATGCTCGGGCTGATTAGACTTAGGAATTAGACGTTTTGTGTAATTACTTGTTTATGTAATTGCAGGCAGTAATGGTATTTTTTAATGGCTGACGTGACTAATGAGAAGTGGGTTAGGTGAACCCTTCGCGAGGGTGTGTCGTGGATGAACGAGTCGGGGCAAGTCAAGCTGAAACACATAAGAAAATGGTACGCTTGCTTTTCTACGAGTAGGTTTTGCAATGCACATTATGTGAACGGAGGATGGGACTTCGTTTAAAAAGATAGGAAAACCAGAAAAATGCATTCGGTCTTGGCATCAGGCGGGACTCGAACCCGCGCCTTTCGCAAGCCGGGCGACTGCACTACCAATTATGCTACCGAGACCATTAACAGACCGGACGAATTTCTCTGGTATATTATACCTGACAGCCAGGTTGGTTTCACCAATGTTTAGGCATATACCTTAAACACTCGAAAGAAACATTATTGCAAATATTTGACTTTCGATTAAGATGAAACTACGATTTTGATAGGTTATTTTGTTTTTAGCATTAGGGATAATGCATTATCATCTTACTAAAGATAGGAAAACCAGAAAAATGCATTCGGTCTTGGCATCAGGCGGGACTCGAACCCGCGCCTTTCGCAAGCCGGGCGACTGCACTACCAATTATGCTACCGAGACCATTAACAGACCGGACGAATTTCTCTGGTATATTATACCTGACAGCCAGGTTGGTTTCACCAATGTTTAGGCATATACCTTAAACACTCGAAAGAAACATTATTGCAAATATTTGACTTTCTATTAAGATGAAACTACGATTTTGATAGGTTATTTTGTTTTTAGCATTAGGGATAATGCATTATCATCTTACTAAAGATAGGAAAACCAGAAAAATGCATTCGGTCTTGGCATCAGGCGGGACTCGAACCCGCGCCTTTCGCAAGCCGGGCGACTGCACTACCAATTATGCTACCGAGACCATTAACAGTTCATAACACACAGTTATAACATGTTTCTTTCGAGTGTTTAAGGTATATGCCTAAACATTGGTGAAACCAACCTGGCTGTCAGGTATAATATACCAGAGAAATTCGTCCGGTCTGTTAATGGTCTCGGTAGCATAATTGGTAGTGCAGTCGCCCGGCTTGCGAAAGGCGCGGGTTCGAGTCCCGCCTGATGCCAAGACCGAATGCATTTTTCTGGTTTTCCTATCTTTAGTGGGACTTCGTTTGTTACTTTTTCAACGGAAAATGTTGGAAATGTTTGCAACAATTCGAATTATTCTGTATTTTACTGCTATTTGAATTCGTGGATGTTAAATGGTTGCTGTTCCAGAACAACAATATGAATATCACCCAATATGGTTATGTATTAATTTTTAGTTAGTTCAGCTTATTTGTCATCGTCTTTAGCCTAATTTGGTCAAAAGGGTGCAGCTTTTGCGCTGTTGCTTGACACCGACCAACCGATTTAGCTGTTCGCAGTTTCGGCTTTACCGCTTTTCAATCCACCGTTCGCCAGTATAGATATAGAAAAAGCTTTGTCCTTTGGCCGCAGGTAGGGATGGCAGGTAAAGCTTAAGGTGGTTGTGCTTCCACAATGAAACACATTTCAATTCTGTCATTTTTGTGCACTTGCTTACCCTTTCTGTGTCCTGTGTCCAAAATCCTTTACCTGTGGGTTCTCGACTGACTCTAGTTTTAACTTCCGATTTTCCTAATCCAAAACGTTTCCTTACTATCTAAATCTATATTACCTCGTATACTCGATCCCTTTATTATCTAGTTTAAATTTTGCAGCCGCAAACATTGAGTTACTGAAAAACATAATCGCTTTATAATTTTGCGAGCACGCCAAGTAAAAAGTTCATAATGGTTTATTAAAATTTATGGGCTGCAGAAAATGTTACGCAGTCTGATACATCGTTGGCATTATGGCGGTGGTAAGGATACCATCGCTCTGTTATTTATATAAATGTTATGCTCTTGTCTTTAAATTTGTTGTAAACTGTATACACGCTGGTTTACGAGCATTTGTTGATAATAATGGTGTCTAGAAAGGTAGTTAGATTTGATTTCTCTACCATCATAGATCTTGAACACATCATACCTTTAAAGGAAACGCCTAGATCAAGGCAAACAGACATGTTCACGCACTCGAATGTTTGTACTGTACGGGGATCAAACCCGCGTCAGCATTGGGGGTAATAGCTAATTTCTTAACTATTATACCTCATCGGTCGAAGATAAAAGTTTTTGAATCAGGCAAGATAAGTCATCATAGCCTCCTGAAAGTAATCTATTTTCAAAGATAAGCTCACCTGAACTTGTTCTGTCCCAAATGTTGTACCACTGCAAACGTCTGCTTGTGTTCGAATGAATAAATAAATATATAATTTTAACCTCCTTTCAAGCAGTTATATTAATTAAACAGTTTTACCTACACATTTCTAATCTGAATTGCCTTTACAACAGTCAATTTGAGCTAGGTTCGTTAGCGTTTAGGTATTCTGAATTTAAACATTAAATCTTGGAAAAAGATATCAACTACTAACCACTACTTTGTAGGCTCATAGGCAAAGAACATTTTCAATAACCCTATCAATTAACGAGATGATGTCACAGTCTACAAACTTTAATTGAAATTTGAACAATATAGCTTAATCAGTATCAGAAGCCTTATATTGATAGAGCATAAAATACCATAAAAGCTGTATTATTACTTTGATTAAGACATGATTCATTAAAATTTTACGTTCACTTTGGAAAACGCAAAAAGTTTTTCACTACTCCATTAGGTTTTTTGTCTTTAATCATAGCACAAGTTCACAAGTAGCTCTGCCATAGGTTGGGGTCTCTTATGATTGATTTAAAGATGTGTCAGTTAATGTATATTTATAACATTTATTTTAACATAAAATCTCACGTGCTAAGTAATTGCCACTCAAGCTTGCAAATATAATACTTCCTGTCAGCTTTTCTAATTGAAACTAAATTAAACTCATATGAGAGAAAAGTGAATAGAATAGAATCAATAAGTGTTCCGTAATTCACTTTTGAATGAACAGTCTAGTGAAAATTTTGAACCTTCACTAAAGAAACTACGTCTACAGTACGAAAAAACTTCTTCCAGTTATTTGGAAGAAATACCTTAGCGGCAAAAAGATTGCCGAATCGACCAAATTCTCTTATTGCTGTTAATAACCTGCTGCATGTTTTCAGACAACAGTTCATTCTGACTAAAACATACACTCAGGTTATTTTTAAATAATTGGTCTTATAAATTTCAGGCTAGGTCTTCTTCGAGTGGCTCATGTCTGTCAATTGACATAAAATTTAGAAGTACAAATTAAATATACGATTAAGAGGTGATCTTAATAAAAATAAAACGAATAACTGAAATCATCTAAGTCATCGCCCAAGTTGTACGTTAACGTTAAGTAATCTATATTTTTTTACTGTGTATATCTGGTGTTTTGGTGTGCAATAAAGAATATCTATCTATCATCTATGGTGCCACTGCAGGGTTAGTAAGTTCGTTCTTACACAGTCCGATTCGCAGCTAGCGTAAGTATTAACAAATACAAAAACGCAAATGAAACCGAATAGCCACAAAAGGAACTATTTTTAGACAAAAGAATAAGGGAAAACCCGACAACATTGCTACCAAAAGCAGGGCAAGTCCCATTCAACAGCTAACAAAGCGCAGAACCGTTCAAAGGCTTCTCAATTTCGTGCGGAACCCTAAAACGTCACGTGCCAGCCCAGCCCGCATTAGCGGGAGTGTTCCGCGACGTACGGCGCAAAAGGTCGTCACTAAGAGACAGTGGTACATCAAAAGACTCGCGCTGCGAATTGAGTTATAGCGCGGAAGGGTCCATTGTAACACGTTACACGATGCAGTGCCTTGTACTGTAATATCCGACACAAGCAAGATTTTTATTGCCGTGTGTAGGACTCGCCCTTGAAGGTGTCGACAAGGGAATACCCACCAAAACCTGACTGCTACACTCGCACCTGTTTTTGTCCAGGGCCATAAGAAACGTGAGCGTGACATTGTATTAAGTTTACCCAACGTACAATAGAGAGAGCTATTCTCGGCATTTTGCTACGAAACCGAACCTTAAATGAGGAAATTCGTAGGAGAAATAAGATTTCTGACGTATACAGCTTATAGCGGGATAGCAAGTTGGTGTGACAAACATCGATGGCCTATGGGGCGGGAAAGTTAGCGAATGCCATCGAAGCAAAACGCAGCGTGAGACGCGCACCTGCAAGCTGAACGACTGACTTGATAAAGACCGCAGAGTTTCGGTGGAATCAGGCCTACCATCGGCCACTCTGAAAATCTATAGGCGAGCAGGGGGATATTGTTTTTTAATTATTATGTAAAAGCCACTGTACCACTGTAGAAGTTGGTTCAATAATCATTCACTTCTGCTTCTTACCATACATATTCAACATTTCGTTATATTCCAATGACGACCGATTTGGAGTAAATGTTGAGAAGTCGGCTACTACACCAAAAGTGGCCGGTTCGTCCCGCACTATCCCGGTCTGTTTGTATTGGTTTGGGTGTTTCCTATGTATAATAAGTATGTATTTACCAAACAAAAAGTTTTTATGTATGTTTATCCATTGTCTAGTATCCCATAAATATGGGCTTCAATCGCTCATCTTGGAGATGGCGCTGTGTGAAATAATGTCAATGTTGTGTCAGTGTAATTTATTTATTTATGCATGTGTTTTAGATTTTAAATTCAATAGATTATTTTATTTTTTAGCCCTAGGGATAATGCATTATCATCTTACTAAAGATAGGAAAACCAGAAAAAGACATTCGGTTCGGTTTGGTTAGTGCAGTCGCCCGGTTTGCGAAAGACGCGGGTTCGAGTCCCGCCTGATGCCAGGACCGAATGCCTTTTTCTGGTTTTCCTATCTTTAAATTCAATGCCGTGAGACAGTGGACACGAAGGCAGCACCACGCACCGTGTTATTAGATCATAGCGAGCGCGGCGGCAAATGCGATGTTTTATGTATGCGCCAGCGCCAGTCGATGGCGTTGAACAAATTGTACACAATTGTAAATGAGACCAGCTTTGGTATTGGTGCATCTGAATCTATGCACTACATCTATGCAGGTCGCCTACAATCGGCCACTCTGGAATTCTATAGGAAAGCAGAAAGGGTATTATTTTAGTTTTTATAGTAGCTATAATCTAGCTATAGCTTTGTTCAATAATCGTTTACTTCTGCTTTCTACCATAAATAGTCACATTTTCGTTTTATTTATTTGTTATACATAACCGGCCTGTCGAGTATAAATCCAGGTAGTTGAAATAAAATCATGAGTATCTTGTTGAAAATTGTGGAAGAAGGGTCTTTATTGACTTATAAAAAAGTTAACGTGAAAAACGGCGGGAAAATGCAATAATCAGGGCGCGCGGAATGGAGCGTGTCTTCTGCGCTGTGATTGGCTGTGACGATCTTGACATCTGCCCAAGTGTCCATGAAAAGGCGTGTTCCGATTTACTCAATCTTGAACACGGCCTAAATACGTCCCACTGCTGGGAACAAGCTTCACCTAAACTATGAGGTGGAACAAGCCATACTCAAACACGCGGGCTCAGTGTGGATTGTTGGAGGGGTGTGAGATTAGTGAGCAACCTCAGTGTCAGATGTTATCAAGCCGCCCTAAGACCTCTGAATAGGCTTAACGACTGCTATCGACGTCAGCTGCGATGTATGTGTGTGTTTCTATTGTAGATTTCAAAACCAAAACTCAAAGCCGTGAGACAGTGGACACACGTCCACACCACGCACCGTGTTATTAGATCATAGCGAGCGCTGCGGCAAATGCGATGTTTTATGTATGCGCCAGCGCCAGTCGATGGCGTTGAACAAATTGTACACAATTGTAAATGAGAACAGCTTTGGTATTGGTGGATCTACCATTCGGGTTAGTTGTTTCATGCAAATAACTAAAATGATCGGACCAATTGTTCCCACGACGATTATTGTAATGGAGCAAGTTATTTTAGTTTAGTAACTTTATTAATGTCCTTGCAATGTAAATTTGTTTTGTTTTGTTTCATAAATTTTGGAAACACCGTAAATAATTAACGTTTCATATTATTTATTTCTATGTTTGAATTATTTTTTTTTTGTGTGTTATGTGTCAAATAAATTTTATTTCTTTCTTTCTAATTCATTTTTCTTATTTGTAAACGCATAATTTATAAACGTAGCAAAAATGTTAATGGAACGCTGACAGCAGATCACTAAACGTGGTCTCCTCTTCCGTGCACAAAAGTGATTAAATATATGAATCCCATTCTTTTTGAATAACTTTATGATTTGCTAAAGTGTACTTAGCGTGTATCGGAACGCACTCAGCAGGAATTTTTATTTTTACTGATGAGGGTAGTCTTATACGCAACCATGTTCACCGTGCCTTTGTTACAGTGCAGCAGTGTCAGACCGGGTGTGATGCCTTAAGCGCAGCTTACTTATAGTAATCTTAGTTTTTGACAAGTGCTTCGTGGAGTGGGATCATAGTTCTTTCGTGCGAAATATATTTTGTTTTGTTTCATGTGTGTGAAAGAATGTATGCTAAATTTAAAGTGAAAGGAATACTCGATTGTGTCGGTCTATGTCAAGCAAAGTGTTATTAGCAATGCAACTACATCGGCGGTGTGTTCTTCAGCTTACAAACCCTCGTGGATTCCGCTCATCATCAGTGCTAGGTGTCGTATACGGATATGACAAGTTTGTGGAATGGAGACTTTTATTTATAGAGCTACAAAAACTGCCGCGATCTAATAACATTCAAATTGTTAGCCTTTTAAAATTTTGTAAAAATAGTTTTTATTCAATAACCAGCCAGCAAGAAACATATATGCGTTACGTTGAAGAAGACATTTTAGAGTGAAGTTCATTTTATAAATTGAAAATATAGTAAACTTTATTAACATAGTATTTCTATTATCCCAGGTAAGTGTTACTCAACCAACGTATTTTATGTCAAGTAAAGTGTTTTTCGCAGTGCAACTACATCGGCGGTGTGGTCTGCTGCTTCCAAACCCTCGTGGATCGTCATCAGTGCTAGGAGTCGTATATGAAAGGTTTGTGGAATTGTCATTTTTATTTATAGATCTACAAAAATTGCCAAGATCTCATAGGATTCCGATTGTGAACTTTTTAAAAATTAGTTTTTATACAATGACCAACCAGCAAGAAACCGGTATCTGGTAAGGTGAAGAAGCCATTTTTGAGTGAAGTTCATTTTAAAAATTGAAAATATAGTAAACATTATTAACATAGTATTTCTATTATCCCAGATAAGTGTTACTCAACCAACGCATTTATGTCAAGTAAAGTGTTCTTCGCAGTGCAACTACATCGGCGGTGTGTTCTACAGCATCAAAACCGTCGTGGATCCTGCTCATCATCAGTGCCAGGAGTCGTATACAGCTATGAAAGGTTTGTGAAATTGACATTTATATTTTTATAGAGCTACAACAACTGCCGCGATCTCTTAATATTCAAATTGTAAGCCTTTTTTGAACTACTAGCGGCTGCTCACGACTTCGTCCGCATGGACTGAAGTAAAAAATCTTTTTTTCTTTTAATTGTACTCTTAGAGGTCTATTCAGATGTATATGAAACATTAATGTTAAGTTTCATTAAAATTCATTCGGTAGTTTTTACGTGAAAGCGCAACATGGCACATCCATACAAACTATAATATTGGTAGGAATCAAGTCGTATTCATCATAGCTTTGATTCCTTATCCAACCAGCAAGAAACCGGTATGTGTCAAGGTGAAAAAGTTATTATTGAGTGAAACACATTTTAAAATTTATACGAAAGTGAACATTATTAACACAGTATTTCTATAGTTAAGACTATCCCAGATGAGTATTACTCAGCGCATAGATTCTACGAAGCTTACTACCGACGTCAATGACTCATAAGACTCATGACAACCGCATATTATCAAAGCCACAGTTTTATGGCAATTAATCATTCGATTCCAACGGCTATTTGTCACAATTTGTCACCAGTAAATCTTGATCAAGACGGATAAAGTTGTGAAATTCTTTTATGCTAATTTGACAATACGCTCGGTCATTGTTGCTCAACATAAAGTTGTACATTAGCACCAACAAAAAATATTTTCTAGTTCTAGTCCCAGTTATCCTATATTTTTATAAATTTTCGATTTGTTTAGCAATAAGTAGAATATGATACTATCTTGCAGTTACTTGGTACATTTAATATGTTAGAAGTTCAGTTTCGTACTAAATTCAACTGATCACACATTTGAAATTGAAAGCAAATCTTCCCAAAAAGCATTTTCTTCACATTTGTAAATACTACATAACTATGAAGCATTACCGTTATTATTTATCCCATAACCTGTTCTAATCTCATAAAAACATTGTGAATTATTTGGCAATATTGCATTTCATCCCAGTAATCCATACATCCATACATCCAACAAAGTTTGACAAACTATGAAATAGATGATGTGATTGACTCCTAACGATGACTCTAGATTAGGCGTTTGAAATTAATTGACCAGTAGAGATAACGGTCAGCGATGTATGTTTTTGGCTACGACAAGTCATTCAAACAGTCATTAGTCAACGCCTTGTTTTATTCCTAAGTGGAACTTTCATGAGGACTAGTTAAAATTTGTTACGTTTGTGCAATGTCATTGCAACATGAAAGGGATCGTTTCAGTGGTGAGGTCTTGTTAATTAACTATTTGAGTCACACGTTAGCGATTATTTTAGTTCAATTTAACTACTTGTTTAGTGATATTTTTGGTTTGCTGATTATTTTATTCATACATCACTTTGTTCATGATGAAACTGGTGGTGATTTTTCATGATTTCATATCGCCACTGGGTTCATCGTGTAAACAAATTATGGATAAGAGGCAATGAACCATATTATTTACAAATTTAATAAAGCAGAAATCTCAAACACTCAATTTTGTACCCATTTAACAACTTTTCAAGTTGAATTATACCAATACTGTTACTTGGTGTAAGTATTAATGTGTAAAATTGTATTTCAATTACGAAATTGTTACCTAAAATACATTGTACCACCTCATTAGCGCTCAAAACATTTTGCATCGTCAAAACGGGCAATGCCAACTGGTTTTCCAGTTTCCTCCTACTTCAAGTTAGCACAGACAATTCCACTTTCTCACTAAATGCATGCTAAAGTGCAAAGCAAACTTATGCATATGTCATGCTCGTGCACGCTCAGGTATTTATACATTCAGTTTGCCGTGTAGATTTCAGCGCAGACTAGACTTACCCGCTGAAATAGAACTTTTAAGTATCTAAGGAATGAACTTGGATATAGTTATTTCAGTCTAACTGAACTTTTCAAAGGATTATAATAGACTTGGTATAAGTTGGACGCTGTATTTTATATCGAATCTTCTGATGTGCAGTCGGAGTCTTGAAGTTAAACATTTCAGAATCAAGTCATGCTAAGACCGGGTTAGGGAAATGGGTAAAATTAGAATAGCAATTGGAGTCACCAGTAATAAATGTCTGTTCATATATAGAGCTTTCTGGAACTAAGGTTTTGTGCCTTGCGAATTTTTGCTTTTCATGCACTACTTCTAAATTATTATTTTGGACTAATAGTGACACAGAAATTTTACGCAGTTTGTATGCATTTATCTAGCAGTCAATAACACAATCCTATTAAGTGCGTAAACAAAGTTGCAACTTTCCACGCCGTCCGTTATAAATTCAAACAACAGCTTTTATACCTACTATTGCTGGACACAGGCTAGACCAGAACTATGAGGTGATGTGGTGTCAGGTGGTAGGTAAGCCCTGGAGCTTCCAACAGAGCCTAACGACTATAGTATGTGCGCGTTAAGAATGCAGTTTTTTTATTTATTTAATTCTGTTACACACAGAAAAACTCAGGTACAAAAGGTTGCGTTTGAAAGAATGCGTTCATGTGGGCACTGTAAACTTGACTTTCTAATTAGGAACAATTTGATTGGTTAGGGGGCGTCCTAGGTCGGAAGATAGAAATGAAATCACTGCATTCTTAACGCGAACGGACTATATGTGAGATCAACTGCTTGACAACGTGCTTTCTGAAACACAGTAATGTTCGAAAAATATACCACTAAATTGCGTCAGGGGAGTCCATCCGTCAGTGGGAGCGTGCTTTGGCTAAGCATCGGTCTCGTTGTAGATACTTTCACCAATGAGCCATGGCACCGCTTTTACAATACATCCTCCTGAATTATCGTCTTCATTCATCTAGTCTGCGACTGAAGTGAAACCCAATATCCTACATTTAATGCAAACGACCATACGTCGCGGCGACTTCATAAAATAAGACGTTCAACGCAGACTCCGTCATCTGCCATCGAGGAAATTGCCTGTGTGTGGACGGGCGCCATATTGCTACGTCATAGCGACTCCATTTTCTATTCCAATTTCATGATTCTCTTGAATAACGAGCGGGTTATAAGCGAGAATTCTGATTATTTGAAGTTTTATTTGATTAAAACTTTTTGAGATTTTATTAACATTTTTACGGGTAATCTTCTGACTGTAAAGTTTTCTGACAGGTTAATGTCTTATTTGAATATTAAAGTTTTGGGAAACTTTAAATTATGTTTTGGTAACATCTTTGTTTATTTTTGTTAGCTAAGTAAAAATTGGCGTCAACTGAGAGCGTTGCTGCCCAGTAGTTGAACGCTTTGTCGGGGAACTCGGGTTGTCCTGAGTTCATAGCTAGCTGGAACACCTTGAACCAAAGTTGAACCACAATATTAGGTTAAGATAGCCTTTTCTAAAAGAAGTTTGTTTCAATAACATCGAAGAAATTCAAAATCAAGATGAGTTTGTAATTGGCAGTGATTTGACTGCAATGACTTGTCCAATGAGGAAACTTTTCCTACTAAAGACAAAGGCTCTAAATTATGGGAAAAGTCAATGAAAATGTATTTGAGCACAGTATTAATCCCCAAATACTCCCCAACTTTCATGTGGTCAGTACAAGTATTAAGATATGTTCCTAAAAATTAAAATACTGGTTTAAACGTCAAACTATAGCCTTCCTAGAGTTTAATCCAAATAGACAAATTCCAAAGTCATAAAACCATAATATTTATACCCCATTCCAAAAAGCCCCGGTTTCACAGATGCACGTCACTGGAGGGTTAACTCGGCGCACGGCTCCGCGCCCCTAGCGGAAATTACAAGACAACTGCATTCCCGTCCCATAACATTGACTGATGAGGATTTGCCAATCTACACGCGAATCAGGTCCAAATGACATCACGTTCATTCTTGCTGACTTTATAGGCCTTTTTACCGATTCATTGGACTATGAAAAAAAATTCGTTGACTTAAATGTAATTAATATTTTGTGTGTCATGATGTCCGACTGCAGGGCAAAGACTATCTTATCGTGTTTTCACTGTGGGAATATAAGTCTAAGAGTCTAGTTCGTACCGCCATCGCATTTTCGGTCTATCGAAGATATAACAGTCCGTTCGCGTTAAGAATGCATTGAAATTAAAATTTTATTCTGTTGCACACAAAAAAACTCAGACCCACAACCTTTGCGGTCGAAAGTATGCGTTCAACTGGTCATTGTGGACTTGATTTTCTAATTAGGAATGATTTGATTGGTAAGTGAGGAGTGCTAGATCGAAGGACAAGTATGGAATTACTGCATTCTTCACGTGAACGGACATTTGTCTTTAGGCGGCCAATCTCTAACGCTCTTGCCCAGAATTCTAAACAGATCTAGTCCAGTTCCGCACTGCACTTTTTTCGGTTACGTTTGTGTTCAAATTTCTGGTCCCAATGTGGCTGACTGGTATTCAAACCTTCGACCCGCAGCGTAGTTAATAAGATGACTGAAACCATAATAAAGACACATTCAAAGGCAAAGATCGAAGAGCAATTACTTAGAACAGTCTGAAACATCCAGTTCATTAACAATAATCCTCGCTAGCTTTTATTAACTTCTTCTCTTATATCAGACAAAATATTTTCTCTTGTACAACCGCGTAGAAATTAATTCGCAAGTTAATAGAGAATTGTGAGACGTCGGCACAATATCCGGAGACGGCGTCGGTGGGACCTGGAAATTCACACTCGGGGTGGATTTTATTAAGTGCTACGTTGTTCAGGTATTTGAAGTTACTTGTGAACGTCACCTAGGGCAAAATTAAAAGCCTGAATGACACATTCAAGTAAATTCATTTAAACAACCTAAACAGGGTGATCAGAGACACACTGATAGCAGCTGTCACGGTATTTGGAACATTAAGAAGCCTGCACTTTGTGCAGTAAATTTGAATGTGGTAAATGTGGGCTTCTGAATGTTTCAATCGCGACCGTAAGCGCGCCCCTGACTACGAATTTGGGGTAGAGTCGTAAGCGTATATTTTTTAACTTACTTTTATTTGTAAAACGTCACTCACTTATTGAATTTATAAATAAATAATATTGTTTAATTGTCTTTGATAATTTCATCATGTCTAACAAATACACAAAATAACTAACGAAAACTAACTTAAGGTGAAAACTACATGGTAACAATCTTGGTTTGAACGATTTTAACTAAGTACCTATATCTATATTTTACTGCATCCTTATTTTTGTTAATTTCTATACTTTCGAAAGGCTGTATAAAGTGGACTTCTCAGTACAGAAAAAACTTTCCAATCCGGTGGTAGCGTCACATATTATTTAAGTACATACAGTATGTTTATTGTTCACATTTAATATTATGGTATTAATGTATATTACTAAGTACGTTTTATTTAATATTTAGATTGTAAAGTACTTTGTAACAGGTCCATTAATATAAACATATTTTGATTTTGGACTTACGGCCGGTCCTACTACTCAGTAGGCAGCAATTTTGGATTCCTACTTAGATCTAAATTAATAGCAGTCTGATTTAGGTCAAGATTTGAAACATGATTTTCCAGTCGCAATTTTAAAATAATTTCACCAAATATTCACACCAATTAATTTTCGAGTTAATTATGAAATTATACCCTGAAATTGCACAAGCTACTCCGGGGTATTTTATTTAGAGTTTCTGGAATTTCTAGTTTTCGCTGCTGTGCCCCTTAAAACGCTGCTAGAACGTTTTTGGTCAGTTAAAGCTAAACTATTATTCATATTTTGGAATATTTGTGTAAAACTTGGTACATTTTGAAATGATAAACGAGATTATTTTACAATTTCTTTCTTTATTATGAGAATAGTTTTAGGTCTTAAGAACTTTTATAATATTCTTCTCCTACATAGTTTAAATAAGAAAAAGGTATAATAAAACAAAATGTTTTCTTTCTAAAAGTAAATCTTTCAGCCACCGGTCACTTCTATTTTTGATACTGCTATCTTTAACCCTTCAAATGGGAGCACACCCATAATAATTAACATGCACTTGGCTCTTTATCTGACGATAAAACCACACCTGTGTCTTTGATCCTAGTCATTACATGCTCCGAAATATGTGAAATATTATTTCTGTCACGTTTCGTATTTGTAAAATATTCAGCAACATCGGGTTTTTTGAAAAAAAACAAATAGATAATAGTAAATCTGTGCAGCTAGTTTTATGGTAAATATTAAAAACTAGCTGTGCCGACAGATGTTGTTCTTTTTTAAAACTTAAAGAGAGAGACTAAATTGTGTTTTTTACCATATTCCTAGTGTTTTTTCATGTTTACTCACCTTTCCAAGTTGGAAATTCCAACCTTCCCTAAACTTCCACGTTTATTTCAAGAACAAAATTATTATTATTAAATCCATTTGAGTAAAGATTTTTAACTGAGTTTTTGCTTTCAGGTATGTTCACCACACCATGGCGTTGAGTTTATGCTAGGTAAGTTCTTTTAAATCAGTACTATCTAACCTAATTTAGCTAGTTATCATAATATAGAAGCTACTTAGACCTAAGTAGGTAGGTACAGTGAAAACTTTCCAAAAATAAACAAACGTTAATAAAAAGATAACTCAATTCAAATTTCAATTTAGGCGTTTCGTAACGTACCGCTGCAGTGCCGAAGCGGTGCTTCTGTCGTGCGGCACACGGACGGCCGTTTGTTTTCATACAAAGGGTGCGTTGCAGCAACAGTCCGACGTGTAGTGAATGTCATTGTTTACGTTCTCAATGGTACGTCAAGTCAAACAAGCAAAGACAGACGCGTGAGCATCGATCGATAGCGGCCTCGTCACTGCGCGCCCCACTTCACTGCAAAAATGACTGTTGCAGTAACGCTGAATGCAAATTGAATGCGCAACTTGGAAGTGCTCGGCACAATCGTATCGGAGCCTCTGGGTGTAGAGCTGGGAATGAGCAGAGGTTCTGCTTTAATTATTTGTTTTTTTCCATCAAACAAAGTGAGCTTAGCTCTGGCAGTATTTTCATTAGTTTCTTACAGAAAACAACTTGGGTAAATCAAGCAATTAACTCTTTTGGCAACCCGGACCCCGAATTGGCTTACCGGTAGCCTCCAGAGGCTACTATCGGCTAGTATTAAATATGAATAAATTGTTTTTGTCTGGACGTAGAGACACAAAAACATGGATGGTTTTTGTGTCTCTAAGTCCAGACGGGTTTTAGGCTTTTCGTAACGTACCGCTGCAGTGCCGAAGCGGTGCGTTAGTTGTGCGGCGCACGGCTGTTTGTTTTCATACAAAGAGTGACAAACAGTCCTGCTGTCGAACATTCGCGGTACCAACACCGTGTAGTGAATGTCATTGTTTACGTTCTCAATGGTACATCAAGTCAGCAAACAAGCAAAGACAGACGCGTGAGCATCGATCGATAGCCGCCTCGTCACTGCGCGCCCCACTTCACTGCAAAAATGACTGTTGCAGTAACGCTGAATGCAAATTGAATGCGCAACTTGGAAGTGCTCGGCACAATCGTATCGGAGCCTCTGGGTGTAGAGCTGGGAATGAGCAGAGGTTCTGCTTTAATTATTTGTATTTTTTCAATCAAACAAAGTGAGCTTAGCTCTGGTAGTATTTTCATGATTTTCTTACAGAAAACATCGAGGGTAAATCATGCAATTAACTCATGGGGACAATTTTAAAGTCCCGAACCCCTATTTTGGTTACTGATACTAGCCACCAGAGCTTAGTATCGGCTAGTATTGATAGTATTAAATTATTTATCAACTATTAGACGTTAGACATGTGTTCTATCTACATTTGTTAAATAATTTGCATTATCGCGATAAAAAAATTGAGGTTATACGCAACTGTCCTGCTGTCGAGCGTTCGCGGTACCGACGCCGTGTAGTGAATGTCATTGTTTACGCTCTCAATGGTACGTCAAGTCAAACAAGCAAAGACAGACGCGTGAGCATCGATCGACAGCCGCCTCGTCACTGCGCGCCCCACTTCACTGCAAAAATGACTGTTGCAGTAACGCTGAATGCAAATTGAATGCGCAACTTGGAAGTGCTCGGCACAATCGTATCGGAGCCTCTGGGTGTAGAGCTGGGAATGAGCAGAGGTTCTGCTTCAATTATTGGTATTTTTACAATTAAACAAAGTAAGGTTAGCTCTGGTGGTATTTTCATTATTTTCTTACAAAATACAACTTGGGTAAATCAAGCAATTAACTTTTTTGGCACCCCGAACCCCAATTGGCTTACCGATACTGCTAGTATCGGCTAGTATTAAAATAATTAGATTGTTTTTGTCAGGACGTAGAGACACAAAAACATAGATTGTTTTTGTGTCTTTAAGTCCAGACGGGCTTTAGGCTTTTCGCAACATACCGCTGCAGTGCCGAAGCGGTGCGTTTGTTGTGCGGCACACGGTCGTTTGTTTTCATACAAAGAGCGCGGTACGGCAACAGTCCTACGCCGTGTAGTGAATGTCATTGTTTACGCTCTCAATGGTACGTCAAGTCACACAAGCAAAGACAGACGCGTGAGCATCGATCGATAGCCGCCTCGTCACTGCGCGCCCCACTTTACTGCAAAAATGACTGTTGCAGTAACGCTGAATGCAAATTGAATGCGCAACTTGGAAGTGCTCGGCACAATCGTATCGGAGCCTCTGGGTGTAGAGCTGGGAATGAGCAGAGGTTCTGCTTTAATTATTAGTATTTTTTTCAATCAAACAAAGTGAGCTTAGCTTTGGGAGTATTTTCATTATTTTCTTACAAAAAACATCGGAGGCAAAAATCATACTTTGGTGAGCAATAATGTGGCGTGATTCAAGTTTAACTACAATATAAAAAACATAACTCTAAATCTATGAATAATCTGCGACTATGGGGATCCCGAACCCCCATATTGCTTACCGATACTAGCCTCTGGACGTAGACACAAAAACAATCTAATACTTACTATTGCGTTAAACAAGCTGAGACAGTTATTTCTATGATTTGCTGAATAGTTTGCATTATCACTTTAGCAATTAAAGGTATACGTAATGCTTTTGCTAACTATTTAATAAATAGGCATGAAGGATTAATAAGAATCCGCTAAGCTTCAAGTTTTTTAAGTGAAATCCCCACAAAAACAGCTTTCACCTATAATTTAACTCCAGTCTCAAGGAACGTCACACCTGCACTGCAATTTGACCATACCCAGGCAAATAAAGGCATTTATCTACATGAATATGCCCTGGCTGTCGAGTTTCCGCATTGCCGCATATTATTTCAGTCTAGGACGGGCTAGACCAACATTTCAGGCATTACACACCTGAGACGCATAAATACCTGACGTGTAACTTCAGCATAGGTCCAGTGGCGGAAGTTATTAACTATTATTTTCTTGTTGACAAGCTTTTAACAAATATTTTAATGGCTAAAATCTATGTTAAATCTATGAAGATGTGGAGTGTACGACTATAAGAAGTTGTTTTTTTAAACGACTATGGGGACGATTCCATGATTATGGGGGTTTGATCCCGAACCCCCATATTGCTTACCGATACTAGCCTCTGGACGTAGAGACACAAAAACAATCTAATAGGTACTATTGCGTTAAACAAGCTGAGACAGTTATTTCTATGATTTGCTGAATAGTTTGCACTATCACTTTAACAATTGAAGGTATACGCAATGCTTTTGCTAACTATTTAATAAATAGGCATGAAGGATTAATAAGAATCTGCTAAACTTAAAGTGTCTTCAGTGAAATCCCCATAAAAATAGTTTTCACCTATAATTTAACTCCACTCTCAAGGAACGTCACACCTGCACTGCAATTTGACCATACCCAGGCAAATAAAGGCATTGATCTACATGAATATGGCCTGGCTGTCGAGTTGCCGCAATGCTGCATATTATTTCAGTCTAGGACGGGCTAGACCAACATTTCAGGCATTACACACCTGAGACGCATAAATACCTGACGTGTAACTTCAGCATAGGTCCAGTGGCGGAAGTTGCAAAAATATTTTTCTTGGTAATAAGCTTTTAACAAATATTTTAATGTCACAGTGGGTTAAGTCTATGGAATTGTGGAGTTAGGAAAACAACTGTACAAAGTGCATCCAAAAAAACCCGTTTTGAATATTAACAATAAGAAGCTATTACCAAAAACTGCTATTTTCAGATCAGAATTCCGGTTCCGCACGGTGTTTAATATTTATAAACCGTTATTTATTTTATACGGTCAAGATAAGCCAAACAAAGCGTTGGGGCACCACCTACCGAAACTTACTTATCGAAACGATAAAGGTACTAAAATAACACAAACGTTACGAAAGCCGTCTTATGGGTAGGTAGTAAACTCAATTCGTCTTCATTTCAGACCTTAGTGCTCCTAAGACACTCTACTTAAACAATAGCGGATCCTATTTTGTTAGACTTGTACTCGGTATTAATAAGATCAATGTCGGGAATTGGAGATGTCTACCTGTTGAAGTGATTTAATAGCATTAGGAAAGTCCCTCATTGGACGGACTGGACCAGCAAAAGTTTTTACAAATTTACATGTAAAATATTCATCAAATATTTTAGATAAGCCTCACTTTCAAAGACACTAAGACAGTAGCAGCAAAAATAGATCTAACTCATTCCCCAGCTGGAAAATTCTTTCAAAATTATTTTCACCACGCACCAAACGTCAACGCGAGCTAGAAATAACATCACGTTACTGAATCATTTGACATTTCACATCTCAATATAAACAGGCTCTAAATATCACGCTTGTAATGAAAATAGACTTAGTAATAATAGTCTATTGACATTTTATTAGGCTGTAAACATGTCGATCGAGGCAGACAATCTGGCACTACCGTTTTAGCTTTTGCTAGATTTACCAGGTGTTCTGGCTGGCAAGATTTATTTAATATCTGTGTTAATGGGATTGCAATTTAACTAAACTGTTTAGAAACATGTTAAAAAATGAGCAGAACACGTTTGTACAGGTTATGTTGAGCGAAATTCTGCTCAAAACACGATTATAAAATGGATGCCTTTGACATCACTTGCAAAATGTGGATGAATCTTGCTTCAAACCGCGACTAGTCATCATCTCAGGGTACAGTGAAACCCATGACAAGGCCTGACTAGAAAACTTGGTCTGTCGGGAATGCTGTTCGTTACCCTGCATTTGGTAGTTTGGTTTAGTTATATGATAACTACAGGATCATTCATTTGAACGACATCAAAATCCATGATTGCATAGAACTGATGTGAGATAAGTTATTATTTTCACAAGTAGTCATGAATTTTTTTGCAGCTTTTTACCTTAACCTTGCAATAAAACAAAATGAAGGCTTTAAAACAGATTATTAATTTGCGAATATGAAAACGTAGTAAATCACTAAGATGTAAAAGAAAGCTTTTATCGTAATGTCACACTCCTTTAAATGAGCTGGGTTCAATATCCCTGAATCTGGTGATTTGTGGATTTTTTACGCCTATAACTTACCATTTTATTTTCATAATGGTCGGCCCGAATTATTATTGATGTGAATTTGATGCTCTTTTGCTTTTATTATTTTCTTTAGATTTATTTCTCGGTAGGTAGAGTTAGAAACTATTAAACAATTTATGAAAGTTATGAAGTTTTGTCATGACTGTTACAATATAAATCATTATTCACAGAATGAATCCTTTCTGATATAATGATGTAACTATTATTAATAAACCTCTAAAACAACTACGCACCATTATAACAATTTCAAAGTTTTTTCTCTTTTCTTCGTATTTACAAGCTCAATGTTTAAGAACAAGTGACAGGACACAAACTCCAATAGCTAAACTAATGAACCATGCTGATTCATTCTTGGACATTATTTCTTAATTCTGATCATAAAAAAACGCTTATTATGTGATAACAAAGGTTTTTTTTAGTATCTGTTAAATAATAAATTGACACCGCTTTACCGAACAGTAGTGTGAATGGAATGTTTGCAACCCCTGACTTTTGAGTATTGCAAAAATGGAATACTGAAGGATGTTTTAATCAATTAACTATCCCTATGTGCGGTCGTTACGAAGATGCTGGATTAAAAATCACACCTTTTAATTAATTCCTTGTCTACGTAAGTTCTTATCTCTACAACACATCGAGAACAAAGATATCGGCGTCCGACAACTTTGAATGCTATCTCCAGTAGATGAATATTCCGCTGCAGATACAATGAGGTGGACATTCTGTGTGCTGATTAATGTACTTAGTCTCGTAGTCATATTTCATTGATCATTAGAGTTTTGATTTCAATTTGTATTGAACAAGTTTGTGGGTTTTGCTTGTGGGGTATTTTTGAGAGCAAGAAAGGGAAATTATTTTTGATTTGTTGGAATCTAAGCTATGTTCATCGTTATTCAATAGTTGTTGCAATGAGTAGAGGTACTGTTGCCTGTAACGCCGAAGCTACGGGTTCACCACCCGTGCAAACATTGTAACATTGTATGTGTGTTACTTGTCTGCAGTAACTGCTTACCATCAGGTGGTCCGAATGCTTGTTTGCCACGTTATATAAAAAAACTTACAAATATGCGCTCACGCCTATTTCACAAACACGGCCAACCAGATGTCTATACGTCGTATTAAGTCCTCAGTAGTAGTAGTAGAAGCACTAACAATTGCTAAGAGATGTTAGAATTTCGACCAATTACTTATAATCACATGTCACAAGCTGTCATAAGCTGAAGTTCCACGCTCATCACTTAGATGGTTGGTGTTCCTAAACTGTGCGATTCACGCGTCACTTTTAACCGCGTACGGCTAAAATATGAAACGGTCTTAAAGCGGCAGTGTTTCCAAAAAGGTACGACATGAGGGGCTTCAAGAAAAGAGCGTATTCCTTTCTGAAAGGCAAAAAACGCATCTCGGAACACCTCTGGTGTTGCAGTCCATGGGCAGTGGTGATTACTCTGCTTCCGATGACCCTCTAGCTCGATTGCTACCCATCGCATAAAAAATATAGACTTGTATGTGTATAATAGGTATTTTCTCACGGGGTATCAAAGCAGTTAGCCCCAATTAACCTCATAATAATCAAATCCGAATCTTCAACTATTTTCCGTAAAATTCGACAAACCGATTACCTTACAAATGGGATTTCCCTGCCCAAAGCACTAAATTATTATATTACCACAAAATACCACATGTCGGACCGTCGTTCTGTTATCTCATTAAGTAGCGTCGGTTAACCCGTCAAGTAGAAAATTACAAGGGCCTGAATGTCCCAGATGCAACTTAATTACGTTTGCCTACCGCCGAAGCGAGCTTCCGCTGCGAATGCTCGGAATATGGTTTGGATTAGGGTTGAGAGGTTGACAAAGCTTAAAGCTTTTCATAGACAAACTTTTTGCAATTAGAACACAATGTATAACATTTAAAGGCACACTGATAGATCATTTAGAAGCCCACACGTCTCCGAGCGAATTTTAACCCACACTGGTAGGGGGTGGCTTAGCTCCGTTGTCCGGGTTGTATCGGTGTTTTCCCTAACTAAAGAGAATAGTACAATTGATATAAAGTACCACCACCTGGGTATTTTGGCTAAACCAGTCATGGCAAAGGGGCTTGATTCCAATGTGTACAATTGATATAAAGTACCAGAATCTGGGTATTTTGGCTAAACCAGTCATGGCAAAGGGGCTTAATTCCAATGGTAGGGGAACGCCCTGAAGTATCCTAACCACAGTCCCTTCGTGTAAGGAATGCAGTGATTTTTAAATTTAATTCTGTTGCACACAAAAAAGCTCAGGTCAACAACCTTTGCGTTCAAAAGTATGCGTTCAACTGGTCACTGACTGTGGACTTGACTTTCCCATTAAGAACGATCTGATTAGTTAAGTATTAATTAAGTATGAAATTACTGCATTCTTAACGCGAACGGACTAAAGCCATACCTACACCCCTTCGAGTGTCCGCTCTGAGCCCGCTTGTTGGAGTAGACATGGCTCACACCACCTCATAGTTGAGGTGTGGCCTATCCTGAGGCTTGGCACATAAAAGCTGTTACCTAGTTGTGAAATGTGACGCTGACGCAATAGTTACAATTATTGATTAAGACGCAGAAGGCATCCGGTTCGATCCCTGCTCCAGCACAATAATTGTTTCCTGATGAAACTAAAGTTTGTCTAGTTCACATAGTTTAAGGGGAAAACTTAACCTGCGCTTCAGTCATCGTCTGCGCGTTACCAGAGGTCCCAGAGTACCACCGTGAGGGACTCTACGGGCGGACCCCTGGCGAGTTATGCCGGCTACCCAGCTCAACCTGAGGGGAGTTGAGCTGGGTAGCCAGCTTGGGGTACACTGCGTACTGTGCAGGATAATGACCATTATATTTATACATGCTACGCATGATTGTTCAATGGTCAGATGAAAATAATTATCAGACAAATAGATTTGCAGCTGATTTTATAGCGCATAAGATAAGATAGGATATACTTTATTGCACAAAGAAAACAAGTTACATAACGATGCTTAAAGATATTTGGAATGTACAATACAGACGGTCTTATCGCTAAGAGCGATCTCTTCCAGACAACTTTCAGGTAGAGAAACTGGAAAAGGAAGTAGATGCGGTGGTGCAAGACGGTTATGACGTAAGTATGTCATTTTGTGACAAAAGACATAAGCATAGATTTTATCTGAATATTGAAAAATCCGTCCTTTTTTGCTTAAAAATCGAAACATTTTGCATCAAATCAGGACCCGAAGCGCTGCAATTCAAACTCATTCCTCATTTTCGTCGAAATTAAAGCGGAAAGAACAATAAAAACATTTTTTGAAAACACTCCAACTCTCAAACGTTTCTCATTTCAAGCATTCAACGCAGCTGTACAGTCACGCAAAACTCATCTGTAACAGACTTGCTGCGGAAATTATGGACGAGTGATATATCGAGTCACGTGGTATTATGTCGCTGTGATATATCATATTACGTTGAAGGAGCTGTTACACGTATTTCGAATGATATTGCTTGGTATTTTGGTACGCTTTGTTGCGGTAATCATGCGTGATTTTAGGCGTTTTGGCAACTAACTGGGTTTGATCTTTGATAGGACTTTATTGCTCTTTGTTTCTGACAAGTTCAACTTTTTTGTGATGTCCATAGAAGAATTTAAGGTTTGTTTATTTGGGAATAATGTAAAGGTTTTATTTTAAAGGAGATCACTAAACTTGTTTTTTCAGTAAACTCGTGTAACAATCCAACAACAACAAGGTAATTATATCGTTTGCGAAAACAGGGGCTGGCCCATGAGGTATTTTTGATTAAAAACATTTGACTCCGAGACTTTGATGGGTAACCCAGCTACCCAGACCTTCCACGCACGCCCTTAACTCTGTAACAGGCTGATATTCGTTACCCCGCTCGATATTGTTCATGCATATTCATCGCGTGGACACAATTAATAATATGGACACTCATAATAGTACTCATACCAAGTGCCAATTCTGACCCGGGTTCAATCCTCAATCAAAAACCTACTATTTATTTATTATACTCTATGCCAAATAACCATTTATAAAAATCAGATGACCCACCTCTACCAATGAATTACATTATTCGTAAAAAACCTTAAAAATTATCGTGATATCACGATAATATAGACTGGGCATGGGTAGTTTCCTTTTGACTAACCCCTTAAGATATTTTTGATTAAAAACATTCGACTTAGCTGACAAATCAAGCTACCTTCCACGCACGCCATAACTCTGTAACAGGCCGATATTCGTTACTCCGCTCGATATTGTTCATGCATTTTCATAACGTGGACACTCATAATAGCACATACTTACTAAGTGCTAATTCAGACCCGGGTTCAATCCTCAATTAAATTAAACTCTGTGCCAAATAACCATTTATAAAAATCAGATGACCCACCTCTACCAATGAATTTCATTTTTCGTAAAAAACCTAAAAAAATATCAGTCTATATTATCGTGATATCACGATAATCTAGACTGGGCATGGGTAATTACCTTTTGACTAACCCTTTGAGATATTTTTGTTTAAAAACATTCGACTCCAACTTCAGACTTTGCTGACAAACCAAGCTACCTTCCACGCACGCCATAACTCTGTAACAGGCCGATATTCGTTACCCCGCTCGATATTGTTCATGCATATTCATCGCGCGGACACAATTAGAACCCTCCATAGTTTTGAACCGGTCCGCCAATTATATTCCGCAATCGCTTTTTGCGAAGAGATTGGTAATTTGAATAGCTGAGTGTCGGCAATAGTTATTCTGATGACAGAGCCGATTTCATTACCAACTTTATGGACTGGCTAACTAATAAAGGAAAAAGTCTAGGTAATGCAGTCTTGGAAAGTGAAGTGACTTCGTGCTGAGCTTCATAAAGTAGTAGTTGGAAAACCTACTCTTCTGTGTTCTATCACTTCGAAGCAAACATTATACGAGTATGCCTTAGTAAGTTTAGTACTCATTCATCAAGAGCTAATTGAGACCTGGGTTCAGTCCTAGAGAGCGTCGTAGCTCATTGGTTAAACACTCTAGCTCAGAACCCAATTGTCCCGAGTTCAAGGCTGGCCGGTTATGGTTTTCATATTTTGGGATAACTCTTTTACTTCCTGGCTACGGAGACGTTACAGAAAGTTTCTTACGTTTCAAATAAGTAACTTATATATAAAAATAGATAACAACATAAAGACATCTTCATTACACTCCTATAGAAGCCATAAATGCCATCACAAAGCACTTTCTTTCAACAACTACGTTGACTTTAAGAACCATTTTGAGATCTGATGATGACACTAGTCATAAAAAAGCTCTAAGTGACTCCACAAAGCTCTTCTCTATTTTGATATCACATGACTGATGTATCTTGTTTTTTTTACATGGCGCTTAGTTCAGTTTAATTTTGTCACGTTGATCTTTGGCTTCTGTCCAAGAAATGCCGATCTCTAAATATGCTATGTCGCTGCTTGCAATTCTGTATTTAGGAACGTTTTGATGGGGGAGCTGGTGCTAAAATAGAATTTAGTTTTGGGGGAATGCTGTCAACGTTTTTAACAGCTGTTTCGTTGACTCGCTCTGTCGGCAAGACGGTCATTTTGAAGTTAAGCAGGGTGATACATTTAATTATGGACAGGCTTTGGAGCATCTGATTTTGATGCTGAGGCATTCTGATGACGTACGAAGCACTTTATTTAGGTAATGGAGTTGAATTACTTAGTGGGTGGTCTCTGAAATTATTTATTTATTTATTAGTTCGTACACCAAAATAAAGTTACATTGGAAATAATTATAATGCATAAAGTACAGGTGAGCTTATCTCTAATAAGATATTGAAATTGATGCACATTTAATTTCAAACTTAAACTAAACATGTTCTTGTACGCCCCACTCATGGGTTTATGTGTCAATGTTTAATTTTGTTGTCTCCAACTGTTTTGCTCAGGTGGTCGAAGTCCTGATCTCGGGTGCCACTTTTTTAGCATAAGTAACCTATCTTTTTATAATAATATCATTGATTTCACGCAGCCTTTTCTATCCTCGAGCCAAGCAAATCTTGTACTATGGGATACTTTGTCAGAGAACAAACCTACGGAATAATCAAAACACAAAAACACTCCAATCATTAGTAGCGTATCTTGAAATAGTCACAAATCATTGATGCCTATTGCTAACATAGAGGAATCAAAGGTTTTAATTAAAATTGAGAGTAGAAGAAAAGGGATTTTAACGAGTTTATTTACAACGTAAACGTACCTACTAAGTGATGGGCAAAAAATAATGTGACAGTAATAATAATATAAATAAAACATACATAATTTTATAAGAATTTGAAAGTATGTATTACAAAGTTTGCCACAATGCCAAATTCTGTCTAACCATTCTAATAAATGATTTTATTCATAATTGAAAAATGTATCACCAAACTAAATCATTGGAATTGGTAATAACTTAATGCATAATGTAAAATGATAGAATAATATGATTTATGTGTAAACAATGGAGCAACTAATATAAACATAAATTAGATCGCTCCAGGGCTCATGGACGCTGAGTTAAATTGAATAATTAGCTAATCAAATGGTAATCATAACAGGTATTGCGATGTATACCTAAAATCGGTCGTACCTATTGCTAGCAGAATTTTGAATGTTGAGGGTTTTTGCACTCTCGAACAAGAATATAATGAGTACATATAGGTGTTTTTTTTCTTCTAAATCTAAGTCAGATAATTTAAACCATATAAAAGTTGTTTCTTAATTGATTGGTTTATTCTAACACCTTGCTGGTTTTTTTCGAGTGTTGAAACTTTTCATGAAATTGAACTGTAGTGAACTCCGATTATTAAAGTGGAAAGCAGGGTTGATTTGGTCTCTTCAAATTCACCCATCGACTTCCGATTCCGGTTTTGGATCCGATAGTATCGACACGCGATCATTATTTCTCTTGCTGCTTGGCTTGATGATTGCTTGATTCGAACAGTTGTCAAATCAGTGCACTATGTCAACTGAGAGTGGTGTTGCGGCGTTCCTCCAATCTTGTGGCCATCTTGAAGACAGTGAATTGTATTTCATCAAATTGACATAGCAGTTCGTTAACTGACCTCGATTTTTAGTGGGCACATAGACAGAGTTTTGCAAGATTTGAAAAAAAAGTATAATGTCATAGCCTCTGGAAATAAATATGGAACATTCGTAGACTAAAATCAGCCGTCAGTGATACTTAATAACTACGAGTGCCTACATCGAATATAAAACTTAATATTGAGTCCTGATTTAACAACGTAAAAATAAGTCCAGTAACACATTGTAGATGCATAGGATTCTTTAATCTGTATTTTCTATTCTCTGATACTTATATACCTAGGTAGGTAGGTACATGTTTTTATTCAAATATAAGAACGCCACTTGGCTGCTTTAAGGGCCTCAAATTTAGTAGGTACTACTGAGCTTAGCTCAGCCTTCACCCAAACTGAAAATCAGCGTCTGAGCCTATCAGGTCCAGGCATTAGCTGAGCCATTAGGCTCAGGGTCCATTTTCGACATCGTGACACTGCGAGTGAAAATTATCCTTCGTTTTTCTATTGTTTTTTTCCTAACCATTTTGTTTTGTATGTTTTTATCTGTTGCGATGTTCAAAATCAATGAACGTTTTTTCTTTCTTTCTTTCCTTAAAGCTTGCCATCTGCGTCCAATCACTTTATTGCAAAAGCAAATTTATTGAAAACGAAAGTCACTTTATGCAACACTTAAAAACAGGTGTATTAAGAGGTAAATATAGCCCAGTTCTGGTCCGGTCGTAAACCTCGACTAATTGAGTTACCATTGGCGAATGGCAACACATTGCCAATTACTAATTTGTCAACTGGCTATTTTCTAGAAGCGGCCTTTTTGTATGTAGCAGCCATCATTGTTTGTTTAGGTTCGGCTTTTGGCTAAAATTTTCACTATTGTTTCTGTGTAAACTTCGAATAGGTAGTTTTTGATATTGTATTGTGTTCTGTTTTGTTTAGGAAAATTTATTCATGTGTTATTAATGTTCACTAAACAGAAGCAGAAGTATGGTTTTGCAAAAAAAATATTATGGATTTTTAAGGCAATAGTTGTAACATGATTCGCAGCTATAAAACATTTCAATTTCTAAACAAATCTATACATAATCGAAATTGTATGCCAAACTGAAGGGTAGGGTAAACTGAAATGTATTCATTTTATTCAGTCTATCAAAATTTTAAAATCCATAAATTAAGGACCTCTATCAGATTTGGCAGAGAGATGGATGCGATCAATTTTAAACGAATATTTATATTAAAGCTTAAAAATGAACGCAATATATACACTGACTTAAATAAAAAAGCGCTAATAATATTTCAGAATTTCACAATCCAAAGCAACATCCAATTACAAACCCTTCAAAGTCAACACCCGAGCTGTCAGTGTCAGCTGTCACATGTCAAAACTCAGAGGATGGGTTACAGCATCCTACCCTCACGCGTCCCAACATGCCCGACCGTTTGGAACATCGCGTTCTATATTCGTCTTCACCTGGCACTATGCCAACAGCTTCTTACCTAAACGCTTCCTTTTGAGTTTTCCAAAACAGTTAGGAGTGTTGACTTTTAGTTTGACGTTGCTCTTGATGCCTTTTGACATTAGGTAACTTTGTTAACGGTATTTCCTCTTCCATTAAAAAAACTTAAATTTTTATTAACTTCAAAAGCGTGGAGAGCATGGAGAATCTTCATGAAACTTAGTTTACTCGCATATAAATTGTATGACATTTTTTTTCCTCAGTGTGATATTGGTTGTTAGCATTGTATGGAAACCACAACACAAACATTCATTCAAGGCAAAAAGGATGATGAAGATATTTATGACAAGTTATAATCTGAAGTCATTAAGAGCTTATAAAGGACGTAGCCCTCCCCTAACACGTACGTGCGTAAAGTTGTTGAAAACCCGGTTTTTTAGTGTTCAAAACTAAAACACACTCCGTGTTTAAAAAATCATAATAACTTCATGATATTTTGTGGAAATACATATAAGTATGGGTTTAAAAGAATTAAAGTTAACAAGCCATTGCTGCCAACTATAATTGGGCACCGGCGTCACCTTGTTATGAGGTGTCGTGAGTCATATGATACTCCAGCACTCGTGGTCTGTGCAGATTTTTAGCTAGTGGTAAACTAACCTCAACCGTCAGATGTTAGCGTACTGCCTTTAGGCCGCTGACTAGGCTGAGCGATTGACATCTGTTACGTTAGCAGTTCATTTTCTCTGAGAGTTTGGTTGACTGGTAGAGAATGCCTATTGGAATCGAGTTTGCCATAGACTAGATCACTAAACCAAGGACTAGAAAGGCCACTTCAATAATGTTATAAGCAAGCTGTGCACTTACATACTAAAAGATTGATCAAAGTCAATCAATCAATTTATTTATTAAACAATATTTACAAACAATATTGAGACGAAACCTCATCTGGTATAATTTAGTTATTTAAATTTTTATTGAATCACGTTAGTTGACTGGGATACAAACACCATCCATCAGGCTATAAATTAAGATGAGAACATAATATTTCTTTCTTAAAAACACAATTCAAGCTAAGCTAAGTTTATTGCGCAAAAAGTTTTAAATCCAGCGACTATTAATTAGTAGCTACTGCGACAAAGAAGTGAATTGCAATAATAGTGGTCTCCCAAAGCCCCTCACATGTTATTAAATATCCCATAATCTTCCACAGAACAATGGCCTGTTCGTTTAGGATGTAAGCCAAATGGTAACACTTTATTTGGTCTGGTTAGGCGAACAACGATAATATAGAAGCAATATCATCATCAGCCTACTCGTATTGTAGTCTACGGCTGAGCGTAGGTTCATCCCTGAGTACGTATGATACTACGCTCTATCGCTTTCGCCATCAAGTTTAGTGACTACCATTAACAAAATTGCCAAAATCTCCCATTGACATAATGGGACCGTGTTTGTCTTTACGTTACTTTTTCTTATAGGTACACTAGTTTTACCAAAAAAAACCGATAAAAGTCCTGCGTTGTTTTTTTTAACGACAAAAGTGCCAATTTCAGGGTCACGAATTTCAATTATCTAAGTAACACTCTAGTGGTGCTGACCATGTGAAAACTTTTTAAGCCCAATTCCATGAACTCCATACTACAGTTTAATAGGAAAAAATTTGCGTTCTCAGATGAAAACAATTTACCATTTCAATGTTCAAATTCAGCTGTTACCTTGTTTGTGATCTTAAATGTATAAATAAACAACAGGATCGGAACTAGGTGAAACCATTATCACCAAAGCCGTATGCCATGACAACCGTATGTAATAGGCAATACATGCACTATTCAGATCTCTTTCTAAAAGCGCTCTGCAAATATTTTCGCAACAAGACAGAATTTCTCAAAATCCAGCGTAGGTAGCTACTATTTTCAATTCTATGCTCTTATACGAAAAAATCAATCCTGACGGTTCGCTGCGTCCTGTTTTTCCCACTATACTGAGAAGTGGACCGCTCTACCTGCATCTGTATTCCCGGATACTATAACCTTGGTATCTACAAGGCTAGAATGAATGAATATTTTCTTGGTAAGCGTGCTTCACCATTGATTGGCCTCATCATCGTTTACAACTAAGTAAGACTGAGGTCGAATCCGGTTTGCGTTTGACCACAGTCTCGCCAATTAAAAATAAAATTTTCTCAGAAATCCTTCTACGCGTTCATTGTTCTCTCGGAGGATTATGCATCGTACAACCCTCGCCCCCCACCTTTATCTAAAGACATTAAAATAGTTTATTGACACTTAGCTCGCGCCGGATTGTAATATCGGTACGTTATGACATAGGATTCTCCATTTAAATGACATTGCAAATTAGTAAGGGCAATTTACTTTTGACGTAAACTGAATTGAAGCTTGAGGAATTACACAAAATAAAACATGAACCCTTTTGCGGAAATGCCTACATGTTATAATCGTGCACTTGAGCGAATGAAAAAAAAGACAAAGGATTTTTAGCAATGTAATGTTGTTAATCTGTATTTTTAGTAAAATACACACATCAAAACTGTCTAGGGATATCATTTTTCAAATATTTCATAAAGTTAAGTTTGTTTACAAGTTGAGCATAATCTTGAAATAACGCGAGGACAGAGGCATAAGATAAAGGTTAAGAATATTACAAAAAAAAAAGTTTGATTTTGCTAAAATTTTGTCACTTTTTAAAAGAAAAATATGTCTTTTTTTAATGTCCTTACGATTGTACAATAATGCTACTACAATGAACTTCTTTACACAATCTGAAAGGGCAGATATAGCAGTTTCTGTGTTCTAAAAATTTCTACGTTGGTATCAATATTTTAATTTTTACAGCCTCCCAAATAGCTATACTTTGTATGAAAATGCTTGGGATATCCCTAGACACTTTTGAGCAGTGTAGTTATGATGAGATGTGAATAAGGGATTGGAATAAAACCTAAAATATACATTCAGTGATTTTTGAAACCCAAAAAAAATGTATATGTAAGTTATCATTTTCAACAATAGTTTCCTTTTTTTTAAATTAACATACAATCACTCGATAATTTTTGTTAATGTCGTGGACAGTAGGTATTGCTGGCTATATATTTTTCGTTTTGATTTAGTATGGTTGTGCTTAAAAAATGCAGCATTGTCAAAGATAATAATTACAAACGGGCTATTCGAATCGAACGCTATATCATGTATTATGATTACATAATACACGTCACGTCACGAAGGTGCAAGTAGCACCTGATAATCAGGTGCTACTTGCACCTTCGTGAAACAGGTGAACATAAAAAACTTACTATTGTGAGCCGAGTTCACAATATTTTTGCTCGAAATTCAGAATCTCTATTGACAACGTATGTATGACAAAATCGTTGGTGCACCCAATACGATATCCGTCCAATTTGGCCTCGGGCCAGAATTACAGAAATCAGGTCGCCTGTGACACTTTCTGATGCCGAAATAAACCAAAAGTTCATGGTGTGTTTACTAGTCGAAAGATAGTGTGCTAGCTCGTTTGTTTATTTAACACGTGGTTACTTGTTACTGTTGCTGCGAAGGACTCTGTTGCCGTTAGAAAGTTCTTGAATGGTGGGCTTTCGAAGGCAAACGCGAGGCCTGCAGTGTGGACGCATGACCTGAAAATGGTCGTAGCATTTTGGTGCACACGGCATGCATCATGTAAGACTGCATACGTAAGATTGCTACCTACAACCATCTACTCTGGAAACCTATGGGGCTTATAATATGTTCAGCACTGGACGTCGTGCGGCTGTTGATGAATCTATGAAGTGTGAATTAAGGATAAAATCATGAATGAGATTATATAGAGCTGAATGTAGTGAGTTACCGACCCAGCTTACAGACTTAGCACGCTACAGTGGCAGTGGGCAGTCACGTCAAAAGATCGATGGATGTTGGAGCAGTTGTTCTTTTCAGCACAGAAAAACTCCGACACTGATGGCAGAGTCACTTTTTGTTTGTATGCTGGGTTTTTAATATTATTTAACCTCAGTATGTCTATCTTCTTGTGTATATTTTGTTTGGTTAATTCGTTCTTAAAGATGTAACAGTACTACTTGTAACAGATCTATTTAAGAAAATATATTTTATATTTTGATTTAAGGCGTCGTGTCGTTGAAGAGGCATACCGATGATCGGAATGGAATGATGCCAATCCTATGACCAGTTGGACTGTGGGAGGCTGCCGATAGTGGAAAATAATACAACAGCCTTTAAAGATCCCACAGCTGGGCAAATGCCTCAGCTATAAGATGGCGCTAGCTTTACTCTAACACGAAGGGTCTTTGCGGATTGTTGGAGAAGTGTACGGTTAGTAGTTAAGCCACCTTAAAGCCTCCAACTAGGCTTCACGAGTGACATCAAATGACGTCAGCCGCGACAAAATATTTAACAAACCTTTCGAAGCACGGTTTCCGGAAAATTCATCTCTAAATTTCAATTGTAACCCCACCCATTTTGCGAGGTGTTCCATTAAATATAAAAAAATAAAACAAAACTCACGTGAATCGACGATCTCCAAGCTCGATCGTATCAAGGTCATCACTATCACAAACAGCACACACACATTGAAATCTCTCGCCATGTTCGTTTCTCGTCCGAAAGACCACCAAATCACACAAATACAGAGAACACATTTGAGTTGTTTTCCACTTCACTCATGCCTTTCTATCTTTTCTTTTGCCTTTCTATCTTTTCTTCGCTGGATATCTTTGCTTTTGCATCGTCCTCATTATGTTTGGAGGCGTTCCAAGTATTTTTATTTCTTTATATTAGATTCCTGAACACTCCCGGAACTCATAATCTGAAATGAAAGAAAGATGATGTCAATATTTTTAATTACATGACAATTCTGTTAAATCGTGTGTCAACATAGGTGAAACTGAATTTTGGAAATAACTAGTTTTGACCTCATGAGATTAAAAACAGAATTTGATATGCGAAAAATAGAATTTTCCCACTGCTCTTGCAAGAGTGTGGACGGGCCGTGACTCAGTGGTTAAGTTCTCTCGCAGGCCATGCGGTACCAAGTTCAACTCCCCGATTTGAATAAGTGATCTCTAAATCTCTACTTTGTGTTTGGGAGGTAATCATTTGCAGCTAACTTTTCGATGAAGAAAACACCGGATTATTTTACCATGAATGAAGATAATTAAAAAAATATAAATATTATTTTGCAAATTTGTTCGAAACATACAATTTTATACAAAGCCTGAGGATATGCCATGCAAATACACATCGCGACCGCAACAAAAAAATAAACTAGTTCTCCCAACCTCCCGATTGAATTTAAAATCTTCTAGCACCTTTAGGTAGCTCTTCTATAAAAAAATATAACACATTGCCTGTCAATTTAAGGAATGAAAATAATGACAAAATATTTACACGAAAATTAAAGCAGTTAATAAATGCTACTTATAATAAGAATGAATATTTTAATGATAATACTTTAAAATGAAATAATGTAATGTGATGGATTATTTAAAATTAATTAAATTAATTATTAAATTTAATTTTGTGTATATTTTTAATGATATTTTTGTTAGTGATTTATTTTTTGTTATTGTTTTCTTATTTTAAATTAATCCCATAATAATTGTTTAATGCTAAATGTTAAATTTATGTGACGTTATCTCTTGTCTGTATTTTATTTCAATAAGATTTTAATGTTACTTCAAGCACTTCCTCTTTCTTAACCCAAAGTTGCGTGCCCGACAGGGTCCATAATACAGTTCTAACACTACTGTAACATCTAATTTTACATTTTGGTTTTGCAATAAACGATTGAGTATTGTATTTCATAATCACCCTGTGTTACGCAACGAGGGCGTCTGTCTCAGTGATGGAAAGACGCTTCGTAATAGATTTTAAGAGGAACTGCTTGTAAACGGCTTAATTACACGAATTTTTTAGAACTGTGACTTTTATCAGGTAATCGGTTCCGCCTGTGGGTAGTGAAATAAATTTATAGCGATAGTGATAGCAGAGTCCTACGCTGTTATCGCTATTAAATTTATTTCAGGTTGCGCTACCGTAGCGGCCGTACTCGTATCATTGTTCATGCTACATATTTTACCTACGGTAAGACTTAACATCACTACATAGTATAAAACAAAGTCGCTTTCTCTGTCCTTATGTCCCTTTGTATGCTTGAATCTTTGAAACTACGCAACGGGTCGATAGTCTAGAATATGTTAACTAACTTTAGCATATTCTGTAACGCGAATCGCCAAAGTCTATGGTCTTTATTAAGGCTTGTTTAGCAATTCTTTTTGTATCCTAATTCTTTAAGAACGGCAAGTGAGTAACTTAATAGCAAATCGGAACAAAATTAAGAAAGGCATATTTTTTTTTTTTATGTAAGAGGGAGCAAACGAGTTTGAGGGTCACCTGATGGGAAGTGATCACCTCAGCCCATGGACAACCGCAACACCATCACTGGTGCCGCCGCTGTGTTGCTTGCCTTTTAGAAAGGAATACGCTTTTTTCTTGAAGGCCCCAATGTCGTATCTCTCCGGAAACACCGCCGCTGGGAGACCATGGGGGACCATGGGGGCTGGAGAAATGGTACCAGTGAGGCGAAGAAATACAAAAAACGTACACTTGCCGTATTTTCGCCAAAATATTTTATTATTTGTATTTGCAGTTAGTAGTTAGTTGCCGTAAGCTGCAACCTAACAACGTTAGCCAATATATGGAGACAAATGAATGTTATTCGACGGCTAACTACTTACCTATTTTTCAGTTTTGTGGACTCGTTCTTACTTCATCAGTTTTTGTCTTGTTTAGTTCTACTTAAGACATTTAATTCCAAATCGTTTCACACCTTATAAATACTTAAATTTGCCAACGAGAATCTTGCACGCCCAATTTCGTGCTACTTTGGAGTAATAAATATCATAGTATCGTGATGCATTGGACATTCGCCGACACCGCCTGAACAGTATGTTACGTGAGGAGGTTGCTGTACCGGATACGTCGTAATTTGTATTATTAATGGTATTACCTTTGTACTGAGAATATTGCAATCAAGTATAAAAGGGCACAGAAACAACATACAAAATTAAATTCAAGTACATTTGGAGATAGTGAACGTGATCCATGAAATAGCATATTGCCAGTCAAATATGTTTTTTTGTTACGAATGGGTTTGCGTTAGACCCCGGTCTCACCTGATAGTAAGCAATGACGAGGCCGAAAGTGAACACGTTTGCGAATGTTATGTTATGTTGTTTTTAGCGTTAGGGATAATGCTTTATCATCTTACTAAAGATAGGAAAACCAGAAAAAGAAAAAGCCATTATTATGAGTCCCGCCTGATGCCAGGTAGACCGATTGTCTTTTTTTGGTTTTCCTAACTTAACTTAAATTGTATTTCTTGTGTCCGTTGAGCAGTGCCACCGGTTTGTTGTATAGGTACTTTAATTTGAATGCAAGTTCCCTGGGGTAGAGTTCTTCTTGGTTATGTGTGGAGTGGAGGGGCGCGTCTTTTTAGCTGAGACGATCTCTACCTCATGCAATATTAGAATCGTGTCGTTGACGCGTTTCTTACCACGACACTATATTCAGATGAAGATTCGAGGTGTCGTTACCTAATTTGTTTATACATGTTATTTGTGTATTTTCTTTCTGTGAACATCCCAAAATACCAACACTACATTAAAGTGCCCACACGTATGCGTCACTTCCGCTGCCTAATAATATTCCACTGCGGATGTCCCGCTTCCCTTGCCACCGAATTGTTAATTACCTTATTTAATTAATGCTAAAATGCGGGATATTTAATAGACAGTTTTTATAGCGTCGTACTTAGGAATTTTACGGCCAGACACATAATTACTTTACGGTTTTGAAACTTTGACAAAATTATGAGGTGAGTCTTGAATTTGTTGCTGGTTTTTAGAGGTTTTTTGCGAGTTGCGGAACCGGTGGATCTGTTTTTGAACTTGTTGTAATGGATATTCAGTGTTATTCAGCTCATCAATTTAGTCCTTCTATAGTTTAGAGCGATTTTGTTTATATTTTTGACACAAGTATTTCTTTTTTATTTGGTAAAAGCGCATGTTCATAGGACATAAAGGGGTTGAGATGAAACTTCAGGATCCGAAATTACCCTAAGCTTTGATCTTTTATTTATTTATTTATTCTTTATTGCACAATGACAAACAAGTACAATTACGGACTTAATGATAATTGATATTTTAAATTTTAATTTGATTGTCATGAATAAATTCATATTTTAGTGTTTTTACAAAGTATCTATAACTCAAATCTATTTATTTAAATTTTTATTCGGTTCAAAATCGTATCTGTAGGTTGACCTAGGCTTAGCTACAAACAGTTTAATGATGCAAGTTAAACCATTCCGACCTAGTCAGGATTACCACTAATCTAAGCTAATATCCAATTTATATTCACAAGTGCTAAGTCACTATGTAACACTATAATTATCCGACACATAGACATGTATGGTTAATTGGTTATGGCTTTATCCTGTATGTCGGAAAAATACTGGTTTCCTCGGGAAATAAATAGTTATGTGTATAATACTCAGATCTACTGACATTGTTACTGTACTACTACTACTACTCTACTTTGTGTTTTTCAACTCAAATTAAATTTACCTTAGATTCAGCCTTTACACACTGATACAATACATATCGTTGCTGTCGAGCGAAAAGTCACCAAGAAGGTAAAAGTGTGTTTAGAGTTACGAAGGGTCAAAGTTTTGAAAAACAAGAAGAAATACCTATCATAATCTCATAATCTGCACTATCATTTTATCATTTTTAGTCAAAGAGTTTTAGAGTTGGAGCTAGTAATTTTTCCCCTGGGTCTTGCTTTCTTTAGCCCAGTCTAGTCATTCGAAAACTAATCAAGTAATTTTAGTTAATGTTGCCCTGAATTAAGTTTATGTTATGGTTTGTTTTATAAAGGTTGGGTTGGTTGACATTGTGAAGAGAAACAGTTGAAAAGAGTAACTGCTAAGTTTCTTGCCGGTTCTTCTTAGTACAGAAACAACTTTCCGATCCGGTGGTAGCATACATTTATTTAAGTGCAGTTTATAGTTTATAGTATATTTATTGTTTACATTTAATATTATGGTATGTATGTCTATTATAAAGTATGTTTTGTTTGTTAATTAGATTTGACGATTTTAAAGTACTTTGTTTGATTTTGAATTGTTGCTAATTCGTTGTTACCACTGAGTTGCAGTCCCTTGGCTAATTACCAGGCAACTCTCTTATTTTACACGAGTAACTTTCAGCGTCGCATCACCCATTCAGCTAGCTTTCATTTCAATACATTCTCGCCTAAGACAGGCAATAAACTAAATATTACTCTGCTTGCGCAATTTGCATTCAATTTGCCGCGTCACATAATTCCAACCGGCAAATTAAACATTCAAATATCTAATGCAAGCGCCTAATTTAGCCATGGCGGTTCGACGGGATTGTTTGTGGAGCAGGCTCGCCGCAACAAAGCGACGAAATTACGGGTAGGCGTCAGAATATGGAATTACTGTCAGAATGGCGTGTTTGCGTTTTGCTGATTTGGATAAAGGACTTTAAATACGACAGCATTGTTGCAATTGTAAAAAAAAACTTATCGAATCTTAAAATATACCCATTTCTCGCATTATGGCGTTCTCAGAAAAACTATAAAAAAAAAATATCAATATCTATTACCGGATTATACCGAATCGCTTCATTAATTTATTTATTGCACTACAGTAAATTGTTACTAATAGCAAACTTATTGCTAGTAAGGCATTCTCCACCAGTCAACGATATGTTTATAATATTGAATATCCAGTTATTTTTGAAGATTTTGAAATTCGGATATTTGGCATTTTAGCCACTTTTTAAATATTATTATTGTGTTAACATTAGTCACTTGATCATGGACATATCAATCAGGAATTTTCTGTATTCGTAAATGCGAAGATTGACGAAAGACATTTAAAAACTGCTGAGATAAGAAGTAAAGTGGACATGATATTTTTAATCTAAACAAACCACTGGTATTTCAATTAAAATATCCTCATCGTATGCACATTCCTCATTCAGCGATGAGAGATGGGCCCTGCAGTGAAAGTGAACAGCACTCACGCCTTGTCGTTGTCACGCGCACTAATTATGAGTTACACCACTTTTCGGGATCCGTGAAAGGACGCGAAATGGAATATGTCTGCCGTTGCAGTGTGAGCGAAAATGATGGCGGTAGTAGAGCTTCATCCACGATAATACGTCAAAATGACATTGAATGCAGTTATCTTAAGACGGGTATGCACCGTTGTGCTGAAATTAAAGTGGTGATAGATAATCTCTTTAGAATCTATTGAAGCGGAAGTAAATGCAGTGTATAATAGCGATGCGAAAATGTTACTACTTAAAGATAGGTCACAGCTGCAATTGTTATTTGTTCATTTTTACTCTTGTTAGTTTTTTAGGTTTACAGTTATCTAACATTACGAGTAGTCATCGATCTTTTTTGAAAATGGTTTCACTGTTGCACTGATTCAGGATCTAAACTGTCCGGAAGACTTAGTAGTTGGTCATACATAATAACATATAACAACTCCAAGTTGCAGGTTACTCTCCATAGATAACACCGATAAAAAACACAAGCAACTCGAATAGTAGCGCTTAGACTACCATGTCGTGTTATTCTACTACTTTGCACTACGCAAAATGTGAACTTCCGAACAGATGTCTGTCACTCTCTCTGATTTTAGGGTAAAAACAAAACACGACGTTCCATTCCAAGCAATGTTTCCCAACAGCTCACTTCACAAAACTTTCGTACACAACGGAACCCAGTTAACGATCCTCTAAAGCTCTTAGCCACATTTTTCACATATAAAAAACGACACGTTTTGATTAAGCTGCAGTTTTATTTAACCGCACCGCGTTTTTAATTAGTTCGCGCGAACAAAATGTTCTTGAGTTTGTCATTTTAGCTCCGCGCTTTAGAAGCATTTTTGTCGCTCCAGGCGTTTCCATGACAATGTGTACGGCATTTTATTCTCAGTTGAATGAGCTTAGTATGAGATAGACAATGGGAGGATGTTTACATTTTGCAGTCGTAATCATAAAGTTTATTATTAAGAGCAAAAAATACAGCTTTTTATGACATTTCTTTGTGATTTTTCTGTGCTTCATTATAAAATTCTGTTTTAGGTGATTTATAGAACTTGCTCTTATTTTTTTCATTAGTTTGTTCATTTCTCATTGGGAGAGCGTTGTGGCCCCTAAATTTAAAGCTCTGGCTAAAAAACCCATGCAGTCCGATAGTCCTAAGTTAAATCCACCTCGACTGTCCTCGACCCACCTGCTTTGTGTTCATTGTACAATTTACGGCTAACTTTCTAGTGATGGAAAACACCGATGGAGATTACCACGTTTGGTACAAATTCAGTAGGCAGAGTGTGGACTTCTCAATGTACCATTAACTAAAACGGCAACAATTAATTATTTTCAAAGTCCAAATATTTCTAAAGCCGAAATTCTAAGTTAATATTTTCTTTGAAATAAAGTTCAAATTTGCTCAATTAATGTGGCTCTGACGACTCCGCCTGTAATATAGCATAAGGTATGTCGTTAGTTAATCAAGCTTGGGTTTGCTTTTGTTAAGTAGAGTGTGGACTAAAGCATTCACTTGTATCAGAACATCGAGCATTCGCTTCTTTAAATTTACCTGAACCGCTCTTCGAACACGACACTCGATGCTTTATTACAGCCTTTTGATGATTTTATATAGAAATACTTAAGCTAACTGGAGTCTGCCTGTATTGCACCATTCATAAGATTACATTACACTGAAACGCTCGAAGGAATGCTCAAGTTTATACTCACCTTTAAACTCTATTCTCATTTTAGTTCCACATCTACCCCATTTGGAAGTATTTTTGTAGCTGCAACATTTGCATGACAATGTGTCGCAACATTTTATGCTCAGTTGACTAAGCTCGTAGGGGATGCGTTCAGTCTGTGAAGAATAGGGGATGTTTACATTTTAAAGCCATATTCATAAAGAATGTTCTTAGTAAAAAGATTTACAGCAACCCTTTAGTGAAAGACGGTGCTCTAGGCTATTACATTACCATCTTAAAGGTTTGAGTGAAATATAAATTGCTTATTAAGGTATACTTTTAGGTCACATTTGTTTATTCGCTACAGATTTTACACAGTTAAGTAATTCATTGCCTATACCTATAAGTTAACGAACGGTTTTAGTGTTGTGTAATGGTTAGAATTTGGCTACTACACCAGAGATCGCGGGGTCGATCCCCGCACAGTATAAACAAGCGTGTGCATGAACATAGGTTCGTAGTCTGGGTGTTCCATGTATATTCAATATTTATGTATATTAAAAAAATAGTAGCCTGGATTTCAAGGCTGCTTCCCGACCAGGTAGAGTGAGCTCAACTCAAAATGCATAACTTACCAAAGTGCAGGATATTCTGCTGTGTCATTTAAGTAGCTACTAATTTATAATTTTGTATCATAATAATTGTTATTACTTTCTTGTGAAGATTAAACAAAGTTAAAACATCGTGTCTTGGACCCGAGTTCATGAGTTCGATCTTCTTTGAGCTCATTTTATAATAAACGGCTATCTCTCCGTTAATCCTACTAATATCAAAAATGCGAATTTTTAACTTTGTGTGTATGCCGTGTTGCTCTTTCACGTAGAAACTACTGGATAGATTTTAATGAAACTTTACAATAATATAGGCTATGCATCTGCATAAGCTAGCCTAAGCCTATGTCTTATAATGATTAATAGGACATAGGCTACAATTTATAAGGATATATCACAATTATTATTTTTCAAGTCCACGCAGACGAAGTCGCGGGCGGCCACTAGTAGCATAAAATTGTACCAATAGAATGAATCATTGGTGGGAAGTCTGTTAGCTGTCATGCCTCTGACTAACCAGCTTTATTGATTAGCATGTACATTACTTCACGACAAAGTGAAGGCTGCAATTCATAGTTCAAACGGATTCCAATAATCCCTAATTAGCCTCATGCTGTACCCCCCACATCGCCTTGTTACAGCGCCCTCTGCCGTTGATTGATTAAGAGCCTTATGACGCTGAATAAGGGGTGGCTGTCTGCTCTTATGTGAAACACACACAGATGTAGAGACTTGCACACCCAGGTGACTATGTGTATCTACTTTATACTGTATACCATATACTGTGCAATAACTTACGAAACTGTTACAGTTGGGACCTAATCTATTATAGAGGCTTGTCTTTGGGAGGGATTATAAAACAATGATAATGATTTTATAAGTTTTCTTTGTGGATAAATGACAACTCAATAGGTATTTCCTACTTTGTACAACACTTCGTGACCACGTATGAAAATCAATAAAAAAAAATCTTATAAGCTCAAAATATAATGTGTTCACAACTGAAAATACGAACATCAATTCTAATTACGTCCCTTTCACAGTCAAAGAAAGTCGCAAATTTTATAAACGAGCTCCCATCGCTCACCTTTTTACCCCGTCAAATCACTCGAGTAATTTCTTAGACGACGAGTTTCTCAGAAGCTTTAGTGAAGTCTAAAATATGCGCTAGCGGTGCCTTGGCGGCGCCTGCGCAATTACCCGATGAGTGTCCCGGAATGTCGGCTAATGTCACAACAGTTGGTATGTTTAGATTCGTGTAAGTGCTTTGACGGTATCGGCAGATGATGGGTCTTTCCTTCCTGTTATTAAACTGGTAGATTTCAAAATAAACTTTAAACAAGTACTTAAACTCTTCTAAAAAAGTATTAAAGTCCTTTGAACTGATCTCAATTTGGCTTTGAAAATTTGGTTATTTTGCCTACATTGATGTTCAAGTTGGAATAATAATATTATTATGTACAATTTCAGAGGTATATAACTCTATGAATAACCTTGACCTTGGTAGTGATTTGTTGTTGAACTTTTTTTAAAACGGAAATGGTTCTCAAACAACATAATGGACCCTTCATTGGTAGAACGCTCAAAGTTTATTAAGAGAAGATAAGAATTTTATAAGCGAGGTTATTTTCAAGAATAATACTTTTAGATAAAACTGTCATTAATTGCGTTCAACATGTACCTAAAAAAAATTCAAACATTGCCATAGAATATTGCAGAATATTTTCCCTAGCACTACACATCGAAATGAAAAAATTTAAAGTATGAGAATGGAAGAATATAATAAAACCGCGTGTAGTAAAATATGACGTGAAATAAATGAATAAATACAACTGGACATTATTCCACACGGCGCCATTCAGTCCCTAAATTAAGCAAACCTCAATTACTTGTGCCATAGGATATTGGACAAATAAAACGTTGCTATTCCAATGATAAATTATTTACTCAACTGACATTATTTAAACAACTATAATAACTTCAAATAACCGCCCTCGAACTCAATTATTATTTATTGAACAAACTTTAATTTTAATACCAACGTCACTTCAAGTGACATTCGAATAAATCACAATAAACGTACGAGGGGCTCTACACCCCCATGATTCTTATCTCCAGCGAGGGGCGACAAATTGTTGCATGATGTGAGTATTTTGTCGCCTGACGCGTGTTTTGTTGCCTGACGAAATGTTTTGTCGCGATGACATTGACGATAACGCGAAGCTGAGAGCTTTGCGGATGTTGGCAGACGTCGTCTTTTAAGATTTTGAAGATTATTTTAATACTTAATGCTACATGACGAATTTTATATTTTTACATTTGAATTCTCCAGCACGCTATTTGATACTCAGGGGTTTTTTCTGAGATGACTATTTCAAGATTATTACACTGTTTAGTTAGTAAGATTAGTAACACTCTGATGATGAGATTAAGCATTGTTATCTCAAACAACAGTTTATATCAAGATTGTATGATGCTGATGACTCAAGCAATTTATGTTTGACATTAAGACCCTCTCTACATTATACCTTCAGGAGTTGAAATAAAAAAAAATACGCTCGTCTGTATAAAAAACCGATAAGTAATTCATAAAACCAAAAATCCTGCGCTTTTCTGTAAAAAATTACATAATTATTCGTTTGCACTCATATTTTTTTTCAAAAGACGGGTCCCATTCTCAGAGGTCAGCTGTCTAAATCTGCAATAAGTATGCGCTTTGAATTCACTAACCCACTTATTATAAAAACGAACACAACGCTAAAGTATTATTTAAGTAATTGACGTGTTTGGTCACTTACTTGCAAATGGCGGCAGCAACAAGAATGCAAGATACAAAGCGATACAAAAGTTAACCCGTTGTTGAAGCGATGTTAAAGTTAAATGAATAAGGGGATAAGCCTCTAATAATAGACTAGGTCCCAACTGTAATAATTTTGTAAGTTATTGCACAGTATATGGTATACAGTATAAAGTATAACATAACATTCAACAACGTGGTGGTTCTCAAACTTGATGATGAAAATAATGACTAAAATCATTAAAACAAGTTAAAAAAAGAAAAATGTAGCACTATTTGCTGAAAATAGGTGTTATTAGATATACTCATAAAGAGAGCTTTTCGTTTTATTTCATATTTATAAATGCAGCGTTACTAATTGGTCCAAACATTCAGTTTTGTAAACATTCTAAAGTTAGTTGTTGAGAATACCGTAGAGGATGCTTTACATTTTATTTTCACTTCAAAGGAAGCGAGGTGTTTCTTCATTAGAGACGTCATTAGTTTGGACATGAATCTACTTTTATCTTCAAGAACTTCGTTAAATAAAAAATGACCTCATCTTTTTCTCATGGTACGAATGATTTAAGTGTATTATATTTTTATTAGGTCATCATAATATCTGCATCTGGTTTATTCGAAACACATGGCGACGATAGAATGTGTAATGTTGTTGCTTACCATACCATAGATTTCAATCTTTACCTTATCTGTACTAATCAATCATGGTACCCTTTTTCGAATCCCTTCCTGTCTAGCAAAAATTCCTGACACCCGTGTCACTCCCCACATCGTTAATCATACCTTCTTCAAAAACTGTGTCTATAATTAGAGCTACAATAACTCCTGCAATACGTGGTATATCATTCTCAACCACGGAAAGTGCTACCGACTGGGGCAAATCATCTGTAGTTTACAAAATGACCCATAGATCAAAGAGACCTACATCAAACGCCATTATAACTACAGACAAACTTTTATTTGCTACTAAATCGTCGCTTATGACTGCAGCAATGAGCACGTTTTCGTTTGTGATGGCTGTGAAATGGTTAGAAATGGCTTTCTCGTGATTTATAATATCTTTTTTAACCCGATGACAAACTTAGATCCGGCGTCAAATGGTTTCCAACGATACGTTGTTTTGAGTCCCCTTGACGTGTGTTGGTAATCGTAGCTTTTTACTTTCGATGCTATTTTTGTTTCCCCTTGTAGCATACTTATGATTCGTTTTTTAATGTCTCATTTGGTGGTTAGCCAGCGTGTTTCGCTGCTTGGCGTTTTTACACAAATTTTTGCTTAGCACGGGCATAAATTACTTACTTATATAAAAGGACCACACTCTGAGACGTCAATTAGAGGGAATAATTGAATGGTCATAAAATATACATTACAACGAATGAAATAATTACGTCCAGAATGTGAAATTTTGATCCTGATGGAATTTAAGCAACCCTGATAAGGTTGCAAAATTAAAATGGTGTTTTGCTGGATTTTAGCTTCTTATACAATAATCAGTAACATTGTTGTTTAATGATAGCTCAAATTGTCAATACTTTTTGACCATTCTGCTTAGCACACAACATCTTTTTGATGCTAATGGGTCAACTTTACAAAACCATTGCAAAATTCGTCCTATGTCAGCAGTATAAGGTGCACCTATGCAATGGTTGATGTGAATGCCTCTGTACTAAGATAAATTAATCAAGTTTTTTATTCAATCGGGCATTTATTGGAGTATGTCTCAAGTTGTTCTTATATTATTTTGACTAAAAGACCTCTTAAAAGATTTTACAAGAGGGCCTTGTAAGCGAAATTAGTTGAAGAGCTATTGAACTATAGATTGGCAGTTACCATCTCATTCACACACCTCCCTCAGCCTGCCAAAAATGGAAGATCGAGAAAAAAAAGTGTTCTTGGGTCTTGCAACTGTCAAATGGGGCTGGATCGACATATTTTTTGGCTGCCAAATGTTATTTTGATTTACTTTTCTCAGTCCAATTAGCATTTGGCAAAACGGCGTAGTTCAGAAGCGTTATTAACCAAATAAAACGGCTGAGCAAAAATTACCTCATTTGTAAGAGGCATCGACCTTACAGCCACTAGATACCTGATGTTTGATTTCTTGTACGAAATTAGGCGTACATTCTTGTATGAATCAGTTACCTTAGGTGAGGGGCAACTTCAATGATTGGCTAATACGCTTATTGTCCAATCAGTGACGTTTAGCTTGACAGCTTACGGTAATGGTAGAAACTCACTAAGTGGCAGATTCTAAATTCCGACGTATTTAGCTGACTTGGTGACCATTGCCTCTCGCCTGTCATTAGGAGTCTATTGGCTATGAGGTCGATGGTAAAAGGTATGGAAATAGTATTTTCAGTAAGTACCAATGTTTTGTCTAAGAGTGTTTGAATTCAGGTCAATGACACTACGATATTAATACTTCGTGAACATCAAAAAGGCTGTTACTTCAAAAAGAATACTTTAGTACATTGTATGTGGTAAAAGGATAATCCTGTTAACCAAAGTTTTTCATAACTCAAAGAGCCTAAATGGTAAAGAAGCCCTTTGTAATGTAAATAGATGCTGACGTGTTACATATAGACTAGAAATCTGTTGTTTTGGCGAAACGACCGTTTCTTAGTATTACCGCACTGATTATTTTGATATTTTTACTCGGAAATGCCATGTACTAAAGTATTCTCTTTGAGTTTAAAGCCCTTTTGATGTTCACGAAAAATTAAAATTTTATTGAAACAATAAACCGTCATATTGTTATATTGGAACAGAATTGTATTTCGCAGGAAAAATACTCAAAAGTACCAGTAAATTGATACGCTCATTTGTAATTATGAAAACATTTCTTCCCGTAAATACTGTAAAAGCTGTTAAATAGTACGGTATGCTATCGATATTTTATTATGGATTGGCATTATTATTTTCAGTCTTGCTTTTTTGGCTTTGGCCGTCTCTCGGTGTGATTTAACGTTTTGCTGCTGATGCATAACGACACAATACAGATTGCTAAATATGCTATAACCACCGCATTTAGACATAATATACTCTCAACGAAAAATTATTCAAAGTTTTGAAAGAACAAAACTCAGTAGTTCTCTGACTGGTCTGTAAAGTTAGGCAGGTTAAAAAACGACCAATGTATAAGTTTGCCCGCCACATACAGTGTTTCTCGCGTACTTGACTATTGTGAAGGAAATAGGTCAAGCACGAACAGTTCGCTTATTCTAGACTAATTTCAATGTAACGGCACTAAGTATTGAATCTTTCTTATTTCTTAAAGTGTCAAGTTACATATAACAACTAAATCATCCGTCTTTGGTTGGCTGAAGGTGGATACGTCAAAATGGAGGTAGCGTTGACGCATATAAATGGGGGACCCTTTGTCCAGCCTTGGACTAGAACAGAAACTGACAACGATGAAAATACATTATTTTGCAACTATGATTCATGTTATGAGTCTGTTTAGGATATTAGCGCGTGAGGGTATGTTATATTTACTTAACAGTTACTTAATATGGGCACAGAACCTATTTTTTTCTTTATCAACCCATAAACTTCAAAACACTCTCAGGCATTGAGCATAAGGTCAAAGTACCTGAGATGCATTTTACGTTGAACTTCTTGTAAAGTGTTATGTTAAATACCTAACTGAAATCGTTTAGTATCGTTTGTTAAACTTATGACAAAAATATACAGTACAGTTAAAAGAAGTTGCGAAGACTTCTTACTGTCCATTCGTTTGTTAAGTTACGAGGTTTACCAATACGAAAATATTTTCCGTATACTAATACAAGTATGAAAAATATCCGGGTTTTCGCACACCGGGAATTTGAATTTTTATTCAGGCCGCAATACTACGCTAGGGTTGTTCCATTTAATCTGGGAACAAAACTGATTTTTACCTCTTTTTTCCCCAAAAACTAGGCCGGTTTTATGGATCGTCTTTTGTTTCTCCAATGCCCACGTTTTTCTGCCGAATATTCTTTTTTATACGCTCCACGTCCCCGCAAAGTTAGTTGTCATCCAGAAATTGACATTTTAACAGGATTCACCAGAAAAGAAAAATTGTGGTTGTGGAATTTAGATTAAACTTAACATGGTGAATTTTAGAAACGAGCGTGATAGGACAAATTCTATGAAAAATTTAGAAAAATGCTCAAAGCAGTTTCTGATAGAGAATCGAACCTGTTGGCTTGAAAAAAACCCTGTATTATTGCAGCATCTAACAGCCCTCTTACGGCTTCTGACTAAGTTGAACGACTGACATCTTGCGATGTCAACCGGGAACAACTGCTTAGCGTGCCGTCTGAAGCACGGAGATGTCCGAACGGTTCAATACACTACTAAACTTTGGTCGGAATGGTTTTCCATCCCATTTTAGACCTGGCGTATGTTGCTTTACAACAGCGATCGTCGCCGCCACCATACCTGCTTACTTGTCTTTAAATATATTGTGTTGCTAACCCTAGCTGGATACAAAAGGAGCGCTGACCGAGATAAAAGTAGCCTATATTTTGGATTCTAAGCTCTACCGATGGAAGTTTCATGAAAATTCAACCCACTGTCCTGAAGCTGAGACAGGACAAAAAGATTGAGAAAAACCTGCTTGCAAATACTTGGCAATGCATGTAATGCATATTTTTTTTTGTTTTTGGACTTTCATTCAATTTTAGCTAGTAGACGCTGGCTACTTCGTCTGCGTCGTCTTTGGTTAAAAAAAACATTAATTGTAGCCTATGTGCTATTCAGAAGTATAAGCTATATTATTGTAAAGTTTCGTTAAAATCCATTTAGCAGTTTTTTAGGTGAAAGAACAACACGGCACATCCACACAAACAAACTTTCGCATTTATAGTATTAGTAGGATTGAGACATATTATAGGTGACATTGAACGTTTTGAAATAGATGTTAACCGAATTCCACGCTGGTTTTAATGAGATTAGGTTTATTTCCACATAATTGTATACGTTTATGTCACCGGAAAATAACAAAAACCGTAAATTTATAAATTTCCTAGGAAATTTATCAACTTTCGTAGGATTCTAAACGAGAGATAAATTGTATCATTTTACGCCTACATTTCCAGAAGTTTATTAATTTGCGACGACTCGTGGTAAATTTATCAACTTACGGATATCTATTCGTAAGATTCTAAACGGTTCGACTAATCACAGAAGAGCTTTTAATTTTACGCTTTTTTAAATTACGGAAAATAACACACTACTCTCTGATTGGTCGATGTTGACAGTAGCAATGCTTGTATTCATAGATTATGAGTGGCGGAGGAGAGAAAGGAGAAGGAACACGTGACTTATTCGACCAATCAGCGCGCACATGGCGTTTGGTTACTGCCCACTTATTATTTTACGGATGCGTTCCGAAAGTTTATCAATTTCCGGAAATGAGGGCGTAAAATATTACAATTTATCTCTCGTTTAGAATCCTACGAAAGTTGATAAATTTCCTAGGAAATTTATAAATTTACGGTTCATGTTATTTTCCGGTGACATTTATACTGCATGCCATTTTGTTAACAACAGCTAATGACATGGGTAAGATAATCCTGCGCATAGCGCTCTCTATTGACGGCAATTGGCCAGGGCCGCGGTTTCTTTGCTGACATTGATATTATCATTATTGTCGCTTGAATGCAGCGTGCACGCAACATTGCTGTTTGTATGATTATGCTTAAACATGATAACCAGTGTGTTGTGTGTAAGTGATGACTTGTGGATCGAAGACATAGTTGCTTACTTATCGTAATATCACAGGACACTTTAACATACAGCGCCATCTAGCCCTAAACTAAGCAACTAAATGTTTGTGCTATGGGAAACTAGACAACGGGTAAACATACAAAAATACATTTTTTTTTGTGAATACATACTCATTATACATAAGTGCGGGGGCACATTGCACAAAAGGGTTCTTAAATGGCAGCCATTTGAAGTCAAGCGCAGCGCGTGACACAAACCCGTAAGGTGGTCGGATTACCTTGTAAAGATCGCAGGGTTTCAGTGGTCACTCTAGAAATCACATCTATGTATTCATCACCTAGAAAAAAGGTTTGGTTGTTTGTAAAGTAGGTTTACGATCGAGAGGTTTACGTGATAACGGCATTTCACGGAATGACTGGCAGCGCTCGAGATGAGACGGGAGATCGGTCCGTCTCTCTCTCGTTATACCTGCGATCGCGCTCGTGAGGTTTTGGTGTGACACAAGTTTCTGAACATGTCACCCGACTAAAACGATTTTCAAGACGTTATCACGTCGAAAACCTACATATCTTCAATTATCTTTACTCTCATCTATGCAACCTTTTCAAAAAAAAACCTCGAATCGATTTATTTGTTCATGAGCTTTAATGTCATAGACAAAAACACAAACTGTTATCATGTAGAGTAAAAATTAAAAGTGTTCATTAGTACGAAACAGAACCTGCTGCAGTAATAATACTCTGTGACATTACGTGAGTGGTCCTCTCAGCTATTAGTTCTGAAGTTGTGGTGGAGTTAGGAACTCATTTAATAGAACTAATAACTGCAACAAGTTTACTAGGACGCTTCCTTAGTTCTTCACGTCTTTTATGTCTACTTAGAGTGTTCTTAGGTTAGCAAATAAGCTTGAATACGCTTTTTGATTATTCAGCATTGTTTTAATAGTATTTTTTCAATACTTTGTCGTTTTGGTCATGCTGATAAGTTGTTCTAAAATGGTTCATTATTTACCAAAGTTTCTAAAAACATCATATTCCTACTTGTCTGGATAAATACACTAGTTAATTAGTTATTCACAAGTGCTTCTTTCAGTGCCCTTGGCACATTTTGATATCAAAGAATAACTTCGTTTTAAAATAGTTCTGCAACAAAAATTATAATAAGATATTACTTACTTACATACTTAAGATAAGATATACTTTATTGCACAAAAAACAACAATGAAATCATAAGTTAACGAAGATTCAGGATGTACAATTTAGGCGTAGTTTTCGCTAGAAGCGATCTCATCCAGGCAACCTTCGGGTAGTGATACTTAATTGAACAAAGCGGAAAATTACACAGCAATGTTCACAAAGTTAGGGCCTACAATAGTACGTTGAGCTCTTAGCGGTGAAGCTTACTAAATTAGGAGGCTTTATCACTGAAAACTTTCATGTAGAAGGAAGAGGAAAATAATAGAAGAGAATTAGGTAGAACATGGTTATTAAATAATGATAATTAAGATATCAAAATGATTATCGCGCAAGTGAAATCGCGTTTTCTGAAACCGAATTCTAGCGATGCTGTGGGCTTTGCTAGTTTTCTAATAAAACCCTTCCAGTTGCGTCATGGAGAACGTCATTGGACAATCTATCTAATTATCTCGTATCCACTTGGTGCTGGATATAGACTTCCTTTTAGACTAGTCATATGACGTCCTGTTCTGCAGATTTTAGATCACAGGACATATACATTGATGGAATTAGCAATAACAACAGGCCCTTACAATTTAATGCGTCGCTAAATCGAAACTCATTTTGGCACATTGAATTTGAAAAACTGTTTCAAAATAATTTCGTCTTACGGCCTACTATTTCAAATTTAAAAATACTTATCTATTTTATTTACCAAGAAAAACTATCGGCTACTTACCAGCACGCTGTGAGCAATAGAAGCAGAACATCAATGATGCAGCTTTCGTTACGTAGATGATGAAAAGGGAGACAATGTATCAAGAAATCTAAATTTTAAAGTTCCAAAAAAATCATTGTATCTTTTCAGGTTGGCTCATTCAAAGTCTTAGGTACATAATTAAATTTGTTTTAAAATCATGCATATATGAATGATTGCAAGGCTGCTTTACTACCAAGATTTTCATCACTCCACAAGATTTACTAGTAAAGTACAATTTATTGATTAAAAATCACTTCGTGAGTTGAAGTGTAAAATGTACGCGGACACAATTTGCAAACAAAAGCTAGTATCCTTCAGGTCGTCCATTGATTCTACCCACACATTGTCAAATCGTCGGTCAAAAAACTTATGTAGTCATAAAGATCACTATGATATAATATTCACAAATAGCCTGCTCTGGAAATAATTAATCAGTCTGCACATTACCGACTGAAAGTCATCTACTTTAGGCTCAGTATTTGCATTCGCCGGACGCAGTAATAACCGAAAGTAATGTGATTTTCAGTCGAATGATTAATAAATAGCCTTTTTGGGGCTGACTTTGAGATACCCTTTTTAAATTAACATCTGTACGATGTCCACTGTTAAATTTCAGAGTGGGGTTTTCTTACGAGCAATCCAACGGAAAGCATGGTCGACCGATTTCTATAACAGACATAATATTATGCAGATAGATAAAAATCGTTTTGACATCATCATTTTGAGTTACGTGATTTGTCGATGAACAAATCCTCACAAATTATCGCTTGAAAAGCCACAAAATAACTCGCACTCAGTTTTAAATACACGTAGTTAATTAAAAATTAAAATTTTAAAACTCCATCCATGGGTACCATGCTAGAAAGCTTTCACGCCACGATTGCCATCAAAATGGTATCTGTTAGGTTTGTCAGCCTCAACGGAGTGGCTATCAGCTCTCTGTTTTGTGCGCTGCCTACTGCTACCACAGTAATATTAATACACGTACTTGAACGTTTTCTCATCGCATTGCAAACTTTGGTCATTTCCAATCTCACAAATGATTTTGTATGATCAAGAAATCACGCTTTAACTATTATCGTTTTTAATTCTGTAAGGTATTCAACCTTTGACTACTTACAAACTTCGTTTGTTTGTGAACGTACACGCGTTTTGGGTCACAGACATTACTGTATACATGAGGTCAAGCACTAATTAATAGCAGGATGAGAGGCTCTCCGAACCCTCGGAAGGGGCCACGATTTAGGGACAGACAGTCTGTTAAATGACTACGTACTCAGTTTACTAACTGTTCTTTATTTATTTTTCAATATCGTTAGGCTAACATTAAACGGACTGTCTGTCGCATTTGCGGGTAGTTCATGTCTAGCAGAGTCATATGCCTATATGACGTTCGCGTTATTTTTCTGACAGATGACTTTCTGAGAAGCTCTAAAGACGTACTTTAACTCTGTTCACGATAAATGATTGACAAATTAGCATCTTAAAGGAGAATTCAATAAAAATTGAGATAATGAGGTGATTATGAATAGTAAATTATGTAGTGATTTAAGTGTACTAATAAGACTACTCCTGGATACTTCAGGGGCATAAGAACATTTCACTTTAAGGCTCATAATACTGTTTACCAGATAATTTCTTAACTAAGTATATACTCAATGCAAAAAAGTGTTGCACTACTTTGTCTGCCTTGCTTCCGTTTTTCGTTATTTATACATTAGGATTTTGTTTATAATTCAATATGAAACTCAGTTCTCAATGCATCAGAAACTTCAATTTTATCGCAAGAAATTTACCAGAAACACTTACAATGAACAAGCTGAAACGTAAACCCGCGTTTATAATCTGCCATTTTAAAATAACGTCTCGGCATTAAGCGGAACGAGCGAAGCGAGCGAGCGATCTCAACGACAAATCTAGACAGACGCAAATCCGGATAGCTCTCACTTAGAGCAAGGTTTCGCGTTTATTATTATATTTTTAACATAAATGTCGTTGGCGGACGCTTGAAAAATGTCTAAATTAGAAAATTGAAAAAAACACTACAATGTAAAGCTTTTAACTGAAAAATAGAGTGCTTTTAAAATAAATAGGCCGACCTATGTTTTTAACAATGGACGGTTTGTAACTCAGTTTATTTCAATTCAATTCATTTATTCACCACTATAATGTTTAACAGTGGAGACGCGTTCACATTAACCTTCATAGGGGCACCTTATATTGCTGACTTAAAACCCATTTTGCAATGATTTTGTAGAGGTTGATGTAAACACGGTTGCACCTCAAATTACAATACAAAATGAATGTCTCGATTTTTGTATTAGCTAACAATGACATTAATCGGGCTCACACACATAAAATTAATTAATTTCTGCAAATCAGAAAATAGATAGTCCAAATTAATATTCAGTCGATCCTTCAATAATGTTACAAGTGACCAAAAACTTATTTTTGCTCATCATCTGGATGGTTGGCGTTCGTCCACCGTTAGTTTACGACAACAATATGTAATGATCTCCCAGCGACGGAATTTCCGGGGAGATACGACATAGGGGCCTCCGAGAAAAAGGCGTATTCATTCCTATAAGGCAAGCAACGCAGCAGCGACACCGGTGGTGTTGCGGTTGTCCATGTGCTGAGGTGATCACTTCCCACCAGGTGACCCTCAAGCACGTTTGCTCAATCTTACGTAAGAAAAACTAACTAACTTGTCACGAAGTACTTTCAATTTAGCTATAATTTCAGTTTTGGTGACTTATTTATATAAGAAGGATAGTACAAACACTAATTGCTTACTTACAGAATGTTACACAGTCTAGTCGCGTAATAGGCATGATGACTGTATTTTTTTTTTTGTTTATTATCGAAAGACCTTACATTTATGTAAACAATCCTCAAAGAATCACTTCATCTGGATCAATACCACCAGAGATATCACAATTTGAAATGCACATTTTTGGACTTGCCCAAAAACGCTCCATACAAAAGTGACAGCGATAGTGACGTCACTGTCGCTTTTGTATGGAGCGTTTTTGGGCAAGTCCAAAAAATGTGCATTTCAAATTGTGATATCTCTGGTGGTATTGATCCAGATGAAGTGATTCTTTGAGGATTGTTTACATAAATGTAAGGTCTTTCGATAATAAACAAAAAAAAAATACAGTCATCATGCCTATTAAATTAGCCCAATAAAGTACGGGAAAGGGATTACTTTCGGTAAATTAAGTCACATCACAAAGCAACATATAATTAGAATAATAATTTTGAATTCCGCTCTCGAAATATGGAGTTTAATGTCCTATGAGACTTGTTCAATTTCTTGTGGTATTTGAGCGCTAAATGTAAAATTTGTTTTTTTAATTTAAATTTCGTTTCATTTTGGCTCGATCCTGTGGACTGTTTGATGATATTTTCTATCATATTATAATATATTTGTCATCTTTATGACAGCTAATGCTGAACATAGGCTTCTTGTAAAAATTTCCAGAGCGTCCGGTCATCTGTTCACTTTGGGGGTGGCCGCCACCCACTGCGTTTACCGTCAACAGTCTCGAACCCAGAGCTCTTATGACTTAACTGTCATCAGTTGTTCAAGCCATATGCTCCGATAATTGTCAATTCAACATACTCACCCACTGGACTACGTATGTAGGTACTCATCTGGCTTCTGACACAGCCAGTGGTCTGTTTAAAACAACTTAAGTCCAATATGCGCTATGTGCAGGTTATGGTTACCGTTTTGTGGATGTATAGTGTATACTATGGGTTAATGTGAAAGGAGCTGAGCAGCTCTGACTTTTGTATAAGACACAAGTTCGCTCGTGTGTGGAATATTGTTCTCATCTCTGGGACGGTTCCGCCAAGTATTTGCTAGAAGCTCTCGACAGGTTGCAGCGACGCGCTATCCGCATCATTGGTAGCCCAGAGGCAACTATGGCTCTGGAGCCTCTCCAACTGCGTAGAGACATTGCCAGGTTGAGTGTCCTCTACCGCCTTTACAACGGCAAATGCTCTGAAGAGTTGTTCCAACTGATCCCGTCCTCACCCTTCCACTCCCGTACCACACGCGCTGGTCTGCGTCAACATCCACACACGATCCAGCGACTGTCGGCCCGCATCAAAAGGTTCGGTGATTCGTTCCTGTGTCGTACTATCCAGACGTGGAACGCTCTCCCAGCGCATGTGTTTCCTTCTTCCTACAATCCCGGGTTTTTTAAGCGGGGCGTGAAAAGGCATTTATGCAGGCCTTCAAAATGAGATTGACCAGCAAAGTAGTTCTCAATTACTGTGCTTGTCAACCCCATATCTGGACCTCACGACTGCTTCCCATCAGGTGGAGTGAGGTCATCTTGAAGACCACTATAAAAAAAAAAAAAAAGGATATCCAAGGACATCAAAGTAAAAGTTAAGTAAGAGTGTCTTGAACTCCCTATATGATGACGCCCATCTGTTGGGCGAGGCTCGCTGGTGAGAGATTCATCTATGAGTCATCTATCTTCTATGAGGAAGGGGCTCATCTATGAGTATCTAGATGAATCGTGCATACATGGCTCGCCCAGTTTCACTTTAGTTAAAACAATGTTGTGATGACACTATGATATCACATAATTCCAGTGAATGCCAGAACTTAGCATGACAGGCATACTTGGAAAGCTTTGAGGGTGACCACTGCCCAGAAGTGGGATACAATAAGCTAGATAAAAAAGTCATAGATTTCGTGCTATATCGATATCATCAATCAAATACCAAAGCTTAAATTTCTTATTGCCGTTGTAAAACTAATAAAACTCCACACATCATCCATTACGTCAATAAAAGCCTCAACAAAGGCCAGTGGGAGGCAAATTTGTCATATAAACAGCAATAACAAATACATTGACCATCGGAACACATTAATCACCGTTTAGCCACAGTGGATAAGCCACAGTATAAACCATACAGTAGGCTATCTAAGGCCGCCCGCCGAGTTATTAGCCTAGCGTGCACACAGACACGCGGCACAGCCCGTCCGTACTGCCGCCTCGCTATGCCTCCCTATTTTATGCTAGCGTGTGCGTGATATCGCGACACGGCGCGCGACACGCACGCACACATTCAAACCGAGAGTGGCACGTTTGTATTTAGATGTTCTACTGTGTGGTTTATGCTGTGGTTTAGCGCCGCGCATCCGACGGTGGTTTATTTTTATTAATAGTACGCTCCGATATGCGGACTATCCAGCTTTCCTTCGGATGTGGGAGCGTGACTCGCTTTTTGGGGAAGCTACGCTAACCAAGTCATCCATCTTGGTTTGATGCTACAGATAGCTGGTATCATTGCATATGACTTATGAATGACATTGGTTCACAAAAGTTTCAAGTGCATAAAAAGTAGGTACTTTTACATAAAAAAGTGTTCTAAAAACAAGTTGATATGAATTATCAAGTAAATGTACAATTTGGGCGGTTTCATTGCTAAAAAGCGATCTCTTTGTTGAGAAGAGTAGGCAAGTGCACAAAATAGAAACCAGATATACAGTGGCAATAAAACACAAACTATAACTTTGAACATAATTGAAATGAAATGATATGAAAGGTACATACATAAAACGCTATAATAGTTAAGTAATGACCGACTGACGTTAGTTAATAACAAATAAAGATGAAGTGGCAGTCACTTCATACCTTCACTAACGATTCATAGCAAAAACAATCATTGCCCCAAAGAAAGCTTGTACTGTGGTATACGTACTTCACGGTTAAACATACATATATATTTTTTTTAAATAAGTACTATAAGTTTTTAATGGTATAAATAAGATAAATAGAAAATACCCAAACCAATGCAAAACAACATTTTCATGAACACCAAGGCTTGTACTGTACGGGAATCGAACTGGCGACCTCTGGTGGATAGCCGAATTTTTAACCATAATACCAAATCGGTCAACCAATGTACCAATGTTTTCGGAAGAAGAAGCCTCAGAGGTATAGCTGTCTCTTTCAGTTGTATTGACATTTTACGGGACAGCATGACCATAAGCGCGTTGATTGACATTTTACGGGACAGCATGACCATCAGCGCGTTGATTGACATTTGTAAATTCGTGGGATACCCATGTATTAGGACTAGTTTACCTCACTCGTTTCATTTACTTTTTTGTCTATTTTAAATATTGAAACAATATAATCACGAAGTGAATCAGTGCGGTATGTGCTAGAGGAAGTATCAAATTGAGCAGGTAATACTCCCCTTCTGCGCGTGCGACCCACGGGATTGGGAGCCGGCCTCAATTGGTATAGGTCGATGGTACAACTATTTCGCTATTTGCGAATATAACGTCATATGACCGGAGAAATAAATGTATTTCTCCTATATAAATAAAAATAAATTGCTGTTCGTGAGTTTGGATAAAACTAAAGAACGGCTATACCGATTGGGCTCATTTTAGTTTTGAAAATATTGTGGAAGTTCAGGGATGGTTGAAAAAACATGAAAAAAGGCTAGGAAAATAATAAAAACCACAGTTAAGTCTTCTCTTAGCAACCATTTCTACCTGTCAGACACAAAATGTTTGAAAACAGAACTATGTCCAGAGGCGCACCCATCAACCTTTACAAATCCATTTCAAAATGGGTCGTCGACGACGATGTCTGTCGTTCGTTACCGCTAAGGTAAAATTTTACATCGGAGTATTACTTCTCCTGAAGGTGATTATAAACAAGAGCATTCACTTGTACCAGAACATCGAACATTCACAAGCCAGTTGTCGTTTTTTTTACAGTCTCTTGACGATTTTATATGGAAATGCTTAGGGTAACTGGGGCTTCTGCCTGTATTGTGCCATTCGTAAGAACGTTACGTTACAGCGAAACGCTTGAAGAAATACTCAAGTTTACACTCTGAAGGGTTAGCCCCAAAATTCGGGACCATTTGGGTAAAGGCCAGAGTATTTAACCACTGGGCCACGACTGCACACAACTGCAGGCTGCTGGGCTTCAATCATCACATTTATAAATACTCCTTATTTCGTTTCAAGACATTATTCATTACCTTGAATATATTTCTGCCTGTTAGGCAATGCTGGGTTCCAATCTCAAACATTCAAGTGACTCTCATTTTTTATTTCAGCTTAAGTTTATATTTGACATTGTAACCTTTTAAAATTAGCAGTTTTGAACCGACTTAGCGCTTGTTCTGCCACAGCAGCTACAATGGCAAAATACATTTAAGTGTAGAATACTACTTTCATTATTATTAAAATTTTATAATAAACACCTAAGATTGCAGCTTAATAATATTTTGAGTACAACTGTTGTATCATTTTTCCTTGCGACTGTACAGTTGTCAATTCATCTTTGTATTTGACCGTGTTATGATCTAATGTGATGTATTACCCTCGTATCATGTTGTGATGCCTTTTTGATGAATTGGGTGGTATGTTGGAGTACCTTTCGATACGTAACTGTTTTCAAGAAATTGAACTGGGAAATATATAGCCCCAATATTGTTATTTTATAATCTGGTTAAACTTGACACGCAGCTTACAGCCATAAGTTTTTTAGGATTATATTTTTGAAAAATGCGAAAGTTCAGATTAGTATGCATAAATAGTAATGCTTCATATGAATTGTACTTACAAAATGCTCAAAATGATTGTAACGTTACATCCAACACACTTGAAAAATCCACCTTAAACCGTCACAAATGCAAACAAAGTCGAAACAAATCACTTTCACACGCAAGCGCAGATTAACTTCTTAAATGGCATCACATTAGGAAACTACGAGATAATACCAAACACAGTAAACTAGCAAAAGACCGGCACTTTATCTTGCTCCCGCGCACCGTAAGCGCATCGTGAACGTTCAAATCGCAGATGTAAGGATCGTAGCGAGCGCGCACGCCGCTGCTCCCGGTTAGACTACGGATTCCACTAATTCATGATTTTACGCGCAAGAGACGAGTTTACTATAAATAAATTGCGCTCGGAGCGATTTCCAGCTGTGCGTGTGACAGGGAAGGAAACATTATTACAATTGACTGGTAAATTGACATCTGCGGTAATTATTTTGCTACGACAGTTTAATAATCGTAGAGTTGTTTCTAGGAACTGAGTTAGAATGATTATGGCTAAGCCTAGAAATTCCGCAATAAACCTTCTTTTTAGTTCATAGTCTTGCTATAGAATATCTGTGCTTCAACGCGCCCCTAGTTATAAAGTAATTAGGGACTAAATAAAGGTTGTTAGTAAGGTAAGATGTTACTTACTTGGTTAAAGAATACGAATATTTTGACAGAAACTTCTTGATCTGAAACTGTTTGCTTGTTTTAAAATTACTTTTAAATGTTATAGTTTTTTTTTTTTTTATTATTGTTTTTAGCATTTTCCATGCAGTATCTTTCTAAAGAAAACCAGAAAAAGACATTTGGTCATGTTGGCATCAGGCAGGACTTGAACCCGCATCTTTCGCAAGCCGGGCGACTGCACTACCAATTATGCTACCGAGACCATTAACAGACCGGCCGAATCTTTCTGGTATTTTTTTGTTAGAGGTGGATGCCTATAACATTGATGAAATCACCCTGGCTCATAGGGCAAAAATATACCAGAAAGATTCGGCCGGTCTGTTAATGGTCTCGGTAGCATAATTGGTAGTGCAGTCGCCCGGCTTGCGAAAGATGCGGGTTCAAGTCCTGCCTGATGCCAACATGACCAAATGTCTTTTTCTGGTTTTCTTTAGAATGTTATAGTTTGCTAAATTAAGGTACGGAGTCAACGACACAAATTTTAAATCTATTTTGGCAGCAGATTATTGGCTACAAACATATCCGATCCATCACAGCTACTGTTTTAGGTCGTCAGCCCAGGTCGTTGACAGAATGGTAAACTGGTAAGTATTAAATCAAGATTTAGTCACTCGATGCATATAGGTAGAGTATTTCCTAGTGATATAGAATGGAAGCTATTCAATAACAGACTTTAAGTAGTTTAAACAAAATTGAAAGTCGACAAACTTGATAACAATGTCTGGTTAGATAGCTCAGCTAGTAGTGCAAGTTCCGTCACTGCCTGTTAAGCCGCGAATTGGTCGACCCAAGGCAATCAAATAGATGAATAAATAAAATCATTCATGTACCAATATTTGTATTCGTTTTCTATAGAGTAGGTCATCTATTGGTAGAGTCAGCATCTCTGACAGTCGAAATGGACATGAAGTGTTGTAAAGTAAAAGTAAAGAATAGTACCTTTATGTATTTTACCTATGGAAGAGTAAATTTGCCGTCTTTTCTTGGGTTTTCTTCGATTTAAAATTTTAAATCAGCGCCGCTCCATCTCTATAGTTTGCAAAGTGAAAATTAATATCATTTGCACTAAGAGATGCAAGAAGCGCTGTCTGTAGACAGAATATTCAGTTACACTTGTTACAATTAAAACCAAAGAAACTTAAATCACAATAACGTACACACAGCACCATTGATTATTGTCAAAAAGATACCAAAAAGAAATACAAGTACAAACGTTCCTATACACATAAGATCATTTGATTTGATAGCTACTTTAATTTCAGGGGCCGACTGTTATCACTTACTACACCATTAAAACTACCATCATACATCGGGAACTTATCGGCATAGAATTACGATATCACTATCGCAATTCAGAATGCGACTAGGTTAATATTACTAGTGTAAGGCCCTCAAAGTGCCATTCAATTCATGGGTGGAGCCAATGTCAGATGGATCCATTGGAGTTGTGAAAATTAATATTGCATTGTTATACACGACTTACCTCAAATATCTATTGCTTGAATATAGGAACCCGTCACTTGTCCGAAATTTGCTAGTCCGAATTTCATTTGGCTGAAAACTATTGAACAACATTTCATTTGTCAGATGTAATGTTTGACATATTTTTAACCCATCGAAGTATCTTTTGACGTAAGTTTCGTTTTCCTGAACTACGTTAAACCGCATTTCAAACTTTTCACTATTGCCCGAAGTCTCTTTTCAACTTCTTTCATTCACCAGATGACTTATTTGGTATAAGTTCACTCTACCTACACCACATTTTACAGAATATTGTTAAATCATAACTACTGTATGATATTCAGGTAGACAATCGCAAATCGTAAAATGAATACAAATTTTGTATTCTGGCCAGTATTGAATTTAGGGCATAACAGAGATTAGTACAAAAATGTGACGTTTTATTTACACTTAACAACTTTATACCTTATCATATTAAAGCATAAGCGCTTTCATGACGAACCGCTGCAGAGCCGAAGTGGTGCGTTCATACAAAGAGCAAGGTGCAGCAACAGTGCAGCGTCGCTACCGCGAACGCTCTACAGCAAGACTGTTGCCGCACCGTGTTTTTTGTATAAAATCAACCGACCGTCCGTGCACCGCACGACAAACGCACCGCTTCGGCACTGCAGCGGTACGTTACAAAACGCCTAAATTTAAAGCGCCCCAAGAATTACTAATTTCCTCTATGTTAGTATTATTTTTAGCATTTTCCATACAGTATCTTTCCTAAAGATCCAGAATAAAGAGAAAGACATTCGGTCTAGGTCTCGGTAGCACAGTAGTTAGTGCAGACGCCCGGTTTGCGAAAGACGCGGGTTCGATTCTCGCTTTAAGCCAAGACGGAATGACTTTTTCTGGTCCTCTGATCTTTAATTTTCTCTTATTTCTAACGATAAGATTATAAACTTTGCAAACCTATTTTTGCCCATCATCAATATTACCAACCATTAAACAGTATGTGCTTGAGTCAGTATTCAAATAAAACCAGCTCATATTAACTCTACGCTATCATTGTTGGCACATCAAATGTGACACCGTCTACACATTATAACGCGTGCTCAAAGGAACACGACGACGATTGCAATCTTACTCCTATTGTTATAGAGGACATTTTCGAACGGTATCTACTTTAGAAATCAATTTACTTGCTCTACACAAAGCAAGTAGTTTAGCCTATTGAGATGCAAATCTGGAGTAAAAAATCTTCGCTTAGTGTACTGAAATGTTTCGTCAAGTAGGAGTTATTGTGAGTTGTTAAGTTTTATGTCCACTTATTAAGTAATATGGGCTTGCATTTTTTTTTGTAAGCTCTATTTTGTGTTAAGGAACAAGTCAAGAGCTTAGAAACAAGGAAAATGAAATTATTTGAAATATTAGATTTTGTCACAGGCCTTAAAATACCTCCTTTTACTGTTAGGTGCTCGTGGCGCAGTTGTGACAGTAATCAGTGACAATCGCTGGTGTGAAGCAACAGCGGTCGAGATGGGTGACCACTCGGACTGAAATTTAGTGATGTGTATTTCGGGCATCTCGCACGCACGTTAAGCACGTTAGTGCTTTCCGAAGCACGGAGATGCTTTCCGAAGAAGTCCTCGAGAAGTTGGTCCCGATTGACATCGCCAGATGTCAGTCGTTAAGCCTTGTCAGAGGCCTTAAGGCAGCGTTATTACTGCTCAAGGTGTTTTAATATAATCCAAGGTTTTCATATGAGAGTTTTCAGGGTCCCTTACGTGTAGGTAAAAAGGCCCCTGGTGTTTAAACGTGTCCAGAGGCTGCGGTAACCGCTTACCATCAGATCTGCTTTATGGTACACAACGCTTGTTCTACACCAACATTATATGATAAAAGATACAAGAGTGTTAATAGCACAAACTTTTTTTAATATTTGTGTGGAGTTAGATAGATAGTTTTCAGGATTACCATCTAGATCCAAACTTAATAAATATTCTCTGAGAATGAGACAAGCGAGACTCTTTTTTCTTGTCAAAAGCCACACGACTAGACAAGATTCCTAACACATTCCAATAAGGTAACTGCGCCTGTCACAGTCGTAAGTGAGCTGTCAACAATAGGTACGTGATTTGCAAATAGGGTCGCGAGGTTGGCTTCAGTCGGTGTAAACATTCAGGCTATGTGAGGCAGTCACGTTTCGACATGTTCACAAAGTCAATGTCAAACACACCGTTACATTTTGATTTTGCAGATGACAAACGAAGTGAATTGGTTAGCGTTTGAACTTACAGACTAGATCTGAATAGTTCAATCAATCAATGGGATAGAGTTATAGCTACAATCGCTGACTAATTACCACACAGTCATGCTAAATGTTATCTTATACTTATTAAACTCTAAAGGCTGTTTTGAACTAAAAATAAAATACAGGGTGATTTTGCACGTACAGAGGCGTTCACATCAAGCTTTATATAGGGGCAGCATAAGCTTCTGCCATGAGACCATTTTGCAATGGTTTTGTAAAGGTTAATGTGGACGCCTCTGTACATGCTAAATTTTAAGGAGGATCAGGAACTAAAGTGTATTTAAAAAAGGGATTTTCTCACGTGATATTTCTTTTAAAATTTTGTTAATTTACTTCATTTATGGTAAAATACGTCAGCGCACATCGTAATGTTATCGGACAATTTGAATTACCAGAGAAGAAGTCATTTTTATGCGCGAAAATGAGTCCAATCCTTTGATGGTTCACTTAATGGGATATTTTGAATCATTTTTTTGAAATATAACCCTTGGTTTAAAAAAATACGATAAAGACGTAGTTTCATATTGTTCTATGGAGCTTGTTTAAAAAATCGGCAAGTACTTGCAAAGTCATCCTATATACTGTGACTTATGACGAGAAATATCACAAAATAAGTACTGAACTTTAAATTTTAATATTACACGCTGCTCGTAATGATATTATTTTCTATTCGATAATGGACCTTGTTTACTCTTCCCTCGTTATCAAATAACTCAGAAAATACCTTTTAGCGTACCAAAAAAGAACATTAAACATTAAAATTAAATTTATAACCAAAATAATATCTCGCTTGTTCCCTGGGAACTTTTAACACCGATTTAAAAGTTTTCTAAATAATTACAGCTCAAACAAAAGAGTCTTAATTGGAAGCGCTGAATAAACTGGTAATGAAGCTCATTAACAGTGGATTTATACTGAAAAGTTTAAAGTTCATGATTCCCTTCAGAAAATATTATTAATTTTGTCAAATGAAAAAGTTGTCATTTGGTAATAAATGCAAGGGAAACCCAGCTGTTTCAAAAAATGAAATTACTAATTTTACATTTTTATATATTAAGCGAAATTAGTAATAGTGCGGAAAGCGTCTTGGCCTAGTGGTCAAACCATCTGGCTCGGAACCCGATGGTCTCGACATCAAATCTGGGCGGATCACACCTACTTTGTGTTCATTGTACAATTTGCGGCTAGATATCCGCTGATGGAAAACGCCGTTAAGGTACCCAAGCAACCCGGATAATTGATGATTAAACGAACTTACCTTAAGTGAAGTTCTATCATAATTATATGAGTCGCTGCATCCGAAGGGATTTTATCACAAGGTAGTACATTTCTTCATGTACCAGGCATCAACACGTTTTAGAGCTGGTATCACTGAAACAGAAAAAAAAACAAATTCCCTCCCTACGGTAGGTGCGTCGCTCTGACAGGTGACAAGTTCATCATTCTTTTAGAGACAGATTTCCCTAAAGTTACTCGGGTCAGTTAACAAAGGGTATGATGGTAACTATGGGTAGGGTGGGAGCTAAAATCCCTTCGGATGCAGCGACTCATATAATTATGATAGAACTTCACTTAAGGTAAGTTCGTTTAATCATCAATTATACTTCGTCGCTGCATCCTCGGGATTTTATCACAAGGTAGATGTTTAGAGGTCTAGGGAAATCAATATCAAGGATTTACTCAATTGAATTTGATACCAAATTTTATTTTTGATGTGAAATAGGTAACGTTTATTATAATTTTACCTGTTTACTATAAAAACGCAACAAAATTAAGGACCAATGACCAAAAGTCAAAAGATCATCGCAGCTTCAGTATTATGTTCCAAGATGAATATATATTAAGATAACTTCATGTTATAAATATGCTTTGCATAATAATTAATATTAATTTAAGCAATGTTAATTAAAAAAACTTAATGGTAACTGTATGAACTTTGCTGTTACCACACACAAGAACAGGTATACATATACCACCCAATAATAAAACCTAATTTACTCGAATATTTAATTCATAGTAAATTCGGGATCAAAGAACGACGTCTATTGAAACAGGTAGCTTGAGCTGCAACTTTTCCGTTAATATTTTCGTAATAAATGTGAAGTAAGGTGGTACATAATTATATACAAGTTTGTACACTGGGCAGTGGTTTATTACAACAATTTAAATGCCCAGCATTGTATGTGCTCGTTGTGTGGGTGACACATAATTAGTCACCTAACTTAATTCAACTAAAGCTGTTGTTTGGAAAACCTATTCCCAAATAGAACCCAACGGCAGTGGGTACTAAAGTAAGTTAGTTAGTAACTTGCTCTCCTAGTTTTTGCTAATAATATTTCTTAATGTAAGTATGTTGTCTACTGCACAGAGTAAGCAGACTTTAGAATCCGAAAGAATAATAACCTAGGCATAATAAGCTTTAGTTTCTATTATTTTTCTTAAGAGTTTCTATGACTCTCATTGATTGAAATGTCCTTCCAAGATAGAAACTACACATGACCTAGTCAATGCAGCTGGCCTATGTTTTTAATCTAATAACCTAACTGAGGTATTATTACTTAGGTAATTTATGCCACTCTGGTGAAAGCTGGGGCGTTTTGTAAGGATGAGACGTCTTACTATTCTTTATGACAATGTTTTCGTGAGTGGAAATCGTCTATTTTTAACTATCGCTATGCGAATAATATCCGTAACACTGTAAGTAGGTAGGTACCAACAGTTCCCTGTTGGTACAGTTAAGGTTAGAATTGCATTAAGATATTCTACTGACTTCTCTCCTTAAATCTTCTTACTGTGAATTTCTTATTAAATGTCAAATCTTGTTTGGCTTGGTACACTACTAAAGTGTAAACTGTTATTGATCATGTTGTGTTATTTTTCATTACATTATTATTGTGATTTCAGTCCTATTCTCACGAAAAACTTAACTTTTAACCTATTGCGGTCATTTTAAAATGAAAGACCACGATGTCTTCTACTCGTGAGTGCGTATGCAACAAATTCTTAATGGTAGGTCACCTACCTACATAATATCAAATACTAAAACAATTAAATTGTAATTTAGCATCTGATTGCAATTAATTTCTTAATCAATAAACCTTGCCAGATGCGAACAATAAAAGCTAAAACTACTTCCTATAAATTGGTAATCTGCAAATCATTACCAAACATTTTTGTCTTTAGGTATATGCTGTCAGAGTATCTGCAAATGACTAAGTACTAGTCTTACTGAAATCGAGACAAGATAAACATCTTTTTCCAATACATTTCCTGTATTCAGAAATGCGATCAATGTGAGATGGTTTTAGTTCAATTTATAACTTTTAATCCCAAGTCAAAACCAGTCATGGCTTGGATATGGTTATCCACTATACCTATTGATTGATTTTGTTATTTCAAAAAATAACCACGGAATCGAGGTACTAAATCAAGTCTACATTACAAGTTGTGCCTATTGAACGGCTAAAACAGCAGTTATACCTTTAAAAATCATCTACTCAATCGTTAAATGACAAATTTAACGCTTGCTGAATTATGAGTAGTCACTAATGTTTGCTAAACGGCAAAAGTGTAGCATTTTGCATATAAAAGAAATCCGCGTGCGTAGCACACCACTCAACAACAAGTAAATCAAGTAGATACATGTATGCATATACATTTAAAAAACGGCTGTGTTTATGTACTTGCACCATTATTAAGTGTTGTTATTCAACTTGTTATTGTTAAACGCGTGGCTGCATTAAATACTTACTGTGTTAATTATTAGGTGGATTAGGTTTATCGCTTAATAAGAATAAACTATTAATAATAAAGAATTTAAGTGTCTCTTCAATTCATGTTGTTTCAAATGCTTTTGCTTATTTATTATATTAAAATAAACTACTATATAAAAATAAGTCGGGTTTTCCTTTCTGACGCTATAACGCACAGACCGATTTCCACGGTTTTGCGTTCGTTAGAAAGGTCCCGCGCTCCGTGAGGTTTATAGCAAAGAAAATTCAGCAAAATTTCAACCGAAAAGCGGGAAAATCTTTTTTCACATACAGCTAAGGCCACGCGGACGAAGTCGCGGGCGGCTGCTAGTCACAGATAATTATTTCTTGAATAATAAAGCAAATTTTGGAAAACTTACATGGGTTCTCTGCCACCAGGTAAGGTTATCAAACCATCAGCAAGGTAAGATACAGAAAAATACTGGTAAGGCTAGGTTGTTTAATACATACCTGACTTTTCATAATCACTGTGAAAATACTTTTCATTTCATTTTATGTTTTAATTCATTTCATTTCATTTCATTTCATTTTATTTTATTTCATTTCATGGGCCGTTCACTGATTGAATATAGGCCCTTAATTCAGATATTGCGATATCGTTACCGTCATGTTGACTCACGGCCAACTCCCAGGTTTGTTCCTTATGTACAGTCTTTTAAGTCTCAATTTTGAGATCATTTTTCTGTATTTATATGCCTTCGTGATGACTCCCGGCCAACCCCCAGGTTTTTATTATACCTTCGTGATGACTCTCGGCCAACCCCCAGGTTTTTATTATACCTTCGTGATGACTCTCGGCCAACCCCCAGGTTTTTACAATACCTTCGTGATGACTCTCGGCCAACCCCCAGGTTTTTTAAGAAGTAAATAAATAAAAAAAAAATTAATTAGGCACCGGTACTCACCGGGATGGTTTTCGGCGTCGGCCTCTAATTACATAGCTAATTGAATACTTCATTCTGCTAAATCCGCATTTGATTGTCATTTTCTCATATGTTGTGAACTTCGTGGGCAGCAAGCCTACGTGAGTGGTTATCCCGTGGTAACACGGGTGTTAGCCTTCATCATATTATGAATATTGTAAACGGTAACCACGAAGTGGTATCAAATGTATTTAAATATAAATTTTATAGCAACTAGAGTAAGTTATGATGTTAGCCATAGCTGTATAGCTACAAAAGCTGTGGCGTGGCTACTCAGATGTGTCTGTGTAGTAGAAAAAGAAACATTATTTCAATGTCAGGTACTTCCATTACTAAGACTTATTCTTAGTCGTTAGTTTTCAATTGAAATGACAATCTTATTCTTGAAGTTTTTAGGTACTAGTGTATATAGAAAGAAAGGTTTTTGTTATGCAAGGATAGCACAAAATAACTTACAGTTTGGTCTTCGATTTGATTTTCACCTTAAAATGCTTTCGAAACCACACTCGCGTTGTGGGCCTGGCCGTGCTCTCGTTACGGGACGTCCTCTTGGACAGGAATAAACAGGAACCTTTATTCTGCTTGGCTAATTTGTTGAAAATGCACCGACCAACTTGGTACGGGAAAAAACAGGATCTTCTTCTTCTGTTTGTCTCGTTTGTTGGAAACACACACTCAGTGTGCGTTTTATCGTAATCTCGTTACGGTGGGTCCATTTTGGACAGGCCTCAACAGGATCATAAACAGCTAAAATTAATGCCAACATTGATTAAGACCACTTCACGGTCTCATCATTGTCGTGTTTTGTTAAATTTAAACATTGCATCGTCGTGCTATTGCTTAGCTTTGTTTACAGTCATACGAAGATTCACTTTTAATCACGAGTTCTCTTATTAAAACATTTTGTGCAAGAAAATGTGGGTAGATTTTTATTGTAGATCGTATTTAGTTATTGTTTAAAACGAAAGGTAAGTACGATCTTAACGTTGTATTTAATTTAGGATCTATCGATTTACACTACTACAACTATTGCAAACACTTCAGCACTTAAAGAAACCGTTATATAAAAAATATAACGAGAGAGGGTGTGTCGATGCCCGAACACTGGAAACGAATGATGAACTTGTCACCTGTCAGAGCGACGCACCTACCGTAGGGAGGGAATTTGTTTTTTTTTCTGTTTCAGTGATACCAGCTCTAAAACGTGTTGATGCCTGGTACATGAAGAAATGTACTACCTTGTGATAAAATCCCGAGGATGCAGCGACGAAGTATAATGGAGGTAGGCTCACCCCTCACCACGTTGGGTTCCAATTACCACGGCGAAATGTGGGCTTCTAAATGTTCCGTTAACCATGACGGCAACAATCAGTCTGCCTCTGACTAACCCATTAGGGATATAGTCGTGAGCGTATATATGTATGTATGTACTAATAGTGCGACGCCTTACTGGTTAACAGCGAAGATACGTTAAAGCCCTTCAGTTGTGAAATGAAATCCAACCCTATACATAGGGATGTTTGTGTTAAACGTTTGGGTATATAATTGCTTCTGCGAATCACGGCACGTCAAAAGCCAATGTCTGAAAATGGCGTCTTTTTTTTTTCTTGCGGCCAGCGGCCAAACCTTGTTTTTTAAATAGGAAATATTGCAATTAATCAAACTTACTATGGCATGTAGACTCCTAGATCAGTCCAAACTGAGTTATGGGCTTTAGAAGTTTTCTAATTTTACAAACTAGATATTTTTTCTTTTGCGCGCAATTTTCGCAAAAATCGCAACAAAATAGAGACATTATACGAGTAAACATTGTGGGTGATATTTTTCGCAAATGGAAAAATATCTTATATGTCATTCGTCTTTTTTTCGGGTGGTCATCAACCAAACCTTGCTTTTATGATTTAAAAAAGTGTCATAAACCAAACTTACTACGGCATGTAGACCTCTACACGCAGTCCGAACTGAGTTATGGGCTTTAGAAGTTTGCTGATTTTACAAACTAGATCTGTTCCTTTTGCGATCAAGTTTCGCATGAATCGCAACTAAATAGAGCCATTGTACGTGTAAACATTTTGTGTGTGATATTTTTAGCAAATGGAACAATAATCTTATAATGTCATTCGTTTTTTTTTTCGGGTGGTCAGCAACCAAACTTTGCTTTTATGATTTAAAATAGTGCAATAAACCAAACTTACTATGGCATATAGACCCCTAGCTCAGTACGAACTGAGTTATGGGCTTTAGAAGTTTGTTGAATTTACAATCTAGATATTTTTCTTCTGCGCGCATTTTTCGCATAAATCGCAACAAAATAGAAACATTGTATGTGTCAAGATTGTGAGTGATATTTTTCGCAAAAGGAAAAATATGTTATGCCATTCGTCTTTTTTTCGGCTGGCTATTAATTAAACCTTACTTCTTAAATTCAAAATAGTGTAATAAACCTGTTCAGGCACCTATAGTCCTGGACCCATGCATCATATGGGGAACGCGGACATTTCCTGTGTGCTCGCGACAGTAGTTACGTTCCGACCGACGTTTCGATAGACAGTACGAGTTGTAATGACATTCTAAAATATACCAAGTTGATAGAAGAAAACACAGTTTCATTGGCTCAAGTGTGTCAAGCGAAGACAAAAACAATGTTACTAAAGCAATGAAGACCTCTAAACGCAGTCTGAACTGAGTTATGGGCTTCAGAAGTTTGCTGATCTTACATATAAATCTCATGGGTATGCGTTTGACAACATTCAGCCATGAAGAGGTCGTTGCTGGAACAGGCTTACCCAGAAAATGTCTATTCACTCTTACCGTGAAGGTTGTGGGCACAGGCTAAGAAAAAACGTTCCATTATTGGTTTATGTGCCTTCAGGAAAGTAGGAGTTAAATAAATGGACTCTATTTGGAGAAAAATAGACTTGCCTGAGTATTGTTGGCGTTAAACTCAACGAAGTCACGATCGCACCAGTCGGACACTGCTTTTAACGCATTCATCCGCTTTGAGTTCATCTGCTCAACCATAGTCTCTCTAAGGCTAAATATAAGATATTTTGCCCTTTGCGCGCAAGCTTTGTAACAAACAGCAACAACATAGTGGAATTGAGCGCTGGTGGAGACTCAAAGATTCCCGGACCAGCACAAAATGTTTGTGGATAAAACATAATATTTGTGCTGGGTCTTGGTGCTGATGAAAGTATACTTATGTGGTTTTATATTTTACTATGTGATATTCCGTGATAACGGATATTATTTTACTTTTAATCATAAAATAAGAGCAAACTTACACATTAAGTGGAACATCGGCGTATACGTCCTTAAACAACTGTCACTCCTTCTAACGCTCGTAACTCAGTTAAGACTGTGCTCAGATACATGTCTTAGTGAGTTTGCTTCATTACACTATTTTGCATTGAAAAGAAAAGGTTTAATTAAAAGACGTAAGGCATAAAAGATATTTTTTCTTTTGCGACAAAATATCACACTCAATGTTTACACGTACAATGTCTCTATTTTGTTGCGATTCATGCGGAACCTATACGCGAAAGGATAAATATTATTATTATTTCTGGTTTTAATTGTTTTTTTCGTGCAATAATAAAATATCCTTGGACAAATATCCTTGGACATTATTCCACACAGCGCCATCTAGTCCCAAATGGGCTAATCATAGTCCGTTATTATGGGATTCTAGACAACGGATAAACAGACTTAAATACTTTTTCTTTTGTAAATACATACTTAATATACATAGGAAACACCCAGACCAATACAAACAGACATGTTCATGCACACAAATGTTTGTAGTTGTTTGACCTTTGGTGTAGTAGCCGACTTCTCAACAATTACACCAAGACGGTCGTCAATGAAGTATCTTATCTTATCTAGTTCGTAAAATCAACAAACTTGTAAAGCCCATAACTCAGTTCGGACTGAGCTAGGGGTCTATATGCCATAGTAAGTTTGGTTTATTGCACTATTTTAAATCATAAAAGCAAGGTTTGGTTGCTGACCACCCGAAAAAGATAATAAAATAAAAGATATAAGATATTTTGCTATTTGCGAAAAATATCACACACAATGTTTACTCGTATAATGTCTCTATTTTGTTGCGATTTTTGCGAAAATTGCGCGCAAAAGAAAAAATATCTAGTTTGTAAAATCACCAAACTTCTAAAGCCCATAACTCAGTTCGGACTGATCTAGGAGTCTACATGCCATAGTAAGTTTGGTTTATTGCAATATTTTCTATTTAAAAAACAAGGTTTGGTCGCTGGCCGCAAGAAAAAAAAAAGACGCCACTACCCCTAACAAATCCGTCATTGTCCTTTATACGCCACAGCTAAGCCGTAGAACCAGCCATTTGCAAAACCGCCCAGGTGAAAGGCACGATCGGTTTGCGGTCGAGAGGTGCGATTGCAATTAATTTGCATGTGCTTTTTCCCTTCCCTGTACATTTCTTAAATGACTATAACTTATTTGAGTTTAAGATTCATTTAAGAATTTTGCTTATTCCAACAGTGCCTCTGTACCATATACGAATATCACTTATTCGGAGCCATAGTTTCTAGTTAAGAGTGCGTATAAACCCAGCAAATTATTAAAATTCACCCGCGCCCCCCTCTCTGCGAACACTATCGCCCGCCAAACCACAATACATCTCTCTCGCTCGCTCAACGCGTAGCTTCCGTAGTATACGTAAAACAATCAGATAACGCAGTAGGCATTCTTTTTGTGAATACATTACCTACATTTTAATGTATGTAATTTTACTTTGTATATAAGTTGAATGTTATGTTGTAGATAGTAGTCTCATCTTTTAAATTATTCTTAAGGATCGGTATGGAAAAGGTAAAAACAGGACCCTATTACATAGACTACACTGTCTATCTGTCACCAGTTGATTTTTTCACAATAAATACTAAATACTTAGCTGTAAATGAAAAAATATTTTCCCGCTTTTCTGTTGAAATTTTCCTGAATTTTCTTTGCTATAAACCTCACGAAGCCCGAGACCTTTCCAACGAATGCAAAACCGTGGAAATTGGTTTGTTCGTTCTGGAGTTATAGCGTCAGGAAGGAAAACCCGACTTATTTTTATATACTGAAAAATATATAATATAAAATAAAAAAAATATTTTAGAGTAAATACACAAGCGGGTTTTTTGCGCTCTTTGTTCTATATTAGTGACGGTAATAGGTGGACGCACTTGTAAATTTATAAATAAAAGCTCCCCGGTGCCATTATTTGACCCGCCTTTTTTTTTCGTGGGGAAATCTTCATGAATACCTCGCCGCCCGGGGAGACCGACTACCGACTAAAACCTCGCGGCCGCTACTACGCGCCTCAAGGCGCTTGCAGGCCGCACTGGCCCCGCAACCCCACCTGTCGCCCTTACGGGCCTCAGCGAGTGGGTGGCTAGTCCACCACACTGCCACGCCTGAGTTCTATTCGCTTCCCGGCGGTTGGACTTCCCTACCACCAGTACTAAGCCCCCTCGCAACGGTAAGGTGAGAACTCATGACGGGGTGGTTTGACTCTCCTCCACCAACTGAACACGAATTAAAGGGTCGCAACCCGCCTGGCGCGATTGTCAGCGATTATAATAATAGATTTTCAATTGTATCCGGTTTATAGGGCGTTGAAAGGTGAATGAAAAATGAAAATGAATGCCTAAAACATCATCTTTATTTCAAGTATGTACATATTATACGAGGGTCATTCAATAAATACTTACTTACCCTACAAAGGAAATTTAAAGGATTTTTTTTGAAAAGTGGCAATTTATTTTTCAACATAGTCTCCTTTCAGTTCGATACACTTAGCACAGCCATGCTCAAACTTTTTTAACCCGTCCGAAAAACAGTTTATGTCAAACTCTGCAAAATAGGCCTCCGTGGCGGCAATGACCTCCTCATTTGATCCATATCTATCCCCGGCGAGTGTTTTTTTCAGATTAGGAAACAGAAAGAAGTATCAAGGGGCCAACTCTGGAGAATACGGTGGATGGGGCAGCCATTTGTAGCGCAATTCGATCAATTTGGCCATGGCAACGGCAGACGTGTGAACCGGTGCGTTGTCGTGGTGAAACAGGACGTTTTTCTTCGCCAGGTGGGGTCGTTTTTTCTTTAATTCGGCGTCAAATCAGCCCAATAAATCGGCATAGTAAAGCCCTGTTATTGTTTTACCCTTCTCGAGGTAATCGATGTAGATCAAATCTTGTGGATCCCAGAAAACGATGGCCATAACTTTTCCGGCCGATTTTACAGTTTTCGCCTTCTTTACAGCATGTTCCCCGGTCTGAATCCTTTGTTTTGATTGCTCCTTGGTCTCCGGTGTGTACCAGTGGATCCAGGTTTCATCGACGGTCACAAAACGACGCAAAAACTCCGCGGGATTCCGCTAAAACAGCGCCAAACACGTCTCCGATGTGGTCCCACTGTTGCGCTTGTTGTTGGTTGCTTGTTTTTTCCGGTACATTTGGTGCGTCATTGTGGGAAGATTCATGGCTACACTCAATTCTTGAAATTGTTCTAAGGCAATGCCTACACTAGTAATCCCAGTGACAGCGGCTGTGTTTATGTCTAGGTTCTGGGTTGGTTGTGGATCTGACGTGTTCAGTATGAATTCACCTCTGCACATATTACACGAAAGTTTCAGTTTAGAATAAAAACCCAATTTAGTTTCTCCTGTGATGTTTAAGTTAGATAGAGTGGAACCGAATTGAGGTGCATGATTCGATATCATTTTTAATTTTTCAAAAAAGTACAATATGTCTATTAACACTCTCTCTGCTGCATCGTACAAATTTTTAGCCTGATCTTCATTCTGAGCTTGTGGCCGACTACTTAGAGTGCGTCGTCGCTTCAATGAACTGTAATGAAAAAGTTCAGCTATTTCCAAAAAAAAAACATGCAAAAATGACACAGTAGAAAAACAATAATGCGGAAGCTATATTTTACAAATTTATGTTAAAAAAATGTTTCCAATAGGGAAAGGCACAAATTACCCACTATTAGGAAAGTCATTTGCAATTAAGCATTAAAGTACTCGTAGCAAGTGGCGTTCTGAGTCAAAATATCGCTCGGCTCATGCGTTTTGTGGTTGCAGTTCTAACCACCCCACCCAAATCAACCCTTTTCCGTTCAACTGATCGGATTTATTATATATTTACAGGAGAGTGCAAAGCAGCCGCCAGGCAAAAAAGTATGCGGGAAATGGTCAATTTCGGCGTCTGTTGGCGCTTAGTTACTTTCAAATTACTGATTTAAGAAAGGATGGTTTGGAGAGTGATAACTTTATCAGAAATTATCTAACGTTATTTTTCAAATGACTATTTCCCATTCGTTATTTTTCTAATGACAGGTCTCCACTAGTTTAAATGTTATCGATTGTACTGTAAGAATTTAGGCGGATACCTTTCTGGAGCATTCTCTTCGTTCCTCGAGTAATCATTACGGTAAGTACTTTTTCTGGCTGACAAAAGTCTGTAGATATAGGCTGTATATTAGGGTCTACATTTTCCAAATTCAATGTTGTTCTGTAAAATAAACACAGTACTTAGTATATTTACTCATGTCGTAGTAACTAGTTATTGTTTCAGCCAGCTTCAACTTTACTAAAAAAAATATCCCAAGATTTAAAAGCCAGTATGGATACTATTTTTTAAGAAACCTACATAGTCGACGACGCGCATGCCTCCACAACTTCATTTTGATCACACCTGTCAGATTGTAAAATATTTTGAGATGCAGCAATTCTGAAAACTAAAATATTATTTGAAAATAATTTACTTACATAAATACCTGGTGGATTGAAACAAATTCCTTCGAAATCAACCTATTATTTGAAGAGACCAACTAAAGTCATGTGATTATTTAGCATATACTTTACACCATCTGTTTACGTCATCTTACTAGAGCGACTCAAATGAATTTATTTCTTTTAAAATACAATACAACATACCTTTGACAATTAGCCATCCTTTCAGTTTGTAACTTTTTTAGTTCTCGTTTACTAAGTCCTTTTCTTTTTCCCCATTTCACTATTTATTTTGAAACTCGGAGCAGCTAAGAATTTGAGCGTAGTCTTCTCGTCTCAACGGAGCGATCGGTACTGATGTGTGAAATAGAAACATGTGTCAAGCTTCACAAACGTGCGACGGGAGATGGCTTTTTCCGCGGAATCAAAACGTATTAAGTGCCAAAAGTGTTTAATCGTTATAAATCCAAAACTAAAAGGAATTTTAAAAAATAACTAGACATAGCCCTTACTCATTTTTCAATATAATTATTTATAAAAAAATTGTCATCATAGTAATTGCCATGTCCAGTATAAAACGAAAAAAAGGGAAAATCAGACGTAACTTCGTGATTTTTTTTTGTCGAGATAATTTAATTATTTTATGTTTTTGATCAAACACAACCCTTGATAATATCATGAAGCGTATCATTTAATAAATTCATAAAATTTCATCTAGTATTTATCACGTACAATCAAAAAGAAGATTGGTAGTTTTGCTTTATGCGCACTCTTAACGCTATTACTTTAAAAAAAAAAATAATCATGACATTTCTTGCCCGAAATTGGCTACTTCTGCCGTAGCCAAAGGCAAAAATAGACAGAGCTAGGCTTAAGCACAGTATAAACTATACAGTAGGCTAGCTAAGGCCGACCGCCGAGCTATTAGCCTAACGTGCACACAGACACGCGGCACAGCCGTCCGTACTGCCGCCTCCCTATGCCTCCCTATTTTATGCTAGCGTGTACGTGAAATAGCGTGTGAGTGATATCGCGACACGGCGCGCGACGCGCACGCACACATGCAAACTAATAAGTAACTGACGCCCATCAATACCAACGCTGAAAAAAAAAGATTAGTAGTTACTTATTTTTTTAAGTTACTTTGTTTTCCTTTAGCAAAAATAGTTCAACCATCCTTTTTCAGTGTAGTATCAATGTAGCCGATACCGGCTACAAGTAGATGATAAGGCCTAGTTGTTTAGCAAAACGGTTAACTGTGCAATCTCTCAGCGACATCAGCTCATTTTCTTTGAATTAATTACTCCTGTAAGCTTAATATGTGTGCATGATAATGACTAGGTTTGTACGCGCGGTTAACGCTCATTATCTTAAGGACCACTGATTGTATCTTTATTTACGCTCGGCTTACGTGAATTTAATTATACTTTATGGTATAAACTGGGATAATAACGTGATTAAACTAGTCAAACGACGTTGTGTTTACATAGTTATAGTGATCAACTAAATAAATAATAAGATACATTAAGGTGCCCGTGGCGCAGTTGTGAAAGTGATCGGCGACGATCGCTGTTGTGAAGCAACACACGCCGTGTTGGAAATGGGATGGGTTACCACTCCAACCGGAAATTTAGTGATTTGTACTTCGGGCATCTCCGTGTTTCGGAAGGCACGTTAAGCACGGAGGTCGCGGTTGAAGTGGCTAGATGTTACTCGTTAAGAGTGCGCATAAAGCAAAACTACCAATCTTCTTCTTGATTGTACGTGATAAATACTAGATGAAATTTTATGAATTTATTAAATGTTACGCTTCATTATATTTTCGAGGGTTGTGTTTGATCAAAAACATAAAATAATTAAATTATCTCGATAAAAAAAAATCACGAAGTTACGTCTGATTTTCCCTTTTTTTCGTTTTATACTGGACATGGCAATTACTATGATGACAATTTTTTTATAAATAATTATATTGAAAAATAAGTAAGGGCTATGTCTAGCCATTTTTTAAAATTACTTTTAGTTTTGGATTTATAACGATTAAACACTTTTGGCACTTAATACGTTTTGATTCCGCGGAAAAAGTCATCTTCCGTCGCACGTTTGTGAAGCTTGACACATATTTCTATTTCACACATCAGTACCCATCGCTCCGTTGAGACGAGAAGACTACGCTCAAATTCTTAGCTGCTCCGAGTTTCAAAATAAATAGTGAAATGGGGAAAAAGAAAAGGACTTAGTGAACGAGAACTAAAAAAGTTACAAACTGCAAGGATGTCTAATTGTCGAAGGTATGTTGTATTGTATTTTAAGAGAAATAAATTCATTTGAGTCGCTCTAGTAAGATGACGTAAACAGATGGTGTAAAGTATATGCTAAGTAATCACATGACTTTAGTTGGTCTCTTCAAATAATAGGTTGATTTCGAAGGTATTTGTTTCAATCCACCAGGTATTTATTGTAAGTAAATTATTTTCAAATAATATTTAATTTTCAGAATTGCTGCATCTCAAAATATTTCACAATCTGACAGGTGTGATCAAAATGAAGTTGTGGAGGCATGCGCGTCGTCGACTATGTAGGTTTCTTTAAAAATAGTATCCATACTTGCTTTTCCATCTTGGGATATTTTTTTTAGTAAAGTTGAAGCTGGCTGAAACAATAACTAGTTACTACGACATGAGTAAATATACTAAGTACTGTGTTTATTTTACAGAACAACATTGAATTTGGAAAATGTAGACCCTAATAGACAGCCTATATCTACAGACTATTGTCAGTCAGAAAAAATACTTACCGTAATGATTACTCGAGGAATGAAGAGAATACTCCAGAAAGGTATCCGCCTAAATTCTTACAGTACAATCGATAACATTTAAACTAGCGGAGACCTGTCATGAGAAAAATAACGAATAGGAAATAGTCATTTGAAAAATAACGTTAGATAATTTCTGATAAAGTTATCACTTTCCAAACCATCCTGTCTTAAATCAGTAATTTGAAAGTAACAGACGCCGAAATTAACCATTTCCCGCATACTTTTTTGCCTGGCCGCTGCTTTGCACTCTCCTGTAAATATATAATAAATCCGATCAGTTGAACGGAAAAGGGTTGATTTGGGTGGGGTGGTTAGAACTGCAACCACAAAACGCATGAGCCGAGCGATATTTTGACTCAGAACGCCACTTGCTACGAGTACTTTTATGCTTAATTGCAAATGACTTTCCTAATAGTGGGTAATTTGTGCCTTTCCGTATAAATATGGCTTCCGCATTATTTTTTTTCTACTGTGTCATTTTTTAATTTTAATTTTGTAAATAGCTGAACTTTTCAATTACAGTTCATTGAAGCGACGACGCACTCTAAGTAGTCGTTTTCTGGGATCCACAAGATTTGATCTACATCGATTACCTCGAGAAGGGTAGAACAATAACAGGGCTTTACTATGCCGATTTATTGGGCTGATTCGACGCCGAATTAAAGAAAAAACGACCCCACCTGGCGAAGAAAAACGTGCTGTTTCACCACGACAACGCACCGGTTCACACGTCTGCCGTTGCCATGGCCAAATTGATCGAATTGCTGCCCCATCCACCGTATTCTCCAGAGTTGGCCCCTTGAGACTTCTTCCTGTTTCCTAATCTGAAAAAAACACTCGCCGGGAATAGATATGGATCAAATGAGGAGGTCATTGCCGCCACAGAGGCCTTAAATAAATTGCAACTTTTCAAAAATTTTCCCTCACTTTTTGTAGGCTAAGTAAGTATTTATTGAATGACCCTCGTATAATATGCACATACTTGAAATAAAGATGATGTTTTTGGCATTCATTTTAATTTTTCATTCACCTTTCAACGCCTTATAAACCAGATACAATTGAAAATATGTGCGTGTGCATTGGGTGAGCACCCTCTAAAAATTAATAAAAATGTTCTCACCATTTAGTTGAAGGTCTAAAACAATTGTAAATGTAATCTTGCAATTTGTAAAACGATGTAACCGAAGGTATTTAATGAAATGTCTGCTCACCCAGTTCTCTCAAAGGATCAGCCGTATCTCCGTATGTAATGACTTTACAAATACCAATAGTGTACTGAATTTCAGTAAAAATCTATTCTGACTAGGGTTTTAAAATTCAGTTTCACAAGATCCGTAATAAAAAAAAATACAAATGATTTCTTGTGCTCACCCAATCCTCACGTTATTAAAAGGGCTGATATTTTAGCGAACTAGCAATTAAATGGCATTCATAATAACTAATATAGAACAAAGAACGCAAAAAAACCCGCTTGTGTATTTACTCTAAAATATACATTTGATTATATATTTTATATTTTTTTTTTTTAGTATATGAAAATAAGTCGGGTTTTCCTTCCTGACGCTATAACTCCAGAACGCAAGAACCGATTTCCACGGTTTTGCATTCGTTGGAAAGGTCTCGGGCTCCGTGAGGTTCATAGCAAAGAAAATTCAGGAAAATTTCAACAGAAAAGCGGGAAAATCTTTTTTCATATACAGCTAAGTCCACGCGGACGAAGTCGCGGGTGGCTGCTAGTATTTAGTATTTATTGTGAAAAAATCAACTGGTGACAGAAAGACAGTGTAGTCTACGTATTAGGGCCCTGTTTTTACCTTTTGCATAAAGATCCTTAAAAATAATTTCAAAGATGAGACTACTATCTACAACATAACATTCAACTTATATACAAAGTAAAATTACGTACATTAAAATGTAGGCAATGTATTCACAAGAAGAATGCCTACTGTGTTATCTGATTGTTTTACGTATACTACGGAAGCTACGCGTTGAGCGAGCGAGAGAGATGTATTGTGGTTTGGCGGGCGATAGTGTTCGCAGAGAGGGGGGTGCGGGTGAATTTTATAAATTTGCTGGGTTTATACGCACTCTTAAGCGTAGTCTGAGGGCGGTTTTATAACATTTGATATTAAGGTTGCTCACTAACCTTACAATCCGCACTGAGCCCGGGTGTTGGAGTATGGCTTATTCCACCTCATAGTTGAGGTGAGGCCTGTGCCCAGCAGTGGGACGGATATAGGCCGTTTATGATGATGACATTGCCCTATATAAGGTCGCGTAAAGGTACAATTCCAAGGCAAACGGCAGAATGCAAACGGCAAGCGACACACTTCTGTTCCTAAGCGCGGCGCTGCAGTGCGACCATGCTTGCAATCACTTTCATAGAGATTTATATAAAACAGTAGTGGCGCCTGCAGTTTGTGGTCTGCGGTCCTTCTTGAAATTATACCTTAAGTAGTGTAGGTGTCATTCTACGCATAGAAGGTTATTTTATTTTTACAATAAAGACTGCCGTCCTGCCGTCGTACGTAAGTCGCTGCGTTGTCGCCACCTCAAAATGCTTGATTTGGGGGCGCCCTAGTTTGATGTCAATTAAGAAATCATTCTCTATCATCCCACCCACTTTTTAATGTAGGTTATATCGATCACCCATTCTTTTTATATTCTAAAGTCCATCTAAAAAAGTCCATCGAGACTTTCGATGGTCTACAACGTGATATTCGTAATATAGACTATCAAAAAAGGTTTTTTTAACTAAAGATCGTTAAGCTTTTGTTTTTAATTCGAAGATTTAAAATGTTTGCCGTGCTTTGCTCTCAACGTATGTATTTATGTAGGTACTTTATAATGAAAACCAGTCGGTGCAAGAGAATTTCCCGAGGAGTCGTTTGAGAAAAAGTTAATATCTCTGCCTTGGCAGATACTAAAAGCTACGTAGAATGTCATTATAATGCCTTTGAAACTATGTGAAAAGTAAGTAATTGGCTTGTGCATAGTTTTAATCCTTCGTGGAATGTTTGTGGAAATTTTATCAGGTTAAAATTATTATCTTTAGCGGCAAAAACCTTTTGATCAGAATTAATGTCCCCACTATTTCGCCGACGAGACTCATCATCATCAACAGCAGCCACACGACGTCCACTGCTGAACATAGGCCACCCCCATAGATTTCCAGAGCGGCCGGTTGCAGGCGGCCTGCATCCACCGAAACCCTGCGATCTTTCCCACGCTGCACTTGGCCTCGAATGGTCATGGCCATCCGTGCTTGGTGCTGCCCACTGCCACTTCAACCTGCTAACACGCTGGGCTACGGTGGCCTCAGTTCTCCTACGGATTGGATTTCCTCATTTCTGATTCGATCTCGTAGACTAAATCCAAGTAAATAAAGACGCCTATTATGGTACTTCAAATAAGTAAACCGTTTAACGTTAAACATATTGGAGATGACAAAACAATAGCTTGCTAGTTCGTGACTGTTGTTAGACTAGCCAAATATTGCAATATCAGAAATTGTAAAATATCAGAAGAGCGGAAGCCAACGTTGCCTTTTTCAAATATTACTAGCGGCCGCCCGCGACTTCGTCCGCGTGCACTCAAGTTGAAAAAAAAAATGTCGGATTTATTTATAAATTGTAGCATAATAATATGTGTTATCAGGTGCATAAGCTATATTATTGAAAAGTTTCGTTAAAATCCATCCAGTAGTTTTTACGTGAAAAGTAAGCGAAATATCCCCAAACCCTACACATATTACCTACTCATAGTAGAAAAAAGCGTGTAATAATAAACAAACAGCAAAAATACGACTTCTTTAAAAATCGCGCCAACTCAGCGTTTACAAAACGCCAGTGCGAACCCGCGTCCCAACCGCCAAATTGACATAAGGGCGCGCATTCACAATTTATTAGGGTTCCGCAAACGCCGCGTCAGAGATGCGGACACTAAATCTACGCAATTTCGCTAATGGCGGCGATTCATAATAAAACAATAGAACCAGTTTACTGCTCAGATAGCGAGATATGAATAATTTCGATATCACTTTTATGCGGTGATTTCTTTGAGAGAGTCGTTTTGTTAATTATTCTGAATGATAAGAAACATTTTAGATGCCATAAATAAAATGGAATAATGACTTGTTAGTGTTACGGAAAGTCAAGCTTTAGGCAAGAAAAAGATATTATTAGGTATGCTGCTGAATTTCGTTTGTATAATATTCAGTTCCGGCACTAGCACACTTGTTAATAATAAAAAGCATTTTTTGCAACAATTCCACAATTTTTCAAAAATGTTTTTAATTTTAAGATAAAATTAGCTGATGTTCCTTCTCGGTTGAAAGCTTCTTCTAATGTGACCGGATTTTTACTAGCTCGTTTTCCTATAACAATATACCAACTTTAAGACGTTTGAACTTACATTTTAGCTAGTCACGCCATTACATTTAAGTAAATGATAGCTTTTTTAAATAAAACATAAATTATTTTCAATTCTGTCAAAAATCGCAGCGACAAAAGTTCGCCCGTGTCAACCGCGCGAGCGTGCGAACGACACCGTTAAAAGAATAATTTATGGTGAACCATAGACAACTTTACTGTTGCAGGGCAAACGTTGCGTAAACCCCAACTGAGGGCGTTTGCGGTGACGTAAAACCTCGGGCCAGTTGGAACAGCACGTTATTCATGAGGATCCGTACAGGTACAGTCGGTATCACAAGAATATTTCACTTGCTTTTGATTTGGGTGATGCTACAAAGAATATATCAATCATTTAAATTTCATCATTGCTGTTCGCAAGCAGTACTGATGGTCTTCAACCGGTGCTGTGTGGAGGTGCCTGTTTCTCAATTGTGAGAAGCCCATGGCTCAACCCAAGGAAACTGGGTCTGTAATAGGATAAATGAAGTGGTGACCATAATTCAGTGATGTATTTTTTTGGTATTCCTAACTTCAAATTCCAAAATGTCAGCGCCGAATTCCCTTCGTTTTTAAGTGAAACAAACTTTAACTTTATAACTGTTTTAAATCATTATTCCAATCATTCAATACGTAAGCTCTTGTCCAAGCTTTGGGTCAACCCCATGCATTGAAAAAAAAATCATTCTCATAATTATTATTTAAAAAACACCACTCTGCTAAAGTCACTCAAAGTTCATCTGAGGGAGCACTGAATGAAACTAAGTGAAACATCGTCCGTCTTATTATCCCATTTATCAAGATGGAACCCTAAAAGTTGACCGATGACCCTCGTAATTTTATATAGTCTTCCGGAACTCCGTCTAATTCCGCCCTCAGAGGGTCATAATGTTAATAACATTATCTGTCTGTTCATGCCATCGGAAAGTTGCTTAGACCTCGTAACGATGAGGTTTATTTCAGTTGTATTATTGTTTCAGATGTCTACATAGGAGGGCACTTACGCTTAAGGGGGCACGTGATATGATATTTAGAAACAAAGAAAATGAATAGACTGATTTGTTCATTCACCATTTAAAAGAAAATACCAATTTAAGATAATTATGTCGAAAGTCATACCCTAGATTTTCGGCGCTTTTTCTATGTCACAGAGCTGCGCGTGTTGGTCACATAGCTGTTCAGGGGGGCTAAAACGGCAACATTTTAGGTGTTTCATATATGAATCATCTAAGTGACGTTTCATCTGGTGAATTGCTAAAAACGGTAAAACGGCGACATGAAAAGTGTTTCACCTACTTGACATTTCATATCTTAGACATATTTTTCTTTTTTAAATTTATTTCATGGCTTGGACTCTTAGACATAGTTTGATGACGACATTGCTACACCAAAAAAAATAGTGTCGCGCCTAATAATTGTAAACTTAACGGTTTTCATTAAACAAATATTTTCATCATTACAACTAATAATTTAAGGCTTAAAAAGTAGCTTATTATTGAATTTGTGTGATTTCTTATCACTAATAATTGTAAAATGTTTTTAATTTACAATTTTTATGTCTGGCAATGAGGACCGTGACAGGTGGCCTAAGAACAATAATGTCACAGCTGTCAATCGAGATTGTAAATAATGTTCGTGAAAACTTGTGATAAAAATCATTTTCCGACCGGAAACTATGAATGAAGACAAGAAATTGGTGCTAGCTAGGCATGTTCTTGAGATTGAAGATATTTGCAAGGAGACATGACTCTATAACAACAAAGACCGAGTGATTTGCCAAACTTCTGCCTCGGCAATGGCGTACAAGACGACTTTATTTGGGAGCAGATTTTTAGGTTTTAATGCCGCACATTTTTTAAATAATACACATTATAATAACAAAAACGTTTTTTATTTACTCGATTATATTGGAATATTCATCAGAAGACAGCTAGTTAACGTAAATGTGATGAACTAAGTTCTCAGGAATTTCATTCAAAATGTGATAAACATTCAGTGTCGTTTCCACCACGGTCTTGGAAATTGGTTCAATTTATTGTCACTATTATGTATTCTTGGTGTCATTTTAATAATTCACAGTAACACATTTTACTAGGAATAATTAAATTTATCCTAAAAACGATTAAATAATGTTTACTGCCGTGGTTTACTGCTATGTGAATTTGACAGCTCAGCGCTGTCACCTAGTAGGGTAATTTCGTCTGTTCGCGTCCATTTAGTGCAGTTGCCAAACTTGACAGTGAATCAAAAAATGCTCCAGCACTGATTTATATAAAAAATGGATATAATGTATCCAATATATTCTAGTTTATTTTAGGATCAACTTGAATATTTTTTTCGAAACATTGCATTTTTTTAATAGATAAATTACAGAATTAGGTGTTTTTCCAAAAATGTCAATTAGCGTCCACTGTAGACCATTTTGCGGGAATAATTTATCAGCAGCTTTACTGCCAGCATTAACTCTTGGCAGGGGACCCTTGCACATCCAACTTCCGCTTTGCCAGCTAGTCTCCCTAGCGCTGATTTGCATTCCTCGACAATCGCTGATGTTGTCGCTGGTTGTTGAATTACTCTTACCTTGCTGTCGCTGTAGACCGTCACTTTTGTGACATCGTTGTGACGCTTGCCTGCTATGTAAGCGCAAACCAGAATGTATAAATTTTGGTTTCAAGAACGCTGGCCAGCCTGCCCAAGCGTACTGATCTCTTTATCACCGAGCCATCATCACATAGTGCGTCTGTGCACGCCAGCAACCAAGAGTTTGATTGATTATTTCCTGAATCCGTCTGTGTAGCATATAAGTCCACCTGTGTCTGTTCTCCAGTGGTCTGTCTATGAATGAATAAACAGTAATCAGGTCTCTTCATTTCGCATTTCATTTTACGCTTTCTTTAAATGGTCTTCAGTTTATGTTCTCTCTTCATCATTATTTCTTGTCACCGAAGACCTAATTAATGTCTTGACTAATAAAAATAATGAAAGAAATTACTTCTTTCATTTAAAAATATAATTATTAGCTGTAGTCTTAGTTAAAAATGTATCATAATTATGAACAATCCATTTGAAATTATTTTTACAAGCAAGTTAATTTTATTGCATTCAAGAAAGTAGTGGAGGCAATTTGGTTTATGATTATCTCCTGTAGGTATAGTTTGTGGCCATAGCGGACGCAAACGCTAAGTTCTAAATAAGATGTATTTAATTCGCGTCTACCTCATTTTATTCGTTAAAAATGTATCTTAAAATTCACATAAATCGTTAAAAAACATCCGAATGCACCGCTGCACACTATTTGTCCTTATGTGCGTGTGTCTTTGAACTTAACTTTGAAGGATTAGCATTAGTGACGTATTTTTAATTGTTGTATTAGTTTACATAATTTCGCAGATTTTCCGTAAAATGGACGCGAACGGGGTGGTGGACGCGAACAGGCGAACTGACCCTAAACATCTAACATTCCTGCAATTTGACGTTTAAAAGTGCACCATTTTACGAATTCCCATACAAAACTGTCAAATTGTATGAAAAACAAATATGAATCATAATATGAACATAATATGATTCACCTAATAAGTTGCCATTTTAGGATTTTAAAAAGTGTTTCATATTATGTTTCAGATATGAAACGTCAAATGTCGCTATTTTAGCCCCCCAGGTTTCGTGATGGTATGGATTACCACTCACAATTAGTAGTAATTAGCTTGAGGCCTTAGGGCGGCTTGATAACATCTGATATTAAGGTTGCTCACCAATCTTACACCTCTCGCCCTCCGCACTGAGCCCGCGTATTGCAGTATGGCTTGTTCCACCTCATAGTTGAGGTGAGGCCTGTGCCCAGCAGTGTAGCAGATGTGGTTTTTACGTGAAAGAGCAACACGGCACATCCACTCATACAAATTTTCGCATTTATAATATTAGTAGGATTGCCTAAAGCGTTTAGTGCGCGCTACACACACCACCACCGTTAGCAGACCCTTGTTATTACGTATGTTTTATGCGAAGTGCGGTCGGGACAAAGTCCACCATTAAAGCATGACGTGCGACCGTGTGTATATTTTTTTTAATCGATACTGGCCGAAACATTTTCAAACGTGATGTATTCAAAAGACAATTTCTAACACTTTACAGTGGGAACGAGAAGTTTGTCCGGGCCGCCGTCAAAAGCCTACGTGTGCCCGGACAGACCCCGTTGGCCTTTTGCCTCGACTTATTGACCTTTCCGGCCTTTTTACTGGCTAGGCAGGGGCACTTGCAGCATTTATTTAAAAGCCAGGGCTCTGAAACAAATGCTCAGGTGTATCCCCGAGTTAAAATCTGGCAGAATCCACTTTATGTTCACTGATGTAACTGTAGTTACGTAAAACTCAATCAATTCCGTATACAGACGGTAGACTCGCTCCTTGTTTGGTTCATGTAAGCATCTGAGTGTTCCGTTCGTTAAGGTGATTATAATCTAGAGCATTTTCTTGAGCGTTTCGGTGTAATGTTCGAAGAGCGGTTCAAGGAAAAATTAAAAAAAATATGCTCGATGGTCTGATACAAGATATATAGATATTCTTTATTGTGCAAAAACATTACATTTCAAGCAACTTACAGAAAACAATGTATAATTTAGGTGGTCTTATCGATCTCACGCGATCTTCGCGATCTCTTCAAGTAAATTAAACTCACCGTCAATAACGTAAGTTATACTGTGAGTAGCCTTCTTTTTTAGTGCAACAAAATTCGAGACCAATCTATGCCATTGATGACTTTAAACACCGAACTTTTGAATTGGGTTTCAAATTTAAAATTCTCATATTTGGTTCTATCTAATTTTAGACTTTATTACATTAATTTATTTCCCCGGTTCTTTGTCAACAGACGCGTGGCAGATGCGACGCGATATATTACAAAATTAGTGATACAAATTACTTAGCAATTCAATTTTGAACCAATCTTGATGGAAATGGGGTACACGTGTAAGACAATTTAGCTTATTTGAATGGCAGAAGATTGATTTGTAAGAAAGGTGTGGAATATTCTATTTGAATTTTGTATTGCAACTTCAAAGTTATGTCCAGATTCTAGATTGGTCCAGATTTAAGTGAGATTAAGAACGAGATTTTTGTCTGAGGAGGAATTGAACCCACAACTAATCAGATAGCTGAATAAATTTAGTAGGCGCTGATATTATTATGACCATTTTGATGACTTGATATTTTTAGAACAAGCGAGTTTACCCTTCAAAGTTCCCAGACCCTTGCTCCATTTCTTAAAGGCTTTGATACTGTTGCTAATACGGCACTGTGTTTGTTTTTATAACCCATTTTAATTTGATTCCAAGAACTCATTAACACGGCGCATTCAAACGCGTGTTGTCCAAATTTTCAACTGAATAATTGCGTATGACGTTTGTTGCGTTTAAATTGCTCCAGCTTTTAAAATTGGTAAGTTTTAAGTTTCCTATCTCCCTGCCTAATCCTTTAGATGCTTTTTGAGCGCGCCGCGTGAAATCAAACTCGAACACGTCGCATTGAAAACACATGCACACAATTTGATTCGCCTTGATTTATCGTCTAGCTATTGAGTTATGATCCCGAAACCAAATATTAATTTTAAAGATTAAAATCTACCTAAATTCAAAGCAGCCCATTGCGTCTGACGTCTGTGGTTAAACCTTCCTTGTTTCTAACCTAATAATTGGATATAAAATTGAAAAAAAATGTTGTAATATTGTAGAATATTTTTGCTATCCCAAATATAAAACAGTCTTTGCCCAGCAGTACTAACAGGCTACTAATAATAATTAATTAATATCTATTGAACAGACTAGACCACATAAATCGTAAAAATATATGAAATACTTGATTAATCTAATACTCGTAGAAGTCCTAAACAAAAGTTAAATCATTAAAACGCGTTAAAATGTTGGGGCCGAGTTATAGTCCAAGCCAATAGCAGCTGAACATCATACAAAAAAAGCTTCTGTACATTTGTCGTATTCTTGGTCGGATTATGAAACTTCATAGGCGTGTAAATTACGCAACATATCATAAACTCGATCAGTAGTTCCCAAACTGGGCGGCGTGCCGCCCCGGGGCTCAGTGTTCTCCCGGCACTGTGGGGGTATGCACAGTTACCCACATTAATTGCGTTGTTACATTCTGTTATAAGTGAAAAGTAGCTGTGGGTCTAGATTGCGGTTATAGTTTGTTAGCATTCCTTATTCCATTAATAAATAAAGTAATTATAGTAAGCAAAATAAGAGAACATTCTTTATTGCACACTAAATAACAAAAATGGTTTACGAACAAGTAGATACGAAATAACAAGTAACTGTACCGATTATCGTGAATAACATAATATTGCCGGTAATTTAGTTGTACTGGAAAAATAAATGTTAATGATGTGACTAAAAGTATTTGAAAGAAAACACTACGATTATGTAGACGTTAGCAGACTGGTTAACTAATTTGTATCGCAGTACATGAAAGCCATCTGCAACTGATCAATATGGAACTTCGAAGGAAAACTAGAAAAAAATGTAGCTAACATTTTACTGCTGATCATGGCTTATGTTCGGTAATTGCCGTCATGTTGAAAACATGCCTCAGAGTATACCTGAATTTATAAAATGATCCTATTTCTACAAGATCTGCGTGCATATCTCTTGAGCTCGTCGAGGGCCAAAAATATCCGCTTGTCAAAACGGTCGCAGTTTAAAAAGATTGGGAACCACTGGGTACTAGGACAACTAACTGGTCTCAATAACTCGACACCGTGGCCAATGACCAGTTATGATCTTAGTCCTAGTTGACAAGTTGTTATTTTCATTAATGACGGTTGCATTAATCATGCGTAATGTAATATGAATTGAAATACTAGAGCAAGTTTAGTAAGTACTAGCAATTGGACGTGGCAATTATGTTTTACTAGCGGCCGTCCGCGACTTTGTCCGTGTGAACTTAGGTCAAAAAAATAGTTAAATAATGTCTTTGTAAATTCTAGCCTATGTGTTGTTCAGATGCATAAGCAACATTATTGTAAAGTTTCATTAAAATCCGTCGAGTAGTTTTTACGTGAAAGATCAACATGGCAAATCCATATTTTCGCATTTATAATATTATTAGTAGGATTCCACCAGTCTTCTTCTTCTAATAAAAAAAAGATTCTACCAGTGGCGAAGCAAAACGCTCGATATGATACAAAGTTGCTTTTTGGACGGTCTAAAAAGTTCACTCAGGAATACTCATTCACGTGTAATTTAAACATATATTTACGTAAGAAAAGGTGTTTTATTTTTATTTGAATTAAATATTTGACCAAAAATTAAAATGAGGATATCCGAGAGTTGACTGGTAATGGATTTTAATTAACTCATCATCATCAGCCTGTCGTAGTCGATTGCTAGACGTAGGCCTCTCTCAAAGTGCGCCACTACTCCCGGTTCTGAGCCTTCTGCATTTAGTAAACTATAAGGCATATATCCTCATCACAAAATAACCAGTTACTCGTACAAATATCGGATCGTTATTCAAAAATACTGAACTACATTTTAAACTACGTACTGTATATGTTTTATTATCCTTCTACATCCACATCATTATTTTCATTAATAATACAAACACGGTTTTAATAGGTTAATAGTCGCAGTACGTAACATTACTGAAAACTACATAATCAAAGGGAAATGAGAAAGGGAATTTATTACTGGGAAATGCAACGGCTGGTTAATCTTGCGCAAGTAGTTTTGGAGAAAAAAATATTTACAAATGTTTCTATTTAGAGAATTGATGATGAGAATTATTAGTTACATGAAATTATACAGATTCGCTGTTCATACGCTTGCCTATTGCAACGGATAATACATTTCCTGTACATGGCAAACATTTGTGTTTATTTTGTATGAATGTTGCATATTATTGACTTAGACTGGTAGCTGGTAACATTGCAACTGGCTTGATGATTGAATGTTTAATTTTAACAGTAGCTTGGGGTTTAGTATTGTCCAAGTTGTATATTCTACTACCAGTGTGATTAAGGAATAAGAAACGGAGATCTTAAGAACGAGTTTTTTGCAGACCAGAGGGTAGACTTCGTACCACCAGCGTAGCGGGAGACGCCCTCAGGATGGGCAGTATGACGATTTTCCAAAGGCTGCTGGTAGCAGGTGGATACGAATAGCTGAGCATATGACGCGCATCAGGGAACGCCAACGTCCAGCAGTGAACCAGTATGGGCTGGATGATGATGGTGTTGATGATCACTGGGGAAAAAAGTGATTCCATTCGGATACAATGTGGACAAATGAGCAGGCGCCTTGCTACTCAGGCAATATGGAAGGAAATCCTGTGCCACTGACCAGATCATTAAACCTCATGGCTTAATACAGAACATGCACAGCCAGAACTCCCTAAACTCTCTGTTAAGCATTGCTTAAGCCTTGTTGGCTGGTGGAGAATGCCTCTAGACAATATGACCAATAATTGTAGAGTGTAATTGTAAAGAAAATATAAATAAATAAGATGACAGATAGGTCCACTGTACTCCATGGGGTGGTTTAACTAGAAGTCACCGTGCCGGAGAAATTGTACTGCTAACACTGTTGCTAGCCACAAATAGTTCCTACCCTCAAACCCTTCAAGGCCAAGGTGATCAACCAAACATTCGCAAGGTACTCTAACTTCTGTTGCGACCAATCCGCTAGAAGTCAATATTAGTTCAGGGCAGACTCAATAGCAGTTCCGCTCAGTCACCTTGAGCTATACACAATCGCTCGTGTATTGTCCGTCTGCTCGTGTGTAAACAGAACCCTTTACTGATGTTTTGAGCCGGGGCTCTCTTGTAGCGGAAGCGACAATTCCGCAGACTAACACGAAAGTCGAACGCTTTAGAACATTTGATTTGGTATTTTTGAAATTAAATAAATTGGCTAAAGATCTGAAAAACCAGAAAAAGACATTTGGTCATGTTGGCATCTGGCAGGACTTGAACCTACACCTATTGAAACAATAATAAAAAACATAAATAAATTGGCATTTTTTTTACCAATAATCGACTAAGAATTTCAAGCATAGTTAAATACGGTGAATCCTTGTGACTAACAAAGTTTTGAGAACAAAACTAATATTAAGTCACAACAGTTAAGTTCCTGGGTATGTTTTACAAATAAGGACTCCTCATACGTAGTTGCAATCAAACCGCTACATTCAAATTGGTCCAGGATTAAATAGCCACAGTCCTCATTATAATAATTTTATTTACCCGAAATTACCCAAAGTCATAATGTTATTGAATAACTAATGTGCAGTCGCCCGGTTTGCGAAAGATGCGGGTTCGAGTCCTGCCAGATGCCAACATGACCGAATGTATTTTTCTGGTTTTCAGATCTTTACCTAATTATCTCGTTATGACACAGAATATTGCCATGATTTGCTAATCCCGCAAGTTTTTTTCTGTATAACTACGAGTAGGAACAAAGTGGTAATGTATTTAGAAGCTTATGTAAGTTTTTGGTAGTTAGCTACCAAACATGTGTTTTAAGTGCGGTTCACAGTCTTGTGGTGAAGCCCCGCCCTTAGTTTACAAGTTGCTTACTCACTGATCTATCCCTCAATTTTACGCCGGCCATGTGTTTTATTTGCTTACCGTTTATTTAGGATTCTTGCTTTGCAGGAATCGGACGAAATAAATATACTGCACGATGAAAGACTCCGAGATTATCTTTTATTAGTACAATGGAGATTTTGTGCGAGTTTTTAAAGACGTGTTAGCAGACTGAACGCAAATACTTGGAAATGTTGTTTAAATAGCAAAGGATTCTGGCCTTCTTTTTAACCATGGATGTTTTTCAACTGTTCTTGGTAATGTTCATGAACCTAAAGCTTTATTTTATTCGTCCAAATGTGGAATGTTATTCACATTGAAGTGCATGTTGTTCGAATAAGTCGTAGCTCTGTGGCTATATACTCGTAGGTACTCTTGCCACAGTGAACAGAGAACAGTAAAATACAAAAGTGGGGCTCTCGGTATGAATGCGTAAGTGCGCGTCGCGCACCGTGTCGGCACGCGATTTCACGCACACGCTAGCATAAAATATGGGGGAATAAGGTGGCCCACAGACACGCGGCACTGCCCGTACGTACGGGCTGTGCCACGTGTCTGTGTGAGCACGCTAGGCTAATGACTCGTCGGGCGGCCTTAGATAATCTACTGTTATGTTTACTGTGCTCTGGCTTCGAATCAGCTTGGTCCCAAGTTCAGATCTGGCCGTAACACATATTAAATTGTATGTTTACTGCCTAATTTGAGGCTAACTTTCCGGTGATGAGCAACACTGACGCTTGCGTTACGCTAGACTCATTTCTAACGAAGATGGATTCAAAATATTCACCCTGCAATATGTGGGCTTTCAGGATGTTTCGTTCACCAAGACTGCAACAATCAGTATGTCTCTTCAGTGTATTCGGTTTGGGATATATTCGTGAGCATATGTTTATTATTAGTGACAACATCAGTCTAGATATAAAAACATTTAGTAAGGCTGCAGGTAACAGGTTACCCCAAAATGGATTCCAGTTCAAACAAATCTCAAACTGATTAATTCGATTGATCGGAATTCTTTAGATCGTTTATTCAAGAAACAGAGTATACCCAGAATGTAAACGAGTTGTTTGTTCCCAAAATAAAATGTTTTTGTTAGTTTTATTGTGCGGTACATTGACTTCGACGGCCCATTCTGAAACAAAAAACGAATTAAACGCATTAACCTTTTTACTGCCTACACTAGTAGGAGCTATTGGTATCTTCTGTAAAGCACACTCTTCTCAGTTAGTGTAACACTTTGAGAGGCGACAATTTAGAAACCATCTTACCTGATTTTGAACGCAAATTGTATTAAAAATGACATTATGACTTGTCGCCGAGCTCGTGATTACTAATGTCATTCATTCGTCATATTTCTAATGTGTCAGGTGGATTTCGGGCACTTTCTGATAATAACAACGGAGTACAGTCAGCGTCAAAATTATGTGTGTGAAGTGGTAAACCTCAGTGATCATTGCCGATCTACTGTCGCTTTTCACATAGCAGCTGTCCAACACAAAACAGAAGAACAGTCGCTGCTGGGCACAGACACAGACCTAGGAAACACGAGGGATCGGTGTAGATAATTGGAGGGTTGTAAGGATTAGTCACCTTAGTAACAGATTTCATCAGATTCCGCTCTTAGGGCCTCTGATTAGGCTTTACAACTAATATTTATAGACGTAAGTTAGTCCAACTACTTATGGGCTCGTTTACAATTAGACGATACGACGTCTCGCCGCATCGTGCTACGACGCGCCATCGCCAGAATATCGCTTGCTCGTAGTAGATTCCCACGACACGCTGTCGTATCGTGGAACGATGTCGTGACATAGCACGACGCAACGTCGTATCTTTTAACCCCCCTATTCATGAAAACGAACGCAACGCTAAAACATAGTTTGAGCAGTTGACTCGCAAATAGCGGCAGCAACAATAAGAATGTAAGAGACAAAGCGATACAAAAGTTAACGAGTTGTTGAAGAGCTGTTTTAAGTTTTTTATGAATAAGAGGGTTGTATACGAGCTGTAGAGTGCTATCCAAAGCCCGGAGCTACCCAATAAATGTTTATCAATTTTGGGGTTGTTTCTCATCCCATTTCCGTATGTCACTTTACAACAGCGACCATTTCCGATCCACTGTCACAATTGACCCACACGTTTTGACACTAATTGCCTTATTAGAAAGCGATAATAGACTTATAGTAAGGTCAGACATAAGTCGCCATCTTTATGGCCCTACGTGAGGTACAGCGTTCCGTCGCTCTCCTTTGTTTCCTGCCTTTGTTTCGATTTTCGCGGTCTTCTTTTGTAACGCCCAAAGAAATCTCTTTATTTTCCGTCAACGAAGCTTTTTCTCAACATTACCAACTTATATTTACCATCAAACAACTCAATTTGTTCCTAACTTCGCGTTGAAAATCTAGTTTCCCAACCGCATGAGTAAGTTGGTTTCTAATGATTTTCAATGCGTCCCCCGATTTCCGCTAATAGTTCTTACTGTGCTGTCAATAAGGATCGTTTTCAGTTGCGGTTAGGTTAGGTCCATAATGATATAATAAGGCATTGTTTTTGCTCATTGCTGGTGTTTTTGCAAAATTCCGTCTAAGTGATGCCAACAAAATGTTTCTTCCACGTTGCTATTTCTTTTTTGATCTATTGTTTTTGATTTCTTGGTCATGTTTTTTTCATTAATTCTACTGACTGTTTTTATTTACTGAAAAATGGGGTCACAGTTAAACAACAGCTGCAAACAAAGGAATGTTTAAAGTAAACAGTAGTGAAGACGTATTTAAAAAAAAATAAGACATCACAATATTATTTTCATAAAAGAGAAAATCATATTTTTTCACCCTTGAGTTCCATGTGAGTTAGTAAGTATATTTTTAATATGGTATTTTTCATTTCACCTAGTTTTTGTACGTAGGAAATTACCTGATAAACCTTCGTGAAAAACGATTACAAGAAGGGCATTCCACTATAGTGAAAGCATGATTACTAAACGAAAATCTCCAGTAATCTTTTTCGTTATTTTTAAAAATATATAAAGTAAGAGCTTAGCAATTAAGGGTTCCGAACATCGTAATGTAGGTCTCTCGCAAATGGTTTGGCATTGTTATCCTAATTTAGCTAACTATTTCTTTATGAAATGATTACAGGTAGGTAAAGGCTGGGCGTTTCGAGACATGCAATTGGGTCGTTTGGGACTTGAACTATTGTTTGTGGCCTATTTTATTTGCTTAATAATCATTGCTGTCGATTGTAGGCCTTCCTTGTAGAAAAATATTGAGGGTTTTCAACCTGCCAATATATTCAGTCATAACTATAACGCCTCTATTTAAGTATGTGTGGGTTTTAGAAACTGATCTTAAACGAAAGACGAATGTATCTTAATCGAGTGTTCACTACTGTGATTTGTGATATTGAGTGGTGTAGTGCGTAACCTCCACAGGTCTGATGAATTAAAATTTTGTTTTACATCAGTTCAATAAGGGCCTTGCAATTTGTGTGGTCTCCGATGTCTTTTACAGCTTTAGAGAACTTTAGAACTCGTCGGGTCCTAAATAAACAAAAACTTCAAGTGACATGTCCAGAAGCACATTAATGAATGGTGCCACCACCACCAGTGATCAAGGGCAATTTGAGTACTGTTCGTTCCAAGGCAGATGTTGCCGACCCACTTCTACTTGATGTCAAGTGAAAATGTAGGAGAGCTATGTCGATAGCCTTAGTTTTCTACCTCACTTTACTCCGTGAAGAAACTCCGGCAGTAGCTCTTCCTATTAAATAAATAACATGAAGTGATCAAAAATCACTTGTTGAAAATATTAAATTCAACTAACACCTTTTTATGTCAAAGTACAGGCCTTAAACAAAACAGAATAATGTCCATAAAATAAGTGGGTTATAAAAAAATAATCTCGTTCAGGGTTGACTTACGAGTTCTGTATTTACATTGATTGATTCGAGTCCCGCGGCTTCAAAGGGTTCTGTTTCACAATTTAAAAATATGTTCAAGCCATTTTCAAATATTTTTCTGATTTTGTCCTAAATTTTTCATGCCATTTTGTTAAAGCGAAATACTTGCAACAATACTGTATACAAGATTAGTAACAGAATGATGGTAATGCAATGTTCACTTCTGACTATAGGCTTCATAGATTTTCGAAGCCTACTAGGTTTTCTGTCTCAATTAATTCTTCGTACTCTCTGATCTATCCACTTGACGTCAATTAATCTAGTACCATTAAGTGTACGGACGATTTATTAACTTTAATAATAGTGTGTCTGGGTAGTGGTGGGTAGGTAAACGCAAATATTCGTCACATCAAGGTTCGTCCTGGGACTAAAGAAATAAAAGCCTTATCGATTTCATGATAGTTTGCGTTTAATCAGCTGGATCCACTGAAAACCAGCGTCTGAAACGCAAACTGACTGTTGTCTCTTTCATTCCAAAAATTATAGCACTGCTGCCTGGTGAAATTGTTTGTCATTTTCATTGTTTTTGCTTTCCCAGTGTTAATTAAGGTTTAAAGAATATTTATTTCTTATTAAGAATAACATTCACTTACATAAGAAATTAAATCAGCATAATGTAGTTAAAATTTTGATAGACGTTTCGTTTCGTTTTCATATTTTGTAACTTGTGCTGTCCTGATTAATTAATGTCTTCTCTTACTTTGTATTTCGGGCATCTCCGTGCTTCGGAAGGCACGTTAAGCAGTTGGTCCCGGTTGACGTCGCCAGATGTTAGTCGTTAAGCTAAGTCAGAGGCCCTACACCCCTTCAACAATCCACACTGAGCCCGCATGTTGAAGTATGGCTTGTTCCACCTCATAGTTGAGGTGAGGCCTGTGCCCAGCAGTGGGACGTGTATGCCGTTTGTATGTTGTTATGTTCTTATTTTCTTAATAAAAAATTAGAACGAAATTAATAGCTTAATCCTTTTTCCAGTTAAAAACCCTCACGGAACCCTTCCCCTACATCCGCATTCACCCAATCGGGTATTCCGCCCGCGTCCTGATTGGGACCAAATTGAACGTTATAATTTGTAGGCTTTCACTCTTTGTGAGATCTTTATTAATTTCCGGGGCAATGAGGTGCTTCAGGTGATTTGTATTTGATTATTTTCTGTGTAAAAAGTAGGTAATGTAAATAAGGTTTGTGTTTGGGAAGCATTTTTTTGTGGTCGCTAATCCTGGGAAATGTTATTGGGTTTGCACTGGATTAAAAATTAACAGCAGGATTGTTGTGGACGAATCAGTCATTAGTAAACCACAGCAACACTTAGCCACAGTAAACAGTAAAATATCTACATACAAACGTGCCGCTCACTACTCTTGCTACTGTTATGTTTACTGTGACCTCGCCGAGGGAATTGGTTGTCAACATGGTAAGGGGCAAGCCTATCGCTAGTATCCCCGGATACTTTTTAAATTTTATATCCGTGTTTTTTCATCGCTAAAGCGTTACTTATGCCTTTGACTACCCTGTTCGGTCCCACTTCTGGGCATCTCACCTCAAATATGTACGAATGTGCTCAGTGCGGATTGTTAAAGGTGAGTAAGGTTGGTGAGAAACCTTAATGACAGATGTTATTAAGCCACCCGAAGGCATCCGACTAGGCTAAACGACTGACATTTGGCGACGTCAACTAGGACCAACTGCTCGACGTACCTTCCAAAGCACGAAGATATTCAAAAAATACATCATACAAATTTGGTCTCGGTGACAACCTATTCCTTTTTCTGGGCATTTCAGGGCACCTATGTCAGTATTTACAAATACAACCGTCGTCAGCAGAGGACACTAATATTAAATGGAACCAGATAAACAGTATTTTAGAAGTCAAACTTTTTAAGATAAGTAGGTATAAATAAGAATTAATTGCAGACCCCACAGAACCAAGTCTTCCCACATGAGACCAAAGAAGAAAAAATGCCATCACATTTAATTGTGCCTAATTTAGCCCGCGCTCCCCTAATATAAACAATGCTGTGTACGTCTCAACACTGGAATACTTAAATAAATAACGACTAAAAGGTATTTCTTTGTGCCGATACACTAACGACTGATTTGTGAACGGTTGCAAGTCTGAGCAAAGAACAATGTTTTCAATACAGAAGTGAAAATAAGGCATAATCATATTTTAAACAGGCAATGTATACCAAGATAAAAGGATAAATAGATAGATAGATATATTATTTATTGCACACCAAAACTACAGGAATCAACAGCAAAGAAACAATTTGGGCGGCTTTATCGCTAAAAAACGATCTCTTCCAAACAACCCACAGGTGGAGGAAAATTGACTAGAAGAGTAGGCAAGTGTACAAAAAATAATAAAAGGAACTAAAACTGACGGCAATTTACATCAAATACATACTTACATACCTTATGAATACATCACTACATAGTATAAAACAAAGTCGCTTTTTATGTCCCTATGTCCCTTTGAATGCTTAAATCTTTGAAACTACGCAGCGGATTTTGATGCGTTTTTTTTTAATTTTTAATAGATAGAGTGATTCAAGAGGAAGGTTTATATCTTCTACTATATGAAAATAAGTCGGGTTTTCCTTCCTGACGCTATAACTCCAGAACGCACTAACCGGTTTCCACGGTTTTGCATTCGTTAAAAAGGCCTCGGGCTCCGTGAGGTTTATAGCAAAGAAAATTCAGGAGAATTTCAACAGACAAAAAAAACACCATGAAAAAATCTTTGTAAAATCTTTTTTCACATACAGCTAAGTCCACGCGGACGAAGTCGCGGGCGGCTGCTAGTGTATAATAACATTCTATTGCACCCGTGCGAAGCGTGGACGGGTCGCTAGTTATAATATAAAGATGAAAGAGATGATATTGAACCAGTCAGTATCTAAATACTGACTGGCTCCTATTGGCTTAGTATTGGGATAACCTACCAGCGAGATAATTATTTCAAACTATTTCGCAGAATTACCCATGGTGTTTTTTCTTAATAACTTTAATTATTTTATTAATTTGAACTCTATCAGAAACTCAATTTCTTTTTTTTCCCCAGTTCTCAGAAATATGAAAACAATTTGCATTAAAAAAATAACTAACAACTTTAATCAGTGTCACTAAATTTAATGAGGATGCAAAAACAAAGCTTTTACCATGCTGGAATACTGTTATTATTAAAGCCTGAACTATAGAATAATAAAAACACTATAAATCCAGCTAGTGATATTGAAGCTATGAAAACCTGCTTTAACGGCTTCTAAATAATAAAAACAACACCTTCAGCGTTGAATTAAATTTATTATTCAGGTCACATGATGGGCGATGTTTTAGAAAAAATGCAGGTACAGGTTTAAAATTGAATATTAAAATCATATTTGTCGCAATGAGGCAGTAAGCTAGAAAAAACAAATTGGGTTTAACCTTTTGCTTTAAAATCAGCGCAAATACGAACACCTATGAAATTTTTGGAGTTAACATTAGGCAAGCGTCATATAATTATGCTGCATTATTCAAAGATACGTTGTAAAAATTTGTTTTTAATTCAGCCACTCTCTTTTTTTCAAATAGGTACATCTAAATGACGCCGGTTTTTTAACAAAAAGCTGTGATTTTCTGTTGAATATAAGTATTTTAATTAAATCTGTCCTTTTTGTCTAATTATTAGAGATTTTCATTTTTTCTAGCTATGACAGCTTAGTAGGCAGCGTTTCTAACAATTTTTTAAAGGATTTACGTGTCCTGTCAATTTAATCGCGAATTTATGTCGACAGCGTAGGCATAAAAAAGAAAGAGACAAAACGTTACAGAAGTTAAAGTGATGCTGTAGTCTGTTTGAGTTTTTATTAATAAGAGTGTTACTAGTTAGTGCCTCGTCTATTACTTTTGTATTCTTTGGTCAAAAGGAGAGGAAGTCCGATCTATATTTAGAAGGAATGCAATACAAATGTACATTAACTTTATTATTGGCATGCTTTGTCGTTGGTTCAGTAACGTCCTTGGGTTGTGCTTGAGTTCTCCGAGTAACTTAGTGCTAACTTAGAAAGAAGTGCTTGTTATTTAATAAATAGATGGTAATTATGCATTCTCTAAATATCACAGTATTTTTAAATTACAGAGACCAATTTACGATTTATGCGGCATTTTTTTTAAATATACAACGATTGTGGTGAACAAGCATGAGTCGCTTGATAGTAAGCGGTCACCGTAGCCTAAGGGCACGTGTAACATCAAGAATCACGAGGGTTACCAAACTCACCAGAACCTTTCAAACCTTCTTTGAATGACTTCAGGTGAAGCCTACTTAGAGAGTTAATTCCACAGTTTTAGTGTGGAAAAGAAATTTTGAAGGTGACTTTTCAACAAAACTGTGATGAACTGTGTGAAATCCCTGACAATTTGATAGTAGAGAATGTGTAGGTTAAAGTCATAGGTTCGTTGGAAGGCGATCACGTGATTCTGTAAATTGTGGTTAGAAAACTAAAATACTTTTTCTTATGAGCGCCATTACGCCCTTTCCTAAAATTGGTGCATGTATTTTTTTTCATTCGGAATAGATCCCATACCCCACAATCCTTGCAAAGATGACGTCTCCATTCAAGAACTCTTATCTAACTACCATCTGTTTGACGTCAGTTTTTGCCATTGCCTCCAACTTACTAAATCTCTGAGCTCTGTCGATGACTCAATTGCGAATTTGATACTTCAGAAAAACTCAGAGTATTAATCTTCCCAAAGTTGACAAACAAAAAGTTGTTTAATTTCACTGACACACCAAGGTGTTATTTACTAAAATACAAGCGAACACCTCAATCGATGGTAAAGTGGTTTCTGTATTTAATGGGATGGGGTAAAACGTTATAATTTCTTAATTAATATTGAGCCATTTTAGCCGTGAGAGCACACAACGGTTTGTATTACAAGTGGCACTCGGAGCAATTTATGTACGGTTTGCAAAATGGAGTTGTGTTTGTTGTTCATTCATTTCAGCTCGCTTTTAACTGACATAAAGTGAGCTCTTCTCAACTATGAGGGACTATAGTGCTTCAATATGTGGATTGTTATGTTGGAGCGGTAGAGTGTATGTAAGGATGTTGCCTGTTGAGATGCAAGTCTGATGCGAACCGCAGACTGAGCTGCAAACTTCAAGCGACTACAGGTTTCCCGATGTTTTTGAGAGTGATTCCACGTGTATCCTGCAGCTTCACCAAAGATCCACGTTTTATCCAGTTGCAGTTTGAGACAACTTCGTGTCACGAAAATCACCATTCTAAATTCTTATAGATTTTTACGTCATGTTATTAAAAAATGAATCGACCTATTTTCAGCGATTTTTTTACTTGGCCTTTGTGGTCCCATGGAGGTCTCCTTCATATCCCTCCTATCTTGAGCTAGAGTGTGCCACTTTTACTGATAACTATCGTGATGGATTCGCCATCTCTTTTCTGGCATACATTTGTGCCACTCTCTCTTTCTCCTTCGATAATTCTGTTTGAAACTAAATAGTTTACGTTCGTTGCTGCCACTACTCGTATTTTATACACCATTACTAATTAATGTTCAGCAGGCTTCGTGTGTAGCGGGCGTGGATCCGTGCGGGATCAAAGGGCATATTTTGATGAAGCCCCAGCGATATTGTAATATCGAAGGTGCTCGCGTCATCCATCACTGCGATTTGGTTGCCAATTACAAGTTGCCTTTGAAAATGATAGTTTCTAATTGGCTACTGATAAGTTGAAGTAACTCGTAACTGTTGAGGACAACTTCTTGTTGAGACCGCGGACCGGCGAATCTTTCGGTGAGATGGTGGGACCACCTTTTGGGTGACTAATGGGAATTTAATGACGACGATTAGTTACGTTCAGAGTTAGGGTAACACTTGGTATGCAATAAAGAATTGAATTGAGGGTACCATTTTATTGCTGCACTAGCGGTCACCCGCGACCTCGTCCCCGTGGACTTAGCGTGATATTATTATAGCCTTCCTTAATAAATGGACTATTCAACACAAAAACAAACAAGTTTGGATTAAATTAAGAAAGATGAGTCGCGTATAGATTGTAACAGTTCGAGGAGTTTTGTACTAGAAGAACTATCGGGCAGTTTTATGAAATATCCTTTCATGTAGACCATTGCAGACTTAACGAATAGACAGCACACATGTTTCTAGATACTTATTTATCGGAGCATCTTGTGAATAGCACATGACCTACCCCCTAACATTTCAGTTTCACGACTTTTTCCCCATTCTCACCAATTTCAATACATTTTATTCCATTCGAAAAATGTCCTGAGTGGAAATGTGCCTACTTTAAAGTATGTTCTTAGTTTGAAAAAAAGTTCAATTGTTCAATTTTTCACATTTTTTAATTAGTTACCATACAGTTCTCCAAAGTTAACCACTAATTTAATCAGGGTAGGTAAATTACACTAAATACCTTCCAATAGGTTGCCCACAAATATTAGTGCTTGTAAATGGAAATTGTTTAATTTTGACCAATTTCGGTGAACGGGTTGAATGCCACTGAAAATTCGTCTGTAAACTAAAATCAATACGATGTTAATTAACTAGGATTGGCATAACTAAGATGGTTTGCGTTGCAAATTGTTCTCAGAATCCGTCTATGTGAAATTAATGCCAATAAATTCTGAAGGAATCCTAATAACTATGTGATAATTTTTGTTTTCATTGCACTATTACAAGGTATTTTCTAAAATAATTAATGAACCAGCAAGCTGATTAGGAATCTCGTTAGCAATTGTTTGTAAATCACTAAAGTTGCACTTTTTTGTATATGACGATAATTCGAAATATAAATTTGCCATCTCCGCGATAAAAAGCAGATTGCGAAACGAAATGGAAATCGTTCTTTGTACTCTGTAAAGTTCTGCAACTCCTATTCTTAAGATTAAACAATTATTACCTAATGACGTGGAAAGAAATCAAGAGATTTTCTCATTAATCAGCGTCTTTACACTAAGTATCCGTAGTTGTCGGTGTGATTACTAGTTTATACAGCCTACAACCTGTAATTATTGGAATCTTTCAACTTGCGCATTTACAACCAACGACCGTGAGAGTAGGTACTTACTGCATTGTGATAGGGTTAGTAATATAATTATAGCAGGACTTATTGGTTTTCATAAACAGATTTGTTAAATTTATTTATTTCAAGTCAGATTTTGAACAAATATGTTAACATAATTAATTTATTAATTAATTTAATTTAATAATTAATTACTAAAGAATTAGTCTTTACCATTGGTGGTGAACGGTACATCATTTTATCTTGCTCTAGCCAAATTACTTTCTTTGCAATGAAGCAAAAAAAGACTGATCGGAAATGGATCGCGTGAAGTGCCGTTAACCGCATACTATTAACGCCTTGTATTTTTACCTAAAATAAGAAGTTAACAAATCAAAATTAAAAACAGATGTGCCAAAATAAACCCAATGCTTGACCAAAATAATTCGTTGTGTAGGGTCGTGAGTTTATCAAAACACTTCAAAACATCGTTAAGTGTAAAAGCACGCAGACCAACATAGCCATTTTCCTTTCCCATGGTTTTTGTTCCAGTATTCAGCCTCGTTTTTGCACAATCATGGTAACACTACCGCAAAATTGTTGCTCAGCATGATAGCTCTCGTGTTTTCTGGGAAAAGTTAATAGGATATCGTTATTTTGCCGCCTTTTAAAATTAAAATATCAACTTCTCGGTAGAGACGTCTTTTTCAATCACGATCAAGAGATATTTACCTCGTTTTGAATGGAATGAAGTTGATTGCTTTTCAATTGACTAGTTTTACATTCAATGTGGTCAGTAAAAATTTAATTTATAACGCGAATTGAATAATATTAAGAAGCTGTTCGTGGATCGGACCCCGTGTCCTCATCGTTTAATGTCAAAAATGTGAAACGTTTATTCAAATCCTCGTAACAGTTTGGGTCCGCTATGCTATTCCGGTGGTCACCAAAACTCACTTCGCTCGTGGCGAGGTAACTTCAAAATTTAATTCCTTTGCGACTGTGGTCGTTTAAGAGAAAATAACTAAGCCAAATAACATTTTTTTATTATTAACACACAAAATGAGAGAAAATACCAATTCAAAGTAAAGCGTATTGATGATTGAGGTAAGCGTGAAGCACCGGGATGTGAAGTGATGTCCGCCGGAATAGCACCCCTGGTCTTAAGCACCGTTTTTTGCAACATTAAACATTGGAAAAATTATCTTTAGTGCAAAAGAAACAGGTACTAGGTAGTAGACACAAATTAATTAATGTGCTATTTTTAAGACACCGTTTTAGTGCTGCACTATACAGCACTATAAGCTTCAAGGAAATCTCTTTCAGAACACATAACTTCAACATGTGGCTAGGTCCACCATTTAATCAATGATATAATAATCAAAAAGACGTAAATAGGTTACTTGGGCTAAAAAAGTGACACCCGAAATCAGAACTTCTAACTCCTAAGCAAAGCATTGACAGTTTGAGACGACACTGCGCAACATGTATCTGTCTTCTTTACGCTCTAGTAAATAATCATTCTACCTTGTACACACGGTCAAATTATAGGTACGTACGCTGGGGGACAATTTTTGACTTCACATCAGTACTGACATAACGTATTGGGTAACGTAACTTAAGGCTTGAGTCTTTGTATTTTGGTCGGTCAAAAGAGTTAGGGATATTTCATGATCGCTGATAATAATGATGTGCATTGTAATGAATGATTCAGTATGTTACAGCTGAAAAGTAATCGACAACTATTACGACTATTTTATGGCGAAAAAGTGTTTGAAACGTGCAATTAGTATTTAACGGCCCATTAACTAGTGTTGTTACACATTCGAGTTCAGGAGTTTACGTTTCTTGATGTCGTGTTTTTAAATATATTTAGGAAAATGCAAAGCTTACGAGTACGAGCTCGAGTTTAAAAAAATCGAACTGTAAAGGTTTTTGAAAAAATCCTTGAGATCGATAACTCCACGCATAGCGACATAATTGTGACAAATAGTAAGGGATGTTTTTTTAGGTGGCAAGTGTTGTCTATCCACTGACACACACACATAAACGCTTACGAACTCGAGTTTGAACAAACGAGTCTTCTAATTACAATTAAGTTATTAAATATTACTAGAGTCCGTAACTTGGATTATTTACAACACTACACACAAGACTATTAAAACTTTATGATGATGACCGCAGCTACAAAGAATGTTTGGATACAGAATTTCTATCACAAAATCAGTATTTAATACACTCAGAGATTTATATCGTCTATTTTAATATTTGAGTTGCAACTTTAAAGAAATGTCTACGTACTAGATCTAAATTACAGAAGTACCGTGTTTCAAAAGTGGCGATACATTGCTGGTCACTACCTAAACAGCATTCGTCAAAGCTAGCCTCTAAGTTGTGGTCAGCCTGTGAAGTCAACTTAAAGAGCTTTAAACAGACTGTCCCTGTAGTCACCCATCCAGTATTCTGATCCAGAACTTTAAGCATAAGCTTAAAGATGATCAAATCGAACCGCACAAGTCACATCTCGTATTCAGGGAAGCTACTATACATCACGTCTCACGACTCATACTCGCAAACTTTCAATTACAAAGTTGGGCAAGTTACCTGGCAGTCGGCCAGACGGTGCCATGTGCAACGGAACTGCAGCTATAAATTCAATTATTCAATTTAAATTGCATTGAAGACAGTCCCGCGTCAAACTTAGTCCCAGGCGCTAACGGGTTAGGTTCTTTGTGGCATTAATCATGGCATTTGGTTGGTCATCTGAAAGGTCGTTTTGTGGAGTTCAGGTGAATTAAATCCTGTTGAGGACTTTAATGCTTTTGTCTCATCTCTTTTACTGTGGATGCGGTTCGCTCATTATAAAGTACTATTACCAAATGTGTAGGTGTATGAAAAAAAGGATAATATTTCATGATATAATATGACCAAACTAGGTCTAGTTCGCAATCTTTGTTAACTCATAAAAGTATAGCATTAACTTAGCATGAGCCACGAAGGAACAAACCATTGTGGAAAAACGCTGGATAATAAAATGAAAATAAATTTGTTTATTTCTGGCTATGCCCATAAAATGTTAGTATACAAACGACTTGAAAACTATGTTAATACTACTCATATATTATGTTTAACATATTATGTAAATAAATTGACAATATCACGTAAAATTGCTCTGGTCTCAAAGTCGGGGTGTGCTATATAATAGAAACCAGGAACTACGAATATATCACATACACCCAGTCACTCTCATTCATAGATAAGTATGCATTTTTCCATCTGCCAAGCTCTGGGTCTTCCTACACACGCACTTATGCCGGAACCTAGTTCCGCGGAAGGTGTCAAGCCTATCATTGAGCATAGTGTGCGAAAACAATACTTTTGCACGTGCAATCTGCATCTCCCCTTAATTTGTTTAAACAACTTACTTGTTTAATATTAAATAATAACCAGAAGCAAGCATCACAAACAGGTGGAACTCTCATCCATTTCGTTAAAATCGTACGAATTTTCATGACGCTGCAGAGTTGAGAACAAACTTTGTTTGGACATGTTTGCGAAACATGCCAGAATCGATGTTTTATTGTAAACATTCTGTGTGATTGTATATTATCCACTCAGCAGATTAAAGCTCGAGAATTGTTTCGTTCAAAATCATACTAATATTATAAATGCGAAAGTTTGTATGTGTGGATGTGCCGTGTTGCTCTTTCACATAAAACTACTGGATGAATTTCAATGAAACTTTACAATATAATAGCTTATTATTATTATTATTTTTTTAGCAATATTATATCTGAATAACACATAGGCTACAATTTATAAAAATAATCTAAATAAAAACCTCAGTCCACGCGGACGAAGTCGCGGGCGGCCGCTTGTTTGATAATAATAATGATGTTTTTCATTCTAAACTTAAGTTTAATTCTAAGTTTTGAATCGGACATATTTGCACACAGCGCAGTCCAGCCCCGATCTATGCAAGGCTTGTGTTAATTAGCTATTAGTAACAGACAAACATGCTTACTTTTTTTTGTAAAAACATATGTACTTATTTTAATAATAGCTAACCAATAGGTCTGAGAACCAATAAAAACAGATATTGATACACTCAAAAGTTTGAACTGTGGGGAATCAAACTTGCAATCTCTGGTCTATAAGCCGATTTCTTCCCTCGGTGAAATGTGGGCAACTGAATGTTCCGGGCACCATGACGGCAATCATCAGTGTGTTTAAATCTCGTGATATATTATGGTCGTGAGGGTATATATTTGTCAATTTTAATCCAATACCAAAAGCCTAGTTTGTGGTTATTTTGCAGGATTAAACCATTTTAATAGCAGGATCAACACAAGCATTGATAACGGCTAATTCCATATAAATTAGCTCGCTAATCATTTTGTATTACACCAAATCAGAATGACACAGTTAATTAGCAAATTAGGCTCAAATCGATGCGGGCGCGTGTACAGTCAGCATCGAAAGCATCTGAGTGGCCAAAAAGATTTAAACTGTAGAAAAGCAACTCTAATCCAAACAGTGGTAAAGTTGTATGTATGTTTTTGTAGTGTCACTCAAAAATTAAACGAGTCATACACTATTTTTATTCTGTGGTAAATAAGTTATCATACATACATACATTAACTTACGACTATATCCTAAACGGGGTAGTCAGAGGCATACTGATTGTTGCCGTCGTGGTAAACGGAACATTGAGAAGCACAGGTGAGGATATCGCTGTTATTCAGGTTGCAGGTTACTTAGATTTTTTGTCCGTGTTTTCCATCACCAGAGAGTAATAAGGCCGTAATTTGTAAATGAAAGCAAAGAACTGAATCTCGAACGACACGGGTTCCAAATGAGTGTTTGACACTATCCTATTAATGTGAATGTTGTTTATAATTATCACAGTTGGCTACCTATCTAGTTTTTTTTTCTTGTTCAATAATGTGAAGAATTTAAGAAATATAGCTAGTTATTGACCGATACTTAACAGGGACTTCTCTTGATGGAAATTTCCATCTGAGTTTTACTTTAACTCCGAGTTTTGACTCTGTATACTGCGTCCCATTGTTCTTTGGCATTCGTCAGTAACATTGTGCAGAGGATTATACTGCGGGATTGTAGACAAAGAACCATCTGGCTAAGTTTGTGGGTTACCATTGTTGAAATGCAAGGCATTTTTCCACCTGACTGTACCAAAAGCCCAATATTTCAACATTATCCGGCTTTCAACGAATAGATTCGGTCGCAATTTCAATTTTGGCATTAATTTTGGAACTGATGGATGACTAAAAATAGTTTTCGTTACATACATCTCTGATGAGAGAATTATAATTGATAGGAATAGAAAATCGAAATTCAAAAGAAGGATTTGGTGAAAATGATGTGCCGCTGAAATATCTTTGAGGATATCGATGAATGGAGCAGCTCGGCTAATTAGCTGTTAACATCTGAAATTATAATCTTACTACGATATTTCGATAAACATATCGCATGTTCATGACTCTAATATTATACTTAGTATAACTAAAGCAGTATCTAGTCAGAGAGTCGCTGAAACAGTCAAAAGTCTTTTTTTACGGGGGGAATACCTGAGGTCTTCCCTCCCTCCGCAGGAAGGGCGGGGGTGCGTGGGGCTCACCTGCCGAGAGTGGCAGGCCTCTCTTAGCTCTTCGGTGACAATTCTTCAGCGCGTGTCCAGAGGGTGCTCGTGATCTCTGGTCAAGAACATTGCCGGTGGACCCCAAGTGCCGGTTTACCATCTCTACTCTGGAGGCACATAGTCCCCGCCGTGTGCACTCCCAGTGACCCCTTTGTGGGAGGGAACCGTGGAAGCCTTTGTCCAGCTCTGGACTACGAAAACCTGATGAGTAATGTAGTATTTCACCTTTTAAAAACTCAAATTTTGGAGGCATCTCGTCATCAGGATAACGTCCACCACTATTATTTTTGCAATACTTATAAAAAAAAAAACTTATAAAAGTTTCAACATTTTGTTACAAAATTGATATATATTTTTTGCAATAGCAGTTACAGCTTAAGCCAGAACAAAACGTCTATTTTACAGCACACCGAGCTCGTATCGGACCCGCGCCTCTGGCCGAACAAATCTGCGTACAAAAAGTCTATTCCGTACAAATTGGAAACTAGACTAAACAAATAGATTTAGGTATAGTACAGCTGGATTAGTTTCTACGTGGAAATAGAAAAATGCTAACAGGTGCGTGTTGATATTAGCTCGGTAAAGCTCTGTTCTAGGATAAACATACATAAATTGCCCATATACGTCCCACTGCTGGGCTTCACCTCAACTATGAGGTGGAACGAGCGATACTCCAACACGCGGGCTCAGTGCGGATTGTTGAATGGGTGTAAGGTTTGAAAGCAACCTTATTGCCAGATGTAATCAAGCCACCCTAAGGCCTCCGACTAGGCTTAACGACTGACATCTAGCGACGTCAACCGCGACCAACTGCTTAACGTGTCTTCTGAAGCACGGAGATGCCCGAAAATTACATCACTAAATTTCGGTCGGATTCGAACCGGTGTGTGTTTCTTAGCAATAGCGATCAATGTTTTTTTAATAAAAATAGGTAGAAAGGTTACTTATGCCAAAAAAGTGGCACCCGCAATCAGAACGATTCGTAAACCTGAGCAAAGCATTAACTGTGTTGACAGTTTCAGACGACACTTCGCAACATGTATCTGTCTCGTTTACGCTCTAGTAAATAATCGTACTGTCTAGTTCACACGCACGGTCAAATTAACTACGTCGTTTCCCCGTGGACAATGTTTGACTTCACTGCAGTACTGACATAACCTATCTACGTCTTTTTAGGGTTCCGTGCCTCGAAAGGAAAAAACGGAACCCTTATAGGATCACTTTGTTGTTCGTCTGTCCGTCCGTCCGTCCGTCTGTCAAGACCCTTTTTCTCAGGAACGCGTGGAGGTATGAAGCTGAAATTTATATCAATTACTCAGGTCTACTGTCCCTTGAAGCTGTGAAAAAATCAAACGTCTAAGCCAACGCAATCAAAAGATACAGCCGTTTATGCCGCAAATTTTCGACACTTGCAAGGGAATCAAAACCTACAGGGTTCTTCCCGTGAACTCAGAATCTAGAAATTTGGTACGAAGCAACGTCTTATAGCATAGATAAAGGAAAAATTACGAAAACCATAAATTTTTAGTTACATAACATAATATATATTTTTTTAATAATTTTAAACTTACTACCCATTTCCTCATAAACACGTAAAGGTATTAAATTGAAATTCATACCAAATACTCAGGTCTATAATACCTTTAAGCTGTAACAAAATCAAACTTCTATGTCAACGCAATCAAAAGAAACAGCAATTTAAGCTGCATATTTTGAAACTCGCAAGTACTCGCAAGGGAAACAAAACCTAAAGGGTAATTTTTGATATCTTAAATTTGCTATGAAGCAACGTTTTATAGCACACATAAAGGATAAATTCCGAAAACCTTAAATTTTTAGTTACATTACAAAATATTTATTTATTTTTTTATAAATATAAACTTATTACTTTTTTCCTCATGAACGCATAGAGCTATCAAGTTGAAATTCATATCAAATACTTAGATCTAATTGCCTTTAACCCGTGAAAATAATAAAATCTAAGTCAACGCAAAAACGCAAAACGCAAAAGTACAACCATTGATATCGCATATTTTGAAACTCGTAATATAAAATAAAGGATTACTTAAACGATAAAGAGATCTTTGTCTTAAATTTATGCTCCTCCATCTTTCCCCATTGTAATGTTATGAATTTCATTTTGCAATAAAAATACCATAGTTATGACTCGATTGTCGTAATGAACGAACATTGTAAACCTTGCAGGTTTGTACGGAACCCTCGGTGCGCGAGTCCGACTCGCACTTGGCCGGTTTTTTTATTGTGATATCATTGATAACGATCGTTACCGATCCACTGCCACAACTGCGCCACGGGCACTAGAATAAAAGCAGCGAAAAACAAGATTATTTGCGTTCCGTAAAACAAACAATGGATAAACCTTCGTCAAACTTAAGGATCTCTTCATTAGGGAATTAATTAAAGAAAGAAAGAAAAGTGTTTATCAATTAAGGAAATTTGAATTTATAAATAAGGAACAAATAAGGCAACAAACATTAACGTACTTCTATGTTTTCTCATAATGTGGTTATGTCAATGTATAGAAGTACTTTATCATTTTGGTATCAAAACCAAAGGGCACATAAGATGGTCTCTATCTTCGTTCTCTTTTATGATTTTTAATCAATGATTAAATTAATTGAACTAACTTTCCTACTAAATTCCTAAAACAGCTGACACGATGCCTCCAATTTTAGGAAATTAAGAACCAAATCAAGCTAGAAAATAAGATGAAAAAGTGCATCGTTTCGAAGCCAGCCGTAATTATAGGTATGTCATTAGGCAAATTGGTCACGTGTCTCTACGGACGCCTATAGGCGTTCGGCAGTAGCATGGTTAATGCTGAAAAATTCTACTGCCACTCTTGGTGAATTAACCTAACCTACCTACGACGGATAGTTTAGATTACTATTATGTTTTCTTGTGCAATATGTAGGAGAGTCTTAGCCCGATGGTTAAAAAGTACTCCGTCTCGGAACCCGGAGGGCCCTGAGTTCAAGTATGACTTACCTATTTTGTGTTTACTGTACATTTTACGGCTAACTCGCCGGTGGGAGAAAACAACCGCTACGAATTCACTCAGCAAAGTGTGGCCTTCTGACTGTTTCGATCACCATGACGGCACCAATTATTGTGATCTGATTGCCTCGTTTGGTACAGTCGATGGTATGACAGGCAACACATTGCCAGCCAGTCCTCCTTGCTTGCTATTGCGAATTTGGAAAAGCGAGGTAAAAAATGGTAACGGGGAGCCTGGTGTGCTGTTAACTGCTGTTGTCTGTACATAGTCTTTTATAAAGTGAGCCTATGTTATTTAGAAGGTCGACTTGTTTGCTTCTTGCTAAACAAATCTGCCAAAATCATTCGCTTTCGTCATTGTGTTACAAATTCCAGCTTAAGTGATATGACTCACATGACTCAATCCGTCGCGTCTGGAGAGCCAGACAACGGCGCGCCACTCCAACACAATATTCCACATCTTTTTGGGATTGAAACTTCTCGATAAATCAAATTGTAACTGAAAGCGAGACGAAATAAATTTGACAAACGCAAATACTTTGAGATGAAAGTTGTAAATATACTAGGCTTATAGTTTTGTCTAGACGGTTTGATAACTTATTGCTAGATTTAGTTTTAGTTGTTGGTAAAATGTTACTCTCTACTGTTTTAAATTGAGGTGTCTGTGGGTCAGTGATGACGGCGAATCAGCAATAATTAGGTGGAGTGAAGGTAGTTAAGTGGTGGTAGATACTTTCCAGCTTTAGCAGTGAGGTCCTCTGCCTGAAATTTCATCATCATCAAAAACCACTCTAAGTCCACTGCTGAAAGAAAACCTCCCCCATTGATTTGCAGAGCGTGCGGCTTGCATCCACCGGGGTGGCTGATTTGAATAAAATAATAATAGACTCAATGCCAACAAGTTTTCTGACTCGCCCGATGGTCAACTTGTAGATAATGCTTTTTGACGGTAAGTCTACGTATTACAGGTAGTCAGCATCGAAATGATGGGTGCGTACAGATTGGTCAAATATGTTTGGAAATTCAATTAAAAGCACTTGTTATAATGTAGAGTTTGGTGATGCTTGAAACAACATTATGACTCTGCCATAATAGTTTTAAAATTGCTCTTGTCAATCCGCCAATACATTTTTGACCACTCTGTTAGCACAGATTATTCGTATGCTGACTGTACTTACTCTTAATTTCTTGTTCACTAATAATTAATAAATAATCCAGTTTAAAATTTGACCGAAAACAAATCATTGTATTGCTTTTAAATACTGAACACTTCACATATCTTCAAAGAAAAGCTTAGATATTGTATGTATCACTTTCGGACATATTTGTCGAATTACCGTTTATTAAAGAGGCCTACACCGCCTACAAGGACGCGTACAATATTCGCGGCACGCAGCGATCCCGCGGTCCGAATCCGCCCTCATCGTCTGTTAATAAATATTCAGCCTGCGCTGACCGCTGTTCTGTGTTCACAATGGAATACTTTATGCGGTTCTTTGGCAGATAGGATGTTGACTTACGCTTAAGATTGCAAGCACACGAATTTATCTTATTGTAAAGCAGCTTTTCGGACAATTTAGTTATGAAATAACATCAAGCAGATGCACCGATTCAGATATCTTTTTCGTTTGAACTGTGACTTATTTATGCTATAGCGAAACATTTAAAAACATTTAAGACGTGATTTTTAATTTTTAAGCTTTGTCATTTATTGTTGCCTCTTTTTTGCATCTCTGTTAATACTGAGCACTGTAAGATTTTAAATAAATTTCAGTTATTGTCAATTGTATCCCTTTCTGACATATTTGACGAAGTAACGTTCTTTAAAGCAGGCCTATAAGGACGCGTAACGTTTACTGAAGCGGGCCTATACCGCCTACAAGTATGCGTAACGTTTACTAAAGCGGGCCCACAACGCCTATAAGGACTCGTAACGTTTATTAAAGAGGCCTACACCGCCTACAAGGACGCGTACAATATTCGCGGCACGCAGCGATCCCGCGGTCCGAATCCGCCCTCATCGTCTGTTAATAAATATTCAGCCTGCGCTGACCGCTGTTCTGTGTTCACAATGGAATACTTAATGTAGTTCTTTTGCTGGTAGTATATTGACTTATGCTTAAGATTACAAGCACACGAATTTATTTTAATTCAGCTTCCAGACAGTTTACTTATGGAATACCATCAATCCATCAAGCAGACGCACCGATTCAGATATCTTTTTTGTTTAAAATGTGACTTATTATGCTATAGGAAATAAGCAAAACATGAAAACAAAAATGTAAGAAGACGGGATTTTTAAGCTTTGTCTTAATATAAGCTATTTATTGTATTGCCTCTTTTTTGCGTTCCTCTAAATACTGAGCACCTTAAGAACCGAAACTGCGTTAGGCGGACGCCCGCGCGGGCTCATACAGAATCGGCCCGCGCGGGCTCATGCAGAATTGGCCCGCGCGGGCGTCCACGTAACACAGTTTCCGCTCTTAGTTTTCAAATACATTTCAGTTACTGTCAACTGTGTCACTTTATTTGTCGAATTACCGTTTATTAAAGAGGCCTACACCGCCTACACCGCCTACAAGGACGCGTACAATATTCGCGGCACGCAGCGATCCCGCCGTCCGAATCCGCCCTCATCGTCTGTTAATAAATATTCAGCCTGCGCTGACCGCTGTTCTGTGTTCACAGTGGAATACTTTATGTGGTTCTTTTGCTGGTAGGATGTTGACTTACGTTAGGCTTGCAAGCAGGCAAAATGTTTAGTTATGTTGCAGCTTTTCAGACAATCTAGTTCTGTAATGTCGCTTAAATATAGTGTTGTTTTTTTAAGAAATTAGTCTTCTCATGATTATAAACGTTTACAAATTTCTTGACTAAGTTATCTGATTTACCTGATTTCTGAAAATTATGCTGTCATGGATCAACTTTGTGACATAGTTTAGTGTTTATTATTAGTATTTAGCGTTTCTCATCTTATCTTTGAGTCAAGAGTGAATAAGCATTCGTGGTAAGTGTGTTGTCGAACACACTTACCCAGGAATGCTTATACCACTAGGATCACCAGGAGAGACTGAAGTCAAACGCTATTTCTATTATATTTCAAATAAGAAAATATACAAAAAACACAGTGGGATACAAGTACCGTTCATGAACGATAGCAGATTTTTATGGAACAAGGGCGAAAGTGCCCTAAATCAACAGTACCTGTGTAGTTCAACAGTGTTGATCACCAGTCGGGCGCACAAATCGCTTTATTTCAAAACTGTTTCTTCTCTGTACTGTTATGTTATTCCATCGTATATTCTCAAACCTATTTTGAAAACTAACCTGTTCTACTTTACTGAAAAAATATAACGTGGAAAATTTCATCCTTTCACCCTTTCGGCCGATAAACAAACACCCCGAGCCATAACTCGCCGAGCCAATCGACGCCGATGTCCCAATCGGAACGTCCAGATTCGGAACAAAAAATTGGCCCCGTTTCCTGCTCCGTGCGAATTATGGTCCTATTACGTATGGCTGTAGCGGGAATGGCCTTTTAATTCGGCAGTTGATTGGCCTTAGTCCTTGCTTATTGATAGAAAACATATCTTAGTGTATTATTAATAAGTAGTATTTAGTGTTTCTTATCTTATCTTAGTATCTTTGAGGCAAGAGAGAATAAGCATTCCTGGGTAATTAAATAGTGTGTTCCACTAATGGCGTCGTTATCACGTATCACAAGAAGTAGAGACTGATTCTATTTCGCAAGTCGATTTCAAATAAGAAAATACACAAAAATACACAGCCGTACATGAACGATAGCAGTTTTTCATGGAACAAGGGCAAAAGTGACCTAAATCAATAGTACCTGTGTAGTTCGACAGTTGATCACCAGTCGGGCACAAATCGCTTTATTTGAAAACTGTTTCCACTCTGTACTGTTTATTATTTCACCGTATATTCTGAAACCTATTCCAAAAACTAACCTGTTCTACTTTACTGAAAAAATATAACGTGAAAAATTTTATCCCCCCAAACCCTTTCGGCCGATAAACAAACACCCCGAGCCATAACTCGCCGAGCCAATCGACGCCGATGTCCCAATCGGAACGTCCAGATTCGGAACAAAAAATTGGCCCCGTTTCCTGCTTCGGGCGAATTATGGTCCTATTACGTATGGCTGTAGCGGGAATGGCCTTTTGATTCGGCAGTTGATTGGCCTTAGTCCTTGCTTATTGATAGAAAGCATAGCTTAGTGTATTATTATTATGTAGTATTTATTAATATGTTTTATTATTGTTTTAGCATTTTCCATGGAGTATCTTTGCTAAAGATCTGAAAACCAGAAAAAGACATTTGGTCATGTTGGCATCAGGCAGGACTCGAACCCGCATCTTTCGCAAACCGGGCGACTGCACTAACCAACTATGCTACCGAGACCATTAACAGACCAGCCGAATCTTTCTGGTATATTTTACCCTATGAGCCAGGGTGATTTCATCAATGTTATAGGCATACCATTGCATAGGCATAAACAAACACCCCGAGCCATAACTCGCCGAGCCAATCGACGCCGATGTCCCAATCGGAACGTCCAGATTCGGAACAAAAAATTGGCCCCGTTTCCTGCTCCGTGCGAATTATGGTCCTATTACGTATGGCTGTAGCGGGAATGGCCTTTTGATTCGGCAGTTGATTGGCCTTAGTCCTTGCTGATTGATAGAAATCATATCTAAGTGTATTATTATTATGTAGTATTTAGTGTTTCTTATCTTATCTTTAAGGCAAGAGTAAATGAGCATTCCTGGGTCAGTGTATTCCACTATGGGCGTCGTTATCGCGTATCACCAGGAGAGACTGTTTCTTTTTCGCAAGTCCATTTCAAATAAGAAAATATACAAATACACACAGCGGTGCCGTACATGAACGATAGCACATTTTCATGGAATAAGGGCGAAAGTGCCCTAAATCAACAGTACCTGTATAGTTTGACAGCGCGGATGTCGATCAACGGTCTGGCACAAATCGCTTTATTCAAAAACTGTTTCTACTCTGTTCTCTTATGTTATTTCATCGTATATTCTAAAACCTATTTTGAAAACTAACCTGTTCTACTTTACTGAAAAAATATACCGTGAAAAATTTCATCCTTTCACCCTTTCGGCCGATAAACAAACACCCCGAGCCATAACTCGCCGAGCCAATCGACGCCGATGTCCCAATCGGAACGTCCAGATTCGGAACAAAAAATTGGCCCCGTTTCCTGCTCCGTGCGAATTATGGTCCTATTACGTATGGCTGTAGCGGGAATGGCCTTTTGATTCGGCAGTTGATTGGCCTTAGTCCTTGCTTATTGATAGAAAACATACCTTGGCTTAAAATGGCTTTATTTAAAAACTGTTTCTACTCGGTACTGTTATGTTATTTCATCGTATATTCTAATACCTATTTCAAAAACTAACCTGTTCTACTTTACTGAAAAAATCTAACGTGGAAAATTTCATCTTTTCACCCTTTCGGCCGATAAACAAACACCCCGGGCCATAACTCACCGAGCCAATTGACGCCGATGTCCCAATCGGAACGTCCAGATTCGGAACAAAAAATTGGCCCCGTTTCCTGCTCCGTGCGAATTATGGTCCTATTACGTATGGCTGTAGCGGGAATGGCCTTTTGATTCGGCAGTTGATTGGCCTTAGTCCTTGCTTATTGGTAGAAAGCATATCTTAGTGTATTAATAATATGTAGTATTTAGTGTTTCTTTTCTTATCTTTGAGGCAAGAGTGAACGAGCATTCCTGGGTCAGTGTATTACACTATCGGCGTCGTTATCGCGTATCACCAGGAGAGACTGAGGTCAAACGCAATTCTATTTCAAATTAGAAAATATACAAAAATACAACGATAGCAGTTTTTCATGAAATAAGGGCGAAAGAGCCCTAAATCAACAGTACCTGTGTAGTTCGACAGTGTTGATCACCAGTCGGGCACAAATCGCTTTATTTAAAAACTGTTTCCACTCTGTACTGTTTGTTATTTCATCGTATAATCTTAAACCTATTTTAAAAACTAACCTGTTCTACTTTACTGAAAAAATATAACGTCAAAAATTTCATCCCCGCACCCTTTTGGCTGATAAACAAACACCCCGAGCCATAACTCGCCGAGCCAATCGACGCCGATGTCCCAATCGGAACGTCCAGATTCGGAACAAAAAATTGGCCCCATTTCCTGCTCCGTGCGAATTATGGTCCTATTACGTATGGCTGTAGCGGGAATGGCCTTTTGATTCGGCAGTTGATTGGCCTTAGTCCTTGCTTATTGATAGAAAGGTCAATTTTGAACAAATTGTCCATAACAAGGCAGTTTTCTTTTTTGAGATTTCACGTTTCGTTAACTGTTGTCGAAGATGTTTGTTACAAGGAAAACTTTTAAGCCATATTTAAGCTTTTTGAATCAATAAATGTTTAAGATTTTATCTCATGTCGAGTCATTGGGAACTTAACATTAATAGTCCCTCGTTTCCCTGAATTTAAACTCAACATGATGAAGGGCGAGGCGATATACTTTTCGATCAGTTTGAAATCGCGTATCACCAGGAGAGACTGATTCCATTTCGCAAGTACATTTCAAATAAGAAAATATACAAAAATACACAGTGGTGCCATGTGTGTGCCAGTGGTACATGAACTATAGCGCATTTTGCAATCGACGCCGATGTCCCAATCGGAACGTCCAGATTCGGAACAAAAAATTGGCCCCGTTTCCTGCTCCGTGCGAATTATGGTCCTATTACGTATGGCTGTAGCGGGAATGGCCTTTTGATTCGGCAGTTGATTGGCCTTAGTCCTTGCTTATTGATAGAAATCATATCTTAGTGTATTATCATTATGTAGTAGTTATTGTTATTATCTTATCTTTGAGGCAACAGTGAATGAGCATTCCTGGGTCAGTAAATTCCACTATCGGCGTCGTTATCGCGTATCACCAGGAGAGACTGATTCTATTTTGCAAGTCCATTTCAAATAAGAAAATATACAAAAATACACAGTACCCGTACCGTACATAAACGATAGCAGATTTTCATGGAATAAGGGCGAAACTGCCCTAAATCAACAGTACCTGTGTTGTTCGATAGTTGATCACCAGTCGGGAACAAATCGCTTTATTTAAAAACGGTTTCTACTCTGTACTGTTATGTTATTTCGTCGTATATTCTAAAACCTATTTTGAAAACTAACCTGTTCTACTTTACTGAAAAATATAACGTGAAAAATTTCATCCTTTCACCCTTTCAGCCGATAAACAAACACCCCAAGCCATAACTCGCCGAGCCAATCGACGCCGATGTCCCAATCGGAACGTCCAGATTCGGAACAAAAAATTTGCCCCGTTTCCTGCTCCGTGCGAATTATGGTCCTATTACGTATGGCTGTAGCGGGAATGGCCTTTTGATTCGGCAGTTGATTGGCCTTAGTCCTTGCTTATTGGTAGAAAGCATATCTTAGTGTTTAATTATCTTATCTTAGTATATTTGAGGCGAGAGTGAATGAGCATTCCTGGGTCAGTGTATTCCACTATCGGCGTCGTTTTCCCGTAGCACCAGAAGAGACTGAGTTTAAACGCATTTCTGTTTCAAATAAGAAAATACAGAAATACAACGATAGCAGATTTTCATGGAAGAAGGGCGAAAGAGCCCTAAATCAACAGTGCCTGTGTAGTTTGACGTGTTGAGCACCGGTCGGGCACAAATCGCTTTATTTAAAAACTGTTTCTACTCTGTACTGTTATGTTATTTCATCGTATATTCTGAAACCTATTTTGAAAACCTGTTCTACTTTATTGAAAAAATATAACGTGAAAAATTTCATCCCCGCAAACCCTTTCGGCCGATAAACAAACACCCCGAGCCATAACTCGCCGAGCCAATCGACGCCGATGTCCCAATCGGAACGTCCAGATTCGGAACAAAAAATTGGCCCCGTTTCCTGCTCCGTGCGAATTATGGTCCTATTACGTATGGCTGTAGCGGGAATGGCCTTTTGATTCGGCAGTTGATTGGCCTTAGCCCTTGCTCATTGATAGAAAGGCCAATTTTGAACAAATTGTCCATAACAAGGCATTTTTCGCTTTTGAGATTTCACGTTTCGTTAACTGTTGTCAAAGATGTTTGTTACAAGAAAAAACTTTTAAGCCATATGCAAGCTTTTTTAATCTAAGGTCTATATGTTTAAGATTTTATATCAACTCGAGTCATTGGGAACTAAACATTGATAATCCCTCGTTTCACTGCATTTGAACTCAACGTGATGAAGGGCGAGGCTGTCGCCGTTATCTGGGTTGCTTGGTTGGTAATTAAATACATGTCTAAGAATATTTTGATATACTCATTTTGAAAAAATCTGGACTCTGTTTTATGACGCGACAAATCCCACATTGATATTTTTCATACTCTGCTATCGACTAAAACTCGTAGGACTGGACTCAGCACATCAGTGGAGAAGCGGGATTTAGACCATCCCATTTATGAAATATGCCCTTTTTTACTGCTTAATAATATAATATTCAATACTGAGCTCATTCCGATTGTTTTTATTTCATGGGAAGCACGATACCGAAGCTACCAGTAACATAAAAAAAAATTAGGCTCACTATTTCCAACCAGTTAATCAACCAAATAACTCAGTGACTAAACCACAACGTGTTAATAATTTCCTAATAGTCCCGCTTCTAATAGCTTCGTCGTGTCAAAACAAACTTGTGGGAAAGGATTGCCTTTTTTCTCCATTTTGGGGATGCGTATACGCACCATATAAATTTTATTGCGCCGGCGTTCGTAGAAAGCGAATGTTTTGATTTATAACCGAATCTGAGCGCATGTTGCCGCCACATGGGCTGATGTTAGCTTTGTTGCTTTTGGTTAGAATTACAATAAACAAAAATCTTTTGTTTGCCAATAATGTTTATCTTAGAAAAAATACTTTTAATGACATTTATCTAAAGTTAAGAACAATATGTTTCCTGGTGCTGCTGTTTTCTTACTTAAGTCAGTTATCTTTAATTACTACAAATTATAGTTCTCAATCGTGTTGTATATAAATAGTTAACATTGCAAAGATTTACTATCGAAAGGCGCCGTCGGACCCGGCGTTAAGCACTTCTTTTTCCACCATAATGCATAGCTCACGCTTAATACTTCATTCCATATACGGACTAGTCAGAGGCACGAAGATTTTTGCCGTCATGGTGAAGGGGTCATTCAGAAGCCCACATTTTGCCAAGCGAATTTTGAACCCAACGTGGTAAGCAAGCATTTGGCTTGCTTACCACTATTTGGATTGCTTGGGTTTTTCATAGGTATTGTAGAGTCAACTGCCATTTTGTACAATAAAAGAAAGAGATTGTCCACCTAGATTGAAACCTAGGTTCCTAGCCAGAATGTTTAACCATCAGGCCACGCGGCTCCCACGAATTCCTCCATGAAAAGAAGAAGATATCATACCGACAAAACAACTTACACATTGTTCTGTTTGTCTAGTTATAGAAGCGAAAATATCATCAAAGACTCGTACAGTGTCTTTACGTCGCTAATTAGCGTTGGACAAACAAACAGTCAAATACGCGGCTTACGAGCCAATTTGTTGTGTAAACTCGCTGTTTGCTCGCGCTTCGTGTTATCATTAACGTTTAATTACAGACTTTTGCTGTCTTATTTGCCAGTGTCTGGTTAAGAGAGTTATTTTATAATTTTCTTAGAAAACTATCCAGATATGAAAGAAGAAAAGTGCATTTTTTCATTCATGCATAAGTTTTTAAACCAAAAGACTACACAATACTAGCCTATCTCAAGAGATGTCTTTCTGCAGACCATTATGGACAGTTGCGTTCGACACCATGCAAACGTAAAAATATTTGTCGGCGCGAGGTAGGCCGAGCGGTAGGCAACTCGTCACCGGCATCTTGTATGGGGGCTTCCTTGCCGGGAAGCAACTCAGTGAAACTCAAGTAGCTATCCACTCTTAATAAATTTAGGAATCACACACGTCGGTAGGAGAGTACGGTGAACATGACAGGTTCGATAATAAACAAAGCAAAAGTATTCAGCGTATCGGAATCCATTGTTCGACTCTGTCCTCGTGAAAGCGCGCCAAAACTGCTAAATCGATACTAGCGCCACCACACTGTGTTCACTGCACTTTACCACCAAAATCGACCAATCAGAAAAGAGCGCCGTGTCATCCAGAGACTAAAGCAGTCTATTACTCTACTCTATGGACTTTAGTGTAAAAAAACGTAATGTTGCCAGGTGTGCGCGCGAATTGACAATGTTGCCAAATATGCGCGTGACGACATATTTAAGTCATTGATAAACTTACTATTTATTCATTTAAATGATTGATGAAGGTTGTTTTTATAATTAAGAAAAATTTGAATGTTTTATTCAATACTTTCCCTGAGTTGAGCGTCGTAAGCAATTCCCAATGTGTCAACTTGTATTGTGAACTAGCGGCCGCTCGCGACTTCGTCCGCATGGACTTAAGTTGGAAAACCAGAAGTTATATTTCTTTATTCATAAAATTGTAGCCTTTGTGCGATTCAGATGAGATGTATAATTAAACTACGCTGTAGTTTCATTAAAATCCATTCAGTAGTCTTTTACTTAAAAGAGCAACACGGCATTTCCACACATACAAACTTTCGCCTACATTATATTAGTAGGATGACCAATCAGTCAGATTTTCACTGTCTACGGATCAAATATCAAATACTAACGTCGAAGTCATAACAGGTCTGGTAGAATTCAGTGTCAGTGAAAGTTCATTTAAAAATTTACGCATCATCAACAGCCACATGGCCTCAGCTGGTGAACATAGGCGTCCGCCATGGATTTACAGAAATGCCGGTTGTAGGCATCCAACGAAACCCTGCAATCTTTAACAGGTCATCCGTCCACCTTGCGGACGAATATAAGCCTAGTGTTTATTATAGATATCTTTAAGTAAATTTATATTAATATAATAATTAATAATCAAAATGAGGTGGCGCAGTTATGGCATGGATCGGCAACGATCACTATTGTTAAGCAACACACACCGGGTCGGAAATGGGATGGGTGACCACCCTGACCGAAATTTACTGATGTGATTTTCGGGCATCTCCGTGCTTCGGAAGGCACGTTGAACAGTTGGTCCCGGTTAACGTCGCTACATGTCAGTCGTTAAGCGTAGTCGAAGGCCTTAGGGCGGCTTGAAAACATTCAACATTAAAGTAGCTCACTAACCTTTCACCCACCTATTTTAAAAAAAAACAACTTTGAGTAAACTTGTAAAAAAAAGTGCCTTGAATTTGGAATTTGAAGAAAACCAGATCTTTTATCTCTGTCCGTTATTTAACAAGTACACAAATTTTTGAAACAGATTCTAATTAAAAAATCGACTAAAACTAGCGCCAAAGCTCTACATCACTAGCGGCTAAGCGAAACTGAACATTTTCTGGCTCAGTTAAAAAAGCAAAAGGGTGCAGCTGAAAACCCGTTCAAAACAAAATTGAAAATCTGAACCGCTAAATTCAATTAAAGAACAAAAAGTGCAGCGGATTTCTGCAAAACCTCATATCCTTATAAGTATCTTGTGCAGTTGCCAGGTTAGCAATTTCAATTTCCCGGAATTAAGTTTTAGAGATTGTTGGAGTACAACTTCGCAGATGGGAGGGCACGGTGTGCGAGGGTGATGCTTTCACCTACATGGTAAGTATTTACCATCCGTGCTCCCAACATCTGCACACGGGATACCTGATAAGCACCAATGAAGACGTTGTTAAAATGGCAAAATTGCAGAGTAGTGGTATGAGTTTCGTATCAATCTATTTAAACTAATTAGTAATTAAAATAAAGCAGACTCACTTCAGCATTCGTTCGTTTTACTCATCTCCCTACGAAAACAGTATTAGGCGACCTGCTTATGGAATTCGCCTTGGTTACCACTGGAAACACTGGTCTCATCATATATTTGGTTGCCAATGTTACTTGAAGAAGAAGATGATGATAGAAACTTCAATCGTTTAAAGTAAGAAAGGTGCTAGAAAAATTTGGCAGTGTGAACTTGGAACTGAATAAAAATGTGAACGTAGATATTTACATGTGCTAATATTTAGAACTATCAATTCCGTAAACCGTAATTAGGACCAAGAGTAATAAACATCAATATTTTATTAAGAAATGATAATACGATATTATTTTAACATTTGAATCAACAATCAAGTTATTATTAACTGAAACTAACTACGAGTATTAAACACAATACTTTTAATAGGCACAAAAATGTTTTAGAATTTCATCATCAGATTTATTTATTTATTTATTAGTTCGTACACAAAAATATAGTTACATTGAAAATAATTAGAATACAATAAGTACAGGTGAGCTTAACTCTAATAATAGATTGCTTCCATTTACCTGTAAGGACCTGATTAGTATACCACTTTAATTGGGAACCCCTCAAACCTGGCAATACTGGATCTTGGGGCACATGTGCCGCGAGTTACGTGCGCCGGTCGGACTTACCCCGAGTTACCCCGCACTTTATTGTGAGCGTTAAATTTTACAACCGTGCATAAGCTGAGCGCTTCGCTTTCCAAAGATTAACAACATTAGACATTTTGAAGACTATTTTTCCAGCGTAGTTTGTGCCTATTGGACTGTAAACTGTTTTAACCGGATATAAGCTAAGCCTGGTAAAAAATATTTTTTCCAAGGCCGAGGTTTCTTGTAAGATGTTAGGAAACCAGTTAAAAGTGTTAACATTTCATTGGCTGCATGTCGTTTCTGACAGATTAATAGGGCGGCTGGGACGATTTTGACAAAACTCTTGTTTCGTTTTTATTTAGAAACAGTATATACAGATATGTTAGTTTAATATAGATAATCTTTTCTCATTAGGTCTCATCTGAAACACCAGTTTCGATTTTCCTAGAAAACATGTGTTAGACACTAATAAATGAGTATCGGTTAGGTTTAAATATTTTACGAGTAAGTACACCACTTTCTGGTTCTATTACGAGTGTGTGATTCGAGTGTCGTCAATTTCAAGAGCTTAGTAAAAATAAGGTCCATACCTAGAGGGAACATTTAATAGCTGTTGGATTACTGAGTTCTTATCTGCGTTAGCTATTCTATGATGTACATTGACCATCAGGGCGAGTTTTACGTTTCTGTCGCGTCATTTTTTGCACTTTTTGCGTCGCAAAGTTGGCAACACTGGCCGCGTCACATGTCCGCGCGCCGATAGTTCGCGTATGAAGTTTAAATTAAACGACAGTTTTAAAAGTCCGCTGTGGAAGAGGTCACCCTTTTTGGGGGAGCTTAAAAATGTGGCGTTTTTTAAGCGTAGCTTAAAGCGTAACTTTTTTGGTTGTCTGGATAAATTGTAAACGCTCTACTACGTATCAGTTTTAACTGGTGGAAAAATGTTTGGCATTATTTTTCAATTAAGCCTAAAACAACACTACTACTTTATTATGGACATATGAATTTAATTTACTGGTCTTTGGCAAAATGGATATTTAAGCTTGGTTTCCACTAAAGCAGGGTTGTGTTCAGAAAACGTTCAGACAACCAAACAGAAGAAATAATCATTGGGGATCTTGTTGAAACTACTCATACATTGGTTAAAATATGGGAGCGTCGGGGCCCAGTGGTCAAACACTCTGGATTGTACCTGGTGGTCCCAGTTCAAGACTGGCCAAAGCACCTTCTTTGTGTTCATTGTTTTATTTTTTGCGGCTAACTCTCCACGGTGATGGAAAAAGACTGTTAGAAGACTTCAGCAAATCCAGATAACGCTAGGCTTGCCCCTTACCACGTTGGGTTTTTTTGAATTTACTTTTTTATTGTGGTCTGCAAGATTACTTCACTCCACCTGATGGAAGCAGTCGTGAGGTCCAGATATGGGGTTGACAAGTACAGTAATAAAGTATCTACTGGGCTGGTTAATCTTATTTTGAAAGCCTGCATAAATGCCATTTCACGCCCCGCTCAAAAAACCCGGGATTGTAGGAAGAAGGAAACACATGCGCTGGAAGAGCGACGCAATGTTCCACGTTTGGATAGCACGACACACGAATGAATCAGCGAACCTTTCAAATAGCTTTAGCTTTTTTTTAGCTTTTTAATTTTTTTTTTTTTTTATTGTTACTTGTGCACTTGCCTACCCTTCTAGTAAATTTTCCTCTACCTGTGGGTTGTTTGGAAGAGATCGCTTTTTAGCGATAAAGCCGCCCAAATTGTACATTTTACGTCAATCTGTGTTACTTTTGCTGTTGATTTTCTGTTGTTTTGGTGTGCAATAAAGAATATATCTATCTATCTATAGCGATTCGAATGGTTCAAATTCCCTCGGCGAAATGTAGGCTTCTGAATGTTCCGTTCAGCATGACGACAACAATCAGTGCGCCTCTGACTGCCCGCGACGAGTATAGTCGCAAGGGTATCGGTAGTCGTAAGGGTATGTTTAACCTACAAATAACATAACAGGCCTCTACGATGACAACATTAAGAACGTAATTTCGCACTTATTTAGAATTGTGAATAACTTGTCTGACAACAAGACCTAACTCCTATTTATGCCGCGGTAAATTCTTCAAATCTGACATTGGCAAACTCACTAACTCCATCGTGATTGCAAAATGATGTTTTAAACTTTGTAGAGTTAAGAAGTCGGGGAATTCTAGACATTTTTGTTTCAGAAGTTACTTAGCGGTGACTTTCATGATAGGTGTTATATTCTTCTGCAACTTTCAAATTTAAAATCAAGTTTGAAATTGTTTTGGCTTTGTGTGGGGATTAAAATGTGAAGCAGATCAAAGATTCGATTTGTTTTCTTTGTTAAAACAGAAAAATATCCAAACAATGGAGTTCCTTAAAGATCCAATTGATTTCTGGACAGGATGCTCATTTGTTGTACTTAATTCTTTTGAAATAAGGTACGCATTTGCAACTTCTACAGTTTTAAATATTTTTTTTATTCTACATTAGGTAGACTTCGTCCTTTAAAAACGCATTTTTCATTATTTATGTTGTGGTCTTCATGATGACCGCACACACTCCACTCCACACACTTTGCTGCACTTCCGACATTTTCAATAAACATTTTAAGCAAACATGCCCATGAACATTATAAATGTTATAAAAATATTTGAAAAAAATAAACAATGGTTACATACAGGTTGGGCACACCATTAAAATAAATGACAAGGTAAAATTTTTGTTTTACCATAATTGTAGCAAGAAAGTGGGCAATGCTCAATAAGTGGCAATTAAGTAATTTATAAAAAAGTCTGGTTTGACTTTTTGTCGGCTACATCATTGTTTTCCTTATGTTCCATGTGGAAAATTGGGGTCCTCGTTGGGATTGTAAATTAAACAAACGCGTCCTTCATAGCATTATAACCGTAACATTACTATTTAGAATCGGGTAAATCTACCTAAGTCAGATCTTGCTAGTGAATTCTCGTCTCTAAGGCTATAATCTTAAGGTTCTGATGGTTTGAATATGAATAGTTATGGCGGGTTAATAGCTACCATACTGTTTTCAAGGGATACTTGATTCACATGATGTTCGATCCGGAGATGGATTTTGAGGATTAAGTGATTTTTTGGTTTGATTTTTTCTATGCCCTGAAATTTTCGCCCTGAATTCTGAAAGGAATTCAAAGTTCAAATTGAAGATATTGTTAATAAATATTGATAGTGATAGTATATTTGTGCCCGGTGGCTTAACTCTAATAGGTAACGTTACAATATTAAGCGCAAACCCTCAATTTCAGGTTTTCATCTAACTCCAAGTTAGTACCTATGACAAGAATAATCTGTAGAAACAATAATTATCAAAAACGATAAGTATCATGAACGATCTCAGTCTGATTTTGTTGTCTCAAAGCCCGCTAACTCAAAGATGGCAAACCTAAATAGAAGTTTTCATTAGTTTCTTACATCACGATAACAGCAGCCAAATCTCACATCTAACGAGCCAATAGGAGACAAGACTAATCTTGAACCCATCTCCAAACGCGTCACGCGTGTGCGATACCGGAGTCCGCCATTAAAGACATCTGACGATAGTTAAATATTAATTAGGCTACGCACGTGTGCATCGGTAACGTCACCTCAGCTGATGGCTAATAGTCATAATACTGGTCTACTAGGATCACTTTATGATGATATCTAGCTTATGCGTGCATTTTATGATACATGATTATGGTTAGATAACTAATTTTGTGATAGTTTATAAAACTAGAACAAAATAAGTAGGTAACTGAATGGATAATATGTATTGCAAACTAAAACAACAAAAAAAGATGCAGGCAATTATGAACTTGTACATTTTAAACTTGAGTAAGAGATCCTTACAAACAACATGTAGATAGAACAAAAATTAAATGAAAAGGAAGGCAGGTCAATGAAATGATAGAACTCAAGAGCTGTGATTGAAACGTTCTTGGACGTTACCTCTGACAGCCTCTGACGACATAATATTTGATCGATTAGTGGTTTCCTAGTGGCGTCTGGAAACCAACGTCAGCTCCCAATACATGACAACATACGCTCACGACTTTATTCCATACGTGGTAGTATAGAACAGAAAGAAAACTTAGGAACATTCGGAAGCACACATTTCATTGAGTAAATTTAAACCCAACGCTAACTACGTTGGGTCTACGTTGGTGAGCCTAACGCAGTTATCAGGGTTGCTTGGGAGGTAACAAAATACAACATAATATACTATAAAAAATGAACTGGTCCATTTTGTTAGACGTAGGACTCCTGATGCGCGTCATTGCTCTATATTGTAAGGTGAATATTTTTGCACATAGGGTACTAGGTTAACCTAGGCCTGAAGGGCGGGGCTGAAGGCTATAAAAATGCAAACTAGCAACACTGGAACAAGTTATTTATTTAATATTCTAAGGTCTTCTTTAAGATCTATATTACAGATAGGTTACACAAAACTTATAAACTTATAAAATAGAAGCCTAACTCGCCATGAGCCCTGAGCCTCAGTGCCGGTTCTTAAACCGTCTGCGGTGAACTAAATTAGTAGGGTTAGTGGACTGTACAGGTGGTGGATTAGTGGGGTTAGTATGTCCCTACGGAGAGCTCAGCTCACATGGCCACATAATAAAGAATATAACACTTTAAAGTTAATAAAAGATACATTGGAAGTCCTACTTCCTAATTATAAAAATCAGGGTCTTAGGCTGGCTTGGTTGGTAACTCTGATAAGTAATGCCCTAACATGTGCTTTTGGGTGCTGTGCGGGTGGTGGGGTGCTACGGAGTGGCAAGATGGTGGTACTCGGCCACGTGGTGGGCCTAGGACGGGTGTCAGCGTCCGCCTGTCCTCCCTCAGGGTGCACGGCTGATGGGGAACAGGTTCGGCAGCTTTTGGCCGTAACTGGACACCTCCTGTTGGAGGATACTTGGTCCGCTTGAGTCTCCGCTACCAATTTTCAACTCGGGCACGTAGCGGCATGAATTCACAAATTGCAGGAAAACGGGCCCGCAGACAGATTCTGCCCGATGTCAACTGCTGGTGCTCTGGTACTTGGTTAGCTTAACTTGCTCTGGCGCAGGTGTTCAAAGGTATCGGCTCCGATTTTGTCTCCAGACTATTTAAACCCTCGGGACGGAAGCCCTCGATTTTTTCTGAAATCTAACCTAACTGACAGCCAGCAGTGACAGCTGCGTTCTAAAACACGAGAAAATCTAAATATTGTTGTGAGGTCGACCACAGATAAAAAACAACGCTACAACACTCCCCTCACCACGGTAAGAATTCACGCAGGGAATTCGATCGACGCCCACGTCGACCATAAGCCATCAAAACCCTTAAAAAAATGTTAGAAAATGAATTCTGAAAAAAAAAAAAAAAGCAAATCCCGTTGCGACTCCATCTTAAAAGGAAAGAGAAACAAAAAGAGACAAAAAAAAAACCTTACGAACTCAGCTATGCTAAGATGAGCGAGCTGGATAAGCTACAAAACTAGCAGTGTCATCGCTGCATCTAAAAAAAACTTCAATAAAAAAAAACATCATGTGCAAAACCGTTATCTTGGCGAATGGCTTGAGACCATTTGTCCAAGTCCTAAATATTGTAACAAAAATAACAACTGACATAGAAAAGAAAATAAAATTGTGGAATGCAACATTTGACCTTGACCTATATAATGCTTGGCACCCGCGGTCCGAGTTGCGCTTCTGACTCCTCAGTCTTTGTCTTCAACAACTTTACAATCCTTAATATGCCATTTTCCAATTGGTTTACCGTTTTCATCTTCTAGCTCGTAGACCAACCGGGATAGCTTGCGGATAACACGACATTTTTCGTACTTGGGCGCTAATTTCGCAGAAAAGTATTTGCTTGCGTCACTCTGCTTGTACGAACGCTTCCATACAATGTCACCGATGTTAAATTCCAGATCACGGCGGTGTTTGTTGTAGTATGTTGCGTTTCTTTCGTGAGCCTTCAGCATTTCTTTTCGTGCCTCTTCGAAGATGTGCCGTAGCTCTCCCAGCTTATCCTGGTAATCAAGACGGGAACCAAATACAATATCATCGATGTCTTCAGGTTCTGAGTACAGTTTACCGTCTGGTACCGCTTCGCGACCATGCACCAACAGGAACGGAGTGAACTTCGTAGCCATGCTAACGGAAGTGTTGATGGCAAACTGGATCCTATGAATGTTGACATCCCAGGTACGATGATCCGAGCCCACGAAACTGGAAATAGCTGTGACCACCGTTCTATTTTGCCTCTCCACTGGGTTCACCTGGGGGCAATATACGGGGCCTAGGTGCACCTGTGGGATATTATATTTAGCAAACAAGGATTGGATTTCATGACCTGTAAATTGCGATCCGTTGTCAGCCATGACGGTTTGCGGTATACCATGAACAAGAAATACGTGATCCTCTAGGCGTTGGCAAATCACTTTGCCGGTTGCCCTGCGTAGCGGGAATATTAGACAATATTTCGAAAAATAACACACCACAACCAGGACAAAGGTATTTTGCTGTCGCGACATTGGCAGTGGACCAACAAGGTCTATGCTGATGCACTGGAAAGGTCGCGAGCATACCCTGGGATCACCCATCAAACCAGGTGTGGTTTGGTTGGGATACTTGTAAGCATTACACACGTCACAAGTAGAAATAAATTTAGCAGTATCCTTATACATACCAGGCCAAAAATAGAGCAGTTTCAGCCTGTTATATGTTTTGGAAATACCTAGATGAGCGGCAGTTGGTGCTGAATGGTTTTCCTCCAGGATCGACTGTCGCTCCTCACTCGGTATGACCTCCTTCCATACAAAGTCCTTCCTTAGATTGTTTGTAGTTTTTGTATACCTAAATAATTTATTATTAAGTATCTGAAAATTAGGAGACGCCTCAGGGCGTTCTCTACAACGTTTAAAAACGCTTAAATACCAGTCGTCTTTGGTCTGAGGTTCTACTATAGCCACCGGAACCGAACGAGAGAGGGCATCGGGGACTATGTTCTCAGAGCCACGACGGTGTATGATTTCGAAGTTGTAGGGTGACAAGCGGCAACCCCATCTTTCCAGGCGGCCAGTGGGATTCTTCAAGTTCAGAAACCACTTCAGGCTCGCGTGATCAGTCACTATCTTGAACTGTTTACCACCTTCCAAGTATGGGCGGAAATGTTCTACCACGTAGACCACTGCAAGTGCTTCTCGCTCCGTGGCTGAATAGTTCCTTTCCGGTGGCAGCAATGAGCGGCTCCAATACGCTATCGGGTGTTCTTCTTGATCTTGAACCTGGGTCAGGGCACCGCCTACTCCGAAATCAGACGCATCACAGTGAACTGTGAAGGGGAGAGAAAAGTCAGGGCAAGCTAAGACTGGGGCCGTCGATAGGGCAGTCTTGAGCTCCATAAAAGCTTTCTGTGCTTCCTGGGACCAGTTAAAAGAAGGTGCATTCTTGCGTGTGGATGTTAACGCATTCAACGGACCGGCTATGTTACTGAAGTTTTTTATAAACCTACGGTAGTAAGAGGCTGTACCTAAAAATCGCTTGACGTCCTTCCGGCACGACGGGGTCGGAAAGTCAGCAATCGCCTTAATTTTGTCAGGGTCCGTTCGCAAGCCCTCCTTATCGACGATGTAACCTAGATACCTAAGCTGTTTCCTGAAAAATTTACATTTGGAAAGGTTAACAGTTAGCTTGGCTTTCCTGAATCGCTCCAGGACAGCACGCAGGAGTTCCAGGTGGCCCTGGAAATTAGAATGAACTACTATGACGTCATCAAGGTACGCAAACACCTTCCCACCAAACTCAGGTCCGAACAGCTTATCCATCAATCTCTGCTGCGTAGCTGGTGCTGACGTCAGTCCAAAGCACATGACCTTGTACTGGAACAGACCCCGGCCTGGAACAGTGAATGCTGTCTTCTCTTTTGATGCTGCATCAAGCGGAATCTGGTGGAATGCCGATTTGAGGTCGATGGAACTCAGATATCGGCCTCCTTCAGTTGGTCCAATATGTGTGTTATGTAAGGGAGGGGGTACGAGTCGTGCTTGGAGACAGCATTCAGCTTGCGGCTGTCTAAGCAGAACCGGAGAGAACCGTCAGCTTTGGGAGCCAAAGTGACGGGACTGTTCCATGGACTGCCGCTTGGCTCCACGACATCCTCCCGCAGCATGTCATCCAGCTGTTTGTTGAGCTCTGTAAGCCTCGCCGGAGACATCATGTAGTAACGCTGCTTTATAGGCGCAGCATCGCCAGTATCTATGTGGTGAGTAATCAGATCCGTACGGCCTAAGCCTTTGGTTTCTGATGAAATTTCTTTAAAGTCTTGAAGTATAGACTCCGCCTGCTGCTTCTGGTACTCAGGTAAGGAGTCGAAGTCATGCAGGTGACGGACTTCAGAGACTGTAGTACAGTGCCTTGAATTTGGCACGGTAGGTTTACAGTAAGATAAAATTTCAGGGGCCAATTTGAATGCCTTCCAGAAATTTATCCCTAAAAGAAGTTTGGTGGTAACGCCAGGGATAATATAAAACCTGACATCTCGGGTCTCGCCTTTCACCGTGACCGGCAGGTACACGTAGCCTGTAACGGGAGAGCAAGAACCGTTTGCAGTAGATATGGATTCCAAATCGTATGATTTGTGAATCAAAAATTTAGTTGGTAGGTATGTGCTCAAAATTTTATTCGAAATAATAGAAATCTCCGAACCGGAATCAAGCAGCCCACTGTGCGCACTACCCAGGATGTTTACATTCATGAAAGGCCTTGAATCGTTGCTGCCAATCACGTAAACCACTGGTCGCTGCTTCACAGTTGGTGCCGAAGTCACATTGTCCTTATCAAACGAAGTTGAGTTATTATTAAAAGGTAAACATTTAGAAAAGGAATTTAAAAAATTGTTTTTGTAAAAAGAATTAAAGTCTTTACTTTTTAAAAAGGTATTTAGAAAAACTTTCGTTTGAAAAGTCACTTTAGTGTGACCCCGATTCGGACCGACTAGTTTTTTGGACCGCCATTTTGTTGTTTACTATTTTGATGTCTAAAATTATTATGACTATTATGAGTATTACGGACCGCACAATTTTGACAATTTACCGCAGTGACGCCTTTATTTCCACAACGGAAGCAAATAATTGTTGGAGGGGCCGTACATGATAACAAAGAATGACCGTTTGTCCTACAACGCACGCAAAAAGTCCTATCTGTAGTGTTACTAACCGCTGAGCAGGGTACCGTAGTCTTCGCCGGCGGTTTGTAAGCCAGGTCTGTAGCGAGAAGACCGTCTTTGCGCTGCGGAGGTTCCACAAAATTGTCAGCCCGCATCCTAGTGTTCTCCAAAAGGCGACACTGAGCTTTCAGCTGTGTCCAGGTTGACGCTCCGTGTAATGCTAACTGTGTGAAGTAGAATGGCCTGATGTTATGCATCACTATCTTAAGCTTCTGCTCATCTGAAATAGGAACTAACAATCTAGCGAAGTAATTGTGCATAGTGGCTAAATAGTTCACTATGGACTCCTCTGGGCCTTGGGTTCGTGACCGAATTTCTTGCATTAGGCGGTCATCAAAGTCGTAAGGTAAATATTCTTCAAGCAGCAAGGACTTCAGGTCTGACCAGCTGCTAACACTAGCCCTAGCTGCACGAAACCAACACAAAGCCTCATCAGTGAACAATTCTACTGCAGATGTAAATAATTTGGCATCAGTAATGCCACGGGAAACTGACAGCTCCTCTAATCTATGCAAAAATTCTATGACACAACCTTTACCGTTATACTTCAAATTAAGAGAGTGTACACCTGAGCTTCTTTCACAAGGGACCACTACAACAGTCGGTGCAGGAGCTGATGGCGCAGAAGCTGGGACATCACCACTACTTTGGTCTGACGCCTCACCAACAAGACCAGTCGCTGCCAAATCTGGAATAAGCGACTGCTTTTGTTCCTGACTGGACCTGAAGGTGGACATCAGATTATCCATCCGTATGGTGATGTCTTCCAACACCTGCTCCAGCCTATTCTTCAAAATAATATGCTGCTCCTCCACTGGCTGTACACGACCTAGCCTATGGAATAGGTGGTTTCCTAAATTACATATTCTGTTCAATGATTTTAATGTGGATCTCTTACTTGCTAAATGACCTGTCAATTCAGCTAACTTGGTTTCAATTGTGCCCAACTCTGAGCCCAAATCTCCCTCATAATCCACAATCTCATCTGTAGGGATGAGTTTTGCTAACTCCCTAATTTGGCCACGCAATTTCTCAACAGTGGTCTCAGGGACTGCATCTCTAATTGCCACTTCATAAATAAGCTCATCCTTGTTGAGCAAGTGAAATTTAATTGGCCTTTCCTCCATTGTTCAAAAATCAAATAAAAAAAAATTAAATTGAAATATTTAAAGTTACTATTGTAAGTCTAAGTTATATTTAAGCACACAGGTAGCACACAACACTAAAAGCACTGCTGTAAAAAAATTTGGTTATTAATGGCACTGTTATGATTAGGAAAAGTAAAATTCGCACATGTTACCAACCAATTACAAAAATATTAGGAAATACCTATTTGCACTGAAAAAATATATGTTTCTTTTTTTCAAGAAAAGAAAATAATTAGTTTTAAATAAGTAACAATTATGTCTTAAATTTAGAAAATTATTCTATTTATAGTAGGTATAAACTACAGTGGGTACAAAAATCAAGTAAGTATAAAGTTGTAACCTAAAAAACACATGTTACCCTAATATGTGAAGGGTGAAAATAATGTTGAGGGTGGAAAAATGCGGTGGGCGATACCTCTGAACACGGCGGCACACTCGCATAGCACAAGATGGTGGATAAGCACAAGATGGTGGATAAGCACAGCACAGTTTGGGAAAAAAAATGTATGGGTAAAATATTATAAGACAAGAAAAAAATGTATGGTTACCAACCAACCTAATCTGAGCTAAAAACGACCAGAATTTAGTACTAGCACAGCCTAAAATCACTATATTCGGGCGCCATTGTAAGGTGAATATTTTTGCACATAGGGTACTAGGTTAACCTAGGCCTGAAGGGCGGGGCTGAAGGCTATAAAAATGCAAACTAGCAACACTGGAACAAGTTATTTATTTAATATTCTAAGGTCTTCTTTAAGATCTATATTACAGATAGGTTACACAAAACTTATAAACTTATAAAATAGAAGCCTAACTCGCCATGAGCCCTGAGCCTCAGTGCCGGTTCTTAAACCGTCTGCGGTGAACTAAATTAGTAGGGTTAGTGGACTGTACAGGTGGTGGATTAGTGGGGTTAGTATGTCCCTACGGAGAGCTCAGCTCACATGGCCACATAATAAAGAATATAACACTTTAAAGTTAATAAAAGATACATTGGAAGTCCTACTTCCTAATTATAAAAATCAGGGTCTTAGGCTGGCTTGGTTGGTAACTCTGATAAGTAATGCCCTAACATGTGCTTTTGGGTGCTGTGCGGGTGGTGGGGTGCTACGGAGTGGCAAGATGGTGGTACTCGGCCACGTGGTGGGCCTAGGACGGGTGTCAGCGTCCGCCTGTCCTCCCTCAGGGTGCACGGCTGATGGGGAACAGGTTCGGCAGCTTTTGGCCGTAACTGGACACCTCCTGTTGGAGGATACTTGGTCCGCTTGAGTCTCCGCTACCAATTTTCAACTCGGGCACGTGGCGGCATGAATTCACAAATTGCAGGAAAACGGGCCCGCAGACAGATTCTGCCCGATGTCAACTGCTGGTGCTCTGGTACTTGGTTAGCTTAACTTGCTCTGGCGCAGGTGTTCAAAGGTATCGGCTCCGATTTTGTCTCCAGACTATTTAAACCCTCGGGACGGAAGCCCTCGATTTTTTCTGAAATCTAACCTAACTGACAGCCAGCAGTGACAGCTGCGTTCTAAAACACGAGAAAATCTAAATATTGTTGTGAGGTCGACCACAGATAAAAAACAACGCTACAATATCTAGAAATGAAATGAAATGAAATGAAATTTTATTGTGAACATAAATTCGGGTACATATTAGCAGATCAATTTGCTCTAAAATACAACCGCCAAATTTTACCTTCTCAGGTGAATTCACATTTCTACACACTAAAGATAACAAGTTGTAACTCAATTATTAAAACTATTTCTTAGACTACTTAACTAATATAACTTATATATTATACTACAAAACTATTATATTCATTTACTAACAAGTTGTAAAAAATCTTTAGCACTATAAAAACACTTTTCCAAAAGCCATGTTTTAATATTTTTTTTAAACCTATTTAATTCCATGTCTTTAAAATGATCTGGCAATTTATTAAAAATATCAATACACATTATATAAGAATTTTTTGAAGCTAATGACAATTTAACATAGGGTTTATGTAATTTTTGCAAATATTGCGAACGAATTTTCCTATTTGTTGTTTCTTGTTTTTTCTGAAATAAATATTTATACTTATAAACGAATAGACACACTTCATAAATATATAAACATGGCAAAGGAAGTATACCTAATTTCTTAAAAAATGGTTGACAAGAGTCGGTTTGCATGCATTCACTAGGTACCAGCTGCCAGCAGCTTTTCACAAATCGTCACTCCGCCTAGGAGACCGTCTCATGCAATGCTTGCTGAGACGAGGTCTCAACTCAAGAAAGTGTCTACCCTTTTGTTTAAAAGTTATTTTTTTATTTTTCTGGTTTTCATAAGTTTTTTAGTTAAAATGAACGTATCACGTTACACAGTAATCGGTTATACGGCAAAATTAAATGTGGCTAACCCACTCTCACTTCATTATATTTTATTCTAAGAACTACATCGATAACCTTAGTGTTCTGTCGGATAAATAAACTAACTATAAATCAACAGCAAACCTGGACAAAGATATTAAATTCTTATTTTTTTTCCTTTGTAGCATAGGACCTCTGTAAGAGTGTTATCACATAATCGAATTTACGTTCCTGCCCTAACAGAGCAATATTCAAAACTGTGTAAAACAAAACTAATAGGTTCCATCCCGAATTTACCGCTGCCCAGAAGTTGCCACATTGCTGAACTTCAGACCCACCGCCATCCTAGGCCGTAAAATTTTACAGCACAACCGCTGAAACTGTAAAATTTACTGTACCGAAACCGAATCTACGTCCGGCGCCATGTGGCGTTGTTTATGAAAATTAGCGATGTTTAGACAATGTTCAAATGTGCACTTAGTCATACTTTTGAAGATACAGTATGAACATTGTTTAATTGTTACCGCTTTATTCATAAAAAAAACAAAAGCAACGCTTCGGCCACTCCAGGAACAGCCTTAAGTGCAGGCTAAAGAAATATTATTTGTCCCTTTGCGCTCGGCTGGTCTATAAAATAGTGTTGTAATAATTATGTTTTAAGGAATTTTATGTTTTTCAGTATTTATCAATAGCTTTTTTAGTTAGAAGATTATTAAATTCAAATAAATTCAAATTCAAATTATTTATTAGGCAGCAGTAGGATTACAATAGATTGGGGTTGGAGCTTTCATTTAAGCAAATGGTTTGCTTGTTGTAGAAAGCTCCGCTCTTCAATAAATTTAATTAAGTTACTAGTGCCTACAGTGATTTGACCATTTCAAAAATTAAAAATGTCCACATTAAATAACTAGAAATTGTTTCTTTAAGAAATAAGTAATTGTTTAAATACAAATGTGTCTGTAAATTGAGTGAGAACTACTGCCGAGAAACTGCACTTGTAGTTTGGCAGAGATGTAAATTAGTAAAGTAAGTTTTATGAGAAGCAAATAAACAAAAAAAAATATTGTTTTAGTGATTGGCTTGTCATGTCTCTTATTAAAGACTGGAGACCGCCCCGGCTTCGCACGGGTGCAATGAGATATTAATACATATAAACCTTCCTCTTTAATCACTATACATATTAGGAAAACCGCATCAAAATCCGTTGCGTATTTTGAAAGATTCAAGCATACATAAGCACAGAGAAAGCGCTTACAATACTAAGTTAACCGGTGTAAAGCTTAATATAAGAATCAGAATCAGAAATATCTTTATTTAAATAGACCTGTTACAAGTGCTTTCAAATCGTCAAAAACTTAATCAAACAAACAAAACACACTTAATAATAGACTTAAATACTATAATAGAAATAATAAATAAATACACAGTATACAAACATAATGTGACCCGGGTATAGCCTCCTCTAAGAATGGCAGTTAATTATACACACATCAAAACTGTCTAGGGATATCATAGGGATATAATTTTTCAACTATTGCATAAAGGGGCCATTTTCACAGAATTTGTACATGGAGTTTTGGTGTTGTCCCGCAACTTATTATTATTTTAATTTTATTATCGTATTCAATTCAGACAAACATCATTAGAAAAGAATATCTATTGTAATTTAAATTCACTATTTTTTAATAGAATAATGCCCTAACACATATTTATTAATTAAATTTTACAAAATTAATGCCTAAAGGTACCATTTTTTTCAATGTCCCTTACGTATTTTGAAAATTCAAAAGAAGAATTTGAGTATGTGTATATTTTTTAAATGAAATTACACTTACTTTTCCAAAAGTATGTCTTCCAAGGATTATATTTATAGGCATATGAATGTTTTTGAGTGAATATTTAATTTTAAAATTAATTTTCTAAACACGGACACATAACAGTAGAAGTGGAAAATTCCCTTCCGAAACCACGTTTTTCCCCAACTTATTGTAAGAATCTACTACGCCAAACTACTTTTTTACCATTGGCAACACTAGCTTTACTTTTTAAAATCGGTCTCCATATTGAATTTGTGACATTTTGATGGCGACGGCGGATTGAAAGACATCACCGAACAAGAGTCAAATTCGAACTTCCACATTCCGAAACCAATACTAAGGTAAGTTTTTACGTTTATTTCTTGCAAATAATATCAATAATTCCTTGACTTGCAGTTAATACAATTCAATATTAGGCTTGTTGCTGAGTTGTATAAGTAAAAAGATATAAAAATAAATATAAAGCATGGTTGACTACCGTTACCGCCATTCCGAAACTAATGCTCCGGTAACGTAATCGCGGAACCAAAAAGTTTCGGAACGGAATTGTTAGGCAGAATGTACACTGTATCAATAGCGGAAATCTTAATTAATTGTAGGTACTTGAATTCAATTATTATTATGTGTATTATTATTATTATTATGAAAAAATATACATATATATGTAGGTATATTGTATATTAATAATAACTTAACCTGATATAGATGGTACGGTACGGTACGTGAAATATAGAATTTATTTTCAGGTACCTACCAATTCAAAAAATAGTTGTCTCCTGCGTTAGAAGTCTCGGATTCGATCCCTGAATAAGACAAATATTTGCGTGCATGAATGAACATGTCTATTTGTCTTGGTCTGGTTGTTTTCTATGTATAATAAATAAGTATTTACAAAAAAAGTACTTATATACCGTGAAATTTTATTAACGAACAAAACTTCTGGAGGTGGGTCTACTCGTGTATACAAACAACTTTTAGTATGGGGCCAACATTGTATTTCACCAAAAAAAATCAGCTGTTCTATACATTTTAGTCGAGTAGGTATTGCCAGTTTGTATGGAACAGGTGATTTTTTTTGTGAGTTACAAAGTGGGTAGTAAAAGTTGTTTGTATACGCGAGTAGAACCACCTCCAAAAGTATTGTTTGTTAATAAAATTTCACGGTATGCATATAAGTATATGTTTACTCGTTATCTAGTTTTATTAACACAGTTTCTTAATGAAAACTACTTATAGAACTAGATTGGTGTGATTGTTCGAATATTTTTACTATTATTATTAACTTATGCTGTATGTCACTATCCTGAAGATGAGTGTGATTGTCATAATGAATAGTAAAGGCTGCAAAAAGTAATTTATACTTTAGAATCATGTATTATATTATAATACTGCCCATTCTGTCATAGGCAGTACTTAAACATTAAAATTGTGACGATGATAATTGTGCATTCGCGTAAGTTAACATAGGTTATGTGAGTTGCACAAAGGTTTTAACCACTCAAAAAATTCTTTCCTGTTCGTTTCGTTTCCTGTTCTTAAGTTGACATTAGGTATACGTACATTATATTTATAACCTACTTATGCAGACTATAACAATTTAAAACCTAAAACTAACTGTGTGTGTACTCATGACCCTCTTCAATCTGTATTACTATAGTTAAGTAATAATAATTTGTCTATTTTTAGGATGCCGCTAACGCCAGCTGAGAAAATGAAAAGATACCGAGAAAAACTGAAAAACGACCCTATTAGATATGAAGAATATAAAATAAAAGATTTAAATAGAATTAAGTTAAAGAATAAAAAAATAAAAGAACTAACGGAAGAAGAGAAAGCAGACCAAAGAAAAAAATGGAGAAACCAGAAAAAAAGGCAGAAAGAGAAAAGGCTGAATGAAAAAAAGAAGACTGAAAATGAAAAAAATAAGACTGAAAATATGAAACCTAACCCATCGTCAGAAGATCATAGTAGAAAAAGATGTTCGAACGAAAATCATATAATTACCATTAAGAAATTGCGACGGATGTACGAAACTGCTGTTAGTAAGATTCACAAGCAGAATAAATATATAGAAAAATTAAGAAAGAAAGTGTATCGTTTAAAAAAAGAAAGTTCAAAAACCATGCAGAACTTGGAAAATAAAATTACTAAAATGAAAGCAAGGGAAGAAATTATGGAAGTTGCTCTTCGTACAGTATATAAATTCAAGAATCGGAAAGAGAAACGTATTCTAAAGAGCGTTGCAAACACTGATGTAGTAAAGAGAAATAAGTGTAAAACATACGTCGCAAATCTCTTGGGCTTAAAGGGACGCATAAGAGTCTTAAAACAGATTCGCAATCGGCAGAGTGCAAAGATTAAGGAACAGTTGAAATCATTTTTCATACGGGACGACATAAGTCGGAGTACAAGTGGAAAAAAAGAGTGTAAAACGGTTAATAAGGAAAAGCATCAAATTCGTTATCTTACTGATAAATTATTCAATTTGTATCAAATTTATAGAAATGAGGGGGGGAAACTTAGTTTTGCAACTTATTTTAGACACAAACCGCCATATGTACTATCTCCTAACATACATAATCGAGACACCTGTTTATGCATAAAGCACAGTAACATGGACATGCTTTTTACAAGTTTGATTAAAAATGGAGCATTCCCTAAAGATATCAAGTCCGTTACTGATGTAATTTCAAAATTATCCTGCGATTTAAACTCATTTGATTGCATGTATGGAACATGTACAATTTGTAAACATTCAAAATTGATATATACATTAGAAGGCGAAGCTTTGTCTAAAAACGTGCACTGGGATGAATGGGAAAGAATAGACCATGAATACGAAAAAATGGAAAACGGCAAACTAAAGCAAATGAAGACAAAAAAGATGGTTAAAAGTCGCAAACATGGAACAATTAAAGAATTAATGCAGATTTTTGAAAAGAATGTGCCATTATACAAAATTCACATTCATAATTGGAAACACCAGCAAAAAAAATACCGAGAAAAAATGGCAAATTTGGGTCCAGACGAGGCAATGATTTTATGTGACTTTAGTGAAAACTATGAGTGCAAGTCTTATGAAGAGGTACAAGCTACACACTTTGGTGCGTCAAAGCATCAAATTACCCTGCACTGTGGAATGATCTACTGGACCTCTGAGTCACAATCTTTTTGCTCCATTTCAGACAGCAAATGTCATGAACCAGGTGCTATTTGGTCTCACCTATTACCAGTGTTGAATTTAATAAAAACCAAATGCCCTGCGGTGAAGCGCCTTCATTTCTTCTCGGACGGGCCCAGTTCCCAGTATAGGCAGAAGAAAAATTTCTTCCTTTTGAAACAGTATACAGCAAAGTTAGGCTTACATTTCGCTACCTGGAATTTTTCTGAGAGTGGTCATGGGAAAGGAGTAGCGGACGGGATAGGAGGATCTGTAAAGAGGACCCTAGATAAACAGGTATCTTATGGACGGGATATAAGAAACGGTCGAGAAGCTTTCGAGATACTCAAGTCTGTTTCCAAGAGAATACAATTCTTCTTCATTACAGACTCTGAAATCTTAATGGTCCAGAATAATATTCCTGATGTACTTAAAGCTGTGCCTGGCACGATGCAAATACATCAGGTAATAGTATTGAAAGATTCACCTCACATACAACACAGAGTGTTAAGCTGTTTTTGCCAAATTTCCGAAGATAAAGTTTGCGGATGTTTTGGCTTAAAAGAGCACTATCTCACAGATACACCTCTGAAATTAAGAAAAACCCCAGCCCTAAATCAGAAAGAGAATTCAACATTAAACCTGGATGAAGCTGAAGCTTTACTGGGGGATTGTGATGACATTAGTAAATTTGTCGACAAAGACATCACATCGCTGCCAATATTAATTTTAAATGAGAGCGGCATCACAGGCCCTGATATGAGTAATGACGTGGTAATCTGTGACATTACAGCTGAAAACAATTATCAAACATTGGAATCTACTTCACCTATTGTGATAGAAGAAAAGATCTGTTCGGGACTTATGGATAAAGATAAGTTAGACAATAACTTTAATATTACACGTAAAAGACCAGCTCCTGCTACAAACATCGATCAAGTAAAAAAGACACGCTTTAGTGACACTAAAGAAAATAACTGCCGAAATAAAAATCCTTCTATAAAGACGGTTGTATCGAGGTATTTGCAGTGTCACAATTGCAAAAAGAATGTACGATTCTCGTCGGCAGACGTTGTTAAATGTATGGCATGCAAACATTGCTTTTGTACTACGTGTTCAGAAGGTCAAAACTATTTTGACTATATTTGTCGCAGATGTTTTGGTGAAGACTAGTTTAAGACTATTGCGAAACATAGTCATTAACCCATTGGGGAAGGTTCTTAAGAGAACATTTTTTTTTAAATTGTAAATTCAGGCAGCTTGGTAGCTGCCGCTGCTGCTGGTAGCTGCCGCTGCTGCTGGTAGCTGTTGAAAGTTTTTGAAGAAGTGCTGTGTGAATGACTTGACTAGCATCGTCTCCAAGTCGTCTTTTATTTTTGCTGTAGGTTTTACTTTTTTATTAGACTTTATTTACTATTTAAGGTGTTTTTTATAATAACAAAAGAAAGAAGTGACTCAGAATCGGTAAGTGAAGTGACCAACTTTCTCTTAGAAAAATAGATCGAAATATGTAATTTTTTAGGCTTTTCATACAAATAATCACATGACTGATTTAGTACGGAAAGTCTAAATCTGCCAAATCGAACCAGCTTTTTTTTAAGAGAAAGTTGTGCACTTACCGACTCGGAGTCGTTCCTTATATTATTTGCAATAACTAAAAAATTACCATGTATTTGATCTCAATTTTCTTGTCAAATGTGTCCTAGCCCTAAGAGTTACATTCCGCTACTGTGGTAGTCCATTCTGTGACTGTCCCATTTTAAGAAATTTTTGGTTAAATATTTTTGTTATAAAGTGTTAAGTAAGTAATTGTTATTAGATTTTTAAATAATATAATAATTTGTTTTCTCATTAAATAATTATTTATGAGGTCATAAAGATTTGTTACTATTGCAAGATATTAAAAAAATGTGCTCTGTTTGTCCAATGAGTAACGTAATGGAAATTAAAAACGTTTAAAGAAATTATTGTTACAACTGATTGTAGTTTTTCTATTTTATTATAATAGCATAATGTAGGCTTAACAAAATAAAACACTTGAAAGATAAATGGTTTGCTTTATTTTATTCTAAACACTGAAAACTCCTGGTCACGGAATGGATTAAATTTTGTTACCATGATACATTAAAATACTTAAAACGCAATAAATTATTAAAATCCGTAGCTCTATTCAAAGTTTTTTTCGTAATTTATTAATTATGAAATCAGTATTTGATGCGAAAACCTGCATATCTTGACCTAAAATATTTACATCATGTTTTTAAACATGTACAGTTTCTATGAAAATGACCCAAAGATAAGTTTGTTTACAAGTTGAGCATTATCTTAGAATAACGCGAGGACAGAGGCATAAGATAAAGGTTAAGCATATTGCAAAAAAAAACGTTTGATTTTGCTAAAATTTTGACACCTTTTAAAAGAGAAATCTGTCTTTTTTAAACGTCCTTGCGATTGTACAATAATGCTACTACAATGAATTTCTTTATACAATCTGAAAGGGCAGATATAGCAGTTTCTGTGTTCTAAAAATTTCTACGTTGGTATAAATATTTTAATTCTTACAGCCTCCCAAATAGCTATACTTTGTATGAAAATGCTTGAGATATCCCTAGACACTTTTGAGCAGTGTATTTTTGAACGAGCAAATCTATCCTAAAACGCTATTTTGGTTTATTTCATTCCCCTACGATCCTTACCAAAAGGTTGTCTGGAAGAGATCGCTCCATAGCGATAAGGCCGCCGACACTTGTCTCTGTAATTTATTTGGAATGTAAACTTTAAGTACAATGAGAATGTCTATCTATCTATCCAGATTGGTTAAAAGTTTTATCGGTGTTTGATGGTTAGCGCCTACTTTGTGTGTATTGCTTAGTAGGTATACAAGTTTCCTTTTGAGTTCTTTCTTGAAGTTTCACTTAAACGGACAGACTTAAATATCTCAAGTATTACCACCATTTACAACTTTATCTAAGTGCTAACTGCAACTGTTTCTACTTTCTATTAATTTCTCGATTAAAAGAAATACTTTTCAGAAAAACAAACCGAAAACTGACATTACTCGCACATCGGCAAACAAAGGTGACCTATTAATAAAGCTCATTCCCACCACAGACTCACATACAGGGTGTAGCAAAAACGAGCTGCATTATTCAATGTTCATTTTTCATCCAACCCATCCGAATGTGGTCTTTATACTGTTGTGATAAGGACTATCTTCTTCCATAAATTACACGGGGACTCGACTCTGCAAAGTTAGTTCAAAGTTTTCTCAAGCGGATTTAAACTTTAGCTAGATGGATATAGAAGTGAAAGTAGATGAAGAGTAAGGGTGGTTTTGGGTGAATAAAGATGAATGGCGCTGTCTGTTTCGTGGTAGGTGGTCTTTGACAGAGTGATGCTCCTTTTACGCCGTACATAGAGTTTCATGAGGCCATTTTTAATTTTACTATTTAGGCAGCGGCGCTGAATGAATTTTGTTTAGTAAAAGCATTTCTTAGTTAATGGGAACAACGAAAGCTCTTGCGGAGAATATTGTGGAACCTAATGATGCTAAGTGATAATAATATAAGAATACTAGCAGCCGCCCGTGACTTCATCCGCGTGGACTTTAGTTAAAAAAATAGATTACGACTATTCTCAGACAGCAAATATGCATAATACAATTTCTTTATTAGATGACAGAATTTCGACAAACTACGAGTATTTTCCGTGATTACGATCTTTCGTAATTACAGTTCTTCGAAAGTGGTTGCGGATTGTCAGACCAAACTTGACTTGACTCTGTTTATTCCTATTGACAAGGGGGTGGGAGGGGGGTCTGGATGTAACAGTTTCTATGCCGTATCTTTAAAGATACGAAAACCAAAAAAGACATTCGGTCTTGGCTACAGGCGGAATCGAACCTGCGTCTTTCGCAAACCGGGCGACTGCTCTTACCATTGAGTTACTGAGACCGGTCGTCTCTTCCTGGTATATATTTTATCCTATGACCTAGGGTGATTCCATAATGTAATGGATTCCTGCTGAAGCCAAGACCGAATTAAGACGTAAGATAGTGTCACTGAAGTTTTGATCGTCAGGTACTTACAGCTTCCATCTGTTCTTAGCTTTTGCCATTTCCACTACCATCTATACCCAAACGATGTAATCAGAGGCACACTAATTGCTGCCGTCATATTTGACGGATAATTCAGAAGCCTACATTTCGCCAAATGTATTCATACCTTACGTGGAAAAGAGCCAGCCTACCGCCGTGATCGGGGTTGCTTGTGTTTTTAATCGGTGTTTTCCATCACTGGATAGTAACTGCAAATTGTAATTGTAAAATTGACATATAGTCTAGTCATAGGCAGTCTTGAATTTGGGACCACCAGGTTTTGAGCCAGAGTGATGCTACAATGCTCCAAACTGAGTGGTTACCAAACCACTTGGTAAGTACCAAACCACTGGAATCAGTTCTCGAACACAGCCAGCACCAAACCTTACAATTAGCTTGCGACATTGTTCCTAAAACGCAAGATGTAATTGTTTCCGTAATAAATGGTCGCATTCGCCCCGAGACCGCGTCACGCTCAAGCGCAGATAAATTGTTCTTGCTGAGCCGGTCACACAACTTAACTGGCGCTTAACTTGAGTTAAAATAAAATTAATGATTAGTTACAAGAACTAGATAAGATAAGATATACTTAATTGCACAAAGAAAACAAGTTACATAACGATGCTTAAAATATTTAGCATGTACAATACAGGCACCGATTTCCACCGATTGGGTGCCCCAAAACATGAAGAGGTCTCGCGGCAGACCTAGAAAGCGATGGCGGGATGAACTAGACGCTCACCTAGAGGACTGGTCTACGATAGCTCTGGACCGTACAAAGTGGGGAAGTGGTGGGGAGGCCTTTGCCCAGCAGTGGGACACTTTAGGCTAATAATAATAATAATACAGGCGGTCTTATCGCTAAGAGCGATCTATTCCAGACAACCTTCTGGTAGAGAAACTGGAAAGGGAAGAACATGCGGTCGTGCAAGACGGTTATTAAAAAGAAAATATGAATATATTTAAATAAAATTAAGTTTTCCAATTATAAAATAAACATACATACATACAGTACTATAAGCAAAATATTAACTTACATATACCTAAGTAAATATAATACAGGCCAAGGCTTCATAGTCATCCACGTACTGCTGAGACTGTGATCATCCCCCATAGATTTCTGCCGGTGGCAGATGGTCTGTATTTCCCAAAAGCCTGACCATCCATCCCATCTAGGTGGATCCCGTGTGTGGGTGGACTTTTCGCTTGCCTGCAAATGGTCTGTAAGCCCTCGTCGAGAAAATTAAAAAACAGGAATTTAGATTGAAGCTGACCTCTTTGAGCAGACTGTCAACCTTTTCAAGATAGAAAAACACTCCGAATAAACGCGAACTAAATACGCGACTACTATTATTAGCAACGTCTTCCTAAACCTAGCACCACAATATTTGTAAGAGGCCTTTACCTATTGAGCAAATGGATATAATTACTATAAGCAAGGTGTACGAGTGCCTTGATACGATAAAGGGTGTAGGGTTCTGGTGCACACAGGTTGCCAGCAACTCGGATGACGGTGGCAGGCTCGCCACTTTCCACGTTGGGTTCAAATATACGCTCAGCGATGAGTGAGCTGCTGAATGTTAATTTCACCATTATGGCCGCAAGCAGTGTGCCTCTGACTTCACCATTTGGGATATAGCCGTAAGTAAAAGCTGAACGAATACGGAAGCGCTTTAGAGTTGAAAGCCCTCTGCGCTCACCCTACAGTTGGGGAGAGCTGTCAAAGCCATCACCAGCTAGTCATTTTGAGAAAAAAAACAAAAGACCAAAAATTCGTGGTACGCTAATACACAGTCCTAATTAGATGTTGCTTTTTACTATGGTCTGTCCTGAATAGTTAGCCACCATCCATTTTCACTTCCGAGTGTATTTTGCTTAACTGTAGTTAAATAGCTGTTATAGTGACAGTTAAACCGGCCTCGAAACTCACTTGTCAGCTAACGCCGTGTGGCCGGCACATCATTAGTACTTTGTTATCTTTATTATTGTGGCACCTTAGGTGGATGAGTTCTATACGCTTATAGGTCGCGGGTTCGATACTTGTCCAGGACATATATTCATGCGATGAGCATTCGTGGTTATTCTGCGTCTGGGTGTGTATGTGTTTAGAAATAATTATTAGAAAGGAAAAACTGTTTATTGCAAATGTGTTTGTAGGTGTTTCCGATCTTCCTTGGAAAAAAACATTGATTTTCAAATTACAAATCAGTTCAGAAATGTTTTTGATTAACTTGTTGATTTATTTTGTCCTTGCCTCAATTTTATTATAATTGTGTTTGAAAACTGTTTAACATTCTAGAAAGAAGCCAGAAACCCCCTCAGAGGAAGCCGCAGACGTCAAAGAACTTGATTGGTCTTCGGAAAAACGACTTAGACTTAGATAAGATTTTTAGGGTGGATGGTTTTTTTTCACGCCAACAATTTTAAACAGCTGTATTCAAAACACGCGTGTTTATGTCCTGAGAAAGCAACTAGTTAACTTGTAGTTAGATTTAATCGTATTTTTTAAAATTAATCACAATTTTAAAAAATACGATCACAATCACCAGACTAAGCACACCTTTCACCTAAGTTAGCCTGAGGCCTCCAAATGTAACTTCTCCAATACTTAAACATTTTGTTTCTAACTGATTTCTCACCACATCGTTCGTTGAATTTGCAATCTTAACGACCTATGATATGCTTCATTTCCCTGATCAAAAAGTTGAAATTAACTCGCAATTTTCTTAAAGCAATCTCCAGTTCGTCTTTAAAAATAACGGCTCAATAACGCGAAAAAAAGTTATGTCTAATGCGAGCCTTTGAAATTCGTTTTAGGTTAGAATATTGCGAGCTTCCCCGAGGTGCAGTTACGTGGAATGGAACGTCGTATTTTGCAACCTAATAGGTACATATCTCGGTTATGTTCTGGAGGGCAGCATAAAGAGGGTTAGGTGGGCTACAAGCGATGTCTTAGCTTTAATAGCGTTTTTGAAAGAAATTGTTATTAATCAGCAGCGGGCAACGTGCAAGTGATTCCTCTGTTGTTGCATGTGTGCACAGGCTGCGGTAACCGCCTACCATCAGGCGGTCCGTATGCTTGTTAGCCACTACCGTTGTGTAAAAAAGCCTAAGAGCCGAACGCTTAAGCCCATCGTCTGTAGTTTCAGTTAAAAGAGCATAAACTTAAACTTGCCTCCGCATGAATGACTGTAAGTAACTTTAGTAATAATTAAAATGCGATAGCAGTATAATAATGTTACGTTGACATCGGCAGAATTACCTTGATAACATTTATTACAATCTGGACCAAAAGTAATTCTACATGGTTACTCGAAATTACGGCGACGGCTCTATCCTACATTTCCCTCCAAACCTGACTTCTTCAGTCAAACACAACGTATGTGATTGCTCTTAAACAAGATTCCAATAAACAAAACCGTAACCCAACATTAATGATACAATACATACCTAAGAGAATGTCCAGCGTAGATTGAAGGTTCGAAGGGATAACGGTAGGGTACTCAACATCCCTATAAACTGGCCTGGTCAGTCCCTAAACTGTCATAGGCCATAAAATACGGAGGTACAGGGTATGGTGTTGTGTGAGGCTAAATAATTAATATCGGATACAAGTAGGGTTTGTGGCTTCCATAAAAAGTGACATAAACCTATTTGTACTAAAGTTAGGAATGCAAATTCTCTTTATAGGCATTTTAAAATTAGACGAGAGTCACAGGTTGCTGCCACAGCAAAAGGTAATTAGTTTTTTTTTTCAAATTGCATCAATTCAGACGTAAAGACTTGTTGCACGTAAGTACTTTTATGTTCAAATTTAAAAAAAAATATCGCTTTGACTTCAAATTAAACTATCAGATTTATAAAAAATATTTTCCTTAAATGTTTAAAAGATTTATTAATAGTGCAACATTCATTCAAAAGTGACTATACAATAGATTCACAATCACGGACATTCCCATTTTTTATAATAACATTATTATCCATCTATTTTTATTTATATTATTCCTAAACTCTACCAGAGGCGTTTGAAATTCGTTCCTGCTGAGGAGACACTACAAGAAAGTGAGCATACTCTTTTGGAAATAATATGTTTCTACAGTAAAGTTATTCATAATAACAATTATTTTAGATAATTTACTGAGTCATACAGTTTTAACACGAAAATATCGTACTTAGCTTTATTAAAAGGCACTCAAATTAATTATTGTATCAGAAATGAGAACTTATGTAGACTGGTTCCCGAACGTGGCACCTTTTCACAAGTTGACATTGAGCCAGCTAGATAGCTGGATAGAAAAGCTATAGTAGCTTTTCTTCCAAAATATTTAGGTAGGAAATTTTTGTTGTCGCCTCAGGTCTTGGATATTACCCCTAAAATAATACGAAAAGACAAGAAACACATGTGTCTGGACCTTCATAAACAAGTACATGTCTCGCAGCCACAAGATCCACCGACCTTTATTACCATTTTCGTCTCATTTCTGTCTGTCTTACATAAACTTAAGTGCGTGCCGCATGTGACACCGTCATCCCCGCTAATTCCGAACATTAGTCTTGCTAGCCAAAATGTATTTGCATATAAACCTCACTTTGGCATACTTAATACAAAGCTCTTAGGGTTCATATTCGTATGCAGTTTCAGTTTACGGGTGATATGTCGGCAGAATGAAATATATGGAGGTAATGGCGTGCCTTGATGTACGTTATCAAGTGTTAATCAGGTATTACGATGTTTAATCTGGCGGGGTGAAATGTGCTAGTGTCTCTTTTCACCTAAAAGAGTCATTCGTAGCGGTAGGTACTAAAAAAAACATCGAATTGAAAGTTATTTTTTCGGCCCCAGTGGCAGAGCGGCGCATCTATATACAAAGGTTTTTTTTTTAAATTCACCTCTATGATAAAATTCAAAGGATCTAAGTGGGTGGATATGTTGATGATCTTGGAAACATTATACTGTACATTCAACTCCTATTTTTGTTTTTAAAAACACTGAAAACCTTAATGAATCAATAATCTATTTGTTATCTACATAACGTCGTATACTTTTGCAATTACATAGTAGAGCTCAGAATTGGCTGCTGTTTGCACAGCATAACATAATTTGGTCTTCCATTTGAACTGGTATAAATATTATTTTTATGCTACCTAAGTATTTAATCATTCCACTGCTGCTACTCGTCATTCCCTAAACAGATTGTGTCATCTAATACACGCATAATATAAACCGTATATTTCGGTCCATTCCCATCTCGCGTCAGGTTAACAGCGACATTATGGTTAGAACGTGAGCCATCGCCTTCCCAAAAGCGACGACGGCTATAAAACACTATAAATTACTGGATCCACCAAATTATACACATCTATTCAAATTGCCTATTAAACTGAAATAGACAAAGCACAGTCTATTGAGTTGCGTCTGGAGAATACTAAGGAGCAGGGTTAGGGACCAAACTTTATTAACAAGCATCATGACTACAAATTTACTGATATGACTCAATTGAATAACCTTATTTGTTGATAAGATAATACAGGCACTATAAGAAAATAAAATAGTTGTTCATATAATACATTTAAAACGCACAACTTTCGTTTTCTTGGCGGCTGGTATTTTTCTTTCCTTCTTCTTTCTGAACATGCCATAGAACAATTCAAAAATAAAAATCATAATACTAGCAGCATACATGAATCCTATAAACATAAAAGCTCCCAGCAAATGCTGTATACCTAACGGTTCAATTTCACTGGCGCCTTCGGCAGAAACCTTGTGAATAAACAGCTCTTCATTCCATTTATCAATAAGACCATTTTCTGAAACACTCCTTATTATGTTGTTAAATCTTTCCAACATCGGAAACCATTTCCGAGCCAAAAGAACAACGCCGTACTTGTATAAGTTATCACTCTCCGGGAAGCAATATATCAAAGGTTTTCCCCGCCCCAATTTCTGGTCTTGGTAGACGGCCTGCCTACGCGACGAAACAACAGCAAAATTCCTGTCCTGAGCTGCCCATTTTATCCCCTTAGCGAGCGTTGTCGAGTTATATTTGCGATACAAATAAAACGAGCTCGCGTTATTAGTCTCAAAATAGGATCGGTAAATCTCCCTGCCTCCCAGAGGAATTCTAGACTGTATGAGATCCGTCTCGCTGCTTATCTGCTTTTCAAATCGCGGGTGCATTAGGAAACTTCTCAGGAATGATTCGTACGAAATCCCCATGTTTACGCTGAAACAAAGCCAACCAAAGATCAGAATGCGGAATGTTGCGCTCTTTGGCTCGAAAGATGCACCCCAACCTAGTAACATACTGAACGTCATTAATAACGAATGCGTTGGCCATTTTGATGCCTTTTTATCAGACTCTCTATAGTGTAAATAGTGAAACAGCAAGCCCATGATCACTAAACTCACGAACATAGCGACCCAAGTTGACCACTGAAAAATAATGACTAAATTATTCCAAGTTGATGCTTGACCTGCTTTCGGTACACACCACGTCATTTCATCTTGTGTATAACTTACTGTAGGATCAAACCACTTTCTAATCGTCCTAGTCACTTCAATATTGCCTATCACAAAGTCTACTGCATCTTTTCTCAATACTTGGTAGGCTCCAGTCGCAGTTCCGTTCCAGAAAATGTCGCCCCAATTTTCTTGAACGTCTGAGGTTCTGATAATAAGACTCATGTTAGAAAACTGAGTTATAATTTTAACAAGATTGACTTCTGCGCCTTTTCCAAATTCATAAGAGTCATTAAAGCCTGTGTTTATCAATTTTCTTACAGGAGGTAACACGTAAGGTTCAGATACAACGGCATATGTCAACAAGGGACAGCCTTTTAGATCAGATGGGAACATTTCCTTTTGAACTGAAAGTTGTTGAATGACATTATCTTTACATTTATCTAAAATGTACACAGAATCACATTTTCCGCCACAATTCGTGTCACTATAAGGACTCCAAGTATAAGAAATAACTTCGTCGTCTTCAGCGGAATATATGAATATAATGCTTTTGAAAAGTTTGTAATATCGCAGTTCGTTTATAATTTCAATAGCTGTCTCCTCGGCATCTTCTGTTTTATTCAACTGATAGAATACGATCGCTTTGGCTAATGGATTCCAAGTGGGCAATTTGTTTAGCTGCAATATGTTTCTCGTTAGCTCAGATTTTTCTTCTAAAATCAGCATATAATTTTTAGCCTTCTCTGGAAAATGCGATGCGTTAGCGTGGTGATAAAAAGAATCCTTTACCATGACGGAATATTTAATGCCGCCGTGGATTGTTTTTAAAAGTAGCACTTGTGTCGTGGAGGCATAAGAGTTGATGTTGATTATCACGATGCTGCCGCTCAAAGCCTTCTTTTCGACAAAATATTTCGCTGAGAGTTTTAAAACGCATTCTGCGGTTTTTGCTGTTTGCTCAGAATTTCCAGTTGTCCTCAGTAGTGAATTTTCACTTAACGCAGCGGAAACAAAGAGAAAAAAAAGTAAACATTCCAGAAATGTTTTAGAGAACATTATGGTTGCAAGCTCTGAACTGAATTGTGGAAGAACGAGTATAAACGGAAATTTTAATTTGGTCGTATTCCAGAGGTTCAGAACAAGTTCAATTTTTACGAAGTTCCCATTTTTTTCTAAACCATCCGCAAAAAACATCGTATAGCTATCATTTCACCATTTGATGTGACCGTTCACCGTTTACTGTTTTGTAAAATAAATATCATATTGAGTGTTTAGATTTAACTAAGTTGGGAAGATGCTGATGGCTAAAAAAAATGTTTTTATTTTACGCTGAAGATTAGCTTAAAAGACATTCTAAATTGGCTTTGCGATCTTTGAGGGGCGCTTGTTACATCTTATTAAGTCAGTCCTCTCAGTTGGAATTTGTACCAAACTTTACAGGACAGTAACTTTTCCAGCAATAAATGGTTAACTACACCTCTCTGCTTAACCTATGATATTTAGACTGAAGTTGACATTTCAAAACAAAATAACAGCTATCAAAGATGATAACCCACTTACTGGTAGCTGCCCTTCAAATTATGCTAATAGAAAATTTAAAACTGTTTTCAACTTGGTAATTTCTTGAAGAATTTTCATAATTTGTCAGAGTTAAGGTAGAAGTGGTTCGGAACGGAACAGTTGCTCTTTTGTCACAGATTTCATTCAAAATAACTTTGTCACAGTAACCATTGATGTTGTTCCTTTTTACTTTTTACCTAAGACCGGCATCAAGCGTCCCTTGCTTAGTAAGCAGTAGAATATCACTAATAACAGTTGCAGTTACTACGCCAAAATGTTGAGCTTGAGCTGATGTTCAGTTATTAATGTGTTTATATCGATTTCATTGATTTTAGCTGCTTTTTTAATTTCAAGATAATAAGCTGATTGTTTTTACGAGATATTATGGATGTATGTTTAACGAAATTTACTACGAGTAATACATTTGTTTAGAAAGTTTTTTTAGCTGACCTTATTTTCTTTTACCTAATTATTATTGAATGTACGACGAGTAGGTACTTACGATGTAGCAATCTCTACCAGTACACCACCGTATTTCACAACTGCATTAATTGAATTGTTTTTCTTTCTAATTATTGATATTCTCTGGCTTAACAGTATGTTAAACAAAGAAAACCTCAAATTACTTTTGATTTGTACTATGCATCATCGAAATTATGTCAAAAATTCAAGATGGCAAGCAATCTTTTTTTTTTCAAGTTGTCAATCTAGGTTTCCCAGAAGATGGCTTTGGTCGCCCAACCCGTGTTGCTTACTAGCAGGGTCAAAGGTCCTAGAGCCAAACTTACCCGATACTACACCGAAGGCATCTCAGTCATCAGCTTCTACAAAATAAGGGTGACTCCCAAACAACTAAAGAACATCTGGCATCGGACGACAATGAAAATACTGCTGAACTTCTGAAGACTTGAAAGCTGGTTCTCATTCTAGAAGCTTATTCATTCGATGTTGGTCAGACATAAACCGCGAGAGGCATGAATCAAAAGCAATTAGGCTTGTGTTTCATAAAAGACTACACCTCTCTGAAGAAAAGAAGACCCATCTCGCCCATGAACTATGTTTACAAACCTTGAAAATAGAATCAATGTCACCTGAAGTGCTTAGTTCGGCGTTTTGTGAAGAGATAATGAAATAGGGAGAAATAACCAAAAACTAAGGTTCTTCTTCGACAAGGTTTTCACATTTTAACGATCCAACTACTTAAAAACACATTCGAATAGACACTGAACTTTAATTGTATAATGATTTACCACGAAGCTGAAATTGGTCTTCCCAGTTTCGGTTTTCAGAAATTCAGTAATTTCACATATTAGGAACTCACCTAGCATTTTAGAACCTACTGATTTATAGCAAATTGGAGTGCCTAGCTTATGTATTCCGAATATCATCCATTAAAGACACTTATGACCTTCTTTAATGTATGGATTTGGCTTTCATCCTTGTTTCCATGCTGTTTTGTACGTTTAAGTGTTTTCGGTATTTAACTAGCTAGTGTAAAGGTCTGTGTCTCAGTGTCAGTGAATGATGAACAAACTAATTTCATGCTTTAGTAGGACGCCCGGTTTGGTGTAATGGATAAGAAGGTGGCTACTAACACCAAAGGTTGCGAGTTTCCGATCCCCGCAAAGTACCAAAATGCGTGTGCATGAACATGTAGGTTTTGTACTACTGGTCTGAGTGTTTCATAAGTATTTTAGGTATGTATTTACAAAAAAAAGTATTCTTAGCCTTTGGCTGGTATCCCACAGAACAAGCTATTTAATTTGCTTAATTTGGGGCTTTTTTGAATAATGTCCAGTGATATTTATTCATATGAATATCTTCATGTCAATAAATTAACAAGCCCAGAGTTATTCTTTGTATGGAAAAATTCTCGTAAGTCTTACTAGGCTCAGTAACGTTAAATTAACCTTGTATTAACCTCCTGTGTGCAAAAAGGGCCCACGTTTCAGAACCATTCGGAGAGCTACAGCCAAACCTGAAGCTCAAATCCAGAACCTTTCGAAGTATTTGCACAGAACCTAAATATAACCTTCACAACTATAATTTAACGTTAATATAACCTTGTAAGGCAGCCTTTAAGCTCTCAATTAGTAACTTGATTTAACCCTATCACAACCTAAAACGTTTTTCATAGACATGAATAAATACCTTTCCAGGACTCTCGGGTTTTAAAATGTTTCTGCGTAAGATTTTTTTTACACAGAAACATCCATTGTGGACTTGAAACATATTTTTAATGGCGCCATCCTACCGTTATACCAAATTACAAAATGGCAGTGTTAAAAATTAAAAGTAAAGTCAGGATAAATGGAAAAAAAATGTGCGGCCGGCACTTCATCGTGAAACTTTAGGTTAATAGTGCTGTATACGAAACGGGCCTTTCGTAAGTTTAGAATTTCGAAGATTTTTCAATGAAAAAAAAAATGATGAAATTAGGTAATCGCATTAGAATTAAAGCTTTAGTTTATTTGAAAAACATTTATTTTAAACTGTATAGCACACGATACCTAATGTTGGCTTAATGAATGAAAATATTGCTTTTTGGTTAGTTTTTTTATTTCTGTGAAAAAAATATGGCCGGCGTAAAGAAATTATTAGAAAGCATTAGACTAACCTAAGAATAACCTTTCCAGAACTGTAATAGCTGGTAGCTCTTAATTTTGTCCAAAATAAGAGCTGAAGGTAAATGTGCGGAGCTAATTAAGATTACAAAGCTTTTTCCGTTATAATATTTAGCTATAAGGTTATTACCAAGAGTAGTTCAAGACTTCCCCGCCGCGCCCGAGCACAAACAGCTCATACAGGCTGTATTTGTTGTGTTAAAGTGATTATTAAGCTTTATTATGATAATATTTATGAATAAAAAGATTATGAGAATACTTTCAAAAGAATTTATTTTTATGGGCATATTGTTTGTAGTAGTGGAATAAACACAGTATAATCATTGCATGAAACCCTGACCAGTTTGCATGTTATGTCTGACAATGGTTCGTGCAACTGTCAAAGTGGCGCTAGTAGAGCAAAGACCAATAACAAAGACGTTTTTGTATGAATTTTGTAGAGAATTCATAATTGAGGACGAATAACACACAAATTCCCGGGTGATGTGTTCCAAATTGCAAAGAAACTAGAAGCCACTAGTTTCCCCGAGATGAGCAACTTAAAAAAATGTGGCCCAAAGCAATAAGGAGAGTAAAGTTCGAGCCTTCTATTATAATACCTCAAACTCTTTAAAACTAGGTAGTATGAAGTTTCGTGTTTTCATTACTACTAAAATGATAAAATGGTTACACACTGGCTAGTCTATCATAGGTTAACATTTAATAAACTTAAAAGCAAGTTCCAAGACCTTAAATTGAAAAAATAAGAAGGAATTCATGGAACACAAATTTCCATTTAATTAGGGCTGATTTCTTTCCACGGAAAGAGGCGCCTCTTTTTCTTAGTTCTTCTTTCAACTTGCTTCTTGTTTTTCAAGTGGAATACATGTTTAAAGGTGGGGAATTATTAAGAAATGGGGCAATTTTTATTGTTTATCGCACTGCCACAGATGAACAAGGGTTCATGCTATGGTACCGCCATCTAAGATTAGCTTTCACTTGTAGGCCCCATTAGAAGATAGTTTCATAAGACATTAAATCATTTTAATTGACAGTAGATGCAGTGACACAGTAAATATTTAGTTTAGATGAATCTATTGGCTTCAGAGATTCTTACGTACTTCTCGTTGAAAACTTCCGCTCCGTTGTTTCGATATCACCCTGTATCGGTTCATGGAGAAGTCACGGAGACAACTGATAATTTTTAGAGATGCCTTTAAAGCTTTAAAATATTCTTGTAGAACTGTAAACATGCCTTTAACTTATGAAGATAGCTTATTGGTTTGGTTGTTCACTACGAATTCCTAATTTGTTTATTTAGGCAGCTCTCATAAAGCCTAAAGGTTAAAAGTGGGTTTAAGAAATTGCTTATAAGCGATTTCAACATTTCATAACTTTATGGTTGCATCAAAGTTTAAATTTAAACCTTCAGGTCTAACTTAAGCATTTTGCTAGCCTTTTTAGAACCTATTCCGGAGTTTATGAAAACTATAAGACCCTAGGATTATATGCTCTTGAAACATAAGTCAACATAACGTTAATGTAAACTCTTGTCAGCGGCTCCGAGGTTGCAAAAATAAACAATTAGTTTTAATACTTACAAATCATTCTCAAGTACTTAAAATGATCAGACAGCATAACGTTAACCTTTTTAGGACTAATATAAAACCAAAAGGCATTTTTTACAACCTAGGCCCGAATAAAATGTTACTTGGGATATCTCATAGTTGATGTCCATATTACCTATGCAGGCTGTTATTTGGAAAGGAATCTTCAGGTATTGAAACAACGGAGTCGTATTATTTACACATATTATTATTTCAAAATTTGTCTTTTTTCACAAAACGAAACTTGGTCCGACCGAAGTCGAGTGATTAACAACTTCAGGTATGGTGTAATAAATAAAATGTGTTCATATCCATCATATTTAGCTAAGTATGCAACTGCCACTGTGTCATCTATTACTGTGCAAATGAAACGGAACGGTCCCATTCATAGGCACCACATAAAATAATACTAAAAATAACATTGATAGTTTATTTAATAGGTATACAGATTGCGACTACATTACATCAAATTATTTTCAGCAGAATGAAAACGCTCGTGACCTGTAACCACTAAGTAATTTGTGTACTGTTCTTCGAAGATAATTATTAAACTAATTAGCCTAAATTGAAAGATAAGTATATACAGAACAAAAAGCATATTGATGACAATTTGTCAATAAATCTTTACAGCCTGTAACAACACAGTGTCAGTTGAATAAGTAGCAATATTATTTCAATTAATTAAATAACTTCACGGTACAAATCATCAACCACATCAACATTACCACTAAAATTGACAGATAAACAAATTGTTGATACTAACATTTTGTGCCGTAAAACGAGTGTGACATACACCGTACCATACCGCTTAAAGTACAATATCATAATGGTTAACTATTTACAATAAATGCAACTTCAAATACCTAAAACCTGTGCTTCGTAACAATCTATATAAATATGTTTACTTTTGTCTTATTTTAAAGCTAATTTAAGTTTTAATCGGAAAGAGGAAAACGGGACGGTGGATGTACAATACATTCTATTCGTAAAAATATAGAAGCAGTTTATTCATAAACAATGATTAATTCAAATGCAAATTTGCATGCAAATTCTATTTAGGATCAAGGACGTTTAGAAGAAAAGGGTAAAGTTTTACTGCAACGTTATGACGTAAAAAATAGTAGCACATTTTTACATTTGTGAATGACAGGTGCTGCTGCATAAGAAAATGGTTTATTTTACATGATGAATAAATGGACAAAATATAACTGTAGTACATCCATATATAGCATTAACTTTACTCAAGCATCGACATCGCAAACCAAATATATACATAAAACATAATTTAATGATGAATAAATAACTCGTAGAAGGAATGCTCCATCGCCAATAACTAAAATAGTTTTCAAATAATGTTTTTTATTGACAAGTTTCGTTTCATAAATCGGATGAGGTAAATGGGACTTTGGAAATACAATCACTTATTTAAATTTAAAATAAAAGTGTCTTTATTTTATAAAACGGTAACAGATTGAGAGTATTGAGCAATAAATATTCATAAGAGAAATGCAAACAAAAATAACATTATCTAAATTTCCCATACCAAATCTACAAGCTCATGTTGTTACACATTCTACTAATATACGCTTTGAGATTCTAACTTCAAGCCATTTTCAACAAGTCTCATGATTATGATTTCATTTCCTAATTCTCTACACACCGCGTCCCACTCTAACAATAAAATTAGTGTATAAGACCTAATAAATATAGGAAAGATTATTGAAATTGTAAAAGTATTGTAGTCTTTAATTGAACGATATGCTTCATTTTCGTGATGGCAGCCCCAATTTACATTAGCATTTAATATTTATTGCAAAATTTCATTCACAACTTCAAAGATCAAAATTGATGAATTTTACTTTTGTATAGATTTTGTTCTACAAAATTTGGTATACCGTTTTACATTAGCAACAAAAAATCGCTTTTCCTACTTACAATTATGATAGATTTGGAATGGTACTCGTATATCCCAAGATGGTAAAATCTTGATGGCTTCAAGATGTGACTAAGATTGTATACAATTAGAAAAAGTGATTCGATTTTAAAGATTCTCATTCAATTTTGATATTTGTATAACACCTAAAACTGACTAACGATAGTCTTAAATTTAAAACTATGAAAGGCAATGCAGATAGAAAATTTTAGTTGCGTAAATACTTTATGTTATGTTAGAAATGTACATTTGAAACTTATGTAGATTATAACCAACAAGAATAAAACTAAAAAAGACATAAACTAAAATTACACGGTGTAACTGATGCAATTCCAGATTTTACTAGATAATAGTTTTCACATAGGCATTGGAATATTAAAATTGCACACCTGACTGCACAAGTGATTCTATAACATTACAGTATTTTAATTAATATTTACAATACTAAACACTTGCGAATCAGTCAGTATTTAATTTCTTACATTATGATCATTATCATTAAGCGACTAACGTTAACGATGGTAGTTTGCAGGATTTGGGTTAACATCTGAATCTTCTGCGAGGTTAGTTAAATGTTCAAGCTTCTACGGGGCCGAATGTCTTTTCACTTCACCTCACTAAGGGAGTGTCTTTACAACGTTGGATGTTGAGCTGAATATTAGTTACCCAAACGTATCACAACAAGAAGATTCAGCTTAGAAACTGCATTATAATAGCTTTTCAAATTATTTTAGGTGCCATGTTTTTAATCTCCAAGTTTGACGGCATTTGTAACGCCAAATAACAACAAGCTCACTTGCAGAACCAGGGTGGCGATTCACAACAGAGTTATCGAACGATTCGATAACTTTCATTAAATTCTAGTAAACCGCTTGTTCCACGTAATAGCTTGAATTTTGTATATGTTAAAGCCAATGGCATCTAGTATTTATTAGGCGAATAATACAGACACCTCCCACATCAAAAAATGGATATTTATTTTTTTGAAAATTACCGAATCGTTCGATAACTCGGTTGTGAATCGCCCTCCAGCAATGGCATTCATTTAAGAGATCTTAAAATTGGTTTTCCTCACAGAGCTTCAAATGTGAGACACTTTTAAATATGTTTTATTTTCCAAGTGACTTTAAAAAGAAGTTCAACTTATCATCAACACATTAAATTGAAGAAATGTGAAAAACAAAGGTGCTTACAGAGTTTGAAAGAATGAAATGAACTGTAACCCTGGTACAAACGATTTTAGTTATTCAGCTCGACATCCACCCGTACTTAACTACGATATGTCCGTCCTTACACGTACCACTCCTTGATGCCGTCCCGCTTGACCGGCTGCGCAGGCGCCGGCAGCGGCGCGCCGTTCCGGTTGAGCGGCAGCGGCTGCAGATTGCGCACCGCACCGCCCGCTGCTGCGCCAGTTTGGTAGCTTGAATGGGCCTGGGAGGAGAATTTTTGGGGTTAGTAATGCATCAGATAGTTGTGAGCTGCCTTTACTTTCAATTGAACTGTCATAGTTGAGAAAAAAATAAAAAACGAGGACTTCTATATAATCATCTTCTAAAGATCTTCGCATAAAATGAACTCCAAACGAATGGAATAAAGTATAAATGCAATAAAATATTCCGAGTGTTATGTCCGTTGAAGTTTTCAAATACAAAACAATTCAACAAAGATCAACAATCAACATTTTTAAAGCATGATTCAAGCCATTTAATTCGCTCATCAGGCGGGATATTTTATTGTCCTGTATTGTTGTTCAATCATACCTGGTTGCCCAGTAGCGCAGCGCTGGCGCCTTGTTGATAGCTCTTGTCCTCAGTTACCTTGTACGAGGGGTCGAGTTTGAACACAATGTACTTGAGCACGAGGATCACTATCAATATAATTGCTATTAGCACTGACGCCACTATACCTGGAAAAATAAATTTTACTATCAGTCAGGGCTATCAAAACATTTTCCTAGTTACTATAAAAAACATTGGCTATGTTTTTTCGAAATAGGTGTTAGTAAACACTCTTTGTTTACTTAAGTTTTAACTGATTTTTGCTTCACTATGTTAAAAAATTGAGAAAACCAACAAAAGGTTATGTTGATCACTTACCTACTATAGTAGCGAAAAATTCTGATTCAGGGGGCGTAACCCTATTATCAGTGGTCTTTGGCTGGTACCACTTGGTCGTTATGTCATATCCGTTATAATCTTGATGTCCTCTTCCCGGCAGTCTTTCTTCTCCCATTCCAATACGATCTATCTCATAAGTCGGTGTTCTAGCTTCTATCTCGTTCCCACGTCTGTCTTCGTAGTCTGGTATGTGATTAGCATCTTCTTCTGTAGTATGTGTTGTGTCATCAGGAGTATGTCTACCAGTCATCGTTGGAGTAAAGTGGCCACTAAAGTGGGTATGCTCTGGAATTTCAGATAATACGTTTTTTAATATGTAGGCAAAACATCACTTACCTCTTTGTAGGATTCAAAAGACCAAAATTTTATAACTTTGCTAGTTTGTAAATTTTTCGTTAAACCGTTACACTACTATCACAACTTTGACCATGTCGATCTGAAGATAACAACTTTTACACAGTTACTTGCATCTACTAGCGTGGTATGAAACCACCCTTATATGAAATTAAAGACCCTTTATCTTCATAATTGTAGGTGTTTCTTATATTTACGATAAAACCAAAGAACAAAAAAGGTTCGCAAAATGAAGGTGCGTCACTGCCTTACATTGGCTAATATAAAACTTCTCTCACCATCTGTGGGGGTAGTCCTCCTCTCAGGTGTAGTTCCACTGTCAAGAGTTCCCGCGTGCATATTGTCATGATCAGGCAACGTTGTCTGCACATCTGCTTTTGTACTGCTGTGCAAATCGGTGGATCCGTCTGTGGACCCTTCTAATGATTTGTCCACATGCTCCGTTGATGGTATTGAAGAAGTCGGTGAAGTCATGCTGTGAGTGCTGGTTGCTCCAGATCTGGAATACATTATCCTTTGTTATACTTTGAATGTTTTGGGAGAGCCAGCAGCCAAATATGTACTATGATAGCTCGCAGTAGTAACACAGGTTTTTTGTTTTTCAGTGAAAACGTACGATCAATCACTCTAGTCTACTTACGTCGTAGGTGGATGTTCTGGCTCAGTGATTTCTTCTCCATTAGAGCCGGACCCTTCTATGCAATCTTCATCATCACAGGGTTTCATCAGCTTACCACTAGTATCACCCTGAAAAATATTAACAGTAGCAGACGTGTTAGTCTGGACCACTCTTTCTCAATAGTATTATTTATTTGTTTTATTTTTTATTATTATTGCATTTCAGAACACAATACTGTATTCCTTTATTACTTTAGTTTGTTGTCATTACCTATCTTATCTATGTAAGTAAGTTTGGATTTCAATAAGCTCTTTTGTGAAGCAAGTTTATAAATTCTATGATTTATTTGATGCGTTTTTCAAATGATGATCCTCTTTAGAATCTTACCTTGACCTTGTAAATTCTTGATGGCGGTCGTTTAGTAGAGGGAACATACACTGGCGTAATCAGATCATCACCGGAGCCTGCATCAGGTAAAACGCAGGCGTCTTCATCGTCGTCTCTGCACCCTGAGCCTGCTCCGGAGTACACCAGCTCATCTAAGACTCCTGGACCACCATATCCTGACGGAGGAGTCTGAAAATACAAATTTGATTCTCTGTTATTCTAGACTCACTAATTCTTATTCAATGTAGGATTAAACATCATATGTAAGACGACTTCTCTTCGATTCACTTTGTTCGAAATTATTGCCTTATGGGATATCAATCGGGATATCAAAAGTATCATTTTTTTTGCCACTCACTAACTTTTTTAAGTCCTAAGTTGATAACTGTGGGTACGGATCAATATTCTCGATTTTCTCTAGAACGAGGTTTTTTTTCTCATCTGGTAGTAAACAATGACGAGGTCAATGGTGGAGCAAACTTGTCCAGTAAACGCCTATTAAGGTACTCTTGCTTAAAAAATGTATAACATACTTTTAAATTAATAAATGTGTTAGCACAGCAGTCCGCATTTTGTACTGGTCTGTGCATTAAAGATTAAATAAATAAATAAACTCACTTGTTGCATCCTATTGATATCTCTGTCCAACGGCGTATGAGCTCTCCTCGCGTCCCCCCGCACGGACACCGTGGGGTCCCCCGCGGCCGCCAGCTCGAGCACCCTGACCCCGTCCACTACAAGGCCCGCTATGACTCCGCTGAAGGTCCGAGAGCCCCCGGACCCACCCCCTACTGCTATAGTTGACATGCTGTTGAAGATCGTTGATTGCTGGCCTCCTGGAATTAGATGTTTTTTTTTCATTTTCGAGAATTGTTTCTGTATTTTGAGTCAAAATAAGACTCCGTGTGCCTTAATGTCTAAGTTATCGAAACCCTTTTTAGGGTTATATGGTCAATAGGGTTTGAGGTCTTATAAATGTTTGTTAAGATGAATAGGCAAAACTACTCGTATCTATTGGGCTGCAAACCCAAGACCCAAATACTCTGATATTTAAGCTTCAAGCTTTAGTTTTAAACAAAATTATAATTATAATGTCTGCACTTTTTTATTTTCAAATCATTTTACAAAATCATTTCGGTTAGGGTATAATAGGAACTTTACCTTGCGGATGTCTGATATTAACTGCATAGTTATCTAGTTGTAATGCAGAACGACTTCCGTTTCTCGTAAATCTGGCAACATGGTAGGCTCCATCATCTACCCTCGCTGCTTCATCTCCTAGCGGGTGATCACCACCACCGACGTTATAAACCATGAACAGGTTTCCTCGAATCTGAAGGCAAAACATTTGTTTCGAAGTTGAAGGTAGCTATCTGCACTTTTAGAAAGTCCTTTTTTATAATTTAGTTCTCTCTTTTTATGTGTAAATTCAATATGTAAATATTGTTAATCATATGCTTTTTGTTTATTGAATTGTAGGTACATATAATGACAATTTCAATTTGAAAAACAGTGAGGAGATAAAGGTTGTTTTGCAATAATTTCCCTTTTTTAATTAGTTATAGTTTACTAAAGATTATTGTTATTTCTACAATAATCTTCCTCAAAAAGGAAACAAGAGTACACTCACGATTTCCATCTGCATGTAGTCCTGTGTGTTTGATGACTCTATTCTTAGCAGTACAGCATCTGCCTTGCTGGTGACGAAGCCGAGCGCTACTTTGTCTGTTTCCGTATCCGCGACAGAAGATGGCGGGAAGGTGTACGTCATTATACCTCTGCCTGGACCGAACTCGTATGCTATTGATTCTGCAACATTTAAAAACGTTAAGTTTTGAATTTAGACTTTGCGAAATAATTTTAGCAAAGGAACAAGATCTACATTCTGATTTAAAAGGTTTTAAGAAGTGATAAAAATATCGAGGTTATTTTTATTGCAGCATTAGGGATAATGCATTATCATCTTCTTACTAAAGATAGGAAACCCAGAAAAAAACATTCGATCTTGGGCACAGCCGGGACTCGAATCGCTGCGGAAGACGCTGGTTTGAATCCCGCTTGAGCCCAGACCGAATGTTGTTTTTTCTCGGTCTCCTATCTTTCGATAGAAAATTGTTAGAAGTAAATGTTGTAACCCAAAAGAAAGCAAATACATACCATCATAACAAGTAGGTCCAGTGAATGAAGTTAGGTCGCAATCACAAACATACGTGTTCCACTGTTGCACACAAACTCCTTTGTTTGCGCAGGCGTTATGAGTACATTTCGTTGGACCTGAAATAACAATACAAATATGAGTTATTTTGTACATCTCAAAACTGGAAATAGGAAAACAGTTGTTAAAAATGTTTTACCTTCACAGCCTGAGCCTAAAGAAGAGCTTGGTACTACAGCGTCATCCATCAAAGACGGAGATTCGCCTGGCAAGTCAAGACTTGACATGCATCCTTCGAATCCTTGCCGTGAGAGTACACCAACTGGCAGCGCTGAGTACATGTCCTTGGGCACACCACCGACAAATAATACGCTGTCCAATTCCAGCATTAAGTTTGAACCTGAAATAATTATAATGAAAATTTCAAACTTAATGCATGTCACTTAAATTAATTCCAACAAATATCATATTAGCTACAACCAAAATCACAAAAGGCAACGTCACGTTTCATTTATATGATGGCATGGTATTCAAATGTTAATTAATTCCATGAGACTACAAAGTTTGCTTGGCAACAAAGCTTTTGCAAAGTTCCATCCATGTTAAAAATTATGACCACCGAATAAGATTTTGTACTAAAAAACCGGATAACAAATATGGAAATAATCTTACTTGTAGTATGCATTTCAAGATCTTCATCTACTTGTAGAGTGTGGACTTTTGGTGTCGGTCTTCTGACAGAAACGGTATGCCATCTGTTGTCGTTCAAGAAGTTTTTTAGTTTGTCTTTCATAGTCACGACACCATCTCCTAGATTGAAGACACAATGTATATGCCCATTCACCAGTTCCACTGCTATGAAATCTTGCTTTTTCCCACCATTGTAGAATAACAAACCATCCATTTCAGTTGTTCGGAAATAAAAGTCTAAGTAGGTGTTTCCGTACGCTTTCAACAAGGGAAGTCCTACGTATGTATGTTTTGACTTGAATGTGACAGATTTGTAAACATTTAGGGAATCTGGTTTCATAAATGTTCCAGTAAAAATAATGTTCGAGGTATCATAGATATTATTGTTCTCATCGTGGCTTCCGATTCCAAGAGTTTTTGCCATATCTATGTACCTTATTCCGTTAAAAACAAACTTTTGCAGATACCCCACGAAGTTAGGCAGTGTTGATGTCATTTGTATTTCTTCTTCTGGATGAAACAGGCCTCCTAAATGTAGCGTCGATATTTCTAAAGTAGAAGCTTTCCCTAAAATCGTTTCAGCTGAAAAATAAATCCGATACAATGAGTATATTGCGATAAAAGACGCATCACACCTATCCACAACATTGACTTGAAATAAAAATAAATTAGCAAAGTAAACATTCCATTCAAAGATTATTATTAGCAGCCATTCTTTGAAGTTATTTACACAGAAATTGTTGTTTCAAGAAAAGTTTGCATTTTCAAAACATTCTTATTACGACACAAGCTTAACAGATGCTAGTGGTAATGATTCATACAGCCTAGCTTTCTAACTAGAAGAAGTTGTGTTAGAATACTCTCTTAGCTGTGACTAAGATATCGCTTTTACACCTACGCCTAGTCAACACACTACTCTTAAAGTAAATTAATTTTGTTACCTGTACATACTTCCTGTTCTTAAAATGACACATGAACAGAGTAAGTAAATAGTCTGGTCAGATTATAGCACATTCACATAGGACACTACAGGAAAAAGAAACAAATGTAAATGAACTAAGAAATAAGGGCATTCAACTAAAAGGTGGAGCCAAAGTGCCAGCTATTAAATATAACGTAAACTAAGCCACTATACTACATCACTAAAAGGACATCTAACATCAAAGCTAAATACTTCTCAAAGTCATACTTGAAGAGTATTTTGTTAAGAAATTGCCTGAAATCGGTTTTGAATTCCTGCAATCTCTTGGGACCTTAATCTACATTTGATTCAGCTCCATCAAATTCAAATTCAACAATTATTGGCTTAATATTTGATCATGAACAGAATTGTATATCAAGAGCTTAATCAAAACCAACCTTATAATCCACTACTTTAGGGTCAAAATAAAAGTGTGCGGGTGCTGTCCCGTGCATACGTACATAACATACCGCGCACGGGTTGGGCTCCGTCCACCTGAAGTTTCAAGTTAGAAGCTCGTCGTGAAAACCTAACCGTATGCCAGTTGTCGTCAGCTACGTTGGAGCCAGCTAGAAGATTCTATAAAGAATGATAGAAAGCTCTTAACATATGAAACTCCATAATGTCACAAAATCAGAATACCTAGTTTAAGACAATTTATGATTGATCCGTATCAATAGGATCAATCATTGTCAATTAAGCATTGTCGGTGCCACCGTAGTACTTAGTGATTAATCCTTTATGTATTGAAGAAGTCTAAGTTTCTGATGCTTGAAAGAACTATATTTTAAAAATATTGTCAGTATAATTTGACCAAAGGTAACGGTAATACTCTCGGCGGCATCCCACAAACTGTACTAGTACATGGGTCTACTGTCGGTTTTAATGCGAAAATCTTTCCGGAAAAAAAGTGTAATGATTATAGAATTTAAAATACTGAGATAATTTGTCAGATGGTTAAGGTCTTTTTTTGATTCTACTAATAACAACTTTTTTGAATATAATAACATGCATTTTTCCTCGCTTTGGAGACAAAGACCACAGTTTTTCATATGCTACGATCCAGAAACATCTTGCGCTTTTTTCACTTGAATATTAATTCATTATTGACAGTTCATCACCGAAACCCACCTTCTCTCGGTCTCCCAGTCTCACACTGGCGCGCAGCCGTCCCGCAGCCACGGCCAGCTCGATCCTGTCTGCCGAGTGCTCTGACGCCGTCCGCAGCAGCAGACCAGCCTTCGTGGTACGGAAGCGCAGCATCAGCTCCTCCGTCTGCGTCACGTGCTCCGCTCCTAATGCAGCTGTCAAGTGCTGGCTCCCGTTCAGGTAGATTGTTGCCGTTTCTGAAATTGAGAGTACATAGAAGATGAGCACCATCTCTAGAGGGCTTTGAAGTTATAGCAAAACCCTCATTGTAATAATGAGGTTATGGATATTATTGCATGTTCAAAAGGAGCTTTAAGTCTACGCCACGAGATATCTGAAAGATTTCTCCTGATCGCAAATAACGATCAAGACTCGTCTTATGCTTGCGCTACTTGGTCAACAGAAATTATACAGACAGATATTTAGGGCTATTCTGCTAATATTTATTACGTTATCTTTTGTTCTTACTCGCGAACAGGACTGGTCCTTACTGGCGGCCATCTAGACATAGCCTCTTCCAGAAATCTTGTTGCCATGCTTTGCGGTATCAGCACATGCACAGACCTTTTTCTCCTCAAATGTACGTCCGTTTGCCATTTCTTAGTAACGCCCCAAGCCAAAACAGGTATCAAATAAAATTACCTCGTCCACATGTGGGTCCTCCATAGTTGGTGGAGGAACAGTCACAAAGCGGCCTGTTCCAGCCTTCTGAACAGACTCCTCCGTGCTGGCATGGTGAACTCACACATTGCTTCATGAGAACGTGACATGCCGGCCGCACAGATGCTGTAGAGTAATGGAGATAGCAAAATTAATACAAACTCAATGAGTTTAAAAAGAGTATTAAAATTGTTTAATGCATGGTGTATCGACAAAGGAACTCCAAATTTCAAACTTTATGCGTCGGAAATAAGATTGAAAACTAATTAAAGAAAATCAGTTGTTTCCCAATCTAACAACTGGTTGAGGCAAATAAGCCCCATTAGCAATGCAGTAACTGTTACTGTTGGTATTTACACTATCTCTACTTTACTCTATCTCTTACCGGAATCCTGCTGCCTTGCATATGCCGTCAAGTCCTGAGGTTTCCCATTCAACATCAGATCTCTGATGCAGCCAACGAACCCCTGCCTCAAAGCCGCTGTCCACAGGGCAGGTGGAGTCCTGGAGGCGGAGTACTCGTTGCCAAGACCACCGACGTAGAGAGGCCCGTCTAGTTCCAGCTGGTTCGACTCACCTGAAATTTCAATATGTGGTGGTCAGGTGGGTAATGGGATGGGTAATCGCCCCGATCAAAATCCAATTATGTGTATTTAGGGCATCTCCGTGCTTAGGAAGGCACGTTAAGATAGTTGGAAAGCCTTGTTAGATGCCTTAGGAAGGCTTGATAAATCTAATTGGAAGGTACTTCCTTATACCTCTGTGTTGCAGTATGGCTCGTTTCACAGTAGCGATGTGGCCTATGCCCACATTGGGATTTATAAAGGCTGTTGCTTATTATCAGAATAAATCACATTTAAAATTTACCAGGAGTCTTAAATTCAGCATTTGCTCCGTCAACAGTGACCCTCCCATCCCGGCCGCTTCTCCTCAAGAGGAACTCGTGCCAATGTGAATCATCCACTCTTCTCCTAGAAGCCCTGACCCTCACTCCACCAGAGCCAAGATCTACATGTACGTAGATGTAGCCATTGAGCATCTCCACAGCAAACAGATCAGCCTGGAATAGAAATTGCTGTTGACGGAATATGGTGAAATTTTTCAATCACGACATCAACCGAAAGCATCAGGTGAAATTATAGCACTTTCAATCACACAAGGGCTACCTGCTTACCTGATTACAAACTTTAGCTCAAATGCAACAATGTTGGAAATGCTGCAGCGCCTTTTTTGAGCTCATGTGACGCTACGAGTATGTTGCGCTACACTCCTCATTTATATTGTTGTTTTGATTTAATAAAATTCATTTCAATTTTGAATAGACTGGAAGTAATTGATTCCATACTTTTTGGTTTGTAGATATTGCACATAAAATAGAAAGGCAAGCTATATACATTTAAGGCATAGCATAGTGTAAGATACTGCTGCTTAGAGTTAAGATTTGAATACTCATATTTATAAAGAAGTATGTAGTTTATTTAAAATACTAAATAATAAAATTAAATAAATTGAAGCAGAATTGTTTTTAATAACATGCAATTACATAATATTATAACTACTAAGTAGAAGTGCTGACGTATACAAATCGTTTCTTGTCTTTCATAAATAATTACAGGATGGTTTCAAAACCTTCAAATTTGGTACATAGTATTCAACAGGTGTTAATAAGTTATGATTATTTTTAGCATTTTACATGCAGTATCTTTACTAAAGCTCCGAAAAGCAGAAAAAGACATTCGGTCTACTTGGCATCAGGCGGTAATCAAACCCGCGTCTTTCGCAAACCGGGCGACTGCACTAACCACTGTGCTAGGTGTTAATAAAGTATTATTAAATAAAAGGTTAATACGAATATTTATACAAAGTTCAAAAAGTATAGTTGACTTTTACCAAAACTTCCAGTGAAATGTTTGTTTAGAGTGATTCTGAATGACTTTTAGAAATTCAGCACGTTTGACGTAGTTTGAGGTTAAAACAACACCTGCATAAAAGAATTGCCTTGTGAAAATGTTCAACGACGAACACGAAAATCAATACAGCGAATTCGCGACAACGCAAAAACTATTGTAATAAAAAAGCCAGTCAAACTGCACGTAATGCATGCAAACTATTCGTGAACCATTTGAATACTAACGTTTAGAATTGAGTAGACATGCAAATTCTGGCCTGTAACAATAGTACAGGGTCCCACCGTTAGTTTGCTTCGTTATAGCTATCGGGTTAAGATTCTGCGAAGTAATGTCAACACTACGTCAGTAAACCAAGTCTGCCCGAGTTCTTATATTTTGAATCATCAGCTTAAAAAATACTAAAAATCCACAGTCATTTTGATCAATAATACCTGAAGGTTGATTGTGGTGGTTATGATTGAGTTGAGTAAAAACAAATAATAAAAAATCCTGATGTTATCATTTTAAAATAACGAATACGAATCTTTGTTAGGTAAAGTTTCAGTTAATCCTCAAAACTTTTTTTCCCAAAACCCGTTTTTAACGATTTAAGCTAACTTGCAGTGGAATCTTGCACTAAAACTCTCGCTATAGAAAACTTCAAACTACGCGATCAGAATTAGATCGGCAACAATAATAAGCTTAGTTTCGTCTGCCGCGGAATACGGAAGTAGCAGTAAATTTCGCAGTAAAACATTCAATACGTACAAGAATTATTTGCAGTGTAAACCAAACTACATTGCTTTGTACTTTGTAATTGTGTTTGTGTCAATTTGCAATGTAAATAAAATTTAGTTTTATGAACGATGAAAAATAAATTGATTATTGCTGCAGTGATGTTCAATATTGTTCTAACTTTTGAACTTTTACGGTATAAAATTCACTTCATTATCTACATTTTAATATCTTCTAATAACTGTGTTTCAACCAAATAAATAGAGCTCTAAGTGTAGTATGTCTCTCACCACCTCATAGTGAAGGGAGTTCTACCATATTATGCCCGTCAGTAGTCAGTTATTTTAATAGTTTAATTGTGTATTTCCTTTGTTATTGAATAACATGTTTTATTAGCTGGACTTTAGACGAATATTACTATAATTAGTCTTCTGAATTCGACATTGACAAAACGAGAAACAAATAATTTTAATTTATTTCGTGTTCAGATTACTAAAAAGCAAGTTATAATTATGTTTAAAATGCGTGTGAGTAAAGCATTTTGTGTTTGCAAACTGTCAAAACTAGTGAGTGTGTAGTAAGTTAAAAAATATAGTGAAATTTACGAGTAAAACTATTAATAAAATAACTATGGTGTGATGGTGCGAATTTGTGTAGGTATTAATAAAGCCTATACACCAAGCTAAATCCCTTATAGTCTGCTGGTACTAGTTCCTAAAGGATAAGTGCTGGGTTCAGGGTCCTCACAATACACAAATGTGCTTTCATATCTACGTGCACATCAAAGACAAACACAGTACACTTGACGATATCATAGTGGGTGAAACTTTATAAGGTACCGTACACAAATTCTCCTATTTGTGTCTTTAGATTTAATCAAAATTACTTCATCAGTTACCGTGACCTACCATGCAGTAAAACTCATTGGATAGCACTTAAATTTCATGAATGTTATTTTAATTTTAAACAATGGTTATAGAATCTCAAGAAGCGCCCTCATTTTCTAAGAAATCATATCATAGAAAAGGAAGATTAAAAAATACTATATCGCGGTTGTTACAAAGAGTAAAAAGTATTTTCGAGTTAATAAAATAGAATCAAAATGTTTCGTATTCGATGTACCCCCGGATTCAAAAACGTCAGAACGCTAAGCTCATCTTGTTCCGCAAAATGTAAATAGAACTGAAAGGGACAGTTATACTTCTGAGGGATGCTCAATGTTGTTTTGCGTTTGTGAATACAGGGGTTGGTATCCAAAAGTGTCGATAAATTATGATACTTTTGGATTTTGAGTTCTATTTTAAAAATTCGGAACACTTTATCCTATTCCATTTTGTAACTAACTTTACCTACATACGCAAGGACATATAAAAGACGTAAATAGGTTATGTCAGTACTGACGCGAAGTCAAAAATCGTCCCATGGCGTATGTACTTATAATTTGACCGTGTGTCCAAGATAGCATGATTAGTTACTTGAGCGTAAACGAGACAAATACATGTTGCGCAGTGTTGTCTCAAACTGTCAATGCATTGCTTAGGTGGTCGAACAAACGTTCTGATTTCGGGTGCCACTTTTTAGCACAATTAACCTGTCTACTTTTTTTTATTATAATATCATTGTACATACGATTATTATTTTAATCATTATCTATGAAGCGCCACTTGCGGTCTATAAATAAGGCTTTATCTTAACAGACAAATGAGATTCTATTAAAGCCATTGTTTAATATTCCAAGAGGAATTAATTATTCGTTTAAGATATTAAACTGTGATATTGCTGATCCATTGAGATTTTATGGGGATTACATTATCTACCGCATGTTTCACGAAGTTATCCGTATTAAATCTTTAAGTAATGCTTAATATTTTAATAATATTAGAGTTCGTGCTTGATAATAACTTGCCCAATTCAATGGTAATTTAAGCAGGGAATCACAAATACAAGGCAATCACTGAAATCTCATGAATACTAATCTCTACTTAGTGCCTTTCTATTTACCTGTACTTTGTTGTAAACAGGTGAATAAGACAGATATTTCACTATATTATTGTTTATTAAAACTAAAATTGAAAGCTATTTAAACCTAACAGTTCATTTTTCTAGGAAAGCGACACTACTTAAGTTTTACGTTTCATGCCAACTTTTATTACTCATTTAAATACTTGTCGAATTATAAACCGAATTTTCAACTTTACAGTCGTTTATTTTGAAAAAAAGGTTGTCTTTTTATAAGCGACCCTTGAAGTTAAAAATAAATAGGTAGGTATATCTGGCAGGACCTTCTTTACAAAAACTATTTTTTTAAATTTCTAGTTTAGCGTTTTATTTAAAATCTGTTTTCTTATTTTAAAGCGTAATACATAAATAATGACACAATTTAGTATACCTTCATTTACACAGCTTTATACTAAAGACCTAAGAGTTACTTAAGGCACACTTTGAATGTTGTTTATCTTGCAAAGATCTAAAAGTTGGCATTTTTCTATAGAAAGAAGATTCAAAAATAATATGTAATCCCCATAGATAGTACAGTTTTGATGATCTGAATGAAGTTAAATTTGATGATAATGACAAATGGCGGTTGGGATGGTGATATCTGTTCAACCCCAAAAGCTCCACCCCTTACCGTGCAACCTACCCTTGGTGGCTTGGCGCCCATGTTGAACAAAATCAACCCGTTCGGTTCATTAGTCCGAAACTTGAATGATATGGTCCCGGTCTTCACTGCTTCCCATTTTGGTAGGATCTGTAAAAAGAAAACATAATGTTTAATCCGGCTGGAAGGACCAAAAAAGTGAGCCGTTACAAGTGGCTGAACATAATAATAACAAAGGGTTGAGGCGGGAGGTATATTCGAAAACACCGTGCTGCATGAATGCTTTTATTTTGGACCAATCACCCAAAGTTATTAAGACCTTTAAAATTTCAAGTGACCCAAATTAAAGCGTATTCTACATTACAATTTAATATTTGTTGTTTTTCTGAAAAATCTCAGATATTATCTATCAAATTATATATTTAGAATAGATAGTTTTATTTCAAGAGCGTCTTCTCCAATATTTTATTTGACTTATCCTTTTTATTTACTTAGTTCGAAACTAATAATTATAGGGCCTTTGCATATATTTATTTTCTGTATTACCGGCGAGCTTTAACATAAACGTTGACGAACTTGAATTGTATCAAACTGTTGTTAAAACAAAACAAAACTATGTACTTGTTCTAATGGTTTAATGAATTGTTAATAGCAAGAGTGCCCATAAACCCAAATCGATGTTATACAAATGAACAAACAAATTGCCGTAAGCATTAGAGTTAATTTAGTTTATTTCTAAATGTCACCACTTTTAAAAACTCCAATTTGGTATCAAAAAAACCCCTGTACTTGAGGCCACCAGATTGTTGAGTTCACGTCTAAGGAGCAAGTATTGAGCTTGAGTTCTGGTTAAGTATACCGACGAGGGCAGGATATGGCACTGATCATGCTTATAAATGTTGGGGGCGCAAAATCTGTTGTTTGTTAATGTCAGGACAAAGTTAGTTATAAACATAATTCTCAAAGCACTCAGAAAATTGCTCATAGACAATTTTGGAAAACTGAACGATTTTGTGAAATGTGAGCTTCTGAATGTTCCGTATTCCGTATTAGGGGTATGGTGGTGAGGGTATGTTTGTGAACGATATTAACGTGTAAGTTTTACAGATGTGCTTTATTGTCAGCATTGTTATTACGTTATGTTATTATTTTATTTGTTTATTGAAAGATCCGAATTTTCATACCCCTTTTGTAGGTAGGTAGGTACTACTCGTAGGTGTGTGGTCAATTTGAATGAATACATCGACTTTGATCCACCCTGGACAAATACCCACGTCAGCTTTACCAAATCGTTTACCATGAAACATTCGAATTCCCCGTACTCTAATTGAGTATACTTCTATTTAGTTTGCATCATTAAAAAAATGGCCTCCAATCAAATGTCAAGTCCACCTTGTACCCAGAATTGGAATCGTTTAGCACTTTAGCCAGAACCGGCATGTAGGTCGAGGCACAGGTGACCTCGCGCGAGATTGACCTTGGGACTGAGGCGTGCACATCAACCTTAGCGTGCACACGGGCACCAAAACGCCGCCCAAAATGGTGGTCGCCACCGGTTACAACCGTATGCGACGAATCCATAAACGATTGAACATAACATACATATACATAAACGGCCTATATACGTCCCACTAGAGGGTACAGCCCTCACCTCAACTATGAGGACGAATGAGCAATACTCCACCTTGAGGGCTCAGTGCTCAAGGGGTGTAAGGTTAGTGAAGAACCTTAATGTCAGATGTTATCAAGCCACCCAAAGGCCTCTGACTAGGCTTAACGACTGACATCTAGCGACGTCAACCGAGACCTACTGCTTACCGTGCCTTCCAAATCACGAAGATGCCCGAAATACACATCACTAAATTTCGGTCGGGGTGGTGGTCAACCCATCCCATTTCTGACCCGGCGTGTGTTGCTTTACAGCAGCGATCGTCGCCGATCACTGTCACAACAGCTCCACGGGCACCTCCATACGATTTAAATGACTGAAAATTACAGTAACTACACCAATGGCGGCGCTTTGTGGCGTGTGGCCCGTATGCGTATGCTTACATAAGTGCACCTTATACTGCTGGCATAAGACCCACATTGCAAAAGTTTCGTAAACGTTGATGTGACCGCCTCTGTACAAGGGTTGAATTACTTTTAACAGCATCTGCGGCACGTAACGTATCCTCAATAGCATTGTGTTGCTTTGAGGGCGGTAAATTGCTTATTTATTTCGAGATGGGAGATAAACTTTCTATATTGTAGCAACGGTTGGGTTAGATAGGCGTTACGTAACTGCACGTGCTAGTTCTTCCTGCTAGCAAGGATATTGTATCTTCTTAAAAAATACTATAAGTGTGATTTTGCCTAGTGTGTCTTCAGTACTTAGTGCAATGTATTTTAAATATTACATGCTTTTGCCATTTTATAATTTTAGATTCATGGCTAAAGCTTGATTCTTATATGTAAAGTTCAGAAAATTCAAAATTGCTGAAGAGACGTCATAAAGAAGTCGGTGAAGCAATTTTCCACAATCAACCATCGTCAAACAATAATACAATCGTGAACAAGATACTATGATTATTTACCAGACCGTAAACGAGACAGATACATGCTGCGCAGTGTCGTCTCAAACTATCAACACTGTCAATGCTTTGCTCAGGTGCACTAATAGTTCTGATTTCGGGTGCCACTTTTAAAGCACAAGCAACCTATCTACCTCTTTTTTATTAAAATATTTTTGATACGAAAGCTTTTATTAATATTGCACAACTTACACATTTAAATAAAACTCGCCGTTCCATATAACTGTGAATAAAATAAAACAACGCTCACACGTGTTGCTAAAATAACAAAGTGCGGCTGACCTAATCCGTTAAAAGCAGCCTTTGACTACTGCGAATCACAGCTTTGCGCCGATACAACTTAAATCTCGGCTAACCAATGTTTGTTTGCTATAAATCCGGTATTCATTTGTTTATTCGAGACTGGAGAATATGTTTGTGAAAGGGGCTAGGATAGAGCCAATTTTCGCGTTGCTAGTTCAACTAGCAACGTTCTGAGGTGGTGTCATTAAGATTTTTTAAAACGTATAAACAATTCCCACACAAGATATTCGCTGTTGCAACAATAAGTACAATAACATGAAATGGGTCGTTAGTTAAAAAAAAACAAAAAGCTTTTTGTGTTTTCTGGTGCTCTAGAAAACACAAAAACCTTTTTTTTTTTTTTTTCATTATTTAATAGACCAGCATTTAATTTTAACCGTGAATAACTAGGTATGTCTCTCTCTCTAGTCGGTCCCTCATTACTGAGGATCGTGGTCACTGGAACTCATCAACCAAACCATCTTCCTCCATTGATTCCGATCGGAAGTAGCCCTCACCACCTCGTAGAACCTTGGCAGGGATGTAGCTTTCTTGATTTGGTCAGACCATCGTGTTGGTGACCGGCCTCTCGGTCTCTTCCCTTCGGTATTGCCAACAATGACCAGTTTTTCAAGGCTATCATCCCCTCTTCGCATTATATGTCCGAAATAAGAGAGTATGCGTTGCAGACACAAACTCGACAGTCGGGATTTTATGCCAAGTTGGGAGAGAATAGACACATTTGTGCGTTTAGCCGTCCAAGGTATTCGGAGCATACGCCTCCAGCACCACATTTCGAATGCATCTATTCTCTGTCTTTCTCTTTCTCTTATTGTCCATGTCTCCACCCCATAGAGACAAATCGGGAATATTAGGGCCCTGACTAGCCGTGATTTCGTCCTGAAGCTTATTCCACGGTTTTTCCAGATGTTCTGGAGACGTGTCATCGCATCTCTGGCCATAGCGATTCTGCGCTTGATCTCCGGGACACAGCTTCCTTCATTATTTATGTTGGATCCCAAATATATAAAATTGTCCACTGTGTCAACGCCCTGAATGCCTTGAACATCCGACAGCTTTCCCGCACGATCCACTACCATCAACTTGGTTTTTTGGCAGTTTATTGCTAGTCCTAGCTTCTGACTTTCTACCTCCAACCTATACAGTAATTCCTTCATATCAGTAAAGGATGTAGCCAGGAGAACTGTGTCATCCGCATAGCGCAGGTTACATATGCGCTTGCCACCCACAGTGAATCCTTTATCCCAGTGCTCGATTGTTTTGCGGATTATGTATTCACCATATATGTTGAAGAGTAGAGGGGATAGAATACATCCCTGTCTAACGCCTTTTTTAATATGAAACACATTGGAACAGTCGGTGTCTATTTTGACGAAAGAACGGTTGTGGATGTAGAGGTTGCGGATCAGTTCAACAAGGTGCCGAGGTGCACCCATTTCACTCAGCACTTCCCATAGTTTTTCCCATTTCACACAATCGAAGGCCTTAGAGTAGTCTATGAAACAAATTACGACGGGGGTGTTAAATTCGCGGCTCTTTTCGATTATCTGGCGGACATTCAGTATTTGCTCTCTTGTACCTTTGCCTGTAACAAAACCAGCTTGTTCTTCTGGAATTTGTCGCTCAAGAAAGTGTTTGAGTCTGCGATTTATTACGTACAAGAGAATTTTACTGACATGAGGAATGAGTGCTAGCGTTCTATAGTTGCTACAGTCTTTCGTAGAACCCTTCTTGAATAGCGGTATGAAAAGCGATTCCGTCCACTGAACAGGCCATCTCCTGGTCTTCCAAATGAAATTGCAGAGTTTCAGTATGTACTCCACACCTTTGGGCCCTAGGTTTTTCAAAATTTCGGCGGGAATTCCATCTTTACCGGGAGATTTTCTGTCTTTAAGGCTTTTGATAGCATATTCTACTTCCGACTTAAGTATATCGGGTTCTTGTGCTGATTCCGCTTGATCTCTTTTGTCAGTAGGTTGGCCAGTGTCATACAACACAGTGCAGTACTGCTTCCATCGCTCCAATACCTGCTCTTTCTCCGTGAGGATATTGCCAGCTTCGTCTGCAATGGTACAAGTCTTCGTACTACGGGATCTTGTGAGTTCCTTTACCTTACGGTAGAGATCCATGGTTTGATTCTTTGCAGAGTTAAGCTCAAGGTCTTCACAGATATTATTAATGTGCTTGTCGTAGTCCTTGCGGCATCCTTTTTGCACCAGTGCAGATAGTTGTTCGTAAAGTTTCCTGTCTTCCAGTAACGATAAACCTCCTTTCTTTAGCTCTCGTCTACGCATAATTAGGTCAGCTGTCTCTGCACTAACTAACTAGGTATGTACAATTTTGTTTATTTTTCGAGTGATCCAATTATCATTACAGAGTTTTATTGCCTTTTTCAAGAAGCAGAATAAGTACGATTACATATTTTTATGGCTTGCCAATGTAGCTCAATTTGCATGTACATACATTTTTTTACACCTTTTTCGTTTTTAAAATTTGTATATTTTGGAGTAAACACTTAAGTTTCCGAAAGAAAATTACATCACTTTCATTCATTATCAACTACACGTCACGTAGAAGAGGGCTTCTGAACATCCACAACAGCAGGTACCGAAATACTTCGACCATTTGTAGGTCACCTTGAAGACGCACACTATTTTGCCTTCAAATGATCTCCAATCCCTTTTAGTCCCAACGGCCATTAATTCTATGTGCAACGTGCCCAGATAGATAAATTACAAACTAAAAAACTCAATTTCAACTATCATTCAAACAGCACAAGTATCTTGTTACAAAAACTCAATTTTAGTCCACCAACTATTCCCACTCGGCACAATTTGCCCCGAGTTCTTATCGTGCATTAAAATCAGTTATTTCCATTAACCCCCCCCCCCCTCAAACCTCCCCTACTAGTGCGTATCGGAGCCAGTTATAATAATTTACTTTAATGGCAACACCGAATGGCTTGTGAGAGCCTCGTTTTTCTACTTTTCCTACAGCTTTCGGTTTCTTGTGAAGGTAATTTTGTCACTTGGAAGTAATAGGCGAATTTCTGTTTGGTTTGTTTACGAAATGCCAGGATAATTTGAGGATTTAATGTAACGGGGATGTGTGAATCGGCTATGTTATTTTGGTAACTAAGACATCAAAGGGTTACAAATTATCAAATCTTTTTAATTCAAAGTAGAGCTTTACGCGAAGTTAAAATAAGATCGCTTTCAGCGAAAAGACCGCCTGTATTGTACATTCCAAATGTCTTTATGCATCGTTGTTTAATTTGTTTTCTTTGTGCAATAAAGTATGTCTTATCTTATCTTATCACCAGATTTAGAGATACTGTAGTTTGATATGATATAACGAGGCCAGGTGAGTGCCTTATGTTTAAAAAGCAATGATCAATTACAATGCTTGAGGAAAATCCTACTTGTACAAACTCAGATGAAGTACATCTGAGATCTAAACAAGATCTGAGTCAAGACAAGATTTAGTCTAAATATAGATTTAATAAACAACTAAAAGAAACCAAAATTGCGTAAGTAGCTAAAATGGCTTCATATTCCAATGTAACTTTAATATCCAACCCGCTAACCAAATATCTTGTACTGGCATCAAACAGCTAACTGACTTGTTCCTAGTCTTACGCTTGATAGTTCTCGAACTAGTTCCAAACTCGGTTGATGACACTATTCGGATACTGGAAACTAAGTTAGCTTAGACATCGTCATGTCAGCGATACAAAATCACCATTTAATAACGAACCCAAATAATAGGCGTTACATTTAATGTAAAAGCTGATGATGAACTATGTTTAACCATCTTTTTTAAAGTTATGGTGTGCAATAGAGAATATAAATATTCAGCGTTCAATATTTAAAAAGTTTCATATTATTTTCCGCGTCCGCGACCTCGTCTCGGCAAGCGTAGTGTAGGACGTCCTCAGGCAAGGTGGAGTGATGATTTGCGCAGGATGGCTGGCAGGAGCTGGATGCGAGCAGCCAAAGATCGAGCTCAGTGGCGTGTAATGGGAGAGGCCTATGTCCAGCAGTGGACTGCAACAGGCTGATGATGATGTGATGATGATGATATTATTTTGTTCATGTACATAGTTTTTTGGCAAATCATTTAATTGCACATAAATATACATTTAATCCAAAAACAATTGTTTGGCTCTGAGCTAATAAAAAAAACAAGTACTAGTAAGTACTTTTATTGTAAAGCTAGCTTCGAAAAACAAAGTTTATTGTTTTTAAGCGACAATATTCCAATAAATTTTGGCTACAAAATTCTAGAAAAATAAACTCACTCGTTATGTAACTTGTTTTTTTTTGTGCAATAAAGTATATCTTATCTTATCTTATCTCATAATGCTTTATGAGTCTGTTACTACAAAAAAACTTTTCTTCAAGTTAACGCTAATGTGAAACTGAATAACCTCCACTGTAGAAATTGTTGCATCAAACTGAAACAACAAACGAATACAAGATTCAGATCCAGTGTCCCATTTGGCCCGAATCTTGAACTCAACAGTTGAAGAACTAGTTCAACTGAACTTCATTCGAAAGACTAGAACGTTCAACTGAACTTCATTCGAAAGACTAGAACGTCCAAGTTGGACGTAGTCACGTATGAGAACAAACAAGTAGAAGGACAAACTAACAAAATCAGTGTAGCTAACGAAGATTCACAAACAGTGACGTCATATGACCTAATTGCAACCATTGTGGGATATAATCCAATAGGACACTAACTATGCAAGGAACAGTCAGCATCAAAAATATTTAATCCATTTAGTACTCTTTCATACTAGGTAATTTACCAGCGTCTTCGTCATTTCTAAGACAACTTCAATAAAGAGAATGTGACATAGTTCCAAAGTATTTACAACTGTTTGAAACTGACTGTGCATATACTATTAGATATATTCCGATTTAACAGAATTATCTAATTATGCAGTAAGTAAAAAGGTCATTGAATATTTTCCAAAGTTATTGCATTCCTTATACGGAAAGTTTTAAATATCCCAGAAAGTAGTGAACTAACGTAACTAAAGAGAAGTTAAATAACATTTGCATAGGACAGGGAATGGCAGTTGCGAAAGGACATTTTAAGAACGAAGAAATGGTACCAAAGAAAAAAAAGTTCATTGGTCCACAAATAGAATGTTATGTGCACCTTAATGTTTTGTCCTATAATCTTGCCAATTAATTCCACTCGAAATACGAGTGTCGATAGCAATCGAATACTCTATATTGACATTTCTAAAAACTGATAGCAATGGTATCAACTAACGAGATCCTCTGGTTGTTTCATTCACCATGGCGGAAGAACCATGATTGCTGCCAATCAGTGTATCTCTAACTGCCCTGTTTAGGGTGTAGTAAGCGTTAATTATGAATGTAGGTTAGTCATAATCATTTCAATTATACCAGATCTTATCATGGCTTATTTTTTGAATTTTCTTCCAAAAAAATAACATAACATAAACGGCCTTTATACGTCCCACTACTGATTGAGCCACACTCCAACACGCGAGCTCAGTGCGTATTGTTGGAGGGCGGTAAGGTTAGTGAGCAACCTTAACGTCAGATGTTATCAAGCCGCCCTAAGGCACACGACGACAAGACATCTAACGACGTCCTAACGACGTCAGCCGGGACCAACTGCTTAACGTGTCTTCCGAAGCACGGAGATGCCCGAAATACACACAACTAAATTTCGGTCGGGGTGGTCACCCATCCCATTTCCGACCCGGTGTGTGTTACTTTACAGCAGCGATCGTCGCCGATCACTGTCACAACTGCGTCCCAGGCACCTAACCACGGGTTCCAAAAAAATATTAATCCAAATTTTCAACTTATAACGAGATTTATTTCTTCAAATAAAGAGGAACCAGAAAACGTTCAAAAGTGTCCACTAGCCCAAAGCATACACTCTTCCGATTTAAACCAAGCGTCGACCACTAGTCTACCCGACACACACTTGTGTTGTGTGACTATGTAAATGGGTTGGGAACTCTGAATTGTTTGAGCGGAGTGGACGTTAGAACGAATTACCTGCGAATGGTCACGAATTTACGTATTAGCTAACTGCGAATGCAAATGTGTCTGGAGGCTTATTAGTTTCACGTGATTTAGATTATGCTAAACTGTTCAATTTTGATTAATCTGTATTTTAAGTAATGAATTAATCGTTGTTTAGAACTCTGATTCTGTCAGCTACTTTGTGTTCATTGTTGATTCCGATCTGTTCTCACTCGGGTAGTGAAAATCTCTGATGAAAAACCCAGGCAACCTTGATACCATAACAATTAAATAATGAATGCCAGACTGTCGCTGATAACGGGCTAAAGTAATGTGTGTGTGTGTGTGTGGGTGTGTGTGGGTGTGTGTGCGCGCGTATGGGTGTGTGTACGAGGTAGGTCGCACATGAAGCAGCTGTCAGCAGCCTACTCACGCCAACCTGACACTCTACACCGACAACTCACAAGCAAACACACACTTGTTGTGTACATTAACTACTAATCATAATTATGAAAACTATGCAATATTTGAAAATGAACTAGATTTCAACCGTCCGTATTGAGTCTCATTTCCCTACCGCTGCGTCAAGACACCTTTAGCCGTCTGGAACATGATGAGTAGAGTGAGCCTGCTCTACTGGCAACGGTTCCCACTATCCTACCTACTGACCTAACTCTTCCTGCTTGCGCCCAGGGCACCCTGGGAGTAAGTTCCTTCTCCTTACTATCTATGTATTCATTTTTACGTAGGGCTAGGGCTCTAATGACTTAGCGTCTCAACGCAAGGGTCTCTAGGCTTTCTAGGCAGTTAGTTGCATTCTTAATCTTATATTCCCTTCTCTGTGCGGCCGGGATGCGGTGCCTTACAACCACTTAGCTCCCTGACCGTACAGTGTGGGTGCGTGGGTGGGTTAGTATGTGTTTGAGTAGGTGTGTTGTTACATTGTACATACTATGCTTAAAATAATGAACGGAGTGTTTCAATCAATTATGAAGCAATGCAAACGAGATGCAGTCACGACGGCATCAATACTGTGATAGCCGCGATTTGCACGACTGTAGCGTGCGTTTGTATCATTGCAAAAAAAACACAAGGTGTGAGGGCTGTCAAACGTGTTTTCTCACATAATAGGAGACATTTATAGATGTAAAGCAATTCAATTTCTCCGCCACTTTTTTTTGTCGTCGCATTATCGACTAAAAATATTTATCCATTTACTTCGATTAGCCTAGTGACATTAAATCCGACCTTTACCCATACTCAGAACTGTTTCACCAGGTGTTCAATAGCCACCAAGTGGCCTTTATGCCAAGAAGTACCCTCTGACTAATAACAATTAAAGAACTAGAGCCTTTACATAGAGTATCGATAGCGATAACTTGATAATAGAGGTAGGCTTTCTCAAGGGTTCCATATGGGACCTAATTCATTACGAATTCAGTCTGTTCCCGCAAGGCCGTTAAATTAGGACTACAAGGCTGGGATGGGCTGAAAATTCATTCATAAGGTGTAATGGAATGCCTTGTTCTAATTTAATTCAGGATGAATACGAATCTTCTGTTATTGGTCTGGTTTGCTTCTTTCATACATATTGTGATATCATTGCTTGTATCACATGCTGTCTCATTATGTCGTATAACTGTGGTGGCACAGAAATACATAAGCTTTTATTGCAAGAAAAATAACTGTTTCGATTTCGGACAGTGGGAAAATATTCCGTTTTTGTAAAATGAGTTTAGGAAGTCGTTTCAGCATTTTCCTATTTATACTCCTCATAGTTCAGAAATGTTGCTTACTACTTGGAAAATTCACCCTATACAATCAAAACGATGTTAGCAAGTTCAATATGAATGAAATCAAAAGAAATATCCTTACTTATGTAAAAATAACGCTTTAACGTTAAAACTAATAGAAGATGAAGCAGAATCGTGCGAAGCCGGCGCGGGTCTTCATAACATTGGAAAATGATGCAAACAGTGATGCAAACAAAATAAATAAATGAGCAAAATGAAACATTGTTCTTGGCACACAAAACTACGTTTTCACAGATATATAATCTAGAGTCGCATGTGCATGTCAAAACCAAATCGAATATGTTATCGTTCTTACACAAATCAAAGACTGACCGGGCCTCAGAAAAGACACAAACCCCAGAGACCAATCAACACGTCCCAGCGTTCTTGGCGGCAAATCGCTCATCTCTAGTTCAATAACCACTGTTCCAATTTAATCAACGTCCGGCGTCGGGCACTCGGACGAAATCAAGTGTCCGGTTAGAGCTCTCAGACGGAGCGCCGAGTTACAAAGCCTATTTCTCTCAAGGCCCATAAAGACACAAAGTGGCGCTGTCATTGAATGAGAAATACTAATTACCATAGAATAAAAAAACAAAAATGTATGATAACCAATAAAACTATTAAGATAACTTAGAAGCTAGCTTAGAAGTTAAGAGAGAACCGGTGAACAAAAATACAAAAATCTGAATCATAACCTTCTCTTTTGCTTCGCTGTAGTCTGGTAAAGAGACGCGAACATTAATTAAAGTAAATAAATCAACAAAAAGGAACATAGTTCATGGCCCAGTTTTTCAGTAAAAGAACCTGATGTTTTATGAGCATGTCAAGACCAAATCGAATATGTTATAGTACTGACACAAATCAAAGACTGACCAGGCCTCAGAAAAGACACAAACCCCAGGGACCAATCAACACGTCCCAGCGTTCTTGGCGGCAAATCGCTCATCTCTAGTTCAATAACCACTGTTCCAATTTAATAAACGTCCGGCGTCGGGCACTCGGACGAAATCAAGTGTCCGGTTAGAGCTCTCAGACGGAGCGCGGAGTTACAAAGCCTATTTCTTTCAAGGCCCATACAGACACAATGTGGCGGTGTCATTGAATAAAAAACTCTATTATAATAGAATAAAAAAACAAAAATTAATGATAACTAATAAAATTATTAGGATAACTTAGAAGCTAGCTTAGAAGTTAAGAGAGAACCAGTGAACAAAAATGCAAAAATCTGAATCATAACCTTCTCTTTTGCTTCGCGGTAGTCTTGTAAGGAGACGCGAACATTGAATAAAGAAAATAAATAAACAAAAAGGAACATAATTCATGGCCCATTATTTCAGTCAAAGAACCTGGTGTTTTTTGAGCATGTCAAGACCAAATCGAATATTAAATCGTTCTTACAAATCGAAGACTAACCTAAAAGCAGAAAAGACACAAACCCCAGAGACCAATCAACACGTCCCAGCGTTCTTGGCGGCAAATCGCTCATCTCTAGTTCAATAACCACTGTTCCAATTTAATCAACGTCCGGCGTCGGGCACTCGGACGAAATCAAGTGTCCGGTTAGAGCTCTCAGACAGAGCGCGGAGTTACAAAGCCTATTTCTCTCAAGGCCCATAAAGACAGCAAGTGGCGCATTCATTGATTTAAAATTCAAATCATCAGAGAATTAAAAAAAATATATATAACCAATTATGATAACTAGCTTAGCAGTTATGAGAGAACAGTTGAACAGACATACAAAATCTCAAAATAACCTCATTTTTTGCTTCGAACTAATCGGGTTAAGAGACGCGAACAGTAATTGAAGTTAATAAATATAAAAAGGAACACTATTCATGGCACAGAAAAATATGTTTTTACAGGTAAAGAAACTACAGTATTATGAAGGCCTTCTCTTAATTAAATATAAAATCATATCATAGAATGGAAAATAAGGATTAAAGAAGCCTATGTACACAAAGAGGATAAATTATTATTTACGTACCTAGTTAAAAGAGGACTCATAATTTTGTATTCGATGTGGTAACTAAAAATATCAGTAACGGCCGATTTTAGTACATACAATGAAAATTAATCATTTTGAAAATATTTTGTCACATTTGTAACGTTAGTTGTATACCACAATACTTAACGAAAACTATCAGACGATTTTCCGGCTATTGAGGACAAACCTTTTTAGTTTCTTTTTTTTTCGGAAAATAAACTATATTTTTGAATGTAAAAATAATTTCAGCCTATTACAAAGACAGTGACAGCAACAAGACCAAATTTGAAATTAACCATAATATAAATAAAAAAAGAATTTAAAAAGGTCTGTCCTCAACACCGGCCTTCAAAAAACGCCTATACTCGTAGTTTTCACAAATTCGCCGCAGCAGAGCATCTCAGTCGGGGGCGATTTTGCCCCTTGACCATCGTTTTTAATTGGTGCTTAGTTTTTGTGACAGTCCACGAGTCGTTGGGGGTTAATGAAGAGTGTGAAAAGTTTACTGCCGGGTTAACGTAATATGGTTGACAGAATGACGGCTTTAGGATTTTATTCGAGAGGGTATCTGAAGGGGATGTCTTTAAGACTGCTGTTAGGGCCGTTGCCGTTTTGCGCAGAAAGGGAGGGAAGTAATAGAGATCTTTGTAGCATTATCTTACGTGTTATATATTTTTATGGTAAAGATGCAAATATTATGGTTGAGCTTTAAAGAAAATGAAAATTTTACGGCATATTTGAACAAACTAAAAGGGAATTACAATGTATTTTTAAGCTTTTGGTTAAGGGTCGTGTCCTGATTGGTTTGCGTCCATTATACAACTCACAGCCATCTTCATCAAATTTGTATGAAAAAGACAAAAAGAAGCAGACAATATGACGGCAACAGTCGGCGTGTTTCTGACTATTCATTTTGGGATATACTTAGTTTCGAGCGTATGTTACGTTAATATAAGTGAAAAATAATTTTGAGTTCGTTACATTATCGACAATTCGTTAGAAGACCTGTTAACTTAAATCATGGCTTCAAAGTGCTCTCTAGTATCAATATCCCTCGAAAGGCATTAAAAAATGGCCAAGTTACCACAAATCAATCAGAGAAGATCGCACTCGGACCCGGCGACCAATTTAATCAGAGCTCAGGGTCGGACACTCGACTGAAATCAAGAGCTGCCTTAGAAATTGAAGTGTTCGTTCCATTTGTACTACTGAATGTGGAAACTAAGATATTTCAAAGGACCATTTTACTGTAGGTGCGGTCCGAAATTTAATAAAAGTGATTTTAGTGAGCCCAAAAATTAGGAATGGATAAAAGCTAACGACTGTCGGCGTGACGTCATGATTTACGTGACCATCAGCGCTATATTGAAATAAAAAAGATTTTGTGAGTCGTAATTGCCGTATGAGCTATGTCCAATTCATAGATGATGTGAACTGTTCGCTATTTTCGCGTAAAATGGTTCTTGTAGTATGATTCAGAATAAAATAACGGTGAGTAAATAACGTCCTCTGCGAGGACGTTAAGATAACCTTCTACAAAAGAACAGTGAACATGTCCTTTTTACGATAGGAATCATTAATTAAAAATTTATTGATTCGTGGGCTTAATTTTCGGTCCGGATTTCCGGAATTATCTGTTATCGCGACTTCAATATTATTGGAATCACTTTCGTACCACGGTTTTGCAAAAAAATACATTTAATTTCCCGATCATCTGTAAACTATAAGTGTGTGTAGTATTTTGAAATACTTACGTACATTTAGATATTTCATACTAATTAAACCAAGTCTAGCCAGCCATTTTCATCCCAAAGTCTTAACAAGTTTAGGGTCTGGAAACCTCGTTAGAAAGATGTCCTGAGATAGATATGTCTATAAGATACCTAACTGAAAAAAATAATGAGATTATAAAGCTATCCTACACGAAATTATCCTTCGGCTTTGAATTATTATTCAATAGCTCATTAACACGACAGTTTCATAACAGACGAAATAACCATGATGATGATGAAACAAGACTTTTTTTAATTTATGTGAAAAGCTTAGCTGTAATTGTTTGTACATGACCGGACAAAGATGATTGCTCATAAACAACCAATCATTGAATATTTTGTTATTATGAGTTTCAAAAAGTACTAAAGAAAATCCTTTTTTTTCCATTGTTCTAAACATCTTTCATTATATTTTTTAGTAACTAAAAAAATAACTGAGACTGAGAAAGTTTCTTGTTTTATACCTATCAATTTGGGGTGATTGCAGACCCTGCCTAATCAAAGGATAAAATCGTTCAAAATGTTATAATTCTTCAGAGTACTCAGTTACGTGACTTTTGCAACAAAAACCATTCTTACAAATTCACAAAGCATTATTTTTTAAACAGTACTTAACTTCGCTTGATATCTCACGAAAAAAACTGACACCTTCATTGTTTTAAACAATAGGCCCAAAAAGTTTCATACTTTGACTAAAACTCAGTTTAAGAAGACTTTCTCACCGTCTCAAAATATAAACTCATCTTTATACTCCGAGCCCTCGACCTCGGAAAGGGTTCTATATCTACTCTCATAAAAATACGAACATTTTCATAAAGATTGTTTCACTTATTTCTACCGTTTCGCAATTTCCCGGCAAACATTCTATCGGATAAAAATAGAAAAATGGAAACAGATTGCAGTTGTATTTTAAAATTGGCTAAAAATTTAAATATGGCCGTGCTCGCCTCGCAAAAGCGAAATTACCATGACATGTTTTTAACGAAGGTTTCGAACAGTGGCCGAGAGTTACAAACAATTTCAGCGCAAAATTAACTTTTTTAATTGATTTGTGAATGTAAATTCAATTCTCATGATGATGGCAATATGTAGGTACACGTATTATGAACATCTAGGTTGATTCCGATTAAAGTTCTTTTAACGTAACCTAGCCTGGAAAACCAGGTGATGCTGCTCTTAGTTTTGGGCAACTTCAGGTGATAGGTGATGTCGACAGCGAAGGTTCTTTTTCTATTTATAAAACAAAATGAATGTGATATCAGCTTCGTCTAACTTCGCACGATATCTCAAGCCCCAGTGAAGAGTGTATAGGTTAGTCTAATGTAAGCTTTGTCTTAAGGCCGCGTCCTGGGCGCTAGCGGGCGGTGCGGGCGACGCGACGCGCGTCGTGGTCAAGTTTATAGTTGAGTGTGAAGCTGCTCTCGACGACAGGTCGAGAGCAGCTTTACACAAACCTATGAACTACGGCATAGTACATAAAAAACAAGTAGGGCAACTTAGCTGCCCAGCGAGCGATAATTGCCTAAATACACTATGCTTACGATTGCGTTGCGTTGCGGTGTGGTTGACGTTCCTTTGCGGTGCGGTTGACGTTCTTTTGCGGTGCGGTTGACGTCCCTTTGCATTTTAACGCAACGCACTAACGGTGCCTCACCCTATGACGATCAGGCTACGTGATCCGCTACATACCTTACTGTCACAGTGAACTTGTTCACCTGTCGCAATCAAGTAACCCTAAACTCACCAAATGCGCATCCCTGGTGGTGAAAGTGACTGGATCGGCAGTATCAGATGCAGTACAGGCGTACTCCAGACGACCGGTGACCGTTATCAGCTTGCTGCCTGTCCGTGCCAGGTCGATCAGGTTCAGGCGAAGAGTATCCGCGGAGAACTCCACCTGTAATAGAACATGATTTGAGGAACTCCAAAGGACAACTTCTTAATTGTTTGTTCCAATGAATCCATCACAGTCGCTATTTAAGGCAGGTGTGTGATGGCATATAAACCATGTAAATGTTAAGATTATACTGGTTGAATTTTCAACCTGTTAAGGTTTGAGCTAAAAACTTTAAAACAAACATTTAACGCAAATTAGGCAAAGAGACAACATCATGTAATATACCAGTTTTATGAACGTCAGATCGGTTGGATAAAATGTTAGACAAACTTGGCAACGAATAGCCTTTAAAAATTTGATGTTCATGAAGAAATAGAAAGTTGCACATTTAATTTTGTTGAAACGTATTTTTTTTTCCTACTTTGAAATATTTTTAATAGACGATTGAGTAATATGTTTATAAGAAAATAGTCTTACCTTCTTCAAGCAACCGATGAAGTTAGTATGAACCCTCGCGCCAGGCAACGCCCTCGCGTTGAGGGAACCCCCCACGTGGGCTCTCGAACTGGCCAGCATTGTGAATGAGCCGGCTACGTGCGAATGCTCTGAATACACATCGTCAACTATCGCTGACACCTGAGGACAAGATATTGAGCAATTAGGAAAACAAACGATAAAAATAAACGCCGCCAGGACGCAGCGATCGCGGAATTGTCTCTGCGAAATCGCGGCGTGTACGCTGCGATAACGCCGCGTGTACTCTGCGATAACGCCGCGCTCCCACGGCGAGATTGCCTCGCCTTGAAATTAGATAAGTCCCGTAAGGGTTTTTATAAGTGGGGCTGATAAATGATGTAATATGTTTAAGTTTACGTGAATGAATAAATTTAAAAAAAATCGCCCAACGAACGCTAGTTTGAACAGGCTATAAAAGGTGGTCATAATGTATTGTTAAATTTTTCTAGGACTTGAAATTAGTCGCACACGCGTACTACATGATTTCTGCTTAACATTAACCGTTTACGCAGCACACGCCACGATAACTCTTAAAAGATAAATTTTTAAAGCTTAAGATTAAGATCTTTTTCAATAAAACGGCACTAAGTCCAAAACGAATATTTCAATTCGAACCAGTAGTTCCTGAGATTAGCGCGTTTTACCAACCAAACTAACAAACTCTTCAGCTTAATAATATTGAAGGGAAAAGACGAGAAAATAGTTAAAATTTAATACGTAATGACTTTTGGATCCGAATCTTAAATAAACAGCAGGAAATCACTCACAATCAGTACAATGCCTTCGTAAATAATCAATAAACAGAATAATTAACAACCTAATTAGGGGCTGTACCACAGGTTTTCACTTTATGCAGTCGCTAGCGTCTGCGTGAATTTACCTAATTATTTCAATATCCTTCAACGTTGTACGTTTGAACAAAAGCTATTTAGTATTTCTCATCAAGAAAGCTTCAGGTGAAAACATGATTTTGAAGATACATTTTTTTTCTTAAGATTTTAGTACATGTTTTCAGCTGCCATTTTGTTTAGTCTGTTACAAGTTTTTTTTTTAATGTCTGAAGATTTGTAGTGCTCTTATTTTTTATGACGTTCTTTGTACGTTATTTTATGTATTTTTTGCCTAATTTGTAAGTAGTTGAATTATTTGATCATTGTGTTGCTGGTTATACACAGAAAGTAACTAATGAATTGAGTTTCATCTGTTTGCTACCTCGTTTCCTCTAAATCAAACCCATTGTCACTTAAACAACGTTTTAAGTACAAAAAGATTAGCTGTCCCTCTTTCAAAGCATGTTGTTCTCTCTAATAAACGAAAAATTTGACAAGACTCTTTCGTACACATGTAAGCCGCGCTTTTATTTTCCCATAATCTTTCGAAGGGTTGCTAAACTCCCGAGTTTGATCAGACACGAACACTGAACAAACTTCCTTCATATTGAACCACAACACTGCTCCGGGAGTTATTGCTCGTAAAATATATTGGATAAACAATTTGTTTGTTAGGAAACGCTATTTGGCTACTTGTAAAAGTAAACGAATAATGAGCATTCAATATGAAAGCAGGGTGTAGTAATAAGATTTCTGCTGGCGACTTCTTGGAACAATGTATTATAATGTTCCGTTCACCATGACAGCATCTGTCTTGGTGAACTATCACCAGATTTAATCGTACATTATACAATGAACACAAAGTAGATGTTCCAGCAAGACTTATAATCAAGAAGCACACCCAGGCCAAGACCATCGTGAAAACGCTCTCTACAGCACGTACGTCATAGTAATTCATGGTGACACCCGTTTGGAGGGTATTCGTCGTGTATCAGAATACCCTCACATAACGTGAGGAGTGGAGATATTCAAACGGAATCCCACAGCGCCCCTCGCAAAGGCGAAGCGGAAATACACCGGGATCGTTTTCGTGCAGTAGACCTGCTTTTTACTGGCTGGGAGTCCCACACACTCCCCCACCGTTCTGCGGAACGGTGGGATAGTGCAAAAAGCATTTTTAAAAAAAAGGGCAACTTTGGGGCCGAGCAACATGTAGAACTGTCGCTTTTAATTTCTACGCGAGTGGCAGCGCCCCGGGAGCAACCAAAGACACGGGTGCGCACGGACATATTATGTACGGTTCGGTCGCGAGTGCCGCGAGTGGAGTATCGTTAGAATCAAGAGAATTATCAGTGTGTGCGTGTAACGACGCGTGCGTACAGGTCGGCTCGGCCGCGCTCACAAACAAGTTGCCCTCGCTGTGTTTGTATGGAAGATGGAATACTGTGTATACTGTGCGTGTGTCGCTACAAAATCATATTTGCTTATTCTCACTCATTCTATCATTCCCGAGAACCGCACCAGTATATCGTGGGATTCCAAACAGGTCAAGGCCTTCCAATTACCGTCTGACCTTCCCTTCTAGCTAAGACAAAAGGGGGTGCAATTAAAGAAGCTACTTAATTGTGCGAATTATGCAGCTACTACGGGTTTTATTGTTCTAAATAAAAGAGTGAATTTAAATACTCATCTTTATGCTCTTGAGAATGAGTTTAATTGTTATTGTACTTTAATTAAATTAAAGAAAACATTGCACGAGACATAATTGTTTTCCATTTTTTTGAAATCATTATAGAAATATTATCTTTAAAGATTGAAGTTTAAAGTATACAAAAGCCTTCAAACCAATTCCTAACTCTGCAGTTATAACCTAATAATTTACGAAATAAAGCTTTTAGTAATCTACAGACGAGGTACTAAGTTTTTCGGAATCTTTTTACATTTTATCATAAATTCGCATATATTTTCTCTATTCAGTAATAAAATTTAAAATAATCAAATCACCTACGAGTACTGTAATAATAATAGTTTGATTAAAGTAACAAAAACTATCAAAAGAGGAATACTTTATTTTTAAAAGATAAAACAAAAATATTGTAGTCTGTAAACAAATAAAACAACTGATATCCTACAAAGAGGTAAAACAAACGAAGAGATAAAAATAACCACGATTTAAGTTTAAAATTACGAGTTAACAAAATAAAGTTAAAACAACGCTCGTTTACCGTTTCAGTCGTTTTAATGAGTACTTACTTGTTGTACAAGCAATTGCGTTGAATTGCAATTCAATAATGTTGTACATTTTATCAGATGTAATATTGAATAAATATTGGTAAATTTAGATTAAAAATTAATTTATGATACACGTAGGAATGGGCGGACCACGGTTATCAAGTACAACGTAAAGGTCCCCCCTTGACTTTTTTCAACCGCCGAGAAGCCAAGAGGACTCAGGGTGTGGTAATGTGGTGGACTTACCACCCACCAGCTGCATCCCATATGGTCCACGAGTGGGAATGCGGGCCCACTGGGATCTGCGCGCTGCTAAATTTATTTACCTATTACTTTGTACAGAAATTGCCAGGTTTCTTTAATAACCAGAAGGAATTAACATAATCCAGGTAAGCCGACCACAGTGACAGGAGGAATTACTACAAATTGTGTATAAAACCCGTCTCTCTACATTAATTAGGTACTAATCGCCATCAACATTCCAACCTATCCCAACGTACAAAGGCGCTCACATCAACCTTTACACACCTTTATTTTTTGAGACATAGCACCTCATGCTGCTGACGTAAGACTCATTTTACAATGGTTTTGTGAAGGTTGATGTGTGCGCCTCTGTACGGCCTGAAAACGTAAATCTAAAGCCATTCCATATTAATTTCAAGTCCCAGCACGGTATTGTGCCTAACTATTGTTCACAGCCATTCTGTTCTGAAAGCGTCTGAATTAATACTGGGGTATCGTTCATGGAAAAATTTAATTGAGCAGTCTCCGCCTTTCTCCAGTATTCATATTATGTAAGCTTCCACGAAACATTAAGTATTTACTATTATCAACAAATTGAACATATTTAATCTCATTTAAGCTTTTAACGCACCGCCTGCTGGATTTTCCTACTTAGACATGGTTTAGGGGTAGAAAATGCCTTATTTATTTATTATAAGGCATACCAAAAGTACTTAAACATAACAAGTCAAAAAATATAACTAAGTTTTAGTCCAGTATATGTACCAATGACAGGCATACACAGCATTCTCATTGGTACACACGAGCAACAGAAAAACCATAAATACGAAAAATACCAAACTAAGATTTTACCTACTATGAGCTACAACAAAAACATCCTAAGTAGACAAGAAGCCAAAAAATCTGCGTCTAAATATGCGGTGGAAGTCGCTGAATATGTCAAGTTCAGGGCATATCTCACTGTGGCCTCAAATACGCCTTTACTAGCATTAGTTGTTGTACAGTAAAAAAGGTTAAAACAATAAACTTACCCTGCAAAAACTGGTGAGGGGCGTAATCTGGAAAAGAAGAAAAAAGTATTTTAGTTGAGTATCTGAAACGTGAAGTAGGTTCAATGAAAACTTCTTGAAATAACAAAACAAATTAGAAAGGTGAAATCTCATGTTTTATGAAAGAGTTCCTTACATTCCAATGTTACACAGTAAGTCAGTACTTCGATGTCATAACTGGATAAGTTTCGAAATCTTTGACTTACGCAAGTGATCTACTTATTTTTGCTCTCCAATTCCTATGACATACATGCATGTATGTATCCTGTATAACAGTGACTGTAGTATGTATACTACCATCACCCCTGTTTTGTCACGGGGTAGACAGAGACACTTCATATGATCCTAACCAAAATCCTGATCTTTTTCCACTTTTATTAATCCTTTCATACATGGATACTGCAGTTTCTCAGTAAAGTTGTGCTCCAGTCTGTGCGTCGTGGCCCAGTGGTTAAACACTCTGGCTCGGAACCCGATGGTCCCAAGATCAAATCTCGGCCGGAACACATCTAAGTACTTTGTGTTCATTGTAAAATTTGCGGCTAACTCTCCGGTGATGTAAAGCACCAATATAATACCAAGCAACCCGGATAACGGCGGTAGGCTCGCCTCTTACCAAGTTGGGTTCAAATCCCCTCGAAATGTGGGCTTCTGAATGTTCCGTTCACCATGACGGCAACAATCAGTGTGCCTCTGACTAACCTATAAGGGATAGATGGTCGTGAGGGTATGTATGTATGTAAGTTGTGTCTGGACCAGAATAGCAGATCTCTTTTAATATTCCATAAGGATACCCCTCGGCTTAACTTTAAACCCCTTACGGCCCGCGAGAAGAACCGTAAGATCTACATACATAATTAATAACATCACATGGCTAAGGGACCAGGAAACTATCATTCACTGAGGCGAAAATAGACGCATTATATTGAATGATGGCTTCAGGAAATACTCGAAGTTTCTCAGAGGAACCGGCAAACTTTACCCTAACGTCTTCGTGCGTCACTATTGACTTGGAGTCTTGAGTGACTATCATAATTCGAAGGATCGATGGCAAATTTGAAAACATCTAAGTCCTTCGAACACCAACACAACTCACAGGTGCAAATTACAGGTTGAAACAACTCAAAATTTTCAACCCAGTGTTCATGAACTGGTTCAGGGCCACAGCATGCTCCCATGCGTTTCAACAATTAATTTTCTGTTATACCTACTTCTTGATTAGCAGCAAATGGGTTAAACGACGAACAAAACGACAACAAAATGGCTGCCGTTATAAAAGAATAACGGCAGCCATTTTGTTTTACCATCCGATTCAGATTATAATTCACTCAACGAAATGCATGCTTTTGAATGTTAAGTTCACAATCAGCTATCGTGAACGTATACTGAGTAAATTTTCAAATTTAAAATGGGTTTTAACGTTTGGACATGAATCTTTGTAGTCCCTGTATCTTTAGTACGATTTTTGCGCGTTCAATATGATTCTTGAGCGTTTATAACTGGCCACCTTTGAAACCGTCTCCGTTGGAACTCTCATTGGAACGCAACATACTTATTCATAAGTTAGTGGAATCAGGAGTATTGCAGGAGGCTTTAACTCAACTTGTATCTTTCGATGAAAGCGTCCAAATGAGACTGAAACTGACCTATTTTAGTGAGCGTTTCGCTTTATTCAACGCCAATAAAAATTCAAACAAATTGTAAATCCCATTAAACGTTTTCACCATGGATTGCGAACTGCAAACATCCTTGACGGGTGTGGACTCCGAATAAATGATTTCAATGGTTTTATTGAAAATGCCATCGGCAACGATATTTGCCGACATCTGGTATAAATGTACGAGGATGACATTTTCCCGCAGGAGTTTGCATTTATTGAGCCTACAAATTGACAGGGACGAATAACTAATATTGGCTTTGGAATATTGTATTTAATGACTAGCGGCCGCCTGTGACTTCGTCCGCGTGGACTTAAGTTTTTTAACGCAAAGAAAGCTCTGAAAGAATTGTTTTTTTTTCACGTCTTCCCAAGATTTTTGATGGATGCTCCACTCTTTTTCATCATAGCGTGATTTTTATAGTTTATAGCAATGAACGGACTACTCAACACCAAAATATTTTTACAATTCGAACCAGAAGTGCCTAAGATTAGCGCGTTCAAACACAAGCAAACTCGTTGTATTTTTCCAAAAGTGAATTTGTCATTCTCAATGCACAATTCACTTCACTTCACTTTAATTTAAACCTCCTGCAAAACTCAATAACTTCGCGATTGTAATCGTTTGTTTGAATCATTAAAAATGAGAGAGAATACTCATTAAAGGTGAAACTTGAATTTTTAAATGGACGATTGAAGTGAATGTGCATCGATCTGTAAAATGATATTAGTGAGAATCGCTATTTAACATCATTTTATCGTAGAGCGTCGTGACGCAGTGGTTGAAAACTCTCGCTCGGACGGTCCGATCTTGGGACCAATTCTGACCAATTCAAGATCAATTCTGGTCGGAATACACCTACTTTGTGTTCATTGAACAATTTGTGGCTAACGGCGAAAGGCTAGCCTCTTACCACGTTGGATTCAAATTACCTCGGCGAAATGTGGGCTCCTGGATGTTCCGTTCACGATGACGGCAACAATCAGTGTGCCTCTGACTAACCCACTAGGGATATGGCCGTGAACCCTCACGAGAAAGAGATGAGAATCGATAGGATGCACTGCATTCTGCTAACTTTTTTTAAAACTCAATTTTAGCATTCATCTGTTCTGAACGAATCATGATGAATGATAAATTCTCTGGTTTTTGTTTCTTTTTTTTATATTTTTTTCTCAACTTATAAATCACTTCTTACTTAACTGTTTTAATTTAACTAATTTAAACTGTTAATTTTTACCGTTCTTGCAATTTTCATTTTTCTACGGTCGTAGCGTGGTATTATGTAAGCAGAATTTTTCGTTTTTTCAAAACAGTATATTTACTTTTAGCTACTCTCAAAGGTCATAAGTCTGATACTGATTGTACGATTACCATTTAACTATAAATGCACACTCAGGTATGTATAGCTGTTGTTAATCGACGGCCCTTGTATCGCCTTTTCAACCCAAATTGCTTCAATTACAAAGCCTATGTTTGTGGATCGATCACCCCCATGACTGATTACCTATTTGGGAACACAAAGTTAAAACTGATTTGCTCCAAATGGGTTCCGGGAAACCTTAAAAACCTTAAAGTGCCTGGAGCCTTCTGAAATACATTTTAGTAATATGCCAGCAGCTTCGAATGGGTTGTTTGGTCACTTTTTCTACAAAATATTTGTAGTTATTATGCCCAGCGGCTATACCCGCTCAATCTTTATTCAGTTGAGTTTAATAATTATGATATTTCCTCCTAAAATGTGAATTAAAATCAAATGTTTTGGTGACAAACGCACTCATTTGAATAAGAATTAAAATTATGTTAGTAAAAAAAATACAATTTTATAAATTCAACGCACGGAACATAATTATCAAAAGAAAACACTTTTTTTTACCATTTTTCATTGACGCTCAGCTCCTTTTGTCGGAGCGTGATGTTAATCGTAGATAGCGTTGTGCCATCTTTGATTACTTATGCATTAGCATTTTGTACAATTAGAACTAGTAGTTCCAACAATGAGCGCTTTCAATCAAACAAACAAAAAAACAAAAACATATCCCCTTTCTGAAATAAGTTAGTAATAAATAGCCAGTATAAACACTTTTTTTATCCACTAGCCGTTTTTCGCTGTGCTCGTGGATTTCGAAAAGTTTAATTCTGTGCCTACAGCGGAATCCTATTTGGGCTACACAAAGAGTTCCCTACAATAATGGCCGGGTTGGGGATTCATTGAATTTACATGTTTGTTTTTGAAATTACCCCGAGTGGTGGGCGGATTCGATTTTTACGTAATTGTGTTAAATACTTTCCAGCCGGCTGTTTTGTGTTGAAAATACACTATGTTATTATTTAAATAGCAAAGTAATAAGAAAAAACTTAGAGAACTAAAATAACTTTTATGGCTAACGGTTCTCGGTTATTTATTAAAAAGTCAATGTCGCAAGTGTTTGAGTGGCACCCAACATGGTACACATTAAGGAATTTGGGTGATTTTAATAACTTTAATAAATTTTTCTTACGTAATTCTATCCTAATACAATGACTAAGCATTAATTCACTCGTAATTCCTGAAAAAAGTCTGAATTCCGTCAAGTTAAGAATAGTTTTACAATTTTAAAGTGTTAAAATAGCTTAAAATTAAAAATTCCAATGAAATGAGTACTAGATATATTTTTTGCACCCAGCAATGGAAGGGATAAGCCTTAATTTACAAAATCGAGTTATTTCACAGTTAAGGTTAGGTAACCCTGACGCTGCCTTATGCTTTTGACAACCAACCAAGTTCGGTGATCAATGAAGTTTTTTTATTATAGTGGTCTTCAAGATTACCTCATTCCGCTTGATGGGAAGCATCCGTGAGGTCCAGATATGGGGTTGAAAAGCACAGTAATGAAGAACTACTTTGCTGGTCAATCTCATTTTGAAGGCTTGCGTATATGCCTTTTAAGAAGCCCGGGTTTGAAGGAAGAAGGAAACACATGCGCTGGAAGAGCGTTCCAAGTATTCCAAATCTTGCAAAAACTTCCGGAATCTCTTTATTTCGACTGAATCGCGCTAACCGCTGAGCTATTAGAGCGTTAAAACAGCACCTAATGAGTTTTATCGACCACGTTATGAAGTGGCTATAAGTCATTAAGCCTATCGATTTGGTTTCCCTGAATTCTTAAGTCATCATAAAACACTGGAAACGCTATTTCTAGGCTGGTACTTGGAAACCAGCCATCAGTAATGTGATGGAGGTTAAGTGGGGCAGTATGATTATTTAACAGCATGACATTTCCTTGAATGTATGTTTAGTGTGTTCGATAACGTTTAGGTTGGAAAGCGGTCCATTTATTATTTTTGACATTTTTGAAGTGCACAAAAGTTGAGAATAGTGTATTGTAAGAAATAAGTCATACAAACAGTTTTAAGATGCACTTTAAAGAAGATAATTATAATTTGGCCATTTCAAAAAGTAGTTAAAACATATTTTTTTTGAAATGGCAGTAGTAGACCGAAAAAGCCATACAGGCATCGAGTAACCGTGAAAATAATAAATCAATAAAACATAAAACAGTGTCTTAAATTTAATTGTATTCTTAGGGTGCGCCAAAGTTGACTTGAGATTTTAACTTTCAAAATTTTCTTCCTAATTTTTTTCATTCTAACAATCCTTAGATTTAATTTAGATAATTTCGATAGCCATAAACACCCTAATTCCTATTTATTCATTCATGTCATTCTTATTTAGTATTTTTCTTCATTCTTGACAATCAAGATTAGATTGAGTAACGATAAACTGCGTTAAGAAAACAACATTAGGAGTTCATATATTAATTATTGAAATTTTAGGAAACATGAGCGTTATGAAGATTGTCATTAGTACTACAAAAAGTATGAAGGAAAACTTTAGGACTTAAAATTTTAGGAAGTGTGATCATCAGGATCACAAATCGGTAGTAAGAACAATTTCGGGAAACAACTTTAGGTGAACCAATATGGACCCGTATTCTTACCTCTTGCACTCTTCTGTGTACTGTAAGCTTGTGCCACTGATGGTCGTCGAACCTCGTCTTAGCTGGTTTGATGTGCATCTCCTGTTTGCCGTTTCCAAGGCCCATGGTCAGAGACACACCACCGTCTCGTACTGCCAGGTTTAGGTAGTCTGCTTCGTGGCCTGGCGAAGAAAATAATGATTATTTACATCTCTAGAAATGAAGATAAAGAGTAATAAATTATTGTAAAAAGTTATTTCCAATGATATTATAGTACAAAAGAGGTAGATAGGTTACTTATGCTAAAAAAGTGGCACCGAAATCAGATCTTAAACTTCAGTGCAACTGAGCAAAGCATTGAGTGTTGAAAGTTTGAGACAACACATCATCATAATCATACTATCGTCTTCAGACGCTTAAAACATTATAGGTACGTACGCAGTGGACAATTTTTGACTTCACATCAGTATTGACATAACCTATCTACCTCTTTTTCATTATAATATCACTGGTTTTTCCAGATTGACGTAGGCTAGCAGATAATGCCAAAGTTGAATGGGCAGTGGGCGCAAAGAACTGATGGTCGTCGAGGCAGAAAGTTCTAGAACAGTTCACTTCAACGTAATCGCAGTGTGGGCAGATTATCTTGAAAAGGTCACGTGATATCAGCGCATGCCAGCTGCCAGCAACACCTCCGAACCGGTGGTAGAATCACATTATTACTTTTTAATTTTTATGTTGTGACTTGTCATAAGTGCTTTTTAATAAGTTTACATGAATAAATACTATTTTTACTGCACTTTACTTTACTTTCTGGAAAACCATGACTTGAGTTGTCAGGCTCCTTTAAATGTTTCAAGGGTATTGTGTGACAGGTCGTTCCCTAAAATATGGTATACTAGCGGCTGCCCACGACTTCGTCCACGTGCACTTAAGTGAGAAAAAAAAATATTTTAGCCGATGTGCTATTCAGATGTATAAGCTAAGTTAAATAATATTCTTGATTCTGCTAAGCTTTAATAAAATTCTTAAGTTTCATTCAAATCCATTCAGTAGTTTTTACATGAAATAGCAACACGGCACATCCACACATATAAACTTTCACATTTATTAGTAGGATAATTTAACAAAAAATATGAGATGATGGCTGACGCACACTTATCATCATATCTTGTCTTATCTTATTGTCCTTTAGAAATAACGAAAAAATAAGAAATGTCTAAAAGTCCACGAAATACATTCAATTTATTCTTGACACCTTGCTAGTTTCTAAATTATTCAATGGCCAGTGGTTTGTTTACTAAATCAGTGTTTCAACCCTAATCCACAGATGTCTGGGAGGTATGCCTTAGCAAGCACTTTGAAGAGGTTGTTGACCTCCGTCGTCTGTCAGTTAAAGAGGGTCGCTCACCTACTTGCTTCGATCAGTGATTAATTCAAAGCTTTTTCTTTTATCATCTGCCCGTAGAGTTAGGATTATTGTTTTAATTTACTATGGATTTTGTTTATTTAAACATGAGAAATTTCCAAGAAACCCGTGTTTGAATTAAAGTAGAAACATTTTTTGAGTTTCGAAAATCAACCCTTCAGCAATGACAGGACTAACCGGCTGAGATTTAGTGATGTATTTACGTAGTTGGCTGACGTCGCTAAGTATTTATACCTACTATTGTAAGAAATTGGGAACAACATAATTCGAAGAGTTACTAGAAGTTTCATTGTGTCGCAAGCAAAAATCTTATTCTCCTCCAAAATACCTTTCTTGACAAACAACTTTATTGCTGTTTCAAAAACAGGGTTTCCATCAAATTCATTAACAATTTCTGGGATGTTAGTAAGGCTCTTGAAGGCTCTTTTGCTTGATGCTCTGAAAATTGCGAGAAATTTCAGAATATTCGTCCATCATTTGTTAAGTTTCATTGTCTGATTGAGTTTGTGTTGAATCCCATCATCCATCAGTGTTGAATATCAAAGCTTTTAATTAAGAGTATCTGCTTACGTACATTACACTCAGAATTACGCGAGTCTTGTAATGATAAACAAATAATAATAATCTTATGTATGTTAAAACAACAGTGAACAACAGCCTTTGAAGTCCCACTTCTGGGCACAGGCCATCTCAACTACGATGTGGTTATATCAGGCTCATACTCAGGTTTAGTGCATATTGTTCATGGTATAAAGTTGGCAAGAAACCTTTCTAACAGGTGCTATCAAGCCACCTTAAGGCCTCCGACTAGGCTTAACGACATCTTTCGAAGCACGGACATAGCCGAAAAACTTACTTCCGGTCGGAGTGGTCGCCCCTAGCGACCCCTTTATTTCTAGCCTAGCGTGGGTTTCTTTACAACAGCGATCGTTGCCAAACCACTGTCCTGAACCATTGGCTCCTCACTTACCCACGGGCATCACGGGATTATTTACTTACCAGTGTAAAAAAGCAGTCCGTTAGGCTGTCGTGTCTTGAAGTACAGCGTCAGTGCATCCTGAGTGCTGACGATTGGCTCTCCTCCTGTTTGCGTGAGGTCGTACGAGAGGAACTCCGCTCCTCGGAAGGTTGCTTCTGATGGCGCTTTATCTGAAACAAAAGAAAAATATTCAAACAATTTTGCACATAGTCATAGTGTCATAGTGGATTCGTGGCCCAGGGGTTAAGCACTTTGGCTCGGAACCCGGTGGTCCGAGCAAACATGCAAGAGTTTTGGTCGATGAAACAGCAAAAACAAATAAAAAAGAAAAATGCCATATTTCGGACATCGCAACGTACAGATATAAACAAATAAAACAAAATGGTTAAAGAAAAAATAAAAATTACGTAAGAAAAATAAACAGAAATTTCAACCAGTCAGCAGTTTCACGATGTCCAAAATTAAGTGGACCCCACTCAGCTAATGCCTGGACCTGATAGGCTCAGGCTCTGATTTTTAATGATGCCAACTGAGTGGACGCACGGATATTTGCAGTAGCTTTCAAAATGCTTCACTAAGCGCTTGCATACTTAATAATGATATAAAAATAAACATCACCACCAAAGGCACCAAAATCAGGCGTAGCCTTCTGTATGAAGCGATGCTGAATGTGTAATCTTGAGCTAAAGGAATTTTAACTTAGGCATTCACACCTGAAGCTTCAAAATTACCATTTTTTATTCATGAACAAAACGTATTTTGTTAGCAGAATCAATACCTATACCTACACTTTTTTCTCACGTCAATAGAACCTTAACGCTTAATGTAGTGAAAACGCAGAACGCTCAACAAAACAAAAAAGAAATTAGCTGAACATTTTGAAGACTTCAGAACAATTACCTAACTCCACTTAGTTCTCTCGCAGACCTTTTTTCGCAAGAAACTGCATAAGCGCTTTAAAGAATCTATCCATCAACTGCGAAGTCTTGTGCTAATAAAGCATTAATTAAAACCGCCATAAATAGCACAAAGTGTTCAAAACGCCACCAGGGCTGAGCGCAAACTTGTGTGATTAATCAATTTCGCATTCAGGTGTAGCGGGGCGAGAGTGCAGTGGGACCCCGAACTGTGATTAGCCCCGTTCATAATACATTTTACAAAAACGTGCTGGCTTTGGGTCTGCATCCTCTCATACAATCGCCAAATACTCTGAAATTTCTTGCAATTTTCAGACCATCAAAAGAGCCTTCAAGTGCCTTACATACCAGGAATTGTTAATGAATATGATAGAAACCCTGTTTTTGAAACAGCAGGTTCGTTTTGTCAAGAAAGGTATTTTGGAGGAATATAATATTTCTTCTTGCGACTTAATCAAACTTCTAGTTCCTCTTCAAATTATTGTGTTCCCAATTTTTTATGTTTACTTAAACACGATAGCAACAGCCTGAACGTACTTCTACGCAACTAAAAGGCAAGGTAAATGGTTGCTGGTTCAATGCTTTACAGTGAAGGAGTTTTTGTATCCTAATCCTTCTTTTCTTCTTTCTTTTATTAACCTATACTGTCCCACTGTTGAGCAAAGGTCTCTCCCAATTTTCTCTATAGGTCTCTATCCTGAGCCAGGCTAAGCCAGTCCTCGCTATGGTGCTTAATATATCCTATCCTAATCCTAATAAAGCATTAATTAAAACTGCCATAAATAGCACAAAGTGTTTAAAACGCCACCAGGGCTGAGCGCAAACTTGTGTGATTAATCAATTTCGCATTCAGGTGTAGCCGGGCGAGAGTGCAGCGGGACCCCGAACTGTGATTTGCCCCGTTCATAATACATTTTACAGAAACGTGCTGGCTTTGGGTCTTCGTCCTCTCAAACAATCGCCGATTATTCTGAAATTTCTTGCAATTTTCAGACCATCAAGCAAAAGAGCCTTCAAGAGCCTTACATACCAGGAATTGTTAACGAATATGATGGAAACCCTGTTTTTGAAACAGCAAGTTCGTTTTGTCAAGAAAGGTATTTTGGAGGAATATAATATTTTTTCTTGCTAGGTACTCAATCAAACTTCTAGTTCCTTCTCAAATTATTGTGTTCCCAATTTCTTATGTTTACTTAAACACTATAGGAACAGTCTCAACGTACGTCTACGCAACTAAAAGGCTAGGTTAATGCCTGCTGGTTAAATTCTTTAATACAATGAAGGAGTTTTTGTATCCTAATCCTAATAAAGCATTAATTAAAACTGCCATAAATAGCACAAAGTGTTTAAAACGCCACCAGGGCTGAGCGCAAACTTGTGTGATTAATCAATTTCGCATTCAGGCGTAGCGGGGCGAGAGTGCAGCGGGACCCCGAACTGTGATAAGCCCCGTTCATAATACATTTTACAGAAACGTGGTGGCTTCAGGTCCTCTTCCTACAACGGTTTTCTAGTTACATATAGAGCACTTTTTAAACAACAAACTTACTTAATGCCGATAAGGTATTCTAGTATACAATAAAAACTACTGAAAAGCAGAATAACAATTATGACTCCAAATTCCAAATTTGAAGTAAATTAAAGAATGAAATAACTCGAAATCATTTGAGTCTTAATATTATTATGAATAAACTTTACACTACTCAATTAAATAATAATAAGTATCAGAGTTATTATCAAAGGATTCGCTTCAAAATGTTTGTGGAAATATTAAATAGTACTGTGACATTGAACAAGAAATTGTAAGCATAAATCTAGTATAAACTTAAGATTAATATTATTATCAATTTTTAAAGTCCCTAACTGTACGCCATTATCGTATTAAAATTTATATTAAGAATTAATCACTTCTATCTGATTCCGGCAGCCAGAGATGAAAAACCCTGGTGCCTGCAATTTCTTTAGAAAGCGCAGCATTGGCTTGCCTAACTTGTAAGCCAATTTCATACTTAATGTTAATGCATTAAAGTTGCAAATAACGTGAAGAAGTACACGAGAAATGTAAAGCTGCATAAAAAGTCCAGAGGTTGTAATAAACCTGAAAATATTTTATATTCAAGAGAAAAAAACGTTTTCAAGATAACTTTAGAGTAGATTTTACATAATAATTTTACTTTCTTAGATGTTTGAAATATGAAAACGTACTTAAGAATGCCTCTATCTTTATGTGGTTCTAGTGAAGTTTCACCTGAATTATTTGGGTTTCATAAACGGCCTATATACGTCCCACTGCTGGGCACAGGCCTCACCTCAACTATGAGGTGGAACGAGCCATACTCCAATACGCCGGCTCAGTGCGGATTGTTGGAGGGGTGTAAGGCTAGTGAGCAACCTTAATGTCAGATGTTATCAAGCCGCCCCAAGGCCGCCATTTTCATTTAGAAACACATTATATCTTTATAGATTTAGGTAAACATTTGGTAACAAGCTATCAAAGTTAAAATAATTATCATTAGACCAAGCAAAGTCCTCTAATTATCGCGACGATTAATAAAGGCTACGTCAAAAGAATACTCATTGTGACGAAAAAGTAGATATTTCTTTTGTACTTTAAATATCCTCGAATAAAGTTTGAGGTCAGATTAGTTGAGAGAAGTCCCTTGGGTGTGTTTCAACGTCGGGAACCAAGACCGTAGGAAAAATAGCTATTAAAAAACCTCTCATTCGACTTAATTTATGGGCTTGAAGTTTTTACTGGTAGAACTATTACAGAAATCTGAAAGTATATTTTTTAAATAATTATACAGGTTGTGTTATTACTAACTTAAAAACTTACTAACTTAGTAAAAACAATATAATGTTATCTGGCTTAGCCTAGAATGGGATAGAGATCTGTGGAGAAAATTGGGAGACCTTCACTCAGTAGTGGGACAAAATAGGTTAGTAAAAGAAATGTTATCTTGCGGAGGATTCAGCTTGTTTTTCTAGTATTTTTTTCATATGTGGTTAAGGTTTTTTTTAATCATTGTGAATGAATTATTATAATCAAAAAGCTAGTATCTTCGCAATCTAAAACGAAAATATTTATATAAAAATTTCGTTCCCACCATTAATACAAAAGGAAGCTCTGCAAAAGAAAAAACATTTCTTATTTCAACATTTTTCATCACCGCTTTGCTAAAGCATTGGTTTTCTATTGGTCGTGGCGTGGTCTTATGGAGTCATTTTTTTTCATTGTAAACCATAAATTCCTAGAATTAGCGTGTTCAACCAATCTCAACAGCTTTATAATATAACTTTTAGTTGTAGATGCATAAAAAACCTGCGCTGTCGAAAGCAATTTTCAAGGCATGTCGTGCTTCCACCCCTTCACGAGTGCATAAGCGATCGTAGCCGCTCAGATCACTCGTTGAAAATATTGGAATCCATATTGCCACTGACTAACCCGAAACAGTTCGCCGGAACATGTTGGAATAGGCACTTCCATTTGAATTCTATCATGTATATTGGATAAACTTGATGATTTAATAGTGAATTTAGTGTGTTGATAATGCGACTCAGACAGACATTTAGATTATTAAGTTGGGAAGTCTCATTGATTAGTCTCCTTCATCATATCAGCCGAACGACGCCCACTGCTGGGCATAGGCCTCCCCCAAAGATCTCCACAACGATCGGTCCTGCGCTGTCCGCATCCAGCGGCTTCCCGCGACCTTGACAAGATCGTCGGTCCACCTTGTGTAGGGCCTGCCCACGGAACGTCGTCCGGTACGCGGTCGCCATTCGAGAACCTCTCCTTGATCCATTGGAAATATCTATATATAAAAATAATTTGATCAAATATCTGTGAATCTTCGCTTGACCCAGGCACACAATTTGATTGTGAGCTTTCGGAGCATGGCCACTGTGCCTTTCCAGTGAAGAGTCCGACATAACCCATCCGAAATCCGAGCTTAACGAATACAGGCTGTAAGAAAACACAATTATGCTAAATCTACCTTAGGCCTAGTATGTAAACTCATTTAGGCAAGGTATCTGGGTCTTAGCAATGATATGACAATAAAAAAAACGTAGACATGCTATGTTAGTACTGAGGCGAAGTCAAAAATTGTCCACGGGGTACGACGTAGTTAATTTGACCATGTTATAACGTGTGAACATGTTGCGCAGTGTCGTCTCAAACTGGCCACACTTTCAATACTTTGCTGAGGTAGCAAGTAGTTCTGATTTCGGGCGCCATTTTTTTAGCACAAGTAACCTATCTTTCTTTCTATTATAATATCATTGGGTATAAGCGCTTAAAAATTACTAAACAGACTCGTACTCACGCATTCGGGTGGAAGATTGGAATCGAATTGGAGAAACTGTCAGTAACACAGAACGTCTTACCTCGTTGTATTATTGGAAATGTTGTATTCGAATTCTCTGGAATACAATAAAAAGATTGCGTTTACCGAGAAACACTCGAGTGTTCAATATTTGTCTATACTTAAGTATGTTACATTCTATTCATTCGTTTCCATTGTTTTTGCGTTTCTTTCATTTGATTTATTTATCTAATAATAAAAAATAAGTGAGCTTGATTGGTTCCTGTCTGTTTATTCAAAATCCTTATAGCGTAATGTTACGTTGGGTGTGCTTGTTTTAGAATGGTCAAAACAAAAAAAAAATGTTTTGCATAAAAATGATAATATAGTTCTTAAAAACTATGTTACTTTCATAAAAATAAAGTGTTAAGTAAGTATCAAATCAAGGTTATATACACCGAAAACAAAATAAATTCTTCTAATTACTCTCACGAACATGGATAAAGAGAAACCATAACACACTCAATAATAGCCCAACTAAACTCAACAAAACAAGTAGTTATTTGAACCCTAACGCCACAACAAACGCTCGAAGGTCACAATCTCGGCTGAAGTTACATCAACAACTAACTAAGGGTCATACTCCAATACAAATATGTTGGCCACATTAACGACCTAAATACAGTTCTTACTAGTGCTGCCACACGATCTATAGTAAAAATATCGATAGCACAGTTCTTACTCGAGTTCGTGTCCCAGTGGCGTAGACGCGCCCTTGCCATGTTGCGTACTCATAACAATGAAATTCTAAACATAATAATAGTATTGAAACTATTAATAGCATTGTTTAAGTTTATTAATCATAAGTGTGTATTCTATTGATAGTAATATTGTGAGTAAATAGAGTGTTCGATATGATATTTGAAAAAACAATTGGGTTACTACAAATATAGAGTTATGATTAAGTCGTTTGAAGAGAAACTAAAATCATTTGAACTATGTAGTGGCTTCTCTTAAATACTTTAAACTGGTCTAATCTGCTCAACGCACATAATATCATTTGAATACTGACTGTACCTACTAACACTGTCAATAGTGCTTTTGATATTGTGATTATTTTCAAGGTAAGGTATTCACGATAATAGCTAAATGGCATGCTGATTCTCCCATACATGTTATTTTTAAAAAGGACTCATTATGAGAGTAACTGATATGACTATCGACAGTTTCCTAAGGCTATACAGCACTAGTTCTTAGAAAAGTTTCGGGTGTACATGTTTATGGATTGGTCTTTAGCAAAACTTTACTTAGATGTTTCGATTAATTTTGCTTAATGTATTAAAAAAACCTTCAGGATAAGTTTGGATAATTTGGCAATGAGTCAAAAAAAATATAATTAATTAACAAATATGATGGTGAAACTGTATTATCCATTGATTTGATATTGTAGTAGCGAGATTTAAAAAGACAATAATGTCACGTTGTTCCAGTACAACTAGCTTTATTTTTTATTTTACCAATATTATGTTAATACAAATAATGTAAAGTATACAGGAAGCCATCCCATCATAAACCACAACAAAATAAAGAAAGTTGCAAATGTAATAATTTGAGGTAAGTCAAATAGCATACACAAGAAACAATAAAAGATTACCAAAAAAACTGCAACAATTGTCGTATTCTGACGGGGCATAAAAATACTAAGAATCTCTGAACAAAGCGTTGGACACATAAAGAGTCATGGCTTAACCATTAAGGGTTCCTTTAGCTAGAGAACCCTAACAACCCAACCTATAAAAAACAGGCAGAACATACTGATCATAAATCTGAAATATTAATAACACCGGCCCCAAAATACCTCCCTGAAGTAACCCTTTAATGTTCCGACGTCGTGGGTCGTCACTCGAGTACATGGGCTAGATAATTTCGTTTTATAGTACCTAAAAGGTAAAAAAAGGACCTACATTTTTATCCAAAAACGTGTATACCTACTAAGATATTTTTTATTTATTGAATCCTGCCTCATGATGGTTTGATTTAAAAATCCTTTAGAGCTATTACAAATTAAGCTTATATATACAGTGTGTTTGGGAACCGGTGTCCGACCCGTTAAGGTGAAGTAATATGATCTATTTTATGAATAAATCCACCATAATTAAGCACTTTTAATAAATTTTTTAAAAAATTTTTTTTAATTTATTTCAGGTAAATTTTACCTGCGTTTCAAAGGGTCTCTGATGACAGGGTGATATTCAATTTGTCACAACTTCTAAACTATTTTACTTGGAACTTTGATTTTTGCTTCAGTGTTTAGGTGATGTCTTTGGGTATCCAAAAAGTTAAAAATAAATGTATGTTGACAGTTTAGTTTTTCTGAAAAAAAAATAAATGTAAAAAAAACTAACAAATTCTATCACAATTTTCAAGTTCAAACATTTTTTTGAGGTATTTTAAGGAAGTTATGAAAAAATGCTTTTTTGTCAGCTTATTGCCTATTTTTGTAGCTGTCCAACGATACCACTTTTGTGACTGTAGGACCTCTAAATCGGCAGATAATGCAAACTAAAATAACCCACCCGTACTCCCGAGAAAAAAAAATTAAAATGGCGGCCATTTTAAAACAACTGGGGCAAAGTGCTTAATTATGGTGGATTTATTCATAAAATAGATTATATTACTTCACCTTAACGGGTCGGACACCGGTTATCAAACACACTGTATAGGTAGTCTGACAAGTTAAGGCGTGACCCTGTTGATGCGGAATAAATGAAAGTGTTTAGTTTTATAATTTTCATATTGTTTGTAATAATCATTGTCTTTTTTGTGTGTACGCCTGAAAAGGTAGAATCAAGTAGTTCATATACCCTTAGCAAAAACTGTTAAGTTACCTTGCATTTTATACACAATAAATAACTTCCTTACTGACAAAACTATGTCTAGATAGGAATACCAGAAAAATATTTAGTCTAGGCTTCACACGGGGATCGAAGCCGCGTCTACCGCTGACCGGGATACAGCATTGATAATGCTAAAATACTAAAGAGAAATTAAAGCTATAGCTAGTTGTTGGATTACCATAAACACATGAATTTTGAACACCTCAACTTTTAAGTGAGTTAAGTGAGAAGACAGAAATAAGCTGGAGACGTCAGCCGGAACTAATTGCTTCCAAAGCACAGAGATGCTCGAAAAATACACCACCAAACTGTAGTTGGAGTAGTCACCCATCCTATTACCGGAACTGACGTACGTTGCTTTACAGCGGAGATTGTGGCCGTTTCACTAAATATACTAAGCACCCCCGCGACAAAACGCCGCCACTGGCGTTTGTAGTGTGTGGCGTGAAGCTGCCACGCGCAATACGATACAAACTATAGGGAATTGTGGCGCCCTTTTGTGGCGGCGTCTTGTGGCGCGTTTTGAGGCCCGTGTGCGGGGACTGAGGCAATGGCACCCCCGAGTTCCAGCTTCACGCTTACTCGCTTTACTCTGAATTAGTATTTGGCTTACCCGGGGGTAAGAATATGTTAACTCAAATAGCCCTGTAATACATAGATCTGCTATAGTATGTCGTTGGGCGCCAAAATTCACATCACTTTCAGTTCTATTGACATTTCACGGGACAGCATGAGCGTGAGCGCGTGCTTAGCGTTGATTTGTGTTTGTGAATTCGCGGGTTAGTTCTTTCTCTAAAACTCACCATGAGTGATGTGAATTTTGGCGCCCAACGACATACTATAGCAGATCTATGTATTACAGGGCTATTTGAGTTAACATATTTTGAACCTAAAGTACAGTGTTCAAGCTTCAAGGTTTCTAGTAAGTCTTTTTAGTATCTCCGAATACTTACTTTGTAAATAGAACTAGTGAAACCGTGTACAAACATCAGCGTCGACTCCATTAGTGAGATTGAAGATGGCTTGTCAGTTTGGTTCGATCGATTTACATGTATTATCCATTACAGTCAGACATGTTTCAATATTTGGTGAATCCTTTAGGATGTGTGATCCGTATCCAGGCTGGTATGGTTTTGCATTCAATACAGTTGAAATGATTTTGATGATTACTTTTGAAAGCCAAAGTTTTTGGTGTCGTTTCGCTACTTTTACCGGTTTTGTAACGTTTTTATTATTTAATTATTTTCCTACATTACACATTTTTATATTTATTATCTCGCCAAATTGTAGGAGGAGTGTGTTGGCAAGTTTGCAATCATTTCTTACTTAATAAGTTTTACTAAAAAAGTCACTTACTTTGAGCAGATACAACTAAGATACAATTAAGAATAAGATAATGAAGTTTCTAGCAGTGTTCGCATAAGTTAAAGTTCATATTATTATCTAACTCGTCTTCACTTAATTTCTGTCTATTCAACCCTTTACAACCTAGGGTTAAACATCTCCCATGCGTCCTTCATTTTTGTAAAGGTTGAAAGGAAGAAAACAAATGAAAGATTAAACAAAAGAAACCTAAAATAAAAACAGAATTAATACTGCAATAAAAAACTCATTCTAAACAAGAAGTAATCGTTACATTTACAAAGAGCTTCAGCTACACTGGTATCCTTCACACATTTTACTGCGTGCGACGACGCAACAATAAAAGTATGTTATTATAGTGTAAAACGACGCAGCGGTGAACGATGGGGCTAACAGCGTACCGCAACATGCTCAGGCCTCCCTCTTTTTTTATAGTGGTCTTCAAGATGAGCTCACTCCACCTGATGGAAAGCAGCCGTGTGGTCCAGATATGAGGTTGACAAGACCTAGAAAGGATTGTATTGCATTCCAATAATGCATCTAATTATGTGCTTCCCCACATAAGTAGGTACCTACCTAAAACTTAGTCTGTATTCAAAGGTCAGTCGGTTTTCATCAAGTTTTATTCAGATATTTACAGCATCTTTTACTGTTTACTAGCCGCTTCAACAAACACGGTTCAAAAATGAACAAACAAACCCGAAACATATTCCTCGGTTTACGTTCGCAACTTTTATTACCTCATTGGCTCTCGCAACAACGTTTGCAAAACTTTGTGTTTACACTGATGCCTAACCTAATTTAAATTTACATACTAAGCTGCTCTAGTCAGCAATGTGAGTCGAAATGAACGATTGCGTCAAGGTGGCACTTGATTATATGGGGATCATAGTTCGAGGCGTTCTTTCGGGTAGTAGACTAAGAGGCCATCGTTGGTGACTCTACCTGATCGAGTACCTAAAATAGTCATTGTAGGAAAATTATTATTACAAAATGTATGTTTAAAAAAATCTGTCGGTATCATAGGCGGAACCTGACAGGTTTTGTAGTCCTAAAAAATATTCATATGTAGACAAAACTGCCAGAGTAAGAAACGAATATAATTGACAGGGGTTTCAGGGACAAAGTAATAATATATTGGTTGCATACTGGTACATCATGATGTAAAAACTAGCCTTCAACAAATACCGCCCTAAAATTAGCCAAGCGACTAAGTGGCCAAGATGGTGCGTGGCAGCATGCAATCTTTGTATTACTTAAGTTTTGGCACTGAAAGCCTTGATCGACCGATTCTTAATCTGTCAGTTTCTCCCAAGCATGTTAGGCTGCCCAATTTTTTGAATTAAGTACCTATTCTTACAATAACTACGTTAAGGTGGTCTTCGATGATGTAGGGTCCCCAACGTTGCCCTCTCAGACTATACGAGGCATTCATTCGGGTAAGGTTGTCGGCCATATTGGTTTCGGGATAGGCGTGGGAAACTCAATTTCGGACGGAACGTGAGTCCACACTGTATGCAAATTCAGTTCGCCGCGGTTTATTCTAACTCCAGTACCCTACTTTAATGTAAACGACTTTTGAAAACTAAATTGCTTTCGTAACTGTTCGTTTAGCATCTACTTACGTTGTTCGTCTTTGAAATTAATTTATTCAATTTTGCCGGTGTCATTATTGCATTCTGGTGTTGCGATTACAAAGGTACTTATTAGAATGCAATTTGAGGAAAAAATAAATTCAAATTAAAAAAAAACATAGCTAAATATTATAGCTTTATCGCCATATTTTGAGATGATTTGAATGTAATGTGTAGTGATGATATTTTGATGAAGAAAATTGTTGTTTTAGCAACAATTTAAAACATTTTTACAAAATGTTTTCGAATGAAACTTTTCCGACACAAATATTTTGTTAGGATAACACCCTCTTCCAAAGATAAATTAACTAACCAGTTTGAATTTAAACTGAAGGAGCCCTAAGTTTGTTTAAGAAATTGAACTTATTAAGTCAAAATCTTGAAGCTTCACTGAAGTTTCAACAACTAACTAAGTAGGTTTATCGAGCAGAAGCAGCACTTAGGACGGCTTCTAAACGAAAATAATTACTTAGACCAATTGGTTTAGGCCTAAAAGAAATACAATGCGCATAGCGTTAAAAAGAGTAACACGTTGTCTCATCTCTAAAGCGTGAATTTTCTTCAAATAATTTAGATTTTATGTTATATTTGTGAATTTATCGTGGTTCATAAAAACCAGACTAGATTTATGTCAACCATTCAGTTTAAAGACCTTTTTAAGGATAAACCTATTTATTTATACTTAATTGCACAAACTGCATATAATATGCGAGCTTATTGCCCAACAAAATTATTTGGCACTTAAATTTTTAAGGGCTAACTCAAAAATTTTAGTGCCACTTCAACAAGCTCAATCAATTTCAAGCATTCTATTTTTCGAATAATCCAGAGCTACTTACTCATATTAAAAGTTGCTTTTAAAACCACCTATCGCAATCAAGCTTTCTTCCAATTCATGATTCAAACAGACCAAACGTACCTACCCCACCCTACCCCATTAGTGGCGAGAATAAATCCGCAGAGCACACATCACAATGACTTCGCAAGTTGGAAGCACCACCAATTCCAATATTATGCTAATGACTACTACACTCAGGGTAGGGCTGACTGCGAAAATAATGTATCTTTTCGTAGAATACTTTTTCTCTGGTCGAAAGTCGCTTGAAGCGATGATAGCTCGCTTTGTAGTATTTGCAATAATGTAAGCCGCTACGACAAGGTATAATTTTTTTATGAGTTTGGGCCCAAACGTTGGAGAAAAACAAAGTTGAAACACTCATGCCAATTTATATCTACACTGCTCAAAAGTGTCTAGGGATATCTCAAGCATTTTCATACAAAGTATAGCTATTTGGGAGGCTGTAAAAATTAAAATATTGATAGCAACGTAGAAATTTTTAGAACACAGAAACCGCTATATCTGCCCTTTCAGATTGTATAATGAAATTCATTGTAGTAGCATTATTGTACAATCGTAAGGACGTTAAAAAAAGACAGAATTTCCTTTTAAAAGGTGTCAATTTTTTTGCAAAATAAAACGTTTTTTTTGTAATATTCTTAACCTTTATCTTATGCCTCTGTCCTCGCGTTATTCTAAGATAATGCTCAACTTGTAAACAAACTTAACTTTATGAAATATTTGAAAAATGGTATCCCTATGATATCCCTAGACAGTTTTGATGTGTGTATTTAGTGCTTAGCCAGCATCCTCTTCTCTGAGAAGAAGAATAAGCTTAGCCAACTACGCAAAGTAGTGGCATTTCTAAAACACCGTAATGCCTCATGATATGCACCAGTGCATGCTACCGGTGAAGACTTAGGATTTTAGACGTGGTCATGGTTTCATGAAAAAGCACACTGAATTTGGATCTCAATTCAAAATAGAATCAGATATCCGGGAATCAGATGGAGAAGTTGCCAACGTAGGTTGATGATTGAAGATGCAGAGGGTTGGGCACGAAGCGAGAAGAACTGATGGCCGTTACGGTTGAAAAGTTCTTGACACGCAAAGCCAAACGCGAGCGTCCACGCTCGAACGCAAAGTGGTTGCAGGATTTCAGTCGATGCCAACTGCCTACAAAAGGTCGCTCTGAAAATGTACGTCGTGCGTTCTATCTAAAACCTAGATGCGACGGCCCTACTTCCCATGCCTGAGTGGTAACGCTGAGTCAATACGCAATCACGTCTGCAAGAATCACCGACTAAAAGTTATGATGGTAAAACCGCTACGTCATTTTAAAAGTACTACAATCTGCGGTCCTGGTCGACCTGTGTACCAAACACAGGCGCGTTGTGAAGCTTATGACAAAAATTCGTAATATTCAAGCATGATGACTAGATGACGTCGTCAATCGTCATCTAGTCATGTTAATAAATCTCAAGTGGTTAGCAAAACTATCACTCAAAATGCAATTTTTACAATTAGTTATGCCGTTGTTTACGATTGTAATTTTAGTGACCTTGAAGGTTTTTCATGAGAAGATGAACAAAAGCTAGAGTAGAAGGTCACCAGATGGAGGGAGGATCACATCTGGCCATGAAAAACCGCGACCCCCCAGGTAAAATGGGTGAAATGGCCCACAACAGGTAGACCGATCACCTGGCCCACTGCCTGTGTCCCCGGTCGAAAATAATAATAACCCCACAAATTTACCACCCAGGTTATGATTCAACCTATGACGCGTTGTGCGGTGATGGAAGCGAGAGGCCGGTACGATTTTAAACTTCTCTTGAGAGCACTCCCCATCGTCTAGGCAGTCGGAGATAACAGGGTCGCCGACAATTCGAGCGGCCCTTCGTTGTACGTCGTTTAAAGAAATTTAATATCATAAAAAAGGTATGAACGAATTTGAATCAGTAGGGAGACTGATGAGGCATAACGCCGTTATGTACCGACCTATACTAGTAGGCAGGTATACTACATACTATTCCTTTTTTCGACTTTAGTCCGTCCGCGTTAAGAATGCAGTTATTTCATGCTTGTCCTAAGTTTTTTTGTGTGTGAAATTCAAAAATCACTGCCTTCCTAACGTGAACGGACTATACATTGACATACGCCCATGCCAATATCCCAAAAATAAGTGACAAGCTTACTCTTGTTGTCATGGTGAGGAGAAACCTTGAGAAGCTTACATTTCGCCTAGCGCATTTAAATCCATCGTCGTTGGGGCTGAGTGAGCCTACCGATTTTCAATTCGATTTCGATTTAATTTCTATAGACGCTTTTCATCACTGGAGATAAGCACCTTTACCGACCAAAAACAATGAAGTTGAAGAAAAGTAAAACATTAGGATGTATAAATTGTATTTAAGTTAAAGACTAAGTAATGTTTGGAACAAGAGATCTGAAACACTCCGAATTAGATGGCAAGCCTGTAGTTAAGTCGTTTAACATATTTATTCTTAATATGAAAGTGGAATGTAAATATTGAAAATGTAATTTCGACTTCCAGAGTTTAAGTCAGCCACAAGTTGTAAAATGAACAGAAAAATAGAAGTTCGGACAAGATTTGTACTCATCAAATGAGTGTTATTAAAACCTATTACATAACTTCGAAGGGAACCACATAATGGCTTTTAAAAAGATCAACATAGCAGGCGTGACATAGTACCTAATAAATGATAATTTGTTGAACATTCTGTTGTTGCAGCGAGCTCTAAAAGTCTCCTTGTTTGGCCCGCTTCATAAGTTTGTCATGCCAAATGCCAATTACAACGCGATTCTGCAAGCGACTTTCATCTCTCTGTAATTGCAATAAGTTTCACAACAGCGCTTTGGCGTGTCGTTTAAAACATTTATTTCGTATAATTGTCTGGTTAAAGCGCTTACACGCTCTTTGTTGTTCTGCTTACGATATTTCAAGTTGGAACCTTCTTTGTAATACCTTCATAGATTTGAAGGAGGCATTGTGGTGAATGTATTCAGGATTTTTTTTGTTAAAAAGAAATGGACTATAGTATGTTCGCGTTAAGAATGCAGTAATTTCTTAATTGAATTCCGAAAAACTCAGGTACAAAATTCGGGTACGCCACGGGCGTTTGAAAGAATGCATTCAACTGGGCACTGTGAACTTGGCTTTCTAATTAGGAACGATTTGATTGGTTAGGGAGCGTGCTAGGTCGAAGGACAAGAATGAAATCACTCGCACTATTAACGCGAACGGACTATAGTTCATTAAACCTTTATCCGATGAAAGAGGACTTATGTTTTGTCCAAGTATACCTATTATTACAGTTTCAGAGCATTAGGGATTGTTCTTATCAATCCAAGAGGAGGAACAAACCAACCAACTTTAAGGTACCTTAAGGTGCCACCACCACTACCACTCCTACCACCTAGGAATCCCGTTAGTTGATGATTTTATGAATACCTTAGTGAAAATATTTTTTATGTAAAAACTACTGCGCGGTATGTCTCATTGAAGGATAAAATAAATAAGGTTAAGTTAAAAAAACTATAAATATCAAATGAGAATAAGAACAATAAGAAGATTAGAAGAGATTAATCAGTTTTCTGCCCTCTCTGTCTCACGCAACCCATATAATTTGTACTCCAGTAACACTTAGCATAAAGAAGGGAAATAGTTACTTACAAACAGTTTTTATTTACGAGTACACTATGAAAATACCCGCATTTGTACTCATACATTTTGACATGTACAAAAAGGGAAAACGTTGCAAGAAACCTCTTTATGCCGCCCTACTTCAGGACTGAAGCCGCCCAAATTACGCGAAGAATTCGGTCCATTGACCCATTTAGCTGGCCCGCAGCACAGTATAAACCATACAGTAGAACATCTAAATAAAAACGTGCCACTCTCGGTTTGAATGTGTGCGTGAGCGTCGCGCGCCGTGTCGCGATATCACGCACACGCTAGCATAAAATGGGGAGGCATAGGGAGGCGGCAGTACGGACGGGCTGTGCCGCGTGTCTGTATGCACGCTAGGCTAATAACTCGGCGGGCGGCCTTAGGTAGCCTACTGTATGGTTTATACTGTGCCTGCAGGTCCGATGGAATCAACCCAAACAAATTTATAGGCCTATAAAAACCCGCTGTGCGTGAATTTTAAAAGAAACGCTATTTGCACTAAGTTTTTTGAACCGCGAATAATTTTAGTCACGAACAAACTTTAACTAGCTTAATCTAATCGAATGTGTTATGAAAACGAAGGAATTTTTAGGGTGAAAATCAGAGAACACGCGAATCTTTTTAGGTTCAGTCGTTATTTTCGATAATTAAAAGTTTTAATTGATGGAGGAAACACGAGTTTCGTTTTTTCCGCAGAATCATTAAGTACTCTACTTTTTTTAATGAATTAATAATTTATTTCGGGCTACAAATTAATGCAAGATTCAGTGTAATGAAGCTAGAAAAGCCAATTTATAAGTACATCAATGGCCGGCACAAGTGCAAATATCGATAACAGTAAGCTACTATAGTTGATCAACATTATTATCAGTCTAGTAACTAATCAAGTTCAGTACTATTGTTAGTATAACTAATAAGTGTAAATAATTTCCAATATTTGAAATAATATCAATATGATCGGAACTACTTTAAAAAACGATGCTTTGCCACGAAAAACAAACGACATAGTGCCAAAAAGTTACTACATTCATATATACTGAGCTCTTTCAGGACCCTAAGTTAGCTTTTTTAGAAACATGTGGTGGCCAAAGAAACGTTTTTCTGCTTCTATTTCCCACTGATTTTAGAAGTCAACTTTCATTATTATCTTCTCTTGGTATTTGTTGACACAAACGAATTGTTATAGGTAATACAGTCAGTATCACTACAAATAACTTAGCAACAATTAATTAATTGTATTGTAATTACACGATTTGTATTATCAACGTTATAAACTCTAGAATGAACCTTTTTAATATCACTCACATATAAATCTGTTTGTGAATTTGTTATTTAAATAAAGGTTACGAATAATTAATCAAATTGGCAAAATGCGTATACGTATCACTGATTATTATTAGAATCCGGTTTGGTGCGGATTCAGCCGGCTCAAACTGCTCTGAAGCGGTTCAAACCGGAATGGCGGTAACAATCTGCATGTTAATGCCTCTAAGGGACCATAAAGTGGAGTTATTGCTTCTGTTATACGCTTCGATTGTTATTTGAGTGAGACCAGAGAGTTATGGTACTAATTAACGGAAAGGATTTGAAGATATCGAAGTTCTGGGGAAATTGTTATTGGCACTTTCTATGAACTACTACGGGCTAGTAAGTGATAAGATAAAAAGACTTAACTTATATTATTTTTTCATAATTTTGATGAGAAAATTCAAAAAAGACGGCAGTGGTCCTGAGTTCATGTCTGGCCGCAACAACTACTTTGCGTTCATTGCACAATTTGCGGCTAACTCTCCAGAAACCACTAGTAAAACACCAAACTACAAGGATAACGGCGGTAGACTTGCTCCTTACCACCCTAGGCTCAAATTCGCTCATTCAATGTGGGTTTCTAAACGTTCCATTCCCATTACGGCAACAATGAGTGTGCCTCTGACTACTCTGTTTGTGATATATTCGTAGTCGAGTGAATGTTATGTAAATAAATAGGTGGGACATCATACTCTGACCTCAATCTGACCCCAAACTAAACTAAGCAGGCTAAGTATCTTTATTTTTTATCAAAATTTATGTTATGAAAATATCCACCGATTCAAAGTCATCGCACCAAGACTCGGTGTCACTTCCCTCATAAAATTCAAGTCTCAAATTATAATACAAAAGACTTTTGTTTATTATCAAAGTCTTTTCTTCAAGTGTCATCACTTGTTTGAGTTTAACTGTTCTCCGCGTTATAAAGCGTTCTCGGTTACCTACTTTTAAAATAAATTTAGCCGGGAAAGCCGGAGATATCCGGCTTCTTTCGTTATCTCCTTAGGTTTAAGGATTAAATGGAAACGAACTTCTTATTACCTTCGGTCAAAGAAGAAATACCTGCTTCTCGGCTATCCGGTAATGGATTTATCGAAACGTTGATGGTATGATTTGAGATACATTTAATTCGACTTTTTGCTCCTTTTTTTGTTTTATCAGTGGAATGTTCCTTTATTAAATGTTTAATGCACAAAAAAGTATAAGAGCCAGATTTAATGCTTAAAGCCTTCTCTACCAGTCAACCATTGGGCGAGACAAATGACGGTGCGAAAAATTTAATTTGGATAGGAAAAACAAAGATTTTACCGAAAGAAGATACGAATATTCATTGTTAGATGCACCCTGGATAAAAATTAGCAACAGCAGTGACTTCAAAAAACTCTGAGGACTTAAAATTCGCAAAATGTGGGCTTCTAAGTGTTCCGTTAGCTATGACGCTAATAAATGAGTGTGCCTCTGACTACATTAGCGATAAAGGCTTGAGTTTAGTAACCTAAAAGTTAAAACAGGACAGAAATGTATATTAAAGGCGGTGAAGGTTTTCCCTTATTGTGTCCAGATCTATTCCTGTGATTTCAATTTAAATCCAGGTTCGTTCACCAGTGAGCAACCCTTAAATAATCGAAAGGGGTCGAGGACGACGACAGCCCTGTCAATCCTCAGGGCTTCAAGTTCACTGACCATAGCCGGTTTGTACCTCTGTGATGTTGCTTTGAATATTATTTCCGTTGAATGAATAAAGTGATATTGTGTCGAGTTAAGTGATTCAAGAACGCTTTTAACAAAAAAGTATTGAAAACATTCAGCCGCAAGAAAAACGGCTCCATCCATCAGGTAGAATTAGTTAAATTCTGGATAAAAACTCTGTGGTCAGATTTTTGCGGATTTTGCTTCGAATCAGTGTTGATTTGTAAACTTTTATTTCGTGATTAGTACTGATTATAAACACATTATTAAGGTTAATTTTGTTGTTATAAACCAAGTTATTTGCTATTTGCTCTAAGTTTGGTGCTCTTGAAAACACAATAAGCAGAACTATAATAGAAATATATTTTCTTCCATTGTGTCTACGACAGAGGTTGTTCTTTAAGGACCTCAAAGTGGCAACCCCACCTCACGGGTATATGTCATTAGGCCTTGACAGGGCCAGTTTCCTGTTGTCATCACGGCGTTTCCTATTCGTGATACCATTTCTCAGTGTTGCGTAAAGCTATGAAGAGAAAATAAAATATTATTGGACTTTAATTCACACAAACGTCTGTCCCAAATTTTGCTTAGCTTGTAACATGGAAACTAGACAGCGGATGAACAAAAATGCCTATCATGTTTAGAATATAATATTTTATTAAGATAAGATTTCTACTAATTTAAAAAGATTCGAAAAAAATATTACTTTTAATCATCATTTGACATCACTGGACAATACGAGTATTCCACACAGCCCGTTGTTAACGTGAGAGGATTAAAACCCTGTGGTCAATTTTTTGCGGATGTAAGTATCCAAACTAAGTGCATAGCCGATCGTTTTTTTTCTTCGCATCAGTGTTAATTTGTAAACTTTTATTTCGTGGTTAGTATTGATTATACCACATTATTAAGGATAATTTTGTTGTTATAAACCAAGTTACTGCTATTTGCTATTAGTTTAGTGCTCTTGAAAACACAATAGGCAGAACTATAATGGAAATATATTTTCTTCCATTGTGTCTACAACAGGGGTTGTTCTTTAAGGACCTCAAAGTGGCAACCCCACCTCACGGGTATATGTCATTAGGCCTTGACAGGGCCAGTTTCCTGTTGTCATCGCGTTTCCTATTCGCGACACCATTTCTCAGTGTTGCGTAAAGCTATGAGGAGAAAATAAAATATTATTGGACTTTAATTCACACAAGCGCCTAGTATCAAACTTTGCTTAGCTTGTACCATTGGACTAAACAACAGGTAAATATAAATTATCATGAAGCCAAGACCGGATGTCTTTTTCTGTTTTTCGGATTTTTATTAAAGACTAGCAGCCGCCCGCGACTTTGTCCGCGTGGACTTAGCTGTATGTGAAAAAAGATTTTCCCGCTTTTCTGTAGATTTTTTTCTGAATTTTCTTTGCTATAAACCTCACGGAGCCCGAGACCTTTCCAACGAATGCAAAACCGTGGAAATCGGTTGGTGCGTTCTGGAAGAAAAACCCGACTTATTTTTGTATAGTAGATTACTGCATGGAAAATGCAGTAAAATAATCCTACTAATATCCTACTAATATCCTACTAATATCCTACTAATATTATAAAGGCGAAAGTTTGAATGTGTGGATGTGCCGTGTTGCTCTTTCACGTAAAAACCACTGGATGGATTTTATTGAAAGTTTACAGTAATGTAGCTTAAACATCTGAATCGCACATAATATAGGCTACAATTTATAAAGAAATGTAACTTTTTGTTTTTTAACTCCAGTCCGCGCGGACGAAGTCTCGGGCGGCCGCTAGTAATCACATAAACGTAAAATAATTTTGTAATATGTTGAGAAATTACTCTGTTTTGTCTATTATGTTATACTTTTATTTAATAATAATTTATCGATGAGTTTTCTACTAATTGAAAAGTCAAAAAAATATGTAAGCGCGTTATTAGCGTGAGAATCTGCTCTTAATACGAGTCATATTTCAACCCACGTGTTTTTATGTCTTTTTGCTCTATTTATTTTCAGAAATGGAATTGGTCAAAAGTCTCTGTACAAAATAACAAACCAGGCCAGTAGGTACAAAATCGCCTAGATCGTGCAACGTGCGACTACTGCGTTTAGCGCAGGTGATTGCTTGTCACCACTAAGCCACGGGAACATTTAAGTTTGAATTGGTGCCCTGAAAAGTGGCCGTAGGCGGTCAACCCAAATTAGAGTTCGCACCGCGTCTAGCCGTCACCATTCCATTTCCCCGACATTATCCCACGTGACGTTCGCGGAAATAGCAGAGCGAGGAGAGGAAATTTGAATTGGCCAATGTGCTGGCGATTACTGGAGTGGAAAACCAGGGCTTGATCTCAGACATTTGAGTTGAACTTTAAGACAGATTACGTTGTTTTGGTTAGCTTTAAAGCGTCTGGTAGAAGTTGTTTACTGAAATGTTGCATGTTTGTTGCAGAATAAGCACAAAAGTCTCACTTTTTAAGTTAATGTTCTTAATGTTTGTTATGATGAGTTAGACTAGATATTGAACCCACCGCTCTATCGATTGCGCCGCAAAGGGCGAGTCAAGTTATAACTAAAATAAAATGCCTATTTTTTTACGGATTTGGTCAGATAACCTTTTCATTAGCGCGTACCAGATACAATGTTGTTTAAGGAGAGTAGAAAAGTGAAACCTTTCTACCTATACTATGCTATACCTTTCACATGAATCACTTAGATCGCAACCTAGAATCTTTAGACCATTATTGAAAAAAAGACGGAAATATATTTACAAATAGTAAATAGGTATAGCATCAAAGTTGGAAGCAGTTGTATAATACTAAGGTATGCTTGTACAATTTGCCTAGCCCCTCCGGGTTCAACCGCACATAATACATATCTATTTGTACAGCATATTCGGTACTAAATTCAGGCTATGGTTTGATAGCACCCTGTATGCATATTAAGAGAATGGTTTTAGCTGCTAGGTGTCGACTGGCGCCAATTGCTTTTAAGTGGCAATTAGTTGGGTCGCAGTGAGATTTGAGACCGTCTATAGTCTTGATTGTGTGGGTTTGTATCATTTGTATGTAACATCGTGTTTAGTGTAGTTACGAAGTTATTGAGGCTACAGAAATTCGAGAACTTCACTCGACACGTTATGTTTCTCGAATTGTCCCTCAGTTTGCTTCAGTAGCTCGTGGTAGGTTTACTTCATAACCAAATTTTGAAAAAAAACTTTTTGTTTCCTAAATCACTATTAACTCAAAAATTACCAGTTTTTTCAGCGACCTGATTAAAGAATAATTATATATTTTTATTCAAAATAAAGATTGGCCCTGAAGTTTCTCTGTCATTTTGTTAACATTAACCCAGCTCAATTTTTAAACGAACTACCTGGCCCATGAGTTCTTCAAGGGTTTCTTGCAGGTTTGACAACGCCAGTGATGCCCTTGGTGTTCCACATAAGCTGAGGTAAAAGGAGGCCCGCATGCTGATTCGCCAACGTCGCTGTATATTTAAAAAATCGCTTAATAAGCCACCTCTATTATCAAAGGGGCACATCCGAGTTATCATTCCGATTCCCTGGCCGTAGAGTGCAAGAACCTTTTAACTTTTATATGGCCGTTTTTTAGTACAAAAAAAGGTTCTGAAGGCCACGAACTCATCGGATGAAAAGCGACGATGGATCATGCTTGTCTAGAAGAAACCTATTCACTCTTCGCTTGCAGACTCCCAAGTTGTACTCACCTTTCTCAAACCCTGGTTTCGCTAACTAAGATTCTCTCTAAATTCTTTATTACTTCGTTTAAAAATTACCGAATCCTCGTAACATTCTCTGACAGCTTGGTATCAAATCGCCGTGTATAAATCATATAAACGTCCACAGATCTATAAACATTTTCAGTTGCCCGCATATTCGTTTCTATTTATACACGAATACAAATTCCCATCGGTGATCCGACACAATCCGACAGGAGATGTCACAGGCTGTTGCTAAAATTGAATTTTCAATTAAACACGACGAGGCCATCGATCGGTACCTGGCTACCTCGCTACCTCGCTACCTCGCTACCCCGCTACTCGCACACGAGTGGGCTTGTGTCCTCAAACCGTTTACAGAAGGTGAGTGTGGAGTATTCGCTGTGATTATAACATAACCTTGTGCACTGGATTTGTGAATCAGAATTTCATGAATGTTTATTGAATTTCCGTTTGACAAAACCAGATCGCTAGGCAAACAGATACATAATCTTATTTAGGACTATGCCCCGAATGGTGTAGTAAGAAGCTGATTTTTGTCACCAAAGTGACTCAACATTCAGAGGCCTACGGGATTTTTAATTATCTATTACCTTGCACAATTTTATACTAGGTACACATTACGTTCAAAACATTTTACGTATAGGTATGTATTTTTATATTTAAATTTAATTTATTACTTTAACTTTTTATGAATTTGAAAGCCGCTGCGAATATCCACGTCTTCACTCAGTTGGGCCCACTGAAAATCAGCGTCTGAGCCTTTCAGGTCCAGGCATTAGCTGAGTGCGGTCCATTTAATTTTGAACATCGTGACACTGCTGTCTGGAGGATTTTTTTGTCGATTCTTCTGTTATTGTTTTATTTTTGTGTAACAATTTTGTTTTGTTTGTTTTTATCTTTTATGTTGCGATGTCCAGATGCAATAGACTTTTTTCTTTCTTTCTAATGAAAGCAATAACAGATCACATATTTGAATTTCCTACTATTTGGTAGGAAATGGAACATGACCAATATAACCATCGATCGGTGCTTGCCTCGCTCCTCGCACACGAACGGGTTTGTGTCCTCAAATCGTTCAGAGGAGTTGAGTGAGCACTTGCTGTGATTATAGTGCAACCTTGTGGATTGGATTTCCGTTTGACAAGACCCGGTATTCAATTTCAGGGGAATTTATAATCCGATAATTGTTCTTTATGACCTGTACAGGACTCTGCGTCTGAGCCTTTTCGGTCCATGAATTAGCTGAGTGCGGTCCATTTAATTTTGGACATCGTGACACTACTGTCTGGAGGAAAGTTTTGTTAATTTTTCTGTTATTGTTTTATTTTTGAGTAACAATTTTGTTTTGTTTGTTTTTATCTTTTATGTTGCGATATCCAGATGCAATGAACGTTTTTTTCTTTCTTTCTAATTAAAGCAATAAGAGATCACATAATTGAATTTCCTACTAAACGCGACATGACCAATATAACCATCGATCGGTGCTGCCTCGCTCCTCGCACACGAGCGGGTTTGTGTCCTCAAATCGTTCAGAGGAGTTGAGTGAGTACTTGCTGTGATTATAGTGCAACCTTGTGGATTGGATTTCCGTTTGACAAGACCCGGTAGGTAAGTAAAATTCAATTTCAGGGGAATTTTTGTTCCGATAATTGTTCCTTACAGCGGTAGACTGTTAATTGCTGATTGTAATGTAATAAATAATTATAAGCGAGGTGTTGGCTAATAGATGGGATCAGCTTTTTCCGCTCCGAGGGGTTTGCGATTTATATAAGAATGCTGGCAACTGCCCCACAGATTTGCTCAAGTTCGCGCTGCTGACGTATTTACAGATTCTTTGCAGCACATTGTAACGAAAGTACGACAATTTTCATCTCATAACAATATTTGGATATAACTAGATATACATTGTTAATAATATAAACCTTTTGGCTTGATAGCTGTTAGTTTGTATCCTGTTCTGTATAATAAATAAATAAATTAACGCAGGCAAACTGAGTACATGTATATATTTATTACAGGGTCACGCTCTAACACTCACCCCTGAAATTACAAACGCAAATCATAGTTGAGCAGGCCTTACAAGTATGTCCATCCCAGTGCGATAGACTTTAACCCTTCACGCCGCATTGACGCCAATTGGTGTGGAACGAAATAAAAAGTATTTTATATCACAATGGCTTACCAGCCGCAATTATGGACGCATCCGTATCGCAGAATGGACATCCAATAATCGGCGCGGGCTCAGCTAGGATTACGACCCGTTTTCTACTTCCGAGAATTGTTTTCATTGGACCTGTTGTTACAAATTCAATTTGATATTTGAAAAGTTTTAGGGATTCATCCAATTTGTTTTAGTTGGATTTTGTATAAGAGTGATGTGGAATGGTTTTCCATTTGGCAATGACATTTTTCAGATAATTTTGTAGGATTAATTCTATTTTTATCTACTCCGTTCCTTAATTTTTAAATGAATTCACAACAGTGAATGGTATGAAAAGTGGGCTTAATGCCAATAAGAACATTTATATACATTACATACACATACAACATAATATAAATAAAACATAATATAAATATAATATACGGCAAAAACTTAAGAGTAACAATACTAATTCGTGATTCACGATTCGTTACTTCGTGTCAGGCAATAACCCGTTACTCGTTCACAAAATACAGCTTGCTACTAAACCGCTGAATACGTCAAACCCTTGAAAACCCTACGTGTTTATATTAGATGCATTAATTTTGACAGAAACTTTTCAACCTCGGGCGTCACTCAAATATCTTGTCCAATAACTGTCACTCCCTCCCCCTCCTGACCTCTACCACAGTAAACACAACAGTAGGTTAAGGAGTCTAAGGCCGCCCGCCGAGTTATTAGCCTAGCGTGCTCACAGACACGCGGCACAGTCCGTACGTACTGCCGCCACCTTATCCCCCATATTTTACGCTAGCGTGTGCATGAAATCGCGTGCAGACACGGCGCGCGACCCTCACGCACACATTAAAACCGAGAGCGGCACGTTTGTATGTAGATATTTTACTGTTCTCTGTTTACTGTGCCTCTACCCCCCATTTCGTCTACAGCGGAAACTTACTATATTGGACACTCACCGCCCTCTGGGATTATGTAGATTCGCGAAGAACCCTGCTTAGCGTTTGAGTGAAAGGTGAATGAATATTTCATTTAAAGTTATATTGCGTTCTTTACAAATTTTGTTTCAAAAACAGACTCTTTTGGCTCTTGTTGTATATAACTGTTCTTTTAGCATAAACATCATATTGAAAACTGAAACTTAAACTGTCTGGAAAAAGACGCAAAGTCCATTGATCACCTGTCTGACCGTGTCATTGACTATAGTCTGTTCGCGTTAAGTTAATGCAGTATTTTTTTTATTTATTTCCTAAAAACTCAGGTACGTAACGGACGTTTGAAAGAATGCATTCAACTGGGCACTGTGAACTTAGCTTTCTAATTAGGAACGTCTTGATTGGTTAGGGGGCGTGCTAGGTTGAAGGACAAGAATGAAATCATTGCATTCCTACCGCTAGCGGACTATACGAGTAGTAGAGAATACATATTGGCATTAAATACGCTTTTTACACTTTTTCCTTCATGTGCCTTTAAGAACCAATAAACGAATAGGTGCTAATCACAATGAAGGTAAAAAATAAAATGAATACATCTTGTTAAAACCTGCAACATGTCATTTGGGTGTAATACCAACAACACCTTGTAGAAAACATTCTCTGCATGTATTATAATGTTTTTCTTCTTGGGAACTTTACAATCCAGGCTTGAACAGAAACTCGAGTGTTAAGTGGAAAACTTAAAGAAGCTTATCAGATAAAAGCTCACTTTCCAAGAACCTAAGAACTTTACTCACTAAGGTGTTATGATTTGCAATCTGGACTCTAAGCAAATTAAAAGTTCAGAACAACGTATATTTTTTTTTAGCCCTCGTTGAACTTAATATGGTAAGAACTTGCTCTTCTCACTACTTACTTCTGTCAACACCTCTCCACTGGTCTGGTTTTGTTTACAAATCTTTTCAGGAAATATCCGGAATGCCCCAAGCAAGCATACTTTCAAGCAGCAAGTCGTAAAACACTTTCAGTCTCAGTTAGCATCATCTTCGCATCATCCAAACCATAATCCAACCAAACCAGAAATTTCGTTGTATATTACCTTTCAAAATAAATAGTTCAATAATAATAATGTCAATATCAAAGGGTGGGGGGTCCCATACAACAAACCGGAGTCCCATACAACTTTCATATCTGATGGTAAACCCTTCGCACACGAGTAAAACTTGCACTTGCCTGGTTTTTTTATATGTGCTTTACGGCTTCCAAATTAAAGCGAGCGAAATCTTAATTAATGTCATTGCATATTTTTTCCTTTTGCTAATGGAGGGAGGAGGTTTTAGAAACTTCGATCTGATTAGTTATTTTATGAAATAGTAACTAACCAAGAATCAAAGTAATGGCAAAGGGAAAATATTGCTTACATCAACTTAAAAATAAACTCACAAACTGATCGAAAGAACTAAGTTTCTTTCAAATAAACAGCTTCAGATATTTCATCTTCTATGTTTGTTCAGACCATCTGCCGTCTGGTTTCCAACTTTTGCATTCAGCTTATTGCATTAGGTTCGTTATGCCGACCTTGTTTTGACTCAAACTTGCTTAACGAGGTGGGGTTCTTGCTTGAGTTTTACTTTCATATTACCTACTTGAGACCTCTTTGTGCCTTTGTATTGTAAAAATTGCAAGCAGCTTGTTTGGGGATACTTAAAGTGATACAAATTATGCGAGTTCTTTTGGCTTGTAAGTAGTTTTCAGGTGAGCGCAATTAAGTAGTGTTTTTTATTTTATTTTTAAATCGTTAAGACCAGAAAGCTATGATTCGGTGGATGATGGAGCATGCTTGTAAATCAATGATGATTATACTATTTATTCATTATTCAAATTGATCAGGGTATGGCGCAGACTTCACCTCAACTATGAGGTTGCGCGAGTTTGGAGTGGTGTAAGGTAAGTGAGAAACCTTTTTGTCAGATGTTATCAAGCTGCCCTGAGACTGACGTCTGGCGACTTCTAACCACCCAGGAAAACCAAACTTAACTTGTTTAAGTGAATCTAACCGAATACTAAAACGAATAGGTAGTAATAAAATAATAAAAGCGGATAGCAAATTTACTAATAAAACCTACATCATAACTTTACAAATTCGTGCTAAAACAAAAGTGCGACGGATAAGAGAAAACAACCCACGGTGCAATTTGAAATTTTTAAACCGTGGGATAAAGAACACGTCATCTAAGAGAGCTCTGAGGCATACTTGGGACGCCTCACGGCGGAGTTGGGGGGAACTTTGAACATTCTTGTGATTTAACTGGCTCCCCTACCAAGGAGTTTGAAAGAGAAGTTACCTAAAACGATTTTTGATTTCGGGTTTGAACTGAGAAATGACCGCTGAACTATTTCTCAAAAAAACGACAAGTTTTTCTAGTTACATAAAGACGGCTTACTACAGACAGACGAGTAAATCCTAGTAACTAACAACAAAAGTTGACGACGACCCAAGTGCGTTGCAATGTCATACGCAATTTCAAAATATCGAGCAACGCTCCGCAATGCACTTACAAATGGTACCTTTAAAACAAAGTCGCTTTCTTTGTCCTTATGTACGTTTAAATCTTTAAAACTACGAGACGGATTTTGATGCGTTTTTTTAATAAATACTTAAAGTGATTAATTTGACGATTTAGAAGCGCTTGTAACAGGTCTATTTAAATAATGATATTTTGGTTTTTTCTTTTTGTTGTAATGTTGTTGTATGATGACACTCCCATTATTATTGTTTTTAGGGTTGAGAGCATTATTATTGTTTTTAGGGTTGAGAGCCTTAGGGTTGAGAGCCTTCTGCGCTAACCCTACAGTCCGGCAAAGCTGTCAAAGCCATCGGAGGCTAAACAGCAGTAGACAAAACGAAAAAAAAATTTGTTTTATTTTATTTTTCATTTTGTTTGTATCTTTCTATTGGTTTTAATTAAACCGTACCGTGTTTGTGACATACCGGTTTTATCAGCGGGAGGGCCCTGATGACTTGTACTACAGGTTTTTTTTAAAATCCAAGCCAAGCACCAGTCTCTCACAAGTTAAGGTCTGTTTGCCACAAAATACATTGTGAAGCTTACCATAAAATGTCTGCAATGTGGAGAGAAAATAAACGCTTTATTTATTTATTTACTATATTATTTTTTATTTTGAATAGAAAGTTGCAGTTGCATCCCATTGCAGTTGTGCAAAGCCGGGGCGAGTTGCTAGTTAGAAATAAATGTGAAACGGCGCATTGGTTGACGTCCCGTTTACATAACATTTTTCCTTCAAAACTACAAGTTGTTTCAAAAAGCCAAAGCTAACAAGAGATGAAAAGAAAATGCTGTCTATCTTACCCAGACTAGTCTTATGTAAAATATTCCATGAATCTTCGCAACTTGGAATCTCACATCTCATTTCTGAAGAAAATTTATTTTTTTGACCAAATCACCTTCTCTTCATGGTAGGGCTTCGCAAGGTGCGCTATATTCTTTAAAACGAGAAAACTTCTCAAATATTCCGAATAGAAATGAAACGGAATTTATCAAATGAACGACGGAATTACCCCGCTGAGAACTTTTTCTGTAATCGCAGTAATTTTGTAAAATAACTAAGCACCGGGCAAGCTCTTTAGATCGCCGTTTTGGATGAAACATTTTGAAACGTGTACGAAACAATTTGCTTGTAATCTTTACAAATGGCGTTTCAACCAGAATGAACATTTTCAAGCCACTTAGATTTCCTTATGAAACACTTTTATTTCACGGTAAACTGAATTGTAACATTTTTGAACTTAGTAGATACTGACATAAGTATTTGGTACTTAGGGAATAAACCTAATGGCCGCTTTTTATTTTAAATATTTAGAAGTGCTTAAAAAGTTAAACCCTTATTATTCTTCAAAAACAGTGTAAGTTTTGGGAAAACCAGAAAAAGAAATTTGGTCTGTTGGCGTCAGGCGGGAATTGAACTCGCATCTTTCGCAAACCGGGCGACTACACTCTTACTCTAACTTGGCTTGGAGTTTCTTTGCGGATTTTTGGAGAGGTGTAAAGTTAGTAAGCAACTTGAATTTCAGATGTTATCAAGCCGCCTTTGAGGCCTCTGACTAGGGTTAACGTCTGACATCTAGCGACGTTAACCGGGAAAAACTGCTTAACGTGCCTTCCGAAGCACGGAGATGCCCGAAATACACATCACTAAATCTCGGTCGGGGTGGACACTCATCCCATTTCCGACCCTGCGTGTGTTGCTTTACTACAGCGATCGTAGCCGATCACTGTCACAACTGCGCCGCGGGCGCCTTGTTCCTAATTTATACTTATAATAAATCTGTAGAGAGGCCAATTCTGTACATGAAATATATTTAAAAAAATACTATCAAGGGGTGATTAGAGATCGCTACTGATGCCAAAAATGCAATCAGTAAAATTTTTGTCTGTCTTTCTGTCCGTCTGTCTGTCTGCTGCATGTTCATTATAGAAACAAAAACAACTCGACGGATTTTAACGAAATTTGACACAATTATTTTTCATACTCTTAGGCAGGTTATTGTATACTTTTCATTACGCTACGATTAACGATTAACAGTAAAGGGTAACATTAGGAAAACGGGAAAAATTACTCCATTTTGTACACGTAAAAACTACTAGATGGATTAAAATGAAACTCTACAGTAATATAGTTTATGCATCTGAATAAGACGTTACAACTACAATTTATAAAGATAAATCACTATTTTTTATAACTTAAGTCCACGCAGACGAAGTCGCGGGCGGCCGCTAGTGCTAAAATAAAAATAATAGCGACATATAAATATCTATTAGTAAGCAAAAGTTACACAAGCTTACGTGTGAAAGCGTTAGACAAAGTGCGTGTGAGATATTTCCGCCGCTTGAGTCACCGGTCACCCGTGACCTGACCCTGGCCGTGACCGTGGCTCACCTTCAATTTTTCAGCCAGTGTTGTTTTTCACCAATTAAAAACATATCGGCCAGTTTTTAAAAGATAAATACTTGGTAGTAATTCGATATTTTTTTTGTCTCTTTTGTTTTTAGAGCAGTTTTTTCTTCATCAAAGAAGAGTATTGTAAACAAACAAAACAGCCAGGCTTCGGGCTAAGCTGGCTCACAAAAATAGATAAAAAGTACAAAGCTACAAAGGTAGGTATTGTTTATTTTATTACGATTTTATTTCCAATGTCTGCTTTTCTGGCATAATTGATTTTTAATAAATAAATAAATATCCCTGAACATCATACCACACAGTGCCGTTTAGCCCCAAACTAAGCAAGTTTAGGCTTGTGCCATGGGATAGGTACTAGACAACGGATAAACATACTTAAATACTTTTTTTGGAAATGCATGCTTATTATACATAGGAAACACCCAGACCAGTACGAATAGACATGTTCATGCACACATACAATGACATGTCTAATAGCCCATTTCTGAGCCATTACACCAAATCGGTCGGTCAATAATTTAAATAACATTTGAAGTATCATCATCATCCTATCAACAGGGTCATGACGTCCACTGCCTAGGACCTGCCTGAACGTAAGCCTGGACCACAGATTTCTAAAGTGGTGGAAGTTAGTAGTACCTACTCGTAGTTATACGCGGACAGCATCCACGGAAAATATCACTATGAACTACTAATATTTCCTATACCTGCACTAACAGCTATTACTGACGACTATTGAAAACCCGCTCAGCTAAAAAGTGGTATTGGGCTGGACACACCCGCCCAACGTCGGACATAATAATCCTGACGACTCTGGTCAACCAATATTATCTAGTAGTAGTTCAGTTGTAGTAAATTTTGTGACATATTATCAGGTCAGCAGTCCATCTTGTGGATCAGCCTCCCACGCAGCTTATGAATATTATAGTATTCGTATTACAAGTAGGTATGCGAGGTAAACTACAGGTAATTCCCTCCTCTCTAACGTTGATTACATAAATATTCATAGAGCAAATAATCGTTATACGTAAAAGGCGCCAGCCAACCAATATCAACAGGGAGAATTCCCGATAAATACGTTCACACTTTTCGACAGCACTGGTTTCGCCGCCATTACAGAAACCCACATTCATAGCGAATATTTTAAACATTTTTTACCTGTGAGCGATGGGCTGAAGTATGCTAATTATAGGAAGAACGTGCTTAACGTCGAAATTCTAGATTGCACATACGGAAATGTTAAATGTATGTAAATCGTTGGGAAAATCGTGCCTGTTGGGAACTTTTTGTTATGTAAAAAAACCGTTTATTAACGATAATAACGTAAACGCTCCATACCCCACTCCCTGCTGTGCACAGCTATATAAAATTCCCCGCTTTTATTTCCAAGGATTTATTATTTAAAATGTTTTATCATAACGTAAAGCTAGTTTTAGTGAGGTAGGTATACATCCATAAAGAGCAAATAATTAATTTTGTAGCGAAACCAACGAAGGCTATAGTAAAAAAAAAAACATTTTTTTTTTTTTTTTTTTTATAGTGGTCTTCAAGATGACCTCACTCCACCTGATGGGAAGCAGTCGTGAGGTCCAGATATGGGGTTGACAAGCACAGTAATTGAAAACTACTTTGCTGGTCAATCTCATTTTGAAGGCCTGCATAAATGCCTTTTCACGCCCCGCTTAAAAAACCCGGGATTGTAGGAAGAAGGAAACACATGCGCTGGAAGAGCGTTCCACGTCTGGATAGTACGACACAGGAACGAATCACCGAACCTTTTGGTGCGGGCCGACAGTCGCTGGATCGTGTGTGGATGTTGACGCAGACCAGCGCGTGTGGTGCGGGAGTGGAAGGGTGAGGACGGGATCAGTTGGAACAACTCTTCAGAGCATTCGCCGTTGTAAAGGCGGTAGAGGACACTCAACCTGGCAATGTCTCTACGCAGTTGGAGAGGCTCCAGAGCCATAGTTGCCTCTGGGCTACCAATGATGCGGATAGCGCGTCGCTGCAACCTGTCGAGAGCTTCTAGCAAATACTTGGCGGAACCGTCCCAGAGATGAGAACAATATTCCACACAAGAGCGAACTTGTGTCTTATACAAAAGACAGAGCTGCTCAGGCGTGAAGAATCGTCTCACTCTGTTCAGGATTCCAAGTTTACGGGATGCTGTTTTGATAACGCTCTCGATGTAGTCCCGTTGGTTGAGGTTGCTGCGAACATCCATGCCAAGGATGTTAAGGCTATCTTTCACTGGCAGTGGAGTGTTCTGAAGAGTGGGGTGGGAAAGGAATGGCGACGTTTTGGCAGTGAATGCGCACACCTGTGTTTTCTTGGCGTTATTTATTCAGACGGGAAAGGAGTGGCACTAATTAATTCAAGAGTTATAACTCATTACAACTAACATTAATTATTATCATCACTATCTTCTTGGAGAGCCATGCAAGAGGCATACTTCCAGCAGTGGACGCACAAATGCTAAGAAGAAGAAAGGAATGGCACTAATTAATTAATTGACACTATACAACAGCTAACACTCATTATAAGTTCAAAAATAAATTTACAATAACCCAAATCTTAAAGGTATATTTTTATTTTATAAACCCTAATGAAATAGGCTGAAACAGGCGTGTGTAGGCGGGCTGTTGTTGTGAGACCTAGGCAAACAAAGCTGTTCAAATATAGGCTAACTACATAAGGAGTTTGAAGGAAGAAGTTTTTACGCCAACGCGTGAACGTTGAAGGATTTATTAAAAAACTTGTTCCCTCGCTCTATGTTAAAAAATACATTATTTTTACATTGTAATACAGATTTACTAGAGCGTTTTAACAGCGAGGTACATTATTCATCTTAGCTCATCTTGTCTTTGTTCATGTAAACTAGACTGTTGTGGTGAAGCTGAATTGTCTGTGGAGTAATTACTTAATCGGATGAGGGTTTGGACCATTACACCCTGAGTGAGAGAGTGAGTTTCGGAGACGACTTTTGGCTTAACACAAAAAGCATAATGGGATCGGGAACGACAAATTGTATAGTGTTTTTTTTATCTTTTTCCTTCTTTTATAGTGGTCTTCAAGATGACCTCACGGCTGCTTCCCATCAAGTAAAGTAACCAGACCAGATATGGGGTTGACAAGAACAGATGGAAAACTTCTTACCTGTCAAGCTCATTTTGAAGGCCTGCATAAATGCCTTTTCACGCCCCGCTTCGAAAACCCGGGATTGTAGGAAGAAGGAGACACGTCATGTGCTGGAAGAGCGTTCCACGTCGGGATAGCACGATACAGGAAAGAATCACCGAACTTGCTCTGTGGTTGGACTTAATGCGAAAGCTTGTAGACCGTGAGAATTGAGGCGCATCTCATGTATGTAGTGGACTAAGACAGGCTGATGATGATGATGATTCACATGCTATTGGTGATACCCAATAATCTATAAAAATGAAAACGAATTATTTCATTTTCTTACATCTACTTTCTGACCTGTAACTCAAGAACCAGCCTCTAATAGTACAGGTTGCGTAATTACAACTTTTGAAGAGCAAGTGAAGCAAGCTTTTGAAGCTTAAGACATCTCTCATTGAGCTTTTAAATAAAAGGCAATTCCATGTAATGAAGAACTAACGCTACTCATCAACATTTAATCATCGAAAACCTTCCCAGCATACATCAAAGAGATATAAAATCCAAACTTTTCACTTTTGAAATAAGATCCAAAGTCCAGTAAACATGCCATTTTGCTCATTTTCAATAGTTAGCAGTCCCTGAAGAAAACAGTTTCCTGTGAAACTGCAAGCTCTAAGCTAATTGCTGCTGAGGACATTTCAGTTTTTGCACCATCATTTATCTGGCTCTAGCACCGTCCGACTTGCAAGGTGATTAATATGACCTATCTATGGACGAGTGGGTAAAGCCTCTTGACCTGTATAAAGGCCATAATATGTTTGTGAAGTGAAGTATTGTGTCTGTGGATAAACTCAGAGGTCGTAAAAAGACCGCTTGAATTTGATTCCAAATTGATTATAACTCATTCTGTGTATTACTATACGACCACGAACAACGTCTCAACATCAACATAACCATAGGGTTATCGACACATTTGAGATAAGCTAAAAAAGGCCCTGTGGCCCTGTATAGTCTCAGAGTCTTAGTTACTGATGTACCTTAAAAATGTAGGTAGATAAATTGTGATCCGTCAATACACTATTCCACACGTCGATACATATCTTGATCCGTCAGTATATATTGAAGCCTAAAAGTGCTAGGATATAAATACAAAGTTGATAGCTCAATCTGTGCAAGATAGCATCACTATTTCTGCCACAGCGGAATAATTATTGGTTATTGACACATTCAAGATAAGATACGATATTTGTAAAACTGTAGGTATTTCCAGGTATTTAGGATAACGATCCCTTCCAAACACAAAGTGTAAAACGGTATGTGAATGCCATTACTTTCGTTATAGGTATGTTTGTTAAAAATGAAATAATGGAACTATGCTTTCCTACAAAACCCACAAAGAAATTTTTACGTGAAAACGTCTTATAATTCGATGAAGTCGGCTGCACGCACTGAAAAACATAACGCATGCGGGCTACCTCGCTCTGAGGCATTCCATTTATGACAGTGTCACTTTCAATTATCGTCAGTAAACCAACTTTACAGACAACCGATTTTCACTAAAGATCTGAAAACCAGAAAAAGACATTTGGTCATCTTGGCATCAGGCGGGAATCGTACCTGCATCTCTCGCAAACTGGGCGACTGCACTGCGCCCCTGCGGTTTTCAGATCTTTAGTAAAGATACTGCATGGAAAATGCTAAAAACAATAACCACAACCGATTTTTAATTTAAGTGCCAACCCGAACCTCAGCTGTTTTAATGCTCAAAGGTAATAAAAGCACATTTCACTCAGCACAGCATTACGAGCCCAGGTAGCGTGTGCTGGACTAATCGCCGCCAGCCGGACTCTGAGCTAGATTAACGGCTGTGCAAAAAGCTCCGAATGCGCAGTTTTCTGCAATTAGCTTTTAGAATTGAACGTTTGCGCTAAGATTATTCGAAAAAGTACTAATACGATTATTCGAAATACATTCTGTTTATAATTCAGACCAAGACATATTTTTACAGGAAAAAACCAAATGCGTTAATGTTGTAAGCAAAAACACCTTTTGTGTTTTTTTTGTCATCGCTAAGTACTGCTGTTTAGCTGCTACTGCCTTTGTTGCGCTGTTGTGTTTGGCACTCTACAGTCACGCACGGAAAAACATGACGCATGTTGCGTTACCTCGCTCTGAGGCGTTACATTTATGACGTTGTCACTTCCAAATATTGCCAGTAAACCAACTTTACAGACAACCAATTTTTACTAAAGATCTGAAAACCAGAAAAAGACATTTGGTCATCTTGGCATCGGGCGGGAATCGAAAACGCATATTTCGCAAACCGGGCGACTGTACTGCGCCCCTGCGGTTTTCAGATCTATTATAGTAAAGAAAATGCTTAGCATTGAAAATGCTTAAAAAATAATAACCACAACCGATTTTTAATTTAAGTGCCAACCCGAAACCTCAGCTGTTTTAATGCACAGAGGTAATAAAAGCACATTTCACTCAGCACAGCATTACGAGCCCAGGTAGCGTGTGCTGGACTAATCGCCGCCAGCCGGAGTCTGAGCTAGATTAACGGCTGTGCAAAAAGCTCCGAATGCGCAGTTTTCTGCAATTAGCTTTTAGAATTGAACGTTTGCGAGAAGATTATTTGGAAGGTACTAATACGATTATTCAAAATACATTCTGTTTATTTAGACCATGACATACTTATTTGTATTTTTTACAGGAACAAAACCAAATGCGTTAATGTTGTGAACAAAAACACCTTTAGTTTTTTTTTGTCATGGCCAAGTACTGCTGTTTATTATTATTGTTTTAGCATTTTCCATGCAGTACCTTTTTACTAAAGATCTGAAAAACCAGAAAAAGACATTTGGCCATGTTGGCATCAGGCAGGATTTGAACCCGCATCTTTCGCAAACCGGGCGACTGCACTACTACTACTGCTGTTTAGCCGCTATTGGCTTCGTTGCGCTGTTGTGTTCGGCCCTCTACAGTCGGGTAAAGCATCCGTCTGTAGAGTGAGGGCAAAGGGGACCTTTTAACCCTTATAATTAAAGAAACGTTGAGATCCGACATTACCCTCAGACCTCGACTTAGAACTCATTCACATTAGGTTGCACGTAGTGCGGCCGACGCGCGGCAGCAGCGTGGTTGCAGCGCGGCAGCCGCGCGACAGCAGCGCATGCCTTCGCATTACAAAAACAGCCGCGCGACTTGTTTAGATTACAGTGCATCACAAATCGCGCGGCTGCCGCGCTGTTTGAGACCTTATACTATACAGACAGACAACCAATTTTTAATTTAACCCAAACCACAGCTGTGTTAATGCACAGAGGAAATAAAAGCACATTTCACTCAGCACAGTATTACGAGCCCAGGTAGCGTGTGCTGGACTAATCGCCGCCAGCCGGACTCTGAGCTAGATTAACGGCTGTGCAAAAAGCTCCGAATGCGCAGTTTTCTGCAATTAGCTTTTAGAATTGAACGTTTGCACAGAGGCTATTTGCTGATGTATAAGAAAAGTGCCAATACGAATATTCGTGTGTTAACTGTCGATAATTTGAATACGAATAATAAAATAAGTCAAGCTTGTGAATATACCGATACCATTAATTTAAAACCTGTCATGTGTAGACTAGTCATTTTGAGAGTAAAATATGAGTTTATTCAACACTTGGACTCAGAATTTATAATTAAAATGGGAACTCTAACATTTCATTATATTACACAGGTACAGTCTTACTATTCCCACATTTTCCCAACAACAGTACCAACATGAACGTCACACTTTTCCGACCTCATTATGAGAGCAAGTACAATTGCAATTAAAAGTAGATAGCGCAGCGTCTCGCCGCACACGTGTTAGCAAGTAATAATGAACTGGGACAGTTTAAACTCCGGAAACACCGCCATGGAACATCCGACCTTAGGGCTGGGAGCGAAGCATACAAACATACAAACGCGCGCATACAAACTCCTTGTATGCGCCTGGCCACTAATAAAATCTGAAGCGCGAGAAAAAGAAAACTAAACAGATTTTGCCAGATTGTTTTACATTTTTTAAGTTTAAGTAAATTGCAATTAAAAGTAGATAGCAACACGTGTTAGCAAGTAATAATGAACTAGGACAGTTTAAACTACGGAAACATCGCCTTCAAATTCGGAAGAACGGCTTCAAGAAAAGACTCTATTACTTTTGTGGTGTTACGGTTCTCCATGGGCGCAAGTGAGAACATTCTTTCAGGTGATCTTCTAGCTCTTTTCTTAAAAAATAATAAAAAAGGCCTGAAGGATACAGAAGAGCAATGGTCAAGAAGCCATTCTCTAACAACTATATTATGCTTGACGTATCAGCCACAAAATATACCTACCTTTAACATAAATTAAAATAACGTTTGTAGTACATAATGAGTGATGTATTGAGTAGAAAAGCACCTAAACAGTAAGAAATTCTCCAATCGATAAATATTTCCTAATTCCAAGATCCTAAACATCCTGCATCCAGCAAACCGTCTCCATTTCTAAGTATAATTACATCCAAGGTTTTCTCGATTGCGCAAATTAAATTCACTTTGGTACGAGGAATACCGTTCCCGAAGTTGCTCCAACAAATTGCAGCTCGTTTCATATGTGATTAATTGACAACCCTGGCGGCAGGGGACGTGAACCCGCGATCTGCGCGACTTATAATTGATAGCGACGTGTTTACCGAGAGTTGGGCCTTGAGCCGGCTCTGCCTTCAAGAATACTTCCGTTTTGATAGCTGTTTTTGTTTTGTGTCTTTGTTGTAACACAACCTATTTATTTTAATTGCTTCAGCATAACTGTAAAATTATCACTGTTAAATGATAGTTTTGAAAAAGGTACCATAAAACTTACTTCATTTCCTATTTTTTTTTTAAAAAAACAACAATTGAATTTTTAATCACACCTTAATATGTTTAAAATCATACACAATACTTAGTATTGCCGGTACTCCACAGTTGAGAGGTGTTGCTCCAACAAATTGCAGCTCGTTTCATATGTGATTAATTGACAACCCTGGCGGCAGGGGACGTGAACCCGCGATCTGCGCGACTTATAATTGATAGCGACGTGTTTACCGAGAGTTGGGCCTTGAGCCGGCTCTGCCTTCAAGAATACTTACGTTTTGATAGCAGTTTTTGTTTTGTGTGTTTGTTTATAACACATCATAATTATCATCCTACTAATATTATAAAGGCGAAAGTTTGTATGTGTGGATGTGCCATGTAGCTTTTACATCTGATTCGCACATAGGCTACAAATTATAAAGAAATACGTATCACTTTTTGGTTTTAGTGGTCTAAGTGGTCGAAGTCTCGACTGGCCGCTAATATATCCCTTACGAGGTACTCATGCTGAACGGAACATCCAGAAGCCCACATTTCACCGACTGATTTTTTTAAAACAAAGTGTATTTTTTATGTGTGATAAGAAGGAAAAATGGAACAATGAAGCTTGCTAATGGTTGCCCAGATTAAGTAGTTATTTTGATGAGATAAAACCACCACATTTTGAATGTTTAAGCATTCAACATCTTTGCCGTCGTCAATAAGTTTTCGTAAGCTATGGTTATCAGAAACGAAAAACGGCAAGGGGTATTACCCAGCGATCTGGAGCGGCTTATAATTGATAGCGATGTGTTTACCGAGAGTCGGGCCTGGTGCCGGCTCTGCCTATAAGACTACTTCCGTTTGCGTTTTCAAACGCATTAGATAACAGTTTTGTTTATGATAAAACAAAATTCATAATGTTTGGTTAGAAAGAAAGAAAAAACAAATAATGATCCTCGCCATAGGTTGCTCAACAACAAAAAACAACTATGGATCCTGATTCCGACTGATCGTATCTAGAATTTTCACAATGATAAGGCTATCATAGCCTGAAGTGTTTTTTTCTATTTTTCTATTGATTGAATTCATATCGTAATCTTAAGTTTCCAAACCAAAGTATTCCCACTTTAGAAAGCGCGTTAATTTCGACCTTTTGATAAAAGTTGAGCACGCCTGTCTTCGTAAAAAATCGCTTACAACGCAAACACGCCATGTGCGGAATTTAAAAGTTCCTCTGGGATGTAAACTTTCTAGAACAAGGTATGTTTCTGAGTAACACACTGTAATTGGGTGTACAAAAATACTTAAAGGTGAAACTGGTTAAGTTGAAGTTAGAAATTAGGAATATCTTAAAGTGAGAAATGTTTATTGAACATACATAACTGTAATAATACTTGTTGCATGTCCAGGAAGAAAAATTGTCGATGTAAAATAATTACTATAAGCATAACACACCTTTTTTCCGAAACGGGGTACCTAGTCAGAAGTCCACTGATTGTTGCCGTCATGGTGAACGGAACAGTCAAGAGCTCACATTTCGCCAAGGGAATTTGAACTCACCATGGCAGGCAGTGAGCCTACCTTATTCCTTCATTTAATTGCATTACAGATTACGATCATAAAAAAACATCCGACAACACAAAAAGGCAACGCAAGCATTGGATTTCCTCGATACTTATTGTATTTGTACTTACACTGGGCTAGCAATAAATAAACCCACCCACCTTTGACCTACAAATCAAACTCCAGTCCAAATAAATAAGCACCGATCAATCTCTTCTCAATCACAGCGTCCCGTCATGCGAGCGACAGCGACTGTCAAACTTTTTCCCGCCAAACGCGCGGCGGCTAGGGATGGGACATTCTTTCCGAAAATAGATAGTTTTTGGATCGATTCGGAACATAGCCTGATGAATCGATTCATAAAAAAATAGAGGTCAAAATATCGATTTCGGGAAAATCTATTTTACAACTTTGTGTTTATTTTAAATACTTACCCATATTATGAAAAACAAGAGAGATACCTTAATAAAACAATCTTTGGGATCTCATAGCAGTGAAATCGGAGATTTTTTAGTTTAGGGATTATTCGAACAACAAATCCTTTTATTACCTTATCAAAGTATCAGGTATGAAAGAAGATGTTCATTTTCTGAATGTAGGTATGTAAGTATTTGTTAAAATGAAAAATCGAATTTTCGATTTTAAAGGCGGAACGATTCAGTACTACATATCGATTGAAAATCGATTTCAGATCGCCATCCCTAGCGGCGGCCATTTTGGTTTGCAAGCAAGAGGATAGCGAAACTTTGATAAATAACGACGCGTTAATTACGAAACCTCAGGGATTAGGAGCAGAATACGAGTAAGTAGCTGAATAAACGGTGTTTTGTCAGAGGAAGAAACACACGTAGAATACGGAAATGTGGGATAAATTACTGATCAAACCACGTAGAACTCCAGAATGGAAGATAAAATTACAGCTACAGAAGGCTATGAATATATACCTTGGGCTAAGGGCGTTGAAAGAAATAATATAGAATATTTGGGAACATTGAATTGTGTCATGTGCCTTGTGCATGCGCCATGTGCTTGATGTTGTGTATCTTATCCTTTTAATAGGTTATTTCTATTTAGCATTAGGGATAATGCATTATCTTCTCAATAAAGATAGAACACCCAGAAAATACATTCGGTCTTGGGCACAGGCGGGACTCAAAACAGCGTCTCTTCAGCTTTCCGGGCAGCAGCACTAACCACTGTGCTACCAATACCGTTAACAATCCAAACAAATCTTTCTGGTATATTTTACCTGTAAGCCAGGTTTGTTCTATTAACGTTTGGGCATATACTTTCTTATATTTTTATTCAAGAAGATGTTTGATTCTCTGTATGTTATATTTCTAACAAGCAATTCTGATTAGAGTGACTATCGAGTTTCTCGCTGGATTGTTCTCGGAAGCAACAAAGTCAAAACACGAAATTTAGAAAACACTCTAACACGTGTTTTCTAAATTTCGTGTTTTATCTTTGCATTTTAATTGAGTTTTTATAAGCACTTGTAAAAGTTTACATGAAATAAATGCGTTTGAGTAGCGGCACGACTAAGCTCAAAGGTTAAGTGCAATTGCACAAGTTGTATTTCTTAAAGAATCTAATAGTTATTCTCTTGAATTGCAAAAAGCGTTGAATTTAATACAAAAGTAAAATCTCCTTGTCTGCAACCTGAATTATATTTCAATAACAGCAAGTGAAAGGCAACATAAAAAGATTAGCTTTCAACAAAGATATTTTATTGTATCTACTTTTTATCTAGCCGTAGGACAGATTTGCGTGCTACTCAGACATTGTAAACTCTATTCATTTTAACAAGAATGGATGTAAAAAGCTGACTTTGAAAATGATGTAACAATTTTTAAAAAAGATTTAGAAGAAAAAGGTTTTTCGTGTGGACAGTTGGAGGGCAAACATGAAAGGGGCGAAGCTCTGTCGGCTGAATTATCACTCGTATCGTTTTTATGGTCAGTTTGTAATCCAGACGAATAAACAAAAGAGCATGTGGAATGCTTGATTAGATTAAGTGCCTCTTTGCATTATTTAGCATTTTGCCTCGATCTTATTTTTCAACATGTAATAATTAAATAAAAGTTTCATAACGAAAATCCTCTCTAAAGTGATTTTAGGTGCCAAAGACATTTATTTTTTTAACATAGTGTCTAGAATATGGAATATGTGCGTAGAAGATTGAAAGAGGGCCTCCTCCTTTGACAAGAAGGGCGCCTTTTTTATCATAAATTCTGTTTCGAATTTATTTCAAGTTTACCGATAAATGAATCAGTACTTGCATAGTTTTATAATTTTAATCTTACCCAACTTATTAATCACTTAGTAGAGTCGGTTATTCAAGGTACACAAATCATTCTACACGAATACTAGTACAATGAAAGACACACGTATTAAAATTTGTGACTAAGAAAGTCACTCTACTGCATTACCCAAAAATCGTTGCCACTGACGGGAAGAAGAAAAGTTTTAGAAAACTAATTTCAAGCCGTCAAATTGTTAGAATCTCAATTAGACGGACTAACTCGTCTCTGAAACAACTAAGATCCTCCAATTGTCCTTGTTTTATTTACATGAAGAAATAAAACAAACTAGCTTAAAGCGGGTTAAATGCAATGAAAGCAAATAAAAACCGCTCAAGGAACTACTTGGAACATGTTAAGAAAATTACGTGTTTTTCTTTTGACGTTAGATTCCAAGCCCACGTAAAATAACGGCATCAACACTAGTCTCATCAGACAGACGTCGCTAGCAACTGTCAATCAGAAAGACGAACCTAGACACGTGAGGTTCACCAGAACTAAAAATAAATAGAAATTGGGAAAATCGATAGATTTAAGGCGGTCCCCGGGCAAACACCTAGCTCGTTGAAAGATCTTTCATTTTTGCAGACGTCACTATAAGTGGATACTTATGTATTACTGCGTCTCTGTTTTCGGTTACACAACCTTGGTGTCTTCAAGGCATGAGTGGAAAGGCATTTTCTTGGTGAGCGTGGTCCACCTTCAACCTCGTCGTCGCTTGCCATCAGGCGAGACTGGGGTCAAGCTCAAACCTATTTTTAATAAAAATTTCAAACGTTACACTGTCTTCTTTTCTTATGGTGCCATCTACTACCGGAGGCCAGCTATCATTAAAGCTATTCTGACTTAACTGATCGCTGCTCCAAGCAACATCTGGTGCTCATGTTGGACCAGGGGGGCTAAAACAGCAACATTTTAGATGATTCATATTATGAATCATCTAACTGACGTTTCATCTAGACCGCGGTCCGTTTCGAGTCAAAAGTGAGTAACAGCGCGCTCACACGCGTCCCGAATTGATAAATTGTATGAACGTGAGCGACGTCAGCGCGCTATTACTCACTTTTGACTCGAAACGGACCGCGGTCTAGATGAAACGTCAGTTAGATGTTTTCATAATATGAATCATCTAAATGTTGCCGTTTTAGCCCCCCAGGTTCTTAGATTTTTAAGCCATGAGTTACGTCTTCTTCCAGGATCGTTGATGTCATTCCTTATTTTGTGACCCAGCAATTTTGATATTATATTCGGCGTGGCTACAGTACAAGGACTCACCTCTCTCACAGAAGGCACCTTCGTAGTCACCGTCCCGGCACTCGCATATGGGTCCATCATCAGTGCTGATGCAGACTCCGCCGTGTTGGCAAGGGTCTCTCCTCTCACAAGCATCTCCACTTGCGTTCCCTATCCGGGAGGACTGTAACAAAGAAATAAAACGTTAAATTTCGGATTTCAGAAAAGAGTAATCAATAGACCACCTCTTAAGTATCCAATTCGGAGACTATTCTTTTAATTTAATTCCTAATACCAAGGAGAGACTCAAGAACAATCCGTAATTGCATCCCCATAAACAATTTCTTTATAATAAGTCGATCGAAAATTTACTCTGTAAGGAAGCAATCTTTAAAAAACGTCGAATAGATAACCGCATGATTTGAAACACTCAACAATTTAAATTATACAAACATCCCAAAGGTAGTCAGAGGCAAATAATAAACAAGGATGAAATTAGAATTCAAAAAACCGCATCGTATTCTAAAAAAATTAAAGCGCGTTTGGACAATAGCAAAGATTAATCCTAGCGTAAATTACTTTTTGCCACTCAACCCTGCATCAGACCCATGTTAACCCAAGATTAGCGCAGAATCCGCCAAAACTGGTGCACAGTTTAGGGTTGCGAGGGTGAATTCGAAGAACCTTTTAAAATTTTTATTTGCAAATTTAAGTTTAACAATAGCCAAAAAAAAATGGTTTTCTACACCTAACACTACTGAAACTATGAAGGGACACCTTCAGATTTAAGTGAGCTATGTCAGTAGTGAAATCTTCGAGACATAGGTTCCTTACCTTGAATGAGGAATACATTGAATGAAGAACTGAGCAACATAGAATAGAAGAATAGAATAGAATAGAATAAAACTTTATTTTGCTTTAAATGTGGTACATACAGATCTTATGTTAATGATAATAATTGTTTCACACAAATTTCCAGAAGCTGGCATGCAAAAAATTTAAATGTACATTTATTCAGTTTATATTAATTAAATCACCTTTTAGGATTGAAATATTCGAAATATTCATTTACAGAGTAAAAACTGTTCTTCAGTAACCATGTTCTCAGTTGCCTTCTAAATATATTTAAAGATAAAGATTTCATATCATCATCCAACCTGTTAAATATTTTAACTGCCATTTGATAGCTATTTTGGCTGTATAACTGAGTTGTCGCCTTGTTTAATATCAGCCTATTAGGATATCTAGTCTTACAATTATGAGTTTCACATCGTTTTCTAAAGAAGTGCATATGAGTCTTCACAAATACACAAACCTCGTATATATAAATGCTGGGTACTGTCAAGATTTTCAATTGCCTAAAAAGTGGTCTACAAGTCGTCAACACATCAACATCACAAATCGCACGTATGCATTGTTTCTGCGCTATAAGAGCTCGGTTAGCATGACAGGAGCTTCCCCAAAGAAGAACCCCATATCTAAGCACAGAGCCCACATAACCATGATAAGCCTGAATAGCAACCTTCTGAGTACTGATCTTGGTCAGTCGCCATAATGCATATGCAAAGGAATTTACTTTCTTACAAACTTTGTCAATATGACTGGCCCAAGAGCATTTATCATCCAATAGAATACCCAAAAATAAAACTTCATTCGATTCTTTAATTAATTGATTACTAAATTTAATATCTAAATTATGTTTTCTACCATTTCTATTTATAAATTGCATAAATTGAGTTTTATTTAAATTAATATTAAGATTATTATTAGTGAGCCATTTTATTATATTTGAGACAGTGGAGTTTATTTCGTCATTGTAGGTTTCAGTATCATTACACGGTATAACAACTGAAATATCATCGGCAAAAAGTATACAGTCATAATTTGTGATATCCGGCAGATCATTAATGTAAAGAAGAAACAGTAGAGGCCCCAGGATACTTCCCTGAGGTACCCCCACTCTATTAAACACTATGGAGGATTTGTAGGCGTTCACCACATTAGTAGCGTCCAGTTTTGAAAACTCTACATATTGCGATCTGTTGCGCAGATAACTAGCGATCCATTCATTTGCCACCCCTCTTATTCCGTAGCAGTTGCATTTTTCAAGAAGGATGTCATGTGATACGAAATCAAAGGCCTTAGTCATATCAAAATAGACTGCTGTAACAGGCAAACGCTTATCCACGTAAGACAATATCTTATTTACTAGGGAAAACGCGGCTAAGGCTGTAGATTTTCCCTTCTGAAAACCATTCTGTTCCGGTTTTATGACCTTATATTTAACCAAGAAACCTGAGATACGTTCATGCATAGCCTTTTCAAACACCTTTGAGATAGATAACCACAATGGCTGCAAATGACGAGGGTGATTAAGATTTTATACCTTGAATATAAAAAAAACATTACTAACAACTACCCCTGTTTTCACTTGGCGCTTAAAACAGAGAAAAAGCTATTTTTACCTTTTCCTTCAACTAGCAAGTATTTCTTGACTTCCTGAATATTTTTTATTTAATATTTAACACTAATTTTGTTTAATTTTGTTTGAATTTCTGTAATAATATTTGTCACATCTTACATCAAGATTATCTGACGGCAAACTCAGCTCAGCTTGTGTAATGATTTTCAAAAACTATTGAACATGCTTGAAGATTTCTGAATTCATACTTAAATACGTACATAATAACACCTATTTTTTGTTTGTTTTGTTTTTGTTCTGATTACAGATTTGAAATACACTGATTTTCTTGATTGGGGATTGAACCCACAACCTCCGGTGCTTCAGATCGTTGAAGGATCTTTAACCATTACGCTAACGGGCCCCAGTAAAATAATTATGATCTCATCAAAGTTATTTGATTTGCAAATAACGTTGTTATTTTGTTTTCAAATTCCTTAACTTCCCCAGCATTGAGACTGCCGGAAGCGTTGATTAGTGAATGTTGGATTCCACTAATTGGGATAAAATCCAACTAAAGGTGTGCTTAAAACGAGCCCCTACAAAAAAGGTTTCCTCCCTAAATTGCCACCCTTGTTCAAGGTTCAACCCAGTTCAAGCCGGTCGGAACTGGTTCCTGATCCATTATCTGATTAAGTTAACGTCTGCTGTCGATGAGATTAGTGGGGGTGACGCTAACGACGCTCCGATAATCGGAAGAAAGCGAACGGGTTGAGAAGCTACGGGCGACAGCAGTTTTAGCTGCTAAATATGGGGAACTGCACTAGTAAACTAACTGGAAAACCTTTTATAAAGTGATTAAGGTCATAAGCCACGGATCGTCGTTTCACACATTCTTTTTATATAGGAATGAATAAAATTGATGACAAAATGAAAAGGAACAAATCAAATTATTGTAGATGACCCAAAATGGTGGCAGCCATGCATTACAATTTCGCCATGATGCGTCATGGTCCTCTTTTTCCAGAAAGTTGTGCATGTGCCTAACAGGATGAGGCAAAAAATCGCAGAGGGAAAGTGCTCAAATAGTGAAGAAATCCATTTTTACCCGAATAACAACTCGATTGTAAGATTTTGAAAATACGCCTGAATATATTTTTGGGGCAAGATTAAGTTCAGGGTCAATATTAATTTGTTCAGGATCAGGCTTTTACAGGTAATTTTCCATGCATTATTTTATTAAAAACGAAGGAGAAAATGTTCAGGATTTACAGCCCTTTCCCTCCAGGTATAGTTAAAAAAGTATCTGTAGGTTGGCATTGTAATACCCCCTTCTCGTTACCCATAAAACGTACCACACATTCCTCATAAGTTATTCACATCGCGGCATAAGGAAGGGCCCCCACTTTGTCTACACTTGACTCATTATCGAGATGGAGGCATTGGAATCTTCACAATGCCAGTACAGCCTTTGTGAGGAAGACGAACAATGGCTGCATTTCATATTTATGTGCGAGTAGAACTCTCGTTGGGGGGAAAAGTATTTAAACTTTGGTTTTTTTTTGAGACATGGAACACATTCCTGAATTTATTTACGGCTACTTTACATTTTCAAATATACTAATCATACACAAAAACAATGATGATCACCTAACGTTCCTTAGCAATTTTAAAAAAGTTTTTAGCTTTAAATATTAGACCGATAATAACACATAAACGTACAAATACTATGAATAAAAATACACGATGAAAGTTACTGTAACTACCGGCGGTTCGGAAGCCAATTCTGCCGATAAAACTGCGGCAAAGTCTATCAGTAAAAAATAAATAAATGTTCCTCGTTTAAACATTTCAGTTATTGAAAATTCAGAATACACAACCCAACAAGAATTAAGTACGTGTTTCTATAGCGTGATAAAAAATAAAATAAAATAAATGTTTATTCAGTAACAGGTAACAGTTAACAAATTAGTTGTGGACTCCCTCTATTAAGTACAAAATAAGCACCTGTATCAGAGCGAGCCACTTTTCCTTGGCATCATTAATACTTTATATCTAAGTGATAAGCGGGGTTTTAAAATATATTCACAAGCTGTGGTAACCGCATATTACCAGGCGATCCGCATGCTTATTTGCCACAGTGGTTTTAATAAAAGAAAATTAGTTCCAATATTATAACACCCCAGAACACTCGGCTAACACCTCCGATAACTTCGTTAAGCATATATTAGTCAAATCAAATATAGCATGACTCTGATAATTACAGTTCCGATACTCTACTTAACAGTAATAAGTTATTAGAAACTTCTACCACGAGCGATGAATAAGGAATAATGTTTTTTCCTGTATGGTTCTTCTATAGAACACAGCATATACAGCTTTTTTATTCCATTTGTATGTAACTAGCATGCTGACATTTGGTGTATACTGTAAGTCAGCATGTTGACTATAATAAATAAATAAATATTTTATATCGAAAAAGTAGTCTAAGCGGTCTAGTAGTCATCATCATCAGCATCAGGAAGTCCACTCCTGAACAAAGGCCTCCCCCATCGATTTCCAGAGCGCCCGGTTGTCCGTTTGCGGATGCGATTGGTTAGTTGGTCTATGGTCAAAATAAAGTATATTTTAATACTATAAATAACAAGGAAACTAAAAATAATAATAATATTATAGTAATATATTGGATTTAAAAGAAGGTCAGGTGCCCTGAAAAAAGTTGCAGGATTGCGGTGGTGCAGGCTGCCTGCAACTAGCTGCTATGAAAGTCTATAAGTACGGCTGAACGTGCTGAACATAAATCCAGCAGTGGATATGGTTTGCTAATAATTCTGGTGATTTCACTCGTAGTCACTTGACCTTGAACTAGGCAAAACTTATATTTTGGGTGGCAAACCACGAAGACCTTATCTAACCGAGTCCGTTGCGAGGCTGTTGGGTAATACGTACTGCATTTTATCAAAACGGTTGATAATATGTCACTTTACGTAGAATAGATTTTCTGCTATTAAAAAATTATGCTTTAAATTGTAAACAGATGTCACACTTAAGAAATAAATCGAGAGTAACAACGACAATCATTAAAAGACGGTGAATTTGAATAAATAAATAAGTGAAACCTAACATCTGCCACTACCTTCCACTGCTGGGTCCAGGCTTCACCTCAACCACAGGGACCCAAACAATTATTTATATCAAAAAATCGTTGGTCGTTGCCAATCCACTGCGCCATTATTACTGATAAGATTAATTTTAACCTGGACTAACGGTGCGTGAAGTAGCAAGCCTACGGGTAAATAGTGAAATTTCATGAAAATAAAGTAGTATTTCGAAGCCAGTAACCATTTCCGCAGCTTTAGCCAGCGCTCGTATGATTTATGTCCAAATCTGAAGGTGAATGACCTGAGGGGTGGTTCTTGAAACGAAAGATGTAAGTTCTGATTGCAGATAAGTATAATATTGTGTCGATTTCAGATAAGATGGCGTGTTGAATCAGATATTTTCGAACCAACACAGAAACCTACCCTATGATGAATTTCTGCATTTCATTTTAGTCCAGTATCGTCCTATCCATATTAGGTGTCATAGCAGGCTATAGTTAAGAGTTGGCTTGTTCACCAGAGGTCGTGTGGCTGATGATGATTTGATTTTAAAGAAGCTGATAATGATGAGAGAAGAATCAAATTTTTTACTTCAATTTTGAACTTTATCGTATAAATCATAGCTCTTTAACGGATTTACAGATTTAAGGTTTGATTTTCCTTGTTTGAAAACTGAATTTATCCTGTGTTTTGGTACTTTATTCAACTTTGGTCAGGATTTTTCTCATTCATAATTGCCGTTCATAATAATGTATGGTTTTCGTAACTTCTACAGCAAATTAAGCCCACGATATAATTCTAGTTTAACCAACAGTGAGACGTAATAGGAGGTTATTTAGTTTTATTTTAGTACCATACCTCAATAACGTTTCTGAATGAAAGAAATGAAAATCTATCTGTGCAGCTTCTACAAAAAGTTTATAGTAACTTATGAACTAGCCTTCAACAAAGATATCCAGAGCAGCTGGTTATAGGTGGCCTTTCCACAGAAATTCTTCGACCTTTACCAGGTTCACTTGTAAGTGGGCGGTATAAGTTAATTGAAACCTGCTTACCTTCCTACACTCTCTGAAATTGAAGCCTTAGTTTTAGTTTTAGCCAAAATCGGTCTCGAAACTCTTTTCAGCATTTTTGGATATTTTCAATATACTTCATAGTTTAGGATTTGGCTTACCACGCTCACTTGAAAAACTCTCTTTCGCAGGAATTCAAAAACGTCAATCAACGCCAAGGACGCGCTGACGCTCATGCTATCCCTTTCAGTTCTATTGACATTTTACGGCATAGCATTTGCAGCGTGCTTAGCGTTGATTGACGTTTGTATTCGGGGGTTTGTATATTATACGATACTCTCGGTTTTAAACTGTTTGTCACATATTCTCAATTTTCATTCATAGCTGGCACTCCAGCTTCCCCCAGAGCGTGACTTGAGAGCTTAATGATATCGCTGAAATTTTTCATACGATTGTTCGGAAGGGGGGATTCAAATTAATGTTCACGGGTGAACATTGATTAAAACGCCCTATTGGACCTGAAGTAATATTTCTTAGACCATACTGTTTTACAAATTAATGGGAGTGGAAGCAGTCTAAACCCAACCCAAATAATAGTCGGACGATGGTTAACTTGAAGTTTTTTTTTGTTGCAATCATTATTGAATCTAAGTTTTTTATATTTCATTTATTATTGCTCCTCTTTATCAACTACTATGTTGGTATAATTTTATAATTCCTATTAAAAAGTAATTTTGTTTTTGTACTATACTTTTCAGCTTAACCCTCCGTCTTGTTTTTTTTGTGCAATCATTAAACATACACATAAACGGCCTAAGTATATACGTCCCACTGCTGGGCACAGGCCTCACCTCAACTATGAGGTGGATTGAGCAATACTCCAACGCGCAAGCTCAGTGCGGATTGTTGGAGGGGTATAAGGTTAGTGAGCAACCTTAATGTCAGATGTTATCAAGCAGCTCTAAGGCCTCCGATTAGGATTAACGACTGACATCTAACGACGTCAGCTGGGACCCACTGCTTAACTTGCCTCCCGAAGCACGGAGATGCCCGAAATACACATCCCTTAATATCGGTCGGGGTTGTCACACATCCATAATTATTTAGTAAACTAAACATGATGTCACTGCCCTCGTCGTAAGTTTGTTCCCACTAAGAAGACCCGGCAAGAAACTCAGCAAATACACAGAAGTAAGGCTCGATGCCTATACATGCTCGTATAAAACAACAAAAAACACAAATCAAATAGTATTAAAAGCAATCAAAAGGCCACCAGTGCGCAAAAAGTCGACACAACCCTCTTTAGGCCGAAGACAGGCCGTCAGCGATTTACACAAAGATAGAATAGCGTCGAATGTGCCTAAAAATATCTATACATTTTCGGCCTCCACGAAAACAACACTTATATCATTGACATTGGACTTGAATTTGAATACAAAACTTGGCTCAAGAAAAGAGGCTTTTCTACAATAGTTCTCAAGATGCAGACTGCTTCATGATGAGCGGTCGAGGCAGCCATATTCAACTCTGTTAGGAAAACTATTTTAGTAGTTACCTGTTTTATAATATTTATCACTCTCTTTGAATGGCATTTAATAACCAAACTCTTAGTTAACATTTTGGAAACCACACACCCCTTTTCTTAAGCTTTTCATTTTCAATTTAAAATCGAACAATGGTTATATACCACCATTATATTGGGGACCCATTACAAACAGTTTGTGTTTGTTATGTGTTTTATTTGAATTAAGAAAATATTACATTATATTAGCGTATCGTTTTAAGGTCAGGTGATCCTGGGATGTAAAGGTGACCCAGATAGGCAGACTCAAAATTTTACGAAAAAACATTATTGTGACAGTAGTATTTCAATACAAAGAGCAATGAACAATTGAGGCGGTCTTATTGCTAGGGTCTCTCTTTCAGACAACTTTCAGGATCGCAAATAACCAAATGTCGTTAGGGTAATTATTGTGACCGCCAACAGAGAAGGACACAGCCGGGAAACGGATGCAGGGTACACCTAGGAGAAAATAGCCAGATGAACTTAATACTTGCCAGACAGGTTGACCTAGTGTGGCAGGCGTTTGACCTGCAGTGGGACGGAATAAGCTGATTCTGATTTTAGATTTAGATGGCCCTTGGACCAATCAATCTTGAATAGGAATATATTTGATAGGAAACGCTTCGTAGGCAATTATTTGACAATAAAAATTGATAGTAAGTAGATAGGTTACTTGTGTTAAAAAAAGTGGCACCCGAAATTCGAACGAATCGTACTACAGAGCAAAGCATTCACTGTGTTGACAGTCTGACACGACACTGTGCAACCTGTATCTGTCTCGTTTATGCTATAGTTGATCATCGTACTGTCTTGTTCACGCGTTTTAGCACGGTCAAATTAACTACGTCTTACTCCGTGGACAATTTGAGACTTCGTGTCAGTACTGACATAACCTATCTACGTCTTTTTTATTGTTTGGATCCTAAATGCTCACCCACTAAGCGGACGCTTGATTCGAAGCACTTAGGTGTAAGTAAGCCAACTGTAACTGGCCATTCTAGCATTATATGGGCAAGGCTTAATATTCAGCAACTTACAGCTAATATTGATGGTAAAATATTCCAGTACAGAACCCTAAAATAGTATTATACTGTCGCCTTGCGTAATATTTAATCTATGCCGCCGGGTCGCAGGCTTACAATATGTTAGTCGTGTAAACAATGCTATAACGATGTGCTATGTTAGGTACTTAGCAGCATGATGCTGCGAAACGCGCTGTTGTTAGAGCCGTGAAAATGTGACAATCATGACATGGTTAAAGCCGGGGGATTACCGATTAACTTTGTTCGTGAATTTATATGTCGATGTTGAAGTGGCAATACCTCCCATCGATATAAACAAAGAAAAGAAGATACGGTATCCGCGTACTAAAAGTGGCCAAACAAACCAGGGCCAATGGTCCTGTTTTCAAGCCAATATGACAGCGACTTGTTTGCGTGCAAGTCATTCATACGTCATGTGCCAGTTTTCTTAATTCACGAAGTATGAACGTAACGGATCTTCTTTCGTTAGTTTATTTCAACGATACCTCCTCCTATCTTATATTTAGGTATGTAAGTTAGTTCTTAACAACATAACCTGCTGCTGGGCACAGGTGTCACGTCAACTATGTGGTGGCGCGAGTTATACTCCGACACGCGCCCTCAGTGCGGATTTTTGGAAGGGTGTAAGTTTACTGAGAAACCTTAATGTCAGATGTTTTCAAGCCGCCCTCAGGCTAGGCCTAACGACTGACATCTAGCGATGTCAACCGAGGCCAACTGATCAGTGTGCCTTCCGAAGCACGGAGATGCCCGAAAAATACATCCCATTCCATCTGAGTTATAATCGCCAAGTTCACAATACTTCAACGAATTTGCATTCAAAAATACAGCTGATGATAGATAAGAAATACGTGCTCTAGTGCCAAAATCGTACAGTGCAACGTTTGTGCTAAAATCGCGAGGGTAGCTATTAAATGAAAATGCCGGTCCACCGAAACTCTCACAACCTTGCGAGCCTCGTGACGTGGGCGGCGTTTAGGCGGCGTGTGGGCGGCTGCTTCAAGTTTCAGAGGTCGCATTTAGCTACATAGGAACATTACTTTTGTTGAATTTCTGCAGTATCTTTTATCTTCGTGTAAAAAGTAGTTAGAAAGTTTAACTGCTTTCATGGTGTAGCGGAGCGTTGGACTCTCAACACGGTGGTCGTGAGTTCGTATCCCGCTCGGACCAGCACCATGTCTATATTTGTGTAGTTCTAAGTTAGCCAAGAATCGAGTTTAACTTTTAATAAACAATTCACCTGTTGAGGTCGAACAACAACTTAGGTTTGGATGCCAATAAAGTTTCAAAAGAAAAGACATGTAAATATATATACTACAATCCCCTTTTTATTGAGTCTGGGCTATTATTGCATGTATAACATGTTATTTACAAAAAAAAGAACGTTTATCCGTTTTCTATCCCAGTAGTATAAGGTGGAATTATTCCACCGATAATTAATCAATTTTATCAATTTTAATAGCTCAGTACTTATGCTAGAAAAACTAACGCCAACACTTCGCAATAAGCCTGTGGGGGGCGGACAATGCGTGGGCGCGGGCTGGTTATACTCGTATTATATTATTTTAGCTTCCATCTCTGGGGCTGAAAACGTTGCAATTACTGAAAACACACTTCAGCGCTTAACCACTACTTGTAACTATCAATATAGCTAGCTTTTAAGCTTATTTTGTTGATATTTCAGCAATCCACAGCTACACTGCCTGCCACTCTTTTTGTAAATTTAAAGTCAAAAACGTTTTTGTTTAAATTTTAGTTTCAGCTGGTGTTCTTGAGTTCAAAAATAAACCGGTCTCCAACAGTGTTCAGGTATTTTTTCAGCATCACATTTTAGAACCGCGTGCGTACACAAACCCGTTTAATAGGAAAAAGGCTCTAAGCTCCTTTATTTTTCACACTCACCTGAGGTCGAATCTCCTTTCCTCGTTCGCTCAAAGAGTTCAATAGAGACATTGACATCCTATTTACTTAATTGGAACTTAAAGATCAGCTTTCTAAGTAATTCCGCACAAAGGTATTGTTTGTATAAACAATATATTATTGCTAATTAGCAGGAATCTTTCAATTAATTAGTATTCTGAACCAGCGGAGGTGAGTGGGCTGAGCGATGATTCACGGGAGTACGTTGTGGACGTGACTGGGTGAGGTTTCTTTCTCTTTCTAACTGTCCTGTTTTGAACTTTTAGTATTTAAGTTTTTGCCATTAACAGCCTGTTAGGAGGTTTTGGCGATTGTTAATAGAATCAACGGGGTTCTGTAGGCTTGTTATTATCGCAGGTCGCGAATAAAGAACTGTAGGCTGTTTAAGGCCATCGGAAATGCAGCATGATATTATATTGTCTGATCGTGTGGATGCCTGGTGGAGAATGCTTCTTCCTGGTAAAAAACTACAGGCTTAGTTCCGAGCCCGTATTTTTTTATTTGCAATAAATATATAAATGATAGTCTGGATTTTGGAATGATTAGTAAAAGTAAAAAGTAAAAATAGTATTTATTCATGTAAACTTATTAAAAAGCACTTATGACAAGTCACAACATAAAAATTAAAAAGTAATAATGTGATTCTACCACCGGTTCGGAGGTGTTGATTCTACCGAGAAGAAACCGGCAAGAAACTCGGTAGTTACTCTTTTTTAATCTTGTTTGTTTACAATGATTGCGATAACAGAGTAACAACAGTAAAGTCAAAATACATGATGTGTAGAGGAGCAGACTATTTCTGAGATGACCACAAATCCTTGTCGTTCAAGTAATCTTTTACATTGTAATAACCTCGTTTCATTAAAGCTTCTTTAATTTGCGATTTAAACTTGTGAAGGGGTAGTTCAACAAGACTTTGAGGTACTTTATTAAAGAATTTTACACATTGACCCACAAATGATTTTCCTACTTTATGAAGTCTAAGATTAGGATTTACAAGTTTGTTCTTGTTTCTTGTATTGAATTTATGACTATCACAATTCTTCTTGAAAAGGTGCAAATTTTTGCGTACGTACATTATGTTGTCATAAATGTATTGAGAGTGTACAGTTAATATATTTATCTCCTTAAATACTTCTCGGAGCGAGTCGCGTGGTCTAAGGCCGTATATGGAGCGAACGGCTCTTTTTTGAAGTACAAAAATAGTATTTATGTCCGCCGCTGACCCCCACAACATTAGTCCATACGACATTACACTATGAAAATAGCTGAAATAAACTAATCTAGCTGTTTTAACATCAGTCAACAGTCTTATTTTTCTTACTGCATAAGCAGCCGAACTAAGTCTTCGTGCCAGGGACGTAATATGCGGACCCCACTGTAATTGGGAATCTAAAGTGACTCCTAAGAAGAGATTGTACGAGTAGCTAGGCTCTTAAGTCAGTACTTACATATTATATTTTTTGGAGGGGTCTTTTTTACTTGTTCAATTATGAACTGAATATTTAAACAAATTACCTTCTTCTGATTCTATCACCAGTATCAAACGAATACTGAGAACTCAATAGCCACTTTTTGATAGGCCTCTTTTTACAAAACAAAGTTTCGAAGTAAATTTAATTGTGTAGCATATAAAACAATTTGTTTGAAAGCTACTCGTAGATATAGCCGCTTGCTGTTCATTTCAAGTAATATTTTACTAGCATTCTTATAAGTTTTTTTTCATTCGAGCTTCTCACCCGCGTGAAATTATGTTATTTTAGAACTTTGTAGCTAACTTTTTTGGTATTATTTTCGTCGGGAAATCCTCATGGATACCTCGCCGCCTAGGACGATAAGGAGGCTATGTCGGTGTCCTATTGACTAGGCCCTGTGGCACTCCACTGCGGTGCTTTGTCGGCGAATATGCATCTACCTAAATGATTTTACCACAGTGCTCCGCCGCCAGCACTTGCACTTTACCGGGCTCCCTCCAACCAACCCTTCAACAAACGGGAAGGCCACAAAAGCGCCAGGGGTGCGAGCGACTACTTGGATCAGTATTATTCACTATACGATAGTACGTAAGAAAATCAAATTTATTCTTGAATATCGCCTGATATGTTTTCAAGATTTCACTAACACCCTCATGACGCTAACGTATAATTTTTATTGTAATTAGTACTTATTAAAATATTCAGGTTTATTTACTTACTCGTTATTTTACTAATTATTTACGATATAATCACTCGTAGAATATGAACTCAAAATCCAGTTGAATAAACCACTAATTATAATGACCCATATATTGGTTTCATAGGAACCTTTTATCAGCAAATTTGTGTACTTCAAATAATATTTCTGTAAACATGAATTTATCGAATTACAGACGAGTCAATTCGACATTTCAGGTACATCGAGCTCACGACTATGAGCCTGTTCACACTAAGTAGCTCTTGTTCTGCGATAAAATAACAGCCGCGAGATCGCTGCACAGCCGCGAGCATATAGCGGTGCTTTAACTGATGGGTGATACGTTCATCCGGTATCGTTTGACATCAGTCAAAGCAAGGTTTGCAGCGTGATCGCGGCTAACTCGCGGCGTGCTCACGGCCTTCTCGCGGCATTTGTTTTATTGCTGAATTGTCGCTGCGAGATCGCCTCGCCTTGAAATCGCCCAAGAAACGCTAGGTGTAAACAGGCTCTATATCTCAAACGTAGTAACTGTGGTCCGAGGCACACTGTTTGTTTTTATGAAAAAATCCTTAACTGTATGAATTAATGAGTTTGATAAACTTTCAGTCATAGTATACATACCTACACATTTCATAATGTCGATTTGCTAGGAAGATCTATACCAAACCTCTGAGAGTTAAACACTTTGCTACATGGACATCCTGCTAGTTTGGCTATAGGAGCTCATTGGACATTCCACACAGTTGGACGTTTTTCTACTTAGACCTCCTTAACGTTAAGGCTCATTACTATATCTATATTTTATGAAATGGTCCAACACTTGCCCTCAAATACCCAATTTCCATTTTAGAGATTTTCTGCTCATCATACCTACTACGTATATTTTCACCTCACGCTTAACCGTTTTTATGTAAACCTGTTTGAAACCTGATCCCGCTATCTCGTTCAGTAGGTGACTCCCACGCTACTCCCACGCCATCCTTTCATAGACAGAAAATTGTGAATTACGCCATAAACGTATATTTCATTTCATTGAAATATAATACAATATTTTACTGTCAAAGTGAATCGGCATGTTTACAAAATTCAACACGGCACATGTTTATAATTGAACGATGAAAAGATGACATTCCTTAGGTACTATTTCAATCATTCAAAGTTATTTATAATACGTGTTACGAATTCTTCACCAAACGTGTTTTTTTATGACCTGATGATCATGTATGCAAAGAATTAAATACTATAGCCTGTTCTATTTAACGCTGTGCTCAAACCGAGTCCTGAAGAACCGAGAAGCATTAGCCCAACTACAGTAAGCTCTATAAAAGTTTAATGAAACTTAAAGCCCGCTTAACGCTACGTTTTACGAGAATCGAGTAAGTAGGTCCTTTCAATTACCCCTAAAAGCATTTCTAGAACATTACGACTTTTATACCTTGTAATGTGGAAATACGAGAAAACAACATTACGGTTGGCTGTATGAAAGCAAATGTCTGTGCTTGTCGAGAGTGACATAAAAAATGTACGTGATAATTTGGCGGGACCCTTTCCCTGACAGTGGATCAAGTACTTAGTCAACAAAAAACAACTCGTTATACTTAAAACGTACAGGAAAAGAATCTATTTGGCTAAAAAACACTGACTTATTCCATTCAGGTAGCTCTTATTTGAGGATCCACGACTACCAGGGACATTATACCAGAGTAGCGGCTGCCCGCCACTTCGTCCGCATGGACCCCCTTAATTTGACTTGCGGAAAATCATTTCTTAGTAAATCCTCACTTACATCATGAAAGGAACCCCTTATTATTTTAGTATTTGAGTTTATTACTAAGTTTATTTTTGTTTGTTTTGTTGATGATTTAAAAGCGCTTGTAACAGGTCTATTTCAATAAAGATATTTCGACTTTTGACTGGACCTAACCAAATTCAAAGTTCAGGGCAAAGTAGTTTAGATATAAGTCAGTCAGGTTTGCCTTTAATAAACATAATAATTATATCAATTTGGTCCTTAACTAAAACCCTTTTTTATAATTTAAATCCTGTTTTCTGCTGATTTCAATATATTAGCGAGAAAACCTGCTCTAAGATTTCGGTTAGCGCTGCAGCTACCGCCATGGGTTACAGGTACTTCTAATCAGTCCTCATTCTGGCGAAGTTTTGTACTGATCACCTCAATTAACATCATCACTGTTTATTTTGAAGCTTCTTAATGCGAAATCCACCTGTTGCTGCCATGAACGACAATTTAAAGACCATTTACTCCATTGGCTCCAGTGGCCGTTCACTCTCACTTCATTATGCGGCTTGTTTGTCCACGTCTGCAGTAGCTATGTTCTGATATATTTAACAGAAAGTATTCCTAGTTTGCTAAGTGATTACTTAAAAGGAAAATACTGAACTATATTAACCTCTTCTAATATTAGACACCTTGACTACTTAATACTAATAAAAACCCATTAGAATAAAAATTTTTTTTAGTTATACGAGTACATTTAAGTATTAAAATAACGTGTATATTGTTATTTCACAAATTTTTGGAAGACTGAAATGATGTTAAAACAACATTCACTTAAAATAATGCCTTCAGTTTTTTTTGTATTTTGTTTTTTTTAACGCGTTACAAAGTCATATTTCTTCCTAAAACAATCATCATTTAAGTAGTCAGAATGTAACAATATTCTTATAGCATTATTCCATTCTGTATACTTGAAGTCAAAGCTGTTACCCGAGCACTTGAACCTGCGACCCTTCAAAGGTCATCTGATATAAAACAATAAATTTCCGAAAAACGGCACGATCAAGATTTGGAGGCACTTGGATTGAAAAGGGTTCCGAACCCAAGTTTAGAAATAACGTAATTAAGTAATCATAACAAATATATTACTCACACGCTTGTACGAAAGTTTCTTGACATTGAAACGGAATTATACATAATAGGTCCAGTAAGTGTTCATGTTTTATTTATTTAAGCACACCAAACCAACAGCAAGATGTATACAAAAGTTCCACAATACAATGAGCTTAGTTCTTATACATCAGCTAATTACAGGTATACATAACCTTACCAAAACAGTGAAGAATAAACTAAGTGAGTTACAAAAACCTAACTTAAAAAGTTAATTTATTTTATTACACAAATTATTTAGAGTTATTAGAAAATAATGTCAACATGTCATATTTTGTGTGCGTACAAAATATGTACGACTATAGCGGCCGCCAGCGACTGCGTCCGCGTGGACGAAACTTCAAATAAAATACATATTCATATACAAGCGTTTAAGACGACACTGCGCAACATGTATCTGTTTCGTTTAACATAAACATAAACGGCCTATATACGTCCCACTGCTGGGCACAGGCCTCACCTCAACTATGAGGTGGATTGAGCCATACTCCCGCACGCGGGCTCAGTGCGGATTGTTGGAGGGGTGTAAGGTTAGTGAGCAACCTTAATGTCAGATGTTATCAAGCCGCCCTAAGGCCTCCGACTAGGCTTAACGACTGACATCTAACGACGTCAGCCGGGACCAACTGCTTAACGTGCCTTCCGAAGCACGGAGATGCCCGAAATACACATCACTAAATTTCTATTTCGTTAACGCTCCAAAAATAATCGTTCTACACCCGGTCAAATTATAGGTACGTACGCCAGGGGACAATTTTTGACTTCGCGTCAGTTCTGACATAACCTATCTACGTCTTTTTTATCGTAATATCATTGCAAGTAACCTATCTACCTCTTTTTTATTATGATTGGTATCATTGGTCGTTGCAATGTGGTGTGTTTGTTGTGTAAAATATGGACCTTTGACAACTCCAAATAAGACAGTGACGTATGGCTTTGATGTTGCCTATGTTTTTCGCGGGTAGCAATCGAACTGACGACTTTCAGCTATGGGCAGGGGATTAGGAGGGGATGTTACGCCAACGGGATAGTCACATGCTTATAGATATGAAATCTCTTAGGGCCGAATTCACAAACGTCAATCAACGCTAAGCACGCGCACACGCTCATGTTGTCCCGCAAAATGCCACTAGAACTGAATGGGACAGCTATACTTATATGGGATGCAACGCAATCAACGTTGATTTGCGTTTGTGAATTTAGGGATTACACCTTTTAGTACAAGCTCTGCTTACTTTGTGATCAGGTGACTAGGATTTTCTCATTACAATTAACGCTCAGTTCTCCTAGCTTTCATTTATGTCATTGCAAAACGATATTTATTGTAAACTTATAACAGCTATATTCCCTCCCAACATCCTTCATTTAATATTTAAGTGGCATATGCTTCATTGGACATGACAAACACGAGCCTCGAAATAAAAGAGCTCATCAATAAACCAGTCCCGTTCAAAAATTTGCCTTATAGTCCGAGATCCGGCCGTGAGGAAACCGGTGGCAACGAAGGCATGTAGCGAACTATTTTTTTAAAGTGAAATAGTCCCAGGCTATGTTACTTGATGGTTGTGTTTTTCCTGTTCTAGAGCTAATCGGTAATCGGAATGCCTGTTTTGAACAATAGTTTCCTTAAATTCTGTTTTCATAAAAGTTGGAGGTATTATTATTTGGTTTTCTGAGAGAGATCGCTTTTAGCGAACATGCTGCCCGCTTAAAATCTGTAATAAACGTTGACTATTGTTTCTAAGACGCAAATTTCTTCCGATTTTTTAACTATTTCTAAAAAAATATTTAAAACTTCCGTACCAAGCCTAAGAACTGATTGATTTTTATTCGAACCGTCTTAATGGTAACCATAACCCATACTTTTATAGGTATTGTACAAAAATAATTGCAGTCGGATCATACACTATAAGTCCCGTTAAAACTTTTCCTCCCAGCTTAATCCTTTTTCTATTTTTAAATTTCAATCGCCCCAAGAAAGGGGCGCTAAGTGTAGACACTCGTGAATCATTGAGTGTGAAAAACATTTGTACTGTGGAGTGGTCCACCGGTGAAATATTGATGCCCTCCCGATCACTAGTTCGGTTGATGGATCTTCGCTAGAGCAATACTAGACTATAGGTACTTTGTCTAAGGATCTTAAACTTGGAATAAGTAAAGAAGGAGTAGAGGTGCCCGTGGCGCAGTTGTGACAGTGATCGGCGACGATCGCTGTTGTAAAGCAACACACGCCGGGTCGGAAATGGGATGGGTGACCACCCCGACCGAAATTTAGTGATGTGTATTTCGGGCATCTTCGTGCTTCGGAAGGCACGTTAAGCAGTTGGTCCCGGTTGACATCGCTAGATGTCAGTCGTTAAGCCTAGTCAGATGCCTTAGGGCGGCTTGATAACATCTGATATTAGGGTTGATCACTAACCTTACACCACTCCAACAATCCGCACTGAGCCCGCGTGTTGGAGTATGGCTCAATCCACCTCATAGTTGAGGTGAGGCCTTTGCCCAGCAGTGGGACGAATATAGGCCGTTTATTTTATGTAAGTAAAGAAGGTGGATTTAGCGCCGTATACGCGCTAATATGCGATCTACGGTGGTGTTCAGATGTAATAGTCTATGGTTCGTTCGCGTTAAGAATGCAGTAATATCATACTTTTCCTTCGTCCCCTTACCAATCGAATCGTTCCTAATTAGAAAGCCAAGTCCAGAGTGCCCGGTTGAACGCATACTTTCGCACGAAAAGGTTTTGGATCTGAGTTTTATGTGTGCGTAAGAATTACATTGCATTCTTAACGCGAACGAACTATAGTTTGATGTTTCCTACAGACTTCTGATTGTGCATCAATAAAAAGAGCAAAACAAGTAATTGGATTGACGAATAACCAAAAATCGGTGCAAATCAACAAATAAGGCCATTAAAGTCATGAAAGACACTGAAAACCATATTACCTGTGGAACAAAATCGGTATCGTTCGTTCATCAATCTTTCCCGATCTTTTCCGGCATAAAAAGCTTTAAGTCTAAATTAAACTATTTTGCTGTGGGAAGCACTTTCTCTTCACTTACACGGTTTGCTTTAAAGTTTTTTTGGTTTTAGGTAAGCACCATTGTATTAAGTCGCTGGTAAGAGCTTATAATTAAGTCACAATCAAGTGGTTATCAGAATATGTTGGTGAATTTGTGCAATCTCATTTCAATACAAACTTACATATTTTTTTTCGGATATCCACATCATAACTTTGTGAAACCTTCAAAGTAAGGCACTTTCAAAGTTTCGCATACAAAATCAGATACAAGGAAAACTCCACCAAAATATAATCAAAAATATTATTGGATAGAATCATAATCGTGTTTCTTCGAACCGGAAACTCATCATCAGAGCAAAATCGAACCTTTTGCCTACTAATTCAGTAATTCACCGTTTCAACCAAAGAAGAGGTGTTTATTGAACAGTATTATTTTCAAAGGCTCCCATCTCTTCCGTCCTATTTGTTTTTATGGCTCGGTTTCACCTTCGGGATAACCTCACTATAGAGTTTCGTGTTTTTCCTATACACTTTTTCAATTTGCTGTCGTATCGGATGATTTTTATTGAATGGGAAAAACGAGTTTTGGTAACTTAGATTTAGCCATTTATTTAATGTCAATATCGCAGTCGATTAAGGATTTTTCTGCGTGTATTGTTAAGTAGTAATTCTATACATTGTATGTACAAAACAAAAAAGCGGTTTATATGTATAAAGAAACCGATAACTAATCACGGCATAACGGGAAAACTAGTAAAGGTATTTTAATTAAATTTTGTAGAATTAATTATACCCACTTCAAAAGCTGAGTTGCTTCTACGAAACAATTTTAAGTAAATTTCAAACGATACCTACTAATTAACTGTCTAAACAAATAATCATTTATATACATTACCACGCTTTCAAAGTACTGAACATTAGTCTAGAAATAACCATTCAGACAATCTAGTCATTTAGCGCTCAAAACCGCTAAAACCTGTCTGAGAAATTAAATTTTAATGTTGCTTCTGTACTAGCAAGTGAATCAGGTACAGTCAACCGCAGATATCTTTATGAGCAAGTCCCCTTATGAATAATTCCCCACTTCCAATGATTATATTGAACAACAGCATTATAAAAATTTTTTTTTCATCCTAAACACAAATATCTTCGAAGCACACAATGTGTGCTACATGTCATGTATCAACTAAAAAACTAAAAAAGTTCTACAATATGATTATCTTTTTGTTGTTGTTTGTTGAAATTCAAAACCCTTTCAATTTGTTACAAAATATTTGGCGATGTGACAGTTCAATTAAAACTGAAACACTAGGTGGTTATCACTTTGGTTATTATTGTTTTTAGCATTTCCTATGCAGTATCTTCACAAAAGATCTGAAAACTTTGTTTTTTTTGAGATCTTACTTTGGTTATAACTTGTTATAATGTCCAAAATTGCATCTGAAAGGTGAGGCAAAAAACCCCTTCTTTTGACAAATAAAGCTATCCTCCCTTCACTCGCATTTATTTTGGCTTTGAAGTGTCTCAAAAAATATCTTTGAAAGATATTTAAGATCCTTCAAAGATATTTCAATGGCAGTTTCAACAGTTACTTTGCAAAACTTTCAGTAGCATTTCGAACCTGACTGTACTTCGCTGAGTAACGGGCAAGGCTTTGTGGTATGGTTTTAGTGTAGAGAGAGAAAGCGAACCTACGTCCATGTTATTAATTCAAAACGTCACAATGCACGTTTGGCTTTCAATGAAATAGTCTCACGAGTATTCCATTGTTATAAACCGTCAGTTTTTGCTTTCGTCTGTTAAATCTAGAATACCTATTCTGAATGCACCCCCAATGTAATGTAGCCCCAGGTGGGGTAAAATCCGTTAGAGTAGTATTGAAATTATAAGATACAAGAATGACTTAACAGTGTAAAAACAGCGCTGTTCTATTGAGAGCATCGTATCGTATCGTAGTGGTTAAACACTCTGGCTCGGAACCCGGTAGTTTCGAGTTCAAAACTGGCCGGAACTCAACACTCGTACTTATGTTGCACAGTCTCTGGTGATGGAAAACACCAATAAAAAACCCAAGCAACCCGATAACGGCGATAGGCTCGCCCCTTACTACGTTGGGTTCTACTTCTCTCCGTGGAACGTGGGCTTCTGAATGTTCCGTTCACCATGACGCCAACAATTCGTATGCCTCTGATTAGCCCATTTGGGGTTTGGTCGTGATAGTTAGTTATGTCATGCGGTTCTGTTATGAGAGTCGAATACTAAAAATATGTATATTTTTGGAAACATGTTTAAAAATATATGAAATGAACATATACGTGACGTGAAAGTCACATGTGGGAATAAAATAAAACAATAAAAAATATCCAAGCCCTAGCAACATTCCCTTCAGTGACGTTTAAATTGTCCTGTCACAGATAACGTAACGGCCCAGTCAGCTGTCAACACATTACACGAGTGTTGACAATTGCTTACAAAAACACAGCACATTTTGTGTTATTTTACTACCAAGAGTTGGCAGTTGAGGTCAAGTTCTGAAATAGAGGACATTGAGGCCTTAGAACTTATTGACTTAGCCCCTCATTTATAAAAACGAACGCAACGCTAAAGAATAGTTTAAGGAATCGACATGTTGTGTCACTTACTCGCAAATGGCGGCAGCAACAAGAATGAAAGTGACAAAGCGATACAAAAGTTAAAATGTTGTTGAAAATCTGCTTATTTTGACGTGATAACGTCTTTAAAATCGTTTTAGTCGGGTGACATGTTCAGAAACTTGTGTCACACCAAAACCTCACGAGCGCGATCGCAGGTATAACGAGAGAGAGACGGACCGATCTCCCGTCTCATCTCGAGCGTTGCCAGTCATTCCGTGAAATGCCGTTATCACGTAAACATCTCGATCGTAAACCTACTTTACAAACAACCAATTTTTTTTTATGAATAAGGGGGTTACAATAATTATAAACTTGGTTTCGTCTTACATAGAACTAATTGGCGAGAGTTTTTTTTTTTTTATCCTATTTTGTCCCACTGCTGAGCAAAGGTCTCTCCCAATTTCCTCCATAGGTCTCTATCCTGTGCTAGGCCAAGCCAATCCTCGCTATGGTGCCGCAAAGAGAAGAGAGTATTTATTTTCCGTTTTTTTTATAGTACGTAATACAAAAAGTACATCATATAAACACTAAAAACCGGGTTTTCTACAACATTTAAACAAACGGTAAAAACTACTATTCTACCTGTGTTTGCTCGACGTTTCGGCGACAATTGCATGTGCCGTGGTCACGAGCGCACTGGCGGCGCGCGGCGCCGTCTGACGGTGCGCGGAGGACAATCTTCATCCACCCGCACATTTCCAACATGATTAGTACTGGTACAGTCAGTTCGGCAAAACACACTAACACTGTCCGGTTTTATTTTGGACGGTCCAAACTGCGATTTACACCTAGCAATCACCGGATTCCATGCAGACGACAATTTGAAACCATCCTCCCTATTGAAATTTTGGTGCTTTTTAATCTCAATAGCTTCTCGCACCATCCTGGTATGGTAATGACGATCAGTTGAGAGGATTTTTGGGTCGTGCAACTCCATCCAGTGATTCACCCCCGAACTTAAAAGGTGTTCCGCTATGGCAGATTTGGTCGTCTGTCGATTCTTCACAGCTGCGATATGTTCGTCGGTCGGTATATACGTCGGGCAAACACAGGTAGAATAGTAGTTTTTACCGTTTGTTTAAATGTTGTAGAAAACCCGGTTTTTAGTGTTTATATAGTGAAAAATGCAACAAGAAAGTTTAAAAACCTAAAAAGTACATCGTCAGCGGCATCATAATTTCAAGAAAACAAAAACAGAACCTAACCCTTGTTTATTTTAATAGAATTAATATAAATCTAGCTAATTATCTAGCGCATTCGTTAATCCACAAGACATAGACAACATAGACAGCCGCTAGCTTAAGACACACAATAAAAAAATGAATGACCAGTGCTTAATTTTTTTATTTTTACACCTAGCGTAATCCAAAGTGAAATCTGGCGCCATTTTATAGGTTAGACGTTAAACCTGGTTTAGTGTCGGTACATAAAAGATCTAGATGGTGCCGCTAATAAAATGCGAGAGACTTTGAAATTTTGTAACGATATCCTCTACCTCACTGAGACTCCATCGCGAAAGCTCTCGAAAGTATTCTATCAACAGCACACGCACTGTTTGCAGCACGCACGCAGTGCTTTAATTCTAGAATAATTTGGAGGATTTGCTTCTTTCAACAGTGCTTTTACCATTTATGATTGCGCTTCTATAAATAATGACTTGGATAGTCACTATGTATATTCACTATGGACAGTGTCACTATCTTTAGTATCACTATCGTATGGATAACGTCACTTCTATCGATATTTTTAGGTAATGAAGTGGGATATGCATAATCATGGTGTTGCTTCTTTCGTTTATTAGTCTATTGATAGTGTAAATCCATTTTACCATTTAAGACATTTGCTAGAAGAGAGTGAACACCTTTCTATTAGGCTGACGAGTGTGGTAAAATGCATTTTTTTGCAATCTGTCTTTAACAAAATCCATTGAGGAAATATGGTTTGTTGACAAGATGATCTACTGGCGATCAATGCGCTTAATATAAATGTAGTATATTTTTCTTGGTATCCCTGTGAAATAAGTACTGATTGTAACAACTTCTCCGACAAGCTCTAATAGATAGAAGTAGTTCGCGATAAGGTATTAAAACTAGGCAAGATAATTTAAGTGGATGAAATTTTGAGTTTAGAAACAATATGGCTGTCAATTTTGCGTTTTAAGGTTTGATAAAAGTTTGTCATTCAAAAAAGTTCTTTATTGCATTTGTTACAAAGCCTCTTTTGCAATTTGAAATTTCGGGACTAATAAATCATTAAATTCACTTGACGTCTCTAAGTGTGGCCGTAGTCTTCGAAGGCCACAACTTTAGTGTTGCCGATCAATGACAGTTCGTACCACCTTATAATAATGCACTAAAAGTCATTTTCCAACTACTCTGTTACGTGTGGCTCACTGTACCTGTCACATCAGCTGCAGATGAGATTAAAAATACATCTTGTGTTCTCAGCTTGTAATGAGTATTTAATGCTTGCCAGTTTCAACTCAATTCGGTTCTCGGTATTGACGTTACTTACCTACTGAATTACGAAATCACATCGCGGACGTAAATATTTAAGTAGTCTTCAATAAGGTAAGAACTTGTGAAAAACTATAATTGGCTGTAATCAAATGTTAACTATATGTAAATAATAGGCAGTAATAGTAGGCACTTCTGTTTCCCACGTAGTACCTATAGTGTAGCTTCCCGTATCTGTTTGCATATAAACTAAACCCTCGAAACCACGCAACGGATTTTGATGCGGTTTCCAGTTCTATTCAGATAATTTCTTCTGAAAGGTTTTTAAAGTATAATTTATAAATGCAACTTAAAAAACAAAGCTAAATCGGGGCGGGTCTCTATTTTCAGTACTATCCTAAATTCCACAGCTCGGCAAAACCCTAAACTCTTCCACTGGTCTCTAACATTCAGTCAGAGCTTCTCTATTTCTAAATTATTTTATCAGGACATTGCACCTTTTTTTAAGTTCAGGTCGCTATTGAATCTTGAAAAAGTCATTAATATATTTTGTAAATGGTTTAATTTAACTCAAATTAATTGCTATTTTATGACAACCTAATTTAGGTTTCAAATCGTACGACTAGTCGTGTCGTAGCACTAACTTGAGGAGGTACAGAGGCTCTCACATCACCCTTAACATAGGGGCACCTTTTGCTGTTGACGTAAGACCCATTTTGCAATGGTTTAAAGGCTTCTGTACCTGTCGCAGGCTGGAGATGAGATTAAAAACCCATCTTGTGTGCTCAGCGTGTAATGGCTATTTAATGTGCTCCAGTTTCGACTTCGCCTCTCCGAGTTTACTTTATTGACTGAATTATGTAAAATCTACTGCATTTATAATCAACTTTACATAATTATATTTCAATTCAAAACCGTTTTTGACCGGTGCATGGTTAAAAGTACTGTCAAAGGTTGTGGGTTCGATCTCGAGTTCTTCATCTAGAACATACCAGATTTGTGTTTGAATTTTCAACAGAAACAATGTCCAAATCGGTGGTAGAGTTACAACATGTCATTGTGTTTGAATTCTACCTTTTTTATTTAACTGTAGTTTATTCACTGAGCAGGTACTTACTTAAACAGCCTACATAAGTCCCACTGCTGAGCACAGGCCTCACCTCAACTATGAGGTGGAACAAGCCATACTCCAACACGCGGGCTCAGTGCGGATTGTTGGAGAGGTGTAAAGTTAGTGAGCAACCTTAATGTCAGACTAGGCTTAACGACTGACATCTAGCGAAGTCAACCGAGACCAACTGTTTAACGTGCCTTCCGAAGCACGGAAATGCCCGAAATACACATCACTATTGTAAAAGACTAAATGAAAATACGTTTAAGTTAGGGTTTACTAATCTTACTTAGTGCATTTGAAATCACAGTTTGAAATGTCACAGAATCACTCAGGAATAAAAAACGCACTAATTTTTGAACTAGCGCATTTGAATACGAGTTCAATGAACTGACAGAACTACTCTACAATGGACGCAATATCCAATGATAGGTACTCTGTAAAAATGAAACAGATGGTGCCAACTTTTAAAAACCAATGAAAAAGTTCAGCAGCGCTAACACGGGATCAATCGAGCGATTAGCTGAGTCGGCGTTATCTAGCGGGATTAAAACGCGGTGGGTATTATGCACTTTTACTAATGGACTTTTAATAAAGAACTATCTCCAGGATAATAAATATCCCTTTTTTTCAAGATTAACGAGCTTCCTACTAAGGTAAAGTGTGAGGTTAGTTGTTTGGAATTTGGATTGAAATTGCCCCAATAAAGTAAATACGAGTCTATCTTTTTTATTAACTCTCTCAAAATTACACAAGTAGGTACTGGTACAACATAAAAAATGCAGCAATTAAAAAATAATGTGTTATTTAAAAGATAAATATGTCGTGTCGTGTTACACCAAGATAAAAAACTGACTCCAAACTAAGCATAGATGTGATGGGTTTCAAACACCAGTGAAATATACACACTCGGAAAACTTTATAAATAATTCATCACGCCATGACTTTTGCCTTTTTCTTTTAAAACTCCATATAGGCTTACCTCTTACTTTTCAGTCTCCGATATTATAACCTAAAACATCCCACTGCTGGGCACAGGCCTAACCTAAACTATGAAGTGACGCGAGCCATACTCCAGCACGTAGGCTGGTGGGGTGTAAGATTAGTGAGGAACCTTGAAACATCTCAAAATATTCTTTCAAGTCATAGCGACTTGAAAAAATATTTAATAGAGGTCGCATATTGTTCTTTGTGAAATCGTTTCCCTTCTCACATCTGTTCACAAAACTTTTAGGTACACTGAGGCTCTGTTATTTTTAATCTGTTCCTTTTCTATTACAAAAAAAAAGAAAGGTTTATAACAAAAGCTAGACCAAAAAGCTGGCGAAGGAAAAACAAGCAAGTCTGACACAGCGGATTCCGTATGTCGTTTCTGAAAGCTACTCGGGGCAATGTGCGGTCAGCAGAAAAAGGCTCTAAACACAGGCACTTTAATGAATTAGTCGTAAAATTTATAAACAGGCGGTTAATTAAGTGTTTAAGACGAATCTTTAAGTGTTCTCATGAACGAGTGAACGTTCATACAACGTGGGGCGAGTTTGTCACGGTTAAACGGGTCGCTTAAGTTTTATAATTGGTGTTTTCCATCACCGGCAATTTAGCCGCAAATTGAACAGTGACCATAAAGCACTTAGGTGTTTTGGCCAAATTTGATCTCAGGACGGCAGAAGAGAAGTACAGAAGCACTTTATTGATTTGGTGTCTTCAAAGTTTTTTTTTTATTGCACATCATTGAATAGTACAAAAGTCGAACTTAATGCCAAAAAGGCATTCTCTACCAGTCAACCATAAGGCTAAGCAGAAAAGTACAGTAGGCGGTGCGACATAACAAAATAACATTTAGGTGGGTGATTAAGACACGTAGAGTTGAAGAAAAAGATCTTAAATCCTGAGCCAAGAGCTCTCCTTCTAGAAATTTAATATTTCCCCGGTATTTTAGTATTTCATTGTGTGGGCTGCATAGTTTGTTCGCGACCCAAATCACGTCCGGGACATAAATCGGGTGCGAACCGTCGCACTACTATACTGCACCCTAATACTTTTAAAAAACAGTTTATTTAATCTTGCTGCGTCTTGAGTGTTAAATAGGATATGAGTATGAACTTTTATTATTAAAACTTCCTCCATCACTGGCGGTATTTTTATGACGTTGTATGACGTTTTTGCACAGACTTCCCAATTGATCATGGCTGGATCAGCTTGAACTATCACCTGAATGACTGGCCGATGGTGCCTTTGGACCGCAAAAAGTGGAAAACTTAACGGCTATCCTTGTTTTCCATTGTTCTCGCTTTACGCTTTTCATTAATTCATTTATCATTGTATTTATCAAATTAAAAACAGATAGATAGATAGTTATGTCAGTACTGATGTTGACACACTGATGTCAGACACACTGATTGTTGCCGTCTGGGCAAACAGAACATTCAGATTCATCCTCTTCATCTAACGACCAGTTGACTTGTTCCAATGATCAAGACTGAAAATGCCGCGCTACTTTAAGTTCTACCGTTCTATAAATAAATACAGTGACGTCATATCCTGAGTTATTTATTGCACAAAACTAATTTCAGCATCAAACTTGCATGTCTGCCTATATACGCCCGGCATAATGCAAGCCTTGCCTGCCTGCCTTGCATGGACTGGTGAAACTTTGAACAGTTTGTTTATAAGCAGAAAAAACTGTTTACTTTATTATTTAGAATTATTCATTTCTTCGTTACATTCAGGCAGTGTCAAATACTACAATAAAGAAGGCATAATTAGGTTATGTCAGTACTGATGCGAAGTCAAAAATTGTCAACGGGGTACGACGTAGTTGATTCGACCGTGTTATAACGTGTGAACAAGACAGTACGATCACTTACTAGAGCATAAACGAGACAGATACATGTTGCGAAGTGTCGTCTCAGACTGTTAGCACGGTCAATGCTTTGCCGCTAGTGCTACTTTTTTAGCCCAAGTAACATAATATCTACCTATTTTTATTATAAAATCATTAGTTACGCGTACCAATCTAAATACGATCTTAGGCAGGTACAGTTATAGGATATCACTATGATCCATCTTAATGTTGCCATTCGAAGAAAAGGGACTACAACTGGCAAATACACTAACATAAGTAGCATGTTAAAAATATTATAACAACATACCTAAAAGAAAACTTTTATTCTGTGGTTCCTGAATGTGTTGTTCTATTTTGCTTAAGAAGAAACATTGTTGAGTTACAACCCAGTTCGATATCCACGTTTTATGTGTAACAAAAAGTTAAACTAACCCAAACATTTTAAGTGCACAATGAAGGTGACTGGCCTAAGCATTACTCATTTTAATGTTTGCCATAATTAGGTTTATTGAAGGATTAAAACGTAGCATGTTACCGCAAGGCTGCGCTGGCTGACCCCACGGCCTTCTTACATATAAAACATGAGCACTTACCGGCCGCACGAACCATTAATTATAAATCTAAGTTAACCATTGATGTAAAGAAAATGTAATTTGTCTCGCTGTCGCTGAGCCATTATTCAAAGTTTGTAAAAAAAACTATTTAGAAGACTATAATTATACGTTTAATGACCTCATCAGCGTAAAACTTGCGAAGTTTTGTAAATTTCTTAAAGACTTAGCAGAGGTTGTTAAGCCGCTGGATACGGACAGCGCAGGACCGATCGTTGTGGAGATCCTTGGAGGAGGCCCATGCATTGTTTGCCTGACATGATAAAGCTAAGGTTTGGTTGGCACTAATACTGCACAACCATGGGACGTGAGTGCAATTCCAATCTAGCCTAAGCAGCGCATCGTGGCTTTTGTCACGTGTTATCTCGTGCGGTTTGTACGGTTAAGACATGAGAAATAGCTCGGAATATTTTTCTCGCAGTGTGACTAGTATTGGATCTTTTTATTAAAATGTACAAAGGATCTTTACCAGTCTTCGATCACCATTTTGGTGGCTCTGTGGGGTCAAGGGGTCAAGGGGTCATTTAGTACAGTAAATTACTTATTTGATGACAACTTCGTACGTAAACACTTGGCCTTTTAAACTTCGCACCCTAACCTTTTACATTCTCGTGTCAACGGCCTCCTCAAATACGGGCAGCACAAAAAGCTGCAACTCCCTCGCAACTGCAGCTTTTCATTCGTTCGAGTTGTTGGGCACATACCATCAGTCATGTGCGCAAGGTCTGTCTCGGATATCCATACCGTGTCGTGTTCAAAGACCAATCACCCCCAAACTTCACAAGGCTTGCTTTTACCTCTGCACTGAGATAGTTGAGTGACCTCCAGATTGGTCAATCGGTTGGATCAAACCCTCTCGACACACTGACACCCTGCCCTGTAGAAGGTACTCAGGTAATGTTATCAAAAAAGTTAACAGATCTACGTTTACGCTTTATTGAATGTCTAATGTTAAAGATTGTTGATAAGCAAACGCCGATCGTTTTACAATTATCACGGTTCAAGTCTCCGACAACTTCCGTCATTTGTCCGAATCGTTACGACGGCAAACAGCGTCCTGTTAAAAAAAATTCAAAAGAGGGGCGGGACCTTCTTTTTCTTTTGTATACTTAACCTCCCCCCTCTAAAAAGTCAATAGCTTTGTGATACCCGTCTCACCGTGACGCGGCGTGGTATTGTTAGCGACTTTCAATACTAGCTTTGTTTCTTGGGAGATTGGATTGGGGACCTCTGGCCAGACGGCATGTAAGTTTTAAGTTTGACATTAAGTTAGGAATAATTTTAACATGTTAGCAATTTAACCAATGTTAGCTCATTAATATAAAAAAACCATTTTACGTTCTAAATGTTCACGAACATTGTGTAATTGTTGTGCAAAACGTATATTATTTTATCTTATCTTTTCGTTCTTTAAAAACGTGAAATAATACCAATACCTTGACGATTTGCTTTTTGTAGTATTTCTATCAATATTGACTATTGCATAATTCAACTTAAATAGCCAAATTGGGCGGTTACTTTAATAAAACTGCCTCACTAAAGAACATTTTGACAGCATAAACATTATTTATTATTTAGGAGAAGGTGGCGCGACGAATTGGACTCCTGTGAGAGAGATTGGCCGACATTGGCCTTAGACCGTGTGGGATGGAGATTGGGAGGGGAGGCCTTTGCCCTGCAGTGGGACGGAACGTGCTGATTTAGATTTAGAAACATTATTCAATCAGCGTTCTATTTGCAACCGAATTAGAGCGACTGGATAAGCCTTATGACCAGTCAGATGTTTTGAAATAATTGATCACCGTTACTGACGTGACGTGTCTTTAGGACTGGCCTGGAAAGACTTAAGACGCTGGTCTTAAGTCTTTCCAGGCCAGTCTTAAGCTATGGTATTCCAGCAGGCGCCAAAACTCACTTCGCTCGTGTTGAGTGAACTTTAAAAATCAAATTCTTTGCAACTGTGGCCGTTTGAGAGAAAAGAACTAACCCAAATAACATTTTTTAATTATTTATATACAAAATGAGAGAAAATACTGATTCAGAGTAAAGCGTATTGATGATATAAATAAGCGTGAAGCACCGAGATGTGAAGTGATGTCCACCGGAATACCAACCCTGGCATGGAAGCCCAGCAGTGGAATCCTAAAAGCTAATTTCGATTTAGACTGACGTGAATATATGACGCTGACTGAACATTTGAAAACAATTAACTATCGAAATAACATATGCTAATATCTAAGCATTCTGGAACAAGTTGCCTGTTTGTACGCTTAATTCATTTTAACTACAGGACGGATCACGATGCAGTTTTCGACATCATTTAGAATTTCAGGAAAGTTTGTGTTACAACAATGCAGTCATTTGAAACACGCAGTTGTGATGGGTTATATTTCAGTTTATGTAATAAAACAATAGTTTAATACTCCTTACGAAGAACATTTTTTATTCTGTAATAACATCATGGATATTCTACATCTGAGACTGGAACTTGAATGCAACGTAAAGGACGAGGAACGAACTTAATTAAATGAAAAAAGATATGTACCATAGTTAAGTAGAGTCAACATTGAAATGATGAGTTCTAGCTAATAGAGTAGTTATAAAATATTGACGATTTGTCAAAAACTATTTTAAAAATACGAGGACAAGAGTCTTTTATCGTTGGAAGTGTCATGAAAGTTTAAAACAAGTGAAACACTATTTTAACACTTTAGCGACAAGGTTACTTTCCTAAAATACTTCAAACATATTTGATCAACTTTGTACTCACTTCACTTGGATGCTGAATGTAACTTTAATTAAGCATTGTTGACTGTAACGGTCAATGTTTTAGAGAATATGTCAAGAAGTACTTAAACACACACAACCTTGTTAGATCTCGCTATGAGCCCGAATGTAAATAAAGTAAGGGTTGTGTTTACACTTGAAACTTGGGGGTGAAATTCTTGAGTCGCGCTCTCGTTTTGTGTTTATATGAACCCAAACGGTTGCAGAATATTAGTCCAACTTTTGAATATAATAAGGGTAAGTTGCACCATAGTAGAAGTTAAAGTTAAAGTTAAATTTTTTGTTAAATTTGACAATTCGACGTCATTTTTGGTCGTCAAATTGTCAAATTTGACAAAAACTTTAACTTTAACTTCTACTATGGTGCAACTAACCCTAAAAGTACTGAAGAATTTGCTGCTGGAACGTAGATTTACTCAGAAATTTCTAAGGGTTTTGTCCATTTAGAATAATCTTTATTAATACACCTCTACAAGAAACTGCACTGTGTTAGGGTTTGATCTCAATTAGACCTCATCATTGACGAAGGGCGCGCCCCTTACCACGCTGGGTTCAAATTAGCTCAATGAATTGTGGGCTTCTGTATGTTCCGTCCACCAATAAGAGCGCCTTTGATTATCCCATTCGCAATATGGTCGTGAGAGCAGTATGAATTCAATGCATTTATTCCCTTTGGCGTTAGATCTCCATGTGCAAAAAAAAACAGATTTAATATTTATGTGATGTGAATATGCCTCTTGGCATTTAGTCCACCAATTGTAGTTGTTTTGTAATAATGTGCAATAAAGAATAAATAAATATGAACCCACCTGTGTCCACCTACCCCCACCTCTAGTCACAGTCTAAATAAAGCCAGTAACTCTACAGCAGCTGCGGACGCAATAACGCAAATGCTTCCTGCCGGTATGTTTACATTTTATACGAGGCCCTCGATTTGTCTTTATAAACAGCAAGGGTTGACACGGGTCACTGCCTATATTATGTTATTACAGCCATCTGTATGTATATGCTGTAAAATAAACGGTGCGATAAACAAGAGAATGTACAAACATTCTGTACTTAGTTAGTATTTTATGAACAAGTTGGTTCTCGCTAGGTTTTTTAAGAAGCTTTGTGTCGTTTAAAGTGACTCCTCTGATTAATTATTTACGAAAATTTGTAAAACTTCAAAATGCTGCTTAACTAATAAGAAAGAGGATGCTTAAAGTTTTAAGTATTTGGTACAATACAATTTGTAAAAAGGTAGGTACCTAAAAATTGATATCGTAAAATCATACAATTCGAACTGTAAAGGTATGATTGTTATAGCGTATGAGGTATAAAACAAAACGTTTGAGTAAAAATATTGATATTTAACTGGGTACTGTAATAATTAGTAAAATAGTAAAGCCTAAGTAGTCCCGTCTCGCTCCTTACCTCAAAAGATGAATTGCATAAACTAAATGGTGTATTTATTAGGCGATGGTGAGAAAAAAATGTAACCAGAGGGCAATAAACCATTAAAGGATTTCGGTTTTGTTTTGTTTAAAATTTACAAAACAAACATCATCGGACAGAAGAAAGAGATGTAACAGTAATAACAAAGTTTCCTCAGCACAACAAAGTAGACCACAGAATAAGAGTAAAAGATAAGATCCGCTAATATTTACTGTGAAATTGTGCGCAATAAAGTACCGTCCGTGCTGTTTTAAGTTTAAGGTGTGGTCACTATGCTCGCGTGTCTCACTATGCGAGTTTATGTTGTGACTTGTCATAAGTGCTTTTAATAAATTTACATGAAAAGATTGTAGATTTCACTTTACTTTGCCTCCGGAATCTCTGGAACGCTTTTTTTTACTAGCTGCCCGACAGAATATGTCGTTTTGTTAAATGACTGCTCAAAAAAAACAATATGTGACATAACAACAGATATGCTGAACCCATTCCTTTACCCCGTTTAGAAGGTACAAAACCTAGAAACGATTTAATAAATAAAATAAAATTGATGGTCCTATTTGAAGCGGAAACCTATCCAATAAAAAACATGAAAATCGGTAAACATGAAGATAGTAAAATGGTATTATTGTATAAAGATGACAGCTCAGCATAAATGTCATCAATATTTAATCTAGCAACAATTATAAGAAATACAGACTGAAACAAAACCAACATTCATCACTTCAAAACCAGTTAAAAGCTTTACCAAAATTGTACTGCCCTGAATTTTACTTGACCCTCTTGAGAAAAGCGCCGTTCACTTTCAAAGGTTACTTAACCAAAACTTTTCTTAAGTCCATTCCCAATATTGTATTTCCTCCAAACTTTACTTTTAAAACCACGTTGCATCTCCTAACTTAAACCACGAGGGATAAGCAACGCTCAATGGAATTTCTTAGTCAGATTTGCAGGACCCGTTGTCCTCGAACACGTTGCAAAATGGTTCTTTTTAGAGAAGGAGAAAGTTGGTTTTGCTGTGGGTTTATTAAGGCGAGGACCCGCCAAATTGAGACGTTTATGAAATATTGTCGCGGAATGTGGGAATTTAAAGTTATCTTAGTTCAGTTGAGCAAGCCTCGGATCGTGCATTGAAAAGATTTGGCCTCATTTTCCGTCCGGTATTGAAACGGAACTCAACCGTTGCGCTGGCGGAGTGTAAGTTTATGAAAAGATATGACTTTTTAACGTGTCGCGTTGGGAAATGTTATGTGGAGACTAATACTGCGGTAAACTCTGCGAAGCCATTTTCCAGCGAATGGGGTTAAACTCAGCCGGAGGAAAAGTAAAAGAGTAAATAAATGTTTTGGAATGATAAATTAAATGTTTTTGTACAACGCGAACAAGCATGAGCCCACCTCATGTACAAGTAGCCAAAGACACTGGTAACAGCAGGGGATTCGGCTTTGCTGACTGTGATGAAGGTGAAAAGGCAAATAACCGTTCCAAGCCCATTATGGAATTAAAATAAAGGAAATGAAGAACTTCAAGCTCATTCCATTTCATTCCATTTATTAATTGCATATCACATTATATTCAATAAGGTCTTAAAGATAAATACAGCAGCAAATGTAACAGCCTGCAAGGGCATAGCTAGGCCGAGAGAGAGCATTTTCCCCGAAATCATTTTCAAATAATGAGTTTTACAATGGACAGGTACATGCATTGATGAATTATTTTTTTACCATCTACCGAACCACCCAAATTCGCTTATTTATTAAGCTATGATTAGCTCAGATGTGAAACTACAGCAGAGAGTCCATTCCACAAATTGAGTGGCGTGGTAAAGAAATATTTTAGAAACCAAATTGAATGAGCCTATGGCAGATGATTAGAGTGTGATAACCATCACAGTCGAAGTAATCGAAGGTATCATATTCAACAGTTGTTAAGGACATAACCTAACCTAAGAAAACGTAAAGATCTAACTTACGTGCTCGTGCACTCATTTCAAATGTGTTATCTTTAGATGTTTTCGGATCACTTAACACATTTTTGAACTATTAGGCTGTTCGCGTTAAGAATGCAGTGATTTTATTCTTGTCCTTCGAGCTGGCACGCCCCCTACCAATCAAATTGTTCCTAATTAGAAAGCCAAGTTCACAGTGCCCAGTTGAACGTATTCTTTCAAACGCAGCGGTTTTGTACCTGAGTTTTTCTCCCTGTAATGGAATTAATTTTCGAAAATACTGGGTTCTTTACGCAAACATAGTATAAATGTCTATGCGAACAAGAGTAGAGTAGATATCGCTCTGTCCCTTTCGTGTATGTGGTTATCGTGGTAATTTTTATGGAGGTACTTGCGACAAGAATACGACGCTGTCACGCCACACTCGTCTTGCTTGCATTTGCTGCTGTCATAAAAGTTTGATGGCATGTCATTCATTTATTTTTAATGAAATTTAAAACATTTGCCATCACCGGTGCGTACTTAATGCGATTATGGTGAATAAATATTTATAACATATAACTTTTTCTAAACCAGTAGTTCATGTGTGATGTGTGTAAATAACTCGCACAAAAACTCAGTACGTAAAAGTTTAGTTTCATGTTTAGTGTAAAGTCAGCGAAAAACACGTTGCACAGTTAATCGTTATCGCGTCTTTAATCGTACTTTTCTTGACTCTCTTTCTGAAGTATGAAAAACTGATACCTTGTTTGTCGAGTAACTTCTCGTATTTCTATACGAAAAGCTGTTGAATGAATGAATGAATCTTTATTCGTTTCGAATCGAAGGTTTATAAAGGTGGTACATTTTGTTTATCGTTTTGCTGCGATTAACCTTATAGGTATACGAATATTACTATTAACAATAACTTAAATTTATCTAGCAAAACTGTTCTGAAACTGGCTAGTGCACTAACCTTGAGATCCCTTGAATGCCTCAGCTCCTGCCTCCTTGGGGGCTGGCCTGGTAGGTCGGAGTACACCAGGTTCCTCACAGCACCCCTGAACTTGGGCTCAAAGATCACTGACGGCAGCGCCAGAGTAGTCAGTTTGGAGTTGTACCTGATGAAAGAAAAAAAAATACAGATTTACAACGCGTACCTAACACGCTCAGGCGTGATTAGAAAGTGACATCTCATAATAATGATCATAAGAGCTACTTTTAGTGACGTTTTAACCCTAAAGGGTAACATGAATGATCATATTTAACTTACAAAAAATACATACAAATATTTAATTTAGCGTCATTTTAATAATTTTGTACATTTATGACTTTTTTCCATTCAATTCTAATACTTTTGCACTATAGGGTTACATAGCAAACTATGCTAGCAAATTGTTAAAACATTTTTGAATAGGTATGTAAAGGATAGTGTTATTCAAATCACTTTTGCATGTAGTTTTCCACAACCCGTTTTCAATAACATGTATGAATATTTACAGAAAAAACACCTTGTTTCGAAACTCGTTTCGCGGAAAAACATAGAGGCACCACAGCATTTTCATACACACATCCGTACTGTTTGTTTTACTGCCTAAATCAAAATATACGGTTGTATATCTCTCCGCGTCACAATGTGAGAGCACTTTTACTGTCATGTCCGCACACCTTTATGGAGAAAAGTGCGCTGTCACAAAGCAGCACGTTAAACGAGTCATAAAAAGGGTCTAACTTTTCACATCTTACACCACGACACTACCTAATCTAAGTTAAAGAAAGCAATTTCAAAATAAGCGCTGTCCGTGCAGCGCGTCAAGCGCTGAAATATTGCGGCATGCCACGACTTAATAGAAAAGGACGCAAGATAAATTGTTGTCAGCTTTCCTTGTCGCCCGGAGATGAATGGTCGGTGTTGCTCGAGGAAATTGTAAAATTGAAGTCATATTTTCGAACAGATAGTCTGAGTGAGTAATGGCGATGGGATTTGTCGAAGAGTGTTGAGCGATTGGTGCACATTTTGTTAATTTCATCTGAGAAGAAACTCAAATTTTCAATAGCTTTACTTGCTTCTTCGCCCTGGTTGAAAATTATAGCATCTTTAGGATGAAACATGTATTGAGTATAAAATATCGTACATGGTTACAGACGTAAAAGTAATACTCGTTTTCAGAGAAAAATTGAAACGTCATAGATATTTCACTTTTTGGTGCCTAAGCAATTTCTTTCAGCCAATCTTTCAGTTAGTGATCTTCTGCAATGCGGGAGAAATCAAGAAGCAAAGAATTATTCAAATTATTTTGGACTAACACATTGAAATTCTTGGATTTTCACCCGTGCTTTAGGTACTTTTCCACACGACTGCTAATTAACCATAGTACGGTGGACGGCACATCACTCTACCCATTTCCGGTCAGTCCTCCTTGCTCTATTGCAAAGGAATGACATTTGGCTAGAGCGAGAGAAAAAACGAAAATGGGGTAACCTGATGTGCTGTTGACTGTACATAACAGAGATCATTAAAAACTTTGAGTCTCAAAATGAGCTTAGGAAAATCTTTAATCGTACTTTAAATTTACTCAACCCTTTAACAATAACAGGATCCAATTTTCGAAGTTAAACTGAAAACGTTTAATAAGAGTCTTATTAATTTTCTCTAGCGAGGTACTTCTTCAGAATCCCTCGAGTTTCGAAGTGAGATGTGATTTCCCAAAGCGCATCGCAGTTCTACTTTTGAGCGATACTCATAAAGTGTTGGGATGAGCACGGCCCCGGGGGGCAGGGTTCGACTCATGCACTCGGGTAGGGATGGGATTGTCGAATACGGATACGTTTTATCCGTTTCTATATCCGCGTTTGCTGCTCATTTACAGGCTTATATCGAACACTTACCAGTAAACTATGTTACTTGAAAAAAACTTAATTTTCTCATTTATGTACTTAACCAAATACGTTATCATTACAGAAAAGACCTTATGCGGTCACATAGTAAAACCACATATGGTTTTCACACTAGATGCAGATTCATAATATGGACAACTAAATGCTGCTGACAAAACTCATTTACCCCCAAATTTACGAACGTCAATCAACGTTAAGCACGCTTATGCTGTCTCGTAAAATGTCAATAGAATTATAGAATTACTGAAAGGGACAGCTACACTTCCGAGGGATGCTCAACATTGATTTGCATTTGAAAATTCGGGGGCTAGACACTTTATTCAAAAAAGCAAAGTTTCACTCCTGAAATCTCCCCCTGGAAGAGATAATATTATGGACTTATTTATTATTTTCCTTCACGCAATTTTGACGCTGTAGGCCATGGAGATACCTTAAGAAGTTAATGCTAAGATGTCTACAGTAATGTAGATCCGATAAAATCGCCTCACTGGTACCATCACATCACTAGGAGCAAGCTGTATGATGTATGGGGTACAACACGTCATATACTGCGAGTTATATTATTTTTTGTAATGCGTCACTGGGTGGGGGGGGGGGCTGGACAAGTACGGTTAGAGTATCGTCACTCGTCAGCGATAACCTTATCAGAACAAAGCTTGTTATTTGCTAAAATAAACTTTTTATCATCCTTGTTACTCAGCAACGCTGTCTTTACCTAGCAATCAATGATTTAAAAGAGGTTGTAGATACGTTATGTCATTACTGATGCGAAGTGGAAAATTTTCCCCTGGCGTTCGTACTTATAATTTGACCGTGTGTACAAGATAGTATCTATGATTATTTACTAGAGCGTAAACGAGACAGATACATGTTGCGACACTGCGCACTGTCTCAAACTGTCAATTCTTTGCCAATGTGTTCGAAGTTCTGATTTGGGGTGCCACTTTTTCAATAATATTATTGCTAGCAATGCTTTTTATATCCTCAAATATTTGTCAATTTCAATTTTGCATACAAACGATTGTGGTAGTAGGAAAAGGTAATATTATTTTTGAAAGTCTGAACAATGAAAAATACAAGGACGAAACCTTTCATTTTGATGACAGTTTACCCACAAAGACTAGTGTAAATCAATATGAATTCACTAGAGAGAACTTGCAATTATAAATTGATAGGAATCTGAATGTGTTTAATGTTAGTTTAGTTAAGTTGGCAATGCCATTTACGTTTGATCAAAGTCTCAAAGTGTATTTGACTTTGTGTATGCTCTGTATCATGGGTACATATTCAAACATTTATGAACAAAAAGGGCGTTTGGTTTTCTTTCACTTTACCACACTTTACTTGTACAACTAAAAGAAGGAGTCTTGAACAAATCAAGATATAGGAATCTATAGGAAATTGTTGCATGAAAACTCTAGACTGATTCTGTCGATAACTAAAACTACTAACTCAGATATTTTTTCCCCTAACCACGAACCACCTAGTGTGCCCTAAGAGACAATTGGTGGTTGGGTGGTTTGTGGTGAACTGTTTTATTTGGAGAAAAGAAGTTGAAGTAGTTTTCTTCTTCGCAACCCCAGGGCAAACACTCTGGTTCTGACCCGTGTGGTGTCCAACATGATTCACTTAAAGGCAAGTATAAATCGCCATGTAAATTTACTTGGGTTGCTATATACCTTACAAACGATCTCTTCCGAACACCCACAAGTGCACAAAATAGTGAAAATAGTGACAGAGAGGTATGCATAATTTCACTAAAATAGAAACTAATAATTAAATAACAATAATATGTAGATACTCAAAACCAGAATATAATATAAAATGTGTTACGTTATCAACTTGCTAGAAAAATAATGATAATAATAAGAGAGAAAACATGAGGAACAGCCTAGTCAATCCATGCAATTACTTGGCTTATCTATCAAATGCTATCAACTATGTCTTTTGCAATTTCAGTAATATAATATCAACGTAACTGTAAAACTGAGCTGTAATATAACGTAGAACCACAGTATAAACCATACAGTAGGCTATCTAAGGCCACCCGCCGAGTTATTAGCCTAGCGTGCACACAGACACGCGGCACAGCCCGTCCGTACTGCCGCCTCCCTATGCCTCCCTATTTTATGCTAGCGTTTGCGTGAAATTGCATGTGCGTGATATCGCGACACGGCGCGCGACGCGCACGCACACATTCAAACCGAGAGTGGCACGTTTGTATGTAGATAGCTTACTGTAAGATTATACTGTGGTAGAACTGCCTCAAATAAATCTAATCCACTCCGAGGTCTGGTTTCTCGTACTTGGGGTATAATTCCTATTTGCTAAGTACAAGTCCATTTACTTGGGAACTCTTTGAAGACGTTATAAAATTTCTTGACGTTAGCCAGCACCCGGATGTTTTGTAGGGATGTGCTGCCATAATTGTCGGGTATCGATGAAATAATCAAATCATTGGAAATTAATAAACACTGCGCCGTCCTACCTTAAAATAAGCAAAGCTTGTTGTTTTCTTTAAATATACATATTGTTTGCTTTGTGCAATAAAGTAAATTAAATAACTAAAAAACTTACGAACATTTTTTTTATTACATACATAATATTCATTCAAAACACCTAGACCAATAATATACAGACATGTTCATACACAAAAATGTTTGCACTGTGCGAGGACTGAACCTGTGACCTCTGTTGTAGTGGCTTATTTTTAAATATTACACCTAGGCGTCCACCATAGATTTCCAGAGCAGCCGGTTGTAGGCGTGTTGTATTCACCGAAACCGATCGTTATCAGGTCATCAGTTGACCTTGCGATTTTTGTATAGGAAATAATAGTGGTAAATTCATTAAAAATATCGATAAAAATGTCTGTAAATCGATAAAGAAGCATCACTACGACCTTAAAAGTGTGCTTCTCTCGCGTGGTTCCTAATCTAATTAAACTCCGGAACATTCAGCCAGGTGGCGCTGCGTGTGCCGGTAATGGACCTCTAATTACTCAATGTTCACCATCTTAGTGCACTGCACTAAGGTAACTTACTAAAGTACGTTAAAATGACTTCAATTTAATTTGGTCTCTTCATTGCGTGTCACATGGAGACAGGTTAACAATTTTAGGGTTAAGTTAATTTTATGACACACTGTATTAATTAAACATTAATTAATTAGGGCGGTCTTTCTTGGGTTTATTCTTTGAAATGCACTTGAGTTACATTTCTGAAATTTCAAAAAATCGTTGAAATGATTTTCTTGGGATAAGATATTAATATAATCATAATCTTTATTGCTTCATGTCAAGTAATACCTACTTAACCTACCTATCATGTCCACGAAGTGAGGCCTGCCAGGGCACTGCAAATACAATGAACTACCTTGAAATAATTATAATACTAGCCGATTTGGGAATACCAATGATATTATAATAAAAAAGACGTGGATAGGTTACTTGTGCTAAAAAAAGACGTAGGTTATTTGTGGTAAAAATGGCACCTGAAATCAGAACATCGAACACCTGAGCAAAGCATTGACAGAGACGACACTGCGCAACATGTAAATAATCATACTATCTTGTTCACACGGTCAAATTACATTAGTACGTACCTACGCCAAAGGAAAATTTTCGACTTCGCATCAGTACTGACATAACGTATACCTCTTTTGAATATAACTATGTTCAACTTATAAAAGTAATCCTCTTACCCCTGTAGCCGTGAAGTGCATCAAGGAAACTAATACACTGCACCTAACTTCAAAGCTCTAACTTTCAGAGGCGAATAGTTTAAAAACATTAAGGCATTTCTTCAGGTTTCGATTTCAGAACTACTAACTGTAACTGTATTGGATTGGGAGATAAAATAATGAAGACTGTATTTATACAGTCCACGCTAATATTATGTTATCTTCTCTTAAAAAGACTTTAATTCAATTCTCTTTCACAATATGCAGTTTTGAGACTCATTGATTGAAACTTGAAAAGTCGCTGATTGTGTCCAAAAATTGCATATTGCTGTTTTTACGTAAAATACATACAGTTATCAATTCGCAATATAATAGCCAAAATGAACATTTCAAAATGATCTCCTACAGACGAGTAACGACGCGTCGTCGTCGAGGATCCTCGACGTACCTAGCGTTCACATCAACCTTTACATAGGAGCACCTTACGCTGCTGACATAAGACCCATTTTGCGATGGTTTTGTAAAGGTTGATGTGAACGCGTCTGTACATACTCTCAGGATTTTAATTAAATAACCAGATGTAGTGTTAATAAAATGAAGAACAAGTTAACATTTTACGTAAAGACAGTATTAAGTAAGAGAATTTCGTCGTCGCCTTCGCTCAAGGGGTTGAATCTAATTAAGACCTAGTGCATGTTGTATGACTCCGTAGACCATTGAAAGTCTATCACGAGTTTTCTCTTACGTAGACGCTTAGCTTGAATTATCCTACTAATATTATAAATGCGAAAGTTTGTATGTGTGGATGTGCCGTGTTGCTCTTTCACATAAAAACTACTGGATGGATTTTAATGAAACTTTACAATAATTATAGCTTATGCATCTACGTGTCCCAGCGGGTAAGCAGGTTGAAGTGGCAGTGGGCGGGGCACATAGCGCGTAGAACTGATGGCCGCTGGGGCCGAAAGGTTCTGGACTGGAGACCATTCGAGGCCAAACGCAGAGTGGGGCGCCCACCCGCAAAGTGGACCGACGACCTGATAAAAGTCGCGGGATCCCGGTGGATGCAGGCCGCACGCAACCGGGCGCTCTGTAAATCAATGGGGGAGACCTATGTTCAGCAGTGGACTTCTTGCGGCTGATAATGATGAAGATGATGAGCCAAAGAGGGTAAATAGGCCACTTTAGAAGGTTAAGTTCAAAATGGCGATTTTAACCCTTCAATTAATAAACTAATAAGCTTCCGATAACATTAAACTTGACATGAAAGCTATCAACAGTCAATATGAGAAACAAAGTCAGCCTATAAATCTACGAGTACTCTGACCGGTCCAGTTCATGAATGCGTAATGTAGTTTAGCTAACTTTGTTCTAGCTTCCATCCACAAGTTTCTAGCCTCAGTACAGCCAGTCTGTACCGATAAGAACGTAACTTGATGACATAAATCATAGTATACTTGCAAAACTCCCCAAGTTTCGTGGTCAAATACATTCGGTTGTGGCTTTTAGTTACAAACAGACAACGAGAATTGTAATGCCTACAACATAGTCAAGACAGAGTCCCACTAAAACAATATAAAAATGCGATAGTTTGTAAATATGAATAAGAATAAAATAAGTTTATATGGCACAAATGACTGAAATAAAAATACAATAGTATTGAAATAAGTAATAATAATATGTATGTTTGTGACTCTTTCACGTTGAAACTACTGGACGGATTTGAATGAAACTTTACAGTAGGTGACATAGCTTACATAGAAAAACACATAGGCTACAATTGAAAAAAAATGGTTTCTAAACTGGCCGCTAGTACAGTTATAAATATAATAAATAATAAACATGTGGGGATCCAGGAACATTGTTGAATTAATAATGTTCAAAACTATCCCTTCAAAGATATTATGTTTGAGCATTATTTTGTAACTCGAGATTTGCTGGCTCGATTTTCAATTTATTTACACGGTTTTTGTTGATTGTAAATATTACTGCTATTGACCTGCCATTCAACAGACCGTCGTTTGTCGGGACAGCTAATAAATAAATTTTCTCGTAAGCAGACACGATTGCCCAGGGAAAATATTAAACCGAGCCAAATGTAGGCATTACTTATGAAAGGATAATAAAATGGTGTAGTCTAGACACTAGACTCGTTCAGCCTGGCCTCGTTTTGTGGGCCTTTTTTGGTGTCGTTGACGTATAAGCCATTTTAGTAAATTTTGGTACCAATAATATTATTTTTTAAATGAAAGTTCTGAAAAAATATTACGTAAGACTTTAAACACGCCTGAGTTGCAACAATTTTAAATCACAATACACTATACATTATTCAATGCAACGACTGAAGTCACCGAATGCGTGTGAAAGTACTCTGACGTTTGAAAATAAAAACCGTGTCTGTGTCTTGCACGTAAACTGTGTGTGTGCATGTTTTTATCTTTTATGTTATCGAATTAGTGCAGAAAGGTAGGCATTACTACTGGACAAAACCTTTCATCTTTGAAATCAAATCGGCTAAGTCATGTTGAATCCAGGACTTGTGGCCTTCGGGCCTAGCACGCTTACTATCTACTCAGCTCAGTTATCAATTACTTATAAGGGACTAGCTGTCTCGACAGACTTCGTTCTGTTGTCAAACATTCAATGTCACGTGAAAGGTAGAAGCAGTTGCTAAGAGAAAACTATATTCTGGTTTTTACTATAAGCATAGCGTTTCTTCGTGTAATCTTTCAAACCTTTCCTGGACCTTCAAGAATAATTGAAAACGAAATTTATCCAAATTGGTTTAGCCGTTCCAGAGTTTTAGCGAGACAAACGAACAGCACTCCATGTATAAAGAAATATTCCTATAGACATTCAAAAGGAATCTTAAGTTTATTATATCTTTCTTCTGATAAATCAGAATCAGTTACCGTATAAATATCGAATGTCTTAATACAAAGCTATCGTTTCTACAAGTAATATATTCCAGACGTCTAGGAACATCCATTAGCCTTGAATCGTCTTTATTCCATTTTCTTTCCACAGAAACTTCTTGGAATTGGGTCACGGGCTGAGAGGATAAGGTTGAGCATACAAGAGGAGCTCCTGTTTGTATTGGTAAGAACACTCAGTTCTTTTGTATATTATGTATGGATATACAAAAAAATATTTAGGTATATTTATCTGTTGTCTGGCATTGTACAAGTTTTTCTTAGCTTGGGTGTAAGGCGCTGTGCGGAATGATGTCCAATATCCAATGAAATATGACCAGGGTTATAATCTACTTCAGATATTAATTAGATCAAACGAATTCTTCACGCGAAATATAGCCCAGACGTAATCCGGCGCTCGGCGTATAACAACCAGAAAACAGTTCATTATGTTCAATTTTAACCTTGTATGAGTAAGTTCTGACTCTGGCCAACATAAGGCCTTATACGTAAATAGCTCGCGCTATCTACATGTTTTCTCGAAAGTATATAGAGTTGGGGCACTTTGACCAATATTTTACATTGGCCTAAAGAAAGCCCGGTTTTTGTTCACATCAAATGTAACTATTGTTCAGTTTAGCATCTTGTTGACACTGGACACCGAAATTGCGATGCTCTCTGAGTATAATCTACACATGAAATGAAGTAGGTATAACATAGCAGCAAAGAGCTGAACTATGACATTACGAACTGCGTCATATTTCGTTATATTACTACAACACAGGAGGTTTTAGGTCGCGTCTTGATCCTAGCTTCATAGAATTTATGTGGAGGGTATATTACTGTCTGCTACTGACGTACCTACCTCATATTTCGCAATAGTTCGTAATATTACATCTAGTTTTCATTTGTTTTTTGATCATATGAATAGGATTTATATATAACACATAACATACCCTCACGACCATATCCTTAATGGGTTAGTCAGAGGCACGCGGATTGTTGCCGTCATCGTAGAAGGAACATTTAGAAGCCTACATTTTGCATTACATGGAATTTGAACCCAACGTGGAAAGGGGCGAGGCTACCGCCGTTATCCTAGCCGTTAGCTTGGGTGTTATATCGGTGTTTTCGTCACCAGAGAGTTAGCTGAAAATTGTACAATGAACACAAAGAAGGTGTATTCCGGCCACATTTGACTGCAAAACTATACTTTGACTATAGAAAAGGATCAATATTCTGCGATGTTTTGTATTATAGTTATGATAACAGTACTCAAGACAGTAAATAATTGCCAAAAAAATTTACAGACCTGGAGTAAGAAGGAGGCTGACTTAAAAGCCATTGATTAGATCAGTTCAGCACTCTAATTCCATTTATGCCCAATTAGCAAGATAGTGAGGACTTCATGTTCCTTTAAAACGATGTTTATTTTATTGTCAATACAAATAGAAAAATCTTAGCATTTTTTTAAAAAAACTAGGCATTAAGAATAAGAGTTAGAGAGTAGATATGAGGGCTTTGCTATATACGAGTAAAACATAAACTGGTTAAATACATCCCACTGCTGGGCGCAGGCCTCACCTCAACTATGAGGTGGCGCGAGCCATTCTCCAACCTTAATGTCAGATGCTATCAAGCCGCCCTGAGGCCTCTGGCTAGGCTTAACGACTGACATCTAGCGAAGTCAACCGGGACCAACTGTTTAACGTGCCTTCCGAAGCACGAAGTTGTCCGAAATACTCATCACTAACACCCATCCCATCACCGACTTGGCGTGTGTTGCTTAACCATAAAAACATAGCATAGAACAGCACATCTGTGGTGTAAAAGCACCTTAAGACTTTTTCTCGTACTTGATATATCACTTAGTCAGGAATCCTCATACGTTACAGCCCCGAGATCGCTTTATTGGACCAGTGATGGATGTAGACCGCTTAGCTTGTCGGTATAAGGATTCGCCAACTCTTAAGAAAGACAATTGATTTATAAATGCTATAAATTTAATGCTATCGGGGACTTTCAGTAAAATATTGCAGCATATAGCGAAATGGAAGACAGAATTTCATACTCGCTGAATGTATTTATAGATTTCTTAACAATAAAATGACATGACGAATGAACAATAATAGGCATGACGACAGTATCAAATAATCAACGATTTGAATACATTAGGGGAAAAAACATATTAAAAGGATTTAAAAGACACATTTAGTTTGATTTTAAAATCTGAGATTAATCAGATTTTCGATAAAGTAAAAGGATAAAATACTCCATTTCGCCATTTTGACTCAAAGTACTCAAACGTCAATCACGCACTATGACGTCACTGTACTGGAAATCAACAAATGTCACTGTCGTATTTCATACAAGTGAGTTTGACAGACACTTGATATTTACATTACAAATACGTCACACGGACGCCATGACACCTGCGAGCGTTTTCGCGCGCTGTTGATAAAATACTAGAATAATGTCCTCAAACTTTGTTAAACTGACCTTTGAAACCGAAATAAAGTTTTTTTAGTATACAATACATGTGTACCTTTATCACGAAAGAAGATTTCAAAATTGTTCGTCATGCCTATTGAATGTTGACTAAAAAGAAAGAGTGTGTTTGTTTATATTTGAATTGATTACTATAAAGGATGGCCTAGCGACATTGGTCCAAACATTTTTCTTAGGTAGAAGGCATTCTAACAAGTCATTTAAAAAGAAACATTCGTTCCGCTAAACCACAGGATGTTTTTTCTGTTATTTCTGGAAAGTATTTTCTCAAGGTCAAGTTAAAAAACTTCCTTATCTACGAGTTTATTTAGTATGCAGTAAACGTAAGTAAAATGGCGGAATACGAGATACAACGCACGATTACTCCCGAGAATTCCCTTCAACACTCACTCAGTTTCTTTGCTTAAAAAAGAGATGTTGATGATAAGGCCTTAATATTATTTCTTTAGTACAGTAAACCAGAGCTAGATTGTAACCCAACTCGGATAGGATTATGACCTACTTATATCTTTTTTCAATAAAAAAACACTAGTTCTAATCATGGGGTCTATCCTAAATGATAAAACGTCAAATGAATAATATAGTCTTATAGCCACTTACATACCTTAATCGTAATTATTAAAAAAAACAGGTGCACTTAAATCAAAATAGCGCAATTTATTTTCGCCTAGAGGTCTTTTGCCAAAACAAACTACCACTTTCTCTTAAGAAAATGAAGCATAGTTAATGAATTTGTAATTTGTAGTGCACTGCATCATCTAACGCACCTCCTCTCAATCCCTGAACCATTTCATCTCTAATAACGCTCAATGCTCATTAAAACTGAATAGTTGAACTTGAAGTAAGCAATTCCATATTTCAAACCAAGGTAGCGTTCCAACACGGAACAATACAAACACTAAAACTGTGCATAATGAATTAAAAAGACAACTGTCCGCTACGTGACTGCAGGCGGGTCGGTTGTAACGAGCCAAAACCGGCCAGAACCATCCCAAACAGGCCAAAACCGGTGCAAACCAGCTGTAACTAGGTCACGCAGGGGTGTAGTTAGCACTTGAAAGTAGTTTTTACTGGAATTTAGTGTCCCCCAGGCGAAATTGTTCGCTTACAAGTGTTGGAGCTCGTTACATCGATGCTCTGGAGTTTCGCCACTAATAATAATAATATCGTGTAAGCTTGAGATTTTGCTGGTTCAAAGTACTAATAAGGTACTAAATACATGATCATTATAAACTAAGTACGTACCGTACAGCTAGGAAATGAGCATACATTTATAGTAGCAATTTTCCACACATGCCGTTGTGTAGAAATAGCGCAATATTACTATGCTTTGGTGCTGCTAATGAGTGCTTTTATACAGGGTGCATGCGTCTAAATGACATGCTATTTCAACCACACACGCGCTAGTGCGTTATTTTTCAAAACTATTTCTAAACTACGCATTTCTGTCGATACAATTTAATCATACCTTTTCTGTTATCATCGCACGAACTGCCCTTAGCAGTTCATGTGAGGGTTGAATACGTAAAAGATGCTTTTTTGCTATAAAGAAAATCGCAGAATTTTATTGTAGATATAAGATTTATTTGTAAACTACAAGTGTTCTTCGACCATTTCTTATTTATCACTACGAAACCACTGTCTTTAATCATTCGATATTTTGCTTGTTTTTGGTCTACGTTTGGCAAGACTTTTTCTATCGACAGGTCTGCGAATTTTGTTTTCTGTTCCGATACTTTAAAGTTGCTTGTACTTGAGTGTCTGCCCTCAAGTGTTTTACGCTGTTTCAAGTTCTTGCGCTTGTTAAACTGCTTTTGTAGAGTCTGTACTGTATATTGCCACGAGAATGTAGGAGTTTAACTTACTCGGCTGAGTGATCAACATTTTCGAAACGTCGATATTTATCCGACACAATTTTGAAGCTTTTTTTGTGCATATTTTTTTTCAAGCTTTAAAATTTCACTGCTGGGCAAAAGTCTTTCCCATTTTTTCCATACGTCTCGATCTTGTCAATTTTTCTTATGATGGATGATGTCTCGAATCGTCACTCTGCCTTTTGATAAAGTTGAAAATAAGTAATGATATTTTTTGGACAATCGTCAAATAATATCATTATTCGAATCTTTGCAAAATAATTAATAATAGACCCCAAATTAACCTGTATGAGCAAATTTTAATACGTGTCAATAATAATCAAAATCATATTCGTATCATCTAAGCAATAAATTTTTGCTTTACTAGGTTTTTGGTCCTTTGTAACATAAATATTCCAAGAATTTTTATAACTAAAACTAAGATACCGAAAATACCCGTAAACCGCGTTTGATATTTCACAATTCACAGACAGGTCTGAGCTAGTCCATACGTCATTTTATTTTATGGCCCCAATAAAACAATTTGAATTCAAAACTTCATACCCACGACAACTGTTTTACTGCGCTCTGTGAAAAATATCCGAAGATATTAAACATTCACAGAATTATATTTGGAAAATTTGAACGAGTGAAGATTTTATGGGCAACCGCTTATTCTCGAAAGTATTCTAAATTCGCCTCAACAAAAAGGCGTTGAAGCCAAAATTTAATATTAAGACGTAATATTAAAATTCAAAGCGTGTAGCAACGACTGACTCAGGGCCTGCCGGAGACAAAGAAGGAATTGGTGAACTGTGACTTATGCAGTACGATGTTTATTTTGTTTCTTTATGATTCATGAGAATGATAAATAGATAGATATATTGCATACTATACTGAGAGCGTCGTGGCCCACTGGTCAGACACTCTGGCTCGGAACCCGGTGGACCCGAGATCAAATCTAGCCGGAACACACCTACTTTGTGTTCATTGTCCAATTTGCGGCTAACTCCCCGGTGATGGAAAGCACCGTTAAGAAACCCAAGCATCCCGGATAACGGCAGTAGGCTCGCCCCTTTCAAATTCCCTCCGAGAAATGTAGGCTTCTGAATGTTCCGTTTATCATGACGGCAACAATCAGTGTGCTTCTGACTAACCCATTTGGGATATGCTCGTGAAGGGGTTATGTTACATTGCAAAATAAAACAACTACATAACATCGCTCACGATTATATCCGAAACGGGCTAAGAAAGTCATAGGCACACAGACTGTTGCGTCATAGTGAATGGAACATTCAGAAGGCTACACTTCTAGCGAATTTAAGCTAACGTGTAAATTGAATCAACACTAGGTAGATTGAACTCGGGGCCACTCGGACTTTGGGCCAGAGAATTTAACCACTGGGCCACGACACTCCATAAAACAAACAGAGATATAGTAATACCTAAAGAGATAAGTACCTAAGGAGTTCCACAAGAGTAGCCCCGTGTTTTACTTCGTCCTGTGATCACAGCCCTCAACATTATGAACCTTATGGACATATTAGATGGACAAAAGAAAGAATTAGTCAAGCATAATATTCATGGTAGAGTGATTTTGCGTCCCTTTGTCATAAAAAGAGGATTTACCTTCTGTGAGTAGGTATACTGTTTTATATGGCATGGGATCCATGTAAACTTTTATTTTTAAATCACTTCAGATTTACTCTATACATTCATTTGCAATATGGAGAACTTTTTTAAGGCTATCATTGTTGTTGGTTATACAAGACTTGGCTAAAATTCAAAAGTAGATCAGATTCGAGTTATGCCTGAATATTGAACGTCAAATTGCCATTAATTTGGGCAGGATTTGAAAAACGAAAGCCTGTATAATTTCTTACTTGGATAAAAACTGGAGATTAAAAACGGTTTTCACAAATATTCGGTTATTTTTATACGTCCAACAAACGATGAATAGAGACATTTTATTTAATCTGTGGTTTTAGGAGTCACATAGTTTTTACAACAGCTCTGAAATTTTATCACTTTTTTATGCGATATGGTTCATTTCAAATGGTTTTACAGCGAACTAACTACACACAATAAAAAATATAACCATTAAGTTACTAAAAATCCCAGTCAAATATAACCCACCGTTTTGTTTTTGCAGCATGCATACTGCAGCATAACCGAGCGAACAATTCAGCCGCTCATTTCCATACACGCCTATTTCGGGCCGTAAAGGAAAAACAGCGGAATTTTTATATTAATGGCACCATATTTCGTGAAGCCATCTTGTTTCGGGACTTACTAATTACGCGGTCGAAGGGAGGAGAATTCGGCGGAAGGATGTGCAAGGATTGAATAACTACAGTCCGTTCACGTTAAGAATGCAGTGATTTTCAAATTTAATTCTGTCGCACACAAAAAAACTCAGATCAGCAATCTTTGCGTTCGAAAGTATGCGTTTAACTGATCACTGCAGACTTGGCTTTCTAATTAGGAACGATTTGATTGGTTAGGGGGCGTGCTAGGTCGAAGGACAAGTATGAAATCACGGCATTCTTAACGCGACCGGACTACAGAGTTTAATAAAAGATTCAATACACACATGGTCATACATACATTAGCATGCCCATACAGCATTTTTTATTTATTTCAAATACAAAGTAAGAATACATTGAAATGAACCATTTAATCAATTTCAAAGCTTAACTCCTGCCAAATTATTTAAAGCAAACCAATGAAAGCACAATTCTCGTAACTTAGTTCAAAAGAATCGCTTGCACCTATGCCTTTCACCGCCGTTTTAACAATGGGGACTCAATTAAAATTCCTTAGATGTCGCCATCTCGCTTTTATTACAGTAATTTCGTGAAAAAGACAACTTTCCATGTCTCTCGCGACTTCTCGGTGGAATGTTGATTTTGTCTTAGCTAATTATAATAGTCTGCGATCGCGACCCGGACGTCAAGGAATTCTTGGGACGGGGACATTTTTGTACTTTGTTCCGCAAAGTGGAATTCTAAAATGAGGACAAGTAGGGTTGTTTTAATTTGATCGACAACCATTTGACGTGCCTTATTCAATCTGATCTAAAGATATGGCTCATGAAAGTATTTAGCTTTATGTTATGAAAGAACATAACATACCCTCACGACCATGTCCCTACTGGGTTAGTCAGAGGCACACTGATTGTTACCGTCATGGCGAGTTTGAACCCTGGTGCCTTAGATTTTATATCGGTGTTTTTCATCACCGGAGAGTTAGCGGCAAATTGTACAATGGACACAAAGTAGGTGTGTTTTGGCCAGATTTGATATCGGGACCATCGGGGTCCGAGCCAGAGTGCTTAACAACTGAGCCACAATGCTCTCCTGCTCTACTATCAAGGAATATTTGTCTGATTTCTTTTACACGTTCATTTGTAATAGGTACCTGCAATTAGTAAAAGGATGGAATAAGAAAACCTGCACAGGTGTGTGAGTGCGTTCCAGAAAGTGAATTTCCATCTTTTATTATCTACCTACGTACCACGTACCACCGTATACCATTTCCCCACGGTCTGTGAGTCGATAAGTTTGTGGTCAAACGCCCGTCGAATTTAGGGTAAACACAAAAAAAATACTAAACATTACGAAGAGAAGTGAAAAACCAGTAATCTTTAAGAACTGATCCGATAGCTCATTCATAATGCATATAGCAAGGGGACACTGGGGGTCTAAAAAGACGACATTAAACGTTTCATATCTGAATCATAATATGATTCATATTTAATATGATGCAGATCTGTTTCATATCTGAATCATAATATGATTCACCTAATAAGTTGCCGTTTTAGGATAAAAAATCAATCATTTATGATTCAGATATAAAACATCTAATGTCGCCTTTTGGTTACATCAATATAAAAATCTACAAAATTGTGGGTTTTTACCAGTCGGGACTTAACCACTGCACCATCGGGCAATATTGTTGTTATTATTCAGCATTGGAGTTTATCTTGTCGTAAGGAAAACGGCGCGTGTCGGGAAAACCACTACGCTGATTAATGACAGGTTTATGTATCAAATGGGGAACGAAATTGCAAACCTCACGGTTCATTAATCAGAGGAAAGGCTCATTGACCGTGATTAATTCCTCACAATACGATCCTCTACTAGAACTCTAGGGTTAACATAGGGTAGACTGCTGTCCCCCCCAATGAGTTCTTGCCTTGGCATGGCGGGGAGCTTAGTACCGGTGGTAGAGTGGAACTACCGGGAAGCCAAGAGAATTCAGGCGTGGCAGAGTGGTGGACTAGCCACCCACCCACTGCGGCCCGTAAGGGCGACACGTGGGGTTGCGGGGCCAGTGGGGCCTGCAAGCGCCCTGAGGCGCGTGGTAGGGGCCGCGGTGCACAATTGGTTGGTGGGGGCCAGTGATCCGAGGCTGATCCCCCCTGTGCGTAGCGGCCCGGCAGGGCCGTACCGCCGGTTGGGGCAGCGGAGCCGCCCTCTTGGTGGCTCGTGGTTGAGGGCCCATTAGGGTCTGCGTACGGTGATGGCCAGTGGTCTGGAGTGCGGGGGTGCTCTGACTTGCATACACAGCGTCCACCGAGACGGTGAAAGTGACTGCGCTTTCGTGGCCTTTCCCCTTGGTTGAGGGGTGCCGTGCCAGTGCGTCATTACTTTCGGTAGGATCCAGCTTCGCCGCCAAACTGCCGCAGTTGAGTGCCGTGGGGTTTTAGTCGGTAAGAGTCCGACAAAACCTCGTCATCCCTCCGGGCGGCGAGGTATTCATGAGGATTTCCGCACGATAAAAAAAGGGTAGTCTTCTGGAGCGGCATGGTCAGTTCTCTTATGAAGACTAAAGCTTGAGATGAGATAAGAAACACTTGATTGCACACAAAAAAGATCATGCAAAAACGTAATAATGTTTAGTGTCAATGTACAGTTAAGGTGGTCTTATGGTCGCAGGTTAAGGAAAAAAGACAGAAAGGGTAATCAAAGTTTACATTTTTTTCTGAATTGTAATGTATTTTACCATATAAATTACATAAACATATTACTATCATATCTCTCCGCTTTTTCAGCCCTTATTGGTCGCGTAGGGAGTAGCACACCCCAATTACTGTTTTCTCTAAAATTTGAATTACCCCTCATTGTCCATGGTCCCTGTAATATTTCCTTGAAGGTACCATGGGAATTATTTTACCCGTGGTCCCTGAATTTAGTATAAGCCCACTCATTAAAAAAAACAGGGACTATTGTAAAGGTGGGCACTATTATGTAGACGCTGTGGGGGGGGCGTCATTTCAGCTTAGACGATCTCTCCTCACTCTACTATCTTTCGAACACTAATACGAAATCTAAAACCTACATTTTATTTACCTACCAATCTTTCTCATGAAGGTCAGAAAACAAAGTCGTTAAGGAAAAGCCATGTTTATTTAGGACGAAGGACATCATTAGAGAAATATTTACAGTAATTAGAGTTGAAATTACCTCGTCTTAATGTAAAGGTACATATATTAATGATTATTGCAATAACCACGGCGGACGATCGACTGCCTTTTCACTTTGAAGGCGCTGAGTGGCCCGTCTCAGTAAGCTTTTTTAAAATTACTTCTGGTTGAGATTTTTCGTAGATCGACGTAAGTTTTTTTCCGAAAAAGGACTTGGATATCTACAATTATCTATAACGAATGTAAAGCTTTACATTTAATATTGTTGGGACAGAAAAAATATTGTCTGTGTGTGCTAGTTATGTATATTCCAGCATCACCTGAATACGAATGAAGATTTTCATAAAACTTTATGTTAATCAGTAAATATATGTTGTACTTCAGGTTCATATACAGGGTGAGCCACTTTAAAACTTAAGTCCCCAAGGGCCAAAGACACTTGAACAGCTAGCAAATTCTACTAATATTATAAATGTGAAAGTTTGTATGTGTGGATGTGCATTGTTGCTCTTTCACGTAAAAACTACTGGATGGATTTTATTGAAACTTTACAAGAACACATAGGCTACAATTTATAAAAAAATGAATTTTTCTTACTTAAGTCCACGCGGACGAAGTCGCGGGCAGCTGCTAGTACTAAATAAAATTGAAACGATTGAAACGCTTGAACCAAAAGAAACGGCAGCTTCTTCATCTGACCCTGATAATGGTATGACAAAATAAAGTCGCCAGGCTTCTGTTTGTTCAGGACGAGGGGCTGTTAGAGGATTAAAAGCCGTTATAAGATAATTAGTGTTTATATTAGTTTAATTCTGCACGTTAAATGGCGACTTGGGAACAGTGAGACGCTTGATTATGTGTCGCGAGCCAATAACATTTAAGATTATTTTTTATTTTCCAAGGCGTAGCACAAGGCGTAGATTTAGGCTTTTGAGTTCGGTCATTCTCAGCAGGCCTGGTTTTGGTGCGTCCGTGCAAATATCTGACTAGTTTGTTATATTTTGAAGCTGTCAATTTTTTACTAACTAGATCTAGGAACATTCATCTTTTAGGAATTTGAATTTGAGACACATCCTCTTGTAAAAAAGCACTTAATTATTTTTTCTAAGGTCGTTCTCCTAAGTACCGTTCGCTGTCCTGAACCCCGATTCAAGTACAAAACCTTCAATAGTGTCAAAATAAGTTACGATTGGTTCATTCCAGTAAATACAATTTTGAGAATAATAATTAAGCATCGTTTAACTTGTGTATTTTCTTAGACAGAGAGAAAAATATGGTTGTCCTGTCAACATGCCTAATTTCAGTCATGAGTATAAAAGTAGCGAATATCTTGCTCGCAGAGTAAGTAATTCCTTTCCCTAGCGCAACGTCGTGTTTGATATGTTGCGCCGCGGCAGGCAACCGAAGCGTTCCCGCGTCACTTGCTCCGTTGGCGAACTACGACCGTAAGTACCTAATTTCTATTCGCTTGGTTCACCTCTTTTCTAATTTCCGTTCGCTCTTTTAATTAATATTTTAAAATGGATACAAACTGGTCTGTGATAATATTATATGCAGGCATCTGTTGGCTACCTCATACTTGTAGCAATATACTGTATTGTTTACCATTTAATTAATATCTCATTAAAACCTTCGTGTTCCTAATTTTCATCACCCTATTCCGTGGGTGAATAAACGTGACGGAAATTATATAATACCTGACAGCATTTGCTTTCTTAATGTTTTTACCTTAAAACAGGTGCCTATTTAAAGTTTTTTGGTACATAGCTTAAACCATAATGAGTATTCTTCGAGAGGAGATTTTGGAGCAACAAAGGCTTAGACAGCAACGAAGAAGAGAAAGAATCAAGAATGATCCCGATCTATACGCTGTGTATAAAGAAATAGACCGTTGTTTATCGGTTGTTTATCGTTCGAGTTTCTAATAAATAGACAGCCAAAATGGTTCATTTGCATATAATATAATTATATATAATGTTTTCTTTTAATTTATCAGTTATCGGTAGGCTACCGAGCAATTTTTTTGTTTTATTAACGAGGTTTTTTGTTATTTATAGACTGTACAATAACTTGTGATTGTGACTTTTTATTAAATTCTGTTTATTTTCTATTTGAGTTTTATTTCAATACACCGTAAATTTAAGAAAGCTATTTTCTAATTTCCGTCACACCCAAAACTTTGTCACCTCATAACTTCATAACCAGTCGGCACATTGAAGTGCCAAATACATAATTCTATTTATTTTATCGTCTTTTCTTAATTGAATTGCCAATTAAACGAATTTCTCGCGAAATAAAAATCGTGACGGAAATTATACGAAGAACACCTTATCGTGAGAATGACCGAGTTGATCCTGTCAAATTAGTTGAAACAAAGTTGGGTTACATATTGAAAGTTTGACAATCGAAACTGTGAGTATCGGTAGTTTGACCATCGAAATTTTGACAGGCAAATGTTTGACTATTGTTTGACCATCTAAAGTTTGGCTTTCAAAATTGTTACGATATAAAGTCATGCCATCGACAGTGTGACTACGAGTATAGAAATAGTGACGATCGGAAAAAAATAGTATATACTATCGACAGCACTATCAATATAGTATTGAGTGCTATCAAATCTATATGCTCTGCTTAAGTTGGGGTCATATGATCTTGGTCTGAACTTCACACAGATTTTTTAAAATTTATCTATAGTATAGATCCCTAATACCATTCAATTCATCCCTGGTTACAGCAATAAGCATAAAAAAAACAAAGCGAATGAAGAATTTTTTCCGAAATTCGGGTAATATAAGAAACGGTTAACCTACATTAGTATATAGAAAACATCAAAATATCCTCATACGTCAGGTCTAGGCAGGTTAATTGCGAAGGCCCACTTGATTTAGGAGGGCTACTTATTTATGGGGGAACCTCTCGGAGTACTGGTATCACGCGTTCACACCGCTTACCTTGTAATTTATCAAGAAACTACTTCTCATTTGTAACTAGTTTTTGTCCGTGGTTTCTAGTGGTTAATCGGTGCTTTTCTAGGAAAAAACTGATACACTACTCAAGGCTAATGATATTATATTGAAAAGACGTTGATAGGTTACTTGTGCTAAAAAAGTGGCACCCGAAATCAGGACTTTCGACCACCTGAGCAAAGCATTGACAGTTTGAGACAACACTGTGCAACATGTATCTGTCTAGTTTATGCTCTAGTAAATAACCATGCTATCTTGTACATACGGTCAAATCATAGGTACGTACGCCAGGGGTCAATATTTGACTTCGCGTCAGTACTGACATATCGTATCCATACCTCTTTTGAATATCATTGCTCAAGGCTAAACACCCTTTAACTTTAAGTTGCTGGACTAGTCATGCTCGAAATCTTTCTGGGGTGATGGTGTTGATGGACTGTTCCATCCCCTAAAATGTCGTTACGTTACTAGTCTTGAGTGTGTGTTCACATAACATAATCACGACTATATAACATAACAGTCAAACAAAGAAAAAACAGAAATAGCTTTATTTAAATAGACCTGTTAAAAAATAATTTAAAATCCTCAAATGTAACAAGCAAAATACAATTGATAACATAACATACCCTCACGACCATATCCCTAATGGGTTAGTCAGGGGCGCACTGATTGTTGCCGTCATGGTGAACGGAACATTCAGGAGCCCACATTTCGCCGAGGGAATTTGAACCCAACGTGGCAAAGGGCGAGCTTACCGCCGTTATCCGGGTTGCTTGGGTTTTATATCGGTGTTTTCCATCACCGGAGAGTTAGCTAGAAATTTTACAATGAACATCGGGTTCCGAGCCAGAATGTTTAACCACTGGGCCACGACGCTATCAATTAATAAACATGAATACCATAATAGTAAATGTACACAATAAATATACTGAACTTAAGAGGACTACTAGACCTAACTGAAATCGAGAATTTAGACACACACACATAGGCAACCGGTATATCGCCATCTATCGGCGCAACATGAAACTACCGTGTCAACATAAAACTACAATGAGATCTCGCCATTTTTCCAAGAGATGTCGCTCATCTACACTTATAAAATCTGTAGAGGCCAATTCTGTACATGAAATAAATTTAAAAATTAACAATCAAGAGGTGATTAAGAATTGCTACTGATGCCAAAAATGCAATCAGTAAAATTTTTGTCTGAACAAAAACTACTCGCCGACTTTTTTAACGAAATTTGAAACAAATAATCTTCATACTCTTGGGCAGGTTATACCTATGTATACTTTTCGTTATGCTTTAATCAATAGGAGCAGAGCAGTATACAGCTTATGAATCGGAATCATGTGCTACAATTTATAAAGATATATTGTTCTTTTTTTAACCTAAGACCATGCGGCCGAAGTTGCGTGCGGCCGCTAGTCAATGATAAATTAATTACGACCGGAAGGAATTTCACCTCTATTGTTACATTATACCTATTAACTAACTAGCTGCCACCAGAGACTTCGTCCACCTGGACTCCAAAAAAAACAGGTCTATAAAATAGTTTATGGCATATCTCAGATTTAACAAACGTAGGTATGTACAGTCAACAGCACATCACTGCCGTGGTACCTATAGCTTTATTGCCGGGCGATTTTCGTTTTTTGACGGATTATTAATAAGAAAAAAAATCTCCATCGACCTATCTAAGCGGTTTTTTTATATCTTAAATAGTTTCCGAAATAATTTATAAGAGAATGCGGTTAAGTTCCTTTTCTTCTAGTGTGTAGTTAGCTTGAACGTCGCTAAGTAGCTTTGGGAGACAATATTGCCGCTAGAGTTCACTAACGTATATTCTTGTTATAACTTTTTCTCATCCTTGTTTCGCTAGATTGCCGTCATGTGGGTGTTTATACACAATAATACGGTTATAGTACTCTAACTGTTTTATAGTTTTCCTTTTCTAGTTTAAATGTACATGCGTTTATTACGCAATAACGCCGTTAGCTGTAATAACTAGGTAAAACTGCGGCTATTGTAGGTGGCCAATAAAGGCAATGTAAAATAATCCTAACAATATTTTTAAATAAAAAATAGACTATAGTGCGGCTATGTCACAATAATAAGCTACAAGGCCGTTAAAAAATCTCGCGCGGTGGAGGTAGCGACGGTCCTGGTTTCGCACGGCAGGGATCGGGAGTGGAGATGGGACGCCGCAGGTGCATGCCGGCGAAGGACTAGTCCCGGTCCTCATTTATTTCCGCCAATTTCATAAGGATGGTGGACCATCTCAGTTCAGTTCAAAAATAACTATTTGGATGTAGTAGTTGAATAGGCGTTCAAGGATGGTATGTCTAATATTATGTAATATAAAATATTTTCTATTACATAATAACATAATTATGTGCGGCCTTGTTATTATGATATTTGTGATAAGGGACTAAGAGTTCCTAATCAATCTAGTTATCCGAACTATTGCTTAAATTGAGTTAAGAGCACAGAATTTTTAAAAAACGGGCCTTCTATCGAAGAGTGTTACTATGGGCCCTTACTATGGGCCTCATAAGGGGCTATGCTTAGAAGTTTCTAAGAGATCGAGTCAGAAATCAGATTTGTAAAAATAACTTCAGTAGACGACGTGGCCCAACGGATAAGCAAGTTGAAGAGGCAGTGTGCGGAGCACATATCGAGAAGAACTGATGGCTTTAGCAGCCGCAAGGCACTAGATTGGAGACAACTGGTGAGAAAATGCACTGTAAGGCGCCTACGCACACGGTGGATGCAATAGCAAATAAAAATATCAGAATTTCAGTAAATATAGGTTGCTTGCAGTCAGCCGCGCTGGAAATGAATAGGAGAGGCCTATGTTTAGCAGTGGTCTTCATACGGCTATCAATGTTAATGATGATGTTGGAGATAATATGGGTTTTTTCTTGTTTTTAAATAAACATGATGACAAATCGACTAGGAACCAACAACGATATTTTTCTTAAAAAGGAACTTACGAGTTTTACTTCGGTTATTTTCAAAAAAGTTAATGATTTTCATCCAAATGATATTTGTGTACATAGGGCGCCAATGACTTCAGATAATATTGCAAAACCAATTTATTCAAAAATATAAACAATTTTACAGAATACCAAACTAGATTGGACAAATTCCATTATTTCAAAATTGACTTTGTGTGGGATAATTCTGGTTTACGTTATGCCGATAACGTAAACCAGAATTATCTAGGTTAAATAACTGTTGTAATAAACAACATTTATTTACCTATTTTAATTAACATAATAATGTACCTACTTAGTTAGTATTTTAACTTCCGTTCGTTCTATATCTCAGCGAATCAGATAACACAGGAACTACTTATAAAAGGAAAACATCCTAAGCGCTTTAAAACACCTAACAGCAAAAAGCGTGTGCTAACGCCAAAACACCATGTCGGCGAGCCAACCATTTGTCCTGCTACTAGACCTGATAAAGCCATTCAATCTCTTAAAAACTAGAAAGGGCGGTAGATAATATAACTGTTCTCTGTTATGCCTTGCGGTTGACTGGTAGAGAATGCCTCCAGGCATTAAGTCCGCCAATTGTACTTTTTTTCTTAATTTTGTGCAATAAAGAATAAATAAATAAATAAATAAACTGTGTAACAAATCAAACACCTCGGCCCTTTCGTAGCTTCATGGTTAGTCGAGCTATTTAACAACTGCCTTGACCAAGCAAAAATTCCACGCATTTAGCGAAACTCCAAGTCATTGCTGTGCCTGGTATAACAGCTGACGGATCCAAAAGGTATTGGCTGATTTCGCTTTTGTGCCATGCTTTTAAGCTATTTGAACGTATGCTTTTTAACCGCCTAAAGATCTTGTCGACCCAGAGCAAATTTTCAGATCAAGTAGGTTTAAGGCTGGGAAGATCCTGTTGCAGCCAGACTCTTAGACTCACGCAACACATCGAGGATGGTTTCCAGGCAAGCCATTTGCTGTTGCCGGTTCTGGTGTCGTATTTGTTTTCCTGTTGGCAGCCTACGACACCGTCAACATCAGGAGGTTGCTAGAGAAAGTGGGTAGCATAACAGGCAGGCTTAACCTCGTGTCGATTCTAAGGAAGACTCTGAGCAATCCTACTTTCAAGTACACCTATTATCTGAAAAGAGTAGATGGCATGTGCAAAAAAAATGTCTTCCTCAGGGAAGCCTAAGGTACCCATGTTGTTCAACGTCTTTACCAAGGACCGGCCATCTCCGGCCATCATACTAAACACTCCCCGATACATACATGCCGACGATCCCGGTCTTGGTCTCACAGTCTGTCTGGAGCCGCTCAGCACACGCAAAGCACGTGGACTGCACTTATTGAAACCTTCCGGATAGTTACGGGCTGCTCTGTGTAGTACAGAGAGATCCAAAATGGAGTTGAACCCTCGTAACCAGATGCACGGCTACTCGGCTGTTCTTCAGAGCTCAGAGCAGAGTTGCCACTCTATCTGAAAACCCACCAGTAGCCAGGATTGGCCTGTGAAGGGACGAGCCACCTACCACCATCTTTGTTACACCTTCTGAGAATCTACCCTCAGGCCATAACTTGCCATGGCTGACGTGGAAAACGCTATACAGACTGCGGATTCAGGTCGGCAGATGCAAGGACACTCTTTGTAAGTGGGGGTACATCGATGGTGCGGACAATGCTTGCGAGTGAGGTACCTTCCCCCAGACCATTAGTCACTTCATTTAATGCCCTACGTGCCCAAACAGCTACACACGCGACGGCCTAACTTGTGCTAACGAACACGCTGTGAGGTTGGTGGAGTACAGTCGCAAAAAGTTCAAAGACCGTTGCTATCGACACGATAAAAGTGAGACTGTAATGCCGTTAACCTAAAATGTTCCTAATTTAACTGTGTTTTAGCTTAGCAACAAATATATTTTATTCTTGGAAAAAATATAGATGTGTAGTTTACTAGACTTAAAAGCGGTTAAATGCCAATGAAGGCATTTAAGTCTAACATGCACTAGTTATGTATCACTCAATGTTAAGCTAAAACGGTGGTTAAATACTTTAACGGCATTAAAGCTAAACAAGTGAAACCTTTTTTTCTTGTCTTTTATAAGACAATATTTTTGTTCCAGCTTAATTGTCTGAAATGCCGCTGTGGTTTATCTAACGGCATTTCTGCTAGTCATTCATGAGCAATTATCGACGTCAATGATAAACTTAAAAGAAAAATTGCCTTTTTTAATAATTAAACTATATTTACTAACATGTCAGACATGTAAATATAATAGTACATTGTTATCCTAGGAGTGAAAGTAACTTATTTAGTCCCGAGACGGGGTTTGGCGCCCGGAAAGAAGTGAAAAAAAAAAAATAAAAAAAAAATACATCCTTCCTTTCCGGCGTTCCTTTTATAATACATTTTTTTTTATTTTTTGACGAGTTTTCGTGGCCCACCCTTGTTGGTGTACACAATAATCGAGTACTTTTGAAAAAATAATAAAATATTATTTCAGCTAAGCAATGCGTCACACGTCCAACCAACGGCCTCGGCCGGTACTCGTCGCTACTCGAATTCGCTTGTCGCTACACGGCGTCTCACGCACACACGCACACGCACTGTGCCTGAGAACCAATTGAACAGTATGGCGTTTTTTGGAAAATATACGCATTGAATCCCAAAAATAAAAAGATAAGACGACTTTGTTGACTTTTTGGTGAGTTTTCATGTCCCATGCAATCAAACAACCAAAAATATACTAAGAATAGACTTAAATACTACAATAAATACTAAATAAATAAATACAAAAAATAAACCATGGATTTGAACTCGGGACCATATGATTAAATAGTACATCGGCTGTCTCGTAATTACGTTCCTCTACCGCATCGACATCTCTTATCATCGAAAATAGCGGTTAGTTTGTAGCATAGTCCATATAGACTTGAATACTTTTAAATAAATGCACAGTTTACAAACATAATGTGACTCAACCACCGGTGTCGGAAAGTTGTTTGAACTCAACTGAGAAGAACCGGCAAGAAACTTTCGTGTGGCTACTTTCAAAATTCTGATTGAAAATTAAAGTTGTTATTGGAAATAAAACTATATACAAATAACGTTTTATTGTTATTAAAATTGCCAAATAACTTTCATTCTAATCATAATCAAGCTTTATCCTACGAACAAAAACAAACATAATACAAAAAGGAAAACTAGGATTTGATCATGCGACCATGAGATAAGGCTATTTACGGCTGTGTATTAATCATGTTCCTCCACCGCGTCGACCATAACACCCAACGAAAATAGCGCTTAGTTTAAAGCATTGTCCATTTTATGGTAATTTATTTATTAATTCATTTTATAAGACGTTTTTGTTGACTTTTTGGTGAGTTTTCGTGTCCCATGCATTATTATAGCATACGCAATATTCTAACAGTGATTACTAAGCAATTAAATATTATTCAAATGCGGAGCGCAATGCGTGACACGTCCGTCTAGCATCAGGCCACGGCCGGTACTGTCTGTACACGGCGTTTCACGCACACACGCACACGCAATTTGCTTGAAAACAATTATTGGTGTCTTTTGGAAAATATACGCATTAAATCACAAAACTAAAATGAGCACGCTCTAGTATTTTATAAAACACACATTCTGTGAAAAGAACAGAATGATAGCATGATGTTTAGTACAGTTTTTTTTCATTCTAAAATTTTTTTAGACCCATCTTTGCGATTTTTTTCTATCGAGCCGAATTTGTTAAATCGTGTTTTTAAAATGATAAAACCAACCCTTGAATCCTTAAGAATACGACATATTTTTTTCATCTGGATCACCGAAGTGTAACACTTAATTTTCGTTACTATAAAACTTGGAATTAGCTCTACTAGTCCCCTTAAATAAATGTGCCGCTACCAGGGTACCTACGTCAGGGTAGGTAGGGTAGTCGGAGGCACACTCTTTGTCACCGTCCATAGTGAATGTATCATTCATGAGCCCACACATCGAATTCGAACCCAACGTGGTAAGGGGCGAGTTTACCGAGCCGTTATACGAGTTGCTTTTGCTTTTCATCACTGGAGTATTGACACAAATTACTAAATGCACACAAGGTAGACGTTACGGATTTAAACTCTACTAATAATAATACCAAAACCATGTTTGTCACAGATATTCGTCACCAAGACCTGCGAAGGGCTACTACCATCGGAACCCAGAGTATATGAAGGAGATACTTTTTCAAATTATTATCATTATTAGAAAAAAGCTTCTAAATAACCTCTTATTCCAAAATAAAGACCAGTTTATTATTAAAAATAAACATACTAAGTGAAAACGTTAACTCAAAAGAAAAATAAAAATTTCCGCCGAAAAACATGAAGAAAAACGTACAGCGATGGAAATCAGGGGTTGTGCAAAATTGAATTAAGCCAGCCCAGTTCTGTCCAGGCCATAAATATGTAGGCGTTATTAATATGTATACTCTGAACTTGCCGGATGGGCCGACTAAGAAAAACCGACGATTTTGCACGAATATTTCAGATTCCCTTAAAATTGGATTTTGACGGAAACGTTGGTGAGGAGCATAATATTATCTATGCTACAGGGATGACGTGAATCACATTTATTTTACCATTTAATGTGTTTGTAGTATGTGTACCACCTACATAAGTGGTACCATCACTAAGTATCTAAGAAGTTGCTGCAAATGCAAACATTCGTACATAAATTCACAATCATATCCTAAACAGGGTAGGGCATGTCTACAACAGAGTTTTATCATTACAATTCGGTGGTTGATTCGGTATTTGTTTTCAAAGTAGATTAAGTTACAAAAAATTAAATAGGAATATTTATTCCTGGTACTTTTCCTATCTTTATTTTTGTTACTTAACCTACTTAAGAAAACAATATTTAGTCAACCACCGAATTGACAAAAAAAGCTCTGGGCCCTAATTCTCGGGAAATGTGACATATGTCGAAGTTGTTAAAATCTCGCATGAAGTTATGAAATCTCACTAAAATCTCTAATGTTAAAAAAAATGCTATTCTCGCGCCCCTTAGAGATATTGACGTGTTTTGTCTGTGACAAACATGTTTCATTTTTTCTATTATTAGTCACTTTTGGGTTATTTACAATCGAACGTTATTCATGTTATTGAATCTTGCAGAAGAAAAAAATGCTTGAGCAGATTTATAAAAACGGTTATAATGGAACATCGCTCAGTCAAATTGACTGTTTGACATAAATGTCCTAGACCGAACGTCTTGTCTATGCGAAAATGTTCCGTTTTGTCGATTGTAATTTTATTTTCTTAGATTGTGTGATTAAGATTATTCGAGTTTAAAGCTCATGGCTCTTATCCAGCCATCATGAAGCCATCTCACAGCTCATTAAATGGCTCTATCAAAAATAATAAATATTACGGTTAGCCTGAAGGAAACGGAACGCAACTCTTTGTCAATGAATGACTCAATGTCAATATTGATTCGTCAATTTGTGTTTTGGTCGTTGGCTATTGAAATTACTAAATTGTTGATCTTGTAATATGGAAACAGTTATGAAAAGAAAGAGCTGCACATAAAATGGGTAAAAGACACAAACGTAAGGCTCATCCAATTGATGCACGCGGATGATGAGTTGCACAATGGCAAATTTTCTGCTAGGTACTAAAAAAGTAGCAAGAGCAAGATCGGGAACTATCACAGCAGAAATGAATCCAACGAAAACGAGCAATAATAATGTTTAAATTAGCGTCACATCATCAATAAATTGTGTGTTCACGGAATAGCTCTGCTTCCTGTTGATGTACGAGTAGCATTCCTCATGAGAGTTGCAGATAGTGGCACAATTGCGACATGGGTACAATACAATCAATGAATTGTTCCTGGCGTTGGATGGCTCGGTCTCAGCTTCCACCACTTCTATGATACATCGAGACATGGTGAACGGGAGACAAGCTAATGTTACGGCTTCTTCCGACTAGGGTTTCATATTATATATTTTCTCTTGGGCACAAATATTGAATGCACACAAAACCTGAAATAAATGCCTTAAAATGAAAATCAGTTTTAACTATTAATAATATCTACCATAGTAAAACCCATGCATACAAGTAGATGTAGGTATCTAAACTAAAGATGCCTGAATGCTTCACTTAGCTTTGTTCTAAGGTGCGTCTCGATTAGGCGGCAGTTTGCCTTCCTATTCATTTTAGAGATGGAGTGAGTGTCACACACGCAGTTTGCAACGTTACGTTGGCCGACTCATTCGGTGACGCCGCCGGCAGCGTAGTAGGTATATTTACTACCCCGAATTAGTGACCGATACCTACGCCGCTCAGAGTCAGTTGGCGGACAGCCGGACAGACAGTAAACGGGACGCTCCCATATGGTCAAATTGCATAATTTATTATGCCTATCACCAGCTCAATCATATTAAAACATATCTTACTAATATTATGAATGCGAAAGTTTGTATGTGTAGATGGATGTATGTGCTGTGTTGCTCTTTCACGGAAAAACTACTACTACTGGATGAATTTTAATTAAACTACAATAATATAGCTTATACATCTGGCTAGAACATAGGCTACGATTTATGTTTTTTTTAAACCAAAGTTCAAGCGGATGAAGTCGCGGGTGGCCACTAGTAACATCATATAACATAACCTGCCTACGTATAGGTAGTTTATGTTATTTAATATGGGAACCGGTGCCCAGCAGTAGGACGTAGGTCCCACTGCCTCACCTCAACTCCGAAGTGGCGCGAACCATATGCCAACACGCGGGCTTAGTGCGGATTGTTGGAGGGGTGTGAGGTTAGTGAGCAACCTTTAATGTCAGATTTATTAAGCTGCCTTAAGGCCTCCGACTAGGCTTAACGATTGACATCTAGCGACGTCAGCCAGGACCGACTGCTTAACGTGCCTTACGATGCACGGAGGTGCCTGAAAAAGAGATCATTAAATTTCGGTCGGGTAGTCACCCATCCCAGTTCCGACCCGGCGTGTGTTGCTTCACAGCAACGATCGTTGCCGATCCACTATCACAACTGCGCCGAAAGCACCTCCAATCCTTTTTAAAGACTCGTTCGCACCGCGGAAAGGTGTCCTCACGCCTTATTTAAAAAAATACTATTAAGGGGTGATAAGGGATCGCTACTGATGGCAAAAATGCAATCAATACAATTTTTGACTTTCTGTCTTTCTGTCTGTCTGTCTGTCTGTCTGTTTGCTGTATGTTCGTTATAGAAACAAAAACTACTTTTAACGAAATTTAGCACAATTATTCTTCATACTATTAGGCAGGTTATAGTATACTTTTAATTATGCTACGATCAATAGGAGCAGAGCAGTGAAAGGTAAAATTGGGAAAACGGGAAAACTCCATTTTTTACACATAAAAACTACTAGATGGATTTAAATGAAACTCTACATTGATATAGTTTATGCTTCTGAATAAGACATTACAATTACAATTTATAAAGATATATCACATTTTTTTAACTTAAGTCCACGCGGACGAAGTCGCGGGCGGCCGCTAGTACAATAATATTATATAGATGCATTTAGAAACCATTTTAATTTGTACCTACTTTTTTATAAACTACCATCTTACTTTTAAATAATGCATGCAGTGTTTACCTGAATTATATTGTACTTTTAGGACAAAAAATGTATGTGTGTATTTTCATTGTATATTACTGTAGAATTGTTGGTAAAACAATAAACAAATAAATAAGTAATATAATCTGCGAGGATATTCTGCTTGCGCTTCAGCCTAATGTAATGTAAGCCATCCTAACTGCACAAACACGGAGTTTAATTGACAGTTAGTTTCATACGACAAACCATCTCGAACGCTGATGACCATCCGTTGCATGTCGCACGCCAGCGGTTGTTAATATCTCGCATGAGGACTTATTATTTTTATTTACCATGGCAACGTGTGATATCCGCCATTTTTTTTTGATAAATCTCGTATGGCATTAAGATGTCGTATGCCCGAGAACGGTTTCCATGGCAACCACCCTTGTTTGTCGCACGCTAGCCCTCACATGCGGGATATTAAATTAGCTTAAATTAGTTAACTCTCACGTTACCATGGTAACGTCTGTTATCCGCCATTTTGTTTGTTAAATGTCGAAGGTGTTAAAATGTCGAATGCCCGAGAATTGGGCCCCTGGTGTGGAAATGCCCGATAGTCAGAAGCACACATGTTTTGCCGAGCGAATTTTTATCCCGATGCGATAAACTACCGTTATCCGGGTTGCTTCGGTTATTCATCGGTATTTTCTATCATCATAGAGGTGGCCACAAATTGCTCGATGAACATAAAGTAGGTGTTCTGGCCAGACCTGAACCCGGGACCACGTCTCGAGCCAGAGTGTTTTCACAAAGAAATGTGAATTTGCACAGATAATCAGACGTCCATGGACATTTTCGATTGCGGGCGGCCTCTCACCACTGAAACCCTTTATCAGGTGTGTTGTGGTCCGTATAGGTTAATTTTCCATTCAGCGTTTGCCATGAATAACTACATGTATTTTTAAACGTAAAAGACTGTTTCTATACTGATTGAAATGGTTTTAAAAAACTTGTCAACGCGTATAAGCGGGAAATTCTGCTTTTAACATCTTACTGCGTACTAGTTTTTTCTCGACACGCGAGACCTTTCCCGACACAGTGACACGTCCGTTCCTTGAGACGACGTTCTTTGTGTACTATTCTAAAGGACTGTATTTAACTCACTGCGAATCTTCCAACAGATCTTGAGCTTTCGTTGCTTTTTCTGTGCGTGGAACTTTTCTTGGCTTTTTTTGTCTCTGTCGTCGCGCTTTTACAACATTTTAATGCTGGCTGTTAATTATATCCTTTCGTTTTTATATTTAAAGAGCAGCTTTTAGAAATTGGTTTATGTCTTTCTAAAGAGAGTGTCCGAGGGAAATGATCATGATAAGTGGTGATGATTTACTACTTTGATAACTAATGATTTCAAACCAAATAGTTACTTTGTTTGTACCATAACAAATTAAGGATGAAAGAAAGTCATGTATCACAATTACTTTCCAATACAATTACAATTACACGATTTTTAATGTTTTTATAAACCACAAGTAAGAATACAAAAACGTCTTTAATTTCAATCAAATTTGGTAGTAAATTATGACCCTCTACGATTTTCTGGCAATAACCTATTAGCTGAAATTATTTTTAAAGCTATTGTTAATTAAATGAAATCTTCTGAAAATAATCTTCAATAGCAAAAGTAGCTCAAAAAGCTTCAATAGTACCATCCAACTTTAACACTACGTACGATTGCTCTCATTTCTCTATCTATTAATAAATCTTCGAACTAACCCCAAGTTACAAATCGCGCTGACGGCCTATTTCCAACTTTAAGAGCCGCAGTCCGATTGAGAGTGCCCTATTGGCCTACTATCGACGCTACTAAGGGTTGATGTGCGTAATAACATCAACGGTTATGTATCCAGAGATCTTCTTATGTATTTGGGTGATGCCCTGATTGGGAAAGATACCAATAACCTAATAAAAGTCTTTATACGTCTCACAGCTAGACACAGGTCTTTACTCAAAAATGAGATGGCGCGAGCTATACTCCAACAGGCGCGGTGGAGGGGTATAAGGTTGGATATTAAACTTAGCTGTCAGATGTTGTAGAGCCGCCATAAGGTCTCCGACTAGGTTTAACGATGTGTGCCAGCAGTCGGTTTTTTTTAAAAGTGAACGTAATAAACAGAGGTCTTCGTATACTGGAACTTTTTAAAGAATGTCATGAAAAAAAATATCCCTCTAATAAACAAGTAACTCGATGCTGCATCAACAGTTTTGTCTAACTATGTTTAAGTGAATGATTATATAGTTTCTTTGCAGGAATATATATGGCTTTCATAGAAATTATGTGGTAGAAAGTACAGAAAAAAAACGCTTATGTATTTACGAGGCAAAGAAAATAAAACCGACAGCCAATAGACTAAATTACACGCCACTTCAGCCAAGAAACTGGCAAGAGTATCATGTGTTCCATTCCACGTAACGCTCCTGGAGGAAGTCACTTGCGAGTCACGTACCGCCAAAGGTTAATATTAAGCGGTTCGGCTGTTTGCTGTAAGACGATATTACTGTTTGCCCGCGGCCGTAACCTGGATAATACAGTTTTTTCTTGTTTAACAAGCGTTATATCGTGTCGATGGCGGAGGCGGGTAGCTTACGAGAATATACCGCTATACATTTCAATCCAGATATTTCTTTCTTCCACGAATAGGGGAAGGAATCCCGCAGCTTATTGAATCTCGAATTTCGCGCTCTTAATTTTATATTGTTACGGAACCGAATTGAAGTTATTAAAGGTTTTTCTTTAATAAACCATTTTTCACATTATTTTTACGACCTCGTAATAATTATTATTCAGCTATCACGATTTGTTTTGTTACAGGTGTCAAAAAAGTAGACAATATTTATTACAAATGCTTATAGTATTTCTGGTTGAAGTCATCAGTCCGTTCAGTCAAATAACCTGACCAGCTGAGATATCACACATTTTTCAAATGCTTATCGAAATCTAAAGCACAATTTGCTCAGTTTGTTCTGACTTGGAGTTCGGTGTGAGGGTTAAAGAAGGAAGGTCAGAGGGCGCGGGTTCGATCGCCGCACAGTACAAACATTTTGTGCATGAACAAGTCTGTGTGTTGGTCTGGATGTTTCTATTTAATTAAGCATTTTTAAATAAACAACTTTAATTTTGCCTTTCTGTTCTCTAGTTCTTATAATATGTAACAAACTTTTGCTTAGTTTCAGGCTGAAAGCGCTATGTAAAAAATTGTTGAAGAATATTAATTTACTAACGCAAAAGATTCGGCGACATTTATTTAAAACTTTCGGGATTCGTTCGCGTTTGGAGTAGCGGGATACCGCATGATAACCGGATTGCCATCTCTAGCCACGAATCGAATTTGCTTCGTTATATTTCAGTTTATTCACGCAGTCCTTGAGATATACTGGCCATGTTTTATCGAGTGGGATCAGGACCGTTCGTTCTTTATTCAGATTCTGATCTAGCCTTTTATTTGAATAGGGATGGCAATGAAAGAGTAATTGGCTGTGGTCATCAAATACTTGGAAGGCTAAATATTCTCGTTCAATCCATTCTCAAGCACTAGAGCTAGCTAAAAACTTTTAGTAAATTATGTCCATTTGAAAAATACTCGGTCAATGAGACACAAAAATTTAAAGAACATATGAATATTTTAATTAATATTACTTTATGAATATTTTATTTTTTATTTATATGAATATGGTAGCAAAATTGGAAGTGCAGTCGCCCGGCTTGCGAAAGATGCGGGTTCGAGTCCTGCCTGATGCCAACATGACCAAATGTCTTTTTCTGGTTTTCAGATCTTTAGTATATAAATATTTGTTACTAAGATTCTACGAGGATAGAATCTACAATCAAGCAGTAGAGCTTCCAGCTAATGAACTTACCTATTTTGTGGAATAACTTAGGTATCTCAGAAGAAGGAGTAGGAAGTCATTTATTACGATGGTACCTATAACTTACGCATTACTGAAAACATCAGATGCGATTGTGGTTTTATGTCTGACTAGATGGATAAATGAAGTTGAAACAGAGTTTCACGCCCACACGCTCATACAAAAACTTAGACGTTAATTTAGACGCGCTTGACTACTTTGATGCAAATATTAAATATTTACTTTGTTTCTTCATACAGTTTCTCTCCGACTAGGGTTACCATTTACCGGATAAATTTCATTCAGACCGATTTATGCCCAAAGATTGTTCTAGATGTTTTGACATGCCATAGGTACATTAAACCAGAGTGAAGGTGAAAACAAGGTGCTCTGAGTGGGAAACTATTAAAACACTTTTTGAAAAGCCACAGCCACTGGGCAAAAATTTTGTAAATATGCAAACATCGTTATAAAATCAATAACACCGTCAATTTACATATTGTTTAACCGGGGAAGTGGTCTCTGTTTCTAGTATAACACGAAGTTTGTTGTCTCATCTTTATTTTCAATTGAATCATAATTGAAAAGTGAAAGTGAGAAAATAGATACTTACGTCCATCCAGTTCAACTTTTTTGCTATTTTACCTACCTACCTATTGCTGAAAATTATACTTTGTCACACAACCAATGGCAACTAGTTCAATTAAAACTAAGAGAATCCTAGAAACAAAGTTAGAAACTAATTCAAAAACTGTTTGCAGTAGACAAAACTGTTAAGTGAAATAAACAGAATAGATCCCTTTCAGTAAAGGACAGCGTCTTTTTAAAAGTTACGGTTTTTAACTGCTTTGTGCTTTTGGATATTAAATCCTGGTAACCCTATCCTCAACTATGAGGTCCAACACAAACAACGCCTGTGGACTCTTCTCTTCAGTTATTTTGTTTCCGAAGCAAAACTTTATTATAGAGAGTGCTTGGTCGGGTCGCGAACTTCACATATTATTATGTTTTTTAAACTTTACTTGACAGTGTATTTTAAGTATATTAAAATAAAGCTTGGTTTCAAAAACAGTGTGATAGTTCAAGATCAATCGTTTTTTTCAATACAACTTGTGCGGTGCAATACAAATGAAAAAGTAGCGATTGAGGTTGTTACGTCTACGTTACTAGAAAAACTTTTCAAGGCCAAATAATATTAGAACTGCATTTTTTTTTACTCAGAAATCATTAAGTATGAGTAATAGCAAAAAATGCACTAAGGAGACTAGGGTTGATTTTTCACTAAAAATGCATAAACTGTTACGTACGCTGTATAATACGCTGTATAATATATAATATATTATATCTTGTATAACTACACCAAATTAAACTAGTACCGTCTTGGTGTAATTGGTTGAGAAGTCGGCTACTACACCAAGGGTCGCGGGTTCGATCCCCGCACAGTACAAACATTTGTGTGCATGAACATGTCTGTTTGTATTGGTCTGGGTGTTTCCTATGTATATTAAGTATGTATTTACAAAAGAAAAAGTATTTAAGTATGTTTATCCGTTGTCTAGTATCCATAATAACGGACTATAATTAGCCTACTTGGGACTAGATGGCGCTGTGTGGAATAATGTCCAAGAATATTTATTTATTTATTTATTTAAGTGCCCGTGGAGTAAGTGGAGGTGCCCGTGGTGCAGTTGTGACAGCGATCGGCGACCATCGCTGTTGTAAAGCAACACAGGCCGGGTCGGAAATGGGATGGGTGACCACCCTGAGCGAAATTTAGTGATGTGAATTTCGGGCATCTACGTGCTTCGGAAGGCACGTTAAGCAGTTGGTCCCGCTCGCTCCCTATATATAGGCCTTATTTAGGCAAACAGCTGACAAAAATATATTTCTGGCTCGATTAAAAGCCTCCTATATAACTTGTCAGGTTATTAAAACAACAGCCTGTAAAGGATGAAGTGATATCACTTACAAAGAAAAAGAAACAATGCCTACAAAGGAAACCGTCTACCCTCTAATATAACCATAAACCGTATTGAGGACGGCAGTAAAGTGACGTCATCGTCTATAAACTGTGCGGCTGTACGTTAAGCTACCACATTCATTCGTTTGTATTGACACGATATGTAAACAGATGTGGGACTCGATTCAGCGATATGCAAGGAAATTATACAGAAGTGCGAGCAACTTGGGTTATACAGCGATATTACAATAAAAAAGACGTAGATAGGTTATGTCAGTACTGACGCGAAGTCCAAAATTGTCCCCTGGCGTACGTACCTATAATTTGACCGTGTGTACAAGATAGTATGATTATTTACAGGAGCCGATTATTTAAAAAAACCGTAAACGAGACAGATACATGTTGCGCAGTGTTGTCTCAAACTGTCCATGCTTTGCTCAGGTAGTCGAATTCCTGATTTCGGGTGCCACTTTTTTAGCACAAGTTTAGTAACCTATCTATACGTCTTTTTATTTTAATATCATTGGGGTGATAAGTGTAGTGATTCGCAAAGATTCGCTTATGTAAAGGATGAGTAGAATAAACCAACTAAAATAAATTTATTAGAATAGTGTTTGCAGTATCTCTTTTACTATCTTTATGAATTCAAGTGAATCTCTTGCTTTCAGTTTTCATTTTATATTTCAGCCCTTTCCAGCCTGAGTTGAAAAAATAGGGCATCATAATAAACAAGGTTTTATGTAATAAAGAAGGATCCAGCGCAATTATTATCAAGTTCAAAAGTGTGATCACCTAGTCTCCTGACATGTTTGAAAATTCAATAACTATATTTTAATTTCAGTCGATGTGGAATGCATCAGCTGATTAGATAATAATCGTCAGACTCAATGTCATAACGAAATCAATAACAATTTACGACTCGATTGATATTTCTATTTCTATCTCTCATATTGCATAACGATGCTGCGTCCCGCTCTATGATTTGACAACCTTGAACTGGAGGTAACCAGTGGAAACCGGTTTTCGTGGACAATAAAACTGTGAACGCAACCCGTGCTATTTTCAGAATTTCTGGTAGCATTTTGAACCTTATCCGCATGGAGTTGAAAAGGAAATGTGGAGCACTTTAATGACTGTGGCTACATAGCAGAATATTGTCAAGGTTACGCAATTATTGCATGAAAACTAAAGTTATTCGCATAATTGCCTGCATGGCATCGTTAAGACAATTTTATAACATGACATAGGCTGCCCATATACGTCCTACTGCTGAGCACAGGCTTCAACTGAACTATGAGGTGGTGCGAGACATACTTCAATACGCCAGCTCAGTGCGGATTGATGAAGAGGTGTAAGGTTAGTGATAGACATGCCTGTCAGATGTTATCAAGCTGCCAAAAGGCCGACGACGTCAAACGATTTTTATTATTGTTAGATTTAAGTTTCATTTATTTAAGTTTAATTATTACTCATTTACGAGCATCCATGTTGTGTTCATTATAAGAATTTGCGACTCTCTCTCGATGTTAAACACAATATAAAAACCAAGTAACCCAGATAACGGCTTCATTCTCACCCTCGGCATTTGGTTAAAATTCACTTGACAAATCGCTTTCTAATTTTCACATTTACCATAAAAGCAACAGTCAGCGTGCCTCTGACTACTCCATTTAGATATATTAACATAGTCCCAGCTAAATTTGCATATTAACCAACAAATTCAACCTGCAATCTCAAGATCTCTCTCACAAGTATGACCTATATCTGTGCGGTTCTAAAACAGTTACCCTGTATTCGATCCCTGTGCATATTTGCCGAGAATGCCAATCAACGGCACTTGAGCGGCAAACGGCAACTGGCAAGCGGAGAGGTTGAGAGCTAATCATGTGAGAGCCCTTGCCGCGAGCATGTTATGAAAATATTAATAACTTGATAATACACAGCTCAGAGTTGAGGCGTCTGTAAGAGGAGTTTTGAAACTTTCTCATGTAGCTTCTTTGTTCTGGCGTATACCTTAAAATTAGCTACAATAGTTACTTTAAAATCAATATAGGTATATGAACCGTCAGCATCCAAATGATATGTGATGACTACAATGTCGTACGTTGTCTAAAGCGTCAAATAAAATCTTATCTTAAACAAATGAAACACTAGTGTAAGGATGGGAGTCGGGAGCTGAAGTAAAAGACTGAATCTTCGTATCTACGTTTAAAAATGAATCATCAATTAGGCATCATTGATATACATAATGCTTTATATACCACACTACACTAGTTAAATTATGTGGTGGTTATGTTTATTTTGCATACATCAGAAATAGGTATTTGATCCACTTTGTATGCAGACAGCATTTTGATGCTGATTAATACGTTTACAATAATATAATATACAAATAATTAAGAATGTTTAAGAAGTATAAGTATCGTAACATTGAAATTTCCAAAAAAAAATGTATCAGATCCTTTGGTTACAAAACAAAACTATTAATCAAACTCATATACCCATAACAAGTTCCTCCTCTTAGGAAGATACGAGTACCACCCATAACCCTACCACTCCAAAGATAAAACCACAACTCCACCGCAAGGATAAAATTACACTCAAGGTTTGAACTTCCAACTCACAATTACCCTGTTCAAGTATTCACCCGCTATTATAACGTTATATAATCCTTCCAGCCAAATAGGCATTTAGGCGTTCATTATTAAATTATAATGAAATAAATCCACATAGGCTCGCGTGACCGGTTACATAACAGATAACATTTGGGGTCGCGTGGTAAAGCAATATTTTTATTGGCAATGCCTAGACTGGCATGCGTAGGGTTAGGGTTGCTGGTCGAATAAGAAACTTGACAGCTTTTGATGGTTTATAACTTTAAACGATGTTAATTCTATGGTCTTATGTAATTCTTGGAGCGCTTTCAATTCATTCGGGCGGCAACAGTGCGGCGTCGGTACTGCGAACGCTCGACAGCAGGACTGTTGCCGCACCATGCTCTTTGTATGAAAACAAACTATGTCTGTGAGCCGCACGACAAACGCACCGCTTTGGCACTGCAGTCATGTCGAATTTAGTCGTTTGCAGGTTCTTTAAATGTCGGTGGTGTTTATTATAAGGCTAAAGTCAAAGTATTCATTGTTTGATTTGGTTAACAAGATCTCAATCAAACCAATCAATGATTAACCTTCCTGTCAGATGTTATCAAACTGCCCTTAGGCTTATCGACTGACATCAGCCGAAAAGTCTGCTTAATGTTCCTTCCGAAGCACGGAGATGCACAAAAAAGAAATCACTCAATTTCGCGGTCGTGGTGGTCACACATCTCATTTCTGATTCAGTGTACTTGTTTTACAACGGCGATCATTGCCTCAACTCAATTAGAAATGCCACAAGTGAAAAACCAAATATCTGCCAATTCTGACTTTTGAAGTCGCCATCCGCTCGATAAGACAAAGAAGTACATATTTTGCTGTCACAACCCTACCTGAGCAGACGTCCAAATATGCTGTATCAATCAATCCACTATTTTATTAGCAACAGACGACGCTCGAGACACGATTATCTAAGAAGCACGTATTGTTACATTACACAAAACCAAACATAATAAACAAATTCAATTTTTGCTTGCCTATAATCCTAGAAACAGAATATAATTGATAAGCATAGACTAGTTCGAACGTTTCAACATAACGTAACTGGTGAGCCTTTTTCTGAGTTGCTTATATTTTCATTAGTGCGTTCCATCACCTAACCCCCCCATTCATAAAGTCTTAAACAGCTCTTCAAGATCACGGTAACTTTTGTATCCCTCTGTCCCTTTCATTCTTGTTGCTGCCGCTTTTGCAAGTAAGTGACAAGACACGTCAATTGCTTATACGATGCTTTAGCGTTTCGTTCGTTTTTATGAATTTAACAATTAAATAAATATGTTCTGGTAAGAGTATTTACTTGAAATTTAAAAATAAGAAAATCCTTTAGTAGCCAAGTTTTACTGCCAAGTGGCAGTACACATCCCACTTCAAATACATAAATATTCTTCATTAAATTTCACTGAAACTATTATTTTATGGATAAACACACATTTAAAATTGAAGTTCGACCACATCAATTCCATTTCATACGTAGTTTGATCTATTTGTATAATGACATTTTATAATTGAGGCAATTAGGTAAATTATTGGTCTAAAACAAAGTTTCTTCGTTAGCAACGATTTAGTATTTTTTAAAAGCTCGCTACAACATAATTGCTCGAATACCGACTTTATTAATCGGCTTACCCGCACCTTAATCTCCCACTCAATTACGACCTTAGGCCCATTAGAACAAAGGTCAGAATCCAACCACGAAATCGCGTTTACTTTATCGCTGACGTTAAATCATTCGGATCTGTTTCCTAAGGTCAAGGTCATACTGATTAATAAAGCAACTGAGGGGTGAAATGTATTAGTGGAGTTTTTAAGGAACTTAGCTTAGATTTGTCGAAGTAAACTTTTTTTTATTATAATCCCTGACGACCGATTTGGTGTAATGGTTCAGAAGTAGGCTATTACACAAGTGGTCGCAGGTTGTCATGTCTGTTTGTAGTGGTCTAGTTGTTTCCTATGTATATTAAATATGTATTAACAAAAAAAAATGCATCTAAGTATGTTTATCCGTTGTCTAGTTTTCCATAGCATAGCGCTGCGTGGAGTATTGTCCAGTGATATTAATTATTATTATTTATCACTAGCTTTTACCTGGACTTTTTCCGCGTGGTATTCGTAATAAGGCGATTTTGGTTAAAAAAACTTTATTGAGAGTAACGTACCTACTTAATTCTAGGATACAATAACTATGAATCTGAGCATCAATTAAGGTTCAGTTCCTAGAAAGACCGCAGACCACAAACTGCAAGCGACACTACTGGTTTCTACAAATCTCTAAGAAAGTTGTTGCAAGCGTGGGAACAAAAGTGTGTCGCTTGCAGTCTGCGGTTGCAGTTTGCGGTCCTCAGACCTCAGTCCATCTAGGAATTGTACCTTAACGTTTATTTAGCAAAAAAAACAAATACTTTTAGAACTATGTACCACTTACTCAGTCAGCAAACAAATATTTGGCTTTGCCTAGATCTATAGCCCTATCGCTCTCTACATAAAGTTCAACTCTTAAAGAGAAGTCATGTTAGTTACATGATAACAAGACCTATTTTTACCAGGACTTAACATTATTTAACCGGTGAAACTTATAATTGACACACTGAAAGTTCTAACTCTACCCGCATGCGTCCAAAGCGTTATTTATTTGCGCCAGCCAGGAAGCAAACCCGCACCCTTCAGAGGTCACCGCCTCCGATGTTGACCCGTTTCCCTCATCCAGGGTGCGATGTCCTGTAAGTGCTATGACAACGTTCACCGCCGTTTTGTATTGAAAATATTGATATAGCAACCGATACTCGCCTTGAAAATATACTATAATTTGAGAACTGAATATTGGATGGAATATTAAGCAGTGTTGTTTATTGTTACTGTACCATTTTGAAATAATGTGACTGTAAATTTGTAGAAGATTTTACCATTTTGCTTCGGAATTGTTCCGAGTTTGTACCTAATATCCCTTTTTTCTAAAATAGTGCACAATAGTGTGATGCTAAAAATATTGCTATTGATATAAGATCAGAAACCGAAAAACTGATTCACTAAGAAGACTTTTACCTACTTTTATTGTGTTCTCATAGTTTACCTCACTCTACCTCATGAGAAGGAGCTGTGGGTTCCATCTCAGGCAGGTGACATGTATAAGTAATACAGTTACTACTGAGCTGGGCTTTATTAAAAACAACACAAACGTAAAAAACTGCGGATTTTTATTGTTTTAAATATGAAAAGTTAAAGTTTTACTCATTATTGTGGTGGCTGAATAAATATTTTTCTATTTCTATTTTCTAAAAGTGACATCTTACTAATTCATTATCTTATGTCCGAATCACGTGCAGTTGCATTTCTAAGAACTTATGAAGCTAATAATATGATTTATGATATTACAAATGAAAGTTACTGCTGAATACCTTTGTCAACTATTTGGTTGGCATTGCGAAACTACAGATTGCATATTACATTCAGTTGGCATTCCAGGTCCTGTCCACCCGGCGCAAACCGCGTCACAGGTATTGTTGCAAATTGATTGCATTGTTAGCTAACGAATGTTGCATTTGTGCCAATTTCTGATGCAAATGTTACATCAAAGAACTATCTGCGGTATAAAAGTTGATACAAGCGACCCGGACCTGCTTTTTAATATTTTCGGGTGCAATAGGATGTTATTATGAATATAAACCTTCCTCTTGAATCACTTTATCTATTAAAAAAAACCGCATCAAAATCCGTTACGTAGTTTCAAAGATTTAAGCATTCAAAGGGACATAGGGACAGAGAAAGCGACTTTGTTTTATACTATACATAGTATAAAATACATAGTGAGTACACCTTTTAACCAGCCACAAACAAGTATTTCAAAGACAGTGAAAACCCCATCAACAACATCAGTCCGACCCGGCGATAAGTTTTTCTTTATTTTCTCGATGCAATCAAATAATAAAGGTATAAATGAGACACACGTTAATAGTTTATCTCTAACTATCACACTGGTCTATGAGAGCTTTCGCACCAGTGAAGTCGGACTTCTAATTAGGTGCAGTAAAATGACGATTTATTGCACGTAATGTGAAATGAAGCAGGTATTAAGTTGATTAATCTGTCTTTAAAGCAATTGGTTATCTGCAATAGGTAACAATAGAGCTGATTATGGTATTTTAAAATACTACGGATATAAAGAATGAAGAACACGATAATTGTGGCGACTGTGCGGTCAATTTCACTGCCAACTCAGCAAATGAAGAAAACGTGGTAAATCATTTGTTTCTTAAAAGACCAACGTTTCGACAAACAGTACACCGGAATCTCTCGTCCGAATTCTTCATTAACCAAACAAAGCTGTTTAGAAATAGCCCGCCTTGATTACTGGGCATTTTCGAGCGCACGCGCTGTGTAAGACCGCGGTTTCGGAACAACGGTGCGTTTATTCGAAACTGAAATGTCTTTGTAGAAGCATTTACATGTGGGATGTGTGTGGAACGGAACGTTTTAGTGAATGAGATGGAGGATTGCGGCATGAGAGAGAGAAGAGATTGATGGCGGTTAGACTAAGAGAAAGACGTGTCGTGCTCTATAAGATTTTTAATAAATTATTTTAAGGGAACCAAAGCGATCATTTCGAAAAGCCCTGTGTTGCGGACTCTTTTGTAGTTTGGTCTGTAGTTATTTTTATATCTTTTTTTGTAAGAGTGACTGTGTCACATTGGAGTTGTTATTGTTTTGGTGCTTAGGAATTATTGGTTGTTTTTTAATTTTAATTGCTCAATTTTTCACATTATATTTTATTTACAGTCCATCGCAGTTTCATTCATCTTTCGTCATTAACATTTGGTCCTTCTACCATCATTTCCAGTGCACATTTTCCTTTCATTGCTTCATTTTCATAACTGTCATTTTACTTTGTTTACCTATTCAATACATATTCTCGTAACCATTTTATTCATATTTATCTTTCATGATCACTCGTAGTAAAACTAAAGTCATGTCTCATAACCCTGCGCCTAGTTCAGAGCCAGTTCAACAATCAGGAATTGAGGATCCTGCACTCAACCCGCGTCGTTCTCAAGGCGGCAGCAGCAGAGCTAGCGGACATACCGCTCTCTCTCGATCCACTCACTCTTCTTCTACCATTAGAGCACAAAAAGCAGCCGCGGAAGCGCTTGCCCTTCGCCGTCGTTTACAACGGGAGCAGGAGCTCGCCAAACAAGAGTGCGAGCGCGACCGTAAGCTTGCCAAGCTACAGGAGCAGGTAGAGCAGTGTGAACTACAGGCTGAACTCGCAGCTATCGACGCTGAGGCTCGTGGTAGTCGTGCAGGTAGCCGAGCAAGCCACCGAAGTTCTTCTAGGGTGAGCGAAAGTAGAACCAATAAGTGGGTAGAGTGTCATTGCGACCAGTTTATAACTGACACCAACACGGGCAATTTAGCAGGCGAATTACAACAACACGTTTTAAGTCAATCGCCAGGCCATATAGCATTACCACCAGCAGCCACACAAGGATCTGCACCCCTAACTGTCCATTTCAATTGCCAGCCAAGATATTCCAAAGCCCCAAAAGTGTCCGAGGCGGTCGGCGACATGCCGCCGCTCGTTTCTGCGGACCTTAACGAAAACGTCCCGAAAGTGTCTGAGGTGGTTGGCGACATGCCGCCACTCGTTTCTGCAGACCTCAACAAAAATCTGACTATCATACAAGCCGTTGCTGATACAGCAGCAGCAGCAAAAGCTCTTGCTACTACCACTTACGGCCCGAAAAAGATAGAACTGTCACCTTTTTCTGGAAACATACTAGAGTGGTTACATTTTAAACGTACTTATGATATGACTAAAAATATTTTTTCTTCTTTAGAAAATATAGTTCGTTTGCAAAATGCGCTACGCGGGCCCGCGAGAGTCGCCGTCGCGGCGCTGTTGATGTCGACCGAGGACCCGGACGAGGTAGTGCGCGCTTTAGAGGACAACTTCGCACGCCCCGAACTTATTGTGCACAGAGAAGTTAACAATCTAAAGAATCTGCCACGGCTAGGTAACGATCTTAAAGAGCTAGGAATACTCTCCAATCGGGTACGTAACTCTATCGCTACTATAAAGCTTTTAAAACAAGTAGAATATATTTCTTCACCTGAATTATTTCACGCTGTGCTGGGAAAATTAAACCCAACTACGAGGACCCGATGGACCGATTTCGCGAAACAGGATATCACGAATCGACCCAAGCTCGAAATACTGTCTGATTTTTTGAGGAGTGAACTAGATCAGCATATTCGATTTGGAGTGTCCCCCGATTATACTTTGGCACAACAGTCACAACATTTTCCCTCAGATAGACATTTGAGGCGTGAAAACGTTCACTCTGTTTCACAAAGTGAATTTAAAGGAACCTCTGCAAAAGAAATAGAATGTTGCTACTGTAGAAAGAAACACAATATTAGGCTGTGTTTAGATTTTAAGGCGCTGTCTGTCGACAAAAGGTGGCAGTGGCTACGTGAAGCGAAAGTCTGTTATCGATGTCTGAGGCGCTCTTCACATCAATGGAACAACTGTCCAGTTAATCCGTGTGGCATCGATGGGTGTGCTCTACGTCATCATCCATTGCTTCATCAAACACAGACAGGTTTTTCCATAAACACACTTAATACCCAGTCTATAAATAATGAATGTACAGTAAATAGCGAACAAAGAACCCAACCTATACAAAATACTTTAGAACAAATCGAAGAAGAAATCATCGTATCTACTACTTCAACAGGCGTTCAGAATCCAACCACCATATTAGCCCTTCGTCCTCGTGTTTACTTGAAAGTTATCCCTATAACTGTGTCTGGCCCTACAGGATCGTGCGATGCGTTTGCGCTGCTGGACGACGGCAGCACTGCGACGTTAATAGACGACAGCGTCGCTGCGCTCATTGGAGCAAGTGGGCCTGAGCAGACAATAACGGTAAACGGGATAGGCGGTCTCGAACGCACTACCACCGTCTCTTATGTAAGTTTTCATATAAAGGGCAGGTACACCGAGGAAACTTTTTTAATTAATAATGCTAGGGCTATTAAATCTTTGTCTTTACGCCCACAAACCATTCAACGCCAAACAATTAGTAATTTTCCACATCTAGTCGACTTAGCTGAAATGTTGTCATATGAAAACGCCACTCCAACTGTTCTAATTGGTGCAGAGCACTGGCATCTTTCGATTAACCGTAGAGTACGTGTAGGTAAGAAAAACGAACCGGTGGCATGCCTAACAGCACTAGGTTGGACATTATATGGCGCTACTTCGAGTAAAACACAACTCATTGATTTTATAAACCACAGCACAATATCAGAGTCATTACAGAACGATAAATTAGATTATTTAATAAAAGAGCAATACAAGATAGATTCATTGGGTATTATCATAAAAGAAACGCAACATAGTAAACAAGAGCTGCGAGCTGTTGAAATTTTAGAAGCTTCTTCAAGGCGTTTGCCCACTGGGCGCTACGAAGTAGCATTGCCCTGGCGTGATGATATGCCACGCATTCCGAATAGCTATACACAGGCGATGTCACGTTTTCAAAGCCTAGAACGACGTATGGCTAAAGATAGCAATCTTGCTAAGGCTTATGACGAGTTTATGACTAACATGATCAAAAAAGGTTACGCAGAAGAATGCGCTTCTGAGACGTATTACGCCAGTGGCAAACATTTTGATAATTTGCGTTTTTATTTGCCTCATTTTGGTGTGTACCACCCTCAGAAGCGGAAACTTCGAGTAGTTCACGATGCTGCAGCCATGAGCCAGGGCGTCAGCCTAAACTCTTTATTGCTTTCGGGTCCCGACTTACTGCAACCTCTGCTAAAAATATTATTTCATTTTCGAGAGAGTCGCGTTGCTTTAATGGCTGATATTAAAGAGATGTTTCCACAGGTTCAGATTAGAGAGCAGGATAGGGATGCGCTCCGTTATCTGTGGAGACCCAACAGCACACAACCTTTAAAAGAGTTTAGGATGACCGCTGTTATATTTGGCGCATGCTGCAGCCCTTTTATTGCGCAATTTGTGAAGAATAAGAATGCCCAAGAGCACGTTGTTTTATACCCTAAAGCTGCAGATGCTATTTTATTTAAGCACTATATGGACGATTACATTGACTCTTTGGATAGCGTTGAAGAAGCAGCGCAGTTAGCAGTAGATATTATTACGGTCCATAAAGCTGCATGCTTTGAGATGCGAGGGTGGATTTCCAACGAACCAGCAGCGTTGAAATTAGTTCCAGAGGTGTTGCGAGCTGAACAACCACTGGAAATCGACCTTAGCAATACTCCAGAAAATATAAGAGCATTAGGAATAGCATGGAATCCCGCCACAGACAATTTAGGGTTTCGTACTGGTTTGTCAGGCTCTGTACCTAGTCCGCTTACCAAACGAAAAATTCTTTCACATCTCATGCGAGTTTACGACCCTTTAGGTCTGTTGGGGCCATTAGTAGTCAAAGGTCGAATTTTATTTCAGCAGGCTTGGAGGTCAAATCTTGGTTGGGATACTGAGTTCCCGCCACTTGTAACTGCAAAATGGCTCGAATGGTTTCGCGAACTAACCAACATAACTAATTTGAAAATACCACGTTGGTACGCGAAGGCTTCTGGTTTCGAACCCTCAAATAGAGAACTGCACGTTTTTGCAGATGCAAGCGAGCATGCATACGCCTGCGTCGCATTTTGGCGACTTGTATATCATGATGGCCCTGTCAAACTCAGTCTGATCGCGAGTAAAGCCCGAGTATCCCCTCTGAAACCTGTATCAATGCCACGTCTAGAGCTTCAAGCCTGTCTGATAGCTTCTCCGCTCGCAAGAACTATAAGAGAGAGTCACTTTAAAAAACCCGTGAGCGTATTTTTTTGGACCGACTCCGCAAATGTTCTCGCGTGGCTACGTAGTGACGCCCGCACTTACAAGCCCTTTGTTGCCCATCGCCTCGGGGAAATCATGGAAAACTCAAATGTATCTGATTGGCGTTGGGTACCAACAGGCTTAAATGTAGCTGATGATGCAACCCGAGCGCATAGTATAAACTTGAATGTTTCTAGCAGGTGGTTTACGGGTCCACCGTTTCTGCTTGATGAACAAAATGACTGGCCGAAAGAGCCAACCACGCAATTTGTTGCACCAATTCAGGAGGAAATTAAGTGTAAACCTACTGATTTGGTGGGATTCACCATTGCGCATCTACCCTTACCACAACCTGTGGTAGCCGATGTGAGTCGTTTTAGCAATTGGTTGCGTTTAGTTCGCGCTTCCGCACGGGTTATTCAGGCAGCCGCCATTTTTAAATCATTTTTGAACCGTTCTCAAAATTGTAGGATACATGGCCACCATTCCTCTCCTACCGCAACCACCTCCCTACTGCCTCTGTCAGCTGAAACGTTAAAAGCCGCAGAGAGGCACATATTACTTCTATCACAACTGGAATGTTTTCAAGAAGAGATGGAGTGTGTTCTCTTGGCAAAACCGCTGCCCAAAACTAGTCGTCTAACTAAACTGTCACCAGTTCTGGGAGAGGACAACTTATTAAGATTGGCCGGAAGAATAAAACGTGTCGCTGACGTAGATTATGAGCTACGATCACCAATTATTTTAGATGGCAAGCATCCTCTAGTACGTCTTCTGGTAGAACATTATCACCGCAATACTGGCCATGGAAATAACGAACAAGTAGTAAATAACCTAAGGCAAAAATATTGGCTCATCAGATTAAGGCCAACAGTCAGAAACGTAGCCAAGACATGCCTATTCTGCCGTATTCGCAAGTCGAAGCCAACTATCCCTATAATGGGAGACCTACCTCCTTATCGCTTAGCACATCATCGGCGCCCCTTCACCTTTACTGGCGTCGATTATTTTGGACCCGTGGCAACCACCGTTGGTCGAAGACATGAGAAGTGCTACGTCGCAGTCTATACTTGCTTAACTTCCAGAGCGGTACATCTAGAGCTCGTTCATAGCCTGACTGCTGATTCAGCAATTATGAGTTTACGGCGTTTTATCGCCAGAAGAGGCATACCCGATACTATATTCTCCGACAACGGAACTGCTTTCGTTGGAGCAAACCGGATACTGCAAGAATTTTATCACAATGATGTTGAGAATTTCGTTGCCAATAAGGGTATTAATTGGCGCTTTATACCCCCGGCGGCCCCAACCTTCGGTGGATGTTGGGAACGCTTAGTGCGTACAATCAAAGTTGCTCTTAGTGCAACCTTGAAAGAGCGAGCTCCGAAACAAGAAGTGTTGCAAACATTTTTGCTTGAAGCTGAAGCTATTGCGAACTCCCGCCCTCTGACTCACGTGTCCGTAGACCCAGACGATGAAGAGACATTAACGCCCTTCCACTTCCTCATAGGGTCGTCATCCACCCAAACTCTTCCAAGCAGCCTTGACGATGTAGACTTGTGTGGGCGTGTACACTTTAAAAGGGCCATTCGACTAGCGGATCATTTTTGGAACCGGTGGGTGCGTGAAATTTTGCCCACAATGCAACTACGCCACCCGGGACACAATGTACAAGAAATGAAAGTTGGTGATCCTGTGCTGATTGTTGACGAGACCCTGCCCCGCGGAACATGGCCTCGCGGACGGATTAACGCGCTGTTCCCTGGGAAAGACGGGGTAGTTAGGGTGGTGGACGTGGAGACGGCTGGTGGAACGCTACGCCGCCCCACTCGCAAAGTTGTTTTACTTAAATAATTAATTTTGTGCATTTCATGCACAAGGGGGCGGTATGTTGCGGACTCTTTTGTAGTTTGGTCTGTAGTTATTTTTATATCTTTTTTTGTAAGAGTGACTGTGTCACATTGGAGTTGTTATTGTTTTGGTGCTTAGGAATTATTGGTTGTTTTTTAATTTTAATTGCTCAATTTTTCACATTATATTTTATTTACAGTCCATCGCAGTTTCATTCATCTTTCGTCATTAACACCCTGATTACCAAAAATCCCACATACAGTAAACAGTCAAGGGTCCTATATACGAGCGTTGTGGTATGCGTGGAGCCCTAAACTTATTTCGTCTAAAAAGCGATATTGATATAGCGTTTGACCGTTACAGAATTTTAGCCAACATGAACCGAGGGTGTTTTTCTTTAGTATGTCAAGATTTCCAAGTGAAACAAGTATTTTGAAATAAAATATGAAATGGCGGGATATTAAAAAATACCTCAATTTAGAAGGAAGGCAGGAAGTGCCGTATTCGCAAACATAACTTAAAGTTTCAGTCGAAACAAATAGCGTATACCTGCGTTGCGCGTTTTTGCCCTCGCCTCAATAAAACTATATTTGTCTACAAGGGTCACACGCCACAGCACAGCGCCACAAGAAGCCAGAAGCAGCTACAAAGGTAGCTGAAGCCCGCCACAGCCACTTGTGGCTTGTGGACGACGCTTGCGGTTGGTAGCTCCTATTTTTTTTAAACATGCTCATGAGAAATTGCACGAATGGCACGTGGAAGCGTTTTTTGTCCTCGATTGTAGCCGCTACAGGTCACAAGAAGCGAGCAGCAACGAATTGAAGCCTGTGGCGCCCACGAGCATCAATGTGTGCGGCGAATCCATATAATGTTTAAAAACTACAGGAATTATGCCGGTGGCGGCGTTTTGTGGTTGTAGCGTGTGGCCCGTATGACGCTAAAACGCTTGACGCTTGACATGACGCCCCGCTACACGCGCCGCCGTTGCGAGACCGCAGCCTTAGTCTGTAATACAGCTTTTGTACGGTTATAGTAAATCCAAATTACTCGAATTTATCACTAGAAGAGCATTCGTACTGGCTGATAACGATATTCATAGCGCAAGGCAATTTGAGCTTTAACGCTGAATTGTTACAAGCCAATGTATATTGGTTCGAATTCAGTATCCAAAGCTTAATATACAAGTTTCCTAACAATTTACTACCACATTGATATGGATGAACATAATTGGCCACGAATAAGGAACAGTTGCATTTAGAGTCGTCATAACAGTCTATATACATGCCCAGTAAATAATACATAGGTGAATAACAGCCTTGCTTACCCCCGAATTCACAAACGCAAATCAGAGTTGAGCATTGCGCAGAAGTGTAGCTATCCTACATTTTACGGTGGAGCATAAGCGTGCCGGCATGCTTAGCGTTGATTGACGTTTGTGAATTCGGGGGTTAGTTTATCCGTTACCTAGAAACCTCATTTAGTATCCTATAGCACAAGCAATTAATTGCTCAATTTGGAGTTAGATAGCGCTGTGTGGAATAATATCCAGTGATTTTCATTGTTTGTATTGTAATTCAGCAAGTAGACTCTCCAATAGTACAGAGCCGTTCACATCAACCTTTGCATCGGGGCACCCTATACTGCTGATATAAGACCTATTTTGCAATGGTTTTGTAAAGGTTGATGTGGCGTCGGTACCAACGAGACATCAAAGAGTTCGGTTACAGTACCAACATAAAGGTCTGCCGATGAAACAAATATTTGTGGGACAGAGGGTTTGTGGTTTCCGGTACACACAGAAAAAAGTAACTTAGCGGTATTCATATGAGGATCTTAGGAAGTTCCTCAAACAATGAAATAAACTATTCATTTCTATCCTATTCAAACTAAATAAGAATCTCATTTTAGAGAAAAGCTCACCTGTACTTTTTCTGTCCGCCCCGGCTTGGCAAGAGTGCAATGGGATGTTATTAAACATATAAACCTTCCTCTTCAGTCACTTTATCTATTAAAAACCGCATCAAAATCCGTTGCGTAGTTTTAAAGATTCAAGCATACCTACATAGGGATATAGGGACGGAGAAAGCGACTTTGTTTTATACTATGTAGTGATGACCAGGAAATCCGAATAAACGTTAAAAAACTGCAATGTGGACATTTTTAATTTAAAAAAATGTCATGACGCTGTAATTTAAGTTTGATGTGAATGCTTTGAGCGCTTTTGGCTCTGAAACTGCGGACGAGCACTGCGTTGTAGGGCTGACAGCCGAAGTTGAATGACCTAATGCTATTATTTTCAAACCAACAAAGTTTTAAGCAATCAAAGGCAAAAGCTTTTTTATATTGTAAGTGAGCATTTGTATAGTATTTTTGTTTAAATCTTACCTCTATATTTAATACTTGCGGCCGCCCGCGACTTCGTCCCCGTGAACTTAAGTAAGAAAAAAGGGTCATTTTCTTATAAATGGTAGCCTATGTTCTATTGAGATTTATAAGCTAAATTGTTGTAAAGTTTCATCAAAATCCATCCAGTAGTTTTTATATGAATGAGCAAAACATCCACACGTACAAACTTACGCATTCATAATAATAATAGCCATGCTAAGGGAGTAAATTGGAAAAAAACACTAGAAGTCGCTGATGATAGATAGAAAACATCCAAGCTCTTTTATTTATTTCGTTATTTTAACCTTTGGTAAATAAAGACGCAGAACCTTCACCGAAATGTGGGTTTCAGAACGTTTTGTTAACCGTGACGGCAACACTAAAAAATACGCTTAAGCGTACGTTATGTTAGCAAACTGGCTCTTGTGGGAGCTCAAGATCTAAATCCAAATATAAATGAACCCCTCACACACGTGTACGGTAAAAACTATCATCTGATATCGTCTCGTTAAAGTACACGCGCAGGACATCGCTCACAGCCGGTCGTTAGCCGCACGCGTCGCGCTAACACTTCCGCCAAACGATGGAACTTGCCAGACTAGCAGCCGACGATTTTGCTCGACTGCTACTAGTGAAAAGAGGTACAGGTTGTTGTGTTCAAACATGCCAAATTTATGAGGGTGCGTTTGAAATTTCAGAATTAAAGAACAAGAACTATCTTAACATTAATGTTTGTCTTGAGTAAGCATCGAGGAAAGAGACGTAATCCATTAAGATCACAGTTTTGAATAACACAAATTAATATTTTTGGCATTTTAATCTACAATCAGAGGTGGCCCAGTGGTTAAACACTCTGACTCGGAACCCGATTGTCCCGAGACCAAATGTGGCCGGAACACACCTACTTTGTGTTCAATGTACCATTTGCGGCTAACTCTCCGGTGATGGAAAGATATTAATGTGTGCTATTCGCGGATAGATTTTGTGCTATTCGTCATTGTGATATTCAAAACTGTGCTCTAAGTGGATTACGTAACAAAATACGATGATGAAGATGAATTCACAATAACAGCTGCTGCCTAATAAATAATTTGAAATTTGAATTTGTTTTTGTTCGAAGTTTGAACCAAATCGGTTCATTGAAAAACGAGCGAGTCGTTACGTTAGTACTACCATTATTGTAGGAAAAGACGACTTATACTATACTAAGGCATAAATTTGAAAATGTCAATATTTCTAACGTGCTGTTGCCATGTAAAAGTTATATTTTGGTAAATAGACTATGCATATTCCCATTGAACAATACACAAATCACAGAAGCTATGTCCGTCATTTTGCGTAGACAGCCCTACGGCGACCGCCCACAGTGCCGCCATTTACAGATGTGTAGGGTTGCTCTTTGAGGCGATGGAGCCGACAACATAAAGGAACATTTTGCAACTGTAATTGCATTTTTTTTACTCCACATTCCCCGAGCTCTGTCACAGCTATGTTTGCGGAAACACTCAAAGAATTCCCGACTTAACGCGCTACGTGCAAAGCCGGAAATCGCGCAACGTGCTCAAACAAGCAGATAACAATTAATTTTCCGAGCTCGTAAGCCAATAAGAGAATGGCTGCGATCTTCACAAATTTAATGCGTTTCCGTATTAAATTTTCGATGCATTGTTTCAACGTGCGATAAAATTTATTGCTGAGGTGTGAAATTGTTCCTTTCATTGCACTTGTTGAAATATTTCATCGTTTCACAAGATGAAAATCAATTACTCGTTGAAAGCATCATAATGAAAAAGTATTACGGATATAGCATAATAGTTAATATTTCGTGAGCTTATACTGTGTTGATTGATGTTTGAGGGACTACAGACTAGTTTAAATTGAAAAAAACTTTAGGAGTTGGATATATTCTCCTTTTGAGGGTTTTTCGGAATCTTTTATGCAAGGTGTACAAACAAAAAAAAATACTTTACGCCCTAAAGTTAGGTAAAAGCACCACCTCAGGTATGAGGTGGTGCCAGTCATTCTACACACAGTGCAGTTTGTCAAAGAGATTTATGTACGAGTAGCAGACATACACACAAGTATACCATCAAGCCTATTTTCTTGAGACCTCATCCTCCCACATTCTAAGATCCCGACTCCTGACAAACATCTTGGCCGTTTTCCACTATTATTATTTTTTCATGCACTATCCTCGGTTGAAGGTACTCTTGACCGGCACCCTATCTCAGAACATCGTAAACCGGGGTATATGCTAAGCTCAAAAACAAAGTATTTATGTAACTAAAATCACTTTCAGCAAAATAATGGACTTTAGTTCCGCCGCAGTCCGAAAGCGCTAGTGTCGACGCCGCGTGTGGGTTACGGCCCGCGCGGTAACTGATGTCTCGCGCGTGCAACTACCCTCGGAAAGATATTGGGAACCTTTCTATGTAACTATCAAACTTAGTCTTACACTTCCGTAACCGGTTACCATAATGGTTCTAGCGAGCGTTTATTCCATAATTCGTCTCGATTATTTTTGAATGGGAAGAGTAGTGTTTGTTCTGTTCTCTTTCATCATCCATTCATCATATACGAGTAGTACAACTCAAGCTCTGCTGAGTGGGATCAAATGATCTTGGTCTCAAGTAGATGTTCCAGATATTTATTAATTCATTCAACCATCCTGAGATGTCATTCTCAATGCAACTTACACTTCAACCTTCACTTCGATTCTGGCCTTCTGTAAAACTCAATAACTTCGCGACTGTGATTATTTGAGTGAAAAAGACTAAGTTGAATAAAATTATTTTCATACAAGTGATGGCAAGATGTCTAGTTCAAGGCGAAGCTAAGCGAGTAATAGAAAATTGAACTGAGCGTGCTGGTGTGGCATTCCGACTAACATCACTTCACATCTTTCGCTTCTTCGCTTTACTTTGAATTAGTATTTCCCCTTATTTTGTATGTCAATAATTAAAAGATGTTATTTAGGTTAGTTATTTCTTCTCAAACGACTACTTTCGCAAAGAAATTGAATTTTAAAAATAACTCACGATAACTAAAACCAAAGATAACGAAATGAGTTTTGGCGTCAACCAGAATACCATAGCTGATTCGAAATGTGACATGATGTCAGTTAGAATGACTAGGCTGATGGTAATAAAACGTACTATTCGTAGATTAACAATAAGTAAGACAATGATCAATTGGCAGTGACCAACTAAGCCTATTCATAAGCAAGATATTCAGTCCAATTCATACACAAAACCTCCAAAACACAATCAAAACGCCTCCCATTCCGCTGAACCCAACACCGTTTCCATCGGAGATCATAAACCAGCAGTATCGCACAATTGGCGAGATTAGAGCTCGTTACTGAATGGTCTGCATTATGGCCGCTACAAATCACAGGGACGGCGAGCATGAATCATCTGTTACATATTATGCGGGTAGACCTTCAAAACGCGATGCGTATGATCAAGGGGTTTTCAAAAAATTACCGTTATTCGTCCAAACATTTTTTTTATTGTGGTCTTCAAGATGACCTAAGTGCCGCCTGATGGATGAGGTCCAAATATGGGGTTGACAAGCACAGTAATGAATAACTACTTTGTTGATCAATCTTTTTTTGAAGGTCATTTCATCATTATCATCATCATCATTTCATTTTCAACTCCTCTGTGTAGGGGTTAAGTGTTGTGTGTGCGGAAGGCTATGCCGCTCGTAAAAGACGCAGAGGCCATTGATTGATTATGTAGGGATTGTATTTCTGTATTAAAAATAACACTAAATGACAAAATCTCTACCTCGTATCTTAATCTAATTGGCCATTAGGATGCCACTGCTGAGCAAGGCCCTCCATTCCCCTACTCCAAACAAGTCTATACCGAGATTTTTTAGGTCGGTTCCAGCAAAGGCGAAAAGGTCGTCGTTCTATTCGCGTCTTGGCCTGCCAGGTCGCCGGTTTCGCCTCAGAGGGGCCCACTCTGTAACTGTTTTTACCCAAATTCTGCAGGCGTGTGCCACGCGATCCCACTTTAGCTTGACAGGGGCTTTCTACGTAAGCTATTTTGGTTTTGGAGCTTAGATCTAAGATGGTGAAGCAGTCAATCAGTTTCACTTTTGAGATACTGCACTCCAAACTTTAAATCACAAAACCTCTTACACATTCGGAAGCTTGTGATAACTAAGGTTATGTAAGATTTGAGTTGAGTTAGAATTGCTAAGCACGACTCCTACAATACACACATCAAAAGTGTCTAGGGATATCTCAAGCATTTTCATACAAAGTATAGCTATTGGGGAGGCTGTAAAAATTAAAATATTGATACCAACGTAGAAATTTTTAGGACACAGAAACTGCTATATCTGCCCTTTCAGATTGTATAAAGAAATTCATTGTGGTAGCATTATTGTACAATCGTAAGGACGTTAAAAAAAAGACAGATTTTTCTTTTAAAAGGTTTCAAAATTTTAGCAAAATCAAACGTTTTTTTGTAATATTCTTAACCTTTATCTTATGCCTGTTTCCTCGAGTTATTCTAAGATAATGCTGAGCATTATCTAATATCTTTGATTTTGCTAAAATTTTGAAACCTTTTAAAAGAAAAATCTGTCTTTTTTTTAACGTCCTTACGATTGTACAATAATGCTACCACAATGAATTTCTTTTATGACAAAACCAATTTCACGCTTGGTACCGACGCTAATGTTTACTCGTAATTCAGACTCATTATTAGACAGGGGATATCTGAGAAGACCGTAATATATTCCAAGGTGGGATTAGCTACACACTGTATTAAATATCATGCTTATACGCTGATAATTTTAATTAGCCTGTCTCTAATTTCAGGACGGGGTGTAGGCTTACCCCCTTATTCATAAAATACAAATCAGTGCTGGGTAGCGATAAAAGTATCTTGCCGTCAATATTAGCTGGATGTTGACGGCAATAGAATGAAAGAGACAAAATTTCACAGTAGTAAAAGTGGTGCTATTAGTTTTTATAAGTAAAAAGTTAGACAGTTGGCGTGATATTTTAGCAGGCACACTTTTCGTCATTGCTTGGTTTGTTAAATCACTTGATTGAGTAAGCGCGTCTTCTCAGTGAAGTGTCTCGGCCTGCCACGCCTAGGTTTCGCCTAGGTAGGCTTTTTCGTGTTTTGGACGTCAAGACATGGATGTCTTGTAGGACTATTTGAACACATTCTGTCTTTCAATAATATAACAAAGAACATGTTCTTTAGCCAATTAAATAATAAATATGAGACAAGAACACCCCACTAAACATGGCTTGATAACACTTAATCTAATTTCCAAAAAACGAGTAAATCCTTGACCGCTGACAGCACTGCATGTAATAACCCTGAAAATAGAAAAAACAACAAAACCACAGCATTTTTCTGAAACAACCTTCGCTTCAATGCAGTCCACTGGCAGCGTGATTATCTGCGGTCCGAATGCAGACTTTGGAATCAAATGGGAGTGACCTCAATAGCGCTCGCCGATAATAACAGGTACCTTGACCTCGATACAGAGACAATACGCCCTCCCCGTTTATCCCCTCTGCTATAAAAATATACAGGGTAGCAGCGAAACAGCATTACGAAAGCGACGACCGGCATTAAAATGAAACCTAAATATTAGCTGCATATCGCAGTTTTCGAATTGAAAACGTGATATTATGATGACAAGTCCTCGGCAACGAGTTAAGCAATTGTTTATAGAAAAGAGCATGGCAAGTAGATTGATAATTTAGGAAACAATGTACGAATATAATTACGTCAAAGCCAAATTCGTAGGACATATTATACAAAAACTCGATCTTTTCCTTTGTCGACAATTGACACAGACCAAGGGAGCCTGAAAAATGTACGGCAATTCTAGAAGTTAATAATTGCGAATCAATAATAATAATGCGTTTCATAAGCGACAATCAGGTTTTCAGTGAGCAATTATTGTATTGTAGACTTGTCACCTGTCACCGACAATGTACGCTCAATGAAACAGGCCCCTGGCCATTAATAAATTATGAGGAATCGATCACTTAACGTACCTTAACAAATTCAAGTTTTCCTTTAAACAAAGGACGTAGGCAATGATCACTGGCTATCAATCGCAAGTAAAGAAGGGCTGACAGCTAGCTTTTACTTAATTAACTTACTTCGCCGTTAAAATGTGTCAACCTTTTTAGACCCAAAACTTTGCTCTTTGTGTTGAGTTGGATGTTTACCTTTTCGCAGATAAATCAATTGTAGAAAGAAATAGCTGTTCAGTTTTGTATGCCATGTGGGAATCACAATTTCTTTTTGGTCACCAACAATATTCAACAAAACAATGTGTGTTCATCGTAAGGTTTAAGCTTCTCTTAGCTCTACTAGGCGTTTGTACTTTTATAACAGGCCCAGTCTATTTTGCAATGAGTGAGGCCTAGAATCTGTTTCTTAAAGAAAACCAACATTTCCTTACCAATGTTATAAGGCAGACAGCATTTGGTACTTTTCCATGCTTAAACTAGTTTACCATTTCCAATGAATTGTCCTATTAAGGTAGGTATTGGACCTTGGAAAAGGACAAAAGGTTCCTTTTGATGAGAAAATAAAACTTGGATCTGGTAAAATAATGGATGAAAGTTTGTATGAGGAACCCATTTTTTTTATGTCAAACTAAAAAGACGCGGCACAGTTGATATTTTCACTAAGAACCGAATTTCCCTCTCTTTAATAAACTCCTATCGCTTAAACTCCTTCTTCTGTCAATGCTTACATTACTACAATTCTATGTTCCTAATTGTGTCTTTCTAAAATTAGCAGTTTTGCAAAGTATAAACGTTTTTTAAATAAGTTTATCTTAGCTGAAATAATAATTGCATAGTTATATTACCAGCAATATTTATTCACCCTGTATAACAGTACCACCTGGTGCAGTTGATAACAGAACTCATTTTCACAGCCACATACAAAAATGCATTGCAGAGTGCAGACATTCGGAAGTCGTAACGCTCTCGCTACGAAAGTACCGCCGTAGTGGCATCGGCTACGAAATGTACCGCCGTAGTGGCATCTGCTACGAACATCACGGGAGATATGGAAACACCGTAGTATACGTGAAAATGACATCAGTTTTTATATACAAATGGAAATAAGACAACATTTTTATTTGCAGTTTTGTGAGTTGTACAACATTAGAATATTATTTAATAGTGTTTTGTGGCATGGTGACCCGTTCAGCGCAGTGTTTGCGAAATATACTATATTCATTGACAGATATAACATAGCAGAAGAAACAAAGAGAGGACATAAATATAAGAGCCTCTCTTCAAAAAGAGATTTCTACCAGTAGGCTATGGTGACCGGAGGAATATGTAGATGAAATAAAAAAAATATGAATGAGATATGTTTTTATTGCCATATCGTGTGTGTTATGGATTTATGTAAATACATTACATAAATCCATAACACACACGATTACGAAATGAACAGTTTTTTTAATGATATCGTAGATTACTGCTATGCATTACAAAAAGTGAACTCACTTTTTTTAGAGCGTTTTTTGTTTACTACCATAAGTAATACCTTTAAGGTAAAAGAAATCGACTTCAAATGAATTTGAATTAACAAAACATACAGTTGAAACTCATTCCCCCACTATCAGTGCGATTGAGGTCACCGTAGGCCGTTCACACTCGGAAATCGCAGACCGGCCGAGCTTCCGTTACGAAATGTGCTACGAAGTACAACTCGTAGCCTCGCTACGAGATATCGTAGTTCATTGAACATTGCGTAGCGAAAGCCATACAAGTTCTTCATTGATGAATGGTGATAGACAAAGGCCCAATCAGGCTTCACTGCGCAGATAGAGAACAGCCAATATCTCGGTAAACTGGATTCAATTCTTAGTACGGTCAAAGTACTTATATCGACTACCTGTTCTGCGTATTTAGTAACATGTACCAGCTAAGCGCGTCATGGGTTCAATACCCGCATATTATTATATTCACTTTATTTACACAAAAATAAGTATTTGTGTTTTTTTATTTAGATAGCGTTCGCGTCTATATAAGAAAACATTATATTTAAGTATGTAGAATTCCATTATACAAGCTTTGATTAGCTTACTTTGGGGCTAGATGGGCTGTGAGGAATGATGTCCAGGGAAATTATTCCCATTATTATTCGTATTCATTTATAGTTCCTATCGACATTTTTGCGAATAATAAATAACTAAAAATAAAGTCTAGCTCAAAATGGTGCTGGTTTACATAAAGATTACCAATTGAATATCGCCTACAGAAATACAAAGACATAAGTTAAAATTTTTATTCGAGACCACACCATAAAACCATGAAAATCAGTCCAGAAGCTCTCGAGTTAAAGTGCTGTGACAAACCCCACTTTGTTTTACATGTATTCATTACAATTCATCACAACTAGGACACTGTACGTTTGCATTAACCCAAAGACAAGACCTCGTCACTTGATAAAAGTTCAAAATGCCAAAATCAAAAATGTTCCGTCGTACAAAAGTGGTTCCAAACATGTGTTACGGGTAACGGTGACGTCACATCGTTATTGATATTCACGGCGACTCCCGGGGCTCCCTCGCCGAGGGCGCAGCGCTATTAACTATACGTGGTCCGTATCTGAAACTAAGCTCTTTGCTCCACTTAATCTATCTGTAAAATGGGAATAGTGACTATTTGTAAGGGGTAAATTGGTTGCGAGGAAAAATGTGGAAATTATTGCCGAAGTGGGATAGTACGACGTTTGCTTACAAATTAATTATTGACAGTTCGTGAGTGTTAATAAAAATATTTGGGATTTTATGGGGTAAAAACTGAGTTGGGGTGACTTCAACTGAGTATCGTTCAGGCCCTAACGAAACAAAAATTTAGGAACTTTCGGTGTCAGGCATATCAAGGTACGACGTAGTTAATTTAGCCGTGTTATAACGTGTGAACAAGATAGTATGATTATTTACTAGAGCGTAAACGAGACAGATACATGTTTTTAAGTGTCTCAGACTGTCAACACAGTCAATGCTTTGCTCAAGTGTACGAATCGTTCTTATTCCGGGTGCCACTTTTTTAGCCCAGGTAACCTATCTAATGTGAGGCATATGTTAACACACTTTTACAAATACTTCTAGAAATCTAACACATTTTAATGCGATCCTAAATTGAAAAAACTTGTGTTTTATTAACCAAACCTAATTGTTGAACTAGAAAATACGTAACTAAACTCTACGTTGCAGTAATAAATAAGTTGAAGTGGCAGTGGGTAGGACCCATGGTGCTAAGGAACGTCGCTACGACCTCGGGGCAGAAAAGTTCTGAAATAAGGAACGTTTAACGACGTCTGCGAGTAAGTTACCTTGCGGAAGACGTGATAAACGTCATAAGATTTTGGTGAATGGCTGGCCACTTTAAAGCCCGTTGGAAGACTCTTTAGAGCTGTGTTTTATATAACATGATCACGATTGCACACTGATTGTTGCAGCATGGTGAACAAAACATTCAGAAGTCCACATTTTGCCAAGGGCAGTCGGACCCAACGTGGTAAGGGGTGAGCTTGCTTGGGTTTTATATCGGCGTTTTCCATCTGCGGTCTACTCCGTTTTTGTGAATACATGGTCTTAAAAATCTAGAAGGATAAGCTTGATTCCCACTATATTTTATTATTGTTTTAGCATTTTCCATGCAGTAAATTTACTCAAGATCCGAAAACCATACAATCCCAATTCCCACAGCCGAATCGTCTATAACCAAAAATTTTATAATATTAATAATTTTAATAATTAAATATTTTCGTCTAAATATCGTTTTAAGCGTCTCCATCAAAAGCGGCTGTAATTTCATGACTTAAACCTGCTTAGCCTACTTTAACAACAATTTGCATAATAACACCAAAGTAAAGTACTTAAGTTTCCAGCCCATTTGGAAATTGGTCTGATCGCCGGATCGAGCGTGGAAAGTGTTACAAAGCAAATAAATAATAATTATCGGTTTGCGTGTCCAACGCTCAGTGTGTGCCTCAAGTTGTTGACTTGGCGCCTTTTTAGCTATGGTATAGGCCCCACACAGTACGTTGTTTGTTGTACTGCTTTAGTATGTTTGTTGCGGAAACTTTAGCGTAAAAATTGAAATAATTATAGCTTAAAATAGTATGAAATTTGTAAAGTGGTCCTTCTTAGGAACTGGGCGCCGATAGGCACATGTACCTTCAACATACTAAAGTCTGCTACAACTTGTTAGTAGATGCTGAGTAAAGTAAACAGGCCTTATTGAAAAAAGCGTATGAAGACTCAAGATTTTTATAACTTACACTTAGAACTATTTCATAAATGGCGAAGTTAGAGCAACGACAATGTTGTCATCATGGAACAAAACACTCCCCCCTTATTCATAAAAACTTAAACAGCTCTTCAACACTTTAACTTTTGTATCGCTTTGTCTCTTAAATTCTTGTTGCTGCCGCCATTTGCGAGTTAGTTACACAACACGTCAATTGTTTAAACTATGCTTTAGTGTTCCGTTCGTTTTTATGAATGGTATCCCACATTCCACCAAAGTTAAAAAACGAAATCCAGGTACATACACTAAGTTTATAAATTCTAGAATAATGATGAAGCAACACAAGTCAAAATGACATAATGTCATTTCAATAAATTTTTAGCTCTTTGCTACATGCAATGTGGCTTGGGTGGCATGTTGCTACATAGCCCATGTTGTAATATTGCTAAAAAATGCCCAACCCTACCTAAACAGTAGATGTCAGAAGCTTGTATTTGAGACTGATAAACTCGTATAATTTAGATAATTACTATAATGAAAAACCCTGTAACTTCTTTAATTTCCTGAGCTTAATTAGTGTTGCATTTCTTTTTGCTTTACACCACAACACAACATTTCATTTAAAAATCTAACCCAAACAGAAATGCGCTTTATCTGCTGACAATACGGTTCACATTAGGTTGTAGATTCATAGCCTCAGTGTTACCTGGTGCGTGATAAGTTTTTCTATATAATTTTATTTTTAGGACATAATAACGGGTTGCCACTTCATTCCAATTTTGATCGAGTGAGTGCTTTTAACGCTTGTATTAACGAATGTATTTGTATCTTGTTTATTTAGTTTATAAACAATATTTACGACCGATTTTGTGTGATTGAGGAGTTACGGTAAAAAAGAAAAGAAGAAGAAAAGAAAGAAGAAGAGTGAAGTTAGTTAAGAAGTTAGAAGTAGTTAGAAGGTTACTACATCAGAAGTCGCCTTGGGTTTGACTCCCGTACAGGAAAAACATTTATGTGTATAAACGTATATTTAAGTCTGTTTCTGCTCAAGTTCACTTGGTTCACTTAATTGATTTCCTGTTGTATTTCATGTCAAAACTGTATAACTCTGTTGGTTTATTAATTTTGTACTGTAAAAACACCTGTTTTTAAAAGAGTTAGAGTAGAAACAACCTACCTACACCGGTGATAGTTACTATATGTAGACGATGCCTTCTTATTTAAGTAACCCATCTAAGTAGCAACATCTTCGCGACATAGGTCATTTAATTTTAAAGGCGTCCCTATATGTATTGATTTGTATCGTATTCATGAAGTGCATGTTTTATGATATGGTTAAAAAATATATTTTTAGAGATTCGAAAGTACTGTGTCTGCTTACTCGAATGTTATTGTGATGATACTTTAGAAAATTGTATACTTATCTATCTATCTATTTAGAGCCCTTCAATATGTTTGTTTTAAAAAAAACACACTCAAAACAAATTCCAAAAATCTAACAAAATTGAGGGTTTCAAATTAGAAAGAGGTTTACATAATAGCGGAGTTTCATTAGCTCAAAGCCGGAACAGTAGCTCATCCCGTTACCCTACAAATCCCGCCATTTGGGGCGGATTCCCGCTGATCGTGTTATTGTGTTAACTCGCAACAATTAACCCGAAACGAAGCCAGAATTACCCTTGACGTGATTACTAGGGGTGGACGTGGACCAGCACAGCGACTGGAAAACAATCCCCTTTGTCCTTCATAGCTGAATTCTTGAACGTAACTCCAGGCCTTTTATAATAAGACCAAAGAAGTTGACTTTAACTTTGCAATGGTATGGATACCTTACAATAACATAACATACGTACGTACAGTCAGTGCCCTAAGAAATGTATCCAGCACATTTGCTGATTTAAAGTTTTACTTGGCCACAAACCATTCGAAAAAATCAAATTTCATTTTGTCTTGAGTTCATTCTGTAAATAAATTAATACAAAAAGAAATTTTAAATAAGCCTTAATATAATATAATAATAATTAAAGCGATAGGCACGCTCGCGTTCGGTCCGGACCATTAAGCCACCATCAAGAAAATTTGAACCCAACGTGGTAAGCGACGAAGGACCGCCCCCGTTATTCATGTTGAATGATTTTGGTATCCGCGTTTCTTCGTGACCAATTCAAAGGAACCGAAAAAGTCAGTGTTTGACATGTTTTTTGTTTAGAGTGTACCTACTTGTGGTTTTTAACCTCGACTTATGAACATACAAACTTTCGTATTTATAATATTAGTAGGCCTAGCGGCGCGAGACATCGTCCGCAAGGACTAAAGTAAAAAAAAAGTATTTTTTAATAAATTGTAGCCTATTTCCTATTCAGATGTTGTAAAGTTGCATTAAAATCCATTCAGCAGTTTTAGAACCGTGAAAGAGGAACACGGCACAGCCATCCATCCATACAAACTTTCGCATTTTTAATATTAGTAGGATTTAACCATAATCATAAAAAGTTGCAAGAAATGAAAGGTTTCAGCTCTGCAAGGTAAACTTTGGTAAAATAAAGTCGCTTTGTAAGTGGCACCTATTTAAAGCAGAAGGTTACAAATGAAATTCATTTTTCAATTCCTAAAAGTATTGCATTGTATTGAATAAGTAATCACAACATTTGCTTCAGTGGTGCAGTGTTCCTTCGTGGCCAATTGTTCGTAGTTTTAAAAACCTGGGAAACTTTTTAATGCCCCGAGTATTGTAAAGTTTAAACATGAGTAATAAACATACAGATACCTACCTATATAATATACTAAACAATCTCACCAAATTAATAAAAAAACGATCATCTAATGTTCTAAAATGGTCTAAAAGTCCACCAGGATTCTGAATGTCATTTGATTGCCATTCGAAAAGTCTCTTTGTTTTAATATGCTTTGTTATCTTGATTAAGTACCTTATAATTAATTGTATTCAAAATGTTTTACCTACTCGTCCTCCTCCTTGCGTCGGTCTCCTCAATGCTGAGGGTCGTGATCATCTCTATGAAAACACCTTGCCGCGGACTATTTGTCGCCATCTGCCTCTGTCAGAAGCAGAGTGGAGAGCATTGTGGACAGTTGTATCAAGGGTAGTGCGAATCTGATCACTCCATCGCATCGGACTTCTACCCCTCGGTCTTTTACCCTCGACCTTGCCAGTGACAATCAACTTCTCCAGGTTGTCGACATCCTTTCTTGCAATGTGGCCGAAATATTCGAGGACTCTACGGAGGCAAATGGTGGAGAGTCTTGTCTTTATTGACAGCTGCTGGAGGATCGACACATTGGTTCGGTGTGCTGTCCATGGTATATTCAGCATCTTCCTCCAGCACCACATCTCAAAAGCGTCAATCCGGTTTCGGTCGGCTTTCTTCATAGTCCATGTCTCAGAGCCATACATGAAGATGGAGAACACTAATGTTCGCAGGAGGTTGGTCTTGGTTTTCATGCTGATGGATCTGTTCTTCCATATCTTTTCTAGCTGAGACATTGCACCCTTTGCCATACCGATCCTTCGACGAATTTCTCCTTCGCAGGAGCCGCTGCTGCAGATTTTGGAGCCCAGGTATACAAAGCTGTCAACCACTTCTAGGTCTAGCGTCCCGTTCAGCTCTAACTTGCCAGTGCGATCCACAATCATGACCTTGGTTTTGGACCTATTAATGGCGAGACCCAGTTCGGCGCTGACGCGCTCCATTCTGCTAAGCAGCTCGTGCATTTCCGCCTCGTTGGCTGCCAACAGGGCTGTGTCGTCAGCATATCGTAAGTTCGTGAGCCTACTTCCGCCAACTTTTACTCCACCGTCCCAGTCCTGGCAAGTTTTCCGTACGATGTACTCACCGTATACGTTGAACAGGATAGGCGAAAGAATACAGCCCTGCCGAACCCCCTTCTCAAAACCAAACGGACCAGATGTTGTTTGGTCAATCTTCACAATACCCTGACTATCATAGTATAATGCTTGGATTAGAGCTATGAGGTGACTCGGTACGCCAAGCTCACTCAGCACCCTCCACAGACAGTTCCATTCTACGCAGTCGAAGGCCTTGGAGTAGTCTACGAAACACATGACCATAGGGACGTCGAACTCATAGCATTTTTCCACCAGCTGTCGGACGTTTAGGATCTGTTCTCTGGTGCCCTTCCCCTTCACAAAACCAGCCTGCTCCTGCGCAATCTGCCAGTCAAGGTGGTAACGTATCCGATTATTGATCACGTGTAGCAACACCTTGCTGGCGTGCGATACTAATGCCAGGGTGCGGTAATTTGCACATATCTTGGTGGAACCTTTCTTATGTAGTGGGAGTATAGTTGACTGTGTCCACTCTTGGAGCCATATACCATTTTGCCAGATGTTGCTGCAAATGTTGTGTAGCGTGTCAACTCCCGTATCGCCCAGGGCTTGGAGCACCTCAGCTGTTATTTGGTCAGGACCTGGCGCTTTTTTGGCTTTTAATTTGTGGAGTGCAGCCGTTATTTCGGACCGTAAAATACAGGGTTCCAGTTCGAGGATTTCCCAATTTACCTACTCGTATCTATGGCGAAAGTAGCAAAAATATGTTTCACCCAAATGAATGCAATTAAAACATTTGTTATTTAACTTTGTTCTCTACTATAATTACAAGTTGCTGTAAGACCTTAACCTGGCGTGGATTTAATAGGGGTCCAGCTAATTAGTTCTAGCCACGTACAATCCAATACTGCAGTAACTGTACAACTCTGAGGAGTCCGTAATGTTGAGAAGAAACAGGGTCACTTTGCCGACTTCTGCGTAATTACAAATGTACACTCAGACTAGGAATTATAGTTTATACTGGTTGCACTTCGGTGCAATAATGGGTCATGTCATTGTACGCTTTTTTTGGTTCGGTTTAAGTCAGTTTTTTTGTGTTTTTTCCACTCGGTTTGATTCAAGAACTTTTTTTGGGAACTTTAATGCTTAAGAAATAAAACCCAACAAGGTAATTTTTTCAAAAATATTTAAGTTGAGTTACTATAATTGCAAAACTTTTTTAAATCAGTGAAATAATATTTTACTCCTGAATACCTCAATCCAGAAAAAAGATTAAGCGAACCTAAATTAATTACTAAACGAAATTTAAAATTATCGAATTACAGTTTTTGCAAATGTGTCTATATTTATTTGATTAATTTGTTTATAATCTGTGTTAACCTCATTTAAAGCAAAATAAAATTATGTTATATTTTATTAAATTTAATTCGCAAAACCTTTTAGCCTTACAGACGTAACGATTTTAAACCTAATTACATTATCTGCACCCGAAATACCTCCATATTTCTGCGACTAACTGTACCAAAGCTAATTCTAGTTCGTTCTGAACTTGTGAAATGGCTAAAGTAGATTAGTCTCAGTTGTGTTTGCGCAAGCTTCGAGCGAAATTAGTACGAAAATTAGTTAATTTAATAACTACTTACATATTACTATTTTCATCTCTTTAAATTTCACGAATGAGAAAATATGTTTTAAAATAATCTCATGATCATTTAATTTTATATCTAAGGTCGACAATTACAGTTCAATTGAGTAAACAAATTTATTTTATTTCCATTTTTTTAATGAATAGCATCAAGAAACAGAAAAAAGGATGAAACTCAATTTAACGACAAGAATCGTTGTATTTGTAAAGTGTTTTCAGTGTAAAACTCACCACTTTAAAAATAAGTAGATAATTTCAGACATTTCATTGAAAGGCGTTTTACTGTACGTAGTGCGTTAAACTGTTATTCCCTAGACCGAAGCCACTTTAAAAAGTAGTTTTACAATTTTCCATATCCATTTATATTCTCACGTAATACACAATTCGTGCATTTTGCATTTTGTTCACGAAGCCAACGATGAGACAGCACAAATATTTTTCAGCTTTAACACTGGGTATAATTTTGTTAACTTAAAGTTAATTTTACAGTCAGTTTCACAAGGAGTTCCACACTTGCCATTCGATAATTCGGTCCCACGCTGAGTGCTCTAAAAACAGCACAAGCCGAGCTAAGATTATCACATTTGTAGGTCACTTTGTACAAGAAGGTGCCTACTTTTTTGCTGCAAAAAAACTCGACCATCTTTAGGACAATGACATCTCGTTTGTAGGCATGAACTGACTGCGCTAAATACTTGTAGTTAGGTCGTTTTGCAAGATTGACGTAAACTCGATGTGATTACATAACATAATCGGCCTATATACGTCCCACTGCTGGGCACAGGCCTCACCTCAACTATGAGGTGGAACAAGCCATACTCCAACACGCGGGCTCAGTGCGGGTTGTTGGAGGGGTGTAAGGTTAGTGAGCAACCTTATTGTCAGATGTTATCAAGCCGCCCTAAGGCCTCTGACTAGGCTTAACGACTGAAATCTAACGACGTCAACCGGGACCAACTGCTTAACGTGCCTTCCGAAGCACGAAGATGCCCGAAATACACATCACTAAATTTCGGTCGGATGGTCACCTATCCCTTTTCCGACCCGGCGTGTGTTGCTTTACAGCAACGATCGTTGCCGATCACTGTCACAACTGCGCCACGGGCACCTCGCCGATGTGATTGTTTTCTTTCTAATTTTGACGTGTAAAAGTTTGTCCTTTTCTTTATAACTTTCTTACAAATACTTTCAACCCTAATTAACCCAGCGCTACTCAGTTCTTTGACCGTTGCAGCATATGCTGGGCCAGATGCCCTTGTCACAGTTTGTCTTTTGAATCTGTTTATTTTTGTGATATCTATCTGTGGCAGTAAACGGTTTCTTTCTTCCTTTCAAATTATTAAAATATTTCATTTAATATTGCAAGTAAAAAGTAAAGTAAAGTTGTGATAGTAACACTCGCATTAACGTGTACGCGTTGACATTTGTGTCGTGTTTTACGTTCGATTGCCATCTCACAGTAAGGCTGCGCTTCCACCAGAGATGCGTTGCGAGGAATGTGTTTTTTGAACAACCAGTAGAATCCCTCTATTTACCTAGTTTCGCTCAATGAAGCGATTCCTCTGGTTCTTAAAAAACATATCCAGTGGATAAACAGCCTAACACGCTAAGCCGAGGTTCCGCTCCTCTCCCCTCGGGGCATCCTTTAACACGTTATTTGGATGTAGAGGTTGCGAGCAGCTCACGCCCTTGTCCGATAAAGTTGTGAAACCCAAAACTAGGGCTAGCAAGTCAATTTTTAAAGCTTGTCTTGTGTTAAAAGTAAAAAGCACTCACGAAGGTGGTATTCCCCCGACGAAGACGTCTGAGTTGCTGTTGAACTTGCCGAAGACGAACTCCTTGCCCCTTGAGCTCTTGCTCTGCGAGACACCGTCCACAGTCAGCGACGTGTGCTCGTCTCGGCGCGCCACCTGCCGGAAGTTTGCGGTTTTTACACACGGAATTAGTAAACTACCCTACATTTTCAAATCTCGACCCTTTTAGGGTTAAGTTCAAAAGCATTTATTAGCATAAAATTATGTTGGTACATTACATTGAGGTGAGTGAAAGTGTAGACGGTGTAGTTTTATGTAGTGGTTACGAACACCGCGGCTCTGGTAGAGACACAAAGGGTCGTGGATTCGGTTTTCCGCACCAGCACAAAACGACTAAAAATACATCATCCAACATAACCCCATACAGCGCCGTCTTGCCCCAAACTAAATAAAGCTGGGATTCTAGACAACGGATAAACATAAATACAAATTCTTTTTTTTTAATGCATAAATTGGCAGCAACCAGGCCAATGCATGTTGGTTTCCAACATGTTGATGTGCGGAATAATGTCCAATAATGTTTATTTATTTACAAGAGTGTACTGTGCGGGGATCGAACCTGCATGGGACTTCTGTTGTAGTAGCCACTCCTGAACATTACACCACAATAGTCATCAATTGTAAGTCAAAAGCTCATAAAGGTATCAAAACTTTCATATTTTTAAAGAAAAAAGCAGTCAGTAAATTATCCTTAGACCAAAAACTCACCTGAACTTTATGCCAATGTCCATCGTTGAGATTGCTCCCGACCGTTATAATCTGGGCGCCCCCGCCCAAATTGTACCTCAGTCTGAGCGCGCCATTGACAAGTTTCAGTTCAAAAAAGTCATAAGTGCCTCCGTCATCTGTGTACAAAAGTAAACCGTTCGGCTGGTCCGTCTTGAACTCCATTTCTATCGTGCCGTTTAAGCCCGCGTTCCATTTTCGGAATTGAGAGTAAGGGTTCTGCTTGTCAAGGACGAACGCGAGGTTCCTGTTGAGCGACAAGGACAGCAGACAGAAGAGCACGTAACGCATTGTTGTGACGTCGTCGGACATGGCAGAGCGAGACGGACGACCGCTATACGACGCCTGAGGTGATGGGACACCTTTTCCGTTTCATTTCTTGGGCCCTGGAACAAAGTGAGAGAGGTTAAATAAATTATTTATGAATAAAAAATGTCTATTTATTTATTGAAGAACACATAACAGGTAACAGTCAAAGAACATTTTTAAAATTTAAGCATGCGAGTAACTTAAAGGCTAAACTATCACCCAAAAACATGTGTCTCTGACTTGATGGATAAAGAAAAACAGAATTTAATTAGCTTAAAGACTAAACTTAAGCTTAAACACATTTGTTTTGAAGTGCGATGTCTGGACTAAAATAGCTTAAAAAGACTTGGAGAAAAAAATATAAACAACAGTACAAATAAAAATATCAAATCATGTGACGTGTGAACCAAAATTGTTGGACCCACACAACTGTTATGTCGTAACAGGAAGGCATTGGTTTTCTGCAGTAACCACTTAAGTAAATTGTGGTTTGGCTCTACAATGCAAAATAACAACAACTTTACAACATACAGCCATAGTGACCAAAACCATTAATAATTCGCATTGGTCAACGTATGTGGGTAGAAAATCTTTCGCTGTTTCAAAGAACAGATTGACAATTTGAGACCATAATGATGTAGTCAAGCCCAATATTAATCCTGAAAACCTGAAAAAGATGAAGATGTAATTTCAACGCAAAATTTTCGGTTAGTAAACATCCATAAAGCAAAGATAAAAAATGAAATTTCATCATAATACTGTTGAGCCTGAATAAAAAATAAAGCGGTGTATTTGCATAAAACATATATTATATGAGATTCCATCTTGTAGAGCTTATTTCCTTACCGCATAACATAAATCATTATTTAGGGGAAATCCCCTAAAAGAAAGAATAGCACAGGCGCAGCGGGATTTGAGACGATACCTTATCTGTGGTAAGCAAATTCTTCTATCAGACTAGCGATTGCTCGCGGTTTTGCCCATGTGACTTATTTGTTTTGGTGGTCGATGTGATTTGTCAAATATTTTTTATTTCCAATGTATGCGTGGATTAGCAGTTTTTTCAGTAAAAGTAATGGCTTGGTCATTACAATTGTTAACATAACATTTTCATCTTTCAAATCTCATCTTTCTTTCTGTTCTTTTTTTCATTTTCATGGAATTAATCTTGTTTAACGTTTTCAAACTTAGGTAGCATTCTCAATGTAAAGCTTTGAACGTCACATGAGTGAATTCGGAGTGAGATTCCATTTTGTCGTTGTGCAACTCAAAACTACACGAATGTGATCGTTTGACTAGCACTCACTTAGCAGCATAAGATTTGAAATTATTTCCATACAATAGTTAAGGTATTTTTCAGTCGGAGATCGAGATGTGAAGTGATGTTAGTGTGAATCGCTCAGCTTGTGTTCCAGTTATAATACCATGTGCAAACATGATTATTGAATAATAAATGTGTTCTCAATACGTTACATACTGATAAATTCACAAACGCAAATCAAACTTGAGATGGTCTCAGTATAGTTGTCACATTAAGTTTTATAGACATTTTACGGGACGCCATGTGTTTGAAAGCGTTTTCAACCTTGATTGACGTTTGTGTCGGGCCATACCACTTTCTATAACCTACATCATCCCACAGCTGGGCAAAGGTCTCTGCCAATCCTTTCCAAACATTTCGATCCCGTGCCAGACTCCATACTTAGAAAACGAAAAAAAACCATCAACTAACAAAAGGCTCATAAGACGAAATTGAAAAGTTGGAGGAACAAAAAGAAATAAACACCGAGACGAGAGCTACCTGCAGCTGAAGCCACTCGAGGACAAAAGACGAGCTGTGCGGAACTAGGACGTTGTACACCTTTTGGATGGGCTGATGGTTGCTAAGTAGTTTCATTTAATTTAATTCAAATCAATTATTTTAGGAAGCAAGGACTCAAATACAATAATGGTTTCGCTTATTGAAAAAAACACCTTGCACATTGACGAAAACAAACCTTAGTCAATTGTTTTTTTCCGTGACTGTGTTTCTCATATGGTATATCGATCCATGGTTTGATAAACCAAATCACAGATTTATTGCATTCATGTGGTTATTACTACTTTCATGGTATGAAATGAAGTCGCTTTCTCTGTTTCTATATCCCTATGTATGTTTAAATCTTGAAACCACCCAAACCGAACTCAGGTTTTGATGCGGACGGAGAAAACGCAAACGCAACGGATTTCGATGCGATTTTTTAAAAGATAGAATTCAGATATAATAATAAATAATAATATTATATAATTTATTTCAGGCAACAAATTAGATATAGATAGAGTAAAAGTGGAAGGTTAAAAATGTACAGTAACACCGCCTTTTCATTCGTGAGAAGCCGGGGGCAGGTTGCTTGTAGCTAATAATTCAATTTTTTGCAAGAAAATCATCATCACTTTTTTTTTCATGTTTTTCGCATTGTTTTGTATTTCCTAACCTGTATTTTTAACAAATTGACTAACATGATGAGGTTATTCCAACTTTAAAATTGGTAACAAAATCTAAGTCAAGAGAGGCATTGTATAATAATCATGCAATTTTAATGACCTCAAACAGATAAGTTCACCAACTAAACTCCACTGCCCCCACACTTGCAGTTCGCCCCCATTCCACACGGAGTGCGCCCACTCGCGCCCCCAGCTGTGCAACTCCCGGAAACTTGGCAACGATCCCGGACCGAGCCGGTTTTAGCCGGTTTTTACCGCTTTTCACCGGCTCCCGACGTTTTTTCAGCCCGTCTGATTTGACGTCGCCCCGAGCGGAATAATTTGAAGGTAAGTTCTCGTTATTAACTTCCAGTGGTAGTTGATTGAATGCAATTAGGTGTTTATGAGTGCCTGGTCTTCGTTTTTGTGGTAATTAATTTACTAACGCCTAACTTCAGGTTAATTGAATTTCACTCCTTTTGGAGAGGGTTTAATAGGAATATGATACCGTTTCTGTCTTCCCATGAATGTTTGTACTATGCGGGTTTCGAACCAGCGTCCTCTGGTGTGGTAGCTAACTTCTCAACAATATTTGCACTCAACCGGTAGTCATTGTCACTGTGTTATATTTTCCGTTCGTTTTTTCAGAGAAATCATCAGAGACACATAGAAAACAGGGGTGGCTTTCCGGCTAACATCACTTCACATCTCAGTGCTTCACGCTTACTTCAACCATCAATACGCTTCACTTTGAATTAGTATTTACTCTAATTTTGTATGTAAATAATTGAAAAATAATATTTGGCCTAGTTCTTGTCTCTCAAACGACCATTGTCGCAAAGAAACTGAATTTTTACGAAAACTCACTACGAGGGAAGTGATATTTGGCGCCATCCGGAATACCATAGCTGGAGAGATAACACATGTTCAAGCAGAAAAAAAAAAGAATTCAGCAGGTTACAGAAAAAATGTTTCCAATCCATCCAAAAGGTAGATATCAATGGAATTGTCTAGAAACCTATAAAACGGTGTCGTAGATACTTAGCCATTCTATCTATTCAAACACCATCACGCCTCATTCGATACGATTCAGATAGAGCTCAACTAAATAAACTCAAGATTGTTATCAACGCCATCTACCGAAGCATTACCTACAGTTAATCTCTGAACTAAATTGTCTAATCCCGGTTAGTTAGTCTATCCAATCCCACATAATACAGCTTCACTTTATGACGGAGGCCCTAACTCAGATTCACTAAAGAAATATACAAACAACAAATAAATCTTTCCAGCTAGCGTTAGAAACTAAGTATTCCTCGGAATAATACTAAAACCTCCCACTTAGGTACATAACGCTCTATAATACCTACTAAGCTCTGGGGCAATCTAGCGTAAGTAATCTTAGGATTTAGTCACAACTACATATACGTAGCAGTAGCCATGGAAAAGTTCTCACGCTTATTATGACGCAATAAGGTTCACAGTTGTGTAGATCTTTTCACACATGACATGATACAAGGTTCACTGCAACCTTTGATTATGTCATTGTCTTAATATAGACCAAACGACGTTTGGCTTGCGGCTTTCATTACCTCCTGGCGCAGCGTAGTATATAGATTCTGAATCTTATTTCGTAGGTAATAACGCTGGTGCATAACAGCTTTCAGTACCAGCTGTGTGGCCTGTGCGGATATTTCATACGTTAGCTTGATTATGTTCGTGGTTTTGTTAAGATGATGTCTGTACTAGGATGTAGCAAAATCTATAGTATTACTGGTCTTGACCCGTTCTAGTTGCAGCCTATTGCAGCCTATTTTTTTGAGATAAAAGCTAAAGATTCTTCGATTATTTGAGATTTCTATTCTGAACGAGAAGGGGATAATGGTTTTAAAAAAAAACTGAAGTTGCTTCAGTTCTTAGTTTTCAACCTTCCATCATTTCAACTTATAGGTTTTGCAATGGGGTTACTGATTTTTTACTCACCAGGTGGCGCCACTATTGAGTGAGCACCTAAATATAACAAAAAGAGTTTTTGTCTAAATGAACTAATTGATTTAGGATGAAAACAAAGAGCAAAATTGAAAATTGTCATTAACAATGTTTTTATTATTGTTTTAGCATTTTCCATGCAGTATCTTTACTTACTAAAGATCAGTTTCAGTGACAGTTGGCCTGGTTTGCGAAAGATGCGGGTTCAAGTCCTGCCTGATGCCAACATGACCAAATGTCTTTTCCTGGTTTTCAGATCTTTGTCATTAACAAATACAAGCCAGAACGAAACGAAACTTTGAATATCTGTGGGGCATCAAATATTGATCGCGTCAAACGACAGCTGTCAGTCGGCCACGGCCATTGTATTGTCAGCGATTCTAAATCATTTCACACCGTCCACCAGCTAGATTTATTTCCGTATTAAATATAAGTGAACAATTAAGTACCTACTGTGTTTCCCTTGCATTAATGAAGAAATTCGTATTGCCACAGCTAATTGCTTAAACGGAATAAATTATACTTCAAAATGAAAAAGCTTAGAAATTTTGTAGTCAAAGAAGTTTTCAAAGAATTCTTGCCGGAAGGAACGGATTTTGAAATGGTTGAAGAAACTTTGCTGAATCTTAACCCTGGAGAGTTTCTAGTGAAGACTGAGTATATAAGCGTGGATCCATACATGAGATCTTTTGCAGGCGACCTGGAAGTTCCCTACGACCAGTTTGGATTTCAAATAGGTAAAGTTATAGAGAGCAAAAATGACGATTATCCAAATAATGTGCACGTGGTGTCACATTCAGGGTGGCGTGATTATGCTGTTTTAGACGGCAGCACCGACGAAATGTTCGGAATAAAGCCGTATGTACCTGATATTGGAAGCATGCCGTTGTCTTTGTCGATCGGGGCACTCGGAATGCCCGGAATAACCGCTTATTTAGGACTCTTGGAAATCTGTAGACCGAAACAGGGCGAAATAGTCTGCGTAACGAGTGCCGCTGGAGCTGTCGGCTCTTTGGTGGGGCAGATAGCGAAACTAAAAGGCTGCACGGTTATCGGATTTACTGGATCGGATAGAAAAGTGCAGGTTTTGAAGCAGGAATTCGGATTCCACCACGCTTTCAACTATAAAACTATATCAGATGTTAAACAAACGTTATCAGCGATTGCACCTGATGGCATTGATTGCTATTTCGACAATGTTGGAGGAGAATTAGCTGCTGATATAATGAGTTGTATGAGCCAGCACGGTCGGGTAGCCGTTTGCGGTGCGATCAGTACTTATGGGAAGAATGTTCCTCGAAGCACGAAGCCTAACACTCCTGTGTCGGTGAACGTGGAAGCCTTCAGCTTCACACAATGGGAGTGGCCGAAGCAGCGCGCCGCACTAAAGCAACTGAAGGAATGGATCCAGAAAGGCACCGTTAAAGCTAAGGAGACGGTCGCAAATGGATTTGAAGAACTCCCCGCTACGTTCGTTGCGATGCTAAAAGGGGAGAACATCGGAAAAGCTGTTGTTAAAATTTGATTCTTTTTCCTAAGACTGTTCAGTCTATATTGGGCTAAGCTATAAAGTTAAGATGTTAAATAAAAATACAACAATGTTGTTGAAAGGGTTTTGTTATTTATTTACCTTCAAAGTGTCCGTTAAATTTAATGCTGCAAAGATGGGCCGTTTGAAAACAATCTGCATTGTAAATTTTCGTTCATTATTATTGGAAATAATATGGCGGAGAACTAAGTCGAGATATAAATACTGTATAATTTTAAGGTTCTTGTAAATATTGTTCGTCCACGAAATCGTTTGATGCTTAGTCTTGTTTTTAAAGATATTCCATTTTGGTTTGGTTCTTGAAATACAGAGCGTAAATTGCGGCAAGTCTAAATTGGTGGTTAGGCACCTGACTTCCAATTCTGATGTCAAATGTAAAGATGTCTTAGAGACATTTATTGATAGTAGCGGCATATTTTTTTGCTATGCTCGTAGTATCATTCTACTATCTGCTTCCTATGAATGCCCACTTTTGGCGTTCTGAATTATTTTAAAACAGGTAAGTTGTTAGATATAGGTACTCTTAGTTGATAAATTAACGCGAATGTCACTTTGTAGAAGGGGTGATTTGCAGATACATCCAACCAAAACGCGATGACCTGCTGTCTACTTTTGAACAAACACTGGGTTTTTTACAGACTGAATGAATTGAAAAATAAATTGTTTTACTTTTGTGGTGTCATTAGAATCAAGTGAGATGTCGAGAATTCATATAATATTGAGCCTTTGCAATGGGCGCTGATAATTAGACTTATTAATATTCCATACACTTTATTTTCTCAAATGATATAACTTGACTTTTAACAACTTTACTCTTTATGATAGGAAAACCAGAAAAATACATTCGGTCTTGGCATCAGGCGGGAATCGAACCCTTGAACCCTCGAACTTTACTCTTGCCATTATTCTGCCACATGTTGTGCTCATCATTCAACTTACACCACCGATTGTATTGCGTAATTGGACACATACACCAGCCATAAACTTGAACTTGAAATGACACTCAAAATAGACTTCTGACCTACGCGAGCTATTTCTACACCAAAGCTCAAAGTTATGTATGTCACGCTATTGCATGCTATTTCTAATTTATACACATTAATGTACACATTAAAACACACATTAGTGTATATGGCGGATTCATAACAGCCGCAGTGTTATAACTCTCGAGTGGAGCGGGCATAGGTCACCTAGATGCGATCTAGGTAATTCAGCTGGTATACGAATGAAACTACTAGGACTAATGATATTATATTAAAAAAGACGTAGATAGTAATAGGATAGCTAATGTTATTGACCCGATAAAATAACTAATAACATACTCTTTGTGTATGGACGGAACAAAGATTGTGGTTATGGCTATGGATTAGCTTTTAACCACCATGTGGCTTGGTAATTAACCTCAAGTATGTTTTGAAAACAACTAAAAAAAATTGCGGGTCCTAGAATTTCAATACAGACAAACATACATTCGCCACTTATTTCCCATACTGACAGTTTCCGTCGTAGCAAATAGAAAATTCAGAACTATAAGTCGAAAGTATCTGGTGGTGTTATCTTATATGGTATTTTTTCGGTATGTTCCATCACAGGGAGTCAGCTGCAAGTTCAGGCAAAGAAAATAAGAGCTAGTTATTTACTTAACTGTTTAACAAGCAAAGTCATTGAACAAACAAGGACTCGAGACTCAAGAATAATGCCGAGTATAAACTTAATTTTTGCCTCACAACTGAACCTCTTGCAGCACATCATTCACCCGTACATTCTATGCATGTTACATGTACAGTCAACGGCACATCGGGCTACCCATTTCCGTTTTTTCTGCTCTTGCCAAATGTCATTTCTTTGCAATAGAACAAGTTTGCCTGACCGGAAATGGATATTGTGATTTGCCATTCGCCGTAAGCATACATTACTTTAATTTCCGAGTAACGGAAGGAGGATAAAAGCTAAATTTAATGACGTAGAAATCAGGACTCAAGAACTGGAGCTGATGTGACACTAATTAATAGAAGCATACGATAAGATAAGATATACTTTATTGCACATAGAAAACAAACTACACAACGATGCTTAAAGATATTTGGAATGTACAGCATACCGAGATAATACAAAGCTCAGATATGTGGAAGAGTACGCTAGAGTACCTGGAATAATTGCCGGAAATGCTTGAACGGAAGCCTCTTTAGTTCGAAATAAGTACCTACTTATACCTGCTAGTTTCAACTACAGCTTTCAGCAGTTTGTAGGTAAATCTTTCAACTCACCAAGAACCTCGTCGCCCAGTTGTTAAACACTCTGGCTACGAACCCGAGCGGTCGCGAGTTCAAGTCTGGTCGGAACACCTACTTTGTTAATTTTACAATCTGCGGTCAACTTTCCGGTGGTGGAAAATGCCAATTTAAAATCCAGGCACCCCAGATAGCGGCGGTAGGCTTGCCTCTTACCACGTGCTTTTCACATTCACTCGGTGAAGTGTGGGTTTTTGAACGCTCCGTTCACCACAATGGCAGCAATCAATGTGCCTCTGACTACCTCATTACATAACCGGCCTATATACGTCCCACTGCTGGGCACAGGCCTCACCTCAACTATGAGGTGGATTGAGTCATACTCCAACACGCGGGCTCAGTGCGGATTGTTGGAGACCCCTGGAGTAAGGTTAGTGAGCAACCTTAATGTCAGATGTTATCAAACCGCCCTAAGGCCTCCGACTAGGCTTAACGACTGACATCTAACGATGTCAGCCGGGACCAATTGCTTCACGTGCCTTCCGAAGCACGTAGATGCCCGAAATACACTACACTAAATTTCGGTCGGGGTGGTCACCCTTCCCATTTCCGACCCGGCGTGTGTTGCTTTACAACAGCCATCGTCGCCAATCACTGTCACAACTACGCCACGGGCACCTGACTACCACGTTTGGGATACATTCATGAGCGTATGTTTTGTTGACCTTGCATGTTTTAGGCAAAACCAAATCATTCTTAGAAATTGAATCTCTGCTTGAACAGCTACTTTACTAGTGTGACCAGCGTACATTAGCGTCCCGTCGGCATCCGTCGTCGTATCACCGGCGGAGCCGCGCCGCGCTCGCTTCCGACCCTATAATGAACCCGGTGATTGCTGTAGCCTGGAACGGAGCATATTTTTGGAGAATTTGTGCACTTACTACTATTGCTTCTTTGGGAGTTATCGCAGTTTGTCCACTTACGTGTTCAAAGTGTAGACGGTTCGGTAAGGACATTTAGGCGCTTTGCAAACGGTGAGCCGGGCCGGGCCCGTTAATTTCACATCGAAGAGCAATTCAATTTCATAGCGCAAAGGGCAAAAATTCCGTGCCGCAGATGGTGAGCAGTTAAATGCTTTGCGTTTGGTGAGGGCAGCCGCGGGCATCGGCGGGGCAGACGCAGTCTTTATTACTTCGCGGTCAATAAGCCCGGCCCGCCCCGCCGTCTACTAAGTGCCTTTAGGGAAATTTTGCTAGGTGTGAACATGAACCTGCTAAGTATAGGTCCATGGGTGTGAATGATGTAAGTTAACCATACATTATTTAACATAAACTTCCTCTATTATCTGTCAAACCCCTTCGGCCATTCAATTTGCAAAGTAGTTTTTAATGTCACATGCAATAAATAGCAATAAAAAATTTGGATCTAATAAAATTTCAATCACTTCAGTTGGATGTTGGATTCTTATTGTTACATCTTTTAAGTCAAAGCATTTCAAAGTCAAAGAGACAAACAAGAAAGCAGTTACAACACTGGCTTCCTCGAATCTCCCATTGCGCTTAGCAATACAAACATAACTTTACTCTTAGAGCTGAACCACAGCTCCTATCCGATTCCAATCTCATAAACTGCACCTTGATCCTATCTGGTTACAGCCACCGTCCTTGCCTCTGCTATTCCGTTAACAAACGTGTAAATTATTCAAACTGCCGTCTCAGCGTTGCCGCAACATCGGTATATCAGCGGAACGACTCGAGATCGCATCGAGGTGACCTGCGGAGTAACCTGTGAGTTACGGCATACGTCTTCCTGGAGCTTGACACAATCTGAGGGTACACAGACTTGAGCAACTGAGACCAAGGCAAATGCTTACTGAGGCCATATTACTACACTAGCTATATAAGTGGCATATTCTTTAAACTTGCAAAGACGCTGTGACAGTGGATCAGCAACCATCGCTGTTGGAAAGCAACACATACCAGGTTGGAAACAGGATGGGTGACCATTTCCACTGAAATTTAGTGGTGTATTTTACAGGCATCTCTGTGCTTCGGAAGGCACGTTCAGCAGTCGGTCCCGGATGACGTCGCTAGATGTCAGTCGTTAGGCCTAGTCGGAGCCCTTAGGCGGCTTGATAACATCTGACATTAAGGTTTCTCACTCTGACTTTACACACCTTCAACAATCCGCACTCCAAACTGCCGTCTCAGCGTTGCCGCAACATCCGTATATCAGCGGAACGACTCGAGATCGCATCGAGGTGACCTGCGGAGTAACCTGTGAGTTACGGCATGTCTTCCTGGAGCTTGACACAATCTGAGGATACACAGACTTGAACAACTGAGACCAAGTCAAATGTTAACTGCAGAGGCCATGGATAGATAGATATTCTTTAACAAAAAGATTACATTTCAAATGAATTACAGAGACCAATGTACAACTTAGGCGGTCATATCGCTTATTATACACGAGGCCATAGCCGGTGGCTACGAGGCGTTGTCTTTAAACTTTCAAAGACGCTGTAACAGTGGATCAGCGACCATCGCTGTTGTAAAGTAAAATGGGCCGGAAATGAGATGGGTGACCATTCTGACCGAAATTTAGTGATGAATTTTTCGGGCATCTCCGTGCTTTGGAAGGCACGTTCAGCAGTTGGTCCCGGATGACATCGCTAGATGTCAGTCGTTGAGCCTAGTCGAATCCCTTAGAGCGGCTTGATAACATTTGACATTAAGGTTTCTCACTCTGACCCTACACACCTTCAACAATCCGCACAGAGCCCGCGTGTTGAAGTCTGGCTCACGCCACCTCATAGTTGAGGTTAGGCCGTGAGAACATGTAGGCTGGTTATGCTTTAAAGACTGCTTATAGCTCATACTTTTAAGTCCCAATTCAAACATAACGAATTCCCCCCAAAAACAAATTGAAAAAGACAACGGCCAATCTACATGTCTATACAACACTCAGCGTTTAACATCGCAAACATTCACCCAGCAATTCCAATCTATATACTCTGTGTAATATTTATCGGAATCGCGTGGAATGGCCACCACAATCGAACCACTGGAATCCGGATTCAACGTCCGCCTGGAATGCATTCTAAATTGTTTCCGCTGGGATGCCAGCGCCCTCTACGCTAAAAATATTTCCCGAAGTTTAGAAAAATCTGTGCTTCGATTAAATGGGTCACGACGCCAAATACAGATAAAAAATTGGTCGCTTGGCGTTTTGCTGGAGCATCTGTGAGGACGATGAGCATAACATAGCATACCCTCACGACCATATCCCTAATGGGTTAGTCAGAGGCACACTGATTGTGCCGTTATGGTGAACGGAACATTCAGAAGCCCACATTTCGCCTAGGGAAATTAAACCCAACGTGGTGAGGGGCGAGCCCACCGCCGTTATCCAGGTTACTTAGGTTTTATATCGGTGTTTTCCATCACCGAAGAGTTAGCCGCAAATTGTACAATTAACACAAAGTAGGTGTGTTCCGCACAGATTTGGTAGCGGTACCATCGGGTTCCGAGCTGGAGTGTTTAACCACTGGGCCACGACGCTCTCGACAATGAGATTTAAGAAAAAAACGCAAAGGTACGTTGTAATCTTCGGTGTAGTCACAAGGCATAACTGCATTTTAAAGAACTGCTTTTTTGAGGATTTTTGATGGATTTTTATGCTGACTGCACTGTGCTTTATCGGGCTTCTTCTAAATCCAAAGAAAATAGAACTAAACATGATATCAGATTTTTGCTACGGCATACGGCTTGTGACATTAAAATGTGCCCTTTTATTTGCGACAAATTCAATCTTTATGATTTGTCTAAAACGTCTCTCTAAGACTCGATCGACAACCGACGATAGACGACGTTATGTGTCGTACATACTTTCTAGTTTCCATAACACAAGAGAAAACCTTGCCATGGGATCAGAAAAAAAAATGACTCATATTTACTATCTTTTATGTGGTCTAGTCAGAGGCACACTGACTGTTGCCCTTACGGTGGACGGAACGCCCAAAAGCTCACATTTGCTTGAAGCTAGCGACAGAAATCCAATTTGTTAAATACATCAAAATGTATTACTGATCAACAGAGCACGATAAAATAGACTGTTGCTAACGTATTTACAAATGGCAACTATTGATACTTCAGTGCCTAGAGCCTACCATCAGGATAGACATGATTGTCGTGTATACGAACATACAAACCATTTTTATCATACAAACACTACGTGTATTTGCCTGACTGCAAAATAATAAATGTCATGTCAGTCATTACAAAATTTTAAAAAAGTAAACATTTAAGCACTGTACGGACTCTGAACTTCCGAAACCGGTTCAATGGGATGTTGTAGGAACTAAAGCTTTTTTTAAAAAGCTTTCTTTTCATGCTTAGGTTAAAGTTAAAACCTCTTGCAACACTCGTGTGTCAAGCAAGAAGCTTTTCCCACCGTCGAGCAAGATGTGGAATAGTTTCCCCTGGAACTTGAAGCTCTTCAAAAGTCTAATTTTCGAGGGCAGACAAAGCATCTACATAGGTTTACCCCTTTACTTTGTGGATGTCCATGGAATGCGTTGAATACTTTAAATCAGGTGGACCTGATTCGTTTGACTGTTCTCAGTATAAAAATAGTTGAACTCGAAACTAGGTGAGTTTAAGAAGTTTCGTGCCCTTTCTTACGTCACAACCTGCACACTACAGTGCACACTGTTAACTGACTTTGTTCGTGGAAGTGTTAGACAGATTTTCTCTCAAACTATTGTGAGAAATCCGCGTAAAGGCATTCAACGTATTTTATTGCAGTTGCACAAACGTCATGTCAAGTGGTCACTTACAATAGTTATGTCCGAGGGGAACGAGCGAAATGCTCGATTCCGACCTGCACATTTAGTTTTGCACAAAAGTTGGCAACTGCGCCTTGTCAGCAGCTAGCAAACAAAACGACTCGACGTTCAGTGTGTGGAAAAGAGACTAGTTGCAAAAAAGCAACTTTACGATAGCGCCGGCCATCATAAAAACTAAATCGGTAGCCAACCAAATTACACTTTAAAATCGGTGACGAAAATTATAACATGTCTCACTTTTTAATTGGCCTGTCTACCCTCTTTTATCGAGGGATAATTTGCCAACTTCGCGTCATGCCTATATTATCAGTTCTTTACTTTTGCTGTATTTCTAGGTATAATGTAAAATTCTGCCTCACGTAAAGCTATTCGATTGATTTTCATGAATCTAATCAGAGCTTCTCCAAAAATGTTATTTTATAGTTGAGATGTTTAACGATTTTCTAGGAGGGCGAAAAAAAAGAAACAAACTGAATGTAATTTATAACAACAAAACCACTCAATTTTTCCGTAATTTTGTACTAAATCTACCATCAGCTACCTTATAAAGTTGGCAACTCTAGCCCTATAGCGCTCGTGCGTAAGAATAGGACGGCGTATCTCCTGCTTGTTGTAAGAGGCGACTGAAAGGGGCCTAGCTATCAGATTGCACACAGTGAGATTGGCTTTATGCGGTATCTCTGCAATGTGGTTTGCGGAGAAAGGCAGTGAGCTTTAGGATCTGTGTCACCTGCACTAGGGACTGCTACGGAACCCAATGGAAGAGGTTTGGTTCTGCCCAGCGTTGGGATAATTTCATCCTATTAACTTCAGATGAATGAAGATCCACAGGAGACTGGCCAGTAATGTGAACGAATAAAGAGTAAAGAAATAAAGAGTAAAGTTTGCTAGGCTTCATTCATACGGCCGTTTTTTTATGTCCTAGGCAGGTTTTTACCTGACTGGCATTTTTGATAGGACGCTGGTAAGTTCGCCACACACGTAAGTCTCATGTCATTTTTTTGTTCTGGACCGAAAATAACTAAAAATAAATAGGGCAGAGAGGCCTGCGTGCTCTGGTGTTGAGGCCAACATCCATTTTGGGTCACTGTTTCATGCTTTAGTAACAAAATACAGCTATACAAGTGTGTATAGCGTAGTGTATGTATGCAATACAATACATACACGGTGCTGGAAGTATAGTACACACTTAGTTAATAGCACTGCGGGAAGTATTGTCCGTACTCTCGGTTAATAGCCCTTTCATTCGTTGCCAAGATATAACACAGCGTCATCTCGTTCCACGGCTTGCAAGAAAAAAGGTTCTAGTTTAAACCTAGCCTGCATATTGCATGAAAAATGAGCTATAGTCCGTTCGCGTTAAGAATGGTGTAATTTCATAATGGTCCTTCGGTCTATCACGCCTAACTAACCTAACCTAACCAATCAAATCGTTCCTAATTAGAAAGTCAAGTCCACAGTGACCAGTCGAACGCATAGCTTCGAACGCAAAGGTTGTGGATCTGAGTTTTTTTGTGCGCAACAGAATTAAATTCAAAAAACACTGCAAACTTAACGCGAACGGACTATAGACTGCAAGCCTAGAGCAAAGTTCGCCGTACCGGTGCCTACGTCTCCGGCTCATTCAATTTGCCTTTAACTGTAATTTATTAGCTCAAACACCTAATATACAGCTGCAGCACGAATGAATGCAACTGCTATAAATTATGAGTTTCAAACCTTTCTGCTTTGCTGCTAAGTTAGTTATAGCTAGTTGTTTTACGTGTCGAGTTGTAAATGTACGAAAGAAAAGCCGTGATTTATTTATTCTCAAAAAATAGCTTACGCCCACACTCAGAGTAGTCTAAGAAAGAAAATGGCTTAATCAAATTTTGTATGAGTCGATAAAAATACTATATTGAAGTTTATTTTACAGTACCTCAGGAATTATTAAAGTAGGGTTTCGTTAGAACCCTAATTTACTTTAGAAACTTTGAAGATATAATATCATAATAACTATGTTGCGGTCCAGATCAGGACTTTCTCTCATTGCCTTTACTCTGTGTTTTTTATTCCTTAGTATCTCAAAGAATTACTTCATTTTCAGCAATCTGACGATAGCAAATGTTCTAGCCACAAACTTCTTTTGAAACCCAGACCACAATTTTTTGTTCATAGTATAACATAAAGCCTTTAAAATAAAATAATACATTGGTCAAACGTAACTCAGGAAATACATTAGTATTTAAAGTTTCAAAAATCACGTCAATACATTTCGTATGCATATTCATATGTCAGCCGTATGTATATTGAGGTCATTTACAATACAATTATTAAAATGACCTCAATATACATACGGCTCTTTAATACTTATATTCTTAACATATTATATTAAATATCGGAACCTAAAATAAATAAGGTAAACTTAGATAGTTTTTAATTAAGTAACATAAATTATTAGTATGCAGTCATTTAATATTCATTATTTATAGGTATCTTAAAATAAAAAGAAAACGTGACTTGCGAATGGTTGGTAACTACAACAAAACCTTGTTTCGTCCTAACCTTCTTTTGTTTTTTCTCGATAGTTTAAGTTTAAATGTCAAAAATAATTTAAATAATGTAATTCAGCTGTCCTTTTTTTCCAATGGATACTCCTCAAAATGAGAGAGAATCTACTTTAGCTTCATACTTTCTTGTTAGTGCATTAATTAATCAAAGGTCCAAAAGCTTCTGCTTTTCATACGAAAGTCTAAAAAGCAGATGGTAATTATACCTACTCTACTGCATGTTAATTGGATCCAATTGGAGCAAATTTGAAGCTGCAGGAACGAAGTTTGTTGAACAAGTCGCATGTACTCTCGTACGTAGGTTTCGAATATATGAAACCGTAGAATTACGGATAAGAATGTTTGATGTAGGTACCTCAAGGGGGGCTAGCTATGAAGTTGTTTTATACGGGTAGAAGATAGCAAGTGCCAAAATGTATGGAATGGCATTCGCGAATGCCATTCCATGGACCTGTTTTCAAGCCAATATGACAGCGACTTGTTTGCGTGCACGTCATTCATACGTCAATGTCATGTGCCAGTTTTCGAATTCTCGAAGTAAGCACGTAACGTGTCTTCCTCTTTTGTATAAATCAATGATCACATTATGTTATTATTGTCATATCAATCTACTATTCACAGTTTTTGAGGCTGCCCTCCGAATCCACAAGCGTCAATCTAAGCACGCGCTCGTGCACAGGCACGTCCCGGCTGTCCCGTAAAATGGCAAGAAAACTGAAAGCGATAGCTATACTTCTGAGGGATGCTCAACGTTGATTTGCGTTTGTGAATTCAGGGGTGTGAAACCTAAAATAAATTTCAAAATATAATTTCGTTGCTACGCCATGAATCGAGAGTAACTTTACTAATTTTGTTAATCTAATTTATGTTTCCTTAAAGGTACTTTGTAGAAACTTCTGGAGGAAAAAATTAAGAAAAAACTATTATATGAAACTTGCGTTATCCAGTAAGTGCAGTTGACAGGACAACGTATGTCGGGTCAGCTAGCACATTAAAAAGTTTTCTACCCAGTTGACCCAGTGACGGGACCTCGACGCATTTATGAGACGACCCGTTATTCGCAGTAGTTACAAACGTCAGTTGGGACTCAGAGGGTAGTGTATACGATTACCGGACGAACCCAAATATTTGGCGATGAAACAGGTATTTATCTGGTTATTGTTTTCATCAAGCTACTCAGGAGCTCAACCCACCGCTCAGGAACATGGAGAAAGCTCCAAAGATTTATTGAAATGACATTAAATGACTTTCTGAATGGTCTAGCAACTTCTAATAATATCCTATCTTACATTTCTTATGCTCGTGACTAGCGCCCCTGGTTTTCATGACTCAATGATCCACTATCCCAACTCACACTTTTTTTAGTGTGGATAACTTAACAAAATTAAATCGACTAGATATCTAATCTAATCGTAGGTTCATCAAAGGACTGACATTCATGTAACCCCCATTTATACATTTCTTTAGGTACTCGTCATTTGTTCACATAACTGGCCTTAATTCATACTAAATCGATTGATTCGTGTGGATCTTAATTCATTCTAAAGTGAATAGGATGAAATTATCCCAGCACTGGGCAGAAACAAAGTCAGGCCACTCAGGGTCTTAACAACGGGTCGCGGGTTCGATCCCCGCACCAGCACATTTTTTTGTTGATAAAACAGATATTTGTTCTTGGACTGGATATTTGTGGTGCTTTCGTTGTTTTTGGTTCCAATAACTAAAGGGAAAACTTACTTTTTGGCCATAGCAATGTATAGGTAAGTATGCGAAAATAACGAAGTGTTTTACAATATTCATCTATAAATTATTCGCTGCCTTTTAAGTACATTAATAATAATAATAATAACCCCCCCAGGGGACCACCTTGTCGTGGTGGGGGGGCTTAAGGGAAGCAAGGGAAAACATCGAGTCATACCATCTGACAAATATTAACTAAAACAAATAACATTAGGCAATAACACCACAGCCTACACCCTTCCTGAACTAACGGTCCCAAACCAACCCCCCTTTCGTATGGAGAATTTGTATAAGAGATATAATTTGCGGTCGCTGCCCGGGGGTCGCCGGGGCGCATCTGGAGCCGTTGCTGGATGCTTCAGTATACGGTCCATCGGCGATGAGGAGTTGAGCAGGCGGGCTCCCATCGAGAAATGTACGACAGCCGAACAACAAGATGTGTCATCTCCCACGTCTTCCATATCTTTGTTCCCATCTTTACCGTCCTCTCCCCCTTCATATTTAAATGCGACACCCCAATCAAGTTTTCCTTGCTCACCTACTACACCGCTCACCTTGGATGTTGTGCAGGAGGAGGATACAGTCCTTAATGTTGTAACTGCACCCACCAAGGCTGGCACCAGTGCGCGAAAAAAGTGGACTTATGAAATGAACACATTTATCTGGCGCACATATCTTACCATCACAGAACTAGAGACAAAAAGCAAGGTTTACTTGAACACTCTCCATCAAAAATTTGTTGAGCAATTCCCGGAAATGCAGGTGTCCAAACAACGAGTCGGAGATCAACGCAGGGCAATCATCCGAAACAAACTATTAGACGCTGAGACTCTGACACATATAACAACTGAAGTCAGACAGGTTTTGAGTAGAAGGAGCCGAATCCAAATGAGCCAGGTTGCTGAACCAAACAAAAGAATGAGGTGGGATGATGATATTAATGAAGCCATAATGAGAATCTACTATAAAATAACAGACTTGGAAAAGAACACAACAGGTTACAGACAACAACTACACGCTTATTTTATTGAAGCTTTTCCTCACCTAGCACATATTTCAGAGCAGCGAATAGCAGATCAGAGAAGAGCTATTATAAAAAAGAAATATTTTTCTGATGAAAAGCTGAACGACATAAAACGTGATGTGGAACAATCCATGACTGAAGTCAATAATACCACATTTGTTACACAGCCTCCAGACCAGGACGCCGCGCAGGTTACATTGGAAGGTAGTGGAAATTCGTCCAATGCTGGAGGACAAGTATTAGAAGATCAAAGGGTTTCAATAGCCGACGCTACTTGCACACAGTTAACAAACACGACCACACATTCACGTCCACTTATAAGTTCTAGACAGATACACACAGATATACACTTAAATACGAAAATCACGGACACATTTGAAGAAGCATTATTGACATTCAAAAACACTGACCCAGACAACAGACCATACATCAGAAAGCAAAAAGTAACAAAAAAGCTAGATTACATTGTAGGTTACATAAATAACGAAATAATACCCAAACACAGCACCACCGATGACGAAGATTTTCTGAAGACACAAACAATCATATATTGCGCGGCCTATGCTGCGGCTATTTGTAATGGAACTAAAATTCATCAGAACGGAAGTGATAGTCGCCCTGAGAGACGCGATATACCTTTTTGGCAAAAAAGACTGCAAAACAAAATTGAATATCTCAGAAGATGTATTGGGCGTCTGTCAGAATATATGAGAGGAAGTAGAAGTACCAGGCTAGAAAGACACGTAGTAAAAATAAAAAACACCTTTAAAATACCTACACTCAAGACATGAAGAACCAAATAATACAGACCACCAAGTTTTGGACACATTGAAACAAAAGTTAAATGCAGCTTCTACACGGTTGAAAAGATACGTCAATTGTACACTGAGGAAAAAGCAAAATACGCAATTTTACAACAATGAAAAGCAATTTTACCGGCAGCTGTCGGCTGATAAACAGAGGACAAACCCGACGCCTAGTCCTACAACAGCACCAAATAAAGAAGATTTACATCAGTTTTGGTCAAACATATGGGCAAACCCAGTACAACACAATGAGAACGCTGACTGGATAAAAGAGGCCGAAGCAAAAACAAGCTTTTTACCGCAAATGGAATTCCAATACATATCTGTCGACATATTTCAGAGAGTAATTCAGAAGACTCATAATTGGAAAGCTCCGGGTACTGACAAGATACACAACTACTGGTACAAAAAATTCACAAATATCCACCCTATATTACACAAACATCTAAATGATTTTGTTTTAACGCCAAGTCTAATGCCCAGTTACATAACTCAGGGTATCACATACATGATTCCGAAAGGTACACAGAGTGACGATCCAAGTAAATACCGACCGATTACTTGTTTACAGACCATTTACAAAATTCTCACAGCATGCATCACCGAAATAATTTATGACCATATTACCCGAAATCAAATATTATCCGAAGAGCAGAAAGGATGCAGAAGGAATAGCCAAGGGTGTAAAGAGCAGCTTATAATTGATTCAGTTATCATGAGAAGAGCCTTAAAGTCCAAGAAGAATATTAGTACAATGTATATCGACTACCGGAAAGCTTATGACTCAATTCCTCACAGCTGGCTTATTTACATACTTAACCACTACAAAATTCATCCCACAATAGTATCATTTTTACAAACCTCAATGAAAGAATGGAGAACCAGTCTAAAACTAAATACCAAAAATACAAATATTAGCACTGAGAACATTTCAATAAAACGAGGCATTTTTCAAGGTGACGCATTGAGTCCACTTTGGTTCTGCCTCGCTTTAAACCCTCTCTCTGACATGCTCAATCAGACAAATAATGGATTCCTCATTGATCAGTCGCAAACAGCCATTACACACCTGATGTATATGGATGACATCAAACTGTACAGCAAAGACACTCAATCACTTCATCAGCTTGCAGATATCACGCAGATTTTCTCTAATGACATACACATGGAGTTTGGAATAGATAAATGCAAAACGGTCACTGTCATAAGAGGTAAAATTGAAGAGAATACTTACTTGCTTGATAACGGAGATGTTATTGAAGCTCTAGATGAACACTGCTTTTATAAATACCTAGGATTTGAACAACTACGTCAAATTAATCATAAACAGGCAAAAATAGATATCATAACAAAATTCAGGCATCGACTAAACATTCTTCTTCGCACACAACTTAACTCTCGCAACCTTATTAAATCATTAAACACTTACGCGATTCCCATTCTTACATACTCGTTTGGAATATTAAATTGGTCTCAAAGTAAACTCAAGCAACTACAACGCATCATAAACACTTCCATGACAGCCCATCGTAAACATCACCCGCGATCTTGCACACAAAGAATCACTTTACCTCGTGAAGAAGGCGGCAGAGGTATCATTGACATAGTTAACATGCATAACAAACAGATAACACTATTACGAGATTTCTTCCACAAAAGATCAATAGACTCAAGTTTACATAAAGCTATCACAGAATCCGACACAAAACTCACCCCTCTTAACTTACAGAATTTAAACACACAGTTAAACGAGAAAATTACATCAGATGCAGAGAAGAAGGTAACATGGAATCAAAAGTCGCTGCATGGGAGGCATTACAACGATTTACAACAGCTACATGTGGACAAAACTGCATCAAACGCGTGGCTTCGACGGGGAGAACTGTTTCCGGAGACTGAGGCATTTATGGTAGCAATTCAAGATCAAATCATTGACACCAAAAATTACCAAAAGCATATTTTGAAAAACCCCTCAGTTCAAGACATTTGCAGACGATGTCATTCCAGTCCAGAACACATACAGCATATAACCGGTGCCTGCAAATCCATAGCCCAAACCGACTACAAACATAGGCATGATCAAGTTGCATCAATAGTCCATCAATATTTAGCTTTCCAACACCAATTTGTTAAACAGAAAGTCCCTTATTATAAATACAACCCGGAAGTGATACTGGAGAATGAAAACCACAAATTGTATTGGGATAGAACGATAATAACCGACAAGACGATCCACTTTAACAGACCCGACATCACATTACTTGATAAAAATAATAAAACAGTTACTCTAATTGACATTGCCGTATGCAACACCCACAATTTACAGACTACACACACAGAAAAAATTGCGAAGTACCGTGAACTCTCAGTAGAAATAAAAACTCAATGGCAAGTCACCGCAGTCAAGATAGTACCCATCATCATATCTACTACTGGCGTTATCCCGAAGGAACTTCACAAAGGCCTTGAAGCACTTGGGATACATCCGGCCACATATACACTCATCCAAAAAGCAGTAATTTTGAACACCTGCCGTATTGTGCGAAAATTTTTAAGCCTCCACGATGACTAAAGATGCGCTTGGCCGAGGCCCGTGCTCTTTAGATAACACCTCGCTAGAGAGAAAAAATAAAAACTAAAATAATAATAATAATTCTCTTTATTTCAGATTTACATCCATATATTGTTAGTAAAGTGTCTTAAGTCTATTGTTAGTAACAAGCATTTTGGAAAAATAAAATTTAAATACAATGACAAAAAAATGTAGGCTAATAATGCTAAGAGCGACCATCACGTGAAAGGGTAGGCTCCCGTGCTGGCCACTCTCCGCACAAAGCACCACCACATCGGCGATGTACACCGGTCCGCCAATGTCTTCAGGATGCTATTAGGACTGTTTCTCACTCTAGCGATCAGGGAGCTCGTTTTCTTGCGAATGACGGCTTCAAAGCCGTCCGTTTGATATTCAGCAAACATCCCTGATGCACTGCAGAAACGAGGCAGTCCCAACATCATCCTAAAGACATTGTTGTACTGGATTCGCAGGGTTTCCAGCGATTTCTTGGTGTGGTTGACCCACAGATTTCCCGTGTACAGGTTCTGACAGTATGCTTTAAAAAGTGTGACTTTTACGTCCTCTGTACAGCGGGAAAATCTGCGAGTCAACATATTACCTCTAACCGCTAGAGCCCTCCTCTCCCTTTCAATATCGTCGTCATCTTTGAGGTCGCTGGCGATGATATGCCCTAGATATTTAAATTTCGTTACACGATTTATGTTCAAGCCATTCAGGGTGATATTAGTTCTGTTATCTGGGCATTTACCAGCGGCCCCAAAGACCACGTACTCTGTTTTTTTAACGTTGTACGTCAAACCATGGCTTGCAGCATACGACTCGCAAACCTTCAGCATTTCATTGAGGCCCCCCACCGTGGGGCTGAGCAGCACCATGTCGTCTGCATAGCTTAGGTTGTTCATGCTTATACCATCAATCCGACAACCAACACGCATGCTGCTCAGCTCAACGATGAGATCATTTACGTACATGTTGAAGAGCTTCGGCGAGGACAACCCCCCTTGCCTCACCCCGCACTCCAACACATACGCATCCGACAAGGAATCGCTCCACTTTACAATATTGGTTTGGTTAGCATACCAAAACCTAATTGTATTCAGCACCTCTTCTGGAACACCCCTGCTCTCCAGTTTCCCCCAAAGCACATCATATGAGACCAGGTCGAAGGCTTTGGAGAGGTCCAAAAAGCAGGCGTATACCGGCGTCCTTCTATCAGTATAGTACTGGACAGTGTGCTTAAGGCTTACAATAGCACTTTCAGTTGAGAGTCCGGGCCGAAACCCGAACTGTGCATCATGTATGTTCGAGTGTTTATCCAGTACAGAATTAAGCACACTATCCAGCACCTTAGCAATTGTGGTTGCAAGTGAAATCGGACGATAATTCCGACTATCCGAGATGTCCCCGGTCCTATCCTTCACAATGGGCACGACGATGGTTTTCATGAGTTCGTGAGGCAAGTAACAATGACTTATACACATTGAGAAGAACAGGGCCAGCACTCTCGGTAGGTGAGCTCCAGCACACATTGCTTGTAAAACATTTCATTAAAATTTGTAAAACGGGATAATGAGGTTTTTGGATAATGCTTGTTTCAATGTGAATCGATTACTCTTTATAAATGATTTCACAATCAATTGTGTCACACACAACACGTCCTTCATTAAATAAAGTAGGTAGGCATACGAAAAGTAGGCTTTTGTTTCACGTTCATTCACGACTGGTAAGATAATATACCACCAGGCAGTAATTATGTCTAAATTGTGGTACTGAGTTTGTTTCCAAATGTTTACTATCTATATTGTTTAAGAAATTAGGACTAAAACCAGTCTGGAACATCAATTACTAAACGTCTAGGCGTAACACCAAGTCATTCAACTTTGTCTGGACGCTCTATAAGGCTTCATCGCGCCTGCACGTGTACATAGCTGTAAAAAATTAACTGCCAACACCGTCCCCTAAGAAAACGATGCGAACCGGCATCAATCGATAACTACGTCGCGTTTCATCGTTTGAAAACAACTCTACGCCACAACAATACTCGGGCTCGAAAACCGCTGACACTGGCCGAAAATTTTACAATAATTAAGAAAAAAAATTACTAAATAGTGATGCGATAGCGTTGAATGAACTGAAATCAAGAGAATGAACAAGGATGTTGCAAGTACGAACCTATGAGTAGATCATTGACGGCTGCTCAGCATTGGCACTCACAAACACAATTCACTTCGTTCCGATATAGCACTAGCACTGATAGTAATTGTTTTTAGTGTTCGATTATGTAATTGAGTGTGTTGTGTGTTGCATGGCGCGAGCGGAACGCGCGGCGTCCGAATGCAGACAGAAATGGCGGCGGTGTGCGCGCGCCGCCCGCCCAACGGGAAGGGCGGTTCTGTGGAAAAGACTACGTCGAAGTTACGCGCTTTTTCAGGAGTAAAGTCGCACTTGCACCAGTTATGCTGAAACTTATAATATTTTCGCGTTAAGAAGGCAGGTGTTTTTAATTCAATTCCGTTACACACAGAAAAACTCAGGTACAAAAACCGTTGCGTTTGAAAGAATGCGGTCATGTAGGCACTGTGAACTTGGCTTCCTAATTTAGGAACGATTTGATTTTTAGGGGGCGGGCTAGGTCGAAGGACAGGAATGAAATCACTGCATTCTTACCGCGAACGGTTGTCCGTTCGCGGTAAAAACAAACAAACAAAAAAAACAAACTTGTTACTTCTCTAATAAACTTTAGTGCTGACAGCATTTTATCAATAAATGCAAACTCCCAGTCATCTAGTTCATGTTAACATTCGGCGTCCCTGCACATTGGCCACCTAACGCGCCACAGAATAAGGCCAACACCACCAAACTAATTCTGTTTGTATGCGTTTACAAACAGAATTAGTAAATGTGTAAAATGAACTCAACCTACTACAGCAATCCACACAAACAAGTGGCATAATAGTTGCCAAAAAAACTTAAAAAAATTAAAATATTTAAGTACTTTTTCCTTTCATTTCCAAAGGCCAGCATCAGGTGCCTGAAACCCCCCCCTAATTGCTATTTGCAAGGTAGGGTTGCAATTGTCAAAGAACTAAGAATCCTTTTTTTTATCAAGAAGATAATAAACGCAAGAATACTAGAAAATGACCACCTCCGCCCATTGGTTGTCTAATGGGCAACACCACAAGAGAAGAGAGTTAACTCTCTTCTACTTACAGTGTATAGCCGAAAAAATGAAACAATTAATAAGTGATCTATCAGAATATTTAATCAATTTCTTCTTCGATAAGAATCTATCAACATATTTAGAACTGCAACGTCGCTACAGCGAAACCATACCTTAATCTAGACAAAAGGCTCACACTTTGTAACGTTCAGCGTTACCTTTCACCAAAACCGCCCCCGACAAAAGCCTCCCTATTAGGACCCCATCCATTACTCTGTAGCATTCAACCCACCCCGCACCCCTCATAAACAAGCGGCAATGGACGCGAACAGTTTACGTATCCTCGCGTAGTAATACAGTTTCAATACGGGAAAGCGTACGTGAAAAAAAATGTGGATTTTCGTGAACAAAGTATCTTGGAAGTGCAGCGAAGGAATTTAGGATAAAGCCTTTTGAATCTACTCGCTATAAAGATGTCAATACGCCAAATAAGAATGTAGGCCCGTAAGGTACACGTTTAGGAAAGCTGGCAAATTGGGTTTGCGTCTGCCGGTTTGGAATAGCATGAAAGAAAATATGCATTCAAATTCGAACTATACAAGGTACTACCCAAAGGTTGTCACAATTAAGTATCGTTAGCGTGAAAAAATGCAGAGAATTATGGGCAAATTCTTGTTCATTCAGAAGATAAGATGTACTTAATTGGACAAAGAAAAGGAATGTACACGACAATATTTTTTGTTTCTACTCGTTACTCTAACTGAACGTTCTCTGTAAGAGATCGCTCCTAGCGATAAGGCGCCTAAATTGTACCTACATGTGTGAGAGATCTTGTAATTTATTTTAACTGTTGTGTGCAATAAGTGATTAGGTACAGTGAAAATCTGTTTCAACAACCTTCAGGAAGGTAGAACCTTCGTGTGTTGTATCATTTCATTTTGCTACAAGCGCTAAGTTCTTCCACACAATGATATTTTAATAAAAAAGACGTAGGGTTACTTGTGCTAGAAAAGTGGCACCCGAAATCAGAACACCTGAGCAAAGCATTGGCAGTTCGAGACGACAACGCAACGTGTATCTGTCTCGTTTACGCTCTAGTAAATAAACATACTATTTGTACACACGGTCAAATTACCGGTACGTACTACGCCAGGGGACAATTTTCGACTTCGCATCAGCCGTGCTATTCCGGCGGTGCACATCGGACATCACTTCACATCTCGGTGCTTCACGCTTACCTCAATCATCATTTCGCTTTACTTTGAATTAGTATTTTCTCTCGTTTTGTATGTAAATAATTAAAAAATGTTATTTGGCTTAGTTCTTTTCTCTGTAACGACCACAGTTGCAAAGAAATTGAATTTTTAAGTTCACTCACACGAGCGAAGGGAGTTTTGGCGTCCGCCGGAATAGCATAGCAGTACTGACTTAACGTGTAGATACGCTCTTTTCTTCCAAGGATTTTTTTCTCATACCTACGATTTCGCATCAAGCTACTGAACATAATTCCAACCAAAGCAAGGTAAGTGAAGTTCAGCTTTCTACTGTAGTTTTCACATTATTTATATGAACAAATCAATATCAATAAATTATACAAAATATCAACTTTCAAGCTAACTTTTATGTGCTAATTTATTCTGAAAATGATTAGATTTCAAGTAATGTACTACCTACTTACCTGTAATACTTTCTACTTGCCTGTCTATAGAGTTCAAACTTTTACAATAGCGCCTAAAGCTTTGCAAAGTTTACTTATCGTTAATAATAAAGTTTTGATTATTATACAATTATTTTGAGCTTAAATTGAAATCGTGTTTTGTTTCTTAGCTAAGGGCATTCAGTTCTGTGAGGTCACGGGGCTAATGCGACCTTTAATTGGGGGTCAAACAAGGTAACCTCAGCTGGGGATGTGGATGCGGTGCCTGGGGCTCAGCGAAAGCGAATTGGCAACAAAAGCCGTTGTATAAGCAACAATAGGGTCGTGCCGCTATGGGATGGGTGCCCAACACTGAGCGCAATTTGGAGATGTATTTTTCGGGCATTACGCCGCGTTTCCACTCGGCAGCATTTACCGCGAGACATGTTGCACGGTATGTTGCCCAAAATGTTGATCAGCAATGCCCAACTATGTAATCAGTGCGCATAGTATGAAATTAAAAGGCCGCTCGTCATGTTGCTCTTCGATGGCAACGTCGCGCGCTGTTGTGCAACGTTGCTGTACTCGTACATCGATTATGGAAAGCCATAGGAGAATTAAGGTTCAGACCCATTGCAGCGTATTAGCAGGTTGAAGTGGCAGTGGTGAGGGTGCAAGGTGGACGGATGACCTCATAAAAATCGCAGGGTTTCGGTGAATGCAGGCCGCCTACAATCGTAAACGGCAGCTCTGGCAATCAATGGGAGAGGCCTATGCTCAGCGACGTCATGTGGCTTTTGATTTATTTATTTATTAGTTCGTACACAAAATGACAATTACAATAGACAGACAATTAGGAGATTAAAAGTACAGGTGAGCTTATCTCTAAAAAGAGATTTCTTCCAGCGGACCACAGATGATGATGCTGCTCTGTACGAATCTTCACTTGAGTGAAAAGTGCTATAGAAGTAAATATAGAGCGCGCCGCAAATACTCGGCCTGCGATCGGAGGCACGACGTTCATTCGCGGGTCAAGGTTGTCGTTCATATTTAAACGGCGATACTACAATTACCTTTGGCTAGAGTTTACTAAATTAATTGAATTTAAAAAGCATTTACTACTGAGTTAATTGTCGAGTCCTCTCAGAAGAAACAACTTTCCGACGCCGGTGGTAGAGACACATTATGAACACATCACATATCATGTATTTTATTTATTGTTTGTATCGTATTTTTATGTGTATGGTATGTATATTATGACGTGGTTGAAACTAAGATTCTTGACTACTGTGTAGTGGTCTACTTGATCATACAAACATAAGTGTTTGTTTCAATAATCTACTTATTTCGTAATTCGGATGCTCCTGATAACTATCACAAACCTACACCTTTCTTCTCGGCCTTTATTATAAAGCAACGTGAACCAAATTGTTGTTACCAATGCCACAAATAATTCCTGAATAAATCTTTCTAGCCCTTAACTAAGCAAAACTTATACTATGGGATAGTTCCCAGGTAAAAGTGCAAGTGACTAGTGACAATGAATAAACCTACTTTAGGAAACACCTAGACCAATACAAGCAAGCATACTCATCCACACTTATGGTTGTACTGTGCGGGGATCGAACCCGCAACCTCCGGTTTAGTAGCTAACTTCATACCCCCTTATTCATAAAAACGATCGCAACGCAACGCTAGAATGGATTAAGCGACTGTCGTGTTTTGTCACTTACTCGCAAATGGAGGCAGCAACAAGAATGAAAGGGACAGAGCGATACAATAACAAAAGTTAACGTGATGTTGAAGAGCTGTTAAAGTTTTTATAAATAAGGGGGTTAACCATTACTGTACACCAAATCGGTAAATAAGTACGATTAGGTTGCATAATCGTTCTGATGAATTAATAAACAGCCAGGTTGTTTCGTTCTAAGTCCGGTGTAATGGGGTAAGGGGATTACGAGGGGCTGATGAGGAATAATTGGGATAAGACAGCCCCTTTGCTTTAATTCTTCTAACCAGTGTACCAGTGAGGTGTGACCAGACATTATTAATCCATGCATTAATTTTCATTTTCATTGTAGCAACATTTTTAGGAGTTTCGTGTTTCGTCTCACTGCTCTGCTCAGTAAAGTCTTATCTTGTCTTGATAATGGCGCTAAAATATTTGGTCGCACGTATTCGTGTTTTGTGTCACGAAATAAAATTAATACTGCGGTATTCACAAAAATCTAGTTTCTGCAGGGATCAGCAGTTTAGTCGAACAATTCTATTTATAGGTTGGCAAAAAAGTCCTGAAAGGGAACTAAAAAATATTATCACTGGCAATAGTCCCGCTGTCACTTGTCAGTCACGTCTAGCTAGTACATGGTGTGTCAAATCTGTTTATCGGAGATCGTTTATTAGTGTATTCAGGTGTTTTCTTTATGTTAAACTAATAAAGAATCGTGTAAAATCAAGATAAATCTTCGAAAAAGAGAAAAACAATCCTCAGCGCCACTAGAGAAGTCGTAATGAAGTATTCAAACGTTGTTTAGCCGAGCACGAAGCTGGGGCAGTTTTATATAAAATAAACGATGATTAGACCAGAACGGCAGAAATCACTGGTATGTAGAGGTTTTATTTCATCAACCACGCGTGTTTTAACTTAGTTGTCAAGTAACTATCAACAAACGAGTGATATTTTACGTTGAAATGTGAATACCTATTTTGACGTTTGTTTACGAAAAATAATTTGTCAAGTTAGCACATCTAAGTGATTTTGATACTTTTTCATTGATTTTATTTTTTAAATTTAATTTCAATTTTTAGGCAGCGGCTGCACCAGCTTTTGAGAATATTTCTCCCAAAGATAGGAGAAAATCATGATGACACGTTATTTAAATAGAGAAGGAATAATACCAACGCGGACAAACTTCAAATGAGCAAATCGACAGGTAATCATAAACCTGCAAGATGAAGTGACCGTACAATAGCAGCATGAGTGACTCATGGGAACAAAGTGAATGTTAGAATTTTGGAGAAGGGTCGAGCCAAGCCATGGATGAAGATTTTTTTTACTTTAATTAAAATTATAATATTATGATTTTGCTAGTTTCTTCTTTTATTTCTTTACTTGGTAGTAGAAAAACGTCCTGATAATTTGGTTGTATGTGGTGGAGATCGACTGTATTGGTGCCACCGCCATTCCATTTTTACCACCAAACGGTTCCCCCTATTGACCTGTTGTATCCCGGTGGACAGACTACCACTCCTACCTGACCTATCAGCCCAGAGGGAAAAGCAAACCCGTTATATGAGTGTCTGTATGACTACTTTTAGAAAACGACAAAATAATGTGGAATTAAAGAAATGTAAGGCGTTTTCCTAGTAAAACACTATAACAATAAGAAAATACTGAACTAGATTAGGGGATCACGTGATGCATTGGCTCGACTCAAATAATTGGCATTTATTGGCGTGAACTTAGTTCATGGACCACGACTAACTAGGTAGCCATTCTCTCTAAAAAAAATATTTGAATAAGTCAATTATCAAAACCGTTTGTGTCGTAGTATACGGGGTGACCACATCGACGATGGTGGCGCCCCTATTAATTTCACGACTTTTTTGCCAGGCTGTATCTGCAAATAGGTATTAGGTATAGGTTGGGCAGACCAAGTGGTTTGTTCTGGTGTATCTATAGCATCTAAATAAAAATAAAGCATGATGACAATTCAATAGAGCATTTGATGGGGTAGTGATGGGAATATCGGACCGTCCGTCTGTCGTGGCCTCTGACTCGAGTTCCATGTTTTCCTAAGTTCTAACCTAGGCGGATCACCCACTAGGTAATTTGTTTCATCTTACGTCCGTGGTTTCATCCACAACGTAGAAAACACCGATAAAGGGCAAAGCTCAACACACTGACATTGCCACGACATTGCATTTGAATACGACCGGTAGAATGTGGGCTCCTGAATTTCTTGTCGTTTTGACAGCACAGTCCGACTGACTCCGACTACGGTCACTAAGGCGTAGGATAGGTCATTCTTTGTGAACAGTAAAGGGTCCTTAACAAATAAATATATACATTTTACTTAATATTCATTTTAACATCATTAGAAATTTTATGCTACTCAGCGCCATCTAGCCCCGAATAAGAGGCTACGGAAGGGCCGCTATTCAATTCTCCAAGTGGTGAGCTTAGAGCATGAAGTCCGTCCCGCTAAAACCACACACAACACATAATGTCACTCATCACTAAGGTGTAACAACACACGGCGGTTGGTACACACACGGTAGTAACCGTAATCTTGTAGTTGTCGACCCCTTAACTGCACCTGGCGGATGCATCTCTGGTGAAGTGAGGTCACCCTGACGTCTAAAATCACTGAAACAAATTCATTGCATTATTTATGGATAATGAAACGTAAAAGATGTTAATGTTAAAATGTAGGACCAAAACAGTGATGATCAATGGCTATTTAAAAAAAGTAAAATTGACAGCTTTCAAATAAAAGCTGTCAGCTGTCATTAGTGTCATTTTGTATTTTGTCGTTCTTAGCACAAGTTTTTACAACATAATTTTGAATACTATGAAATAAGCTATGACTTCTCAATATAAGAAATTTACTAGATTAATTGCTAAGTGGCCTGTGGATAACACTAAAGGGGAAAGGTAATACGTTTAGCTGAAACATAACCTATACGACTTGTAGGTAGTAAATTGAAAAACTATTTTCATGATTATATCGAAATTTTGTTTACAGAGACCTCGGTAAATTCATCAGGGATAAAGTTAAGCTGGCGTTTGAATCTTCAGATAAAGCGATACTGAACTCAGAACTGTGTAGTCGCCAATACAACTCCCTCAACAAACTTGCAGACAACCATTACAAAAATAAGTTCAAACGCAGTCGGACGAGCACAGCGACTGGTTTGAGCTCTGAAGAGTGTAACTTGATGCTCTCTGACGAGATCCTTACTTACTTGAAAGAAGAAAACAAAGGGTTTTTCAGAAAAATCTTCAATAAAGACTAAAAATGCTTACACGACGTTTACGACGCCTCCATCTGACTACCATCTATAAAGTGTGTCGGCAGTGCTCTTCTGAACCTATCGAGTACAAAGACCACACACCTGTCATGTTAAAAGAGGTAATAAAACATCTCAAACCTCAAAACAATGAACTTTACATAGATATGACTTTTGGCGCCGGGGGTCACACTAGAAAAATACTAGAATCGGCTGATTGTAGAGTTATAGCCTTGGACAGGGATCCAATAGCTCATGAAAAGGCTAGACAATTAGCTGCAGAATATCCTAACAGGGTTACTCCCTTGCTGGGTAGATTTAGTGAATTACCAAACTTATTGAAAAGCGAAGGTTTAGGCCAATCTAGCATAGATGGTATCTTATTTGATTTTGGTTGTTCTTCCATGCAGTTGGACATAGGTGAAAGAGGTTTCTCCATTAACAAGGATGGTTATTTAGACATGAGAATGGATGCAGGCAGAGATCCTAATCAAATAACTGCCAGAGAGGTTTTAGCTACAGCTGATGAACATGAATTGTACAAAATATTTAAAATATATGGAGAGGAGAAAAAAGCAGCAAAAATAGCTCAAACTATCATCCAAGCTAGATATATGATTAAGAATATTGATACAACTAAGGAATTAGTAGATGTTGTTAATTCTTGTACCCCTGATGAACTTAGATTAGATAAATTACAAAGACCTCAGTCAAATGCTACGAAAGTCTTTCAAGCACTACGTATTTTTGTCAATAATGAGCTAAATGAACTGAACTATGGCATGGTACTAGCTAAATATTACTTGAAACTTAGCGGAAGACTTGTAACCATAAGTTTTCATTCACTCGAAGATACAATAGTGAAACGTCATATAGCAGGCAATATAGTAAATGAAGTTGCAAATCCTGTCCCTTTGAAGTATTTGAGCCCAACATTAGTCCAAGACCAGGAAACCATTGATCATTTTCTGGATACGCCTTGGGAAGCCATTACAAAGCATGTGGAAATGCCCACAGATGAAGAGGTAGAAAGGAATCCCAGAAGCAGAAGCGCAAGATTGCGAGCTGCTATTAAAATTAAATGAATGTATGGTGTCTGCTCTAGCCCTCCGAGAAGATAGAACTCACTGGTACCTATGCCTATAGAAGATGAAGTTTTGAATAGATTGTATGATACTAATATTATTTTATTGTACAAATATGAATATTAGCTAGTTATGCACGTTTTTTATTAAGTAATTAATATTATTGATGACCTGAATCCTGTATAGCGCGTAGGCACGGGGTCGCGAGTTCGATTCCCGCACTAGCCCAAATGTTTGTTGATGAAATAGATATTTGTCCTGGGTCTAAGTTTGTGGTGCCCTGTTGTAGTTCTTAATTGCCATGTTTTATTTCATGAGACTGCTGTCCCACTGCAGGGCGAAGACCTCCCGAAATGTACCCGCACCGCCCGATTCTTCGGTTTCAGTAGCCGTCACGGTTGTTGCAGAGCGTATGCATAACCCAGGGGTACTTGGACTATCGGTTGTGAGATTGGGAATATGAAATAAGAAGACAAAAGGTTGTATTGAAAAATACACGTCTCTAGGTCGTGATTGCCGGTGACTAGGTGTTCGTTCTCAAACTCGTGGATGCCGAGCTCTATTATGAACAGGCAGTGTTCCCTAGGACTACCTACTTTGCTATCTAGCTGACTTTCTGTCTCACTGGGCCTTTCCTACTCATTTGTTTCGTCGTCCTTCGTAGGCGGTTGCTTCCCATTATTATTCCATTCTCTCGCTCTCAAGTTGTGACTTCCATCCGCAGTACCCTTTAGGCCGCCCGACCAAACACAGCGCGGGCGAGTCTACGAAATGAAACAACAAAACGTAATATGAATGCATAGTTCGATTTATTGATCATCTTAAAACCGCAAAGTTAACTAATACTAATTTATACTATGTACTATGGATCCAATGCTTACAACAGACATTTCGGTTTTCCACCGTAAAATAACTGATATGGTTCATATCCATATTTACTAAAGTACAATTAAGACACAATATTGACATATGGACAAGTTACCTAAACTGCAGTATTTCTAACGGAAATAAAGAACCAGACTAGATTAACTATATTTTCACACATCTTTTTGATATTTCCAAAGCATTTCGAACAGTGTTGAAAAAATATACAGGTCCAACTCCAAAATTAAGATATTTACAATTTATCTATGCCATTTTGCCTATAACTAGGTGTATTTTTTGGAGTCAATTGTGTATTTGTCTATTTCCATAGTTAATTCTTAAACATTTTTTTATTTATTTAATTAGATTTCTAAAGGAATAAGTAGTACATTACTATTATGCATTAATATTATTTTTATCACGGCAAAACCAATGTATGCCGTTTCCAAATCTACATGATTATCATTTCAGAAAGCCTACTTACAACATCATAGAATAAATGAAACGATTTTCCTTTCATGTTGATAAATAATATAGTCATACAATTTTCTTTATTGGCTAAAAAGCTTCACTAATATTTTTCTCTCATATACATAATACTATAAACAGCCTAATTCTTTTGAAAATGTTTCCAAATGTCCTGAAATGGCAACATTTTCAATTACAAAATAAATTATCAAGAGTAATTTATTTACACAAAGAAAATAAAATAAACATGTTTATTATACATCCATATTTCCAGGTAACAACACTGAATAATATTGTTTTAGACAATCAAAGCACATACATGAATAAATAATTATTACGTTCAGTCATAGAAGCTAGAAGCTTTGAAATGCCATTATTATAATGAAATAACCGGAAACACATTTAAACCCACAGTTGGAATGTGGTTTGAGTCAGCGCTGGCCCAGGGAGAACAACCCTTAAACTCAAAAATTGGATTTGGACACTCTCTGTAGAAGTCATTCCATCCCGTAAAGTGTCAATAGAACTGAAAGAGACGGCTTGCTTTGAGGCGTCTTAAGTAGAGCACTTGAGCTCCAGAAAGACTTCCACTTTCTTTCTTATCATCAAAAATCATGGGTCAGCTCTGGCCTAAGGTACCAGTAGCAATGTGTATCTAATTCACTACAGTAGTGAAATTGATGGCAGTGAGAAAATACATATCTCATTATTGTTGGCAAAATATGCAAGGATATCTTTGTCTCAACAATCTAAGGATTTAAGGAACTATCTTAACTGTAAATACGATAAAGCCTATGACTTTCGTAGTACTATCAATATATGAGTAGATACCAATATACCTATGCGTAATCCAAGATATTCAGAAAAACACTCAGTGCACGAAGTTTTCTAAGAATTTTCACATAAAACAATTTTGTTTGTAATAATTTATGAAGTTCTTGTTAGGTTAGGTTAAATATGTAAAGATGTACTCGATAGAAATATCAAACCTCTTAACCCAACTTGCATGAAGATTCAAGGGTTAATATTTTTTTGGAGTTACCTACTCCACTCCGTCCTCTGCATTTTACACCTTGTTTCATTGAAACAAGGTTCCTAAGGAATAATTCCCAAATATTAGTCCCATGGTGCACTCAAGTTCGTTAGTGGAAATACCAGATACCATGGGCACAGTATGAACAGTAGGTTATCTAATGCCGCCCGCCGAGTTATTAGCCTAGCGTGCACACAGACACGCGGCACAGCCCGTCCGTACTGCCACTGCCACCATCCTATACCCCCTATTTTATGCTAGCGTGTGCGTGGAATCGCGACGCGCACGCACACATTCAAACCGAAAGCGGCACGTTTGTATGTAGATGTTTTACTGTTCTCTGTGTATTATGCCATGGGCTCGTAAATTTAGGCTTTTTATGACAAATTTGCAAAAATAGCTTGACATAACCTGCTGCATCAGTCCTTTGCACTACTTTGCGGGTGGTGGGGTTATGTCCGGTTGACGGAGTGAAGGACGTTGGCCTTAGCGCGGTCGGTGGCGGCTCGGATCTCCTTCAGCGTGTGCGACACGTTCGGCGCGTGCGAGTGGGACGGCATGTGCCGAGGGAACATGCTGTTTAGCACGTGGTTGAAGCCGCTTACCTGGGAAATAAAAAATGATATTCACAGCTCTTCATTGTCAGCCATATGCGACGTCCAATGCTGAACATAGAAGCCCCCAAAAGCACATAATATGTATTAATGAAATTCATAGCAGAAGTCGTTAATTTTCTTCAGAGAGAGAGTTTGCCAAGATCAGAATTCAGAACCGAATGGGGTGACATGTTGGCCGCTGTATTGTATGCCCATATATTCGTTGAAGAAAAATGAATTTCATAGAAAAGTTGGTTACAAAAAAGGGATTAAGTATTTTTACATTGTTAAAATATGACTCAAAATGTGTCGCATTGAACGAACTATGTCAAAAAAATAGTGTTTATGACAAAATACGGACGACTTACGGCGAGATAATATAGCAAATTCTTGCTGTTTTTAGTTCAGCGACTTTATCTTTGTCCAATTATAAAAAAACCATCGAAAAAGGTTAACTACACTACAATAGAACATACCATCTGATTGCAATTCTTGCGGAACCTGTCCACGCCGAAAGCTCTGATGGCGCGCGAGAACCCGAACACTTGCGAGTCGATCCAGGCGGAGCGCGTGGCTATAGTCTGGCCTGGGCCCGCTGAACGGTACTCTACTCTCTCCACGACACTCTGGAAGTTTCAATAATGTTTTGACCGTTAATCAACATAAAAAATTAGGAGATTTTCCAACAGTTCAGAATGGTGAATTCTCATAAATGTCAAGCCAAAATTTACAGAATGCAGACTTAGAATGTTCATTTTCCAAAATTCCAACTGGTGCAAGGACTGCCCTTTTGCCATTTTGTCTATTGACAGTCCGTTCGCGGTAAGAACGCAGTGATTTTTAAATTTAATTCTGTTGCACACAAAAAAACTCGGATCCACAACCTTTGTGTTCGAAAGTATGCGTACAGCTGGTCACTGTGGACTTGACTTTCTAATTAGGAACGATTTGATTGGTTAGGGGATGTGCTAGGTCAAAGGACTAATATAAAATTACTGCATTCTTAACGCGAACAGACTGTAGGGAAATATTTATTTGTGTATGGCATTTCGACTGAGTTCTACTGGGAAATGCTTATTATTGCAGTTTTATTTGTTTTCTTTCCCTAATTTAGATTACAGAATAATCAAGGTTCTGTTGACTTCCAGTTTTCCTCATAAAATTAAGTATTCACCAAACAAAACTCATGCACCTTTTCAGGTATAATGTAGACTCTGTAAATAACGTTTTAAGAGCTATTTCATTTTATCTTACGATGTTTTAAGTTGGTGCGCCATGAACTGATAACGTAAAAAAACGCACGCGATTGAATTCGTAAATAGGAAATTTCTAATTACTCAATCAACAGACAGAAATCCAGTTCAATTACTTTACAGTTTAAAACACTAGAAGACCACAATGGGATAGGTATGATGTCTATGAAATGAAAATGAAGAAATAATCTTTCAATATCTGCCTTTCTGTGGATTACATAGTTGAATACTTAAGGTGAAGTAGTAAATTAAATTGGTTCATGAACAGAGGAGATATGATTGTTTTTATCTTGTCACAGTGCTGTGCACTCACCACCTGTTTTTTTAGGATGTTTTTACATTTGTCTTGAAAACCATGACATCCCATGATTTTATCACTTTCTTGAGACTTTTCTGTAGGAATGCGTTATTGCGAAATTGGCATATTGATGCGATATCAAATTCATTTTTGCCTACTTGTGTAACTAAAAGAGAATATTCATAATTACCATAACTTTAGTGTATCCTAAGTTCCTAGTATATGTCACTAGAATCTTCTGTTTTGGGTCCACAATACTTTCCTCAATAATCTTCACTGATTTGGCATTGAAGAATCTGAAAACATGAACCCAAGTGTTACTTGACAATTTATCATTCTAGGCAACAATAATCTACTATATAAAAATAAGTCAGGTTTTCCTTCCTGACGCTATAACTCCAGAACGCACGAACTGATTTCCACGGTTTTGCATCGTTGAAAAGGTCTTGGGCTCCGTGAGGTTTATAGCAAAGAAAATTTAGGAAAATTTCAACAGAAATGCGGTAAAATATTTTTTACATACAGCTAAGTCCACGCGGACGAGGGCGCGGGCAGCTGCTAGTTATAAATAAATGTCACTGGACATTATTCCACACAGCGCCATCTAGCCCCAAATTAAGCAATTAATTGCTTGTGCTATGGAATACTAGACAAAAGATAAACTAAGGGCATGTCCCGATTAATTAGGCTAACATTCAGCGGCTGACTGTCCGCCGGGTGACTCAGAGTGGCGTTTCGGTCGTTCGGCGTTGTGAACATCTACGCTGCGGACCGCATGCATCATTTAATCAGTCCTCACAAAAACAGTTGTCAAGCCAACTGCGTACATTAAGCGCTGTTTGGACACTCCATCCAAATGTATAGGAAGGCACACTGAAATCAAACAGTCAGCCACTCACTGTTTGAACAATCAGGATGTGCCCTTGTTTTTTTTGTAAATACATTATTAAAAACTAGACTGCCATTATCACCAAATTCACAAGGGCAAATCAAAGGTTATGCAGCTCTTCATAAGCATAGCTGTCGCTTTCAGTTTCAAAGACAATTTAAGGGATGGCATGAATATGCAGGCTGCGAGCCAGGCTTGATGTTTGCCAATTAGCAGGTTTGTTATCATCGTCATCATATTATAAGAGATTGTTATCAGTTTAAAGTGAAGTTATGTTGTGATCCAATAAAGATAAAATGTACATGTTTGGTTTTTTACAGATAAGACTAAATTTTTTATGAAGTAAATCCTGTTATGTCAATAACACTTTCAGTTTTAAAATGTTTGTGACTCATATAAACATACTATTTGTATCAGAACTATTTGATACACAGGGTGAATTCATCAAGTTATAGGTAGGCCAAATTTCACATACCTTTCTCCCCATTTAGGCACCCTGTTGGTCTTTGTAAGTAATCTCTTTGTATACAGACAACCATCCTTCACTTGGCGGCTACATGTGTCTTCAGACAAAACATGGGTGCTGTAGGCAACAAATATTTGAGTTAAAATAATAATAATAAAGAAAATATACAAAAACTAAACATTTTTAAAAAATTAAATTATCTTGATTTAAATTAAGTTTTGTTACACATTGATACACAAAGCATGCCATACCCTAAAACAATAATAAGAACAGTTAATGTCACAAGGTGATTAGCAGTAGAAGGTTCAATTTTTATAATGTAAACAAACATTGCAAGGCATCAAGGTAATCACAGAAAAGGTCATAGAAGGCCTCATTTATGCAGTAACCCTCAAGGTTAGTAAATGTCAGTTAGAAGTTAAAAATAACTAAAACATGAACAGCAGAACAATAATGAATTAAACAGTTACCTTTGGGGGTTAGGGTACCTCTTCCAGTACCCACAAGCCACTTGATCCCAGCTGAAGTTGAATGTTGAAGTATTTTCATAATATCTTGCCATTTTTATTTCTTAATAATTTTATATTGGAATGATAATTGAAGTGTCAATAAAACTAACAGGATACCATCGCTGAAAGACCTGAAACACGAAAATTATTTCCAGGACTGTTTTTAACTAGAATTATTTAACAAAGAATGAATGCAATATTACTCTTTATGCTGGAAACGGCTATCATATTACATAAACCGCATAAGTGGGTCATAATTCGACTGTGTATTAATTAATAGTTGGGAATTGGCTTTGTGCGGTACAAAGCCTTTGTGATGATGGTCACGCAGTCGCCAAGTAAGGTTTGGCCAACATAAACACCGTTCAATAAACTTTAATTCACACTGAAGGACATCTTGTGTAACTCATAAGAAGTCCTAATCTAAGACAAATACGAATACCATTTTTATAAAATACTAAAAAACAGCAAGCCACATGACCATTTCATGTACTTGAAACACATGTTTGGACATAAATTATGTAAAAATGTTGGCTTACCACAACACCGGAGCCACTTTTATGTTACAATTTTTCCACTCAAGGACCGATGTTACCGCTTCGATACGACCACCGATGGTGTCCTCGGGGCCTATCCTAAAAGTCGGCTAATCGGTTCCGTCGTAAAGCACATTTTATCATTCATATTTTGAGGTGTTTTTGATAAAATTTTGATAAACTATTGACAGATAAATTCTCGAGACAAAGTCCACAGACCACCAAGAACGAGAGCGGGCGAATCCATCAACCATAGCCAAGAAACTGCGGAAACCATAGACAAAGGCGGAAACACTACGTTTTTGCTGCACGTCGTTGAAAAAGTTGAATAAAAAAAAAGTTATCTGTAGCGGAAGTTGACCGCGAAATTGCGAATGGCGTCAAATTCAAAAAAAACAGCTTGAACTCATATCAGATTTTTCAGACTTCAGATTATTAAAAATGAGCGTTTGTAAAGAATATATGCAACACATAAGGAAAGTTTCCTACAAAGATGTTCATCTGATGTTGAATAGCGATCCTTTCCCGCAGCTTACAGAATATGTGCAGTTGATAAGCGACGTAAAGTTTGAAGACGGTTCTTATCAAGCTTATTACGGAGAAATCAAAAAAATAATTACTGGATTCATGACCTTTTGGAAGTTTTATATAGATGATGTTATCAAAGAAGCCGACAAAAGCACTTATCATATTGAAAAAGAAGAAATAATGGTGCTAATGGACCGAACTATTGACATTCACCAAAGTCGTCAAATAGCTTTGGGTAAAAGTTTCTTGCCAGTCCAGTGCCCACTAGAGAGGCAAGCATATGACGAAATGGAGGAACTCTACAAACAGTTTATGGAGAGGTTATCCGAATTACAAGGGAATGTGGGAAGGCTGGACAAGCAGGAGAAAATAGACGACTTTGTAAAAGTACATTTTAAAATAACAGTTCAAAGAACTAACGAGATATTCGAAGCTACCCACACTTTTATAGCGTTGATGTTGGCGGATCGGGTGGGTACAAATACTCACTGGAATAATAGTAGTTTGATTTAGTCCTAAACTCTTAGCTTTTACTACCTCACCTAAATACTGTCTTGCCAATGTCTCTACATTGACACAGCCATACGCATACTTAATGTTAATTGCTAAAGAGTATGACACATTCGCTGTATTGGCACCATCATCACATCATCTTCCTGGCTGGTTACCTTACCTAGACCCCTTAATCACGTAGGTACTGAAGGCTCTAAACTTAGTCACCGAGGTGTGATGTGAGATAATCCTCTCTTCAGTTTTACTTCAAATCCATACCGTTTCACGGCGGCACGGTCACGTTTAAAACACTGCGTTTCAGTTTTAACAATGGTTCTTGTGTTACGCAGTTAAACAATATACGCGTTAGCCTCGAGGAGATACTGCAGCGTCTGCAAAACAATCTTCGTTCAGTCCTTGAGGAGAGCGACGACAAACTATATGATCTGCTTCATGAGCTGTACGACAAGAACAAAGAGTTACTGCATATATCGCGCCAGTATCGGAGGTCGTCGGTAGAATGTGCAGAGGCAAGTTCGTTTTGTAGCTCATTAGAAGTCCTAATCCGAGAAAAATACGAATAAAAAAAATAAAGTAAAGAACAGCAAGCCACATGACCATTTCATGTCTAATCTAATCTAATCTAAATCAGCCATGAGGATCCCACTGCTGGGCAAAGGCCTCTCTTCCCCTCCTCCACACGAGTCTATTTTGGGCCTTTTTAGGCTGGACGCCTTTGCGGGGGACCATTTCATGTACCTACATTAAATAATAATAATAATTTATTCACCAAAAGTCTACAACAACTTAGAAATTACTAGTACCTAGTCCCCAAACTAGGTAGTCCTGTCTTTTGGGAACTTGAGTTGATGAATTACAATTCAAGGTTTACGGCGTTGAACATTCAATGCAAGGGCGTACCCAGGTAGGGGCAGGGGGGGGGGGCACTAATTTTATCTTCTTCACAAATTTTAACTTACTTTGAATGACTAGTAATAGTACAGTAATTGTTTTTTCAAGTGTGCGTAGGTACGTACCTGTATAGGGTTTTGTTTTCACCTATTGCTGGGTATAAACTTCAAATCTACAGGCTGGGCGAAGGATAGACCGTGTGCGGAATAAGATAGAGGTTTCCAACTCGTCTGAACCCCCGCTGTCACGGCTTAAGGAGGAGGTGGCCTTCTGGCAAAACAGAATGCAAGAGTTCCATGAGTGCGCTGACAAACTCATGCAGCTAAAGAGAGAGCAAGAAGCTGTGGAGAAACAGGAGCAGATTTACAATTCTATGAAGTTAGTTAAACGATTACCTACAATTTGAAAAACTCGCATTTGTGAGTCTACCATTGATTTCAAGCAGATGAAGATTGATTGATTGAGATGATTACAAGCAGGCTTAGCTCATGTAGCGCCCGTATGCAACCAATGCCCTAGCGGGCTCTACCAAAATGAGCCGTCAAAATGGCTTTCAGCGCCCTGGGTCCCCTGGACTCTAGAGCCTCTCAAGCGCAAAAACGATGAACAGTAGCTTTTGAGAAGCACACTGCATTACAAAGCAAAATAAGCCTTAGTTATTTCATTTTACAGAACAACTGAGCTGCCCGGATCGAAGAAGCAATGCTGGCTTAACATGGGCGAGAACTTTGCTCAAAGGAAAGAGTACCTCAAGAACAGGATCCTTGAAGTGGCAAGAACATTAGTAACCTTTTTCAGTTGTAAAGGTACCTTTAACATTGACTTCAATCTTGCTTATCGGAATTAGGGTAGGTAGGTTTCAGTTAGCTTACCTCAGACTACGAGGACCCATGTGTATGACCGAATATTATATAGATATCAGAACCTATTTTTAAGATTCGTTAATACCTACTGTAGACCCGAATCGCCCAATGGCTATCTCAGAGGCGAAAGGCCTGAAAAATGTTGGTGCACGGCCTGAAACACTAACATGGAGAAAGCCAGAAAATGGGGACGACCAGAAGAAAAGTCTGGGGGAGACCTTTGCATGGACATGTGAGATAAAAACGTAAAGAAATGGAAACGTGACGCGTCGTAATAACACTAATATTAAGTAATCAAATCGGATATTCAAAGTATTTTACCATTTTCCAGGAACCGACCGTATTCTGTATACGGATGATATTGGCCTCTACTTTATCGACGAATTCAATCACCAAGTGTATGTTTTCAACTCTGGTTTGAGATTATATCACACGAACTGCCAGGGCGAATTTAGAGAGGTATGCTTTTATAAAGGTACCTACCTAATTAATTGGTTTGCCATGGCTAAACAGGTCTCACAGGTCTGGCTTATTGTGCTAAGGCTTCGTCGGTCCTGCGTATTATAAGATCGTCTATCCCATTAATAAATAACAAAATCACTTTCTATGTTGTCTAAGTTCCAAGTACCTAGTCAGCAGAACTTGACTTGTCAGAGTGATGTCCTGAAATATGTATAGCTGTATTATGTCACTGCGGGCGTCAAAATAGCGGTTTTTTATTTCGGTTTCTTCACCAGGTTTCAGAAAAAGAAAACTACTACTTCGATAAGTTTGGCCGCTACACACAAAGCGAAAATGGAGAAAAGATATACCAATGCGCGCCTTGCACCAGCGAATACAAAGTGCAGGCTGGTAGTAACCTTCTCATGAAGATCACTAAAGACTGTGGTCACTCTGAGAAGCTGAACCAGAAGTGTCACCTGGTAGTCAAGGACGCTACGCAGCATGGTGAAATACTCCCTGATGTGGAGAAGGTTGATTCAAAGAGTACGTTAAAGTCCAGTTATAGCTTTACCCCCTTATTCATAAAAACGAACGCAACGAGTAATTTGCGAGTAAGTGACACTAACTTACTCGCAAATGGCGGCAGCAACAAGAGCCAAGGGCCAAGATCACCACCATACCGATGGTGCCAGACCTTAGAGACACATGGAGAACTTTGGGGAAGGAAACCGACGCTCATACACGCCATAGTTATGCCTATCCCCCGAATTCACAAACGCAAATCAACGTTGAGCGTCCCCTTAGAAGTATAGCTGTCCCTACGGGACAGCGTGAGCGTGAGCACGTTCTTATGCTCATTGACGTTCGCTGATTGACGTTTGTGAATGACGCGGGAGTATATGTATTATTTCCAGGCACTCTAACCTCAGAAGCGGTAAAATATCTATGGGACAGTTTCGGGCACGTCCTACCCTACGCCTTGCGCGATGTGGGCCGAGATCGCACGAAGAACCCCATACAGCATCTTGCGCACAAAATACTACTGCACAAGTGAGCTGAAATTAAATTTCATTACATACATACATACATTATTTTAGTAACGATTAGACGCGATGGTATTTCCGGAAAGATAATAAATCACTAGGTCAAATAGCATAAAACAAAGTCGCTTACTCTGTCCCTATATTCGCTTAAACCTGTACTACGCAACGGATTTTGATGCGGTTTTTTTAATAGATACTGTTCGAAGAGGAATATAACATCCCATAGCACAAGTACGACGCCGGGGGCCGGATCGCTAGTTTAGTATATTTGAAAAAAAAAGAGTCTTCCTTTCAGGCAAGCAAACGTTTGCTCCTGCATGCCTTCATTGTCGGAATAATTCCTCGTTATGCTTGATGTGTGACCATACTTAGGTTTATAACAGTATTACCAACCATGATTACGAAATACCTAGTACCTACTTCTTATCTTTTACAGATATAACAGAACTAAAACCGAACTTAGCCAAAAAATTAAGGAAGCTGAAGAATATCGCGCCAATATATTCAAGGAACGAAAAGAGGTTAGATATTTTTTTTTACCGACCCTCCACGCCTTACCTCATACTCTGATGAGTATGTCGATCTGTCGCGTACTACAGGTATACTTGTATAGTTCTAATTCAATTATTTCCTACTCTAGAGAGCAGTGGCAGCAAGCAAGCAATGGAAGTCTAAGCAGGTGAAGCGCCGCAAGCCGGAAGAATCCGACGACACAGACAACCGCGTCGCGGGCGATATCCTAGCTGCGGAACACGCGATTGTAGACTCTATGACCTATTACGATAACAACTGATTGCTTTTCTTTTGATTTTCTCCCAGAACCAATCAGCAATAAAACTGTAACATTTCAAAAGACAATCATCATTACATCCGGCACGAAGGACCAGCTACATATCTACGTTAAAACACTGATACTGTATTATAAATATTTATTTCATTTAGCCTAATCTACGCTACTCCCAAAGGATTTAGGGCCGGCGCCCACTATCGGCATCGGCACGCTTCAGGATTTTAAGGTGGCAAATAGCAATATACTTTAACATTATGGCAATAAAGTAGAAATTTCCGTGATGTGTTCTCGTAAAAACAAAATGCATTTGTTCTGTTTCTGTTTCAGGATTTTCTACTTTATTGCCATTATGTTAGAGTATATTACTATTTGCCACCTTGAAAGCCTGAAGCGTGCCGATGCCGATAGTGGGCGCCGGCCCTAAATCTGAATTTTAAAAATAGTTTTATTATACACAGAACGTCTATCTGTACACACAACAATGCATTTAAAAGCTTCATATCGTCTACCAGAAATGCCGCATACAACACAAGTAGGGTCATTTCGCCGGTTTGCGTCCACTTAGTGCAGTTGCTAAGTTTGAAGGTGAAACTAAAAATGTTCTAGCACTCATTTGTATGTAAAAATGATATAATGTGTTCATTATATAGTCTATTTTAGGATTAACTTACTGTTTTGTCCGAAAAAGCTTGGGTTTTTTTTTAAAATAGATAATTATCCGAAATAGGCGTTTTACCCAGTTTGCGTCCAAAAAAGCCAGTTCGCGTCCACCCTGGACCAATTCGCGTCCACCGGCTTTATAAAGGATAACTAGCTTCTGGCCGCCGGCCTACGGCCGACTCGCGGCCATAAGCTAGGTCTGCGACGCTGGCCGCTCCGGGGCTTCGCCCCTCCCGCGGCTGCGAGGCCCCCGGGGGCCTCGCCGCAGCTCGGCCTTCGGCCTCGCATTTGCGTGACGATGGGGTTGCAGTTTCGCGAATGGCGCTCTCGTTCTTTTCTGGGAGGAAGGTGTTTTAGCAAAAGAATCCTAGTGCGGGGTTGGCCGCTCCGGGCTTCGCCCTCCCGCGGCCACGAGGCCCTGGGGGGCCTCGCCGCAGCTCGGCCTTCGGCCTCGCAGTTGCTTGTAATTGGGTTAACTGTTCCGGAACAAAACTCTCGTCCTTTTCTGAGTGGTTGTTGTTTCAGCAAAAGGATCCTAGTGCGGGCGCTCAGCCTACGGCTTCGCGAAGTTACTTGAAGGTCGACGGTGGACGCTCCGGGCTTCGCCCTACGCGGAGTTCGGCCTCCGGCCTCACAGTCGAAGCTCGGCCTGCGGCCTCGCTGGGGGTTGACAACCAACGCTAAGGGCTGCGCCCTACGCGTAGTTCGGCCTTTGGCCTCACACTCGGAGCTCGGCCTCCGGCCTCGCCTGTTAGTAACTGAGGCAATTAACTTTGGGCTTCGCCGTGTGCGGGCGCTCAGCCTGCGGCTTCGCGAAGTTAGTTGGGCCGTCATGGGGGACGCTCCGGGCTACGCCCTACGCGGAGTTCGGCCTTCGGCCTCACATTGGAAGCTCGGCCTGCGGCCTCGCAATTTTTTCAATGTTTCGGTGAAGATTCATAAGAATTTTTCATACAAAGAAGCTCTTACAGAGACTCCCAGTACATTTAGTATGGGATGGCTTAGTATGGAAGGCAAAAAGTTTACTGCCCTTATTTCGTACTGCAAGGGGGTTTACTACCCTTAAATGGGTCAAATCGTTATGAGTGGATAGTTTTGAACAGGATGACATACTTTTTTTTAAAAAACAAAGCAATTTTGTTTTTCGGGTAAATCTCAGAATTTACCCTGAAAATGGGGTAATTTTTTTTAGCATGCTGTAGGCCTTACTAAACCTGACAAAAAACCCAAGTAACATTTTCCTGTAAAATGACGATAACTACCTGAAAAAACAAATTTAGTGAATTTTTAAAATGACATATTTTGAAATGGCCGCCAGTGTACCTGCCATATTGAATTCTTGACATTTTAGACTTTTTGTGCAATGTCAGTTATTTTGCACGAAAAACGGTATCTTTAGTTTTTTTCTATCTTGCTCACAACTCCCTTAAGAGACCTTCAAAGTGACCCCTTCCAAAAAAAAGTTTTAATCCTCATTTCCAGTGTTGCCAGTTGATTGTGATAAAAATGGTCAAATGTCATTTCAATGGCTGCATTCAACCACCCCTGGGCGTTTTTAATGCTGAAATGCCTTTATTTCTATTTTCGACTTTTTCGGGCCATTTCTCAAAAACTACTAAAGCTACCAAAAATATTTTGTAACCTGGCAACTCGCAAGCACGAGCTACACGATTGGCTAGTACATTCTATCACTCTCAAAAATTGGCAACACCCCAAAAAGCTCAAAAAACAGTTAGAAAATCCCAAACTTTTCACAAAATGGCCGACAACTCGTCCGCCATCTTGAAATTTAGAAATCCCGTATTTTTCTCATAATCTGGACTATATATGGCAACACTTGGCATTTACACTTTTTTTCTACCATATGCGGAAGTGTCCGTCACTAACTTTGAAGACACCCATGTCGAAAATTTTATTTTCTACCATAGTTTCCAGTGTTGCCAGTCGATTTTTGCAAAAATACTAAAATGTCATTAGGGACCTGGGTTGCCATAAAACTGCATTCAAGTTTTTTTGACAGCTGTCATATTTCTCATTTCGACTTTCCAGAGCCCTATCCCAAAAACTACCATGAATTTGGTAGAATATCACATTCGTGGCAACACTCGAATAAATTACCTACAATCGGTGCATACTATGCAAAACGCTTAGGTGTTGCCATCTACCGGGAAAATCACTTCAAAAATGGTCGATTTCGCTCATCGGAACAAAATGGCCGCCAGCGCCGCCGCCATCTTGGATTTTTATAATCTGTGGATGAGGATGTCGAGTAGACTATACAAGCAACACTTCAGAGGAAAAATTTTGAAAATCGAACATAAACTCACTTCACTAAGGCACCGCAAAAACCACTCTAAAACCCGTTTTTCAATCCAAGATGGCGGCCTGGGGACATTATTTTTTTCAAAAAATATTTTTTCATAACAACCAATTTTGACATGGCAACACACAGTTAAAAAAGAAAAAAATCAGCGCTTCAAACAAAAAAGTTGATGTCTGAAAAAAATCCGCCATCTTGTTTTTTGAAAAAAAAAAACTAAAAAACCTGCGTTGATAAAAATAACAAAAATTCCTAAAAAGTGAAATTAACCCTAAAACACCTCAAAACAACTGAAAAACACCCCTGATCAGTCAGTGAGTCAGTCAGTCAGTGAGTGGTAATCGAGCTTTATATATTATAGATAGGGGTGATATTTTTATGAATTTGTACAGAAAAAGTTGTATTATATCAAATCCTTTATTTAAGGATAAAAATATTTCAAATCAACTTTATTTACATTAAAAAAACGCTTGAAAAAAATTAGTACTCAAATTAGGTAAGTTGTACGTGGATAATCATTGCACCTATATAAAATAAAACACTGGGAATATGCTGGGTGTTCGGTCCGCCTGTTGTGTGCCATTTCACCCATTTCCCCAGGCTCTGTGTCTTCAAGTTGTCACAGCTTCCCGTCGAATCTTCGCGTTGCTTAAAGAGTCTGATAATCTGCTCCACCGTACTTGGGCTATGCCTAGTTTGTCCGACCCTGTGAGCTCCCACCTGGTCAGTGGTAGGTTGGGCATTCTGCGATCAGGTGGAGACTTGTTTCTTCGCACTCCTCGCATTGCGGACACATGGGGTCGTCTTTCACGCTTAGCAGGGTTAGATGTCTATTTGGTTGGGAGTGTCCCGTTTCTATCTTGATTACTAGTCGAACGTTGCTTCTAGAAAGCTTAATCAGTAGCCCTCCCCTTTCGTGTCTAGTCCGTTGGTAAACTAGCTCAACTGTCGCAATCCTGCCGTGGTCTTTGATCATTCTTTGGTTGCTGCGATAGTTCTGCGCTTGATTATCCCTCGATGATGTTAACCCCTCCTGGGTTCTTCTCGACCCCTGCTTTGGGCCATTGATCAGCTTCTTCGTTGTCTGCCTTTCTGTCGTAGCAGGAGACCCTCGCACATCCAACTTCAGCTGTGCCAGCTAGTCTCTCTAGTGCTGATTTGCATCCTTTGACAATCGCTGATGTTGTCTCTGCTTGTTGAGTGCTTTCAGTGCGCCTGGCTGTCACTGTAGATCATCACTTTTGTGTCATCGTTTTGACGCTTGCCTATCAGGCGTGTCAGCGAAATCCAGAATTGCGGAGATTTTGGTTTGGCAAACGCTCGACGGCCAGTCTGCCCGGCATCTTTATCTTGTCATCTCCTCTGCTATCATCAAATAGTACATATTGCGCACGCTTGCAACCAAGAGCTTTGTTGATTTTTTTCTGAAGCGGTCGGTGTAGCATACTACTCCACCTGGTTCTGTTCTCCAGTCGTCTGTCTATGAATGAATAAACAGTAAGTAATCAGTTCTGTTAAGTTTTGTCTTATCGTTTTATTCTTCACTCAAATTTCATTTAACGCTTCCTTTAAATCGTCTTCTGTTTATGTTCCCTTTTCTTCATTCTTTCTTGGTTCCGAACCGACCGCATCTTAAATTTATTTATTATTTATTTATTTACATTAATTAATACGGATTACCCAATTACATTAAATAGACAAAAAAAATATAAGAAGAATGAAAGGAAGTACCTAATTTCATTAAAAAATATATTTATAAGCACGTAGTCTGAATAAAAATTGTATTATAATAGCAAACAATACATTTAAAATTATTTTTACAAGTAAGTAAATTTTATTGTATTTAAAAAAGTAGTGGACGCAATCTTGTCTATCATTATCCCCTATAGGTATACTTTGCGTCCATAGCGGACGCAAACTGGGAGTTTTATAAATTCGATGTAGTAATTCGCGTCCACCCCATTTTATTCGTCAAATACAAAAAACTTAAGCAAATTCATAGTTAATATTATTCCTTTTTTCATTATAAAAGTCTAGAAACAGCTATGTATCCTAAAATTCACATATAACAACAAAAAACTTCCCTTCGAACGCGCCACTGCACACTATTTTTTCGCTAAGAATCCGCTCTCTTGCTGAACATCCGAGACAAATTATTTTTTTAAACGGGATTGGTTTGGCGCACGGATCTTATATCCTTATGTGCGTGTCTCTTGAACATTGAGGTATTAGCACTAATGTCTTTTTTTTCAATTCGTGTGATAGTTTACTTATTTTTGAGTATTTTCAAAGGCAGATCGGTAAAGTGGACGCGAACTGGGTGGTGGACGCAAACAGGCGAACTAACCCTATTACTTTGCTCAATCAAAAGGTGCCCAACCTAGTTGGTTTGGTTTCTGTGAAACAGGAGCTTTTGGTTTCACCTCCGACAACGGGGACTTGTTTGTGTATCAAAAAAACCTATTCGTTTTTCAACGAAACAAAACAGAAGTTCTAATTTTCGGAGATTTACATCTATTTAGCATTGCGTTCCAAATTATCCGGTAAACTACACCACTAGTGTCTGACTGAACAGTGATAAAGAAATTGAAAACATTTTCTAAGAGAATAATCATAGCACAAAAATACACAGCTTTAACGTTGAGCACTTTTTTCTTTATTTTCGAATCATGTTTCACAATTAAAACACTGAAAGCTTCTCTTCTAGATCGTTACTGCAAATGATAGTGCAGACATTTTTAGTTTATTTTCTAAGATAATATATTACTTATATCGTATGTATTTGTATTAATCAAGTTTGAATAACAATCATATTGGGCTAAAGTTGTTTGAAAGTTTAGCAATGTCCACCATTATGGACGCAAAAATCAAAATGGCGGCGGTCACAATAATTCTAAAGTCCAGTCATGAACTTTCTATGTATTTTATTTATTATTATTCCTCTGTATGAATTTTGTTAGTAACGAATAAAAAATATGAAAGTAACGATTGAATGAACTTATTTTTGATCACACCTCATCTCTCATTAGTATATATTAAATGTACGCGAGGGCCACTACACAGAGCCTTGCCATCTTAAGAGTCGATATTTGTTTGAAATGATAGTTCAGCAGCGTGAAAGCAAATGTTTTAATAACACACTAATGAAAATGCTGCTCACATATTTACTCCAAATATAATTTAACTTAAAAAAATAAATCGATTCGGTGGGTGACAAGTTTCTAAGACTAAGGTTCTAGGGAGCTGGTTATATTTTATGAGCTGTGTGTAGATCCTAGTTGCTGATGTATGTTTGTATGCAAATAAAATGATCAAAAAACCCTATCCATCAACTCTTGTGAAAGGGAACCGAAGCGACAAAAACAATAAAATAAACAATAGTAAAGGTACAGGTATTTATTGTTCAAGCGTCTACTAGATAACGAGACACACTCGGAAAGACAACGTCGAAATCCGACCAAGCAAAATTATAATAAAAAACAACCTACATTATTCGTCTCTGGTGGATATAAAACGATCCCAATTTAAAACCCACTGCCAGTAATATTTGGTTTAATTTTACATTAATGAAAAAACGAACTATCTAAATAATAAACATAACCTAAATAGCACTATGTATGAACAAATCAATTCGTAAAAAGCAGTGTTGAATAATTAGAAACGAAAATACCATAATAAATAGAAAGTTTATCTGTGACAATGGGTCGAAGATATATCAAACAAAGGGACATTATATATAATTAGGGAACTGATTAATACAATTTACTAATTATCAATGTTGAGTTACAAGATACTGAAATTTATAACGGCTCTTAAGCTATATTCTATGACAAAGATGTTCTATTACACGTGAAGGTTCTTATCATATTAAAATACAACAGTTTTAATTATGAGTTACACACTATTAAATGTTAGAGCCAAATATGTTGCACTATAAAATAAACTTTCCAAATAGTAGAAAACATCTTATGCCATAGTTATAATATGTAGGGAAATCAACACTATCCATGAAAATTCAATACCATCAGATAGACTACAAACAGTTATCGTGAATTTATTTTCCGCATATATACTAATCGCTCAAACAGGTACAAAAAGTATATATATATTTTTCACTCTTAAACTTACAAGAGGATAGAAGCTACCCATGAAATGCGTACGCTTCTAAAATGAAATACAATAATACAAATCAAGTAGTACTGATAAACCAGTTTTGAAATATATTTCATTAAATATCAAATTCGCGTAAAACAACATTACACCTTTTGAAGTGAATGACGATTATCAACTATACAAATATAGGCGACACATTTAATGGGTTGCCCTAAAATAAAGTCTTTCGTCATTTAGTAAGAATGTTATTATTAATTTGGTAACAATAGTGCTAATATGATATATTGGATTTCAGACTACTCGATAATAACTTTTGTACGGTCATGGTACATTGTACTGAAAATAACGTTTAATTACCAAACATTAGTTCTTTAATCAAGAAGCAAATTAAAAGCGAAATTCTGATAAAATTTGGAAAACACAAAATAATGCAATTAAATTTAGAAGCAAAAATTATCTACTAATTTCATAACGCGAAAAAGTAAACATTTTGAAATTCAAAATTTTCAAATACCAGTTGAATTTAATGTGCTTAGTTATTTTACAAACATAAGTTTACAGTTACTGCTTTTTATGTAAATTTTGGCAACTGAACTTACATTTGTATGAGTTTTGAACTCCTATTTGTATCAAGTAACAGCTATTATGTTGTAATATAGAAATTTATGTACAAAAAGATACTATGAATATAAATTGAGAACTCTTCAATATCATCTAATTTAGCCAATTCAATTATTAGGCTTTAAAAAGAAAATAAATGAATATTTAAGATTTCGACTGGCCAATCCGTATCATAGACTACGAAATAGACGACAAAACAATGCGGTTTTGCCAGTTACTACAAAATGTAGATAGTAGACAGTTTTAACAATATGCATTTTTTCACTCGAGTCTATATTACACATCTAATATTATTATGACATAAAAGGGCAATGAAGACACGAAAATAATCAAAACTACGAAACAAAATTGTGAACCGGCCGAGTGTAACATCTGCTTAGTTTTGTTAAAACGTCACCAATGCTAGGTAGGATCAGTTAGTTCTACATTAGTAAGGAGGAAATGGAAATTTGTGCCACACATCAACATTTACAATTTCGATAAACTGATAAAACAAAAGACCTTGCTGCGGGGGCGGGAAATACATTTTACACTAACGTTAAAACGGAACTTTGTCTACGAGCAAAGGAAAGCTCGCCGAACCACAGCAAGCGCAGATTAAAATAAATGACACATAGGCTGCGGTCCGAAATACTCCTGAAGTGCTTTTAGCGCCTTTTGACGCGTCCCGAATTCGTGTAAGCGTGCCAACAGCAGACGACGATAGCGCCATATGGTCGGGCGAAATCACCGTGAGTGATATCAAACTGGCATTAACTTTTCTGCAATCGTTGAATTTTGTAAATAATTAACAGCTAAAATAGCCATAATTCAGTTCCAGCAAGTGATGGGGAGAAATGAAGGAGATTTACTCTTCAAATAACATTAGTACAATAATAGCGTTTTATGCAGCGTTTTGAAACAAGATGAAGATTATTATGCGGTCCGAATAATCACACTTTTTAATTCGGACCAGCAATAATGACCGTCACCAATGAGCGCTTAAATTGTATATCGGACCGCAGCGACAGTCGTCCAGCTTCAGAGGTTGCATCGCGACCGTCGACCACAAAATAGATAAGTACAGGAGGCCAGCTCAATACAACACTCGATTACAACCACACACCTTTGAAGACGCATGCGTACTTCTATCTCGGGTTAGTACTGAAATACACCCAAAAACTATATCGCCGACAGTAAGCAAGCTATGTAATTAGTCGGCCCTCCATCCGACCTATTTTATGCTAGGTCGTGGCATCACTATTCGCTACCATAGACAACCACTATTTTATAGACTATTTTAATTTATGATCTAGCCGATCTTTATACAAAGCGGGCGACGGTAAAGGGGCGCCTAAATGAGTAACATTTACCAGGGGTGTGCGATTATAGCAGCTTAAATTGCAGCAATAATATAGAAAATATAAATACACTACGATACCACAAGAAACTTCTTGACTATATAAACTATAGTATAGCCACAAAACTGATAAGTCACAGCTGTAAAATGTTACTCGTTCAGAAGCCTTTTAAAATAATGACAGTCAACACAGACGAAGTTTAGCAGCGTTGAATGGTGTCAAACGGAGTTGCGCGGACATAAGTTTTGCCGTCGAGACTGTATTTTTATTTACAAAACAAATAATATGGAGATAGTGTTGCCATCTTTAAAAACAATGTTGCCGCAATCCCGTTCGACTTGTACTACGAAAATGTATTCATCTAAAGTACAAACGTACACTATTACAGAAAGATGGAAACTTTTCGAAACTGTTATGCAAGTGGTCATTGCGATTCGTCATTATGTCGATTTGACGTTAAGTCCACAGATCAACGGACAAAATGATGTATCATAGACGAACTTGTTTAGCAGAAGCGTTGAAAATCGCAATCCAGGTGATTATTGCGTTGGCGCTTAGTATACTTTTATATGTGGTCTAATCAAGTTTAACTAAAGGCGCTTGAAGTTTTTATTTACGCCTATTTAAGACTACAATCTCACTTGACCGTCACTGAACCAGATTGAGTAGATTTTCAAAGGACGAACACAGAACTATTTTAGCGATTTCCAATGTCACACTAACGGGATTTCTAAGCATTCAAAAACAAGTAGGTACTTACTACCTGTCAAAGGACATATTAGGGCGCCAATTTAGAATTTAACTGAAGCTGACGTCACGGTACCTTCAGCCCGTTATCTGACTTGGCGATTTGTTGGCGCGTATAATTCTCTTATATGGTTAGGCCTCACCATTAGAAAGGTCAAGTGGCAAGATGTTCAATAACAAACGTAAGTATGGTCAAGAACCCAGTCAATGCAAGAAGCTACATCAACACGTTTTTATTTTCCAGCACACTCACCTCGTAATAGAATTCATAAAGCTTTCGATTTCAATCCACTTGTACAATTTTGAACCACGCATGGAAATATACGCGCCGCTAAACGCCGCGTCAGTAAGCGCGCTGAGGCCTTTGTAATAGTGTACGAGTGTAACACGCTCAGTTGCTGCCAAACGCGTCGGCGAGCTCGGCCTGGCAGTCGAACGTCTCCGAGCTGTCGGCGTGCTCAGGATAGAACTCCCTGTAGATTTTGTCCAGTAGTGCTTGCCTAGAAACAAAATAACAAACTATAGAAAATGAAAACCAATTGGCTGTTCTTTCCTCCTCTATGGCAAAGAAATTTCATTCAGCAAAAGCAAGATAAAATACGGAAATGGGTAGCATGATGTACCGTTACTGTACATTTATGAATTTCTTCAAAAGTTTCCACGGCATATTAGAACATACATACAGATAGACCAAAATTGTAGAAGTCAGATGAGAACCTATGAGATTGATTTTGGTGTTCATCCTTGCTGAGTTGTCTGATCTATTGTGGCCATTATCCAATCCTACTAATATTATAAATGCGAAAGTTTGTATGTGTGGATGGATGTGCCGTGTTGCTCTTTCACGTAAAAACTTACGGCACATCCGGAGTGGATTTTAATGAAAAATAACAACAAAATTACACAATTTATATAGAAGTATTACTTTTTGTTTTTTAACTTTTAAGTCCACGCGGACGAAGTCGCGGCCGGCGCTAGTTACAAATAACTTTATCCCTACTGCCTTTAATAGCCTGGTCTAGGTGAGATAGACATGGATATAAGAGAGATAAAAAATATTCTGTGTACAACTCACTTGGCAGCGAGTCCCCCGCCGGGCGGCAGGCCAGGTATGTTCTCCTGCACCAGCTGCTTCAGCACCCAGGAGAAGTGGCATGACGTGTCTTCTCGCTCCTCGCTTCCTGCGCTTCGCTCGATCAGAGCTGGAACACAAGCAACCAACACCTGTTATTGTGTATGCGAAGACAACTTAGACGACCGAATTGGTGTAATAGTTGAGAAGTCGGCTACTACACCAAAGGTCGCGGGTTCGATTCCCGCACAGTACAAACATTTGTGTGCATGAACATGTCTGTTTGTATTGGTATGGGTGTTTTCTATGTATATTGAGTATGTATTTACAAAAGAGAAAGTATTTAAGTATGTCTATCCGTTGTCTAGTATCCCATAAAAACGGGCTATCTAGCTCATCTTGGGGCTAGATGGCGATGAGTGGAATAATGTCCAGGGATATTTATTTATATAACTTAATTGCAGTGACATATCTGAAAATTCACGGGTCCTAGCCTCTGCCTAGAAGAACCGAAACTAAAAAAGCCCTACCTGATGATGATAAATTTGACACAGGCCTTAGCATGCCTGCTTAGCTGATAGTGATGTCTTGGCCTTAAAGAAAATACCGTGGGGAAAGCCATTTCAAAGAAGAGATATTCGATAAACCTTGAAGGTTAATATTTTCGAGATTTTTAACAGTAAAAGTAAATTCAATAATAGTACCAGAGAATGATACATTTTAACGGTTTACAAAATTCGACCAAAACTAAAGTAACTCACTAGTCAGAGAATTTACTATATGCGTCTCTTTTATTACCTGGAGTGATTCTGTAAGTCTCGAATAACTAAATAGACCGAGTGATTCATAAATTGAGCGAAAACATATCATTTCACGTATGAGAATGACGCAATCAACGAATTCTCTGATAAGTGAAGTGCTCTATGAAACATTGCTTTCAGATGCAATGCTTTATGCCAGGTTTCTAGAGTTAGCCCAGCAAACAACGTCAGAATGGCCGTATTTAAACTGCTAAAGGTTAATCTATACTTATAATTAATTCAAAAATATGTACGGTGGACGGCACAGAACTCTAGCCATTTCCAGCCAGTCATCTTTGCTCTATTGCAAAGAAATGACGTTTGGCAAGAGCGAGAGAAAAAACGAAAATGAGGTAACCTGATGTGCTGTTGACTGTACGTACCTAATTTTTTAATCTGAATTAGCCATTGGAATCACACGGCTGGACAAAGGCCTGCATTTCACCTTACCTGCCTGTCTTGACTGACTTCAGGCCAGCATGACTCATGGTCAGCTGACCCATTCATTCATCAAGCTTCAAGAAATCTCTATAAAAATAAATATCTTATCATAAGTACTTATCATTAAGTTGTACTTTTGTCAAAACAGTTATCTATGCATTGTTTAATGTTCAATATCTAACTCTTAAGATAACTACCTAATAGATTGACGAAAATTCAGGCGAAAGCATTAAACCAATCCTTGAAATAAACGCGAGTTTCAAGTTGAATGTCCATAAACTTCATAAAACTGCAGCATTATGGAACATGCCAATGCTTCACAAGCATTTCTAGACATGTCTCGCATCGTATGTGGTCGGTTATCGTCCATTTATTTTTAGTGGCTCGTAACCCTGGTGGTGGCAGTGCCACTCGCGACACGAGAGTCCTTCGGGCCACACTCAGGCCGACATTCGCGTGAGCCACCGCAACTATGTAGTTCAAGGTTGGGTGAATCATATCCATTCTAGAGTTTCCCACGCTCGACTTGTTGAAGGAAACTTTATAGAATAGGGATATTGATAAACTTTCGCGAAGTCTAATTCTTGCCATTGATTGGATTGCCAAGGACGCAAGACAAATACAATAACACGCTATAGTTCGCACGACGAATGATGATCCCTATGACGTTTCAACTGACAGTTGTATTAGTGATGCGAAGCAAATTCCAAACAAATTCGATAAAATAAAATTTTTTAGGCAAATGTCATGTCATTCAGCCAGGTCATTCAACATAATAAGCAAAATTCATTTATTTTGAAAAAAGATTACGCACATTGATGGACGTAAAACACTGGATAAAAAGTAACAGCCTAATTATATTTTATTTTACTATACTTTAATTTTGATTCTAATTGCATAGTTTGAGAGTTTAGAATTCTTCTTGAATTGAATTTTAAAGAATTCATAATTGCCAGCTTCATGGAAAACTATTCAAAAGGAGGCCACAGACCCGAAGTTCAGACTCAGATTCTGAAGATCCGCTTGACCCTGTATCAGATTCCGATTGATATAAATAAAATACAAACTTCATGCATTTGTTAATTTTTTGCAACAAATTATCGATATTTTGTTTATCGATGAGCACCTTCTTAGTCGATAACAGCTTGACGACGTAACTTTTGCAGCACGTACCATGTACATTTGCATTGAGTTTTTTCCATTATTTACGAACATTACGTAATAAATTCTTAATATTTATTTTTATAATTTACAAATGTACACAATTATGATTTTTTTCATTTTTTAATGGACCTCTAAAGGATTTGTTGTGACAGGACGTCAGTACAAAGTTAAGCGCCAAAGAACTGTCATAGGGATCATCATTCGGCGTGCGTAGTATAATGGGGTGTAAAAAGGAACTTGCTTTTTCGTACCTAACTAATAAGAACATCACATATTTTAGACCAAATGTTCTGATCCCTAAGTAAAACTTTAGTGTAATGGAAACAAAGGACAAGGGAACTGATATAACCCCAGCAAAATCGTGCGGGAATCGAACCCGCGACTTTTTAAGTCGGTACCGGCATTCGTAAATTTTATTTTCATAATTTCCGATTCAAAAACATACCAAAACAAGATCAAGTTGCCTCTGACTACCCTATTTGAATTTATACTGGTGCTATTACAATAGGTATCGTAGGTATTCTAGTTAGAAATAATCTTGTCTTGAAAAACTGAATTCAACAGGCAGATAGGTATGTAAAGTGAAGACTTAACATAAGCAGTTTCATTGCTGCGTCGGCATGTGGTGAAATTCACAACTACTTTTGAATATCATTTCCATGTCTTATGGCGACATAACATGTACCCTGATATCATATGTCTATTTACAGTGAGTCGTATAGTGTGACTAATACGCCTTGAGCCTTGAAATAGTATCGACGGATCTGTTCACGACAACTGCAGTCGTGAAAGGGAGGGAATTACATATAATTCTAGCACGAATGCAGGCAAACTGAATGCATATTACAGTTGTGGACTATAACTGAGATGCACGTGACCTCATTAAGTGAATCGATAACAGAACGACGCTATAAGTCATATTCCTCAATGTAGGTACATACAATCCGTGATAATTTTGTGCAAGAAACCTATCTCGGCAGATTTAATAGCGCGCTTTATCATTAACTTCGCTTATGTAGATCAATATACTGAACTATAGACAAAGATAGTATGTTCTAATCAGGACAGGATTTGCTACAAACTAGGTCGTAGCTTCTCTCTAAAGTAAATCAATAGTAGACAAGAAACTGGATTACAAGTACAACACGTATCTATGGCTTCTCGACTTCTTATAATACGAGCACACCGGCTACCCAAGCACGCACTGGCCAGGCCGACACCGTCCAGAGCGCATTCATTGCTTTAACCCTTTTAAATCATTGTAAAAAAACTTCCAACTACTATCATGAATGAGAAAAGGTGAAGGGCTAGACTAGGATTAAAGCAATGAAATGCATTTACAGTTTTTCAAAACCTTTAATAGCAAACACTTTAACAATTGGAAGGTATAAAATTTTTAGTATAACAATAAGTGTTAGTACAATTTTAAAACGAATAGAGAAGTCTTTGTCGAATTTTGAAAGTTAATATCACAATCATCGTTACAGTTACATACTTATTAAGAACAGGAATAAATATACATATTATACACAATTATACATATTGCAAAGCACATACATTAGATGTATACTATGATAACTAAAGGGTCAAAAGAACACTTGATTATCAGTAGATTATTCATATTATCTTGTACTTGGGGAAAAACTCTCATAATTAAAATACATTTTACTAATTAAGGTTTCGTCTAGACATTATTAAGGAAAATATATTGATTGCATCAAATATCAGTCAAACATTAATTATTTGTTAGTCAAGTTCGAAAGAGGATAAAACCATTTTCTATTATTATAAGAATAACATGTACACAAACATATTGTGATTACTGATTACACTATTATTTACATTTTCCATAAACAATATGGATTATAGATAATCTATTATTGCACACGTTTAATGGGGAATAAAGAAATAAAATTCAAAACTATGGGATAAAACACCATTTCGTAAATTCTTTAAATCACTAAAATGAGCAAACAAAAATTATAACATTTTAAGAGTGTATAAAAATAAATCTTGGTATAAATAAATATAACATAAACAAACAATAATCAAGGACAAAAAGCTTTATATCAATATTATTGGTAACATATAGGACTACATCTATAGGAATCATACTTTGTTAAGTACAGAAAGTGTAGGTACGAATTGTACTTCATTTTAGTTGGCACACGTCATTGAAAACATGCCCTCAAAGGTAATAGAAGAAAACCTGTATTTGAATACACCAGCTATTAACACATATGAAATACTAGAAGGATACTCGAATTTCAGTTAATTGCGTACGATAAAAACTGAGAATGCAGTACAAACTCGTTAGATTCTGTTTGTTTTAGATAAATTTATAAAAATAGCCTGAACCTAACTTTACCATTACGGTCCTAAAACCAAGTTGGGTTTCAGACTCCCCACTCCTACTGAATCCCACACATTCGCTAAGAAAGTTTTCTTCATTTGGATATGAATGTGGGGCGGCACTTGGCATAATGCAGAAGACAGAACATAATGGCTACTATTCGAGATGCTGGTTTTCCAATACCTGAGAAACACCTACATTATACTCAAGTGCGTGTGATGAAGTTTATTAAGCTTTTAAAGAAGATAAACCGAGTTTATCATACTGAAAGATAACTATGTATTTCGAAAATAAAATAACATTCAATTGAAGTTATCTATGTAACATACTCACTCTCAATTTTTATTGAACGCTTTTCGTATAATTAGAGAACAAATTTGTATAAATCTAAATATCGGGTATATTTTAGGTCAAAAAGAAAACGGCAGGTAGTTAATTGTTGGCAGAGTACATCAAGTAAAGTACGTTTTTATCGTGACAGGAAGTCAGTATGTACAAATGTCTTATTAACATATACAATGTTTGGTCCATTATTATTCTAAGATCTAAGATACGCAGACTTTTTACTCAACGTATTTCTCGTAATCTATACTTTCTGGTATTGCTGTAACAATAGGTACAGACATTCAATAAACAATAACTCTAGTTTAAAACCATGTCATACACATGGATATTCGAGGTGAATATTAATATCGCTAAGCATAGTGCGAGGCATAAATGCTGCGCCGCCGTAAGTATAGAAAAGGCCGACATCATAATAATATGATATTCATGATGACTGTACGATAATCGTTTCACGTAGATACTATATAATACTTTAGGTAGGTATATTGAGCGCTTGTAAAAGGTAACAATCCCCTGATTATCTCACTATTAATGTAACTCGATTGCTAATCGCCCGTTTTTTAACATGTTAACAGCTATAGAGCCAATAAATGTCTTTGACGAAAACTTATACCATTATAAGTTGGGTGTGTCAGGGTGCATTATTAAGATATTTGTAACTTTTACGACGACAAACAAAGCGCAATTTACGTATAATGGCTTGGTGAGTATTGCTTGGTTCAAAATACAGTATAGGAGAAGAGAACGCAAGGTTAAGAAGACAGTTATACATGATATAGGGCAGGTGTAAGACACCCAAAAATACAAGCTGCTAGGCTTACCTCCGCTCACGCTCATGCTGTCCCGTAAAATGTCAATAGAACTGAAAGGGACAGCATGAGCGTGAGCGCGTGCTCAGCGTTGATTGTCGTTTGTGAATTAGGGGGTTAGAGTCACATCGATATTATGCTAAGGTGTGTCTTGTTAATGTTATTACCCCCTTATAATGTTAACAGATATAGTTGCGTTGACTTCTATAGGCATGCATAAGGAAACAAAACACTCTGCAGATTTTGATGAAATTCTGGTTAGAATTAGTAAGCTTCATACAAAGAGTATTGAAGACGCAAAACTTCGCGTAAAATAGATGGCATAACGGCGTGGGGGCTGTGCCACGTAAGTTCGTTTATAATTCCTACATTAACTTATCAGAAACTGTTACAGCATTATCTATAAATCAAATCCAACTTACACAATTCATACATTATATGCAAACATTGAACTGGCTTCACTTACAAGGATTCTGTTTTAGCGACACGTGTGAAACAATAAATAAATTTACTTAATCTATGGCACAAAAGTATTTGTATGAATCGTCGCGTCGCTTTTGTTGCGGATAGGCCTCTTTCGAGACGATTTCGAGTAATCTATCAACCGGTACGAAACATCTGACCATAGCAGAGATGTATGGAACTGTGTTTTGAACCACCAATCAGATGGCCGTATTTTGATTCACGGAATGATATAAATCTATCTGATTGGTCCACCACACATCCCTTTTCCGAAAAGCTTTGATGGAAAACGGCCATGAGGTTTAAACAGTCGGCATCAAAACCGCATTCAGAGTAGCTAAAAAGATCTAAACAATTCTAACCCTGCAGTGATAGAGTCGGAAGTTGATGAAGTGTCACTCAAATCTGAAACCATTGAGATGCTTCGTTTCCCTAGGAGTAGGGCTACTTTTCTCAAACATTTATGACCTGGATATAGCTGTGCTTAAGTAACAAATATTCAAGCTTACATTAATTTTGAAAAAAAAAAGCTTTTGCCATGGATAGGTCAATAGTAGGTCATTAGAGTCAGTACAATGACAACATAACGGCAACTGAAGTGACCGCAAGATATTGCATTACTGCAATACATGCACCTTATATCTATTGTCTTAGAGTTGATTATAAATGTTTACCAAAACCTATCTATGTTCTCTGATAAGATATATTTTCTCTGCCTGCATGCACGAAAATCGGTACGTTAAAAGCGCGAATCAACGAATAAGCATCAAGCATAGCAGAGCAGCTGATATTACAATCCCACTTATACATTCCTGGAAGAAAAGGTCAAATCGAACTCTATAATTTCAGGTCGCATAACGACGGTTTAACCCTTTAACTGGTACTGGCAGAATAGTTGCCACCTTATTTTAAACCTTATGTGATTGAAATAGAGTCTAAAACCAATTAAAATGGCAACATAATAAACTGGATTAAAGGTTTCATTATAATACTATATAGACAGACGTCGTTCTGTTGAGACTATGGCAGTTCAATAAAAACAATATTTATCAACCAAAAAATATGTCAATCCAGTCCCGTTTGACAGATACAAAACCAGGACATTTTGAGGGATATATCATTAACTCTCCATTGTTTAAATATTAATTCTCCTTCTCAGAATTAATATTTACTCTTTCTCGAGTTATAATTGCTCGAAAGAAACCGAATTGGTCCAAAATTTTAAAGAAGATAAAATATTGCATAGAGTTCAAGAAAATCTAGAGAAACTACCAAAGGCCAAAAGTTCAATTTTAATTTGTAGTGGGCGTTTGTCGTACCTTCGTTGTTTCCGGTTTCCATAACACAAGTCACAAGTACCTATCACTTTGGGACGAGAGCATTGTATGTGTGGCTGTCTCTTAAACATTCTAAGTGAATGGATCGTTCTAACTATTACTTTACTCTTACGAAGTAACGCCGCATACAACTGGGTATTGTATTGACACCGATCATCAGAACAAAATACATATGCAATGCAGTCATGCATTTGGAAAGTATCACGGTACAATTACAATGTACGCATTGTAGTTTTTCTATTGATGAACAATGAGCTATAATGAAAAGTTTTGTTTTGCTTAACTAATTAAACATCATTTTTTAAATCTTTTAACAACTTCCAAAGCTGGAAATAAAATAAAAAAACAACTGTCTATGAAAAATAACAAAAATAAAATAAATAAAATATTTTAATAACTAAAATAAAAGAATAATTTGTACCTTGTATTAGAAATCTAAAAATTAACACTGGAAATACGTACTTGGGTGGCTAACTATATTTTCTATAAAATCATTAATCTAATTTCACTCAAGTGTCAATGGCTTTACCATTGCCATTTATACCATATTTAGATATACTTATCAATAAAATAAGTAGGTATAACTTTAGCTTAGTTTTGCAATTGATATTAATTTACTTACTAAAATTAATACCTTGTAATTCACAACATTCGAATTTAAAATGCCCAATAATGACATATATTTACATATTTTTATTTTATTTTTATGAATTTTTTTATTTATTAAATTTGCTTTTAAAGATCATGTCAAAAACTACCGAAAATCCATAATTAAAAGGCCCCTTGTCATTTTCTTGCCTTTGAAATCGATTTAAATTAGCTTGCTAGCTGATTGCTTCATTAATTAAATTTACTTTTAAAGATCATGTCAAAAACTACCAGAAAGTTATAACTAAAAGGCTCCTTGTCATTTTCTAGCCTTCATAATTGATTTGAAACTTGAATCACTTAGTTGAATAAGATGTCTTTTGTTTGTCTTAAGAGGATGAGAAGCTGAGTTAAGTTATCCTCTTGCCTCATTAGATGATCTAATTTCAGCTAAATTCTGACTGTTATCGTTCTGTGTCTGTCTGTCCCTATTTTTATAAGAGCAGGCATGCAGTAGTGAATAATAGCAACCTGTGAGCCTCTGCCGGAGTGTCTCGTCCAGCTCCCGGTCTGCCCGCTGTGCGTCTGGGCTTGGCTTGGGCGCCGACGGGAAGACCACCAGGACGATGCTCATGTTGTCTTTGCTCCCCTGTGAAGCGAAAGAACAGGTTAGGAGCCAATCAAGTAATAAGTAAGCAGAACTTGGACTCTTTCGATTGGCACATAGGGGAATAGCGTACTGTGATAAGAACTACCATGTTTGTTTAATTGACCTTCTGTATTCTATACCTTTGGCGAACATGAAATCAAATGATTTGTTGACTATCCCCTAAACTTGGGGGTAAGGTAAGTTCTTCATGTGTCCAGTTCATTAAAGCCTGCTCTACACACATTCAGTCTGAATTTTTTTACCTATGTGGTTTGGTGAGACATTGGTGAGTGGATGGACTGAAGGCCCAAGACGATTTCAGACATTTGCATCATATGGATATGGCGACAATATAAAAACCTTGGCGCTAGCTCGTCTGCCACGCACAGTTCAATGGGCCGCAAGTAAGAAAGCTGCTTTGTCCATCTTTTTTTATCCTCACCAGAACCCTGACTAGAACAAGCACAATTACAGGATTGCCAGAGATGCTCAGAGGTGCCAACCTGTAAATTCTGCCAGGAAACGTACGAAACGCCGGTCCGCGTCCTCTGCGTGGACTGCGTGCTGGGGAGAAACTGGCTTGCCCTCAGGACGCCATGAACATCTCCCAGGTAAATCTCTCGCTCTCTCTCCCAGGAATCACTCTCCTAGTTATCTCTAAAGGGATGATGGCCACAATAGATCAGCAATGGTTGTGGCCTATCATTCAGACAACATCCCATCCATAAATAAGGAATAAGAATCCTTTTTGATTGGTGTAAACCAGAAGTCCATTTTAGTTACAGTGTTTTTAATTAAGCCTTCAAATATCAGGGAATTGCGTTCATTTTCCTGAGTCTTAAAAGTTTCAGTTTTAGCTAAAACTAACTGGCGTCTGAACACTATCTGTCAGTTTGAAGATACCCATAAAAGTATGTGGAAATTGAAAAATCACACTGGCAGATTTTCTTTCTATGGTGTTTAATTAATACCAAAGGGCATAACAGATACCAACAAGCTGTAGTAAGTTAGTAATATAATTCAGGGGCAACTTTTTCTTCTTAATTTTACATAACTATTAAGTTTTAAGTTTTAGAAATGATTGCCGCAAACAAAAGATTAAAAGAAGTATTTCAGTGAATTATAATGAGTGATTCATACATATTTACGTTTCATTCATGTATGGTTGTTATCTAGTGCTATGCAAATTAATTAAAAACTCACAATGGCTTCTTCTCTAAATAATTGTTACTATTAGCATTGGCTTGAAAAGCAAGGTTTGAAATAATCAAAATTTAAGAACAGCTTCACAGGGAAAGACACTGGATCAGTCATTTTCCTTCTGCGATAAGACAGTAAAGAATTGTAATGCTTTCTTGGATATGGCTCAATAAGTAGTGACCCTGCCTGCTAAGCTGCATGTGATGAGTTTGATTCCCCCAACAAAACACATTCAAACATTTTGTTTGCTCTGCATCTGTAGGCTGTAAATTGTTCCAAATTATATTATTGTTTAATTCAGCTTTCCCCTGACAACAATGGCCAGTTTTGTTAATTGACATATGTTTTACTTGCACTTTGTTGTATATTTTCTTTTATTAATCTGCTTTACATTTATTTTCCCCTTCTTCACTGTATTTTTTATAGTACAAACTCTGCTTGGTTTGGACCCAGATATCAGTAATCAGATTTATTTATTAGATTGATGGACTAAAACAATGGTAATATCAATGGTTCATGAAAACCATTTCTGGGAGATATGAAATAAATAGTGGAATGCATTAGTATCATGTCAGTTCCAGTCGTTAATTTTGTGTTCATTCATGAGCAATTCATATTTTTTCAATGAACAACCATAAATCAGTGCAAATAGCAGACTTATAGCCAGTATGGCTATCACTGCCAGACAAATATAAGCTAAGGTAAAAGTGTAGTTATCTGTAAGGCCTTTCCATTATGAAATGATAAGAATAACAAACAACAGGTTAGTCCAAACAGCTATATGATAGTAGTAGATCTTCCAACCTAGCATGAACAAACTTTCTACACAAAACTGTTGATAAAAAGAAAATCAATGAGGTAATTACCTTATATAAGCAGGTATCAATGACCTGATTGGTGATAGCTGTCAAATCATCTGTAAGCAGAAGCAGTGAGTGCACATATGCACACAGAGCCTCGTTACTCATCACGTCCCAAACTCCATCACACGCCAGCACCAGAAACTCATCCTCAGCCTCTGACCGCTCGTGGGTTGACACTTCTGGCTCAGGAGACACCAGCTGCTCACATGGACCACGATCCAAGACTTTCTTATACTCATAATCTCCTAGAGCCCTTGAAACTGCTAAGCTCCCATTCACACGCTGTATCATCACAGAACCACCAGCTTGGACAATACGGGACTTCTCCGATGGTAATTCAGGCTTGTGGTCACGTGTAGCGAATATCGGTGCGCCGTTCCTGGCGAGCACAGCGCGGGAGTCGCCGCAGTTCGCTATGTATATCTGCTTCGGCGATACGAAGGCGCATACGGCTGTAGAACCTGACTTCTCCTCGCCGTTTGACAGCTCTGGCAGCTCGCGCATCTTCTTGTCCAGGTCCAGGAAGCCAGTGCGGATAGCCTCCGCTATCTCCTCGCGTCGGAACTCGTCTGTCTGCAGGATGCATTCTAGGAGGTTGTCCGCGCAATGTGCTGACACCCGGGCCCCCGCGTGCCCGTCAAACACGGCAAAATACGACCAGTCCGATAAAGTTCCATTCAAAGTTAGCTGCGCGTGGTGCGCGTCTTCCATCTCCACCCGCCAACCCTGCATCGACGCCACGCCATACCGAAGACCATTGCCTTCTCCGGTCTCGTTGTACTTCTTCGTTTCGGGCTTATTCAAAAACGCCCCCATACTGAGTCCTCCAAATTTAATTCGCTAATCACACATAGTTCCTGCACCATCAGGCACTCAAACGAACGTCGCAACCGATAACGTAAAAGGGAAGCAAAAGCATCATTGAAAGTACGATACGATCTCACGAATAGATCACGTCACTCCGATGTTACACTACACTGGCGCCGAAGATGCCTCGACGCGTGGACTATATTATTTCAGCTGCTGCTACGTAGGTTATTCAATTACGCGATGGTGTTGCGTAGATCTTGATGACAAATCGAGCACTTTTGGAATCGTAAAACGAAAAACCAACTCAAAAGAATGAATGGCGGACATAAATATGAATTGTCTATGATTTGCTTTTTTAAATTACTTATAATATTGTCTATGATTGGTTGGTACCATAGAGAAATGATTTTTTTGCCACACAACGTTTTTTGCCAAACCAAAGATGAAACGAAACGTAATTCTGTAATCAGCTGTCAAGTTAGTAGACTCTCTTGCTAAATCCTCTGCTAATCTGAATATTTGTGATTTGAAAGTCCCTTTCACTGATTTGTACATTTTTATTAAAAACAATATGTATAAACGTTGGGATATTTGCCTTACTAACTCCAGGGCTATTAAAGGTAAATGGTTGGAACAAATTGCTGTTAAACCTTCCACTAAAGCGTGGTTTGAAAAAAGCCCAAAATTCTTGGGTAGATCTTTTTCTGCTACAATAAGTCGTTTAAGAATCGGTCATAGCAGAATTCCATCACATCTACATCGTCTTAATCTCCTAGAAAGTCCTTCCTGTCCACATTGTGACTCTGATTTTTGTGATCTCGATCATTTAATTTTTGTTTGTCCTCAATTTGCTATTCAACGTCTACTATTAATAGCTCAAGCGCTAAATATTGTAAAGGGGAACTTGCCTAATAATACACAAAAACTACTGTGTATCACTGAATTGTATTTTATTGTATATTGTTTCATAATTAATACCTTCGGGCGAATTTAATTTTTATTTGTTTTCCTTTCTGTATTTTCAATGTGCGATTGAATTGATTGATCACCATGTTAAGTTTTCAGTTATTTTTAAGTTTTTGTACATACTAGCAATATAGTTACTTTTGATTTGTATAATTTTTGTAGTAATGTGTAGAATAGAATAACTACTACTTAATCTCAAGTTTTTTGTATTGGTAATTTTTAAGTTTGCTTTTTGGCTGATGGCCCAGTCGCCAATGCCTTAATAAATTAAAAAAAAAAAAAAATAATCAGCTGTCAACTGTCAGGGGCGGGAAAATTTTAAAGGCGCCTTTTATGAAAAATATTTTCATAAACAGTTTAAAAGCCCTATTTTTACCAAGCACCGGCTAGATGGGTAAAACAAGCGACGGCGGAGGCTCTCCCATGGAGTTCTCCCATTCTGAGACGATTAAACGGAAATATCAGGAAACTAAAGATGACGATCAAGGACCTGTAAGCAAACAACCAACTAAATTCATTTCAACCAAACGTGGTCTGTTCAAGGACATCAACAAAATATACAGAGAAGAATTCAAGAATCAATATCCTATTTTAGTCACCAGAGAAAACTCAAGTTCAAAGTTCAATCTATTGCAAGTCAACAGTATGCTCAGAAACATTTCAGGCATTGCGCACATTAAACAAACAGGACCGTCATTCTTAAAAATCTTTTTCAATAACATGAAAGACGCCAATTCTTTTTTGCTTAATAATGATCTTCTAGCTAGAAACCAATGGACAGCAAGAATCCCTTATGACAATATTGAATGCCAAGGTCTTATTAGGGTCCCAACTGAATTAACAGAAGAGGAGCTTTTGACATCATTAAAATCGAAATCCCAAATTATCGGTGTGAAAAGATTCATGAAGAAATCAGCTGATGGATCCCTCATCCCTCTTCAACTGGTTTTACTCACGTTCCAGTCAACTGTGCGACCTGATCATGTTACCTTTGACCACTTATGGTTTGACGTTTTGGAATATATTCGGCCTATTCTGCAGTGTTTCAGCTGCTACAAATTCGGTCATAGCAAGGGCACGTGTAAAAGTAAACAAGTGTGCTCGATCTGCAGTGAAAATCACTTCTACACTGAATGCAACAACAAGGACAATGTCAAGTGCACTAATTGCAATGGCCCCCACGTAGCAGTGTCGCGAGAATGTCCTGTGAAGTCAGCGAAAATGGATGAAGTAAGGAACAAAATAGCCCGCAAAACATATTCATCGATTGTTGCCAGACAACCTCCCAAAATTACTCTCCAAAATCCCCCAGTTTCTTCAAATCCCCTGAATCCTGTCCCTTCTCCTACAAATAGGTCCCCTCAAGGGAGGGCTTTAATTACAGACATTTTAAATTCTGACACTGTATTGAATGTAATAATTAAAACATTAGTTGATTTGTTGAAGTCACAAGTGCAATCGGGCGCGAATCAGACAGGTAACAACATTTGTTCTAAATCAATAAAGGAGTCACTTATTAAAAACTTTTCTATCTGAAAATGGGTTCAAAAGTTTTTAATAGGCAATTAAATATCATTCACTGGAACTCCCGTAGCATCTTACCAAAACTAGATCAATTTAAACATTTTCTTGCTAACTCAAATTTAAATTTTGATGTCATAGTCTTAAATGAAACTTGGCTCACTTGCATAAAATCTCTAAAAATTCCTGGTTTCACTATCATAAGGCAGGATTCTGATCGGCCTCATGGAGGTGTAGCAATTGCTGTAAAAAACTGTTACAACTTTCAAACAATTCAAACCAATTCTAGTTATAATTTCCAAAATATTTTATTACATGTCAACTTTAATTCTTTTAAACTTTACATTTTAGCTGTTTACTGCCCGCCGCCGCCGAATGGTAAATTTCATATTAATCAATTGTCCAGTGTTTTCAATCAAATTGACTCAAATAATTTTCTAATAGTTGGAGACTTCAATGGTCATCATGCTTCTTGGGGCTCCAGAAACAATGATAGAATAGGCAATATCATCCACTCCTTTGCAGAATCCCATAATCTAGTATGTTTGAATGACCACGATTTAACCACTCTGGCACCTCACGGGCAAACAGGTAACATTTTGGATTTAGTTTTTGTATCGCCTTCGTTAAGCTCAAGCTGTGCCTTCTCAGTTGCTGATGATCCGCTAAGTAGCAATCATTATCCAGTAATTATAGAAATGCTGTTTAATGAATCTCGTCATTTTAATCAAATAGAAACTCCCTCGGCCTCTGATTCAGTTGGTTCACAATCTGATATCTCTCTCTCCAAAGTGAACTGGAACAAAATAGATTGGACAGACTTTTCTGATAAATGTAAAGATGAGTTTTCACTCTTTTTATCAACAGGTGATCCTCTAAAAGATTATGACACTTTTATGGAAATATTGACAAAAATTTTGACTTCCGTCCCTAGACGTAAAAAATTTAGAGCTGACCTACGTAAAAATAGAAAAGCTACCATTTGGTGGAACAGTTCATGTGAAGAAGCAGTAACAAAAGCGAAAATAGCATTATTGTCATATAAAAAATACCCAACTTTAGTTAATTACTTAATTTATAAGCAGTTTGACGCCAAAAAGAAAAAAACAATCGCTGAACAGAAGCGAATATCATGGTTCAATCTTTGTTCTACATTTAACCGTATGACATCTTCTAAAATAATTTGGGACCATATCCGTAGATTCAAATTCTCAAAAACTACTCAAACTAAAAATAATAAATTTTTTGATGATCCTGCAATAGCCATGGAATTTTTAAACAAAATTGCGAATACCAATGATGTAAATGATAATTTATTTCTAGATTTAGAAAGTTATTTTTCCTCTAGCGGGTCTCAAGCAGCGCTCTGGTTGACTAAACAGTTTTCATTATGCGAATTAGACGCTTCCCTTCAAAACAAACGCAACAGTTCTCCAGGTCCAGATTTTATTCCTTATCTGGTCATAAGAAAGCTACCTTCTATAGCTAAGTCTATTTTATTATCAATTTTTAATTTACTTTGGACATCTGTCTGCGTTCCCCCCTCTTGGAAAATTCAACATACAATCCCAATTTTAAAACCTTATAAAGACGCCAACAATATTGATTCCTACAGACCAATTTCATTGACTTCCTGTTTTTCAAAAATATTTGAAACCATGCTCAAAAATAGGTTAGAATGGTTTGTGGAAAATAACTCTCTCATCCCTAAAAACCAGTATGGATTTCGTAAAGGCCAAAGTACAATGGAAAATCTAGGCTGCCTCATTGGAGACATCAAAAATGGGTTTCAAAATCAAGGTTTTACCTTAGCAGTCTTTTTAGATATTAAAGGCGCTTTTGACAACATCGATCACAGATTTTTAGTACAAAGTTTGCATTCATTAGGTTTACCTGGGACTATATTGAAGTGGATATTTAACTTTCTTCACAACCGCAGAGTACTACTTAAAATAAATAACAATTTGTACGGGCCAAAATTTACTTCTAAAGGCACACCTCAAGGGTCCGTTATTTCACCTTTAATTTTTGTTTTATCATTGGTGACTTTGATGCATGAACTTCCTCATAGTATCAAGTATTTACTTTTCGCTGACGACCTAGTCATTTATAGTACTAGTAATGATCTTCAAATAGCTGAATCATTAATCAATAGTTGCCTTAACATCTTACATAACATCCTAAATAACTGTCTCAAGTTAGAAGTTAACATAAATAAGAGCTCTGTTGTAATATTTTCTAAACATACTATACCGTATCAACCCAAAATTATGTTCGATGGTTCTGTAATATCAATTAGTTCCTGTGTCAAATATTTAGGAATTTATTTGGAGTCAGATTTGTCCTGGAAACTTCACACAGAAAACATAGCTAGAAAAGCCGAGTTAGGGTTAAATATTATGAGATCCCTGTGTGGCGTATCATGGGGAGCTGATCCAAAAATACTTAAACTGTTGTATATAACAACTGTCCGTAGTCATTTTGACTATGGTTGTATCTTTTATGGTGAAGCAACCAATAACTTACTACGTAAATTAGATTTAATCCAGAATAGAGCCATGCGTATCATAACTGGAGCTCTAATGTCTTCTCCTATAAATTCTTTGGAAGTTGAGTCAGGAATCGTCCCTCTAAGCGTAAGAAGAAGTTATATAACAGATAAATATTGCCTTAAACTAGTCAGCCGGGACAATGACATTGTAGTAAAATATTTAGAAAATTATGTATACCCTAATTTTAATGTGACTCCTTTAATTGTTACTACTTCGTTGGCTCACGCCATAGCCTACTTAAATTTTGAATTCCAGGATGTTGTTTATTGGTCTAGTTTACTACCATGTTTCAACTTCGATTACGCTTGTACTATTGAAGATTTATTTGTCAACATTACTCATTTTAAAAATAAGTTTGAGTTTCTAGAATACCTTAGCCATAAGTCTGATTTTGTAAAAATATATACCGATGGTTCTAAAACTGATAGTAGAACAAGTTTTGCCTTTTATGACGCATCTAACAAAATAGGGAGGGTGTACGGATGCAACGATCATTTTTCTATTTTCTCAGCCGAAACTTTGGGTATCTTCTATGCACTAAAATATGTACAAATTAATTTAGCAACTTCACGAAAGATTTTGATTTTATGTGATTCGATGAGCGTGCTGCAAGCTTTATCCGTCAGTATTTTTAATGCCTCTGCTAATTATTTAATTTATGAAGTTAAAAACCTTGTTAATATTTTGAAAAAGGTCAATATTCAAGTAGAATTTACCTGGGTGCCTGGACATTCGGGTATACTAGGCAATGAGTTAGTAGACTCTCTTGCTAAATCCTCTGCTAATCTGAATATTTGTGATTTGAAAGTCCCTTTCACTGATTTGTACATTTTTATTAAAAACAATATGTATAAACGTTGGGATATTTGCCTTACTAACTCCAGGGCTATTAAAGGTAAATGGTTGGAACAAATTGCTGTTAAACCTTCCACTAAAGCGTGGTTTGAAAAAAGCCCAAAATTCTTGGGTAGATCTTTTTCTGCTACAATAAGTCGTTTAAGAATCGGTCATAGCAGAATTCCATCACATCTACATCGTCTTAATCTCCTAGAAAGTCCTTCCTGTCCACATTGTGACTCTGATTTTTGTGATCTCGATCATTTAATTTTTGTTTGTCCTCAATTTGCTATTCAACGTCTACTATTAATAGCTCAAGCGCTAAATATTGTAAAGGGGAACTTGCCTAATAATACACAAAAACTACTGTGTATCACTGAATTGTATTTTATTGTATATTGTTTCATAATTAATACCTTCGGGCGAATTTAATTTTTATTTGTTTTCCTTTCTGTATTTTCAATGTGCGATTGAATTGATTGATCACCATGTTAAGTTATCAGTTATTTTTAAGTTTTTGTACATACTAGCAATATAGTTACTTTTGATTTGTATAATTTTTGTAGTAATGTGTAGAATAGAATAACTACTACTTAATCTCAAGTTTTTTGTATTGGTAATTTTTAAGTTTGCTTTTTGGCTGATGGCCCAGTCGCCAATGCCTTAATAAATTAAAAAAAAAAAAAAAAAAAAAACTGTCAACTGTCAATTGTCATTTATTTTGTAGAGGTTATGTTGTTGAATTTTAAAATGAATTAATCTTGAAGCAAAAGTACCTAAATAATCTTCAGGAATGTAAGCTCATTTATCACCTATGAAACATAGTGTGTTTAGTAAAATAACTATTGTGGCATTGAAACAAAATTGTTCTGAACATAACCTCCTAGAATCATCAATGAAACCTTCAGTTTCCACCAATTATTTCAGGTTCAGGAGCATACATTATTTTTAAAGAACATGTATAAAACACTTGTTTCTCGTTGGTAAGTTCACAACCTGTTGACAAAGTGGCTATATCCCAATAAACTTTGTAATAATTTGAGTACCTTTTAGGTTACCTTTACGACTGATCAAAAAAGAATGTTTTCTGCAAATCCATAATTTACAAAATAAATCATTGAAAAATAATCAACAATGGACCCGGCAGCTATCGATATCTGTAGTTTGTTGCAAAAAAAGGAGATCTGAAGAAGAGAAGGTAATCAGCAAATTGATTCTGTACAATTGTTTTAGGACAAGTCTGAATCCTAAATTCCTCACAAAACCCTATTATTTAAAACTCCAAATTTATTTTGATCACTTTTATTATATTATTTAGAGTAGATTGTTTCTAAATAGTTGCCAGAATCAACTTTCATTCAACCACTTTGCTACTTATTTTCTAGGCTATAAGTTCCACTAGTAAAAGGCCAGCTATCAAATACTCTCCTAAATCAAGCTCTGAGGTGGTAGGGATATGGCGGAACATGACTGTCCAGGATATTGCCAATGTGCTCCAAAAAGATGTAGGTTAGTAGAAATATCTTCCTTTTTTATCAAACAGTAATTTAGCTAGTACACACATTCGTTATTGGTTTATCATGGGGATGTCTTCTTAACAATTGACTATTGCAACCATTTCTGACATTTATTTTTGACCCATTAGATCACTCTAATGGGACAAGCAGAATATGTCAGTCTTCAGGTCTACAGCTTAGTTAATGGGTTTGCCCTTGTCAAGCACAGCTAATTTAAGTTTAATAACCAGCTTTTGGTCTTAAGTTATTGTATCTCTTTGTGGGGTGGGGCTGGTAAAACAAAAATTATAAAGCTCGAAAGAACAAGTATTGATTTATAAAATTAAAATATACCTATAAGTATGTTATAAAGTTTAATGCTTCTCAAAAATAACCTAATGTGAAACACATAAAATAACATAAATACATATTAGTTTTCTACACCTAAACAGTGACTAATTAGTTACAATTGCATTTTTAAGATACTAAACTAAAAAGAACAATTGTTTTGCAGATCATGTTTTCAAAGCACTAGAGTTTGCAGACAAAACATCAGATACAGGTTATACAAAAGACACAGTGATCCACAATCCTCAGATTATACGGGATGTAGTCAAAATATCAGGCTGCAGGTTCAAACTGGTTCCAAGACCAGACCAGGAGGTGGAAGAAGAAGAAGTGAGTAAAATCAATGAGATTAACCCCTAAGGTGTTTTACTGGTTCATTCTGATTACAAAATTCCTGGTTTCCACCTTATCCCATATTGAATGCCTCCTGTGATTTTCTTATTTTTCCTATAGTTAAAGTGTAATTGCAGGCAACCCATAAGAGACCATCAGACACCCACCTCTTTTTGAAAATAACATTTTATCCATACTTCAACATTGGGTCCAATAAGATTTTTGGTTTTGGTTTGGTTGGTTAGTTTTAACTAAGAAAATACATGAATATTACATTCTATGTTCAAGAATAAAGATGCAGTACCAGCGCCGCCGCCCCCTCCCGAGGCGCTCCGCCCGCGGCCGCCCGTGGTGTGCGTGATGGGGCATGTAGACCACGGGAAGACCACGCTCCTGGACGCACTGAGGGACACGTCTGTAGTAGACCAGGAGTTTGGAGGGATCACGCAGCATATCGGCGCCTTTGAAGGTAGGCTATCAGTGTGTTTTACGTTTCCTACAAGGATTTTAAATTTTTCTTTGAGTACAATAACATCCCTGTTACTTTGAAAATGAAATATTCCAGTAGCAAATCTTACAATCTGCTGTGTCAAGATCAACATATTATGCAGCCGAATGTATGTGATAAAAGCCATACTCCAACAGGCGAGCTTTGGGAGGATTTTCAAGAGGCTTATTAAGCAAGGCTATTAGGAAATTACCCGTTTAGCGACGTAAAGCAACGTACGCTTGGTCAAGAAAAAGATGGGGGACATGCTGTACATATCTTCTCGTTTTGGAAAGCACTTGGGCTTGGCTGCCATTGTTAGATGTCAGTCATAAAGCTTAGTTGGTGGCCTTAGGGCGGCTAAGCTTACACCCCTTCAACATCCGCACTGAGCCTGCGTGTTGGAGTATGGCTTAGTCACGCCACATAGTTGAGATTGAGGCCTGTGCCCAGGAAAGGGATGTATGAAGACCTGTATTTTTATTTTATGTTAAAAAAACGTTTCACAGTAAAACTACCGTCCGGCGAGACGGTGACGTTCCTAGACACGCCGGGTCACGCGGCGTTTACGGCGATGCGTTCACGCGGCGCGCACGCGACAGACATCGTGGTTCTTGTGGTCGCGGCCGACGACGGCGTCATGGAGCAGACCGTCGAGTCCATCCGGATGGCGAAGGAGGCTGCAGGTGCGGTATCATCTGAATAATTATCAATAACACACACACATATGCACTCACACACACACAAACACACGTACATAATGTGTTCTTCTTCCCCTCAGTTCTTTGCTCATATTTAAAAGCACGATAAATATATACGTTTCATAACATGCTTATACTGTAACTGTTGATTGATTTAAGGTAAATCCTGGCTTTAAGTTTAATAAGTTAGTACTTGCTGTAATATTTTTAAGAGCTGTGGATTTCCTTTCATAAATAAATAAACAAATACACAACATAACACAAGCTTATCCCGAGGCCAAGTGTATTTATTGTTAACCCTTCCCCTTCACAATTGTGCCAATATCACGTAGTTAGCCATTACACGGTACGGAATTGTTATTTTACAATCTAAAACAGGGGCAGCACATAGACAACTCAGTTAAAACATACTCGTTAAATACCGAAAACTGTATTTGTATAACAAACATTTATTTAAACAATATGTTGTTGTTGCAGTTCCCATACTAGTGGCGATCAACAAAATCGACAAGCCAGGTGTGAACATTGTAGGTATGCCTCAATTTTGTTTTCTCGTACTTAACTAATTTATCACTATTACTCTCAAATCTACTAATAATGAAAAATTCTAATGAATACCGGATAACAGCAATCAGCTCACTCCCGAGCCCTACCACCACTGCCTAGGAGATATACCCCAGCTAAAAGGTTGTTCCTTTTGGCAAAGTGATGAACAAATCTAACGCACTAAACACGTGCACGCGAATTTTATGGCATTCGTAGCGCCTGTTGTGAGCTAGACTGTTATTTCTTGTTTATTTAAATCGACGTTCGAGCACCCTAGACGTTCGATCGAGAAAATTCGCACTTAACCCTCCGTGTAATGTATGTAATGTCTTTCCATATGTATATTCCCACTCCACATTTAACACAAAACCTACCTACACTACACATAGCCAATTCCACAGGACCGAACAATGCGATCTCTGGCCCAACACGGCATCGTTTGTGAGGCTCTCGGCGGCGACATCCAAGCGATCCCAGTGTCGGCGCTCAAGAAGAAGAACCTTGACACGTTGGTGGAAGCCCTGACGCTGCAGGCGCAGCTGATGGAGCTGAAGGCTGACCCGGGGGGGTATGTGGAAGGGGTGGTCATAGAAGCTCTGCTGGATCCGAAGACCGGGTAAGTCTAGATGGAATTGTTGTAACCCGCTAATTCAGAAACAATCAGGATAGCAAACTAGCAATTCACAACTGAGTTATCGCACGATTCGGTTATCGTGCGATAACTCGGTTCTGAATCGCCCTCCAGAGCTGAGGACGTTGTCAGAATCTTGGAGTTCACGTATAGTTTGTATAGAACTGAAAGTGACGCCATGGCTTTGAATACTGCTCAACATAGACAGTAGCTTTACAAACCCTGGAAATATTAGATTTTTACTGATAATCTAGTTTAAATATCACAAAATTGATTACAGAGCAACCTCTGCGGTTCATTCTTAACGCAATGCCATTTACGACGCACATCAGACCACATTTGCAATTACAGGAACATAAAGTGTCTTCACCAAAATTCATCGAATAAATGACGAACTTGGACCGCTGACTGTCTAGGAGTGGGAATCTACTCTTAAGAAATATTAAGGCCGGCCGGTTTGAATCGTTTAAGGTTCCGTTTGACCATTTTAGCACAGTACTGTAAGAGCAATGATGTTTGTGCAGGAAACAGGCAACAGTATTAGTGCAGCGAGGCACCCTACGGCGTGGTTGTGTTATCGTCGCTGGCACAGGCTGGGGTAAGGTGAGTACTTAGCGATAACTCTTCTGTCCTTCAAGACATAGGTGCATATGTATTTACCCTGAGCATTGATTGACCTATAATGCTGCCCTGAGGCACAGCAAATGCTACAAGTTTCGCGTCACTGATTTCAGAAGCTCTTATGACACGCTAATATTTATCAGTATGGTAACTGGTCAACCAACTTCAAGAAACTCTAACGTTCATCGTCTTCACCTCATTCAGGAAAATTAACGTTGTCTTGACACTTTATCGACAGCATCAGTCAAGTCAGGAAAGCTACCGACATACACAGGCTTATTGTACTTACATTTAACTGTTCGTTATCTTGTTATGAGTGGTTTTTTTGTATACTATTTTTCCTGTTTTTTGTTCCGGTGCACTGACATTAGAATAAGAAAACTTTTCAGTAAGTTTGTACATTACAGTGAACCGAGGTATTGGTAACATTAAAAATGTTTTCATCATTTTTTATAACATTGTTTTTATTGTATTAGGTATTTAATTGTTTTATCATATGTGAATGTTGACTTGCTGGTGTATTGAAATAAAATAAATAAAAAGTCTCGCATAACTTTTATCACAATATCTGTTTGTAGGTGCGTGTGCTAAACACGGCAGACGGTCAGACAGTCCAAGCAGCGCCGCCAGCCACACCGGTGTCGGTTCTCGGCTGGCGCGAGCTGCCCTCCGCCGGGGACCAGGTGCTCGAAGTCAGCTCTGAGGTAGGACTGCCACTGGGGCCACTAGCATAGCCTCATTATCATCATCAGCATCAACCACTGCTGAACATATACCTTCCCTATGGATTTCCAGAGCGACTGGTTATAGGCGGACGGCATCTACCGAAACCCTGCGATCTTTATTAAGTCATCCGTCCAACTTTTCGGGTGGACGTCACACGCTGCGTTTGACTTCAAATGGTTTCTACTAAAGGACTTTTCGGCCAAAACAGCCATCAGATCTTGTCTTCGTGCTTTGTGCCCCGCCCACTGCCACTTCAACCTCCCAACACGCTGGACTACCTAAGACGGCTCATTTCTGTAGGGCTAGCACTCTAGGAACCCATGTACCTGCTTTAGCGTCCTTTGTGAATTAAGGCCCACCACTTAGTTATTCTGATTATAATGACGCGAATACTACACATAGAAATGAAACGTCATTACTAATAAACGTCTGTTAGCAATTTCTTATTTTCTCTCAATTTTTAAAGTTTCTAAAATTAACACATAACGTAACATACCCTCACGACCATATCCCTAATGGGTTAGTCAGAGGCACACTGATTGTTGCCGTCATGGTGAACGGAACGTTCAAAAGCCCACATTTCGCGGAGCGAATTTGAACCCAACGTGGTAAGGGGCGAGCCTACCGCCGTTAACCGTATGGCATGGGTTTTAAATCGTTGTTTTCCATCACCGGAGAGTTAGCCGCATATTGTACAATGAACACAAAGTAGGTGTGTTCCAGTCTGGCCACACACTGGATCACATCTGGATTTGATCTCGGGACCATCGGGTTCCGAGCCAGAGTGTGTAACCACTGGGCCACTACGCTCTCCTAAATCTTAAAACATCTGATAATTCCCCAGAAAAGAGCAAGCGAAGTGCTGAAATGGCGGCACAGCCAGCTCATGAAGGAGAAGCAGGCGGCCGACCTGGAGGCCATCGGGGAGAAGGAGGCCGTGCACCAGGCGCAGTACAAGGCGCAGTTAGCCAAGAAGCGCGCGATGGGACGGTACAAGGTGCGCAGGGACGGGCCGAGGGAGAAGATGGTGCAGGAAGACACACATCCCGCGCTTAATGTGCTTGTTAAAGGTAATTGGGTAGATGACTAACTATTGGCGGCACAGCCAGCTCATGAAGGAGAAGCAAGCGGCCGACCTGGAGGCCATCGGCGAGAAGGAGGCCGTGCACCAGGCGCAGTACAAGGCGCAGTTAGCCAAGAAACGTGCGATGGGACGGTACAAGGTGCGCAGGGACGGGCCGAGGGAGAAGATGGTGCAGGAAGACACACATCCCGCGCTTAATGTGCTTGTTAAAGGTAATTGGGTAGATGACTAACTATTGGCGGCACAGCCAGCTCATGAAGGAGAAGCAAGCGGCCGACCTGGAGGCCATCGGCGAGAAGGAGGCCGTGCACCAGGCGCAGTACAAGGCGCAGTTAGCCAAGAAACGTGCGATGGGACGGTACAAGGTGCGCAGGGACGGGCCCAGGGAGAAGATGGTGCAGGAGGACACACATCCTGCGCTTAATGTTCTTGTTAAAGGTAATTGGGTAGATATCTATTAGTCATTTTGCATGTTTTTTTATGTTCACCAAAAATAATAGTCGAATTCAAATCTTATTGTGAAACCAAAATCGAAATTTCTTTCAAAATGAGGCCACAATAGGCCTGCAAACTTGGCTGGTAAAGTTCATTTCAAAAATGTTAAATTCTTGTAAAACAATATGACTATTCTGTAATCCATACTATTATGAAGCAATCATGTTGGGAGACCATTTTCATAGTCGCAATATTTAATATAGCTGTCGAGCAAAGTTTTTACGCGCTCCTTACAAAAACAGGAAAGTGACGTCACGTTTGTATGAAGCGTTTTTGGGCAAAACCAAAAATGTGCATTTTAAATTGTGATATCTCTGGTAGTATTGATCCTAATGAAGTGATTCTTTTTGGATTGTTTACATAAATGAAAGGTCTTTCGATATTAAACAAAAAAATCTACAGTCATATAGCTTATTGAGGTGAGGCATGAGCCCAGCTGTGGGGACGCAAAAACCGACGTTTATACCATTTGTTTGTCCCAGGCGACGTGGACGGCTCCGTGGAGGCTATCCTAGACATCTTGGAGACGTACGACGAACACGAGCGCGTGCGGCTCGACCTCGTGCACTTCGGCGTGGGACCCGTCACGCCCAACGACTTGGAGGTATGGAATTATTGCTAGCATTTACCAGAAAGATGGGCCGATCTGTTAGTGGTCTCGGTAGCTTAATGGTAAAAGCAGTCGCCCGGTTTGCGAAATACGCTGGTTCGATTCCCGCCTGAAGCCAAGACCGAATGCCTTTTTCCAGTTTTCGGACTCAGAGGTATGTAACACTAAGCTTTCGGGTGGCATCAGGGAAACATTTTATGAATCCTTCTTCTTGAAACGGGGTAGTCAAAGGCACATTGCCTGTTGCCGTCATGTTGGACGGAAAATTCAGCACATTCCGAGGAAATTGAACCCAATGATATCCGGGCTGTTTGAGCTCAAACCGCCAAAGTTGTACATTTACTTGTTCTTACCATAATTGTAACCATTATTGTTATTTAGTGTGCAATAAAGAATATTTACTTACTCACTTACTCAATTGGTAGGGTTCATCGACAATTAAAAAAGGACAACCTCCCACTCACATTCACAAATGTCAATCAAGCTCGAGCACATCTCAAACACATGCCGTCCCATAAAGTTTCTATAGAACTGAAAAGGAGAGCTATACTTTTAATTCCTGTTTTTCGAAATGCGTTTGTAAATTCGGTGGTAAATGAACATATCGTTTCAGATAGCAGAAGCCTTCAACGCGGTGATATACGCGTTCAACGTGGCCTGCCCGCCGCCGCTCGCCGTCGAGGCCAAGAACAAGAGCATCCCGATCAAGAAACACAACGTCATCTACAAACTGGTCGATGACGTGAAGGACGAGCTCACTAAGAGGATACCCACCACGCAGGAGGAGGAGGTTTTAGGTGAATAACAATACATCTTATTATATTAACTACTAGCTGTCCCAACAGACTTCGTTCTGTTGTCAAACATTTAGTGTCACGTGACAGGTAGTAACATTTACTAAGAGGAAACTAAAATTGAGATTTTTACTATATTCCCACCTTATATACCTTTTATACCTTCCCTCGACCATTACAAATATTTCGAAACGAAAATTAGCCAAATCCGTCCAGCCATTCCTGAGTTTTAGAGAGACTAACGAACAGCAATCCATTTTTATATATTAACTATTAGGATGCCATAGCTGGGCAAAAGCCCTCTTCCTCTACTCCAAGAAAGTCAATTTTGAGCATTTTTGATCTGAATTAGGGATGTGGTTAATCAGATTAACTCCTAAGATACTATGTATGAAGCAAGCCCTTTGGCAATCCTGAATTTCAACTGAAAATAACCTTGCCATAAAAACTCAATCTCAAATTTTAACTTTTGTTAATTTTTTTCTTGTTCCTTTGTCGCCTAAATTGTATCGACATTTTATAAGTTTTTGTAATGTATTTCCGTTTTCTTTTTTTTTTTCGTGTTGTGTGTTGCTGATGTCGGTAAAAGACAGTCAAACTCAAATGGGACTGGGCGGGCCATGTAGCTAGAATGGGCCCGGAAAGGTGGGCTAGGATCGTCTCTTAGTGGCAACCGAAAGACGGATATCGTCAAAGAGGTAGGCCGAAAAAGAGATGGCGAGACGACCTGGATAAATTTTGCCAAGAGTGGCGCACGTTGGCTCAGGAAAGAGATCGCTGGAAAGATATGGGGGAGGCCTTTGCCCAGCAGTGGGACAATATAGGCTAGGTAGAAAAAAAAGTGTACAATGAAGTATGTCTTATCTTATCTTACGTTGAAACTCGCAGGCGAAGCGAACGTGCTCCAACAGTTCATGGTGAGCGAGGGCAAGAAGAAGGTGCCGGTGGCGGGATGCCGCTGCATGAAGGGCTCGCTTGTACGGAATGCCAGCTACCGCGTCGTGCGCGATAGAGAAATCGTCTATGAAGGTACCTACCTTGCAGTCTATGAAGGTATCTACCTTGCAGGAGGTACCTACCTTGCAGGCGAAGGGAACGTGCTCCAGCAGTTCATGGTGAGCGAGGGCAAGAAGAAGGTGCCGGTGGCGGGATGCCGCTGTATGAAGGGCTCGCTCGTACGGAATGCTAGCTACCGCGTCGTGCGCGACAGAGACGTCGTCTATGAAGGTACCTACCTTGCAGGAGGTACCTACCTTGCAGGCGAAGGGAACGTGCTCCAGCAGTTCATGGTGAGCGAGGGCAAGAAGAAGGTGCCGGTGGCGGGATGCCGCTGTATGAAGGGCTCGCTCGTACGGAATGCTAGCTACCGCGTCGTGCGCGACAGAGACGTCGTCTATGAAGGTACCTACCTTGCAGGAGGTACCTACCTTGCAGGCGAAGGGAACGTGCTCCAGCAGTTCATGGTGAGCGAGGGCAAGAAGAAGGTGCCGGTGGCGGGATGCCGCTGTATGAAGGGCTCGCTTGTACGGAATGCTAGCTACCGCGTCGTGCGCGACAGAGACGTCGTCTATGAAGGTTAATATAAATAAGTAGATATCATTGGACATTATTCCACACAGCGCCATCTAGCCCAAAACTAAGCAACTAAATATTTGTGCTATGGGATACTAGAAAACGGTTAAACATACATAAATAGGTACTTTTTTGTAATACTCAACATACATTAGGAAACGCCCAGACCAGTACAAACAGATATGTTCATGCACAGATATGTTGGATCGAACCCAACCACTGCAGCACTGGTGTGATAGCCCACTTCTGAACCAAATCAGTCGTCGGAATACTTCTTTAGTCCAACTTAAATAATAAATACATTTTGACAGCTGCCAGCATTAGGAACTGAACTTTATTTTAGGCAAGCCACATCACACAGATTAAAGATAGATTGATTATTCTTATTATTGACATCGCATACATTTAGGTGCAAATGTCGAAGTGCCGGCCAAAAAACAAATATTGTTTTATAACAGGTAAGCAACTGACAGCCACGCAATTTAACATAGTTTTGCTCGTCGATAGGATTTATGTACGGTACATAAATTAAAACTGATTTAGAATCTCTAGTAGTGGTATTTTAATTAAGTAAGTTATTATGTTGTGTGCAGCACATTTACTCAGTCCGAACATGGCTTCAACATAAGCCTATACAATGTATGTGAATAGAATTTGCAACAAGCTTGCAGCCTTATTCCCATCTGTGTCTGCCACTACAGTAATGAGCGTCAAATTGAACTTGTTCTCTACCGCTGCAGTAAATGATTTGCATTTGTCACTCTTTACCTAAATTCATCAGGTGGTATCTTTTGCCACAAATAACGACAAAATTTCAATTTTCTAAATGTTTCTGGCAACCTTTCATCTGCAAATCTATGGTTACACCACACTATGCACTAGATAGAGCCACTGTTCCAAAGATCCGTTAAACGCACCATTCCATTACAGGTAAACTAGCGTCAATGAAACATCTGAAGGACGAAGTGAACACGATAAAACGCGACATGGAATGCGGCCTCCGCTTCGAGGACTCAACCTTCGAGATGAAGCCGGGAGACACGGTCGTGTGTTATAAGATGGTGGACGCCTCTGACACCACTGGATGGGACCCGGGCTTTTAGCTATGTTCATAGTAAATTATAATTAAATTAGTTGTATAGTCTGAATAAGTTTTATTTACGACATGCCAAAAATAACTTTTCGATCCAGAGGGACGTTATCGTCAAAGTGAGACAATTTATGAGCACTGCGGGCCTCTGCAGTGCTTATAAACTCTGATTTTTGGTTACGCAGTCGCTAGCGTCTGCGTCCATTATTTGACATTAGCTGTTTAAAATTTTCTACAGCGCCTCTAGCGGATAGTTAAGCAAATAGCAACTCAAGGTACCCTGAACTCTGAACACAGGCTTCTGAAAGTTTTCGAGAGCAGCTGGATTCCTGTTACTTTTCATCATCATTCATCTAGCTATCCAGGTGAGCGAACGAAGATGGTGACGGTACGTAGCACCCATAGTGATTTATATTGCTTGTAATTGAAAATCATGTTGCCATACTTTGATGTGATCTAACATACGGGCTGTTTTTTAATCACGAGCCAAAATATTCAAAAGCGATTTAGGTATGAATCTGAATCGCTTTTGAAGATTTTGGCTACCATACTTAGCATACTCACAAACCATTTCACTGAAAATGTTAAGAAAATCACCCTGTTATATCAGGAAAAAATAAAACTGCCAGAATTATAAAGAGAATCCTCTATTTAAATATTAACTTGATAGGCTTGTAATTCGTGTCTCACTAGTTTTGAACAAAGAATCCCAATAAATTAATTATCATACTCACAATAATTTTTACACAATAAAAAAAATTGCGTAGCGATTATTTACTTCTGAACTAAACTTGTTTAGTGGACTGAATAAAAACGTACAACCTTCAAAAACATCTAAATAAGGACCTAAAAAATATATCTAGATGTTTTTGCTGGGTTGCCGTGTCAACTATGTCGTGTGTATATTGTAAAAGTCTATACAAATAAAGTATTAATTTAGATATACTTATTCTATTTCGTGATTTTGTTTAGTGATCGTCAGTCCAATAAACGATTAGTCACTTGGCTCACGGAGCTTATTTGACTAAACCGCTTTACAAAGAAGACTAACAAAATAAATTAAATAGTTGATAATAATTGTAAATTCAAATAACTTTCTACCATTAATATTATTGTGATAACATGATACATCTCGTGCTTAGAAAACATCTTAGTTTGCCAATGAGATCGACAAATTTAAACACAATTCAACTAGCGTTTTAACGACTTTACCACTTTTTTTTTCTTCTTAAATTCCTTTGACAAAATGAGCTATTTAAATTACAGCACCTGACAGCTTCATACACGTTTGTTTTGAGTTTTTTTAAAGCGGCGAAGGCTCAAGTGGAAAACCATGTAGATCGTCTGATGGCAAGCAGTTACGCAACTTTAGATGGAAACTTAAATTCCATTGACTCGACTGGTTTAGAGAATTTAGCCGACTATACCCATTAGATTCTACATCAGATAGGTACAGCCTGACAAAAAAGTCGTGAAATTAATAGGGGCGCCACCATGGTTAATGTGGTCACTCCGTATACTACGACACAAACAGTTTTGATAATTGTACATGACATAAAAGTTGGTGATTTTTTTCACAAATTTATTTACATTAGTGTATTTACTAATATTGTATATTAATATATTCGTTAGTCTTCTTAGCACGGTACTAAATAAAATATGTAAACATAATATGCTTGGTCTATGGGCTATCTACATACATCTATGAGCATTTTACACCAAGGAGCACAACCTATATTAAGTTCAAACTTTCAACGTAAATGGACTATCAATATGTAGGTATCCATCTAAAGTGTATACGCGGTACTGTGAATTGTGAGACAAAAGTAGTATCTCGGGTAAAGGAAAAGAAAAATATTCGGTTTAATGACACAAAAATGCAATTTATGCCGTTGCATACTTGTGTCTCTTTCTTCTCTTACTAAATAAATAAGACAGTCCGTCAAGGCTCGAAAGCCTAAGATATTTGCTATCAAGATTTTAAGGGACATTAATGCTTGTTGAAAGAATGAAATGTTATTTCTTTTTACATTTCTTTGTTGCATGTTTAAAACAGGACATACACATCCAATTAATATTACTGGGAATTATGTTAGGGTACAAATAAATATTTAACATTTTGCAATAGTACCTAATGGACTTTTAAGAACTAGAATGCCGGGAGCGATAGGTACTAAATTCTATGCATTTTATATACTTTTCTGTTTTGTTTGATGCATTATGGAGATTTAGTAAAGTCGCCACAAGGTTGCGATATCGTTTTTTTTATTTTATTGGTTTCCAGGTAAAATAAAGCTGTTAAAGGAAGTTTGATAATTTCACACAATTCTGTCATGTAGGTGTAATAACAGTAGGTATATGAATTAAAACATTGTTTTAATATTTACCAAATTCTTGCGAAGCAACCTTTTCAAATTGTTAGACTATTTTTAAAACGTTTAATGTTAGTTCCAGGTTTAATTTTATAAATTTTTTGCTATTCTCTTCAAATAAGATTAGAATAAGCACAAATTGGGCCTTGACTGTGTTTTTTTTTGGAATTACCAGTCAGCCTGTGGCTGTAGGTTCATCGCAGCCTGTGACAACCTAAAATAGGCCTTCGAATTCATTACAAGTTACAAGTAATATCTCTAATGGAACGTTCACAACAGAACTCAATACATTAAAATGGCAGTTAACACATATAAGGCCACATAAAACAGAAAGTTGCATACACGCATATTACAATATTTCGTGAGATAAAATCACCCAGTAATTATTTTAAAACAAATACGAACGAAAAGGGATATTGCTTTAGAAATTTGCGAAAACAGTCATATTCATAGGTGCAATTACACATTAAAATTGGCCGAAATGTATACAATATTTCAGTTGCACGCTACAGTATAATTTACATTGAAACAAGACGTTATACGCGATACACATAAAAACGTGTACCTCTCTTCATCATGCGCATCATAAAGATACTAATTCTTTGTAAATAACAAAAAAAAACTCTTTTCTCAAACAAAAAAGTGCCATTACGTTTTTGAAACGATTTATTTAGTCTTGAACAAGATGTACACAGGAATACCAGAATCCATATGTATCTTTCAAAATTCAACACACATAAGTAAGTAAACACAATAAGGCCGTGCAGCGGATGAACAGAGGCGCACACATCAACCTTTACAAAACCATTGCAAAATGGGTCTAATGTCAGCTGCATAAGGTGCCCTTATGCGGCTGCGACCTATGTAAAGGTTGATGTGTGCGCCTCTGTACAACTATGGGATGTGTGTGATGCTTAGAACTTGTCTAAGGTGTGATGTCATATGTCAAGTCCTCCTACCGTAGGAAAAAAGTTTATTTCTGACGCCACACAGGCCCCATCAAATTTTGCCACAAAAATCTTTCTGTTGTAAAATTTAATGAATTAGTGTAATAACATAACAAGAGTTTATTGGCACACTCCGAGACGACTTATCTGTATAGTGAGTTTGCTAAAGAGAGGTACACTAAATAATAGTGACTACAATTTTCTTTAAATATAACAAATAATTTAGGCGAATTACACTATAACAAAGTTTACGAAGTATTTTTGCTAATGGTGATAGGTATAGTCGGGAAAAACGAATCATGAACCACCCTAGCCTTTTCACAATAAGGCCTTATACAAACTTTGAATGAAGGCTAAGACGGCCAGGACTCTTGTTGAATCTTACATTAAATTTACTATTCAAGGTACAGCGTATTTAGTTTCACTCACTAGGTTTACATTTAGTCAAATACATCTATACAAAATATAGCATTACATCATCTGACCGTTATTTGACTATGTAAGAAGGCCTGCGTCTGAATTTGTAAGAGTACTTCGCATTATACCTAGAAGAAAGGGCACGTTCACATGACCGGTTATATGTTGTATAAGTATAAGGAACTGAACTCATATAATTTTTCATGTCTAATAACTTATTTATTTTGATGAATGCCGCTATTGTTATTAAAAACACAAAAATATCAATGAGTCTCTTCAATTGGAACTACCATTTTCGACCAAATTTTGTAAAGTCTAGATCTTCTGCTTCTTCCTCACCGAGGAACTGGAATGAATTCATAACACTACTTCTATCTACTTACTAACTTGTTTAAATGCACGTACTTCACTTTCATATTAAAGCTCTTCAGTTATGAAAATGTATGATATCACAATCTCGCCACTTGAACATGCCCTTGGAAGAGTAAAACAAAGACGGTTATGACAACTGTCAATAAAATAATTTGACTAAGCTAATAACTATTACCTAATAGCTGAATTTCAATAATAATAACAACATATGCAAGTCTCAGATAACATTAAAATGATCTGATAAAATCGAGTCTTACAGACTTACCGACTCAACAACACTTAATTAATTATGAAAATGAAATAAATATTTTTAGAAATACAGTCAGCATCAAAACTATGTGACCTTTTAGAATAGTCGAATATAATATTTGAGAAAAGCATTAAAATAGTATTTTACTAGTTTTAAATTTGAGCAAACGCTACAAAGAACACAAGACTCCATCATAAAGTAGTAGGATTGCTTTTCTCAAACAATGTTTTAAGCTACTCTGAAAGGCCACATAATGTCTGTTTCTGCCTATACAATGACAAGCACACAAGTGCGTACGTGCGTACATGCGATACTGGAGCGATCTTGGATCGCTTTACTTATACTATATTTACATAGGTGAGCTAAGAAAGCCTTCTCTTACAGAATTACCTACAGTATAATAACTTATACATTTTGCTATGTCTAAAATTTGCAATCGTATTAATTTCTTACGTTATGGAAATGCGTCTCATTCCCACCTGGGGCTTTTCTGTGTTGAAATGACATGCATAAAGTATAAGAAAGAGTAGTGGAGCTACCATGACAACTCATTTTTAACACATGAATCTCCGTCTGTATGTTATGCCTCTATTGAGAAAAAACAAGAATGGATCTTCAGACTGAGCTTAAGATCGTATAGATGGCGTATGCTAGGTTTAAATACTAACAATAAATTCATCACAGGATTGAATCTGTGTTTGAGTATAACATCGACTTTCGACTGGCGGTTCAAAGCTGGTTTGCTATTATGTCCATTTATGGGTCGGGTCTCTTAAAAATACAACAAAATCGTTTCAAAAGTCATAACTAATATTTTTATTTTAACAACCGACATCGCTCGAAGGATTGCATCGCTGAAGTGGCAGTGGGCGGGACACATAGAGAACCGATGGCCGTTGGGGCGGAAAGGTTCTCTCTCTACCGCGTACCGGACGACGTTCCGTGGGCAGGCCGCCCTCCACAAGGTGGACCGACGATCTGGTCAAGGTCGCGGGAAGCCGCTGGATGCGGACAGCGCAGGACCGATCGTTGTGGAGATCTTTGGGGGAGGCCTATGCCCAGCAGTGGGCGTCGTTCGGCTGATATGATGATGATGAACTAATATTTTTAGGGATTGGCAGATTACTCTACCTAAGTGCATACGCACACGAGATGACGTGAAACATGTTGAACTAAGTAAATATTTAAGTACAGAGGCGCGTCACATAATTAGCCAGGCACTATCATTTTTATTTATCTATTGCGTCAAGCACTAAATAAACAGATGATTTCCACATCTAATCTAAATAGCTTTAGAATAATAAGTGTCTATCTACCATCAAATGAAGACGTTAGATTTACGCATGTTCAGTGAGCGCCAAATTATTTAAACACCGTAGTACTTTGCCATACTAGCTAATTTGACAGCATTCTCATGTGCCTCAAAAGTGTTTACTTATTTTTGATGCTGACTTTACCTAATTTTATTAATTACTGTGTATTTTTAATCGTTTTTTAATCTCCTACTTGAGTATTTTCTTTACTATGTTTATTGTGCATTGTATCTTTAACTATCGCTGTATTTTGAGCCTATTATACCTACATCAATACATGATTAAACCTACAATGAGTACCAGCGGTCTAAATGAATTGGCTGAATATTTTCTTACTATAACGCGATTTAGTTTTTCAGCTTCATTCAAAACGATTGAAGAATTTCAGACGGCTGAAGACAAATACGTTTAGCACATTGCAGCGTTAACGACAAACGCAATAGACAGAATAAACAAGAAAACATGGCGTTTCCTTAGCCAAACAAAATATTTTCTATGATATAATGTCTATTATCAGCTGTAACATAACAGCCCTTCTTCTTTTTTGTTTAATGGCGATGTCTGGGTTTTTTTACCACAATTCCGCCAATGTCACGTAGGTAGCCACTACACGGTATGGGATCTTTGCATTTTTTACCGTATGCCTGTTTTGCCTGGCTAAGCGAATTTATCTGAAGAACATAACAGCCCGTTCAGGATCTTACCGCAACAGGACGTTGTAAAACAACTGTAACTGAACTTTAGTTATTTTAGAAACTTACACATAATGTGTCCTTCTTCCCCTTACTTCCTTTCTCATTGAGTTATATTTAACTAGCAGCCGCCCGCGACTTCGTCCGCGTGGACTAACGTTATCGTAATTTTAGTGAGGATGCCTATTTTTTTTGAAAATGAAATATAGCCTATGTCACTCAGGAATGATGTAGCTTTCCAACAGTGAAAGAATTTGTCAAATCTGCCAAGTAGTTTCGGAGCCTATTCAATTCATACAAACAAACAAGCAAACAAAAAATCAAACCTTACCTCTTTATAATATTTGTATAGATGTATAGATAATACGTTTAATATATCGCAACAACGTGAACGGGCAGTTAGAATTGATGTCAGAACACAGAAAAGCTCCAGATTCACTAACTACCACTTACACTCGACAATAACCTGTCTATCCTATGGAATAATTCATTTGCACACAACATGACTGATTGTTATGCCCCGGTTCTGCTGCGTCAGGCCTCTTATTTACATTAGTCTTGTCAAGAATGTAAAACTGTCATTTTAATGGTTGATAACAAGATTGATACAAAAGCGATAATAGAACGGGGGCTTTTAAAAAAAAAAATATTATGACGTCGAGTTAAAATCTGCGGGTCTACCTTGAATTGGAATTTGCATTGTGAAGGAGAATTGTTAAAACAAAATTAGCGACTGCGTAGGCGAATAGATACCAATAGTAAGTCCTCTCGTCTACAATAATTGCAGTTACAGTTTGGTTGGCACACACAATGTAGATACTTTTTTTTATGTTCCTACTAATCTAGCAAAAAGGCCATTATTGCAGTCGTAATAAAAAGTCCATTTAAGACCTGCTTTCACTTGAATTCAGTTCAGCAGCCCAGTAATGCCTGTTCGAGATTTGACTTTCATGCAAAATAAAGACTGTTAAGTATTGGCAATAAGAAGACAGCATTACACTCTAGAACAAACCGCCATTGGCACCGATCACAAGGCCCAGACGCAGCAGAACCGATCGAAGGTCAAAGACTAGTCAACCAGGTCGATTCTCTCGAACCTTCTGTGAGGGCGCGCGTCGCCGTTGTGCGGCCGCGCGGGCCGCGCCCACGTGTTCACGCACCCGTCCGCACACGCCGTCACGAGATACTCAGCCCGGAACAGCAGCGCTGTCAACCTTTCATGCGCTATCTTCTTGCACACCAACGGCTCTAACACTGGACATTCGTCGAAACGAGGACACGACGGCGTCCCTATCAGCTTCAAAGGATCGTAGTCGTTAGACTGCCCGCCCGCTGACTTCCCTCTCAGAGCGACAGTGTTTGACGCTGAAGTCTTCTGCTCCGCTGGCTTAGACGAAGACAAACTGAAGTTGCGCCGGTGATCTGAACGACGATCGCCGAAAGAGAATCCTGCCAACCGCTGAGTCAGCGAGTTCACTCCGAGAGATCCCGAACTTTCCTCTTTTGCCTTCCCTACGCTTATATTCAGCGTTGCGACATTGTTCGTTTTAGTTTTCGTCACTTGTTTTGCACCAGACGATTCCCCAGCAGCAGTCGTCTGCCCGCTCAGCTCGGCATGTTTGTGGCCGATTTTATTCGTCTTCGCGCCTTTCGCTGGCACTTTCATACCAGGTACACCATTAGGAGAGAAAGTTTGGCTATTAGGTGAGAGGTGAGCGGACGCTCGTGTCCTCACAGGTGGCTTTAGCACATCTTCTGTCAAGTCCCACAAGCACAGCTGAGTGTCCTGTGAAACACTACCTAACCTATAACATTGCACGCTCTCACTCTTTTGTCTGTCGTCTTCAACTCCTTCCTCGCTCTCAGGCTCTGTAATGCTTACTATATACGGGTCGAACGCGACGACGGACACCCAAGATCGGTGTCCTTGTCCGCGGGCAACGACTTTCATTTCGCTAAAAGACCAAACAGTCACTAAATCATCTTCGCCACCTACAACTACGTATTTTCCGTCTGGGGACCAGCAAACGCACAGAAAACCTCCAAAATAGGATCTTGCACGTCCGATTAACTCCATGGTGTCATAGTGGAATACTCTTAAGAAGCCATCCTGTGAGACGATGGCCAGATTCGTCCCACATGGTGAAAATGCAAATTCGTTGATGCAGCTACCTTCGGCGCCTACAACCCACCTGTACAGGGGGTTCCTGGTAGATTTGGTGCGACAGGTGTGTATGGAGTAGCCGTCCCCTTGCTTGAACAGCTGGTAGTGGGGCGCGGTGGTCCCACACGTCAGCTCCTCGTTGTAAACATACAGCTGGCCGGACGCGTGAGCAGAAATAAAAAGATTACTGGAACCAGGCACCCACTTGATGCAGGTCACGCGTGTTTTATCAATCAGTCTCTGAAATTGAAAAATAAATAATTTAGGTATGTGCTCCCACCCTGGACTACTCTAACTACACACTTTGGACAAAAAATATGTGTGAAGACCATATGAAATTACTGGTTTTTTGAGTGAATTCGAAAATACAGTTTAAAAATTTGGTTTTATTGTGTTAGACATAAAAGAAATAAATATCAATTAGCCCTAATAATACGCACCTCTTCATTGTACAATTTACTTAATTCCTTTTTAATAGGGTCTATGAGTTGAATTTGGCCTGTAGAAAATCCTATTACTAAAGAAACACTCTCCGCTGTCATTGTGACCGTATTGAAGTCATGGCACGTAGGATTTGTGCCTTTGTACATTTTCTTATCCACAGGTTTCGAGAGATCAGCCGCCTGGTGACAAAAGACATACTTGTTAAACATTACCACCTGCAAATATAAAAACATAGTTCTTATCTCATGAATTTCAAGGGTAATTATAGGACAAATAATCCTATCGTGGTTCACCTACAAATGGACACTTATTAGTCATCAGTTGCTAAGTCCACTTGTTGATAAAATAATGCTAGTCATAATGCACTCAAATAAACTGCATATTACGGATGACAGCATGACAGAATGTAATGTTTTTATTGGGGGCGAAAAAGTCGAGCAAGTGAAAGAGTTTGTGTATCTGGGTACCAAGTTTACGAGAGATGGAAGATATGAGGGTGACATTGAAAGAAGAGTGAATGCAGGTAATAGAGTGAACGGGGCGCTACATGCCTTTATGAGCAGCCACAAAGTGTCGGAGAAAGCCAGACTGGCAGTTCACGGGGGTGTGCTGGTGCCGACATTAATGTACGGTAGTGAAAGTTGGGTATGGCAGAAGAAGGATGAAAGTAAAATAAATGCAGTGGAAATGAGAGCATTACGAAGTATGGCTGGGGTGAAACTGAGTGATAGAATAAAAAACTGTGCTATAAGAGAACGATGTGGTGTAAAAGAAGACGTAATTACGAAAATTGAGATGGGAATGCTGAGGTGGTTTGGTCATATGGAAAGAATGGATGAAAGGCGATTAACGAAACGGATTTATAAGGCGAGGGTGAATGGAGCTGTTGGAAGGGGAAGGCCTAGGCGAACGTTTCTTGGACAAGTTCAAGATGTTCTCAGAAAGGGTCAGGTCAGGAGTACCTTTAACCGACGAGCATGTATGAAAGGGCTCATGAAAGTAGAGGAGGCGCAAAGTGTGTGTCAGGATCGTAGCAAGTGGAAAGAAGTGGTCTCTGCCTACCCCGCTGGGAAAGAGGCGTGATGGTATGTATGTATGTATGTATGTACAGTAGGTATATCCTAACAAACACAAACTCCATAAATAGGATATATATTTTATCAAATACTAGGATACCAAAGTGAGTATCTTTTTCATAGTACTTATACATTATTCCCATTGTCCTGTCGTATGTTGTGTGACAGCTAGCTGTTGTTGTTAATGGAATAAAGAGTTTATTAGGCTTTAATTAATTAGGCTTTAATCAAGTTTAAAATACATTGTAGGATATTCATTGTTTATAATCTAGACAGCACTAGCAGCTGCTCGCGACTTCGTCCGCGTGGAATTAAGATTTTCCAGCTTTAAAAAAGATTTTCCCGCTTTTCTGGTGAAATTTTCCTGAATTTTCTTTTCTATAAACATCACGGAGCCCGAGACCTTTCCAACGAATGCAAAACGGTGGCAATCGGTTAGTGCGTTCTGGAGTTATAGCGTCAGGAAGGAAAACCCGACTTATTTTTATTTAGTAGATTTGTCAGTCATATTATTATTATTTAATGGCCTATGGTATCAGACCATAGAGATATCACCACAGCTCTCTAATTAACAATGTTTAAAAACCTGTGCTTATGAATATTTAAACAGCAGTTAATGGAAGTTTTCAGTACTAATAATACTAGAAGATGGCATTGTTAAAAAAGTTATAAAATAACGAAAAAGGGTGATAGAACTATCTGAAAGGCATGCATTTTAAATTTTTGTCTATGTCTTTTTTGCCTATGTCTTGGGACAAGCTGAGGGAGAATTCATATAATTTGTAACTGTTCATATGTAAACACTTGCAGCAATTAATGCTTATTTAATTTCATAATTATTAATTTATCATTCAAGTGGGTTCCCTGTTTGGTGTCAATTTATGATTAGTAGGTACACAATATCTCAAGATATTAATCACAAACACCCCTGTATTAGCTCTGACTAGTTTTAGACTGGTGGAACTTGCTGTATGATTTCTTAAGGTTTTTACTAGAAAATGAAATTGCAGAATTGTTTGTCTGGACTTGTATATCACAAAATAATTCTTGAGAGATAAGTGTTGCCTATGATATGATATACTTTTCTTGCTCTAAGATTGCAAAGATATTAAGCAGATAGTATGAAATGAACAGCATTGGCATGTCCTTTGATTCATGCATGACTAGGCTGAAGCTATTCAATAAAATCATGAATATTTTAGACAATAATTATTTAATAAGCATTAAATCTCTGATGTTTGATTAATGACAAATAAGGCAGTTATTACATTTCAATTCACCAGAATAAACCTTAAGATATTCAGTAACCACAGGAAACATGTACCTTTTTAACTCCTCTGTACACATAAACATACAGTTCCTTCCCATGATTGAAACATATCCTGTCGTCTGATCCCTGGCCATCGGAACCTGGTGCTCCGCCCCCTGGCGGCAGTGACACCAGGGATACACGCACATGAGAGGAACCCGACCCACTTGTGTATCCCACGCGATTTGGTCTGGAGTACTCCGACAGAGTCATTAAGCGGTAAGTGCCTTCACGGGTCACAAACTGGGTTTTTACGTCGTCCTTCCCGCCAGAGTCAGGTTGCACAGCCATGTTATCATATTATCCTGCTAATATACACGGAGTCGGCGGCAGAGAAGCCCTGATTAGAGTTGACAGCTCGACATGAATATGAATGTGTACTGCACCATATCAACTACACTTTTATCGGTTTAAACTGCGCCAGTGACTGCTTTAAACATGCGGCTTTAACGATGAAGCAGTATAGTTAAATATATTGGCCTTAGTACGTTTTTATCCCAGAATTTGTGTTTGCAACTAAAAAGTCAGGTGTCAGACGTGAAATGACAGCCTCTCATCATTGTTTATGGTTGTTTTTTTCTTAATCAAGTAATTAGGAATATCACCATACGGAGCCATACGGTGTATAGTGTCATAGACATCGACCATAGAGGTCGATGATCATGGGCGATTTACCATTTAAGCTCATAGTACACTTTGCCAGCACGGCTGAGCACGGCAACTGCATATCTTCGCCTCGAATTGATTGAGGTAACCGATAGCCGCTAGCGCGCTTGCTACGTGTCCTCCGCGAAGTTCAAGCTCGCACACCACGAGGCGCAAGCCCGTCTGCATGTCGGCCGCATGGTCCCGCGCTGTAACCACACCGTTAGCGCGCTGTAAGCATGGAGCTGGCTTGCTTTAGGCAGGCCGTTAGCGCGTTGGCAGGATGTGGTCGCACGCAGCTGTTTTCTTATGAATACTGCAAAAATGTATTTGTACGCCTTACAATTTCATGCTTATAGATATATGCAAGATAATTGCTGGTCGGAGCCGTGCAGATGGGGTGCCGGTATTATGTCCTACGACCTTAAGGCGCTATATTGCTGCCTGGAAGACACTTAGGATCTGGACATTGACCAGTCACTATGTGCCGCCAACCTGCTCTGTGAATACTGTATTTATACTGTCAATCGCTCTTCACCTGCGGTCAGGCAGAACGCAGGCATTAACTATTAGAAAATGGTCTTCTCATATCAGGCCCCTATTCAATAAAGCTGACAATCCGACAATTCGACATATGTCGAGAAGTGACAATTCTACAATTCTTCTGTTCAATAAAACCGACAGGCCACATAATTGTCATGGCGGAAAATTGACAAATATGTCGGATTGTCGCGACAATTCGACATATTTGCGTTCAATAAAACTTTTTACGCGACAGGTGACAGGTGACAAGTTGTCGTGAAAAACTTGTCAAATCTGCTTTATTAAACACAAAATTGTCGCGACAATCCGACATATTTGTAGAATTGTCAGATAATTCTGACAGGTGCCTTGACCCTCTGTCGCAAAATCTTTTTTGAAGTTGTAAGGTGTAAATAAGTGTTTTTTTCTTAATATTATAATATTTAGTTGGTACTGATACCAAGTCAGTGTACCAACAATCTAAGTGATAATTCCTTTGTTTGAAGTTGGTTATGTATCTGTCTGTCTAAATAAATAAAATAAGAATTCCTGACTGATAGATAAACTAGTTAAAAAAACTAAACCTTTTTAAACTTACCAAAGAGTATATTTTTATTTTGGTAAATTAGTCCCAAAATAGGTATTTTTTGTTTATTTCTATTTTACATACGAGTTGCACTAGAGACTGATTCATTCTCATTGTGGCAAAACTAAATTACTACTTATCCCTAATTAGCTTCAACAACAAGGGCGTAGGGGGGTGGTAGCAGCAGGGGGGGGGGGCAGCTGCCCCCCCCCCCCTAGAAGTCATTTTTACTTACAAGTGGGAATTAAAAACGTATTTCTCTCTCTACGAAAAACGAAACAGGTATGAGCTGCCCCCCCCTAGCTGAAATCCTGGGTACGCCCTTGTTCAACAACCAAAATTACCTGTTTGCAAACAGTTCAAAAGTCGACATATTTGTCACGACAATCCGACAATTGTCATTGACAATTATCACCGACAGTTGTAGAAAATAATTACTGTGGGTTTTTGACATATGTCGAGTTTTATTGAACGCTATTTTTCCTGACAAATTTGTCAGGATTTCACCTGTCGGTTTTCGACATATTTGTCAATTTTATTGAACAGCCTAAGCGCGACAATTCTACAATTATGTCACTTTTTGACATAATTGTCGGATTGTCAGCTTTATTGAATAGGGCCCAGGCCCCTATTCAATAAAGCTGACAATCCGACAATTCGACATATGTCGAGAAGTGACAATTCTACAATTTTTCTGTTCAATAAAACCAACAGGCGACATAATTGTCATGGTGGAAAATTGACAAATATGTCGGATTGTCGCGACAATTCGACATATTTGCGTTCAATAAAACTTTTTGCGCGACAGGTGACAGTTGACAATTTTTCGTGAAAAACTTGTAGAATCTGCTTTATTAAACACAAAATTGTCGCGACAATTCGACATATTTGTAGAATTGTCAGATAATTCTGACAGGTGCCTTGACCCTCTGTCGCGAAATATTTTTTGAAGTTGTAAGGTGTAAATAAGTGTTTTTTTTCTTAATATTATAATATTTAGTTGGTACTGATACCAAGTCAGGGTACCAATGATAATTCCTTAGTTTGAAGTTGGATAAGTATCTGTCTGTCTAAATAAATAAAATAAGAATTCCTGACTAAAAAACTAAACCTTATTACACTTACCAAAGAGTATATTTTTATTTTGGTAAATTAGTCCCAAAATAGGTATTTTTTGTTCATTTCTATTTTACATATGAGTTGCACTAGAGACTGATTAATTCTCATTGTGGCAAAACTAAATTACTACTTATCCCTAATTAGCTTCAACAATCAAAATTACCTGTTTGCAAACAGTTCAAAAGTCGACATATTTATCACGACAATCCGACAATTGTCACTGACAATTGTCACCGACAATTGTAGAAAATAATTACTGTGGGTTTTTGACATATGTCGAGTTTTATTGAACGCTATTTTTCCTGACAAATTTGTCAGGATTTCACCTGTCGGTTTTCGACATATTTGTCAATTTTATTAAACAGCCTAAGCGCGACAATTCTACAATTATGTCACTTTTTGACATAATTGTCGGATTGTCAGCTTTATTGAATAGGGCCCAGGTGGTACGCCTTAAACACCGACAAGTAAATGCATATGCATCCTACCTGTCAAATTGCATTGGGGCCATTTTAGGAATCACTTATATACAGCTTTAACTAGAGAAAGTATTTCTCTGCAAAAAATGATCAGCATCACGTGCAACAACTGAGACTAATAATAATTCATAAACAATGAGATAATATCTATTCCGTTCTAAGCGTTATACACCCTTCGATCTCTAGATTCAACACATGGATACCGCATGGTAAAATAAACAATAGTTAGATTTCATTCAATATTTTTATCTTATTATTATAAAATATAAATACAACAAAATTACATGGTAATAGCCAACAGCCAATGGCCTATGAAGCTATAGCTTCTTTTACTTGACTTGGTAAATCAACTTTTTCTGCAATTTTTGGATCAACAGTTTGTACCTTTGCTGTCACTTGGTAAATCGTCTTTTTCTGTTATGCTTGGATCAACAATGGTATCTTTGCTGTCACTTGACTTTGTATCTTTGTCTTTTGTAGCATCAGCATCATCCTTTTGTTCTAAAAACTGATCCCACTTATCAATTCTTTGATTAAGGGCTGCATCAGTTTCAGCAATTCTGTACTTAGTTCTGCCGTCCCAAATCTCTGCAGAGATTTGTCGTTTACCAAACCACCTCCCATTCATTAGCTGGACCACAGCATCAGCCATTTCTGGTTCTTTCATTGTGATTTGTGCGACTCCCTCAGGATGCCGGTCATAAATTACCACTTTCCTGACCTCTCCACTTTTAGCAGCTTCCTCTCTCAGATCCTGCTGATAATCTAGAATCAATTGGACTTCATTATCAAAATCAGAGGGTAAAAATAGATTTTTGATTATGACTATTCTCTCATGTTTGGAGCGTTCTCCAATGAATTTCTCTGGCCTCCAATCAAACAGCTTCTGTTGCATTTTTTTTAGTTTTTCCAGCTCTTTTTTCTTTTTTTTCTTGGGTTTTAGAGCTGGATTGTATTCACCTTTGAGTTGGAAATGTGCTCTTTCCACTTTGATTTTGTTTCCTTTGTAGTCACTGCCATCAAGCAATTTCAAAGCTAAATCAACTGACTCAATCTTTATGTATGTACATAATGCATCACCTTTGAAACAATTCTGCTCTTTGTCATAATAAAGCTTGACTTTCATTTTTTGACTACTTGGATCTCGCTCCACAAGTCCGCACTTTTGCATAAAATTTACGAATTCCTCTTCAGTCATGTCTAAAGGTAGATTAGAAACATAGACTTTTGTGTTTTTCTCTTCAGATTGTTCAAACCATTGAGGATCAGTTTTTCTTTTAACTCCAGTTGGGTCTGGTTTCTTTTGAGGTTCTTTCTTTTCAGTTTCACCTTTTTTTTCTACAGAAGTATTGTCAACAAAACCATACGACATTTGATACAAAGCCATAAAGTCATCATCAACTTTAGGTAACCATGCTTTTTTATCAGCATCCCAAAAGGATTTTGAACCATCTGCCTCTGTATAAATATGAGTGTCATTTTCATAGCTATAAACTCTACCTGGAACTTCAGTTTCTCCATTTTTAGGATCCCATGCATTAGTTGTTTTATTCCAAGTGTACTTCAGTTGAGTAGATGGATCAGTGTAAACCGCTTCTTGACCTTCATAGGTTATGTATGGGGCATAATCGCCCCAAGATGAATTATCTTGTTTATCAGACACTTTTTCAGGTTCTTTAGACTCAGAAGACTTTGTAGTTGAAAATTCGGTTTGCTCTGGCGGTTTCTCATTCAGTTTTTCATCAACAATAGCACTGTCTGTTTTTAGGTTTGTTGTCTTCTCAACATCAACTTTACCAACGGTATCATCGGTACCTTTATCGCTTATTAGTTCCGGGGCAAGAGGTGGATGGGATGAAGTGATCTTATCTTTAGCCTGCTGTTCTTCTTCAGCCAGCTTCTGAGCCGTGGCAGAGGATAGTTTTATGACAAACCCTGACCGGGAGCTCTTGTCTTGCTTCGACATTTTGACTCTTATTGTTCACACAGAATAAATCATTTTCAACTTTTATTGATAACCACAGCAGGAGGACGATTTATGTACAATAAATCGTGCAAGTTACACAAACAAAAAGGCCAATGGATTTACAAATTTACATTATTATACAGAATACAGATAAAAAATAACGTCATGCACACGAAGTAAATTATTTTACCGGACCTTTCGAGCTTACTAGTGGTGCGGTCCGATTTTAGCCTGAGGAGATATTATCCGTATTTAGAGCGCGCGCCAGTCACGAAATCACAAAATAAAAATTAAACGCCACTTACTTGCTGTCCGAAATGATTTGGTTGTATGGTAGTGTAGATATTAAACATAACGAATAGACCAATTTTCCCCCCAAGGGGAAGAAAATTGATATTTCGGGTCTTGCCCTAGGCCTGACCTCTGAGATTACCTTCTCCTATTTACTGCCGCGAAGTGGGTGTGTGTACCTATACCTATCCCTTTCCCTCCTACTATCCTACTTTGTTGCTCTCTCTTTCACTCGCTGTGCTCGGCGGCTAGCAGCGGGCCGCGGTCTATGCTCGCGTCTCGCGTCTTCGTCAGTACATGAATCAGCCGGCAAGTAATTGCCTGGGTCAGGCCTAGGGCAAGACCCGAAATATCAATTTTCTTCCCCTTGGGGGGAAAATTGGTCTATTTCGGCTCTGTTCCTACGGCCTGACCTCTGAGATATGTCTTCAATCTGCCGGCGTAGCAAAAAGCACAGCAGCGTACTGTGAAAATATTCGTATTAGTACTAGAGGTCTTAAAATTGGATAGGTTTAAGACTCGAAAGTATAAGGAGTACAGATCAAAGCTTATATATTTTTTATAATAGCAAATCTATGTTGGTAAGTTAAATCAGGTAAGAATACCTAAACATTAAGGAATCTTCCATTAATAATCATCTTAAAACTTATTAAGATAACACTTCTTGAAACATAATAAATTATGTCAAAAACAATTTTACTTATATGACCTGATCATTCTTTAGATTCAGTCTTCCATTAATAATCAACATAAAACTTAGATAAAACATATTAAACTTAAGGTTAACTTGTAAGTTGTTTTTTTTTTTTTTTCTACTTAATGGGGCCTACAAGGCAAAGCTAATCTCAGATGGCGCCACCCTAGCACCCACCCTTGTTGAATGGTAAACACTAATTTCGATTAACTTATTGCGTTAATTCTCGTTTATTCCTCACTTTCAAACATGTATTTCACTTGGAAAATATGCGCGTTAAAAGAAGAATTGAGAAAAAGAGGTGCCTCTTTACGTGGAAGGAAAACTGACTAAATTGAAAGGTAATTTGTGTTCCATAAATTCCTTCTTATTTTGTCAACTTGAAGGTCTTGTAACTTGTTTTAAAGTTTATTGAATGTTTACCTGTGATAGTCTAGCTAGTATGTAACCATTGTATCATTTTAGTGACAATTGAAAACACGAAACATCATATTTCCTTACTTTTAAAGTTTGAGGTTATAATTCAAGTCTGAACGTTTTCAAATATACTTTTCGTATTACAGATTAGAGTCATATGACCAAAACTTCAATTTTGGGCAACCTGAAGTTGTGGACGGCGAGCCTTCAATGGAACTTCCACCCAATGAGTCTTACAGAGACATCAACAGCAACACCAAGCTTTCTCCACTGGATAAAGTTCAAATACGGCATTACTTAACTATGTGAGTCTTATTCCGATTATAAGGAGCTATTTAAGCAAGCTAAACTACTTCCATCTGGGCTGGGAAGTCAGAATCAATTTACTGGCATGAGAAAATACTAGATTTTGGTTGATGTAAGTAGGTATATCAACCTGTTCAGGCATCAGTGCCGCAACCTTCAACAGTGTCAGCCTACACCTTTAGAACAAGGTAGACAGTGGAGAATGTGTGGAGACCTGTTTAAACTTTAAACATGAACCACATAAAAGTCATTAATTAACAGATTTTTTTTTCATTTTCTTACAGCTCTGACAAGAAAATGGACAAAGTATTGCAGCTGTCCAGACTTAAATCCGATCGAGCATTAATGGGACCAGTTAAAACGAAGAGTACGAGCCAGAAATCAAGCCCCTTCACGGTAGAAGAATTGAAGACAGTATTGTTGGAAGAGTGGGATAACATAACTCAAGAGGACGCTGAAAAGTTGATCAGATCAATGAAGAATCGACTTCAAACAGTGATAAGGGCTAGGGGGGGAATACCAAGTATTGATTAAATAAATTGTTATGTGTTTTCTTAATAATTTTTCTTTTATTTGTAAAATACCCAACCACAACAACCTCTCCCAAATTCCTGTTTTTCCTGTATTTATGCAATTGCTCTGTAGAGAATAATCTCAAAATATTACAAGTCTGTGTCCCTTTTGTACAAATTTCTCCAGACCCAGAAGCTAGATCCGAGCTTGAGGACTGAATTTCAGTTACATCAACACTGTGGGAAACATTTGCATCATCTAATTCTTCAAGTGGCTGAAAATGATTGAAGTCCGGAGTAGTTAAATTCTCATCTTGAAACAAGCTTTTTTCAAAAAATTAAGTGTCCTCAGGCGTTCTTCTCTTAATGTGGGGCCCTGCTTTACGTTCCACGGAAACACTGAAGGGATGACAAACTTCTTCAAAATTTTGTGCTGGTTTATGGTGCCTGAAAAAGTGAGAAAAACCTTAGCATCTAAGTAACCTTTAAATCAAAGAGAATTAAGTGAATTTTTGGTGGACCCAAAAGGCCAGACTTGGCCACAAATTTAGTAAGGCAGACTATTAACCATTCAATTGTTTATTTTTATGGGCTGCCTGTTTCCTGAGGTTTATTAAATTTCACTTCAAGGTGGCGAGCCTCTCTGTTACGCACCAAATAGACGATAGTTTTGTGCCTTCTAGACAAACAGAAAATAATCAATTTGAATCCTTATGTATGTAGGTACTTTACCTGAGTATTTGCTGATTATTTCATAATCACTGGCCTCGAAGTGGTTATGACACACCCTCGCCCCGGTTTTAGGCTCGAACTTACTCGCCTTATTGCTTTTAGCCACATCTTTTTAAGTTGCTCATCTCGAGGAAAGTGGTGGCCTCCAGTTTCTCTGCACTTTGGTACACAACACCTGGGCATTTATTTGATAATCGCCTCTAATTAATTATTTTCAACAAATTTCATACAAATCCGTGTTTGTTATGGGTCGGTGCTCTGCTAGCGCCAGTTTGACAGTTGCCCGCCCCATTGACCTGATCAGTCTTTTGATACTCATGACTTCAGATTACAATGGCACAAAAGTTTGAGTTATAATATCCTTAACAAAACTATCTTTAGAAGTTGACAATCTTTCAGTCTCTTTGTAGTAATGTTTGAAAAAATTATTTGGACCTTGCCAATTTCCCATTTTTAGCACTTCATCCAAAGGCAACAAATTATTAGGTCTAAAAGTGGCCACTGCGGACCGGGTACTGCCCGCTCCAGCTTCGATTCCCGCTGATACTAAGGCTGTTCGCACCCATCCAGCTATAACTGAACGAGAGGCTGGTCCTGTCTTTCCTCGTGTAGTTACGAATAGCGATGGAATGCTTTGGTCATTAGCATTTCTTCGTTGATGTGACATTTCCAGGTATTTTTCAATCCATTGAATAATGTCCCATAAAGGTTGTTTATTTTTAAGAAATTTCCATCCCGACTGTATAAATTTTGATTTGTCTGTTTTTGATCCATACTGCGGCCAGAATATGATTTCATTTTCTGATTTCACCAAAGAACCTGAATCGACTCTAAGGAGTGTTAAATCATGAATTCGTCTCCCGGATGATAAAAGCAGCAGGATTGCCAAATGTCTTGAGATTTGAAACAGATTACTTGGGTCTGGTGGGTTTTGTTGTATCCAATTTACCAACCTGTTTACGTCCCAGATTTTCGTCCGTCGCGTCTGGGGATTTAAATTTGAAATTCCTCTTAGAGTATGCTAAATGAGCGGATTGCTGGAAATTCGATCTGAGTTTAAAGGATCCGAAAACGTGGCAACTGTTGCTTTATGTAAGCAAATAGTTCCGTATGACAATTTTTTCTCGTAATATAGAGAGCAAAGATACCGTGCTACGTCTGTAGGACTCGGGTTTTTTGCGGAGACTTCATTTTCTTTGGCCCATTGACACCAGTTTTTCCAGGCCGCTGAATACGTCTTAAGAGAAGACTTGCGCCATGACGTCTGTAGGACTTGTTTCTCCCTCTCGGACCAGTTTTTTACCAAATCGGTCCACCCCGTATTTTCCATGCTTCCAAGTATAAATCTCGTATCTTGGGAGGCGTCCGTTTGGTTTGCAAGTCTATGAGATTGACCTCTAAATTCTTTATTGTGAATGGTTTGTCTAATGCTCTTTTCTTGAGATTTGGACGCCAGAAGACATTTTCCCATCTGGGAACAATTAGAATAAATTCCCCTTGACACTAATCGAGGTGTTGAAGAATTCTCGGTATTAACGGTGGCGGGGGAAAAATCCATCCTAGTTTGTAGGGTCATTGCGCCGGTTTGCGGCCTTTTAGTCGCCTTCCCAACTTCGCTCCACGAAATCGGTCTGATAAGTCCATAATTCAACTTCCAATTGATTCTGTAGGCGTTGCAGATATAGTCAACTTTTTTGTTGACATGATCATTAAAGGGATATTTTGCTGGATTTTTTTAAAAAAAATAAATAACTAAAAGTTACCCAAAATGCCGGTTGGCGGCCATTTTTTTCAGTTGGCGGCCACGTTGAGATCAGTTCGCGGCCGTCTGTTTTACATACAATATTGACTTGCGACTGGTTCAGACTTTTATAATGTTTTCGTAGCCTCTTTACAGTATTTGGTCTAATCCTGAATTTCAACATCATTGGGTATTGGATCCCGATTATGACTAGATGACTTAAATCCTAAAAATCATGTTTCCCCTCAATTTTCATCTCTTTTTTGTCATCTTAACCTTTGCAAGTGTGCACCTAGTGTAAAGTTTACATCTATTCCAACATTTCACGTTTTCACAGGTACGCTACTTATAATATGTGGTCAAGCAATTCAACATCGTATCTCTAATCTCCACAGCACATTTGCCTTCCTAACATACCCTGGTCTTTAATTACTGCAGTAAATTTTCCCTTTGTTCTCTTTACTTCATGTCCTACCTGAAATCCCGAGGGAGATTGAGAGTTTCTATGGACAGCTGTATTCTACGCAAACACCTGTTGAAAGCAAGGCTAAAGACCATAGAGCCAAGCTTACTTGACACTATACGGAAGATATCTCGGACGTCAGCCTGTACAAGATTAGGATGGCTCTCAAGCAGCTTCAAAACAACAAGGCCCCGGGTGGTGACGGAATAACAACTGAACTCCTGAGAGCGGGCGGTCGGCCGATACTCAGGTCCTCAAGATGCTCTTCAGTTTTGTCATCCTCGTGGGTAGAACGCCAAAGGCGTGGGGCAGAAGATGTGATGCTGTTTTTCAAGAAGGGTGACAAAACTCTTTTGAAGAACTACAGACCCATCTCGCTTCTGAGCCATATCTATAAGTTGTTTTCGAGAGTCATTACGAATCGTCTCGCCCGCAGGTTTGACGACTTTCAACCTTCCGAACAAGCCGGATTCCGAAAAGGCTATAGTACCATAGACCACATTCATACACTTCGGCAAGTTATACAGAAGACCGAAGAGTATAACTTGCCACTGTGCCTAGCGTTCGTGGACTATGTGAAAGCCTTTGATTCGATTGAGACCTGGGCAGTATTGCAGTCTCTCCAAAGGTGCCAAATAGACTATAGGTACATCGAGGTTCTTAGGTACCTATACCAAAACGCCACCATGTCGGTCCGATTAAAGAACCAGAGCTCTAATCCGATCCAACTGCAGCAGGGCCCGAGACATGGAGACGTTATTTCCCCGAAATTGTTCACAGCTGCGTTGGATGATATTTTCAAGCTTCTGGACTGGAAAGGACGCGACATCAACATCAATGGCTAGTACCTAAAACACCTACGATTCGCCGATAATGTAGTTCTTATGGCTGAGACGTTGGAAGACCTGAACATAATGCTCGAAGATCTCGGTCATGCTTCAAAAAGAGTGAGTCTTAGGATGAACATGGTCAACTCGAAAATCATGTTCAATGCCCATGTTGCACCCGCCTGGGACAGGCAGTCCAGTCCAGTTGGGGGTAAGTCCAACTTCGAGAAAGAGATCTCTCGTCGAATCTAGCTCGGATGGGCAGCGTTCGGGAAGCTCCGAAATACCTCAATGTCTCAAGACGAAAATATTAGACCAGTGTGTGTTGCCAGTAATGACATATGGGAGTGAGACGTGGTCGTTCACTATGGTTCTCATAAGAAGGCTCAAGGTTACCCAGCGAGCAATGGAGAGAGCGATGCTTGGTATTTCCCTGCTTGATCGAATCAGAAATGATGGGATTCGCAGGAGAACTAAGGTAACCGACATCGCTCGAAAGAGTGTATCGTTGAAGTGGCAGGGGGCGGGACACATAGCGCGTAGAACCGATGGCCGTTGGGGAAAGGTTCTGGAATGGCGACCGCGTACCGGACGACGTTACGTGGGCAGGCCCGCCACAAGGTGGACCGACCATCTTGTCAATGTCGTGGGAAGCCGCTGGATGCAGACAGCGCAGGACCGATCGTTGTCGACATCCTTGCGTGAGGCCTATGCCCAGCAGTGGGCGTCGTTAGGCTGACATGATGATGATTTTTCTCCTTGAACCAGTTCTAGGCCTTGTTTTTTTTTTCAGTTCCTCTGCCCTTCTGCCACTTAATCGATCTTGAATTGTGCATCTCTAAACCCAATTTTACGAGATGCTTCTCTGATCGGAATTTCGTCTGCGCGAATTTCCTTTAGCGCTTGCTGTAGAGATTCAGGCGTATTAGTCACAGTCTTTTGTTCTGTTTTTTGGTAGACATCCGTAATCAAAAATTTTAGCTAAACACCAACCAAATACTTTGAGTGATAGAAGTGGCCGTAAACTGACCATACAGTCAGTTAACGGCCGTCTATTTTTCATATGAATTTAAGGACGGCCGCGAACCAGATTTGTCTGCACCGGCTGTCTCAGTTGGCGGCCATATGATAGCTAAAGATATATTTAAAATTATATTTCGGCGGCCGTGAACTAACCATAGCATTCAAATCAATCCCAACAATGAAAAAACTGTTGCACAAAACGAGACTTTAAATACATTAATAATAGGAAAGAGGAAAATTTATTTCACTCAATGAGTTAGTGCCGCGGCCACCCGGCCGTATACCAACTTTAGTAAAAAAATAAAGTGTTGGTTGGCGGCCACCAAATAAAACCGTTATTAAAGTTATTTACTTTCAAAATAAATGCAAAATGACGTAAATAAAATAACTATGATCACCCATAAACAAACAAAATAGTAATAAGTCATAGTAAATTTGAAATACTTACTTTCGAAGCGAAACCTATTCACTATTTTTTGGGCAGCTTTGCGTACATGTATGAGCTAAGAGCGCGGCAGGCAAAATTGATGATTTATTTCCAGCACGTGGTTAAGGTTGACCGACCAACTTGAAAAGGCATTACGTTTCACAACTATCCTACTTTTTAAAGTCCTACAACACGTTCGGAAGGGTGAGATAGAATTCTTGTTATTCTAATTTTTATGCGGTTGGTACTTAGAAAGGCCGCGAAACAACGCAGGGCCGCGAACCAGCGAAATGACCCTACTCCCACTTCCTGGTAAACGCGTTTACGAATTCTGCTTGCTTGCATGGGAACCGAGTGACGTACCTTTCGACAACTGCTGACTCTTGTGTTGCAAAGAGGTCGATACAAGGGGTACCCCATTTGTTGAATATCAAGCTCAGTATTGAGTTCGATAGGTGCCAGTCTGGTAAAATCTTGCCCCTTGACAGGTGATCTGAAATTATGTTGTAGTGTCCTAGAATGTGTTCTATTGATATTTCTATGTTCCTTTGTTTAGCCAGATTTAATATTTCTGCTGTTAAGTTTAGTAGTTTTACTGATTTCGTCCCGCCTTGATTTTTCAAGTATGCTACTACAGTTTCGCTGTCGCATTGTATTAGGATACTTTTGCCCTGAAGCAGAGTTTGATAACTCATCAACATCCTGTAAATCATAAACATTCCTTTTTTGTTTATATGCCATTTTTCTTGCGCGGGAGTCCATTTTCCCGATACTAGTTTGTCTTCCAATTCTTCTCCCCAACCTGTGTTTGATGCATCGGAAACCATGTACATTTCCGGTTCTTTTATAAAAATTCTCGAATTCTGGCTCATTTTTTTTAGCCACCATAGCAACTCCTCTAAGATTTCTGCTTATAAATCGAATTGAAGGAATGGTAGGAACTCTGGTAAGCGATTCACGGCTCTTTGGATCTTTCGGCAGTGGAGTCGTGCTAGGGGTATTACAAACGAGGCGAATTCCATTTTTCCTAGTATTGATTTTGCCTTTTTCCAAGTCCATCTTTTGCTTTCCGTAATTTTCCGAATACATTTTTCCAGAGATTGTATCCTTTCTGGCGGTAAACTTTTCATATTCGACTCCGTGTTCCAGGTTATTCCAAAAAAAGTTGTTTCTTTTGTTGGTTTTAGTACTGACTTCTCCCAATTTATTATGAATCCTAGTTTCGCAAGTGTGTCCAGGATTATGGGCACCTCTTTTGCTAGGTGCTGTGGGTTTTGATTGGCGATCAAAAAATCGTCTAAGTATACCACCAGGCGTATATTCTGTGCTCTTAGTAATTTGGCTACCCAGTTCGTTATTTTGGCGAATATTTGGGGCGCGGAGCTCAGGCCGAAAGGTAGTGCTGTTAGTGCGTAAGTTGAATGCTTGGTACTTCTGAGAACGTGGTTTGAACTCTATTTTTCTGGATTTCCGTGGAGCTTGTTGGGACTTTTTGAGGTTGAATTCCCGGGGCTGCTTGTTTCTTTTTTCTTTTTCCGCATTGATTGAAAATGAGCGGCGGGAAAGCAGATTGAACAGATTATGAATCATGCCTTCCATTCGGTCCAGCCTTGATTTCGTTCTATCACGTGAGCACGACGAAGGCGAAGTAAAGCGCTTGCGCTTCAGTGATGATACCATCTGTTGAATCAGAAAAAAGACGAATGAATGTATTCGATTGCGATGACTTTATAGACAGCCTAATCAGATGTAGGCAATATTCTATGTCACAACGGCTTAAGTGAGGCTAGTCCATGTTTTTTGACCCAGTCGGATCATTTCGATCAGATCGGTTCAAATGTCTGATCCGGTCGGCTCGACTCTATAGTTCGGTTGGCTCCAGTTTCTGGTCCGGTCGGCTCAAGTTCTTGGTCCGGTCGGCTCAAGTTCTTGGTCCGGTCGGCTCAAGTTCTTGGTCCAGTCGGCTCAAGTTTCTGGCCCGGTCGGCCCAAAGTTACGGCGCGACCGGCCAAACAAACCGGACCCGTCGGGTCGCAGGTTTGGCAGGAAAACTCGCGTGGAGTTTCAACTGCATGACCGTCTGGGCTTTTGAACCCGAGATCAGTCAAAGGCAACCAATAAAATGGCTTAAGTCTCATAGATTTTATGAGTTTTATCTATATCTGGCCTGGGGCCGAGATGAATAGACTTTATCTCGTTCCACGTCTAAAAATAAACAAATTATTAAATAACTTACCTTTATTCTCGAACGTTACTCAACGTTTTTTATTTTATTTTATTATTATTTATCACCAAAAAAAACTAATTAGTTTTATCAGGCGCACACACCACTCGCTTAAGTAAACAAAAGCGTACTGACGAAGACGCGAGACGCGAGCATATACCGCGGCCCGCTGCTAGCCGCCGAGCACAGCGAGTGAAAGAGAGAGCAACAAAGTAGGATAGTAGGAGGGAAAGGGATAGGTATAGGTACACACACCCACTTCGCGGCAGTAAATAGGAGAAGGTAATCTCAGAGGTCAGGCCGTAGGCACAGAGCCGAAATAACTGGTTTTTTTATTAACCGTACGCGTCCCAAATTTGGGAACCAATTTTGGCTTAAAACGGACCGCACTCACTATCATCCAGCCAGTGATGTCATACGTCACTTCAGTCATTCGAAGAAACTGACATGTGTCAAGTCGTTTCAGTCAGACCAGACAGTGTCAGTCAAACGAAACAGTTAGTTTCTGCGGTGAATTGTTTGTTTGAAGCTGGATTTCATAAGTTTCGCGATAAATTCAATTGGAAATTTCGTTTTAAACTACGTATTAAATAATTAAGTGAAGTCCTAAAACAGAAACTGTACCCTTGATTAGCTGGTAATAGTATAGGTTAGAATCTGTGAAAATGGAAGACCTCACGAGTGCCTACCTGGTCCCGCTGCCAGACTCTCCGTACGTGAAGCCGTTCAGGATGATGTACACACAAAACGGAAAAGAGAAGAACTGGGATCGGGTGGGCATTTGATATTCGCCCCCCGATTTTGGGGTTGTAAGGGGTGTCATTTTAAAGGGGGTGGTTACCCCTTCCATTTAACATCCCCCCCACCGCGCGGAGACGCATGGTTTTTTTTTTATACGTGTTTAAAGTTACGTGTAACGGAACGTTAATTTGCGTTGTTTTAATGACTTTTAGGTTGTTATACTCCTTGTTTTTAGTATTTTCTGTTTATTTATTGATTGTTATTACTAATCATTATTTTTCAATAAAAATATAATGTAAAATAATAAAAATAACAAAAAATCCTGCTATACCGATTTGCACTTGGCGTGTTTTTTGGACTTTTTGGTGCCTATCGGTTTGGTATTGAAAACTACTTGCCTACACTAGTGTGGGGGCGAAACCGACACGGACAGATTAGGTTAGAAGGTTTAAGGCGGGAGCGAAGCGGAGCGAAGCTCCCGCCTTAAACCTTCGTGGTTATTTTTTTTTTAAACCCAAAAAACGACTTGCCTACAATAAGAGTCGGGGCGAAACCGACACGGATAGATTAGGTTAGAAGGTTTAAGGCGGGAGCGAAGCGGAGCGAAGCTCCCGCCTTAAACCTTCGTGGTTATTTTTTTTTTAAACCCACAAAACGACTTGCCTACAATAAGAGTCGGGGCGAAACCGACACGGATAGATTAGGTTAGAAGGTTTAAGGCGGGAGCGAAGCGGAGCGAAGCTCCCGCCTTAAACCTTCGTGGTTATTTTTTTTTTAAACCCACAAAACGACTTGCCTGCAATAAGAGTCGGGGCGAAACCGACACGGATAGATTAGGTTAGAAGGTTTAAGGCGGGAGCGAAGCGGAGCGAAGCTCCCGCCTTAAACCTTCGTGGTTATTTTTTTTTTAAACCCAAAAAACGACTGGCCTACACTAGAGTGGGGGCGAAACCGACACGAATAGATTAGGTTAGGGGATCACCCTCCCTCCCACTCACAATATATGCAAAAATCAATGAAAAATGTTTTTTTTTTTAAATCATAAAAAAAGACTACTGGTTTCCTCACTTTGGGGAGGGGGGGAGGGTCCACCTTGACCCGGGGGGGGGATCCCCCTCCCCCCCACCCATAATATTCGCAAAAATGAATGAATTTTTTTTAAAAACAAAAAAAATCATAAAAAAAAAACTACTTGTTTCCGCACCTTGGGGGTGGGGGGGGAGGGTCCCCATACCCCCCCTCCCCCCTCCCCCACCCCCTCCACTATCAAAATCGGGGGGCGAATATCAAATGCAACCCCCTGGGATCTGCTGGCGGTACACGACAGCGTGGCCATTATCGTATTCAATGTTACACGGAAGGTCATGATCTTTGTCAAGCAGTTCCGCCCTGGTAATTTTTTTGATTCATTTGCTCATGTATGAGTCACAGACGAGGTGAAAAAGTACTAACAGAAGGCATTATTAAGTGGTTTCCGGCGGCAATGTAATAGCACTCTGTTATGTACAGATTGTATAAACGGTTCCAGATTATTCGATGGTGTATGTACAGGCACACATTCGCTTGTTGACTAGGATCTGCAATCTTTACTACAGCATGGAACTCATCTACTCACCCTAGTGAAAATGGGATGTTATGCCTACAGAATTTAATTTATACTTAAGCTCTCAGACACCAAACCCCAGTACTTACTTATTTTTTGCAGCAATATACTACAACTGCATCCACCCTGATGACCGTGAGGAAGATGTCATAGACACGAAGAAGTATCCAGCCTCACTGGGCATCGCATTGGAGATGTGTGCTGGCATCATTGACAAGGCAAAATCTGTTGATGAAATTGCACAGGAGGAGGTCTTGGAGGAGTGTGGCTACAATGTGCAATTGAAAGATTTGCATAAAATTATATCTTATAGGTACTGAAAATTATTTGAGTTCTTTAGATTTTATTAACTTAAACAAAAAAAATTGGTGAAGTTAGGCAAAAGTACAAAAGAATCAAACAAAAATTACCTAATTTTTGTATTAATATTCTTTCCCAATTTTACTGTATAATAAGCAAGTACAATTGGCAGAGTTGATGCCTTGATTCTTATCAGGCAACTACCATATTTTAGCCACATTAAGCCACCACAATAATAATACCTGTGACATACAATAAATTGATGAAGATAATACAAAACAAATTATGTGAATGTTACTGTCTTACTGAAAGTTCATTTAAGATGCAAAAGTCTGGTGCATAATAACTTTATCTGACTTAAAATAAATCAAAAATTATAATATGCTTTAATATCAATAAATCAGAGAAAGTGCTGCAACCTTTTAAAGTTATTATTTCTTAGATGTTACCAACTATTAACATAATCAAGCTACACAAAGGCATGCCAGGCAATGCAAGCCTTTATAGTCTTGATAACATCTGACAAAAGGCTTACATATACCTCTGACACTCCACACTGACTCTGTCTGTCTGAATTATCAGGACTTATTCATCCTGTTGGATGTGGGACCTCAGACCTGAAAATTCATCAGTAAAACAAAAATATTATCTGATAAACACTGTCTCATTTGGTTTTCAGGTCAGGCGTGGGAGTTCAAGGCTCTCTACAAACACTCTATTATTGTGAAGTAACTGATGATATGAAAACTGAACAAGGTATTGTCTTAGTGGTAAATAGTTCTTGAGAATTAAATTCAATGTTTTATCTACAAATATTACAACTTTGCCAGTGTGCAACCTGTAAATGGATCTTAAACGATGTATTATCATTCATTCATTCATCATTAGTCTAGCAATGTCATGAAAATATGTCCAGTGTTTCCAATCATGGTGTATGTAACATACACACAGATGAGTTATGGACTCCTGAACGGAGTACAAGATAATAATAGCTTGATTTTAAATAAACAATGTATGTCAATTTGGATTGAAGAAAATGTTTTTTAAGTGTTATTCATAAATATTAATGTGAGGTCTCACAGATTAGAAACCCAAAGCCATAAAATTTCACTCCTGATGATTTGTGAAGACAGAGTAAAAACTCTTTAGAAAATATCTCAAGTTTTGAAAATAACAACACCTGTGGAATAGGGCTAAAAATAGTTAATTAAACACATCATTCAATTTAAATCCTACAAATACATACATTAACTAGACTACTGATATCATCTCTGCAGCTACCTCTGTAAGATAAGATAAGCCTTATCTTTTTCCTGTATGTTATGTAATCCTGTTATTATTACTAAAACATTGTGGTTTATCTACAGTACATAAATGAAACTGATACTCTCATGGCCATGGTGATATTAGGAATACATATGGATAGATTTTCTTGGGTCACCCTTACACAATAGTATTTTTTAAATCTTATCCTTATCAGAAATAATAAGTTACAAAGAATTATCCTAGCTTACTGCGTGTATATCTGTTAATCCCGTTATGTATTCTGAATTTTTCCTCTCTTTTGAACATTATTCGATACAACACAACATAATATAAATATTATGGTCTTCCTACTGGTTTATAAAAGTTTGGCTGATCGAGAAAAGTTTTGATGAGGGAAAGTGGTTGCCTTGCCTAAAGCCACCTCTTTCTTCCACTTTTCAAACCTTCATATCATATTAGTGCAGCTGCCATCATCCATTCCTTACAGCTCGTCGCGCCAAGGCGCCTTGTTATTTACCCAATTAGCTAGATATCCTGAAGCCATTTGGTTCAAAGATGAAAAAATTAACAGAAGGCCTTACTTAAGATTTTCATTGCACGAAGAAAAATATAGATATCCCATATAGCCATTTTTGGTCGCAGATTTTTAAAGATGTAACAGGTCGCACAAATTCTCGTAACTGATACGACACATTGCGACTGTGTAGGGTTATACTCACACGTGTTGTAACAGTTAAGTAACAATGTGAGTAGTATTGATTTTAGTAACCCCGTGTTGTAACCGTTTCGAAATGTGACGAAATATTTTGTGTCTACACATTTTAAAAACTTCGCGATTAGTTTGTAACTAGGAGGCAATTTTTACACAAAGTGTTGTAACAGGGTAGTAACACGCGTCGTAAAGTTACGGGAATGTTCCGGAATATTAAAATATGAACTTGCAGAAACAAACATCACTAGATCCTATCATTCTCAAAGTTTTCATAGGTTTTTGGCGTTTTACTTTTTGAATAATAAATAAAAATGAGTAAGCAATCCAAAAAATCAGGTAAATTCCGGTGGAGTTCTACTTTTTATAGAAAAGTGAATAATTCATCAGATCATCAGATTCAGGATAGAATTTAAAAAATGTTAAGAAAAGGTGATCAACCATTAGAGCAAGTAGCAAATCGTATACAGGAACTTTCAAAATTAAATGCCGAGAACCTGAAATGTAAACAACAGGTCTACCCTGTCCTCAAACATGAAAGTTTCCTAGAAACAGCTGTAAAAGTATTCAGTACTGTCAAGATAAATGAGAATTACCAGTTCTCAAATATCGTTAAAGATAAATGGTTTTTAAGTACAGACAATAATATTGTAGAAATGGCATTTCTGCGCATGACAAAATTAAGATAATTGGAAATAATATAAAAAACAAGTTCAATTTTTTTGAGCGACCGTTCAACTTATCAATCTAAGCAACATCAATTGATTACGAAGCGGAAGAATCGAGACAATATGATTTGTCTATACAAATATTATAAAGAGGAAAGGTTTGATTTTTTGTTTGTTTGTTTGTATGAATTGAATAGGCTCCGAAACTACTTGGCAGATTTGAAAAATTCTTTCACTGTTGGAAAGCTACATCATTCCTGAGTGACATAGGCTATATTTCATTTTCAAAAAAAACAGGCATCCTTACTAAAATTACGAAAAAGCGGGATAATATTTTTTCACATACAGCTAAGTCCACGCGGACGAAGTCGCGGGCGGCTGCTAGTAAGACATAAAATGCAAACTTTTATCTATGACTTCTAACACAGAGATGGTATTTATGGCAATATTGACAACATTAGGAGTAGAAATAAAATAAATACATAAAAAATATAACGATTTTTATTTCAAAAGTTTGTGGCTCTAAAACATAACAAAAAGCAAAGATTCTTAAAATCGGTAATTCTTAACTGTACTAGTAACAGTCCCGCCTTTGTAGCGGTACATCACATAATTTTTCATCATAATAATTTGTCTAATCAGTCCCATAAATTATTAAAAAAATATCACAATGTATTTTTTTAGTACATGTTGAGTATCAAATCGTTTCGAATCATGGAATCGTAATTTGGCATCGCTTATAATCACATCGTAAACAATCTTGGCTACACAGGCGCTTTAGGGCATGCAAAAACTGGGCGGTTTCGGAAAACTGGGTTTTGCGTGCCCTAGTTGCATTCTAATCAAAAAGATGAGAATTAGATAAGTCGTCAGAACTTATATTTACTGCTTTGGACTTAAGCTTTAAATCCATTACTTTATTTATTATTTTTACGTCCGAAAGTACAGTCACTAACTTCGACTCCTTGATGTTGCATTTTTTTATGCCTGGTGTATCGTGATCTGTGAAAAGATAATAAAATGTTATTAGTAATAATATAGATTAATGCGTTGTAATGATATGCGTACGTGCGTGTGTGTATGTTTGTAAAAGTAAAATAAAATTATACTTACCAATTTAATTTTCTTTCTTATTTAAATAGTCCTCTGTTTCAGAATCTTGTTTATTTATTGACGCTTTTGGATTTAAAAACATTTTGACTTGATCCTTATTTGGCGTTCCTGTGTTTAAATTCTCCTCTTCTTCCTTATTTGGCGTTTCTGAATTTAAATTTTCCTCTTCTTCTATTTCTTTATTTGGCGGTTCTGTATTAAAATTTTCTTCTTCTTCTTTTGTTAAAACAATGCAATAAGATTTTGTTTGTCAAAACAAACCTAAACTTTGAGAGACACTGGAACCAAAAATACAAGAGAAGCCATATTAAAAATCCCGTAAGCTTGTGACGACTTTACAGAACAAGTCGTCATATTCTTGTAACTTTGCAACTATTTGCGACGAGTATTTATTCACTAAACAAAAATCAATTTTATCAATATTTATGAAATATAAGCCTTGTTCTTGCTAGAATAATTAGTCATTAATGTTAAAATTTGTTATCATATGAAAATAGGAAGTTTTTGAGCACCTTTAAATTAAAAAATAATATCAACACACCGGTTTACATTTAACTAAAATAATTAATTTATGAAAATAAAGCGGCGCGTTGGTAAAATCCAACATATTAGACGAAATTACACGATGAAATTCTTTTCCCACATAAATTTTAACATCGGAATTATATATATCAGCCAAATAAAGTTTGTGCACTTACTTTCGGATATCATAGATTTAATAATGGCGTCCTTTTAATATTCTTAAAAACACTACTTCGCTAACATTTCACAAGTCAAACTGTAAAAAGAAATTGAACGAATGAGTGAATGATTTGTTCGGATTGTGGTTATTCAAGGTTACTGCGTTACGACACGGAGTCGTTACTTAAAAACTAAATGTGTATGTGTCGGGACTTCCCCATTTTCAGTTGTAGCGACGGATAAGCGCGTAACGTCAACCAGATTGAGTTACGAGAATCATTCAAGTGTCGGCATTAAGTATCGAAACGGTTACGTCGCGTAACCAAAAATGGTTATATGGGATGTAACTACAATTTCTTTAGACGCCCTTATCGTTGAAGGATCCCTTTCATCAAAAGCATCTTAGGCGTTAAATCAATGAATGCAGACTAAAATATCTGAATAAATTACAGGTGGAGGAGTTGATGACGAGTTGATTGAGGTGGTTGAAAAGACAATTCCTGAGATTGAGGAAATGTTGAGCTCCCCCGGGCCCCTGTCGAGTCCCCCGAGCTGCCTGTTTGCGCTTATGTGGTTCTTACACCACAAAGCAGACAAGTACAGAAAGTAGGCGCAATTTACATGTCTATATAAATAATTGTAGTGTCTCATTTATGATCCATAGTGCTGTACTGGCAACATTATGTCAGATGTTATTGTTGTGTTTGCTATTCATCTTGCATTAATTATTGAGACTAAAAAAGTAAACTATTGCTATACAGTTGCTACTCGTTATAACTTACAATTTGACTGTTCTTAGCTAATGAATGATGATGCCAATTGCTATTTTGTTCTGTTTGTTGTCAAAATTAGTGAAGGTCTCCCATGTAGTACAGACGAATATTTATTTTAAGTGAAATGATAGTACAGCACAAGGGCGTACCCAGGTAGGAGCAGGGGGGGGCAGCTGCCCCCCCTAGAAGTCAATTTTCCTTACCAGTGGGAATTAAAAACATATTTCTCTCTCTACGAAAAACGAAACAGGTATGAGCTGCCCCCCCCTAGCTGAAATCCTGGGTACGCCCTTGAGTACAGCAAGATGGACTGTGAATAATACACATTTTTATTTAAATAAGGTCTCATTGTTGGCTATATTTTTACTGTAAGCTGAAGTACATACATGACAGAATAATTGAATGTTGCTGACCCTCAAATTCTCGAACGTAGCTCAAATTTAAGCAGCCTTTGCTTAACTGGTGCTGTTCCAAAATATGTAAACTTAAACACAAAAGTTGATTGTTAATCAAGTATACACAGCTATATTATAGAAGGTGCTTACAGCTCTCTTTTCGAACACTTCAAGTTACTGGAGTGTTAATTAGGTACATTCTATTAATTAGAATCATACAGAAAAATATAATAACCAGATATATGTTAGTTGCCAAACAGAGTACCAGCAAAAAACTTCCTTGTTTTTTAAATTCACAAGTAACTATAATTTGGACGTTCGAGAATTAGGGAGTCAGTGACCTAAGTTGCAGCTCATTAAATATTTTAATTTGGTAACAGGAGTTATGGACGAACTTGCGGCGAATGTAAAGAAGACAAATGATTCCTATTATGTTCCAAGAAAAGGGTAATATTTTTTTGTATGTACAGTCAAACCACAGCCCAAGAGCAATTTCATACCTTACGTTGCTTGCCCACTGGCGATAATCGCTGAACGATATCCTCCCCTCTATGTGAAAGCATTGGCCACTTTTTGTTGTACGTTGGCGTTACTGAAGAACTTGCTCAATCGTTTGGGAATAAGAGAAATCACTCAGTGAATCTCGTGCCATTTCAGGTAATGAAAACTCAGATAATAAACACTATGTAATGAACATGCCTGTTTTCCACCAGGATTATTCAGAGCGGAGATGTGTTTTAAATAACCAAGCAGGTCTTTATTGTTAAAAAAGGCGCAGTTCAGATGACAAAATTACAATATTTGGATCTCATTAAACCTTACAGTTTCTGCCAGCAGCCCATCTTTTGGACTAAATATTTACTGATACAAGCCATGTTCCGTGTGGATAATTAGTGTCAATAAGAACTCGTTGTTTTTCATCGCTGTTGCAACTTATTTTTCTGAGCTACTGAGCTGTAAGAAATACATAATAAGGCCCTGGTGAGCTGTTTAAAACACAACTCTACACATATTCGCCCGCTCAATTAGAAAAGGGCTTTACGCTCTAACTGTGGTTGACTACGTCTTTATTTTACGTAAGTAGCAATAATTTGAGTAAAGGTTATACTGTTGTACTGCTTTTTACCTACTTGCCTAATCTTAATGTTATTTATTATGTTGGTACATGTTAAATTCACGGGTCCAGGAGGACCCGGTCCGGTTGAAGCGTGCGTGGGGCCGAAGCGAACACGTAGAGGCTTTTTGGTACAGTATACTCCAATTTGAAATGTGTACATCTGTTATTTATTATTATTATTCTGAATTACCTATGTATTAATTTCCAAAGATTTTTACTAATTTATCCTATTTATTCCATTCGTTTTTTTGATTACAGTAGCTGCAAAATTTTGCATGTTTCCATGAATTTATGCAGACTTTAGAGACTGCGTAAACGAATGAATAACTCTTGGCGGTGGTAGATAGCCAAATTCTATTTGTATTTACATAATGTTTTGTATTAATTAATTATATCTATTATTTATGACGTATATTGTTATCGTAGTTCTTTTTACTATTCCAGTGATGTTATTTTTAAAATAAGTTTTTACAATAAAAGCAGTCCGTCAGTAATTGTTGATAATAACTGTGATTGTAATGCCTTTCTGTGATGGATTCATAGTAATTATGAAATAAATAGAATTATTTGTGAATATATCTTTTTATTTAGCCAAAAGACAATTTACAGAACTGCTAATATTGAACCTTATGCTATCATTAAAAAAAATTGTCATTTCTAATTAAAGGAGAGTAAAGAAAACAAATAAAACAATAATGAAGTACATAAAGTATTTAATACGTATTCTCAACTAAGTATAGGTATAACAGTCCACAGGGATGGGCCAAACAAAATGATTTTACCCTAATTTATACAATATAGCTGTTATTGAGATTACAGAAATGAACACGGCACTTATTGCATAGTTATAATAGTCATGATGTCCTAATATGGATTTAAAAATAAAAACAAATTACATGAAAAAAATCAAGTCTTATGGAGGTCTAATCTCTTTCTTACGAAGTCGAAATATAGTAACCCCCCCACTCATAAAAACGAACGCAACACTAAAACATAGTTTAAGCAATTGACGTGTTGTGTCAAGAATGGAAGTGACAAAGCGATACAAAAGTTAAAATGTTGTTGAAGAGCTGTTTAAGTTGTTATGAATAAAGAGGTAAGTCGTTAGACGTTTTCATAATATTTGATTACATTAACTTATTTTGATTTTGGGTATTCTAAGCATCATTATATTATTTCATTTTACATGTGCTCCCATGAACAGTCAGCATCAAAATGATGTGCACAATAAAGGTCAAATTTGTCTGACGTATTCAGAAAAGCAACCTTACCACTAAAGAATTAAAATAGTGTTGCAATTGTTTGAGTCTTAGTGAGACTTCAAACGACATGCGACTCTGTCTTTGTAGCATTACAATTTACGATTGCTCCACAGCTTTTTGAACACTTTTGACGCTGACTGTGCTATCACTTATTATCATCACTCAAGATATGGTTGTGATTGCCGTTCAAAACACATCACATGTGTTCTTAGGCGAAACTTCGTATTTGTTGCACCAGAGTAAAGTTAATCAGTGATGTGATTGGTATTTAATTAAGTGTATTCATAATTTATTTGAATCGATTGTTTCTGAAATGAAGTAAACTAAATCTTATTAATGAAACCCACGACTTAAAGTTCTAATTTGAATAACAAGCTGTAAGTCGTGTTTAAGTGTGAAAACCCCCACAGACGTAACGTTATCACAAGGCAATGCAGACCGGCATCATCCAGAATCACACTTGTAGTGTGATGTTTAAGTTACATAGGTGTATTAAACTGAGTTCCACTATGACAATTATTTTTTATCATTTTCCATGCTATTCCATGTATCTTTACTAAAGATCCTCAAACCAAAAAAAGACATTCGGTCTTGGCTTGGTCAGCTGGATACGGATGAGTTACACTAGTCGATAGTCGTAATGGCAGTCCTCAATTTGTTTGCTACACTCACCAGAGGTCGCCACATTACAAGCCGCAGAATAGGGCAGATCCCCATGGACTGTTTCACCTATTATCACTGTAACAACACACTAGTGTATCCGCGTAAGGTCCTCCACAATTTTTATTAGGTCGTCTACCGTCGCGTCTCGCTTCATACCGTCGCCGTCGTCGATCTGGAAACAATATTATACAGTTGGTAAAATGTACGGTGGCCGGCACATCACGCTACCCATTTCCGGTCAGTCCTCCTTGCTCTATTGCAAAAGAATGACATTTGGCAAGAGCGAGAGAAAAAACGGAAATGGGGTAACCTGATGTGCTTTTGACTGTACATCCGGATTGTGTAAATATTTTGACTATGAAGGCCCTTCACAGGTTGCGACTTAAATAATCTTAGAGAAGACTGGGCACATTACTATAGGAAGTCGAAGTGGATGCAGCGACACTGTTATGATATTTATGATTTATTCTGGTCTGATCCCTTTTTTTGTGAACCACCTCTGTAAGTAAAAACAATAGACGGATCAGACCGGAATAAATCATATTTATGTTGGGACACCTCAACTACACCACAGGACCACAGAAATCTGACCCGGGTGTTTTGATAAAAAAAAATGTATTCTAATTAAAAAAGACACCTTGTTTTGGTTCGCCATGTAATGTTACTTCCCAGTATTTGGTTTTTACTTGGCACTACGAGATGACATGACAATAAAGGTGGGGCATCTTTTTTCCTAACTCGTGAAAAAAAAGGGCAGTCTGCATTATTAATAAGTCATCTCCTATTGCCAGACTCCAGACGCTTTCGGATTTGCTATCGGCGTCTCCAGTTAACCAGAGAACCTAATAAGAAATGCTATTCACCTGCATTCCCTGTATAGTCTCCTTCTGTATATCTCTGGTGAGATCCAGGAAGCTCTCGATGAGGTCCCCGTCGATGAACCCCTCGGCGGCCTCGGTGGTGATGTCCGAGTTGAGCGAGCGCCAGAACGAGTGCGGGATCTTGCCGACGGACTTGATCGTGTGCGTTAACCGCTCTTCTAGCTGGTGCAGGAACTCGTAGAGCTCTTGGGGTAATTGCACTACTAGACCTGAGGGTGGAAAGACATTTGTTAGTTTCATTATCTGGGTTTTTCTAGTTGAGTGAATGTGATGCGAAGAAGCAAAATTTGTTCTAAAATGATACTTCACAAAAAGTAATGGAAGACAGAACGACACTTATGTAGGATTTATATTTTATGCATGTAGGGATAATTTACCTTATGAAGTCAACTATGAATATGAATTTCTACTGAGTTTTGTGACAGGACACCGGATAGATAAATCCACTAACATTTTTTTAACTTGCAAAACAACAATGCCTACTTTTCAATACTAATTTGAGGCCAAATGCCAAACCAGCGAGCGACGAATAAAGCGTCTCTCGATGATTCAAAGTAATTTCGGTAAAAAGGCTGGGTAGCGTATGCAAGGTAAATCTTTAACTTAATCGCCTCAGTAACAAATGCGAAGCCCGAAGGGTGAGCTTCGAGTGTGAAGTCGACGGCCGAACTCGGTGCAGGGTGAAGCCTGGAGCGGCCACCATTGAATCAAGTAACTCTCGAAGCTGAAGGTTGAGTGCCTGTACCAGGACTCTAGCCAGAAAAGACTGCGACCGCCTAGCGCTGTACGATTATCTCGTTACAAGCTGAAAATCAGCTCTTGAGCTTTTCAGGTTTAGCCAATAGCAGTGGTCTATTTAATTTTGGACATCGTGACACTGCTGTCTGGTGGAAATTATTGTTTTATTTCTATTAGTTTTTTTTTATTTTCGTCTTTTATGTTCCAATGTCCGGATGCAATAAACGTTTTTTTTTTGTTTTTTACAAGCAACTGCAAGGGCGCGGTATCGCAAAGCTCAGAGAGACTGAGGGCAGCCCTAGTTTATCCGAAGCTAGTATTGAGTAAGGGCCGGCGCCTACTATCGGCATCGGCACGCTTCAGGATTTTAAGGTGGCAAATAGCAATATACTTTAACATTATGGCAATAAAGTAGAAATTTCCGTGATGTGTTCTCCTAAAAACAAAATGCATTTGTTCTGTTTCTGTTTCGGCATTTTCTATTTTATTGCCATTATGTTAGAGTATATTACTATTTGCCACCTTAGGGCCGGCGCCGACTATCGGCATCGGCATGCTTCAGGCTTTTAAGGTGGCAAATAGTAATATACTCTAATATAATGGCAATAAAGTAGAAAATGCCGAAACAGAAACAGAACAAATGCATTTTGTTTTTACGAGAACACATCACGGAAATTTCTACTTTATTGCCATAATGTTAAAGTATATTGCTATTTGCCACCTTAAAATCCTGAAGCGTGCCGATGCCGATAGTGGGCGCCGGCCCTTAAAGGCCCTTAGTCAGCCCTGGATTGTAAGAAGTTAGTATTGAGTGCAGCTCACGCGGAGGGCGCGGCGGTGTCTAGTGTTAGTTAGTGCAGCTAGTACTGAGTGGTGCTCACAGATGGCGCCGGTGACGGTGGCGACGAGCACGGGGTTGGCGGAGGGCGCGGCGGTGTCTAGTGTTAGTTAGTGCAGCTAGTACTGAGTGGTGTCTCACAGATGGCGCCGGTGACGGTGGCGACGAGCACGGGGTTGGCGGAGGGCGCGGCGGTGTCTAGTGTTAGTTAGTGCAGCTAGTACTGAGTGGTGTCTCACAGATGGCGCCGGTGACGGTGGCGACGAGCACGGGGTTGGCGGAGGGCGCGGCGGTGTCTAGTGTTAGTTAGTGCAGCTAGTACTGAGTGGTGTCTCACAGATGGCGCCGGTGACGGTGGCGACGAGCACGGGGTTGGCGGAGGGCGCGGCGGTGTCTAGTGTTAGTTAGTGCAGCTAGTACTGAGTGGTGGCTCACAGATGGCGCCGGTGACGGTGGCGACGAGCACGGGGTTGGCGGAGGGCGCGGCGGTGTCTAGTGTTAGTTAGTGCAGCTAGTACTGAGTGGTGTCTCACAGATGGCGCCGGTGACGGTGGCGACGAGCACGGGGTTGGCGGAGGGCGCGGCGGTGTCTAGTGTTAGTTAGTGCAGCTAGTACTGAGTGGTGTCTCACAGATGGCGCCGGTGACGGTGGCGACGAGCACGGGGTTGGCGGAGGGCGCGGCGGTGTCTAGTGTTAGTTAGTGCAGCTAGTACTGAGTGGTGCTCACAGATGGCGCCGGTGACGGTGGCGACGAGCACGGGGTTGGCGGAGGGCGCGGCGGTGTCTAGTGTTAGTTAGTGCAGCTAGTACTGAGTGGTGTCTCACAGATGGCGCCGGTGACGGTGGCGACGAGCACGGGGTTGGCGGAGGGCGCGGCGGTGTCTAGTGTTAGTTAGTGCAGCTAGTACTGAGTGGTGGCTCACAGATGGCGCCGGTGACGGTGGCGACGAGCACGGGGTTGGCGGAGGGCGCGGCGGTGTCTAGTGTTAGTTAGTGCAGCTAGTACTGAGTGGTGTCTCACAGATGGCGCCGGTGACGGTGGCGACGAGCACGGGGTTGGCGGAGGGCGCGGCGGTGTCGGCGTGCTGCGCGACCAGCGAGCCGTGCCGCATCACGTTCACCATGTCCCCGCAGTGGAAGCGGCCCATGTTCTCCAGCTGCTGCCGGTCCTCGTCTGTCGTCGCCGCACTGGAAACACAATTACTTTACGATTAAAGACTTACACCAATGATATTTAAAAGAGGTATACCTCTATTTATTTTACGATTGAGGACTTACACTAATGAAAAATCAGCGAGTTGGAGACCGAACTCTGAGTAGAGCGAAGCCCGGAGCGTCCCTCGGTTACGGCTAAAATAACTTCGCGAAGCCGCAGGCTGAGCGCTCGCACACGATGAAGTTCAAAATTTGACACCTCAGTAACTAAAAGGCGAGGCCGGAGGCCGAGCTTCAAGTGTGAGGCCGTAGGCCGAACTTCACGTAGGGCCAAGACCGCAGCGACGCTTACTAGCCACCAGCGAGGCCGCAGGCCAAGCTTCAAACTCTGCGAAGGGCGAAGCCCTGAGCGTCTTATTGTCCACTCAAGTAATTAGTTTGAAGTGGCGAAGCCGAAGGCTGAGCCACAGCCTCGAGCAAGACTACGACGTGTCAGCTTCTACGAGGCCGGAGGCCAAGCTTTGAATGCGAGGCCATAGGCCGAACACTGCGTCCTTCAACGACTTAAGTAACTGCGCGATGCCGAAGACTAAGCGCCCCTACTATCAAAAGCCATCCGATAAAACCCTTGCGAGGCCGAGAACCGAGCTTTGTATATGAGGCCGAAGGCCAAACCCTGCGTTCCTGGAGCGAAGCCCGGAGCGTCCCCCAATGACGGTGCAACTAACTTCGCGCAGCTGTAGGCTGAGCGCCCGCACACGGTGAAGCGCAAAGTTAATTGCCTGAGTTACCAGAAGGCGAGGCCGGAGGCCGAGCTCCGAGTGTGAGGCCGAAGGCCGAACTACGTGTAGAGCGCAGCCCGGAGCGTTGGTTTCAAACCCCCAGCGAGGCCTTAGGCCGAGCTTTGACTGTGCGGCCAGAGGCCGAAATCCGCGTAGGGCGAAGCCCGGAGCGGCCATCATCGACCTTCAAGTAACTTCGCGAAGCCGCAGGCTGAGCGTCCGCACTAGGATCTTATTGCTAAAACACCAACTACCCAGAAAAGAACGAGAGCGCCATTCGCAAAACAAACCCCCCCTGAAACAACTGCGAGGCGGAAGGCCGAGCTGCGGCGAGGCCCCCGGGGGCCTCGCAGCCGCGGGAGGGGCGAAGCCCCGGAGCGGCCAGCGTCGCAGACTTAGCTTACGGCCGCCTCGCCTTGAACAAAGCACTGCACAAGATGTGTTCTTCTCATGCTTATATGAGGAATACGAATAAACAATATCTTTACATCATCATACACAGAAGATACTGGATACATAACTTTTTCCAATCATGAACAAGGGAACCGGGTTGTAGGACGATGTGAAGTTGTTGTGAACAGGCCGTAAGAGAGAGCGCGACGGAGCCCAGTGGCTAAGCACTTCACTTGGGGGTGGTCCGCCTCACAGCGAGGCCGCGGATGCTCACGTACTACGAGAGTTTTCTAGAAGCCGCCTCGCAGCTTATAAATAGTGTGAGCAAGCACGGCATTCAATCCATTCTGAACAGTGCAACGATCGGACCGGAGCCGGGACAAAGGCACTGATGATCCTTTGAAAAAGACTGCCAAGGGAACATCGGGATATTATAGCAAATCCAATACCGTGACTTCCATCACCGAAAAAAGTCTTGGAAGTGCGAAGTGCTGTGATAACTCAGGATCAGTCATCAAACCACGATACAGCCTACATCCGTTAACCGCCAATACATCTTCAATCACCGTAAGCCACATTATCCGTCATCTCCTTCACTCCAGAGGGCCCCAAGTCTGCTAATTTTAGAACGCTTGAATAGGGCTCTAAACTATGAGTGATTTTGCATGTTGTTTTATGTTCCCCAAAAATAATAATGATTTCTAATGTTACTGTGAAAACACTATCGAAATTCGTTTCAAAATGAGGCCACAATAGGTCTGCAAACTTGGGTGCGCAAGTCCATTTCAAAAGTGTTACTTTTTGTAAAACAATATCACTATTTTGTAACCCATACTATTATGAAGCAATTATGTTATTAGACCATTTTCATAAACGCAATATTAGCTATAGCTGTCGAACAAAGTTATTACGCGCTTCTTATAAAAGAGTGAACGTGACGTCACGTTCCCTGTCACATTCGTATGGAGCGTTTTTGGGCAAGTTTTGGACTTGCATGTGCATTTTAAATTGTGATATCTTTGGTAGTATCGAGACAAATGAAGTGATTCTTTTAGGATTGTTTACATAAATGTAAGGTCTTTCGATAATAAACAAAAAAAAATACAGTCATCTAGCCTATTGAATCGTAATTGAGTATCAATCGGCTAATTAGTAATTAGCCACATTTTCTATGAAAAATATGTCAAACTAGCGGCCGCCCGCGACTTCGTCTGCGTGGAATTGAGTTTTTTGCGACCCAGTAAAAATTGTAGCCCAAATGTTATTTCGATATTAAACCTTTCTAATTCGGAACGCGCCCATAATTACGCTAATGACAGCAGCCGTCTGTCATCAACTGTCATGCCATGCCACGTGATGCCGCATTTTCATATTTTATTTGATATTTTCAACAATTTACACAAAATCTTCATAAATTGTAGCCTATGTGTTATTCAGATGTATAAGCAACATTATTGTAAAGTTTCATTAAAATCCATTCAGTAGTTTTGACGTGAAAGAGCAACACGGCACATCCAGACTTACAAACTTTCGCCTTTATAATATAAGTAGGATTAGGCTATTGAGACTCAATTGTGATTCAATTGAAGCGTTCTCAAATAAGCAGACTTGAGGCCTTACCTACTTGGCGACGGTCTACCATCGTGGTCCACCTCGTGCAGAACTTATGAGGTTTCCGGAACCATAGTTAATTACGTTTGCAATTGAAGGTACAGATCTATTCTGCACAGAGTGAAAAATGAAAAAAATGTCTAGGCTAAATTCTCGAACACTGAAAGAATTAAAAATGTGATTAAGGAACAACTTACCCATCCTTTTGACAAATGAAAAGGTTGAAATTATTTTCAGCGCCTAGGAACGTGTCGTCGTCTAAGATCTCAACGGCCGTCATCCAGTTGGGACTGTGGTCGCGTGCAATTTCTTCGAAACTACCCTCCATCTGCAAAAATGACACAAAATAAGATCAGTGATTCCTAATATTAACCTCGAACCAGGAATATTAAAAGTACAGTACAAATAAAAATGTATGATATCACATAGTTTTTTTGGCACCCTAAGCAACCTACCTTACAACAGAATTTTAATTGTTATCGTGACCGGCAGTAAAAGGCTTATATTAGACAAGCTGTTTACTTGAGAAGTTTAGAATTTATCAACATGTATAACTTATTTATTTCCTGCATAAGTAGTTTAGTAAGCGTTTCTTACCTGTTTATATTGTAATAGTGACATAGAGCGCATTATGTCGCCGACTAGAATGAAATCGCCCTTCACTTTCAGGTACAAAGCTACAATGTTGTTGAAGTGACTGCACTCCAGCCTCAGTTCTTTGTCTGACGTCCATTCGAATAGCCGCACCTGGTGGAAAAAATACTGGTTATTCAACCATACACAAATACTTTACAATATACCCATTGTTTATCAAAAAATCCCACCATAGTGAAACAACATTGAGGTTGGGCTTAAGTCCAAAAATAAACACTTCTTAAAAGTACGCTTCTATTTTGGATCATACTTATTTTATTTAAAGAAAGAAGAAAGAAAACGTTTATTGATTTTGAACATCGCAACAGATAAAAACATACAGAACAAGAATATGGAACATTCAAAAGATCTTTCCTTTAGTTTGCCATTCAATATTTTTTCCCAGAATTTTTTGCCTATGCAGCTGCATCGCGTAATAATAAAGATTTTAAAAAAGTCGATAAAGTTTTGTGAGTGATGGCCCCGTGCAATCTTTGAGTATTTTGCACTATTTTCTTAAGCACTTCCTTCCTTAGAACTTTTAGCACGCCCAGTTTTTCAATTAATTTTGTTTATCAGATAAAGAAGTGGTCTCTGCCTACCCCGTTGGGAAATAGGCGTGATGGTATGTATGTATGTATCAGATAAATAATTTAAAAAAAAGTATATCTTGTAGTGATTACAATGTAACATAACATAGTGAAATGTAAAAATAAGCTAAAGAAGAGTGGCTGTCTCTGACACAGGTTCTATGCAGCACTTACTAGAGGTAGTCAATCCCCACTGTGTAAAACCTCTATTGTTTCAATAGTCAATATTTTTATTTTTTTCAACATACAGTAGAAACAACTTACCGTGCTGTTGATGGACGCTAGTAATTTTCCATTAAATTCTACGAGCGCGTAACACGCGCCTTTTATTTCTTTCTCCGCCACTTGTATTAGTTTTCCCTCAGACCAGTGGAATAACAATAGCCTGCCCTGAAAACATAGTTATTTTAAATTCGTTGCCTCCATTTGAAAAGTGACAGGCTCATCGGAAGTTCAGACATGGGGTTGACAAGTACAGTAATACAGTTACTACTGGGCTGGTCAATCTCATCTTACAGTAAACCTTTATTCATAAAAATATAAACAGCTCTTCAACAACATTTCAACTTTTGCATCGCTTTGTCACTGTCCTTGTTGCTGCCGCCATTTGCGACTTAGTGACACAACACGTCAATTGCTTAAACTATGCTTTAGCGTTGCGTTCGTTTTTATGAATAAGGAGGTCAGTAAAGTGTTACTTAAGTCATCATCAACCTCTCGAAGTCCACTGCTGGACATAGGCCTCCGCCATAGAGCGCCACAACGAGCGGCTTTGGGCCGTTAGCATCCAACGGCTTCCCGCAAACTGCACCAGGTCATCGGTCCACCGAGTGCGGGGCCTCCCCACGCTGCGTCTTCCAGGTCGTGGTCGCCACTCCAGAACCTTTCTTCCCCAACGGTTGTCGGTTCTGCGATGTGGCTTACCCATTGCTACTTCAGCTTGGCTACCCGAGTAGCTATGTCGGTGACCTTAGTTCTTTCGCGGATAATTTCATTGCGAACTCTGTCACGCAAAGAAACTCCAAGCATAGCTCTCACTTAAGTGTTAAATTACAAATAATTACCTGTTTAGGCTCCGACTCCTCCGGGTTAACCATGGCAGTCCCGACGGCGTAGTAATGGTTCGGGTCGTCGCTCAGTTTGCAGGAAACCAGCGACATCGCGAACTCGTTCGGCATCAGCTGGTGCGCGTGGAGTACTGCAATGGTATAATAGCATTTAAAACTAACCTGTTTAGGTTCAGATTCCTCCGGGTTAACCATGGCAGTCCCGACGGCGTAGTAATGGTTCGGGTCGTCGCTCAGTTTGCACGAGACCAGCGACATCGCGAACTCGTTCGGCATCAGCTGGTGCGCGTGGAGTACTGCAATGGTATAATAGCATTTAAAACTAACCTGTTTAGGTTCAGATTCCTCCGGGTTAACCATGGCAGTCCCGACGGCGTAGTAATGGTTCGGGTCGTCGCTCAGTTTGCACGAGACCAGCGACATCGCGAACTCGTTCGGCATCAGCTGGTGCGCGTGGAGTACTGCAATGGTATAATAGCATTTAAAACTAACCTGTTTAGGTTCAGATTCCTCCGGGTTAACCATGGCAGTCCCGACGGCGTAGTAATGGTTCGGGTCGTCGCTCAGTTTGCACGAGACCAGCGACATCGCGAACTCGTTCGGCATCAGCTGGTGCGCGTGGAGTACTGCAATGGTATAATAGCATTTAAAACTAACCTGTTTAGGTTCAGATTCCTCCGGGTTAACCATGGCAGTCCCGACGGCGTAGTAATGGTTCGGGTCGTCGCTCAGTTTGCACGAGACCAGCGACATCGCGAACTCGTTCGGCATCAGCTGGTGCGCGTGGAGAACTGCAATGGTATTGAAGTATGAAAAAATTGGGTACATGCAATGATATTATAATAAAAAGGGGAAGATAGGTTACTTGTGCTAAAAAAGTGGCACCCGAAATCAGGACTTTCGACCACCTGAGCAAAGCATTGACAGTTTGAGACAACACTGCGCAACATGTATCTGTCTCGTTTACGCTTATTAAATAATCATGCACACACGGTCAAATCTTATGTACGTACGCCAGGAACAATTTTTGACTTCACGTCAGTACCGACATAACGTATCTATACCTCTTTAAATATCATTGGGTAAATGTAATAAGCTTCCTGAGCAGCTGTTTTAATAACATTGCGACTCGGGCCTATTCGAGGGAGATGGTGAATAACTAGCAGTTAGGGTCAGTATGTACCGCCATAAACCATATTATCTTCACCTTTCCAGCACTTGCCAATTTAGAGTAAATTTTTTAAAAAACTGGAAAGAATGTGTTGTTGTGTTCTCAATAATTTTTTAATGTTTTTTTTTCATGTCATTTCCTGGTTGCCATTAAAATAGAAAACAAAATCTAGACCAGCAGTTCACACGGTTAAGATGACCTTCAACACTATTTTTATAATCAAATTTTTCACACAACCCCCTATCTCACAATCAATACGGAATATTGGCGGATAGAAGTAGTGACGTGAAGAATGATAGAAATATCAAAGAATATCTCAGTCAAAGTGAAATAACCTGATTTTGTTTCATCTGGCATTTCTGACGGTTTCTTTGGAGGCGGCACTAGTCTGGACTCACCCTCGAAGGTGTGGTGGTCGAGGAGGAGCAGGTTGTGCAGCTCCAGGTCTAGCGCGTTGGGCGCGTGCTCGCTGAGGGCGGCACTAGTCTGGACTCACCCTCGAAGGTGTGGTGGTCGAGGAGGAGCAGGTTGTGCAGCTCCAGGTCTAGCGCGTTGGGCGCGTGCTCGCTGAGGGCGGCACTAGTCTGGACTCACCCTCGAAGGTGTGGTGGTCGAGGAGGAGCAGGTTGTGCAGCTCCAGGTCTAGCGCGTTGGGCGCGTGCTCGCTGAGGGCGGCACTAGTCTGGACTCACCCTCGAAGGTGTGGTGGTCGAGGAGGAGCAGGTTGTGCAGCTCCAGGTCTAGCGCGTTGGGCGCGTGCTCGCTGAGGGCGGCACTAGTCTGGACTCACCCTCGAAGGTGTGGTGGTCGAGGAGGAGCAGGTTGTGCAGCTCCAGGTCTAGCGCGTTGGGCGCGTGCTCGCTGAGGGCGGCACTAGTCTGGACTCACCCTCGAAGGTGTGGTGGTCGAGGAGGAGCAGGTTGTGCAGCTCCAGGTCTAGCGCGTTGGGCGCGTGCTCGCTGAGGGCGGCACTAGTCTGGACTCACCCTCGAAGGTGTGGTGGTCGAGGAGGAGCAGGTTGTGCAGCTCCAGGTCTAGCGCGTTGGGCGCGTGCTCGCTGAGGGCGGCACTAGTCTGGACTCACCCTCGAAGGTGTGGTGGTCGAGGAGGAGCAGGTTGTGCAGCTCCAGGTCTAGCGCGTTGGGCGCGTGCTCGCTGAGGGCGGCACTAGTCTGGACTCACCCTCGAAGGTGTGGTGGTCGAGGAGGAGCAGGTTGTGCAGCTCCAGGTCTAGCGCGTTGGGCGCGTGCTCGCTGAGGGCGGCACTAGTCTGGACTCACCCTCGAAGGTGTGGTGGTCGAGGAGGAGCAGGTTGTGCAGCTCCAGGTCTAGCGCGTTGGGCGCGTGCTTGCTGAGCGGGGGAGGGGGGGGCGCGGCGCCGGAGGAGGCGGAGGAGCGCACGGCGACGGCGGCCGCGCCTCCGCCCGCGGTCCATTCTAACTTGTCTACGCGCATTGTTATTACGCCGAATGTCTGGGAAGGGAACAAGGTTAAATATTTTTTCCGTAACAGGGCATTCCATCGACAAAATATCAAAATGTCGGTTTCCATTTCGGCCACAGTTTTTTATTGACTTCGTCTGACACATTTGTATAACCTGGCAAAATTGAATTTGGTTCTTCTGCCCTTCGACACTAAGCTTCCGCCACAACGTATGAAGGGTCTAAGTAACATTAAAAGTTATAATAGGTAGTTATTGTACTTTTACCACAAAGTGTTACCTAATAGTAGTTTTTAATACAGTTGCTCAAAAAGTGGTACTTTTCGTAGCTGTTTAGCGTGCGGAAAGTTGGTTTTTCCGCACTAGTGCTTTTTACTTTTCCAATTTTTTTTTTGATAATGTTAATAAAATCCTTACATCCTACCAAAGAGGTTGTCTGTTCAATCACTTTATTTTGTATTTTGATACGTTATTTGGCATTAAAACTGGGAATATAATATTATTAAAAATATTTCAATTGCATAATTGACAAAATAAAGGGTTATTTAGTAACTATTAACAATTAAATTTCTGAAACAGTTTACTTAAAGTTGGCTGTTTGTGTATTAACAATGGCCGGATATTTGTAAGTATGAATGAGTTTCACTTAAAAATACTTGAAATAAAATAATAGGTATTTATTGCATTTCTATGTTTAAATGCAATTAAATTACTTCTTATATTTTTACTAGGCTGAATACAACCGATGCCGTGTTAAAAAAATACTGTCAATCCTAAGTTTTTCATTCCCGCTTTCTTTATTCACGATTATTCACGACTGTCACGATATACTTTGGTTATTGATCGTTTTTAATGTTGTTTATTTTACATTTTTCGTACACAAGTATTTAACATATTTTTTCAAAATAGTTTATTAATAACATACTTAATAGACATACTTTCCGCACTTGTATCGAAAACTACTATTTCGATACAAGTGCGGAAAGTATGTCATTTTGCACGAGTCTCGAGGCAACTTGGCCCGAGCCGGCAGGCGAGGGTCAAGACTCGGGACGAGTGAAAATGACACTTCCGCTCGTGTATCGAACAACGTTTTTTAATACATTTGCGAAAAAAGTAATATCAAACCAATGCGAATCATTAACACAATTAAGTCAAGAGTAAAAAGGGCGGGAATGAAAAAACTTTTTTTTTTCAAGGCACCGGTTGTTTGCATTCAGCCTAGTAAAAATAAACTATTTTGAAAAAATATGTTAAATACTTGTGTACGAAAAATGTTAAATAAACAACATTAAAAACGATCAATAACCAAAGTATATCGTGACAGTCGTGACTAATCGTAAATAAAGAAAGCGGGAATGAAAAACTTAGGATTGACAGTATTTTTTTAACACGGCATCGGTTGTATTCAGCCTAGTAAAAATATAAGCAGTAATTTAATTGCATTTAAACATGGAAATGCAATAAATACCTATTATTTTATTTCAAGTATTTTTAAGTGAAACTCATTCTTCTCATTCATTCATGCCAAATAACGTATCAAAATACAAAATAAAGTGATTGAACAGACAACCTCTTTGGTAGGATGTATGGAGTTTATTAACATTATCAAAAAAAAATGGAAAAGTAAAAAGCACTAGTGCGGTAAAACCAACTTTCCGCACGCTAAACAGCTACGAAAAGTACCACTTTTTGAGCAACTGTATTAAAAAAACCTTTTTACTCCTGTCTAATGCTTGATAAAATGGAGTATAGATGACTGTTTTTTTTTTGTTTATTATCGAAAGACCTTACATTAATGGAAACAATCCTAAAATAATAAAAACAAAAAATTTGGTGAACATAAAATAATAACATTCAAAATTACTCGTACTCGTCAACCCCATTTTAAAGATTTAAATCTTTAAAACTACACAAAGGATTTAGATGCAGTTTTTTTAATAGCTAGAGTGATTGAAGAGGAAGGTTTATGTGTATAATAACATTCCATTGCACCCGTGCGAAGCCGGGGCGGGTCGCTAGTGTTATAATAAATGGAGTATAGCCCATTGTTGGTATGTAGTCATATTCGTCCTCACCTGCGTGGCTTCTTGGTAAGCGATCCGTCGCGGCGTCTCCCCCAACGGAACGGTCCGAATGTGCAACTTCTGGATCTCGTCGATGGTGCCGATGGTCACTGTGCTGTCGGTTGCTAGCGCTAAACTGAGAAAGTATAAACACAATGTTAATTTTTATGCGTGTTGGGTGTCAAATACACAGTTTAACATTTGAATATTTAACAGTTAAACTTTTAAAGGCTAAAAACAAATGGTTTAGATGTTTTAAAAGATTTATGAATTTTGTACAATAAAAATAAAGTTTAGAATTCGTCATATGAGTGTTGCCCTAGTAGTAGTGGGGGATTAGGCTTATTGCCAGGCAGTAGTAGATAGAACCACTGTAAACCAAGATGGTTCAGGCGGCCCAAAGCTTGGTTTATTTATTTATTTGGCATATACAACAGTTGACAATCGCTACATTTAATTATTACTGGATACTGGACATATTGATATGATATTGGTTACAGTGTTGCAGACGCACAAGGACGCCTACTTGTGTGAAGTGATAACCGCGGTGCCTGATTGATAGTCGTAGCTCGGCGAGACGACATCAATAGACACGGCAGCGAATCTTCACGGTGGGTTGTTGTTGCGGGTTTGCAGTAGAGTCCCAGTACAGTGGTAGCCAGCGGGGGTGAATGGAGTACGGGGTTGCTCTTGCTAAAATTGCACGGCGTACTGTCAAGTTGGGTAACTTAGAATTCCAGTGTAACATTGAATCCACTGTTTAATAACAGTAAAAGTGCCTACACACTGTTGTTTAAGGTTTCTTTTTGATCCAAACCCCTCATACACTTGAGTGTATGAGTACTAAAACTAAAAGAAAGTAGTACTAAAAGATGTTGTTGACAACATCTTTTAGTTGGAGTACTTGTCAACAGTAACTGAGTTAAAAGAGTGGATTCAATGTTAAGCTGAAATTTAAAGTTTCCCAACTTGACCCTACTCCAGATGTTTTCGTGGCTTCCTTCCCCTCCCCCTTCGTTGGGAAGGCCAGTAGGAAGATAGGAAAGGCCGGTTGGAACCCCGTCAGGAGCTAGCTAATAAATAATCTAGTATAAGAAATTGAGTGGTCGACTTTTCACTTTACAAAAAACCGCGAAAATAGTGGTACTAATAACAAAACACTCACCTATCAGGATACGCGAGCGCGTTGAGTGAGCACATGTGGGTGACTTCCTTCAGGTTGACATTAGAGAAGACGAGCTTGTGGTTCGACGAGAATATAACTGTCGGTCGATCTGAGCAGGCGAATATATTTGTTGTGGATAGTGATCTGTGAAATAATCATTCATTAATCATTAAGTTCAACTCATTTTATCTACATCACAGATGGTTAATTAAATGTACGTAACAAAAAATGTGTAATAACAAAATAACCAATAAACAACGGCCTTTATACGTCCCACTGTTGGGCACAGGACTAATCACAACCTATAAGGTTGCGCGAAGTATACTCAACGGCTCCAACTCATTGGCTTAGTGCGGATTATTGGAGGAGTTTTTGGCTGATGATAAAATTGCTGTTCGATGCCCGGCTGAGAAAACTTTTTATTTTTAAATCTGTGTATACAGTTTTACTTTTTGCCAAATCGGCCTCGATTTTCGTTTCAGCGCGTATACAGGAGTACTCACCCTCTATACAGGATGAATTTTCAAATGGGCGTGGTAAGCCAAATCCTAAACTTTGATGAATATCGAAAAATGCTCAAAGGAGTCTCGAGACCGATTTTGACCAAAACTAAAACTGTATACCTACTTAGATTTAGCAAAACTTTTTTCTTAGCTGAGAATCGAACCTGTTGGTTCTGAAAAACTGCCTAAACATACCTAAACGTCCTGAGCACAGTGGGCTGAGTGCCGAGCGTGAACTTCTTCTTGTTGCTGAGCACGCCGGTCTCCTGGTCCACCGTGAAGTAGAACATGAAGCCGTCATAGAGACGTCTCTCTAAGGGACATACCTAAAGGTCCTGAGCACAGTGGGCTGAGTGCCGAGCGTGAACTTCTTCTTGTTGCTGAGCACGCCGGTCTCCTGGTCCACCGTGAAGTAGAACATGAAGCCGTCATAGAGACGTCTCTCTAAGGGACATACCTGAACGTCCTGAGCACAGTGGGCTGAGTGCCGAGCGTGAACTTCTTCTTGTTGCTGAGCACGCCGGTCTCCTGGTCCACCGTGAAGTAGAACATGAAGCCGTCATAGAGACGTCTCTCTAAGGGACATACCTAAACGTCCTGAGCACAGTGGGCTGAGTGCCGAGCGTGAACTTCTTCTTGTTGCTGAGCACGCCGGTCTCCTGGTCCACCGTGAAGTAGAACATGAAGCCGTCATAGAGACGTCTCTCTAAGGGACATACCTAAACGTCCTGAGCACAGTGGGCTGAGTGCCGAGCGTGAACTTCTTCTTGTTGCTGAGCACGCCGGTCTCCTGGTCCACCGTGAAGTAGAACATGAAGCCGTCATAGAGACGTCTCTCTAAGGGACATACCTGAACGTCCTGAGCACAGTGGGCTGAGTGCCGAGCGTGAACTTCTTCTTGTTGCTGAGCACGCCGGTCTCCTGGTCCACCGTGAAGTAGAACATGAAGCCGTCATAGAGACGTCTCTCTAAGGGACATACCTGAACGTCCTGAGCACAGTGGGCTGAGTGCCGAGCGTGAACTTCTTCTTGTTGCTGAGCACGCCGGTCTCCTGGTCCACCGTGAAGTAGAACATGAAGCCGTCATAGAGACGTCTCTCTAAGGGACATACCTGAACGTCCTGAGCACAGTGGGCTGAGTGCCGAGCGTGAACTTCTTCTTGTTGCTGAGCACGCCGGTCTCCTGGTCCACCGTGAAGTAGAACATGAAGCCGTCATAGAGACGTCTCTCTAAGGGACATACCTGAACGTCCTGAGCACAGTGGGCTGAGTGCCGAGCGTGAACTTCTTCTTGTTGCTGAGCACGCCGGTCTCCTGGTCCACCGTGAAGTAGAACATGGACCCGTCGCCGAGTGCACACAGCAAGTAACACACGCCTTCCAGTACACAGATTAGCAGGGACCGGGGAATTATCTCTGGGGAGCAAACAGATTAAGTTGAGATGCAGAAAAAAAACACATACATAGATGAACAATTAATATCTGTTGTAAAAAAATTAATGAATGATGTACTTCATTCAAAGATGATTTTAGATACATATTGTCGGACCAATAATAATAACACAGCACACAGAAAAATAACGTTTAAAAATCAGCTCTGAGACACATAAAGCAGGAAATAAACAGGCAAACAAAATCACCATGGGGTTAAAAAATGTGACATCAAGAATGCATGATGAATGCAAATAATTTCTGATATTACGCTTTTATTAAATACGTTTAGCTTTCCCATGGCAAAAGTACTTTTTTAACTTGATCTGTTTTTTTTAAACGCGTAAATACAATGTTGAGCAATCCAAACACTACCAACTGTCAACAGGCTCAGTTGTTTTCACTAACAAGAAGATTAGGCAGTTATAGATAGTTAGATGGATAGATATTCCTTATTGTACAGAAACATTGAATTTCAAGCAAATTAGAGAGAACAATGTACAATTTAGGCGGTCTTATCGCTAGAGAGCGATTTCTTTCAGACAACCTCCAATCTGAGAGAGTTATTTGAGATGGCAACCTAAATTTAACCCTTGATAAGGCATGGCATAGTTAAATTTTTCATTGGTTTTCGACTTTATGTCGAGGCATCAAGGTTCAAATTCAGGTGTTAACTATCTTTCCATTGCCTTATTAGGGGTTAACTACCTACCTCCGGCCAAGTTCTCCTTGTGCAGCGGCTGCAGATGCGGTAACCGCAGCACCCGCACGGAGATGTCGGTCCACAGCCCGACCGCCAGCAGGGCGTCCTCTCCGCCCGGGCCGAGGTCCAGGCAAGCCACTTCTTCGTCCATGCACACTTCGCTGCAAATATACGAGAGATGTTGAGATTATACTGGAAAAGTCAACCTGGACAAGGTCTTTATTAGCAATTTTGCAAATTTCCCTTCGATTCCAAACTCGTATTACCCTGTCAGGGAATTAACTACACGTCTCTTTAAATACCGGACAACATGTGCTGAGTTGTTCATGAGAAAACTATAAGAAGAAGATATTATAACATCAAGTGTCCGAAAAATACGTAAGTAAGTTCTCGGACAGGTGAATTCGAATTCAAGATCAGAAGGAGTTAACATAATTGCTATACATACAGGGTCTAATAATTACCCTACTGACACTTGAGCAAGATCTGTCGATTTTTTCTATAGTGTGTTTAGGGTATAACTTCGAACAACGAAAGAAAGATTTTATTCATGAAATGGTTCAAAATTCAAAAAGCACAAAAGTGTGCTTCAAATTCAAAAAGTGTTTTCTTCATTGTAGCGAAATTGTGGTAGTATTTTGTTTTGATCTAGCTTAGGTGGGCTACCCTGTTGAACATCATAATTGGCACACACACCGCATGAAAGAACAGTAGTTGTTAGGGTGGTTCTCCCTGAAAAAAAAAAATGATTTGGAGTGTTCCATGTCTGGCTATCCAGGTCTAATTCCTCGCCGCTTTTGAGGTGACATGTGACATATAATTTTATTTGAAGTTTCTCACTTGAGCGGCTGCAAGGCGGCGCTCTGCACCCCCACGAGGTATATCCTTGGTCCGGCGGCGCACACGACGCGCGTCTCGCTGCACGCTACAACTGACACGCCGCGGGAGCCGCCCGGTCGCCATTCCGCTACTAGATCCCAGCCAGTGCCGACGCGACCGATTAGGCGGATGCCGTCGTCTGTCACCTGAGCAGAATTGTATAAATAAATATAACTGGACAATATTCCGCCACTTTTATAGCGTTTTCATTGTAGCTCATCAAGTCATGCAGTGTGTAGCTGGTAGCTTAGAACTACAGACTAAACAACCAAGACCAATACAAACAGCTCTAATGTTCATGTACACGAATGACCTTTGGTGTAGTAGCTAATTTCTTAACCACAACACCAGTCTTCAAATTGTAAAATAATTATGAGCCACAAAGCCCACAACAGTCATGCACCTTTTCATTTACGAGTAGCATCGGCGCTTGGCGTTTACGCAACTGTATCGATGCTGAAGCACGATTTAACGATTCCTATATCTTACTAATGCGCTCTCACTCGCACGTATGATACGCGCGAGTCCAAAACATGTTACCTGAGGGCTTAGCCAAAGTAACATTTAGAAAACGATAGCGAAGTTAGAAAAGAACAAAACGTATGGGATTGACATAAGCCGCGCTAAATCACGTGATCAATCTCATACATTTTGTTCTTTTCTAACTTCGCTATCGTTTTCTAAATGTTACTTTGGCTAAGCCCCCTGGACAGTTAACTAAAGCTGGCACGTTCACTGATCAAAAATGCGACTCTAAGTGTAGTTAGATTTTAGTCAAATGGGTCCTTGTAGATGAATAAATACAAATACATGTGTTACTTGTTATAATATGTAGGTCACTCTTTTGTGTCATTTAAATAATAATAATAATTAATATTTGCATGCCTACTTGTAAAGTTTTACTACAAGAACAGAAAATTTAACCTGGGAATGATGGAAATGAAAAGTTTAAAAATTGTTAGGTTATGTGTCACTATCTAAGCGGGCCGAATTGGTTTTGACGCAGACAGCGCTGTGAGCACTGTTGACGCGATATTTCAATTCGGAACGGCTAAAATCGCCGTGAGTTCACAGGACTGTAATCGCATTACGGACCGCACAGTATGTTGAATGTGCCAGCTTTAGTTAACTGACCTGTGGCCCTCAGTGGAGGGACGGAACAGAATGGAATGGATTCCGTAGGAACAACAATAGCATTTCGTTTAAAAAATACTGATTCTTAAGATCTTACCTGTATCAGCTGGTCGTGACAGACATTGCCGGTGTAGAAAGTTTGTCTATCCGACACAACTCCTTTTATTTCTGTCTCTTCTACTTCTTCTCCATTCAATGCCAGAACTCTGAAAATAAGTGTTTAGAATTAAAACAGTGTTTAGACGGTGCAAGTTCAACCTTCAACTCACACTTGAAAATTATGTATGAGTCTGAGTAAGAAAACCTTGAGGATTGCGAAGTGGGTGGAGACCCTGGGGCCCTCGACAGTGCCTTTTGGCAAGAGCTAGCCCGGGTCTTGGCGTGTACTGGCGTCAGAATAGATAGACAAAACTGGAAGTAAAAGGTGACCCCTTAGAGTTCCAGTATGGGGACCCTTTTAATGAATCCCTAGGGGATAGGTGGAGTATGGTACTTACCCATTCTACAAGGGGTGGGAAAATTATTGGATTAATTATTATCATTATAATAATGCTGGTGCGATGACCTGGTATACAACTCGAGAGAATGGTGGACTTTTGCAAAGGACAGGGAACGATGGAAAGGTTTGGGGGAGACCTTTGCCCAGCAGTGGGATCTTGTAGGTTAGCAAAAAAAAAAAAAAAACATTTACTGGACAGTCATGTACCACCTAAGATCACATCTACTTACCACCAGGTGATATAATAAAACAAACCCATAAATATCCCCACAGTGGCCATTTTCCGCGCGATTGTCCAAGGTTCTCATGGACTGGCATGCGGAGCACTACCAGCAGAACCCTGGCCCGCTGTGCCGGCTACCCGGCAACCCTTGTAAGAAGTCGTGGAAACCGTCGCCATGGTTACAGTCAAGTTGGGTAACTTTGAATTTCAAAGTAACATTGAATCCACTCTTTTAGATCAGTCACTTTTGACAAGTACTCCAACTAAAAGATGTTGTTGAGGTTGTATGTAGGCACTTTTACTGCTTTTAAACGGTTGATTCAATGTTACATTGAAATTCAGAGTTACCCAACATTCCCTTGATGCCTCGTTGCCATGGTTACCTGGTCTGTCCCACGAAGGCCAGTACTAGAGTGTCGTGGTGCGGCGTGGAGCCGAGTGTGAGGGCCCACATGCCCTTGATGCCGGGCAGGTCGATGGACGCCTGCTCCTGGATGCCGATGCCGTTGCGGATGATTCGGAGGGAGCCCATCTTGAAGGCACCTGTTGGAGACAAACTTTGAATGAAATTAGGTGCTTTAGTAACGAAACTTTATGCAATTTATTTTGACTTATATTATAAATTAGTTATACAAGGTGATTTTTTCAAGTGGGCATGATAGGGCAAATACTTAAGTATGAAAAGTATAGAAAAATGCTCTAAGGAGTTTCAAAGCCAATTCCGACAAATTTCAAAACTATTGACAGTGCGATTCTTAAAAAAACTTTCCTCTTAGTTGGGTATCGGAAATGTTACGTTAATGTTATTATGTTAATGTTTGTGACAAAAAAAGACTTGCCCGTATTGTTCCGCAAAATCGTCCCTAATAAGGATCAAATTGTGCTAAACAACATTATGTGGCTAAAAATCTGAAAACACTATCTAAGCTAGAGTTAGTTAGTGGAGCGATCACTGCACATCTCACCCGAGCACGTGATGAGCTGGTTCTGCCCCTGCCGCTCCAGGTCGACCACACACATGTCCACGATGGGCGCCAGGCTCGTGAAGCTCTCCATCGGCTGCACGTACTGGTTGGCCTCGTCACGTCTGGTCGACAGACGGACTAGGGCAGAGTCGCCGAGGCGAGAACCGACGAATACTACACCGTTGTCTAGGTATGTCATGCATTCTGGGATTGGGATGTCGCCTGTGGATGAATGTGAAATTTAATTAGGATTCAGCAGGATAGACAAGCTTACTTCTGGCTATAGGTTCTCTGGGAAAGATGCCTTTAGCAATAAATAAATAACTTCATTTATTTCAGAAATGACATCCATTTCTTGTTGGTAAAGTGACGTAAACTATGTGATAGTAAATTGGCATTTTAATACATTTAATTTTTATCCTACGCCATCATCACCCGGAAACAGTGCTTACAGAACAGGCTATCCAACTTATCGGCTAGTGTTTTCAGGATGCTGTTGACTAATAAGCAATAAGACTGCTTATTTTTTTAACTTAGCATGACATGTATTGCACTTAAATGTTACTTAGTTTGGGCTGCAATAAAGCATTTCGGAATTTATTCATCATTTTGAAAATTATTTTTCAGAGTTGGCAATTTATATTACGTCAGTGGCAATGCTGCTTATCTAACTTGAGCTCTACGCTAGAAGTTATAATAGAAGCTGGGGACATTTTAAAATATGACAAAAATACATAATGCCAAATAAAATCATACATTTAAATATAATTCAAATTCGAGTATCATAATTTTAAACTCTTAATCATTGATAAATCAGAGTAGAACATAGTTAAAAAAATAAAATGTATGTAGGTGCAATTTCATTTTATACACAACATGTATGCCTTTGTCTATGCCTGTTGAATAAGCCATGCATGTTCTATTTTTTTTCTCTTTGTAAATTGTAATTTTAAACATACTGTCGCTTTGGACAACTGTAAGCCGGTTTCAATAGTTGTATGAATAAATGAAATGTAATACAAATCTCACCTAGTAGTTCTACCTTCAAGTCTTTAACAGTTTGCGTGCCATCCATCTTCTCTTGCAGTTCTAGCAGCAACATGAACAATCGACCAGCGATGTCTCCCAACAGATACCGGTGGCCGGGGGTGTCCACGCGGCAATAGCAATTTATTGGGGTGAGCTGTTTACAGAAAAACGGTTGATGACAAGATTGTAACTGAAGGACCTTCCTTATTTCCGAGATTCGTAGCATAATAAATACAGGAATATATTTTTAGAGAGAAGTTAGCCGTTTTTCGTGATATACTACCTACCTATTAAATTATTAATATTTAGAAATATGTCATTAACTATTAAGGTAGTTTTTCATTTATTAAAGTAAATACTTACATAATTTACTAAATGAAAACAAGCAAAACTATAAGGCCAATTAAACGGAGAAAAGAAAATTAAACAAAAACCCTACCAGACAGAAATTTTCTGCTATACTAGGATTTTTAATTGTAGTCAGTGAAATGTCATTTTCAGTGTGGCAGGTTTTCAGTCCCAAATAAATAGTGATGTGGTAAATCGAGTTTTTACAATTAAAAGTTAGTCGACATTAAAGCCTGGCAAAATAGTCGTAGTGAATGACCGTCTCACTCCCATATGTCATTACTGGCAACACACACTGGTCAGACTTTCGTCTTGAGACATAGAGGTATTTCGGTAAACTGTATTTAGTAAATAGGTTTTCAGTTTCAAAATGTTTTGTTTCTGTATTATATTATTTACAGGTAAGAATTTCGTTTATTAACAGATCATACAACTAGAAAAGTTTGGGAGGATACAACAGTAGAATCTTCCAAACAAGCGTTTTCTAAAGGTTTGACTACAGGCCTAAAGGGCCCAACCGGCAAAGGACGACGCCTTATAATTTCACATATAGGCAGTGATGAAGGTTTTGTAGATTCCGGTTTACTTATTTTTGAATCGAAGAAAAATAGTATGGACTATCATGAAGAGATGAATTCAGAATGTTTTGAGTAATGGCTTAAAAGCATTTTGCCAAAATTAAAGCCAAATGCGGTGCTGGTATTAGATAACGCACCGTACCATTCAAGAAAAGTCGAGCGTATCCTCACTTCAAACTGGCGGAAGGCTGATATTGTTCAGTGGTTAGATGAAAAACAAATTGAATATCAACCTACAATGATAAAGGCTCAATTAATCGAAATAGTAAAATTACAAGAATCAGTTTACAAACGCTATGCTGTGGAAGAGTTGGCCGCTGAATACGGTGTCACAATCCTGCGTCTGCCGCCTTTTCACTGTGAGCTCAACCCAATAGAGTTAGTTTGGGCTCAAGCAAAGGGGTACGTTGGCAGGAACAATAAAACATTTAAAATGAAAGAGGTAAAAAAAATATTTGAAGAAGGCCTGAAAGAGGTGACGCCTGATAATTGGAGACAGTGCATACACCATACCATAAAAGTCGAAGACAAAATGTGTCAACTCGACCACATTATAGACCAATATGTGGATTCCTTCGTTATAAATGTAACTGATTCCGATTCCGATTCTGAGTATACCGATTCAGAATCGGAGTCGGAATCAATAGCAACCGTAACGAATAAAAACGTATATAATTACTTGTATTTTCCTGACTTTCAAGTGTTAATTCCCCTGAACCTCTTTGAACATTTTTTTCCCAGCTATGGTTATAATTTTTTAGTGAGAAGTTTTAATATGGAGGTAGGGTCCATGTTTCTTAAATCGTATTATTTAATTCGTTGTGTACCTATTAAATATTTACAATTTTAGAAAGGCTTTGATACCTAATAAAATAAAGCATGACTAAATAAATGTCTAAGTCTAGTGATTGCCGAACATCACTATTGTAGCGGGTCACCCTTTTTTGTATCAGTCACGGTTGAAGTTGTCATTTTGCTGACTACAATTATTAATCATACTATAGTCGCTGCTAATAATATCAGTCAGTTGACCAAAAACAGAAGCTAAACCTAAGTATTAACCACAGTAATCAAACACTTAATGTCTTTTTATATACCTACCTTTATCTGTGGTGGTGCTACAGCTACATAATTTTGGCCATCATGATACACTATTGACTCTTGACCGATGACAATAGCTCCGCCTAAAAAAGACAACAATTTAATACAGAAGACCTACAACCCATTGAGTGCAGTACAGGCACTGGTTCCGATACAAAGCTTTGAATTTTCCAACCAACACAATTGTTTGTAGATGGAATGTATATTTCTATACTACAGGTGAATCCTTCCCCACATTGGGAACAGAGCAATGGTTCATAGACATGTGCTTTTCTTTCTTCAACAAATAATATCATAATGAAATCAATCTGTAGCCATATATAATAACATCCTATTGCACATCCCAGTGCAAAGCGGGGGCAGGTCGCTAGTTATAAATAAAAACAACTCTAAGTATATTCAATCCTAAACTTACCAAGAGGACTGGGCACAGGGATTAGTATTGATGCTTCTGTTTCTACATTATCCTGTTTCCAGGGTATTTTACAAAATTCTTTGTCCCTTAGATTGAGTTCATGTGTCTACAAAAAACAATATACAGTTATAACAGCTTAATTAGAATCATAGGGTGCATTTTAAACATCAATCACCTACAAAAAAGATTTGCTAACCACCACAACCACATGTACCTTAGGCTTGTGACTTATATTTATTTACAGACAAAGAAGGAGGTATTTCTTTTTCGAGAAGCACTTCTAATACTAAAACGTTAAAGTTGTATGTTGTTTGAAACATGCCTCTAATCTAAAACAAGCGAAAAACTACTTTAACACTGTTGCAATAAGGATGCTTCCCTCAAATATAGCACTATGTTTTCAACCAGTCTGAAAGGTCACACAGTTCTCAGTTCCCATTCAAAATATTCTTTATCCTTGTTTTCTACTCCTTTACAAAGTATTTACCTTTATATGTCTTCCATTGAGATCTTGGTGTATTAAAATAAGTGTAGGATTGGCACAGCCGTGCATAAATTCAACATCATAAACATTCAGCTCTTCCAACCTATAACAAATACACTTATTACAGCACCATTCTATATATTTTTATTCCACTAGTATTCAACCAGTTTTCTTCAAAACAGCATTGAAATAAAAACTTTTAATAACAGCATTTAAAAAATTATAATCAATGAGAAAAATGAGATCACAATATCACATACCTCAAAGATACTGCTTTTAATTCTGTTGAATCCTTGTCCAGAGGAATAATTTTAAATAGTCCATCATAAAGTCTAAGTCCGATAACTCTTGCTTGAGGATCGATAACAGCCAGCATCCCATTCTCGGAGGGCTTGCCCACCCTACTGGACACATCTCCATGTGCCCTCGTGATTACCTCCAGCTGCTCATTTGGACCCATCTTCCATTCTAGGATCATTGCATTGTAACGAGCAGTCAGGATAAATACTAAATCTTTATTTTCGTCCTGAAATTTTTATTCGAAGTTTTATTGCAGAATTTGGCAATGTTGTGCAACAAATATAATTTTACTGCACTGAAAACAATGATGTTTAAAAGAGGTAGAATACCCTTGGCGTATTGAATTAAGAAGGTTATCTTGTAGCACTCATTTTACTTTCAATGCAAACTAACAAACAAACCATTTAGCTATAACTTAGGGAACAATTACCATCCATGAACTAGGACTTAGGCAATGAGAGAGAATTAACCACATTCAGGTCTATTCCTGAAAGAAATTCAGTTTGTTGCTGAAGGATATTTGCAAGTAAATAGACAACAAAAAAACATTACAGAATATAATATTCTGTTCTGATATATCCTTTGAAATAATCTGACGTGGTCATAAACAAGTCCTTAAAAGCATTACCAGAACTAGTTTCAGTAAAAATACAGCTAAGAAAAACTGAAATAAACATTTCACTTACCGGAGGTCTAAACATCTTCATTTTTGCTACCCTTCCATAGAGCCCCACCTCCTTCATGGGGCGAAGTCCCTCTGGGGTCACCAGGTACATCTCCAGGCGTGTTACTTTGGCCACCAACAGGTTCAAGTCCGTTGGAGAAGTAAAATTTCCTAATTGACAACAAAATCTGCATTGTAGCCTAGCTTATTTCAACAGCACTCAATCATTAACCATATATCGGAGTCTTTAAGTGCTACATCAAAGTCTTGGTGTATGGCTTAGCGGCTTAGCATCCACTGGTAAAAAACACAGTCCGAAACACACAACGACCTCGAACAACACATTGCTCTATCGCTTCACTCGCCGGTCTAAATATTATTTTCAAAATCAAATCTCTAGGAATATCAGTTACAAATAAGTAATAATTATGACGATAAAAATGCTAAAAATCTATCAAGAACGTCAATACAAAGCAAAAATAGCTTGCTGCGCTATAATATTGCAGTTAACCTCAATGCATAAAGATATCACGGATTTTCAGCTTTTACCTGTAACACATGCTATAACTGCCGTTGGTTTCTGGGCCGTAACAACGTAATGGTAAGCCATGATGCTTGAAACAATGTTTAATCACAGCTAAACATGAAAATCATTAATTTTCCGTTTACAAAATTCACAACACAACCCCGCAAGCGGCCTTCTTGTTTGAAATAGATTAGTGTTGTCCATATGTGCTCGAAAGATTGTCTAATTTATCGACTCGTAGCAGACAAGAATCTATGATTAAGATCCTGAGCTCTGTTTGTGTGATCAATACTGAGCTTAAAAATAATTTTGACATAATGATAGTTTTATATGACGGGTAGTCAGTTTTTTTATTGACTTTCTAACAGTATTTACTAAAAGGTGTCTCTTTTTCTACCCTTTGTTTAAGTAACATATATTAAAAGTGGGTTTAATTTTCGAAAAAAAGAGCAGCAGTTTTGTTTATGAAAGCTAGAAAATAGCTAAGCCTTAGCATATACTAAGTCTGTTAGTTTCTTCAAATGTAACCACAAAATATTTATCGATTTTCGATACCTGCGTACATCATGGCACAACCCTATTTGACTTTTTTTATTCATTGTATTGGGTTCATGGTTTGTAGCCGGGTTCATGACAAGCATAGAGCTTGAAGACCGTGTTTCATTGAAGAAAAGCGCTAAGCGATCAAGCGATACTTTTAGCCAAAAAGGATTTGAGCGTACTCAAGTGAGTACGGTACCATTTTTTTGGAAGGGAAGTCCCTTCCAGTTACCTGCCCTGCGCCTTGTAGTGTGACTTTGCCTCATTTTTTCAGTAACATAAACATTTAGTAGAACAAGTACAAGTTGCGTATTTTCTCGCACTACTAAATAGCAAGTATAATAAGTACCTAATAGGTAACTAGTTTCCACGATGGATCCATTCAATAAAATATTTGGATTGTGCTCATCACGTGAAAAGTGTGCCTTCTAAACATTGTTGGTTTTAAATTGACTCTGCCAAAGCGGAATGATATCACATCATGATCCTGTATTGTTCATTGGCCACTGGCTACGCGAGATACCACACTCTACGACTGACTACACATGAACTTCATACACAAAATAATGTAATGCACAGGTTTTCATTAATTCTAAAAATAAAAGTCAGGGGAAAGTTAAATATTTTATTGTTTAGTAATGTCGGTAGGTATTCCTATTGTACTATATTTACAAAAAAGCACTTAAAACGAAAATCTTCAGTCTTGAGTCTTGCTTGGCGGCACACTGTCGAACAGCACTTGGGTTACGAACGTAAACTTTTCTGAAAATAGAGAGAGACACATTAGTTACCTACGTAAAATACTTTGTTAATTCCTTAATATTAAAGTTGGTCAACATTACTCATATATTGTTATATCTGTTTTGTACGGTCAACGGCATGACAGGCTACCCTTTTTCGGTCAGTCCTCCTCACTCTTGACTATACATCCATTGACACAGGGGCGTTTAGTGGCTGTAACTTCTGTAAAGTCGATGATAGATAGGCATATTTTCCAACCAGTAACGCTCTCGGTTGACATAATATCACGGAAATGGTAGAAACTCATTGGGTAGTAGATTGCGATAATAGACGTATTAGTCTGACTTGCTGACAGTTACCGCTCGCTTGTTATTAGAAGTTTAACTGAGTTTAATTTTCGTGTGGTGGATGGGTGGGCTGCACATTTCACGACCCCATAGGTCAATCAATTATCATAACATGCATTCATTGACGACCGTAAAGAAGTTCGTTAATACACCAGAGGTCGCGGGTTCGAACTCTGCGCTTATTGGGAATTAAACTTGATTAAATGCTTAAAAGGGTTCAAGTGTTTGTCAGGCTTAAAAGTAATAAAGACAGCTCATGAATCATATTATGAACTTTCCCTGTAATGAACACCTATATTTTAGATTACTTACTGCCGCACTCAGAGACGTCAATTAACGTTAATGGTTCATTAGAGTCAAAATTCCATTTTTCAAAAGAGACTTTATTACAAATTGAATAAAGAACTTTTTAAGAATGTACAAATTTTGACTCCAATGAACGATTAACGTTAATTGACGTCTCTGAGTGCGGCAGTTACATTGGTAAATAAATAAATGATTGATTGATATTTATATGGAACTGAAGTATAATTTTCTATGGCAATGGCAGCTATCAAAATGAACTTAAATTAATTCAACTATATTTATCTATTGTCTAGTATCCCATAGTTCAAGATTTGCTTAGTTCGGGACTACACGGCGCTTCATGGAATAATTGCCAATGTTATATTTTTACTAAATAACTTACTCAATAAGGCCTCTGGCGTCTTCTTGCGGTACACCACCAGCGTATAAACAGCAATGCCCATCACAATGAACCCGATGGCTATGAGGTACTTCGCCGAGGGGTCATGTACTATGGGTAGCACAGACAGGAACACCGCGACCGCTAGCACGATGTACGCAACAATAGTCGGCACGCGGTAAGGTCGTGGCTTCGATGCCTGCGTCCGCCGTAGCACTAGCAAGGCGACCATTGCTAGCCCGTAGAAGAACCATAGGAACCAACTTGCGAATTCTATGAGTGTTCTGATGTTGCCGACTAGAATGAAGATTGAGGTTAGGAGACACTGGAACCAAAAACAAAGAATTATGTAAACATTTCTGTGATGTGTTTGTTTTTTGACTGACATCCAGTCACTTTACTATTTTCTATAGGTAGGTAGTTCCCAAAAAAGGCGCAAGCTTCACATATGATGTCACGCGAGCAAAATTTGTTGAAGGTTATTTGTGTTAAGTTAGTGGTAAACCATGCTTAAAAGTATATCAGCCTCTAACGAGCATAGTACAGCGTAACAACGTAAGTGGTTGCGTTAGTACCTTGTCATAGTAGCTGATTTGGCGCTCGCCAGAGAATTCCTATGACAACTTCACAAAGTTGAATTTGAAATACAAAAACTCGTAACAACACAAATAATAAACATGTTGGTTGGCGTAGGATTCCACGAGGTTGAGAGTCCAACGCTCCACTTACTACACCCCAGCCAAAGGCACTTTGATAATGTTAAGAATAAAACTAATAATAACCTGGAAGGCAATAAACAAATTGGATGGCGTGGGATTCCACGAGGTTGAGAGTCCAACGCTCTACTTACTACACCGCAGAAGCAGTTTTGAAAATGTTAAGAATAACACAACTACTAACCTGGAAGGCTACTGCAGGCGCTGGCGTCATCCTCTTCATGTTTACATAAGAGAACACTTCTAGCATATGTCCACCGCGGGCGGCTGTGTAGCAAACCCTAGGACAAGAAAACAAACATTTATTTCAGAAGATAAATAAATAAATTAAATCAATATCCCTGGACATTATTCCACACAGCGCCATCTAGCTCCAAGATGAGCTAATTAAAGCCCGTTTATATGGGATACAACAGATAAACAATACTTTTTTTCTGTAAATACATACATATACATAGGAAACACCCAGACCAATGCAAACAGACATGTTCATGCACACAAATGTTTGTACTGTGCGGGGATCGAACCCGTAAACTTTGGTGTTGCAGCCGACTTCTCAACAATTACTCCAAATCGGTCGTCAAAATCACATTTGTGCTTGTAGAACTCAATAACTACACGAATGTGATCGTTTGAGTGAGAAGAAGAGAACTAAATAACATATCCAAATTATTTCTGAACAAATGAGGGAGAATACCAATACAAGGTGAAGTCTATAGACGATGATTTTTCGTGATCACGATCAAGATGAGATTTGGCGTTAGCCAGAATAACATAGCTGATGAGAAAACACCAACAAACAAACAAACAACAAATACGTAATAACATACGTTTTGTTACATTGTATTCTGTTCCCGCAAATGTGCGTGGGTTAACTAGGTATTTTACAAACACGTGCAACGCTGTTTAAGGGTCAAAGGCTGGAGCTGGGTATTTGCACAGTCAACGGCACATCAGACTACCCTCTAAAATAACTTTTGTCAAATGACATTTCTCTGCAATGGAGGCAGGTGGACTGACCGGAAATAGGTAGCCTGGTCAGTCTTGCCGTTGACCGTAGTGATGAGACCGTAGTTGATAAATAACGTGTCTAAAAGCCTTCCAATGCTGTTATTGCCAGAAGGCAATCGGAATCGGTTATTAACTCAGAACCAGTTTAACTATTGTGTGCGAAGTTTATTACAATGGGCAATAATACCGCACACTTTACAGGCAATAAAAATAATGGAATAATAAATAAGCATGATGAATCTCTTGCCTATACATCAGCTTTATTTAACTGCCCATTACATGAGTTGTTAATATTTAAGATCAATGATTAGATAAGTACAGCTTAACTTGGAAAAAATCGTTCAAACAAGGTGCTGCCATGGCTTTTCAATGGAATATGTATGTATCTATGTAGTATAATTATGTAGATATTTTACTGTTCTCCGTGTACTGTGTTATAAGTTTGTAATATTATTTTAAGTATTATTTGTAATATTACATTCAGTTTTCTATTAAGATTTTATTAATAATTTGTAGGTTTAAGTAGTATTAGTCCTAAGTTTTTATCCTTATTTTTAAATTATCCCAATTTGATGTATCTACTTACTAACAATTTGCACGCCTGCTAGCAGGCCGAATACTTTGTCAAGATATTTCACTACCATCTTAAGGCTCAACTGTATTCTTCGCAAATAAATGTTTTTGTTTGTTTGTTTGTTTGAAGTTTCAGAATCTAAAAAGTTTTTACATTTTATATGAATAAGTCACCATAAAATATTTAGGTATCAGCCATTTGAACAGGTACCTAATCTAGAAGATCCCACCTAAGTTTAGAGATAGGAGAATTTTCTTTCATAATTTGGACTCTCGTGAGAACAGCACCCCGTACATTTAAGAAAGATATAATATGGTAAATTATTTTACAACCGCAATATGATAGTCAACTGCACCTAGAAATTTAATTCACATTAACACACAGAACATACACACTTCATTACCTAAATACGGAATTAGAAGATTTATTAAAGTTTATTTTAACCTAATTAGCTATTATCCGTAGGCATTGTTACAATGCTATCTATTTAATGGCTCAATTAGCTACTTCTCGTAGTAGTAGGCAAATGCATAGTTAGTACCTATACTATGCCTTTACTATGTTAGATAATAGAAGGCTATCTTTACGGTCAGGCTACAGACGTAACTCCTCATGTCAAAGGTTTCCATCGTAGTCACGTTGACAACGCGTAGTACGATTCAAACTTAATGGCGGCTGTGAACATCGCGCGAGTCGATGCGCAGAACACAAATTAAGGCGTCAGCGGGTTGCGGGGTGAGGTCAATCTTGCGCACTCGGCGCTCGCAGCTAACTTCCGAGCCGCCATTAAGTTTAAATCGTATTATACCTAAAATACATACTAAGAATATCTTTTTTATTTTCGGATCTTAATTGAACAGTTGATTTGTTTTATTATTGTTTAAGCATTTTCCATGCGGTTTCTTTATTTAAGATCTGAAAACCAGAAAAAGACATTTGGTCATGTTGGCATCAGGCAGGAATCGAAGGAACCCTGGCTCATAGGGTAAATATACCAGAAAGATTCGGCCTGTCTGTTAATGGTCTCGGTAGCATAGTGGTCAGTGCAGTCGCCCGGTTTGCGAAAGATGCGGGTTCGATTTCTGCCCGATGCCAACATGACCAAAGTCCAAATGTCTTTTTCTGGTTTTCAGATCTTGAACAGTTGATGTTTAAATATTCTAAATAAACTACAATAAATAAATTAGTGGCGCTAGTGGGCAGTAAGCGGCCTAAACTATTGCATTCCGACACGCATTTATCACGATTTCTTTCTACTACTTCCATTTAGGTGCTCAAGATAACAGGGTAATTGTATGATAACAGGTGAATTGCTAGACCACAGTAAACAGGGAACAGTAAAATATCTACATACAAACCAACGTGTTTGGATTAGTAGCGGCAGTACGTACGGGCTGTGCCGCGTGTCTGTGAGCACGCTAGGCTAATAAATAACTCGGCGGGCGGCCTTAGATAACCTACTGTTATGTTTACTGTGGCTAGACTTCTCATAAATAGGTCTATCTCAGTTTAATCTGCGGTTTGTATTAACAGCTGTTGGTTTTGTTTTATTCTTTTATGTTTAAAAGCAAATAGTTTGAGGACGTTCGCTGATAATATGAACGACATTCAGAAAGACATGAGCAAGGTCTTCAGACGTTTTTCTTTGTGTACTTTAATGAACAGACAGCTAATTACTTGTTTACTATCCCAATTATCATAATACTAACGGCCGCCCGCGACTTCGTCCGCGTGTGAAAAAATGATATTTTTTTTATAAATGGTAGCCTATGTGCTATTCAGATGTATAAGCTATATTATTGTATAGTTACATTAAAATCGTCCAGTACTTTTTACGTGAAGAGCAACACGGCACATCCAAACATGCAAACTTTCGAATTTATAATATTAGTAGGATTCTTTGGGTAAGTAATTATGAACTGCCTCATCATATCAGCCGAGCGACGCCCACCGCTGGGCATAGGCCTCACCCAAAGATCTCCACACCGATCGGTCCTGCGCTGTCCGCATCCAGCGGCTTCCCGCGACCTTGACCAGATCGTCGGTGAATTGCCTAGGCTGCATTATTTAAAATTGTTAAAACAACCTTGGCCTAAGTTTGTGGTTTAGGATATTTTGAAATAATTACTTAAGTCGTTTCAGGAATATCTAAGGGGGCTAGCTAGGAGCAACATCGACATGTAGAAAGCGTCAATACTAAAACTGTAAGATAAAATCTTCGTTTTCAAATTCATAAGCACAACCCTCGAGTTAGGCTATGGCAACACTTCCAGTTTTTAAGAACGCCTGCAAAGCCCACTTTTTATCCAAAAGCTACACTGCTGCTGACACTGAACGAATGGCTGACGTAGAATGTGCATCAAAGTTAGCACAGTTTAGCTTATAACTTCCATATCTTGCACATGCTTTGATAGATATTTAGAGAAACCTTTTATTTATCAAGAATTCAACAAATCAAGGTTAAGATTCAATAAAAATAAAACTAATAAAAAAGCTTTGCTAACAGTACTTTTTAAGTTAACAAATAAGATAGTCTAAGGAAGAGCGGTACTTCCCTGGCACAGGCTTATACAGGCTTAAAAGTGGATACTGACGTCATATGTTTCAGACTGTTAAATATTTGTTCATGCCAATTTACATATATTTTTACTATCTTACCTGGTAACACCAAACTGCACACTCATAGCGCATCCAAACGTCGCTATGGCAACGCCCGCAGGTATCAGGAAGCTGGCAGGGCCCAAGACTCGTTGTCCAAAGGCCACGGCCACCGCTGGGACAGACGTCATCTCGGCGTAGCTCAGAACAGTCATGTACGCCACATTCATGAACACGTAGAGTGCTGTGATGAGGGGAACTGCGATGGAAATGCTGAGTGGGACGTTACTGGAAAAGAAAATTAAATGGTACATTGCTCTGTGTTCGTTGATAGGTTTAATTTTTCCATGTAAAGAACAGGCTTAACAGCTTTCATATTATACGTCCCACAATTGGGCACAGGTCATACTCTCATGAGGTGTTGCGAGTCATAATTAGACACGCGAGTTTAAAGAGGATGCGATGGGGTAGAATATGTACGGGTGAGCTTTATAGTAGGATGTTATCAAGCCATCCAGCGGGCTAGGACTAGGCTTAACGAATGACATCTAGCATCATCTGCCAATTGCTTTACGTGCATTCCGAACACAGAGTTGAGATGAGAAAATATAAGTATCACAAATACGAATATCTGATTGGTTTTCAAAACCTATCTGATCTCAGCTCAAGTGAAAACTAAGCCTTATTGCTATTACCAAAAAAATATTGGAAAAGCTTTTGACCCTCTTCTTTCAATAAACTGATCCAGTCTATTACGATAAGCAAGTATGTGCTTTTCATTAGTACAAAACGCTCTTATCTACACTGCTACCTGTTATCTGTGTCTCTAGGGCGCCTTTAGCTAATGGTATTGATCTGTGGATATAGGCACGTCATTCGCATACCTTTCGTAACTTACTTAATAGAAGGAAACAATGCGGTAGTTTTACTTTTACTGTTTTGTTAAGCGGTAGCATGTTTTGATCTGAAAACCAGAAAAAGACATTTGGTCATGTTGGCATCGGCAACATGGCCAAATGTCTTTTACTATTTTTCAGATCTTTAGTAAATACAGGTACTGCATGGAAAATGCTTAAAACAATAATAACCATAGCATGTTTTGAGTTAACACCAACAAGTTTTTTTTTGTTTGAAAAAAGACTGGCTGGTCTTACTTAGGGTTGTCGTTATTACACTTTATTCTCAAATTAGATGTCGGAATACGAATAGCTAATTGGTTGTTTTCGCTAAGCGCTGAATGTGAACAAGATAGACAGAATATTCTTTATTGCACATTAACATTAAAAACGTACAACTTAGTAATACATTGAAAGCAATGCACAAGTTTGTACTGTGCGGCGATCGAACTCGCAACCTTTGGTGTAGTAGCCAAGTTCAATCAGGTGGTCAGAATGGATCTTAAAAGGCGGCATGAATCTATTGAAACTTTTCGACGTAATCAGACAGTGCACCTTGAAAATGGACACGCCCACGCTTGCATTTGCTATCGACTTCATTCCGTTTTAATCAACAGATAAAGTAAATCCTAATTAGTCATTTAATTGCAGATAAGTAGCTAAGAAGCGGCTTCGATCTATCTTATCAGTTAATAAATCCGGACTACGCTGCCGACTGCATAAGTGCATGCATAGGCTACTGTTTTGTATGTGTTTCTATAAAATCATGAGTACAGTCAAAAATGTTTTAGATAAATGTTTGTCTTGGGCGAAAATCGAACCCGCAACCTAATTTAGCCAGGAGGATGATGACGAATGGCAATACAATATTATTTATCTATACACTCAAAAATTTACTAGCATTCCATAATGTAGTGGTAGATGTTACAAACTTGGTAAGTTCATACAGACTCTCTCGGGCACAGCAAATAGGATAGATAGATCTAGATGACTTACGTGCCAGGATTGATGATCTCTTCGGTGACGACAGTGACGCTGTTCCAGCCATCGTAGGCCCACAGCCCGGAGTAGAGAGCGAGGGCTATGCCTCCCGGGCTCGTTGTGCTGCCTTCGAACCCCTTCTCCAGGTTTGCTGTGTTACCTGTAGGTAATACGAGATTCTTAAGCTTTGTTTATGGAAAACGCTATACAGGGTGTCCCGAAACGTGACGTCAAGCGGGCACAGAATGATAGGGTAAGTTATACCGGCTCTGGGAAAAATAAGGAAAAAAATCTATGTCACTTGGTTTAGTAATAATAATAATATTTTTGAATTTTTTGGAAATCGACACCCTTGACTAAGTTTTCATGTACTGTACTCACAAATGACCAAATTTCGTAGCGTTTTATTTTTTTTATTTTACCCCAGAAAACTGTGCTTTTGATTATAGTCACTTTTGTGATGATCAATTTTGGACATTTAGTAGAAAAAAATAAAATTCAACTGAGTCATGGTTGAGATTTTTTTGTCAGCTAACTTCATCCCTCATTTTCTTTAAAAAACATTACTATAGCATCCTTGGCAAGTTGTCTAGAAAAATAGCCCATTTAATCAAGATTTCAAGAAGGTAAAATACTAACCATTTCCTTGTCTTATGTTTCCATGAAAAATATTATGAACCAAAATGGGTCGTTCAAAACTTGAACTAGGTGAAGTCTATTAGTATGCCTTACTTGGATGATAAAAGGAAAAATTACCGTAGATTAGTGGCAGACCAAAAATGAATCGTTTGCTGTTGCTAAGCATTCCATGATTGGTCGGTTAATGTGATGAGGACCAGTTCGTTTTTTTTTTCATAGTATCTCCGTACACATGACATTAAGCAGTTGTCCCCAGCTAAAGGTGCTAGCAGAAGTTAGCCGCGAAACTTATTCAGAGGCCTTAGGGCGCCTTAATATCATCTGACTACATGGCTCAATAGTAGCTCTGGTATCTTACTTTTACGGTGAATGCCACATCACCCTTACCATTTTCGTTCAGTCCTCCTTACACATACACACATACATAAACGGCCTATATCCGTCCCACAGCTGGGCACAGGTCTCACCTCAACTATAAGGGTGAGCACTAGCCATACTCTAACACGCGGGATCAGTGCGGATTGTTGCCGGAGTGTAAATTCAGAGATATAAAAATAACTCAGATGTCATCAAGCCGCCCTAAGGCCTTCGACTAAGCATTACGACTAACATCTAACGATGCCAACCGGGATGAACTGCTTAACGTGCCTTCCGAAGCACAGAGATGTCGGAAAAATACACTAATAGTCTTCCTTGCTCTATTGCAAAGAAATGTCATTCAGCAAGAGCGAGATAAAAAACGCAAATAGGTAGCCTGAGATGCCGGTGACTGTACCACAATCCACACTTAGCTCACTGTGCAGATGTGTTAGAGTATGACATTGTAGCAATACAGGATAGTTTCGTTGAGCGTAATCGTGAACGTTGAGCATAAGTCTGACCTCAACTGGTGACACTTATGCTCAACACTGGGCACACGCAACGTCTTCCGGGACCAACCTCTTAACGTGCCTTCGAAGGACGGAGAAGCTATAAAAGCAATTTTTTTTTTTTAAAATGGTCACCCATCACATTAACTGCCCAATCATGGAATGCTTAGCAACAGCAAACGATTCCTTTTTGCCGCTGCCGCTAACCTACAATCACTTTTTCTTTATCATCCAAACAAGGCATACTGTAGACTTCACCTAGTTCAAGTTTTGAACGACCCATTTTGGTTCATAATATTTTTCATGGAAACATAAGACAAGGAAATGGTTAGTATTTTACTTTTTTGAAATCTTGATTAAATGGGCTATTTTTCTAGACAACTTGCCAAGGATGCTATAGTAATGTTTTTTAAAGAAAATGAGGGATGAAGTTAGCTGACAAAAAAAATCTCAACCATGACTCAGTCGAACTTTATTTTTTTTTACTAAATGTCCAAAATCGATCATCATAAAAGTGACTATAATCGAAAACATAGTTTTCTAGGATAAAATAAAAAAATAAAACGCTGCGAAATTTGGTCATTTGTGAGTACAGTACATAAAAACTTAGTCAAGGGGGTCGATTTAAAAAAAAAACAAAAATATTATTATTATTACTAAACCAAGTGACTTAGATTTTTTTCCTTATTTTTCCCAGAGCCGGTATGACCTAGCCTATCATCTCGTGCCCGCTTGACGTCACGTTTCGGGACACCCTGTATAAGCTAACGCTATATATAGCGGTTATAAGCTTGCCAAATTTTGATGTTTTTCTATAAGCTTTGGCTTAATTTTGGCAGGCTTTGAAACAAAAACCTTATTAACGCCGTACAGGGAAAGAGCAGAGATCTCTGAAATTGAAATGTCATCGCTTAAACTAATGGACGAGTTATGGGTGGGTAGACTAGTAGCATAAATTCGCAAATTTTCTGGCCTATATCTTCATATGATATCAGTAACAACCACTTGGCCGACTGATATTTGACGGTCATTTTGATAAGATTAAAGACATTTTTAAGTTTCATCATCTATTGATAGGATTATGCTCCGATAGCACACATTTGTTCCGGAAGAAATATAACGGAAAGGTGAGGTTGATCGTATTTTAAAGGTGGAGCTACCTCCTCATTTTGAAGCTTTCTGATGGTCCTTCGAGCCGGATCCGAAAAGCAACCATGGATAGCAAAAAGTTAAGAGACTGTGTAGACATAGAAAAGAAGGATTAGGTGTAGAGAAGACAATGATATTATTACCAGTACACAGCACATTAAAAATACATAGAAACGTATTTATAAAGGTTAAAATATAAAAGAGTAATACCTACATACCTTGAGCAATTTCGTATATTCCTCCGCCGATGACGATGAGGCACGCCAACACTTTGCACACTCCGAACACATTTTGTACCTTCACAAACAGCTTCACACTGGTTATATTGATGTAAGTCATTACAACTGGAAAATAAAGGAATCATAATGAGATGAAAGAAGGAGGAACACCTTACACGTATGTATTATTTTTAACAGTTTAGAAATCCTTAATAAGGCCCCATTTTGAGGATGTGTTTTAAACCTTGCTTCTATCTAAACATTTAGAAAAAGTTCTTAGTCAGCACACATCGTTTGAAGTGACTGTTTTCCTTCTTGGCGCTTTGTAGACGGCGGGGGGCAGGGCCCGTCAATTTCACTGCGAACGATAGCGCAAAGGGAATCCTATGCTACCAACGCACATGAAGGGCAAAAAGTCCGCGTCACAAATGCACGGCGGGCACTTGAATGCTTTGTATTCGCGGTGCGGGGCAGTCAGACGCGGTCTTTATTACTTCGCGGTCAAAAATACCGCCCCACCCCGTCGTCTGCAAAGCGCCTCTATGTCCTACCAAGCAGAAGGAAAGGTGTGCAAGACGCAGGTTTACTCTCACACCTGTTAGGTACTTCTCTTTGTTTTGTTATGGTTTTAACATTCAGGTGTAAAATACATAATTTTTTTTTCTTTATTAGTGTCTCTCATAAAAACTATTTCGCTATTTTTTACTCTTACAACACACTTAACCCATACTTCAATTTGCATTTTCTCTACCTGAAGGTTGTTTAGAAAAGATCGCTTCCTAGCGATGAGGCCGCATAAATTGTATATGCCAAGTTTTTTAAGCATCATTATGTCTGTCTTTGTGTAAAAAATAATTTATCTTAATATTTATTTTTTTTGGTGTCGAGCTGGATGCCTTATTGATGATTTGATTGGTTAGAAAAAAGTCATTATTTGAACCAAAATAACAAAAATGGTTAGATAATGCGCTAGATATCATTTACATATAATGCTCTTAGGCTGTGACTATAGGATTCAGTAATAATTATCTACCATAAACAAACCAAACAAATGTAAATAATTCAAGCTAACATATACATAAAATATTTATATAAGAAAACAACAACTGATTTATAGTACTATATTTCTTATCAAGTATTCATTCAAATTCATGCACTTCATTTCACTAGTATGCCAGCTTGACTTCCATGTTGTTGTAAGGGTTTGCCGTCACCAAGTTTATGTCCTTCAACAGTTCTAACACTTGATAGTTTTCAGTTGTGATTGTAATGTAGCCACTCGACGTTTCATTTAACTTCTGCTGCATTAGTTGCTGCAAATAAAAGACAAAATTGTAACCCTATGAAATACTCAAACACATGAGGCTAAGTCCTAAGTCACTGATAAATTAGAAGGCGCCCTTTAGTGAAAGCCTGGGGAAATGGCAATCAACTGACAGAACAATTACCCTGCCAGCATCTCCAACCAGAAATAATAATAAATCACTAGGTATAGGAACCTTTTTCTTTTTTACTACAAAGAGATGCTGATAATTATTTTCCCACACTGTTACTAATGATAAGAAACCTTCAATCTAATTCTGTTCTCTAATATGCAATTAGATAAGATTCTAGCGTATTTAAGATCATGTTATATCAGATAAGATCAAAATCTTGTGAATATTATGCTCTAATGCATTGAAATGCATCATCAGTGATAAGCTGAGATTAAAGCATGACTAATAAGCATTTCATTTCCATTTCTATTCTGTTTCTAAGTGCAGGAAGAAAGTGAAATTAGCTTCAGTTCAACACATTTAAATTATTATATTATCAGTTCTTTGATTTAGTTTGGTACTGGTGAAGCAATAGCTTTACATGTGAAACTGAACTGTAGGTCTATTTGTTTAATGTGCAATGAAAAATATTATCTATCTATCTTATTAAATATATTACAAGGAATATTTTGAAAATGACTCAATAATTAACCTAAAACCAAACCCCAAGACTTACCCCCATTACTTCAGTGATCATTTCACTGTTGTTTGGAAACAATGACTGAATAAGGCCATGTAGCTCGCTCTTCATGGTCTGAAATCTTTCCTTGGCTTTCTGAAGATGTTCCGGCCTCACATCCTGCTTCTGTACTTTTGGCCGAGACCTAGCTTCTCTTGCAGTTGTTATCAGTTTATTTAATCTGACAGTAGCATAAGAAAATCATATAGTACAAACCACAAATAAGGTCAAGAAAAGCAAATTATAAAGAATACATATATACCTATTAATTTCGTTGTCTACTTCGTGAATAGATCCTTTAGTAAATGCTATCAACTCCTCTACCTCATTACTCCTTTCTTTGATATCATGTAGAAACTGGCTAGTCAGAAGATTATCGTCTGTTATTATGGGCGTGTTAGAGTTCTCGAGGTCCGTTCGAACTCCTTCGATGTAACACAGAGTCTTTTCTACAACATTCTCAGGGGTTACGAACTGAGTGTCTGCGGGGGCATTTTCGATAATGTTACAAGCATCCACACAACGGGATTGCACAGCTTTGACCTCGCGCTTTATCGCCTCTCGGGTTTCGGTATTTCGTTCATTTGGCATTATGTTTCAAATCTAAAACACAGAACAGTACAGAAACGGTATAAAAGAAATAAAACAGTGAGCTGAATGGCCAGCAAGTAAAATGATGATTTCTTACCTTAGAAGTATTGCACTATACCACAAACGAACACAGCTGGTATATTATTCAAGGAACACAATTATTGGGGATTTTAATCCAAAACAAATTTTCGTAAAGTTTACAAACAAATAGTCCAGCAGCAACGCACAATTTTCAAATGCATATGACAGTGACACAACTGCCGTCAGCCAGTGACAGCTGACAGAAAGGTCGACTGGAATCGAAATTATCAAGTAGTGATGCGCTTCCATGCAATTGTTGGAAGTTGTAATCGATTTTAAATGCACACTTCATTTTAATTTAAAACTTAGCTGAACGCAAGTTACTTATAAACATAGCATCAATCATCATGATTTTGAAGAGTAAACATTTTTTTATGCTCACTATCTGATAGTTTTTTGCATGCGAGGTTTTCCATTCGTGTTTTTTCTGTTTTCAATAAAACGTAAGTAATTCATTTTTACAAACAAAAAAATAGGTAAAGGGGTACCTATTTTTTCGTTTGTCGTCATAAACATTATGTAAGGTTTTTTTTTAAAAAAGGGAAGCGCTTAAGAACCAGTAAGATAAACTTGGTTTAAGGCTCTATTGCATAACCGTAACACATGTGAGTCTGTTTTGTAAAATGCAGATCGATTTATGTCTTAATCGACCAATACTGCATCCTGTAGTAAATTTTCTAAAAGAATGAAGTGTTTTTGAATTTTTTTGTACTTCAGAAAACACAGAATCTAGAGTTTCAAAAACAACTTAAGCGTTGTCAACTCTAGGAAGGTACCAAATATAACTATTAAAGCATTTCGTGATTTATGGCAATTTAAAATATTAAATTTAATTAAATTCAAAATTATCTACTTACAAAGAGCTGAAAGTGATGCCAGTTTGATAGCTGTATCTTTTGAGTCTGAAAGTGGATCAGCTAGAAATGGTTGAATGGCATATTCAGCAAACGTCATAACAATGATTGCAACCTCAGCTGGTCTCAAAATTAGAACATAAATCCATGCGCAAATGAATGAAGGCAGTGGGCCCCAGAACTTGTGTGTCTTTCCAAATGCCTCTTGAAAATAGGCATACTCTGCTCCTGATTTTCCTACAACTGTTCCAAGCTCAGCAAAAGATAGAGCTCCTGAAAATAAATGAAAAGTACATGAAATATCGCTTCAAGCCAGGCAATATCAATGTTTCCCTGTTTCACTTAAGCACCTTACCTACACCCACCTAGTAAAGAAATTATTCCAGATAATGTCCATATTATTAAACATAGGGCTACGGAGCCTGAGTGCTCCAACGCAGATGCGGGTGATACAAAAATTCCAGATCCAATCATAACACCTAGAATTAAGTTAACTGCAGAGAATAATCCTAATTCTCTTTTTAACTTTACTGTACTGCCTTGTATGTTTCCTATTTCGGTATCTGTAGCACATTTTTCTTTTTCCGACATTATTTCTCGTTAAAAACTGAAACAATATTTTTTATTAGTCGGAACATAAAAAAATGCAATGGGAACGAACAAAACATAAGGATAATATTGAACAATGAAACAAACAAAGTTAATTAAGGCAAAGAACATTATAAAAACACACATGTTAAGCTGTTGTTTGCTTCAACAGTTAATATAACCGTTTATCTACCTTAAATAATTGTCAAACATACTTTTGTGTAAAAATACCTAAACCTTCGATTATCTCGTAACTTTATGTAAATGAATAGTGGGGAATCTATGAGGCCATGCAGCAAAACATCGTAATCTGCCGTTAGGTATGAAATATTTTACTAAATAGTTATGGAATGTCTGCAGAATACACACCTGTTAAGTAAATATGCTCTATAGTCATAAGTTTAACAATGGGTGGAAACTGAGAACGTAAAGTATAAATTCCTCCATACAAATCCAAGACCGGTGCAACATAATCGAGTTAGCGGTGAATGAACTTGGGACTTCGGCGTCCTCGTGTGAACATAACGTAAAGGACGCGGCCAAAAAGGTCACATGAGACCACCACGGGGCTTATTGCCGAATAATAGGATGGACCGGCCACTTACGCCAATCAAGAAAGAAGCGACCGTAATAGTCTAGACCTCTTCACTACGCCCGCATTAACTAATGTCATTGTACATTATCTGTCCAATTGCGATTATTAAATTTCTTAAAAAGGGAGAGCTTGTTATAAAAAAAACTTGTCTCGTTTAAATTTTTTGTTGATGAAACAGGGTACACCATAGGGTTTTTTAAAAGACGGAGATTTTCTCTAAGCTATTTAATGAGTCATATCAAAATACAACATAACACTTATTATTCGACAAATTCAGGTCAATTTCCGAGTTGATAACCAAAACGAAGGCAAGCACTACAAAATTAGCGGATACTTAAACTGAAAGTCACGTCTAAATTCTTACGTCGTAGTTCCGCATTTCTGATCATATTTTTGTGACTGAACTTCGTTCTTATCTATGTAGTGTGCGTAGTTATTATATTTCCAACTATTTGCTGACACATGTGAATCACGCTTTGCATTTTTTTAATAAGAGGTTAGCGTTCCCGCTCATGGGCGACAGTTACAAACGCCACCATAAGATGCCAGAAGCGGCTACAAAGGAAGCTAAAGCGCGTGACAGTCACTCGTGGCCATTACACACGGGCCACAAAACACCGCCACAGAAAGTCGCCATTTGTCACATTCTTTTATTTCGATTTTACAAACTATAGGAATATGACCATGTACCGCCCACACGTGGTATGTGAATTGGTTGCATTGGAATAAATTAACTAATAAAGCGATTCAAATGAAATTCCAACAGGCACATTTTCATTTTCAAAGGGTTTTAAGCATTGACCTAATTTGACATTGATATGTTGAAATTGTATACCTAAAAGAATGAGATCCACCTTAATGCTTTATGTAAATTTATTTTGGAGATTTGAAACTGTTATACTTGGATATACCCATACTCATTTTGAAAAGGCCGTCGCATTCTCTTATCTGAGTACCTACTAACAATGTGAGTAATGTGAGTTCGTTCATGTTGATTAGCAGTGTTTGGTTCACTGCTAAATAAGCGGTAATTAAAATCTCGATTACTCATCATGGATCACTCAATTTAAAAAGTTTTTGAATTTCTACAACCATACCTAAATGATGTAAATATTTTTGCAAGTTTTGATCTTAACACCATTTTGTTTTATTTTTATTTCAGAAACAGTAACTCTTATGGTAATTTTGTTTTTTTTGTGATGAATATCTTTTTACCGCTGTCACACTGCCTTCCTTGAATATTATATAAGTAAATGAAAACAATTTGAAAGAATTACAGCAGAACTAGAGGTAGGTGTGCTCGTAAATCAAATACGTTAATTAGAAATAATTGAATGCTTTGTAATTAAACTGGGCTATCTACATACGCTAGTGTCATATTGACTGCAACGTAAAATAAGGAATACCTACCAACTACTACTACGTAATAATTTAGTTTAGTCACGTTGGTAGGTATGTTTATTTATAACGACGTCAAACATGGGCTACATACAACTGATACTATGTTTTGAACCCATATCATGTTCTCTAATTGGACTTATGCATTTAGTTTTAAATTACGCCTTAGTGTACATTCTACAAAAAGTAACACTCTGATATTATTTTCACCTTCAGATCTTCCTTTTTCAAAACTTTCTGATATTTTCCAAAGAAACATGTATGATGGGGAAAGTTCAAAGTTGGAATTTGCGAACCTTATCTTATTAAAATAATTTCAACAAGCAATTTTATGAACGAGGTGGCTAGGACAACTTTGAGTGACACCCGTATCGTCTACATACATTTCCAATTCGTATAACGATATGCAAATAGTTTCATATCTACTTCAGAGATCGAAAAACAACTGCTTGAATACGAGCGTAAATCGAAGCTTTTTAATATAAAAAAAACTTGGGATTAAGGTGAGGTGAGCTGCATGGGGCTTAGCCTAACTGTGACAGTGGATCGGCTACGGTCACCGTTGTAAAACAAAAATCGGCCGTTCGGGAATAATAAGGGATGGACGATCCCAGCCGGAATTAAGTGATGCATTTTTCAGGCATCTTCCTGCTTCGGATGGCACGTTAAGCAGTTAGTATCATTTGACGTAGCTAAGCTAGATGTCATTCGTTAAACCTAGTCGTTAAACCTAGTGGATTTCAGCCCGCGCTACCCGATGGGGATGAGGCCAGTGCCCAGCAGTGGGCCGTAAAGAGGCCGTTTTACATTAGTTTTGTATTTTGGAATCAAGTTAAGTTAACGGGCATTAGTTCAGATCATTGTTGTGACAGGGAAATAAGTAAAAAAAATTGCATGTTCTACTTTGTTATTTACATGAATGTTAACACGTCCTGTGGGAATGCATAGCTTTGTTAATAAAAAATACATTAGTGCAAAACAACGCAGCATCCTGCGCGAAGCTGCATCACAAAATAAAAAGTCACACATGTTTATTTTTAACAGACTCATACTTGTGTTGTGTTCTTTGTTTCATAAAATGTTTGCTCACATACATTTAGGGAAATATTTGCAAACGGTTGCGGTGAACGGCATTTTGAAGGCCTGTTACTAGCACAAATACATAGAAAATGTTTTAAGATAAATACTTAAGATTTAGTATCGATTCGTAATAATAGTAAGTACCAATGCTAGCTGAACCAAACAAGAGTTTTGATTTAAAAAGAAGTGAGTTGTATTTTTGTGGTTGTCCAAAAAAAGTAACGTAAGCATGTAAAGCAAGTTCAGGCAATAACTTATATTTGATAAGGGTGCCCAGCGTGTGGTCACACGGTTTCTTCGAAGGAACACCGAGATTTCCCGTAACACCACAGTTAAAAAACCATTAAGACAGTAAACCAGTTTTAGTTACTTAAACATAAGTTTGAGGTCCTTACCATCGTTTTCCAGTTCTTTAACTGAACTACTTACAATTATTCATAATTAGACATGTTCCTTCATCTTTATTTAGACAATAATAGGGTGCGAAGTTTGATGGTTTTTATGTGCAATAAAGAATACTTACACAAGATATCAAATGTAAAAAAGCTTAACTAATGACTTAACTAGGTACTTATTTCTTAAGGAATTTAGTCCTATCGCAAAATTCTTATGGGAACCACCTAAAATCTAAAACTTCTTGTTCATTAAAACTCAGCTCAATATTATTGCTAGGTATTTAGAAACAAATCAGTTCATAAAAGTTTAAGTTGTGCTATAAGACTGTTGAAGTTTTTACTTTCTATCAATACGGGGGTGAATTATTTCTAATTCTTAGGTGAGTGGATCATATCCCTTTCTGATTTCATTATTACCTAGAAATTTACAGTTTTACGCATCCAGATTTTTGAAATTAGTAACAAGCTAATATTTCAAAAAACGATGACTTAAGATACAATTCTCTTCCTAGTATTTCCTTTATCAAAACTGTTTTCATTCATATATTTTTTCATAATCACGTTTCAATTTAAAAACGTTGAACTTAGTTGCTGTGGGATTTGATAACTTGTCACTGAGTGGAGATAATATAAATTATTAGCTGTTTTTTGTCAAACGTTCATGATCCAGACCTTATCTAATTACATTATTTTTTATCTACGATTGCCTAAAACCCACTTAAACACAAAACAATATTTTGAGACGCCAGCTGGAACTTTCACTTCAATTATCTTGATAAATAGTATCTTGAATTCAAGGCCAGAAATGAAGATTGCATAAGGACTCTAATTTAAGGACGGTGCAAACAAACAAACAAAAATATTTATCTGCATAGAATGCAATTTTAAACTCAAACTGTGCAGAATCACATTGCACTGTGTATAGGTTTGTTTTATTTCTTTTGTATAATAAATTTAATGTAGTTTATGTTGAGTTTATTTTATGAAACTTATCCGATTTAGAACACGATGTTTTTAATTTCCGGAATAGTTTAGAAAAAGCTGAGAAATTATCTGTTTAAGTTTTTGAACAAAAATGGAATTTAATTTTTCATTCCATAATCTTGTGTTGTGTTTAAAATGGTATTTGGTTCTAAATGTTAAATTTATGTAAATGAAGACTAACATTACCTTCTGTCCAAACAAACTTGTAGGTAGAGATGCCACAACAAGACCTTCACAATTGCAAAATTCTGCTTTACACAGCAATAATAAAGAACGAATTGCAAAAAGTATCTGCTCCGGTCACATTACGTGCTCAATACATTCACTTAGTCGAACTAGCTGCACGTTCGAATGCGGGCAGCGCTCTTACAATACTGTCTCTAACTTGTCTGTCACGTTTATATCAATATACAATCGTGTAAAATGCGGATCGCGCGATAAGATAACAAATAAATACTATTTCGATAAGGTCCATGCGGCGTGCCGCTTATTTACTCGCAACTCATTGATACAAACTACTACCAGTAGGCACTGCTTATTGAAAAAGCGGCCACCCTTGGGAATAGGAAATCGTTAATTAGCTAACGGAGTTTAATAGAAATCAATATTTCTTTAACCGCTATTCATTATTTAATTACCAACAGCAATTATTCATTAGACGTGTTCTCTGTTGATGGACTTGAAAAAATAAATAGAATGCGAACTTTTGTCTTCCTGAGTCCATGTTGGTTTTCAACTCCTTAAACACACTGTTCCACACATGTTAAACACATACAACAGGGCAAACACATCGCCTTCTTAAATTTTTGTTTTTTGCATAAATTTAGAAGTAAGAAACATTGCTTTCAGTGTCCCCTCTTATAATTTGTAAATCTGTGATGTTTGCATTCGCCGAAAGCGCAAGGCTTTACCAACATATTATTATGTAGATATATTTTGTTTACTTTCTGGGAAGCCCCGGCACCGTATTTGTAAAAGATTTACTGAGATAAAAACTTTTTAATTTTTAACTTTATTATAATGACTTTCTTAGCTGGTAATTAATCTCCTTTCAACGGTCACACATGAAATACGTTCATTAAATTAATCGAAATAACGTTGAAGAAAGAATTTTAATGGGCAATTGGTTGGATAAGCTGCTGTACTAAACTCAACATTTTGTTTTTGCTTACTATATTATTAAAATCAAATTTGACGGAAACAAGGCAATAAAGACATTAAAAAAAATTAGAAAACATGGATCGTAAGAGCTACTACTGACTAAACCTAAAAAAGGAAGCCTTATAAACAACCACGTTTTCTTCAGCTTACTCTGACCATAATAAATTGCTGCAGCCGTAAAACAATGGTTTAAATAAAAGCGATTTGCATAAGAAAGTCATCAATAATTTATTTACCTCTGATGACGGTTTTATAGTGCCAAACTTGTCTCAACGTAGAGATCTTAAAAAGACTATGGGGAACTTTCTTTTTACCAAAAGCTCTGCATTCAAATAACGAAAAACAATGCTTCATTGTTAATACCTTTCAAGGTCTTAAATCAGTGCCACTTGAGAATATCAAGTAGATCACTTGAGCAAATAATAGTCATACAGCTATGCAGTCCTCGCTAGCATCAAATCTCATCTTTATCTCCCTTAGGAGAAAACGCCCTCTATAATCATCTTTTCGCTTCGTTTCGAAGAAGTATCATTTGTATGAAAATAATTATAAAATATAAAAATATTTGTTTTATAAAGTGTACACTTTTGAAACAAAACATCAAGCCTCTTAATGATGAACATTGTGGTTTTTCATTTTTTTAGTTGAAAAGAGTGTTGTTAATCCGGTGTGAATCAGTTAGAAAGTGTTTGAAACGAAACAATATTATTTGACCTTGTTCTTGACACTAAAAACGATCGAACGACGAACATTGAGTTTTCCCTTAGAGCATTAAGAACAAGAGTTTTCCAAAAAGGAATCTCACTCCGTATTAACTCGTGTTTAGGTACGCGAGTTTAAAGAGTGCATTGAGATTACCACTCTTGTTTTTTAATGCATGCAGCCCCCGAAGTGAACTCTTCATAAAATCTGAAATCTTAACAATTAGTATCTCCTTCTGCCTGAACCTGTTTTTTTTTTCTTATTGGATGGCTTCATACTCTCTGTTAACGTAGAAAGTGCCTGATGACTTTAGAGCTTTGTCACAGTGGCTATTTTTCAGATCAGTGGCAGATCCTTCTTAAGTTCTATGACAACTATAGTACAACCCTACTTTTGTTGAGTGTACCATCCCTTCAACAACATATACTTTAGTCCTTGGGGAATCAGTGAACACACTACACTTTTACATTGAAGCTCAAATTTACAAAAAAAATGGCAAAAAAACAAATGTTTCACAAATGTAATGTCTACTTACATTTCTGTCTAAATTACATTTGTGAAACATTTGTTTTTTTGCCATTTTTTGACTTGACTCATAAAGCAGAAAACTATGGGAATCTGCTATACGGATTAAAAACTTTATATCGACGCCACACGCAAGGTTCTGTGCCGCACATCTCAAAGGAGGGGGGAGGCTAATTGTGAAAAAGTATTTACAGAGGTTAATAACTTCATTTCTTATATTTTATGTGATAGTAAATTGTTATCCTAGGGGTGAAAGTAACTTATTTAGACCCGAGACGGGGTTTGGCGCCCGGAACGAAGTGAGGGCGCCAATAGTTCGAGGGACTAAATAAGTCTTCAACCCGAGGTATAGGTTGGCAAAAAAGTCCTGAAAGGGAACTAAAAAATATTATCACTGGCAATAGTCCCGCTGTCACTTGTCAATCACGTCTAGCTAGTACATGGTGTGTCAAATCTGTTTATCGGAGATCGTTTATTAGTGTATTCAGGTGTTTTCTTTATGTTAAACTAATAAAGAATCGTCTAAAATCAAGATAAATCTTCGAAAAAGAGAAAAACAATCCTCAGCGCCACTAGAGAAGTCGTAATGAAGTATTTAAACGTTGTTTAGCCGAGCACGAAGCTGGGGAAGTTTTGTATAAAATAAACGATGATTAGACCAGAATGGCAGAAATCACTGGTATGTAGTGGTTTTATTTAATCAACCACGCGTGTTTTAACTTAGTTGTCAAGTAACTATCAACAAACGAGTGATATTTTACGTTGAAATGTGAATACCTATTTTGACGTTTGTTGACGAAAAATAATTTGTCAAGTTAGCACATCTAAGTGATTTTGATACTTTTTTATTGATTTAATTTTTTAAATTTAATTTCAATTTTTTAGGCAGCGGCTGCGCCAGCTTTTGAGAATATTTCTCCCAAAGATAGAAAATCATGATGACACGTTATTTAAATAGAGAAGGAATAATACCAACGCGGACAAACTTCGAATGAGCAAATCGACAGGTAATCATAAACCTGCAAGATGAAGTGACCGTACAATTTAGCAGTATGAGTGACTCATGGGAACAAAGTGAATGTTAGAATTTTGGAGAAGGGTCGAGCCAAGCCATGGATGAAGATTTTTTTTACTTTAATTAAAACTATAATATTATGATTTTGCTAGTTTCTTCTTATATTTCTTTACTTGGTAGTAGAAAAACGTCCTGATAATGTCGTTGTATGTGGATCGACTGTATTGGTGCCACCGCTATTCCATTTTTACCACCAAACGGTTCCCCCTATTGACCTGTTGTATCCCGGTGGACAGACTACCACTCCTACCTGACCTATCAGCCCAGAGGGAAAAGCAAACCCGTTATATGAGTGTCTGTATGACTACTTTTAGAAAACAACTAAATGTGGAATGAAAGAAATGTAAGGCGTTTTCCTAGTAAAACGCCATAACAATAAGAAAATACTGAACTAGATTAGGGGATCAAGTGATGCATTGGCGCGACTCAAATAATTGGTATCAATTGGCGTGAACTTAGTTCATGGACCACGACTAACTAGATAGCCATTCTCTCTAAAAAAAATATTTGAAAAGTCAATTATCAAAACCGTTTGTGTCGTAGTATACGGGGTGACCACATCGACGATGGTGGCGCCCCTATTAATTTCACGACTTTTTTGCCAGGCTGTAAACACTGTGCTTTTCATTACAAATACGAGGAAAGTGAAAAAAAAACATGAATTAATTCATGACGATCGAATCGCCGCTTTCCCGCCTATTTTGTTTGTTTTTTTTTCTGTGGCCGGCCCGCTATTCAGCCATTATTTTTTATTTTCATCATTGGAAAAATGGTAAATAATTTGCTCAAAGCTACGTTATTTTAAAGAAATTGTTGAAACATAATTAAAATAAAGTTATTTAAAAAATATATATTCTCTAATCAATACTTAACTTTAAGTTATTTCAATTTTACATCTTGGCTGTATAGAAAGTTGGAACATGGTTCAATAGTTCAGTGAAAAAGAACTAGTTTTTTTTTAAATAATATGACAGGTGTCGAATTATTTTTTAAAAAAACTAGTTCTTTTTCACATATCTATTGAACCATGTTCCAACTTTCTATACAGCCACGATGTAAAATTTGAAATAACTTAAAGTTAAGTATTGATCAGAGAATATAATATATGTTTTAAATAACTTTATTACAATTTAGTTTCAACAATTTCTTTAAAATAACTTAGCTTTGAGTAAAATATTTACCATTTTTCTAATGATGAAAATAAAAAATAATGGCTGAATAGCGGGCCGGCCACAGAAAAAAAACAAACAAAACAGGCGGGAAAGCGGCAATTCGATCTTCATTTATTTTCCTCATTTTTTCTTAAGCTAATTCATGTTTTTATTTTTACTTTCCTCGTATTTGTAATGAAAAGCACAGTGTTTCCCTCGGGTGAAAGACTTATTTAGTCCCTCAAACTATTGGCGCCCTCACTTCGTTCGGGGCGCCAAACCCCGTCTCGGGACTAAATAAGTAACTTTCACCCCTAGGATAACAATGTACTATTCTGCACATATAATTCAGCAACACGCGAGTGCTTTTTATGCCATAGTTTGAGAATCAGAAGCAGTTTTCCTTATGAAAGTCATATCTACTGTAAGTTTTGATTTCGATCATTCGCTTTAATTAATAGATTTAGTCCAAGCGAATCTGAGTTAATAAAAGGAAAAAAGAAAATATAACGTCTCTATTAAATCGCAGCAACACATATGATACTAGAGTCTGGCTAACGAAAGCGTGACCTGAGAAAACGCGGCAAATTCAAAAAATCTTCATCTGGTATTACTGACTAAAGTAGGAGAAAAAAAATTGATACTTGAGTAAATTTAATTTTCTTGTATATTTACGACTCTCAATTTTGTTTACGGAACTTTATTCTTTAAGGGCTCCTTTTGATGTGTCGGAGCCTTGACTGACATGGATGTAAGTAAAAAACGAGTGTGTATATAGATTTGTTTATTAGAATATACTTAAATGTGTTATTTATTTAATTAAATTCTTGTAGTCCACGGGCTGATGCTGGTGTTTAATTTTGTTTAATCATCATACTCAAAATCTGAGTCTAAAAATTCAACCTCTAAGGATTCTTCGGTATCAGTAGAGTCATCATCACCTACACTTATAATGAATTTTTCCAAGACTTCTTCTGTTATGTGATCTCTTTGTTTGTATTTATTTTCCACATTTATTACATGGTCTGTCATTTTTTTCCAATCTTCTGTAGTTATTCGGCCAAATGAGGTTTTAATTAGATTTTCTGTTTCTTTTGCAGACAGATTAATGTTTTTTTTTGCCACCATACGCTTAACTGAGCTCCATATCAGCTCTATCGGGTTGAGATCGCAGTGGTAAGGTGGCAGTCTCACTACCTCATGGCCGTATTGTTTCAACAGTTCGTCAGCAACGTACAGGGGATCAGGTTTATGTTTGTTAACTAAACATAACAATTCGGGTTTTGTATGGTAATTTTCGTAATTTATACCGTTGGAATCAAGCCACTTTTGTATTTCAGCTTTTGTCGTTTGTGTCGTAGGTACTTTATTCTGTCGTACAGTGTGGTAGCTAGCATTATCCATCACGATGACACTGGGTTCATTCAAATTAGGTATTAATTTTTCTTTTAACCATTTTTCAAAGTTTGCGGCATTCATATCATGGTGATAGTCCGCCAACCTTGATTTCGTACTAAAAACTAATAGTCCATTAGGTACAAACCCTGATTCAGAGCCAGCATGTACTATAATAAATCTTTTCCCTGAAGAGATATGTTCCAGTGGGCTTGGTTGCGGGGCACCACTCGATGATGGTCCTTGCCATGACATTTTAGGCTTGTAATTTTTGTGAACATATGTTTCATCTAAATAGATGATTGGTTTTCCTTCCGCTCGTTTAGCAGCAATTTCTCGTAGATACCTATGTCTCCAAGCAGCAATATCAAAACGCTCGACAAGAACCATGCGTTCTTCTTTATTTTTCTTGAACTCATACCCATTGGCAATTAATATTTTACGCAGAGTTTCTCTGCATCCACTAAAGCCAATGCTAGAACGTAATTCTTCTAGCAATGTGCGCAATGTTGGGACCTCCTTTCTCGCAACATAAAATTCGTTAATTTTATTTCTTATTGCATCAATGTCAAAACTGTCTAAATTCGACACTGAGCTTTTGTGGGGGCGTTTTTTTCCTGGAGTGTTCCACATCCCTTCATTTACAGATCCTTCCTTTTTAATTTTTTTTAGTGTTGTGACACCAACATCTGCAAAGCAAAGTGTAAAATGAATATTTAATATTAAATTTATCCAAATAGTTTGATGACATCAAATAACACATTTTTGTGAAATGTAACAAACGAATAAGAGTAGACATTAAAAGGCGGGTTCCCGGTGCAGAGATACCAATATGGGTAAGTACCAATCCGTACAGGTAAACTATCCCAATGTTATACAGTCAAAATCTGTTATTACGACATTGAAGGGACTAATCATATTAGACATAACAAATGGTAATGCTTTTAAAGTAGAAATTCATCTATACATAAGTCCATAGATATAATTAAGATATAATTATTTTTTTCTAAGAATTACAATAGACCCTACACTCGACACTTTTTCTTACATTTACGATCATAATAGACTTTGACCATTATACTGTGCCAGATGTGGTTGTGTTACCTACCTACTAAAATTGCTCAAAACATAGTTGGTTGTTTTGATGGATATGATATTACAAAATATATGTAAAAACCGACCCACAACGACAATAATAGGGACCTACAAATCCACTGTATGTCTTCACACTTATCGAAGCAATAAAACGATGCAGGTACATACCAGTTAGTGAAGATATTTCTTCTAAGAACTTAGTCTGCGTTTCTATTAAAGATTTCTTTTCCAATTCTCTGAATCTTTCCACAGTGTTTTTAATTTCACAGAGGCCTTCAATATCTTCTAAATTCTCTATAAACATAAGAAAAACTAGTATAATATCGTAATTATATATAATAATCAGCCAACAAAGACCAAGATTACAAAGTCGTACTAACCTAAAAAATCCGAGATTGCATCTAAACATTGTTGTTTTTCTTGAAAAACAGCTTTCTTTTCTTCTTGTTTTTGTTTAAACTTGCTGATCATAGTATGTAGCAGCTTTCGCACGTTACTTTTTATTGTTTTACCCATATTAAAGCAATTATAAATGAGAAAATATACGTCTTTTACGAAATACTGACAATTGCTATGACAGACTTTGACGTGCCTTTGACAGCTTCATAATGTTGCCATAAAAAAACTTTCAAGAAAAGTGCAGGTCACGCTTTCATTAGCCAGACTCTAGGTGTAGTGTAAACATTACATAGTCGACGGTAGCGCCTCGCGCGCTTCCTCCTCATTCAATCGGAATGAAAATCAACTAAATCGAATTGAATTATTGTTGATTGTGCTTAAGTCGATCGACTGTGGTTGTTTTGAATCCCAACACTAAGTCGTATGCTATTGCCATTGAGAAAAAATAATATACCAGAGGAGAACAAAAAAATGGAAAATAAAATAAAAATGTTTAAAATTATTTGAAATTTGACTTATTAAATTTCTAAACAATCAATAAAATTCAGCAAAAAAACAAAAGTTTTTTTCCGGATAGCTCACAAAATGCAATGATGCAAATTGTGAAATAAGATATTTCATGGCAACACCAAATCCTTCTTTCAATTTTTGCGGAATAGCTTGCTTCAAGCATTTTCCCTAGTTTTGGGAATAAAGCCGTAAAACCAATCAATTTGTGATAATATCTTTAAAATCTCTTAAGTTTAGTGTAAAAATAGTGTCAAGTAAGTCTATAAGCATTGGTAGAACTTTATCGCTAGATTTTAGAATAGTAACAGATCGATTCGCGTTACTTACAAAGTTACAGGTTATCTAAGATTAATTAGTATTTTGCTCTATTTTTGGCTCATATTACTTTGAAATGGAAAGCATGGACGTCGCTCAAGAAGGTACTTCGGCTGCGTCAACGCCAGCTACTGAGAATGGTGAGTTTTGTGTTTTGTGGTAGTACAATGCCGGGCGTTACTTTGTGTTCAGAAACGTGTTTCTTGGTTGGTATGAATTTGGGTTGTTGACTTGTTCGTGGGTTGTTGAAGGGCCGGACAAGAACGTCACGGCGGAGGAGATGACCTCGAGGGACTACTATTTCGACTCGTACGCGCACTTCGGTATCCACGAGGAGATGCTGAAAGACGAAGTCCGAACGCTCACCTACAGGAACGCCATGTACCACAACAAGCATCTGTTCAAGGGCAAAGTAAGTTTTTCTTTAATTTTTTTCAAGAATTTCACTGTTTGATTGAAAAGTTCTGGTCTAATGCACATTGTTAACCTCAGAAACTTTGTTCTAGCAATTTTGAACATATCCTTTTTTCAACCCTTTCCAATCGTTATCATGCTTTCAACACTAACCTCTGAAAGTACACTAGTAGTCATTATTTATTTACACTTAATCGGTTAGCAACAGCATAAAATTACAAGGTTCAAGGGCAGGCACAGGCAAACCCTTGATTATGGCAAACATAGTAAAATTAAAGCCAAACAATGAGTCTTGTTCCTAATATCCATAAGTTATTTGTGTAAAGAACAATGAAGTTGTCTAAGGGATTGCTCCAAAATACCGTGGATGCAATCATGATATTTTTTGAAGTTGAGATATCAAATTTATTCATTTCCCATATTTATTTTTATTAGAGCCCTTTGCCGTGTTTACACTAATTGTCAAAACTATCAGATGTAGAATCTTTTCTCTCCCTACCAGAAAGTTTAAATTCCTAATTTCCCACTGAGAGTCATACTGGTCTTCTCTGTTTTGATATTACCGTTTGATAAAATGCTTAGAATAGAAAGAATGAAATACAAGGTTCTTTTTAACTAACTTGAAAATGACTAGCGGTTACTTTGTTGAAAAGTTTAATAAATCAAGTTAGTATAGAGTAAACAGCCTAATTTGATTCTTTACATTATTATGGCAACAAACTGATTGAAGGCGAAGTATAGATGTTGTGAGAAGGTAGCTTTCCAACACTGGGTTTTGAATGCCTCCAGAAACGCAAAAGATTTTAGTCATAAAAAATGTGTTATGCCCACAACTTCGTCTGTGTGGACTAATTCTGTCTGTGTGGAAAAAAAAAATACATTTTTTATAAATTGTAGCCTATGTGTTATTCAGATATAAATATGCTATATTATCGTAAAGTTTCATTCAAATCCATGCAGTAGCTTTTACGTGAAAGAGCAACACGGCACATCCACACATACAAATTTTCGCATTTATAATATTAGTAGGATTAGTAGGACAGAGCAGATACAGTGCCAAATTTTGTAAGTCATCCAAAAAAGTAAATGTCTACTTATTCTCATATTGATAAATGGATCTCTTAATCAAAATTAATGTTTGAACTTTCCAGACAGTTCTAGACATAGGTTGTGGCACGGGCATCCTGTCCATGTTCGCAGCCAAAGCTGGTGCCGCTAAAGTCATTGCCATCGAGTGCTCCAACATTGTCGACTATGCACGGAAAATCGTAGAGGCTAACCGGCTGGACGACGTCATTGAAATCATCAAAGGAAAGGTAAAGCTAATTTTTGTTACTAAGTAAATAACATACTTTTTTTAAATTTAAATGTTTTGTAAATCACACAGTAATTTACATAGGTATCAAACAGCATCTCTAGCATAGCATGACATAGTATTAATTATTGTGAACTAGTGACCGCCCGCGACTTCGTCCGCGTGGTCTTAAGTTTAAAAAACAAAAAGTAATATTTCTTTATAAATTGTAGCCTATGTGCTATTCAGATGTATAAGCTACATTATTGTAGCGTTTCATTATAATCCATTCAGTAGTTTGTACGTGAAAGAGCAACAGGGCACATCAACGCATACTAACTTTCGCCTTTATAATATTAGTATGATTAGAAAGATGATGAATATTATTGTTATACATAGACAGATCATTCAAAGTGAAAAATCATGATCTTTGTATGTTTCATTTAAAACAGCAATGTAATATTGTTTCATTCTAAGAATACAACTCATAATGATAATTTTGACTCCAACATGTATGTAAGCATAACTCACCCTTCAATACCATAACATGACAGGGTCTGTGGGGCCTAATGTGTCTTAATAAAATCTTAGTGTTAAAAATGTTGAGCTCTCTGCATAAATATAATTCATTATCATACTTGTTTCATCATAGGTGGAAGAAGTGGAGTTGCCAGTAGATAAGGTGGACATCATCATCTCAGAGTGGATGGGCTACTGCCTCTTCTATGAGAGCATGCTGGACACTGTGCTGTATGCCAGGGACAAGTGGCTCAGAGCTGATGGCATGCTTTTTCCTGACAGGTATGACATGTTCACTAATTTAAACTTCAGTTTGACAGTTACTTTTGTATTTGATGCAGTTGTGCTGGTGCATCAAACGCTCTGTTGTATTCCCGCAAAAAGCCCGCGTATCGTAAGTGCGAGTGAGAGATACCTCTTTTCTTCCAGCTAGGTCTCTTACAACTCGCGGGTAAAACGAGTTATCTGTAGGTCCTTCCTAAGAACTAGTCCAGTACGCATAGCACGAATGGCTAACGTTTTGGTAATCGAAAAGCACTCATTACTTTTTTTGGAACTTGGAAAAGAAAAGGAGTATCATTTACTTTCCGATTACCGAAACGTTAGCGGTTCGTGCTAGGCGTACTGGACAAGTTATTAAGAAGTAGTGTCTTTGTATCTTTGTTCACACAACCCATTTGTACAATCGCTGCTAACTACTAGGTTAACCCGCGAATTCAGTACGTACATTACATTACACATTGAGCACGCCTCCAAAGTCATGCCATCACTTTCAGTTCTATGGACGCCATGAGTTCGACGGCTAGCTCAACTTAGCCCCGAATTCACAAATGTCAATCAAGGCTAAGCACGCGCTCACGGTCATGCTGTCCCCCAAAATGTCAATAGAACTGAAAGAAACAGCATGAGCATGTGAATTCGGGCGTTAGACTTATGTTTGCGGATTCAGGGCGTGTTTTCTTCTTATAGGATAGCTGTCTGCATGCTTGTTTACTACTTCCACAAAAAGTCAAGAAGAGAAAAAAAACTACATTTATTTATGTCCTGTTCACAGATGTACCTTATTCATTTGCGGCATTGAAGATCGCCAGTACAAAGACGAGAAGATCAACTGGTGGGATGACGTTTATGGATTTGACATGTCATCTATTAGGAAGGTTGCCATCTCCGAGCCACTCGTAGACGTTGTTGATGCCAAGCAGGTCAGTTTGATAGGAACCACTTAATTTTTTGTTGTTAGTTGTCATGATCAATGACTAATATTTTTGACAATGCATTTTATGTTTTCAGGTTGTAACGAATTCGTGCTTGCTGAAGGAGATAGATTTATACACAGTCAAGAAGGAAGATCTTAACTTTGAATCAAAGTTCCACCTTCAGGTATTACATATTTGTATCTTTTAAGTCATTTATAACATGGTTAAGCCATTGTAACAAAGACACAATATCTAAGAGCCAGTAAGAGATGGAAATACAATAAACAATTTGCTAAGTTGGAATTAGAACTGGCATTGTCCACAAACCAGACAACTTCTTTACCAGATGCAGAATAGAGCAATTAAAGGGTCTCCTTTGAAGTTAGACCCTTAGAAACAATGATATTAGAATAAAAAAGACGTAGATAAATAGGTTACTTGTGCTAAAAAAGTGGCACCCGAAATGAGAACTTCGAACACCTGAGCCAGCAGCCAAGCTGAGTTTACGCTCTAGTAAATAATCATACTATCTTGTACACACGGTCAAATTGTAGGTACGTACGCCAGGGGACAATTTTCGCATTGCATCAGTACTGACATAATGTATCTACCTCTTCCAAATACTAAGAATTATATTAAACTTCCTGGAGTGTTGTCTAAAGTCTATTTTGTCCCCCAGGTCCGCCGCAACGACTTCATCCAAGCGTTGGTGACGTTCTTCAACGTGGAGTTCACGAAGTCGCACAAGCGGCTCGGCTTCAGCACCGCGCCCGAGGCGCCCTACACGCACTGGAAGCAGACTGTCTTCTACTTCGACGAGTATATGACGGTCTGTTGTTACCACTTCTTCAATTTCTAAATTATGGTAGAACTAAGATCCTTTACGGTGCGATGTCGGAAAAGGTACGGTTCGCTGGAACTACACAGTTCCGCGGACATGTTAACGGACATAACATGTTACGGAGGATAAGTTAATCGTTCCAGGTTCAATCCAGATCAGGACATGATTTGCGCATCTCTAGCTAAATGCCCTATTGACAATGAAAGAAGCAATGTTTAACAGTAGTTAAGGTGTTTCTGGTTGATTGCTATTTTTATGAATAAGGGGAACAAGGAACTAAGAACTTTTTTCAGCCGGAATTTTATACATGTTCTTTGATAAAGTTTTAATTCAGTGCCTAGACATTATTAGTGTTTTTGATGACAAATTGTTTACGTAAAAAAACACATTATGCTTATACTCTTTCAAGGATCGGTTTAATTACCCTGTCACCCGAGAGGGGGACAGGGTAACTAGGCTCCGTACCGGTAACTAGGGTCAGACACATGACCAGAGTTACCTCATTTTTTAATGTGTTCTTTTGTAAATTGGTTTTGATAAGGATAAGAACAACAACATTTGGGCCATTTAATTCACTTACGATCCTCTACCTGAAGGTTGTCTGGAAGAGATCGCTCTCTAGCGATAAGACCGCCTAAATTGTACATTGTTCTCTGTAATTTGCTTCAAATGTAATGTTTTTGTACAATAAAGAATATCTATCTATCTATCAATAATTGTGACAAATAAAAGAGCAAGCAACAGGGTACAGATTAGGCACTAGCTGATGCTGAAAATATCATCACGTCATCTTTAAATTTATTGAAAAATATATGACGAAACGTGTTTCTTCTACAGGTGAAGAAAGGCGAAGAGATCACAGGCACGTTCTCCATGAGGCAGAACCTACGCAACAACCGCGATCTCGACTTCGAGGTCGAGATCGACTTCAAGGGCGAGTTGTGCCAGGTGCTCGAGAAGAACCACTACCGGATGCGCTGAGCCACCTTGTCTACGTAACCATAAGCTAAGCTATACACTGTCAATCTAGAATTAACAAAGGTACAAATATACCGATTGCAAAACAAGATTGGAATTTTAGGAGCGAATACAATATATGCTGCCTAAGTAATTGTAAGCGATACACTGTCGACCTAAGATAAATATAGAAAAATTAATACCAGTGTTTTTATATAAACCCTACTTCTAAATTGTATTTTTTATTGACTAAAAATACCATAAAAATAACTTAGTATTTGGCGGGATTCGAACCTTCGTCTGTCGCATGTCGGACGATTATTTTAATTTGAATTTTCTTCACCTGTAGGTTGTCTGGAAGAGATTGTTTGTAGCAATAAGACCGCCTATAACACAACAAACACAAATGTTATGATAAGTATTATTGCTGAAGGCATACAAAAGATCAGACTTCGTTGTCTTTGCGTTTCTGTGCCTATATTATATTATTTTTTACTTCTGGTAGGTAAAATCTAGGTTGACATTGTATTGTTTGTAATTTACTGTCTTTTTAGCAACACTAGGACCATGGATAAACAGTTTCTTGTAGGTAACAAGACATTAAACACATCTTTGAAATCCATGCTACTTAGGTGTGCAATTTGGACGAATGTAAATGAGCCACTTTAGTTTTCAAAAACAATAAAATATACAAGAACTTCTAAACTTAAATAAATATACAAGAAACTAAAGGCTGGCTTATGGCAAACGAATTTGTAACATTGTCAAATGTAACTTAAAATGTAAAAGGTCGCTGTGTTATTTTGATTATTAACAAGTTTGAACTCATTTTTTCAAACGGAAAAGGTTTTTCTCTGGTGTGCATGACAATTTTAACTCATGCTGGCTATTCTGTTTTATCAGTCCCTGTTTTGAACGTAAGATACACCCTGTCGAAAACCCGCTGCGGGCAAAGTGACGTTACAGTTTTATGACGTTTCCCCGCTGCGGGCAGGCACAGACCTTTTTTATTCTTTCTCTTGCGTTGGTCTGAATGCCCTGGTGGCTGTGAAGTTGTGTTTTTCTTTTCAATTCGTACCTGGACTTGACATTCAATGTCTAAGACATAGACATTTCATTAAATAAAAGTGAGTTTTAGCCAGTGGAAGTTAGTTTGCCCATTTGACACGTTGTTATTGTTGTTACGTCAGGCCTCGTTGCAATTTTTCTGCTTCAAATAGGAACAAAATTATTCTTGTATTGTCTAGATAAGGCTATGACCTAATGAAAATAAGATTAAAATATGGTAGTTATCGATTTAATTTTCAAGTTAGGATGGAAAATAGCACAAAAAGGGCAATTTTTATTTTCTTCATTTTGTTCACGTAATTTAAGAATTTGAAAACAATCAATTGTATTAAAAATTGTGATAAATAGGAAGTAAATTTCATTGGCTTTCTAAACATATAGTCAGATTTGATGTGCATCTAGTGGAACCTGAGATATCTTGATTTTAATTCAACCATGTGTTACTGCGCGGAAGCGCGCTCGGTGCCGGTACGAATAGGGTAAAAAACGTATTATCAACATTACACACCAAGGTATACTAGATACCAAGACAAGATAACAGAAAAAACTAATCAGTCAAGGTATTAGGCGGGCTTCAACCATTTTTTTCCTCTTGGCAGTATAAAAAAAACCAACAGCTACTGAGAAAGTGAAATGCTGTCAAAGTGGCATGCTTTTAAAGTGAAATGCTGTCAAATTGACATGCTTTCAAAGTGAAATGCTGTCAAATTCACATGCTGTCAAGAATAGTCTCAAGGACTCACTCACTTGGTAAAATAACAATTCCGTACCCGTATAATGGCGGTAACACATATTGCCAAGATAGCAAAAAATGCCATTTATATAAACAGAAACAGGATGATATGACATCCTAGTACCAAAAGTGGCCACCCTGAAACAGGTCCTATAGACCTCATTGCCTCTTCTCAGTGTTATTTTCTAACAATTGACTGTATAATAAGAGAATAGCCAGCATTACCTATTTTAAGTAGTAACTCTGTGGGTTTACTGGTTAGACTTAATACTACGCGTATGTGTTGCTAGTGTAAAAGTGGGTTCAAACTAACATGTGTACGAATAAGATTCTCATGTTTGTATTAAACCGCCTAAGGATATAAGATAACCTTCCCGAGATAGTTCTCGGGCTGATGCGCCAGTTTACCTAATAAAACTTGTGCTTGTTACTAGTAAAACTAGTTGGGTCATCAATGGTTGACTTGACGAACTATTTTTATAGTTTCATTGTGAATTTACTGCGATGTGTCGTGTAATAAATGTAAGAATGTCTATTCACGATGCTGTTGTTTCTTGTGATGTCTTTAGCTGGTTCTAAGATGTCATGTCGTTATCACAGGTTTAGATATTTGTCTGCATGCTGGCTGATGCTAGGAAACTTCTAGAAGATGCTAATTGATTCCAAAGTTAACACTCAGTGTATTGATATTTTTGTCAATGTTTTAGGTACTTATTTCATATCAAACAAATAAGAGGCAAAATAACTATCATATTGCCACAATTCGGACCATACGTTTCTGCTGTATAGTATTGTACTATCGTCTTAAAGAAATATAGGTACTGGACCCAACGAAACTTATCTGAAGATTGACTTCGAAGTCAATCTAAGTAAGATATTAGAACAGGATGAGATATTTTTAATTGCTCATTCACTGCATAATAGACTTGAAAAAAACTTAATTTTAGGGAAGTGAATTTACCAATTGAAAACTAGTCTAGATGCAGGATTTGTAATAGTTGTGTTTAGGAATTACTTAGATTTTTATAAACAATTTATACTCATCGACATGTTCAAAAATCCGTCTCAGTAATACAAATCATTCTCAGTATTGTTTGTAATATATTCTATAGTAAGTAAGTTAGGGTCTGGGTATGTCAAAAGTCTTCGATTGCGAACGTGTATTTTGTACTACAACGCAACTCAACTAAAGAAGGTTGTTGCGAAAACTAATGATAATTTTTGTTCAAATAGTATAGCGACATAATAATCTGCATACAGGTGAGTTTTTTTTAACTTAATTACTTTTTTTGTCAATATCTACTGTTCTTGTAATCGCGAGACCGCCAGTATGCCCTAACCTTAACGTGTGACTTAACCCCATGGCCAATCCAATATGGAGCAGATTGAGCCATTATTATGGCAGTTTCACTGTTTTCTACAATGTAGCGAGTGTATGGATGTATGTAAACGGTTAAGTATTTGAGGTGCATAAATGAGCTAAGCAAAACTTTGATGTTTTATTTGTAAAACCATTAAATTAAAATAAAATATCCATTAGGCAAAAAGCAATGTGAAAATAACGTTGTCAATCACTTGTTAGGAAATGTCAAAATCTAATTCGGATGTTTTAAGCACATTTTCATTGTAATTTTGGCTCCGCTCTCATTGAAAATGGGTCCTACGGCGAGGATGTGGGATAAAAGCACAAGTTCCTTTATTTTGTTAAATGGTGTCAATAACAGGAGAAAGTAGCAGTATGTAAATAAAACAATTTTCTAAACTTATAAAATATAATATCAATCTTAAACAATAATAAATCAGTTCGTTCCAAGCAGGATACAGACACTCGACTTAAAATGTAAATTGCTTATAAATGTCGCCTATGAAACTAGACTGATAGTTAACCCACAGACCTATAGGTACATCAATAGTAGATTGCCCAAGGTCTTTGAATATTAAACTACTATTAAGGTTACTTGTGATACGTTTGTTTAATATTACTTGGTGTAGGTAAATACCTTAATCGTTTATTATCTACTTACATTACATATAAAACCAAATAGACACAGCATGATCGCGCCTTGATTGATGATAATCGATTCTGGCTAAAAGGACATATAAACAATCATAAATAATATCATAAATAGGTAAGTAACGTTGGATACAACTCAATCTTTTTCGTCATTGTGGTAGCATTTTTTGTTGCCGCCATAACGATGTTAATCCTATGAGGATAGCACATTATCCTCATAGGATTAACATCGTTATGGCGGTCTCATTATCTCTAAGATTTGTCATCTTAGAGATGATGAGACCGCCATAACGATTAAAATCCGTTTTAATCGTGAATTTGAATTGCATGTTCCGTGTTTTCTTCTGTTTACATACCAGCAACAACATTGAAAATGGTCCTTCGAGCCGGATTATTAATAAAAAAATATGCAGAAATTGCTTCAACACATTCAGCAGTGAATTGAAGAGTACCAGAGAGGGATGATGACTGCAACTCTCTAAGAACAAATTAATGTAAAAGAACTAAGCGATTGTTCGGTCTCTTTCCTACGTTAAGATGGGTGTCTACTTCGAATTCAACGTGATCCCCCCACTATTAGCATTAGTCTCAAACAGCGACTGGAACGGGCGCCACGGGCACAGGCACCGCGTTCTTGTTGTACAGGTCGACACAACAGCAGCTGGAGATCAGGTTGTACTCCTGGCACGAGTTCGCGTAGAGGAACCCGCAACTTGATTTTCGGCAGGTGAATGGCATGTCTGGAAATATAACCATGTATTATGAGGTTTGTAACGTTGTAAATAAACTTTGGAAGCCTACCGCCACGGAGCCACACAAAATCTGTTTGTAAAATTCAATATGCGTCTTTGCTATGACATTTATGTAGGCGTTAAATGATGAACACGGATTTGTTTGATTAATCCCCGAATTCACAAACGCAACTCAACGTAAAGCATCCCTTAGAAGTATTGCTGTCCCTTTTAGTTCAATTGGCATTTTACAGGACAGCATGAGCGTGAGCGCGTGCTTAGTGTTGATTGACGTTTGTGCATTCGAGGGTAAGACTAGTTAGGTTGCAGTTCAGAGCCTCATTTAAAACTATAGGGTCTTACGTATGCCACCCATCAGCGGGCCATAGTGTGGCCGTGAGACGGACACGTTGCAACAATGCCAATAAAATTCGCCTAAGCTGCTGTGGCCTATTGAGGTACCAACAACTCATCAGCGATGAAATGCCGACCAAGTACCGTCTATTTGCTGAGGCGGGGACTATTTCAGTACTCTATGTTAGCTTTTGAGGGGGGAATGTAGAGGTTGAATAAACTTTTTTTCTAAGTCCCATTTCTTTATCGGTACCTTCCAAATAGTTCATGAATAACTAGATTTTGTACACTGCGTCTCGATCACACACAACATAGGTACGTTACAATGCGTTTATTTTTTTTGAGACTAAGAGACTATAAGTTTTTAACCTGAATAGGTGCTTAATGATAGTGTGTTAAGTACAAATAAGTGGTTCTAGTCCTCAATGAGTGATGCATAAACCAGTTTGGCGAGTAGGTACTCGTTAATAGTTAAATGATTAGTTAGATTTGCACATCTTGTAACAAAGTCTAGGCTCCTGTTCGAATTATCTTGGCAACTTGTGATTTTTCGTAGTGTGTTAGGTCACGTTAGGTGTACCTGTGGCAACTATCAATCAACTTTGTAAGCACTTACACGAAGGATTATCACAGCAGCAGGCATCATGGGCTTGCTTGTACGAACAGTAGCTGTAGACCGATGAGTCGCAGAGTGGGCATCCTGGATGCGCGCCCGGTGGTCCCGCCAGTCCCTGGTTGTACCCGGGGTATTGCGAATGCGCGCCCGGAGGGTAGTTGCCACCCGGGTAGTACCCAGGCCCGCTGGGGTAGTTCTGATTCGGGTAATACTGCCCGTACGCGCCCGCTAGTAAAATATCCAGGAAGTCTCTTAGTCCGAAACCTGTAGAAGCGTTAGTGATGTGAGAAATGAGATGAGGTTAGTTGATGGCGGTACAATGCGATTATTTTGAAAATATGACAATGTGTTTTGTTATTTCGTAAACCCAGATGAGATAGGACAACCATGGCGTACGACGTATCTTAATGACAAGGTTTAAGGCCTTTCTTACGGTAATCCTTTATGTTTCTAAATTTAAATGTTTTCTTATATTTTAAATGCCTTAGTCTAGGCTTGGGAAATTATCTTTGTCAACGTCAATCTTTCGATTTAGTCTATGTTTGCAGTTTGCGCATTTCCGAGAAAACCGAAACTTGCTTATTGTAACCATACAATACACAATACAACCATCAATCACCATATATAATTCATTAACGTTTCTACGTCAATGAGAGACTGACTCGAAGTAATCGACAAATTTTTCACAAAGCCCGCAGTGAATCTGTGCGTGTGAATTGGAAATACGTCTGGACGAAGGATGGGAAAATATTTGTTCGCAAAGAACACGGCTCTCCTCGCCACCGTATCCGTTCTGAAACTGACATCACTAAGATTTTTGGCCAAACTTCGAGTTAGACCTTCATATAGTAATAAGTTATGAAATTATTAGTTACTTTGTAATTTTCTTTTGGAATGTTGTTGCGATGCTTTGTTTTTTGTGTTTTTTGAAGTGTTTATTTATAGTTTTTTGTTATTTTAAATGTCAGATTTTATTGATAAGCTGCTATGTGTGTATATTGGCAAGTTACGACACACATTTAGTATTTTCATTAGGTTTGCGTTTTTTCTCTGTTTGTGATGAGTTTTATTTATACAACTTCTTTATTAAAATTGTCAAAATGTCTCAATTGATAGTTTATTGTGCTACTAAGTTAATTTTCATTTGCACAGCGGGTTTTGCTAAATTTAACACTGTACTAATGAGTTTTGTGTTCATATTTGTGTATGTTTGTACTTTGTGTTTTTGCTGTGGTTTTAACTGTATTCTAATATTACGACAACCAAAAAATTGTTTTTTTACTATATGCGCTGTGTACCAATATCGTTCTCATAATGAATGGAATGTCTCTTTTTCAAACCATTGTATTTCATGTCTTCTTAGGGGCTGTAACTATTTCTTATGTTTATTCTTTTCACATACAATACACCTGACAGGATGACACGCAAAAATCTTCTTAAAGTTGGTTTTTATAATCCAGGGTCCCTAAGTAAACATCATGATGAGATTTTACTAGCAGTAATTCATCACTCAGTAGACATTTTGGCCATTAATGAGACTTGGTTGCGACCGAACGAGGAAGGCAAGGCCCCCTCTTTACCCGGGTACACTCTCCGTAGCGTCCCTCGACCTGCGAGTGTCCGCAATGGCCGTGGTGGAGGTGTTGCGTTTTACATTAGGAAAGGCATTCGGGTGAAAATTTGTGAACATCCTGTATGCCCAACCGTTGAACAGATGTGGGTTCGGCTTAGTATGGGAGGCGTTAAGATTGTTTTCGGGACAGCTTATCGTCCAGAATGGCTAAATGTTGACACCTTTTTCAATGCCCTTGGTGATTCAGTCAGCTCTTTTGGACATTTTGATAACTTGGTACTACTTGGTGATTTTAATATTGATTTGCTCGATACAAATAGTACAAATTCTAAAAAATTTAGCGATTTTGCGAACATGTTTCAACTAAAACAGGCAGTTACAACCCCAACGCACTTCACTGACCATAGCCAAACGCTGATAGACCTGGTATGCACTGATGGTCATGTTCGAACCCTGGTGACGGACGTAATTGGGAGTAAGCAAAGCAATCATGCTTTCATTTCCTGTGAATTGAACGTTAAGAAACCCAAAATTCCCCCTAAATATATAAGCTTTAGACCACTCAAGAATATCAACACTACTCTGTTTGCTTGTGATTTAAACTCTACCCCATGGAACAGTATACCTAATAACTTCAATGTTAATCAAATGGTCTTAGAATTCAGTTCCCTCTTGCTTAATTTATTTGATGCTCATGCTCCTAACAAAACCGTTAAAATTAGATATAATTCCTATCCTTGGATAACAAGTAACATAAAGCACATGATGAGGTTAAGAAATGAAGCACACTTGCGTTACCTTCGCACTAAAGAATTAACACATAAAGAATACTATAAAGAACTAAAAAATCTCGTCAATTCCTCATTGAGTCATGAGAAGCGGGCTTATTTCAACTATTATATAAACCAAAATATCAGTAACTCTCAAACTCTTTGGAAGAATCTAAAGACAAATGTTCTTCCACCTAAAGCCGATAATGAGCTCCCAGCTGGCCTCCGCTCTGCTGAGGAGATTAACAAACATTTTTTAGAACTTCCGAATGCCAATGACGTTGAAATCTCTAATTTGACTTACTTTGAATTCAATAGATTTAGTGCTTCCTCTTTCTCAATCAATTGTGTGAGCCAGCATGATGTTGCTAAAATAATACAATCTCTTAAATCGAATGCAGTTGGCACTGATAAAATCTCACTAGACATGTTATTAATGACATTGCCTAATACCCTTCAAACTTTAACTTCTATTATTAACAGATCCATCATCACTTCCACCTTTCCTGAACTATGGAAAACTGCCATTGTACAACCGATTCCAAAGTCCACCAATCCCTCTTCGTTCAGAGATCTACGACCTATCAGTATCCTGCCTTGTATTTCGAAAATTATAGAAAAAGTGGTGTACTTGCAACTTATGAACTATCTGGAGAGTAACAATATTCTTCCCCAGGCACAGTCGGGTTTTCGTAAAAATAGAAGTACAACCACAGCACTGCTGGACATTACAAGCAACATTTTGGAGGAACAGGATGTAGGTTTGGGTACAATCCTGGTTTTATTGGATTTTTCCCGTGCTTTTGACTGTTTGAATATACCTTTATTACTGTCAAAATTGGCTTTTTATGGTTTTGATGGTCCTAGCGTTAATTGGTTTAACAGTTATTTAAGTGACCGATATCAGTACGTCCAGGTTCGCGGTGATGATGGTTCTTCTTCCCTTTCGTCTTTATCTCCTGTCACTAGAGGTGTGCCTCAAGGTTCTATCTTAGGGCCCCTTCTTTTTATTCTTTACAGTGCGGACATCGTTAATCATATAAAACATTGTAAGTTTCATTTGTACGCAGACGATCTTCAACTGTATCGTTCGAGCCATCCCAACGAAGTTGTAGCATCGGTGGAATTGATTAACGAGGATCTGAACAGTATTTTCAATTGGTCTAAAAACAACTGTTTGGTGTTGAATCCCAATAAATCCAAAGTCATGGTATTGGGTTCAAGGCTTCAAATTGCAAAGATAAAATCTAAAGACCCATACATTAAGATAGCAGACAAGCAAATTTGTTTTTCGTCAGAAGAACGTAATTTAGGGCTTATAATGGACTCAGAACTGCGATTTGAATCTCATGTACAAGAGCTAGTACGCAATTGCTTCTTTCGTCTTAAAGTTCTATATAGAATTCGGCAATACCTATCCACGAACCTCCGAATAAACCTGGTAGAATCCCTTGTGCTTTCCAAGTTTAATTATGCCGACTCTGTGTATGGTCCGAGACTCTTAGCAAAGACCAGAAGCCTGATACAAAGAGTACAAAATGCATGCGCCAGGTTTTGTTTTGATATTCCCCCCCGTAGTCATGTTTCCCCTTTTATCAATCGGGCTAAGCTGCTTAACATGCACTCAAGGCGACACTTACACTTCGCTACGCTTCTCTTTGGCCTTATAAAGAGTAGGAAACCGTCATATCTTTACGAAAAACTGTGTTGGTCTTCTCGCATTCGGCTAAATAGACTTGCGGTTCCCCCTCACAGAACAGCTGCGTTTGAGGGGAGTTTTAAGTGTGCAGCCACAAAAATCTGGAACATCATTCCTCCTCCCCTTCGCAATCTTTCCTCTATTTACACTTTTCGTAAAAAAATTAAAGAACATTTTTTAAAGATTCAACTCTCCCTTTAACTGGCTTTTATCTTCTAGTGCCACACTTTACTCACTCTCCACAGTTTTCACCACTCTCACTCGCACACATGTCACAAACACTCACACGCTTATCTCACTGCCACAAACACTCCCATCTTCGTTATTTGTTTATATATCTTCCTCACTCTGCTTGATATAATCTATTTATTTTTTGTTGTACAGCATAGAGCAACGATACTGTAGAAGCATCCCAAAAGTTGATTAACATTATTTTATTTTATACCTAATTGTATTCTTTGTTGAATGTTGTGGCGCTACCATTCCTCAAAACACGGCCTCAGCTGAAAATCAGCGCCTCAGCCCAGGCTGGAGCACAAAGCTGAGCTGGGGACCGATTCGGCTAGTTGCATAACTTCTATAATTTTAGTTTTATTAGTGTGTTTTTATTATTATAACTTTTTTTTTTTAAAAAAAAAGAAAGCTTTTATTGTTTTGTCTTTTTTTTTTTGTATAATTTCATTTTTCTTTTATTGTTTTTTTTGTCTTTCTGTATTGTAATTTAGCCGAATAAATGATTCTTATTCTTATTCTTATTAATTAGGTGGTTATGGTACTTTTTTTTAATATCAGATAATATGTGAACTAGCATTAATTTGATTTTATTAATACCACATGCATTGTTATAATTTTATCATCTGTGAGATCACAGCGGTATGTTCCGGGTCATATTGTGCAATATTTCGGTCTCAAACAGTTTTAATTTCGGTAATTATGTACCTAGCAGGTACTTAGTTAAGTTAGCCAGACGGCCTTGTAGTTTCCTTGTTTCTTTTAAATAAGACGAGTAATTAGTAAGAAGACCGCGTAATTTGGCTGCTGTTTTGTTCAAAGATAAGTCAGTTTTAGGTACTTTACCTACTCACTTACTTATTACAACTTTGCCTCCGGACACAGACTAATGTTGTTAGTCTCGTAACGGTTTTTGACAATAGTTCTGTTTTTGTTATTTTTCATGTGTTTTACAAATTTAATTTTTAGTAGAATTTTATTTATTTCTTTTTTTTTAAAACAGACTTTTAACAAATATACAAATAGTATCTCTAGTCTTAATTCTTCCCTGAATATTCCTCAGATCGTTTACCTTATTACTATGAAAGCTGCATTGTCAGCATTGTGTCGTACATGGCTCAGCATGTAAATGCCTACTTACCCGTGTAATTAGCTTGTATGCTTGTATGTGAGCTTAGTTATTTCTATGTTGAGGTATTATGTCTGCGATAAGCCTGGTATTAGCTATTAAACTCCTTATGGCATTAGAAGCAGCTGTTTGAGCAAGTTACGTAGATAGGTCTATCCGATTTCCAAATACCCTTGTTCGAAACTGGGTGTTGTTTCAAAACTGAAACTTTCAAAAGATTGCACCCTGTGTATGTGAATCTGAAGTGAATTCAAACAGACAGAGATAAATTATAATAATACTACTTAGCGGCCGCCCGCGACTTCGTCCGCGTGGACTTAAATTGAAAAACAAAAAGTAATATTTCTTTATAAATTGTAGCCTATGTGCGATTCAGATGGATAAGCTACATTTTTGTAAAGTTTCATTAAAATCCGTTCAGCAGTTTTCACGTGAAGGAGCAACACGGCACATCCACACATACAAACTTTCGCCTTTATAATATTAGTAGGATGTCGGAAGTTGTTGTTGTTCACTCTAGGTAGGTACACGACATCACTCAGGCCACGAGCTACCGATATTCTTCTTGTCACCAATATCGAGGAGATTTATAAATAAGTGAAAACCGTTTGAAAAAAATCTGGACTCGTAAGTACCGTACCAACTCAAAAAATATTACACTATTCATACTTTTTCACTATTGATAGAAATCTATACCTACCGCACTTTCATAGTATTGTCCATACAATTGAAGTTTATCTAAGTAAAACACGCTGAACAAATTAACGAAAGACTTAGCAATATCCGTCAAGTTAATTGTTGAAAATTATGGCAATCAATAACTGTGTATTGTTTTATAATCATTCGCCTTCATTTATATTTTCAAGGGCACGCAGACCGTTAACGTTTTCCAAGACCTAGTCTAGGCTAGTTTAAATTAACTCTATCTAACGGATAACTTGGCAGTACTATCCAGATTTGGAGTTAAGTTAATAATTTAGTTCTTCCCTTACAGGACGTGTGTTAATACATAAATTCATGTATAATTCATGACTTTCTTAAGAATGTGGAATGGCGTCTTCTAGTTGAAGTAAAGATTGATTTCATCAGAAATGTATCTGCTAGAAAAGTGTCAGGCTATAATAAACTAAATGATAGTTTTAGTCATGGAAAGTTTTGCAAGAATCCATCATTATCTATTTTTACTGAAATAATAATGATTAATAATACAACTGCTTGTACAAATCAATAAAAAACCAAAATATGTTAACTTTCACTCTTTCTCATCGTGAGTAGGGCTGGATCAGGCTATGTAAAGTTTTTTTCGTCTTCAAAAAAGGGCTTAACCGGGGGAACGCGTAGAAGGCTTCGTGCAAATTACCGTGTTTCCCCACCATGGATGATGAGTAGAGTTTTTAGTCAGTAGGCCACTGGGTTATCCACCTTACCAGTGTAGAGTCCGACGTAGCCCGTCCGCCCCTCGGCGGATGGGTATGTCACCGGAAAATAACAAAAACCGTAAATTTATAAATTTCCTAGGAAATTTATAAACTTTCGTAGGATTCTAAACGAGAGATAAATTGTATTATTTTACGCCCACATTTCCGGAAATTTATAAATTTGCGACGACTCGTGGTAAATTTATCAACTTACGGATATCTATCCGTAAGATTCTAAACGGTTCGACTAATCAGCGAAGAGCTTTTAATTTTACGCTTTTATGAATTACGGAAAATAACACACTGCTCTCTGATTGGTCGATGTTGACAGTAGCAATGCTTGTGTTCGTAGATTATGGTACAATCACACTTGCCAAACTGTACATTTATCAGTTTTGAATACCTACCTGTCTGGACTTTTACTTTAAAACTGGGTAGGTTTAACGGGTTACTTTTTACAATAAATAGGCTGATAACCCCTACTTAATCAAAATAAGACGGCAGAAATCGTGTTTTACGATATCAAAAAGTTTATAAAAAAATTAAATACACTTATAAAATATAACATACAAAACATGGCATACCATCTCGATCATATTCCAAATGGGGTAGTCAGAGTCACACTGAGTTCCCGTCACGGTGAACGAACGGAACATTCAGAAGCCCACATTTCACCGAGGGAATTTGAACCCATCGTGGTAAGAAGCGAGCATACCGCCGTTATCTGGGTTGCTAAGATTTTTTATCGGTGTTTCTCATCGCCGGAGAGTTAGCCGCAAATTACACAATGAACACGAAGATGAATTGTTCTTACAAAATATAAAACATTAGAACCGGCCTTCTACCAAAATTAAATGGCGGAGGAGAGGAATGACACGTGACTAATTCGACCAATCAGAGCGCACATGGCGTTTGGTTACCGCCCACTTATTATTTTACGGATGCGTTACGAAAGTTTATAAATTTCCGGAAATGTGGGCGTAAAATAATACAATTTATCTCTCGTTTAGAATCCTACGAAAGTTTATAAATTTCCTAGGAAATTTATAAATTTACGGTTCTTGTTATTTTCCGGTGACAGGTACATATGAGCAACGCATTTCCTCTGCTTAAAAAAATAATTGATGTCTTGGGTCAGTGACAAATGGGCGTTATAGTAAACGTTGTGAATATCTTGTATTATTTTGAGCTGGGTACTTTAAACTATGAGGTTTTTTAGCCAGTTAACGGAAAAATTACTTCTGTGGCCTTCACATAAACCCCTATATAAACATGCATTCGTTATCTGAATGACCGACTTGTTTAGATCCGTTTTGGTTTGACCGACTTTAGAAAAAGTCTTTGTAAATGAAATTCACGTTAGAGTATGATAGGTTTCGCTACCGCCACCCAAAGTAGGTACAAGTATCAATTGACTTCAAAGTCACAATTAGACAGAGTTAGGTTGGAGTCATTATGGTTGTTATAATAACACACCCTGAGAAGCCATCCATAATAATTTGGATTCAAACCTCGGTGAGAATTGAGTGTTCATTTTCTAAAGTAGTACTTAGGTACGACATAATTTTCCAAGTCGGATCTTCTCTCTTCCTAGACATTTAGAAAGCTATTTTGGGCCTTTTGAAGGGAGAATCTATTTTATCTATTGTATTATTTTGTTAACCAGGAGGCAATGATGATATTGCAATGTAAATGATGCTGACAAGAATGATATTGAAATGTATATTATGATAAATGCCGGTGACCAACCATGTTGCTGATGTCTCCTTCACCATACGGCTAAATGAAATGTTTTATTTTATTTAATGAGTTATTTTATGAAATGTAAATGTTATTTTAAGTATATTACCATAAGAGTTACCATTAGACGGGCCGTTGCCAAGCTTTCTGCTTATTTGGTAATTAACAGATACAACACCTATAAAATATAAGAAATCAGAACCACGTTTGATCAAATTTACTTATCTACATTAAAAGTTTGTGGAAGCGTATTGTACATGAAATCAGAAATCATTTATTTGCTAAGAATACGTTAATGACTTCCAAATGTTTCAGCTTTAGGTATTTCAGAACTATCTACTTTAAATTCTTTAAGGCAGTTTAATTTGATTGACAAACCCCCGAATTCACAAACGTCAATCAACGCTAAGCACGCGCTCACGCTGTCCCGTGTCAATGTCAATAGAACTGAAAGGGACAGCTGTACTTCTGAGGGGTACTCAACGTTGATTTGCGTTTGTGAATTCAGCAGAAAGTCTTCCAAAAGTTGTCAATTAAGGTATTCTAAATATACTGCTGCACTCAGAGGCAAACATTAAAGATAATGGTTAATTAGACACAAAGTTGCATATTGCGAAACGATTTAACTTTTCTACTTATTAAAATGTTTTCAATTTTAATATTTTGATCTTTCAGCGAAATCTCCTTCACCATGATAAGGGATGGTTGAAATGTTTTATCAGCTTTCCAGATACAGATTAAGTGGGTCCTGCAATGGAATTTAATTTACTTGATTACAAGAAAACAAAGACTAGCAGAATCGCCATTATTGCATACATTTTGGGGCGTCATTTGTTTCTGGAAAATAGGTCAGTGACCTGAAGAAACATAAATATACATTATGCATTTTAAAGCCTTTATATTTCATATCCAAGATGGTCGTTTGTTAAGAAGACCAATCAGGGGATTGAATTCTATTATTTTTTTCCACACTTCATTTTTTTTTGTCCCTTTTTATACTCACTTCGTCAAGTGTTCTTTACAATTTGTCACTAGGTACTAATCACTAAACTACTAGAGTTTAACAAAGTTTTTTTCTTGTTTTTTACAACTTTAAAGACCAGTCTTTACGTTAGTTACTGTAGTTTGTAACCATCAAAGTTCATTCTGCAATTGCGGCTAACTTGCCGGTTAACGTTAACACCGTTAAAAAACCAAGCAACCTGGATAACGCCGCAGTTGACTCCCCTCTTACCACGTTGAGTTAAAAATAAGTTTGGCGAAATTTAAGCTTCTGAATGTTCCGTTCAACATGACCGCAACAAACAGCGTGCCTCTGTCTTAGAAATGAGCACTAAAGACATTAGATTAAGCACTTGAGTCTTTTAAGTCCTTTTAGTTAGGACTAGACTCGATTTTCAAGATTAGACTAGTTTTTCAATACTCCACTCAATTTTTCATTTAATTCCATTATAGGGCCCTATCTGAATCTGTGTCTAGGTATTCTTAGTAAGCTATGTATGTATATTTAAGTTAAGTGGATTTTAAAAAGTATCGTTGCATACCATTCGAAGGGCCGTTGCCGAGTCGGTTTCTACTTAAATCATAATTGGTTGGCTCTAATCCTATGGGGAAGAATAAGAACAATAAAATTTTACTCTTTGCTTCTTTAGCAAATATATTATATAGAATTTCAGTTTTTCAGTCATCCTCTGGAGGGGAAAAACTTCGTATTCCTCAGCTATTGTCGCTGACCTTAGGCTGTTGCTGGCTAATTATCAGATGGTGCAAATTAGGTTTTGTAAAATACCTTGATATAGGAAAGCCAATGTTTTAATCAAAAAATCTCAATTAAGGTTGATCTTTCTAAATTTTTTGTAGGCATGAATGAAAAATTTAGAAAAATTGGTAGGTTTTCTGTCAGTCTGTTTGATGATGAAAGACCAGTTTATAACTTATGTCTCTCATCCTCTACCTGAAGGTTGTCTGGAAGAGATCGCTCTCTAGCGATAAGACCGCCTAAATTGTACTTTGTTCTCATTGTCTTTGTGTTATTTGCTTGAAATGTAATGTTTTGTTCAATAAATAATATCTATCTATCTATCAAAATTGTATTTTATTAATTGTAACTTTATTATTTAGCGTAAAAGGAATATATATTGTTTGGAATAAAAACAGAGGGGATACTCAACGAATGAATAAAATTCAAAAAGCGAACGTCAAACTTACCATAAGCGCTAGCAATTGTAGCCGCGAAAATAACAAAGAAAATCTTCATGTTTCCAACTAGTTTTCCGTCTCACTATCCCACTGTGCACTCTCCGTAGTACAGCCTTGCACGACTAGTGCAGTGGCCTGCCGATTCGGATATACGGGTAAAAATAATACACAGTCCTTAGTTTATAGTGGACTTACCGGTACCGTCGGACGGAAAAGTTCTTGCGGTCTTGAGAATTATTTTTTTAAAGTTTTTTTTCATGAAATTTGTGAGAGAACAAAGGTTAATTTACTATTAATGAGAATATTTGAAAGAGTTTTTTTTTTACCTTGTTAGTTCCTTTCAAGTTGTGGTATTAGTAAGCAACAGACGCAAACGTAACGCGTCATTTACCGTCTCATTTTTAGGAGATCGTGCCCGAAAACGCATTCTGTGGACCGATTGAGACGCAATAACAAATTCGTAGCTGTCTGTTTCATATGTGTTCTTACTATCCATTTATAATCGGCAGAGTACTTCAGAACAGTTTTCTTTAGGATATTTTTCCGTCTACTGTACTTCGTAAAATGTGTTTGTATTAGACCAGTCATCGGATGCATTTAAATAGCGGTCCAAGGGCTGGCCGTCGTCCTTAAACTCCTTGCGAAGCCCGTTCTCCGGCAATTATAGGTACCTACCTAGCCAACTGGTTATGATCTAACCGCTATTGACTTGACAACTACGAGGAAAATCAAGTGTCCAATCAGATTTAGAATTGGTACATGTAGATCGATTTTAGGTTACCTTTCTTATTCGTTATATTCCAATGACAAAAGTTTTAAGTTGAAAGCGTTCTCCTGTATCCTATTTGTTGTGCCCAAGAGGGTCTGTAATGAACATACCAAGTTTGTAACATCCACCACTACATTATGGAATGCAAATAAATGATTGAGTATTGAAGTTTTTTGCAATTTGAGATTACTAATCACTAAAATACTAGATTTTAACACAGTTTTTTGTTGTTTTTAATATAGCAAGAAAATCATTCGTGTGACGACATACGTTTCTCTGTATTTCTTTAGGTATAATAATGTTTTTAAAACGATTCAACGAAGTGTAACTACACTGGTAATGGAAAATTCCTGATAGCACTGAAACCAAATATATTCACTGCTCATCACACTCAGCATCACTAAAAATGATCTAGAAGTTAAAAGTATATGTCGATACTCCCCAGTTTTTTTGCTGTTTTTGATAAACCGCCAAAAACTTTTGAGGTTAAAGCACATTTCAATAGTAGAAATAGCAAAGCTCGTTTTAATAGTAGTTATACCCATTGAAGTAGATAAGCAACGAACGAGAGAATGACATAACTTTATTATAAGTTACTGTAGTTTTTACCCATCATAGTACATTAAAAGAAAGTCAACATTGTTTTAGAACGAAGTTGCCAGTTATCAAGAAGTTTTCTCCTCAGTTGTACTAGCATCGAAGCTGACACACAATAACTTCATTAACAAATTTGAATATTCTCATAGCTATTCATTTTTATGTATATTAGTACTATTTGAATACCAAATACGTTTTAGCAGCAGGTAAAAGGCTTCGTTCGCATTTCGCGTTTCCTAAAATGATAAAGCCTATTATAGGGTTCCTAGTAATTTAACTTTAACACAACCTTAGAGACAAGTTATTAAGCTCCGAAAGCTAAGCGTTAAATTTTATACATTACGTAGATAAAATTAGTGAAAACAAGTCTGAAAATTGAAATATTTTAATTGAAAGATAACATTAGAAGTTTGTTAGTAATAATAACTGTGCGATAACATGTTTCATCATTCCAGGGAGTTGTAGACCTATGTTTAAGACAGGGACTTTTGGTGCACTTTCGGGAAACCTTTGCCCAGCAGTTGGACACAGAAGGTTATGATGTAGAATGGAGATCGGTATTTCTGTACAGTAGCCCATGAGGCTACAAGTTTACACTACATAGCCGACGCTTATGTCCCCTTACAACGTTGCTGGAGTCACTCGAAAGTTGGCGATTATATAAGACGCTTTTTAAAACGTCTTCATGTCTTCTTCACCTCATTGATTAATTGGAATATTATGTATCTTAGTAGGTACGCAACTAATCATAGGAATTTCACAGCGTTTCATGATTGTTTTCGGAGCGTAGAAATCTGCTTCCAAGCAGTGTTCCACCCATAACGGTCTCCTGAGTCTGTAAGACCCTTCTGCGCCAATACTGGGGTAACTCTATACCGCATACATCAACATTTTAGTTTTTTACCGTACAATTGAGGTTGGCACATCCAACGGCATTTCTGTCTCGATGAATACTTGACTGGTGGGAAATGCCAATGAGTTGGCTTTTTTTGCATTTTTTCAACCATTCAGATGCTGCAAAGGCAAGGTATGCTTTAAGCTCTTCCACTGGTCCCTATCTTCAGTCTGAGCCTGCCAATCTCCAGAGTAGTTTATTAGGTCATCCAACCATCGTTTTTTTGCATTCAAAATTAAAAAATAAATAGATCTTAACACTGTGGAGGTTATTTTTGCCATCAGAATTATTTGGCTTTAACACTTTTGTCTCTGAATGCACTTAGGTATCCTACGCATCTGCCTTATACAAAAAGGCAACATACCAGTATGGTCATCCCGAACCCTTAAGCCTTTGTGTTAATCACATGTCTATTTGTGGCACCTGAATGTCAGGGCCTAAGGTACATGACCTCAGGCCGACGCGGCCTGTAGGCCTTACTTGGTAGCCTGCAGAGACGTAAATATATCTTTGGGTTTGTGGCAAGTGGCAGTGTACTTTAACTGGGAACCGATCACTTTTCCGAAATCTACTACTTAGTCCGAATTTCATACTTTTCAAAACTGGGATGATACCTATTTCTTTTCAAGTGCGTTTTTCACTGAAAAAAAATATAAATTAAATAACTGAAAAGACAAACAACATATTCGTCTAAGCAACGAGCATTGACACTACTGAATGATAATCAGATCATCACGCGCGTTTTACGCTAAACTAAGCACAGCTTTTACTATGATGTGAGAGGCCGATCAATACATCTTAATAATAATCATAATACAAATAAATAAATATCTTTGCAACCACAAAACTTGTATTCTACCTATAATGTCTCAATTGTATTCTTGCAAATAAATGTTTTGTTTGTTTGTTAATCTGATTCTAGCACCTCTGTGTTCGTTAGTCTCTCATCAGGTTACACTGAGCCGTATCCACTCCTCCATTTGATGGCTTGATTTGGCAATCGATCTGCTATTAATTCAATGATAATATACCAATTAAGCATGTAATTTAATACTTTAACTCTAGCAATATAATATACCTAATTAGCGTCTAATAACGTGACGCGGAGTGATCAATGTTATGGCTGAATTCAATTTCCTCACGGTTGTCATCGATGAACATTGGCGTCTATCGCATGTCACCACAAGCAATGATTAAAATAAAAAAAGGTAAATAGGTTACTATTGCTAAAAAAGTGGCACCCGAAATCAGAACTTTTTGTGTACCTGAACAAAGCATTGACAGTGTGGACAATTTGAGATGTATCTCTCTCGTTTACGCTTTAGTAAAATCGTAGTCTCTTGTTGAATCGTTATAACACAGTCAAATTAACTACGTCGTACCCCATGAACAACTTCGCGTCAGTACTGACATAACATATATACCTACGACTTTTTTATTGTTATATCATTGACCACAAGAGTAAAAGCACGAAGAGTCTCTAGTCAAGGCAAGGAGTGCAGTCTCTGGATTGGACGGAATTTCACTAACTACAGTACCAACTCGAGCTAAGAATGTGTAGGGGATTTAAAATGAGATTTAAAAACAACGAAACATTTCGAATGGTTTGCCTGTTAAAGGGAGAGTAGGACACGTCGTGTTAGACTGTCTATCTTGTGCTCAATTTCTCGATGTTTGCCGTTTGGTAGATGTTAAGTATCTGTGCAAAATATCACTCTTTTAGGTTTTTTAAGATCGACAGTATAGTTTCACGTAAGACAAAATAATTTAATTTAGTAATAAAAGTCTCATACATTCTGAAGTTATTTTCTTTAAATGAGAACAATTAAGTGTGACAGTTGACTTAAGCCGTAGATTTTAAAAGTTCGGCATGGATCTTAAAAGTTTTAATATATATTGTACTTTTACCACAAAGTGTACCCTACAAATAACCTTTTTTTACTTCTGTCTTATGCTATCAAAAATGGAGTATATATTTTTTTATCTTTGAGCCACTTCTTCCTAGGCCAAAGCATGTGCGATGTGACCGTTTTTGTATCGTTACTGTTTTGTATGATGAGCCACTTAGGCAAAGACATGTGACATGTTCCATGCGCCTAAGCGTCGAGGCCGAAGACCGACGACCCCGGGTACCGTTCGCAAACCAGTCTTCTGCTTGTCATCTACACGTTAGTGGAATTGACAGCGGATTAATTAACATTTTGCATTTGTTATTAGTTGACTAGTTGTTGTTTGTTCGATGGCTGCGGGTAACGGGATGAGGCGTGTCTTTGGAGGTGCTATCTCACCGGGAGCGTTTGCGTGAACGGTGTAATGTATAAACTATACTAATAATATTAAGCTGAAGAGTTTGTTCAGTTTGAACGCGCTAATCTCGGGAACTACTGGTTCGAATTAAAATTCTTTTCATCCCACCATCTCGGAAAGTGCGTTTTTGCTGTTCGATATCTGAGTGCAAAAGCCGTTTTTACCCTCTAGAGGGTAAAAACGCAACGTAAAACGAATTTCGAAAATCGCCTGTGCACTACCTTTGTGATTCTAAACTCCATTAAACCTATTCACTTCTACCTCAATGGTGACGTTTTTTTTAAATTTGTTAATAACTCAGAGTTTGAACCTAATTGGTAGAAGTGCTTTCTTTTTAAAATTTGCTTTTTTTTTAAGTCATATTGTTAAACCTTTGTTGAAGCTTGAAATCCAAAACCTGAAATGAGTGATTCTAGCGACAAGGAAGTTAACAAAAATATTACACTCAACATAAGTAACTGTAGTAACGTTACTCTATTTTTTTCTTAATTTTACCTAATTATTATTTGCTCTAATTGAAATATTATTCTGTAATACCACGGTTATCCTTTACCGTTAATACCTAGACTGAAATAAAAGTAGTTTGTGATTGTAAACGTTATTTTTTGCATTTAGTCATTTCCTCGCTGAGGTGGGATGAAAAGTTACGTGTTGCACTCGAGTGCAAAGATTTTTAATTCACTCAGGATTCTAATTTTTGAACTACTCGCTGCGCTCGTGATTCAAATTTATAATTTGTAACTTTGCACTCTTGTATAACAAATAACTATTTTTGTGTTGAATAGTCCATTTCTTGAGGAATGTTCATCATAATATGACGATGTGGGGGGGGGGGGCGGCTAATTAATTATAGATTCGACTTTAAACATTAACATTACATTACAATATTACTTCCCTGACTGCCTGTAACATTGCATTACGTTGTATCATTACAAGGCGTGCATTGTAATGCTCGCTTCTCCTCCTTCATTTTTGTAACCTGTACTGCTCGGTTCTTTCCTCTCGCTGAGGTAATGCTCGAACAAGTAACGTTACATTACACACGAATGTCCCCGGTGAGGGAGCACCTTAAAAGTTATTCTAACGCTGTCATAAACTATTATACGGATTAATTCTCGCTAATGTAATGCAGAGCCTGCCTGTCTGTTAACTCTTTTAAATGTTTAAATATAATTAATAAACTTGAACTTTACTTTCAAGATGCCAGTAAGACGCATGAAAGAAAAATTATTCTAGCATGCTTGTAGAACAACTCTATAGTTGTGTCAAAGGTGTATCTGCCTTTAAAATTGATGGAATGTAATTCACCCTAGCTTAAATAAACCAGAAAGATTCGGCCCGTCTATCAATTGGACTCGGTAGCACAGTGGTTAGTGCAGTCGGTTCGCGAAAGACGGGGGTTCGATTCCCGCCTGAAGCCAAGACTGAACATCTTTTTCTGCTTTTCAGATCTTTAGTAAAGCACTGCATGGAAAATGCTAAAAATAATAATTACTCTATACTTGTTCATAGGCGGTTTAATTATCCTTCATCTACGTATTTATTTATGGTTTTTGGTTCTATACATACCTGAGGGAAATTTTAGGCCGGGTAAAGTGTGTTTCAGGAATTAACTGAACTTTGTGATCACATTATTAGATGACATACTTACTACGACCAAATGATAGCACTCCTTATTAAAAAAAAGACAAGTGAATATTTGTATTTGACTATTTGTGGTGTTGTAAAGCAACACACGCTGGGTTGTGAACAAGATGGGTGACCACCCCGACTGAAATTTAGTGATTTATTTTTACTGCATCTCCATGCTTCAGAAGGCACGTTTAAGCAGTTGGTTGACGTCGCTAGAAGTCAGTCGTTAAGCCTAATCAGAGGCCTTGGGGCGGCTTTATAGAACACACAACCTCACATTGAGGTTGCTCACTAACCTTACACCGCTGGCCCTTCAACAATCCGCACTGAGCCCGCGTGTATGGAGTATGGCTCGTTCTACCTCATAGTTGAGGTGTGGCCTGTGCCCAGCAGTGGGGCGTATATAGGCCGTTTGTAATGTGTGTTTATATGAGTGATTATTAGTGGCTACGAGGGCGGCGGCAAATTAGTAAATTTTGAAAAATTTTGATGGTGACCCCACAATTATCGTAGTAGTCACCGTAATTAGCCACAAGCAATAAAAAAGGCCCCTGAATCGTAAATGTTACCGACATCCACGTTAATAGATTATGATGATCATTTACTCCAAAGTATGGAGAAACAAAAAATAGGCATAGGTATTCTGTTTTAAAACTTTTATTAAATAGCATTCGTACTCATTAGGCCTACAGTAAAACTACTAACGAATTAAAACAACATACATAATTATGTTATAACGATTAAATAAAAAAAAACTTATTTAATAAGCTGTTGTAACAAAAATCATTTAATTCTTTTGAATGCAAAGTTATTTAAGTACCTACTTAAAATATTACACAATTTTTTGATCACAGCTTAGATAAGAAAAGAGAGCTCCAAAATAATGCTGTTATTTTGACCTCACAACAACAAAATATGAATAACAATCATATAAAAAGGACACAAAGACAAATTTTAACGCTTTATATTTCTCGGTAAACAAATAAATAAGAACAACGTAAGTTGAATAAGTAAATTCTGTATATTCTACATGCACGCCATATCTTACCCCTCTAATAATATTTTATTCAGTTACCCCAAACTTAAACCTTAAACTTTATGAAGCCCTTTTAAAATTTGATGTTCTCTCCTAACATTTTTGGTCCAATTAAAGTGAAGTTGGACTTTAAATTACATTTTATTAATAGCCAGAGAAATCAGACTTTACTTGAGTCTCTTTAATACCCATAATACAGGCTACGCTAAGTTTTAGCTCAAACAAACTTGGTGTCTGAGGAAAATCCGAATATTTCTTGAAATTAAATTAGTAGTACCTATAAGGGGCCCGTGGGGTAGTTGTGACAGTGGATCGGCAACTATCGCTCTTGTGTAGCCCGATCTTAATGGGTTGGGTGACCATATCAACCAGGTAATGTATTTTTCGGGTATCTTTCCCACTAACCTTACCCCCCTCCAACAAGCTGCACTAAGCTGTGTTGGAGTATGGCTCGTGCCACCATGAGGTGAGGCCTGCAAAGAGACGTATTTAGGCAGGTTATGGTTTACATTAGTAATTACTAATTTGAATGAGTCACCATACACCACCATTCCGATGACATACAAATACAAAATATATCATTGAATGCAACATACACACTCTTACACAATTACAAAACTTACATATTTTGGTAACATGTCGTTAGCATGACATTATTAACAATAGTTTAGAAACTTACAAAACTAAAATACCCTTTCGTAACAAAGTATAAGACTATCATAACAAACTAGCTTAATATCAAATGGGTACGTACTCATCTAGGTTATACCGTTGTTTTCGCGCCGAGTTCTCAGGACTCCACGAAAAAGTTTCATTTAACTCTACAAAGCATTAGGTATGTGCATAAATTAAGTTTTAAACAAATGCCGGTGCATTTCTCTTAGCGCTGGTGATTATTCTTGCTAATCATTCATTTAAATATAGCCCCGACCTTAGAAGTCATGTCGCGTTGAAGTCGGCCGAAATTACATATTTCGTTTTTGTGTAAAACTCCTGTAAAATAATCTTGTTTACCTAAATTACTGGTGTTTATTTACAGATGGTTCTGACAGCGTTTCCGGAATAATAAGTAACATGGCGAAGGGCGGCTGGGGCACCCTTCAGCACACAGAGAGCAAGAACCTCAGTTTAGGACGTTACCTTATTTTACCATTTTTTCTGTTTACTGGTGATATGGCTGAGGGGTTTCTTCACCCACGGGTGACCACGGTCTCTATAAAAAGGCATTTACTTCTACGCACTAAAACCTGACGGTTGGCGTTGCTAATGCTGAATAAGTAGTTGTTTTGCTAAATTTAGAAGAACCTCTTATCTTTCTTAATTAAAGGTTCAGGCATTATCACAGGTATGTTGTAAAGGGTGTTGCTAAAATTGACACCAGCAGATATTTTGCTAAGTGGACAACAGCTCTAATCTATCTTGATATAAGGCTCAAGTTTCATCGCCCGCATGATGTCGCCGGTGACGGAGCAGCGGCCAGCTTGCATGATGGTCCTCGCGTCTTCCTTTCCTTGCACCAGCAGCTTGAATCAGTCCTTGAAGAGTGTTGCTAAAACTGGCACCAGTAGTTATTTTGCTGAGTGGACTACTGCTCTAATCTTTCTTGATATAAGGCTCAAATTTCATCGCCCGCATGATGTGCTCCCGTTTTCAGTTCAGTTCGCTCCGTTCTTCTTCTCCCGTCAGTTACTTTGCTAAGTGGACAACAGCTCTAATCGATCTTGATATAAGGCTCAAGTTTCATCGCCCGCATGATGTCGCCGGTGACGGAGCAGCGCCCAGCTTGCATGATGGTCCTGGCGTCTTCCTTCCCTTGCACCAGCAGCTTGAAGTAGTGTTCGTTGAGGGTGAAGGTGGTGTCGGGGTCGTCCTCTGGCTCGCCTTCGTACACTATCACTTTGTTCAGGTCCATGGCTGGAATCAAGATTTGAATGAGTTAAGATTTTTACGAAAATATAAAAAAATATCACAGTTCAATTGTAAAAAGTAGAGGGAACTTTCCTCAGGAACCATTTCTACCATTTCTAGAAAAACTTCTGTCGGGACAGGTAGTAATCTTATAATTGTTATGTTACTCATCATGAAACTTTGTTAATACTTAAAGTTAAGGAGTTTCTTTAACTGGTGTCATAATAATTGTTAGCTACTTATGTCCGCTCATGGTTCGCTCTAGAAAAATAGTTCAATTATTTTGATCGATCGAATCGATTTTGTACCTTTTCTTTTGGTAAAATCTGTTTGAATGAGTCAATTATCATTTAAAAGTTACAACATAATTTGAAAACTTTATCTGTGGTAGCTTTCATACCTAACAAGACGCGACACAGAAAAAAATATTGGTTTACAACCAATTACGAATTCGGAATCCGAGTATTAAAACATTTATGGCAGCATGAACTAGTTTGTACTTACGAATTGGGAAAGTTTAAGAGCTTTGTTACCTACGCTGACCTTTCACTGCGCGGGCGCCGGTTAGTCGGCGGATGCTGATTGGTTGATGTAACAGTATCTTTGTGTGGAGACAATAGGCATGACGACAGTATCAAATAATCAACGATTTGAATATCTTAGGCGAAAATACATATTAAAAGGATTTAAAAGACACATTCAGTTTTATTTTAAAATCTGAGATTAATCAGATTTTCGATAAAGTAAAAGGATAAAATACTGCAATTCGCCATTTTGACTCAAACGTCAATAACGCACTATGACGTCACTCTTACGGAAATCAACAAATGTCACTGTCGTATTTCATACAAGTGAGTTTGACAGACACGGGATGTTTACATAAGAGTTACGTCAAATGGACGCCATGACACCTGCGAGCTTTTTCGAGCGCTGTTGATAAAATACTAGAAGAATGTCCTCAAACTTTGTTAAACTGACCTTTGAAACCGAAATAAAGCTTTTTTAGTATACAATACATGTGTACCTACATCACGAAAGAAGATTTCAAAATTGTTCGTCATGCCTATTGTGGTTTGTGTTGGTATGTGTTTCGCTGTCACTTGTCATTAATAACTAGCGAGTACTTGTGATTATGTAGTACTTAAAGTTATTAGAAACGGGAAAGTCTAAGTGTATGTGTTATTATACGTTCACATCTTAAACATTAAGAAATCGGCCAAGAGCGAGTTGGACTCGCCAATTCGTTAAAAAAAAACTGACTAGATGTCACTCAAACCAATTAACTTAACTTGAGCAACATGCATAACACATACATGTTGCTACAACAACATATTACGTAGACTAATATTAAAACGAAGAATTTAGTAAGTTTATCGGGTGGCCAGTATTTCATTTTGCAAGCTTTGCTTAGTTTAGGAATAGATGTCGCTGTAGAGAATAATATCAAATGATAATTATTTATATTTAATAACGGAAAACTCCTGGTTCGCGTGGGGAATACGGTTATACGCTCAGGCTTCTACAGATGAAAATGAGCAGGCCATTATTATGTATAGAAGAATCGTATAGGCGCCAGGACCAGTAAGGGATACCTGGATGAGTTTGTCAGCTGTGTCAGTGATCGGCGACGATCGCTGTTGATAACAACTCACGCCAAGTCGGAAATAGGATGAGTGACCACCCCGACCGAAATATTGTGATGTATTTTTCGGGCATCTCCGTGCATCGGAAGGCACGTTGTGCAGTTAGTCCCGGTTGATGTCAGACGTCAAGCCTAGTCAGAGGCCTTAGGGCGGCTTAAGAACATCTGACATTAAGGCTCACTAACCCTACACTCTTGCAACTATCCGCACTGATGGTTGAGGTTAGGCCTGTGCCCAGCAGTGCGGCGAATATAGGCCGTTTATGTTTATGTATGTATATTAACTTACTCCAGCTGTATACCGCGGTTCCCTTGATGATGTTGAAGAGGAACACTCCACCCAACTCCTGGGCCTTCTTCTGGTCAGCGGCGGCGACTCGAGCCTTGATCTTGGTCACCAGGTCCGCCTTGGCCTGCACTGCTGCCGGTTCACTTTGAGATGCTCCCTGGAAAGTTTCAGTTAACACGTTGAACGCCACGCCGGTCACAAACAATAGGAATTCAATTGTTAAAGTGACCGGCGGCGGTGAAAGACTTAAGATGTTCAATCACTATATGACAATGCAGAACGAAAGTGAACGAAAATGCGTAAATTCGAGTTTATATGTAGAAAAATAAGCTTTATATTCCAGAGGTTTAATAAAATTATGAATTTATGACAATGCATAACGAAAGTGAACAAAAATGAGTAAATCATTTGAATTCAAGTTTATAATTGGATATGTAGAAAGAAAAAGCTTAAAATTATTCTGTTTCAAAAATCAGTCTGGTTTTTGCAAGTTCAAATAGTTGTAAAAAACTGTAAACAAAAAGTGTTTGCTTATGATATTTGTTGTTTTCTAAAGTAATTCGTTCATATTTACTTAGTACCGATACATGTTTTTGAATTTCTGTAAGATTATATGATACATATAATACCTATAGTATGATTCTACTGAGAATACCCGGCGGGAGACGCAGTATAAGATAGGATACACTTTATTGCACGAAGAAATCAATTACTTACAATAAAAGTTACAGATATTAAGGGTGCACAATTTAGGCCTTATCGCTAGAAGCAATCTCTTCCAGAAAAGCTTCACGTAGAAATACGAGAAAAGAAAATTACTTAGATGCGGCAGGATTTTTTAATAACTTATACAATTATACATGCATGATACATGCAAATCATCAATCAATACTATTAATAAATTAATTAGGATTTCTACAGAAATAAATAAATAATTATACATTTAAGTTCTAGATACGGTATAGATACTTCGTGCAACCTACGAGTACGTTGATTTAAAATAGCCATTCCTAAAACAATTTTAACAACTATGCCTACTATACTTAAGTCTAGATTATGTCATCTTAGACCACAAGCTTAAAGTTCAAAACAAATGTGATTGTATACTTAGTTTGAAAAACACTTTAAATAATAGTGTAACATTGGATTTTTATGAAAAAAAAAATGCGTTTAAAAAAACATAGTACAAGTGACTCACCATGGCGCGGTGCGTCGGTCGTCGTCTCGCACGCAATGACCACGCGAGAAGCCTGCATCACACTTTCACTGCGGTTGCAAAACCTTACGTTTTGTGTAGGGGGGCCATGGGTTGAGACGCACGTGAGACAAATACGGATAAAAAACGTTCAAGTTATAATGTCATTTAAGTTTAATTGAAAATACAATGCTGCAGAAGGTTATGGTATGAGTATCAGAAATGCAATTCAAATTATGAAAGTTTTTAATTGCATTTCCCTTTTTAAAAGACAGCGCCAGAAGGAAAGTTATGTTTGTAGAGTACACTCTACAAGCATCATGTATGTATCTCTGTATGTATCAGAGTTTGTCGAGCACTACAAATTGAATGGCTTAGTGGATTTCGGCTTGAGTGTATAAAATCAAAAATGGTAATTTAAAAAACTAAAAACCATAATTAGGAAATGTAAAAACCCTAAACCAAGTAAGTCAGCATACCCGATTGCACTCAACTTAAGAAAAGTTGTAGCAGGCGTACCCATTCTAGAAAGTCAGCCGTCTAAATCTGCAACTGAGCTTTGCGCTCTGTATTCACTGAGTCTCTATTTCTACTCGCAAACATGGTTACCCTGCGACGCACTGTGCACCACACAGTTTCGTTGGCAGTTTCACTTTTGAACCATTAATGACTACGGAACAAAAAGCTTTAATGTTTACCTTAAAAAAATATTTACCCACAACGGTTACAGCATTCAAAGAACTTGAAATTCCTTTGGCCCCATTCAGACTTTACTGCGTTACATATTATTAGTCTACTTATCCACATAATGGTTTAAACAAGAGTTTGACGTTGTACACAAAGATAAACTCCATATACGGGGTGGCCCAGCTACAGTGGTCCAAAAGCTCACACATGTTATGGTTTCTACATGACTATTGTACTTTCATGCAAAATTTGAAATGACTCAGTGCGATAGTTTCCAAACAAGAGTGAATTATGTGATTGGAGTTGAGATATTTCGAAAGAAACTTGAAATAATCATAACTTGTAAAGTATAGATTTTCGCGGAACTAAGTTTTTTTTAAATGACGGGTTATGAGGATGATTTACTTTACTTTACTTTACTTTAAGCCAAGCGCAGGAAAGGGTCCTTAGAAGGGTGACAACTGAACAGATGAAGTTGAAGAAAACTGGATTGAGTAAAATATCTGCAAATCTAATTAACAAACAAAACATACTTAATAATAGACATGAATACCATATGTTCACTGTAAACAATAAATATACTGTACTTAAATAAATGTGACGCTACCACCGGATCGGAAAGTTGTTTCGCTGATTGTACAGAGGCGCTCACATCAACCTTTACATAGGGGCACCTTATGCCGCTGACATTTATTATTTATTTATTTAATTAATACGATACATGCCAATTACATTAATTAAAAGAACAGAGATTAACAATTATATGATAAAAGCATTACACATTAACAAATTAGATTGTCATTACACATTATAAACATTTTACAAAAACTACCATTAAACATATATTATTATAAAATAACAAATTATACAACAATACAATTAACAATACAATTCCCATAAGACCCATTTTGTAACGGTTTTGTAAAGGTTGATGTCAGCGCCTCTGTACAAGTGGTGGCCTGTCGTAGTCCACTGGTAGAAAGAGCCCTCCAGCGAGGTACGCCACAATTCCCGGTTTTGAACATCCCACTTCTAGTAAGAATCAGTTCAGATGATTCATGCATCTGGCTGTAGGAGAGGGGACAATTGAGCTACTGATGTAATATGATCAACTCAACTCAACCGCGTGGTTGCCGTTTTCCGCCCAACCCCGCGGTTATCCCTGATGTTTTGCTGGTCTGTCACAAAGGCACTCTTTAGTTTGATCGGCCTCTCTTATATGTATTTCCGGAAACACCGCTTGGACACCGTTCCATATTTGAGCTGCACGCGGTAAGACCCGAGAACCACAGCGCACATAGCGAGAGATAGTAGACCAACCTTCGATCTTTCATCATCAACGTCGCGATCATCCCCTCGCGCTACCGTACATCAGCAGCAGAATAAATCAGAGCAAAGCCTCCCCTGGCTCCGGCGGTCTCGATAAATGGTTAACGGCCGCGAGACACCCGCGCCCATATTTCTCGGCTCATACCCACTGTGCATTGGTCTCGGTGTGTCCCAAGTTAAACGACTTCAAAGTGAAGAAATATCTAGAGTATCTATCTAAGCGGTTAATAGACCTAGCTCAACCTGTGGCACCTTACAGCTATGGTATTCCGGCGGGCGCCAAAACTCACTTCGCTCATGGCGAGTGAACTTTAAAATTCGATTACTTGGCAAGGGTGGTCGTTTGAGAGAAAATAACTTAGCCAAATAACATTTTCTAATTATTTACATACAAAATGAGAGAAAATACTAATTCAGATTGAAGCGTATTGATGATTTAAGTAAGCGTGAAGCACCGTAATGTGAAGTGATGTCCGCCAGAATAGCACCCCAGGGTACTTGGAATGAGACGGACACGAGCTTCAACGAGAGCACCTGCGAGAGAGACAGCTCCGCTCCTTTGACGTCTGTCGCTGTTTGATCGTTGCATGTTTTAGCTGCACTTTCAAATAGAGACCTCAAAACTCGCATTAGGCACTCTTTTCAATAGGCATTTTACGGGACGGTATGATATGAGTATGACAGTTTGTTCAACAATGATTGACGTTTTTAGGGTTCCGTTTTTACACGGAACCCTTATAAATTCGTCATGTTCGTCTGTATGTCTGACCACTTTTTTCCGCAACTGAATGAGTAGATAGGAACCTAGATGTATTCTGTAAATAGCAATAACATTTGACACAAAAATTGAAAAAAAACAATAAATTTCGCGGGTTCCCCAATTGAAACTTAAAATTTATTTTCATCAAACCCATCCGTGTGGGGTATCGATGAATAGGTTAGGTTTCTTATATCATTTTTTCTCTGAACCAAATAGTTTGCACGAGGGACACTTTGTGAATTTGCGTCCTCCTCCTGTAACTTCTAAAATAAGAGAACGATGAAACTTAAAAATATATACGATGTACATTGCCATGCAGACTTCCACTCAGGCCCAGACTCCACCAGAGCTGAGTGGAGATGTGCGGCGTCGAGCTGTGTTTTCAACAACTAATAGAATCACATCTCCACAACTCCATGTGTGAATAACGCCATTCCATTGGTTGTTGAAAACACAGCTCAACGCCGCACATCTCCGCTCAGCTCTGGTGGAGTCTGGGCCTCAAAGTTGATTTGAGAGAGATCTAGTCACTAGTATGACAAAAAAAAATGCCACGAAACCCTTCATGGTCAAGACCAACTCACACTTCGCCGCTTTTTGAATTTGTGAGTTATAATAATAGAAATATGCAACAAAATGAGTTATGCCCAAACCGCTCGAGTCCAATGCTCTGCCCACCGCATAATTCACGCGTGCACTGTGAATTTTAATTGTTTACCGATATCTGTGTTCGCTAATGTGGGATTTTAGTGGCGTATAAAAATGGCCTGTTTATCTGCCGAATGAAATGCGGGTATTTATCACCAGATTAACATTTATGGTCCATTAATTAAATGTGGCAACTATTTGTTTTGGACATCCCTTGACCACTAAATGCTGTTGATAGAGGCATAAAACATTTACTATTTTTTGAAGTAGGTATACCTATTTGTACAAGTCTCTATTGGATATATTAAAGCAGCTAAAGTGAACAATTACTTCGGATCAGTTTTACAGAGTTCAATACATCCCAATTACCATAAATATCTGAACATTCATTACATAACATACATAACATAAACGGCCTATATACGTCCCACTGCTGGGCACAGGCCTCACCTCAACTAAGCATAAGGTGGGACAAGCCATACTCCAACACGCGGGCTCAGTGCGGTTGGAGAGGTGTAAGGTACTACCTTCTACAGTTGCTCACTAGAGCCACTGTTATCAAGCCGCCCTAAGGCATCTGACTAGGCTTAGCGACTGACATCTAATGAAGTCAATCGGGACCAACTGCTTAACGTGCCTTGCGAAGCACGCAGATGCCTGAATACACATCACTAAATTTCAGTAGGGGTAGTAATCCATCCCATTTCGGACCCGGCGTGTGTTGCTTCACAACAGCGATGCGATCGTCGCCGATCACTGTCACAACTGCGCCACGGGCACCTCCTGTCACAACTGAAACTGGTCAGAAGTAATTGGTCACCTTGTCAGCTTAAATATATCTGACGGCGACTGTACTTTTCAATCAAATCAACTGAAGGAAAGTGTAGGTACTTAATGAAATAATGACAAACAAGATGTGAGTTCGTGCTTCTATCTTTCAGTACTGTGAAGTACTGAAAATTGCATGTCAAGTGACGCTACTTCCTCGGTCTTGAAAGGTTGTTTCTAAACTTAAAAGAACCGGTTTAACAATACAATAATAAATCAGATTACACATGCCTAAAATGAATTAATATTGAGTTGAAGCGATCAAAAGTTATCCTAAACTTATCAAAAGAATTTAAAATATTTTCTCTTTCTACAAGTAACAAGTGAGGCTCTACCAGCACGTAGCGCCATCTTTGAGCTTTTTATCTCGAGGGTTTCGAGTGTGCAGTTTCTGTGATTTCTGCGAGATGGCGCTAGACACCATAACAAAAAATCAACCATTTTTACTAATAACATCTTAGGGTAAGTTGCACCATACCATAGTAAAAGTTAAAGTTAAATTTTTGTCAAATTTGACTGTAACATTAACGTTGACTACGTTGACGCGTTTGACAAATTGACAGATCAATTAACACAAACTATAACAGTAACCAGTGAAAATTTAGGTTGGGTTGCACCATCTGACTTTAACAATAACAAACATCAAAATTTCAGTTAAAGTACCGGTCAGGTAAGCAAAAATGACGTGAAATTGTCAAATTTGACAAAAACTTTAACTTTAACTTTAACTTCTACTATGGTGCAACTTACCCTTAGCGGTTACGGTTAATGTTATGACGTCATTTAACTTTAACTGAAATTTGGATGTTTGTTATTGTTAAAGTCAGATGGTGCAACCCAGCCTTAGCATCAATAAAGAAAAAATATCAGTCAAAAAAGTCAAGTGAAAGACAGGCCCAATCTAGCATTGTACCTCGTGGGAATTAGCCGACTATCAAGCTTTTCGAAAATCTATTAAAACTTAAGCCATCCGTATCTGTAGCTAAACCCATCTTGGCACTAGATCTGATGATTAATTCCAAGTTCAAGAGTCAGGAAATCTGAATAATCAAATGCCCTCATTGGCACCGGCGACACGTACTTCGATTTGGAACGTTATTATCTGCCCGAAGACTAGATAATTGAACGAACTAGTCTTCTAATAATCCTGAAACACGATAGGAATCTTGCTTAGGAATTTCTCCAGTTAAATAGCCTATAAACCCGAGCTGCGTGAAACGTGATGCTGAAATGAAAAGATGTAGGTTTAGATTTTAGGGTTCCGTACCTTAAAGTTGAAAACTGAACTCTATTTTGTAATAGCTAGAAAGCTGAAATTTTCACAAGTTATGTATTTTCGTTGCCACTATAACAACAAATACTAAACATGAAAAAAAATCAATGTTAACAACATACAATGAACGTCTTTTTTATTTTTATGTTTGGTGCCTAATTCATTACACACAACAAATAAGAAGGTAAAAAATGCCTGTTCAGTAATTTCAAATCGCTTGCCGTATTTACCTTTATGTCTATAACTGATAAACCCACGAAACAAAATGGCACTTTGAATTTAGTTGTTTACCCGAATACATAAAACAAACCTAAAATGAAACAAGCCCCAACTAACCTTGCATCTGCTAGACAAACACATCGTAATACGAAAGCTAACAACACCCTCTGTATTTTAATTCCATCAAGTGTGTTCACAATTTGCCATACGAATCCACAACCAACAATCTCGTAAAACAGAAAAATCGCGCCATTCCATACCGTAACACCACGGAGAAAGACTCAAAGTGTTTTTAGAGAAGGAAAATATATCGAAGGGAATAAGTAGGTTATTTGGTCAGTCCTAAACAAACGACAGTCGCTTCCTAGAGACATATTTAACATGTTTCCAATAAAAAAGTTGTTTGGAATACTTAATGGGATTCTTGTTTTCCCTTCGTAGTGCGTAAACGCAGTAAACGTGGGGTAGGACAGAATGACGTAGTTTTGAATGTACATAAAATGTGTATAGTCAACGGCAAATAAGGCAACCCATTTCCGTTTTTTATCTCGCTCTGAGAAATGACATTTTATATACAATAGAGCAAGGAGAAATGGGTGGCCTGTTGCTGCTGATGCTGTTGACTGGGCGACGAAAGGTTAGCAAGTACTCAAGCGCAGGGTGTAGCTTTAAAAACTTGTCTTTTCAAGAGAGTTTCAGAAACTCGTATTTCCCTGAATATTTTGCGGAAATTAGGCCAGTTTTTAACTTTGTGAGGATATACGTCGTTTTAAACGCTGACACCAGATACGAAGTCGTTTTTTCAGACAAAATATTTATTGGAAATGAATATCTAGCTCGATTTCAGACCTCTTGATTTGTTTAACTTAAGTTCGGCAATTCATAATTAAAAACTGTTTCAATTTCTATGTGTTTTAACTCAATTTTGTAAAACATACAAATTTTAGGTCATCTTTATTTAGCATTGGTGATCATTCAGTATCTTCTTACTAAAAATAGGAAACCCAGAAAAACATAATAATATACTCGTTTTATCTGTATTCATTAAAATAAATGTATGTATTTACGCGCATTGTTGTTGTATTAATTGTAAATTAACCAGATTTCAACCCGTAACAATGATTTGATATTAGCAGATAATATGCAAATTGACCCATGAAAGCAAAAATATCATATCTCACTGATATGATATTTTTGGCCTAAATCGTTTAATAAAGTACTTTCAAGAATTCAATTAAAAAACATAATTAAAACTATCACTATTTCAATCCAATCAACTGTTAACTTTAAGCGACATTACACTCCGGTCCACAAAATAAAAATCTAAAACGCTTACAAATTCTGAGTCCATTAATGCTTCATAAACAGTTCGACCCAAGAGACAAAGGCTACACGTTTTGCGAAAAAACATTCCTACAGGAATCGTAATTACTTACTCGGAAAACATCGAGCCGATGAGATGGGACAACGAATCGACATTACATATCAAAAGAAAACATTTTTAATATTCCGACTACACACAACGCAGCGTGAATATTTCATGGAAGTCTTATCTGTTCGCGAATTTATGAATTTCATTAATGAATGTGGCAGTGTGCTTTGCATTTGTCATGTGTGGTTTTATTAAGTTTACATCACATTATTAGAGTTCGTAATAGAATAGCAAATTGAAAAAGAGAATTTTTGGGTTATGCTCTTGCGGTGACGGGAGTGGCAGCCGGCGCACTGGCAGTGACAGTAGCGAATATGCTATTATGCTCGTAGTATTATCGCGTGCCTGCATGAAATCTGAATACCCTTGATGGCTAGATATTCATCACTTCTGGCGTCTTGACCATGATCTTTGATCCTGTAATCTTCAGGATGTGGCCAGCTGGAAAAATCTTCTTCAATATCAAGCCTGAATTACCAATGGGTAGAATCAAATGGCCGATACACTGGATACCACTCAGTAATATTTGAAATGGTCGAGCAAACACGAAATGTGCCTAAAAATGGAATTAAAGCTGCGCAAGCTCCTGCCATCCACAGCCAAAACGGTAGGGCGCCGCCCAGAGCGGCTTACACCCAGTATTTTTGCTAAAACACAGTATGAAAAACACCTACTACGGATCAAAGTTACAACTGCGAGGACCAACAAAGTTACAACTGATTATCCGTTGTCTAGTATCCCACAGTACAAGTTTTCTTTAGTTTGCGGCTAGATGGCGCTGTGTGGAATAATGTCTAATGAACCCGGCCACTCTTGACATCAAGAAAATACTGCACCTGAAAAAGATTAACTTTAAAAATTATGTTCAATGGCTTAATGTTTGCCAGGTGGGCCCGTAGCAATTGCTACTCGTGTTATTCGCCTGTATGATTATTTGATAAGGTTCAGTAAAAGGCTTTGATTTGTAATACCAACAAGTGCCATTGTATTGTATCATACCTAGTTATGTAAATTCAAATTTCGCGCCATTTCTCCCTCTCTAATCCAACAAGGCGACCCCTGAAAACCAGCGTCGTGGTGCTCTTGTACCACCGCGGCATATGCTGAGTTTATGAGTTTAGGCATACGCCTGTTTGACACGTTTCATATTATTTATTTCTATGTTTAAATTTTTTTTTTTGCGTGTTATGTGTCAAATAAATTGTATTTCTTTCTTTCTTTCTTTCTTATTCGAATGTAATATTAATATTTCCTAGAAATGTTCAAAAACTTCATCGCTCTCACAATATCCGCAAGGTAACTAGAGGCTTTACTCTACATAAAGATAATAACTGTTATATTTTCGGTTCAACAAAAACAGACACGCGTAGTGAATTACACCCCTTCCAAAAACACGATATTTTTGTAAGAATGACAAAAGTTGTTATTTCCTGTTTTATGTAAGGCAGTCCACACTTTGGCGTTTGATGGGCGTGAAAGTTTCTCGAGCGTAGATTTACGCGCTGGCATAGTCGTATTGATAGTGTTAGGCCTGAGACGTTGACGCATAGCAAGCATAGCACAGCACTGTGTTTTGTCAGCGACCGATAATTTGAACCTATTCAACTTCATATACAATTCCAGAATTAAGTTTTTTTGTGTAAGTTCTAACCCCCGAATTCGATACGTCAATTAAGGCGGAGGGTATCCTAAATGACATTTGGAATTTGGCCTTGAATTTTGAAAAGTTGCACTCCTGTGCGCGATAGATGGCTCGCTGTGTCGCTACGATGATGGCTAGAAAGTATGACATACAAGTTTTGTGTGTATCACAGAGTAGTACAAGGTTCAGAGATACTATTTCATAGGAAAACTAAAATACGCCTTAAGATGTTATGAGACAGCTTAGCCAAGTACATAAATGTATTTTATACCGAAATTCGATAAAAGCTCTTAACAGCCGAGTTAGTTCCGTTGTATCACAATTCTAAAGAATTCGAATTACATCATCTTTTCAGGTCCTAATGTGAATGTGCCGGCCAAAAGACAGTAATGCTATATTCGGATAGAGCTTTACCGTCTGAGCATTTGTGAATATTGCAATTATTTATACAGGGTAAACTGTCCAGCTGAGCATTGTACGCTCGAAGGAGACAGATTTTGACGAAAATCCATTCGGCGAACTTTTACTTAGCCACGCATCGAACCTGTTGCTTCTGAAGAAAAAAACAGCTTAGCCCCTGTACTATCGCTCAGTCGGCTTAAGTTAATAACGCGGATCAAATTGTTGAAAGATCGATTATTCATTAGACTGCGAAAGAAGCAAGGGTGTCATTCTCAATGCACACTGCACTGAAGCGTGCTTCATTTCATTAGAATTTCGGCTTTCTGTAAAACTTAATAACTTTGTCACTGTGATCGTTTGAGTGATAAAAACTAAGCCGAATAGGGTTCTTAATGATTTTCGTACAAATGTGGGAGAATACTTACCAATTCCAGGTGATGATTGATGTGAGCGTGCGACAATCGTCGACAGGTCAAGTAAATGATTTCAATAGTATACGGGGCAAATTTTCCCAGTGGGTCTGGTAGACAAAATACTGGTTCTCTGCCTTATCGCCGAATAATTTCAGGCCGATTTTCATTTCCCAACGAGTGTTTTGCAGAATTTGACTACGCCGAATGATCATTTTGAAAACTCAACATATAATTGTATTTGTTTTTTATTTAGCGTGTGGTTAATCCGGTTATTTATTATCTACCGAATGTTGAATTATGTGGGGTTTCGTTCTAATAACTATTTAATGTTATGTAGATATAACTTACTTTTTGTAAATATTATTATGGTGTACATGAACTAGCCGCCAGAAATAATAGTCCGAAAAAAAAACTTTTTCAATACATTTTGGTAAGAAAAAAAAAACATGTTCTCGGCGCGGGAGTGGTATCGGGGTTTGCCTCACTACTAACCTTTCCTACCCCTAAACTCTTAATCGCCCCAAAATCGTGGGAAAATTATCTAAACTCCTCCCCTAAATCCGTCATTTCCAAGAGTGTCCCACCTAAATCTGTCACTTTTAGAAGCGTCCCACCTGAATCCATCAATTTTAGAGCGTCCCACCTCTAACCGTCACTTTCCAGGGCGTCCCACCTGAATCCGTCACTCTTAAACACATCCCACCTAAATCCGTCACTTTCAAGAGCGTTCGACCAAAATCCGCAATTTTTTAATACATCCCACCCAAAACAAATGGACGACCTGCAATTTGGAAGGAATTTAGATTGTTTTCCCAAACCCCTAAAACCCCTACGTTTAAAGGTTTTGGGGGGAAGGGTGGAAGTGGAGCAACCCTCGGATAAAACTCCAGGGCCGAGGAAATGCTTTTTTTTCCTAACCTCGAAATGTATGAAAAAAATATTTTTTTTACTATTTATTATTATTCATCTGGTTCATGTACACCTAACATGCTCGTCGCTTCGCCCTACGCACCTATTATTTCCCGTGACTACCTAACAAATTAAAAAAAAACATTTCCCGGGCGCTAGTGTGGTGTCCGGGGTTAATCCCACTATCGCTCTTCCCCCCAAACCTCCAAAACCCCCCCCAATTGTGGACAAATAATCTAAATGTGAGCCGCATAATAACAATGTAGTACAATGAGAAAACAGTTAATCTGACCAAACGTCATTCGTCTAATCTAATAGCTGTGTAGCCAAGTGAATGGTTTGACCATAGAATTTCAATCTAAGGGTTTGACAAATTATAACTATCCGAAACGTCCATTGTCATTTTAACAATCGGCATACCTATTAATAGTTCTCAAATGAAATGTTGCCTTTTAAAAATTTGTTAATCGTTAGTTGACAAAGTGAATAGTATGTGAAACGTTGGTTAGGAAATGAAATTTGGCGTATCATTTTTCAAAGAAAAGGCTGGAAACCTGAAATACATTTTAATCCCAAGCGGATTTAAATCCTAAAAAAGGAATAAGATTCTTCGAAATCATAGTAGGTACTTAACTATGTTATAAGATTTTATCAAAACGGTTTGGAGAATCCTTTACCGAATTGCTTCTGAGAATCACAACCCCTTGAAAAACTCATCCTGTGTACTCGTATTTTGAAACTAAGCATTATTTTGGAGGAATTGCGATGTAGGTACCGTGATGTGTACCTATGTCTTGGATTTGTATCTAAAAGTGTATTATGAGTAATGTGCATCGGTTAAGTCAATAAACAACCTTTTCGGAAATACGGTTTAAAAAAACATTCACAAGAACAATGATTGTATTTATTTATTCATACAACATAATCAAAGCCAACAACATATAATTTTTAATGTACCATCTTTATCTTTTTGGCATAGTTGACGCAACGCAAAGTTTTTTCCTTCTTTGCTAAATGGCTTCCATGACGTAAACTGGGTCTGCAACAAGCCTTCCTCTAGGTGTTGCCTTGTCTTTGTTTTTTCTGGTCAAAACGGAAGTTTTTATCTGCCACGGCTTTTTCCAAGCCAACTGAGAAAGCTGTAAAAAAAAATTTTGATTAAAAAAGAGGAAGGTTTTCTATAAAAGCGTGATTTTCCTAAAAAGGGTGACCATATGCTGCTCACAGGATAGGTTTCGGTTGCCTAAAGTAATGCTACAAAGCAGAGTAACTCGCAACTCAGTAAGTTCACGGGACAAACAATATACAGAGTGAACGTTTCAAGTGGGCGTGACAGATAGGCCAAATCCTGAACTATGAGGTATTGAGAAAAATGTTGAAAGGAGTCTCGAGACCGATTTCAACAAGCTTTAAACTGCAAATTTACTCAGATTTTTGAAAACACTTTCTTTTTAGCCGGAAATCATACCTCTTCGTTTCGAAGAAAATACACCCTTATATTATTATGCTATCGCATAGTGTCGCTTATAAAGATCAAAATCTGCGAAGTAACATTATCTGGCAAACTGAAGGAAAGGTCGTTTGTAATCTTGTAAAAATGTAGTCTTCAGTTTCAGTTTTAGTCCAAATCGGTCTTTAGACTCCGTTGACCATTTTTATAAATTCCTCCTAGGTATTTTAGCATCTGACCTATCACGCCCACATGAAAAACTCCAAATCCAATGTACAAATATTTTTATCTTTCACAACAAAGATAAATAATAAATCATATTTCCAAAAAAAGTCAGGCAAGGCCTAGAAGGCAGTCTCATTCTGGCCCAAATCGGTAAGGACCAGACGATTAACTTTAACTCAAATAAATTAATCTCTGTGTTGGAGGTGACTCTGTGCATTAAAAGTTTGACGCGAGTCTAAAATCACCAATATTATATTATGTACCTAGGCAAACAGATTGCCTTTTGAATTAGCTGCCCAGCAGGGACAACGCACAATACAATATGAATTATTGCGCCATTCATTGCCATAACAATCATTTTTATTAAATCAGGTAGATATTTAGGTAGGTACTTACATTGCAGCTCCAATCGTTTGTTGGGCTCGTTGTGCTGTAGTGATAACTGCAAGTCGTGCGGGATGTTTTCGTGATTCTACGAAAATCATGGTTTCTGTCCATTTTATTATAAATATTTATTAAACTGATATATACACATCACACACATCATAACATAGACTGACAAGAGCCGCTGCTATTACGCTGTCTAAGTGACAAGTCATTCACACGCATGCGCTGTCAGTGCAGTCACGTGATATAACGCCACAAATAATGGTGTGAGCAAAATCTCTCATTATTGCTCTATAGCCGTTAATTAGAAAATACCAATATATCCTTAATTTGTTAGCTAATTAAGAATATAAAGAGTAACAGATCTGGCTGGACTGCTATGCTTCCCTATACCAAGTTCGATTCTAGACCACAATGTCTCGAAAGAGTATTAAATGATGTAGAAATTTGCGGCACTCTGCGGATATGAATTGAATTTTGAGTGCTAATAAGAACTAAAAACTAGTGTTTTCGAACTAACACTTATAGGTCAACATATAAGTAATAATGTTGTATCAGTTTCAACATCTTAGGTTCAACGTTTTTGCCATAAAACGCAATGAAAGTCACCTCTTTAACGCGTATTGGCATAACCCGCCGCCTTAAAGTTAAACACTTCTTCGAAGTTATGCTTTTATTGTCAGTTTTATGGACCCTTAACGGGACGTCATGAGTTTGAGGGCGCTCTCAATTCTGAAGGGGTGAAGCTCAAACTCGATTTAAAAAAAAACCTTTAGATCACCTGAAAAAATACTACGTTAGCGTAAAATAGAATGTAAACGACTCTACATGTCGTCTGATTTCAAACCACTAATAAGACAGAATACGAATTCATTCAATTTGTTTTCTTATATTTGTTTGAGAACTCAAATAAACAAACGTTGACGCTAAACATTGATCAAATGAAATGAAAGTTTTTCAAACGGACGACCTTCTAAATTAGCCTGCCTACAAACGTTATGGATGCCAGTGTGCGGACAGCCTAATAGTAACATGTTATATGAGTTGGGCTCAATGACAAAACTCTCCGTTTAACCTACGGGCGATGCGGCGACAGCGTGGGCACCCGTTTGTTTTGTCGAGTAGAATAGCTTGCAGCTTTAGGTAGAACATACCTAGTATCAGAGGTCTACAGGGATTGTTGAAGAAAAGTATTTTCTTACCAATAATTATTTAACGGTTATTAATTGCTGAACAATAATTATTTAACGGTTTTTACACATATGCGTTTTTTTATAACTTAGGCGCGTATTTGTCCACAATCTATCTAAGATGGTACATGCCGGCCTAAAAAATGGCTGTTCACACCAGAGTTGAAGATTTGGATATTTATTTATTTATTTATTTATCTATGCATGAAATAAGGTACAGTCAGTAGCTGGTCTTATAGCTAGTTAAGCACATTACATTGGTACATAACTTAAGTTCACTTATTTCTACCCTTACAGGTATATGCACGAAACACATAAGAGTAATACTTAAATCGAACTAAATAACACAATTTCAATATTTATACCCTAAGAACTCTTGAACCAATCACACCCTTAAATCTATTCCGGAGTGTTTCAAAATGCAGACTTAAGTAGGTAGGTACAATGTCATCTGCCAGGATAGCCAAAGATGTGTTAAATTGTGTCCTAGGCGTTTCACACGACGAGCTGTGGAGGCGACGCACAAGTACTTGACAACGGCAGTATCCCCGTTATTCGAGGTAACTACCCCTGACTAGGACAAAACTACTTTAGGTTGATTGTACAATTTGCAAAGAAACAACATCCAAGCAACCCAGATAACGGCCGTTATACTACATGACAGCAATCGCTGTGTAAATGAATAAGAATGTAGTGATTTTTTAATTTAATTCTGTCGCACACAAAACAAACTCAGATCCACACCCTTTGCGTTCAAAAATGATGCGCTAGTCACTGTTGACTTAGCTTCCTAATTGGGAACGATTTGATTGGTAAGGGGGCGTGCTAGGTCGTAGGACAAGTTTGAAATTAGTGCTTTCTTAACGCAAACGAACTATAGTGTTCAAAAATAGTTGAAATGGTGCAAGCAGCTCAAACGCTCGCAAGACGCGGTCGCCAGGGAAATTACAGTGGTCCTTGCGGACGGGCCGGACGATATGTCCTTGTCGGCCGCGGCCGCGGAGTAATGCTGACGCTTTTTAATCTGATTCTGGAAACTTTGACGCTCATTACAGCAAAGTTGACAGGGTCAAACTCTGGAAGTCCGCGGAAGTATGATAACCAGAAACTCATTGTATGCCATAAACAGCTATAATACTAAAACCTTACAATAACGACTGATACTGCCGAACTGTCTCCGGTCGGAACAACTACTTTCTGTTCACTCTCCGGTGATGAAAAACACCTATAAATAACCGTGGCCGTAGGCTCGTCCTTTATGGCAGCGAGGCTTTGGTTACTTCCGTTCACCATGTCGGCAACAATTCGTGTGTTCCTGACTACCCCATTTGGGATACAGCCGTTATAAGCATATGTTTTAACATACATACATATACATATACATACCCTCACGACCATATCCCTAATGGGTTAGTCAGAGGCACACTGATTGTTGCCGTCATGGTGAGCGGAACATTCAGAAGCCCACATTTCGCCGAGGGAATTGGAACTCACCGTGGTAAGGGACGAGCCCATCGCCGTTATCCGGATTGCTTGGGTTTTATATCGGTGCCTTACATCACCGGAGAGTTAGCCGCAATGAACACAAAGTAGATGTGTTCTGGCCAGATTTGATCTCGGGACCATCGGGTTCCGAGCCAGAGTGCTTAACTACTAGGCCACGACGCTCTCGCATATGTTTTGTTATGTTCAATAGTTGTTCAAGTGGTGCAAGCAGCTCAAACGCTCGCAAGACGCGGTCGCCAGGGAAATTACAGTGGTCCTTGCGGACGGGCCGGACGATATGTCCTTGTCGGCCGCGGCCGCGGAGTAATGCTGACGCTTTTTAATCTGATTCTGGAAACTTTGACGCTCATTACAGGAAAGTTGACAGGGTCAAACTCTGGAAGTCCGCGGATGAGAAATGTCTGACACTGATTGTTGCCTGATGTCATGGTGAACGGAACATTCAGAAGCCCACATTTCACCGAGGGAATTTGAACCCAGCGTGGTAAGGGGCGAGCCCACCGCCGATATCCGGTTTGCTTGGGTTTTATATTGGTTTCTTCCATCACCGGAGAGTTAGCCGCAATGAACACAAAGTACCTAGATGTGTTCTGGCCAGATTTGATCTCGGGACCATCGGTTCCGAGCCCGAGTGTTCAACCACTGGGCCACGACGCTCTCGCATATGTTATGTTATGTTCAATAGTTGTTCAAGTGGTGCAAGCAGCTCAAACGCTCGCAAGACGCGGTCGCCAGGGAAATTACAGTGGTCCTTGCGGACGGGCCGGACGATATGTCCTTGTCGGCCTCCCGCGGAGTAATGCTGACGCTTTTTAATCTGATTCTGGAAACTTTGGCGTTCATAACAGCAAAGTTGACAGGGTCAAACTCTGGAAGTCCGCGGAAGTATGATAACCAGAAACTCATTGAATGCCATAAAAAGCTATAATAATAAAACCTTACAATAACGACTGATACTGCAGAACTGTCTCCGGCCGGAACAACAACTTTCTGTTCACTCTCCGGTAGTGAAAAACATCTATAAAAAACCGCGGCCGTAGGCTCGTCCGTTATGGCAGCAAGGCTTTGGTTACTTCCGTTCACCATGACGGCAACAATTCGTGTGCTTCTTACTACTCCATTTGGGATATGGCCGTATATGTTATGTTATGTTCAATAATAGTTGAAGTGGTGCAAGCAGCTCAAACGCTCGCAAGACGCGGTCGCCAGGGAAATTACAGTGGTCCTTGCGGACGGGCCGGACGATATGTCCTTGTCGGCCGCGGCCGCGGAGTAATGCTGACGCTTTTTAATCTGATTCTGGAAACTTTGACGCTCATTACAGGAAAGTTGACAGGGTCAAACCCGTGGTCAAACTCTGGAAGTCCGCGGATGTGAAATGTCTGACGTGTTTTGAAGTAGCTAGTGATTTTGTCAGCTTGAATCTAGATTATCGTATGTAAGTATGTCGGCATTAAAATTCTGTTTGCTAAGTGGTCAAAAAGTTCAACGGACACTAAAAACTTGAACAAGTGAAACACTACGAGTATTTTAATTCTGTTATCACTACAGAATTAAAATGGTTGCTTTTCTTAAATACTCCAGACATATTAGCCACTCTATGCTCATATATAATTTTGATGCCGACTGTATTGTATTATGAAAGTCTTGTAGAAATATTCAATACAACACAATGTAGGTAAAAATATTGAAGAGTCGTAATAGTGCACATAGCAATTACGTTTTATCATATTGTCTCTTCAACAATATACCAGTTATATGACCAATATGAAATAAACCGTGTTACGTTCAATGTATTTTTGCCATAATGGCGTCTAAGTATCATATTATTTTACAAACCTATATTTAAGCACTAGGTACATATTGATTATACCGGTGCATAAGCCAACAAGGAAATAAATAGGCAGTGCAAACAACATCATAAGTAAGCATCTTTTTCAAAGTTTATTAACATTTATATGTATTTTTTGAGCAAAATAATTACAGATAGGTATTAAAAAATATCATTCAAAATGTCCTTTATAATGGAATGACCGATTTAAAATAAAATAAACATGATAAGTACCTTTAGTAAACGTGTATTTTAATAAGCATTGGAATGTTGATGTCTATGTCATTCTTCAAGTAGTTACGTCTGCACTAATTCAGACTTGTAGTCGTCATTCAGCCAAGAGTCTGTCCTGCAGGTGCCCAGGGTCCGCTGGGAGGATGAGGGGAGCAGGAGCCTCGAGAGCTGAGCTCCCAACGCTGTGGTGGAGCAGGATATGTCGGCGAGTTCAAGTGGTTGGTCCATCGGCAAGAGGGCTCGGCGTCGTTCGACTAGAAGTACCAGAATGTCGTTAGAATCTTAATGTCGTAAATTGGTAATAAACAAACAAAAAACAGCCTTTAAACATCCTACTGTTGAGCACAGGCCTCACCTCAACTATGAGGTGGCGTTGGCCTACTCGCAACACGCAAATTCAGTGCGGATTTTTTTTAATGATTAAGTTGGCCCGCATTTGACCACAATCTCACCTGATCTCAAGTGATGATGCGGTCTAAGTTGGCACATGCCGGCCTAACAAATGGCTGTTCACTCTCTTTTTGAAGAGGCCCAAGTGATTGTTGGAAGCGTGTTAAGTTATGTCTTCCGACTGGGCTCAACTGATACTCGAGCTGACTATGCTTCACTGACATCTAGCGCCGTCAGCCAGAACCACCTGTTTAGCGTGCCTTTCGAAAAATGCTGATGAAAATGACAGAAAAAAACGTCACATACCAAATAGAGAAAAATTAAGAGAGGAGGAGCAAACCTAAACCTAGAGCGCCTGCACAAAATGAATAGTTATATTTTGCGGTGTCTGTAAAGCTAGAGAAACAACTGCGAATTATGGAGCATATATTCTAAGAGTGGGTACTTCGTGTAGTATGCAGCTAGTTTGTGGTTCAGACGGTGATTAATAAATGAAATTAAACATTTCAACTAATCTAAAGTCACATTGTTTCAGTGAAAGTTTATAAGCTTCAAGCATTTATTCCGATCTTTCTTACAAATACCCGTTTGATATAATATTTTGTCTGGCATCAATGCAATGTAGTTTTATTTCCTAATTTAATACTTATGAAATCGTTTGTTTTAGATCAAAACGGGGCCAAAACTTCTGATTTTAAAATGATTTAATTTGAATTCTGGTCGCACTGAAACTTGGGCGACTACATCGAATAAGTGTTTTGAATCAAAAAATGCTCCATCCTCTTTATAACAAATACAACGTATGATCATTGAATATTAATTTTCTATTCTGCAATACGCTTTTCTTTATACAAGGGGAGGCACAGTCAACGGCACATCACGCTGCCCATTTCCGGTGAGTCCTCCTTGCTTTATTACGAAATGAAATTTGGTTAGAAAGATAAAATCAGAAATGGTTAGCCTGATGTACCGTTGACTGTACCTATATGGGTTTTAGGGCATTCCAGCTTTTTGCTCATGCTAATCTCCAGTTTCAGCTTTTACAAAGATGCACGTCATTTTGACGACAAAATCTCTAATATTCTGGCTTGACAAGTTTTTATGTTTGTGCTTGTTTAATCTGCTATACGCAAGAGTTTTAGTGGGGACTGTAATTTGGTTCACTCGTAAAACAAAGAATTAAACTCTAAACTGGTAATGGCCCAGATGCTGTCTGAAGTTAAAGTTAAAACGCTGCTGTTGTTTAAACCTTTTAAACTTCAGTGATTCGTGTCCACAAAGTATAAAAACAGTTTTGCTTGGATACATTTATTAGTTTGTTTTATTAAGATCCATGTATACTTTATTAATATTCGTCACAAAATGACAGTTAGAATTGAAAAACTTTGTGCAAACAATTGATTGGCCCGACAGACCTTGTTTAGTCAAATGCTATTGCACTGTGACAAATAATGCTGATTCCGTCAAGTTTGACGGGTACATTTTTTTATAGTGGTCTCCAAGATGACCTCACTCCACCTGATGGGAAGCAGATATGGGATTGACAAGCACACCCAGGAAAATCAATGGTTTTTTTGTCATCATCATCAACTGCCACACGACGTCGACTGCTGAATTTGGGCTACCCTCATTTGTCCAGAGCGGCCGGTTGGCGGTCTGCATCCACCGAAACCCTGCAACTATATCAGGTCATTCGTCCACCTTGCATGTGTACGTCTTACGCTGCGTTTGGCTTCAAATGGTCTCCTCTCGAAAATAATAATATAATAATATTTTTCAATATTTATTCTCCTACCTAGCAGAGAAAATTCGAATAAATCAAGGCCCATAAAAATCGGTCCAGCAGTTTTAGAATTATGCGTAACCTTATGGCTAGCACCCCTACCGCTGAATTCACAAACGTCAACAAACGCGCTCACGGTCATGCTATTCCGTAAAATGTCAATAGAACTGAAAGGAACTATACTTCTGAGTGGTGCCCAACGTTGATTTGCGTTAGTAAATTCGGGGGTTAGTGTTACACGTGTCCACAGACTGCCGCAACCTCAAACCATCATTAGCTCCGCATTCATCACCTTAGCTGTATTAAAAAAAAACTCCAATAGGTGTATCTCTCATCACTCAGCTGACACACAGCCACCTACCCTCACATCCGACAGGATCGGTTCAATTTTTCCCTCGTTATAAAGCCCACCCGATTTCCGGAAGCTGCCGAATTTAAATATGCGCCAGGTGCTTTTAATAAAATTGAATTTTGATCATATTAATATTATGAGTGGTTTCCGCTCGCCGGGTACGCAGCGTTTAGTTTTTCTTTGCCGTGCTTAAAATTTCCGGTGTTTAGTTATTGGTATTCGATTTGCATGAAATTTTAATAATGTTTTGCGTTTTATTTTTTGCATTTTTACTTTGGATTTTTTCTCGTTAGGCCACTAATATATAACTAAGTATATTTTGGACGTTTCTGAAAAGTCTAGTCACCCTTGCAAGTAAAGCTGTCACTCGCACAAGGTAGAAACCCTCACCATTTACAAATGAATGCCTGTGTATGGGATGCCAGATGTCAGTCGTTAAGCCTAGTCGGAGGCTTTAAAGCGACTTGATAACATCTGACAGCAAGATTTCTCACTGGCCTAAGACCGACACTGAGGCCGTGTGTTGGAGTATGGCTTGCGCCACATCATAGTTGAGGTGAGGCCTGCAGGTCTACCACAAACCGCTAACGTTTTCGTAATCGAAAATGAATTTAGGTATGTTTTCTCGGATATCTCTACGAGTATGCATTGCCAACTGTTAATTGGTTGGGGTATAAGCTGAGCCTGTTTCGATTTGTTTCTTTGTGAAACAATTTAACGGAGTGATCACGGGATGATAATGATTGTTAAAATTATACAGTTATCGTCATTCTACTACCATAATTCCCACAAACATAATCAGAGTTGTGCCTATCCACGCAGTAAGAACCGTTTCCATCTTAAGATCTTACAGATAGTGCTGCCATCTCTTCTCTGTTCTTTCTTTAAGTTTGTAAAAAAGGCACGACTAAAAGAGTTTGCATGTAACGTACTTACTGACACGTTGGATGGCAGCCTCGATGCGACGCTCGCAGATGGTGCCCACGAGCAAGAACAGCACCACCGCCAGCACTATGGGGCCTAAGTACCACCATACCATAGACATACGTCACTGCCCTGTATGAAAAAAACATTGAACTCAATTATTTTAGACAGTGAGAGAGTTGTGGCCCAGTGGTTATACACTATGGCTTTGAGAAGCCTTTTGGACCCTTTTCATTATTTAGTTTTGGAAATATTTTTAACCAATTACAGGAAAGACTATTAAAACTAAGTTTTTTTGTTTTACCACCTTTAAGTTGCCAAAAACCGAGAAGAGATGGCGCTATTGTTTTTCACAAATAGTAAAACTGCTTCCTAGACACAAAGGCTCTATGGATTAGGTGTCCTTTGCCTCTAGCCTTACAGAAGCTAGATCAAGAAAAAAATATCAAAGAATGGCGTCATTGATCACGGCATAATTTTACCACGCAAACACGAAAACATATTTTAGACTGCGAAAAAGGTTGCGCTAATTTTATTGTGGAAGTGCATTTTTGTGTACCAAGACCGTAATCAGTTCATAACAGTGATTAGTGCGAGAATCATGAATTGTCTGACTCGATTTCCCGCTAAACATGATTCTGGTATCTTGGCGTATTTTGCAGGTTAGTAACAATCATAATGTCTCATTTGAACAAACATGAAATATTTACGTATGTAATACACAACGTTCACGGTATGACATGACAAAGATTTAGCCAATAGGTCAACAGTCTATCGTCAATATTGTTATTTTGTTTTATTCCTACGCATGAATTAATTAAAGAACCGTGATTCCATGAACAAAAATATGAAGCCTACTCGATTGTTGAATGTTATTCGATTTGACTAAATAACATTCATGAAACACCTCTGTTATCTGTAATTTGTGCCTTATACATCTGTATTAGGTAGGCCTGATATCTGTCTGGAGCCCTCAGGCTAATAACTATGAAGTTGTAACCTGTAGGTGAGATCTCTCGAGGCTGAGTCTGAGTTAGCTTAGATTTTTCACTCTCAGTTGCAGCGCTGACTTGACTTCAATAACATAGACTAGCTTTAGCCCAGCAGTGAAAATAGGTAGTGAATAGCTTACCTTCCTTTATTGATGGGGATGACTGGTCGATTTTAGGGTTGTTTTGTTCGTGATAAAGAAATATTATTGGTATTGTGGATCTGGATGGTTGTATTTTGCTGACGATACAGAGTAAACCAAAACTACGAGCAGTGCCTATGTTGATATGGCCATTTTACCTTAAAATTGTCAGGAATTTGGAGCTTCTTGTGTGGGTTAGCATGTTTGTAGCAAGCTATAATATGAGTTTTTTAGCTTTTCCATTTCTCTTCTGTATTTTACACGTTGCAGACAATTTGGTGCATTACGAAATTGGGTACTGTTCACATAAACTGCCATAATGACGTTGATTGACATTGGGAGGAGTTGACAAATGTTTTTTTAAATAATTTGTTCCTCAAACGGATAGGTGTACTAAACTTTTTTTAATGTAGCTACTTACGTACCATCAACCTTACAGCCACTCACAGCCACTAGACGCTTGATGTTGATGTTATGGTCCAATCAGAGCCGTTGTCGCTCGACAGCTGACGGAAATGGTAGAAACTCATTTTGCCGCACTCAGAGTCTCTCCCGTCTCTGAATGCGGCAGATTGTCTAGAGATAGATTCCGAATGCGAATTTATGTGACTTTGTGACCATAGCCTCTCGCTTGGCGATAGGATGTTAGGAGTATATTGGCTGTGAGGTCGATGCTACTTACAACAGGTGTAATGGTTCAGAAATAAGCTATTACACCAGTGGTCGCGGGTTCGATCCCCGCAATGTACAAACATTTGTGTGCATGAACATGTTTGTTTGCACTGCGCTGGGTGTTTTCTATGTATAGTAAGTGTGTATCAACACAAAAAGAAATTAAGTATGTTAATCCGTTACCTGGCATCCCTTCCACATGGCGCTATGAGGAATAAATTATGTCCAGTGATATTTATTATTTAACTAAGACAACGACGCCCCCTCCACCTGCACGCACAAAACTCAAAAGTTTAATTCAATATTTATTAATTCAAGTGGACAAAGTAGGTCTTAAACAAATCTTGAAAAAGCTACTTCTTAACCACATAATAAACATAGAAACAATATTACGATACATTGACTCTACATGTACAGAATTTCACTTGAACTTGCAGGCCAGTTCCAGAAAGTGTCACTTGTTCACAAGTGGAAGATCAAGCCATTATCCCACTTAATCACATTTTATGGAATGAAAAGTCCCGTTACAGTTCTTGAATACCCCACAGTGTAACCAAAGAGCATTACCACTGTGTATCTCTTACACTGTGTCGGAACCAGCCGCGCTAAAGAACTACTTGGACAAAAATAATCTCGGCCGCAAAGTAATCTCTTAAAAGATCATCTGCCATTTCACGCCTTTCTGAGAGCTGTCTGGTGGGGACACATTGCTCTAGAGAACGACTAACAGTTGGAAGGTAGGACGATCTAAATCTCTGAAGGTAGGCATGAATTGAAACTTGAAATTGAAGGAATTGACATTGAAATAAGCAACACCAAGTATTCAGAAGGCCACCAATGACCACTTGAGCTTGGCGGCTGTTTGGCCCACGTCGGCGATTCCTGTTTTGGAGTGCAATACCGAGTTTTTAATACGGTCAACGAGCTTGACCCCCAGAATACTGCGCTACATTGCTCGCTGGCAAACCCCAAGGGCGGACCTCTGACGGTTCATTAATGACCATGTCTGCGCTCCGTGTGTGAGGGTGTGTAGAACACACATGTCCATGAGTTTCCGTTTCAAAGAGAGAGGAAGAGTACCCTTCATTATGTCTCTCATTGACCAATAGTTCCTCCATGCGTTCTCTATGTATGATACAAGTTTTTATACCATCATACCATCGGAGCGCCACTTGGCGGCTATAAGGCCAAGGGCCTTGGGCTGCGTTTGCCACCAGAGATGCGTTGCGAGGAATGTGATTTTAAAATCCCTCCATTTACCTAGCTTCCCTAACGAAGCGATTCTACGAGTATTGGTTCTTAAAACTTAAAAAATAAAATACTGGTGTCCCGCAAGGCTGTGTGCTATCACCTACGCTGTTTATCTTGCACATAAATGATATGCTACAAATCAGTGGCATTCATTGTTATGCGGATGACAGTACGGGTGATGCTTTATACACCGGCCGCGCGAACATTTCTCGGGAAAACGTCGTCGAGAGCCGAAACAAACTTGTGTCTGAAATTGAAACAGCGTTTCAGAAAGTTTCAGATTGGGGGAAACATAATCTGGTTCAATTTAACCCCAAGAAGACGCAAGTTTGCGCGTTCACCGCAAAAAAGCTGCCTTTTGTCGTATCGGTTTGTTTCGAGAGCACCCCATTAACTGCCGCAGCCAATATCGGAATTCTTGGTGTCGACATATTGAGCGAAGTCCAGTTTCATGGCCATCTGGAGAGTAAGGCTAAAATAGCCTCAAAGAAGCTCGGCGTGCTCAATAGATCGAGACGGTATTTCACACCGGCACACCGCCTGCAACTTTATAAGGCGCAGGTTCGGCCTCACATAAAATACTGTTCTCACCTTTGGGCAGGGGCTCCCCAGTACCAGCTTCTCCCTCTAGACCGCATTCAACGGAGAGCAGCTCGAGTTGTTGATTGCTGTGAAGTTTCGGATAGGCTTGACTCCCTGGCACTGCGTAGAGATGTAGCTTCGCTTTGCATTCTCTATCGCATCTATCATGGAGAGTGCTCCGAGGAACTGTTCGGGCTGATTCCCGCCACCTCTTTCCGCCATCGATCTACGCGACAACTCTACCACCTCCACTACCTTGACAGTTGGCAGAGCACTACTGTTCGTTTCAACAGAAACTTTCTGCCCCGAACCACGAAATTGTGGAATGAGTTGCCGCATGCGGTATTTCCGGACAAATACGACCTGCAGTCCTTCAAGAAAAGAGCGTACTTCCATTTAAAAGGCCGGCAACTCATTTTGTAGCCCCTCTGGTGTTGCAAATGTCCATAGGCGGCAGTATTCACTTTCCATCAGGTGATCTGTCTGCTCGTTTGCCCCCTATCCTATAATAAAAAAAAAATACTACAAAATATAGAAATATATAAAACTTATTATTTAATAATTATTTTCTATTTAAATGCTTAAGAATATTTTAAAGTTACTTATTTAGGTTTAATACGGCAACACTGAACAAGAAAAGTAAGGGGGGTAGTCAAATATTTTTTATAAAAGGCGGGTAGAATTCTAAAATGGCAGTAACATTGTAACTATCGACACCAAGCGCTTCCGCTTGATGTCGCCGCTCTGCTCGGGCATTGAGCGATTACAGTCGAAAAGTTACATATATCAATAATTTAGGCGTGTCATTACGTAAAAGAGTACGTTACGGAGAAGAGTGTGAATAGCTAATTTGTATTGTGAAAAGAACAATAAAGAGTGAATAGTGTAGTGTGGTGTTGTTAATAAGTGACCTTCTCAAACAACGCATCTCTGGTGGCAACGCGCAGCCATAAGCTTCACACTTCAATGTTGATTCGCAATGTAAGTCTTAAAATATTACACAATTACAATGCCTTTAAGTATTTTGAACTAGAAACGTTACCCATCCTTGCATCGTGTATGTCCAAGTCGTCTTCAGCAAGTAACTTGGATAAAAACCCGGCCGGTGGTAACCGTAAAGATTTAACGGACATCTGCTGATTCCTCGCCGGTTTATGGCCAGAAAAACCTTCATGATGGGAAGCCGATGAGGTAATGGCATACGTTACAGGCCGGGGCCCATATGGACCCCTTTGTGCTCCCGGTGTTCAATGACACGTTCTCTAAACTGAAAGGGACGTGAGAAAAGCTTCTGTAGAAGTACACTTAGTGAGGTGAGTTATGATGTTAGGTGTAATTTAATTTTGTCGGAACTTTGAGGGCGGTTATGTACTGACTTGAATGTGGGGAAGTTTAGGGCGGATTTTAAACTTTGTTGCTTAGGAAATAGATTGCAGTTGAACAGTTACCATCGCCTGAACGCGCTTCGTTGATCAATCCCTATAATAATTCAAAGCTGATTGAAAGCTGAGCAGGTTTGTTTGTTTAAACGCGCTAAGCTCAGGAACTGGTTTGAATTGAAAAAAAATGTGTTAATTAAGTAGTCCACTGAAGTAAAAACGGGCAAAAGTAGTAAAAAGGAGACGAGACTGTTAATCCTTTCAGTGCAACTGAAACGAGCTACATGTAAAGGCGTAAAAGGTTTAATTCCTGAAACAAATGCTTTCTAAAAGGGTTAAATCATCAGGTCTAATTACCACTATCGATAGTACCAGTATAGCATTAAACAAATGAATGAACACATCTTAAAGTAATTGATCTGTAATCTTCAGCAGTCTTCAGCTATACTATTCCGGTTGGCGCCAAAACTCAATTCGATTTTGGTGAGTTATCTTTAAAATTCAGTTTCTTTGCTACTGTGGTCGTTTGAGTGAAAAGAACTAAGCCAAATAACATTTTAAAATTATTTCTATACAAATGAGGGGGGATACTTATTCAAGGTGAAGCCAATAGACGATTAATTAACAGTAAACAAAGACCTACGTAGCAGAAATTAATTTGAAAAATTGCGTTATTAAAAAATCTCATTCGAGATGAATATTAATGCGTACGATTCGCGTATTTCATTGTTAATTAACCGTCACCTATTAGTGAGGTGTTTCTCCCCGGATTCCGGTCACGTAGCAATTAGTAGCCGTTAGTATAATCCGGAGCGAGCCGGTTCGTACCGGCTACGACCGGCTACAACCGGTTACAACCGGCGCGAGTCGGATTTGTTGCGTGTCGATTGTTTTTGTCGGCGAACCGCGCGAGGGCTGAATCTTAAGCGTTTGGGAAACAAACTTGTCGATTTGTTCGGTTACTTTTTGAATTTCGCCTTTAGCAAACAATAAACAGTACTTTGGCACAGAATAAGGAGTTGCAGAAGATGAAGTGCGCTGAAGTTTTTATGGAATTGTATTTGCCTATTGTCTGTCGTTGTGGAGGTGATGCACTGTTGCTGTTAATCACTTTACTACTGGTTAAAAATAAAAAAGGAGATTTTTAGGTTTTTCCAGTAAGCAATCAAGTTTTCATAGAATTTGTGATGATTTTCATTTGTTTTAATTGCAGCCGGAAGTGTAGCCACACTCTATCAAAGAATGTATACTGTAACTTAATACTAACTTTGTCATCTTCCAAAAATAGATGAGGGTATAAATTCACTATAACCTGCGACTTATCGTGATAGCAAAATCTTTAATAAAATTTATCCAGAGTCTGACTTAAACTCTTAAAATGTGGTATCTACCGAATTTATTCGCTTAGACGCACTCGTTATCTGTGCTGTGAAAGTATGATAGAGGGCGACAAGTGTATTCTACCTACATTCAGGTTGGACGTTCTGTACACTATTACTATGTGTTCTACCCTCTGTTTTTCATACAATAAAGTTAATTCTGCTGCGGTTGGAATACTTAATGCCTGCAGTGTAAAATATAACTCTGTAGCCATCCAGCTGCACTAAGATAACTCCCACTTTCGTATTTTCTCCTCGTTCTTAAAATGTTTGTTGCTAAGAGAAAATTAAAAACCCGCAAATTTGGCTTAAGCATTTTAAACATAGCTCAGAGTTCTTAGCGTGCTTAAGGGTTATTTCTATTTGGTCCTCTAAATATTTTAGCGAATCTTCTTATTGTTATTTCTTTTTTCTTTTGTTTTTATTATTGAAATCGCAACTTTTTGTTGGTTGTTTTCATCGTGTTTTACTACGGCCATCCGGTTCCCTGAAAACGGCATGATGCCCGATAGTCAGAGGCACACTGATTGTTGCAGTTATGGTGAAAGAAACATTCAGAAGCCCACATTCCGCTAATCGAGTTGCAACCCAACCTGGTAAGGGGCGAGCTCGCCGTAATCCGGGTTGCTTGGGTTTTTATCGGTGTTTTCCATCACCGGAGAGTTAGCTGCAAACTGTACAATGAACTTAGGACTACCGGTTTCCGAGTCAGTTCTCAGTAGGCCTAGAACGAAAGCTATCGTTTTGGTAATTGAAAAGTAAACGATACTTTTTTTATTTTTCCTGTCTTCAAGAAAAAAATGTATCGTTTCCTTTTAGATTACCAAAACCTTATCGGTTCGTGCTAGGCCTACAGTAATGAAAATAAATACATCTGAATAGTCTACTTCAGGCTAGAATGTTAAAGAGTTGTCTCTCAGTTCATCCAACGGGCGCAGCGAGGGCTTAATGGCGTTGTGTTTCGGCGGATCGCGGCCGAACGAAATTCATTGTCCCCGAAATGAGTTTCATTGTCCTCCGTCTAGATAAAACATGGCAGGAAAATTACTGCGCCACCGATTGTGTCAGTCATCGGTGCGGTTACACAATATTGCCGGTTTTTTCGGCTGGAACCGGCAAGTTTATGCGGTTCTTTTGGCTGCAAGTTGTAATTAAAATTTTTGTTCGATTCGACGGAACGTGTGCTCTACTCGTAAAGTAGAGCACACGTTCCGTGAAAGAAACATTCAAAAGCCCACATTCCGCCAATCGAATTTGAACACAACGTGGTAAGGGGCGAGCCTACTGCCGTTATCTGGGTTGCTTAGGTTTTTATCGGTGTTTTCCATCACCGGAGAGGTAGCAGCAAACTGTACAATGAACTTAGGACTACCGGTTTCCGAGTCAGTTCTCAGTAGGCCTAGAACGAAAGCTATCGTTTTGGTAATTGAAAAGTAAACGATACTTTTTTTATTTTTCCTGTCTTCAAGAAAAAAATGTATCGTTTCCTTTTAGATTACCAAAACCTTATCGGTTCGTGCTAGGCCAACAGTAATGAGAATAAATACATCTGAATTCTCCACTTCAGGCTAGAATGTTAAAGAGTTGTCTCTCAGTTCATCCAGCGGGCGCAGCGAGGGCTTAATGGCGTTGTGTTTCGGCGGATCGCGGCCGAACGAAATTCATTGTCCCCGAAATGAGTTTCATTGTCCTCCGTCTAGATAAAACATGGCAGGAAAATTACTGCGCCACCGATTGTGTCAGTCATCGGTGCGGTTACACAATATTGCCGGTTTTTTCGGCTGGAACCGGCAAGTTTTTGCGGTTCTTTTCGGCTGCAAGTTGTAATTAAAATTTTTGTTCGATTCGACGGAACGTGTGCTCTACTCGTAAAGTAGAGCTGTAGAGAACAGTATGTATTCGGCACTGAGTAACGGATACCAGCAGATCTAACATGAACCGCTCACGTTTTCGAATAGTAAAGTTAACGTTACTCATCTTTTTTCAAGACATGGGCAAAGAAAACACATACTTTACTTTTCGATTAAAAAACTTTAGCGGTTGGTGCTAAACCCACTGACTCGCAGTATACCGTTACTCATGACTTCGTCTGGTATTCGGCGTAGTTTTAGTAATCATTTAAGCGAACCAACAGAAATAGATCTGAATTTATGCAAAGAATAGAATTGTTAGAAAAACATTAAAGTTGAAAACTGCTCATTAATGTACTTTCACTTGATTGTTACCAGATTTGATAGTACCCATATCGTACGCCACTCGATCGTCTCATGACTCATTTTATGCTAGTGCTTGATTGTATTGAAAGTAACGAGAAACGTAACGATACGGAAGTAACGAATACAAACATCACTAGACCTGTGTACGGATGTAGTGACTTTATTTGGATTGCCTTCTGAAGCGTAATACTGCCAAAGCCAAATTGTGATTGCTTTATTATGACGAATAAAAATTATCTTTATTTCAATAGATTTGTTACGAGTATTAGAAACTACGAAATCGTCAAGAACAAATTAACCAAACAAAAGATACACTTAATTATTTGATATAAAAATGCACGATGGAAATAATGTGACTCTACCTCCGGTGTCCGAAAGTACCGGTAAGGCAGCTTTTCTTATCTATACAGGCTTAATCTATATATTTATTTCTGTACTGAGAAGAACCGGCTATATAGAAAGCTGTTCCTATTGATATAATCTTAATCTATCTTAATAACTGAAGAACAGTCACTACAGTCAGCGCCCTCTGCCTCCCCGATCCGAATTAAAGTTCAGTTCAAAACTATACCTTGCACTACATTAAGGAATACCCTTCAGCAATTAGCATAAGAACACAACACCGGACCATCACTCACATAAGTACACAGCACTTGCAAAATGGGTTCTACTGCATTGACATAAGGTTTTGAAAATAGTTGCGTTGTGAAAGAGCGTGGTCCGTTCTGCGTATTTACATATGCCCCAGGCCCCTGCATAATGTGTTTCCTTGTTTTGCGGAAGTTGTTACATTAACGAATGCCCCTGCTTAGTGCCTGGAACAAAATGGAGATAAAGTGCCTTAGTATGGAAACTATTTAACATAACATAACATACCTTTTATTTAACGCAGAACGTCCTTGAAACGCAGAGTGGGGCGCCCGCCTGCAAGGTGGACGGACGACCTGATAAAAGTCGCGGGATCCCGGTGGATGTAAGCCGCACGCAACTAGCCGCTCTGGAAATCAATGGGGGAAGCCTATTAGACTTCTTGCGGCTGTTAATGATGATGATAACCTTTTATTTGTCAGTTCCTGAAAGAAAGAATGAAAAAACGTTTATTTCGCAAGAATGTGGTACATTTTAGGTGGTTACAGAAGATACAATTATTAGAGCAAGACACATTGACCCCTTGGGGCATGCAATGCAAATACATGAACAATGTCAGCAATAAAATAAAGACAAGTTAAAAAAAAACATGATCAGATAAGTAATAGATACATCAAAGGAATTAACAAACACATACACAACAAAACTAGCTTATAAGAACTACTTTTATGTATTTTATTTATTATTTCTGTAAACATTTTCCAATCCTGAATTAATTGTGCACTTGTGACCCATTCTCTCATATTTCTTCGGCCTGCAAGCTGTCTGGAAGAGATTGCTTCTAGCAATAAGACCGCCTAAATTGTACATTCATGTGAACATATGTATGTACAAATGTGTTAATTTAGTATGCAATAAAGTGTTTATATAGCTATCTATATTTGGTTCTGTATGTCATAACTCACCTTGGTAATAAAATACCGAAATCCGGCTACCTAGGTACCTCAATGGTAACCTGAGGTTTTGATTTCGATTCAGTAAGGTTAAACAGTAGGAACACCCACAAGAAACCCCATAGGAGTTGGCTATAAAGTTCCGCTATATGAAATACTATCGTATAACAGACCACATATGAACCGAATACTGGATCATTGTTATACATATATGACAAATTAACATTTGCCCTTTTTTTGACGCCGAATGACCACAACTTTAATTTTGAATTCGATTGAACTTTATAAAATACAAAAACATGTATTATGTACATCGACCACACCATTATGTATGTAGGAGAAAAAGAGATAAAAAATAATAAAATGTCTTTCTTGTGAAGTGCCCGTGGCGCAGTTGTGATAGTGATCGGCGAGGATAGCTGCTTTGAAGCAATTCACGGCTGGTCGGAAATGAGATGGGTGACCACCCCCACCGAAATTTAGTGATGTATCTCTTCGACGTATGTTAGGCCGTTTATGTTATGGTAGAGTTCAATGAGTCTCAACTAGGTACCTAAGTAATTGGTCTATGTGGAAACTCTAAAAAACTGGTTATATTAATAACCAATGCGTAGGTAGGTTTACCTACTTGTAGACATTTTTATTGGGAAACACCGATTTACACAGATTTTCGCCATAGCTTTAATACTTAGATGATTTCTTCATTTTATTAATCTTAGACATTGTCGTTAAAATTAAGTTGTCATCGCTTTTCCCTAAAGCTCATCTCTAGTACCTTAGATCAATCCAGGTTTCGGTTTTAAAGTCAAAATAATACCACGCGTATAAAAGTACAAATCTCCTATGAACCATTTACCTAGTTGCATTTTAGAACAGAAAAGCCATGAATTAAAATCCCTCAAAAACCCTTGTTCAGTCTTTCCAACCGATCGTCTTTCAGACTAGACACCGATCGCAGTTCCAACGAACAGTAAAACCGTCGAACAATTTGAATGTATGATTAAATCCGAAATCCAATAATTGCGGTGGGAGGTCGCGGGCACCTTTACCTAGATCAAATGCGTTGATTGTCTGCTGACGGTACGACGGTACCGAGATTTATGGAAAACAGACACGGACTTAGGGGACTGGAATCAAATAAAACTTTAGTTTAAATTGAATGAAGAAAAATGTACGGTAGCATGTGGTATCAAAATGAATAAGCTGCCATCAGACGTTGACTGCTTAAGAATATTGCAACTGCACTTATAATTTTAGTGAAATTTTGCTTTAGTTATTTTATTCATCACACTTTTATTTTATTGATGATCATAAAGTAACATCAAGTTGCTATGCTAGTTTGACCGTACAATTTCTAAATACTATCAAGTCTATGCCTATTAGCATTTTTGGTGTGGCATATACGAGTACAATACATCGGCCGATGGTAAGGTTTCTTTCAATTTTTAAATATTATTATTTATCTTATTTACTCACTTGGATGTACTCTACAAGGTCGTTCAGGGGCCAGGACATTTAAATAGGTCAAAACTATCACCAAGAATGTGGTATTCCCTTTATACGTACCTGGGAAGGATTTGCCCAACAGGAGGGTCGGTTCCCTAAATATCTGTATAAGCAAAGACAAGCGGTCAACTGCTTTAGAATAAAGCGGTATTTTAATACATGTGGGAATTTATCACGATTTTGGGTTCACATTCGACACCTGAATTTAAAACATCTACAGTTAAAACACCGAGATTAGAACCAGTAGAAACACATTTTTATTTAATGAAAGCTTCCAAAAAAATTATACTTTTCATTTAAAGGAATTGAATAGATGGCGTTTCTGGCCTAGTTTGGTGTGAATTTATTAGGAAGAATAAAGAAAAAAATGCCGGAATGGTACTTATCTCGACTTTAGAAATTGTTTATGTTTTATCAACTGCATCCGACATTCTGAACTTGCATTATTTTGATCAATCCTGTAGATCAACCATCCATTAGATATTCTATTTTTTTTAATATCGGCGTTTTAAGTGTGTAGGTAATAGACGTTTTAGTTAAAACGTCTGTCACACCCACAAACTAAAATTATACTATCATATACTTAAGAACTAAACATTAAACTATTTATCTTCAAACTCTATAATTAAATTTTGATTGACCAAAAACTTATGAATACTCACGTCCATATTTGATGAATCTAGTTCCAAGACCTGTCTTGGAAACTCGAGTCTCAGGCTAGATCTCGCGAGCGCCGCACTAATTCAGCCGGGGAAGTCCCCGTCGCCAACTATCCGGAACTCTCCGCTCGTTTTCTGTCAAATGAATGCCTGATTAATTGACGTAGATCCAACTTTATTAGCACTGACGAGTTTCACTTTGATGTGCATCCGATTTTGTTAATAGAAATCACTAACTTGCTAACTAAATACCTAACTTGAATGTGTCAGGTTCAGTTAGTTAAGCAGTAAACAACATACACGCTGAAAAACTTGACAGTTGAACCCTATTTTTGTTATTTCTAATTAGGAGGGAGCAGCTCGAAAATTCGCTAGGCGATTACTTAGTGGACTTCTTGTTCCTTTCGCCGTTATGGCAACAGCCAGTGTGCCTCTGACTACCCCAAATCCATAGGTAGCATCCACGCTCACGACTACAGTTGAGTCTACAGTGAGTTTTTTTTTAGGGGAAAACATTTCTGTTATCTTTGTGTGTAGCAAACAATTGATATAGAGATAATAAAATCAATACTGTATCGTTTTTATTAATACTTCTTGAAAAAAGACATAACTTCAATTATTGCTATCGCTTTCGCTTGACATTGAAGTAGTATCATTTTATGGCTAAAAACCTTTGCGTTTTGCATTTCCGAAGAGTTTAACACCAATGTTATTCTGAACTAGTCTTTCAAGAGCATACTCGTATCTATTCATATAGCTGTTCAACAAACGCTATGACAAAAGTTAGCTTAAGTACCGTAGAAACCATTATAGGGACATCCCTTTAATGGTTTCTACTTAAGCTAACTTTTGTCAAGCCATTTTGTTTTGTCTTTTGACAATAATAAAGAATACGCTGATATAATATGCTCCGTTTATTGGAGCTTTTGAATCGTAAACCCACTTAAGTCATGTTTATAGCGCGGTCAAACTAAATCCTCAGACTGTAGGGATGGGGTTATCAAAAACATTGCTGGCAGGGTTATCTATAGACTCTGCTACCAACGAAATAAGGTTGCTTCTGTTTCTAAACTTTAACTTGCCATGCTGTTTTTTTTCCAAACATAGTCTTTCAACAAACAAAAAAAACTGAAACAATTGGTATGGTGCCAGGCGGGATCCGAACCGACCCAGTCAGAAGCTAGATGACTGCTCTTCCAATTAGGCTGCCAAGAACCTTGCTTTCTTCCTCTTGTCTTGCATCCTGATTGACACTTAAACTAAGTCAAATGTGCTCGTATTTCTATTTGTGGTAAAACGATTGTCCACTGAAAGAAATCGAGTCAGAATTTTGAATATACGGTAGTGCGGAACAGTCATCACTATTCGTTCTACCATAGTATAAACGCCCAACGTTCATACTATGAAAGTATTAACAAAAAATCCTTGCAGTAAATTTCATTTGCTTAATAGAATCAATTTCGCTTCATCTTTTCTAATTCTTACTTGACGCTCTTTATCATGAAAGTTAATTCAGAACTGCAGACTGCAGAGTTGGTTTAGCGATTGAAATCTCATGCCCCTTACTCGCAATACTGACAGCAATAAGAATGGAAGAGACAAAACTTGATTGCAATCAAAGTGGTGATTGAGGCTGTTTGAGTTCTTTTTTTTGGGGTCAGACCTTAGTTATGACTTCCACTGCGAGAATAGTGTATTATTCTCGTATACTCAATCGATTGCTATGCCGCGCTGACGCAATACGATAGATCGCGATTAGGATTGATGATCGAGCTCTAATGAGTAATAATGACGTCTCGCAGGCTTAATGACTGCTATAAATTATAGTTTTCTTCCAACCTCGCGTCGACAGAATGTCTGGGGATGCGCAATAGATACTTCGTAGTCAAATATGGGTTTTCTTTGTTGAACAGCTTAAAGACTAGTTGAACTATGCATGTTCTGCTATTATGAAGTATAATAGTTACCAGAACATCGTTATCTTTAAATGTTCACATTCTTTTAGGGGCCTACTAGCTCTCCATCATCATCATCAGCCACATGACGCACACTCTAGATATCCAGAGCGGCCGGTTGGTAGGTGGCTTGCATTCACCGAAACTGGCGAAACAATTGGTTTCATTCGAGAAATTTTTGACCATCAGTTCTTCTTGCTACGTGCCCTGCCCACTCCTTTGAACCTGCTAACCCGCTGGGCTACGTCAGCAACCTTAGGTCTTCTTCGGATATATTTGGGCACTATATACAGAGTGCGTTCGGCCCTTACCCACTTGTTCACTCTAGAGCGGTATCTTAGGCATCCTAGGGGGTATATCCATCCTTTGGGACAGCCCAAGTATGCTCTAAAAATGTGATGTCCAAAATAATCAATCTTTTTGGATTCCGGTGTCCCTTCACTGCGCGATGACAACTCACAACAGCGTTAGAAGGTAGCGCCATATGCCTACACGGCCGAGAAGACCAGTCCCCACTGCATCTCAGGATAACACTTAACCGTTTTCTTACGCTAAAACTTTTACAAATAAAAAACTACCGTCAGCATCGGCTAGGATTCGAGTCACGGTCTGACATGGGTCGGCTACGGTCAGCACAATTTGTCACGGTACCGCAAAACATCGATCAATTACGTATAGCAGATATCGGCTCGTATCGGCCGACAGAAAAATAAGTGCGTCGAGGCTTTTGACACAGTATAAACCATACAGTAGAACATCTAAATACAAACGTGCCACTCTCAGTTTGAATGTGTGCGTGCGCGTCGCGCGCCGTGTCGCGATATCACACACACGCGATTTTACGCACACGCTAGTATAAAATAGGGAGGCATAGGGAGGCGGCAGTACGGACGGGCTGTGCCGCGTGTCTGTGTGCACGCTAGGCTAATAACTCGGCGGGCGGCCTTAGATAGCCTACTGTATGGTTTATACTGTGACTACGTAAAGCAGATATCGGCTCGTATCAGCCGACAGAAAAATAAGTGCACGGTCGAAGCCTTTGAACGGTGCGACTGACATAGCCGGTTATTGCGCAGGCCTGCCTTTCAAACATTTACTTTGAACTAGCTGATAATCTTGAAATTAATTTTCTTGGTCGGCACTGAGAGAGTAATTATTACTAAGAACTTTTGTGACAGAATACAATAGATACTTTGACTTTAGATGTTGCCACAGTACAGAAAAAAAACGAAATTACTAATTATGTAACTGTAGTCTTTTACTTAGCCGCAGTAGAATGACAAGTTATTTCAAGAACACATTTTTCAAGACAACAGCAACTTATAAGTGTCAGTGTGTAAAAAACTGACTATGGGTAAGTATAAAATAAAAACGAAACCTTGGACCAAACCCAATTGTAAAGAAGTACAAACTTACCTACATAAAATAAATTTAGAAAAAACAAAGCTTATGTTTAAAATATATACGAGCAGTTATTTGGTTTTTTCATATGGTGGTCGTAGAACCGTCTGTATTTAGGGCGAAGGCGTTCATACCACTCGGCCATCTGAAAATAGAATTATAATGAGGTTCTTGCCTCATTCTAATTTCGTGAGTAGAACATTTGATTTATTCATTAATTGTTTTTTTAGATGTGCAGATTTCGTGTAAATTATAAAAAAAAATATATAAAGTTCCCACAATGTTATACTATATTCTCGTTATAAGAAAACTAACCGCAACTAGCAGGTTTCAGCCGATACCAACGGAAAATAGGTTCCCCTCAGCCTTTGACCGTCGAAGGGTGACACTCGCACCAGCCGGTTATTGCTCCGGCTGTCGTTCAGCCCTTTGCTAGCACGGAGCTCAGACAAACTTCTGGGAATTACCTTTTGATCCGCTATCGGTTAATTATTGCCTTCGATTCCTATCGTATCGGCAGATAGATTATGATATATTTTTTTTATACTACGACGGTGGAAAACAAGCATGCGGACTGCCTGATGGTAAGCAGTTACTGCAGCCTATGGACACGTGCAACACCAGGGGCATTACTCGCGAGTTGCCGATCCTGCAAGAACCTTTTCAAACCCCTCTTGAAGAACTATAGCTCATCGGGAAAACTTCATCTGGGAGTTCGTTCCACAATTTAAGTGTCCTAGGAAGGAAACATCTCAGGGAACTCTACGAGCCTTGGCAGCTCTAGAGTGTGTAGATGAAAACCCTGACGATGTCGGGCGGTGCGATGGTTAACAGATGAAGAGTTTAGTAAGAAGGTTGTCCGCGGAGATTCATTCGATCGTAATATCTGAATCCCTTTGATCTGCAAGCCATATGTCAGAATCTGGCAATCTGCTCCACCGTCAGACTAAGTACTATTAAAGCCGCCCGACTGTCACTGAAGATACTTTTTGATGATATCCTGGTAGTTGCTATTTTATAAAAGCAGATATATTGATTAGCAAAACACTGCTCAACTTCTGAAGGGTATCGATCTGCTTATTTTCTTGTACCTTCAGTGGATTCCTGCACCAGAGAGCTTTGATGTTTCTTATCTATGTAGAACTGTCCTTTTAGTTCACTCTTCCTGTCTTGTCTAATCTCCAAAAGTCAATAGCGCAGCCAAAATTTAGACCTTGTTTAACTCCTGTTGTTGGCTTTCAAAGCCGCCTTACGCCACCATACTATTGAATCATGAAAGATTCGTGTATAGTCCAGTCATTATAGTAAGTTCACCTCGGAATTCGAGATACCCAGCTGTAAGTCTGTAAATACTTGTATATTGACACCCTAAAAGTTGTCTCAAAACCTACATATGGTAGGGTGTACGCAACTATTAAATTTCAAGGTCAAAGGTCACAAAAATCGGTTTTTTGCGCTTTTTTTGTAAATATCTCACTCCCTATGGGTTTTTTGCGATTTGTATTTATGTCAATATTGTAGAATACAAAATTTTCTACAAATTTTGTTTGAAAAAAAATTTCATATGGTGAACCGTTTTCGAGATAGAGGGTGGAGAGCGCGAACCACAACCACTCTTGCAGTTGCAGAAAATTGCATTTAGCAAATGTTTTTGAGCAGGTGGTAAAATTGACATGATAGGCTCTAGAAAATTGTTTCGCATTGCCCAACCCCATACCTGGGGTTCCAAATCATGCCCTAACCAAGTTTGAACTTGATAATATACACGTTCGAAATGTTGATGAGCACCTGTACTTGTTGGTGGAATATTTGAAAGCTGCACAAGTTTATTAAGTTTTGTAGGCTTGACGTAATGCATGTCGAAGATGATCGAGACTTTTCGCAGATTTCGGAGCATTATAGACTGCCAATAAGGTTATATGGCGCGTTTTTGACCGGAGGCACCGGTTGACCTGAAGTGATGCTGTGACCGCGCGCTCTCCGCCCTCTATCTTGAAAACAGTTAACCGTATGAAACATTTTTCAAACAAAATTTGCAGAGAATTTTGTATTCTACAATATTGATAATAAATACAAATAGCAAAAAACCCATAGGGAATGAGATGTTTACAAAAAAAGCGCAAAAAAACGATTTTTGTGACCTTGAAATTTGATAGTGCGTACACCCTACCATATGTAGGTTTTGAGACAACTTTTAGGGTGTCAATATACAAGTATTTACAGACTTACAGCTGGGTATCTCAAATTCCGAGATTCCTACCTAAATCAAGCTTAAATGACTGGACTAGTAGGACTACTGTTCTATTTCATAACACCGTTGTCGGTCTTGTTCGTCTAAACAGCTGAATATTTTCAAAACTCGCATTTCTAGATCCAAAAGCTTGTACTGCATCAGTCACTCAGTTATTCATGCATAGATACGTCAATCCACTTTTAAAGTAATTCAATATTGTTACACGTTCCCAAAGTGCCAATTTGAGCAGCAACACGCGATCCGCTTTGTCCCGGTAATGGTCGGAACTCATGCGCATTGCTGTTTAATTGCGAGATTCGGGTTCAGCTGTAATTGGACAGTGAATGTGACGTGGGATAATTGAGACGTCTATTTCAAAAAATATTGAGTTACGTTTTACAAAAAGAAATATTAATTTGAGTTGCATCTTATACGGCACATGTCTTTAAGCGCTTATGACACGATGACAGTGGCAATACCACAGTACAATATAACAAGTAGGGTCACTTGGCCGCCGAGCGAGTGATAATTGCCTAAACATGTAGGGCTTTACAATTCGTTTTTAATTTCTACGCCAGCTTTGTGTTTGTTTTGTTGCTCCCGCGCCGCTGCCCGCGCGGTAGCCACATAACAAACACACAGGTGCGCACGGACCTACGTACGGCTCGGCCGAGAGTGCCGCGACTGGAGTACCGTTAGAATCAAAAAGATCGTCAGTCTGTGCGTGCGACGACGCGTACGTTACGTAGAGGACGGCTCAGCCGCGCTCCAACCAACAAGCTCCATTTTTTCTTGTACTTGTCAACCTCATATAATCTGAACTTTACGGCTGCTCATCATTAAATGAAGTGTAAGCTTGGAGAGACCAAAAAAAAAACGTACAGACGTGGCAGCAACTTAATACTAGGTGTGGTTTTATCTGCCCAAATGACTGCCTTGTCTTTAATATTAAAAAGCCATTAAGAATTCATGTACATCATAGTGGATGCTAAAATTAGCATTACGAGAAAGATTTAGCGTCAATATCACTGAAAACTGAAAGACCCGACTGATGCCTATTCACTAAGCTTTTTCTATAAAAGCTCGATTCATATTTCCTTGGCCCAGTTGTTCAGTAAATCAAAGAGCGACCCACCTGGTCAATGACAAACATTTCTGAACTAAACAAGTGCCATTAATCCAGAACCGTTTCAAGAGAACGACTTATGGTGGGGGCTAAAATGCTGCCGCACTACCGATCACGTAGCTAGAACATATACTATTACTAGCAGCCGCCCGCGACTTCGTCCGCGTGGACTTAGCTGTATGTAAAAAAAGATTTTCCCGCTCTTCTGTTGAAATTTTCCTGAATTTTCTTTGCTATAAACCTCCCGGAGCCCAACACCTTTCCAACGAATGCAAAACCGTAGAAATCGGTTCGTGCGTTCTGGAGTTATAGCGTCAGGAAGGAAAACCCGACTTATTTTTATATAGTAGATTTGTGACTCTAGATGTAGTAAAAATATAACAGTAGTAACGCATCAGAATACTCGTAGAATGTATTTTCTATCACAATCTGGCTATTTATTTCAATTGCTTTTTTCACCAAGGTACTCAAAATCGGGCACATTTTGTCGACACATACATAACTCCGACATCATAATGATGAAAGCCTATCCTAAACACAAGAATTAACTTTCAACGAAGCTTTAACAAGAAATAGTCATTTAATGGTTGACTGGTAGAGAATGCCTTTTTGGCATTAAGCCCGCCTTTTGTACCATTCAATGTTGTGCAATAAAGAATAAATAAATAGCTGATAATTATGTTTTGTGTCGGATAAATTTTTGCTAGGGGATTTGCCAACTATTTCAATGAATATGATGATTGACTGGTAGAGAATGCCTTCATTAAGTCCGCCAATTGTACTTTCTTTTTCGTACAACACTGAAGTAATAAATAAGATAAATATTTCTACAGGTGGACTTGTGAAATGAGTTTTTGATAAGAATGGGGTGCAAGGGCGTACCCAGGATTTCAGCTAGGAGGGGGCAGCTCATACCTGTTTCGTTTTCGTAGAGAGAGTAGGAAAGACGTTTTTAATTCCCACTTGTAAGGAAAATTGACTTCTAGGGGGGGGCAGCCCCCCTGCCCCTACCTGGGTACGCCCTTGATGGGGTGCGGTCCAGAGCCAACTTTGAAGCATTTCAAACTAACTCGGGTGTCTGATAAATTGATTACAGAATAAACACAAAAGCTCGTCACATGAGAGTTTGGCTTGGGTGTGACGCCATGGATCATAAATCCAATCGCTACCACCAGTCAGTTACTTAGTTGGAGCAAGGTTGTTTTTACAGCACTACCACAAAAGCCAATGTCTGAAAATGGCGTCTTTTTTTTTTCTTGCGGCCAGCGACCGAACCTTGTTTTTTAAATAGAAAATATTGCAAGAAACCAAAGTTACTATGGAATGTAGACTCCTGCATCAGTCCGAACTGAGTTATGGGCTTTAGAAGTTTTCTGATTTTAAAAACTAGATATTTTTTCTTTTGTGCGCAATTTTCGCATAAATCGCAACAAAATAGAGACATTATACGAGTAAACATTGTGTGTGATATTTTTCGCAAATGGAAAAATATCTTATATGTCATTCGTCTTTTTTTCGGGTGGTCATCAACCAAACCTAGCTTTTATGATTAAAAAAAGTGTAATAAACCAAACTTTTATGGCATGTAGACCTCTAAACGCAGTCCAAACTGAGTTTATGGGCTTTAGAAGTTTGCTGATTTTACAAACTAGATATTTTTCCTTTTGCGCGCATTTTTCTCATAAATCGCAACAAAATAGAGACATTATACGTAAGTAAACATTTTGTGTGTGATATTTTTAGCAAATGGAACAATAATTTTATATGTCATTCGTTTTTTTTTCGGGTGGGCAGCAACCATACTTTGCTATTATGATTAAAAAAAGTGCAATAAACCAAACTTACTATTGCATAAAGACCCCTAGCTCAGTCCGAACTGAGTTATGGGCTTTAGAAGTTTGCTGATTTTACAATCTAGATATTTTTCTTCTGCGCGCAATTTTCACATAAATTGCAACAAAATAGAAACATTGTATGTGTAAAGATTGTGAGTGCTATTTTTCGCAAAAGGAATAATATCTTATGTCATTCGTCTTTTTTTCGGGTGACTTTTAATGATACCTCCTTTTTTTAATTCAAAATAGTGTAATAAACCTGTTCAGTCACCTACTGACTGGCTGACTGACGGGTTTCTTCGCCTAGTGGGCGGTGCAGGCCTCGAGCAAAAATGCTCTTGCCCACGGTAATCTTTCTAGGTAAATGACTTTACCATCCTTGGTTTTGTGTACAACTCCCCTACCGCACAGTGCGCCACCCTTGGCGCGGTCAAGCCCGCTAGGTGAGACCCATGGGGGGGGGGGGGGGCGGAGAACGACCTGCGAGCAGGTGGTGTCTTACAAGGGATTCAGGTGCAAGGGAGCTCTACTTAGTGTTTTGCATCATTGTAATTTGATTTCAAGCGAGGAGGTGGCGAGCAGAGGGCGTACCAGGCGGCTGCGGCGTAGGTGAGCCGCGGGTCAATGTAGGTCTTGTAGATGACCACCTTCGCCCGCAGCGGCAGTCTAGATGCTATGACGGGGCGGAGCATCGCGCCCGCCATCTTGGCGGAGTTGACGGCGCGTGTCACTTCGGTCGTCATTGTCAGTCGGCGGTCTATTTTGCAGCCCAGGTAGGTGACCACAGGCTGCCAAGCGATCTTCTTCCCCCGCAGTGTTAACTCTGCGAGAAGGCCGTCGGTGCCCGGTGAGGATGGCGGTCGTCTTTGCCGCATTTACCGCAGTCGAGCCAGGCAGGCAGCAGGTCTAGTAGCCTTTGCATGCGAGCTGCCGCCACATCCTGGCTTCTGGAGGACGCGAAGAAGGCACTGTCGTCGGCGTTCAACGCCAACGTTATGTCCTTTTCCCACTCGTCAAGCTGGCCCCCAAGAGTAGGAATATCGTTGGTGTATAGTGAGTATAGGACGGCGGATAGGACGCTCCCCTGGGGCACTCCTGCGCGTATCGGCTGCTGTGATGAGTCATTGTCCTCGACCGAGACGTAGAAGCTACGGCTGTCGAGGAACGCTGCTATCAGGGCGATCAGTGCTGACGGCATCTCCGTGACCAGGAGTTTAAATAGCAGGCCGGGGTGCCACACCCGATCAAAGGCCTTCTCGATATCGAGAAAGACCCCAACCGTGCAGTGGCCCCTGTTACTTGCCTCAGCGAGCTCGCGGAGGATGCGCGTGAGCTGGAGCGTCGTAGAGTGGCCGCTGCGGAAACCGAACTGCTCCTCCCTCGGCTTGAGGAACGGGCCTATTCTCCGCAGCATCAGTCACCTACGGTCCTGGCCGTATGGCCTGGCCCATGCATCATACGGGGAACGCGGACATTGCCTTTTTGCTCGCGAAAGTAGTTACATTACGACAGACGTTGCGATGGACAGTACAAATTGTAATTACATACTAAAATATACCAAGTTCATAGAAGAAAACAGAGTTTCATTGGCTCAAGTGTGTCAGGCAAAGACAAAACCAATCTTACTAAAGCAATGAAGACCTCTAAACGCAGTCTGAACTGAGTTATGGGCTTAAGAAGTTTGCTGATTTTACATCTAAATATTTTTATTATTTTTCATGGATATGTGTTTGAACCCATTCAGCCATGATGGGGTCGTTGCTGGAACCGTGAAAACACTAAGGTTGTGGGCACAGGCTAAGAAAATACTTTTCATTATTGATTTATGTGCCTTCAGGAAAGTAGGAGACAAATAAATGGACTCTATTTGGCGAAAAATAGTCTTGCCTGAGTATCGTTGGCGTTAAACTCAACGACGTCACAGTCGCAACAGTCCGACACTGCTTTGAACGCATTCATCCGAGTTGAGTTCATCTGCTCAACCATAGCCTCTCTTAGGCTAAATATAAGGTAATATTAATTTTGATTAACTGCAACAACATAGTGAAATTGAGCGCCGGTTGAGACTCAAAGACCACTCCCGGACCACTCCCTTTCTTGGTGCTGATGAAAGTATATGATAGTTATGTGGTTTTATATTTTATTCTGTTATATTCCGTGATAACGGATAGCGGATATTATTTTACCTTTAATCATAAGATAAGAGCAAACTTACACATTAAGTGGAACATCGGCGAATACGCCCTTAAACCGCTGTCACTCCTTCTAATGGTCGTAACTCAGTTTAAACTGTGCTAAGATACATATCTTAGTGAGTTTGCTTCATTACACTATTTTGCATTAAAAAGGCAAGGTTTAATTATATAATGGCCGCACCGAAAAAGAGACGTAAGGCACATAAGATATTTTTTATTTTGCGCCAAATATCACACTCTATGTTTACACGTTGATACAATGTCTCTATTTTGTTGCGATTCATGCGAAGCTTATTCGCGAAAGGATAAATATTATTGATATTCTTGATTTAATTGTTTTTTTTTGTGCAATAAAGTATATCTAATCTTACCTAGTTCGTAAAATCAACAAACTTCTAAAGGCCATAACTCAGTTCGGACTGAGCTGGCTCAGGGGTCTATATGCCATAGTAAGTTTGGTTTATTGCACTATTTTAAATCATTTGCTTAAAATATCACACATAAAATGTTTACACGCACAATGTCTCTATTTAGTTGCGATTCATGCGAAACTTGATCGCAAAAGGAAAAAATCTATTTTGTAAAATCAGCAAACTTCTAAAGCCCATAACTCAGTTCGGACTGCGTTTAGAGGTCTATATGCCATAGTAAGTTTGGTTTATTACACTTTTTTTAATCATAAAAGCAAGGTTTGGTTGATGACCACCCGAAAAAAAGACGAATGACATATAAGATATTTTTCCATTTGCGAAAAATATCACAATATATAATAACAAATATCACATAATGTTTACTCGTATAATGTCTCTATTTTGTTGCGATTTATGCGAAAACTGCGCGCAAAAGAAAAAAAATCTAATTTGTAAAATCAAAAAACTTCTAAAGCCCATAACTCAGTTCGGACTGATGCAGGAGTCTACATGCCATAGTAAGTTTGGTTTATTGCAATATTTTCTATTTAAAAAACAAGGTTTGGTCGCTGGCCGCAAGAAAAAAAAAAGACGCCACTGCCCCTTACAAATCCGTCATTGTCCTTTCGAGCGTCATTTTAGTGTCCCCCCGTTCACTCGCCCTAAAACGGCTGCGTAAAACGGCACTCCACTCAGAGGAGCGACACTCGCGCCTATTGGGCCTGAGATGGACTCCGGAGCGCTTTCATCGCTCACCAGTAATGTGCCTGAGCTTTGTGTTTTAGAATAACTTCTGGAGTGACTCAGTTTCACTTTATAGGATGATTCTGGTGTCTGGCGTTTAGAAGCACAAATTGTAAGCCAAACTGGGGTATTCATGGGTACGAAACAGCAAGATAATTTAGCTATGCTTAAACAGATGTGGTCTTGGCTGATTTAGTGAATTTAAATGTTATTATTTACAGTAGCTCCATTATATGTGTTGAAGAACTAGTAGATCCATCCATCATAGTTTCTTATTGAAACAAAAAAAAAAAAACAAGCCTGGTCGAATTCCACAATCACAAAGAGATATACGATGTATGTACAAAGTATTACTAAGCCGTAAGTTTTTAATGTTAATGTGCAATAAAGAATATTATCTATCTCTCTATGTACGCAGGAGATATTATACTTAGTTCTTAAGAGTGTGTGAAATACAAATAGGCCAGTAGAAATCGACACTAAAAAACCCTAAATTCGCAAAGCACGATGTAGTGGTGCATTTTTGGTATGTTGTTTGGATCAGTTAGGGTGATGTAAATCCCAATTTGCAACTTCGAAAAAGTTGTGCTCGCTGCGCACCGCGTGATAAACTGAGAAAATTTGGGTCATTTTTCACTTTTTGCTCTAAAAGTCATAAACTATGCGTTTCCGACAAGTAACATTCACTACATAAATTAAGTTAATTAAATATGCAACAATTTAAGCCCAACCGCAGCTCTCTCAACCTTATAACAACTAAGCTGTGGCCTTTCAAAGATAGTCAGTTTTTCCCGATTTTTTTTAGTTTTGCTCCCGTTTAAAGCAAAATATTGGCAAAACAGCTCATTCTATGAGAAGGTCGTAAAATAAAGTTGTAGAAAATTTAATTTTCTTTTGTTAGAGCACAACAGAATCACTCACAATATGCATATCGGTAACAGTGTAAACTGGCTAAAACTCCCATCAACTAAACAAATGCCTTCGGGCTTATGGTTTGGTTTTGATTTTCTCATAATATAGTAATTGGAAGTAGCCTACCCGGTAACGCAGGGGAGCAGCCAAAAAACTATTATTTTATTAACGCGAACGAAGTCAGGCTAAATAGTCATAAAAATGTCGGTTCCACCGGGAGTCTGCTTTGTGTGTCGGCTGGCATTCAAGGAAGGTGACATTACAGTGGTAATTGTAAAAAACGTGGCATTAATTTCAATATTTCGGGAAAAACGAACCATCTTCGAATGCCCACAGTTTAGTCGTTATGAGGTTTAGAGAGCTGCAATTAGGCTCAAATTGTTGCAAATTTAATAACCTTCAGTTGTGTAGTGAATGTTACTTGTCGGAAACGCATAGTTTATGACTTTTAGAGCAAAAAATTAAAAAAAGTCCAAGATTTTCGCAGTTTATCACGTGGTGCACAGCGAGCACAACTTTTTCGAAGTTGCAAATTGGGATTTACATCACCCTAACTGATCCAAACAACATACCAAAAATGCAGCACTACATCGTGCTTTGCGAATTTAATGTTAATATCCACTGGCCTAAAAGGTACACACTCTCTTCCATCACCTTTCTATGACACTTCGACACGCCCGGAGGAAGGTGAGGTGCTGGACCGACTTTTAACATTCCCATCAAACAGCATCACATTTTTCGGACACGAGTTGATCAGCCTCCACGGTCCTAGGCAACACGAAACACCACAAATATTAACATACTAGCGGCCGAACGCAACTTTGTCCACGTGGACTCAAGTAGAAAAACAAAAAGTAATATTTCTTTATAAATTGTAGCCTATGTGCGATTCAAATGTATTAGCTATATTATTGTTAAGTTTCAATAAAATCCGTCCAGTAATTTTTACGTGAGAGAGCAACACGGCACATTCACACATACAAACTTTCGCCTTTATAATATTTGTAGAATTAAGCGCTTTATTTTCATTTAGAGTTTACTCAAAGAGGCAGCACAAGGTAGCAAACAACGAAGTAGTGACGACCGAAGTGATGGGACTACTGTGAACGTGTAAAGACAAAAGGGCGCTTTAAGAGATTAGTGGAGACATTTTTGAATGATTCCATAGCTGTTCAGATGACCAAGAATATAATCTGAACAGACAAACTCGAAAGCAAAGTGTTTCTCGGTGACATTGTAAACTGCGCGAAAGCCTTAAGCTAGCACAAACAGTCGGCAGCGGGTAAGCCGCGGATTAGCGTTCGCCTGAGCGCGGCTTAGCTGCAGCAGCCGCGGCACATCACTGGGAATACAATTAGTTCTTCAAATCAAATCATTTATTTGCACCTACATATCACACTTATCATCATATCATCTCGGGTGAAAAGCGCACTAAGAAGCTCCAAAATAACACATCCTTACCCAACCCAAACTTCAAATGTAGTTTGTGTGGAAGGCTATGCCGTACGCGGATAAGAATCAGAATCAGAATCAGAAATATCTTTATTTAAATAGACCTGTTACAAGTGCTTTCAAATCGTCAAAAACTTAATCAAACAAACAAAAATACACTTAATAATAGACTTAAATACTATAATAGGAATAATAAATAAATACACGGTATACAAACATAATGTGACTTAACCACCGGTGTCGGAAAGTTGTTTCTGTACTGAGATAGGCTTCTTCAGTCACAAAAAAAAGTGCTCCATCTTCAATGTCACTGCATATAAATCGTCTGGAAAAGAAGCAGAGGCCATTGATGACTTATTACACTGCAAAACAAACTAAAACAGCTTTTCATACGTCCCACAGCTGGGCAAAGGCCTCATCGCAACTATCTATCAAAAACGACTGAGCTAACCTGATACAGGTTTTACAGCAAGCAATGGTGCTGCGTAGGTTGTGATTAAGACGAGCGCTAACTAAGTAACTACTCTTATATGCCCCTTTTTGATTACCCTTGAAACCTCCTCCGCTTTGGGCCTGTGTTCCAGTTGTGAGAATGGGTCGGCAACGATTGCCGTGGTAAACCAATGCATGCCGAGTCGGGAACGAGATAGGTGACCATCTAGATCGAATTTAGTGATGTTTTTGGGCCATCTCCTTGCCTTGGAAGGCGCTTCACGCAATTACTCCCAGCTGACGTCATTGGAAGTCCAGCCTGTTAAGCCCAGCCGCCTTAGGGTGGCCTAATAACATCTGACGGCAAGGTCACACTCCTCCAGCAATCCGCACTGACCCTCGTGTTAAAGTACGGCTCGCGCCACCTCTTAATTGAGGTGAGGTCTGTGCCCAGCAGTGGGGTGTATAAACTGTTTTATTTGTTGCTTCATTCTGATGGTGATTACGACTATAAGTAGACACCACATGAAAGCAGAGCGGATATTAAATAGTTCCACAGTGTTTCGCGTCATGGCCCCATGGGCAAACAACTTAATTTCATAAAGTTAATTAACATGATAAGAGTTTCAAATTAATTAAATTAAATGCAAACAGATTTATGTTGTGAACAAATTTGGCAACAAGGAACACTTATCCACTGGTAGTGTTGATAATTGCATGCAATGTCCTCGTGTAATGATGATTTTGCAGATTTTTCTCATGAGAACATGGAGTTTCGGAGATACGAACACTGGAACTATAGCCCGTTCACGTTAAGAATGCAGTGATTTTTAAATTTAATTCTGTCGCACACAAAAAAAGACAAATCACAACCTTTGAGTTCGAAAGCATGCGTTCAGCTGGTCACTGTGGACTTGGCTTTCTAATTAGGAACGATTTGATTGGTAAGAGGGCGTTCTAGGTCGAAGGACAAGTATAAAATCACTGCATTCTTAACGCCAACGGACTATAATGTTCACTCATTCGGCTATGACTTAATTAAGTATCATTTGGTAATACCTACCTAATTAGTGAAATTACGTACTGTTACAATACAAACAAGGTATTGTTTCATGTACTAAAACTTGTAAAACGGCCTGTATTTTTCTTTAGCTCTGCAAAAGGAAATTTATTAGACGTTATTTAGATATTTTTCAATAAATTCAAAGACATAAAGGGAGAAATAAATATTGTAATCTGGTCCCAGTTGTGAGTAAGTAACATGTTAATTGGACTAAGTCGTAATAGAATGTAAATTAGTTAGACGCTGTGGACAAGCAAGCGCGTTCAAACGCTTGGCCCGGTCGTACACAAGGCTAGCTGTCCACCACAACAGGGCGAGAAAGCTTGAAATCCAGCAACTAGCTTATACATCAAACCGCTGGGCAAATAAGCCACACGTCAACTATTGGGCAGTGCGTGCTAAACGTTCTTCTAAGACCTCCGAATATCTGGAGCACCTAACCCGACTGTTATCTAGCGAACGTCTGCCGGATCACCTATCCCATTAAACAACTTTGCATGCGTTGCTTTACATCAGCGATCCACTCTCGTTACTGAACCACGGGCACCTGACCGGCTGTTAAGGCCTCAAGTGAACAACTTCAAATACTCTGCAATAGCCGCTTGAACCTATTCATTCTTAGCTCTCTCTGTAGACGTAGGAATAGGAAACAGTGAATTGGTCTAGTTTGGGGAATACAATGGGCGGTAGGTAGTGTTATCGAGAAATCGATCACGGGTAATCGATAGAATTCGTGTACACTAGGAATAATCGTTTTCGAAAAGTGTTTGAAACGTTAATAATAGGGATCGTAATGCCTCTCATGAGTCCTAGTCTCGCCGTGGCTCCGGTGGTAGGAGAAACCGCTGCAGCACCTGTGTACTACAGGCACTTCTTTGGCCTCCCCTCTTTCTTACGGGATTGCCTGTAAAGACGCCTCGCATCAAGGAGTTGTTAAATCCTTTCAAGTGCATCCACCATAGCCGCCAAAGTACTAAGGTTGTATACCGTAGGGTTTTAGTTGGTAATAGTCCAATATAACCTCTTCTCCCTGGTGGCTAGAGGGTTGGCATCGCGCGATTGATGCCTTACCCTCGAATTCACAAACGTCAACCACCGCTAAGCACGCGCTCACGCTCATGCTTTCCTGCAAAATGTCGATAGAACTCAAAGGGACAGCATGAGCGCGAGCGCGTGCTTAGCGTTGATTGTCGTTTGCGAACTCGGTTTTTAATGCCTTACCATAGGCGGTCCGCACGCTTGTTAGCCACTGCCACGGCTTTTCCTCCTTCACTGGAATGCGCGACTAAGCCCAAAGCTATTTATAAATAGGCACATATATTTATACCAGTGATAGGTCAGATTTATAGCCCCTCGCGACAGACGGCGCGATAGGGCAAGAGCGAGACAAATGTAGCGCGTGGACGGTGATAAATCCAAAGCTTCACCTCTTTGATGGAAACGTTTTGTTTTTGTATTCCGCCATAACATTCGCTGGCTTAGTTTATGAGCTTATGTGTATGTATTTTTTGGGTTTGTATTACGTTATTGTTTTTAACAGAGCTTAGTTTTGAGTGAGCAGCAACGATCACTAATGTTGAGCTTCCCGCCAAATCAGTTTGGGTATGTATGACCAACTTAACTGAAATTTAAAGATGTGTAATAGAGGATTTTTACTGCTTCGGAAGGCACGTTGAGTTTTAGTCGGTAAAAAGGCGTCCAACATACGTCATCGTCCCCCTGGGCGACTATAGTCCATTCGTGTTAAGAATTCAGTAATTTCATACTTGTCCTTCGATCTGGCACGCCGCTTTAGCCAATTAAATCGTTCCTAATTAGAAATTCAAATCCACAGTGAACAGTTGAACGCATACTTTCGAACGTAAAGGTTGTGGATCAGTTTTTTTTGTGTGCGACAGAATTAAATTTGAAAATCACTGCATTCTTAACACGAACGGACTATAGGTGCTCATAAGAATTTTCCCACAAGTCAGTCAGTGATAGATCAAACGATTTTTGGGCAGTAGTAGAAGAAAGCCCGGAGTCTGTTAAAAATACCAACTATTAGGAAATTCAAATATTGAGGTATTAAGTACAATAAATTATAGTGCAAGATTTAGCCCGCCTACTAAGTTTTAAGCACTATATCTGTACTGTTATAGCAGAAGGCCTAATAGGTATATAACACACACTTAGTTATCAAATAAATACTTGGAATAATCTGAAGTACTTAACCACAAGCACGATGTCTAATGTTTACTCATTAAAGTTACATATTTAACTTCACTAATCAAACAGCTCACAACAGCTCCAACAATTAGCCTGAACAAGTCAAATGCTATACTTAAAGTTAACTCTATACTATGCAGTGTGTTCGGAGAGTACAGACGAAGTTAGTTGACCTGAAGCGATAACACGACTAATAACAATCAGACAACAAGTGCCCTCGGAACTTCGCGAGTGAAGGTGGCCTGTACTATTAGTTCTTACATTAATGTAGCCTGTTTGTTTACTTACTAAGCATTTTCTTTGAGCACCTACTACTCGTATTTAAGGTACACATAAAACTAGGAACCATATCTTGCCAAAAAGTGACCAGTAATTAAGGCATGTGGACAATGACAATCTTTGTTTTCTTAACATACGCTTTTGACCATATTCCAGATGAATAGTTAGTCAGAGGCCCATTGTTGCCGCCATGGTAAACGGAACATCCAGAAGCCCACATTTCGCTGAGGAAATTCAAACCCAGCGTGATGAGAGGCGAGCTTACCACCGTTATCCGCCTAGAAAAAGGGAGCAGACTCGCCACCAAAAGCACGATTTCTACTCATTAAAGTTATCTATTTAACTTCACTAATCATACAGATGACAACATCTTCAACAATTAGCCTGTACAAGTGAAATAATATATTATACTATAACTATAGTCTACATAGTGTGTTCACAAAGTACATACGGCGAAGTTGTCGACTTGAAGCGATAACACGACTAATAACAATCAGAGACCACAAGTGCACTCAGAACTTCGCGAGTGAAGGTGGCCTGTACTATTAGTTCTTACATTAATATAGCCTGTTTGTTTACTTGCTAAACATGTTCTTTGTGTACCTACTATGTAAGGTACACGTCTAGGATCTAAATCTTGCCAAAAATTTACAAGTAATAAAGGCATGTGGACATTGAAATCTTTGTTTTCTTAACATGCGCTTATGACCATATACCAGATGGGTAGTTAGTCAGAGGCCCATTGTTGCCGTCATGGTGAACGGAACATCCAGAAGCCCACATTTCGCTGAGTGAATTAGAACTCTGCGTGATGAGAGCCGACCTAACCACCGTTATCCAACTGGAAAACGTCGGAAGGCTCGCCCCCTAAAGTACCATGTCTACTCATCAAAGTTATCTATTTAACTTCACTGATCAAACAGCTCACAACATCTTCAACAATTAGCCTGAACAAGTCAAATAATATATTATACTGTAACTGTAGTCTACATAGTGTGTTCACAAAGTACATACGGGAAGTTGTCAACTTGTAGCGATAACACGACTAATAACAATCAGACAACAAGTGCCCTCAGAACTTCGCGAGTGAAGGTGACCTGTACTATGTATTAGTTGCAGGATTGTTCTTACATTAATGTAGCCTGTTTGTTTACTTGCCAAAACATTTTGTCTGAGCAAACGTGGAGACATACAAAATCACATCAACTGGAACCAACTTTGAAAACGATGGGAGCGTGATTGGAGGTTGTGCGGGCAGCCCCAACTTTAATTACAGGGATTTTAGTAGTATAAAACATGTTAATTCCATAAAATATGTCAATATTGTTCTAAACTTGCATGTGTCAATCGTACGTGGTAGGCGCCCATTTTGAACCGTATTCATCAAGTTGTATTTTTGTTTTTTTTTATTTATTTAGGACACTAAAATTTATACAAATTACCCATGCAAGTAGACTAAACTCTCACCCGAAAACATGTGTCCCTGATTTGAGAAACGAAATCCGGAATCCTGATTTCCGGTAAAGAGAAACGAAATTTGATTAACTTATAGGTATGCAACTTAAGTATAGACCTATTTCAGTTTTAAAGTCAGTTTTATACACAGACACAAAACGCTCACTTCTAGTCATGCTTCGGTGATCACTGGTTGAGGGTTTAATATTCCTCCCTTTTTAAATAAACCTATGTTCCCAACGTATGTGTCCAAAGGGTGCGGTCCGTTTTGAGTCAAAAGTGATAATAGCGCGCTCACGTCGCTCACGCTCATACAATTATCAACTCTGAACTTAAAATGGACCGCACTAAAAGTCATATTATTCTTAAATATTGGTTGATTGTTAGCAAGTAAGTAAGTCATTATGATGATTAATCGTGCCATTGATCGGTGGCACAGAATACTAAAAGCGCTCTCTTAAACTGGATACAAACAAAAATGAACCTTCCTGCTTAAATGAAACACGTTCCGGCTCTTATCTGCATCGCACAACTCCTATTAATTATATTGACTTAACCCCTCCAGGTAATCTATCTATATCTATATATATAAAAGAAAGTCGTGTTAGTTACTCCACTTATAACTCAAGAACGGCTGAACCGATTAAGCTGAAAACTGGCATGGAGGTAGTTTAGAGCCAGGAGAAGGACATAGGACTTTTTATCCCGTTTTTTTAGGTTTTTTTTTTTAAATTCCAATTAAATAAAAACTGATTATTATTGCCCTTAAGGCGGAACAAAGTTCGCCGGGTCAGCTAGTTCACTATGAAAGTAAAACATTTGGAGTTTTGTTCTAACGATGCAAGAATACATCCTAAATACATCCCCACAAGGCTTTAGCTGAGAATCAGCACAACAGCTCAGGCTGTAACAATAAGCTAAGCTAGAAAGCTGACTCGGCGACGTAATCTACTTAGAGCACAGATCTAAATAGCACAATCGCGAATAGCACAAAATCTATCCGCGGCTAGCACACATTAATACTTAGTTTTGGCATGAGCTGTTCGTGGTTTTTTTTTCGGATTACGCCGAATCTGCGTCCTTAGTGAATGTTCTTATCGATTTGTAGTAATTTTGGTAATTTTTCGGTTTCGTTTCCTATTCTTGTTTGATGAAGAAATCAAATTCTTCGTTTTTATTAACTAATTGAGTTTTTATACGTACTAATACAGCGGAATAAATGTTTCTTATTCTTATTTGTAACAAACTGCTCGTAGTTTTTTTATTCAATGAGGGCGCCATTTACATAGGCCTTATCCAACAGGAAGTACCGCGTGAAGTTGAATCTGACTAGCGATTCTGAGTTGTCATCTGAACCTCATATAAAATTTACAGCGATTCATCGTCCTAATGAAACTATCACAAGCGAACGCGGGCAGAGCTCGATCACAGTAAACATAACAGTAGGTTATCTAAGGCCGCCCGCCGAGTTATTAGCCTAGCGTGCTCACAGACACGCGGCACAGCCCGTACGTACAGCTACCACCTTATTCCCCCATATTTTATGCTAGCGTGTGCGTGAAATCGCGTGCCGACACGGCGCGCGACGCGCACTCACACATTTAAACCGAGAGCGGTACGTTTGTATGTAGATATTTTTCTGTTCTCTGTGTACTGTGGCTCGATCAAGACAGTAACTTCCAGTCTGTCCGACCACGTCGAAGATTTTAAACTATCGTTAAGTAAGCGGCCACTTTGTTAATAAACCACCGTTTATCATCCCGCCCGGGAAATATTGTCATGGAGTTTGTGAGGAGTTGGTAATGAGGGTTTGGGGAAGAAAAACATGTTTATTATCCAATTTAAGCGGGATGAAGGAAATTAGTTTGGAATACAATTTTGTGAACAGGTATCTTAAGGTACCTTTAATAAAATAACATGGTGTCCATTGATATAAGCAAAAAGAGGTAAATACATTACGTTCATACTTCGCGAATTCGAAAACTGGCACATGACAATGACGTATGAATGACTTGCATGTAAACAAGCCGCTGTCATATTGACTTGAAAGCAGGTCCATTAGACCTGATTTTGTGCGGCAGCTTTTGTTATTTGGGAGCCGTATCTTCCTCTTTTTATTTGTATCAATTCATGACACCAATTTTAATTCTATTGTGGTTCAATTCTGTCTATTTACTTCAACTTTAGCCGAAAACCCAGGTAACCTGAATAGCGATTATAGAAGGCGAAATGTATACCTCTCATTGCCTTACTGTCATACCTATAGTCACTATAAGAAATGGTGTTTGAGAATGTTAAAAGCGAGGGTAAGACAATCCTCGATGGGTCAAGTAAGGTTTCAAATCGTTCAGCAACATAATGTGGGCATCTGTTTACTATAGCAGAAACAGTCAGCCTCTGGCTATCCCGTTTGAGATGTTCTCGTAAGCGTATGTTTGAAGTTAGTTTACACATACTCACTTTGAGATATGATTCCGAGCGTGCGTTCGTGTAAATATCAATAGACAATATTATAGTCTATTTGTGTTCAGCAAGTTCATGCAATCCCTAATGTAAAGCAATACAAACAATATTTGCAGCTTTTATACATCTACTAATAGTCGTAGGGCACACCTCAACTGTAAGGTCATGTGAGCAGCTGTACTTCAAAACGCGGGCTTAATGCGGATTAATAGGTATCAACATACATAACATACTCTCACGACCATTTTCCCTAAAGGAGTAGTCAGAGGCACACTGATTGTTTGCCGTCATGGTGAATGGAAAATTCAGAAGCCCACATTTCGCCAAGGTAATTTGAACCCAACGTGGTAAGGGGCAACCCTACCTCCGTTATCCGGGTTGCTTGGGTTATATATCGCTGTTTTCAATCACTGGAAAGTTAGCCGCAAATTGTATAATGAACACAAAGTAGGTGTGTGTTTAACGACTGGGCAACCACGCTCTCGCTAATAGGTATCAAGCTATTGATAAACCTAACTTTCAGTTTTTATAAGCCGGCTTGAAGCCTCTAACTAGGCTTCATGACTGAAACCTACTAACATCAACCATAAGCAAGTGCTCAAGAAGCACGGAGATGACTAAAAATATAACTCTAAATTCATTTGGGGTCGCCCACCCTGGCGCGCGAAGCTTAACTTCGGTGGTCATCACCGCTGAGCCAAAGGCACCTGTCAATTTATGTTCAGACCCCTTTAGACTCAAGTAACTCATCTTAGTAGCGAAATCACGTAATACAAAAAGATGCGCGTGGGGTGTCCGCACCACACGCGCTGGTCTGCGTCAACATCCATACACAATCCAGCGACTGTCGGCCCGCACCAAAAGGTTCGGTGATTCGTTCCTGTGTCGTGCTATCGACGTGGAACGCTTTTCCAGCGCATGCGTTTCCTTCTTCCTACAATCCCGGGTTTTTTAAGCGGGGCGTGAAAAGGCATTTATGCAGGCCTTCAAAATGAGATTGACCAGCAAAGTAGTTGTCCATTACTGTGCTTGTCAACCCCATATCTGGACCTCACGGCTGCTTCTCATCAGGTGGAGTGAGGTCATCTTGAAGACCACTATACAATATATATATATATATATAAATATGCTTTGCTGCGCGATTTCGCTACTAAGGCGGGTTACTTAAGTCTGCCGGTTTTTAAATTTCGATGAAAAATAAAATCCTATGTTTCAGGTGTGAGTCAAGGACTCATTTCAAAAATAGATAAAGAAGGGCATGCAGCAGAAGACACTGTTACTAAAATTCGGACACAAGGCAAGGATAGAAAACGCAAAAGTGGAATCATACACGTTGATGATTTTGACATGGGAGTTATACGGAGGAGGAGAGTACATGAATTTGATTCTGCCAAAAACGAGGTGCCTACTGTTAAAAACTTTAAAGACACCTTGTCTTGTCACCAAGAAGACCTTGTCTTAAAGACAGAAAAAAATTACACAGGACAGCGATGATGATGTCGGTAGTGCAGGTCCATCTAAAGATCATAATTACTGTAAATGTGGTTTTTAATAAATAATTGTAAAGCAATTTGTTTTTTTTATTACATCCATTAGGTACTTACCACTGCGAATTATTATTAGTATATCGTTGTTAGGGGTTAGGTACGGTCTTAACTAAATGCTGCAAATAGTACTTGGTACCTGATGCAGGGAGGGTACATGAATCACATTGAATGAAAGTTTCAAGTGTGGAACATTTAGTATGATTGTAAAGTTTTCCAGATTCTAGTTTACCTCTCTAGTAACTGTTTTAGCTATCAAACCTTAATATCTGCAGGATTTCCATTTCACTGGATCACTTTCTAAATAAAGCCATTTTTTAATCCTGAAGGACAACTGTTTAGCGTACCTACTTAACTACAAATTAATATATATATTTCATTTTTAATTTATAAATAATTACAGCATTTATTTTTATTATTTTTATTTAATACTTATTTCATATGAAAAATTACCTACTTGTAAAACTCACTCAATTTTAGGCACCTTATATTAATTAGCTACACTGAATCGACGGTGTCGTCCTCTTTCAGTTCACAGATAAGTTGGTAGGTCTGTACCAACTTATCTGTGAAATGGCGAAAATTGGAACTACGACCGCCATGTTGAAATGTCATTCGATTGTCCGTGTCAACTTATTTTGAGTACTATGGTTGTTTTATTGTGATATTTCGGAATTTATGAAGTTGAATATGCCGAAAGCCATTAAAAGTGATGCTTAAAAGTGATGCTCAAACCATCATTCTCAAGGTTGAAACCATTTTTAAAGCAGAAGCTCGGGCGAGGTCTCCGATTATTCCATTTACCAAAATATACAAACGAATTTCGGCTGCAACAGGTTAGTGTTGTCAACTTAATTTTCATAAATACCTATATACTCAACCAAATATTGAAGTCCACGGAATATTTGTATATATTCTTACTGTAGGTAAACGCAACGGTAACGCACATCTAATATGTTACCTGTTAAATGTGTGAGCCAACTAACCTGCCGGTTTTCAAATTTCGATGAAAAAAATAATCCTTTGTTTCAGGACTTTCAGGTGTGAGTCAAGGACTCATTTCAAAAATAGATAAAGAGGGGCATGCAGCAGAAGTCACTGTTTCTAAAATTCGGACACCAGGCAAGGAAGGAAAGAAGTGGAATCACGTTGACACGTTGATGATTTTGACATGTGAGTTATCCGGAGGAGAGTACATGAATTTGATTATGCTAAAACGAGGAGCCTACTGTTAAAAACCTTGTAGAGGTCTTAAAGACATAAATAAATTACACAGGACAGCGATGATGATGTCGGTAGGGCAGGTTCATCTAAAGATCATTACTGTAAATCTGGTTTTTAATAAATAATTGTAAAGCAATTTGTTTTTTTTATTACATCCATTATGTACTTACCACTGCGAATTATTATTAATATATCGTTGTTAGGGGTTAGGTACGGTCTCAACTAAAACCAGCAAATAGTACCAGGTACCTGATGCAGGGAGGGTACATAAATCACATTGAATGAAAGTTTTAAGTGTGGCACATTTAGTATGATTGATAAGTTTTCCAGATTCTAGTTTATCTCTCTATTAACTGTTTTAGCTATCAAACCTTAATATCTGCAGGATTTCCATTTCACTGGATCCCTTTCTAAATACGGCCATTTTTTAATCCTGAAGGACAACTGTTTAGCGTACCTACTTAACTACAAAAATATTCTTTTAATTTATTTTTTATTTATAAATAATTACAATATTTAATTTCACTATTTTATTTGATACTTATTTCTTATGACAAATTACCTACTTCTAAAACTTACTCAATTTTGGGCACCTTAAATTAATTAGCAACACTGAATCGACGGTGTCGTCCTCTTTCAGTTCACAGATAAGTTGGTAGGACTGTATGTGCCGTTGACAGCACGTTTTTGTTTTTTTTATTTCTTTGAGTTTATTAGCTGTCTAGAATTGAGTCTTCGCAGCTTTTTTGGAATAAAATAATCGGAAGGCTCTCTACCCCACTATATAATTTGGGAAAATTTGGGTTTTAAAATGTAGCGTTTTAAACGTTTTCAAAACACTGCAACTGAATTGTTGTATTACAGCCCAAGCAACAAAACAGCATACTTACCTATGCAATAGTACGAGCCATTCTTACTCCAACGCAAGTAGTTAACCTGTTTTAGACAAATTGTTTATTTTATCACATAAATAGTATCACATGTTTAGGTTAAATAATCATGACCAGAAAATCAACTGGTAATAAATCTAATCTGTGGTACAACTATACCTTGTTAGTACACCTTACTAACAAGCACACCGGTACAAATACAAATATTCGACACATTAACACGTTGAGCGCCACACCGGTCACAAACAATAGGAATTCGATTGTTACAGTGACCGACGGCGTTCAAAGGCTTAATATTTGTCCAGGGAGGCGAGTGAAGCGAATATGACCTCTGGCGCTGTAGGCGTGAGCTTTAGTTATGTTAATGATGGTTAATCGATAGGTGAAAATCAGATTGATAGTGTAAATAAAGAGTCAATGGCCACTGACAACAAAATTTAGAACTTACGTGTACACTTTAGGCAATATCCACACCAAACGTATTGACTGCCACTGACTGTCATGGTGTCCACCATGACTCTCAGAGTCAGCTACTCGTACATAGCTATAGTCTGTAATAGTGATTATAGTCCTTCGACATAGCACGCCCCCTAACCAATCAAATCGTTCCTTATTAGAAAGTCAAGTTCTTGTAACGGAATTCAACTAAAAAATAGGTACTGCATTCTTCGCGTAGCTTGGTGTGAGTGAATGCGTACTCCAGGTTACAATTCAATAAGGCTGACAGTGAGCAGGCTCACAGTCAAGTGAAATATTAGATTAGCGCATATTTTTACTCAGCTGTGAACATTCATTCATTCATATGAGTTACAATTTGATACTTGTATAAAAACTACAAGAATATGAATTCATCCTTCGTGCAGTAAGTGTCCTTACAAGTATAGCTGCCACTTTTAGGTTCTATTCACTCTTGACCCTAGTTTGATTCCGAAAAGAATAGGGTTTGTTTTTTCGTGTGTGCTTACGTGCGGAGTGTTGATATCATATTCGTTAGTTTCGAATTATTCTTGTAGATAGTTTCTGTACAACTAATTATTTAGTTTATTTTTTTTTGTTTTTATTTCAGTTTTGTTGTAGTTTCTGGCATATAAAATGTTAAGAGGGTATTTTTTTTTAGTTTTCACGCTAATATTTTTTGTTATTTTAAATATTGTGTTCGCCTGTAATAGGTATATTTATGAGAAAATTGTATTTTAAATGTTATTTTTTCGATCCTATTTCCTTAAATGAACAAATAAGATCGATAACTAAAAGAATGCATCACTAGTGACCTCCAGCCATGGGCGCGGGCCAGTCATTCATCGCATGGAACAACTCATTACAGTTTAGGTCAGTTTATTTCACCATTCATTCACGTCAACACGCTATTTCATAATCCGTCATCATTCCCGATATAAGTTGATTGAAAATTCAATTTCATTGCTTTTTATTTGATGCCGAATTATTAGGTGGTGGTTTATGTTATGTTTTACTAAAGTTTCATGAGCTTTCATGCTGCGTTATAAGTATGTCGGGGTTTGCGAACGAAACGTCAAGTCCGGATTGGTGTAGTTTTTTTTTATTTTGATGTACCCAGTGTCACTCTCACCGTGAATACGAAACTAGCGACACCTCACAAGCTGAAATCCGTTCATTCACTAATCCTGGGTATTATTTTTAATTTTTTTATTTTCAAACTCAAATAGCAGTCTGAGGGTTAATTGTAGACGATTCCGGTGCAAAAAAGAAAATTTCAGGGCGTCGTTTCTAATAGGATTCCAGTATTATTTTTGTCTGGCCGGAACTTTCATTTTTGGGTACGAAATTGTTGTTCTCCTTTCTGTCCGGGTGGTCACCTTTCCCATTACCCGACCTTGTGTGCTTCGCTTAACAGCGGCGACAGTTACCGATAAGCTTTCGCCACTAAGCCACGAGCATCTAATTTTCTCCCTACACCTCAGGTGAGACCTGCCACGAGATATCACCCAGTGAACAAACAGTCTTAAACTCGCCGATTCCGGTCGCGGCCCAAAGGTGTGCTCCCCAACTATTAATCTTCGCATTCTTTATTTTTTCGCGACACCCGTAATAGTTTTGTTGTTTATATTCGGAACGCACAACGGCCGGTACGTGCGTTCCGTGTAGCCCTCTTACCCTTGCGGATACAAATTGGACGAATAAAATTTAGTACTGTATGCGCTACAGAGACGGATTGTTTTGGGTTCGTTTTGACATGTAAGCGGGGTATTTTTCGGATGGCATTTTTTTGCTATATTGTTTTATTTCCTTGGTTGAGTTGAGAATTATTTTGATTAGTTCAGTGAGTACGTCTGGCTTGTCTGATAAATAATCTAGTGTAATACGTGTAAATTGTGCGTTTAAAATAAAAACGTTAGATAAGAGAAATTACGTACTGGAGCAAATCTTTTGATAAAGAAGAATATACTTTTATAGAGTTTACAAACTGAATACAAAATGATCAAGGAAAAAAAAATATGGTGCTTAACTTAACACAATATGGGGCAGTGAGTAGGTGAGATGAGTAACTGAGTAAGTATGTAAGTAATAGAGTATATAAATATTGCTTTTTCACAATGTGAGCAGTTCAGGCATTAGGTGTGATTCTTTAGGTTATCTTAAAATATTCTGGAATGGTATATCTTATAATCAGTAAATTGACAGTCCAGCATACAATTTGAAAAGTTCAATTTCCAATGAATTTCCGTTCAATTTCGAACTTTTATTCCGAAGGCCGTAAGTATTTTTATCTAAACTTCCGAGTGAGCTTTTGACGTATTCAAATACCCACTTTACCATTTAGCAACTAACTCCACCTTTATGCAAAACAGTGTAATCGGCAAACGGAGAAATATATTCAGCGTTTCAGCAAGACGGTGAAACCTGAAAATAATACGTAATAGGCCAAAAGTGAAACGGGCGGACTGATCCCGACCGACGGCTGCGGAATTTATGGCCACTTAATATCTGTGGGCGAGCGAGACTGCCGTTAGAGAGAGAGCGAACGAGCGGATGCGAGCTTTGTTTTGTTTTTTTCAATAATTGAGATAGGTTGTTTTAGACTTAGGCCTCATTTACGGAGATGCAGAGCGTTTGAAAATTCGATGGGCAGCGAAACTTGCTATGAGTTCAAACATTATGGCGGATAGTCTTCAAAAGAGGCTACTCTCTAGCCGCTAGTAATCCACTGAAAATCACAATCAATCTGGAATCCAATAATTCCAAACCTAACCCGGTTGTGGCTTAGGTTAGGTATTCCTAAGAAGAGAAGAGAGTTTTTAAACTTCATCCTGAAGGTAAAGTTTTTCTTAAACTAACCTGGAATGCTGTTGTTAAGTTTGGGAACTGAACTCAAAATAAAAATTGTGGTTTACTTGTAGGCATCTTTTGTAATATGATTTTTCATCGGGTTCAGTTCGGAATTAACACTGAAATCGCTCTTGAAAAGGCACCGTTCTGCCTGAATTCTGACTCAGAATCACAGAATGTAGAGTTAAGTAAGCACACTTGATTGACAAACTGGCTGTTAACAATTCAACTTTTCTGAATACGATAAGTAACAAAAACATACCTGTGTTCATTCGCGAAACGTCCCTCCGTTCGCTACAACGGAAACTTCGTATAGGTAAAAAGCAGTCTCCACAAACGGCGAATGTATTCAACATTATTATTAATGGCATATTGAAATACTGGGTCGACTTAACGAATATTTAATATCGCTCCAAGCCGATTTACGGTCGCGTCGAAATGTATTGTAAGTATCTTTTGGTTTATGTGACTTAGGGACCGCTGGATCGTCGCAAAAAATATTCTACCCACTTTTTTTCGCTGTTGATATTCTTACCGGTAATGCGACCATTATGGCGGCTTCTGGATTGCTGTTTGCTTAATATATTTGTTTACTAATTCTTCATTTCACTGCCAATGAACTGGTATAAATGGCGGACTTAATGCCGTTAAAGCGTTATCTACCAGTCAATCATAGGGCTCCAAAGACAATATGAGTCTTTGCGATATATAACAACCAAAAAAGATCAATTAAGTGAAATAATAATATAGAGTGCATAATATGTAGTGAGCTAATCATCATATTGGGCTTCAGTTCGGTTTCAGGTAGTGAAATTTACTGGGAAAATCACGACATGCCGGTGTTTCATGATGTGTCCAATACAAAGTTGCGCAGATTTACATGCATTTGTTTAGTGAGTAGAGTCTGTAAATTTTAAAATTGCAAGAGTCAAAAACATCGACTTTGAAACATTAAATCTTTTTCCACCAGCACTCTGGCTGTATAACGAAATCTTTCAAAAGCTCAGTTTTCTAAAAATAACACAGTCTTTTAACAGCAGTTATACAACCTTACGTGCAAATTTGGTCGCCTGTTTTGTCATAAAAAGCATTATAAGAAGTACAAAGACACACTCCTACGGACGCTGTCCCGTGCACGAGTCACATAAATAAGCCTGAGAGCCAACTTCACGAAAAATGTTCGTGTTCAAATCAATTATTTGGCTTTGGGAGAATGGACCCAGCGAATGTAGCTGTTGGTATAGTTGACTGAGCTTTTTAACTATTCAAGTGAAGATAGGAATACTGGAAGAAGACAATTCGGTTAAAAAGTTCAGGTGAGTCCCGAACCTTTGGTTTTCCCTCTCGTTTGGCGACTGCTGTCCCAATTTAGCTACTGAGAGATTGACAGACCTGCATTTTTTTCTATTTTCGATATGTAGCTGCAAGTTAACCAAAAGTCATCAATATTTTATGTACCGCTAATGATGTTGCTAAATGGCGTTGTGTGGACTAACCCGGTTTTTTTTAAATTTATGATCCGACCATGACAAAGTATAACATATTACAATTACCCACCTACCTACCTTCCGAAATAGAAACTGCTTTGGTCTGTGAGAAAGACCAAAGAAAAGCATACCTAATGATAACCTTACGTTATCTACCTAGTCTCAGTGGCAAAAGTATCTAGTATATTGCATTACCAATCTTATCCTTTCTTTTGACGTTGCGAGATCACAAATCTCAAATTAAAAAAAAAAAAATTCCTCTTCTTTTATTACCAAATGGTATTTTTGCATAAGTTTCAACCCTAACATTTTCACCAGTCAAGTCGAGATTTACAGAGAGCTGTTGACAGAATCCTTATCCCGAAAATAAAATCCAATTTAGCAAGACACACTTTGAGCACTGCGTAAGCACTTTTAATTTCTGTTCCAGTCTAGTGTTAAACGTCTGAACGTTTAAATGCGACCTTATTTGTAGGTACATCGTGATAGCTATTGATGTTTTTAGATTTGATGTTTCTGTAGGGTTGAAAATTTTCAACTTGGCTGAAAAGAGTGTCGTGGCCCTTTGGTTTAACACTCTGGCTCGGAACCTGGTGGTCGTGAGTTCAAGACTGGCCGGAACAACTACTTTGTGCTCATTTTAAAATTTGCGGCTAATTTTCCGTTGATGAAAAAAACCGATAAAAAACTCAAGGAATCCAGACAACGGTGGCAGGCCCGCCACCGTTTGTTGGGTTCAAATTCACTCGAAGAAATGTAGGCTTCTGAATGTTCCGTTCACCACGACGACTATAATCAGTGTCCCATCTCGCAGAATCAGCAACCTGAATGATAGTGGGCTAGTCCAATTAAGATTTCTCTACATTTTTTTTACGCATTATTAATTGCTTCCAACGGGAGAATTGCCAGTGAGAATCACCTTTCGTTACTACCAACATTTTTTTCATTATTCGGATATTTTTCGTACAGGCTTCTTTCTGAACTAATCCTACTTATACTTAATGTTCAGCCATACACAAAGTATTACTCTACAGGTACGTTATCTCTCAGTATATAAAGGTAGGTACAAAGTGGAGAAATGTCTTTGTAAATTGTTAAGGCGCCGAGTGGAATCCACTTATTCCGCAGCGCCTCTGCGGCGGTTTGGCGATAACTTTGTATCGCGAATGTTTGGAATCATTGTGGTGGGTGGCCTTTTGGCTAGTGATGAGCTGACGCAAGATTATGCACTGCAGTTTCTTTAGTAACAAAAAAAGTTATTAGTAGTTCAATACAAATGTGTATAAATTTAGTGAGAACTACTGCCGACAAACTGCACTTGTAGTTTGGCAGAGCTGTAACTTAGTATAGTAAGTTTTAACAGAAACACATAAATTAAAAAAAAAAAAGATAAACCCTGTTTTTATTCAACTGGAGGTACAGATAGCGCGTGAGTTGAATGTGTAGTTGGAACACTCAGGTGTGCTCTTAGCCTTAACTAGTGCGTTGCATCACCATTTTAACTGTTTCAGTAATGATGTGGTCTTAATTGCCATAGACGTACATTCATTTTGAAACAATTAAAGAAATAAAGATGTTGTGACTTTGACTATGAAAACCTGAAATAACGTCAAAGTCAAGTAAAAATATCTTTATTTAAATAGACCTGTTACAAGCGTTTTTAAATAGTCAACAAAACAAACAAAAATGTGTAGAAATGTCTTTGTAAATTGTTAAGGCGCCGAGTGGAATCCACTTATTCCGCAGCGCCTCTGCGGCGGTTTGGCGATAACTTTGTATCGCGAATGTTTGGAATCATTGTGGTGGGTGGCCTTTGGGCTAGTGATGAGCTGACGCAAGGTTATGCAGTTTCTTTATATTAATCTTTTTCTTATTTTAATTGGGCTGAGATGAGGAGCCCGTGCGCAATTGTGACAGTGATCGGCGACGATCGTTGTTGTAATGCAGCACACGCCGGGTTGGTAGTGGGATGGGTGACCACCCCGACCGAAATTTAGTGATGTATTTATCGAGCATCACCGTGCTTCGGAAGGCACGTTGATAACGGTTTGACGTCGCTAGATGTCAGTCGTTAAGCCTAGTCAGAGGCCTTAGGGCGGCTTCTGACATTAAGGTTGCTCACTAAACTTACACCCCCTTTTTTTTTCGTGGGGAACTCCTCAAGGATACCTCGCAGCCCGGGGAGATGACGAGGTTATGTCGGGCTCCTACCGTCTCAGTATATAAAGGTAGGTACAAAGTGGAGAAATGTCTTTGTAAATTGTTAAGGCGCCGAGTGGAATCCACTTATTCCGCAGCGCCTCTGCGGCGGTTTGGCGATAACTTTGTATCGCGGATGTTTGGAATCATTGTGGTGGGTGGCCTTTGGGCTAGTGATGAGCTGACGCAAGATTATGCACTGCAGTTCCTTTAGATTAATATTTCTCTTATCTTCATTGAGTTGAGGTGAGGTGCCCGTGGCGCGGTTGTGACGCACTATCCTAACAGATCCATACAACATACTAAAAATGCAGAGCTACAGCAACGCTTTGCAAATTTAGTCATTTTTTTTCGGGTAATTCTTCTAGTCTATAAATTGTTATGGTCTAAAAGAAATTCCAAATTGACTGCTATGGCCCGATTTACAATTAATTTCCTACCTTTGGTTAATAAATGTATTTGGAAAGTCGTAAGTATCCAAATGATTTTGATTTGAATTTGAATTTTAATTAAATTTAAATTTAAATAATTTAAATTTTCGGAACTACGACCTTTTCAGTTTCCACAGCTCATATTGTTATTACTGTACTGAACAGGTCGTGGATAGCCTTTTTGCTTTCTCATGGGAATGAAAGCAAAACATTTCATGAAAAATAAAATTAATTGTAATGTAATGATGACTGGAAGAAAATCCAATGTACAGTTAACGTCTCATCAAGCTACCATTTCGGTTTCTTATTTGGTCTTGCCAAGTGATGTTACTCAATATTTTTGCAATAGAACAATTACAACTGATACGGAAATAGGTACTTGCCGTTGACCATTAAGTACACTAAGAAAAGTCACGTGCTGAAGCTAGCTCATAACAAACCTACAAAACATCCCTATTCTCATCTACGGAACCACTTAGCACTCAGAGCAGCAAGTTCCTTTGTTATGTTAAATTACATTGATTGTCATTTAAATAAGTCGGCCTCTTATTTGCGCAGTGTATTTGCCTACAGCCTATTTCCGCTTTTGAGCAATTTTATTCTGCTGATTGTCCTTTTGTCGAGGAAAAAGCGACTGAAATTATGTATAGGATTTCTTTTTACAAAGTCACGACATTGATAATGAACAGCTATAAAATGTAAGATCAGATTTAACAATCAGTCGCCAGTAGATTTCTAAAATAAACAGTTTCAGGGGGCAAGCGGTGAGTTTCATTAATGTACGTCTCAAAAACCACTTTGATGATCGCCTTTCATCAATTTTTCCATAATACCGGCATAATACGGCATTCTCATATGAAACTAAAAGATGTTAATTAAAACCCAAAATATAAAATATACCAGAAACATTCAGCAGGTCAGTTTTAGTTTTACCTTATTTGGAAGAGCAGGCTCCTAACTTGCGGAGAATGCAGCTTCAAATCCCGACTTAGACTAAGTTGTTTTTTTCTACTGTCTTCACATTAATTAGTAGATAATTTATCTAATAGCATATTGCGATTTGTTGTATGTTTGTGCATCTCACATTCGGCGCCAGTTGGGCCGGTATCCCTGCAGTGTGATTATTCAAGCTTCTCGCTCGGGGCTTAGCGTCGAAGGTATGCCATTTCAACGATTAGGGTATTGACCTAACATCAGGTGGTCTATTCCGAAGCAACATTAGCAAAGCTTTGTCAAACTTTAAAAAAAATATTAATATGAAACTGTTGGTTGGTACGAGTATGTGCGGCTTGACGAAACTTCGATACGATAGAATGAATGTAGAACTGTACTGACTTCCCGTCCACCTCCAGCTTCCTATTAAAACAATCATGCATAATCCTTCCAGTGAAAATTCAGCTTTCCGCATTATTTTCAAGTGCCCTGGGTTTGTATGCCACAAAATTATAAACATACTCGTACTAGCGGCCGCCCGCGACTTCGTCCGCAAGTTTTTTTATACATTGTTGCCTATGTATGTGCTATTCAGGATGTTTAGGCAACATTATTGTAAAGTGTCATTAAAATCCATCCAGTAGTTTTTAGGCGAAAGGGCAACACGCATTTATAATATTAGTAGGATTTTTATTTCTGAGACATCAGATTAAAAAAAAAGATAATACAGTGAAAAAGACGAACCGAGAAATACCCAAACAAAACAAACGCCTCTCGGTATCATTGAAAATAGAATACAGAAATAAAAGAGATTCATAACGTAAATGTATCTGTTTAATTCCGCGTCTTATATTTCACGTTATGTTGATCTTAAGACACATTTGCGAAGTAACAAAGAAAGAAAGAAAGAAGGAGAAAGAAAGAAAAAACGTTTATTGATCTTGGACATCGTCATCATCATCATCATATCAGCCGAACGACGCCCACTGCTGGGCATAGGCCTCCCTCAAAGATCTCCACAACGATCGGTCCTGCGCTGTCCGCATCCAGCGGCTTCCCGCGACCTTGACAAGATCGTCGGTCCACCTTGTGGAGGGCCTGCCCACGGAACGTCGTCCGGTACGCGGTCGCCATTCGAGAACCTTTCCGCCCCAACGGCCATCGGTTCTCCGCGCTATGTGTCCCGCCCACTGCCACTTCAGCGATGCAATCCTTCGAGCGATGTCGGTTGTCTTAGTTCTCCTACGGATCTCATCATTTCTGATTCGATCAAGCAGGGAAATACCAAGCATCGCTCTCTCCATTGCTCGCTGGGTGACTTTGAGCCTTCTTATGAGACCCATAGTAAACGACCACGTCTCACTCCCATATGTCATTACAGGCAACACACACTGGTCAAAGACTTTCGTCTTGAGACACTGAGGTATTTCGGACGCGAATATATGCCGGAGCTTCCCGAACGCTGCCCATCCGAGCTGGATTCGACGAGAGATCTCTTTCTCGAAGTTGGACTTACCTAACTGGACTGCCTGTCCCAGGTAAACATAGTGGTCAACAACTTCGAGTGTAATGTTCCCAAGGTTAACTGGAGCAGGTGCAACATGGGCATTGAACATGATTTTCGTCTTGTCCATGTTCATCCTAAGACCCACTCTTTGGGAAGATTACCGAGATCTTTGAGCATTATGTTCAGGTCTTCCAAGGTATCAGCCATAAGAACTACATCATCGGCGAATCGTCGGTGTGTTAGGTACTCGCCATTGATGTTGATGCCGCGTCCTTTCCAGTCCAGAAGCTTGAAAATATCCTCCAACGCAGCTGTGAACAATTTCGGAGAAATAACGTCTCCTTGTCTCACGCCTCGCTGTAGTTGGATCGGATTAGAGTTCTGGTTCTGTAATCGGACCGACATGGTGGCGTTCTGGTATAGGTACCTTAGCACCTCGATGTACCTGTAGTCTATTTGGCACCTTTGGAGAGACTGCAACACTGCCCAGGTCTCAATCGAATCAAAGGCCTTCTCATAGTCCACGAACGCTAGGCAAAGTGGCAAGTTATACTCTTCGGTCTTCTGTATAACTTGCCGCAGCGTATGAATGTGGTCTATGGTACTATAGCCTTTTCGGAACCCGGCTTGTTCGGGAGGTTGGAAGTCGTCGAACCTGCGAGCGAGACGATTCGTAATGACTCTCGAAAACAACTTATAGATATGGCTCAGAAGCGATATGGGTCTGTAGTTCTTCAAGAGAGTTTTGTCACCCTTCTTGAAAAACAGCATCACATCGCTCCTGCCCCATGCCTTTGGCGTTCTGCCCTCGAGGATGAGAGAACTGAAGAGCGTCTGGAGGACCTTGAGTATCGGCCGACCGCCCGCTCCCTGAAGCTCTGTTGTGATTCCGTCATCACCCGCCGCCTTGGACATCGTACACATACAGAAATAAATAAACAAAACAAAATGGTTAGAGAAAACATTAAAATAACAAAAGAAAAATAAACAAAAATGTCCACCAGTAGTGTCACAATGTCGAAAATAAATGGACCCCGCTCAGCTAATGCCAGGAACTGATAGGCTCAGACGCTGATTTTCAGTAGGCCCAACTGAGTGGACGCACGGACATTCGCAGCGGCTGCCAAATGCTTCACTTTCATACCTACTAATGAATTACAAATAAATATTTAAAATACATAAAAATGTTTATGTAACGCTCTCATCTCGAAGCTCTCATCTCCACCGACGCACCGAGGGGTTTCAAGGAAACTGAAATGTTTAACAGCCCCCATAAACGAGTCCGAATTGCTACGCCGAACATTAAAAATTACCGTTCCATGTAATACTAAGGGCTGATTTAGGTGCTGATTTATAGGTAATGAAGGCAAGTTTTAATTTGGACCGTGTTTTGGCAATTCGTTGGGCGCGCATAAAAGTGTCTGCTTATTATATTTATTGTTTTTGGGCAACGTGACTGCCGTTCTCAAGGTGGCGCTAGCTTTTGTTTTAATGGTTCATGGACGGAACGTCACTCTAAAAAATGTGAAGCATGTAGGGAGTTGTAATTTCGTTTGTTGTACCTGCTACACTCACACAAACACACTAGGTGCCACAAACTACGCCATTTTACTACGTGTGACAGCGCCAATGACATGTGCTAGTCACGCACACACCCTAAACTGGCAGCTGATAATATGCTTCACTCATGATTGGACGAGGTGATGTCCGTCTTTCTTTTACGTCCGTGGGTTGATGATATCCGTTTCCGTGGTGTGGCAATGGATCAGGAACGTTCGCCGTTGTAAAGCAACACAAGCCCTGTCGGGAATGGGATGGGTGACCACCTCGACAGAAATCGTGATTTATTTTTTGGACATAGCCATCAATATGAAGGCTACGCTAGTAATTGGTGCTGGCTGACGATGGATGTCAGTCATAAGTTTATCAGGTAGTTAAAACACCAAGACTTTAATTTTCGCTATTTAACTTGGTCATCTCTAATCACATCAGCCATTGCGATTAGCAATCCACGACGTCACAAACAATTCCAAGTTTAAGTCCAAGCAGCAGAGTTGGTATTCCCCTGCACCTTTCTGGATACCTACCTGCAGCTGCTGACGGTACATAATACTGTAGTATAAGCGCCCGCGGGTAATGGTCACGCATTAATAACATCTCTTGATTCGTCGCCGTACAGGGACGGATTCAAAATTCATTATTATTAATACTAAAAAACCGCATTTTTATTTATAGTACTTACTTTGCGAATTGGCAAAAAAAAAATTATAAATTAATTGTGCGTTCGCTGGGGCCGAAAGATTATATACTGGAGACCACTTGCCCACGCCCGCGAGGGGGACGTCCGACCTGATAAAAGTCGCGGAATCCTGGTGGATGCAGGCCGCAAGCAACCGGGCGCTCTGGAAATCGATGGGTTAGGCCTACGTTCCGCAGTGGACTTCTTGCGGCTGCTTATGATGATGATTGTACCCACCATTGCAAGCAGCTAACAGATAGTTTGCAAGTTGCAATAGGTAATAATAAAGGTTCGGAAAAAGAAAAAATGTGCATGTAACATTTTTTCGCACAACACATTCGTGTTGTGTTAAGAAATTTAATGTGTTAGTGTACATGAGTTTGTGGGATCAAGGGTGAACGAGACAGCAACAATGGTGTTGTTGGTGATTTGAGGGTATCTGTCTAAGGAGGAGCTCAGTCTGTTGGTAACTCAAACACAGCAATTTAGATTGTGTGCTGTGCTTGCTTTTATGGTAAGTGCTTTGACATCACACCGTTCGGCCACCTTGTTGTAATATACGACACCATGTAGGCATAGCACTTGATTTCCGATTTGCTTGAATGGTTAAAAAGTTGGCACCAGAAGGCACTGTGTTTGATCCATGCAAAATCCAAACATTTTAATTGCATGGACATATCTGTTTGTCACGCACGACTTATGGATTTGTAGGCAAGGTCGATAACAACCAAGCCAGCTTGATAAGCTCGTATTTGTTTTATGGTATAGCATATTTTTCGAACAATTCCAAACGCCCGCTGAGTCCGTCCCTGGAATTTGTCTAGGTCTGTAGTCATTTGCCACCGGCAATGCGTAATTGTCATAATCATAAGCCTCTCTAACTATTCATAGCGTTTGTACTCGATGGTCCGGAAACAGTGGTCTGAACGGATGCCTACCAACGGCATCGACATATAGTTCAAGATATGTGTTTTCCAACGTTGTATTGCCGTGTTGTTGTAATCCGTAATACGAATGACTATCATCACACTGCTCGTCATTCTTAAAAGGTTTATCTTTACAATCTGAATGTTAAATGCATCTCTGATACTCGAGTTCTAGAGAACCGGCGTTCTGGTCGAAACATTTAAGATTCTTACTTATAATCTTAATTCTAAACCCTCTAAAATCACCGATATTTTTGACTTCACCAGAGGAAGTTTCCCTTCAATTTTGAAATATGGTTCTCTGGTTTACATACGAGTTTTTTTAAGAAGGTTTATCATGTACACCGTCGATGCAGGATGCCATTTAAAGTTACAAGTGACCATAACTTGCAGTAACGCTTACCACCGGACCAAATAATCATTCGCTGCCAACGTCATACAAAAACCTGCCTACTACGTAAGGGTCCGGGTTTAATGCCTCATGAATATTTGCTTTAGAAGGGGGACCTTATCTATTTGTTCTGTGTGTTATTATTTAGATAAACGGCCTATATACGTCCCACTGCTGGGCACAGGCCTCACCTCAACTATGAGGTGGAATGAGCCATACTCCAACACGCGGGCTCAGTGCGGATTGTTGGAGGGGTGTAAGGTTAGTGAGCAACCTTAATCTCAGGTGTTATCAAGCTGCCCTAGGGCCTCTGACTAAGCTTAACGATGTCAGTCGTCCCTGGCAACGTCAACCGGGACCAACTGCTTAACGTGCCTTCCGAAGCACGGAGATGCCCGAAATACACTAGTGATGTGTGTGAATTTCGGTCGGGGTGGTCACCCATCCCATTTCCGACCCAGCGTATGTTGCTTTACAACAGTGATCGTCGCCGATCACTGTCACAACTGTGCCACGGGCACCTCTGTGTATCTGTTCGATTAAATGTTTTGCTTAAGAACTATTGATTTATTTAGGTATTTGTAAAGGTAATACGCCATAATTTCAGCTAGAAAACTTTTCCTGTTTAAATTCGTGCCAAGTGCATTATAAAGCACGTCTTCTTCAGCCTGCGGAACGCAGCCGCTGTGGAACCTTTGTGCCGAGCGGCGCCGTGCAATTCTACAAGCTAGCACGTCACTTAGAGCGAAGAGGTCCTGCAACACTAAGAGGTTTCCTTCATTCCTACTGCAGCAACATTTCATCTAATAGGGATTGCTGTTTGAAGCTACTGATAACAAAATATGTAAAAAGCAAAAGGGAAACAGGAGGTGATCTTTAAATAATCGGCAGCGTGGAAGCCGGTGCTTAACCTTTCTGCTGAACGGCACCGTGCAATTCTACAGGCCAGCATGTGGCTTAATACGACCGGTGCAAATAATAAACAGACAGAAACAGGGGTGCCAGCCTCTGCAGATACGGCGCTAAGCCCGTGTTGGCTATACAAATACAAATTCATTTATTCGTCATCACAGGTGATAAAAAAGGTTGACAGGTGAAGGTATGTAACTCCATGATTCGCCTTGATTCGCATACGAAATTATTTATAACATTAACACAACATGACAAACCATCTGAAAGCTATAATATAGATAGATAGATAGATAGATAGATATTCTTTATTGTACAAAAACATTACATTTGAAGCAAATTACAGAGAACAATGTACAATTTAGGCGGTCTTATCGCTAGAGAGCGATCTCTTCCAGACAACCTTCAGGTAGAGGATCGTAAGTATAATAAATTAGGAATGTCAAAAAATAAGCCATGACATCTTCTGGGGTGACATTCTAAACGCACACTTCACTTCACGCTTCCCATTTCACAAAAAGAACAAAGCCGCATAAGATTCGAGATCATTTTCATACAAATGTAGGACAATATCAGTTCAAGCTGAGGCTAATAGACGATTTCAGTGAACGTGCTGCGTCTGGATCTGATCTGACTGTCATCCTTTTTCGGAGTCCCGGTGAGTCAGAAGGCGTCAGTACAAGGCGGCGGTACCTGTGCCGATTCCCGCATTAATCTTCGTCTCTCGTAAAAACAACCGCCTTTTGACTCGAACGGAACGTTTTTTAGCTCAGCCAGTTTTTGCCCTATGTTATGTAATAAGTAGATCCTTTGGAAAACGTCTTTGAGTCCATGACAGACTTTTTGAGTGCCGAGATTTTCGGGTTTTTCAGATGATATAGCTTGAACCACTTTCACGGAGCTTATCACGCTGGCTTGGTTGTTATCGACCTTGCCTACGAATCCGTAAGTCATGCATGACAGACAGAAATGTTCATGCACTTGAAATGTTTGAATTTTGCGGGGGTCAAACACCACGCCCTCTGGTGCCGTGATGTTTGCTGAAACTCAAGTACTAAGTGTAGCTATGCAGCTTGCATCCTCAAAGTTTCACATCGTGAACTATACAGCTTTAGCCGACCTAAGAGTGTACGTAGTTTCATACAACGCCGTGCAAACTGATGCATACATGGTGTCGTTTATTACAACAAGGTGGTCGAACGGTGTGACGTCAATGCACTTACCGTAAAACAACAATAAAATTTCTTGTTTTTGAAATCGTGTTTAAATTCGACATAAGTTTGTTACTATGGCATTACTCTAACTTTATTGGATTTTTGATATTCCTTTGTTGTTTCTAAACTCAAAATAGTTAGATTATTTGTTAAAATGGATGGATTGAATTAAATAGAACAAACTCGTGAAGTGAAAATGTAATTATATTCCGTGAAGAAAGTACGGTACTAGTATTTCAATTTATCCTTGGAACAGTTTATCCTTCCTTTAACCTTTCATTTTCAGTACCTAGTTTATGTTTCAAATTAGGTATCTAGTTGTTCTCAAGTTCTGTCATTTCATCTCAATATTGGCCTTAACGAATAAAAACCAGTAAACTATGGTTAATCAAGTTGTTATTTCTAACATTAACACGTCATCATTGAATGCCTTTATAACAAGTACTCGAATCCCATCGAACCCAATAATACCAATCTCGATCCCACAAAGATTCATAATTAACCCGTAACCGCTCGAAGCCCGGATCCTATAACCCTGTTTGCGCGGCACACCTTGCCCAACGGTGTCAACACTTATCAGGGTGTTGTACATAGCGTCAACTATTGGCTAGTGAAGGGTTAAAGCGGGACGTCCCTGAATGGGACGGGACGTTGAAAACAGGTATTTAATAACGATTAGAGCATTTTTTCAATAGTCAGATCAAAATACACAATTTCAGTTGTTTCTCTAAGCTTTGTATTTTGATAAAAAAAACACAGCTTAGAGCATCGTGGCCCAGTTGTTAAATACTCTGGCTAGGAACTCGATGGTCCCGAGATCAAATCGGGCCAGAACACACCTATTTTGTCTTCATTGTAGAATTTGGGGCTAACTCTCCGATGATGGGAAACACCGATTTAAAACCCAAGCAACCCGGATAACGGCGGTACGCTTGACCACGTTTCTGACATTAAGACGTCATCATTTAATGCCAAATAAATAAAAATAAATTTAATTCAACTGTGATCGTTTGCTAGAAAAGAATTAAGCCAAATTTTTTTTTCATTATTTACTTACGAAATAAGAGAAAAAAATAATTTAGAATGAAGCGTATTGATGATTGAAGTAAGCGTGAAGCACCGAGATATGAAGTGACGTCCGCCGGAATGCCACCCGAGTGAATGCTAATTGCAATCGTTCATTCGCTTCTCCTTGAATTAATAATTTCCCTCATTTGTATGCAAATAATTTTAAAATCTTAAGCGGCTTAGTTCTTTTAACTCTAACTGAGTGTATTGTGCATTGAGAATCAAATCCCAGGTGTTAAGAAGCACCGAAGACTTAATTGTTTATCAACAATTTTACTCCTGTCCCTATTTCGCGCCAGTTCCCCACAGCCCCCCTGGCATCACTAGCGCACTCTAATCCCCTTTGTTCCCGGCTACAAGGGTGTGTGGGCCTGATAAGGCTGTATTGTATCTTCACGGAGACGCTCCCGCTGGCAGATACATTTCAAGATACATTTCAATTAGTTATTAAATTCAGTAAATAATTAGGTAGTTTTAAGTTTTAAGTCTGTTGTTTACTTTAAAATGTGGTGTTTACCAGTAAGTAGTTTTTGTATTTAATTCTTTATGTATAATGAGTAGTTTAAGTGCATGTATCAATACATAAAACTGTTGGTAGACCTTAATAAATAAAATAAAAAAATAAAAAATAAAATTCACGGAGACGCTCTTGCTGGCAGATAGCTCATTTATTTGTGTTAGTTGACTTGGGTTAAGATCTTACAATGTTTTATTGATCACCATGAACCCTGTAATTTGTCTTTGTTTTAAAATCATATGCTGCTTCTTTTCTGCAAAGTATGCGTATGATCGTTTGAGTTAAATGGCCAAAATCAAAGTTGCAAATGTGCATTGAGAATGATACACAACTGTTATGGACCACCGAAGACTGAACTGTTTATCAACAATTTTACTCCTGTCCCTATTTCGCGCCAGTTCCCCACAGCCCCCTGGCATCACTAGCGCACTCTAATCCCCTTTGTTCCCGGCTACAAGGGTGTGTGGGCCTGATAAGGCTGTATTGTATCTTCACGGAGACGCTCCCGCTGGCAGATAGCTCATTTACATTCCAGTTAATTGAATGGCGCGTGTGGCTATTGATAAAAACAGTTTTAGTTCGCTTCATCTTATTCACCTTTGTGTTAGTTGATTGAATTATTTTGTATACGTAGTTGATTTGAATTTAATCCGGTTTGAAAGTTACTTGAAGTAGCTGTGCTCGCTTGATCTGCTTGAAATACGGTATGACACAGGAAGTCTTCAGGAGGTTGGGCTATACCAGACTACATCCCTTATTTTCATCCCCTTCAAACTTATTTTCGATAATTATGGTAGTCTTTGCCTGGCTGAATTGCCCGACTACAATCTCTGAAACATTATACAATGGTATTGCTACAACCACAGATTGAACACACGAAAATGTGTTAAGTATTTTGAAGATTTTTCTCTGATTTACGTAGTCATAGCATTGAAAATAATTGTTACTTTGGACATTAGATCTGTGGAAAGTCATTTTAACAATTTTTTTAGCTTAGTTTAGTGCCTCATCAAACGTTTATGAATAACGTTTTTATTGTAGTGATAACTATTAACGTTAGGCTTATTGATCACTGCAAACGCTGCTTTTAAATTAAAAATAGCGAATTTTGCAGGATAGGATCACTAATATTTATGTTCGAAATGCATCAAATTGGTTCAACGGATTCGGTATTAGACCAACAGACACATTTCCGCATTAATTTATTAAGAAATCTAAATTATTGATAGTGCTGTCGGTAAACGTCGGCATTGAAATTGGTTTTTATTAAGATATAACACCTCCCAGACATATTAAGTTTTTCAACAGATAATGCCATAAAGATAAAGATTAGATAAAAATATTTCAGAGTGTGAAACAAAGGAAACTGAATGTTAATCAAATTGTCAGAAGCATTGTGCATTGGCCAAAATGGCGCGAATCGACAGGAGCCAAACCCCATAATTAAAAACTCCGTACAGCTGGTAGTCTTGCCTGGGGAGGTGAAGTCCTGCTGCTGACATCGGCTTGGGTATTTGGGGCAACGTGAGGGACATGGTGTTAAACTCCTCATACCCCTTTGAAAAGGGAGGATCCTCCGACCAGACGGATGTTATGTCTATTGGCCTGCTGCCCGACATTTGTTGTCAGGTTCTTCTATCTATGCGCAATCGCTCCGAAAACTTTAATAGCGGGCTTCAGAATTGTAGTTCCTATGCGGAGGTATACATGTCGCTACAGGTAGATATATTATGTATGTTGTTATCAACTCAAGGGAACCCCAGGTTTTCTCGTTCATCGTTCGTTAAGATTTAAACAGTACAGTACTTGGTTTGCTAAAAAACTGAAACTACTGACACAAAAACTAGAGAAAACTTAGTTTCCATCAGAAATAAATTGTTACAAAAATGCATTTTAAATGCGTCGGCAAATAGTTGTATATTAATCGAATTCACCTAGGGCAAACTAACAAGTGTAGGAACATTTATTGGTAGAGTATTATGCCTTTATGTAGATTAAGAAAATTTAAGATAAATTACAGTGTTCCCAAATTAAGAAATGAACTGTAAGTTTTCCGGATTTTTTTTCTGGATTTTTAACAGTTTTGTTACATGACGCCATCATGTCAATCAATCGTGGAGTCGCTTCCACAGGACTCAAGAGGTGTACATCTTGAGTCCCTACAAGAGCATTGAGCATTGTCGAATGTTTTTGTTACTGACGTGAGCCCAATCATAACAATTAATTCAGTGATGCAGCATTGGTTCAGCGATCGAAGTGTTCTGTCAGTTATCATACATATCAACGGCGTTAAGGGGGGTTAGGCGGTCAGCGAAAACTCAGATTTCGTAGCTCTTCGCGCCTGAGGTAAGGGGGTGGGGGAGGAGGTGAAGGTCCGCGTTTAGTATGGAATCAACGTGCTCGAAAGTAAAAATCGTAAGCGCCATTCACATTTTCACCAAAAAGTTAATGAAAATATCTAGTATTTTCTGAATCTAAAACAGTCACGAAATCGAGAAGGTAAATACCTATGTTTTTGTGATTTTATACGAATTATTATCGTAAAATGCGGTTGTAATGAGTTATATGATATTTCAGAGGTAACTTCAGGATTTTTCTCTATCAAGCAAAGTTTTTCCAATCGTGTTTTGGAAACAGTCATCCCATCACACATACGTTCTGTAATACATGTTAGAAATTTCAGTGCGAAAATCATTCAATATTTTCAATTGTAGCTCATAGATAAAAGTCCATTTTGCCGTTTTCACCTACTAAGGCCCCTTAAGGGTGAAAGATACAAACCTTTACATGAGTTTAAATGGTTTTGAATGAGGAGGTTAGGTATTACTGGCTGATTGCCGACACGATAAGAGGAAAAAAAAGGACGTCTGTTAAACATGAATTCTTCTAGTGTTTTGGTTTCTGAAAAATGCAGAGCCAAATAACATTTATACCAATGTGAACCACCCTAACATTGAAAAATCTGTACCAACAATAAAATCTATTACAAATTCACCAGCCCATATCCAGTATCCAAATCCTAATCCAGATTCATAAACAAACTAACGCGCTCCGAAGCCCGGTGCATTTGCGGAATGAGAGCGTATCCCGACGGGTGGATAATTGTCAATAAAATCCGCAACACATTAGCGCCGAATGCGGCGGCGGTACGGGGAGTCCCCCGACGTGTCCGAAACAACGCGCATTACCGAGCACATGGGCTCTCGGCCGCACTATGAAAAATTCATAGCTGGTGTCATAGAGTGCGTGGGGAAGCAAGCCGTGATGTGCCTATGTTCTGTGGTTTAGTGGAGTGAGTAACTTAAAGAGTAAGACTAATAATTGGTGCTTTGCAATTAAGTTTTTCTAATAAACAACCATTCTGCGTGACGTTATCTCTTTCAAAGTACCTCACAGTGCCTCATGACAAAGGTTTTCGACTAATCTATGGTACCAGTGATGACATTTATACTCGTTGGTGATTTCTACTCCATTAAGATCCGAAAGTTGGTCATTTACATGGGCCTCACCTGAAAGCTCAGTCACCCGACGTGCAATCATAAAGAGGGCTATGCTCAGCAATGTGCTACGAGATTGACACAGAAGAAGAAGAACTAACGACGCTGACATAGCAACGCGGGTCGGCAGGTTCAAAATGGTAGTGGGCGGGGCACGAAGGGCTAAGCAGTGATGACCGTTGAGGCCGAAAACATCTTGAGACTATTCGATGGCAAACAAAACGCCGGACTCCCTGGAAGGTGTCCTGACAATAGTCACAGGATTTTGGTGTATGCAAGCCGCCTTCAACTGGCCGCTTTAAAAAGCTATAAGGGAGGCATAGGCCTCAGAACATAGAAAACCACCATTCACGGCGCAATAATATCTGATTGGTTGTTTAAAACACAAAGAGATATGTAGAGAATGCGCAGAAGCTCCACTATTTAAGAAAATAGCAACGTTACGGCCCAGTTATATCGACTTTATTGACTTCTGACAGTTCCCCGTAGCAACAAAGTGACGAAACGGTGTCACAAGTCCCCCAAGGCGGAAACTCAGCTTCATAATCGTGATCAGAATGCACAAATTGCTACTGTAATTCGAGTTACAAACTCTGCCCGACTTAAATCGTTCGCCGAGAAAGATGCGTAATTGTTGGTTTTCGGGCCGGCTGTCCCCAAAAGTTTCTAGTTTACAATGCAAAGTTGTTAATAAGAAACTTCCCGCTGTAGATATAATTTGCTGAAGTTGTATCATGAAGTTTCGAGACCTTCGTAATTGCCAAACTGACTGAACTTCTGATTCCGAATGGCTCCGCGTGATTGTCACCATCTAGTCTCCGTTGGGAGTTTTGATCGCATTGTCAATTACCTTTTCAAAAAAATCGTAATTGGATCAAACAACATTTTTGTTGTGCTGAATGACACAATTTTATTGAAAAAGTTTTTTTTTAATGTAAGAGAGAGCAATCGATCACCTCAGCTTACGCTTTTTTCTTGAAGGGCCCAATGTCGTATCTCTCCAGAAAAACCGCATCATTATTAATAATAAATAAATATTGAACAAACTGACGAAAAAACCACTACAAATAGCTAAGATAGTAATAAAATTATCGATTAATTAATCGCCTTGTACCTTCCTGCTCCCCTTATACTCGTAGTTCAACTGCACCACCACAGACCTGTTCTGCCCTTCTACTCTTCGTTAAACTGAAAACGTTATTCACTTTTAAAAAAAATCCTCTCACCCATTCAAAGAAGACGCACCCTTAAAGTGCTAAAATTCTAATTTGACGACATTAAAATTGTTTTGTTCGTTCTGCTCGTGACTCTTTGACCACTAAGCCGTATAATAGTGTGCCCACGCACCGCTCTGCGCATGTGGCGGCTCTGTCGCATATCCTTTGCGACAACAAACCTCCGCCCCGATGTATTTGTTATCTCGCGTTGCACTTTTGAATAATATTCGCTGAACGGGAAAATTTTACCGGGAAAGAGCTTTGGGACCGAATTGAGAGTTAGGAATTATGGGGCCTATAGGTGTATTTACGTTGTCTTTCAGATTTTGGGAAAAGCTTTTTTATGGTGTACCTAAACAGGTGAAGCATTGAGCTCAACGTCCTACAGAAAAAAAACCAACTGTCATTACATAAGAATCGTAATTGGATCAAAAAACATTTTTGTTGTGCTGAATAACACCAATTTATTGAAAAAAAAAAATGTTTGGTAACATAAAATTTAACAAACAGCTTAAGATAGTATTCAAATTATCTCATCTCATTTACACCGCGGTTAATCAATCACTTTGTACCTTCCTGCTCCTTACAGTTCAGCTAGACCACCACAAGCCTGTTCTGCCCTTCTGCTATTCATTTTACTGAAAACGTTATCCACTTAAATCAAAATTCTCTCTCACTCATCCAATGAAAACGCACCCTTAAAATGCTAAAACTCCAATTTGACGACATTAAAATTGTTTTGTTCGTTCTGCTCCTGACTCTTTGACCACTAAGCCGTATAATAGTGTGCCCACGCACCGCTCTGCGCATGTGGCGGCTCTGTCGCATATCCTTTGCGACAACAAACCTCCGCCACGATGTATTTGTTATCTCGCGTTGCACTTTTGAATAATATTCGCTGAACGGGAAAATTTACCGGGAAAGAGCTTTGGGGACCGAATTGAGAGTTAGGAATTATGGGGCCCATAGGTGTATTTACGTTGTTTTTCAGATTTTGGGAAAAGCTTTTTTATGGTGTACCTAAACAGGTGAAGCATTGAGCTCAACGTCCTACAGAAAAAAACCAACTGTCATTACATAACAAATAAAAAAAACCAACCGTCATTACATAAAAATCGTAATTGGATCAAAAAACATTTTTGTTGTGCTTAACACCAATTTATTGAAAAAAAAAATTGTTTGGTAACATAAAATTAAACAAACAGCTTAAGATAGTATTAAAATTATCTCATCTCATTTACACCGCGGTTAATCAATCACTTTGTACCTTCCTGCTCCTTACAGTTCAGCTAGACCACCACAAGCCTGTTCTGCCCTTCTGCTATTCATTTTACTGAAAACGTTATCCACTTAAATCAAAATTCTCTCTCACTCATCCAATGAAAACGCACCCTTAAAGTGCTAAAATTCTAATTTGACGACATTAAAATTGTTTTGTTCGTTCTGCTCGTGACTCTTTGACCACTAAGCCGTATAATAGTGTGCCCACGCACCGCTCTGCGCATGTGGCGGCTCTGTCGCATATCCTTTGCGACAACAAACCTCCGCCCCGATGTATTTGTTATCTCGCGTTGCACTTTTGAATAATATTCGCTGAACGGGAAAATTTACCGGGAAAAAGCTTTGGGGACCGAATTGAGAGTTAGGAATTATGGGTTCTATAGGTGTATTTACGTTAGATTCGTATCGAAGGGATTTCAGATTTGAAGAAAAGCTTTTTTATGGTGTACCTAAACAGTTGAAGCATTGAGCCCAACATTCTACAGAAAAAAAACAACTGTCATTACATAACAAATCATACGCTACGACTACGTCCCAAACGGGATTGTCAGTGGCACACCGACTGTTGCCTTCCTGGTGAACGGAACTCGCAGAAGCCCACACTATGACGAGCAAATTTGAACACATTGTAGTAACTATACCTAAGTGGCAAACCCGCCGCCAAATTGGTGTTTTTATCAACGGAGTTATCCGCAAATTGTACAGTCAACATAAAGTAGATGTTTTGTTCAGATCAGAATACATAACTACTGGGCCACGGCGTTATAAAAAACGTTACTAACCCAGAACTTTATTCTCAGCCGTCACTTCTAAGGCCAAAACAATATCTCCAATGTTGGTAGCAGAATAATTCCAAGGAAATTAACAATTACAAAGTTCAAAGCTTCAATAACGTCCTAAAATAGATCTGGTCTGTGGTCGCAAGTTCAAACACAGCCTAATTAACAAAAACAAATTCGCGGCGGGCCTCACTAAATAAATTGTTAAAAAACGACCACATTTAATTTCCGCCACGACTCGAGTTAGCGTAATCGTTAAAGCAATTTACCTTACAAATGAAACTTTCCCTAAGGATGTAAATTAGCCGTAAATTAAAAAAATAACTCATAAAAAATCTCTCGCTGTTATCTTGAATTTTCATGGCTTTTGCGAAGTTGGTAACGAATCGGTTTTTATCTTGTAGTATTATCGTTAAAAAGTATTTTTATGGTTATTATTGTTTTAAACATTTTCGATGCAGTATCTTTACTAAAGATCAGAAAACCAGAAAAAGACATTTGGTCGTCTGGGCATCAGGCAGGAATCGAACCCGCATAATCTAAATCAGCCATGAGGATCCCAATGCTGGGCAAAGGCCTCTCTTTGCCTCCTCCACGCCAGTCTATTTTGGGCCTAGTAGTACTGCACTAGTAAATATAAGTTAAATATTTGAAATAATATTTCTTCCGAGTGTTGAAGGTGAAATGAAATCACCCTAGCTCATAGGGTAAAATATACCAGAAAGATTCGGCCGGTCTGCTAATGGTCTCGGTAGCACAGTGGTTAGTGCAGTCGCCCGGTTTACGAAAGATGCGGGTTCGATTCCTGCCTGATGCCAACCAGCTGCACACGGGATGACCTGATGAGCGCTAGTACTCATGCCATAAGGGCTGGAGAATACTAGTCTCATCAAATTTAGAATTGTGTGCCATCGACACGCAAAGAAGAAGAAGCCTGATGCCAAGATGACCAAATGTCTTTTTCTGGTTTTCAAACCTTTAATAATATTTTAATTTTCGGATGTGTTCGTAATAAAAATATTGTAACTGATCATGACTATAAGAATGAAGAATGTTCGCGTTAAGAATGAAATAATTTTTTAATTTAATTCACACACATCAAAACTCAGGTACAAAACTGTTGCGTTTGAAAAAATGCGTTCTTTTGTTCACTGTGAACTTGACTTTCTAATTTTTTTGGTAAGTGGGCGTCCTAGGTCGAAGGACAAGAATGAAATCACTGCACTTATTAACGCAAACAGACTATAATAGTCTTTTCTAGGTCGTCTTCGCCTGTTTTGAAGGTTGTGCCTCTAAAAGTTCCTTAAATAGGTACAAGGAGGCCATCCTTAACAATCTGTTCAGTTAACTGCTCCTTCAGGGGGCAGCAATGGTAAGACTTGAGAAGTTAGTTACGAGCACCTTGCGCCTTGAGGTGACAGTGATCGGTGACGATCGCTGTTGTAAAGCAACAGACGCCGTGTTTGAAATGGGATGGGTGACCACCCCGACTGAAATTTAGTGTTGTGTATTTCGCGCATCTTTGTACTTCGGAAGGCTTGATAGGCAGTAATAGTTGGTCCCGGTTGACGTCGCTAGATGTCAAATCGGCAACGATCATCGATGAGTCTTTGCAATACCACATTTAAGCTGTTATTTCCACAATTAAAAAAAAAGTTTATTTAATAGGAACCGGCGACTATTATTTTCTTGGCCCATTAGTTGCTGAATATTTTTGTGATACTGTGGTACCGTGACACGAGCGATTAACAAGATTAATACTTAGTATTTCTATCAATTTGTTTGTACCGATTCTAACACGTTGTTGTATCGATACAAATGCGACCGTGACTGTATCACGGTCGCGACTGCATCGCTTCTATACTTATCGCTGCTCAAGTACTGCGTGCGAGTGAAGGTAGACACTCGCTATGCTGTATTTGCTGCGTCGCCAATGTATCGCGTTTGCATTTCAAAGTCGCAAAGTGTAAAAGAGCTTAACTTTCTTTGAGAAATGAATTCGAATGTAAGAAAATCTAAACAAAAACTATTTTTTATTATTTTAGACAGTAAGTCTGGAGCAAAGGGATAGATCAAAGGATAACTCCCGAAGACAAACGCAAGGAATAATAACAAAGTCTCGGAGCTTTTTTATCTGTGGTATTAGCGAACCACTAGTGCTGTGTGACTTCCTATCGAAAATATTTTAGCAGCTGTTATTGTGTTGAAAAGCAATAACACCTTCTGAATTCAAGTGAACCTAGACCGTTAGTATTTTACTCATTTAACAGCCAATTTGGTGAATTTGTTTTTTTGGGTGCAATTATTAAGAAGTTTGCTAATATCGTTTGCATTGTCAGCATTTATTCGTTGTCTAGCATCCTATAGTAGTAAGCTTATAAAGAAGTTTGCTAATATATCAGCATTTATTAAGTTATTCCTAGTAAGCATTCCTTAGTTTAAGGCTAGATGGCACTGTGTAGAATAATGACCAATCATATTGATTATTGCCAATAAAATTATTAATGAGAGTCCCTCTTTCCACGTTAACCGAAATGTACAGCCGCTATGAGATATATCGAAGCAAACAAGGTGTTTAACTATATACTTCTGATCAGGTTCACAGTAAATAAGTTAAATGATACTATTAATGCCTCAACATTCATGCTTCATTTTCGGATATTAATGGAGTTCTAGCTTTGGCATTAGTCTCGGAGTGTTGTTTGTACTGAGCAGCCTGGCTGCTCACTATGATATTAGGAAACCACTAATTATTTGCAAACAAAATAACAGCAAATTTCATGCTTATTTGTTGTAGGTACAAAATTTTGTTTTTACTAGTAATGTAAACTTTGAATGTAGGTATATCGATAAAAAAACATCTAAACACACCACTATTCTGGGTAAAAGGAGCGAGTCCAAAGCCGTGAAGTTTAAAAAAATAAACTGCACTTAGTACGATCGAGCACCTTGAAAGCAATACATTTAGCCCGGGGTGGATTAAGGGTAGCGAACCTGAGTAGACTGAAATAATGTAAATTTATGTAAAGTTTAACTGGAGCATTGTATTCTTGTTATTAATGTAGGAGTCTGTCTTAATTTTGACAGTTCTCTTTAGGTAAGCTGAAAGATATTGATTTCTATGTAGTAGCAAAATAATTTAAAACTAAAAAACGTTTATTTATGGACTTCTATTTACAAACTTTTATTTGATTTACAATATTTGTAAGTAGGTATCTAATCTAATGTGTCTAATTAATTTGTTTTTTTTTAGATTAAATTGAATGAACAGTGCCTATAAAAGTATGGACAATGTCCTAGAATCGCTAGTGATTCAATAAGACGGTTTAAGCCACATTTAATTACTATTAAGAATTACAGTTATGAAGTTTAGTTCGGGAGCTTATTCGATTATTTCATAAAAACGTCAAGTGGGAAACACAAGTTCTACCTAATTTTATTTTTAGCAATAAATGACTAAATTACATCTATTCCGGTAAAAAGCTTTAGTCAATTATTTATCTTCTTTCATTCATCATCAATCACGTATGCGGATGAACAAATAGCTCCAAAAATAAAGATTTTAATTTTGATATCATTTGCAATATGACTCGTAATACAAAGTCTGGCAATCTTATTTAGAATACACTTTTAGTCCACATAAAAGCTCGTTTAATATTCATATTTTATAAAAATCACCGAATCGGCCGACAACACGCTCTGAATTAGGGGGTAGACCCGATGGGAACAGCCCTTATTGTCGTGTAAATTATTCCGCATCCATTTTATCATATTTGTTCGAAATTTACCCCATTTTAAACCACAACATCCTAAACCATTCTATTATTCGCGTTCAGTAAAAATCTAATTTGACCTGGATTTCAGATTGGATACAATACAATTTACATTTAGGTAAATAAAATTGGCTTTACGTGTTTTCCATTATTGTAATGAAACAGCGTTTTGCCAATGATATACTTCTTAAACTGAAGCGAGAGTCTAGTTTAAAGGACTTAAAAATACTGTTAATTGATCTTTTTTAAGTGTTAATTTTTTAGGACCACCTGTACATCATAACATTATTAATGTTATTTTTTATTCGATTTAACTCTGAAAAATATGAAACACAAGACTTGTTCACACGTAAAAATAGCACCCGAAATCAAAACTGTTGTTAGTATTACACCCGAGCAAAGCATTGACAGTGTTGACAGTTTCAGACGACACTGCACAACATGTATCTGTCTAGTTTCCACTCTGGTAAATATTCAAACCATCATGTTCAAACGTGACAACACGCTTAAATTATAGGTACGTACGCAATGGACAATTTCTGACTTCGCATCAGTACTGACATAATCTATCTACCTCCTTGTTATCATAATATTATTGAATTCAGGTAGGTACCTAGTGAATCCTTAGACAACACGGCTCCGATATGGGCCCTCATGACAAGCGACGATGCGATCCTACGGTGCGACCTGTGTGTAAGATGTCCTAAATGTTTACCTTTATACATTTTTACGCGAAATTCTCCTGTTGATTAAAAACCCGTTTCAAAGCCTACACAATCCGGGCGCAACAACTCGACCGCTGTTTGCTTAAAACAGAGACACGATAATTGTAAAGGGAAAACAACGGGCATTTCAACTATTTAATCACAGACTTGACCTCAGTCGGCGTTTGGGTGAGCGTAACCATTCAAGGGGTGGTGCTACTGAGAGCGGGCATTTAGACCTGGGAGAATACTCAAAACAAAAATTATAACATAAACAACATAAAGTATCGATAATAACGATTCGTTTTGTAACGATCGTTTGAGTTGTATCGTAAATGGCTGACCCCCGAATAGGCATGACGAACAATTTTGAAATCTTCTTTCGTGATAAAGGTACACATGTATTGTATACTAAAAAAACTTTATTTCGGTTTCAAAGGTCAGTTTAACAAAGTTTGAGGACATTATTCTAGTGTTTTATCAACAGCGCGCGAAAAAGCTCGCAGGTGTCATGGCGTCCGTGTGACGTAATTCTAATGTAAATATCAAGTGTCTGTCAAACTCACTTGTATGAAATACGACAGTGACATTTGTTGATTTCCATTAGAGTGACGTCATAGTGCGTGATTGACGTTTGAGTCAAAATGGCGAATTGCAGTATTTTATCCTTTTACTTTATCGAAAATCTGATTAATCTCAGATTTTAAAATCAAACTAAATGTGTCTTTTAAATCCTTTTAATATGTATTTTCCCGTAATGTATTCAAATCGTTGATTATTTGATACTGTCGTCATGCCTATTCACAAACGACAATCAACGCTAAGCACGCACTCACTCTCATGCCGTCCCTCCCAGTTCTATTGACATTTTACGGGACGTTTGTAAATTCTGGGGTTGGCATTGAAAACATACGAAATTATCTTTTACTAGCAGCCGCCCGCGACTTCGTCCGCGTGGACTTAGCTGTATGTGAAAAAATATTTTCCCGCTTTTTCGTAATTTTAGTAAGGATGCCTATTTTTTTTGAAAATGAAATATAGCCTATGTCACTCAGGAATGATGTAGCTTTCCAACAGTGAAAAAATTTTTCAAATCTGCCAAGTAGTTTCGGAGCCTATTCAATTCATACAAACAAACAAACAAACAAAAAATCAAACCTTTCCTCTTTATAATATTTGTATAGATTTTATGAAACCACCGTGGCAAACAAAGCACTGCCTGATTTGTACTGGTATCGGTAGCGATTACCGTTTTGCAAGACTTTTGAGAGCCAAGTGCGGGTTAGGAACCCGTTAACATAGAAAATAGAAATGGTTACATCCACCAGCTACTGGACTGGCGCAAATGCGAATAGGTACTAATAAAAGACTGGGGACACTAGAAACTCTGATCTGCACTCATAAGAATGTTGAGCGGTGAATGACTTTATTTTACCGGGGAAGGGACGTTATTTAAATAGTATCAACAACTTAGAATGATGGTGTGTTTCGTGTGTACAGAAATCCACCTGAAAACATGAAATAGAGCTTAATGTGAGTTACAAAAATCTACCGTCTACTGTCAGATGTTAGCAGCGTTTTTAGGTTTTTGTAGTACTCATGTCGAAAAAGTCCCTTGGAACATGATTGAACTGACGTCAAACCGCGACCACTGGCACCCCACCCTGCCGTCAAAGGAACCATCTCAAAGCAACCGAGTGCAGGCAAAATTCATAATCACAAGATAACAAACCGAGTCGAGATAACCGGGAACATCAAATGAATTATGCGCGGGCGGCTTCTATAACTCATTCTTACTTGTTACATCAGAGGGACTGGGCGGATATAGCGGGAGCGATAGCGTGAAGTAAATTAGAATAGAAAAAAAATACTAAAAAGGAATCAAGACACTATCATTTTTTCTTTTATTGGTACATATGCCGACGAATCCTTGAGGCACAATTTGGTAATGGCCTTTTTAGATAATTACAATTTAAGTGGTAGTACTTCTACAAAGCGATCTCTTTCTGGTAAGTAACTGTTGAGAAGAAAGAAAATTTCTACATAAAAGCCAGTTAGTAAATTATTTTTACATACAGTACTTTCTAATCGTCAAACAACATGAATTCACATAATATGAAGAGCAAATAACAATGAACTACGCTTAATCGATTTCCTGTTATTTTTTACTAGGCCAGGCAAAACCACGGAACAGAAAAAACAGTGGAAGTGCAAAGTAGGCGTGGCACGCGTGACACAATTAAGCGTAGCTACGCTTACTTGGGCCCAGTCGTGCTCTAACATCGCATCGAGTTGCTCGTCTCGCGACAACTTCATATTTCCGTAGTTATGCCGTATTGCTCCATTTTGGAGTGCAAAAATGATAGTAGGATAAAAAAAACTTGAAAATGTAGGGTTCCTACCATCGCTAAGTACTAATTGTATTTGTTTTCTAAAAAAATCTTGTTAATTTCAATAGACAGATAGATATCGACCTATAACGCAAATTTCAATCTTAATGCTTAGACAATTAAAAGTATAATTGCTACCAATAGAGAACACCGCCATCTATGGTCGATCACCGGAATTAACTCGTCAATCGAAACTAAATTGACATTAGATTAGAAAAAGTCGTAAATACTGTCAGCAGTAAAGCACAACAAATATTATCTGTAGGTTTATTTCCAGATGTACGATCTGTGAATTAAGCTAATTTGGACTAGAATTGAAACGACCAATTAAACGGCTTTTTTCTTTGTAGTGCAGTATATGAATTTCGATATATTTGTGTGAGTTTGGCGACATCGGTTCCTTCACTAATGTTGTTGCATTGCACTTCCACTGTTTTTTCTGTTCCGTGGGCAAAACCGATTAGGTTAGATTAGGTTAGAAGGCCTTAAGCCTTCGTATAAACCTAAAAAACGACTTGTCTGCACGCATGCTGCTTGCGTTAAACCTGGAACTTTTTAAATGTTTTTTTACAATGAATATTTGTTAAGTGTGTTACACTGGGAAAATGAACCTTTTCTTTCTAAATAACTATGAATAAAAATATTATGGAAATTCAGTTTAGGGATTATATCGTTATGAGAAACAACATGAGGAGTTCAAATATTATTTATTGAAATTTTAGTAAACATAAGCGTTGTTAGCGAGCTGGACGCCTTTGCAGGGGACTAGCCGAAAAAGGCCCAAAATAGACCCGCGTGGAGGAGGGAAAGAGAGGTCTTTGCCCAGCAGTGGGATCCTCGTGGCTGATTTAGATTTTAGATGAGCGTTGTGAACATCGCCATTAGTACTGCAAAATGTATGAAAGAAAACCTTAGGACTAAAAATTTTACGGAAAAACAACTTTAGGTGAACCAATATGGACCCTGCTTAATTACATTATGAAAGGCACCCTGTACCAAATGACGAGATTCAAGGTACAGTAGGTTCGGCTCTGAACACATAAACGGCCTATATACGTCCCACTGCTGGGCACAGGCCTCACCTCGACTATGAGGTGGTGCGAGCCATACTCCAACACGCGGGCTCTGTGCGGATTGTTGGAGGGGTGGAAAGTAAGTGAGCAACCTTATTGTCAGATGTTATCAAGCCGCCCTAAGGCCTCTGACTAGGCTTAACAAAAGCTTAACGTGCCTTCCGAAGCACGGAGATGCCCGAAAAATGCATCAATAAATTTAGGTCGGGGTGGTCACCCATCTCATTCCCGACTCGGCGTGAGTTACTTGACAGCAGCGACCTCTTCGGCTGAGCATTGGTATATAGGTCAGCCAGATTTGCCTTATTTACAAATTAAGACAAAGAACCTGACCTAAACTTACTTATTTATAAAAAGGTTAAAATATCTACAGTAAGAAGATCCTATGATCATAAATTAATTCTGCGAACAAATTGACAATTTGAACGAAGAAAGTAAGTCATTTAATATCTCCGTTTCAATTCCAATTCTATATTTATCATTGGCTTGCTTCGAATGTTCCAGAAAATGTCGACAACAATTCGCCGGTAGAGACAATCCTATATAGAAAGGGACATATTTCTCGATAACATGGAAAAGTAGCAAATAGGGGTGTTTTATTCAGGGAAAACCTTCTAGGAGCGATGTTGGCTAGATAACGTTTTTCTATAGATATGCTTAGATAGGGTTTAGCTATGTCTAAAAGAATGAATTGCCTATTTTGTTCTCATAGGTGTATCTGATTTTGTGTCATTCACTAAATCATAGGGTTGACAAAATCGCATTTTTAATTAGTTTGTACACATGTTGTATGTGAAGTTGAAATACTATTTTTGTGTTGTGGGTGTTGTTAGCTGACTCATTTCAGTTTCTTATAAAAAAACAACTGTCTTCATTATACGTCCCACTGCTGGGCACAATCCTTACCTTAACCATGGGCCAGATCTAGGTCAGTGATAAACTTTACTATCAGATGTTATCGAGCCGCTCTATTGACTTCGACTAGGCTTAACGACTGACCAACTACTAGACGTGCCTTTCGAAGCATGAAGATGCCCTAAAAACACATCAAGAAATTCTGGAAAGGATGGCTCATTCCCAATCCGGCACACAGTGTGTGTCATTATAAGTAAATATTTTCTTCAAATTCATCCGCGTGGACTTATGTGAGGAAAATAAAGTGATATTTGTTTATAAATTGTAGCCTAGGTGCTATTCAGATGTATAAGCTGTATTACTGTAAAGTTTCATTCAAATCCATTCTGTTGTTTTTACGTGAAAGAGCAACACGGCACATCCACACATACAAACTTTCACATTTATAAAACGAACTTACCTGAGGTGAAGTTCGATCTTGATTATTCTGGCTTCGTCTCCGAGATTTAATAACTTTACCCATTAAGTAGGAAAGTAAGAATTAGCAACTATTCACTAAAAAGTTATTCAGACTACACCTATTTTTTAAAATTATAATAGGAGGCAAAGCTATAATGACTTATAAATACGTCGTTTGAATAATTCTAAAATGTTTCTACGTGAGTCTATACCAGTGGCTCAGCAGATTAATCTTCGCGTTTGTAGCCATTAATCCAGGCTCATGTGAGGTCGGCTTGTAGAATCATATACGGCCCTTTATCTGCTGAGGGCTGGTCCGTTTGCATATAGCTTATAGTCTTTGCTACTGCGCCAGGGGTTTTAGATTCGATTACAAACTCAGGACAAACATTGTTAGGTTTTCTCATGGCTTGAAAACATGTGGATGGTTGGTTGGATTCTTCAGTGGTGCGGACTAGCGACGGCGGTGAAAACCGTTTAGTCAGAGTGGCTGGAAAGTCTACCATGCATGGGGACCTACCCTACCCCCCTTCTTGTATTAAAAGTAAAGGGCGGTATAAGGTTATCTAGTTCCTATGCACACTCCTCGTAAATAACAAACCCTCTCGACCATGTGCCAAATGGGTTAGTCAGAGGCACACTGATTGTTGCCATCATGGTGAATGGAACATTCAGAAGCCCGCATTTTTCCTAGGCAATTTGAACCCAGACGTGGTAAGAGCGAGCTGCTATTTTTCCGGGTTGCTTGGGTTTTTTTGTCGGTATTTTCCATAACACAAAGTAGTTTTCCAGCCAGTTTCGAACTTGGAACCACCGGGTCCACGCCAGACTGTTTATCCTCTAGGCCCCGACGCTCTCCCCAAAAATAATAATCAAAATAATAAATACACTGAAGATTTATTTAAAACGACTCGCTTTAAACCCTACACGGTCTATTATTCTGGTGCGTGGACATAAATTATTGACAAAATACAAACAAAAGGCCAAATAAACTCTTTCACCTATAAATCTTCGGTGAAAAAATTTACCTTTTCACAAACGTATAGAATATATTGAGCTGTACCAATATCAGTTGCGCTGTAGGGTTCAGTGTGCAAATGATTATTTTTTGAGTTTACATTAACTACAATTTTTATTAGGTTTTTATATTTTTTGATGAGTATGAAAGCTGGAGATTCATTTGTTCCAGAAAGATATTTGAATCGTTTTTTAACTTAATGATAGAATATGCCATGACGAAACACATAATAACGTGTTCACTGGCGTTAACGTTACAACTATCTTGATCCACCACATGACGTGCTTTTATTTTCCTGCTTCTCTATTAGTCTGGAAGAGATCGCCCTTAGCGATAAGGCCGCCTAGATTGTAGGTCCTAAATTTCGGGAAACATTTTATCGTATTATGGTTTTCTTTGTGCAATAATATGCATCTTATATTACTGAATGATTCTCAAGCAATTATTTTTCAAATATGGTAATCTTTATATTCATCATTTCTAAACCTAAAATAGCCTTCCACCGTGGATTTCCAGACGTTTTACCTGCATACATTTTTAAACCAGTATTCAGCTTAGGGGGCCAGCGTTAAAATTGCAATTGGGTTAAAGGTATTCTCTAACTATCGTATCTTGAATATATTTTACCTTTTACAGCAGAATAAAAGCAGCATACAGAAAAGATCGTGTACATTCTACTGTTTTTTTGTCTTTTAACATACGGAACCAAACGCAGAGGGCATAAGCTTAGCACACGGGATATGAAAAAAGCGGGGTTTTCCCCGACTGGCTAATATGTACATTCAAACTCGCATTCGGTTTAGCCCAATGTCGCTGCGTGAAAAGGGGTTTGTGGCTGCGAAACGTATGAGGCTTTCCAATTTAGGTAATCATTATTTCTAAACCAAGTGGCTATTGCTGTAATAACTCATCATCATCATCAGCCTGTTGTAGTCCACTGCTGAACATAGGCCTCTCCTTTTGAACGCCACTGTACTCAATCTTCGGCTGCTCGCATCCAGCTCCTGCCAGCCATCCTGCGCAAATCATCACTCCACCTTGCCTGAGGACGGCCTACACTACGCTTGCCGAGACGCGGTCTCCATTCAAGAACACGTTTACTCCAACGGTTGTCGGTTCTACGGCTAACATGGCCAGCCCACTGCCACTTCAGCTTGCTAATCCGGTGGGCTATGTCGATAACCTTGGTTCTCTGCCGTATCACCTCATTTCTAATTTGATACCGCAGAGAAACGCCGAGCATAGCCCTCTCCATAGCCCGCTGGGTGACTTTAAATTTGTGGACCAGCCGTGCCGTTAGTTTCGTTGCCGTTTTGGCTCCGTATGTCATATGTCGTATGTCCGTATGTGTCTGTAATACCTACCAGGTTTATATTTTTTTTCGTACAATCCTGATTGTATCTCATCTTAGGCTTGAGTTGACAACACAATACTTACAATGTGTACTCAGCCTTATGGGCAGGGTGCCATAAATTGCAAGAAATCACCCTTTTTGTCAACTGGACGTGTTTAGGTTTGGGTCCCGTATGATTTATAATTTCGACGCGCACCCGCTTGGACCTATTTTTTATTTCGCTCTGTAAATCGGACCCTTCCGAGTGACATGCGATGATTTGAGATACAAATGTACATACGGTCTATACATAATAAACAAGGTGCTTGTTTATTATTTTTTTCTTACAGATAACGTATTGATAGAGTTTAGTGTATTTGTATTTCTCCCAAAGTGCGCCACAACTCCCGGTTTTGAGTTCTATAAGATGATTCAATAACTATCTTGTGGCAAGTATGCATGTAATCGTGCCTACTTTGCTTTGCTTGTATCGTCAACCGAAAGTTGTCTGGAAAACATCACTTGTTGCGCCTAAATTGTTCATCCAAAATAAAATTTTGATGCAACTATTTTGTATGTGCAAAAAACTATGTCTGCTTTTATCTTGTCGCAATATATGATCTTCCATAAAATAAATGTTTCATCTAAAGACAGAAAAACAGCACTTTTATAATTACAGAAAATTAAAAAAAGCTGCATCAGGAATGTAAAATCGCCAATTAAAGTGCAAAACACGTCCACAGTGTGCAAATTTATCACTCGCATAAACACACAACTGTCAGTATTGAAACGCACTGGACACTGTAACACCTGCATGACCTCCACATCAATACACATTATTGCTACGTGTTGATACGACATAATCTGATCAAGGCTGCCGCAATTGACAAATGTATAGACGTTTGTCAATTGTGGCATTGTCTATAGCTACCTGAGCGATGAAGGTAATTGATCCCCTTCTACCTATACACTACATCGGAAACATTATGATGGAACGGATGTAGAGTATTGATAAAATTGACTCGACCAGGGTTACCCTTGGGTTCACAAAAAATACTGTGAGGTCTTACAGTGCTCACGACTACATAGGGGTTGAGAGACCTCTGCGGCCCGGTAAAGCTGTGAAAGTCTCACTTTGGACTATCTTTTACTAAACATTGTTTTGTTTTTATTTATTTGGTTTTAAATAGTTATTTTCTTTAAAAAATTACCTCTAGGAATTTATAATTAACCATTCTGTGTAAACTCTTTATGGATCACCGCTTAGCCTAGTATTGTTAAACTACATAGTTGGCCATGTATCGATTGTCAGTGTACGTATTTTTTAATAATATAAAACAAAAAACCGACTGTATTAATAGGCGCATGATATCCACTGTTGAGCATAGGCCACTCCCATAGATTTCCAGAGTGGCCGGTGGTAGGCGCCCTGCGTTTAGGACAATCCTGCAGGCCTCCAGCGTATTAGCAGTTTGAAGTGGCAGAGGGCAGGACACATAGCACGAAGGACTGGAGTTGTTGGAGTATGGTTCGCGTCACCTCAACGTTGAGGTGAGGCCTGAGCCTAGCAGTGGGACGTATATAGAAAGTTTACATCATGTTATGTACGACGTTATTAAGGCTTCAGACTAACCATCTTCTTTAGGCAAACTTCATAATATTATTTTTATCCAAGCTCCCTTAACTCTTTCTAGGTGGATACCAACTCCCTGTCTAAACCACAGGTTGTACCTGATCAAGTTGACCGTCAAATTAAATCAAGTCTAATTAATTATGAATTAGTATTTAAAATTGCTAATCCCTGTCTACGAGGATTCCCTCTATCCACAGAGTCCAAAGTTGTAACGTTTCGCCCGTTGTACTTTTGTTGAGCTTTCAGCGCTGAAAGGCCGACAATTTTGCACGCGCTGTTTTTCCGAGCGCACATTTTGCTGGTTTTCTAAACAAAGACCCGTAGTATTTATTTTAAAGGCGTTCATTGAGGCGTGCGTGTGTGCTTGTTGTGTCTTTGCGTTGATAAATAATCGCTTTTGCAGGCGGGGAGAGTTCTGAATGAGTTTTGATGTAGGGAAGTACAAATAGTGTGGAGTACGAACAAATAAAGAAAAACAGAACGTTTGTTTACACGAACTATTGCCACATAATACTCCAGATTCTCTCATCAGCTCCTTAACTGTTTATGACTAGCTTTTCTCATTGTATTGTAAGTGACATACCTACAACAGAAAAGCGTGGTATATCAATGATCAAAAATATAATTTTAACCATAATTATTAATTTTCACCTATTGTCATCGTCATAAAGTTAAGACAATAATCATTTTAAGAAACTGAATAATAATTGTTAAGGAAATAATGTACCAGAAAACTTATAAAATAAGAAGTGGTGGTAAGCTAGTTTTCTGAAATGTTCTAAACGGATGTGTTGGTGGTGCGTCATTTAAATAAAATTTAAGTTGTGGTAAATAAGAGTAGTTATTTGCCGAATCTCTATACTACTTACCCCGTACACTTTTGACCTACCTTATGAATTTTTATCAGACCACTTTCATAAATTGTTGAAAAACACTCAAGGACAAAGTATTTATTTACATTGAATAAGTTTACATGCTTTTTACACGGCACAAAAAGACTCGTTTTAAATTCTCTGACTTTCCACATCAAAAGTGACGTCAAAGCAATGAAACACTTTGTTTAACTTTTAGATTCAGAATTTAATAAAACACAAAAAAGCTCAGCCAAAATTGTAATCAAAAACTTTGATAAATTATTTAAAAGAAACTAGAGAGCGCTCTAACACTTCTAATGAGATATCTTATAAATAATCATAGTCTGATATGACTTAGGGTTCAGACGAGCCTGAATATTGCATGACCACACTTAATTGACACTTAGGCTTATGGAATCTGAAATTAGACAGGGCGCCACGTATAAGCAGCTGTGCCTGGATTTGTCTGATTGAATTATCTAATTATTAGTGAAATGGAACCTGAATGAGGCGAGAAACCAATATAACGACAGTTGGACAGTCTATCACTACCATTAACGATATACTTAGCTACCTAAGGGTAGGCCAACCCATGTTATAACAATAAAATTAACCAAAATAAAATTATCCTAATTTAAAAAACTATAGTCCGTTCACGTATTTCAAGTACAAGTAATGCTACTCCCCTCCTTAGGAGGGGAGGCCTTCGCCCTGCAGTGGGACAGCATAGGCTGAAAATAAAATAAATAAAAATAATACTACTAACTTTAACCAGCGTTACGGCAAATATAAAATTGTTTTTCTTTTCTTTTCTTAAGGGGACTAGTAGAGCTAAAACCAAGTTTTATAGTAACGAAAATTAAGTGTTACACTTCGGTGATCCAGATGAAAAAAATATGTCGTATTCTTGAGGATTCAAGGGTTGGTTTTATCAATTTGAAAACACGATTTAACAAATTCGGCTCGATAGAAAAAAATCGCAAAGATGGGTCTAAAAAAATTTTAGAATGAAAAAAAACTGTACTAAACATCATGCTATCATTCTGTTCTTTTCACAGAATGTGTGTTTTATAAAATACTAGAGCGTGCTCATTTTAGTTTTGTGATTTAATGCGTATATTTTCCAAAAAACACCAATAATTGATTTCAAGCAAATTGCGTATGCGTGTGTGCGTGAAACGCCGTGTACAGACAGTACCGGCCGTGGCCTGATGCTAGACGGACGTGTCGCGCATTGCGCTCCGCATTTGAATAATATTTAATTGCTTAGTAATCACTGTTAGAATATTGCGTATGCTATAATAATACATGGGGCACGAAAACTCACCAAAACGTCTTATAAAATGAATTAATAAATAAATTACCATAAAATGGACAATGCTTTAAACTAAGCGCTATTTTCGTTCAATGTTATGGTCGACGCGGTGGAGGAACATGATTAATACACAGCCGTAAATAGCCTTATCTCATGGTCGCTAGATCAAATCCTGGTTTTCCTTTTTGTATTATGTTTGTTTTTGTTCGTAGGATAAAGCTTGATTATGATTAGAATGAAAGTTATTTGGCAATTTTAATAACAATAAAACGTTATTTGTATATAGTTTTATTTCCAATAACAACTTTAATTTTCAATCAGAATTTTGAAAGTAGCCACACGAAAGTTTCTTGCCGGTTCTTCTCAGTTGAGTTCAAACAACTTTCCGACACCGGTGGTTGAGTCACATAATGTTTGTATACTGTGCATTTATTTAAAAGTATTCAAGTCTATATGGACTATGCTATAAACTAACCGCTATTTTCGATGATAAGAGATGTCGACGCGGTGGAGGAACGTAAAAGAGACAGCCGATGTACTATTTAATCTTATGGTCCCGAGTTCAAATCCATGGTTTATTTTTTGTATTTATTTATTTAGTATTTATTGTAGTATTTAAGTCTATTCTTAGTATATTTTTGGTTGTTTGATTGCATGGGACATGAAAACTCACCAAAAAGTCAACAAAGTCGTCTTATCTTTTTATTTTTGGGATTCAATGCGTATATTTTCCAAAAAACGCCATACTGTTCAATTGGTTCTCAGGCACAGTGCGTGTGCGTGTGTGCGTGAGACGCCGTGTAGCGACAAGCGAATTCGAGTAGCGACGAGTACCGGCCGAGGCTGTTGGTTGGACGTGTGACGCATTGCTTAGCTGAAATAATATTTTATTATTTTTTCAAAAGTACTCGATTATTGTGTACACTAACACGGGTGGGCCACGAAAACTCGTCAAAAAATAAAAAATAAATTCTTATAAAAGGAACGCCCGAAGAATGCACGATGCTATAAGGTAAGCGGTATTTTCGTTAGCTTCAGTAGACAACACAGTCAGTGCAGTAAACTTAGAATAATTGTAATTATTATAAGGCAGTGAAGTAGGTATTCAAGGTCCTACTAGTAGTTGTCATCCTAATCAAGCTATATTTTCAATTTATAGCCTTTGAATAAACTAAAAGGAGGAAGATATAGGTACCCGCGTACTAAAAGTGGCTCTACAAAAGTAGGACCTAATTTTAGCCCATATGACAGAAATGGCCCCGCGTACCAAACAAAAGCAAGTCCGACGGACCAACTTATAAAAATAGGTCCAATTGACCTAGTTTCAAAAGTAGCTTCAATGAACCTACTTTCGAAAATTGGTCCAATGGACCTGCTTTCGAAAAGACCGAGGCTTGTCACAGAAAACAAAGATTGCAATGACACTTCTTTAAAAGTAAGTAAGAGTTTAATTTGATAAGAAAGTTACTATACTTCTAATACTTCAGTTGGTCAGATTGACGAGTTTGGTTCAATGTTAGTGAACGCTCTGCATCTGGCAAAATTATTTCGTAGTCGCAGGTTGTGAAACCATAGATCTATATAATGCATAGACAGGTATCATGTATATTCATTTATTCACTATAAATTTGTAACAGAAAGCAGGAGAGCAGTAAAATTGTAGATGGTAGGCATAAATTCACCTTTTCAAGGTATTGTGAATTTACACATAAAAAATAAAAAACGGATTATAACATTAACAAAAACAAAAAAAAATAACAAAGCAACTAGAATATTTAAAAATCTACAAATCTATCTATGTCTACAGGCGTACAAAAAAAAAATAAGAGGTGCCAGTCAAACGAAATGTATGATTTCGATTTTTTATTGTAATTAAGCTTCAAAGTATTCTTTGATGCTTTAAGAAGAATTATCAATGAGCATGTTCCTAAGCTTAGTTTCAAACTCTTTGCCTTGCACAGCTTTCAAAGAGTTTGGTAAATGGTTGTGGACTTTTATTGCCATGTAATAAGACCTATTATTAAGCAGTGACAGCTGAACTGGTGGCGCCACTATGTCGTTCTTCCGGCGAGAAATTGGCTTGTCGCAGTATTTCTGGAAATAATGATGCTTGCATGCTGCGTAAAACTGAAAACTGAAAATGTGGTAAGATAGAAAAAAAAGGAATAGCACTGAGGAAAAGGTATGCCAAGAAAAAGAGACGACTGGTTTACACTCAAAAAGAAATGATAAACACTTTGGCCAGGAATGCGGAAACCCTGATGTGCCGGAAGAGATTTACAATAAAATGAGAGAAAACTGCTTGAAAAATTTGAAAAGACCTGACGAAGAGCGAGCTACGGTGGAAAGAAAAACTATTTTGCAAAGAGCCAACGGAGAATGGCTTGAAATGAGACGATCTCTCCTCACTGCGTCTAACTTCAGCAGGGTTATAAGACGCCGTCCAACAACACCATGTGCTTCCTTAGTGAAGGACATTATTTACAATAAAAAATTGGATCATGTAGAATCTATTAGTCATCGCCAGAACAATGAAAAAGTAGCTCTCACTCAGCTGGGCTTGCAAGAAAATGTTGCCATTAAGCCGTGTGGGCCGTATTTATTGACAACGAATTACCTTTTTTGGGTGCCACGCCTGATGGTTTGATGGGTGAACATACTCGGGTAGAAGTTAAGTGCCCTTTGACGGCCAGTAAAATGGGTCTAGAATCAGCAATAAATAAAAAAAAGGTAACTTTCTGGCTCAAAACGACAACAGGCGAACTAGCTATTAATAAACGGCATGCTTGGTACTTCCAGATACAGGGTCAGCTACACGTGACCCAAAAGAAATATTGCCTGTTTGCCGTGTGGGCAAATGAGAAGGAGAAATTGAAAACGGAAATGATTGAGCGAAATGATTTTATGTGGGAAAACGAGATGAAAGATAAACTAATTAACTTCTATTTGGACTGCTTGTTACCTGAAATTCTCGATCCCCGGTTATCAAGGAATATGAAAATACGTGAGCCTCATATAACTACCAAAAATAGTGAAGACAAGGACAAAATACAATTAGACAAAGACCAATAAGAATATAAGCTGGAGCCTATAGCCAGTCCACCACACTGCCACGGCTGAGTTTTCTTGTTCACCTTATAACAGGTACTCAAGCGTCCCCGCCACTAAAAGGCGAGAACTCAGGGTGGATTTATCACTTATTATTAACATTTAACATTACAATAAATTAAAATTTACAATAGATACATTATTTTAAGAAAAAGAGACACGTGACCTCAAAGTTTATCTAATAACACTGTAATAGGCTTTCTCAAGAAGCAATCCTTTAACGGCGTTTTTGAACTCATCAAAACTTCCCAACTCATGGACAGATTTGGGGAGGTGGTTGAAGACTCGGGATGCCATGCAAAATATGCTTTTGTTGAATAAAGCCGTTTTGTTCCTAGGCATGCTGATTTTTAACAAATAAAACTGTTTCCAAGATATATATGGAGGGTAGGGTTAAAAGCTACCATTCTCGAAAATAGGGCTTACAACTAATGGTCCGATGCAATTTAAATACAGACCTAACACATTTCTTTCGGGCCTTGAATGCTGTGCCTTTTGAATTACCCCAGAACATGACACCATACCTTAGAAGGGGCACGACATATCCGTGATATGCTGTCAAAACCGCGTCAATGTCTACTGTCTTTGCAAGCATGTAGAGGGCATATGAATGCTGGTTTAGACGAGCTCATTTTTTCAATATGAGTCCTCCAATCCAAATTATGGTCAACAGTTAAACCTAAAAAAGTTGTATTATCTACTTGGTCAATTTTATATTCTGAATACCTAATGTCCATTCCAATAATTTCACTAATTCTATTTCCAAATGTCATTACGTTCGTCTTTGTAAGATTAATTTTAAAATTGTTCGTATCTAGCCAAGTTATAACATTGTCCAAAGTGTAATTTACTTCGCGTTCTTTGTCAGGTCCCGATACAACAATGGTACTGTCATCAGCAAATAATACTGTCTGGTGATTGATTGGTGATTTTTGGCAGATCATTTATATAAACTATAAATAACAGTGGCCCCAAGACACTACCTTGTGGCACGCCAAGTGACATGTTTTCAAATTCTGAGTAATAATTAATTTCAGTTTTTTTAATAGGGCATATTCTGGTGACTCTAGTGGATTGAATTCTGCAACTCAGATACGACTCAACAAGTTTCAGTACGTTACCTCTTATACCATACGCAGACAGTTTTTTTCATAATATACCATGGTCAACACAATCAAATGCTTTTGTTAAGTCCATGTACAGGGCGCATGTCAACTAAAACCAACCTGTTCCTCGGCAAAGATGTTATATTTTTCAAAATAGTTACTCAAGGAGCTTTAAATCACTCGCTCAAATATTTTCGAAATGACTGGCACCAATGCTATTGGTCTATAACATGTAATATTACGTCTATTACCCTTCTTGAAAAGAGGTACAATGATTGTACCTCTTCTCAATCTTTTTTAATTTATTAGGAAAGGTGCCTTTTGAAATACAATTGTTAATAATGTGACTTAAAATGTGAGATAATTTAATTGGTATTTGTTTTAATATTTCTGTAGTTATGTCATCATAACCAGTGCTTTTACTATTTTTCAAAATTATAGGTAAATATTATTATAATAAGCATGTCATCTCGCTTTTCCAGAATAACATGATTCATATCCACAACTATCACCTAAATAGCTTCAATTAAACAACATAATTCGTTAACAAGAGCTTAAAACTAACCCATGCTTAGCCATCACTAAATATTTGAGCTTAAAACTAAACTTTGTACTTTTTATACGCTTACATTAACCGGAAAAATGGCCAGAAAGTGAAAACTTGACTACAGTCCATTTTACAAGTCTGTTACAAGTCATAACATAAAAATTTAAAAATTAATAAAAAATATTGTGATCCCACCAGATAAAAGTTTTAACATTTAATTAAATGAGTTCTATTTCTTATTCACAGCCATCCATACAATTACTAAATACTAGGTATTTATCATCCATACAATTATTTTTTTATGTACGTACTAGGCTAGTACTCTTTTTTGATTGAAATACAAAATATTCACCTATAGTCTCATTATTATTTTAATATTTTGTTTTTATACCCAGTGTCACTTTTACAGTAAATACTAATCCAACAACACCTCTCTAGTTAAATTTCCATCAACTCAGAAATATACTTCCTACTAATCCTACTTCCTACTAATATTATAAAGGCGAAAGTTTGTATGTGTGGATGTGCCGTGTTGCTCTTTCACGTAAAAACTACTGAATGGATTTTAATGAAACTTTTGTTTTTCGACTTAAGTACACGCAGACAAAATCGCGGGCGGCCGCTAGTAATAAATAAAATAAATGTCTTGTCTATTTTGTTGTTTGATCTATGGGTGCTTTAATGTAATATCAAAAGTAAAGTAAAATTATCAATTGTTTTTAGGTCATGAATGATATCATTAAATATCATTATTTACAATTGATAATTCGTTATGTTTTCTGAAATGAACTTATTTCTTTGTTTTTTTATTTTTTTAGAAAATTCTCACACACTGTCACAGTGTTCGTTGCCAAACTCATCCGAAACGGCTTGGGCGATTTTAATAAAATGTTATGATGTACCTACGGTGGCTGGCACATCACGCTACCGATTTCCGGTCAGTCCTCCTTGCTCTATTGCAAAGAAATGTCATTTGGCAAGAGCGAGAGACAAAACGGAAATGGAGTAACCTGATGTGCTGTTGACTGTACATACCTACGTTTGTTAAATCTGTGATATGCCATAAACTATTTTATAGACCTGTTTTTTTTGGAGTCCAGGTGGACAAAGTCTCTGGTGGCAGCTAGTTAGTTAATAGGTATAATGTAACAATAGAGGTGAAATTCCTTCCGGTCGTAATTAATTTATTATTGACTAGCGGCCGCACGCAACTTAGGGCCGGCGCCCACTATCGGCATCGGCACGCTTCAGGCTTTTAAGGTGGCAAATAGTAATATACTCTAACATAATAGCAATAAAGTAGAAAATGCCGAAACAGAAACAGAACAAATGCATTTTGTTTTTACGAGAACACATCACGGAAATTTCTACTTTATTGCCATAATGTTAAAGTTTATTGCTATTTGCCACCCTAAAATCCTGAAGCATGCCGATGCCGATAGTGGGCGCCGGCCCTTAGGCCGCGTGGTCTTAGGTTAAAAAAAGAATAATATATTATCTTTATAAATTGTAGCACATGATTCCGATTCATAAGCTGTATACTGCTCTGCTCCTATTGATTAAAGCATAACGAAAAGTATACATAGGTACCTATATATAACCTGCCCAAGAGTATGAAGAATAATTGTTTCAAATTTCGTTAAAAAAGTCGTCGAGTAGTTTTTGTTCAGACAAAAATTTTGCTGATTGCATTTTTGGCATCAGTAGCAATTCTTAATCACCTCTTGATTGTTAATTTTTAAATTTATTTCATGTACAGAATTGGCCTCTACTGATTTATTATAAGTGTAGATGAGTGACATCTCTTGGAGAAATGGCGAGATCTCATTGTAGTTTTATGTTGACACGGTAGTTTCATGTTGCGCCGATAGATGGCGATATACCGGTTGTCTATGTGTGTGTGTCTAAATTCTCGATTTCAGTTAGGTCTAGTAGTCCTCTTAAGTTACTTAATTACTAACCTTCTTCATTTCAATGAACTAAGAGCATGCTGTTCCCATATGCTAAGAGTTATGGTCTAGCTCTCAAAATGTTGTTTTTTTGGTTTGTGCCTTAATGACTGTAACTTGTTCTGTGAGAATTTTAATAATTAAATAAATAAACTCTGTCGCCCTCAAAAAAACTCAGATCCACAAGCCTTGCGTTTGTATGCGTTCAGCTGGTCACTGTAGACTTGGCTTTCTAATTGGGAACAATTTGATCGGCAAGGGTTCGTGCTAGGTCGAAGGACAATTATGAAATCACTGCATTCTTAACGCGAACGGACTGTATACATTTAGATACCTACGCAAAAACGAGGTGTAACGTTTCGATGAAAAACCGAAAATAAATAGAATTAAATAATAAATCATACACACCCTATATAATACCTGAACGCAGTATAGGTATAATAGTATTTCTTCTCACGAAATAGAAAAGAAAAACCTGTTTGTAATAATTTAAAAGGCTAGTCACTTTTGATTAGGTCAAGCAAAGTTTAGGTTTGTCTTTGAACAGAGTTTCTAATAAAGCTATCTCCAGTATAACTTGGATTAAGATTTCAAATTTGTTAATCTAATCTTGGCATAGCTTTGGGCATTGGACTTTCTTTGTCCCTGAGGCAAATACTTAACATGGTTATGCTTTTTAGGTCTCTATTTTGATTAATGTACTAGTGGCCGCCCGCGACTTCATCCGCGTGAAATTTAGTTTAAAAAAGAAGATTAAGACCAAGCTGTGAATGGTAATGGAATTGCAATAAAATAATTGTTCAACTCAAACAGGTTTGGGTGATCAAAATTCACTGTGATAGCAAAAGTGGGGTTCACTAAATTGCTTGGATCGAACCCGAAACCTTTTGCATTTCAACTGGCGCTTGTAACTTCTGCGCCTGACTAGGCCAATAAAAATCGTCTAAGCTGAAATGACGCGCATCTCAATGCATCTACGCATACAAGAGTGCTTGCTCGTATGCGTTATTGTATGTAGATACAGTGGAGTTGCGCGTCATTTCAGCTTAGCCGATTTCTAATACCTAACAGGATATTATGTTTGTTTATAAATTTCAATGAAAGCACTTGAAAGATATAACGGGTATATTTGAATCAGATATCTCCACTTGAGCACGATGCAAGTAGTCCATAAAAGGTTCATTACTTCGCAAAACAGTATTATTTAGGGCTACGAACTGAAATAAAGAATGGAATAAGAAAATCGACAGGCGAACGATACGAGGGAGGGAGAGGTCGTATTTCGCGCCAGGCACCTATCTGATTTATTATTTATTAACGCTGATAGATGGAGTTAGCGTCCGGTATCTTTTGCCGATTTTAATCTTTGTCTTGAGTCATGAAGGCGTTTTAAGTTGGTGATAAATACTCGCAAGATGGCGGTAGTATTTTTAAATAGTACTGACAATTAATTAATACCGATTACTGAATAGGTTTTCGAAGCTTTTAAGCTGCTGAATTTAATAAACCTTTGTCGAATCTCTAGCCTAAGGTAGAGGTCCTGGTTAAGGTGTCTGCTCTCAAATGCCATTGGAACCGTGGATTGACTCTTAACTGAAGTAATGTGACAATCATACAACAACAGATTACTGTGACGTACATCTTTATATCATCATCATCATCAGCCGTATGACAAGAAAACCAAAAAGAACACTTTTTAACTCCTTTGTTTATAAATCGATGAAACTAAACACTTCACCATCATGTAGGCAGTAGTTGTACAACTATATTAATGTGCAGATAAATAATATTTATAGGGTTTAGCCAACACTGCTGTGGTGAAATGGTGATATCACAATATCTGAGAACATTGCGTGCTTGATCTGTTTTGTGCGTTGTTCCCACAAAGGGCACTTGTGATTGGTCACATCGCGTCACGTGTTGGCTGACGGCCCGCGGTGGACAAAAGGGGGTCTTGGAGGGACAGCCTCTGTGAGTTATTGTTTTGACCCCCTGTTTTGTGTTAGTTAGATCAAGTTCCGATATTGCGGCGGAAAGTGGTATTTTGTTTGTTTTAAGTATTCTGGACCGTAAAGAAATACCTTTATCTTGCACCTCCCTCTTCTCTAAGGTGATCCCTGAAAACCAGCGTCGTGGTGGTTTTGTAACCAACACGGCATATGCCGAGGGGCAGCCTTTTGGACACTTTATTTGTTGCTACCTACGTGTTGTGTAAATTTAATTGTTATGTTTAGTGTCCAATAAATTTTATTTCTTTCTTTCACTTAAAACTTAGAAAAAACTTGTCTTGAAACCTATGTGGACGTTATACAGCATGCAGATTACTCTGAATCCAGTAGGAGAAACTAATATGTAAGTGTCAATGATATTACAATAAAAGAAGTAGATAGGTTATGTCAGTACCTACTGACGTGAAGCCAAAAATTGTCAACGGGGTACGATTTAGTTAACTTGACAGTGTAAACAAGACAGTACGATTATTTAATAGAGCGTAAACGAGACAATATACTCGTATGTTGTGAAGTGTCGTCTCAGACTGCACAGTCAATGCTTTGCTCGGGTGTACGACTCGTTCTGATTTCGGGTGCCACGTTTTTTAGCACAAGTAACCTATGTACCTATTTTTATTATAAAATCATTGGCAAGTGTCATATGAAAAGTAGAAAGTTAGTCCGACTTTGATCACCTTCGATCGAAGTAGATGCTCCCTAAACTCTGCTGGCGCGATAGGTGAAGTTCTAAGTCTTAATTAAGCACCTTATGCACAAACTTGCAGACATCCCTCGTGTTTGCAGGCTCGGAGTAAGTGCCGCCTTGAGGGAAGGCTAAGTGCTGCCTGACTTGAGACACAGGAGACATGGAACTTTAAACTGTTTGGGAATTACCTGGGATTTCAGGCTTCATGGTTTCACTTGTTAAGCCTGAAAGAATTGTATACTACTTAACTGAATTAGAACGCTTTTTTAAAAGATCAGTTGATTAGTTTCTGGTTGGGTCTTTCCAACATACTTAGCCAGTTCGTACCTTGAAGACCGCAAATGGTAACGTATTGCTTGACGTGTCGCCTCAAAAAACCACCCAAAAAGGATTTTAGTAGTTTGAAAAAAAAAGTGTTTTATTTAGTAACAAGTAAATTCAATAATAACCACATAAATATGACGGGAAATTTAGCAATGCAGAGCTTGTAGATACTAACCCCATAAAAACGAACGCAACACTAAAGCATAGTTAAAGCAATTGACAAAGCAAAGTTAATGTGTTGTTGAAGCGCTGTTTAAGTTTTTATGAATAAGATGGTAAGGGGGGAGACACCAAATAAAGATTCTTAAGTAACTACTTTTTCTTCGTAAATACGTAGGTACATAATATGCATAAAAAACACCCAAACCAATTCAAAAAGTCATGTTCATGGACACGAATTTGTACTGTGTGGGTACTGAAACCGCGACCTCTGATGCAGTAGCCAACATCCCACAGCAAATAGGTTGTCAGATTTTCAGTGAAATTTATAACAAAAATAAATCAAAAGTATATAGACCATTTAAAAGTGTTAAGAGACAATAAGTTTCATCCGGTCGAGTGCCGGACCGGCCGCTGCCGACTCAGGAGAGCAATTGATTTTGAAAATATTGCCAGCGACTAGAACCGTCGAGGCTGCAAATTGATACTTCATCAGTTATGCTGGTTAAGGCTGGAATAACGGCAGAGAGAGGAATGAGAAACTTTAGAGACCTGGGGGTCATTTTTATCCTAAAACGGCAACTTATTAGGTGAACCACAATATGATCATAATATGATTCAGATCTGTTTCATATATGAATCATAATATGATTCAGATCTGTTTCATATATTAATCATAACATGAAACGTCTAATGTCACTTTTTTAGAAAAGAAGAAAAGAATAAAACGTTTGTTGATTTTGAACATCGCAACAGACAAAAAACATAAAGATTAAGGTGGTTAGGAAAAAACAAAAAATAAGACAAACAATAGAAAAACAAAGAATAATTTCCACCAGGCAGCAGTGTCACGATATGTCCAAAATTAAATGGACCCCAGCTAATGCCCAGACCTGATAGGCTCAGACGCTGATTTTCAGTGGGACCAACTGACGGACATTCGCAGTGGCTGACAAGTTGCTTCACTAAGCGATGATAATTATAATATATATGTTTTAAATGTGACGTGTACCTTTAGTTTTAGACCCCATGTTAACTTTTTTTAATATGTAAATTATCGCATTAATCATTTTAGTACTGAAGGTTGCGTCCTTGCAAAGTAGATCTTCAGACAGACAACGCCTTCCAACCTATTCTAACCTACCTTTTTTTTTTAAAGTAGGGGAAATGCCTTACGCATACCCGTCCACCGGGGGACGGACGGGTTATGTCGGACTCTCCACTGGAAAGGTGGTATACCAGTGGCCCTACCGACTAAAACCCCTACTCCCTCTGATCGTCCGTAGTGGTGGAACACGCCGTATAGCACGAGGCCCTGTGCGCGTTCCCCCGGACGGAGCCCGCCTGCATGGTGGGCCGGAAGCGACCCCCCCTTCGTGAGGGGAGACCAGAAGGGACAGCCGAGGATGTCAAGCCGTCGCTACCAGGCAGCGGTGACCCGTGCAATGCTGGCATCCCCGTACCACGCGCCAGCTGGCCACCGTAGGCAGACCCTACTGGGCCCGCAACCACGAGCCACCCAAAGGGCGGCTCCGCTGCCGTAACCTTCGGTACGGCCCCGCCGGGCCGCGACGCACAGGGGGGATCAGCCTCGGGTTACTGGCCCCCGCCAACCAGTTGTGCGCCGCGGCCCCAACCACGCGCCTCATGGCGCCTGCAGGCCCCACTGGCCCCGCAGCCCCACGCCGCCCTTACGGGCCGCAGTGGGTGGGTGCTCAGTCCACCACGCTGCCACGCCTGGGTTCTCTTCGCTTCCCGGTTGTGCCCCTACCACCGGTACTAGGCCCCCTCGCCACGCCGAGGCGAGAACCCATGAGGGGGATTCTACGCTGCCTACTTTCAGAACAGAAAGAAAGAGTGTTTTCTATTTGAAGAAATTTGGTGTAATGTTTCAGAAGTGGTCGCGGGTTCGATCCTCGCACGGTCCAAACATGTGTGCATTTTGAATATTAACTATGTATTTACATAAAATACTATTTAAGTATGTTGATCCGTTGTCTAGTATTCCATAGCACAAACATTTATTTGCTTAATTTGGGGCTAGATGGCACTGTGTGGAATAATGTCCAGTGATATTTGGCTGCTTATCCAGAACCTTCCTATCGAACGTTAGAAACAGCCCGAAATAAACAGCTTAAAAAATACAAATTCCGTGAATTAATTAATCTACCTTTACAAATTAGGGTTTGATAGCATCTCCTGCATGTTCAACCGATTTAGGGTATATTTCACGATAATCGCAACATAACGATAAAGGCGGCACGACCCGGCGATAATTCCGCCCTACGTGGATGGTAGGGCGGAATTATCGCGGGTTGCAAATTATAGAATTTTACACGTATTGTTTTAGCGTAGGCAAATTGCGGTCCGCACTTATAAGTAGCATTTACATCTATATTAATCCAATTTGGGCACTTAAATGTCGATTATAAGTTTTTTGAAGGGTGTTAGTGTCGAAATGTGCTCGCTGTAGAAAATTACATACAATGAGGAGGTCAACAAACATTTTTGAAAGTATTAGTGGACATAGGTAACATCTTAAGCGTCCACAGCGGGGCTACAGTTGGTAACACTGGCATACAGTTACATTTACTAGGAAAATTCGTCCGGTCGGCGAGCTTGGTGGTTAGAGCACCCGCCCGGTAAGTGGAAGACGCTGGTTTGACGGAATGTCTCTCTGGTTGGAATTCTGGTTTTCCTTTCTTTCTGCCACAGTTTGTAAGTAGCTTGTGGCGTTTGTGCGCCAAGTTCATAAAAATTGTTTGAAAACTACAGGAAATATGCCGGTGGTGGCGTTTTGTGGCGTGTGGCCGTGTGCTCTCACGCTAACTCACATCCCTAACAATCCCACTGCTGGGTAACATTCACCTCCTACACAGACTCCCAGTGAAAACCAAACAATAATTATCTGCGCCATTTTGGCTGAGTTTATTCAGAAAATAAAAGTTTTCTGCTTTTCAATTCAATGGTTCTAAGCCAAATCATTTCAATCAACATTGAGGTTTTGTATAAGTGGTTAGCTCGGTAGAACAAAGAGGAGATAGAATAACCAATCAACAGTCATATCAAGTTTAACAAACGTATGGAACGTATTGTAGGAGAAACGAACGCTTTGTCTATAACACCGATCACGGGAATCCTTTTTTTCTATCCGTCGTGAAGTCTTGTAGGGTGACCAAACTAAACTGTGGAATGGAAAAACCAGAATCCGTAGATAGCAAAAAATATTTTTTGTAATAGATCGTAGAACGTAATAGTCAAAATGGAGCTGCAGCTTCGGCACACATTTTTACGCAGATAATGCCTTTACGCATAATTCGCTACATGAGTAGGAGAGCGGGGGAGTTTGGGGCTCACCCACTCCAGTGAGAGGTGGTGATGGATACCCCTTAATCTCCATCAAAACTGTAAACCCGAAACTCATACCTTAACTTTATATTAAAAAAACCCCTCAATCTCCGCAGAGGCCATCTTCTGCGCGATACCAGGAATCCCCGAGGCCCCCCTGGGAGGCTCTACCAGTGGACCCTCTGCGCACTGTGCCGGGAACCCAGCTCCAAATGAGGGGAGTTATGCCTACCCTCATACACCCTCTGGTGTTTACGGCAGTAGGAGGCCCCCCGCACTGCCGCCCTCTACAGGTTCGCCTGTGCAATGGTCGCACACAGTCTCCACTGTGTGCGACCCTGGGGCCTCCCTTTAGTCGCCTCTTACGACAGGCAGGAGGGAAACCTTGGCCGAATTCTAACAAATCGAACCATAGTATCTCATCACTCACAGTATCTCATTACTCAGTATCTCCCTATCGTGTCCAGTATGTCCGGCCAGCTGGTCTAATAACTACCGTAATGTTTTTATTAAATTATGTATCTATCACCCACACTTTAATAAATCCGTGATGGTTACCATGAAGAATATAGTTCGACAATGTCATTCCTGTCCGCTTATAAATTACATTAACATGGCCACCGGACCTCAAGAGCCTATAAAAAGATTTTACGGCTTCTCAACAATGGATGCACCGTTTCGAGAGCCACAGATAACTTTTACGATGGTCTATGGTGCTCGCGAAGTGTGATTTATGGCTGGATGTTGGAATTTAGCATTTCGTGATCAAGAGTTAGAAAGAAAATAAGATATCAAGAGCAATTGTGGCCCAGTAGTTGACTCTTACTTGAAATGGTCCTGAGTTCAGGTATGGCCGGAACACCTCTTAAGTGTTGTTGTACAATTTGCCACTAGCTCTCAGGTAAAGGGAAAAACCGATCAAAACCCAAGCAATCCGGATAGCAGCGGTGGCTCGTCACTTAACATGTTGGTTTCAAACTCGGTCAGCGAAGTGTCGGCTTCTGAATGTTCCGCCGACCATGACGGCAACAGTCGCCTTGCATCTGACCAATGGGATAGGTATATAGTCATGAGCGTATGTATGAATCTATGAGCTGAGGTTGTTTGATTCCTATCTAATATTGTATCTCTATAGGTTTACTTCTTATTTTACTTGCTTTTTCTATTTTGAAACTTACTTCATTGCACATTATAATTTCACGCACTACAAAAACACTTACTATTAAGTAAGTAGATATATCTACTTGATAAAGGAAGTGGTTTGCAATCCTAACTAAAGGTTTCAGTAGGAATCCGACATAACCTCGTCATCCCAGTCGATCAAGGCCATGAGAATTCCCCACTTTAAACTGAGCTAAATTCTCCCTCAGGTAATACTGAGCTAGTTCAAACCGGTTACGGTTTCGATGTGATTCAGTCACAGTAAACATAACAGTAGGTTATCTCAGGCCACCCGCCGAGTTATTAGCCTAGCGTGCTCACAGACACGCGGCACAGCCCGTACGTACTGCTGCTACCTAAGGCTGCTCGCCCACGTCCGACTTTTGTAGGACCGATTGTCGGGCCAATTAAAAATCGGCTGTATTTCTTCCCTTTTTCTGACCGATTTTTTGTCGGACGTCTGCGTTGCTCCAATGCTATCAGTACGTTCTATTTTTCTCCTACAAAAAATCGGTCACCGATTATCGGACGTGGGCGAGCACCCTTATTCCTCCTATTTTATGCTAGCGTGTGCGTGGAATCGCGTGCCGACACGGCGCGTGACGCGCACGCACACATTCAAACCGAGAGCGGCACGTTTGTATGTAGATATTTTACTGTTCTCTGTATACTGCGATTCAGTCACAGTATAAACATACAGTAGAACATCTACATACAAACGTGCCGTTCTCGGTTTGAATGAGTGAGTGCGCGTCGCGCGCCGTGTCGCGATTTCACGCACAGGCTAGCATAAAATAGGGAGGCATACGCAGTACGGACGGGCTATGCCGCGTGTCTGTGTGCACGCTAGGCTAATAACTCGGCGGGCGGCCTTGGATAACCTACTGTATGTTTATACTGTGATTCAGTCGAGTGGTCTAGGTATACATATTGCATTAACGATAGGCCCAGGAGTGGTTCGGCTGCAGCGAGTGGTCGGAGCCACTCGGAGCCGATCTAATTTGGTGGAACCATTAATTGGGCATTAAGCCCGCAACATGCCGACCACTTCTTGCCGCTCTATAAAAATACATGCGTTAATGGTATACGCACACTGCTAGAAACTATCTTGTGGTTTTTTTGATTAAATAATAAGTCTAACAGCCGTACTCAGAGACGTCAATTAACGTTAATGGTTCATTAGAGTCAAAATTTTACATTCTTAAAAGTTCTATATTCAATTTGTTTTAAAGTCTCTTTTTAAAAACGGAATTTTGACTCTAATCAACCATTAACGTTAATTGACGTCTCTGAGTGCGGCAGTTAAATTTGAATATGGAATTATTACTTAAATTTAAACCATAATGGAATGAAGGTATGTCATAAGACATTGAATATAACTTATGCCGTTTTTTTATGCAAAAAATAAATAGAGCATGCTCTATGTGCTGCGTACAGAGTTCACAGTAGGTACTTTGTTAGCACAAATAATTTTGATGTATAAAGTGACGGTTAGACAATTTATTATGAAAAAAAAAACACTTCAGCAAACAAAAAAAGCGTTTGAAGCGGGACTAGAGCTAAGATACTATTTCAATAATTTAGTGAAAAGTGGCTTTTCTTGAGTACCTCGAACTGCTGTATTTATTTTATAACGTGAAAAGCGCCCTGATGCTTATACACACCATTCGCTTTCACCCTCACCCCATAATTAGATTCGACGCTAATCGGCACTTTCCACATAATGCACCGTTGAGACCTTCAACCATAACAATAGGGGTGTTCGAAATAAGATAACAGTCTGTGTACTTAATAAAGCAGGCTTATTGAATGGCGAGGTGCCCGTGGTGCAGTTGTGACAGTGATCGGCGACAGTCGCTGTTGTAAAGCACACCTCATTATCAGCCTGTTATAGTCCACTCTGGACATAGGCCTCTCCCAAAGTGCGCCACAACTCCCGGTTCTGAGCCTTCCGCATCCAGTCCGATCCCGCCACCGTTCGCAGGTCATCAGTCCATCTCGCTGGAGGGCGCCCTACACTGCGCTTGTCGATCCGCGGTCATCACACGCCGGGTTGTAAATGGGATGGGTGACCACCCCGACCGAAATTCAGTGATGTGTATTTCAGGCATCGCCGTGCTTCGGAAGGCACGTTAAGCAGTTGGGACCAGTTGACGTCGCTAGATGTCAGTCGTTAAGCCTAGTTGATAACATCTGACATTAAGGTTGCTCACTAAACTTACACCCCTCCAACAATCCGCACTGAGCCCACATGTTGGAGTATGGCTCGTTTCATCTCATAATTGAGGTGAGGCCTGTGACATATACATATAGGCTGAGGAAGTATACATATAGGCCGTTTATGTGTGTCAAAATAATATCATCGTAATAGTGTTAGTCTTTGCAGAAGACGCGTTTCTACGGTAAAGCAAATCACGGTTGTGGTCAAACGCCAGCCATCATTTCAACTTTGCTACGAGCACTAAGTTATTTTCAAATAATAAAGTGTCGTATACAATGTACCCCCACCACAACAAAGCCTAACGTGAAGAACTCCCTGACGCGCAAACACGATATTCGCTTTTGCCCTTTCCCGACAATAAGATTGGACGCTAATCGGCGCTTTCCCCGTAATGCCCGACTGAGAGTACCTTTAAGCATACAATAGGGGTCGCTGTGGCACGTATGAGGAATAACGAAAGGGAGGGTGTTCAGTTTTTCTGTTTAATCTGAAATGGATGGGCAGTGATTGAAATGTAGGGTGTAAGTGCATATTTTACAAAGCGAGATTATTGATATAATTTGCAATAATAAAGTTGTATATATTATTGATAATATTTCGAACTCCGAAAGTACAGGCGAGCTTATCTAATAAGATATTTTTTCCAGCAGACCTTGGTGACGTGACAAGACACAATTCAAAAAGTTTGACAGCATAAGATTGTTTCGTACATAACCAGAAGTATAAATAGTCAAATCATTGATACACCTACTTTTAAGGTCGACCTTGATTTAAAAACGTGGTAAAGATACAATATTTTCCTTCACACAAGGTACTTAGATGTTGTATGCAACAAGGAAAGGTAAATGCATTTGTATCGACCCTTCATCAACAATTAAAAGGATGTCTCGACTACTCGTGATTTTTGATATTTCCAAAACGTGAATAGGCTATGTCAGTAGGCTACTAACTATCGGAAGAAAATCTTTGCTTTTAGGATGCCTAGGATCTAACAACAGCCTTCAGTTTTCAACTCGCAATATACATTTTGCATTCCCTCTAGTTTCTTGGCAATCAAAAACTTAAAATACGAGCCGAAACATTGAATCCGTCATGTTCCATATTCTATGCACCAGCACAAATGAAATTGTTTTATTCCGCCCACGAAAACTCATCGCCGGAGGCTGTAGCAGGCTCACGTAAAACCAACACGGCGGAATAGAAAAATTACAATATGCCACAGGACGACAACTTCGTCGTTGTTTTGCTATACCAAAATTATTGAAGGAAACAAAAGTTACAAAAAGGTATGTTGTTGTATCAGTTACTAATTTGAATTGACTTTTATGTCTCTTCTTTCTCTATGAATAAAACAAACATACAGTACAAATACTATTTGCAATATTTCAACTTCATAATGTCGTCCACACTGCGAGGCGAGCCTTTTGGGTTGGTTGGGTCTTTCTTGCGATGGGCTCTGATGTGGCTAGCAAAACTGAAATAAGTCTTAAACTCTACTGTATTTTTAAATATTTACTTGATGTTCAAAGAACATTGGGTTTGGAGGTAGATTAATTTTGGAATCAACCTCAAAATAACAAGCCAATATTACTTTTTTTACATTTTTTAGGCTTACTCTTGACTACCATCTATCCCGAGTGACTCTATGTCTGCTTAGGCTGGCTTACCTAAAAATAGCCTTGTACATTATTTGACAACCTTTGAGTTATGACCACCACACACACCATTGAGATACAGACAGATTGTTTCATCTTGGCCAAAGGTGGTCCCAGTATGATTTACCTTTAATCTAGAACATGTCCTGTTTTTATCATATTTGCTATGTTGCATTACTCCTTTCAATATTTGGTCTGGGTGGGACTGAACCCACGACTTTCGGTCGTCAGAGCTCAGGTTCCCTTTGTCAGAAACTTCAGATTTTTTTGAAAACGCCTTTCAGTTTAAAAACAATTTCAGACAAATTGGCATTTATACGCGTTACTCAGGGGGTGTTAGCAAAAAGGCATTTTTGTTTGCCGTCTACGTTCGGCGTTGATTGGTCAAAGTGCTGTCGAATGGAGGGTACACGACGCGCGACGTCGGGCGGCGTCACAATATGTTCGGTCTGGAGTTTTACGACTTACGATAGATCGCTGTGATTTATCTACGATATTACTTTTAACGCCTCCTGGTGCTGCGACAATCAACTGTGGTTTTCCATAAGGTGGTATTTGCTACCATTTGATGGAATAATCTACTGTGCTCTACTTACCTACTGTGTTAATGCAATGATATTGTAATAAAAAAGAGGTAGATAGGTAATGTCAGTACTGATGGGAAGTTGAAAATTGTCCGCAACTGGCGTACGTAGGCACCCCTAATTGACCGTTTGAATCAGATAGTATGATTATTTCAACACTGTCAATGCTCAGCTGCACTATTAGTTCTGATTTCGAGAGCCACTTTTTCAGCACAAGTAACTTATCTACATCTTTTAGAAGATTGATGTTTCTATATTTCTTTCATTCGTCTAGTTCAAGGACAAATGATATTGGATTTACCTATTAATTGGCATATTGAAACAATCGTCTGAAAGTATTATATAAAACATGAATATCAAAGCGACTTTCTTGCTTCGTCAACAAGGTTTAATTTGTAACAAAATACATTTTGCTAATTAGCACTCATCGGTAATATTGATATCGCGTGTGTTGTCGAGGAATTAAATGAAACCCTTCAAAGGCAAAATAAGCTGTAAGATATTATTCGGAGAGGATATTATTAACCTTGTTATAATAGGCTTTTGATATCAGAAATTATTCGGAATTTAAGTTTATTAATTTGAACATATCGGATACTTGGAACCATGCAATTGATTACATATTTTAATCTTTCAGACAAATTACAAACATACACCCTTGCTGTCTACAAGGCAAGCGTGAATAGGCATTTTTGGTAAGCGTGTTTCACCTTCGACCTCGTTATCGCTTACCATCAGGCGAGACTGGGGTCCAACGCAAAACCCTTTTTAAATAATAAAAATAAAAAACGTATCTCGGTCGTAATGTTTCTTTATCTGGAATGCGCATGAGTATAAACTGCTTAACAAAAATAAAGTTATACTCCACGATTTTTTGCCCTCCTTTAACAGTGGTTAAAAGACGTTTATTAACATTTATTGAAAAATTCCTAAACTAATATGAATACGGTCAACAATAGACATACCTACATGCATGCACCCAAATAAAATGTTCAAAAAATCAGAAATAAATATCAGATCTGGTTACCACACTGGTTCTCACTTGGACGCTCTTGCTTGCTTTATTTTAACGCTTATCTAAAACGTTCGCCATTCTTCCCGATATCAGATTATACTTTGAAGTTCAGAGGACCCAATTAGCTTATCCTCACCTTGTTTATTATGTGTCAAAAGTAGCACTCTTAATTAACAAAAAGCCGAACAAAGCGACAGCTTGTGAAAGCAGTGTTTACCAAAAAAATGGCAAAGTTGGCGTTGGTCCCCTTAAATCTATGGCAAAAACTCACAGAGAGTCACATTTCATTTCACTGCATCCTGTATAGTACCTACTATGTATTTAATACTCAGATTTATTCCACATAGCGCCCTCTAGCCCCAATGACAGCTAATCAAAGCTCCAAGTCTAGTTCCATGTGGATCTATTATGGGTGTTGCTACGCTAATACACCAATTGGTGCTACAATTACCATTTAAACTTGATCAAAAGTATGAACACGAACATTTAAAGTGCATTTGCAAATAAATGAATTAAAACAAGATATGGGAATATTTAAAAGCGCACAAAAACAAATGCATTGATTAATTTCTGTTCATCATCATCATCATCATATCAGCCGAACGACGCCCACTGCTGAGCATAGGCCTCTCCCAAGGATCTCCACAACCATCGGTTAATTTCTGTTACTATAGAAAAAAATCTAAGTCGTTTTGATACTAACATATTAATAGGTATAGCCTGAAATAAGGGTTATTGGTTAAACGGCAGATCATGTTGCCTTTTTTCATTGGTTTTTGACCCTATACCCATGAAATAGAGTTGAAAATATGTTCTCCAACATATGGACAGAGCCTTAGAAAGGGATAAACAGTTTTTAACCAGTGACCTTCAAATCTTTCACGCCTCTGCGTTTTTCTCAGTCTGTGGTTCTGTGTGGTGGTGGTGGAGAGGGCGTTCAAATTGGCGGTCTAATCAGTTAGCAGCTCTCGGCGACTCAGCGATTTCACTCATTGATACCAAACAGTAGACGTGGCGTATTTTTCTTTATCAACAGAATTGCGTTTTGGTGTTTATATAAATAATTTTGTTCTGCATTGTTTTATTCATTACTATCGTGAATTTTTAAATTTAATTTTTGATCTTAATAGGTGCATACGTTTTCTGCTTTGTTGCGAACACAACGCACCTACGCGGGGAGGGGAGTGCGCGGCCGAAGGACACCGAGGCCGTTCGCTCGCCCACCGCGACACTCGACCACTCGGATTGGGACTTCCACCGTCGCCGGTTTCGTTCTTCCATATTTTAAGTAATCTATTGTAATCAAGAGGCGAAGATTACAGCATCTATTTAAATACAGTCCACTAGTTTTATTTATCGATAGGACCCAAACGTGCTTAATTACACAATTTGCTTAGCAATTCTTTTTTTTAAATACTTATTTTTGTGCCAATGTTCAGTGTTCATGATTTTATAGTACATAATCGCAAAGGTGGTTAGGTTAGTTAGACAAAACGAGGAAGGTACTTTACGTTCATACTTCGCGAATTCCAAAACTGGCACATGACATTGACGTATGAATGACGTGCACGCAAACAAGTCCTGTCATAATATTGGTTTACAAAGAGGTCCATTGGACCTGTTTTAGAGTGGCAACTTTTGGTACGAGGATGCCCCATCTCCCTCTTTTGGTTTATATCAATGGCAACTGGTTATTTATTTGCTATATCGGTGTTCGGTTCCGTGATTAAACAATTTACATAGTTAAAAAGCAGGTATCCTATTAAGAAATATCCGACCTTTTTGATGCCTAGGCCTTGCTTAATCTCAATACTTCAGGGGTCGAAGGCAATGACCTCATGAATATTTATCGAGGGTCTAATAACGATGCCATTTTACCCACTCTTTTGTGAGAGATATTAATTGTTCGTAAGCCCGCTATAAACTTGAGCTTTTAGGGCATATTTTTAATTAACTTTCATATTAGGGAAATTGGCTTTTTAATTATGCAGTTTTAGTATCACGGTGCGACAGCGCGGTGCTCGGTATTCGGTCAAGAGCTACTGATTTTTAAAAGAAAAATCTTCAAATTCTTTAGGAGTGAAAACCGTGTGTTGGAGATTAGACCAAGGGTGGGCAATCCCGTAGCTAATCCTATCCTGCGGGATCGATCCCATTGATCATATTTTATATTGGTTTCGTTTAATAACTCAACTTAGATTCAATGAAATTATAATTAAAAAGACGTAGATAGGTTACTATTGCTAAAAAAGTGGCACTCAAAATCACAACTTCAAACGCCTGAGCAAATCATTGACAGTTTGAGACGACACAGCGCAACATGTACCCGTCTCGTTTACGCTCTAGTCAATAATCATACTGTCTTGTTCACACGGTCAAATTAAGTACGCCAGGGGTCAATTTCCGACTTCGCATCAGTACTGACATATCGTACTTATCTAACTCTTTTAAACATCATTGGTTAAACTACCAGTGTCGTATTTTTATCCTCTAGCGCAATTTGTCGTCGTGGGAGCGTCGTAGCCCAGTGCTTAAACACTTTGGCTCGGAACCCGATGGTCTGAGATCAAATCCGGAATACGTACTTTGTGTTTGATGTACAATTTGCGGCTAACTCTCCGTTGATGAAAAACACCTATATAAAACCCAAGCAACCCAGATAACGGCGGTAGGCTTGCCACTTACTTTTACGTTGGTTTCTAATTACCTCGGCGAAATGTGGGCTTCCGAATGTTCCGTTTACCATGACGGCAACAAAAAGTGTGCCTCTGACTAACCCAACAGGGATATGATCGTATGTTATATTATCGCAATTTGTTTGGTATTTGCAACAAAAATAAACCAAAATTAGTCAATAATTACAAAAGTTTAAGTTTATCTAAAATGATTTTTAGCATAAAACCGCAGTTTATTCACCTTGAACAATTTTAAACTTGCGGAATCCGCGGACCTGAGGGATCCCGTTTTGCGAATTACAATCCCTATTCGGGGACTTATAACAAGTGCTAAAGAAAGTGAGAGCGTATTTTTAGTGATTAAGGTCCAAGTTACACAGAACTTCGACAGTTGATCCTAGGGGACGATATTGATCCCTTGATAATTTGAACTTTAGTAACCGTATTAAAGATTCGGTTTTCTTTACCAGTTTGGTGTGAATTGTCCTTGAAAACACGATTTAAAAATATTAGCGCAGAGAGGAACCTCAGAACAAGGGTTCATAATATTATATATTCCATTTCAATATTTCAGTTACTTCTAGGTCTATGTTTATATTACACACCTACATAAGTGACTACTACACTCACGACTATGTACCAAACGGGGTTAGATGAGGCACGAGGTGTATTTAAAATTTTGGAGAGTTACCCGAATTCATTAAACGTCAATCAATGCTAAGTACGCGCTCAAGCTCATGCTCTCCCGTCAAATGACAATAGAACCGAAAGGGACAGCTATTCTTCTGAAGTATACTCATAATTGATATTCGTTTGTCAATTCGGGGGTTAGTTTTCTCCCAAATGTATAAAACATCAAGCTACCCTTAAACCTACTAACGTGTCTTGAGATGTTAAACACTTGCTATTAAAAACCGTTGCGCTTAAACCAACCTCACTTGAGACAAAAATATATGCGCACAAAAAGAGTGAAATATTCCATCAGATATTCCAGTGGCAAGGAATCTGGGCCTTCAGAACAAGCGGGCCATATTTCAATGTTATCTATAAGTAAAATGTCGTAATACATTCCTCCCTGTCCGAGAAAGGTTTTTGCTATGTAATCGCCATTCCATCAAAATGAAGGTGGGGTAAAGAAGGAGTCACATTGTTTATTAAAAGTTGGGGTTGGAACCTTTTTAATTGTTCACTGTTTTGAAAGAAAGAAAGAATAAAATTTATTTGGTTTTGCACACAATCAGTAAATACAAAATAAAAACACAGGAAATAAAATAAAATGATAAAAACAACAAGACGCTATAAAACAAAGTAAAACCTAATATTTAATTGTGTGACGCATAAACCAAAATGGTTACCGCTCAGCTTGTGTCATGACAAAGAGTCATGACGCTGGTTTTCTGTGGTAACCATTAGGGTAAGAGGTTGCATTTGGACAATAGGTAATTTTTGGGGATAACTTAATGGCTCATTTCCATATTACCGCACTACATATGTTTTGGCACCAAAGTGGGGGTTTTCCCGTGTTTAGTGGAAGCCAAAAACAATGATAGACCACGAACACCCAGACCCAGCACAAATTCTCAGCAACAAACATTTTGGGCTTGTGCGGGAATCGAACATTTCACCCTTTGGAGTCTGAATCGCTGATTTTCAACATAACTGTGATTGGTATAGTACCTACCTGTAGCATCGAATTAGTATATCCCTACATTTCAATTACAAGAACTGTGTGGAAATGTACTCATATTCGTAAAAATATTTACCAGATAATCGGTAAGCAGGGAGCTCTATGACCCCGTGTTGTAAAATAACAGTCCCCGATCCCGATCTTAAAATAACAGTCTATTGATAGATGTGATCGATAGTCAAATCGATCATTAGACCATTCCACTTTTTTAGTGTCCTTCGCATCACCAATCTTGAGCTAGTTTGGTCCCCTCCCCCTCATGGGTTCTCGCCTCGGCGTGGCGAGGGGGCCTAGTACCGGTGATAGGGGAACCACCGGGAAGCGAAGAGAACCCAGGCGTGGCAGTGTGGTGGACTGGGAACCCACCCGCTGCGGCCCGCAAGGGCGACGCGGGGCTGCGGGGCCAGTGGGGCCTGCAGGCGCCTTGAGGCGCGTGGTTGGGGCCGCGGCGCACAACCGGTTGGTGGGGGCCAGTAATCCGAGGCTGATCCCCCCTGTGCATCGCGGCCCGGCGGGGCCGTACCGCCGGTAACGGCAGCGGAGTCGCCCTTTGGGTGGCTCGTGGTTGCGGGCCCAGTAGGGTCTGCGAACAGTGGGTGCCAGCGGGCCGGAGTGCGGGGGTGCTCTGGCTTGCATTGCACGGCGTCCACCGAGACGGCGAAAGTGCCTGTGTACTCCAGGCGCTTTCGTGGCCTCCCCCCTTCGTTGGGGGGTCGGTTGGGGCCCCATTAGGGGCTAGCACTGGCGGCGGAGCAGTGCGGCATTACTTACGGTAGGATCCAGCTTCGCCGCCAAAGTGCCACGGTCGAGTGCCGTGGGGTTTTAGTCGGTAGGAGTCCGACATAACCTCGTCGTCCCCCCGGGCAGCGAGGTATCCATGAGGATTTCCCCACGAAAAAAAAAAAAAAAAAAAGTTTGGTCCCCTGGCTTCTAGGCTTGCAGGTACAAAACCCTCACCTACTCCAGGGCAAGCTCAGCACAATAGCTAGCCATTGCTATAGTATCAGTCAACGTTCAAATATTTTACCAGAAAATTAACATTATTTCAATAAATAAACGATGCATTATGAACGAGTCTTAACGTTGGATGGTTCTTTCACTGAGTGCTGGCCCTCACAAAAAAACTTGACTCAAGAACCCTCACGCCGAACCGCGATTAGTATAAAGTGTGGCCTTTATTGAACCTCGATAGCCTGCACCCAATCTAGGTCATACGTATCCCTTCAGTGCCGTAATTAAAAGTTGAATTGGTTTCTTTGAGATACTGATAAGCAGGAGATAGGTTGAAGATGCCTTTGGAACTCATTATAGAAAATCTTCTGGGCGAAGGTTTCTAGATTTACTGATTTAGACCATGTGTTTTGTAAACGGATTTTTGTGTGTCTTTTTCAGAGCTTTTTGGAACCCGCTATGGCGTGTGAGTGCACACGCCATGAGCCATACTGGACATCACACCTTGTGTCACTACAGCATTAGGCTTGAGCTTAAACAAATTGATGAGTATAGGCCATGGTGGAACGGTGGTATTTAAATAGGGTCCATATTGATTCACCTAAAGTTATTTCTCCGAAATTGTTCTTCCTACCGATTTGTGATCCGAATGATCACTCTTCCTAAAATTTTTAGTCCTAAAGTTTCCTTTCATATTTTATGCCAGCAGTGGGACGTATATAGGTCGTTTATGGTTTATGGTAATGATCGACGGACAAAATATCGATGGACGCTGATACGATGCTACAAGACTGCGACTGACGTTACTGCGAAAGACCATCACTACGAAGCCACCTTACTTCGATGCACGTTACCGCGAAAGGTTTTCACTGCGATAATACTTTAATGCGATGCATATTACTGCGACAGATTGTAACTGCGAAAATGTTTGTCTAAGATGAATGTGAATTGTATACTTACCTTTTAATGGAAAAGTTATTTCCAAACTGAATTCCTATCTCAAAAGTGTTACTTTGTCGAAAATTGGATAAAATGTTTTGAAAAATAATTATGCATTGCTATGGGTCGAGGGCAGAAACGAAAATGGACATAAAGATATAAACCATATGTTGTTAGTTTGAAAGTTTGGCTAGGCCTGGTAAATCTCCCGCCTGTTGTAAGAGGCGACTGAAAGGCCCTTGGGGTCGCTCGGAGAGCACACGACGGGGGCTGTGTGCTTCCATTGCAATGATATGTTTTATAAAAATGATGTTGTGCTGAATGAATTGACAAGTCCTTTTCAAAGAAAACTTTAATAAATTTGAGCCCAGCCCCCGTCGTGTGCTTTCCGAGCGACCCCAGGGGCCCCCTTCAGTCGCCTCTTACAACAGGCGAGAGATTTACCAGGCCTAGCCAAACTTTAAAACTAGCAACATATGGTTTATATCTTTATGTCCATATTCGTTTCTGCCCTCGACCCATAGCAATGCTTAATTATTTTTCAAATCATTTTATCCAATTTTCGACAAAGTAACACTTTTTTAGATAGGAATTCAGTTTGGAAATAACTTTTCCATTAAAAGGTAAGTATACAAGTCACATTCATCTTAGACAAACATTTTCGCAGTTACAATCTGTCGCAGTAATATGCATCGCATTAAAGTATTATCGCAGTGAAAACCTTTCGCGGTAACGTGCATCGAAGGGAGGTGGCTTCGTAGTGATGGTCTTTCGCAGTAACGTCAGTCGCAGTCTTGTAGCATCGTATCAGCGTCCATCGATATTTTGTCCGTCGACATTCCGTATATAATTGCGCATTCTCAAATAAATAATAAAATATTAATACAAATTTTACGTCAAACCGCATTTATCTCTAGCGAACACTCGAGTCCACGCTTCTGCGACCACGGATACTGCGAACATGATTCTTTAATTTCCTATCTAATCAAAGTTGATAATGCTCGAGTGAATCTAAGTAATAGGTATATTATTTTGGTAAAAAAAAACGTTTCTTTAAGAGGACATCGTAACTTACGTAATAAAAAAAATACAAAAACAAAACAAAAAAAAAAATTACACAAAAAAGCAAATAAAATAAAAAAAACTAAATATACTTCCAGGTAGCGGTTTGCGAAAGATGCGGGTTCGAGTCCTGCCTGATGCCAGCATGACCAAATGTCTTTTTCTGGTTTTCAGATCCAACATCATTTTTAAAGAACCCCCAAACTTTCTTTTTTTTCTATTTTTGTCACAAAATACTATTCACCAACTTTCAACAGGCTCTTAAGAGTTTTAGAAAAAAGTGGCTGTGACAGCCGGACAGAAAGACATCTAAACATGACTCTCATGATGAATCTTATAGATTCGGGTTTCGTTTTTTATACGTAACCCTAAAACCGATGTAAATGTTCACCTTCACATTTTCTACATACACATTTTTTTGGATAAACGTTATTCAGTTTAAGTTATATAACATTTTTCGGTAACAGAGGTATTGGTTGACAGAGGGCTCTTATGCGTAATATTACGTATCCTATTTGCTCTGTTTGCCAGTATAAAAAGAATTACGAGTTTAACTCTGTAACTAGCTTCAGGATGTAAACTGTAAGGAAAACTAGCTTAAAAGCTGGAATTTCTTCATGCGAATTAAAGGGTTAAAATTGTATATGTGATGTATAAATACAATTTAATCTGGGGATTTATTCAGAACATCTTCATACAAAAAATTGGCTAACTTCTTTGATTTATTATATAGCCTTTTTAGCGATAGCTTGAATTTTCAAAATTAATGCACGAGAACTGGTTAACCAATTCGCAAGGTTTTCGATTTGTTAGAATTGTCAACCAGCTCCTTTTCTTCATTGGACCACGAGGCGTAGACTGGCTTTCCACCCCTATGTTGTTGACATCCCGCCAATTCGCACCAACTGTTTTGGTAACACATTCATAATGCGAACAGCAAGGGAGTGGAATGAGCTTTAAGAAAGGGTTTTCACTATGAAGACAGACTAGCTTTATTCAACATGAAAAGCTTGGAAAAACGTAGAGATATATATTGGACCTAATTTTTCTATATACAATTGTAAACAACCATATTCGCTACTCAAAACTGCTTCAGAGGCTCTCATTTCGCATCCCTCTGCGTCTTCCCCGTCATCTTGTCCACCTCTTTCTACCTCCGTTTAGAAAAACCGTACTAGGCGCTAACTCACCGATTTCCAGAATAAGCAAGCTATTCAATGTAATATGTCAACAATTGATCAAAATTGATGTTTGTTCCATGTCCCTGGGTAGATTTCGCACAACGTTACATAAAAATATACATTTAGTTAAGTAGAGTTTAAGAGATAAAAAGTAAAACTAGCTTTAAATTATTTAAATTATTGTCACCTTATTTTTTTTATGAAACTCATGCTGTGTTTACCTGTAAGTGACTGTACATTTAGCATTTAATATTTAGATTTAAGCTTTTTTGATTTCAATGATGTACTAGTTGTTGGTGATCCTAATAAATAAATAAAAAAAAAAAAAAAGAAGAGAGTAAATAGCCATTTGTTAGGCCGGCATGTTGGTACATGGCCACATCATCACTTACGATCAGGTGAGATTGTGGTCGAATGCGCGCCTAATTAAGCTATAAAAAAAAAAAAAAATATTTAAAAATAGAAAATTAACGAAAATAAAAGTATTATGTTTTCATTAATCAAAGAGTGTTCCTGGGTTTGGTACCTGTTTTAAGAGATATTGGTTGGTTGTCAAAATGTGTTTTTATTGAAATGTCACAGTCAATACAATAGCTACTGACGGAACAAAGTTTTGCGGGAGAGCTCGCTCAGGGATCACCCTGCAATTGGAATTCGCTGTCGAAGCTTTTTCCTTCACGCTACAACATTATCTTAAAATTGAGTAGCAATTGTTTAAATTGAGCCGAAACGATGAATTCCTTAATACTACTAAGTAGGTACACTAAGCGCATTTACCCTCCCGTACATAATCTATTTACCAACAGTATAATAAACCTATTTAGGGGTCCCTCGTCGAAGACCCGCGACGGTCATCGGGGGCGAAACAGGAAATTAATACCGAGTTTATATTCCATGCATCTATTTTAGGCACTAGTGATGAACTATGAGTTGAGCGCTTTAGAAAATGGAAATGGGGTAATTTACCCCGGAGAATTCACCCCGAATATGGGTAATGGTCAATGTAAGTGACATAACTTTGTTTTGAAGTTGCGAGGATTTTAGGTCTGTATTTTAGAATGATAAACATTGATTGGATTTTGACTTCTGGTTGCCCCAGAGCTAAGGGGTGCAGAGATGTGTGAATCTGCAGTTTTCGAAACCGAAAAAAAATATGCAAACCTTCCCACGCTGCGTCTACCTTATTTCGTCTCCATTATCCAACCATAGATGACAAGCAAACATACTTGTAAGTATTTTGTCTGAGAGTTTATTGTAGGCCGACTAGGCTTAACGATTGACATCTAGCGACGTCTACCGAGACCGACAGCTTAACGTGCCCACCGAAGCAAGGAGATGCCCGAAAAGCACATCAATAAACTTCGGTCGGAATGGTCACCCATCTCATTTTCGACCCGGCGTGTGTTGCTTTACAAACAGCGATCGTTGCCAGTCTACTGTCACAATTGCGTTACGAGCACCCAAAATTTACCCAAAATAACAGTATTTCTAAATTATTTTCGCCCGGCCATTTCCAAAGTTTTCGCGTTGGTAAAACAAGGTCCTCTGTTTTTCCATTACCCGGTCAGATCCAAGGAAAATGGCTCCTTTATTTGCTGAATAGTGAATGTTGAGCACTTATCCTTACGGGCTTACTTAAAGAGTAATGCGGACACTTTGCGCAGGCTCAGGCGGGCAAAGAGTTTGTGGAGGCAAACTGAGTTTCTGCCTAATACCATCTGCGTGGTTTTTTCAACCGATTAACATTTTTTTTGTTCAACTGCTAAGAGTAATCCTGATTATAATTTAAATTATTTTCATGAACGTCTGAGCTATAGTCTGTTCGCGTTAAAAATACACCAATTTTTAATTTAATTCTGTAGCACACAAAACAACACAGATCCAAAACTTCTGGGTTCGAATGTATGCGTTCAGCTGATCACTGTGGACTTGGCTTTCTAATTAGGAACGATTTGAATGGTAAGGGGCGTGGTAGGTCGAAGTACAAGTATGAAATCACTGCATTCTTAACGCAAACGGACTGTAGAAATATTTAAAATTATATGACGTCACGGTATCAATGAAACTGTTGAATACCTACACTTAAAATGGCGATGAGTGACGAGATGATGAGATAACCGCCTCTGAATCGTATAAATATGTTAATCTATCAAGCATTTTAATTATGACGATTTGATACTGCACAGTTTAGTATAAGGCTTCTTTGAGTGAATTTCTTTTTCAGTTTCGGTAGTTAATTACAATAAATAGAGAAGCTAATGAAGCAATGACATAGAAATATAACCGCTAGATGTCGCTTGCGTGATGTAAAATAATTTTCTAGAATGTCAAGGCGATTTTGTAATTTTCAGTGAATATGATTGCTTTCCCTCGATTTTCTTTTGCTTTCCCTCGATTATCTTAGTCCGGGAATAAAGACAGATCTAATTATGCCTAATACTCAGCTAAAAGTTTATACATAACTCATTTAGCCAAATGAGTATCATGCGAACGAGTTAAAACTTCTAACCCTTCTTAAGACGCGTACTTACTCTTTGAACTCGACGAGACTATCAAAATACTGCGGGTAGGTATAAAATTAATTAATTCAAACTTACTCTGCTTTAATTTTAACCTAGGATTTTTGGCTTGGATGCTTTGGTGTCAGCTGACGCCGCACTCTGACGTCGTCAGTCTGATTTGAACAATTAGTTCTACGTTGTAAGAACACTACGGATTAAGGTTTTGTGTAACTTGGAGTTAATCTGGACTCTTGTTTCTAATTAGGCATAGGGTTTTATTATTGTAATTAATGAGAGTTATTTATTGTAGCTTGAGGATAAAACACGGCCGCCGTACACTATGTTAGGTTCAACGATAGCTCGATTTATAGGGCTGGTTTCTCCGTCTATAAATATTAATTTTTGTAATTATCATCGCTTAGTAAAGAAAATTGACAGCCGCTGCGAATGCCCGTGCGTCCACTCCGTTGGTCCCATAGAAAATCAGTGTCTGAGCCTATCAGGTCCAGGCATTAGCTGAGTGGGGTCCATTTAATTTTGGACATTGTGACACTGCTGTTTTTCCAATTATTCTTTGTTTATCTTATGACCGGAAAAAAATAAGTGAGACACTCACCTTTGATCCGCTGCCGCCGCCGAATATATTACAAGCACGTCAGGTGTTAGTGATGCAGGTCCGGTTCAGCCGGGGTAGTTCACTCTTCAGACACACACCAAGAGCAATTTAATAGAGATCAGTTCAGACACCCGATAATATGGCGATACGGCGTTAGACTGCCTGACATAGTCACTCACTATGGGCCTCGTAAGCAAGTTCAACGTCACCCAACGGTCTATGGAGAGTGAATCGAGTCAGAAATGAGGAAATCCGTAGGAGAACTAAGGTCGCCGACGTAGCCCAGCTTATTAGTAGGTTGAAGTGGCAGTGGGCGGTGCACATTGCACTGAGAACTGACGGCCGTTGGGGCAAAAAGTTCTCGAATGGCCAAACGTAGCCAATTTGAGGCCAAACGTAGCGTAATGCAAGGTGGACGGATGACATCATCATCATTTAGCAATACTTCAAGCATAGACTTCTTTACTGCGCTTCGCACTACCTTAAATCTATTGACGGTATTCTCTTTAATTTACCTAAAAATAACATGTGAGTTTCTCGTTTGATTTCTGACAATGTTTTGAAATACACGCTACACGATAGAACAAGTATTTTCACAAAGGCGGCCCGTCATCATAAGCCAGGGCTAAGTCTTTTTGTTTTAATACAGAATAGGTTTGCGTTTGACCTAAGACTCACCTGACGGTAAGCGACAACGAGGCCGAAGGTGGAACACGCTTACCCAGAAAATGCCCATTCACTCTAGCCTTGCTCTTGTTGTATGTTTCCGGAAACACAGTCGCAGGTAGAGCGTTCCACTCCTCCGCCAGTCTCTGTCTACCATATTGCCCAACCAGGGATATGAAACCTTTGCCAGAGATCTTAAACCTCACGCTCATTTTCAGTCTACCGAGTTACGAGTATCCTCATTCAAGCTACATTACAACCAGTCTTGTCTCGTAAGTAACTGCAATAACCTTAATAATTCCTTGTACAGCCTAAAACACAATTTAATTGCATGACGCCGACCGGGAGGCATTAGCAAAAATAAAATAGGCATTCCACCGCCCCCTGGTGGCAGGAAATGAAAAAGCACTTGGTCGGGGCGCGTAAAGCGGCGCAGTACTAACAAACTGCTTTGTCGGCGGCGGGGGCTGTGTGAGCGTGGAACTGTGTAACTGCGTTCACAAACAAGTGGCTTTTTGATACAGGCAGTTGATTTGGAATTTTGCAGGTGCCAGACCAACTTCTATTCGTTTTTTTGTGTGATTGTTATCCGTATTTCGTATACAAAAGTAGTAGCTAATACAGCGAATACTAATTAATAAAGCCGTGTAACATCTATATATAATTAGGCATTGCACTAGCTTGTTTGCACGGGTTTGGGTAATAGTTAGGAAGTTGGCTACTAAACCAAAGGTCGTGGGTTCGATTCCCGCGACCTTTGGGTACTAGGGTAGATACCGTTATGTTTTGTTAAGTTTGAGTTAAATGCAATGTTAAAATATATATTAAAATATATATATATCGAATTTTCAGGCTTTTGCACTTCGTCAAGTGAAGATTATGGTGGTATTGTGGGTGTACACAATTATTTACATTATTAGTGTTTCTAGTCAAAAAATGGCCACAAACGGTGCTTCAAATCTGCTTCTTGTATTGGACCTAAATTTATTTTGCTCGGGTGTCATTCTCTTAATGCACACTACTTCACTTTGGGTTTGGCCCTCTGTAAAACTCAATAACTTCGCAATTGTGATCGTTTGAGTGCAATAAACTAAGCCTAACTAAACTAACTAATTATATTTTAAATTACTAATTCAAACGGTAAAGCGAATATATGATTGGAGTGAGCATGCTGCATCGAGATGTGATGTTAGTCAAAATTGACAGGCTGATAGATAATTGCGTTCACTTATCACATCATGCTACATGAGCACTAACACCCTTTACGAATCTCTTTTACCCGGATACGTAGGGGTAAGTAGGTCCTGTTTCGCGAAGTCTGCCCCAAAACTTCCCAATAACAAAATCCTGCAAACTTTTCGGTCGGTTGCCCTTCCTCCGTCGTCTCAAAGAGTTGAAAGTAAAAATGCCTCGTCGATGGAAGTAACTGCAGCGTCGAATGGTCTGTGCCTGAGACGTGTTTATTGTGGGCTTTGTGCCTTCGAAATAGCGCTCATTCAATTATATCAAAACTATTCAGCTGGTAAAACGGCCCTTTTGATGGCGTTAAACGATTTAGCAGGACTCGGGTTTAAGTGCGTATTTTAATTTGTTCGATATTATGTACTTACTCAATTTCGGGAACGTGAAGCCTTTTGGCAGCGATAGTTATTTAATACTATCGAAATTGGTCTGTCCGGTCATATGGGCAATGGCTTTTCAGATGTGTTTATTAATAGTTCGTAATGTCTCAATTATTTGCTCTGCGATGTTATGTGTTCCTTTTTTGGTTAAACCTTAGGGAAACTGTTGTAAAGCATTTTGATTATTCACGCCTTCGATGTAGCTTTTTCTCTTTTTTAAATAACGACTACTCGTAGATCGTCAGCTTTTCCCGGTGGTTCCACTCTATCACCGGTACAAAGCCCCCAAGGACCAACCGCCAAGGCGAGAACTCATAAGGGGGAGCTCACCGCCAACTGTCTATTTCATACTTTAGTCTCTCATGTTCAGCAGTGGACATCTTAAAGCAGCAAATGCTGACTATAAGAATATTAGATATTTTTGAAAGAAAGAAAGAAAATAAATTTATTATTAAGATTGATTATGTTTGTACTTCACAAACACAAACGAAGTTCTTTCCGATCGGTATTTCCTGAGCCATGGGGGCCCTTGACTTAAACGTACATTTAAGCCTTATTATTGTGTTCCACGCTAAACTACAGATTACACATGCAACTAAATCAAACGCATGCTAAGCAGGATAATCAGCCTAAACTGAACGTTATCGCCAAGCAATAGGCTAGAACCTAGAAACGTGTGAAAAAGTAATTTCCAGTAAAATACGGGCTTATTTTCCCTCTCAGGTAGTATTTCGAGCCACGTCGCCCGTTATATTTATGTTCGCTTCAAAGACATTGTATTCTGGACACGCGGTAGACACGGTCGTGGATGAGGCCCGATTATGGAGAAGGCAAATTTTTGTATTTGTCACGTACAAAAAAGGGAAGAAGGAGACGTTAATTTGACGGCGTTGTTTTATTTTACTTTTGCTTAATCTGACTATAATAACAGGACAGACGAATTCCTTGACCATCCTTAAAATAATTGTAAAAAGTTGGTTTCGAGCTTTTGGAACTATTTAGCCATTTCAATGTCATTACAATAAGCTATAAAAGGGTTGGTTAGAAAGGTTTCAACACGATCACTAAACGGTGAAAAAATACACCTGGTTTTGCCCGGGGATTCGTTTCCGGTGTAAGTGTTCAAATTGAGAAGACATTGAACAAGAAAGTTCAAAAGCATATTAGGTAATAGGACCAATCAGGTGTAAGAAGTTAGCTACTACACCAGAGGTCATGGGTTTCCTTCCCGCACGATACAAACATAGAAGAGGACGAACGTATAACAGGCTTCATACGTATTACGTATCCATAGTTCTAGGACGAAATAACAGAGTAGCAGTAATTCATGGCTTCAAGACACTGATATAAAATTTACTATATGGCAAAGAAACTCGTAAGTCTGGTTAAAAATGAAGCGACCCAATGTCGGCAAATTATATTACATCGGGTTCGTAGTTAAAGTTTAAAACACACACGGAGTCGCCGCCAGTCAACTCCGGGCCAAGTTAGCTAAAGTAAACTAAAGTTACAAGTTTGACTTTGACATTCTGTTTGTTTACCTATGAAATCCTACATAATAATAGGATATTTAAGCAAGTTTCGGCTTTGTCTTCACCTTGATAAAGAAATTTTTGTAATAGCTGCAGGTCATACATAGTTTTGTCAAAACTATGACAAAACAACATAACTTCGAAACTATTGATTTTCACAGAGATATTAATGTTTCTTTTTTTTAAAATTGTTAAAACGACTTTTTGATAAAAGTTTTTTTTAATCAGTTAAGACTTCCAACCCCAACGGTATTATAATAAAAAGACGTACATAGGTTGCTTGTGCTAAAAAAGAGGCACCCGAAATCAGGGCTTTTGGACCACCTGAGCAAAGCATTGAGACAACATGTATCTGTCTCGTTCACGCTCTAGTAAATAATCATGCTATCTTGTACACACGGTTAAATTATAGGTGCGTACGCCAGAGGACAATTTTTTACTTCACGTCAGTACTGATATAACCAATCTACGTCTTTTTTATTGTAATATCATTTTCGCCCTGTCACCCGAAGTACAGCCTCTTGGGCAGTCAGATGACTTTGACGTTGTGTCCCAACCATGTATTTACTTGAAATCAAACTTATTCAAACGAATTACTTTAAAATGTTAAGCGTATGAAAGTCTCAAACTCATTTAAGTCTTAATTATCGAGAAATCGGCTCATTAGCCCGTCTCTAATTAGCCTCCATTGAAGCTGACTGACTCAGAATTATCTCGCAAAGTATTTTATCTTCAATACGATTAACTTTTACTTTTGATATTGTAAAGTTTTTTTACTGCCTAACTATTGTTTCAAATTGATCAATTTATGACAATGCACATGAACACTACAATAATTTGGAAACAGTCAAGAATTATAGGATATAATATGAAAAAAGGGATTACACACAGCTCTGGACCCTATGGTGCAGAGCTGTGTCCAGAGAATGCTAATATAACGTGCAGCAAAAGTGATCGAATTGTTGGAGAGGTGAAAGGCTAGTGATGATAGACCTCACTGTCACTTCTTTGCTGTTCGCGTTATGAACGAATTAGTGAAACGTTAAGGACGACTGGAATCTCAATAACTTATTGGTGAAAATCTATAATAGCCTATTAGACGAAAGTTTCAAAGTTTATTCATATTTAAAGTCCCAAAAAAAATCTCTACGTTATCACCATGGGCAGTCCTGGCCGGGTCGGTAGTATATTATGGAACAGATTGCGGTCTGCATAATATTTTGCAAAAGAAAATCCTCTTGCGGTCAACACTGTCCTTTTTTCTGTCATCGCTACGACACTGCTACAAATTTGACCTTTTTTAGTGATTTGGTTGTACAAGACCTTTACACTTTTCATTGTGAATTCAAGTTTGCATTTTAACATATAGATTCGAGCTTCAGTTGTTTTTAGGGGGGATAGAGTGCCCTTTGTTCGAATCTATAAAAAACTAGCAGCCGCCCGCGACTTCGTCCGCGTGGACTTAGCTTTTGTTCAAATTTTCCTGAATTTTCTTTGCTATAAACCTCAGGGAGCCCGAGACCTTTCCAACGAATGCAAAACCGTGGAAATCGGTTGGTGCGTTCTGGAGTTATAGCGTCAGGAAGGAAAACCCGACTTATTTTTATATAGTAGAAGAATAATACTCGAAGAATAAGTATGTCGAACGAAAAAGCTCGAAAGTTCTCTAGATAGATGCATTAAAATCTCAAATAACATAAACATGCGTGAACGCGTTATCTTGAAGCATCATCAAATATCATTTATCGAAATTCAGTTTATAGAAATTCATTCTCAAGAAAGACAAGTACATATGTCACTTATTTGAGAAATAGCTTAATTACAATCATACAGTGTGAACAAACAAACAAATAGCACTAGTTAATATTAGCAAGGGAATAATTTCAACAAAAAGATTGAACACACACGGGTGCCGCCAAATTAAGCAACTTATCATACCTTTTGCTACATTTGGAGCTTTTTTTGGAGAATATTTCAGTTGTTCAAACTGAATTCACACACCCGTCTTCGGTTTCCACTAGTTAGTCGTCAAGTTAATAGTCTCATGGTACACGAGATAAAACTACAGTGTTGTGGAATGCTAAACAAACATAAAACAAACGTTTCTAGAACGAAATTCAATTTGACGTCACACTGACAGTAACTTTGAAATGACAAAGTTTATAGGAAAAAAGATTATGTCGTTGACTCAGCAGTGTAACGTAAGCATTCGTAACCATGAAGCTGTATATTCGGTTTCGTTTTTGCAAAGATGGTCGTTACATGTTCAGAAGAAGAAATGAATGGAAGAGAGCATGGCTAAACATCCTTGCTCGCTCAATGATATTTATGATAAAAATTGATGTATAGGTATGGGTATGGTCAATGATAATAAAAATAGGTAGATAGGTTACTTGTGCTAAAAGAGTGAACCCGAGAGTACCAGAAATTCGAACGATTTGTACAGCTGAGCAACATGTATACTTACATACTTTTTTTTGTAAATACACACTTAATATACATAGGAAACACTCAGACCAATACCGACCATTCCTACTGAATATTCCTATGACAGACAAAGTCATATTTTTATATTCGTTTTTAAAATTTTGATACAAAACCCCAAAAAACTATCACTATAACAGGTGCTACGGAAATTATGCAGGCCTAAACGAAGGGCGGATCTTCTACTACATTTGCTATAAGAGGATCGAACGTGGAATTTATTCAAATATGCTGTATATACTATACATTCACTGGAATAGATCACTCGCCAGTAGATTCAAGGACAGGCAAACATAGGTGATGTCTGTGAGACTAGTAACTCTGGTCGGATGGTAAATATTCGGTTGCAACTGAGCCACAGTATAAACCATACAGTAGAACATCTAAATAAAAACGTGCCACTCTCGGTTTGAATGTGTGCGTGCGCGTCGCGGGCCGTGTATATTTCACGCACACGCTAGCATAAAATAGGGAGGCATAGGGAGGCGGCAGTACGGACGGGCTGTGCCGCGTGTCTGTGTGCACGCTAGGCTAATAACTCGGCGGGCGGCCTTAGATAGCCTACTGTATGGTTCATACTGTGACTGAGCTTCGAATAGGTATTATAACCGGTCATTACCGGACCGGAAGAGCTTTGAGGCTCATTTGTTAAACTCTGGCTCGGAATCCGTGTGATCTCGAATGAAATTCAACTCTGACCGAAACACCTAAACTTGGTGGTGATTGTGCAACCTGCAAGTTACTGTACGGTGATGTTAATAGTAGTAGAGACTGCCTCATCGGCATCAAATCCCCATTTGTACCAATTTACTGTCGTGCAATAGAAGTACGGTATTTTCAAGTATGAATCGTATGAATCTGCAACTAACTGTGGCAGTGGCTTTTTGCCCACATTCGACAATGTTAGCAACAAGACAGCACACAGCTAGCTGAATCTCATCGGTGACGTCACTGGGTCGTGCGCTAAACTGATTATGTCCCGCGGGCGCGCTGTCCGTCTGTACATCAATTAGCCGTCTCAGGCGCTGTAGCTAGCACACGTGTATGTCCAAATAACGAAAACATACAATGACGTAATTTACCTTAAGCTGCAAGCTGTATTTATAATTCATGAAGTAAGTGTTCCGATCAAATAATCGATCAATGTATCATTTTCAACATCATTCGTGGCCACAAAATTATGCTACTGATTGGTTTGTATTGACCGCTCTCAGTATTTCAAAACGCTTTATCTTCCTGAACGTGTGGGAAATGACTCTTGGCATTAAGTCCGCAAGTTGTACTTGTTTGTTCTGTGTATACAAAAAAGATAAATATGTATTTATCTGCAACAAACTAGGGCAGTGACTCTTTGGTTACATTCGCAACAAGACAGAACACAGCTAGGTGCATCTCGTCGGTGACGTCACTGGGTCGTTCGCTAAACTGATTATGTCCCGCGGGCGCGCTGTCCGTCTGTACATCAATTAGCCGTCTCAGGCGCTTTGGCTACTGTACACGTGTATGTACAAATAATGAAAGCATACAATGACGCTATTTACCTTAAACTGCAAGTTGTATGATGGGCATAAATTAGATGTTCCGAGCTAGTATGTTCGACCACTGGGCCTGGTTGCTCTTTGCAGGATCATACAAAAATTAACATTAATAAATTCGTGGCCATGAAATTAGGCTACTGATTGGTTTGCATCGACCACCATCAGTATTTAAAAATGCTTTATCTGCATTGAGTCCCTGTTTGAACCAATTTAGCAGTGATTTTTCGCCCACATTCGACAACGTTAGCAACAAGACAGCACACAGCCAGCTGAATCTCATCGGTGACGTCACTGGGTCGTGCGCTAAACTGATTATGTCCCGCGGGCGCGCTGTCCGTCTGTACATCAATTAGCCGTTTCAGGCGCTGTAGCTAGCACACGTGTATGTGCCAATAACGAAAGCATACAATGTCGTAATTTACCTTAAGCTGCAAGCTGTATTATAGGACACAAAGTAAGTGTTACGATCAAATAATCGATCATTGCATAATTTTCAACATCATTCGTGGCCACAAAATGAAGCTACTGATTGGTTTGTATTGACCGCTATCAGTATTTCAAAACGCTTTATCTGCCTTAACGTGTGGGAAATGACTCTTGGCATTAAGTCCGCTAATTATACTTATTTGTTTTGTGCATACAAAGAAGATGAATACTTATGTATTTATCTGCAACAAAGTAGTTAGTAATAGTAATGGCGTTATTAACCTTAAACTGCAAGTTGTATAATGGGTTCAAATTAGGAGTTCCAAACCAGTATGCTTGACCACTGGGCCAGGTTGCTCATAGCATCATCATCCTCAACATTAATCGGAGCAATCAGTGGCCTTTTTTCTATCTTATAGGTATGTCTCTTGATGTAGGACTCTTCTCCGCTCTATCAATTTCGGTCTCACAGGGTGCCTCCGAGCATTGATTTCTCTCCTTGATAAGGTAATATCATTCTTATAAAAGCAACCAAAATAGTCTTCAGCTTTGGAATATTAGTATTAGTAAGTTTACTTTCGTCGTTTCCCTGTATAGTCAGCGTCAAAAACATGTGAACAATTCCAAGTTATCTTACATTAACTTCGTTTATGTTGTCATGCTTTGTTTATGGTGGTGTCCGTGGCACAGTTGTTACAGTGATTGGTGACAATCGCTGTTGTACAGCAACACACGCTGGGTCGGAAATGGGATGGGTTGACCATCCCGACCGAGGCACTTACGGTACAAAATAAACTTATTATGTTACAAATTTCAGTTTCCTGACGCAGTTATGGCTGTATGGTGATAGTAGAATATGATAGAACCCTTTTAGTGTCACATATTTTCAGAAAATAATAATAGAATCGTTTACAGATCGTCTTCTCACTCAGCGTAAGCTGCAAGATCCATAGACACGTCTTTTTTATAGGCACTGTAGTCAAACGATACGATGGTATGTATGACTAGCTTCTCCCCACGAGTTTGACCGACTCGATATAAGACTTTAACCTATTCATCTACCAATGATATTAATTACAAAGCAAATTTTACTCTCTTGAAATTTTACAAAACGAGGTGGAAACGAACAATTATCCTGGCTTCGTCTCCGAGATTTAATAACTTTAACCATGTAGTATCCCTGCTGATACGCATCAGATCGCACACATTTCAGCGTCGTAAGAAAGAGAAAAACAATCTACGACACTGCCCTGTCCCGCTCCAGTCGGCCGGTCGCCATTCCAATCCTCATTCTTTTCTGTGCGCGCACGGAGTTCGCACACGTAAATAAAACTTTCCAATATCAAATGGAAAGATTTTATTTTTGCTACCTGTCTTAACTATGTCTAAACACAAACGGGAAGACCGTGAAGAAAAGTTCAAATGGAAATAAAAAGTGTTAACGGAAAAATTGTTGCATGAACAGCGAAGAAGACAACGGGTTATTTACTTAAACTAAGATGAAATCGCAAAATACGAAGGTAAATTTTCCATGATTTTATTTTATTTCAATTAAATTATTTAATGTCATCCATAGCTCTTGAATAGCATGATTGAAGGAACTTTATTGATTTACATTTCATGGAAGATCATTACGTAATAAATTTATATTATATATTTTGCACTATTGAGCCCTACATAAACATATTGAGCCCTACATAAACATATTGAGCCCTAATAAGCCCTATTTTTTGCCTCGAGCCAGTGCTGTGATGCTGGCCAATGGTTATTTTTTGCTCCGAGTTAATGCGTGACATTAACCTGTAAGCTACTGAAATTTTGCCTCGAGCCAGGACTGTGATGCTGGCCAATGGCTACTTTATGCTCCGAGTTAATGCGAGACATTAACCTGTAGCTACTTATAAATCGCATTGCAATATTTTTGCTTACAATTACCTCCAACAAATTGCTTTTGCGCATAACGAGTTAGGTATACAAGTACTCAAGCGGAGATGAAATCGAAGAATATAAGGAATATCGGGAATGAGGAAAGGCTGTTAAATTATTTGGAGAGGCTAGGTTACCGGATGTGCCCGGAGTGGCTGAAACTTCTAAGCCAGAACCCGGCACCTTACCTCGCCTCAGCTACCGTTACTACCATTATCGTAGCTAAGTACCTACGATCACCATCGCAATAACAAGTTCGAAAAAATCGAAACAACAAGTACCGCCTAATTACTATTTTAAATTAAGAATTCACGTTCTAAATGAATTTAATGCTGCAGGTATTTGCGACGCTGCAGACTTTGACCCTTATTGTAAACATTCGGTCATTTTAATTGTTATTATTTTTTAAATAAGAGCCTATTAAATGGGGCGATGATAAATGCAAGACAAACTGGCAAAACCTTAGCAACAAATTTTGTATTATGGCTTTAATTCCTTTTTTAATTAAGAACGAGTTGCTGACGGACAATTTCATCCTAAAAATGTGCTATATTATCATATGCCAAGCCACCTACTCTAAACTTGAAAGTGGCAGCAATGCTCACCTCCGAGAATATATACGTACAAGCATCTCGCTGCAAAACACGACTTAGGTAAGCATTGGCGGCCTGCGCTGGGCCATGACTTTATTGCATAAGACAATTATCAATTTATCTGAGACTATCAGGGCATTGAATGATGCAGATTCACAATAGGTACATGGAGCCTGATATCAGAGTGATGTTGATAACAACACTAGTGGACAAGTCACTAACGGACACGGACGAAAAAGTTACTCATATGCGTGGTATATAATAGAACTTTACAGTTCTCTCTGTCTCCAGTCTTTTCCACCAATGGTTATTTAAGAAAGTGGAGAGTTTCAATATTATTTCAAACATCACAATAACATAACTACGAAGGGGGCCAATCTCACTAGAAATTAAACTAGCTGCCGGGTGAGAAGTGGCGTAAACTCAGTATGCACAAATAGTCTAATCGTCGCCACAAGACGGTCCCACCTCTGTGGCCCCATGCCCCGGCGCCGCCGCGGCGCGCCGCTGCCCACGCGCAGACTTCTGGCGCCTGCACAGTCGACGCACTCGTCAAGTTCAGTCCTACCTTATACAAAGGTACATACAGGACGTTTTAATGATTCAACCACACTTGCGAATCAAGTGCCAACGGTGAATTCTTTTTAATTTGTTTAAAGCTTAAAGCTTAAGCGTTAATAAATATTTTTTCTTACTTTAAGGGCACCAAAAGCAACTTCATTGATTTGTCCGTAGGATGTGTCTCTTTATATGTTTCTCAACATGAAATTCGCCTGGAATAATTAGCTTTCAGCGATAAGATTGGCCGTGAAATTGTACTTTCCTTTTTATGTCTATGTTTTCGTATCAACGTTGTAAGTCTTTTGTGGTATAAGGCATATCTTATCATTACTGTCTCGTCCTAAGATTCAAATTAACGATTGAATTTGTGGTCAGCAAGACGCGGCTCGCGGGACTAATCCAGCTCATTGACAGTTAAGTCCTGCATTACCTATGTGTAAGTAAAATTAAGTGATTAATTGATTGTCCCATTGTGTGTCATGAAGTAATGAAAACATGAATTCACACTAGCTCGCTTTGCTCGAGTAACTTCACTTTTGATTTGATTTACTTACAAAACAGGAAACAAAATATTGTTTCCTGCCAACTTCAACAATGCATTACATAATAAGTAGGTAGGTACTACAAAGGTACCCAAAACAGATAAGTTTATTAATTTTGATTTCCTGCGGGGGACTTTAACTTGCAGAGTATGACAGCCTAGCCCATTTACCCAACCAATGATTTCGCGTTTCTTACGCTCATTTGACCTAACATTTTTGACATTGAAAAGATGTGGCACAACCTTTTGCCACATTTTTATAGCTAAACGAAAGCAGCTTACACTTTCTTGCCGATGAATTATTTTCGGCCAATTTTTTCAGATAAAGCTAAAAAAAAAAAAAACGCTTTAAGGAAAGGTGATAAAAATAATATAATATATAATAATTTGCCGAGATAGTATTAGCCTATACCCAGATACTTAACATTTACAAATTTACAACAATAAATAATAATAAGGCTAAAGCTCTGAGGAAAGCTCTGTTAAATGGATTTGCTATTTGGCAGATTTAGAAATAGATTAGTTTTATTCTTGTTTTTTAAAAGTTTGAAAGTTTACAATGGAAACTGATTCTTGAAAGTTGTACTAATGTTTTTTCAACTAAGTACAATTAATAATTTTCACTCAAATTGATTTGTTCCTGTGAAACACATATTAGGGAATGAAGATACCTTACATTTTTTGCACAGGTACACACCCGCACAGTGCAAAAATCTTGTGGGCATAAACAATGTCTGTTTGTGGTGTTTCCTGTATGTTTAAGCCTTGATTAGTTGGGCCGGGGCAGCGCTGTGTGGAGTATCGTCTGACGGTATTTCAAAAGAGTTTATTTTGCTATCAAACGCTTTCGCGCTAATTCAGTATGCTTGTTATTTTTAAGCACCTACGTAATTTTGAAAGTTTTACTTAAATTAAAGCTGACCAAGCTACTAGCATTCGTGGTACCACTTTTGCCTCCTCAAGCTTAGTACCTACCCTCTTTTTTAACCTAATTGTTTGCAACAAGTGCTAACCGTTCTTCCTAAGCATTTATTACTTTCTTCCTTGTTTACAATTTATATATATCTATAAGTAAGTACATGGACTCAGTATTGTGAACAATGAGTGCCGGACCCGGAATTTTCCGAAACATTAATGTTTTTTTTTCTTCTTCAGGGAACAGATTGTAAATACTAAAACATACTTCAGCTCAAGCCTGAAGCTATGATGGTTTATTTGTGCACAAGGAATGGCAATAGGCCGTCTTAACAAGTGTTTTAATCCTGCCGGTTATTTCATATAGGTACTTAACGGGTTTTTTAATAAAACGCTTACTGACAAGAAGTAAGTGGTAATACTAGTAATACAAACACTAGTAGTGTAGTACGAGTGTTACAACAGTAAGGCCAGCCCTTGCGACAAGAAAATTTAATAACTATCTGTTACACCTAGTCTATATAACGTATAGTCATTAATATAAAGTCATTAATGTATAGTCATTATTGTATGACCATTAATGTATAGTCATTAAACTCTTATTGCACCTCCAGTAATTATATTTTTTGGTGCATACATACAAATATTTAGTAAATTATCTAAAAGAATATGAATAGTAATAAAATATATATATGTTTATATGTTTGGTTAAATTATAAGATCGATTTATTTAGTTCGAAATATTAAACATATAATTTGAACTGTTAAACTTTTGAGCTTCATTAAGTATGTTTCAGATAAACTAGTTTGCCATTAAAATGTTCGTTAAGCTCTTAATACAGACACATTGTACTTTGTCGGGTATATTAATATTTAATTAACAAGAAAGCCAACTACCTTACAGTGGACCACAACATATAACTAAAATGTTGCCTACGTTCAAGACAATTGCTTAGAGGTGAACGTTTTGTTCAGTGCTCATAGTGATGGCAACCTCTGACGCATTCAAGAGCTGAGCCAGGGTTGTTGTCATAATTGGGATATCCACTGGCTAATCTATTTTGCCATAGTATTGGAATATATTAATTTAATAGCAAAAGGTCAATAATCGTATATTACCTCAATCTAATTACTGAGACAAGTCTGATGATATCTAAGCTAGTTTTGAGTTGTTCATGCCTATATTTTGTGGTCATCATTATGATACTAGGTAAAAAGTAAAAGTAAAGTAAAAAAAGTAAAAAATAATTAATTAATTATTTATTAGGTAATTACTTAACAAGTATTAAGAGTAATAACCTACCTTATGTTGGGGTTACTTGCAACATTGACTGAATTGTTCTCTGAACATCTACATGGTTAAAGTTATTAAATCTCGGAGACGAAGCCAGGATAATTAAATGATCAAACGAACTTACCTGTAAGTGAAGTTCGATCTTGATTATCCTGGCTTCGTCGAAGAGATTTAAGGTCCCTCCCTTCCCTTTACTTTCATTTACATTGCAGCCCTAAAGTCAATATTGCTGTATTCTCTGAAATAATGAGGATTGGAATGGCGACCGGCCGACTGGAGTGGGACAGGGCAGTGTCGTAGATTGTTTTTCTCTTTCTTACGACGCTGAAATGTGTGCGATCTGATGCGTATCAGCAGGGATACTACATGGTTAAAGTTATTAAATCTCTTCGACGAAGCCAGGATAATCAAGATCGAACTTCACTTACAGGTAAGTTCGTTTGATCATTTAATTAATCATTATTTAATGCGGAGCTATGGAAATGTGCATGTAACACGGCTTAAAAGTAATGTTTTTTAACTATGGTTTTCCGTATGTCTCCATCCAGGTGGGTTGTTCAATTACGGTTAAGAATCCACAATGCCCTATCTCGCTCTAATCATCATCATCAGCAGCAACAGGATGTCCACAGCTGAACATAGGCCTCCCCATATATTTTCAGAGCGGCCGGTTGCAGGTGGCCTGTATCCACCGAAACCCTGCGACCTTTATGAGGTCATCAATCCACCGTGCGGGTGGGCGTCCCACGCTACGTTTGGCCTCAAATGATCTCCACTAGAGGACTTTATGACTTTTTCTCGTTTCGAGATAGTCTTATTTTTGTATTCCTTTTATTTATATGCACAGCTACTCAGCCATACTCGACCTTCTAGGCCCTGGCACTACGTCTATTCAATGGAAACCGTTTACGTAATAGATAGAAATATTTGATTAAGGAAAAGTGGGTTAGAGGAAAACTTGATTGAACTGGCATTACAGCAAAGGGAAAAACTGCAGTAACAGTTGGGGGTCGATCGTTTTGACAGCTCTATTACGATAAAAGTCGAGGTTTTCATCCAGTTGTTGACAAGGCACATATTTTTAAGCCACGAGATATAACTCGCATACGAATTTGTTTTTATTAGCTGGCATTCTTGTGACGTGGCGCCATCACCGATTTAAAGCTACAAATGCAAGGTTATTGCGTCAGAAGAATATTGGGATAGGTGACCACTGCGAATTTAGCATCGTTAATTCGAAACAAAGTTCGGAATTCACTTTTTCAGTATAACTAGTAAATTGAACTTTTTTTAGTTTTCTAAACGTTTTATCTACATATTACCACAAACACACATAACATAAATGGCCTATAATAATTATATACGTCCCACTGCTGGGCATAGGGCTCACCTGAACCATGAGATGGCGAGAGCCATACTCCAACACGCGGGCTCAGTGCGGATTGTTGAAGGGGTTAGGGTCAGTGAGAAACCTTAACGTCAGATGTTATCAAGCCAACCTAAGGCCTCCAACCCTAAACCTAGTTAGCTTTACGACTGACATCTGGCATCTAGCCATTGGTCACGTTAACCGGGACCAATAGCATAACGTGCCTTGTGTACTTATATTTTAATATTGTAATTTACTTACGGATTATTGTACACAACATATTGAAAAGAGTAACTGCCGAGTTTCTTACCGGTTCTTCTCAGTACCTACAGAAACAACTTTTCGACACCGGTGGTTGAGTCACATTATGTTTGTATACTGTGTATTTATTTATTATTTCTATTATAGTATTCAAGTCTATCAATAAGTGCATTTTTGTTTGTTTGATTAGTTTTAGATGATTTAAAAGTACTTGTAACAGGTCTATTTAAATAAAGATATTTTGAACTTGAAATTGACTTACCGAAGCACAGAAATACTCGAAAAATAAACCACTGAATTTCGGTAGGAATGGTCACTGATTACCACATCATACCAGTATTTAAATAATAATACAAACCAAAGCTACATATATACCCACGCCAAAATTAGTGTTAGTATTACCTACGCTTTTGGCAGCTCGAAGAGAAAGTTAGTAAAATGGAAGGAAGTAAATTTGAAGTACAGTCGACCATCACTATATCGCTACCGGCTAGCGTAAGCTGACCTCCCACTGCTATGATCTCTCTTACAAGGCGTGAAAAAATCGAACCCCAACTTTACGCTCGCTCTGCGCTTGACTGTAGCCGGCCTTTCTATTATACTTTCGGGTGTTATTTTCCTAGTTGAATCAAGGAACGTGACTCACATTTTTCCGATAAAACTAACTTGAGCTAACTGAGTTGTTATATGTTGGTTCTAAGGTTCTGGTGGATGGAAAGGCTATTGATTTCATGAGGTGATGTTATTGGCAATGTTTTTTTTACAACAATTTTTACAACGCTTGGTTCTCTTCCTCATACTCAAAAGCCGCCATAGTCTAGACAGTTAGGTTCCTGTGATGTAGGTATCCATCTCAGATCACTCTAATTGTAGAACGATCTTACTGTCAAGGTTTACCAGTATTGAGTTCTGCAAGAGTTGTACAGGTTTAAAAAAATATATGAATAAAACCTCATCCCAGAATTGAAGGTAGGTAACATTTGAGAAACCGAATTGTACCCAATATTTTCACAACCCGTCTATTCACCCTGAAAAACACAAAGTTATTTCAGATTTTAAAAATGGCGTCGGTCATCATCGCCACCGTTTTACACTACTATTAGTCCGTTCGCGTTAAAATGCAGTGATTTGTACGGTCTTGTGGAATAATAACACATCACTTGTTCGAATACATGTTTATTGTTAGAAGATACAATTAGTACTAACTCAAATAATAGATGATTTCTTATAAATATATAGTATGAGGGCTATTACCACACTACACGCCCACCGAAAAAATTAAAAAAATTATAATGTAATTCTACATTTTTTTTTTTTTTTAATAATAATAAATGATAAGTATCTATTAACTACATATTGTTACATTTTTAGATAAGTAGGTATTCATAAAATATAATGTTTGTACTTTTTTATTCAAAATACATTTTGGTTCTGTTCTTATGTACTAATTTTTCTTTTCCATCAACTAATATAACCACGTTAGGTTCTACTTCTCTAATAACAGGAAATGGTCCTAAATAAATTGGATCCATCTTACTTTTAGCACCATTATTTCTTACCAATAACAAATCACCTGGTTTATATTCTATCACATTACATTTATCATCATAATACAATTTTCTTTTCTGTTTACTTTCAATTAAATTTTGTTTGGCATCTAACTGTGATTTCTGAATTCTGTACTTTAATTCAATTGGATAATCCGAATAATTATACATGGGATCGAGATTAGTTCTTAAATTGTTTGGTAGATTACAATGTTTGCCAAACACCAACTCATAAGGAGTGTATTGGGTTTCAGAATGAACAGTTGTGTTAAAAGCAAAACACCAGTAGGGTAACCATGAACTCCAATTTTGTGGATTATTATTACACTGAATTCTTAAATATGAAGTTAAATTTTTATGGCTATTCTCTAATGAGCCTATTGTCTGATGATGATATGACGTTGATTTTAAATGAGTTATCCCTAAAATTTTACAAATATCTTGCATAGTGCTTGATATAAATTCGGTGCCCCTATCGGTGACAATTTGTCGAGGGATGCCATAACGCAGAATAAAGTTATTCACCAAAGCTGATGCTACCGTGCTTGTGTTTTTATCAGTTAATGGATAAGCTTCTACGTATTTTGTTAAATCACATTGAACTGTTAATATATAACTATAACTACTAAAATCCTTACTTATTGGGCCCACTAAATCTAAAAATATTTTATCGAAGGCTGAATTACCTATATCGGTAATAATCATTGGTTGTTTAATATCTCTATAATATTTTTGCCTTTGACAATGCTTGCATTTCTTGACAAAATCCGTAATGTCTTTTTCAATACCTGGCCAATAATAACGGCGACGCACCGTATTCAACATGCGTCTAATACCAGCATGTCCACTGGTAGGCAACATGTGGAAATCATTAAGAATAACACGTTTCTCTTCGTTGTCATTGACTTTTTCTACTCCTTTTATAATATTTAAGTAAGGTCCGGACCATTCTTTCTTACTATTTATATATTTAGCTAAATATTTAATGATTTGACAATTGTCTTTATTTCTTATTATTATTAAGGAGTCAATTTTTAATTTATTACAGAATAAACACAATTCTTTCACAAAGACAGCTCGTGTACATTGTGACTCAGGAATTGGTTTAACACAAATAATTGACCTAGATGGAATAAATGCAAAAGTATCCGATGTATCGGTAAACTCTGCCATTAACTTAGTCCATTGACTGTCATTGGTAAACAAAAGTTCCGTATAATCTTTCGGGAGTTTAAGTATCTCTACTACTCTTGGTTGATCGGACCAATTGTCGTTTGAGACCTTATTCTCCGTGGTATTACCGGAATTGTTCTCACTATCGATCTTTTTCTTTTGGGCTCTCGTTAAGACCCTTATTACGTTTTCACTCATTTCTTTCAATTCTTTGCTAGTTATGTTAATGCGTGACAAAGCATCTGCAGCTGCGTTGTCTGCGCCCCTAACATATACTACCTCAAAATTGTATTCCTCTAACTGCAACCTAAATTTCATTAATCTACTACTAGGGTTTGACATGTTAAATAGGTAAATAAGTGGTTTGTGATCTGTTTCAATCCTGAATTTTTTACCGTAAAGGTAAGGTCTAAAATAATTTATTGACCAAACGATTGATAACAGCTCCTTTTCAATTGTTGGGTATCTTCGTTCTGCATCATTAAGACTCCTACTCGCATACGCAACGGGCTTCCCATTTGAATTGTTAAGAACTGACCCAATGGCATAACCAGAAGCGTCTGTTTTTAGTACAAAAGTATTGTTTTCTGAAAAATCTGGATATTGCAGTAATGGTGGTGAAACTAATGAATTTTTTAATGAACAAAACGACTCTTCACATTCTTTTGTCCAAACAAACTCCGCATTCTTTTTACATAGATTGTTAAGTGGCCATGATTTTTGTGCAAAATTTGGGATAAATTTTCTATAGTAATTGGAAAAAGCTACGAATCGTCGAGTTTCGTCTGCATTTTGCGGACGTGGATAACTATTTATAACTGATATTTTTTCAGGATCTGGCTTTATACCCTGTTCTGTTACAAGATGACCAAGATATAGAATTTCTTTCTTTAAAAAATTACATTTTGCTGGATTTAATTTCAAATTAACTTTTTGCAGTCTAGATAATATATCAACTAAATTTTTATTATGGAAATTCAAATTTCTACCGAAACAGATTAAATCATCGAGGTATACTAGACATTTATCATAATGTAATCCAGCCATAGCCACTGTTATTGCACGAGAAAATGAACTCGGACTTATCTTAAGACCCATAGGAAGTCTTTTCATTTGATAATGTCCTGAATTTGTAGTAAAAGCCGTGTATTTTCTGCTCTCCTCATCTAAATTCAATTGAAAATATCCTTGGTATAAATCTAAATGGCTAAAATATATTGATCCAGAAAGAGAGTCAAGTATGTCTGTTATGTTTGGTAGAGGAAATCTATCATCAACAATACAGTCATTTAATTTTCTAAAATCAATCACTAACCGCCACTTTTTATTACTATCAGACTTCTTGGGTACTAACAACACTGGACTTGACCATTCGCTGTTAGAGGGTTCTATAATATCATCTTCCAACATTTTATTTATCTGTTTTTCAAGTTCTGCTCTTTGTGAATGTGGAAGCCGATACTGTTTTTTATAAATAGGGACCGTGTCTGGTTTTAAATTAATTTTTTGTTTCTCAATATGAGCAGTGCCTAATTTATCGCCTGGTAAATAAAATACGTCAGAGAATTTAGCACAAATATTTAAAATAGATGACCTCTCCTCGTCATTTAAATGATCCAAATTCAGAATTGATAACAGTTCTCGAACCCTTTTTGCGTCTACAAAATTCTTTTCAAAACTACAAATTTTATAATCACTAATAATATCTATCTCTGGGTTGAAATATTTTAAATTTACTTCTGAACTTCTAGTATTTAATATTTTAATCGGTATCTTATTATTAATAGGATTCACAATTCCACCACATAAAAAGACACCATCGCACAACTCTTTCTGAATAACAACAAATTCCTTCTGCAATTTTGTCGGAATAAAGAAAATTTTTTCGCATCTCGGTGGTATGCTCAAATAATTGCTATTACCAAATTGCCCTAACTCCAATGGCAATGTTGAGTACTCATTCGAGTGCAAAATAGAAATAGTATTGTGTTCATAATTTAGTATACAACTATGTTTCTTTAAAAAATCTTGTCCTAAAATTCCGTCCGTTACGCATGGTAACCCTTTCAATACATAGAACTTATGTTTGATCGAGACTCGTCCATTTATAGATAGGTTGAGATAAACAAATCCATCTGTAGCTAACTCTCCACCTATACCTCTAATTGTAATACATTGCTTATGGAATGGAATGTGCCACTGACTAATTGCTTCGTATTTCACGACTGACAAAGAAGCACCCGTGTCAACTAACCAACTATATTCGGTGCCATTTATGCCTAACTGAACTGAATTATGATTATGGAACGAGAATATGTAATTAGGAACGAAAAAACTCTTGATTATTAAAATCGTTTAAATTTTCATTTTGACCCGACTCTGTGTTATTTTCAGTCATCATATTTACTGAATGACGATTATTTCCACGACTATTCTGAAAATTATAACGACGCTTATTCCTGTAAACGCCTCTACTTGACCGATGGTAATTATTTTTATTAAAATTATTTTGAGGTGACGAATTACGGTAAAATGTCTTATACTGACCTCCGTTGTGCCCACCACGGGAGTAACCGCCTCTACCTCGTAATCCTTGATTGTATCCTTTGATACGACCATGAGAGTTATAAGTTGACTTACCACGGCTGCCATTCTGGTTGAAAAACACACTCTCAGGCGTGTCCGACACCGTACGAGTAGATGATGTCTCCTCGTCTTTGGCTGCTCTTATCGCATCTTTTAATGTCGAATAGTTGCGGGCTGAAATAATTACACTTAAATTCCTATTTCGCAAGCCGTCGGTGAAACGTTTTATAGCCAATTTCTCGTTTATTGGTTTTAGAACGGTTAACGCGCTTTTGTCACCCTCGGCTTGAGAAATAGTTAAATTTACGAAAAGCTCCTCAATTCTTTTCCCAAAATCCTCTATAGTGTTAGTACCTTGCGATGACCTAACAAGTTCCATGTGTATGGCATTACTCGATTTCCTTGTCAACAAATTATTTTTCATATCCTGAATTAAAGCCTCGCACGTATCATAACTTTGGGACAATCTTAATTTAGCACTTTCAGAGAGTCGCGTTTTCAAAATAAAATTTATGAGCAAAGGATGAGATTCTGTACTAATCATGGAACTATATAGCTCTATGGAGTCTATTAATTTTTTCGTAACCTCCTCTTCGCCTGTCATTTCCGATAACAAGGACACCGCGGTCCGTAACTCGAATTTATCCATGGTTACACTACTAGTTTCTTTCTTACAACTTTGAGAATAAACAGATTTTAAGCAAAACTGTTCAATCTGACCGTATACATGCCGTATTTGTTGGTCAATCAATTCAATTTTTTCCAATTCATCGTCTTTTAAATTAGATACATCTTCGGTTAAATCAGTATATATAGTTAAGTAGTTACTAAATATTAACGATGCTGACTCTAATTTTTCGCTTAACCTTTCTTCTGATCGTTTTTCTAATCCTAATTTGAACAAATTATCTTTAAATTTCTTTAACAAATCATATAGTTCTACGAGATTTTTAGACATGACATTAAAAATAAAATAAAGTTAAAATTATTACAGATTTCATACCTTGAAAATATAGAATCTAAAACAGTATTACAGCATGATATTATTACGAGTAAATATATGTCTAGGCATATTTTCATTCACTTATATCGAATGATTTTAGATATATTTTAAACAGATTAAACTTAAAGTCCTTTAAATACGTTTTTATTCATACTCACAGTTTACTATACCGCCACTTTTAATCACACAAACACTACATTTATCACTCGCGGACGAAAACCTCATGAGTAGCTGTCCATCACACCTTAGTGGTCTCCATATTTTCGCCTCTTTTACGACGCAACGAGGAATATCGGAATCTATCCTGGAACATCTCTCTTTTTATCATCTTCTTATGGCATCGCATATATACTTTGTATATCCCATAAATCAATATCATGAGAATAACCAATAGCATGACGCTCAGAATAATATTAGTTGTACTGGCATGGAATTCCAGCTCACGCATCGAATTCTTATTGTCTCCTCCGGAAGCCGTCTGTGCGATGATTACTTCCTCATTCTTTGAGTATGGTTTCCCCATAATGCACTTTTCGACAAAAAATTATTAAATCACTTTTACAATTTTACGTCCGTAACGATAGTAGTTCGTCACTAATTAAATCTCAAAGTCCAATTCAATTTAGTTAGTTAGATGCAACTTGATGCCGGTGCGGCGGCTCGGCGCCATCGACAACACGCGCGCGCCCGTGGCGGACCCCCGCTTTGGCAGGGTCGCCATGTACGGTCTTGTGGAATAATAACACATCACTTGTTCGAATACATGTTTATTGTTAGAAGATACAATTAGTACTAACTCAAATAATAGATGATTTCTTATAAATATATAGTATGAGGGCTATTACCACACTACAGATTTCATACTTATCCTTCGACCTAGCACACCCCCATAACAATCAAATCGCTCCTAATTAGAAAGTCCACAGTGACCAGCTGAACGCATACTATCGATCGCAAAGGTTGTGGATGTGAGTTTTTTTGGGTGTGACAGAATTACATTTAAAAAACACTGCACTTATCACGTTTAGAACGTAAACGGGCTTTATTTGCATACAGCTATTAATGGAATGAAATATTTAATTGGTAATAAGCAATTAGCAATGCTTCCATTAAAATACAAGTTTTTCGTTTACCAGGCAGACCAAAAGCTTAGAAAATAAAATGTTTACTATACTTATTAACTAAAGTTAAAGTTATTTTGCAATTTTTTTTTATTGTTAGATCTTGTTTTCAAAATTTCTTTCTCAGTTCATTTCTAATACAAAAACAACCGAAGTAATTAAATTAATTAGTTAGTTATCTCGTTGGCAGAATATAACTAATTGCTAAGAAACATAGATGTTTTATTTTATCAGGTTTATTGCCTAAGGCATTTTTTATCAAGTGATTTTGTTGTGAAGAGCTGGATTTGGCAGTCTTCAGATTCAATGCAATTGATTTAGGGCTAATTTTTAAAAGTTTATCTAACTGGTAAATTTGCTGTCAATTCATTACCTATCCGTCTGCTGCAAGGAATATCTTTTATGAGATAAGCTTCTGTAGTTCTGCTGTCCTAAATAAATTGTGTACTGCAATCGCCCTGTTTGTGTACGAACTAATAAATTAATGAGAAAATGAAGTGCATTAAAAAATGATCCCTCATTCACCATTTCTTCACGTTGATCAACGGGAAGAAATAGTGGTGTGGGTGGTACCAAGCTTATTCACCATTTCTTCTCGTTGATCAACGTGCAAATCAGAGTAAATATATGTAAGACACACCCACAAGAAACTTCACGACAACACTTATTTCTCCTAAGTATTTCACCTAAAACAATTATCGACGACTCCCCGATTGTCCCCAGTGCCAATCGTCGATCCCCTAATCGTGATGGATGCGTGTCACTGTCGGACGCCGGACGTGCGCCGGACGGCGGATCACGGCCGGTTTAGTTGAAGTAATCGTGTTCTTGTTATGACATTTTTAGCTTTCGAGATTGACGTATGAAACGGGATAAAACATAATCTGTCAGCTTTATTTCGTTAAATGTTTATTTTTCTTGTGATGGAATAGCCCGGTACTCAGAGAGGTACTACTGGGCACTACGGTTTCTATTCGAGGATTGCCAAAAGCGCTCGTATCTGAACGTGTGACTACATCGCTTACCACTGAAGGTTTAGGAAGGATTTTTCTTGGCCTAAGATTTTATTAGAATGAAAAACCTTAATAAACCTTCGGTTTGAAGTGGAATTGAAAAACAGGTTAATTGCACTATCTTGTGTTTGTACCACTCAACTCAGTGTTGGTGTTGGACGACTATGACACGGTTGTAAGCGATGTAGCCTAAGATCTAAGGGTGAAATGATTCAAATTCAAATTCAAATTTCTTTATTGCATGTCACAATGTTGATATGGTACTTAGGTGGTAGTAGCACTTAAAAGTACATGTGACGCCCCGTGAGGGCACAGCAACAATACAGAGGTGCAACTTATATATATATATATACTATTTTACAATTAATTTTATATGTATTACTCTATAATATAAATTGCAATTAAAATTATACATTTATTTGCAATCTTTGTATGCAAACTAATAAATTAATAAGAAAATGAAGTTAGTTTAACAATGACCCCCCATTCACCATTTTAACACGTTGATTAGCGTGCAAATCAGAGCAAATATTATGTAAGACACACCCACAAGAAACTTCACGACAACACTTATTTCTCCTAAGTATTTCACCTAAAACAATTATCGACGACTCCCCGATTGTCCCCAGTGCCAATCGTCGATCCCCTAATCGTGATGGATGCGTGTCACTGTCGGACGCCGGACGTGCGCCGGACGGCGGATCACGGCCGGTTTAGCTGAAGTAATCGTGTTCTTGTTATGACATTTTTAGCTTTCGAGATTGACGTATGATACGGATAAAACATAATCTGTCAGCTTTTTTTCGTTAAATTTTTTTTTTCTTGTGATGGAATAGCCCGTTACTCAGAGAGGTACTACGGTTCTTATTCTACAATTGTCAAAAGCGCACATCTCCGACGCATAACTACATCGCTTAACACCGTGTCATAGTTGTCCAACACCAACACTGAGTTGAGTCACGTGAGTGGTACAAACACAACAGACTGTAATTAACCTGTTCTTTAATTCCATTTCGAACCGAAGGTTTAGGAAGGTTTTTATTCTGATAAAATATTAGGCTAATAAAAATTTTCCTTAACCTTCGGGTCGGAGTGGAATTGAATTAATTATTAACAGGTTAATTACACTCTGTTGTGTTTGTACCACTCAACTCAGTGTTGGTGTTGGACAACTATGACATGGTGGTAAGCGATGTAGCCTAAGATCTAAGGGTGAAATGATCTGCAATTTGATAGTACGGTTTATCTCTAAACTAAGGCTACAATCCACACATGCCGCTTGCGGAGTATGGAACAAACAACAGTCCTATTATGTCTCACGGCTGGGCACAGGCTTCACCTCAGCTAAAAGGTAGCGCAAGCCATAATCCAACTCGAGGACTCACTGAAGATTATTGAAGGACTGTAAGGTAAGTGATAAACTTTGTTGTCAGATGTTACCAAGCCCCTTTTAAAGCCTCGCGACTAGGCTTAGTGACATCGACGGCAGCCGGTACCAACAGGTTAACGTACTTTCTGAAACACGGAGATGGCCGTAAAATGCATTACTTACTTACCATATTTTGGACAACAAGAAGAACATTACGACAAAACAACTTTTAGTTATTAGAAATTATCATTTCACGTGTTCTCTATGCTGGACAAGCAATCCAAACAAACAAGTTAGTCACTTATTAACTCTCGGAACTTCGTTAATGAGACGTAATTACAATCAAGTAATTTGTCAAAGCGGCCCAATTTAGAACTTCAAAGTAAAACAAAACGACATCCGAAATAAAGTTTGCTTTAGAAAGAGAAAAATCCACAAAAGTTCCTTTCCAAGGACAGAACGTTCTGACCTGCTTTGTTTTGGCAGAAATTCTGTTTTTCAAATACTTAGTAAATGATTATTAAACGTATACCTAATAAGGAAAATATCAACAGCGGGATTAGCTGTTACTCAGTGACGGTGGTGTAATGTGAAACTACCCACGCCAAGCGGAGCAGTGGGATGGGTGACCACCAAAAGTGAAAAATTGTGTGACATAATTGTTGCACCAATTTAAAAAAGGTATTCCGCCTAGAAATGTGCAAGAAATCTATTCTCTAAATTGCGCAAAAAAAACCGATCTAAGTCAATTTAGCGGTCTTAGGGCTGCTTGATAACATCTGACCTTAAATCTTATCTCTAGCCTAAAATACACCGCTGCAGAAATCCTCAGAGACTAGATGAAACCCAATGCGGCAATAGGCTAGAAAATCTTTACTCCCCTGCATGTCCTTCTCAAATTAATAATAGTAAGTCCCTTTTGTACAAATATCTCTACCGAATTTGTTGATCTGAAAGAGATGGCTTTGTAGCGATAAGACCACTCAAATTATACATGCCTTTAAATAATATACACTTTATAAATACTAATCGTTAGTCTACATCAAACATAAACCTCTTGTTGCGCCACTAAAAAGTTAATCCGCCCAGAAAGGTGCAAGAAATCTGTTCTCTAATTCCGCACTGGCCCGACGGGTCTCGCTCGCCGCCAGGTCCCGACAAGCCCGTATTTATGCGCGGTAGTTTCTTAGCTTAAGTCAATTTGGCGGTCTTGAGGCGGCTAGTTTACATCTGACAATCAAGTTTTCCACTAGCCGGAAATACAATGCTCCAGAAATCATTATAGACTAGACTAAACACCTAATGCACCAACAGGCTGAAAAATCATATCTTTGTCGAAATTTCCTCTACCGATGGTGGTCTGGAAAACATGGTTTTATAGGGACAAGTCTGCTTAATATTTAATTGTCTACTTAGATAAGTGCCTAATAGATAAATTCTCGCTAGTCTACATCAAACATAAACCTCTTGTTGCGCCACTAAAAAGTTAATCCGCCCAGAAAGGTGCAAGAAATCTGTTCTCTAATTCCGCACTGACCCGACGGGTCTCGCTCGCCGGCGGGTCCCGACGAGGCCGTATTTATGCGCGGTAGTTTCTTAACCCAAGTCAATTTGACGGTTTTAGGGCGTTTTGATAATATCTGACAGTAAAGTTTAACACTAGACTAAAATATACCGCTGCAGCAAACCTGATTTGCTGGAATAAAAAACCTAACGCACCAACAGGCCGAAAAATCTTAATGATGAATCGAAATAAAAATCAAAGTAACGATTTATACCTTTGTAGATATTTGCACTACCGATGGTGGTCTGGAAAACATGGCTTTAGAGCGACAAGTCCGCTTAGTGTTTAGATAAGTATTTAGGTAATAGATAAATTCTCGTTAGTCTACATCAAACATAAACCTCTTGTTGCGCCACTAAAAAGTTAATCCGGCCAGAAAGGTGCAAGAAATCTGTTCTCTAATTCCGCACTGACCCGACGGGTCTCGCTCGCCGGCGGGGCCCGACGAGCCCGTATTTATGCGCGGTAGTTTCTTAGCCTAAGTAAATTTTACGGTCTTGGGAGGCTAGATTACATCTGACAGTAAGGTTTACCACTAGACTGAAATACGATGCTCCAGCAATCATTATAGACTTGAATCCAACCCAATGCACCAACTGGCTAAAAAGTCTTAATTTTTCGGTCTCTTTCACATGTACCTAATGGTTCATGCTTTTGTAGAAATTTCCACTACTCTATTGGCTTTTTAGCGATAAGTCCACTTAATGTTCAATTGTCTACTTACATAAGTATCTCATAAACGAATTGTCTCTAGTCTACATCAAACATAAACCTCTTGTTGCGCCACTAAAAAGTTAATCCGGCCAGAAAGGTGCAAGAAATCTGTTCTCTAATTCCGCACTGACCCCACGGGTCTCGCTCGCCGGGTCCCGACAAGCCCGTATTTATGCGCGGTAGTTTCTTTTTCAATTTGGGCGAAGGGCGTTCGTTATAAATTCAAAAGGGGGCAACGGCCGGCTGTTTTTGTTGTTTGCTTGCTTTCACCAGACGCTGGGAGAGACTGGAGTGATATTGAAGCATGCTAATTAATATTGGTATTATTGAGGTGTTCGTGACTTAGTTCTCTCAACACATCGGTGACAAATGGCGGACTAACACTAAAAGTCAACCACACGGTCAGACAGAAGATTTGGGGAAAAGATTTTTCTATACAAATATTATAAAGAGGAAAGGTTTGATTTTTTGTTTGTTTGTATGAATTGAATAGGCTCCGAAACTACTTGGCAGATTTGAAAAATTCTTTCACTGTTGGAAAGCTACATCATTCCTGAGTGACATAGGCTATATTTCATTTTCAAAAAAAATAGGCATCCTTACTAAAATTACGATAACGTTAGTCCACGCGGACGAAGTCGCGGGCGGCTGCTAGTAATGAATAACTAGCTGTCCCGACAGACTTCGTACTGTTGTCAAACATTCAGTGTCACGTGACAGGTAAACAGTTGCTAAGAGAAAACTAAATTGTGGTTTGTCACTAAATTCCTAGCATTTTCTCATGTTTACTCACCTTTTAAACCTTCCCTGGAGCGTTACAAACATTTCAAAACCAAGATTAGCCAAATCGGTCCAGCCGTTCAAGAGTTTTAGCGAGACTAACGAACAGCAATCCATTTTTATATTATAGAGATTTGAGTTGTTGGTTTTTCTTTTTTTTTGTTTATTTAATTATTTTTAGGACACTGTTGGTGCGCCTACTATATTATTCTCTTTAGTCGTATAGTTGCCAGGTAGAGAAAACCTTAAGTCCGCCATTTGTATCTATTCATTGTTGTGCAATAAAGAAAACTTAAATGAAACGAACAAAAATACTTTATTTTTTCTAATGGCCTCAATCGTAATTAGTAACAGCATAATTAATTCTGCCAATGTCAAATAGTGCTGTATTATATTTTGAGTGTTTTGGCCGGTGTGTGCCAATTTTGTTTTACACACAGTTAACTTCGTCGACTCGCAATGTTAAAAAACTAATTGAAATTTGAATAATATTATTTTGCCAAAATGGAAATTGTCAGTAAGTAATAACCAGAAAATAGCAGTTGATGACCTTTACCATTATTTCAGTGGCAGAATAATAAACTAAAACCATTTGAGTTCTTCAAGCTCGTGATGTAATTTAAGTATGTTTACCCGTTGTCTAGTATACCCTGATACGAGTTTTAATTACATTTTTTATTTCAAAGTGACAGTTCAGTGAATACAATTTTTGACAACCAACAAAATATGCCTTTAAATACTTATCAATAACATTTCTTAATAAACATACATGAGCCATAGAATCATTTAGCAAGGACCACGCAGCCTACTACCCCTAACACAATCTAAAAAGTTACCAAATAAAACCATTATTATTCTCCACCGCCATCAAGCTCTCATCGCCTTCATTCAAATCCAAACCAAGTGCCTACAGTACGCCTCCGAGCTCCACTTCAATCACTTCAGCCACTTCCAGTGTTTGTGGTCTAGATTACATAAAAATAAACCGTTTCCTCGCAGACCCGCGCTCACTAAGTCCTAAGAAGACAAATGACTTTCGCTAAAACAAACACTAGGTAGTTATTGGAAAGTGAGATGGAACTTTGCTCAGTGCGTAATTAACAGCAGAAAAAATGTTAATACGCAAGTCAGGGTTTTTGCTTCCCGGGATCAGGGGCAGGGCGCATGCGCTAACCTGGTATTTGGGCGGGGTCTAAGTAATAAGATTTTGGATATAGCCTTAATAGTTGAAATGAAAGCAAGAGTATTGTTCAGGACGACGAATGGTAACACTTTAATGTCACGTTGGAATGAAATAGTAACTTCCCCCCTCTTCAGGCAATCTGTCCTAAATCTCAGCATGCTGGTTCTCTGTGAAAATGTTCAATAATTAGCAACATATGCAATGGCTATAAATAAAGTACTAACTCGTTTGTAAGTAATTCGGCAAAAATAGATTAGGGTTGGGAGGCCTTTATCCTCTTAATATTAAAATGAAGGTTATTAATTAACTAAAACGACAAAAACAGGTTCAGCAACATTTTTTTTTGTTTGCTGTAAGCGATGATTTTGCGCAAAGCGTCAGTTTTCGCTTTGCGCAAAATCATTCACCTCCTGACTCTCATATTCCTGTCGTTCAATCGTTCCATTGCCTCTTATCTTAAGATAGAAATGGTATTTATTTTTAGCACATAAGTATTATGTGGAATTAAAGGTATAGAGCCTTATAGTGCGGTCCGTTTGGAGTCAAAAGTGATAATAGCGCGCTTAAGTTGCTCGCGCTCTCATACAATTTATCAATTCGGGACGCGGACCGCGCCTTTAGATTTGAGCTATTTGAAAATACTAGAAAGCTTACTCTAATCGCTATCTCCTGTCTCATTAACCAGCTCCTAAAGTAGGTAAACAGAGCGAGACAGCATCACCTCAGCAGCTCCGTTGCCAGAATTATTGCAGTGTTAATCGGCGGATGTGCAATAACTTTAGCGCAGAAAAACGTGTGAACTCCATCTTTAGAACACACAACTCTTTATTACAGCGTAATTTGCTAAATGGTCGAGCTTTGCGCAACAAAAACTGTGCACTTCTTTTGTTCTCGAACATTTATTGGATGTTTTCTTGAGGTGTTTCAGGGTGGATTTAGTTTAGTTTCCCTCTTTTGTCGATGTTGGACTACGCTTAATGAGTCTGCAGCTAAGCAAATTAGATTCTGTAAGACCTGTACAAATAGGAATAGTGTAATACATTCTGTTTCTTAGTTAAAACTGGCATTGTAAATGTAAAAACACTGGTAATAGATAATCTGTCTGACTGGTAAAAGTAAGTAATATTACAGTCTTTGCTAGGAATTCTTTGGTTTTTAGTACAAAAAATAAACTTCGTGAACAAACTTAACACCAACATAATGATTTCTAATATTTACGCGAACACTATACATCGAAATAAAACAACTTTACGGATTCTACTCGCGGTGTTATATTTTCTTTCATTTTCTAACCCGACGTTTCGACTCCTTTACAGCAGTCGTGATCACGGGATGACAAAGATGTTCTATGTCACAAAACAGTACAAAATTTTTTAGCAACCCTCACTTAACTACCGTCATTTCCACTAACATTATTGGAAATGTTCCTATCCACGCAGTACGAACTAACCGTATCCTGAGACCTCACAGTATTGTGCTGCCCTCTGGGATTGATCAAGCGTATAACAGGCTCCCAAGCTGGTGGTAAATTCCAACCATCCTCACGATTGAAATTCGGATGTTTTTTAATTTCAATAGCCTCTCGCAGCATCCTTGGTAAGTAACGATTCTCCCTAGCAAGGACCTGCGGTTTATCAAATCGTATGAAATGGTTGGGCTTATCAAGGGCATGTTCACAAACTGCTGATTTTGTAGATCTCCTATTCTTAATATCACCTATGTGTTCTTTGATACGCGTCCCTATGCTTCTTTTGGTTTGACCTATATACGAGAGCCCACAGTCACAATCAAGCTTGTATACACCCGCTGTTTGAAGAGGAATATTACACTTAACAGGTCTTAAAAATTGATTAATCTTCTTCGGCGGCTTAAAATAAGTTTTAATAGAAGCACGCTTCAAGATGTTCCCAATCTTGTCAGTGACACCCTTCAAATATGGCAATACAGCAGGCTGACGCTCAACTGTGGCTGGTTTCACTCGGTTTCTGCGACGTCGCGGTGCTTTGAGCTTGTTTTCACCCAGCACACGCTTGACATGCTGGACTTCAGCATGCAGGTGGTCATCATCACAGATCCGTTCCGCTCTCTGTAACAAAGTTTTACCAACCAAAAAATTTTTTTGAATTTCAATCGTGAGGATGGTTGGAATTTACCACCAGCTTGGGAGCCTGTTATACGCTTGATCAATCCCAGAGGGCAGCACAATACTGTGAGGTCTCAGGATACGGTTAGTTCGTACTGCGTGGATAGGAACATTTCCAATAATGTTAGTGGAAATGACGGTAGTTAAGTGAGGGTTGCTAAAAAATTTTGTACTGTTTTGTGACATAGAACATCTTTGTCATCCCGTGATCACGACTGCTGTAAAGGAGTCGAAACGTCGGGTTAGAAAATGAAAGAAAATATAACACCGCGAGTAGAATCCGTAAAGTTGTTTTATTTCGATGTATAGTGTTCGCGTAAATATTAGAAATCATTATGTAGACCAGTACGGACTGGAAACTGCCAAAAGCATTCGCCGGCTGGAAGACCTTAAGACCAGGCGCGCAAGAAAAACAACATCTTTAAATTTCTTGAAGAGGTGTCGTGATCATCATCTCCTTCCACCATGCGTGAGAATATCTCCAAAAAAGGACATTTGGGGAAGTGCCAGGATCTTCCAGCAGGCAAGTCAAAAATTGCTTAGTAGCCTCATAAGACAACACCGTTTCGATCTTTCTTTGTTGCGTAAAGATATTGAGAATTTGTCTAATTATTTGAGAGCACAACTGCCGAGTTTAGATTTTGCATCTTGCATGGAACGATTAAACAGTAGAGAAACATCTAAATATAATAACTGCAAGCAAAGTCAGATTCAGAAATTTGAAAAGTTAATGAATAAAAACAAAGGTCGATACGAGAAACGGAACGCGGCCGTGACATCTGGCCAATCAGATTTTATCTGTGGAACGGATCGACCGGAGTCTCGAGCGGTTGTCAATTTATCAAAACAAATATTGGACCGGCCTACCGTTTCAGTTTTGGAAAAAGGTCTTAATTTCTCTGTAGCGCCGCGTAAAATACCTTATGAAGAGATAATCTGTAGTGTTGAGGATGCCTTGTATAAGAATACCATGAAGAAGGAGGATTTGGAGGCAATACGCCAGGATGTGTCATCCGTTCTGCGTCGGAGCAAAGTGCCCAAACTGAATCTTCCTCTTGATGAATATCGCGCTTTAAAGAACTTGCGTACTAGGCCAGAGCTGACTATCCTTCGTGCGGACAAGGGAAATGCTACGGTGGTGTTGGATACGTCGGATTACAATGACAAAATTTCACTTTTATTGTCGGATGAAGACACCTACAAACTTGTTAAAACCGACCCAACTAGTAAGATTTTGAAGCAGACCACCGAGCTTCTTAAGAAACACAGTGAAAAGTTGAATCTAGACGTGTCGTATCTTATACCATCGTGTGCCAAGCCTCCAAAGCTGTATGGGTTACCGAAGATACACAAACCACTTGCTCCCCTTCGGCCAATAGTAAGCCAAATCGACTCACCTACTTATCGTTTGGCTAAGCACTTGGCGAAGGTACTCTCACCTTTGCGAGGACAGACTACATCTCATGTGAAGGATTCCTACCAGTTCATTGGTGAGTTACAACAACTACAACTTTCTGATGATGAGACAATGGTTAGCTTTGATGTTCAGTCCTTGTTTACATGTTTACCAGTAGAGGATTGCATAGAAATTACTAGGAAAAGGTTAGTGGACTGTGATATGCCCGTTGAATATGCAGAGTTACTTAACCTGTGTCTTAGGGCAGGTTATTTGTACTGGAATGATAAATTCTACGTACAGCTTGATGGTGTAGCGATGGGATCTCCCGTGTCCCCTGTGGTAGCTGACATCTTCATGGAGGATTTCGAGGAAAAAGCTTTAGCTTCAGCACCTGTCGTTCCACGGTTTTACAAGCGGTATGTGGATGATACTTTCACAATTTTACCATCCAACAAAGTATCAGCATTTTTAGACCATCTTAACTCTATACACCCTAGGATAACATTTACTATGGAATTGGAAGCTGACAGTAAACTACCTTTCTTAGATGTGTTAGTTATTAGGAATCCTGATCATAGTTTGGGCCATACTGTGTATCGGAAGTCTACCCATACTGATAGGTACTTAAACGGTGATTCTCACCACCATCCTTCGCAGTTAGCTACTGTTGGTAAAACTTTGTTACAGAGAGCGGAACGGATCTGTGATGATGACCACCTGCATGCTGAAGTCCAGCATGTCAAGCGTGTGCTGGGTGAAAACAAGCTCAAAGCACCGCGACGTCGCAGAAACCGAGTGAAACCAGCCACAGTTGAGCGTCAGCCTGCTGTATTGCCATATTTGAAGGGTGTCACTGACAAGATTGGGAACATCTTGAAGCGTGCTTCTATTAAAACTTATTTTAAGCCGCCGAAGAAGATTAATCAATTTTTAAGACCTGTTAAGTGTAATATTCCTCTTCAAACAGCGGGTGTATACAAGCTTGATTGTGACTGTGGGCTCTCGTATATAGGTCAAACCAAAAGAAGCATAGGGACGCGTATCAAAGAACACATAGGTGATATTAAGAATAGGAGATCTACAAAATCAGCAGTTTGTGAACATGCCCTTGATAAGCCCAACCATTTCATACGATTTGATAAACCGCAGGTCCTTGCTAGGGAGAATCGTTACTTACCAAGGATGCTGCGAGAGGCTATTGAAATTAAAAAACATCCGAATTTCAATCGTGAGGATGGTTGGAATTTACCACCAGCTTGGGAGCCTGTTATACGCTTGATCAATCCCAGAGGGCAGCACAATACTGTGAGGTCTCAGGATACGGTTAGTTCGTACTGCGTGGATAGGAACATTTCCAATAATGTTAGTGGAAATGACGGTAGTTAAGTGAGGGTTGCTAAAAAATTTTGTACTGTTTTGTGACATAGAACATCTTTGTCATCCCGTGATCACGACTGCTGTAAAGGAGTCGAAACGTCGGGTTAGAAAATGAAAGAAAATATAACACCGCGAGTAGAATCCGTAAAGTTGTTTTATTTCGATTAACACCAACAATTAACTTACGTATTTATACGTTGTTGGCGTGATTTGTATTTACAACTTTTATTAATCACATATCACATCATCATCAGCCTACATACGGCAACTGCTGAATCAAATCCTCTTCATCACAATACACCATCCGTTCCGTTTCTTGCCGGTTTTTTTCAGTACAGAAAGAACTCACTGACACTGGGGGTTAAGTCACGTTATGTTTGTATATTGTGTTTTATTTTTTGATTTCAATATTTAAGTCTATTCTTGAATGTATTTTTGTTTGTTTTGTTGACCATTTAAAAGTGCTTGTAACAGGTCGATTTAAATAAAGATATTTTGACATAATTTTGACTTGAAAAAGAAACAAATAAATGACAGGTTTCTCCACTTGGGTAAAATACGTACTGCTTTAGCCGAAGCTTGATGTTCTAGTCAAAAACATCATCAGAGCACTGAAATTAGCAGATATTGCGCTATCGTGAGATAAGATGACGTAATTTATTTCTCACATAAGAGTACCTGGAAGAAGCGTAGGGTGTTTGTTAGGATTGTAGCAAGTTGGAAAAAATGCTCTCTGCCCATCCCGTAGGGGAAAAGGGGGCGTGATGGTACGTATGTAAATACTTGTGGCTGCCCGCGACTTCGACCGCGTGGATTTCGGTTCAACTTTTAAAAAATTGCAATGTATGTATATTTAGATGTGTAAGCCATATTATTGTAAAGTTTATTAAAATCCATTCAGAAATTTTTACGTGAAAGGCATATCCATCCACACATACAAACTTTAGCATTTATAATATGCGTAGGATGAATACACTACCCCCAAGTTACGAAAGCTAGTTTAGGTAGTAGCTAATCAATTTGATAAAGCATCTTTAAAAACCTTTTACTGCTGGGTGAAGACCTGCCTGCCGTTTCTCCATTTTATGTTTTAGATCACATAGAATGTGACCCAGCTTTGGTTGACCAATTTTCAGAACGGGAGTCCAGCTCATTGGTTCTCGAGGCCGCTTTATTCTCGGCCCCGGAAGCCCACATTTCGCCGAGAGAATTTTGAACCCAACGTGGTAAGGGGCGAGCCTACCGCCGTTATCCGGGTTGCTTGGATTTTATATCGGTAGGCTTGGAATATTGGAATGTTCCGTTCGCCATGACGGCAACAATCAGTATGCCTCTGACTAACCCATTAGGGATATGGTCGTGAGTTCCATCTTCTTGCAGCTGATGTGACCAGCCCAATCCCATATTAACTAAGCAGCCTTTTGAAAGTTAGTAGTTTTAGTTTTTGAACGTATTATTGTGTTGTGTATTTGGTCTGACACTTTGACACCGAGAATACTACCAATACTACGCTCCATTGCTCTCTGACATACTTCGAAGGCGGACTTAAACTTAATAGGTACTCATTCAATTTATACCCTTTTCTGTTATTAAAATCCGACACTCAAAACTAACAAGATCCCTACCTAGTTTACCTTATTGCAACAAAAGCCTGAAGAGGTACTGATGAAACCTTTATAAATGGAACAAAGAAACGCAAAGAAGATATCTCCTTTAGTACCTCTAACAATAACATGAATCATTATTAAAATCTTTTAGCACAAATTAAAATGAAACTTGGAAGTTATAACTTCGGCAGTGGAATAGAATAATGGATAGAGTTAAAAGTTTTGACGAAACACTCGTCTTTTAAACAAACTACCTCCTTAAATTACTAATTTATGACTTTAATATTTCATGGAATTAGAATTTATTATGCTGAGTCTAATAGCGTCAATTTTTTAATACAATACTGTAAATTTTGCTAACAGGACCACAAGAGAAAAATTCTGTAAACCTAATACAACAACTAAAAACAAAGTAAACCTTTATACATCCCACTGCTGGGCACATGCCTCGCCCCAACTATGACTAAGAGGTGCCGAGAGCCATACTCCGACGCGTGGACTCAGTGCGGATTGTTGAAGAGGTGGAAGGTTAGTGATAAGCCTTACTGATAGATGTTAACAAGCAGCCCCTAGAACCCCGAATAGGCTTAACAACTGACATGGAGCGACGTCAGTCCGGACAAACTGCTTAAAGTGCCTTCCAAAGGACGGTAATTCCAAAAAAAAACATCATTCAATTTCGGTCAGCGTGGTCACCCATCCCATTTACAACCCGGCGTGTGTTGCCTTACAACGGCGATTGTTGCTGATCTACTGTCACAACTGCGCCACGGGCACATACAGTTTTTGACATGTCTGGGTGCCATTGAAGTATAGACCCTATTGAGCTATTTAAATTCATCTTATCGATGTAAATGATGATCTTAAATACTAATTTAAAGCAAATTCTAGTTAAAAATCCGAGTGAGAGTTTAGCTGACAGTGCTAAATTACCTACAAGCTAAAGAAAAGTTTACCGTTTCAAAGCTGTACGTTATTCAAAGCCAGTCTGTCGAAGTTCCTATGACCGGAAGGTAAGGATTCTCTGCCTGTTTACATCAAGGTAAAGCTTTTGAAATCTAATATAGAATGCTAAAGTCTACTACGTAGCATAGCAAGTATTTCATATTCTCGTTTACAAATTATTCAAAGTCAAGATAAACACAAAGTATTTGTTTTTATGGTCACATTTGTCTGGGTAGAGTTGTATCCCACTGTTGGCCTTGTGTATTAGCGTGAACACAGAAATACCGTAATGGTTACTATTCTGTCAATTCATAAAACATGATTTTACCATTAGAAGCCTACATTATTCCTAATGAAAAGTAGGCTATGTTCATTAGGAATAATGTGGGCTTTTAATGGTAAAACTATTTTTTATAAGGTGGACCGACGATCTGGTCAAGGTCGCGGGAAGCCGCTGGATGCGGACAGCGCAGGACCGATCGTTGTGGAAATCTTTGGGGGAGGCCTATGCCCAGCAGTGGGCGTCATCCAGCTGATATGATGATACGTCTATTAATTTATTAAAATTTGAATGAACAGTGAAAAATAAGTTGCTACAGCGATAAAGGACAACGAAAGATTTTTGACACATAAAACATGACTTGTTATAGTAAATATTTAAAGATAAGATAAACCATCTTCATTGCACTGAAATACGTATATTAATTGACAGGAAGAAGACATTATTTTGTAATATCAAGCGTGATCCCTTAAAAAAAACCCTTTGGTAGAGGATTTTATGCACGAAAAAGAGAGTTGGCCTATGCAATAGCTATGCTGCTCAAAAAATAGGCTCAAGGCAGAAACCGACCGGTTATAAGAGGTCATAATAGAAACCCAGATCAGCTGACTGGCGTTCATTACTATAGTCCGTTCGCTTTAAGAATGCAGTAATTTCATACTTGTCTAACATGCCCCCTTACCAATAAAATCCTGTTAAACGCAAACTCTCGAACGCAAAGGTTATGAATCTGAGTTTTTTTGTGTGCAACAGAATTAAATTTAAAAATCTCTGCATTCTTAACTCGAATGGACTGTAGTATACTTTAAGGACATCGTGAGTCAATACGAATGCCACAGACAATAAAAATTATTGTTTCGGTCGTAAAACTAAGTAGACTGAATTCATGATAGGTAACGCTTCCATTAGGTTTATTGGTGGCACTCCATGGGTATTACGTTGGTATTTGTTCGTCGGAGAGCGCAAACCCCACTTAATTTGTGAAATTTTAACTTTGTTAGAGTTAGTGGAAGTTTTTTGCTCAGCAGAGCAACCAAATAGGTTAAAAACCCTTTTACAACTTTTTATATTTCTCATTACCTAAAATTAACTACATAGGCTAAATGTAAACAAACTCAATTTATTAAGGTATATAAGAAAAGTTTTACTAAGGGGATCGAGACGGTAAAATATATTTTCTCTTCTGTGTATATCGTACTGATTTATTCCTTTTCATTTTTTAAAACTCAATATAACCCAGACAATTTTCCAACACAATATAATTCTTGTTATTCCAATTTAAAGCATTGCAAACTCTGTTCTAATATACAAAGAAAATTGCATCCAATTGTACGGAGCTATAAAATAACAAGAATACAAAATACTTATTGTAATGTTAAACCTAAACAGAGCGAGGCCGCGCGGGGCGGGGTGCTACGGCAGTCGTAGCGCGCGCGTAGTCCGTAGCACACGCTACGGCGAGCTACGGGGAGTACAGCCGTGCCGTGCCCGTGCCCAAATGGACCGTATTACAACTGTAATCGTGCTGTGATTGGTCACAAACGTGTTTCTAGTGCTAGAACCAGTGGTGTGTGAGTGAATACTAAACTTGTGGATGATAATCTCTTTTTAAGGTAAAATATTTTCCTCAAAGTGACTTGATATTAAGATGTTATTTGGTCCGAGAGCTCTCGGTTTTGAAGGTCGAATTTGATTTTGACAGGAACAAATTTTGGGTGAGTTGTTAGTCGTGTTTTTGACAATGAATTTTGGTTATGATAAACAGTTTTTCATACAGGAATATCAACAAAATAAAGGAGGGCGTAACTAGTGTGGGAATGTGTTGAATTCGGTCTGTCAGAATATAGTTACTTACAGATCTTGCTATCACAATGTTGCAAACGCTTCGTTTTACTTTTATTTAATGAAAACATATCTGGCTAGAGCTTATACAACGTAACGTAAGTAATATTAGTTTGTTAAAACACAGTGAGATCAAATAATATGTTTTTATTTCAAATTATGCTTATCAATAACCAGTTCTTAGTCACAGAACAAAGAGCTGATTTGTTTTAATTAACAAACGCGTCCAAAAATAATACCCAGGCTATACCTATTTTGGCTAGAAGGTCAAATCGATTTTTTAAAAGAGATTCATTCGTGTAAAAACTACATTTGCAAAATGCGGGTTGATGATCTAAAATCTGAACCATACTTATTCCTAAACACGCTTGGCCCGATGTCCAAGATCCTGTCCTGGGTTTTAAAATTTAATGTTGTCATGTGTTATTATTAACCATAACCATGATAAATAAAGCAACGAGACTTTCAAAGTAAGTATATAGACACAAAGACAGAATGAAGGTAGTTCATTTTTTCTTTGCGAACTTGATTGAAGCAATGGCCACAGGGGTTGTTCATTATTCCAAAGGTTAAGAGAAATTGGTCAACTGTTAAAAGTTGACTGTTCTTAAAGATTCAGTGAGATTTGATCATAGGTTAAACACATACATAACATACGGCTATACCCCAAATGGAACAATAAAACATATATTTTCAAAGAGAGAGGTCACAGAAAGCAAAAGGAGGGCTAGGCTTGTACTGACGTGGAATTTCTCTCAGTCAGCGCTGACTTTTAGCCACTTCTATTCTCTTTGGATCTAGGACAAGTTTAACAGTTATAAGAGCTAAAAATTAACATTGAAAGTATCAACATCTTGCTAAGAACGACAAGAGAAAGGCAGAAATTAAAAAACAAAAATAACGAATAAATAGTAATTACTTCTTAGCACGGTGTGTGTATTTCCCTTTTAGTCCCTCAGGTAAACCTGTATTTACCTCGACCAATATACGAGTATATTTGGAATTCATAAACAAGTAAGTGGGTTTGTGACTATGTTCAATACTTCAAATATAGAATTTGCCTTGACCAAATTATACCTACTTATTAAGTATTTCCTTTATAACATTGCACTGTGAACTATGACCTTTATACACCGACTCGGTTGGACGGCCTAATGAATGCTTATTTGCTTACTGCTCAGAAAGCTCAGGTTGTAATAGCCTGCAGTAAATAAAATCTGCTTGAACATTGTAATTATATTGATTTAGTTCGATACGTACTTTGAAGAAAACACACCTTGAAAGTTTAATTTCATTTAAGTATTAAAAATACACAAATACGTCATTAAAACAACCGACAATGTTGAAACAAAGACATTTTCAGTTTATCGAACTTTACCTCTATTTCACAGATCGGCTTATTATTAACTTTATAATTAAAACACTATTGATATGAAGGTTTGTAGTGTAAAGTGCATATACACATGCAGAATAATGTTTTCAAAAGCTTTTGAAGAATTTTGGACGTCAGATATTCGGTATGGGATGGCGTATTTTTTTTAGTCTCCGACCGAACTTTCGGTTTCGGTTTCGGTTTCGGCCAGTTTCGGCCAAAAAATCGAGTTTCGGCCACAGTTTCGGTTTCGGCCAAAAACCGGCCGAAACTTGGCCGAAACCGAAACTCACTTCGGAAGATGTCGTTCGCGCTCGTATAACTTCGTTTCTCGTGGCAACGTTATGGCAGAGCCTGGCGACCTCCACAATCTTCGAGAATTGTCGTGGGACATTCGGATGGCTCCGTAGCAACACAAAAATTGGTCAGTGCGTAATCGCCAAACGCAAAACTTCTTTGGGGGAATGTTTTGATGGAACTAAGTCCATGTAAGTTTTCGTTAAGACTGTTGGGAGATCGATTCTCGAAGTTGTCGACGAGTATGTCTTGGCCAAAAGATTCAAGTAGGCAGGTCCACCTTCGAGAAAGAGGTTAATTGTTACATCCAACACGGCTGGGCACTAAGGAAAGTAGGTTGAAGTGTCAGTTGGCAGGGCACATTGCACGAGAAACTGGGCCATCAGTTTGGAGTCGAAAAATTATCGAGGGCATATCGTTTGAAGCCAAACTCAGTGTGGGACTCCCACCAGCAAAGAAGCAGAATGACCAGATAAACATCGCAGGGTTTGGGTTTATGTGGGCCGCCCTTTACCTGCCGCTCTGGAAATCTAAGGGGGAGTCCTGATGTTCAGAATTGGACGTCGTGCGTGTGGTTGTTAATGAAGTTTTCGTTTCGTTTCTGTACTTGAATGATGTAAACAGTTCAATATTGGATCACTCAGATTATTTGTTCACACACACACACACACCAAAAAATCTCACATTTAAACGCATGCACACCTCCTAAAATACTGGACATAGGTTGTGAGTTTTGATTGTCGAATTAATTTAGTACCTAACCAAAATAATGTAAATCCTTCATTGGCTGTATTTTTGTTATATTAAGTTAAGATTTACATTGTAAATAAGAGCTGTGGATTTTGTAATACAATAAATAAATAAATAAATAAATTTACTATCGCATTGGAGGCAGTTTTTAGGCAGTTGGCAAGACCCTAGTCTCATGAAGGAGTCGATGTCGAATTATGAAAATCGACCGATCGTTATGCCGACGATATCGTGCTTTTCGCTAACACATCCGCCGAGTGGCAGGGCAGACAATGTTCAAAGAACTAAGTGTAGCGTGCTATCGCACTGGACTGGTGAGGAACCAGACAAAAACGAAACGGACGACCATGGGCACACGAAGTAAGGAAGTGGTAGACGGCAGACAATGCAACTTTGATGAGTGTAATGACTTGGGCCAGATTGTCTCCTTTCGCCTTGTGGTATGGGGCGTTCGAATTCTGGCACGGTCCCCCCCCCGCCTGTCGTAAGAGGCGACTAAAAGGGGGCCTTCGGGGTTACTGGGAGTGCACATGGCGGGGGCTGTGTACCTCCATTCCAAGTGGCCCCGAGGAAGGGCGGCGGTGTAAGAGTGACCTAACACCGCCGTACATATTGGCGGGTGTAGAGGAGAGGTGTAACTCCCCTCGAGGTGGGCTGGTTAGCATAGCGCGCCAGGGGTCAACCGGCACAGAGTTCTTGACCAGAGATCACGGGGACCTCTTTTTTTTTTTTTTTTTTTTTTTTATTGTGGTCTTCAAGATGACCTCACTCCACCTCTGGATACTCGCTGAAGCAGGTCACCAGGGGGTTCAGTTAGTAATGTCTGCCGCCTCACGGCTGGCGAGCCTCACAAACCACCGACCTTCCCCCAGAGTCCCGCCCTCTGGATTGTCTATAGCCAGTCTAGTCCATAAACGGATTCCCCCCCAAAAAAAGATAGTTTTCTTCGAGAACAGGCAGGATGAGGAAATCAAATGCCGAATCACCTAGAGGAGCTAACTTTTCAAGGCATAAGCCTAGAAGTTAGCTCAAATAAATGAAGTTCATATAAATGAAGTGCCACCTTCCTATATCTTTAAAGCGAGAACTTCTCGACGCTTGGCCACGGTGCACAAGCCTGGTTGCTCATGGAACACCCTAAGTCAAAGCTCGGAATAGGTACAAGGGTAATGGAGTGGAGTGTGTTAGGCATTAAACACGCAGACAGAAAATGGGAACCACGATCAGTGCCAAAACTGATGTTCAAGACGTAGGCCGAGCACTGAGCAGTCTGTAAGATGCATCCGGCCCGAATGACAACCCAATGGCTCCTCAAAGACTGATATCATTGAAAAACGAGGCCTAAAAAACGATGGTGCGACCACCTGGTACATCACTGACTTGAGCAAAAGACAGGGGTAAACCAAAAAAATTGGGGGAGACCTTTGCCCAGCGGTGGGATCTCGTGTTGAAAAAAAAAGTCTGTAACTTAGTTTTGTTGTTATTAGCAGAATAATGAGTAAAATTTTTCAGAATTTAGTAATTGTAGGTATTTTATACTTGACCACGTGAGTTTCGGTTTCGGTTTCGGTTTCGGCCGAAACTGAAGCCTAGGCCGAACATTCGGTTTCGGTTTCGGTTTCGGCCGGAAAACCAGTTTCGGTCGGACTCTAATTTTTTTACCAACTTTCAGTGAAATAAGAAGAAAAAAAATGTCTTTATAAACCGAAATAAAATTTACAACATGATATTTTGATTCTATGACTCCCACACTACGCAAAGCCTGTCCCGTGGGGCTCAAGTTCTATGAGTTTAAATAATAAAGATGGTGGCTGTTTGGCGGTACTCGCGAGAGAAACTGTGTTTTGAATTGCTCCATACAAATTTATTCCAAACAATAGTAAAAAGTGTGTAAATCAATCTGAATCATACATTGAGGGCGAGATAAAGGAACGAGCTACCTTTACAGTGTATTTTTTCCACATAAATCGCGCGCAAAAAAGTGAAAAACGTAAAAAAGTCTTGTTGTGTTCCAGTTTTGTGACTAAAGTGTGCGGTACTTGGAGATACTTTATTTTGGATATAAAAACAATAGGTTCGGTTGGCCAGTGATACTAAAGTTATAGACAAACTGGTATCGTTATTTCACCAGTAACAGCAAGCGTGAAATAGCCTATATTTTGAAGCGGCACTTCTCAGCCGGAGGTTGCGGGTTCAGTCCTGGGCATAGCGCGTCTTTTTGTGTTCCTTATAACTTTGTCTGTTTGCTTTGAAACACACATAATGCAGTGTTTAGCTTGCAGCGGCTCTGCCAAACTGGTTGAGATATTAAGATGTATGGCTTGTGGCGGGACATATCACTTCAAATGTCTAAGTATGTCGGCCGAATATTACAATGGACACCTCGCTGACCTCAAAAAATCGTGGCTGTGCCCGGGCTGCTCGAGCGCCAAGCGCCGGCCTAGGATGGACGAGACGCCAGCGCGCAGGCAACATGACATCAGAGGCGACATTGAACATATTAACATGTCGTGTGACGAACTGCCGGCCGATGCGCGCTTTGACGACGTTGAGGCGTCTCGGAACGAGGGTGGTTTCCGGACTCCATCACCGATGTCTCTCCCTGCCACCGTTTCAGTCAATGCATCTATGCAAAACTTTCGGGAGGAGTTCCTGGAGGGATTGGCGGAGATGCGCGCGTTTCGTCAGGAGATGGCGCGGCTCGGCTCGTCTATTGCAGCCGTGGCGTCGCGACTTGACAGCGTCGAGCAGAGGCTGGAGACTGTGGAGCGTGCCCAAGCAGAGGCGGGATCAGAGCTTCGGGCCGAGACGGCGGAATTGGAGCGCGCAATTGCTGAACTGAAGCAGGACCTCCACGACAGGGACCAGGAGGCCTTGCTGGCGGACCTGGATATCGGCAATTTACCGGAGTGCAAAGGCGAGAACCCCATACACGCCGTGACCGTTCTCGCGGGCCGCTTGGGGGTGTCATTGGAGGAGCGCGATGTGGTTTTTGCCGAGCGTGTGGGCGCGCCGCCGGGGGATTCGGCCGCGTCGGGTGCATCGAGCCGGCCGCGCGTGCGCCGCCTCGTGGTGCGCCTGACGCGCCGCCACCTGCGCGACGAGCTGCTGCAGGCCGCGCGCGTGCGCCGCTCCGTCGCCGCCGAGGGCGGGGGCCGAGTTTACGTCAACGAGCGTCTGACTCGCTCAAACCGCCAGCTCTTCCACCGTGTCCGAGAGGAGTGTCGCAGGCTTCAGTGGCGGTACTCCTGGACGAAGCGGGGCCGCATTTACGCTCGCCAGGGGGACGGCAAACCGGCCTTCCTTATGCGATCGGAGAGCGACATCGGCCGAGTCTTCGGGCCATCGATTCCTGGAACCCAATAGACAGTTTAATACCTGTGTTCTTGCTGTTTTCATATTGTTTAACTCCTTTTTATTTAGTGTGCATTCCTAAACTTTTAAATTTGACCATTGTTTGTGATTTTCACTTGTTGTTTCGAAGGCTTTCTGTATGCATGTACTGGATTGTAACTTACTTTAGCTATCTATACGGTTTTGTCATGTTGGTGTCATTAGCATTCACCTGTATGCATTGTAAAGGGATATATCCAGGCTTTCAAAATTCATACACACAACAGAATATTATTACATTATTTATTTTCTGCAATATTTCTAATACACCACGTTTACATTCACTCTACTTACAGACACACTATGCACAACACAATGTCTATGTACAGTTTGATTATTTACACCATCAGCTTATTCTTTATATAATTAGCAATGATTAACTCTAGTAACCTGACAGTTGGTCTTTTCAATGCTGGTTCACTAGGCACGAGGCACGAGGAATTCATAGTGGCTGTGGAACAACTGGCCCCAGACGTGCTGGCAGTGAATGAGACCTGGCTGAGAGCAGGCAGGAGCGCAGAGGCTCCAAAACTATCTGAATATCGGTTGCATCTGGCCCCCAGGCCTGATCACATGAGAGGAGGGTGGGGTGGGGGGGTAGGCTTTTACATCAGGAAGGGAATCAATGCTCGCATAATACAGCCCCCTGTTACAACAGCAGTCATTGAAGAGATGTGGGTGAGGGTGCGCATTCACAATATTAACATTATTATAGGTACTGCTTATAGGCCACAGTGGTTGGATGTGGATACTTTTTTGGATGCTGCCACAGACTCTATTACTTCGTTTATGAATAGAGATGTACTCATATTTGTTGGTGATTTCAACATTAATCTCAATGAGGTCACTGGTGGCAAGACCAGACAGCTCTTGCAGTTTCTGCACAGTTTTGGTCTTCATCAATTGGTAAATGAGCCTACACACTTTACCGACCACAGTAGCACCCTCATTGATCTGATTTGTGCAGACATCCAGGCGCTCAAGGTTGTGGTCAAGAACTCCCCGGAGCTGGGTGGACACGCTATGGTCACCAGTCAGTTTAAGATAAAAAAAGAGAAGCCTTGTCCTCGGTGGGTAACTTTTAGACCTTACAAGAGTATCTTGCAAGACCAACTGACCGCAGACCTTAAAAGTATTGACTGGAGTTTCTTTGATAAGTCTCAAGGGGTCGATGCCCTGGTTGCAGCTCTAACTGCCAGCATTGTAGGTCTTTTTGACCTCCATGCTCCAATAAAGACAAGGAAATTCAAACACCCCCCGCACCCTTGGATCACTGACACTGTTAAGGCGATGATGCACATCAGGGATGGATACCATAGTAAATTCAGGCTCTATAACACGGATGCCGATAAACAGTGCTATAAAGTTATGAAGCGTATAGTGGTAGAAGCGATTGAGCAGGAGAAGAAATGTTTCTTTAATCGTCACATAAACTCAAATATAAAATACCCTAAAAAGCTGTGGCGGAACCTCAAGGGCACGGTACTACCAAACCCGAAATCTGAGGCTGTTCTCCCACCATCTTATAATAACCCTGACGCCATTAATGCCCATTTTCTTAATGTGCCTGGTGAGGATGGGGTCCTAATCTCCCAGCTTTCCTACTTTGAATTCCACAGGTACAATGATAATGCTTCTTTCACACTACTGACCGTCAGCAGTGACATGGTCCTTAAAACTATTAAGAACCTTAAATCAAATGCCCAGGGGAATGATGGCATGTGCCTAGACATGCTGATGCTAACCCTGCCACATTCACTAAATGCCATAACTGCCATAATTAATCAGTCAATTGCTGAAGGTTTTTTTCCCACTGATTGGAAGTTGGCTGTTGTTAAACCTTTGCCAAAAACTAGTCAGCCCACTCTGATGCAGGACCTTCGCCCCATAAGCCTGCTTCCTTGCTTGTCTAAGGTTCTGGAAAGAATAGTATGCGACCAACTTACAGGATACCTTGAAGCTTATAGCATGTTGCCTAAACACCAGTCTGGGTTCCGGAAGGGATTTGGAACGGCAACTGCTCTCGGGGATGTTGTGGATTGTTTGCTGCATGCCCAGGACCAAGGTATGGTGAACTTCTTGCTGCTGTTAGATTTTTCTCGGGCTTTCGACTCCATTAATATAACTTTACTACTTTCCAAGCTAGCTTTTTATGGTCTTGACCATCGGGCTGTGCAATGGTTCAATAGCTACTTGTCAGGCAGGCAGCAGCGCGTTGAACTGGAAAAAGCAGATGGTTCAAAATTACAGTCAGAACCACAGCCTGTCACGCGTGGCGTACCTCAGGGATCAATTTTAGGCCCTATCCTCTATATTTTGTATAGCGCTGACATCATAAGCACCATACAACACTGCAAGTATCATATATACGCTGATGACTTGCAGCTCTACCTGCCATTTCGGCCTGATAATTTAGCACAAGCAGTGGCTCTAGTTAATGAGGATCTAGAGCATATATCTTCCTGGTGTGCAGCCAATTGCCTTGTCCTCAACCCCAAAAAATCTAAATTAATGATAGTGGGCTCTAAAGCAAATACTCTTAAAATCAATGTTAATATGCCATTAAATATTGCCATCAATGGGGAACCTGTGGAGGTTGTGGATAGGGTAAGGAACCTTGGACTAATTTTTGATGGTAGCCTTAATTTTGGGAGCCATATCGCCGAATGTGCTAGAAATTGTTTTTTCCGATTGAAGCTGCTTTACAGAATAAGGCCTTACCTTAGTGAGGAGCTGAGGATCATGTTGTGCGAGGCATTGGTGCTGTCAAAGTTCAACTATTGCGACACAGTGTATGGTCCATGTCTGTTGGCATCTTCAGCTAAGCTTGTACAGCGTGTACAAAATGCTTGCGCACGATTCTGCTTCAAGATTCCCCCCCGAGAGCATGTCACTCCCTTCCTTAATACAGCAAATATGATCAAGATGGAGGCACGTAGAAAGGTTCATCTTGCCACCTTGTTATTTGGCGTGATAGCCACTGGTAAGCCCATATACCTGTGGGAAAAGTTGGTGCGGGCCCAGGGGCGAGACGGTGGTCCCAGGAGGGTATGCATGCACATCTTTGCAACCCCAAAACACCGCACTATGGCATTCCGTGGGTCTTTTAGATTCGCCGCTTCCCGGTGCTGGAATGATCTCCCCCCACCGGTGCGCGACCTAAAAACCGTTAATACATTTAGGAAAACTTTAAAACTACATTTCCTTTCATTACAAAAAGCAGATCCACAGTATAGCAAACTCACCTCCGGTTTGTCCGCGACGCGTAGGCAACTGCCGGGGGGCTAGATACACTGACTGACGCTCGACATCAAGTAATTGTGACGATTTTTTATTTTACCTCTATTTCCACACACTTTTTTCTTATATTATCAATAAGCTCAAACGAAATTCCATGTGTTTTTTGTACTTAAACGTGGCAGAACGTGGAACGTGCGTGACAGCAGCTGTCATCTTCATTTGCAATGTCATTCTCTTTTCTTTTTTTTTACGCTTCACTGAACCTTAGGCACATTGAACACTCACTTTTTTTTTTTTTCTCTATTTACGCAAGGTTTCACACTTTCACACACTTTATTTAACTATTATTTTTCTTTGTTTCATTATAATATCTCACTTAACCCTGGACGTACACCAAACCAACAGGCCCTGCCAGAATACCAGCGTCGCTGCAGTGCCAGTTGTACTGTTTACTGCAGCGGCATATGCTGAGGTAGGGTCCTGATTGGCCCTTAACCGTTCTGTTTTAGCTCAGCATTTTTTTCTTTTGTTTTTTATTTTGTTTTGCATGTATTTTTCTTTTTCTTCTGTTGCTTTTTTATTTTGGGCCAATAAATGTTTTTTCTTTCTTTCTTTCTTTCTTTCTTCTTATTTATTTCTGTGTCTTATTCTCCCTTTGAAAATCTAGCAAGCCTTGTTTGACTAACTTGAGGAAGGAAGCTTGTTCCATGAAATTCCGTTTCATCAAGGCAAACGTGAGTTTATACAGAAGCCCGTGTATAGTAGACATTTTAGTTATTAGGAATATCTTAAATCCGCCAGACAGCGCAGATTCGCCAGCGGCATACACGCTGTTTGATCTAACATGAAGGAAAGGGGGATTTTAATTAAGAAGAAAAATCTGAGTTACTCTTATGTTGAATTGTTTCAATATTAGTTGCCGTATAACGTAGCGGCCGAAATTATAAAAGCACAGAAGTACAAAACTAACGTTTCTGTACTTTTGTGTTTTTTTGATTTGAAAGCATTTTTGTATCTTTCCGAGTCGAAACCCTTGGCGTGTGGGATCTTCCTCCTCCCTCCCTTTCGAAAAAACATAATGAAATGACTGAGGACCCAAGAGCTGGTACAAGTATCTTCCTCCTAAAACGGATGAGTACAGCCATTTAATGGCGGATTGCTGCTATTATCTTGGGTAACTTGGACCTTGACTAAATATTAAAAAAAATAGTTTTTTAGTTTTACCATGCGTTTTTTTTAGTTGTGAAGAAAATTGTATCTTTACGTTCATTAATTGTATATTAGGAACACTTCAATTTACTATTATAAATGTAAATAGCAAATCATTCAAAAACATACGTTATTCTCCATTGCTTAATGGCTAGTTCGGAAAAGCTTTCCAACTGAGCTTTCATACATTTTAACAGTAATAATATTACATGTATAGTTATGATTACGTCTGAAAATTGTTGCGACATTGACTGATCATTTCTCGGGATAGCATCCCTCCCGGGCGGAATTAAGGTCTTGTGACGTAACTCGGGTGGGTAAAGGTACCACTATTATCCGACGTATGAAAAGAAATCACTACATTTGACCTAGTCTTGCTCGGAATGTTCTGAAACTTTCTGAAAAATTTCTGAACGTTAAAATGTTGAAAGAAGGTATATTTTGGACCAGAAGTGCAAAACTGTTGATTACATACCCGTACGTGTCTTTTTTTTTAAATAGTTTTAAATTTTTGTAAAATAATGTTCATGATTTTATGTTCTATTCTTTGTTATTCTACTTTGGTAATCCTTACGCTCGCTTAAATTATTAATATTATATTCGTTCAGCAAGATTCCATCTTTTCAGTTGGCTACTGTTAGAATATATTCTTACGATTAAATAAATAGACCTTTAATAAGTACTATCTAATCGTCAAAACCAAAAAATAGAATACTTACACAGGCTAAACAATAATATTGAACACTAAAACAAAATTTTTGGTAAATAGCAGTCACAAATAGCAAAATATAAAGCACCGAGCCAGCAACCCAAGAGTATAAAATCAAATTAAAATTACAAAAAATATCGAAAGCAACGTTTAGCCTAATTACTAAGCTAAGAGAATCAACCAAATTGCTCACGAAATTAACAATTAACACAATTCCCTGAGCGCCAAGAAAAACTCCAACTCCGTAGGTTTAATAAAAAAACTATTTGTGATGAAGAAAAAGTCGCCCTCAGGGGCTGTTCTAGATATTCTCGGAAACCTTATCCAGTCTTCGATAATGGTTTTAGTGGTAAGTAATGTGAATTTCTTATTCAGTTCAGAAAAATACTAGTTTTAGCCCTCGATTTTGAACGCGAGAATTTAGTCTTTAGTGTTAATTTTAGTGCTGAAATAGATTAAGAATCCAAAATATTGTATCTTGTTTTCATTGTATTATAAAGTTCAGAGAAAGCCTTTGAAGTAAAATTTTGTTTTCTAGACGATTATAAATATTCTCGTAGATTTACAAATAGTCGGGTTTTATGGAACCTTACGCCCGAATTCACAAACGTCAATCAACGCTAATCACGTGCTCACGCTCATGCTGTCCCTTTCAGTTCTGTTGACATTTTACAGGACAGCATGAGTGTGAGCGCGTGCTTAGCGTTGATTGACGTTGTGAATTCAGGGGTAAGTCTCATCAAATTTGAGTCACAATTTCTTATAACTATAACCCTTAACTGGCCGACAACAATGTTCTTTTGGTACTCTTTTGTCGTTGTTTAGGTTTAGAGGCAACGAACAATATAATCCTATAAGCTAAGTGAGTGTCGCCGTACATTAAGTCTTAACCGTTCAGCCTCGGATTACACAGTAGATTGTTCCCAGGCGTTCTCTGATTGCGTTTAAGACCTTTTTATTTGTCTAGACCAAAACTAAGCTTTTACGGAGTAGGCCCAAATTTCCTTTTCTTTCATTTCATTCGACCTAAGTTAGTTTAGATTGTTATTTAGTACCCTTTTGACTTTCAATTGTTTTGAGGTGAAATTGGTTTTTGTTCAGTAAGTTTCTTATTGTTATTCGACGAAATGCTCATTTGTGTACCGTGATCAAACAATTAGGTTGATTGTGTTTTCGAATAGTTTCTTCATTAATTCCTTCAATTTCTTTTCCACAACTAGGTATCAAGGTACAAAAGGAGGACTGAATGACCGGTCACCCTTAAGGGAAAGTTTGTTTTTAGAAAGGTAAAATACTACAGTATCATTTGATAATGTTTGTACTGCCTGCTTCTTTTGATGGTGTCCAATTACTATTATATTATATGGACTGCGGTGTTGATAGCTTTATTAACTTCAGGTCATAAATCACTGGACAAATAATATACTAAGCTACACAACGCTGTCTGGCCTCAACTAAACAAAGGTTGTATTATGGGATAGGTACTAGACAACGATATTTTTTTTCTATATTTATGAGTACATTTAAGATTCATAGGAATACCTAGACCAATACAAACAGACATGTTCATGCACAAAACTATTGCACTTTACAGGATCGAACTCGCGAAACGTCCTAACCATTACACCGTATTGGTCGTCTCAAATTACCAAGTCTGAGCCGGTGGTAGAATCACATTATTACTTTTTTAAATTTTTATGTTGTGTCTTGTCATAAGTGCTTTTTAATAAGTTTACATGAATAAAGATTATTTTTACTTTTACTTAACTTTACAAAAGAAGGAATTCCTTTGCCGTCCGCTATAATATTGCCATTGTAAAAATAACTGTAGTTAGATATTTAGTTAGTTCATCTTCCCTACACAAACGTTTATTTATGTATGTGCACAACGTGACCTAGCATTTCCGCATAAATATAAAATGGCTACCGCCGCGGGAAAACAATCCATTTCAATGGAAATTTTTTATTGTAGTTTTTCTGACAGCTCCTTTTACCGCCAAATTCCGCGTAGCCCATAACTAATAAAGATGAGGGAGGGAGATAAATATACACATATGTGGACGTTAAAGTGAGATAAACATTATTGCGTGGTAGGAATGCCGCGAAAAAAATGGGAACTTTTTTATTATGATAGCTTTAACATGTGGACGTCGACCTATATCGCACAGATTTTGAGTTGTCGTTCTTAATTATGTGTGTGAGATATGTAACTTAAGGAAACTCAAGCTTATTAGCAAGGTTGAGTTTATAAAACTTGCATTCACACCATGCTTATGTTTTGAAATATCCTAAATTTACAAAATTCTCGTGTCACAGTGTTTGTTGCCGAACTTCCCCGAAACGGCTTAACCAATTTCGATGAAAATTTATATGCATGTTTGTTAAGTCGTGATCTATTTTTTATACGTTTTAAAAAAAATACTGAAGTCCACGTGGGCGAAGTTGCGGGTGGCCGATTGCAGAACCTGCTAACCATTTGTTTTGCTTTTCTCTATGGCCAGTAAGTACCTACCTACTCTAGGTTTGGAACTACTGGATAAGTGGGAAACTAGGTTTGAAACTGAACTTATGGGTATTGCAAGCTTTATTTTATTAAAATGTTCAGTTATTACACTCCGCATAATAAATGAATAATTATCAAGTACTTTTCGACAGAGCCAGCGACTGACTGTTCATTTGCACATTTCAATGCTTTCCATTTGAAGTAACTTTAATGCAGTAAATACTTATTGTTCTGAAGAACTATAGAATAGTGTCGAAGTTCCAAGTCTTGCAGAAACTTGGTAGTGAAGTCTTTAGACGGCGTTCTGAATCAAATTCATTGTACGGTTCACAACTAAGGATTGCAATACCGCAGCTCATACAATCCCGTGGGATTGATAATGCGGGATTGATTAATCCCGCGAGTGACGAATTACCGTTGATACAATGTACGAAAAAAACTTTTTTTACTATTGTCATTTATATTATTCAGTTATCATTTTTTTGTAAGACATACTAATTATTATTACTTGTGGTTATTTTTATTCTGTCAATCTGACATATCCCCTTGCTCTGACACTGATTGACCACATCAGTTTTAAGCACGCTTTAAGTTTCGACAAACATGGGATTTGGACTTCTGTGCGTTTGCCAAAGGCCACACCTTTTCAAACCTAAAACTGTTGCTACCAGATTACTTAAACATAAAGTCATACTGAATAAAACGAACAACACCATTAACAATACTTAAAAATATTACTAAACAATAAAATGAAACCTTTTAGGGAAATTATTCTTGTCGTAATCGACAAGCAATGTGGGCCAAATGTTTGTTTTTTTCCGAATAGCCAACTAATTAGCTATTGTCAGCTCGTTAGTGTATATAATTTAGACGAATTGAGTTTAGCCTTAAGGCTATTAATAGTATTTGTTTCGTGATTAAGAACATACTCCATTCAAATATCTCTATATATAAAAATGGATCGCTGTTCGTTAGTCTCGCTACAACTCTGGAATGGCAAGACCGATTTGGCTAATTATGGTTTTAAAATATTTGTGATGGTCAAGGGAAGGTATAAAAGGTGAGTTAAGGAATATAGTGAAAAACCACAATTTAGTTTTCTCATAGCAACTGTTCCTACCTGTCACGTGACACTGAATATTTGGCAACAGAACGAAGTCTGTTGGGACAGCTACTATTTTATAAATAACTAGCTGACCCGGCGAACTTTGTTGCGCCCTAATGGCAATAAAGAAGCAGAGGTCATCTACATCTTTATTCTTCTAATCTAATCTAAAACAGCCATGAGGATCCCACTGGTGGGCAAAGGCAAAAATTGCTCGCTCAAAAAAAAAAGTATAAAAAGTATTCTATGTCCTTCTCCTGGCTCTAAACTGTCTTCATGTCAATTTTCAGCTAAATCGGTTCAGCCGTTCTTGAGTTATAAGTGGAGTAACTAACACGACTTTCTTTTATATATATATATACTAGCTCACCCGGCGAACTTTGTTCCGCCTTAAGGGCAATAAACAAAAAAAAGTGAAAAAAAAAAAAGGAAAATAAATAAAAGTATCCTATGTCCTTCTCGTGGCTCTAAACTACCTCCATGCCAATTTTCAGCTAAATCGGTTCAGCCGTTCTTGAGTTATAAGTGGAGTAACTAACACGACTTTCTTTTATATATATAGAAGATAGATAGAAGATTGTAGTTGATTCAGGCTAATCTTAGGTCTAGGGCGGTAGGTCAAGCCTTTTTTTAAAGGATTTTTTAAAAATTCTAAACAAATATCTGTCCTATATAGATAGATAACATTTTTGGATTCAGGTTCAGTACAGTTCTGAATGTAGAAATTGTACTAGCCACACTTAAACATATATTTTTCAAGAATGATAATACTTCAAAGCTTTTCGTAGCACGTAGATGTTAGCGAGTAAGAGAGAGCGATAGATACATTTTCATTTTACAAATTAAATCGTAAAATACGGGATTGCTACCATGGACCTTTTTTTGTTGCGAATTCCGATATTTGGGCACTGTTATCCGTCATGGTCACGGAGTAACTGGAGAATTTGCTTGTGACAGTTATTGGCAGACATATTGGTCTACCCTCCTTTCAATTCTTTTATTACGTTCACCAGCAGTACCACTGTTCACAAACTCACTAATCTCGGACAATGTTCTCGACACACAACATTTAAAGTCTATGCATGCAAAACGACACTTTGCTTGTTATGTCTGCCAATAACATCTCACCCGCAAGATCTCCAGTTACTCCGTGACCATGGCGCTTGTAACAGTTCCGAAATATCGAAAACTCAAAACAAAAAAAGTACATGGTAGCAATCCTATATTTCACGATTCAAGTGTTAGTGACCATGAAAGTTTAAAGAAATAGTTATATTAGAAATCAAAGTCTACAGTTTGTGGGCCTCTAGATACAAATATGTGTAGTTAGGAACATGCATACTAAGCAGAGGCATATATACCTTCCATTAGCGAATTGCCTACTACCCCGAGTGACAGCCATTTTGAAAAACGTTTCACAGATTGAGGCATCAAAGGAGCAAGCAGACCGACAGAAAACTTGGTCCAGAATCAGAATCAGAATCAGAAATATCTTTATTTAAATAGACCTGTTACAAGTGCTTTCAAATCGTCAAAAACTTAATCAAACAAACAAAAATACACTTAATAATAGACTTAAATACTATAATAGAAATAATAAATAAATACACAGTATACAAACATAATGTGACTCAACCACCGGTGTCGGAAAGTTGTTTCTGTACTGAGAAGAACCGGCAAGAAAGTCCCTCTTCATTTTCACTTAAATAATAAATTTCCTGCTCTTTGTGGTATTCACACCAATTTGGACAATACTCACAATGTCGACGGATGAATAAAATATGAGGTTTTTTTAGAACGTTCTGGAGAAATTACTCGTTGGTAGTTATTTCGGTTTTGTTTGAGAATGCATCAGCGGTTTTCAGGTTTAAATCAGTATATTTGTGTAGGTATTCTTTTGCATTCATGGTTAATAATTATTTACATAGTCATTTCACGAATAAGAATGAGGTTGAGAGTGTCAGAGACTGATCAATAAAGGTACTAAAATATCTAAAACTTACTAGATCAGGTGGACTAAGGTCTTATTGGGAAAATAATTTTAAAAAAAGCTATTCTGGCTACATTGATGAATTTATAATTTATTTCTAGGGCTTTTACGTAATTATCTTTTTTTGGTTAAACTTTCTTGTTGCAATATTGAAACCTCGGGCAAATACAGGTATAATGGCAGTTTTTACCATATTTGAAATGTTGCAGAAAACCAGGTTTATTGGTGTTTTTATTACCTTTCTTTGCTCCTTAGAAGATGATTTTCCATTAGAATAAGCCAAACTTGCATTCCATTATTTTAGTGCTCTTTAATTATTTTTGTATTATTCATGGCTCTTGAAGAACAGACAGCAGATCGGTTTGTTCAAACTGCAAGTTATTTTCCAAATAGATTTTAAACCTCATGTCACAGAGATAAGGTTTAAGACAGGTTTGTAGTAAACTGCAGTGGTGTATGTACATCATTAAAATAAATGAGAACACTCAGCTTGCGGGTCACCAGCCTTTGATTTATATTTGCGATTTAACGAATAATTTTGCGAGACAACACGCCAATAAGTTTGACATGAAGAACATCATTAAATGTATGTAAATGATTTCTCGCCCTTCGCTTAGTCAGTGGCAGTTATAATGAAACTTAGGCCCTTCATGCATGCATTAATTTTCTAGGATTCGTCTGATACACGACTGAGACTCTTCTTTGCGTATTAGTCTAAGATTCCGGCGCCCCTAGACATTACTTGTTGTCTGAATTATGCTTCGTACTACCGGGTGCGGCAATTGAACTGTCCATATTAAAAAATTAAATATTTTTATTTACTTTGAATATTTATTAATATATTTTTAACATATGAAAATAAAACGTCTAAAATTATATTCTTATTTATTCTAATGGAATACAACTGCCTTTAGCCTGCACTACAAGCTTGAGTCTCTTTCTGAATGAAGCGCAGGCTGCTCGAATAACGTCGTCATTTAAACGGTTCCATTCTCGTGTAAGAGTAGTTTTGAGCGCCTCCACTGATGTGTGTTTTTTAGCACAGGCCTTCGCTTGTAAAACACTCCAAATACAAAAGTCTAGAGGGTTTAAGTCGGGCGAAGACGACGGCCACATATCTCGGTCGATCAGCACAGGAACGTTCGCTTTTAACCAATTTTGCGTCCCAGTTGCTCTGTGCGATGGCGCCGAGTCTTGCTGGAACGTCCAACGCTCCGAACCAAATGTCTTGTGTGCCCACGGTATCAATCCTGTTTTTAAGACTTCATTTTGATAGATTTGTTGATTTATTTTGGCTTGGTTGCGACCCATTGGGAGAAAAACAAGCGGAGAGCGTCCTTTTTCGGACACCGCCGCCCATACCATGATTTGGTCGGCTCCTTGTCGTCGAGTGACTCTCAGTTCATCTGAATGATCGCTGACACGTCCTTTCAACCACACACGGTCATTTTGTTTGTTAAGAAACTGCTCAACACAGAAAGTTTTCTCATCTGAAAATACCAAGTTGGGAAGCTCGCCAGTGTCGAGCAAGCGAATCAGCTCCTTTGATCGAGCCAGCCGTTTGCTCTTTTGCAAAGCAGTGAGTTCTTGCGAAAAGTTTTTTTTTAATGGTTTAACCTTAAGCTTTTCCTTTAATATACGACGAACGCTGCGGTCGCTCACCTTAAGATCCTGGGCGAGCTGATTTGCTGAGCGCTCTGGATTTCTGCGTAAACGATGTCGCACCTTTTCGACAACTGCTGGCGCCGTTGCAGTACGGCGTCGACCGCCCCCGTAGCGTTTCTTAACACTGCCAGTCTCGTTAAATCTTTGGATAGTACGACGTACAAATTTTTCGTTCAATTGAAGATTTGGTAGCGCTCGACGAATGTCGATGTTCGATTTTCCCTCCAAATAAAGAGCAATCACTGAATTGCGTTTTAAATCCATTATTTAAAAATTGGAACGTTTCTTCTCACGACCGAATAGTTTTGAAGTAACATAGATAATGTGTCACAGATTATATTTTCAAATTTTTGCCGCGTTCGATTCAGTAGTTCGAATTTTAAAATAGTTACAAGGAGGCGGACAGTTCAATTGCCGCACCCGGTATAATAGCTCCTAGTACTTGTAAAGTGGCCCTCGGTCCAAGCTAGCGAGCATGCTTAACGTTCGGATTATATACTAAACTACTTAATCCCATCAATAGGTGGGATTGGTTCACCTCAGACAATACTTACTTTCTGAATAACGATATTTCGTTGTCTGGGGTGAACGTTTACGAACGTTACCGAAAATATTTGGCGGAAATTGCCGTTATCCCAATACATTTGAGAGTTTTGGACAAGTGGAAATTTTGCATGCGGATCCCAACGGCTGTGACCGATACCCATTCGCTATCTCCACTGAGCCACTGGTAAATTATACTGATACATAGTCTACACGAATAAAGACGTTCACATAATATTTATTTAGTAATTCCAAAGTTCACGCTCCCGAACCACTAATAACACCGCAATCAAGATTCTCAAAGTATACATTTTGTAATGACCGGGCATAAAGCGCTAACCGCGACGCCGTTTAAAATGCAAATCGATTGAAATTGTAGCACGCGAAGTTTGTATCGTTTATAGGTCGTAAACGACGCGTTAAACTTGCTGAGTGCTGTTGCGGCGAAGGACGATGCAGTTTATATTTCATTTTAAAAAATGCTTCATTGTGCCTGACCACTGAATTTAATTTTAGAATAGTTAAATATCAGTCTTAACAGGTTAGTGCTAAGTCTTATTATGTTTTTGACGCTTTCGACTAGGCTCAACGACTGACTTAGGTACGCAAGGTAAGGGGACCAACTGCTTAACGTGCTATTAAAAATCTAAAGGTAACCTGTGTTTTTCAATGTGTCTTATATTGTTACCAGCCTTCGGCTTATTTCTCCATCTCTTTCTTGGCCTGCCGCACTGGCACTTTCCACTTTCAGGGGCCTAATTAGTGGTATCGCCCACAAAACATTCCACATAATACCATAAATCAAAAATACTATCCAAATCTATGTGAAACGGTCACTTTCAGAACCATGAGTCCATCCATCGAGAGTTACGAAGCTTGTATTGTTCAAAGGTCGTGAGACTCCTAAGCGACACATTAGTTGCAAACATGCTGCAATGCTGTTGTGAAGGACGACCAACATTTTTTTTCCACTGCTGGGCAAAGGTTTCCCCCAAAGTTCTCCAATCGTCTCTGTCCTGAGCTAAAATCTGTCACTCCCCAGAATAAAAGGATATGTCATCGCTCCATCGTTTCCGAGGTCTTCCTCTTCGGCGATGACCATCTGTGCGGTGCCAAAAGGTGGTGATTTGGGCCCATTTACTGGAATGCATCTGCAAACGTGACCATCCACTTAAGGTTGGCAGTCGCTCAAATTTTAATATTGAATTTGTAATATTTGCAACAATGACGCAAGTCATACTTGTGACCAAGGGCAAACCAGTCGAGTCCACCATACTCATTCATCTACCACCATTGCAACCGTTTCCTCATCAATTCAAGAGGGTAGTTTGAAAGTTACAAACTCGCGTGCAGTAATTTAAATCGATTTGCATTTTCAGACGTGGCAAGGGTGGCGGGGATAGCGTGTGGTCGTGCTCAGTGGTCGCTTGATCGTGTGTGGTTTATGATCGCATTACCGGGCTAGGTCATTACCTAGCGCTTGCAAAAGTGCAATAAGGTGGCAGCTTTTCATGTGAAAAATGTATTTTTCTAAACTAATTTAGCTAGCTGTAAACAAAGAACTTAAAATTTGATTCAAACTAAAATAGAGTATTGTCAATGCTAAATACCATAGGAACATAATTTGTCTTTTGTTTCGCACTATTGACCACAGGATCTGTAATCTACATAAACTGGGGTAGAGAGAGCATCTCCTCCCTCCCGCTTCAGTATTGTGATGTCCTTGACGCTCTCACAGCTCAACTCGCGTTGAGATCGTCTAAGTTGAAATGACGCTCCCCACCACCGCACTTACGTGTACACAAGCCAATTTTAAATAATTATGGGCGCAATACACATAAACATGCAATTATGATTGGTTGTTAGTATTGTCAATTGTGCTGGGATGGAACCCGCGAGCTCTGATGTAGTAGCTTCATAACCATTACACCAAAGCCTTCCCATTTTCATCATAGATAATAATATTTCATTATGACTGGTTAAACAACCCATAAATCCAACTAAAGTTTTTATTCCTCAAATTAGTTGAAAAGTTGCTGGCAAATGTTTTAATTAGCACAATTACATTTAAAACATACCTAATTACTCACGGGGGGAACAAAAGTTGAAACATTTAAGTGATATAAGTACAGTGCGTTAATTACGAGAATCAGCAAAACCGACCTCAATGTAAAGTAATAGAGTACTTTTTTGCCGAAAACTAGCTGAACCTATACAACTTAGAGCTTCTCAAACTTAGCTACGATTGTCACAGAAACTAATGAGTAACTAACTAATTGCACTAACTCTGTAGATTAATTGCTAATGACTTGCGACCAAACTAAGATCAATGATCTTGGATATGGCTTTTCCAAATATGGAATATTTTTATAACAAAAAAAGACAGCCTGTTTAGTTGTTAAATTAAACTTTTTTTTTTGTCTTAATCATCCATGGACAGCATTGTGTTGCAACTATACACGTTGCGTTCACGTCAACCTTTGCACAGAGCACCTTATACACTGCTTCCATAAGACCCATTTCGAAATGGTTTTGCTTTCACTCACTTATACCTCGGGTATAAGTGTATTTGAAGTTTAAAGACTATTTTTTACCGAAAACTCGATGGTTCAGGCATTAACTGTGCGGATGCATTTTATTTTTGACATCTTGATATCAGATGGTCATATGTTTTTTTAACACCAGACGCACTAGCTTGCGTCATCGCTTTACAGTGGACGTGCCACCCATAAGCACGAAGCGCTTTGCTTCCACCTTCATCATGCGTACCGCTAAGAAGTGGAACGCCTTGCCGGCGTCAGTGTTTCCCGAAGAGTACAATTTAGGAGTCTTCAAGCATGCTCCATCGTAGACCGCATCGTCGCTTTCCATCAGGTGAGATCGCGGTTGAACGCTGGTCTATCCAAGTAAAAAAAAATTGACAACTTTTTTTTCGTGTTTTTGATGTCACAAAATTAGGAAATGTTGTTTTTCTTTATCATTGTTTGATTGAATTTTGCCTTAAAGGTTTTGACCTTATTCACTCGCTAGAATGTGCTCTTATTTTCCGTAATAGAATTAACTAACTGAAGCGCTGTCCTCAGAGAGCCACTGAAAGTTCCACAAAACTGTCATTCGCACAGTTAACATCCCATTTACTGTACGACTAAATGTTGAGTTTAGATGGGTAACTACCCACAAAGTATATACTCGTACTATGCTGGACGTAACAAGATCCATAATTCGTATATTTTTCTTAGTTTTCTGAGCGTGTGAAATTGCCTATGTATTTTTTTATTGTCTAGTACTTTATAACGTACTTTTAAAATAGCCATGAACTTAAGATCCTGATTTTACTTCGGGAAACCTACTTGATACTCATTATTGCCTTTGAAATTCTAAATTATGCTACTACTTAGTGAGAAAAGTTTGAGCTCTTTCAGTGTGCTTTCGGGTAAACATAGTCTGCTGGATGGAATCTCTTTTAAGAAATGAGCTCTCCTGTAAGTACTTTTGATTCCCTCAATGTCTTTCAAGTATTGTTGTAATTTTATGTAAGAACTAATAAATACATAAAAAGTTCTATGTCCAAAAAAACTAACAAAAAAATCTTAGTGAGCACAACCAGCGCGTATATTTTGTGTTAAAACTCCTTCAGATATAATATGATAAGATAAGATATACTTGTACAAAAAAGCAATTAAACAGCAGGTCCAGGCATTAGCTGAGTTGGGTCCATTTAATTTTGGACATCAGTGCAGCAGTGACACTGCGACACTTTTTTTTTTAACCATCTTGTTCTGTATGTTTTTTATCTGTTGCGATGTTCAAAATCAATAAACGTTTTTTCTTTTCAACGTTCTAGGACGTGAAATTTAGGCGGCCTTATCGCTTAACAATGTGCTTTTTTATTCCCACGAGTTATGATCATGACAAAAGAGACTATCGACACTCTTTGGCTCCAATCCTATAAATAATCCATTCAAAATATGCCATCTCCCTCCACGTATTTATGCAGGCGTGGCTTATACCATTATAAATGACTTTCTGCTCAACTCATCTATAGGGTTCGATTCTGCCCGGCAGCGGGGGGTTAATTATGACCGTTAACCTGTCGTTTGGTTGGCAGTTCAGCAGTTAATCTATGACTAATGCTCAAACAAACTTCCTGAGCACCAATGATAAGTTCATGAAAATACTGACCCTTTTATTTTTTTGCTTGCGAGTTCAAAGGGTCAGTATCAGAATGATGAGTGGTCAATTATATTTGAATTATTTGAGAAATACTACTTTATCCCTTCCGAATTATTATAGTGTCTTACTTGTTTTAAATTTTAAGTTTTACTTCAAACGACATATAAGAAACTGTCAATAAAGTATTACAATTGTTTTTGTTTAACCGTGGATACCTTTTGACCACGTTGCTAACAGCTTTACAATGCTTACTGTTGTACACAAAATGACAAATACTTTTAACCAACTTTTAATTATTAATTAATCAACTGAAAAATGGACTTGTTAGTTTGATTATTTCCTTAATAAAACGCCACTAATGTTCATACATTACCACCCCACAAAACAACAATATCATTTTTGTACGAACTTCCCAGCCTAGCCTCTTTACCTCCACCCTCACCTCCATAATACCTTATCTCTTCTCATGCTCAAGCCATTAAAGTTGTAATTCAAGAACAGCAATAAAACAATTACAACCGCACACATTGCACGAAACAGCGAACACGTTAATAACGACTCAAAACTGACTTAACCCTCCAGTAACACGAAACTCACAAACTGGAATAACGGCAGTAAACAGGTTCCCGTAACTTGGCTTAATTTGTAAGCAAGACGTGCGATGGGACAAAAGGAATTTAATCGTAACCGAATTCGGCGTGTGAGTTGCGTCTTCGATTGCACACGAAGGGTTAATTGCGACGGGGAAGGGAAGGTGTAATAAAATAGGTACTCTGACACTGTGTGCTACTAAACATGCTACTCTTAACACTAGAGTACCCGCGTGGGGACACATGTCAACCAGGGTGTAAGTCTGCTTGGTAACTTTTGAATCAGACGCGCTTCAGTGCTGCCCTTACAGGTATTCCTCAAGCACAAATCAAGCCACGTGTCAGTAGTCCGCCATCACTCTAGATGCGTCGGCTTATGCATAGTGTGTTCATAAAAGTGCGTAGGTGACACATGTCCCCCGCGCGAGGGATCTAGAAACTTTTTTGGCGCGGTTACTCAAGTGTTAAGTTTAGAATAGTGTCCTGACTAATGTTTTTAATTCCCTGCTGGGTACAGGCGACACCTCTACTATATGGTGGTACGAGTTGTATTCCAACACATGGGCTCAGTGCATTTTGTTGGTAGAGTTTAAAGCTATTGAGAAACTAGGCTTAGCGGGCGCCTAGCCACCTCCCTGGGTTTACGTCTGACATCTAGCGACTTCAGCCGGGACCAACTGCCTAACGTGCTTTCCAAAACACGAAGATGCCGCAAAAATAACTCACTTTTTCGGGGTCACTTATGCCATTGCTTGGTGTTGCTAAGCAACGTCTATATTTGCCGATTAGCTGTTGCCACTGCGCAACGAGTACCTCATCGTTTTGATTGCACGTGCTAGTTGGGAAGAGGAGCAGGTGGCTGGTGACGGCACAATATTAAAATATCTACAAAATGCATCAATGGCATCAAGACCAGCTTCGTTAAGTACACGTAGATGCTTCTAAGAAATATCTGCATTAATATCCAGATGAACTTCAGCGAAGCTACAAGCTGTATAATCTATCTATATAATGTGTAAAGTAATTATATTAAGCCAAATGGATACCTCATTCCGTGATATTCTCATGTTCAGTAGCCGAGATGGGACGAGACGACAAACAAGTTTAATAACTGTGCTAAAATTTTAGACAGGCAAGATAAACAGGGGCGTAATTTTCAGCATAAAATCGGCAATCTCCCAAAATAGATACCTACGAGAATTTTCGCAAAAGTTGAACTAACAGTAGAAACTTTTGTTTGTATCAAACAGCACCTACCAACATGGGAAATGTAAACATATTATACAGTGTGGGATTTCTAGAATTACAATGTAATCAAATTATATCTATTAGTATATTATTATTAGGGTAGCATAGTATATTGTATGTACTTATTACTTAAGTATCATTGTTTTCTTTTTATGTAATCCTCTTAATATACATCTTTTTTTAATTGATTTTACTGTACACCGCTGTATGTCTGTCTCTTTCGTTTCATGAAATTTCTCCTGTCACCATGGTCTGCTGGAAGAAATCTCTCATTAGAGATAAGCTCACCTGTACTATGTTTATTCCTTTTGCTTACTGTAAAACGTATCAATTTGTGTACAAACCAATAAATAAATAAATATTTATCCTAATATTTTAAAGCTGAAAAGTGTGTTTGTTTTGGTTGTTTATTTGACTCGAATCAATAAATACCCTTGTTGGATAGTTCCTATATAGTAACTAAATATACTAGATTTGTGATATTTTTGAAAAATTCAACCTTTCAAAAGAAAAATATTGTAATTTTCATGAAGAGGATCTCCTCAAGTTTCGCTTTTCAGTCAGTTCACAACCAACTCAATTTGTATTTGACTCGTGTTATATTTATAATTGTCATGTAATGTATCCTCCTTCCCGACCTCGTACTTGAACGTTATGTATATCAGCTTACAAGTAGGTTACTTGAAACGAGGATGTTTAGGGCGAAATAAGAAGATCTACTTTATAAAATGTATACAGATCAGTTTCAAAGGAAATGGTACATAATTTGATCTAGACAAGGTAAGAGAAGGCAATCAGCAGCGTGTGTAGTATTGTACACGAACCGTTTTGTATTCCCTCATAACATGTTTATGGGAGTAAGCGGCTGCCCACCAGTGCCACCAACAGTGTCCAATTAATATCCTAAAATAAGATATTTTCTGTATTTTAAGATGTTAACTTAATACATTACCTCTGTGTAAATGAACCAATGGAAGATTTTTGCTAAAAGTAGCCAATTTAAGCAAAAATCTCCCATTGGTTTATTTACAAAGAGATAATTTATTCTGTCGTCTGTATTGGTGGCGCTAGCAGGCAGTGACGAATGATGACTTTTCTAGAATTTTATGTCGCGTTCCTGCTGCTCAAATGTCGTCTGAATTTTCATGGGCAAAAGTGTCCGTGCTCTCAAATGTCTTTAGCATTAGTGTCACGATACGTTCCTGTACAAAACAGATGTTTTTCTTATAAATCCGGTAACGTCCGGTCAAAGTTTTAATGCCTTTTGTTCTTCCACCAGTCTATTAACTGTCGATAATACATCGCTAACAACTACATAACAGCAGCTCAGTTTCAAACTATCGTCTTTTATTATCGCAAGTGGTACAACTTGATCTTTATAACTTATTAAGTTCATGAAGTGAATCAAGTCTCGTTCACTTGGCTCTTTATAAATGTTTCAAATTCAAATATGCTTCAAGTTGTGCTATCTATTCACTCTTTCTTTTTCTGCTTGAATCAGTTTATTAAGAGCTGATTTTGACATCCATAGAACCTTTCGTAGCTCGAGGTCAAGTTCAAAAGATATGTTTCTTATTTATTTTTGGATAAATCCCCAATTTGTCAGTAACAACTCATTCAACATTTTTTATAGAATCTCATCAGAAATTAATCGTATCATTTACTCGTACTTCAAAAAGCAAAGAACTAACTCAATTAACCCCAGGCTCCCCGATGTCTTTGCCTGTCCTTGAGCACAGTATAAACCATACAGTAGGTTATCTAAGGCCGCCCGCCGAGTTATTAGCCTAGCGTTCACACAGACACGCGGCTCAGCCCGTCCGTACTGCCGCCTCCCTTCGCCTCCCTATTTTATGCTAGCGTGTGCGTGAAATCGCGTGTGCGTGATATCGCGACACGGCGTGCGACGCGCACGCACATATTCAAAACGAGAGTGGCACGTTTGTGTGTAGATGTTCTACCGTATGTTTATACTGTGCCGATGTCTTTGCCTGTCCTTGAGTCAGTATTAAGACGTGCTCCAACTAGTTCTGTCACGTCGACTCGTTCGCGTCACTGACTCGCGTCACGTACTCTGAGATATTACGTTAGTAAAGTGTGGGTGAGATGTTTTGAAAACTTACGAGGAGGAATATGAACTAAAAGCTTAGAAAATTGAGAGGAAAGGAAAAGTGGATCTGGAAGATGGAATAGAAAGTAGTTTTTCTAACATTATTTCTATGCTGTTGGCTTGAAAAGGTGGAAAGTAGACTGTTACAAAAGTAACCTTAAAATGCATTTTGTTGGGGTAATTTCCATCCAAAATTAAACGTTTAATTATGTAGCCTGTACTTGTTTCAATTACTTACGTTTATTGGAATTAATAAGATTTCATATCGTCTAAGTAGCTTTCCTGTATTTGCTGTTGTAATCGAAATTGTTGTGGTCATTTGTAGAGTCGAGTCAACTTGCTGTGGGCTGAACCCGCGCCTCTTTGTGGATCGTAGCAGTGCTGACTTCGCACTGGTTAGCATAGGTGGCGCCAATACATTCATACTAGGCTAATTTCTGATGCTTGCTTTGCAGACGATGTGAAAGACTTTAGGATATACTCACTTCGATCATTTAGGCACACCTTGATTTGGTATTCCTCTTCGTTTGTATATTTTTTTATCTCATGCTGCTAGTTCGTTTCACTACCAAGTGGTAGTGAAACGAACTAGCACACACACAACTGTGAAGTCACAGTCTTGAAGCTACCATGGCTTAGTATTGAGTGTTTTGGAGTGCAAAAAACGGAATACCCATTCGAATTTGCTCGATCAAATGCGCGTTGAAAATCACTCTCCTGAGCCATGCACAAATTTAATTCGTTTTCAGAAAGGTTAAATCAAGAGAAAAGTTTCATTCAGTATGTTGACATGTAAAATGTCCACTGAATTTTGCTGTTGAGTTTATTACGCTTGAAATGTACCGCCAAAAATAACAGTCCAGTCCAGAAATGTTTGTGTTCTAAATACAAATCTAAATTTTAATTGCCGTTAATTAGGAAATGTCCCAACTTATCCCGTCACGCCGCGGGTACAGACTTGTGACGTGTCACGCTCGAGTTTTGTGTCACGTACGCAAAATTGGGCGCGTGTTTGTTGCCATTCGGAGTGACATTAAAAAGTGCTGAAGGGTAATTTAAGCGGAGTTTTGTGACGTGGTAAAACGCAGATAAATTTGGAAAGGTTGTGTGTTCTTGGAACGTGACTGCTACTCTATTTCTTGCTGAGACATTGTGGAATGGATCTTCTCAGTACAGAAACAACTTTCCGACACCGGGGGTAAGTCTATTATTTAGTGTATGGTTGGGTTGATTAGTTCTTGATGATTTAAAAGTTCCTGTAACAGGTCCATTTAAATAGACAGACAATATTGGATTATGATTTGGATTTTAACGGAGTTTAGTTTCAGGCCGCTTATGTTATGTATGGTTTCAGCGCTGTCGTCAGCCATCCAGTGGGTCTCATAGAGTGATTCATTTAATACCAAGGGCGGATCTAATGAAAAATGCTCTCTATCAGTTAACCAGTAGGCAATACAGAAACTCTGTGATTCCTAAAGTGAAATGGAACGAACAAGATTCCTAAAGTGAAATGGAACGAACAAGATTGCCTGAAGTGCAGGCACGCTGAGCGTAAGCACAGAGCATTTTATACTTCAATTTGCCACATTGCTTACTTTTCATAATAGATTTTAAGAGAGTGTTTTTATTAGTTTCGTATGCGCATACTTAAGGATCGGATTCTACCTGAGAAGAGCAAAGCGGAGATTAAATATCATTTAAAAAACTCACAGTATAGAATACTAGCTAGAATAGGCCAGACTCCCAGACCAATACAAACAGGCATGTTTATACATATATGACATTATTAATTTACTTGTACTGTGCGGGGATCAAACTCGTGTTATTTGGTGTTACAGAAGATTATAGCCAACCTTTTTAAGCATCACAACAAATCAGCAGACAATATTTTTTTAAATTCAGTTTAGTTGAATTTTTACAACCATTTGTTCGTTTGAATCTATTGCAAAATCGGATGCATGAAAGGTAAAGTTATTAAAATATTATATGTTCATCAGTCCCGTCACCCATAGTGCATTTTTTGTTTACTAAAAGATTCCAATCTTGATCCAAGGCGTCCTACATATTCATTTTTATCCACTCCGCTCTATTCTGGTGAAAACCGGCCATGCATGAGGCCGGCGCATAGAACCACCATCAGTATAGAAAACTTCTACTTGCGTTGTCTGTAACCTACTTACGATAAACCAGCCAGGAACTGTTAGAGAGATAAGGGCAGCTCTGCACGAGCATTTCATAATATAACAAAAAAGGCTTGTGGTTCCATAAACTAGAAGTCAAACCCGTTGACTCTCTTACCCCAGCAGTCGGCCAAGAAAGTGGTCCATCTGTTTTGATAAAAGTTGACCGTTTTAACGGAGAAAGAGATGTGTACATTAATAACCTACTGTCTGTTTTTGAGATGCCCGACATTTGAGATGCCCGACATTTGAAGCCATACTTATTGTGTGAAGCACAGGAGGTTATTTATTTTCCAAATATTTCAGTTTTTAAGATGTTCTCTTATTCTTGCCGGTAAGAGGCGTTTTAAAAGTTTTTCGACCTCTAGACTCATCTAGTGCGAGAAAAGATCATTCATTATCTAAAGCGCAGGTTTTAGGCTAACTAAATTTGTTTGTTAAATTGGACTTTAATATTTAAGGTTTATGATTTAAAATCTGGTCAAAATCTTCCTGATCGTAATGCTCAGTAAATGAAAGCAGATTTCACTGAACATTGTAGTACGCAATCACAGCTCCCAGCGGTCACTCATGAGTGCTTAAAGCTGCCGGTGTAAGAGCGCCCTAAGGCAGGATACCCTTTCACGCGCACGCCCGAGTGGATAATATGAACATTGAACGGCCTGTATCCCCGACACACCTTGTATTATGCTTGTATACATTTGTATACATGTTGATACTTCTATAGATCCCACCTTCATTCGGTGGTGAAGGGTCGCGGTTTTCAATAGAGTAACGATTTTACTAAATGAGGTCACATTTTTGGGTTATTTATAGGACAGGAGACCAACTATCGTTTGGAAGAGAGACCATTAAAATGTAAACACGAGAGATAGATAGATATTGTAGTAGTATCAAATGTACAAGAATTGATGTGTTGCGTATGCGGTGTGTCAGTTTGATACCAAGCATACTACGCTCCATAGGCCTATGACAAACCCGGAGGGCGGACTTCTGGTGTTTGGTCAAAGACCAAGTTTGAGCGCCGTATGTAAGGATGGGAAGGATGCACATGTCCATGATCTGGCGTTTAAAAGTAATTGGAACATTGACTTTCATGCATGCAGGATGAGCAGTGGGCTAAGAGAGCGACCGAGTGGGTGCCTCAAGGCAGAAAACGACCTCGTGGCAGACCAAAAAGGCGATGGCGGGACGACTTAGTCTCGCATTTGGAGGGCTGGTTCAGCATGGCTCTTGACCGCAGTCAGTGGAAGAGTTGTAGGGAGGCCTTTGCCCAGCAGTGGGATAGCGCAGGCTGATGTAATATAATAATGTACAAGTGGACTTATCGCTGGGCAGCGATTTCTTCCACATAGAAGTAGATATATACACGCGCATTTACGACAGGACAACCCATGAAAAAAACCCTGGCAACAGCTAATCTTAACTATTTGTAGTTACTGCGATATGTCACAGAGGGTAGTTAAAAACCATTACGTCCGGGTAGCGTGCCAGAACATTCCATTCCCCCAGTAATTTACTTGCACAATTCAAACCTACTAATCTCTGATTGTCATGCCACTATTATGAAAACAATTAACACGCTCGAATTCCATGTTATTCCGTAATACTGTGTTATTGAAACTGTAAATCTAATAACGTTTTTGTCAAGCATTAATCATTCATTATCAGCGCTTAAGCGCAGTTTTTAGGCAAATTATGATCGTTTAACAAACGCTACTTGAATTAGACTTTAATACCTAAGGTGTAAAATTTAAATGTGGTTATAGTTTTGTTGGGTTAATATGTAAATTCCGGCACAATCTGACGCTAATGTGAACGTAGTGCCTTCGCTCTTCCGCATTCCACACGCACGTGCAGACAATGAGATCCTGTGGAAGGTATACGTGTGTCGGGAAGCTACCATTTCTCATTTGTTTGTTTAGAATGTTTGAACAAACATTTTCTACCTTCTGTTAGCATTACACTGCATTTGAGTAAATGTAGGTGAAAAAGGAAAAGTCGGGTCGGTTATGAAATTTACCTATTGGTTCGTTTTGAAACTTCCTTTTTTAGAAAAATTATGCGTTTGCATGTAAACATATACATACTGGTATCGTATATTTTAATGAATCGTAGTTTTTACACGGTTATTATCGCGGCTGTAATTTCTTGACAATCCAAAGGGCACGAAGTTTAGTCCTACGACAAACCACGAGGCTCAAATGGTTATGTCAAACCGATTCGAAGGTATTTTTTTTATTTTGATTTCTATCACTAACCTTGCATCCCTTGGAGTATGCCTTGCGCTACTTCTTGCGCTAGTTGATTATAGGCCCAGCAGTGGGACGTGTGAAGGCTGTTGCATGTTTGTTTTATGTATGTGTATTCTAAAATGGATGAAACAAATACTTAGACACAAAAGATGGTCAGTTGATTCTTTTGTGTTAGTGCAGTTTGTGGCACTCACGCAAACTGCAAGTCACTAAGTGCAGCCTTTGGCACAAAGAGCAGAATTACTACCAAGTTACTTGAGCCAATACTTCAGCTTGTTAAAGAGTTGGCATCCCTTAAATATTTTTGTTACCTATTAATATAACATTTAATTAAATCTTTCAAACAGATTGAATAACATTTTACCGTTTAAATCGAGCAAATATATTTTAAAAACTTCACGAGTCAACCTGGACAACTCGTACACTTATAGACGGAGTTTTGCTTAGAAGGCACAAAACCCTGTAGGCACTAAAAAGTCTTTTAAAAACGTATCTCATTTCACAGAACGCGCCTCCTCTCGGAGATACGCCCTCACCAGCCTCATATCTCGCCGAGATCAATGGTACTCCGCCGAAATAATACCTACCCTCGTTCTTTCTGCAGTCTAATCTAAATGAAACGAGCTCTCGTGTGTAATTTTAAACTTTGCGACAAAACCGCGCGACTTTTGCGCGAGGGCAAATGGCCACATCACATAGAGTCGTAATTAAAGTGGCATAGTACAAAAGTACCTGCAATTACGAGTACTTCAGGGGAAGTTTTAATACGTTTATTTCATCACATACAGCTTGTCATGTTTGTCTTGGTGTTCTGTAATTTTGCGCAAACGCAAACTTCTTGTTTACTCAGTTATGTATGATTTTAATCAAGACGTTCGTTTGTGCTCTGCGGTTTTGTGTACATTGCGCTCGAGAATTTAGGTCTACGATAAACGCCAGTATTTTTCGAACCCCGTTTGAAGATATGTACCATGTAGTTAAGTATTATTTTGTTAAGTTTATTTTTGAAATTTGCCGGGGCCTGGCAAAGTCACCATGTTTCGCAGTGAAATGAAACTAAACTTAGTAAGAAGCAAACCGACTACCTTTAATGGAACTGCTTGGTTTTTCATGGTTGTCATCCATCACCGGAGACTTAGCCGCAGCTAGTGTAGTCTCGAGTTCAAATCTAATCGGAAACCTATTCTGATTCATAAAGAAAACCTAGCCATGAATCGAACTCAAGGTTTAAAACAAAAACTCGCCTGTATTTGCTCATTAACTCATTATTGCTCCCTGTGTTAGTGTCGTCTTGAAGATTGTATTCCGGGAAGACACATAATTAGTACAAATTTAACATGAATAAAATTACAAGCCCCAAAAACCACTTTTACATCGTGTAAACAGGGGGTCTAAAAAGGTGACATTTCATACCTGAATCATAATATGAAACGTCTAATGTCACCTTTTTAGACCCCTAGGTGTTAGTATCTTGACGTGGGTGAATTTTCTAAGTGAGATTGATAACATGGTTATTATTGTACAAATCATTAATGTCCAAAACAGTTCAAAAATAGCAGAACCTACCCAAGGTTCACTTGACACGGAGTAAGTTAATTGTATATGTCCAAGAAAATATGTATACAAAAAGCTAAATCCGTAAATTGTAAAGATTGCTAATCTCGTGGCAGGCAAGATAATTAATTACAAGTACATTTTATAATAAAGACTGCAGGAATTACCCATTATTTTGTTTCGCGAGTAGGTAGGTACTACCAAAACCTCGGTTATAGTATGCTCAATCATTCAACAAAGAGATTGTTTAATGTGAAAAGGTACAGTTACACGCAGATAAGACAAGTAAAGTGTTCGAATATAAAACATTGTTAAAGAATAATGAAAAATTTAAAGTAATTCACGGCTGAAAGATAATAAAATGAGTATTTTAACTGAGTAGTTAATGTGAAATTAATTATGGCGATCAGACAGTTCTATTGGAATAAACATATATATATAAATATTTAATTTTCTTACCTCCGAATTCACTAACGTCAATCAACGCTAAGCACGCGCTCACGCTCATGCTGTCCCGTAAAATGTCAATAGAACTGAAAATTAATTAGCCATAAATATCCCACTAACTGGCCAAAGGCCTCCTGACATGTTGTACAAGCAAGTCCTGGAGTACTTATTAAGTGTATTTTTGTTAAGTCAATTAGCCGTACTATACGATTTGAAAGTACTTATAATAGGTCTATAGCTAATTTGAACTCTTAAGTCTATATTAAGGTTTTTGAGCTTGTTCCTCTGCAAATGCGTCGAATAAAGTAACTACAAAACACTATTTATAACAAAACCCAAACTTAACTTAACTATCCTGTATTTGTGGTCGTGAAAATCGAATTTCCCTTTGTACTTAGACCGATTTCTGCGGGTTGCCCCTCTTAACAACTTGGCTCATTGTTTTGTTTCTTGCCTCGAGTTTCATATTTATTGCCTCCGACTGCTGGTGCTAAATGGAAGGTCCTTGAACCCGACTGACCGGCTTCAGGGTTTGTTGTTTTAGGGGTTGTTTTGCTGTTTTGATAAATTTAATACAGAAAAGAGGCATTTGGACACAAGGCACTTTAAATTATGATATGGTTAGGTATTCCTCTCTTGTTTTTAGTACAAAACTAAGTAGTTTCACGGTAAAGTATACATTGACACAGATGTTAGCCGAATGTTTGAGCAGTTAGCTTCTAAACCAAACCTCACAAGTACGATATTCACGCAGTTAAAATGTTGGCGAAATGTGGGCTCCTGAATATTTTTTTCTCCATGACGGCGTCATCAGTGAGACTTTTACTACCCCACTTAAATATGCAGTTGTGAGCTGTACGTATGTAAAAAAAAAACTATCTCACTTTAAAAAGAAATCACGATTTCAAACTCACTCAAAACCGTTTGCAGTTCTCATAAGCCTTTTACGATGCTCATTCCTAGTCCGAGCCAGGTCAAACTAACGAGGCCTAATTACAATAATGAGATATCGAGCCAGCGACTATCGGAAATCTGGCTGCACGCTGAAATCATATTAAAATTTGATGCACGCGCCCTTTTTGGTTGGTCGCTAGCCTGATGCAATTATGCACCAATATTGCACCGGGTTAAAATCCATTAGCATTAATTTCCGGCACGTTGGTAGCGGTATGGTACGCAGAAAATTGAGTGAATTTCAGATAGGTTTTTCGACAGACGACAACTACGGGAATAGGAAAAATTTTAGAATATACGCAAAGTAGAATTTTATTTACCCAAAATGTTTCTGGACTTCAAGTGGGAAAGGAGTGACATACCTACTTAATAATCTGGTTTTAAGGAAACAAAGTGTTTTTGTAGGTAACAATTGAATTCGAGCTTTTTCTGTACAATTAAAAAGGCATTAAAGTTTATCCCAATATTTTTTTTGGTTTCATAGTCAAAAAATGTTTATTCTTTGATCAACAGAGGTATTCAAATGGTAAAAGATTCCATCACAATGATTTTATCATCAAAGTACATTTAAAACTACTAAATACAGAAAACTGTAAATGTACAAGCCAATTCAAATCAAAACGCTAAAGTACTTACAATTTTCAAATCCTTGTTCACGTCGATAGGGTCGAAGAGTTTGCAATTTAATTAAAAGCTTTATTATAACGTTCAGCGAAGGTCAGGTGTGAACTGAGTTTGGCCTTTAAGAGCATGTGCCTATTAAAACATTCAACAGCCTTTAGATATTTAAACGGTAAAGTGAGGAAAGTCTATTCTCAAAACTGTTGCTAGAGATTTCATTACTAATCGGCTAATTTGACACATTTATCCTTCCAATAGTATCTGAGAGGACGACCTCTGTCGGGACAGACTTAACAATGGTTGTATACTTTGGTGTAGAAGAAGATTTACAGTGTTAACTTGATGTTTGCTTTAATACTGGGTATAATTAATTATTGTTAATGTTTGTAACATATTCTATCATCTACAATCATGGTGATTGTAGCTACTCTGTGTTCTTTGTGCACTTAATAAATAAATTTGAAATATTTTGCCCGCATCCAGTTGCATGCTAGCACTCCATATCTATGCATACAGAAAGCGCATTTTCATCAGGTCAGATTTTATTGACCATTAATTCTTAGCGATAATACCTGATGAACGGTTTTCACACAATTGAAAGAGCACGTCTGCAAATATTTTAAATTAAATAAAGCGTGTTCCGATATTATTGTTTTCCATTCTGCCAAATATATTACTGCTCAACCCGTAAAATATTATCATTTGCTACAATACAGATGCTTTGTAATAAAAATATGATCAGAACAGAGTTGCATTGAAATTATTTGACATATTTTAGATCTAACTAATGGTAAAAAGAAAATTGGCAGTTTGTTCTTTAAAGGGGCGACAGGGTTAAGTTCTACTAACTGACGCAACGTATGCTATGACAGGTGCTAACTGAATTTATAAAAAAACAATATCACACATTCGAAACAGTCACCCATCTCATTACACCAGGGTAGCGATTCACAACCGAGTTATCCTACGATTCGGCAACTTTCATTCAATTTTAAATCCATTTTTTAATGCTAGATGCCATTGGCTTTGACACATACAAAATTCAAGCGCTTTCGCTGAACAAGCGATTTACTAAAATTAAATGAAAGTTACCGAATCGTACGATAACTTTTATATTCCTTTAAACTTTCATGGTCACTAAAACTTAAATCGAAAAAAACGGGATTAAACGGGACAAAGGTACACACATGGTAGCCATCCCGTTTTTATCGATTATTAAGTACGATAACTTGGTTGTGAATCGCTACCCTAGTGTGCATGCATAGTTTTTCGTTCCTAACAACGACATTGTTGTTGTCAGTACCAACAGGAATCGCTGAGGCTTAGCGACTTGGTCCCTGCCTGGTTTCCTGGTAAACTACTGCACAATAGTTTACCAGGAATAAAATCAATCCAACCGTTGACTGGAATGCACCGTGTTCACACTGTGCCATTCTCTATTGAAATAAATTTCCCCTGGGACCAACCAGCTTGACCACACGAGGAGGTAACTCTGTGTAGCATTCCTTGATTGAAAACCCGAAGGAGTTATTGCATTGGAAGAGCGGAACTCCAATTTTATTGTGTATTTTTTTATGATTGCGAGCATGTTTGAGTTTTTGATTCAATGGTTTGTTTCAAAACCTAATATAATTCATTAAAAATAAAAGTTTTATATGATTAAGATTTATCGGGATGAATATCGATGAAGTGGTAGAAATAATATTACATTTCATTTACAAGGGAAACGTTTTGTGTACCTAGAGGTGCACAATTAATACAGAACAGTAGAATCATAAAAGTAGTAAGCAAGAAGCAATATTTCACAGTCACAAACTATAGCTTACCGCAAAAGCAGTACCTTCTTCGGTTTGCCATCTCAACCATGAAACAATCTTGTCAGGAAAAACTACATACACCCTAAAAAGTTTTATGTCAGCGGTCTGATTGTACCGCATTACAACTCCAACCGTCTGCTGCCTTTAAAGTGTAGCCTTGGGGTCTAAAATGGCAACATTTTAGGTGTTTCATATATGAATCATCTAAGTGACGTTTCATCTGGTGAATTGCTAAAAACGGTAAAACGGCGACATGAAAAGTGAAACACCTATTTGACGTTTCATATCTTAGACATATTTTTCTTTTTTAAATTTATTTCATGGCTTGGACTCTTAGACATAGTTTGATGACGACATTGCTACACCAAAAAAAAAAGTGTCGCGCCTAATAATTGTAAACTTAACGGTTTTCATTAAACAAATATTTTCATCATTACAACTAATAATTTAAGGCTTAAAAAGTAGCTTATTGTTGAATTTGTGTGATTTCTTATCACTAATAATTTTTATGTCTGGCAATGAGGACCGTGACAGGTGGCCTAAGAACAATAATGTCACAGCTGTCAATCGAGATTGTAAATAATGTTCGTGAAAACTTGTGATAAAAATCATTTTCCGACCGGAAACTATGAATGAAGACAAGAAATTGGTGCTAGCTAGGCATGTTCTTGAGATTGAAGATATTTGCAAGGAGACATGACTCTGTAACAACAAAGCCCGAGTGATTTGCCAAACTTCTGCCTCGGCAATGGCGTACAAGACGACTTTATTTGGGAGCAGATTTTTAGGTTTTAATGCCGTACATTTTTTAAATAATACACATTATAATAACAAAAACGTTTTTTATTTTCTCGATAATATTGGAATATTCACCAGAAGACAGCTAGTTAACGTAAATGTGATGAACTAAGTTCTCAGGAATTTCATTCAAAATGTGATAAACCTTCAGTGTCGTTTCCGCCACGGTCTTGGAAATAGGTTCAATTTATAGTCACTATTAAGTATTCTTGGTGTCATTATAATAATTCACAGTAACACATTTTACTACGAATACTTAAATTTATCCTAAAAACGATTAAATAATGTTTACTGCTATGTGAATTTGACAGCTCAGCGCTGTCACCTAGTAGGGTAATTTCGTCTGTTCGCGTCCATTTAGTGCAGTTGCTAAATTTGACAGTGAATCAAAAAATGCTCCAGCACTGATTTATATAAAAAATATATATTATGTATCCATTATATTCTAGTTTATTTTAGGATCAAATTAAAGTTTTTTCGAAACATTGCATTTTTTAAATAGACAAATTACAGAATTAGGTATTTTTCCAGAAATGACAATTAGCGTCCACTGTAGCCCATTTCGCGGGAATAATTTATCTGTTGCTTTACTGCCAGCATTAACTCTTGGCAGGGGACCCTTGCACATCTAACTTCCGCTTTGCCAGCTAGTCTCCCTAGCGCTGATTTGCATTCCTTGACAATCGCTGATGTTGTCGCTGGTTGTTGAATGCTTGCAGTGCTACTCTTACCTTGCTGTCGCTGTAGACCGTCACTTTTGTGACATGGTTGTGACGCTTGCCTGCTATGTAAGCGCAAACCAGAATGCATACATTTTGGTTTCAAGAACGCTGGCCAGCCTGCCCAAGCGTACTGATCTCTTTATCGCCGAGCCATCATCACATAGTGCGTCTGTGCACGCCAGCAACCAAGAGTTTGATTGATTATTTCCTGAATCCGTCCGTGTAGCATATAAATCCACCTGTGTCTGTTCTCCAGTGGTCTGTCTATGAATGAATAAACAGTAATCAGGTCTCTTCATTTCGCATTTCATTTTACGCTTTCTTTAAATGGTCTTCAGTTTATGTTCTCTCTTCATCATTATTTCTTGTCACCGAACACCTAATTAATGTTTTGACTAATAAAAATAATAAAAGGAATTACTTATTTCATTTAAAAATATAATTATTAGCCGTAGTCTTAGTTAAAAATGTATCATAATTATGAACAATACATTTGAAATTATTTTTACAAGCAAGTTAATTTTATTGCATTCAAGAAAGAGATAATCATAAACCAAATTGCGTCCACCAATTTGGTTTCTGATTATCTCCTGTAGGTATAGTTTGCGGCCATAGCGGACGCAAACGCTAAGTTCTAAATAAGGTGTATTTAATTCGCGTCTACCTCATTTTATTCGTTAAAAATGTAGCTTAAAATTCACATAAATCAATAAAAAACATCCGAATGCGCCGCTGCACACTATTTGTCCTTATGTGCGTGTGTCTTTGAACTTAACTTTGAAGTATTAGCATTAGTGACGTTTTTTTAACTGTTGTATTAGTTTACTTAATTTCGAGGATTTTCCGTAAAATGGACGCGAACGGGGTGGTGGACGCGAACAGGCGAACTGACCCTAAACATCTAACATTCCTCCAATTTGACGTTTAAAAGTGCACCATTTTACGAATTCCCATACAAAACTGTCAAATTGTATGAAAAACAAATATGAATCATAATATGTTCATAATATGATTCACCTAATAAGTTGCCATTTTACGATTTCAAAAAGTGTTTCATATTATGTTTCAGATATGAAACGTCAAATGTCGCTATTTTAGCCCCCCTTGACCATACATTTCAAGAGTGGTCGATTACAGATTTAAAACATAGTTTTTTGGAAGTTTACTATTTAATAATTTTCATTGCACAAGAAGAAGTACAAATGACAGACCTAGATGCCAAGAGGTTTTATTCTCTACCAGACAACTACAAGGTCAAACAGCCTTATGCAGATGGCGCTGTGCGGAATAATATCCAATGACATTTATTTATTTAATTTCCATGACAGCACTAAATTTAAATTACAGAACAGAAAGTTAAACCTAAAGATTAATAAATCGAGTGTTCCATTGAGAGCAAAGCCAGGATGAAACACGCACGGCGATCCCGATCCGATTCTATGGACGGATTATTCTGAACCTCTCCCATTTTAATTGGAAACGATAAACTTTTTCAATAAAATAAAAAGGTCGAATCTCGTTCAGGATTTTCAGAGTTTAGGGTTGTTGTAAACGTTGTGACACGAACAATTTTACATATTTGAGGTTACGTCCTAAAGTTTCAAAACTCAATTTCACCGCAAAACCACAATCTAAATTCGTTGTGTGAGACAGAAAAGTTTTTAAGGGCTCGTTTGAGGTGACACGTGGCATCTAACGTCGCGTGCAGCGTGTTGTGTCAGGCGTTTTGTCGTTTATAATAAGGCGGTGCGTAAAGCGGCCTGCGACGCCCCAGAAAACGCGCAAAATTAAACTTATAGGAATGTCATTTGCCGCGTTCCTCCTTTGCGAAACTTACTAGTTCACTTGCCGCGTTCTACGAGGTGTGCTCCCGTCGCTTCAACACGTCGCTTCTTTTCGGAGTCCTCCTGCTGGAGCAAGGCTCACACCACATCATTATTGAGGCCAGATCTGACCCCACAGGGTAACGTATAAAAGGTGCTCAAACGTAAGTACGACAAACCACATAACTCAAATGGCCATTTCTAAAAGATTTATATAATTCTAAAAACATCACTACGGAATATTACACCACTAATTAAAAGTAAAAAATAGATCGTTTGTGCTTGCCGTTTAAGTAACCGCAACGAAACTCCTCGTGCTCAATGTTGCTTGATATTTTTGAATTCAGGAGTTTGTTTATCACAACATTGACAATGCAAATGGGTGTCAGCCCTAGCCCAGCTCGCAATGTGCTGTTAGATACGTTCTGATTGATTTTATTTGCCAACCAGACTTTGCATTTAACATTAGTCACCGTTGAGCAAGTCTGTAAAGCTCTTTATTTATCTGCTTCGAATAAAATCTATCAATAGTCTGGCAGGTTAAAAGAGAGGCGTGATAAAATTGCTAGTACTTAGTTATAGAATAGATTACCAGCTAATCTTTCTTTATCTCTAGCTTCATAGTTATATATTCTCCACTTTGCTCTGTCTTCGACATAGTATTCGGAAATCTCCCACTCTCTCATGTCCCTCACTTCCCACTTGCATTTCCCTCTCCCATCTTGCTCTTGAGTAAGATTTGCAAAGAAAAAATCCCTCTGTAATCTGGAGCTTTCTGTCTATTCTTACATGCCACCACAGTTTTTTTTCTTGCATCTTGTATTAAGTGCTGGAAATATAATCCAAAGCTTCCTAGCACGTATTTGTTGCGAATTTTATTGAGGCTGGTCATGTCGCACTTCCACCCAATAATCTTTATTCAGGCACCTGACGTGACGCGTGAGCGTTTCATCTCATAATGCCAACATTGCGTTAAATGCCAACATCTCAGAATACCGACTTCTCGAAATTCCAATATCTCGCAATGCCAACTGTATCATAATGTCAACTTCTCAAAATGACAACTTTTGAAGGGGCACATAGTTGAGGTGAGCCACGGGCCAAGGTTCTGTAGATCTTAGTGTGCTCCATAAATACAGCTTTTCCGATTTCTCATTAGTTAATCTAACGAAGCCAATATCCGTCAATACCCTCGCCATAATACTGCATATAAGTATGTTAATGCATAATGCATTTAATTTACGCCACTAATTGGGCTCGGTGGAGCATGCAGTTGCGGCCTATATGCGGCCAAACACATAATTACGGTATCAATAGCATTATGTGTTAGATTCATTTATTTATTGAGTTACAAACATAAGATTCACCATTAGATTAATATAGATAAATATGTACCTTCTTGCTTATAGCTACCTGTTCACACTATTACATGAAACCACATCATGCATACTACATAGGTATAAAATAACAAACTTTCGGGCGAAACTTTTCCTTTTTGGTTCGATCTTCGCACAGTACAAACATTCGTGTTCATGAACAGGTAGGTTTGCACTGGTTGGGGTTTTTCCTATGTACTTTAAGGGTATATTATATTAAAGTGTTTAAACAAGCTTTTCTCAATATGGGGCTAGATGGCGCGGGATGGAATCATATTTAGTATCATTCCGTACGTCGTATTTATCAAAAAAATAATAGTTGAGACCCAAACCACCTACACAACGGCCTATATACGTCCCACTGCTGGGCACAGGCCTCACCTCAAATATGAGATGGATTGAGCCATGCTGCAACACTCGGGCTTAGTGCGGATTGTTGGAGGGGTAAAAGGTTAGTGAGCAACCTTAATGTCAGATGTTGTCAAACCGCCCTAAGGCCTCCGACTAGGCTTAACGACTCACATCTAACGACGTCAGCCGGGACCAACTGCTTAACGTGCCTTCCGAAGCACGGAGGTGCCCGAAATACACATCACTAAATTTCGGTCGGGTGGTAACCCATTCCATTTCCGACCCGGCGTGTACTCGCTTTACAACAGCGATCGGCGCCCATCACTGTCACAACTGCGCCACGTCCGCCTAACACACAAAATGATGAACATTAAATAAATGTATATAATTAGGATGAACATCTTTCATTGTTCTACTTACGGAGACAATACATGAAATGAACTTGATATTATCAAAATAATGTATTCTTAGAAGCAAAATTGTGCGTGATTATGATCTGAAAACACGCGAAATCTCAACGTTCATGTTTAGGCAACATTAGCCTTGGAATCTTGAACAATTCAAATAATAAACCGAACAAGAAAAAATAAGAAGACACTTACATAGAAGATGATAATGGTATGATATTATTTTTAGCATTTTCCATGCCTGAAGCCAAGACCGAAAGTCTTTTTCTGGTTTTCGGATCAAGATGATAACAGTTTTTAAACTAGCACATACACTTATATCTTGAATTTATATGGACATGGTACTTAAAAACATGTGCGTGTGGTGTGAGTGCTCCTTTTTGAAAGTTGATCGAAACATTACGAGATTCAAGAATATTTTAGGAAATAATTGTCAAAACTTCAATAGTGCAAATAAAAATTTGTCAAAAGTAGGTGGAAAAAGATACGGTCAATTAACTAGAACACTCAATCGGCTGATCTGGGAAAAATACTTTATCTCGTGTCTCACAAAGTACTTATCTTTCTGTATATATTTTATTGTGAGAAATTTGTGATTAATTTGTTAAATGTATCGATAAATATTCGATGGTTTTTAACGGTTTGTCTTGATTTTATAAAGGTATCTGTAGATCACTCAATCCTCCAAGTGTGCCGATGGAGTGTTCCTAAAATCTTTAACTACGGCTACATAAATTCTTGACCTTTTTACTCTATTACACGCATACAATCCCTAATCAATTTGTTAAACAAAAATATTACAGTAAAATAGAGTAGTTCGAGAGTAAATTGAAATATTACCTTCTTTGATAAGTCCCGTCTGAGTGTTCCATATTTAAGCGTATATTTAACTAACCAGAACTTGTATGCAAACCGAGACTACATAAGAAATTGTCAAAATGCTTTTCCTAAAATTCAACAAGTCTTCTGTTTCTGTAAACGTTTAGTTAACACCAATAATCAACTTTATTATATTTATAAGCCGAAAAGTACTACGTTGTTCATGTAGGGTAGATATCATTTTATTTTTGTAGGACAATTTTTTCATTTACCCACATTCCGCGCTAACTATTCATTCAAAGCTTGGTTTTTGTTCGTATGTATACAACAGTACGCAACAGTATTATGAGTTAGAAGTTAATAAAGACATTGTAATATGTGCTGAACCAGTTATTGAGTTTACCTACAGTTGCGTTAAGCTCATTATTGTGTTTGTCTATATTGTCATTTTGATTACTAATAATGAAGAACACTGTAAGTACCAAATTTCGTTTTAAATTATTTTTTTGCGATATATTTATGGTAGTCTATTTTTCTCGAATATTAAGAGTATAGAATGGAATATTAAATATCTGACGGCCGATTTGGTGTAATAAGGTAAGGTAAAAACACCTATTACGGAGGTGTTTCGCAACATTTGAAAATAAGAAATGAAAATAAGAATTTATTAGTATTTTAAAAGGTGCCAAACAACTTCATAGTCAAAAATGGAATTTGTATTTTGTGTTGCAGTTGAGTCTTAGTTTATTTTCATGATATTTGTACAAACATATTTTAATAGTCAGGTCGATTTTCTCTAATACGGAGGTATGATATTGGTCGGAGCCTATTACTGCGGCAGACGGCTCCTAACACGGAGGGTCATTAACTATATTTATTGAAGTCCTGTACAAATAATATTTATTAAATAATAGATAGATAGATAGATATTCTATAATTGTACAAAAACATTACATTTTAAGCAAATTACAGAGAACAATGTACAATTTAGGCGGCCTTATCGCTAGAGAGCGATCTCTTCCAGACAACCTTCAGGTAGGGGATCGTAAGTGGATAAAATAAATGTGTGTGTAATAATAATATACAGCAGAACATGCATGTCGTACCCAAAAATGAAAGTGCTGCCCAGGCAAAAATAATACTGGAATCTTATTGAAAATGACGCCCTGAAAGTTACTTTTTAGCACAAGAACCGTCTACAATTAACCCTTAGACTGCTATTGGAGTTCAACTAGATTTCTAATAAAGAACACATACCGCAGAATATGGTATCTTATTTATTTTATGAGTCAAGTTAATGAATTGAAAGTGAAAAACAATTAAACATGCACAATATTTTTCATTTCGGAGTCATACCACCGTATTAGGATTAATCCATAAAATTCGTATCATTTAAAAAGTGTGTTATTTTTATAAATCCATGGTCACCCTAATCAATCTCCTCACATATGAATATGATAAAGTTGATTATTGGTGTTAACTAAACGTTTACAGAAACAGAAGACATGTTGAATTTTAGGAAAAGCATTCTGTCAATTTCTAATGTAGTCTCGGTTTGCATACAAGTTCTGGTTAGTTAAATATACGCCTAAATATGGAACACTCAGACGGGACCTATCAAAGAAAGTAATATTTCACTTTACTCTCGAACTACTCTATTTTACTGTAATATTTTTGTTTAACAAATTGATTAGGGATTGTATGCGTGTAATAGAGTAAAAAGGTCAAGAATTTATGTAGCCGTAGTTAAAGATTTCAGGAACACTCCATCGGCACACTTGGAGGATTGAGTGATCTACAGATACCTTTATAAAATCAAGACAAACCGTTAAAAACCATCGAATATTTGTCGATACATTAAACAAATTAATCACAAATTTCTCACAATAAAATATATACAGAAAGATAAGTACTTTGTGAGACACGAGATAAAGTATTTTTCTCAGATCAGCCGATTGAGTGTTCTAGTTAATTGACCGTAACTTTTTCCACCTACTTTTGACAAATTTTTATTTGCACTATTGAAGTTTTGACAATTATTTCCTAAAATATTCTTGAATCTCGTAATGTTTCGATCAACTTTCAAAAAGGAGCACTCAGACCACACGCACATCTTAAAAACGCACATAAGTCCAAACTCTAAGTTTGCCAGAGCTATAGAACGTACCAACTTGGGAGTCAAACTGATTGACCACTAGACTAACTCAGATTTATGCTCCAAAGTAGCTGATGTTGGACAAAACATAAACGACTTATTTACGTCTCACGGCTGGGCCCACGCCTCTCCTCAACTATGAGGTGGAACGAGCCATACTCCAACACGCGGGCTCAGTGCAGATTGTTCGAGGGGTGAAAGGTTAGTGAGCAACCTCAATGTCAGATGTTATCAGGTCACCCTTAGGCATCTGACTAGGCTTAACGACTGCCCGGCACGGAGATGCCCGAAATACACATAGCTAAATATCGGTTGACGTGGTCACCTATCCCATTCCCGACCCGGCGTGTGTTGCTTTACAACAGCAATCTTCGCCAATCACTATCACAACTGCTTCCACGAACACGACGTAGATGGTGCGATGGTGCGGTTAGAAAAGGCTCGGGCAGAACTGAACAGGCAAGATCAGAAGCAAGACATACAGACTTTTACCCAGCAGTGGGATCCAAACAGCTGATATGGAATCGATTCTTGGGTACGCTAAGATGACTGAACTGAAAGCTATCATCTTACACATAACTTAACATAGGTCTACGAATATACCAAAGGCACACTGATTGTTGCCGTCATGGTGAACGGAACATTCAGACGCGAAGACGCTCAAACATCGCTGGCGGAATTTGAAGCCAACGTAATAAGGGGCTACCGCCGTAATCCAGGTTCCTTAGGTGTTTATCGCTGTTTCTCATGATCGGAGAGTGAGCTGCAAATTGTACAATTCACCCCTATAGGTGTTCTGGCCAGAAGTGACCTCTGGACTACATCTTTCTAAATAAATAAATATATCTACATAATATGCGAGGTAACTACGAAAATTGCGCGTGGTCCGACCAGACACGCACTTGTTCAATTTCTAATATTTCCCATGCCCAAACCCTATTTATCCAGGCTATAACGAAACCGGCCACAGATTAAAAATGGCTGGTAGGGATGGACGTAATTGATTTTTTCTACGTACAGTCAACCTCAGATAAAGCGCAGCCAGCATAAACTGATCTCTCACTGGTATTCACTCCAATACTACGCGTGGACGGGTCTTAGTTCTCAGTGGTTGGTTGTACACCCTGAATATCGTTTTTGTAGCCAGTATGTAAAAGCATAAATATTATTTTCCAATCTATCCGATGTTTCATTTTGATAACATACAAAGTGTAAACAAAACTTATCTGCAAAGAGTTAATGTATTTCGTTGCGTAGATTAAATTGAAAATTTTACTCAAACAAAGCGTTGTGTCAGTATTAAATTAATTTTATTTATCGCAAAAATGGTTTTAATTTGTAACTTTACAAAACCTTGTGCCTGGTCAAATTGCAATTAATATGTTTTGTTTGTATTTGATTAAAGTAGGTATATACCTAAATACATGCTGAAAATATGCCTCCACTAAATATAATATCCAAATCAATAGTGCGTAGGCGATTGCAATTTGATAACGCGCTGGCTTAGATAGGTTTTAGATTTTAGTTAAGAGCTTAAATTTCCCCAAAAACACAGTTACTATCGGAAATAGGATAGGACTTAGAAAAGGAGCTCACCTGAGGTCCACATGGAACACTTATCTGCGGAGAGGGTGGCCACCCTTATTTTCACAGCACTAACACCAACACAAAACGTTTGTAGTAAGTTTATCTTCTTTTTATAGCATTTTTCCGGGATTTTGCAATTAAAATGCGTGGGAGCACAGGAGCTACGTTTTTCGTTTTTTCTTCCCAAAACAACAAGTGCAGAGGGCGCGGCAGAGCAGTGTTCGCCTCGCGCCGATTGGTGAGCTAAGGGGAGGGGAGAAAGAGAAAGAGGCACAAGGAGCACACTACGTGTGACAAGGAAAGGAATAGTAACTGTGTCTCCTTTACCTAGGTACCTAATTATGCCACTTGGCGTAATCATCCCCCCGGGCTTGACAGGATGAAATCCTTCAAATTACAAATAATTAATGAACATTTATTTGTCCTTACTTGTTAGATATTTATTTAACATTTACTCTACTAATTTATTTATTTTCTTCAAACCTTTAAATATTATAAACAAAGCAACATTTTAAATTTTACCAAATTATTAAGTATCTATTCTAATTTTATTTATAACTAAGGGTTGATATTCAGTGGACTGTATTTATATTTATTAATTTATTGGCTAGGCAATTTAAAAACCTTTCCAATCGACCTCCGGTAGACGCCTGATTTTGTACGAACATCTAAAACGCGGACAATGTTGTCAGTCTTGTTCGGGTATGTACGGTCGACCACACCAATAGGCCAATCTAAGGGACTGCTATTATCTGACTTTAACAAAACGACAGTTCCTACTTCAATAGGTTCGCTATGAGTCAACCATTTACTACGAACTTGCAAAGTATTTAGGTATTCGACCTTCCATCTATTCCAAAACGACTGGACAATTTGATCGACTGCGCGTTTTCGTTGGAGAAGAGTGCCATTCTCGTTAGTTACGTCTTCGGAAGGAAGAGATTTTAAAGGCGTCATCACGAGAAAATGCGCGGGAGTCAAAGCTAGAGGCTCGGCTGGGTCACTACTCAGCACCGAAAGAGGACGCGAGTTTAAGATGGCCTCTATTTGGGCAAGGACCGTAGTCATTTCCTCAAACGTTAGTAACTGCTTCCCTACTATTCTAGTGAGATGATTTTTGACGCATTTTACGTTACTCTCTGCCATACCATTAAAATGCGGACTAAGAGGTGGAAAGAATTTCATCTCAATCCGATTGTCACGAGCCATGTTAGCGAATTTATCCTTGTAATCTTCTGATTCGAGCAGCTGATACATTTCGTCTAAACCTGACTTAGCTCCGACAAAGTTAGTTCCATTATCAGTGTAAAGAACCGCTAAGGGACCTCGTCTTGCTATAAACCTTTTAATAGCATTCAAGAATGACTGACTACTTAAGTCTGATGCCAGTTCCAAATGAACAGCCTTTGTCACCAGGCACACAAACAAGCACAGGTATGCTTTAATGCTGTGTACTCCACGTCGCCGGTGAGGCACTATTTGCAAAGGACCAGCATAATCAGCAGCTGTATGACAAAAAGCTTTCAAATTGGCATTTTGAAATCGACAAGGAGGTAAATCAGCCATGTGAGTCATTGAGTTTCTAGGATTGGCCTTGAAACAGACGTTACATTTTTGTATTCGTTGCCTAACGATATTACGGGCAGACAATATCCAGAACCTCTGCCTTAATAAAGACATTAGTAACTGAGGGCCGGTATGTAGGTATTTTTGATGATAATAATCAATTATCAAGTTCACGATGTGGTCTTTCCGAGGGAGAAGAATGGGATGCTGACTATCATAATTTAAATCCGCATGAACTAATCTTCCGCCCACTCTAAAAATACCGTTTTCCATAAAAGCATTAAGTTTTAAGAAAGCAGGAGGTAATTTATTTCCTGTTACTGCGCTTTTGATTTCATTAGAGAAATGTACCTTTTGAAGGTCTTTGATCACACATTCTTCGGCGCGATCTAAATGAGAAATCTCAAATTTTCGAGGTAGTTTTTTCACAAACCGAAGGACGTAAATGACAATTCGTAACAACTTAGACCAAGAAGACACTCTAGCAGCGAGTGTATAGAAGATTGGCGTTGATGTCGAAGGAACTTCAGCGACGGTAGCCAGGACCTTGACCTTGATTTCAGGTACTTCATCCATCGCGGTTGCTTGCTCAAAGCGTTTTATCGGCCATTCAGACACGGGTAAGCTCAAGAAAGGCGGACCTTGGAACCAGAGAGGATGCTCAAGCAACTGCGAGGGAGTAAGCCCTCTGGAGAGGCAGTCGGCAGGATTCTCTTTTCCACTAATGTGATGGAAGTGTCGCGGCTCTAATTCATTTTGAATTTTGGCAACTCTGTTAGCGACAAAGATTTGCCATCGCGTGGGTTGGGAATGAATCCAAGCTAAAGCAACCGTACTGTCAGTGAACGCATGAACATTAGCTATTTGACAGCGTTTAGCATAAGCGTCAATGACTACACGCATTAATTTGGCTAATATCAAATTAGCACATAACTCCATCCTCGCCAAAGTAATCACAGTCTTGGAAGGTGCCACTCGTGATTTAGCACATACCAAGTTTATCACAAAACGATTTTCGTTCGGAAAATAAACATGTAAATATACCACACCACCATAAGCGCGCTCAGACGCGTCTGCGAAGCCCACGACTGAGACGACGCAGTCGTCATTCACGCCGATGTGACGCGGCAGTTTAATGTTTTGAAATAATGGTAATTCAGATTCAATCTGTTTCCACAAAGTCACAATATTAGGTGGGGGAATATCGTCCCATCCAATGTGGTTCTCCCATAAGGCTTTAATTATCAATTTAGACAATAAAGTCACCGGAGCCACGAATCCCATCAAATCCCACAGGCGGGCAATGGTTGAAAGGATATTTCTTTTTGTACACTCTCGAGATTCGACATTGACGCTAAAAGTGAACGCGTCCTCAGCTGGTAACCAAAGGAGGCCTAATATTTTTAGGTGGCTCTCTGGACTGAATTCAATCGCCTCAGTAACACGGTGAGACGCCGGAATGTTAGCCATAACTCCGGGTGAATTACTCGAGAATTTTACTAGATCGAACCCTCCAGCCGCGAATAATTTGATCAGCTGATTTGAAAGCTCGACACCCTCGGAGGTAGACGAAACACTAATGGCCAAATCATCCATGTACAGCTGTTCCTCAGCTACTGCAGCAGCGGTTGGGAAACGCTCGCGCTCGTCATTGGCGAGTTGCCGTACAGTGCGTAGGTATAGCTAAGTAGGTACTACAACACAGGCCAAACGGCACGCGCGTCATCTCAAACACTGTAATTTCGTCAGTGTTATCGAATCTATACAGCAGGCGGAGAAATCTCGTGTCTTTTTCATCGATTAAAACGCGTAGGTACATTTGACGTATGTCAGCGCTTATCGCCACAGGTAGAAGTCGAAAATTTAATATTATTTGAAACAAATCATTTTGTAGATTTGGACCAGTATGTAACAAATCATTAAGCGATTTTCCAGAGCTAGATTGGCTGCTTGCATTTAATACTACTCGCAGCTTTGTAGTACTTTTATCTTGCCTTACCACGGCGTGATGCGGTATCACGTACTGATCATTAGTAGAAGCAACGTCAGATACAGTGCCAACGGGACGCATATAATCATTACTCAGGTACTCCCTGAAAACGTTGTCATATTCCAACTTTACCGCAGGATTCAATAACAATTTACGCTCCAGAGATAAGTACCTACGCTCGGCCGTGCGCATCGAGTCGCCTAACTCGGCGGAGTCGCTATGGAATGGCAGCGAAACGACATATCGCCCGTTCGATTCACGGCGCGTGGTATCACAATAATATTTTTCGCAAGTTTGTTCGTCTTCTGTTAGGCACTTGAGTACATTAGGTACTTCTTCCAACTCGAAAAATCGACTCACTCGATTTTCCAGAGATTCATCTAACGTGCAATAAGTACGAACAATATTGCACACGGGGTCAATGACCGGAGCTTGGCCGATTATCACGTAACCTAATGAGGTTTCTATCGCGACAGGCTCGTCGTTTCCTCGGGATACCGAATTCGGGCCTAAGATTCTAGCGAATAGGTCCGTCCCTACAATAAGGTCGATATTCGCTGGGGTGTTATAATTAACATCCGCTAGTGGGATATTATTCAAATAATCCAGACGATCCGTGTCTATCTTTGCGGTAGGTAATTCATTAGTAATACGATTTACGACTACTGGCTGAATAGTATACCTAACCGAATCATCAAAACGAGACCGAATAGTGAGACAGGTTACTCCTTCTACAGGGTTAGTGACGTCACCTACGCCTGATACATATTTACAGTTGCAATTTTAAGTTTAAACGTTTGCAACATTCAGTCGTTATTAAATCTCTTTGCGACGCGCTATCTACTAATGCACGCAACACATAAATATTTCCTTGGGCATCCACAGCATTGCATTGTGCGGTGCCGAGTAGTACGGTAGACGCGGGAGTCGAACCCGGGACCGAACTAGCTGCGCATTCGCCGACCGCGCAGAGCGAGACGGCAGCGGCAGGCTCGGGCGGTACAAGCGTCACCATCGCCGTGTTCGTATTTTTGACAGCCACGTGGCTGGCCGGTTTGCTAGTAGGAAAATGCAATAGGCTATGATGACTACGATTACATTCGCTGCAACGTCTAGCATCTTGGCAATTAGCAACAACGTGTTTGTCATTTAAACAATTTACACAAATTTTACTCGATTTTACAAATTTATAACGATCATTAGGAGACATTGATAGGAACTTGGGACAATTAACTGACTGAGAATGGTCACTCTTCGCACAACATAAACAGTTATTGTTTTCCTGCGTGTTCACGAAAGTTTTTACGTTGTGATTATTGTTACTAGGTGCGCGTGCACCTGACTTCACGAACGGCGCGGCGGCCATGTTTTTATTATTCTTAAAGGGCTGAGTACTTCCCGCTCTGATGTTTGTTGACGTGCTACTTGCGACGTTTTGCACTCGTAGTAATATATGAGATTGATTTCGTACAAAGTTAATGAATTCTGAACAACTCGCGATTTTATCTGAACCATTATATTTTAACTCAAACGATTTTACAGTCTCTAATCCTACCTTTTTGCACGCAATGTGTATAAACAAAAAGTCCTCCAAGCTAGGTAATTTTAATTGCTTTAACGCTGAGTGAAGTGATGAAAATTTATCAATAAATTCCTCTAATTGCGTTGGGGAGTTTTCGTTTACACTTGGCAGATTTAGCAACTTATCTAAATATGACGCCGCTAGTATTCTTTCGTCATTGTATTTATTTAACAAGGCTCGCCAAATGACATTGTAATTTTCGGCATTGGGTGCAATTCCTTGACAAATACTTAAAGCTTTTCCCTCTAACCTTCCTATTAGGTATTGTATTTTTTCCCCGTCACTAAGATCTGTGTTATCGTGGATTACTGACTTGAACGTTTGGTAGAAAATAGGCCATGACTCAATTTCCCCGTTGAATGAGCAGAGCTCCAGTCGCGGTAACCTTAATGAAGGTTTTTCGCACTTGACTAGGGAACCCCGTCCGTCGCGACTATTATAATCAGCCATTTGCGACTTAAATTGGTTAATATTGTATTTTATTCTTGCATATAATTGCTCGAATGAGATGCAAGAATTATACGAAGGCGCGGGGGCATCACTAATGGACAATTGAAAATTATTTCTTTCCTCGATGGCTTCCATGAAATCTTTACGCAATAAGTCGATCGTAAAACTATCAGCTAGAAAATCATCGATTTTGACTGGGTCATTTCCTATTTTGGCAATGGAATCGTAGATAACCTGTGCTCGACCGTACAAAGCCGAAATTTTATTGTGTAACTTTTTCAACGAACGCTCATTTGAATGCATTTCCGACGTTTCTAGAGGTGGATTGGTAGACATTTTTTACCAAAATGGTTACCTCGTGTTCCGAGATTCTAACTTAAATCCTAACTAATCTCCAAATATTCGCGATCGATAGGACCAAATGATAACGCGCTGGCTTAGATAGGTTTTAGATTTTAGTTAAGAGCTTAAATTTCCCCAAAAACACAGTTACTATCGGAAATAGGATAGGACTTAGAAAAGGAGCTCACCTGAGGTCCACATGGAACACTTATCTGCGGAGAGGGTGGCCACCCTTATTTTCACAGCACTAACACCAACACAAAACGTTTGTAGTAAGTTTATCTTCTTTTTATAGCATTTTTCCGGGATTTTGCAATTAAAATGCGTGGGAGCACAGGAGCTACGTTTTTCGTTTTTTCTTCCCAAAACAACAAGTGCAGAGGGCGCGGCAGAGCAGTGTTCGCCTCGCGCCGATTGGTGAGCTAAGGGGAGGGGAGAAAGAGAAAGAGGCACAAGGAGCACACTACGTGTGACAAGGAAAGGAATAGTAACTGTGTCTCCTTTACCTAGGTACCTAATTATGCCACTTGGCGTAATCACAATTATTGTTTCCGAGGTCAGTCCATTTCTGTGACTTTTAATATAATTGTGCAAATCCACACTGATCGTGTTGGAGTTTGGCTCGCGTCCTTCATAGTTGAGGTGAGTGGGACGTAAATAGGCAGTTTGTGTATAAGACAATATGAGAAAGCATTCAAAAAGGTACCAAAATGGTCTAGACTTACTACATTTGTACTGGTTCGGGAGCCGGATACTCGATCCTTCGCGTTCCAAGTTTTTAGTAGGTACTTACTTTTGCATCGCGAATAGAAGATATTTCAAATGTAACTGAAAAAAGAGAGGAGATACTGAATTTAACTGTAGGTTGTAATCTATACTTATAATAAATCTGTAGAGAGGCCAATTCTGTATATGAAATATATTTAAAAAATAACTATCAAGGGGTGATTAGGGATCGCTACTGATGCCAAAAATGCAATCAGTAATTTTTTTGTCTGTATGTCTGTCTTTCTGTCTGTCTGTCTTTCTGTCTGTCTGTCTGTCCGCTGTATATTCGTTATAGAAACAAAAACTACTCGATGGATTTTAACGAAATTTGGCACAATTATTCTTCATACTCTTAGGCAGGTTATAGTATACTTTTTATTACGCTACGATTAAAAGGAGCAGAGCAGTGAAGGGAAATATTGGGAAAACGGGAGAAGCTATTTCTGTCAACAACTTTCTGTTATCAATTGTTTTATTTTGTCGACAGTCAACCTGATAAGATAGAAACTTTCAAATAACCATATCCTTCTTAGATTATAAATGCGAAAGTTTGTATGTGTGAACGGATGTACCTATACCTATGTGCCGTGTTGCTCTTTCGCGTAAAAACTACTGGATGAATTTCAATGAAACTTTACAATTATACAGCTTAAGCATCGGAATAGGACATAGGCTACAATTTATTAAGATATATTTCATTTTTTAACCTAAGTCCACGCGGAAGAAGTCGCGGGTGGCCGCTTGTGGTAACATAATTTTGGTTATTTGATACTTCAAATGTCAGTGTGAATTTCACCTGTAACGACACCGTCACGCGTGAATTAATTCAAATTAAATTTAAACCCCCAGGGTCGTTGTTGGGACATTATTCAAAAAGCGTTGACGACCTCGAGAGCCCAAAGTTGGTTTCTAAACACGAAAGGGTTCTAGGCTTAAGTCTAGTTTGAGAACTTATTATAGTTAGGAGACTTTTGGGTTAGTTCTTATCTGGACGTCTTAAGGAGAGTTCTAGCCTGATGCTGACGTCGACAGGATTGCACGGTTTTGGTTAGGACAAAACGAGCACTCCAGAGACTTCTATGGCTTTTCCCTTTGTTATTAAAAACTATTTTGCTACTGAAATACCGAGGTGAACTACTGGGTGATTTCAGTAGGTAGATTTAGGTAGAGTCCGATAAAACTAGTGAGGAAATAATGTCGACAGTATGAAAGGCCTACACTATGAATTCCCTCTGTAATCGTTGTTCGGTAATCGAAAGCAAAAGGACCTAATAGATTGTTTTAAAATGTGGTTTCTAACAGACCATTAGCGATTGATTTCTAATTGTTATAAACTTACACTAGACACGAAGCTTTTAGTTAAAACTGATGAATGTTTGACGACCCAAAAGTGGATAATAATTAATTCAATTCATCAATAAATCAATTTAATTAATCAATAGGTACTTCTTGCTTCTATTTTCGTGAAAACAGAACCTTATTTATTTCATTTTTATTTATTAGGTAAAGTACCAAATAACAGATTATTAAATACTAGCAGCCGCCCGCGACTTCGTCCGCGTGGACTAACGTTATCGTAATTTTAGTGAGGATGCCTATTTTTTTTGAAAATGAAATATAGCCTATGTCACTCAGGAATGATGTAGCTTTCCAACAGTGAAAGAATTTTTCAAATCTGCCAAGTAGTTTCGGAGCCTATTCAATTCATACAAACAAACAAACAAAAAAAAAATCAAACCTTTCCTCTTTATAATATTTGTATAGATGTATAGATGTTTAGTCCGTTCGCGTAAAGAATGCAGTGATTTCATACTTGTCCTTTGACCTAGCACGCCTAATTATCAATCAAATCGTTGCTAATTAAAAAACAAGCCCACGGTGACCAGCTGAACGCATACTTTTGAACGCAAAGGTTGTGGAGCTGTGTTATTTTGTGTTAAAATCACTGCATTCTTAACGCGGACGGACTATAGTTAACAATTGGTATTACATAATGTTTAATCACCATTTTAATTTATGATCATTCAAGCAATTATATTGCTGTCTCACTTTTTATTTAAAAACCTACGTAAAAGAGACAACTCTAACCCTCACACGTGCTTCATATGGGACGAGGTAAACAACTTGACGCTTCCCACAATATATCTGTATTCACCTAATAATCACATAAGCAAACGAATATCAGTGCTGACGTAAAAAGAGCATTTTTACATTTTCCCATTTCCTAAAAGGTAGGGAAAAATTACCCTCCCCACTAGGGATGAGCTTGGGCTTTCGAAATGAGCGACAGACCCAATCTCGATATGTCACTTGGGATATATCACAGTACTTGCGAGTGTAACGTGGAATATGAATGGATAACAAGATGGGGGCGCCCTTGAATCCTTACCGGTGACGTTTAAGCAATGGAGTTTTGTATTTCGGATGTGGAAAGCTCGAGGTAAAAGGCGATGTATAATATTTTGCAAGTTGGCTTTGTAAGTAGCTGCTTCGGTAAGGTACCAGAAGGTTATGACATTGACAGATCAATGACAGTCAAAATTCTTTTTCATTCACTTTTGTTTTTAAACTATCTAGAAGCACATGTAGAAGCTATATGGTTTTCTTCTACTCTTTAACTTAAACTGGTTTTTAACTTGCACAAAATGTGAGCTCTTAATTATAAGCATGTTGTTAACAACATGACTTTCTTGTTCTGTTATCAAACTAAAAAAGTCATTCAGCAAAACATAAGTCAGAAAAATTGTGAATACTGAAAACAATCAGAAATTAAGTTATTTAATGAAATTCGTAAAAAAACTTAATAATATTTTAAATAACAAATAAAAATAAAAAAAATTAAAAGCTTTTTGTTTTAGACAATCGTTCAATCAACCACAATGCTATTAAAACAATATTAGAAAAAATATCCAAAGCACAAGGTAGGGTACAATGTTAATTATTTTCGGTTAACACGATATGCACTTTCACTTTGAATTGTTCACACATTGTAATGAGTAAATAATGACCAACACTAGCCCTTGCATAATCACCTGCTATCCACGGTTATATGATTGCATTAGGTAGAGAAGGAGGGAAAAACACACAAGCCCAAAACACTTCTCTCTTTTTCTTATTTCAACATATTACATTTTTTTTAACCCTCTAGATCCCACTGCTAGGCAAAGGTCTCCCCCGAACTCTTCGAGCGGTCCCTATCCACAGCCAAAACCTGCCAATTTCTAGAGTGGTTTACAAGGTCATCACACCATCGCTTTTTAGGCCTTCCTCTTCGGCGTCGTCCGTCTGTGGGGAGCCATAAGGTGGCAACATATTTATGACATTAAATTAGGTACTTTTGTCATGTTATAACGTTACACTCATATGATACCAACTCATTTGCTTACGTTCTATTTGTAGACACGATGAAACACATATTGTCTTCTACCGGTAATGACACAGTTCACTCGGTATCAATTTACAAGGCGACGTATTTCAAACATCCCTACCCCACAACTCATTACCTCATGCAAAACTACACCTTAGGTAGACATGCTGAAAGTTGAATTTGCCTAAATACTGATGCTAGCATGTGAAACTTCCTTTTTACCTTTTGCAAAACGAATTCGCGTAAAATCAAACTGGAGAGAACCGTTGGAGTGAAATTATTAATGTCGCGGCAGTAAATTTCTTTCGTCTTGTACATGAACACGTATTTGTTATTACGTCATATGCTCCTTTGTTGCTAAAAAGATCCTTAATCTTGAATATTGTATGCCTCGATTCAGAAGCTGAGGGAAGAATTTTGTTTGCGTCATCAAAAACGTCATTTCATTATGGCCTGAATTTCTGAGAAATATTCTGAAACGGTGAAATATTTTGTTGTCTGTCCAATATTTAGGTTTTTTTAGATAACTGTTAAAATTTTTGAAACAAAATCATTGACAGAAAACTCTCATAGTTTTTTGAAAAACACACCTTGAATTCATTAGATTAATAAACTAAAAATAACACTGCAATTTCCAATTCTAAATAGCGATCAAGTAGTTTTTCTAGTCAACTCATCTCGAGTGGAGGACTCTCGAAGCTCTCAGCTCGACTCTAATTAATCGTACCGTGCAGCCACAGTATAAACCATACAGTAGACTATCTAAGGCCGCCCGCCGAGTTATTAGCCTTTAGCGTGCACACAGACACGCGGCACAGCCCGTCCGTACTACCGCCTCTCCCTATTTTATGCTAGCGTGTGCGTTAAATCGCGTGTGCGTGATATCGCTACACGGCGCGCGACGCTCACGCACACATTCAAACCGAGAGTGGCACGTTTGTATTTAGATGTTCTACTGTATGGTTTATACTGTGGTGCAGCTCGAGTGGGATTCTAATTGTCAGGAATGGATCTACAAACATACAAACATGGGGGAACATGTGTATTGCTTATGAGTAGATTATTGGGTGCTGATTTGACGATGGGTCGTTTTGGATAACTAAGGCCCAGACTCCACCACAGCTGAGCGGAGATGTGCGGCGTCGAGCTGTGTTTTCAATATCCAATGGAATCGCGTTATTCACACATGGAGATGTGAAGATGTGATTCCATTGGTTGTTGAAAACACAGCTCGACGCCGCACATCTCCGTTCTGCTCTGGTGGAGTCTGGCCCTAACCCCCGAATTCCTAATTTGATGAGAAGAAAAGAGGAATAGATCTCACGTCATAATTCGCAGTCCAGATAAACGTCCTAATATTAGGCCACTGAGATAATTCCACCATTGGGACCAATTTTAAATACGTAATTGGTAATTGAGTACGCAGATATTTAGTTTATTGGAGCAATCAGTTAAACTGAAAGCTATACATACATACATAACATATACGTCCCACTGCTGGGCACAGGCCCCACCTCAACTATGAGGTGGAATGAACCATACTCCAACACGCGGGCTCAGTGCGGATTGTTGGAGGGGTGTAAGGTTAGTGAGCAACCTTAATGTCAGATGTTATCAAGCCGCCCTAGGGCCTCTGACTAAGCCTAACGACTGACATCTGGCGACGTCAACCGGGACCAACTGCTTAGCGTGCCTTCCGAAGCACGGAGATGCCCGAAATACACATCACTAAATTTCGGTCGGGGTGGTCACCCATCCCATTTCCGACCCGGCGTGTGTTGCTTTACAACAGCGATCGTCGCCGATCACTGTCACAACTGCGCCACGGGCACCTCCAAAAAACTGTACGTCATCAGTTATTTTGATTTTATTCATGCTGACTTACCTGAAACAAAAAAACAAAATAATAATAATATTAAGTAGAAATTGTCAGTGAGTTGCACAACCAAATTAGCCAACCAACCCACGAATTCACCAACGGCGATCAACGCTCAGCCCGCGTTCACGTTCATGCTGTCCCGTAAAATGACAATAGAACTGAAAGGGACAGCTGTTCTGAGGCATGCTAAAACTTGATTAGCGGTTATGAATTCGGGGGTAAGCCAGCTAAAAGTCCCATTTTTGTGCACAAAACTCACAATAATGACGACCGTCTTGGTGTAATTGTTGAGAAGTCGGCTACTACACCAAGGGTCGCGGGTTCGATCCCCGCACAGTACAAACACTTGTGTGCATGAACATGTCTGTTTGTATTGGTCTGGTTGTTTTCTATGTAAATAAAGTATATATTTACAAAAGAAAAAGTATTTGAGTATGTTTATCCGTTGTCTAGTATCCCATAATAACGGACTATAATTAGCCCACTTGGGACTAGATAGCGCTGTGTGGAATAATGTCCAAGAATATTTATTATTATTATTATTAGTTTGGGCCAAGCTATACTCCAACATGTGGGCTGTCCGCATTGATGGAGACTACTGATAATTTATTGATTTTTATACTATTTTTTCATATACAACCACCGTAAGATAAATACATTGTAACTTTTTCAGCTGTAGAGTTCATCTGTAAATGACCTAAGACTTACAAGTAATCTTTTCTTTTCTTTACAGGTAAGTGAGATAAAGTCAACGTGATAGAAATGGCTTCTTTCAATTCGGTAATATATGAATATAACATTATTTCGCCGTTGTCATTTCATTGGTATTGTTTTCTTTAAATATAAGACTGTATAATTTTAGTCCCTCAGGGAGGCATGTCAAAACCACTGCTAATAGTACAGTCGGGGAATGAAAGGGTTGACCAACCTAAGACCTGTTTTTGCTTACTCAATGATGACATTGACAAGATCAATTGGTTCAACTGTCAATCGTGAAGGGACATATGTCTAATCGAATTTCACTTTAATCGTCAGACAATAAAGCATACTTTCCGACATACTCTAGCCTGTAACACAGTTTAAAAAGGTAACATGTGCTTGCAACGCGTAAATGAATGTGTTTGAAAACTGGTCAACCTCTTCATTCCGCGACTTTACATAAACGATTCGCGTCAAATCAGAAATCAGAAATCAGAAATATCTTTATTTAAATAGACCTGTTACAAGTGCTTTCAAATCGTCAAAAACTTAATCAAACAAACAAAAATACACTTAATAATAGACTTAAATACTATAATAGAAATAATAAATAAATACACAGTATACAAACATAATGTGACTCAACCACCGGTGTCGGAAAGTTGTTTCTGTACTGAGAAGAACCGGCAAGAAACTCAGCAGTTACTCTTTTCAATATGTTCTGTACAATAATCCGTTAGTAAATTACAATTTATTATTAAGTACACATACAGTTATACAATTTCAAGAAAATGGTTAGTGCACAAAATAATGGTAAATTATTAAAAGCAATTAACAACATTGTTTAGAAAAGACTACTGGTTAACATTATAAAAAAGGAGTTTTGAGGTTCACATCCAGTATTTATACAATTCAAAGAAAAAAAATGTTTGGTTGGTTCACATTATTATGTTGAATCCGTATAATTATTACAAAATGGCTAATTGGAGTCCGCGTCGAGCTGAAAGCTTACTCCCAGGCGTTCCTATCCATAAGGTAGTCGGCTGTGGTATAATATCCTTTTTTTAATAAGACAGTTTTAATATGATGTTTAAACCTATGTGATGGTAACTTACAAATTGCTTCTGGAATTTTGTTGTAGTAGTGTATACCTTGCCCCATAAAGGAACCTAAAACCTTTTGTAACCTGAATAATGGAAGCGCAATTTTATTCCTATTCCTCGTATTTTTGTCATGTATGTCACTATGTTTAGTGAAGAGATTAATATTTTCTCGCACCAATGTAATACAATTATAAACGTATTGAGAAGCCACAGTAAGAATCCCAACTTCCTTAAAAATATCCCTAAGCGAGGTCCGTGCACGAAGCTTGTAGATGGATCTGATGGCTCGCTTCTGAAGAATAAATATGGTTTGTATATCTGCTGCCTGGCCCCAAAGTATTATACCATATGACATAATACTGTGGAAATAGCTGAAATAAACCGATCGAGCTGTGTCTACATCTGTCAAAGATCTTATTTTTCTTATAGCAAAAGCAGCTGAGCTAAGTCTGCCTGAAAGCTTGTCTATGTGAGGGCTCCACTGTAATTTTGAGTCTATCGTCATTCCAAGAAAAACTGTTGAATCTACAAGCTCCATATCATTACTATTTATTTTCAAATCAATGTGGTTATTTCTAACATTAGGCAACTTGAAATTAATACATTTAGTTTTGTTTGCATTTAACTGAAGGTTGTTGGTTGTAAACCATTGCAAAACCTTAGAAATTGCATTGTTTACGTCATCAAAATTATCTTTATTTCTATCGACATTAAAAACTAATGATGTATCATCTGCAAATAAAACTATGTCACAAAGGTCTCTAACGTAAAAAGGTAGGTCATTTATATATATCAAAAATAAAAAGGGGCCCAAAATTGATCCCTGTGGAACCCCCATTTTGAGCAGTGATCCGGAAGATGAAGTGCCATTCACGTCGACTTTTTGAGTTCTGAAACTAAGATATATGAAGTAATTAAGTCCAACGCTGTGTCTTTAACACCATAAAAATCGAGCTTACGTATGAGAGTGAGGTGGTCGACGCAATCGAATGCTTTGGATAAGTCACAGAAGATACCAAGAGCATTCTGAGCACTCTCCCAAGCCCTGAAGATGTGTTTCACGAGCGCAATACCAGCATCTGTAGTAGAACGACCTCTAGTGAATCCGTACTGTTCCCTGTGTAGAAGTTTATTCTCATGAAAATGACTCAAAAGTTGTACTAGTATGATCTTTTCAAAAATCTTGCTTAAAGCTGTCAAGATAGATATGGGCCTAAAGTTACCAGGGTCCTGTTTACTGCCTGATTTAAAAAGAGGTATCACTTTACTGTGTTTCATTAAATCTGGAAACACTCCTTCATCAACACAGTCATTAAAAATTATGGCTAGGTACGGAGCAAGAACATCTACTATATGACTAATAATATTTACTGAAATACCCCAAAGATCGGTGGTATTCTTTTTATTAATTAATTTAAATGATTTTAAAACATCAAGTGAATCTATGTGTTTAAACCTAAATACATCAGCCTTACAGGATACACTGTCCTTCAACAACTGTTCTGCTTTAGCTGGGCATGAATTCAGAGAAGCTGTAGTGACCACGGGTATATTAGAAAAGTAGTCTTCAAAAGCTTCAGCTATGTTTGCATCTGATTTAATAATTCTACTGTTAATATTCAAGGAAAATGTGGTATCATGATGCTTCGTTTTACCCGTTTCGTGATTAATCACGTCCCAAGTGGTTTTTATTTTGTTTTGGGACTTAGATATTTTATCACGTATGTGTAATGCCTTGGCCATTGCACATACTTTCCTAAAAGCTTTAGAGTACTTTCTAACATACTCAATAAAAACTGGATCAACGCTGTATTTTTTCAAGCCATACAACTCGTACATTTTATTTCTACTTTTATAAATTCCGGGTGTGGCCCATTCAGAAAACTTTGACTGAGCTTTACGAGTCACCTTTCTTAGAGGGAAACTAGCATCAAACTCACCTTTAACACACTCAAAAAAATTCTTGTAAAGGTTTCCCGAGTCACCTGGCTTATAAACAATGCAAGGTAGCTTACACTTTAAACGGTCCCTAAAACGATTTATGCGATGTCCTGTCTTTGGTCTACAAATGATTTTCGCAGGATTAGACTTGGTGAGAGCCTTATCTAAAAATGTTATCTTTTGTCCGCAATGATCTGATGTTAAAACGGACACAATAGATTTACTTATCGGAGTACAATCACAAAATATATTATCCAGACAAGTAGCCGTGGTGGCTGTAACTCTAGTAGGTTCCTGAAATTGATAATCTAATCCAAAAGATTTAAATAAAGACACTAATCTGTTGCGCTCAGTTGAGGTACCTAATAAATCCACATTAAAATCACCACACACAATAATAGACTTAGCCTTAGAGTTTAACTTTCCTAAAACTTCCTCCATGACTGACTCGAATTTGTCAAAGTTTGTTCTAAGGGGCCGGTACACACTAACCACAACGTAGCCCTCAAGCTCCACACAAGACAACTCGACGATACGCTCTACTGACAGGCCTACTATGTCTTTGCGCTCTTTACATTTCAAGCTATTTACTGTATAAATTATTGAGCCACCATGAATAGCGGTCTTCCTAAAAAAGGCGCTTGACAATTTAAAATTATTTATTACAAAAGACTGATGGTTGGCTTCAGTTAGCCAATGTTCAGTTATACATAAAATATCTATACCCTGATTTTCTAGAAATAGTTCTATTTCTAAATCTTTGCCAGACAAGCTTTGAATATTCTGATGAAAAACATTCAGATGTTTGGGCTTGGCTGTTGTCTTGGGTCCTAGTTTAAACAGGGCCCTGCTGTAGAAATATTATGTAAAACCGGTAAATTAGTACTAGTACTAATGTCAAAATGAGAATAAAAAGTACTGCCAAAAGCGGCATCGTTGATGTTATAAGCTAACAAGGTAGCCAGTTTTTTCTTAGTCCTAATTGGAAGATACATTGTATCTTCAGTTAACCTAAAGTAAGATACAAATGAGTTTGTATCAAATAAAGTTATGTCACTGTGACGACACGTCAGGTTATATAAAGTTATATTAAGGTCATGTATGGCCTTGTTCTGACTAAGTGATGAAGTACTTGAGTATGGGAAAGCACACAAAATAAATTTACACTTGTACTCTGCCTGTATATCAAATATTGATTCAATGCTTTTTACTAGTCCCCTTTTTGTTATTGATCGGCTGTCCCCATGGAAAACTACCACAGTGTTATTCTCCCCTAGCTCCTCTTTAGAAATGTTACCTATCAAGTCGGAGTAGGACAGCCCTGGGTAGCACAAGTTTTTTACCTGTTGCTTGGTGTCATTTGACAGCAATATTCCTAATCCTTGACCTATCTTGTCAGAAAATAATATTGTTTTCTTAGCATTGCTAGTAGTGCTAGTAGCAGCCGGTGGTGTAGAACAGGTAACCACATCTGTCGGCTCACAAAGGACAGCTGAGGTCGGTCTCACATGTAACAACCCAGAATCCAGCTCAATTCTTTCAGAACATTGGTTGCAAGGGTTGCCTTTGTTAATCAGTGAGTCAAACCTCTCTGCATTATAGGTTGTCATTTCCACTAATTGGGTGGCAGCTAAGATGTGTTCCTTAATCTCTTTCTGGGCGGGCAAAGGGTATTTAATCAATATTCCTAAATTCAGTCAAGCATGATGTTCACTGAAACTCTCTTCTTGAAATCAGCCTTTCAGAATTACATCAATGCAAGTATTGAAATAACCAATAATTAAAGTCTGGGTCAGCGAATGGCAACCTTCAAAAGTGAAATATATATTTGATAAATAAAATTTGTTCAATTCATTCCAGATAAGTCCTTATTATTGTATTACTAGATAAACATAGCCTCTGTTTTTCAATTAATTTAATTTGTAAATCTTTCTTTTGAAATAGAAGTAGACAAGTTATTTATTAGAGCAGGTACATTGAAACATAAAAAAACAGAATAAAAATATCAAAACCAGTAACAATTCTAAAAAGAAAGATACCAAGTAACAAGCGAGCATTCTGACACGTGTCTACACTTAGCTGTACTTTCACGAACAATTCGCATCAAGTAAGGGCGGTTTTACATAATAACCAGACCCCCCCGAGTTAGCCACGCAATGTGACTTCCACACCTGTGCGTACCAGAATTATTTAATATCTCTCTCTGAACTGACTCAAGCGTGACATACGCTGACGCTAAATTACATTTCTGCAAGTGGCTCGAGCGTAAATCATGGAACGCTGTATTAAGTTAGATCTCAAAAGATGAAGGCCACTTTTTGAGGTCGGATGGTAACAAGGAACCTACAAAGGCTCTTCGTGTTCAGGGCGTAGCTAAGCTTTTATTTGTACGAGAATACTAAAATTTCGCATGATAGGGTACCTACCATACATACATTTTGCAATGGTTTTGTAAATGTGGATGAGAACGCGTTCGTATAGTTACAAAAACGCATTCTCATCAATCGTTATCTAGATATTTTTCTGTATTTGAAACGTGTTTGCAAATGGGAGGTCACTTATTTGAACATACACCCCAAAATATCATAATGTCTATTTATTACTTACGTGTTTGAGACGTTTGACAAAAAATGGTAAATATGTCCAATGCACAGGCCTCTTTACGCTGGTTGGTTGTAAAAGGTTCAATCTTTACATATTACTTATGCGGCTGACATTAGACGCATTTCGCAATGGTTTTGTAAAGGTTGATGTGTGCGCCTCTGTACAACACAGCCAATGTGTACCTCGGGCAGAACCACGATGTAAACACACACCCAGACCAGTTCCCCAGACCACATCGGGAACACGGACGTAAAAGAAAGACGGACGGAACATCACACTAAAAAAATGTGAAGCTAGCAAGGTAATACAATTTCGTTAGTTGCACACGACCTACAACTCACACAAACTAACTAGGTGCTACAAACCAACGCCATTTTACCCCGTGTGACAGCGCGAATGACACGTGCGTTTCATCCGAAAATATTCATTTAAAAATGCCGTCTGTGTCGTGAAATCTTGTAAAAACGACTTGAGTAAACTTAAAAAGTCACAAAGAATCACTTATCACAGGTAAATTATGATTATTCGTTATATTTACTCCTAATTAATTTATGAACTGTGATGACAATTCTAAAGAAAAATGCAACAGTGTTACCACTTTTTTGACGGAAAAATTTCCCTAAATGAAGGGAAATCTGTATTTGTCACATTTGTGACTCTAAAATCAGATTCAACCATTTTTTGGGTTCCGTATCTCAAACGAGAATAACAAAACCCATGCCATCAATATAAAATAACACTTGCGTTATTTTTAATAGGTTATATAATTTATTTGGCGGCTTCTAGTATCCTTATTATTTTGATTACTTGCAGCTACTTTCAAACTCTCCAGAAAAACAAACACAAAGCAGTTTTTTACCTATACTGCAGGTTTGATATTGTGGGACAATAATGTACTTAGGTAAACGACGTGACGACCTATTGATGATTGATGGCTAAGAAATTGGCAACTACACCAGCGGTCGTGGGCTCGACCCACAGTACAATCATTTGTACATTGTGAAATAATTTTTTTCTTTTGTAATTTCAAACTCAAATAGCAATACGTTTTGAATTTGAATTTTTAACTTGTTCATTTAATTGTTTTTTTTCTTTTTGTTTTTATTTATAACACTGCACCGCCCTCCATATTTTTCTGCTTAACCCCATGGTTGACTAGTAGATAATGCCTTATCGGCATTAAGTCCGCCATTTGTGCCCATTCATTGTTGTGCAATAAAGAATAAATAAATAAAAACCTACCTAACATGATTATTTTAGCATAAATAATTAATGGCACAAATAACGATTCACTTTTCCTCAAGCGCTAATCGATTCTCATTTATTGTGCTGAATTACTATTATTTATTTCGCTTTTTTTCTTAATGTTCATCATCATCATCAGCCGAACGACGCCCACTGCTGGGCATAGGCCTCCCCCAAAGATCTCCACAACGATCGGTCCTGCGCTGTCCGCATCCAGCGGCTTCCCGCGACCTTGACAAGATCGTCGGTCCACCTTGTGGAGGGCCTGCCCACGGAACGTCGTCCGGTACGTGGTCGCCATTCGAGAACCTTTCCGCCCCAACGGCCATCGGTTCTCCGCGCTATGTGTCCCGCCCACTGCCACTTCAGCGATGCAATCCTTCGAGCGATGTCGGTTGTCTTAGTTCTCCTGCGGATCTCATCATTTCTGATTCGATCAAGCAGGGAAATACCAAGCATCGCTCTCTCCATTGCTCGCTGGGTGACTTTGAGCCTTCTTATGAGACCCATAGTAAACGACCACGTCTCACTCCCATATGTCATTACTGGCAACACACACTGGTCAAAGACTTTCGTCTTGAGACACTGAGGTATTTCGGACGCGAATATATGCCGGAGCTTCCCGAACGCTGCCCATCCGAGCTGGATTCGACGAGAGATCTCTTTCTCGAAGTTGGACTTACCTAACTGGACTGCCTGTCCCAGGTAAACATAGTGGTCAACAACTTCGAGTGTAATGTTCCCAACGTTAACTGGAGCGGGTGCAACATGGGCATTGAACATGATTTTCGTCTTGTCCATGTTCATCCTAAGACCCACTCTTTGAGAAGCATTACCGAGATCTTCGAGCATTATGTTCAGGTCTTCCAAGGTCTCAGCCATAAGAACTACATCATCGGCGAATCGTAGGTGTGTTAGGTACTCGCCATTGATGTTGATGCCGCGTCCTTTCCAGTCCAGAAGCTTGAAAATATCCTCCAACGCAGCTGTGAACAATTTCGGAGAAATAACGTCTCCTTGTCTCACGCCTCGCTGTAGTTGGATCGGATTAGAGTTCTGGTTCTGTAATCGGACCGACATGGTGGCGTTCTGGTATAGGTACCTTAGCACCTCGATGTACCTGTAGTCTATTTGGCACCTTTGGAGAGACTGCAACACTGCCCAGGTCTCGATCGAATCAAAGGCCTTCTCATAGTCCACGAACGCTAGGCAAAGTGGCAAGTTATACTCTTCGGTCTTCTGTTTAACTTGCCGCAGCGTATGAATGTGGTCTATGGTACTATAGCCTTTTCGGAACCCGGCTTGTTCGGGAGGTTGGAAGTCGTCGAACCTGCGAGCGAGACGATTCGTAATGACTCTCGAAAACAGCTTATAGATATGGCTCAGAAGCGATATGGGTCTGTAGTTCTTCAAGAGAGTTTTGTCACCCTTCTTGAAAAACAGCATCACATCGCTCCTGCCCCATGCCTTTGGCGTTCTGCCCTCGAGGATGACAGAACTGAAGAGCGTCTGGAGGACCTTGAGTATCGGCCGACCGCCCGCTCTCAGAAGCTCTGTTGTGATTCCGTCATCACCCGCCGCCTTGTTGTTTTTCAGCTGCTTGAGAGCCATCCTAATCTCGTACAGGCTGACGTCCGGGATATCTTCGGTATAGTGTCGGGTAAGCTTGGCTCTAGGGTCTTTAGCCTTGCTTTCAACAGGTGTTTGAGTGGAATACAGCTGTCCATAGAAACTCTCAATCTCCCTCAGGATTTCAGGTGTTGACGTAATGATGCTACCTGCCTCAGTTTTCAGCCTCGTCAGTTGGCTTTGCCCAATAGACAGATCTCTGGCGAACACTTTGGAGCCTTTGTTCCGCTCAATGGCCTCTTTAATACACTGGGTATTAAATTGGCGAAGGTCGCTCGTCAAAGACTTAGATATCTGTCTATTGAGTTGCCGATAACGATGGGCATCCGCTGAGTTCTGTAGCCGCATTGCGTTTCTCTGATCCATGAGTAGGAGAGTCTGGCTGGAGAGTTTCTTTGACTTCGGACGGCGGGTTTTAAAGTACTTGGACCCTACCGTACGGACAGTATCCACCACCATGTTGTATTGATCGTCCACATCGATGCTGTTCTCAAGGGCTTCGAAGCGGTTTTGAAGCTCAAGCTGAAAGCACTCGGGGTTTTGAATCTGAGCCGGTATTGGTCGGAGCGTGGATTTTATCAGTCGCGCTCTCTCAAGCTTTATGTCGATATTCAATGTGCCTCTGACCATGCGGTGATCGCTTCCTGTCTTAACAGCGTTGATCACAGCGACATCATTGAATATATGCTTCTTCGTCGACATGATAAAATCGATCTCGTTTTTGACCCTACCGTCCGGACTGATCCAGGTCCATTTGCGGCTTACGGGCTTCTTGAAGAAGGAGTTCATCATAAAGAGGTTCTCCTTCTCCATGAAGTCTGCCAGCATCTGGCCCCTATTGTTCCGTTGCCCAAACCCAAATTGCCCCACTCTCAGCTCATCACCGCAACGTTGCCCCAACTTCGCATTGAAATCCCCCATCACAACTGTGTAGTGGGTTTTATGGCTATGCATGGCTTTAGAGATCTCCTCATACATAGCCTCCACTTCGACATCGTCATGTTTCGAGGTCGGAGCGTAGACCTGAATGACATTCAGCGAATATCGTTTCGATATTCTGAGTATCAGGTACGCTACCCTGCTCGAAACACTTCCGATAGTGATCACGTTGTTGACAAGGGACTTGTGGACGATGAACCCGACACCACCTACTGACTGTTGATCGCCCTCCCGGTGGTATAGTAAGTTACCGGATTGCAGGGTTATCGAGTCCTCCCCCTCTCTTCGGACTTCAGATAACCCAATGATATCCCAATGTAACTTACCAATTGCCTCTTCCAATTCCACGAGCTTCGCGTCAAGCCTCAGTGTGCGCGCGTTAAATGTTGCCAGGTCGAGTCGTCGGTGTTGGCAGCCGGATCTCACCCGGGGATTCCTCGCACCCCCTGCCCCGCCGTTACCATAGCCGCTGCCGTAGCCAGGAATAGCGGGGCCGCCGGTTCTTAATGTTACAATAACACAATAAATGAGAGTTGATTAGTGGCGCTAGTGGACCATAAACGGACTCTTAATTCCTCTAACTGGTAAGAAGTTAACCTTCCATCATCAAATTAGCCACATCAGAATCAGATGTTAATAATGTTATGTAAATAAAACATTTCCCTTAAAGTAACATGTGTTTTCTTTTCTTCTACAGTTGTCATAAAAAATATGTTAGCAAGGTCAACAACATGGTTCTTAAGCTCCCGGCTCCGATATTTCATAAATTTAAACATAATCTGTCTATATACGTCCCACAGCTGGGCACAGACCTCACCTCAACTATGAGGAGGCTCGAGCCATCCGATAAACCTTCTGTCAGATGTTTAAAATGATTAAAATCATAATCGGACTTAAGTTAATGAACCCGGTTCAAATAAAAGCTTAACTGTAGGAAAATTGATGATTTATATGGCATCCCTCAAATCACGCACACACCATAGACTGTCAGGCGCTAGTATCCTTCACTCATGATTCGACGAAGTGGCGTCCGTCTTTCTTTTACGTCCGTGATCGGGAATTATCTTATATCCTTCCGAAACGGCTTGACCGATTTTGATTAAATAATAAATGTATACCGATATAAAACCCAAGCAACTCGGATAACGGCGCCGGTAGGCTCGCCCCTTACCACGTTGGTTTCAAATTCCCTCGGCGAAATGTGGGCTTCTGAATGTTCCGCTCGCCATAACGGCAACAATCAGTGTGCCTCTGACTAACCCATTAGGGATACGGTCGTGAGGGTATGTATGTATTGTATGTATATTTGTTGGGTTGTAATGTATTTTTTATACCTTTAACAAAAACTGAAACCCCGCGGACGGAGTTGCGGGCGGCCGCTAGTTTTCTCTAAAAATGTTACCAAAAATAATCTCACTCTGCTAATGTTTGGGCCTGACAAGTTCAACCCCAATTTGGGAAACGTCACTTTAAATAAAGCAGCCCTCATAAGTAAACAGACATGTTACAGAATAGCATTAGTTTAAAGAGTGCTTAACATTGAGTTACCATCGTATCGTAATCAGGGATTTTCAACGATTTTCTGAACTAACACTTAAAAAAAAACAAATAAAATATTGTATTTGATAATTTTGGCAAGAACCTTTTGGCATTCTTGTCAGATACAATAAAGACCATAAGAAAAAAACAGTCTTGGATAAAAAAGAAATTGACTAAAGCTGTCACATTTAACTTCATAAAGACGGAGAGATAAAACAAAGGCGGTTCCAGTAAGCAATTATTTCTCTTTGAAGGTATATAACATAGAACATAAGGTACAATTTCGTATGAATTAGGATGAATTGCAACTGTGACGGGTGTTCCTCGAGTAATATATGACAGAAGAGCTATGAGAGAGCGAGACAACTGTTTATTTAGTTCACACGTTTTCGTGATTACCATATTTGTAGTCGTTTGATCTGTCAGTTTGACTCTGGTTTCTGGGAATTTAATAATTCGTAAGCAAACAGTTCTGAGTTTAGGAGTTGCTAAGTAGATAATTCGAAATCAGTGCAAGTAGAGCTGTCTTCTTGATTTTGGTGTTATATTTTTGTCGAATACCGGAATAAATTTGTAAAATTGAACAATGGCTATAATTCCGTTAGCTTCTTGTCTTAATTACTCATTTGTTGTTGAGTCTATTAGCGATTCTGTTAATGCCTTTTGAATGATTCTTGAATCCTTTTCATTTTAAATGAAAGGATCCTGGATCCCATTCTGATATCTATACATTTTACTTGCTTTTAACTATACTATCTCATTTATGTATTTATTTTAGCCAACAAACCACAAACTTACAGCTATTAAGCCAACACGTACATAATATCGTTTACAATGAATAACTTATTACTTAATGGCTCAGCTAGTCATTTCTCAAAATTGCAACTTTTTCCTTTTTTTCATTATTCATGAAGTTCAAGTAATTAAAACTAAAAATTACCATGACAGATGAAGTTGATTTTTAAATTTTTAAACTAAAACAAAAATGAATTGAGTTAGTACCCCAGAAGGAATTATTAAGCTATTTTTGGGGTCAGTAGCGATCTGTACTGTTCGACAGTTTGTTGCAAAATATCAGGATTTAAGTAACTGTATATTTGGCCTGGCGCCGACTCCTAAAATAACAAAATTGTATGAGTAACAAAAAAATAAAATATTTTTTCTAGTTTAAATTTGTCCAACGTTTCAAAGTCGTTTATTTAGTAATTAAATAGACTCATACTCATATTTTCAAATGTTTTTTTCTTTGTCTTAAACTGTTAAACTTTTAATCCTGAATCTTATTCCGTCACCGTGGTCTGTTGGAAGAAATGTCTTATTAGAGATAAGCTCATCTGTACTTTATGTGTTCTAATTATTTTTAATTGTAACTATATCTTTGTGTTCGAAAAAATTAATAAATACTTTCAAAGCTGCTTTACAATATCCAATTGAACCACATTATATCGTGCGTTCTACATATTCATAAGCGGTCGCATTTGACAGCCGACCGGCATGCCAAATGCACTTCACAATGGAGATATAGGTCAACCATCTGTGGGGTTGAAACAGTAGCGAAACCACAGCGGCGATTCAAAGCACATCATACAATCACATGGTATTACCACAAAAGCTAAGCAGCAGGATTAAAGTCGTCCTTCACTTGTTTTGTGTGGCTTGAGTTGAGTGATGTCACAAACAACTTACGGCTCTTAACCTATGTTATTACAATAAAAAGACGTAGATAAGTTTATGTCAGTACTAACGTGAAGTCAAACTAGAGCTACACTCGAAATCAGAACTTCGAACACCTGAGCTAAGTATTGACAGTCTGAGACGACACTTCGCAACATGCATCTGTCTCGTTTACGCTCTAGCAAATAATCATACTTGTGTACTATATTTAGTATGATTATTTGCTAGAGCGTAAACGAGACAGATGCATGTTGCGAAGTGTCGTCTCAGACTGTCAATACTTAGCTCAGGTGTTCGAAGTTCTGATTTCGAGTGTAGCTCTAGTAAATAATCGTCCTGTCTTGTTCACACATTATAATACGGTCGAATTAACTAGGCCGAACCCCGCGGTCAATTTTTTCGTGCATTTTTACCATATAAAACTATTTAGCCCGTTTAAAGCAGGTGAAAATCTGTTTATCGCTGAAGTTAGTGTGTTTTGCAACAAAAAAAACCTTATATACATATTGTCCAAGAGTGTACCTACATGCCAATTATTATGTGGAAACAAGCAAGTTTCCTCTCAAAAGTAACCAAAAATGATAATTCTTGAGATACATAAAAAGACCCTTTTAGTCTTTCTTAAAAATTAAGAAAAGTCTTGTAAAGAGTCAAAATATTACAATCTTAATTAAATCCCATATGCGTGTAATGTGTATGGGTCGTGAAATTTTAATTACTTTTACATCCTGTTAAAGAGATCCCATTTCAGCCTTGAGATTATGCTCGTAATTATTTATGGCGAAAAACCATAATAAATTACCCCAGAGAAACTTCCGTTGCGGATAAAAACTTGAAAAGCTTGATCCGGCCTGATAAGGAGAATTTAGAAGTTAAATTTATCGATGTTAAAGACTCTATCGAATGATTCCCATTTAAACAATGTTGTACCGAATTAAGATCATTAACTTTGTTCCTTTTATCGACATTGTTTTTCCCTTCTGTAAAGAAGTATGTGCAAAGATAAATTTAATTAGACTTTTTGTATTGTTAATGCTAGGGGCCGTTGAATATTACATGTAAAAAAAGGACACTACCTCTGATCGCACGAATGACTAAAATGAAATTATTTGTAACAAAAAGTTGAATTTTATTTATCATTATCACACATATTTTTTTCATTAAATACAGGCGCTAACATCAACCTCAACAAAACCTTGCAAAACGGTTCTTATATAATATCTAGAGTATGAGGTGCTCCTAAAAGGTTGACGTAAACGTCTCTATACGGTACGTGTAACGACATTAGTCTTTCTAGCAGTAACGTAGATCAACAACGTCTTGACCTCTACCAAACACATGTTTCAAGAAACCACAATAACCATTGCATAAACAACAAATAATTACACCAACAAAGTTAACCCTCACTCACCTGTTCAAGTTAAAAATTCAGCCAAGAACATCCCACAAGTCTAAACTTTCACTGTAAATTAACCTAACGGCCTAAGGAGAACGGTGCAGAACAAACCGGGAACAAGAAAACCGGGACTGTTCTTAACTCTTTCGAGAAGAATTTATTCCTGTGTAAAGTTGGATTTAGGGTTGTATAAGAAATATTTATTTTGCCATGTGTATTCCCAATTTCACGGTGTGGTTTTAAATGAAATCGCCGATGTTTGGAGATGTTGTTTTTGTTTGTTTTAGCAAATTTTTATTTTGAACACAACGTTCGTTAATTACTGTGGTATTCATGGTATTTGTTCTTTTATTTAAAATTAGGTATTGAGTATGTTTTATGATCATCAGATACTATATTATAGTGACAAAAGTAAAAAAAAAGACATTTATATAAATTTTGGGTTTGGGATGGTTATCATTGTCTATTTAGACGTATATAGGCTTTATTATTGTAAAGTTTCATGAAAATCCATACAGTAGTTTTTACATGAAAAACAACACGGCACATCCACCCATACAAACTTTCATCAGTTTTTGACTAGGTGTCATTTTGTCTTTTATTTTTTCCATTAAAGCGTAGTCATTATTATGTATAAGTTACCGTAAATAAATAAATGACAATTTAAAAACAAAACATGTTTTCATCACAAGTACATTTTTTAGTAAACTGTCTCTTTCATGCCATTCTCTACTACATACCTACATATTATTATATCAAACTGTGCCACATATACCTACTACTTGGATACTGTTTTTAAAAAAGACAAATGGCAAGATTACAAACCATGATTTCCATGCACTCATTTGTTATTCATTAATTAGAATTTTAATTGAATAGTTTGTTAACATTCGGACATTTTCAGAAATGTTCAAAATAAACTGCCTTGCCAAACGCTATTTCTCTCTACAAACATTATTTTTTTTCGAACTAGCTTAGGTAATTTTTTATAGTTCGATTCTGCACGTAACTGGTAAAATCTAGATTTTTAAAAACAACATGGTGTATTTGCATTCTATAAACAAACTGAAATGTTACTTTCATGTCTAACATGAGGAAAACAATACTAAAGGTAGCACAGAACCTGTGTTTTTATTAAAACATTATGTTTTATTGCGAGTGAGTGTCCCGGTGGTTAAACACTCTGTCTCGTTCCTAAATTCAAAATCTGACCAGAACAATTCTTTGTGTTCGTTGCACCATTTGCAGATGATAGCAGTGATGTCGAACACTGTCAAAAACCCAGGCAACCTGGAATCTGCGGTAGGCTCGCTCCTTTACCACGTTCGTTTCTTCGTTTTGGCAACACATTCATATTGCGAACAGCAAGGGGGTGGAATGAGCTTCCTGCTGAAGTGTTTCCACAGTACAATACAATTTGGGCCTCTTCAAGAAGAGAGTGAACAGCCATTTGTTAGGCCGGCATAAACCAGCTTAGGCTTACATCATCACTTATGATCAGGTGAGATTGTGCTCAAATGCGCACTTAACTAAGCTTTTGAAAAAAAGGTTTTGCGTAGTGTGGGCTTCTGAATATTCCGTTTACCATGAAGGCTACAGTCACTGTGGCGGAACGTCACTAAACACCACGCACATCCCTACGGCCCAGGCGCACGCGGGGGTGAAGACAGAGCGCGGGGGACGCGGCAGCGGACCTGCGTCCAGTCGACCGGCGCCCGCTTGTCTGTGAACCTACTCATGTTTACTTTATCTATTGTGAATTCTGTATGTGGTAAATAATAACTGTTGAGTGAATTTAGGCGTGTCATTTCAAGCCCCTACATAGATAGGTACTCAGCATTCCCACATCTGGTGACCCCGCGTCCGAACACGATGTCGAATTCAAAAGACGGAGCTATCGATGACCGGAACGACGGAGATTTTGCGGACGCTTCAAGCGGCGTTTCTGTTGACCGCGTGGCCGTACGTTTACCGCCATTTTGGCCAGAAGACCCAGAGGTATGGTTTATCCAAGCGGAGGCACAATTCCAAATATCCGGCATTAAGGAAGATACCACGAAATTCTATCATGTCATCTCGCAGCTGGACCAAAGATACATAAAGGAAATAAAAGACATAGTGAAATTTCCGCCTGCGTCTGGCAAATACGAAAAACTTAAAGTGGAATTAATAAAGCGACTGTCGATTTCCCGGGAACATCAAATAACCCAATTAATTTCACACGAAGAGCTGGGTGACAGAAAGCCGTCACAGTTTTTACGTCATCTAAAAACGTTGGCCGCAGACGCAGTGACTGAACAATTTTTACGTAGTATGTGGGCAAGCCGTTTACCACCACACGTGCAGGCCATCATTGTATCACAGACTGGAACCTTAGAGGAGATAGCGGAACTAGCGGACAAAGTATGCGAAATAACAACATCGCCTGTCCAAGTCGCCAGCACAAGCATAGCTGCAAGTAATTATGATGGTCTGTTACAACGACTGGACGACCTGATTACGACGCGTATTCAAACAGAGTTAAGTCACCAGGTCGCGCAGCTATCATTAAGGTCCCGCGAACGTTATCCGCGGAACGTAAGCCAAACAAGACCAAGAAGCCGCAGCAGATCTTTAGGTATGTGCTGGTATCATAGTACTTTTGGTGAAAAGGCAAGGAAGTGCACCCCGCCATGCAACTACAAGTCGGGAAAATACAACGGCAGCTCGTAGAAGCGACGGACGACTGTCATGGTGTTACAAGTCGCCTATTTGTGACTGACAGAAAAACAAAAATACAATACTTAATAGATACCGGATCAGACTTATGCGTACTACCACGCCGATTCCTCAAGCTACCAAGACAACCTACTGATTTCAACCTTACTGCTGCAAATGGTAGCGTTATTCAAACCTTTGGAAACACAACAATGCGGTTAGACCTAGGCTTGAGACGTGACTTCACATGGAACTTCGTAGTTGCTAATGTGGACAAACCCATCATCGGCGCTGACTTCATTTCTCACTATGGTTTACTGGTCGATTGCAAGAATGGGCGTGTTTTGGACGAGATGACTAAGCTAATTACAGCTGGAAAAATGAAGAAGTGCGAGCACGCCAGCATCAAAGCAATATCAGGTAACACAGAGTATCACCAATTACTTTCTAAGTTTGTTGACCTTACTAAACCATCTGGCGTATACCGTCAGGTCAAACATTCTACTGTGCACTACATAAACACTACACCTGGACCACCTGTGTTTTGCAGACCACGCCGCCTAGCGCCAGATCGTCTCAACATTGCCAAGAACCTGTTCGACGAGATGATTTTAGAAGGGACAGCCCGCCCTTCAGACTCATCGTGGGCTTCTGCACTTCACCTGGCGCCTAAGAAGAGTGGTTGGAGACCATGTGGCGACTACCGCGCGCTCAATTCTTGCACGGTGCCGGACAGGTATCCCATCCGCCACATCGAAGACTATTCACACCGATTAGCAGGTTGTACCATATTTACAAAAATAGACCTGGTGAAAGCGTACAATCAAATCCCTATAGCTCCAGAGGACGTGCCCAAAACAGCACTAACAACACCGTTTGGACTGTTCGAGTTCCCATCTATGTCGTTCGGACTGAGAAATGCTGCCCAAACCTTCCAAAGGTTCCTAGATGAAGTCTTGAGAGGCCTAGACTGCTGTTTCTCTTATATCGATGATATTTTAGTCTTTTCCAATAGCAAATCCGAACACCTGGAACACCTGGAGAAAGTTTTCGAGCGACTTAGGAATTATGGACTCGTTATCAATGAAAGGAAGTGTGAATTCGGCAAAAGTGAGATAACATTCCTAGGTTTTCACATTTCACAACAGGGTACACGTCCTCTAGATGACAAGATACAGGCTATCCAGAATTTTGCTACGCCAAAGACTGTCAACGGCCTACGCAGATTCCTTGGCATGCTTAATTTTTATAGACGGTTTATACCCCAGGCTGCTGCCGATCAAGCACTTTTACACGACATGCTGTCAGGACCTAAAGTGAAAGGAACCCAGCCGCTAACCTGGTCAACCGAGTTGCTTGAAGTCTTCAACAAATGCAAGGCAAGTATCATCAGATGCACACTCTTGGCACACCCTGTAATGAACGCACCGCTCGCCCTCGTGACCGACGCATCCAACTCGGCCTTGGGCGCGGTACTGCAACAGCTAGTCGGCAGAGATTGGCAGCCACTAGCGTTCTTTTCCAAGAAGCTGAACAAATCACAGCAGCTGTACAGTGCCTACGACCGAGAGCTACTAGCGATTTATGAAAGTGTCAAGCATTTCAGGCATATGATAGAAGGTAGACATTTTGTGATATACACAGATCATAAACCAATAACCTACGCCTTCGAGCAGAATAAACAAAAGTGTTCCCCAAGACAATTCAATCATCTGGACTACGTATCCCAATTCACTACAGATATAAGACACATTGCGGGGAGCTACAACTTGACAGCCGACGCCCTATCCCGCATTGAAGCTATAACATCACCGCCAGACATGGAACAGGTGGCCGCTGCACAAGAAAACGACCCTGAGCTTCTCGATCTAGTTTCAAACAACACGACATCGCTGAAACTAAAACGAATAATCATACCAGGTACTAACATGAATTTGTTCTGCGATGTTTCCATGTCTAGACCACGTCCTTTCGTCACCAAGAATCTACGCTGGCAGATTTTCAAAGCAATCCATTCAATGAGTCATCCTGGAGCAAAGTCAACAATAAAGATGGTAACAGACCGTTTTGTTTGGCCCTCAGTTCGGAAAGATTGTCGTGCCTGGGTCCAAACTTGTGAAGCCTGCCAAAAATCAAAAGTCCACCGACATACCACCTCGCCTCTAGGAGCATTCCAACTACCAAGTTCGCGGTTTAGCCATGTGCATATCGACCTCATTGGTCCGCTGCCCCAATCTCGAGACTTCAAGTACTGTTTGACAGCCATCGACAGATACACGCGCTGGCCGGAAGTCCAGCCGTTGCAGGATATAACAGCTAAGTCTGTGGCAAAAGCATTCTATGAAACATGGATTTCACGTTATGGGTGTCCTGAAACTCTCACAACAGATCAGGGTAGACAGTTTACTAGTAACCTTTTTAAATCACTTGCAGAGCTTTGCGGGATTCAGCTGCGCCACACGACCGCCTACCACCCTGCGGCCAATGGCATGGTTGAAAGGTTCCATCGCACTTTGAAAGCTGCTATCATGGCGCATGGCGAACAGAGCTGGACAGATGTCCTGCCCGTGGTCCTGCTTGGCATAAGAACAGCGTGGAAGGAAGACCTCCAGTGCTCAGTGGCTGAGATGTTATACGGTGAGCCTCTACGAATACCTGGTGAGTTCTTTCAAACCATTAATACACAAGTCACACCACCAGATTTCGTCTCAGAACTCAGACGACACATGACCCTGATGAGACCACAAAAAGCATCAAGACACTGTTCTCCATCCGTTTTTGTACATCAAGATTTAAAATCCTGCAAACACGTCTTCATAAGGAAAGATGCCATACGCGGAGCCCTGCAGCCACCATATACTGGCCCTTATCGTGTCCTCAACAGGACAAACAAGACTGTAACCGTAGAAAACAATAAGTCATCGTTGACGGTGTCTATAGATCGTGTCAAACCAGCACATATTGCGATTGGAACAGACAATGGTGTAACTACACCGACGCCAGCTATAAAACACACAGTTGGTACAAGCCCAGTGAAAACCACAAGGTCTGGACGTACAGTCAGATTCCCTAATTACTTTTCCGCAGGTCTTCCAGTCTCCAAAGGGGGTGATGTGGCGGAACGTCACTAAACACCACGCACATCCCTACGGCCCAGGCGCACGCGGGGGTGAAGACAGAGCGCGGGGGACGCGGCAGCGGACCTGCGTCCAGTCGACCAGCGCCCGCTTGTCTGTGAACCTACTCATGTTTACTTTATCTATTGTGAATTCTGTATGTGGTAAATAATAACTGTTGAGTGAATTTAGGCGTGTCATTTCAAGCCCCTACATAGATAGGTACTCAGCATTCCCACAGTCACTATGCTTCTTACAACCTCGTTTGGGAAATACACTGTTCAAAAGTGTCCAGGGATATCTCAAGCATTTACATACAAAGTATAGCTATTTGGGAGGCTGTAAAAATTAAAATATTGATACCAACGTAGAAATTTATAGAACACAGAAACTGCTATATCTGCCTTTTCAGATTGTATAAAGAAATTCATTGTTGTAGCATTATTGTACAATCGTAAGCGTGTGTTTTATTGTGTCAAGTACCATCACCACTGCACTCTCACCCGCATGTTATGTCGGCATTATCATGGCATTATGTGTGCGTTAACGCAGTGCGTATCATGGATAAGACTAATTAAGCCGCCTCCACCTGGTCCCAGACTAAGACGGATAACGGTGGGATATTTACGACAGGGCCGGATCGTCGCGAACAGGGAATGTGTGTTGTAACAGAAACTTGTAGGTTGAATTATTTTAATACCCTGTTGAAATGTAAACATTTATCGCAATGTAAATATCCAAAGAGCATAAGTAAACAAAAAATTAACAAAAAGTTGAAAGTATATTTTAAAGTTGGTTTTCGTCACTGTGTGTCTGTGTAGCACTCCTTCTAAACTACACAACGGACTTTAATGGGGTTTTCTTTTAATATCAATCATCAAAACACTTCCTGCTACTCTCTACAGGTCGTCAGTCTATCGGGGTGGTCACCCAACTGGGTATTTTAATCGTTGTCTTCACTTCAAAACTGGTAAGATCTACTGTCCTAAAGCTCTACGAAAAACGTCCCCACCACCAATCCTTTCAGCTCTGTTTTTCACTCTCATTTCTTTGCGGATGTCTTCATTAATAATACTGTCAAAGCCGATTTCGGTTACAGCCACTGCTGGACGGACTCGGCGGCAGCGCCTCACTGCCCGACGCAACCTAGTGCTCGCATATGACATACAATTTTGTCCAAAAGTCCTTAGGTACAAAGGCTAAGTGAGCACGCCACCGCAGTAATTGTAAGTTAGAGCCGTAGGTAGTCCAGCTTTTAACTCTTACGGACAAATTAAAAGAGATTTAGTTCTTCTCCAGCAGTTTTCTAACCAGTTCATTATTGCGAATGCCTTTCATAAGCAACTGAATTACTGTTTTTAGGAAGATGTGGGGGACAACAATCAGGTCTGAACAACTTCAATTTAACAATTTTAATGAGAGCATATTCTCTAAAGGGACAAATATAGACCGGTATTGGTTCCAAGAAAGTTCCTAGTGCAAACGTTATTTCTATTTAGTTTTCCTATAAAAATAGCACATTCCCAGAATATCAGCAAACGTAACATCCTGTATTTCGCCAATTTATTGTTAGAGTATATACAAATGTCAGGCGGCATGTCGTAAATATCTCGTACGTACGTTATCTGTCCTTGTCGTGTTAAGGACCAGGTGTCTCCAAGCTTAATTAGACTTATCCCTAAATCGATGGGACAATATCGGGCCCCTATTACAAGGACCGGGCTCAGTAAATAACCACCCGCATAAACTTAGGATATGATTATAAGGGTTGAAATTACATTGTGGAATTGCGTTCATTAATTTGTAGTTGAGTGTGGGAGATTTTCACACTTTCACAGTTGGTTAGGTTGGTATATGAAATTAAATTGGTTTTTGGGGATTTTTTTTGTAAATCGATTCCTACCTGACATACAACTTAGGAGAGCTTATACTCAATAATATGAACCAAGACTGTTTTAAATAATCATTTATTAGAACACTCGTTGATTTAGTAACTTACAACTAACACTAATTTCATCACATGGATGTTCTTTGTTGACGTTCGATTTGGTGTAATATAAGAAGTTGGCTAAAACACCAGAGATCGTGGGTTCGATTCCCGCAAAGTAAGCAAAATCATGAGCATAATAATTTCAGTTTGTACTGGTCTAGGTGTTCACTATGTTCTAAAATATATCAAGTTACAAAGCTATATATCGTTATAGTCCTGTTTTACAGCACATTAATAGAAGCTACGTTTTTAATTTCTTTTGCATATTGTGTTCTTCAAACGGCCTCAATATTAAGGGCTTTTAATTAACTCAGCATGACGTTTTCATATTTATTACAATGAAACCGGATATAAAAGGCAAAGGTTCACAATTTTAAGGAAGAATGGCCTTTTGTAAAATAGCTCTCAATCGTTAGAAAATATTAGGAAGTACACAAGGATAGTCAATTGATGTTTTTAATTACTGACGGCAAGCGTAGTGTAGGACGCCCTCAGGCAAGGTGGAGTGATGATTTGCGCAGGATGGCTGGCAGGAGCTGGATGCGAGCAGCCGAAGATCGAGCTCAGTGGCGTGTAATGGGAGAGGCCTATGTCCAGCAGTGGACTGCAACAGGCTGATGATGATGATGATGATGAATTACTGACGTAAGCAATTAGAGCAATTTTCACAATGAAACTCTTAAGTTTAAGAAGTTACGGTTATGAAATTGCCTATTAAGCCAGAGGTCGCGGGTTCAATCACCAGACAGGACAAACTTGTTTAAAATACCTAAGGAGTGGAACCCGCTTTCTATGCATATGAAACCACGATTCCAGGCTTTTCATCAAAAAAGGGTAAAAAAGCCATCATCGTTTTTATTATCACTTACTACTACTACTACTACTGGGGAGGCTACAGTGAAAAAAACAAATTTAAAAAATGGGTTTCGGTCTGGGTTTTTGTTGTACATTCGTTGTTGCTGGTTCTCATAACCCAAGGTATTCGGTATTTGGTAAAAAAAAGGTTATTATATTAAAAATAACGCTGATCTAAAGGCTTTTTCAACTAACACTACAAATGTCATCAATTAAAATGAAATTCACATCAACCGCCCCCAACTAGAGGGCGGCACACGTAAAAATGAAACCCTCGGGTAACCAAATTAGCTGGACCCTCCATAATCTAATAACAGTCCCCCATCACATCCTTCTCAAAGCTGGCTGGAGGGGGGTGACAGGCCACATGATAGTGGTGGCAAACCGTGATCAATCAGGGCCGGATGATGCGACCTGTTCCCATATGTTTTTTTGGAAATCATGTGAGCCCGATTATGATGATATTAGGAAATATGCAATGGTTATTTTTTTATTAGAAGTTCCTCAGTCCTCAGGCCCATCTCATACCTACTGTGACTTTAAACAAAGAAACAACCGCGATATTAAATCGCACCCATTATTTGATTTACATTATTATTTTAATTACTGTTTAAAAAACTAATTCCTTATGTTTTGTAATCTACCTAATGTTTGCCTGAAGTAAATCGCTTTGAGTGATGAACTTTATTAATGTGTCTTGCGAAACTAGTTGGCTCATTAGTGCACCTTATTAAACAATCAATTGACTGGTGCAACTCACTGACAATTTCTACATAATATTCACATTATTTTGTTTTTTGTTTCAGGTAAGTCAGCGTGAAGAAAATCAAAATAAATGATGACGTACAGTTTTAAGTTTAACTGATTGCTCCAATAAACTAAGGATCTGCCTACTCAATAACCAATTACGTATTTAAAAATGGTAATTACAATGGGGTAAATTATCTCAGTGGCCTAATATTAGGACGTTTATATCGATGTGAGATATATTTCTTTTTTCTCATAATCAAATAAGGAATCATTTATTCCTTCATAGACATAGGTACATCACTATAATTAATCAACTATATTTTCGGAGAGTTTTCGTACAAAAATGATTAGAAAAAAAAAAGATAAGAAGCAAACGAGTTTCGGCTGACAGCCCTTCAATTTGTGGAGGGGATCAAAGTTGTTATTTATTACTATATAAAAATAAGTCGGGTTTTCCTTCCTGACGCTATAACTCCAGAACTCACTAACCGATTTCCATGGTTTTGAATTCGTTGGAAAGGTCTCGGGCTCCGTGAGGTTTATAGCAAAGAAAATTCAGGAAAACTTCAACAGAAAAGCGGGAAAATCTTTTTTCACATACAGCTAAGTCCACGCGGACGAAGTCGCGGGTGACTGCTAGTTCACTAATATATTCTAGAAAACTAGAGCATGCTCAAATTACCAACCGAAAAATGTTAGACCCTTTAAAATATTCCAAATGCGTATTCTGAATAAATGTATCGAAATACGTAAAAATGGACCCATTAAATTTGTAAAATAACTTTAACAACGTTATTTCTGAACTCATCGCCTATTGCCAATTTTCGGAGAGTTTTCGTACAAAAATGATTAGAAAAAAAAAGATAAGAAGCAAACGAGTTTCGGCTGACAGCCCTTCAATTTGTGGAGGGGATCAAAGTTGTTATTTATTAGGGCATGAATCTATGGCGGTGAAATTAATGAGTTTTTATTCAGTGTTTTCTATCAAAGTAATGGTTGGTTGTATTGGAGATAATCACGCTGTAGATTGGTAGGAAGAGTACAAAGAAGAATCAGATGCGTACTGCACTCATTTCACTCAAAGTCTTATGCGTCCCACTGTGGTCACTGGTCAAATCTCAGTTATGAGGTGATGAGCCCACATTCCGCACACACAGGCTCTGTGCGGATTGATGGACTGGTCCAAAATCCAAGAACTTTCTGAAAAAAATACTTACTCCCACTATTAGAGAGTTTTCCATTTTTAAAATGTTCCTCTATTTGAGGTAGAAACAAATCCAAAAAATCCGAAACTTTGTTCAGCAGTTCTCAAGTTAAAAGTGCTGAATAAACACTACTTTTGATGCCATAGAATTTTCTAGAATTTAATTGAACGTTAGGTAATCAGAGCTCAGCCATTTATTGTTTTCAAACAAAATGATTTTTCAGTATAACAATCCTTTCTGTAGGAGTGGCGCTCATCGGAGAGATAGCGATGCCCTAATTTAAAGATAGCTGATTGGATGTTCAATAAAAATGATTAATCTGGTCCGTCTACCTTTGATGGATGCCACTGGGCTGTTATAATTTCAGGACTTTGATGGGTTCATCGAAAAAAAGGCTAAAAGGTCGTCCCTCGTGAACGTATGAACTTTGGTCATTGGATTACATTAAAAAAGATTTCAGCATTTTTTAGATTAATTTTAGACTTTCATGGTTTGGGTTGAACCAAGCCCCGTGGCTTTCGAAATAAGATTAAAAAATGCAATTTCAGTCGTGAAGACATTCATCATCAACCTCTCGAAGTCCACTGCTGGACATAGGCCTCCCCCATAGAGCGCCACAACGAGCGGCTTTGGGCCGTTAGCATCCAACGGCTTCCCGCAAACTGCACCAGGTCATCGGTCCACCGAGTGGGGGGCCTCCCCACGCTGCGTCTTCCAGTTCGTGGTCGCCACTCCAGAACCCTTCTCCCCCAACGGTCGTCGGTTCTGCGAGCGATGTGGCCTGCCCATTGCCACTTCAGCCTGGCTACCCGAGAAGCTATGTCGGTGACCTTAGTTCTTTCGCGGATAATTTCATTGCGAACTCTGTCACGCAAAGAAACTCCAAGCATAGCTCTCTCCATAGCGCGCTGAGCAACTCTGAGCTTGTTTAAAAGGCCAACAGTTAAAGACCACGTCTCAGTGCCGTAAGTCATCATTGGCAACACGCACTGCTCAAAGACTTTAGTGTTTAGGCTCTGAGGGATACGGGCCGTGAAGATGTCGCGAAATTTCTCGAACGCTGCCCAGCCGAGTTGGATTCGTCGAGCCACCTCTTTGTCGAAGTTGGACCTACCAAGACAGACATTTTGCCCTAGGTAGATATATTCGTCCACAGCTTCGACGGTGTCGTTCCCAACTACTACTGGTACAGGGTCAACATGGACATTCGACATTACTTTTGTCTTGTCCATGTTCATTCTAAGACCTGTTGGGAGACTTCACAGAGGTGGCCAAGCATGGTACCAAGGTCCTCGAGCGATTCCGCCATTATAACAATGTCGTCGGCAAAACGAAGGTGGGTGATGTATTCGCCATTGATATTGATGCCTAGTCCGTTCCATTCCAATAGCTTGAAAACATCTTCCAGAGCGTTGGTGAAGAGTTTTGGGGAAATGACGTCTCCCTGTCTCACACCACGCTGCAATGGAATAGATTTCGTACTCTGGTCCTGTAAACGGACCGACATAGTGGCTTTGCTATACAGACACCTCAGAGCTTCGATGTACCTATAGTCGATCTGGCATCGCTGCAAGGACTCTAGCACCGCCCATGTCTCGATTGTATCAAAGGCCTTCTCATAATCCACGAACGCTAGACAGAGAGGCCGATTATACTCTTCTGTCTTTTGTATAATCTGGCGGAGCGTGTGGATATGATCGATGGTGCTGAAGCCTTTTCGGAATCCGGCTTGTCCGGGTGGCTGAAAGTCATCAAACCTGCGTGCGAGACGATTCGTGATGACCCTAGAAAACAGCTTGTACACGTGGCTCAAGAGCGAAATGGGTCTATAGTTCTTCAATAAGGCTTTATCCCCCTTCTTGAAGAAGAGCACCACCACGCTCCTGTGCCACGCTTCAGGCGTAGTACCATGGAATATGACGGAATTGAACAGCCTCTGGAGGACTACAAGTACCGGTTTTCCACCCGCTCTCAGAAGTTCTGTTGTTATCCCGTCGTCACCAGGTGCCTTGTTGTTTTTTAGCTGTTTCAGGGCCACTCTAATCTCATACAGACTGATGTCCGGGATGTCCTCGGTGAAGTGTCGGGTGAGTTTGGCTCTGGTGTCCTGAGCTACTCGACTGATGGGCTTACATGATGAGGTGTACAACTTTCCGTAGAAACTTTCTACGGAAGACATTGAACAGTGAAGACAGTGAAGACATTACAAAATTACATTTTGGAAAAAAGTTTATTAATTATGATGCGAAAAAAATGAGCCATTGATGAGGACTTGATGTTGGCAACACCAACATTAAATCTGTATTTTTTTTCTGGCAACGTTGAACGATTCGCTCTCTTCGCTGACATGGAAGTAACGTTTAATTTATAGTAATAATTGGTGCTTTTGATTAACAATTTTCTCCCTGCTGCCCTCAAACTTATCACCGCTATAAACATAGGTACAATCTACTGCATCGCATCCATCTTTAAACATAAAGTACCTACGTTTAGAATGATATAGAGAAATATTTACTACACTATTCCTAAGCTAACTCACAACCGGGATAGGTTCGGAAAATACTTTTTATCGTTTACTCGAACCGCAAATTGTATAAAAATGATAAAAAGTTCATCATACCAAGAGATGATTCTTTATAAAAATGCCATAATAGAACTCGGCGGGTATCCGCAATTGTATAAACGAGCGAATAAAACATCCCGCCTGCACGTAACAAGATTTCGTCCTATTGAATACAACGTCTTACTACCATCTTTCCAACTTTCGAGCCGATAAAAATATTTTACGAGACATTCGCTAGCAGGTGAGCCGACTATTTCTATTTTATCCACGGTATAATATAGCGCTCGTATACCGGGTTGTAGCAAGGAAAGGGCCTGCAGGAAAATATTACATTTATACAAGTGAATGATCATATTGCTTAGGTAGTGTAAGGGATTATTAAATAAGATTAGCATTAAAATAATTTATAAATATCTAAAAATTAAGATGGGAAGGAAGGTCATGCATAGGAAGTGTAAAGTTGAGGATAGAGCATGACATGCACAAGCAGCTCAACTTAAACGAGTTTGAAAGTAACTTTTGATTTCAAAGCGGTAATCATCGCAGTACAATCAACGTTGTGTAGTATCTATTCAGTTTGTCACAGAAAGTCTATACATAAATCTGTAAATTATTATGTGAAACCGCATCCTATAAATAGTCCCGATATACACGCAAGTTCTCAACAGAAAAAAAAAGTTACTCATTTTAGCAAAAAAAACAATAGTGCTGTCAATGAATGGACCCCTTTTGGAATCATTTTACTTTTACATTTTTGTGTTCCGTTTGTTATGTCATATTTGACGCTATTAATAGAATTACTTTGGCACCATCAACTCCTGGTAACGATTTCTTCTCAAAACTGGGCCAAACAATAGGGAATCCCATTAGGAACCCCATAGGAGTCATTATAAGTGCTATTAGTCTATTAGTCGAAGCGTTTTATGTATATCACGGTATATGATAAAGCTTTTCTCGAATAGTAGATTATCTAACACAAATTTTATTTTCATATCGAACCAGTGTATTATATTAGTTTAGATTATAATAATGTGACAACAACCTTGCAACGAGTAAGTTGAAGACCGGGAAAGATACCTTTTAGCCTGCTTGTAGGACGAACTGAGCTTAGAAAATTGTTTTTGTTCTTGACTCGTAATGGCTGAGCTCACAATGGACAAATATTTTTCCTTTACAATAAATTTTATTTTGAGAAATATATAAGCCATTCCCTTCCGTTTCACCCTGTATTGCAGCTCCTAGCTCCTGCACAGACTGGCCACGCCGATCACGTTTAACGAAGGCGACGTCTAGAAATTCACAATATTCCCTATATCAGTGACAGGACGTGAATTTTCCGAATTACACACGAGTTTTACATTACAAATTTAATGAAAATTCCTCATACGAAGATTCAAATTGGGAGGAAGAACTTTTAAAAGCGCGAGCCTGATTTTTGAATTGAATTCTTGCTTCTAATAATTTACGTGAAAGCAGTGTGATGGTGAATTTTAACTACGAATTTTTAGATAGTTTTATTTTAGTTTCCGATAGTAAAGTATATTTTGGTGAAATCGTTTGTCGGCCTTTCAGCAGAATTCACTAAATTTTTATTTACTAATAAAATCACTTAGAACTTCTGGAATTGAACTGGAAACAGGAATGCATTCTGTTTCTAAAAAGCGGCTAAATTGCCGGTCTTTCCGCTTTGCATGTCCAGTGTGGCCCTAATGTAACATAAAGTGACCTTATTTCGTTTGTTTTAAGTTGTAATTAAGTTATGCTAAATAGTTGTTAGTTTGTGTTTTATTGTGTTCATATTTTACACAATGAAACACAAACTAACTCAATAAATAAGCATGCTTAAATACAATTCCCAAAATTGCCATCATCCTTTGATAGCTAATAGAGATTGTGCCGAATTGATATGAACGCTAGAGGCGGTTTCCAAATGTGATTCTCAATACCGCGAGAAAATTGTATTCGAAAGATCTGTCAACAAAATTTTATATCGATGTGATTGATATTTCGATTTGGGGTATGCAAAAGAAGTTTAGTGGTGAATGTATTTGTGTGATGGAAGTTTTTATGCGTATTCTGAATATTTTTATGTATACAGGACTTTTTGGGCCAATAATAAATCAAGTTTCTTGCAAGAGGCATGGATCCAAATTCGGTTAACTTGAGTTGACGTCTTATAGTAAGTAAAAGCATAAATGTTTTGAAAATACGTAATTGTCACGTTTTAACATTTTTGTGAATGATAAATCAAAAAATTATAATTTTTGGATTAGGATAGCCTTTTCATCAAGAATCCACTGCTGGACATAGGACTATCAATAAACGCCATTACCTTCTGACTCTACCTGCATTAAAATAAAAGCTACAAGGAAGGACTGTGAGGATATTTTTAAAGTTTGAGAACTCAACTTATTTAGACGAATATACATTAAGTGAAAATCATCATACTTGTACAATATGAGGTTGTTCTTTTACCATTGTCAGAAGGACCTTACCAACCTATTTTGCGGTCATTTCCAATAACTATGTTGTTATTCTTGTCAAAACAAAGCTCAGTCTACTCCACCTACGTTAATATATGGACACCTGCGTAAACCAACATGTGAACATAATACGTAATCATTTAGTATGTAAATTAAACATATAGCGAGCTTAGTGACAGTTCCAACCGCGTTTGACAATCTACGGGTATGTAATTGTTGTCTACAATTACCTATTAATAATTTAGTTAATGATACGGCAGTAATAATTCAGGAACAGTGGACGATAGAATTAAATACCAAAGGTCGATCAATAGTATTAGAAGTTGAAATAATGATTTTGATAGTTGTAGGTAACTACAAATACCGTATACTTACCAGGTATTCAAGGGAGTAAACAGTTTTTGAGTTGGAATTTTTTGGCGCCTAAAAGTTCAATAATTTTTTCATTTTAGGCTTTCAGTTGAAACAATATTGCAAAAAGAGGCATGCAACCTTGCGCCGTTCATTAGATTGCGTATCTGCAACTGTATTCATTAAATCTTCAACGGTGACATTATATTTTTTCCACAAATTTTTTTCGGAATTCAAGTATATATGACTCTTAAGTCATATACTTGAAATTAGAACTCTTAAGTTGGGTCGGCAGACAAACTTTGTCTGCCGACCCAACTGCAGCCTGTTTTAGGTTTTGAGGGCTTCGTCCCAAAATGTTCTCTATTTGAAAAATAATGATTCAAAAGTGTTTGTAAGGTACTCGTAGTTAAAAACATAAAGTATGTTGCCTCCACTATGTCATAAGCAAATAAAAAATGTAACACCGTTTTTTTCATCCAGGCGTTTTGGCAACCGATAGCTGAACAAAATATCTCATTCTAAAAAGTATTTAACGTTATAACTATAATTACGCCATCGTTATCGTAAATCATTAACACCATACACAGCAAAGCCAAAGCATTCGCCAAATAAATGAACCGACACAAACCATTATTAATGTTAATTATTTACTCGAAGCGCCTGTAGTCCTCAGAGATAAGCTTTTGCGACGTACACAATATTTCACGTCACATTTCAGTTTCGAAATAAAAGCTTTTAATATTCTTTGGTATTGTTTTTGAACACAAGGCAGCCATTTTATATGTCAGACTTTATATGACCGATAATCCGGCCAACTACTTCCTTATTTCTGACCGACTTCTGACTTTTTAAAGGACATGTATGTTGCACTATTGGAATCGGTGCGTTAGATTTTATTTTACCCCTTAAAATTGAAAAATCAGTCACCGATTATCGGGCGTGAGTGGGCAGCCTAAGTTACAATTACTCAGTGCAGTCTCAGAGCAATACCACTTTTAGGCAAAAGTTATTGTTTTTGGTTATTTAACGGACAAATGAGAATACTGACGCAGGACATGACACGACACGATAGTGTTTATGTCGAGAAAATAGAAAAACCGGCCAGTTGCGAGTCGGACTCTTTCATGAAGGGCTCCGTACTATCGTCGAGTAAAACATTTCAGAACAATCTTAAGCCCTTAATATTTTGATCTTTTTATTTTAAGTATTTGATATTATAGCTATATTTGATTAGTAATAGGGTTCCGTTTTTAATTTTTAAGAACGAAACCCTATAGAAATGTCCAAATAAAATTTCAGGTGGTGTAGCTATGAGTCAACACGAGAAGAAGAAAAGCCAAAGTCTTCCATTTTATAGTTCGGTCACGCCACTAGTTTTAATAGATATTCTTTAGTAGCAAGATAGTTTATACCCTATTAATGTCGGCTAGAGTTGACTTTACGACAGTACATGACGGACATGGCAGAAGTGGTCATAACAAGTTTATTTCACATGCTCCTCGGAATGGTCGAGGTGGTAACAGTTATTAGGACGGCCGTTAAATAGAATATCTTGTCAGTACGATAACCATTTTTTACGGTAATGGGGTATTTTTGTTTCGTGTCTATAAACATCACCAACAATAAACAACAGTGTCGTCTCGCTGCTAAGTCTGATGCCTGTGGGTGTGTGTATTTTATTCCGACTAGGTGGTTAAGCGGATGCCACGTTCTCTCCTTGTACCACTGTTATTCGTTAGTGCCACTGTTGAGTGCCGTGGGGTTTTAGTCGGTAAGAATCCGACAAAACCTTGTCGTCCTCCCGGTTCGAGGTATCCATGGGGATGTCCTCAAGAAAAAAATTAAACAAAAGGCAGCCAAGCTGAGACAGCCAGCCACAATGATTCAGTCTGAGAACCCGCGCACTAAGCAACCATTTACTTAGTACAGGGTGAATTATTCAAACTAAAACTATCATTGAAAACATACAAATCAGCTGTCAGGGGCACATCAAATTAAAACATGATGATGGTTCATATAAATTAGTCTCGGGTTATTATTCACGTGACTAAATTCGTCCCAACACGAGGACAAAAGATATCTGATTTGGGAATTACATAAATTCATGCACGCCGTGCATCGGCCAAGTTCTACGCTCTTATTAGCACGCGTGTAAATCAAATAGCATGCATTAATAACTTGGGCCGAATTCGCAATAATCGGTACCACACATCGCTGGCAGGGAGGGGCAGACGTGGAATATCGATTATCGATAGAAATACAAATAAAATGCATCTTTCGCAAGTGTTGCTTTCTCAATTGATTTATTGACTGGTCAAGTTTTTTGAGTTATTGTTTCGTATTTTCTTTATACCAAGACAAACAATGGTGGCAGAAAGGCTTGCAAACCGCTTATTGGTCTGGAGCAAACTAAGCGGTTATCCCAGCCAATAATTATCAGTATTATCGGTACTAGAAGTGTGTGAATTTTGTTATTATCAAATCAATACCAAATCTGTATATTTTCCCACTTTCTTTTTAAATTTAGTGAATAGGTATTGTATAACACAACTTTGCCGAGTAATTAAATCAATTAGCTAAGAAAGACAAATGCGTCAAATTTCCCTGAATGATAACACATAAAAACCAGAAAAAAATCATTTAACCAAACATTGATGATATAACCCCCAGTTTGTAATAAGGTGGCATCTTAAACAAAATAACTTCAGTTCAACCTTGGAAAATTTTCAACGTGATTCGATTCGGGAAATTGCCAAATCAATCAAACTTACAGTAACATTAGGGATATAACCTTTTGTTATTCCGCGGTCTTCATCATTCCTAAATAATCATATTCCGTTTGATAAATACCTACGTACACTCTATTTTGGCCAAACAGTCATTCCATCATCATCAGTTGATGGTAAGTAATGATGGCGACCCAACAGGTGTCTATTCGCTTAAGAGAGCCTATTTTTACTGCTGCAAGTAGAGTGGTCCTTGAAGATAATGGTTATTTAATGTTATAACTTAAAGTCATTCTGGAAAGTTCTTTATAAAGTCTCTTTTGCAATATGCAATTGTGGGGCGATTGAATCATAAACCTGTATCGAGTGTTTTTTTGACAACACCTACACAGGATTACTATCTTGTACTGTGTAGGGATAACTATCCCTACATAGCCTCTATATGATATTCATTTATTATTGCAGTAAAACAGGTTGTTTTCTATGTCATTTGTGTATGCCTATTTTTAAATCATTATTGTTATAACATAACAAAAGATTTTTGTAAACAAAACATCGACAAAATAACTCACTGTCGTAGCACATCCCTTCGCACTACGAATAATCCAAACGTGAAAGTTGGACTAATTATTATGATTTATGCAATGAATATTGCTCCGTTTTGGTCTGGCTGCTCCCGGTGGTATCAGCAGAGGAGCAGAACACAATGCGAAAAAGCCATGTAATTCTAGTATTATACAGGGTGAGTTTTTCACGTGGGCGTGCCTTAATATGTTACTTGCCAGAAATTGATACGAGACAGGGTGTCATTTTTTTTCAAAACTGACAAGTTTGACTACCGGCTAAGAAATAAGTTTTTTTTTGTAAAATCTGAATACCTACCTCGACACTCTTTTCAGCATTTTTCTAAATTCCTCATTGTTTAGGTTTTGGCCTACCACGCCCATTTGAAAAACTCATCCTGTATTAAGCATTAAACCAGTATACTAGCCATTATACCAGTAAACTAGTCAGTTTACTGGTATTTGAGATGTGGTAAGTACCTACTTCCAAAATCACCCTGTATAAAATCAAATATGAAACTCTGAAATGTGTATGCATCACAAACTGGGTGTTCAATACATCTGCACTATTCCGTGCCATTGGCCAGAAAACAAACAGTTTAAATCTTCTCATATAAATGTTTGCTCGTAAAATAAGCCAGCCGGCTCGAAACAGTGCTGTTCTTTAGTTTTGCAAATTTATAACTCGAGCAGCAAGTTCGCTGAGTGAAGTTAGAGGATTCAATTGTTTCTTTGAGAATAAAGTACGATTGAACATTTTTGATGTAGGTTTAAGCGTGTTTCTTTGTTTTGTTTTTATCTTTTGAATTTGAATCAAGTGCCAACCAACGCGACCTACTGATAAATTTTACTTTGAAACTTAATTTAATTTGAATTTTGGTTTATTTTTTGTAAATTCCAATTTTAATTGGAAATAAAAATTTAAATAATAATTGTTCAAATAAAGTAGGCATGGAGAAGTGGAAGATAAGCTTTCGCTCAGCAGGGGCGTGAGATTCATTAATATATACTAAGCTGAGAAACATCAACAAAAACTAAAAAAAAATTTTGATTGAACAGAAAAACAGAAAAACAACTTCACTGTGACGTAGAAGAATTATTTCAGTAAAGCAGTTTTCAAAACTTCATAACATACAAAAAGGCAACAAAACAAACGTTATTTGTTTACCTCAGGTATAGTAGCGCAGTAAGGGTGAATTCACGCGGTCCTGTCCCAAGCTACATACCACCCCGAAATTGCGTTAGCGACATATCCTCGCGAACAACCAGTCTAACTTCTAAACACTATTATACTTCTTAATTGAGACCGTCTAGGGGTTGACAGGCTTCTGCTGGAATCCAGAAACTATTCTACAGCTGTAAGTGGGGAATAGGCAACAAAATGCTAGCTAACGTGTAGAAATTAAGGCGACGGGTGAATGGCCAGATATAGTTTTTTATAAAAACTAGAAACAGGTCAGGTTCATAAATATTGTTTCATTGCACACCAAATGCTACAATAATCAATAATGTGCAGTAATAAATTAGAGATTAATGTTTTAATGTAGAATGTGGGCGGCATTTGATAGCTATAAAATAATATTCTTATTTAATATTATGCTCTGTTTTGTTCTAATCAATTCAGTGTGCAGCCGCTGTGGTATCCAAATTATTCTTGTAGCCTTCTTGGGTTTGACTCCGTCATACCACTATGTTTTTTTTGTAAAAAAAAAATAATTTTATAAGCTTTTTGTAAGATATTCTTATACAATCATTTTAGGAATCTTTATTTCTCTCAACAAAAATAACTGTCTAACACCGGTACTTAACAGGTAAAAGAAAAGTAAAAATACTTAATCTTGATTAATGTAAACTTAATAAAAAGCACATGACAAGTCATAACATATAAATTAAATAATCACAATAAGTATTGTGATTTTGCCACCGCGACCTGTATGAAAAGTGTTATTTTGTAGTTGTTCTGTAGAGACTGAAGACAGACAAGAATAATATGTGCTACTACAGCCACTAACCTCATAATCTACGAAACAAAACAAGTGCCTGTTCTAAGAACACCAGGCCTGTAAGTCATATGTTAGCCAAGCTGTATACGGTGCGTGATCATTGCCTGCGTTACGCGCAAAATTATGCTAATTAGGCTACGCTGGAATTAGTTGTTAGTGACTTAGCGGTAACTACGAAGTTTCGTCTTGATGTTGTTCGAGTTTGTTTCACTCGTGCGTGACTAGGTGGCGCTAGGGAGAGTATTGCCAAGAGGGAGAAAGACGTTAGTACCCTGTGTACAAGCACAGTATAAACCATACAGTAGGCTATCTAAGGCCGCCCGCCGAGTTATTAGCCTAGCGTGCACACAGACACGCGGCACAGCCCGTCCGTAATGCCGCCTCCCTATGCCTCCCTGTTTTATGCTAGCTTGTGCGTGAAATCGCGAGAGCGGCACGTTTGTATGTAGATGTTCTACTGTATGGTTTATACTGTGGTACCTACAAGTAAGGAACGAGCTTACAACAAAATTGCACGAATTTGGACTTAATTGCCTATTTACTTAGATAGCTTAGACTTTATCCATCACACTTAGGATTTGGCGATATTTTTGGTAAAATTTCTTGTTTTTCACGCAATAAAACTACAAGAACTCCAATTCGGATGCAAATACTGAAATAAATGTTTGTACGCTTGCTAGTTACGTAGGTACTACGAATAATATTACATTTTGTTACCGACTATACTCAAAAAAGGAAATAGCTAACTGTTCATGCAACAGAGATTGTTTTTAGCAATAAGACCGCCTAATTCATTGGCTTTAAAATGTTTTTCTTGTTTGGTTACTCTTGTTTTGTTTGTGTGCAATAAAGTGTTTCTTATCTTATCTTACAAAACATTGTTTCCTGTTTTGTAGCAGTTCACAAACCAGTATTATGATTTTAGATTTGGCCAAGTATGATAACTAAGCCACACTCTTACACATTCAAATAACACATAAATAAGTGTTCTAAGGCTATCCAATATATTTTAGCAAATGGAAGTTAAAAATTACTCAGTCCTTAATATTTAAACTAAGTATGTTGAACCCATACGTCATAAAATGTTATGACTGTGGTATAAAATGATGATCTTCGTATGAAAATGTCAAAGTTTTCAACTACAGCTTTGACACTGCTTCTGAGAATTATAGGTTCCCGATGTAATGCCTAAACTCTCTGAAATGCGATACAAGTACGACTGAATTGTTAAGATCATAGCTCATAAGGCCAGCACAGCAACTGCACAGCTCCAACCCAGCAATTATCTAGGCATTCAGATTTGAACCTTAGCTGTGAGTGGTACAATATATTTTGCAATAAAAATATGAAAAAGCCAATGGCGAGCTAATGGAGAGCTGTCAGCACGCTCGCCGCTTCTATATCATTCAACTCGCAGCTCCTGTTATTACAACTTAAGATTCAAAAGCCAATGTCTGAAAATGGCGTCTTTTTTTTTTCTTGCGGCCAGCGACCGAACGTTGTTTTTTAAATATAAAATATTGCAAGAAACCAAAGTTACTATGGAATGTAGACTCCTGCATCAGTCCGAACTGAGTTATAGGCTTTAGAAGTTTTCTGATTTTACAAACTAGATATTTTTTCTTTTGTGCGCAATTTTCGCATAAATCGCAACAAAATAGAGACATTATACGAGTAAACATTGTGTGTGATATTTTTCGCAAATGGAAAAATATCTTATTTGTCATTCGTCTTTTTTTCGGGTGGCCATCAACCAAACCTAGCTTTTATGATTAAAAAAAGTGTAATAAACCAAACTTTTATGGCATGTAGACCTCTAAACGCAGTCCGAACTGAGTTATGGGCTTTAGAAGTTTGCTGATTTTACAAACTAGATATTTTTCCTTTTGCGCGCATTTTTCGCATAAATCGCAACAAAATAGAGACATTATACATATGTAAACATTTTGTGTCATATTTTTAGCAAATGGAACAGTAATTTTATATGTCATTCGTTTTTTTTTCGGGTGGGCAGCAACCATACTTTGCTTTTATGATTTAAAATAGTGCAATAAACCAAACTTACTAAAGCATAAAGACGCCTAGCTCAGTCCGAACTGAGTTATGGGCTTTAGAAGTTTGCTGATTTTACAATCTAGATATTTGTCTTCTGCGCGCAATTTTCGCATAAATTGCAACAAAATAGAAACATTGTATGTGTAAAGATTGTGAGTGCTATTTTTCGCAAAAGGAATAATATCTTATGTCATTCGTCTTTTTTTCGGGTGACTTTTAATGATACCTTACTTTTTTAATTCAAAATAGTGTAATAAACCTGTTCAGTCACCTACTGGCTGGCTGACTGACGGGTTTCTTCGCCCAGTGGGCGGTGCAGGCTTCGAGAAAAAATGCTCTTGCCCACGGTAATCTTTCTAGGTAAATGACTTTACCATCCTTGGTTTTGTGTACAACTCCCCTACCGCACAGTGCGCCACCCTTGGCGCGGTCAAGCCCGCTAGGTGAGACCCATGAGGGAGGCTCGGAGAACGACCTGCGAGTAGGTGGCGTCTTACAAGGGATTCAGGTGCAAGGGAGCTCTACTTAGTGTTTTGCAGCATTGTAATTTGATTTCAAGCGAGGAGGTGGCGAGCAGAGGACGTACCAGGTGGCTGCGGCGTAGGTGAGCCGCGGGTCAATGTAGGTCTTGTAGACGCCCACCTTCGCCCGCAGCGACAGTCTAGATGCTATGACGGGGCGGAGCATCGCGCCCGTCATCTTGGCGGAGTTGACAGCGCTTGTCACTTCGGTCGTTGTTGTCAGTCGGTGGTTTATTTTGCAGCCCAGGTAGGTGACCACAGGCTGCCAAGCGATCTTCTTCCCCCGCAGTGTTAACTCTGCGAGAAGGCCGACGGTGCCCGGTGAGGATGGCGGTCGTCTTTGCCGCGTTTACCGCAGTCGAGCCAGGCAGGCAGCAGGTCTAGCAGCCTTTGCATGCGAGCTGCCGCCACATCCTGGCTTCTGGAGGACGCGAAGAAGGCACTGTCGTCGGCGTTCAACGCCAACGTTATGTCCTTTTCCCACTCGTCAAGCTGGCCCTCGAGAGTAGGAATATCGTTGGTGTATAGTGAGTATAGGACGGGGGATAGGACGCTCCCCTGGGGCACTCCTGCGCGTATCGGCTGCTGGGATGAGTCATTGTCCTCGACCGAGACATAGAAGCTACGGCTATCGAGGAACGCTGCTATCAGGGCGATCAGTGCTGACGGCATCTCCGTGACCAGGAGTTTAAATAGCAGGCCGGGGTGCCACACCCGATCAAAGGCCTTCTCGATATCGAGAAAGACCCCAACCGTACAGTGGCCCCTGTTACTTGCCTCAGCGAGCTCGTGGAGAATGCGCGTGAGCTGGAGCGTCGTAGAGTGGCCGCTGCGGAAACCGAACTGCTCCTCACTCGGCTTGAGGAACGGGCCTATTCTCCGCAGCATCAGTCACCTACGATCCTGGCCGTATGGCCTGGCCCATGCATCATACGGGGAACGCGGACATTGCCTTTTTGCTCGCGAAAGTACCTAGTTACGTTACGACGGACGTTGCGATGGACAGTACAAATTGTAATTACATTCTAAAATATACCAAGTTCATAGAAGAAAACAGAGTTTCATTGGCTCAAGTGTGTCAGGCGAAGACAAAACCAATCTTACTAAAGCAATGAAGACCTCTAAACGCAGTCTGAACTGAGTTATGGGCTTAAGAAGTTTGCTGATTTTATATCTAAATATTTTTATTATTTGTCATGGCTATGCGTTTGACCCCATTCAGCCATGATGAGGTCGCTGCTGGAACAGGCTTACCCAGAAAATGTCCCAGAAAGATACCAAAGTTGGGGGCACAGGCTAAGAAAAAACGTTCCATTATTGGTTTATGTGCCTTCGGGAAAGTAGGAGTCAAATAAATGGACTCTATTTGGCGAAAAATAGTCTTGCCTGAGTATTGTTGGCGTTAAACTCAACCAGGTCACGATCGCACCAGTCGGACACTGCTTTTAACGCATTCATCCGTGTTGAGTTCATCTGCTCAACCATAGCCTCTCTAAGGCTAAATATAAGGTAATATTCATTTTGATTAACTGCAACAACATAGTGAAATTGAGCGCCGGTTGAGACTCAAAGACCACTCCCGGACCACTCCCTTTCTTGGTGCTGATGAAAGTATATGATACTTATGTGGTTTTATATTTTATTCTGTTATATTCCGTGATAACGGATAGCGGATATTATTTTACCTTTAATCATAAGATAAGAGCAAACTTACACATTAAGTGGAACATCGGCGAATACGCCCTTAAACCGCTGTCACTCCTTCTAATGGTCGTAACTCAGTTTAAACTGTGCTAAGATACATATCTTAGTGAGTTTGCTTCATTACACTATTTTGCATTAAAAAGGCAAGGTTTAATTATATAATGGCCGCACGGAAAAAGAGACGTAAGGCACATAAGATATTTTTTTATTTTGCGACAAAATATCACACTCTATGTTTACACGTTGATACAATGTCTCTATTTTGTTGCGATTCATGCGAAGCTTATTCGCGAAAGGATAAATATTATTGATATTTCTGATTTAATTGTTTTTTTTATGCAATAAGGTATCTAATCTTACCTAGTTCGTAAAATCAACAAACTTCTAAAGCCCATAACTCAGTTCGGACTGAGCTAGCTCTGGGGTCTATATGCCATAGTAGGTTTATTGCACTATTTTAAATCATTTGCTTAAAATATCACACACAAAATGTTAACACGTACAATGTCTTTATTTAGTTGCGATTCATGCGAAACTTGATCGCAAAAGGAAAAAATCTATTTTGTAAAATCAGCAAACTTCTAAAGCCCATAACTCAGTTCGGACTGCGTTAAGAGGTCTATATGCCATAGTAGGTTTGGTTTATTACACTTTTTCTAATCATTAAAGCAAGGTTTGGTTGATGACCACCCGAAAAAAAGTCGAATGACATATAAGATATTTTTCCATTTGCGAAAAATATCACAATTTATAATAACAAATATCACATAATGTTTACTCGTATAATGTCTCTATTTTGTTGCGATTTATGCGAAAATTGCGCGCAAAAGAAAAAAAATCTAGTTTGTAAAATCAAAAAACTTCTAAAGCCCATAACTCAGTTCAGACTGATGCAGGAGTCTACATGCCATAGTAAGTTTGGTTTATTGCAATATTTTCTATTTAAAAAACAAGGTTTGGTAGCTGGCCGCAAGAAAAAAAAAAGACGCCACTGCCCCTTACAAATCCGTCATTGTCCTTTGAATGGCAAATATTTGCCATTCAAATCGTGCTGGGAAAGTGTGCTACGAGCTTAATGCTCCGCGCCTAAATTCTCTAAAATGCGATACGACTGAATTGTTAGTCGCATACCCTTTGATAGTTTGTCAAACGATGGCAATGTATTTGATGTAAAACAACTGGAATTGCAACGAAAATTACGGTTTTATTGGAGATGGTAGGTTGAAAGCGGGTTTTCTTCTGAAATGCTGAAACAACGTAAATATTATCTTTGTAACAAAACGCACATAGGGTTCCTTAATCTTTATTTTTATTTCTATGATAAATGTTTTATTGACTGAGGGTGCAACTTGACTTTTTACTTGACTTAAACAGTTTTAGTATCAAGTGACGTCGCTTTACATCAGTCGTCAAGCCTACTCGGAGCCCATAACTCTCTTCTACCGGTACTAAGCCCCCTCGCCACGCCAAGGCGAGAACTCATGAGGGGGATCAATTGTATCTTCTGCACCTAAAATGTACCACATTCTTGCGAAATAAACGTTTTTTCTTTCTTTCCTTACCCCCCTAAAACAATTTGCGAACGCAATCATGATTACTGTTTGTATTTAACAATACATTACTAAATTTCGGTCGAAATGGGTACCCATCCGATTTCTGACACGCGTGTGTTGCTTTACAACAGTGATCGTTGCCAATCCTCTGTCACAATTGCGCCACGGGCACCTCTTATAAAATACTTGCCCATGCACCTATGTTTTGTTGTTGTCTGTTATACACTTCCTAAGCTCTTTCATAGTTGCAAAAAGGCAAAGTGTTTATGCAAAATCCCTACAGATCCGATAAATCAATAAATGGATCCGGTTCAAAAACATTGTTTGCGTGCAATACGAGTAGGTTGGAACAGTTGTGTACTATTTAATAGCGCTGGATTTTAAAATTCAGAGCAGGCGGATTTTTGTTTGACTGGGTTGATGTTTTTTGAAAAACAAAAAACAGATAAAATTTCAATCTTGTTGCTGTGTGCATTGGAATGCTTCCTGTTGTTTGAAAAAACTTAGTGAAGAATGTAATAACTCTGAAGCTAAGTCGGATCAGCGGTTGTGTAATCGTAATGTGCCGGTCAGTTTGGTGTACTTAGTATTATTTACTAGAGCGAATTATTTACTACTCAAAATGTCAACACTGTCAATGCTTTGCTCACTTGCTCCATCGTTTTGAGTGCCTCTTTTTTAGCACAAGTAAGATATCTACCTCTTTTTTATTAAAATATCATTGAGCTAAAGCCTACCACCAGTCTTAGGTGCTGTCCTAATGCAACGCGATCTCACGATGCGATGATCCTGATATGGAGAAATTTGGGAGTACCAATAGAATGCAAATTCAATCACGATCTCCCCGCTCACTATCCCCAGATTGTTACTAGTATAATATGTTTGATCGTCGATTAATATGGTCTCATCGCTCATTCGTGCGATAGTCGCTTTATCGCGTTGTATTAGGAGAACGCCTTATTTTCAGATTTTGCCAGAGTTAGTCGTCGTCAGGACCAACTACTGTTGCAGAGAGCAACAGAACTTTTTCATGATTTGCTTGGTGTAAATACTTTTTTGTCACATTTTTGCTTTTTATGCTTTTGCAAATAAATTGATCTTCACTTGTCATTTTTCACGCAACAAAGTTGTTTAATTTTATAAAACATTAATCTAAATGATATTAAATGCGGTGAATGATCACAACAACTACTAAGTATGCTTTTCCAGAACACGAAGATCATACATTTTTTTTAACATGCCTTCCGGAACATACAGTTTTTTTTTTATTTTGTTAATCCGACTATACCTTGAAGTGACTAGCACGCTTCTACAAAATATTAGTTAGCAAGTTAGCATAGAAACTACAAAATTCAAAACAGATCAAGTAAATTAATTATTTCATCGGCGACCTTCTGACGACACAAAAGATTTTAGCAAAATAGAAATAACGGGAAGGACAAAACATTTATTAAATATCTCAAAACCATTCTTTGATGTTTACAAAGAGAAAAATTACAGATAATTCGCGTTGTTAGGTGAATATTATAGGGAAAGCAAACATTTTTCAAGTTAGAACAATGTTAAAAAAATAGCAATACATTTTCTGAGGTGCGTGGGCTCAAAACCTCTTAGTAAGAAAGCCAAGGCAATCATATTTTTAAAGCTCTTTTTTCTTCTCTGTATAACATTGTTTTATTTCCCAAACTAAAATTTCCGATATTTTCCTCCTTCATAACCTCATGAGTAGTTATTATCTACCTTAACAGACCTTCGGTACCATAATCGACTCGAAATAAGACATAAATTCTCATGTCCAAAAATCTGTAAGACCCCAATAATTCTTCCAATTTATATCTGCGACGTCATACCGCAGCCATCTTTGACTTCCATCTTGCGAGACATTGATAAATAATTTCATTTTCTTTCCTCGATTCTTCGGTAAAGCGGAGTGTAGGATAACGTATAGCGGAGTTATTATTCCGAATATTACAAAAATATGATAAATGTGGTAAAAAATCTTGAAACGAATTCTGTGTCTTTTTCGTAACGTCCAATGTGTCTAAAAGTGGAATATTTTATGGAACTTCGAAACGGGTTCATGAGTTTTTTTTATAGAATTTTATAGCAGCATCATCATCATCAGTATTACAGTATTACACGCCACTGAACTCGATCTTCTTTATAGCAAGGATGCAACGCAAATAATGTGGTTGTCACTATTATGTCACAACAGAATCTATTTTCAATCTCATAAAGCTTGTAAGACCTCTCATTATACAGTTTGACTGATATCGATAGAAAAAAAAACGGCTAAATGCGAGTCGAATTCAAACAGTTCAAATTCGAATGGCAAGATAATTGCTGGGTCGGTGCAGTTGTTGTGCTGGCATGATATAGATTAATCGTAACTTTATTGACTGGAAATAACTTTAGTATATTAATATCATTTTAATGATGTATGTAGACAAACAAAAGCCGATTGTTGTCCAAGTGTCGTAAATAATCCAGGAATTTTGGACGCACCACAAAGCAAGGGTGCTCATAGTTTGAGTGTACCAACATTAACATTCACAGTCGATATACAAATTTCAAATCAGCTTTATTATCATTTAATTTAACGCGAAAAAACTGTACATGGGATTTTATTCAGATGTAGTGAAATGATAAGTTATTTCACAGAAAATGACAGTTTTTTCTAGGAATAGACATACTTTTTTGTACTCTATTGCATCAACATATTACTCAAATCAAGGTGGCCCTAATTTAAGTAGAGCTCGTACTATGTATAATATGGGTGTCAAAGACAGTATTCCATAAAACATGTATTACTAAATACCTAATATTAAGACAATAACACAGAACATACACGATTGTATAATCACATAAAACTTTGTCCTGGGTGGGGATTCAAACCTCGACCTTCGGCTTAAACTTGCTTCGACATCAAAAAGCAAGTCAATAAATACATCAAACTTCCAAAAGCCAGCGTCTCCCAAACTTTGCGACTATCTACATTGCCCGGCATAAATATTCCTCCACAAAAAGTTTGACTGCAATCGGAAAGAAGTTGCAACTGTCACGTTCCACGAGTGCATTAAGTGGACATGTGGCAGACCGAAAGTTAGACCACAGTATAATCATATAGTAGAACATCTACATACAAACGAGCCACTCTCGGTTTGAATGTGTGCGTGCGCGTCGCGGGCCGTTTCGCGATTACACGCACACGCGATCTCACGCAGACGCTAGCATAAAATAGGTAGGCATAGGGAGGCGGCAGTACGGACCGGCTGTGCCGCGTGTCTGTATGCACGCTAGGCTAATAACTCGGCGGGCGGCCTTAGATAGCCTACTGTATGGTTATACTGTGGTTAGACGGTTTATACGCCAGTTGGCAATAGGATTAATAATGTGTAAAAATGCCAGGACAGTTGGCGTAGTGCCGGCACGTCACACAAATCTAGCAGATCGGGAATCGAGACTAAATATTTATGACCGCGTATTTTGTTGTTAAATCTGAAATCTAGTTTCAGAGCGGTTTTAATGGCCAGATTGTGTTTGATGGTTGAATACATTTATCTACCCTTACACGGTCCATTGGCCTGGATAAATGGCGGGTGAGGAATGGGCACGAAAGGCGCCCAGTGCACGGGATATTCTTTTGTAGAGTTTTCTTTAAACCTGTCGTAGTAAGGTATTGGAAAATGGTATGTAGATACGTAAGGTTACTTCAGCTAGGTGAGTTTCGGTTCAGTAAACGTATCTTTACTACTTATTGTTCAGGAGGGCGATGGTAAGTGACTGCTTCTTTCACATGAGAGGTTTTGCAAACTTTGACGGTCAGTGAACTGTCAGATTAATATTGGAAATAAGCAAGCTAAGCTAAGCTGCTTTTTCTCGTGCTTTAAGATGAAATTACCTAATAATATTATTCTTAGTATTATGATTTTGTGTTTATGATTTTAGTTTAATTATTTTTAAGACTCATCCGGCTACTGGTGTGGCATTCTGTATTTGCACATCGAACGAATATGAAGTGAGATTGTATTTTGGAGTCTTGCAAAACTCAATTACTACGCAAATGTCCCCGTTTGCGTAAAAATAACTATAAAAACAATTTTAATACAAATGATGGAGAAAACCAATTCAGGGTGAAGCCAATAGATGATTAAACTTGGCGTTTTTCCCAGATCACGATCGGGATGAGATTTGGCGTTAGCCAGAATAGCATAGCTGATGTACTTGTGGAATGAGAGATGGCTTTTTAGTCTTAGGGGGACATACTAAAGTAATTGTACATAGTATAAATCCAAGTCGTCTGTGGCATCTGATTATTTGTGTACGTATAAACAACTATGAAATGGTCCCTATCTGATCACTGGGTGTGTCACACCACTTTGAGATGAATAACCACTTGAAATAGAAAACGGAGGATAACATATTGGCTATAATTTTGAGAAAGTAGGTTCATGACATAATATTTGATTTCTAAAGAAAGTAACTTAACCCCTAAATTAACTAAATTTTGACTTTTGTATCGCTTTGTCACTGTCATACTTGTTGCTGCCGCCATTTGCGAGTAAGTGACACAACACGTCAATTGCTTGAACTATGCTTTAGCGTTGCGTTCGTTTTTATGAATAAGGGGCTAAGCAATTTTGTACGAGTTCCATTTATTATTTGTAAAAGAAACCTAGACTTTGGCTGGGACAAAATAGGTTAATAGGGTAATTTGACTAGCTTTTTTACTCCCAGGAGATTTACTTACTAAAAAACCGTTACAAAGTTTTCCGTGTAATGTTCTTGAATGCTCTTTCAAAGACTATTAAATTCTAGAGCTTTTTTAGTGCTAGTGCGCCATTTCGAGGTGAAAACACGCTCGTTTATCTAATTTCCTTTTAGAATACAATGTTGCAGGCGTAGCGTTGGGAATGCAAACAAAAGTGGTACTGAACGGTAAATAGTTTCACTATCAAGAAACTGAATTCTGTTAGGATTTCGATAACTTTTAAAGTGGTGACAAAATATTACTACTTATTTCAGTGTCAGCAGCAAAGTTGAGCCGGCGGAAATATCTGAGCACCTGGCTTAATGACATCATGTGAATCAGAACAGTACTAAATAGGCGAGATCGGGGCGAGGTGCGCAGATATTTCCGACGGATAGTATTAACGTCTAATAACCGCATAAAGTGGAAGCACATCGTCAAATTGCCAAACTATAGTCTGTTTTTTTAACTTGTTGACGTGAAACTGACCTAATGGACCAATAGATAAGCTACTCGTTTTTGACCGACAGCGACACAGTATCATTTTCAGTACTGAAAATCGCTTGTTAAAAAAAACAGATTATAGGAAGGTACGAAAACCGCAACCACGACCGCTCTGACATGATTTCCTTGTTAAATCATTCCTTTTATCGTCAATGTCATTTCTTAACAAACTATCTGTTTCTCTAGTTTGCAGATATCATGGTGTCTGCCTCGATGGTTCCAGCGAATTCATTTCCCAGGCTTTAAACTTTATCGCCTCATATTAAAACACTAAAACTGTACGAAAAAAACAACAAACTACTTTAATAGTCCTATTCCAGTGATAAAGTGAAATAAAAACACGAGTAGATACGAAACAGAAAACATTCTTGCGAGTTGAAACTTTGTTGAAGCTATAAAATGCTGTGGAGCGACACAAGTTCGTGACACGCGTCGTTGAGTGACGTTGTCACTGACGGTTTTACCTATTTGATGTATTTTTTAGATTAAAAGAAAGATCTTAGGCGTTCGTTACGCTTCAGTATAGTAAAAGAAACGAGTGGCTTAGAGAACAAAGTTATGTCACAGACATCATCCAGCTTATAGCGAAGCTAAAAACGTTGATAAAAACTTCTGATAGACCAGCATTTGGCCGCGATCTCACCTGATGGAAAGCGACCTATAGGGCTAGCACGAACCGCTAACGTTTTGGTAATCGAAAAGTAAACGATACTTTTTGACGTGATAACGTCTTTAAAATCGTTTTAGTCGGGTGACATGTTCAGAAACTTGTGTCACACCAAAACCTCACGAGCGCGATCGCAGGTATAACGAGAGAGAGACGGACCGATCTCCCGTCTCATCTCGAGCGCTGCCAGTCATTCCGTGAAATGCCGTTATCACGTAAACATCTCGATCGTAAACCTACTTTACAAACAACCAATTTTGTTTTTCTTAAAGTCATCGGTAAAAGAAAAAAGAGTATCGTTTACTTTTCGATTACCAAAACGTTAGCGGTTCGTGCTAGGCCTACTGGTTGAGAGGTGAAAAACGACCACAAATGCATTGCCACGACGACATCTGTCAAAAAAACCGCAGGTTAAGACAGCACAAGACCGAGAAGAATGGCATATACTAAGGGAGGCCTACACCCGGTTTAAAAATGGCTGATAAGAAGATTATTTTTTGGGAGTTTACAACCTGTGAAGTACCTACTTGCGTCGAATAGTGTTGAAAACTTAATTTTATATTACAACTTTTAAGTTCATACGCAGAAACCATTTTCTAAAAGCGAATATTAAGTATCATCAGGTTAATCATTAAACAAATGAATAAATTCATTAAGTATCAAATTCAATTCTACTTTAACAGTTACTTCATCCTCCATTCAAACCCAACGTACCTAGTCAATGCGTAACTTGCCGTAAATAGCAATGGCGGCAACCACAAGGTTATGAGGTCTCGGCTCGAAGACACCCGAAACTTACCCCCAAAGTTAGGGATCACGAACATCTGCAACTATCGTTAGGAGAGCATTCGCGTCATATCTATAATCGTTCCCAACTCCGTACACCCAAACAGTTATTACTTGACAACTCACTTGTACCCAATTAGCCTTTATCTCAACCCAGTAAAGCCTGATTTCAATTGGTGAATAACCCCAGTTTCGCGATAATGTGGAAGTGGAGGCTGTAATGTCAATTACATTGTCATCCGAGCTGGCTGCGCTAAGCGATCTATAATCGAGTAAGCGACTCGGATTCGGGCGCATCCGAGTAATCACTCGATCCGCTAATCGAGAACTGGCAGTGTCGTGGTTCCGATTGTAGTCGAGTCAGATGGCGTTTGATGAATAATTGCGTTTTGGTTCAGTTTTGAAATGGCTTCTCAGTGGATGCTAGTGCCATTGGGGGAACGTTGGCAAAATCAACGGCTATTTTGTACTATCCTTAAGTAAGTATCCTTTTTAGGCACACTTACGAGTTTATCCCAAACAGGGTACTCAGAAGCACACTGGTTGCTAACGTCATAGTGAACGGAACATCCAGAAGCCTACCTACACTTCGCCGAGTGAATATCAACCCAACGTTGGTGTAATGGTTAAGGAGTTGGCTACCACACCAAAGGTTGCGGGTTCAATTCTCGCACAGAACAATCATACGTGTGCATGGACATGTAGGACTGTACTATAGCCTGACCCCCTTATTCATAAAAACGAACGCAACGCTAACGCATTGTTTAAGCTATTGACGTGTTCTGTCACTTACTCGCAAATGGCGGCAGCAACAAGAATGACAGTGACAAAGCGATACAAAAGTTATCGTGTTCTATAAGAGCTGTTTAATTTTTTATGAATAAGGGGGTGAGTGTTTACTTTGTACATTAAGTATGTTTAAACGTTGTCTAGTTTCCCATAGCACAAGTATTAGGTTGCTTATTTCGGGGCTTGATGGGGCTTGATGGGGAAGCCAGAGTAGACAGATTTGAACTCGAGACCAGACAGGTTTCGATTAAATGATATTAGAAAGCATATTTTGAGTTGAAAAATCCAATAAACATTCCTTTAAACTAAACCAGAGAATAAAGATGTCACTAGTTAAATAAAATTGATTTAAAAAGATATTGCAATTACGTTTTGCGGGCCCTGAGGAACGGCAGCTATATTTTTTATGACTTTTTCAGACATGAATGAGTCGAAATTTACTGAAGTGCGCTACGTGTATGGTGTATACCCTACTTTGGCATATAAAAAATAACCGACCTCCCACATGCAAAGACACTTTAACAAAGTTCCAAAACTCATATCTCCATCGCGAAAACTCCCTACGGAAGTCGTAATATTATCAAAACACAAAATATGGCTCACCCAAACACACTTTGTTGCAAACACATAAAAGATAAGCTATTCGAATTTCGAACCCCAGCCATTTACGCACCTACTTTTTCACTCACATAATTTGAATATACGGAACCATAAAAGGTACTCCCCTATTTTTCGCAGCACCATAACCGATTTGAATAACGTGCCAGTTAGGATGTTTTAGAGGTGTCTGTGGTATGTGGTGACAGTGGATCAGTAACGGTTACCGATTATTTCACTGTTATTTAGCAATATTAATGCTGTATCTTTATTTAAGAAATACTAGAAAAAGCATGCGGTCTGAGTTTCAGGCGTTATTAGTGTCTTCCAAAAACCTGGACCGCATGGTTTATTCTGGTATTTCAATTTTTACGATCACCAGTATTGGAAAGCTACTCATGACTGAAAAAGGTGTACGTGGTGTTTTTTCAGGCGTTTTTGTTGGTTACTGCAATTTACGAGTAGATATACACAAATCATAGAAAATATACATTCAGAGGGTGACAAAAGGCATACTTAAACTTCTTAATCTCAATAGGAAAGTGGAAAAAGAGTTAACTAATGAAACAGGGTACGGTTAAAAATTGTCTATTGTTTAGTTTTTTTCATTTTAACATCAGACGCATTCTTTCAGTTACATCAGTTCGAACGCGAGCTGATTTTAATTAAACTTGTTACCACGGCTTGTCACTAGCATGATAACAGCACCAATAAGTTTAGCTAACCGGCCTTCCACTTTTCAGTCAGATATTGTACAACTTTTATGCGGCTGGGCATAGGTCACACTTCACCTCACAACTAAGCACACTATAAGGTGGTAATTGCCATACTCCAAGGCGCGAATTTATTGTGAATAATTGAAGAGGTGTATTTTCACCACCCTACCCTTCTCATCAACTTTCCTCTACCTTTGGGTTGTTTGGAAGAGATCGCTTTTTAGCGATAAAACCGCCCAAGTTGTACATTCACGTGTTAATTGTATCTACTGGCTTGTAATATTGTTGTTGTTTTAGCGTGCAATAAAGAATATTAACACACCTCAGCTCTGCGTAATTTAGAGTCAGATAGTCTTGGACTTAAGATTTCCTAGCTATTGACTCCTCTCTTATTTACAACAGGAACAAGTGAAGGTATATTAGGATCGTGCAAGTAGAAGATCGTGGCTCTCAGCTCACCCCATGGGGAATACGTGATCTCCTCGCTTAAGCTCGTAGCAGACTAGGCAAGCACGGCAATGCAAGGCTACAACCCAGAAATTATCTTGACATTGCAATTTGAACCTTAAATTGTAAGGATGTGAGCTGCTAATTGAGTGGTATAGTAGCAGCGAGCACGCTGAAGGTTCGCCGTTGGCTTTGTCATATTATTGTTGCACATACTCCGTGACTTTTTAACTACGAAAGAAAATTTACAGGTATATTCAGACATCGATCACCATCAAGATAGTTAAGAAAAAAAAAAGTCCTTAACTTGTTTCGTTCATAATTCTTTCTTCCGTGAGTTGCTATTAAGGAACAAAATAAAGTTGCTTTGTGTTTCCATAATGTTGAAATGATATACCTTTTTGAAATAGCAAAGTTTTACGTTTGCATACTTTTAAGTTTATGATAAGGACATTTTCAAAACACAAAAAACTCTACTAGTTTGATTGTCATCGATGTCTGAATATAATTACTATGTAAAGTTGAAAAGTCTCGGTGTATATTGTACCACTCAAAACTTAAGGTTCAAATTCGTACGGCAAGATGATTGTCGTGCTGGCCTAGTGAGCGACGACCTTAACAGTGCCCCACGGCTTTTACGCCGATTTAATATTCCCACGGCCCTGCGCCCGGATAAAAACGAATTGTCGTTTCGAATCGAGCTTTACTCGATTAAATTGAGGACGCATGTCGATTTGTGTGAAGCGCTCGCAGAATGACAAGCGAGTAGCATTCGATATTGTAACACCTTGGGAAATCGCGAGTGTGGGTTGTTAAAAGTATTAAAAGTAGATGCATTCTTTTTTTGCATTTTTCTTCAGGCACAGGTAGCGGAATTTGACTTTGGGGAGAATAGCGTTAACATACAACCAATACGGTCCACTCTTGGGCACTAAATGCCACACGGCAACAAGAAAGTGGTAAGAGCTGTAGCCCAACACGTTGGCAGGATGTGACCGTCTACCGATCAAGCCACTATTAGACCCCCGACCAGGCTTAACGAATGTCATCTAAAGACGTCAGCATTACCCAGGGTTTGTCAATATCAGTGATCTTTGATAATCGGCCAAGTGCTAGTTGGAGTCGCACACGAAGGATTTTGCCTAAAAATTGCGTTTGTTGTATGGAATAATTAAATATTGACTTTATTTTATACTACTTATTTATTTTATACTACATAATCTGTGAAAATTTTAAGCGTGTACCTGTTACTGTTTTTTTTAAGAGACGCGTTTATTGCTGTCCACTCATAAGAATATTTTTTTGTTTGTTGTTATAGGAAATACATTACATCAGAAAATTTCAGCTTTCTAGCTATCACGGTTTAGGAGATACAGCTCAGTGTCAGAAAGACTGCAAGACAGAGACAGGCAGACAAACATACAGACAGACAGCAGAGGTTTAGTACTTAATAGGGTTCCGTTCTTACCTTTTAGGTACGGAACCTTAAAAATACAAACAGATATGCATGTGCTTTGTGTCCCACGTGACAGAAAACATGACATCAACATTATAAAGATACAAAGGATAACATATAAATTTCAAAAAAGAATAATCCTGGAATTTGTCTGACGGACATACAAAAGGATTATCGTCAGAAATCTGTCTGCTGGGAATACATAGTTACATTAATAATTATGTATTTTGTGAATGTTTCGACATCCTCTGGGCTTGGGCTCAAATCCCGCATATGCTAACAACATGTGTATATTTGTGACCAATTTGAGCCCAATTTAGTACTTACCATTAAATTAATTATAACTCAATACTTAATTTATTGCTTTGCTCTGTTTGAATATCTGTCTGTTTGTGTTACTCACTGAAAAACTTCATTCTATTCTATTCTATTCTAAGATTTTGTAAAGAAAATAGATGTTTTTGACGTTTGACCAGTTTGACGTCACTAGATGTCATTCGTTAAGCCTATTCAGAGACCTTAGGGCGGCTTGATAACGTCTGACATTAAGGTTGCTCACTAACCTTACACCCCTCCAACAATCCGCACAGAGCCCGCGTGTTGGAGTATGTCTCGTTCCACCTCATAGTTGAGATGAAGCCTATGCCCAGCCGTGGGATAGGCCGTTTATGACACATAACATATTATGTATTTTAATTTCTTGCTCATAATGGTAACTGTATGACCCCTTTGAATTTGTCGCTTCAAAATGTATACGTGTACCACAAGCCCCGTTCCAGCAGAGATTTCCCTAAAGTAAATGCGACGTTTAAACTTTAATTGGGAGGACAACGGTCAACGACTGAATACTTGATAAACTAAATGGAATTTCTGAATCCCAAGAACCGACGAACTTGGATTGAACTGAAGTTTATTAGTGAGGAATTAGAGGCCTAAAGCGGTTTTGGGAGTGCATTTGTGCCGCGGGACGAGTTGGAGTTTTCCCCCTTTATTCAGAAAAACAGACGCAACGCTAAAGCATAGTTTGAGCAATTGACGTTTTTTGTCACTTACTCGCAAATTGCGGCGGCAACAACAATTAATGAGACAAAGCGATACAAAAGTTAATGTGTTGTTGAAGCGTTGTTTAAGTTCTTAGGGGGTTAGACATTGCGACTTTTGCAGTGATAAAAACGCGTACAATTAAACAAGTAGGGCAACTTGATCGCCGAACGAGCGATAATTGCCTTAACATTCAGGGCCCTCGCTTTTAATCTCTTCGCGAGAAGCAGAGGCGCGGGAGCAGCGAAACGTTAGAATCAAGAAAATCGACAGTATGCGAGTGACGCGTACGACGCGTACGGCTCGGATGGGCTCACAAACAAGCTGCGCTCGCTGCGTACGTATGGTAGTTGACATACTGTCTAAACTGTGCCATCGATCATGAAAAAACAAAACAAACAACAGCCTTTTAAACATAACATCACAACTGTGAGGTGGCGCGAGCCACAATCCAACACGCTGATGCGTGGATTGTTGGAACCCTTAACGTCAGATGTTATCAAGCCGCCCGGTTCAAAGCATCCGGTTAGGCTTCACGATTGCCATCTAGCAACGTCATTCACTTTTGGTTGAAGTCATAATTGTGACAATGAACAAAATTTTTAATATGAACACCAAAGTAGTTTAATTACAGCGTTGGCATCTCTTTAAGAATATTTAAAACCGCTCTTGAGAAACTCCATGCTTCAAATTCATCAGAAAGGATGTAAATAGATACAAACATGTACATTCAATAACCAGGGTATAATTTCCCGTACATAATAACAAAATCACATACCCCATTATGGTAATGAGAGCATTATTAACGGCAAAATAGGCCGATACCGAACTAAATATAAAGTAGGGGATGTGTTAAAGAATCTATTTTAACAAAAGGGCCCTAAATGACGGCCCGCCGCGCCGGGAACAATCGATTTTGTTAAATGGACTGAGAAATGACGACTGACCACCAGTTCCCACCGAAGGCTATAAATTGACGACTTCACTCATAATAAGCTATTTCGAAAGCTTGATTGACTGGCTTATTGACCCGGTTGGTAGAAATTCAGCCTACGAAACCACAAGTTGTGAGTTCAGTTTTCATTCTTGTCTGTTCAATTTGGACAATACTCATGAAATGATATGTTTGGGTGTGATTTTATGATTAGATTTAATTGACAGGGGTCTTTTCTTAAGTATTTTTATTTCTTTTATTCCGAGTGGGTGCCTCAAGCCAAAAAACGACCTCGCGGCAGACCAAAAAGGCGATGGCGGGATGAGTTATTCTCACATTTGCATGGCTGGTTCAGCATGGCTCTAGACCGCACTCAGTGGAAGAGGGGTAGGAAGGCCTTTGCCCAGCAGTGGGATAACGCAAGTTGATTTATTCTTTTAGCAAGATGCACAGCCCAACTTCCTTGACTAGTAGATAATGCCTCTGGGTCTTATTTTTCTTCCCACCCATGTCACAGTAAGCATAATAGAAGGTTATCTAAGACCGCTCATCGAGTTATTAGCTTAGCGTGCTCACAGATACCCGGCACAGCCCGTACGTACTGCCGCCAACTTACTCCCCCATATTTTATGTTAGCGTTTGCGTGAATTCGCAAACATTCAAACCGAGGGCGGCACGTTTGTATGTAGATATTTTACTGTTCTCTGTTTACTGTGGCCATGTTCGACCCTGCTGGTGTAAGCCTACTTCAGTCTATGCCATTATTTCCGGTCTTGTGCTGTCTCCATCCACTTCACACCGGCTGTTTCCTTGATGTCGTCGTGCCAACGCATTTGTGGTCTCCCTAGTGGCCGTTTTTCACTCCACGGTCTCCATTCAACTAGCCCGGCCCGACCGTGAACAAATGACGTCTAGGACTTTTACGATCCTGAAGCGTAACACCTACCATCTTTCTCTCAATTGCTGTCTGGGTGACTCTGAGTTTGTTGAGGATGGTGCCCGGTAGGCATCCTGTGGATGTGCTCTGACATTTTTTCAATGTCACTAACTACTGGTTTTATTAGAGAAGTATAAAAAGAAATTAAAAATATGATTAACTTCATAACTTGCTCAACTAGAAGCATTCAGAGTCCAGTAAAAAACTTGCAAAACTTAAGAACAAATATTCTTATAATTGAAATCCAGTCATTAAGATAATAACCTCGGTTTTTAATTATTCTTTGCTAAGACTCTATTTGGTGTTGACAGTTCCGAATAGTTTTTAGAATTAACCAAAGCATTTTTTCTATAAACTAGAATTAAAAGCTACAACCTTGTCAAACTCATCCATCAATTCATCGAAATAATGTAAACACTGTTATTTTTGTTTTAAATTTAAATTAAGTTTCAAGAAAACGATACCGGATATTAATCCTCCAAGTAATTGGCTAAGTTGTAAGCATCTTCATTCCAACTCACCTAGAAACACTGTTCTCTCTGAAATTCCGTATAAAATAACTTAACGTTCTGCTGTGTAATATCATTATAATTTCAGCTTACTCAAGTATACAATTACGCTGTTTCATAACTTTCATACTTCACTTTATTACAAAGTAAGAGCGCTGTAAGTGAAGTTGTGACGTTATACTAAATTAATTCCCTACGCCAGAAAGAAAATGAGTTTTCTAAACGACTTTTCCGAAGAAATATTTTCGACTGCGCCCTCTAGAATGTTCGATAAATTATTAAGGCTCTATTTACTAGTTCCTCCAAACTTGATTTACGAGGTCTCGGGATAATACTAGATTTTGTTAAATTTTCCCATGATACGGGGATGGAAAATTTAATTTGTTTTAGGCCATCAAAACTATGGATTAGTATATTATGGTATTGGTACAGAGGCTTTCATACCAACCTTTACAAAACCATTGGAAAATGGGCCTTGTCAGCAGTATAGGGTTGATAGTAATTATGCAAAGGTTGATGTGTACGCCTCTTTAAGAAGTCCTACCTACAATAAAATGTACAAAATTGGTTCATTTAGAATTTTATTATATTTTATCCTCTTATCAAATCTCATGGCATAATTCGTTTGTAATAATGGAACATGACGATAAATTCTACTACTGGACATATCCAGTAGTATTCTTTTTCGTAGTACAACCACAAGCTCAGCGTTTCAAATGCAAATCTATAAAAAAAAAGATAGGAAAAACCAGAAAAAGGCATTCAGTCCTGGCATCAGGCGGGACTCGAACCCGCGTCTTTCGCAAGCCGGGCGACTGCACTACCAATTATGCTACCGAGACCATTAACAAACCGGACGAATTTCTCTGGTATGTAATACCTGACAGCCAGGTTGGTTTCACCAATGTTTAGGCATATACCTTTTTTTTATGGTTTTTCCTTTTGAGGTTGTGGTTTCTTTGTTTAAATAAACACTTAGTGTTAGTTTTACTTTGTTTATTAACAATTAAACATTATTTTACTTATAATTTATGCATTTGCGTTTACGGTTAGATCGGAAGAGAAAAAGGTGGCAATAAGTGACAGATATTTTTTTTTTTTAAATGTGGTAGTGTTCCGGCTTTTGACTAAATCCTCAACACTCCTCCTCAAGTTAAATTTACTTAAATTTAAATTGTACCTTAAGAACACTATCACTTACAGTATTTTTAAAGTCTATACTTATTTTAAATAGTTATTTCTTATAATCTACTAACATAACTTAAAAGCTATTTATCCTATTGAACAAGTCTTAGTTTTAAAGTTTTTAAGTTGTTACAACATATTAATGTTATTTATCAACTAAATCTGTCTTAAATCTTAAAACATATTTTAAAGTAATTATTATTATAATAGAGTTTCAAATTAAATTTATCAAAGTTTACATTTTAATACAAACTATAACTTCAATAAACTTATTCAATACATAAAGTTTACGAGTATATCATTGAACTTTTGCAAACATAAACTTTTAGTAAATATATCGGCTAAATTATTTTGAGAACTTACATATCTCACACTTATGATGTTTTTATCAACTAAATCTTTTATGAAGTGATACTTTATGTCAATATGCTTCGTTCTTTTAGAGTTTTCATAGCTTTTTGCCATACAAATGGCTCCTTGATTATCCACTAAGAGTGTTGCATTTGCTTGGATATTCATGTGTTCACTGATTCCCTTCAAGTTTACTAACTCTTGAGTGGTCATAGCTGCAGCAATGTATTCAGCTTCTGCTGTTGATAGGGCCACACAATTTTGCTTCTTAGAAAACCATGCTATGGGGTTTTGCCCATGTAACACTATTGCTCCGCTAACACTTTTTCTGTCTAGCTTATTATTCGCCCAATCTGCATCCGAGTAGGCATGCAAATTTTGATCATTTCCTTTTCTAAATACTAGTCCTCTGTTCTTAGTTTCTTTCAAATATCTTAAGATTCTTTTTCCAGCCTTCCATGTTTCATTATTTGATTTGTCTAAGTAACGGCTTAAATAGGCAACTGAGTATGTTAAGTCAGGTCTTGAAGTTATTGTCAAGTACAATAAACTTCCGATCAGCTCTCTGTATCTATCCTTATGATCCTGTTCTTCTTCTGTCTGTTCTGTTGTTATGTTAAAGTTTATTTCCATTGGAGTTTTTATTCCATTACAGTCTGTCATTTCAAATTTGTTTAGGATTTTTTCAATTAGGTTAGTCTGCTTTAGTATTATTGTGTCCTTATTTCTTTCTATATCCATTCCTAAGAATTTCTTTGCTTCACCTAAATCTTTGGCCTTAAACTCTTTTTTCATTCCTTCTATAATGTCTTCACTGTTTCCTAGTAGTAAAATATCATCAACATAAATTATCATCCAGCAATCTTCTTTATAGTATAAACAAAAATCATATTCAGATCTTTTAAAGTTTTTCTTCTTAGCAAATTGATCTATTGTTTCATTCCAGCATTTTGGTGATTCATCCAGTCCATAAAGGGCTCGCTGTAATTTTAAAGTTTTATTAGTTGAAAGTCCTTGGGGTGGATTTATGTAAATTTCTGATTTAATTTTTCCATTGAGAAAAGCTGTTGGAACATCTAATTGTCTGATTGGTAAATTTTCATTAATAGCTTTTGATATCATCATCCTGATTGTTGGAGCTCTTGCAACAGGTGAGTAGTAAATATCACTATTTTCTTTTCGTTTCAGTTGGAATCCTCTAACTACGAGTCTTGCTTTCTTTGTTCCATCTTCTTTTATTTTGAAAATCCACTTTGTGTCAATGGCTTTAGTATCATTCGGTTTATCTGCTTCTACCCAGGTTTGTAAATCTTGTAATGCTGTTAATTCTTTATTTATTGCTAACTTCCATTCCTTGTCATTTATAGCTTCTTCATAGGATTCAGGCACGTCTTCTTGTGATATTAAGCAGAAAGCGATATTGGTAACATAGTCTTTTAAGTATTCGGGTTTGTTAATTTTTCTGCCAAATCTTGTTCTAGTTTCTGTATTTTCAGTTCTTCCTTCTATATTTTCACTTGCTTCTTCTATGTTTTCATTTGTTTCTTCAATGCTTTCATTCCTTTCTTCAATGCTTTCATTCCTTTCTTCTATACTTTCATTTGTTTCTTCAATGCTATCATTTATTTCTTCTATACTTTCATTTGTTTCTTCTATGCTTTCATTTATTTCTTCTATACTTTCGCAGGTTATATTCTCCTCCTGTGTTGGTACATTCTGGTTTTCAATTATTACTTTGCAAAAATTTTCTTCATTTTTCTTCTCATTCTTTCTGTTTTTGTTTAAAAATATGACATCTCTTCGCTATATAATTTTTCTTCGTTCCTTATCCCATAGTTTATATCCGGTAGGTGTATATCCAATCATTAAATATTTCGTACTTCGTTTGTCTAGTTTGTGTAGGTACTCCAGGTTTTTAGTGTATGCTTCGCTTCCAAAGGTTTGTATGTATTTCAGGTTAGGTTTTCTTCCTGTCCATTTTTCTGCAGGTGTAACATACTGTCCCTCTACAGGTATGCGGTTTAGTATGTATGTAGCTGTTTTGGCAGCTTCGCCCCAGAGTTCTCCTTCTATCTCATTTTCGTACATCATTGCTCTTACCTTTTCCATCAGTGTGCGATTGTATCTCTCAGATTTGCCATTGAGTTGAGGGCTATAAGGAGTAGTATAGTCTAACAATATTCCATTCTCCTTACAATAATCTTTCATCTCTCTGCTAGTATATTCTCCACCACAGTCGCATCTTATGGTTTTTACTTTTGAATTCTGTTGTCTTTCAGCTTCTTTTATATAATATTTCAGGTGTTGGAAAACTTCACTTTTGTTAGTGAGTAAGTATATTTTAGTAAAGTTGGTGTATTCATCTATGCAGGTAAGTACATATTTTTTGTTATCCCATGTCGTTGGTGTTATTGGTCCACAAATATCAGTATGTATTATTTCTAAAGGTTTTTTAGCTTTGAATCTGTTAGTATTAAATGGAAACCTTGTTTGTTTAGCTTGGATGCATATTTCACATTCTCTCATGTTATTAATTTCATTTTTACTGATCTTCATACCTTCCACAATGTCTATCATTTTTTTCATTTTATCTTTACCTGGGTGGCCTAACTTTATGTGCCACTCCATAGCATTATTTTTCTCATATGTCACATAAGAAGATTCATCACTTACTTTTATTCGGATGCTGTATAAGCCGCTGTCTGTTTTAATTCCTTTAATTATTTCTTCATTATTCTTCTTAATTATTACATTATTTTTAGTGAATAATACTTCGGCATTTTTTTCTGTTAAGGCGTTAACTGATAATAAGTTCTTCTGTAGGTTTGGCACATATAGCACATTATTTATAAAATAGTCTTCAGTTTCAATTTTTCCTATTTTTTCGGCAGTTAATTTTTCATTCCTTTTTGCTGTATGTATTTGAGTGTTACTTATATTTGTCTCTGTAAGCAAATTTTCATTGTTTGTCATATGTGTAGTACAGCCGGAGTCAATTATAAATTCTGTTGTGGTGTTACATACTTTTTCATTTGTCAATAAAGCAGACTTTTTGTTATTTTGTCCTTTGAAGTAACAGTCTTTCTCAGTGTGGTTATTTTTCTTGCAAATTTTACATTGTTTCTTGAAAAAACAATCTTTTTCTTCGTGGTTTGTTTTCTTACAAATTTTGCAGAACTTTTCTTTAAATGTCTTATTGCTTTTGTTATTATTATTCCTTACACACTGCTTATTGAAATAGGCTTCTTTAGTTTGAAACATTGTTGATAATCTTTTTTCTTCTGATAATAGTCGGGCAGTCAGGTTACTTAATGTTTTTTCAGATAATGGAGTTGATTCCCATGCTGTTACAAAGTTGTGGTAAGTATCAGGTAAAGTTGACAAAATTTTGGACATGACCATGTTGTCATTTACTTTTTCATTTAAGCATTTTAGTGTAAATGCCAAATTTTCTATTGTACTTATATGTTGCGTCATATCTTTATTTTTGTTGTAGGAGTATTGAAATAATTGTTGGAATGCTTCACATTTTTGTTGTTCATTGTTTTTTTGAAATAACTGACAAATTTTATTATACATTTGCGAAGCATTTTCGCAACTCATTAGCATGCTTATGTATTTTTTGTTAATGGTGCACATGATGATTTTTTGTACTTGTGCATCTTTTTGGATGTTCGTTTTCATGTCACTTCCTAGCGGGATTGCGGCGTCATCACTTTGCACTATTTCAAATAATCCCTGGCTTTTTAACAGTATTTGGATTTGGAATTTCCACATTGCGAAATCTTCCTCGGACGACAACTTCTGTATTTCACTGTAATCGTTTTTGTGATCCATTTTAGTTTCATGCGTTTTTAGTTTTTTAGGTTAGTCGTTTTTTCTTCACACCAATTTTTTAATTTCTTAACTTCCGTCTTCCTCTGGGCCCATAACCTTTTGAGGTTGTGGTTTCTTTGTTTAAATAAACACTTAGTGTTAGTTTTACTTTGTTTATTAACAATTAAACATTATTTTACTTATAATTTATGCATTTGCGTTTACGGTTAGATCGGAAGAGAAAAAGGTGGCAATAAGTGACAGATATTTTTTTTTTTTAAATGTGGTAGTGTTCCGGCTTTTGACTAAATCCTCAACATTTCCTATCTTTAGTAAGATGATAATGCATTATCCCTAATGCTAAAAATAAAATAACCTATAAAAAAAAATACAATTAAATAAATTAAATGTAATAAAAGCTGTTTATTGAGATTCGTTTTTCCATAATGTTTTTTATATAATTCCAAAAAACTGTTAGCATATTTGAACCCACTCATGCGGGTTATGACAGCGTAATCACTAAGCCCGGACTTCATTAAGCCCGGACGGTCTAACTTAAAGATTAAATCTACTGATAAAACAAGATAGATACAAGATACTCCCTGATGACGTAACGATATGATTTACCCCTATCAGTAGCTACTTACCACTTACTATTAGACAGCAGCTAATCCATAACCACCCTTAACTACGGACATAACTAATCTCCCACAACTTAAACACGCTAGAAAGTAACTTATCATGCGGTTACGTCACCTAAGAGTCCCCGCACACGGGCCACTCACCACACGCTACAAAACGCCTGTACCGGAAGAATTCCTATACTTTTCATACATTGAATATGGACTCGCCGCAGACGGTGAAGCCGGTGGCCGCTACACGCTACAAACTATAGGAATATGCCAATGGCGGCGTCTTGGGGGCCACATGCGACAGCCACAAAACGCCACCACCGGCATATTTTCTGTAGCTTAAAACATTTTGTATGGACTAGCCACACACGGTTCACGCCTGTGGCCGCTATGAATCGTCACTGCTCGCGTCTTGTTGCCCGTAGCGGCTACAATTGCCGCACAAACTTCATACTTTTAATACAGCAAGCATGGGTTGAAAAAACTGGCGGCTACCATCTGCAAGTGTCGACCACAAACCACAAATGGCTGCCGCGCGCTTCAGCTTCCTTCGCAGCCGCTTCTAGCTTCTTATGGCGGCGTTTGTGGCCCACAGCCACGTTTGGCCCGTGTGCATAACATAACATAAACGGCCTATATACGTCCCACTGCTGGGCACAGGCCTCACCTCAATTATGAGGTTGAACGTGCCATACTCCAACACGCGGGCTCAGTGCGGATTGTTGGAGGGTGTGAGGTTAGTGAGCAACCTTAATGTCAGATGTTATCAAGCCGCCCTAAGGCCTCTGACTAGGCTTAACGATTAACATCTAGCGACGTCAACCGGGACCAACCGCTTAACGTGCCTTCCGAAGTACGGAGATGCCCGAAAAATACATCACTAAATTTCGGTCGTGGTGGTCACCCATCCCATTTCCGACCCGGCGTGTGCCCGTGTGCGGGGACACTAAATCCCGGAACAGTCATAATTTGACCATTTTCGGCACGTGCGCCACTAACGCACAAATAATAGGGTGGGCAAAAACAGAACTAGTTAGACTAGTCATGCAGGTTTTTAGGGACTCGATCGTGGAGCATCTGTACGATGTTGTATACCTATACTCTGATAGTGGATTTGGAGTTTGAGTGAAGTTATTTTTTTGTCGATATAAGCTTGCTTCACTCATGCCATCCCGTAAATTGTGGAGATAAATGAAAGTGATATTCTACGTGTGTCTTATGTATCTTTTCTAGCAACTTGCACAATCCAAACTCCCTAAACTCTCTGTTGAGCCTTGCGGTTGACCGGTAGAGAATGCCTCTTGGCATTAAGTCCGCCATTTGTGCTTTTTTTGTAAATTTGTGCAATTAAGAATAAATCAATAAATAAATAAAGTGACAGCTAACTTCTGGACATTCCATGTAAGAGCTGCTTAATTTTGATTTGCGTTTGTAAATCGGGCTTAATTAAACTAAAGCAACTAGCAGATAGCTCTTAGTTAAGAAAAGCACCAACAAAAACCAGTAAATGCACACATAAATTATTGTTTCATCATTCTCAGCACGTCCGCTACTAACGCACAAACAATTGGGTGATCAAATGCAGAACTAGTTAGATACAATCCAGTACCTCAAAATCTGTATAAATTCAGTATCCAGTTTTTAGGGACTTTAAAGTCTATTTTTACTGGTCTGGGTTTTTTCTTTGTGAATTAAGTATGTATTTACAAAAGAAAATAGTATCTAAGTATGTTTATCCGTTGTCTAGTATCCCCAAGTACAAGCATTTCATTGCTTAATTTGGGACTAGATGGTGCTGTGTGGAATTTTGTCAAGTGATATATTTAAAAAGATACTGTTTGATACGTAATCTTACAGTTTACTAATTTTGGGTATAGAAGTAAGTTTGTGTTTTACCTTTAAATTTCGTAGTCTTAAACCCTTTTTCGTGTCATTTTCACTTCTACAACCTGTCACCACAAATTCTAAGAAAATTTGAGTGTTATCTCTCATATTCGTAATACGTTGCTTAAATTAAATATTTTAGACATTCTGTTACTATCGATATTCCCAACACTATCTTGCAAATTGAAAGTGTTCCTGACGTGAATACGAGACGAGATGCTTCCGGAATGTTCTCTTAGAGCTGTTGAATCTAGATTAACCAGTAGATCGTGACTGCGACGTACAGAGGGCTACACGTCATGCTAAACATAGCTAGTTAGGAATTGAACTTTAATGCATTGGAAATAAGGTTCTAAGATCTGTCATGTATGCACTAGATCTGTGGTCTTCTATATCTGCCTTTGTCAGGTTACTTGCTTTGGAAAGAGCCAAGTGTGAAGCAGTGAAATGGTGCTGGAGTTGTGAATACTCAATATGTACAGACGGCAGCACGTTAAGCGTAGCGTAATAGTTAAAAAATGAGCTTTATTTATCTGTTCTAAGGTAGGTAATAAGAATTGACTAAGTCCATACAAAACATGATAGTTAAAGCGTATTGTTGCAATCTGTTTTGAGTTAAAAACTTACTTATTAGACTTTTTCTTTTACGACTATTTGGCATAATACCATGATATTACTTTCCAGATTTCATTCCTTATACGTTAATGATAATCCCCAAAGGCCGAGTTTTACTTTCTAAACCGACAGGGTTGACTGCTGGCAAGAGCAAAATCGGTCATAAGACTTCTTATAAAATTTTTCAACATTCCTTGACCCATCACTTCCAGTTGCAAAATTAAGCCTGAAAAGGTATAGTTTCAGACCCAATCATCGATATATAACGTCCCGCATTTATACAACCAAATTGAGTTCAAGTTAGTGATTGAACCTCGCTGAAAACATTTTATTCTTTAGTAAAGGTTGAAGCGATAAAAGCGATTAAAAAATCACCAGTAGCCAGTATTAGAAAAAAACAAAAACACACGCACGAACGTTCGAAGAACACAAATAAATGTAAACAAAGAATTTGGAGCACACAAGCCAAAAGTAACCTTATTCTCCTTTTGTTAAGAATTCCAGCGTGCACATGCATGGAGTGCATTCCGCCGGGAGTATGGAGTAGGTAGTTGTTAGACTTTCCTATTCGCGCCGTCGTAGGAAAAACAATAGAAGGACATTTTTCACTCTTTCCAGTTTGAAAGCACTCGCGACACTCCGTGGAGATGGTTCAAGTAAGAAGGTTAAGCGGAGGATAGTAAATAAATATCAGCTTTACAGCCTACACAAAGATTATGTCAGACCAAACTTAGTAGAGCTATTTCTATAGGTGTAACCCCAAAATTAACAAATGCCAATCAAAATTGAACAACTCTTACAATTAGACCGAAGAAAGGGCGAGGACTCGATAACCCTGCAATCCGGTAACTTACTATACCACCGGGAGGGCGACCAACAGTCCCTAGGTGGTGTCGGGTTCAGCGTCCACAAGTCCCTTGTCAACAACGTGATAACTATCGGAAGTGTTTCGAGCAGGGTAGCGTACCTGATACTCAGAATATCGAAACGATATTTGCTGAATGTCATTCAGGTCTACGCTCCGACCTCGAAACACGACGATGTCGAAGTGGAAGCTATGTATGAGGAGATCTCTAAAGCCATGCATAGCCATAAAACCCACTACACAGTTGTGATGGGGGATTTCAATGCGAAGTTGGGGCAACGTTGCCGTGATGAGCTGAGAGTGGGGCAATTTGGATTTGGGCAACGGAACAACAGGGGCCAGATGCTGGCAGACTTTATGGAGAAGGAGAACCTCTTCATGATGAACTCCTTCTTCAAGAAGCCCGTAAGCCACAAATGGACCTGGTTCAGTCCGGACGGTGAGGTGAGAAACGAGATCGATTTTATCATGTGGACGAAGAAGCACATATTCAATGATGTCACTGTGATCAACGCTGTTAAGACAGGAAGCGATCACCGCATGGTCAGAGGCACATTGAATATCAACATAAAGCTTGAGAGAGCGCGACTGATAAAATCCACGCTCCGACCAATACCGGCTCAGATTCAAAACCCCGAGTGCTTTCAGCTCGAGCTTCAAAACCGTTTCGAAGCCTTTGAGAACAGCATCGATGTGGACGATCAATACAACATGGTGGTGGATTCTGTCCGTACGGTAGGGTCCAAGCACTTTAAAACCCGCCGTCCAAAATCAAAGAAACACTCCAGCCATACTCTCCTACTCATGGATCAGAGAAACAAAATGAGGCTACAGAACTCAGTGGATGCCCATCGTTATCGGCAACTCAATAGACAGATATCTAAGTCTTTGACGAGCGACCTTCGCCAATTTAATACCCAGCGTATTAAAGAGGCCATTGAGCGGAACAAAGGCTCCAAAGTGTTCGCTAGAGATCTGTCTATTGGGCAAAGCCAACTCACGAGGCTGAAAACTGAGGCAGGTAGCATCATTACGTCCACACCTGAAATCCTGAGGGAGATTGAGAGTTTCTATGGACAGCTGTATTCCACGCAAACACCTGTTGAAAGCAAGGCTAAAGATCCTAGAGCCAAGCTTACCCGACACTATACCGAAGATATCCGGGACGTCAGCCTGTACGAGATTAGGATGGCTCTCAAGCAGCTAAAAAACAACAAGGCGGTGGGTGATGACGGAATCACAACAGAGCTTTAAAAGCGGGCGGTCGGCCGATACTCAAGGTCCTCCAGACGCTCTTCAGTTCTGTCATCCTCGGGGGCAGAACGCCAAAGGCATGGGGCAGAGGCGATGTGATGCTGTTTTTCAAGAAGGGTGACAAAACTCTCTTGAAGAACTACAGACCCATATCGCTTCTGAGCCATATCTATAAGTTGTTTTCGAGAGTCATTGCGAATCGTCTCGCTCGCAGGTTTGACGACTTCCAACCTCCTGAACAAGCCGGGTTCCGAAAAGGCTATAGTACCATAGACCACATTCATACGCTGCGGCAAGTTATACAGAAGACCGAAGAGTATAACTTGCCACTTTGCCTGGCGTTTGTGGACTATGAGAAGGCCTTTGATTCGATTGAGACCTGGGCAGTGTTGCAGTCTCTCCAAAGATGCCAAATAGACTACAGGTACATCGGGGTGCTAAGGTACCTTTACGAAAACGCCACCATGTCGGTCCGATTACAGAACCAGAGCTCTAATCCGATCCAACTACAGCGAGGCGTGAGACAAGGAGACGTCATATCTCCGAAACTGTTCACAGCTGCGTTGGAGGATATTTTCAAGCTTCTGGACTGGAAAGGACGCGGCATCAACATCAATGGCGAGTACCTAACACACCTACGATTCGCCGATGATGTAGTTCTTATGGCTGAGACCTTGGAAGACCTGAACATAATGCTCGAAGATCTCGGTAATGCTTCTCAAAGAGTGGGTCTTAGGATGAACATGGACAAGACGAAAATCATGTTCAATGCCCATGTTGCACCCGCTCCAGTTAACGTTGGGAACATTACACTCGAAGTTGTTGATCACTATGTTTACCTGGGACAGGCAGTCCAGTTAGGTAAGTCCAACTTCGAGAAAGAGATCTCTCGTCGAATCCAGCTCGGATGGGCAGCGTTCGGGAAGCTCCGGCATATATTCGCGTCCGAAATTCCTCAGTGTTTCAAGACGAAAGTCTTTGACCAGTGTGTGTTGCCAGTAATGACATATGGGAGTGAGACGTGGTCGTTTACTATGGGTCTCATAAGAAGGCTCAAAGTCACCCAGCGAGCAATGGAGAGAGCGATGCTTGGTATTTCCCTGCTTGATCGAATCAGAAATGATGAGAGAGAGCAGGAGAACTAAGGCAACCGACATCGCTCGAAGGATTGCATCGTTGAAGTGGCAGTGGGCGGGACACATAGCGCGGAGAACCGATGGCCGTTGGGGCGGAAAGGTTCTCGAATGGCGACCGCGTACCGGACGAGGTTCCGTGGGCAGGCCCTCCACAAGGTGGACCGACGATCTTGTCAAGGTCGCGGGAAGCCGCTGGATGCGGACAGCGCAGGACCGATCGTTGTGGAGATCTTTGGGGGAGGCCTATGCCCAGCAGTGGGCGTCGTTCGGCTGACATGATGATGATGATTACAATTAAATTTCACTTCTTTTACTGCACACATTGTGCTACACTGTGTACACACAAAAACTGCCTATAATATCCGTCCAACTGCTGGGCACAGGCTTCACGTCACGTAAGTATATGGTGGCGTGAGCTATACTCCGTCACGTGGGCTTGTTGAAAAGGTGTAAGGTTAGTAAGAAACCTTAATTTCAGATGTTATCAAGCCACCCTAAGGCCTACGAATACGTTTCACCAGTGACATCTAGCGACGTCAATCTAGATAAACTGCTTAACGAGCCTTCCAAAATACGTTACTATATTTCGGTCGGATCGGTCAACCTTCACATTTCCAACCCGTTGTGTGTTGCTTCAAAACAGCGATCGTTGCCGATCTACTGTAACAACTGCACCAAGAGAACCTCTTAAAAAAACATAAAAAGTAAAAAACCAACCTTCCACTTGTCACTTGAACTGCGAGGCGACAAATAACACGTGTGCGTGTCTGACGCGGCGACGTTTCCAATTTGTACTGGTGACTGCCGCTTGCCGGCGACGTACATAAGTACATAGCTTAAGAACTGAACGCTCAAGGCTTACATCAATTCAATTATTATAATAATAATAAACTTTTTCGATAAGCAGCTTTTCTACAAATGACTGACACCACACATAATTTTTTGACGCGTACGAGTAATATAAAAATGGGAAAAATTTCGATCTTCAGTATTGAGATCCAGTGTCCTTCAGGTTCGGTCATAAAATACTTGGTTCGGTTGAACAACCTAACCTCAATAGTCAATTCCTAAATGTGGCACCTATTCATAGTAAACCAGCCATTGTTCTACTGGTCTATTAAACGACTCGTCACACAATTCCACCTTCAGCTTGCATTAAAATCCACATTTATCCGTCCGTTCGCGTTAAGAATGCAGTGATTTCATACTTGTCCTTAAACCTAGCACGCTCCCTTACCAAAGCCAAGTCCAGAGTGACCAGCTGGATGCATACTTTCTAATTAGGCACGGTTTGATTGGTTAGGGGGCGTGCTAGGTCGAGGACAAGTATGAAATCACTGCATTCTTAACACGAACGGACTGTAGTCATTCTTGCTAGGCACAGGGGGTCTAAAAACGCGACATTGGATGTTTCATATCTGAATCATAAATGAATCATTTTTTATCCTAAAACGGCAACTATGAATCATATTATGATCATTATATGATTCAGATCTGTTTCTGTTTATGAAACAGATCTAAATATGAGTCATATTATGATCATAATATGATTCAGATTTGTTTTATATCTGAATCATAATATGAAACGTCTAATGTCGCCTATCAGACCCCCAGATCAGTTTGTGTCAGATGTCAAAACATGTGACTGGTTGTGCATTACACATCTCAGCTCGTTCAGCCCTAGTGTACCTAAACCAGCCTAAACTTGAAGTTAAAATAAAGAGTATTATTTGTAAGCTATATGTGAGCATTATATGTAAGCTATCCGAAATAACTAAGCCTCAAGCCAAAGCTAGTTTGGTGTATTTACTATGAAACCGCATCCATTAGGGACAAACCGCACAATACCAGAGCCACGTCAAAATTTACTAATAAATATTAGTAGACCAATTAATCGAATTAGATGGTTTAAAGGTTAGGTATTGAACCTACTTATTACAATAATCTACTTGGCCAACAAGTTAAAGCATTCGCAATAAAAATATATGTAGTAACCACTAATTACTAGGTGATCTGCCCGCTTTTTCAATAAAGTACTTCAAAGCCCCTTTGCTAAGACGCAAATGTAGTCATAATTTATTTAAAACAAGGGTTACGTAATGTTAAAAATTATTAAAATGTCAAGAATTTGTGGTCATCACAGGATCTCTTTCACAGGAAAGTAATAACTTTTCTGAACTTTTTTCATGACTATTTATATTCTGTTAAGTATATTCATAATTTTAAACTGACTCTGTTACGACGAGCAACTATCGAGTTTTCTTGCCGGATTCTTTTAGATAGGATCCGAACCTTTAGAGTCATAATATGTTTTTTTTAACCTAATTTCAACTGAATTCAAATTGTCGACTTATGTCTTATCATGTGTCGTATGCATGTTTGTGATATGTGTTAATAAAATATGTGCTTTAGACTTTATTTGAGTTTGCCACCTTGTTCTTTTGCCATTCAACGTCCATGGTCACGGTTGGTACCTCCACAATGAGGTTGCTGAACTGCACAATCGTTGCTCATTACATTACACACAGCCAGCCAGCTCTCTTTTTGTATAGTCAGGAACACCAAAAAGTTTAATTTTAGCACTTCACTCAACTGCATGAGGTCTAAATTTGTCAGCCCTAGTGACTGTACAGGCTTAAACCTGGCAAAAAACACAGCCAAAAACAAAATTGTGCCTCATACATTCAACTCAACTACAGTATACACCACAAATCATCATTATGCCTACACTGAGCCATTAGAGAACAAACTTTTAATCAAAACGTCGGCGTCCTTAGCCCCTGGGCACATGAGTGGCAGGAGATTAAATTCGGAAGCACACTCACAATACGATCCTACTAGGTACTTTGTAAAATATGGGAAACGTATTGTTGGTAAACAAACGACACAAACAGGGGACAAGAAATAGGTCACCTAGATAAGATTCTTGTTATTTATCCTGCATCTTACCCCGATTTCGGTTGATGGTGGAATGATGAGGTAGATACTCTTTGGTTTCTCTTCGTAAGTTTTTTTGGCCGAATTTTCTTATGAAGAGCTTCGTTTGTCAACAGCTAATATCTTTTGCGGCTTTTGTTGAAAAAAACAGCGTGAATGTTTCTTAACCTTTCTTCTACTACTTTAATAAAAACTCTTAAGTTGAGTTTATTGTCACTAACATTGTGAACTATACATTGAATTGAACTTTATTTAATCTGCATCTGTTGTTGTGTGTTATGAGAAACTGAAGCTTAAATGAAATTGCAGACAGTTTGAGTGACAATATTAATTAGATTTGGACAAAAAGGCGGCCTAGGCAATGATATTAAAAAGAGGAAGATAGGTATGTTATGTCAGTACTGATGCAAAGTAAAAAATTGTCTCCTAACGTACGTACCTATAATTCGACCATGTGTGTGTGACAAGATAGTATGATTAATTACTAGAGCGTAAACGAGACAAATACACGTTGCGCAGTGTCGTCTCAAACTGTCAATGCTTTGCTCAGGTGTTCGAAGTTCTGATTTCGGGTGCCACTTTTTTAGCACAAGTAACCTACGTAGGTCTTTTTTATCATTGGGGCTAGGCATATTTCATTCCATAGCATTTAGCTTTTCGCACATACCTAGTGGAGATACAGCCTTAAACCCAACATTAATGACCTTCTCAAACGATTAAGATCCTGTATTTAAACTACCAACGCCAACAAGCGTTCCATCGTTTCTGTGTGCCCACCTAATAATACCAAGAACTTTAGGCCCGGCGCCCACTATCGGCATCGGCACGCTTCAGGATTTTAAGGTGGCAAATAGCAATATACTTTAACATTATGGCAAAAATGTAGAAATTTCCGTGATGTGTTCTCGTAAAAACAAAAATACCGCTTCGGTATGCTTGAGGCTGCTGTTTCGGCATTTTCTTCTTTCTTGCCATTATGTTAGAGTATATTACTATTTGCCACCTTAAAATCCTGAAGCGTGCCGATGCCGATAGTGGGCGCCGGGCCTAACGGGCAGCCGTCATCTGCGTAGCGTAAATGATTACTAGGAAAATGGAATTCCACAAAACGCGTCTGTTGGCAAGCAACAGGATCTCGGATATTTCGAACACAAGACATGCCGGAGGAATTTCGGCAATAATCGCGTCATATTAATCCTCTTCGTGGGTCTCATCATGGCATTCTCGCCGGATTCAATCAATTTAAGCAATTGTTATGTTCTAGAAATAAATCTTTTCAAATTATTCTGGCGTATTTTATTTGATAAAAAGATTTCAAGGTCATTTGGTTCTGCTTTTTCTAAGTAATTCTACACTTTTTGTAGCTTATATTCTAGCTTCTTTACGGTAGTTTCCCTGGAACTCATCAAGTCATAATATATAGCGTGCCGCTTACTGCTTCTACTTCTTAGGATATTTTTTGTATGCCATGACGACCAATGGGTTAAGAGCTAGTCTAAGCACAATATCCAGGTTTAATAATGATTTAACTCTCCAAGCTATTCAATGTTGTAGCTCCAGTTTTCCTTGATGATTCCAAAGGTCTGCAAATGATGGTATTGGTGGTGGCTGGCACCCACACCTACAATGTTTGACGATATTGTGTCTTCGTAGTATCTACTTGCTCAACTCACCTTTTTTTCAACCTGCTCCAAGGTAACTATGAGCCCAAGGCCAAGCTGTCAGAAAAACGTTTTATATCTGAATCGACATAAACAAAATTTACTAAAATAGTATGGTTGCTAGTTGCGCTGTATAGTTTCTCAAACTAGTTAGCAGCCTTCCTTGTAACTAAATACGTCACAGAGTAATGAAAGTATCAGAAACCTACTCCAGGTGGAGATTTATCAATTCGCATCATGGGTTTGTTACACTTAGTGGGACGAATGCATTTTGTCGACCGCAAACGTTGGATACGTCAGAATTTAACTAATCGGAATGAACGTGTGGTCGGTGTTCGGTAAAATTTGCATCTGATCGACACACTAAGTATTTAGGCCAAGTTCTGATGAGTAAATATTATTAATTGTCGAGAACGAAATTTTCAAAAATTAAAACATGGGTGGTTTCTTTCACATAATTTGTAACCACCAACGCAGTTTGTTGACGATTCTTTCAGGTACCAAGAAGATGAACATTTTGGATTCGCCTTACTGCTGAGATTATTTATATATTTAAGAGAAGTGTCCTGTTACTTATTTGCAAATGTTGACAGCTATAGGATTGAAGAACACAAAACTTTACAGTTGAAGTTGTTCTGTGGGATTGTTAAAGTGTTTATGTACAAGGAGGTTTGTCGTTCGATTGCTATTGCTGGTAGAGACGACAAGTGCCGTAGGATCAATTCTCACACCTTTTTTTATGGGGGGAATTCCCCCTTCATAGGTCCCCGTGATCTCTGGTCAAGAACTCGGTGCCGGTGCTCGAGGAGAGTTAAACCTCCCCTCTTCACCCGCCGCTGTGTACGGTGGTGTGAGGTCACTCTTACAGCGCCGCACTGCCTCAGGGCCACTTGGAATGGCCCCCGCCATGTGCATTCCCAGTGACCCCGAAGGCCCCCTATAGTCAATCATCATCAACGGCCTCTGCGTCTTTTTCAAACGATTTATGTAGTAACGTTGGAGAAAGAGCACTTATAATGAAATAACGAGTCAATACTACAACCTTGACAAGCTGTAATGTTTGTTGATGAAACTTTCTTGTGTTTCTTGGCAAGGTACCAATTTACTTTTCAGCCAACAAAAAATAGATCAAACACAAGCTTTTAAAAAAAATGTCTAATGATAACTTCCAAAAAAAACCTTAAAAAAATAAAATCATAAACCAAAGCCTTGGCTTGTTTACTGATGTGCAATTGAATTATTGAGCCAACATGGAAGGCACTATCGGAAAATACGTCAGTTTACGCAAATTGTGGTATGGAACGGCTAAACAAACGTATATTGGTATATTTCGCGGTGTATCGGTCGTTATTTCGTTATGATTGTAAGCGATTTGTATTTGGCTTTTTTGGTAACAAAACTGATTGTCATTTATCCCAAATAAAATACCTACAAAGTCCAATTAGGACGTTTGGTCCTAATTAGACCAAATATTGTTTATACTTAGTTTTTATGGTCAACTCATTTAATTGATAGCTAGTGATTGCTTAGCGCAAATACACATGATAAAAGATAGGTATAACTGAAAATATTAGGTTTCTTGAATGAAGTAATATTAAAATAATTGTTTTAACCATAATTATATAATGCGAAGTTACGTCCTAACATTTCGTGTACCGCTTATTTGATAATCATAACAACTCATCAGCGTCCTGGCCCAGTGGTTAAATACTCTGGCTCAAAACTCTGGTCCCGAGATGAAATCTGGTCGGATCACACCAGTTTGTGTTCATGGGGCAATTTATGGCTAACTCTACGTTACAAAACCCAAGCAACCTGGATAACGGCGGTAGACGCCCCTTACCACATTGGGTTCAAATTCCCTTGGCAGAATGTGGGCTTCTGAATGTTCCGTTAACCATGACGGCAACAATCAGTGTGCCTCGGACTAACATGAGTCGTGAGGGTATATACACATACATCACATTTCAACAGTTATTCAAACATTAATTAATTTATATTTTTATTAATTTAATTTATCTGTTTGACGATCTCATTAAAAAATCCTATATCTTGACATTTATGTAGCTTATAGTAATATTTTATTTGAGAAATAAATAAAATAATCTAATCTTAAGGCATGATAAATCCATACTCATTATAGTGATGGACGTTATTTCGAGTAGTCAAAATAATATACCTGGACATTATTCGACACAACGCCACCTAGCCCCAAGATGAGCTAATTAAAGTTCGTATTATGGTATACTAGCCAACGGATAAACATACTAAACACTTTTCTTTTGTAAATACATACTTAATATACATAGGAAACACCCAGACCAATTCAAACTGACATGTTCATGTTCGTAATAGGCGTGGATTGTAACCGCGACCCTTGGTGTAGTAGCCGACTTCTCAACCATTACACGAAATTGGTCGTGAAGTCAAAAGTCGTCGTCAAGTCAGGCCAGAATTTAAACTGTTATTCCATTGTTTGCATTTCTGTCTAGCGGTTGATTGGTAGAGAACCTGGAGGCCTTAAGCTTTAAGTCAGCTTCTTGTAGTTTTTTGTGCAAAAAGCATAAATCCTAGTACTAATATTATGAATGCGAAAGTTTGTATGTCCAGTGCCGTGTTGCTCTTTCACGTAGAAACTGAAAAATGGATTTTAGTGAAACGTTACTATAATGTAGCTTATACATCTGAATAGCATATAGGCTACAATTTGTAGAATAATATCACTTTTTTAAAGTCGCAGGCGGCCGCTAGTGAATAAATATATTTGCTAGAAACACTATTGTTGTGCACGCAGCATTGTTGTTGCCTCACTAGTGTTGTACTAAGCCGTCTCTCGGGTATCGGTTACCAATTAGAGTCCGGTTCTTGTTTGCTAGATCAGCCCTAGATTACCGATAGGCTGATATAGCACCGGTGTGTGCAACAAATACCTAAACCTATTAGAAGTATTAAAATATCTACAGTAAAATGCTTTATCCTCTTTTTCAATAGCCCAGGAAGATTTATAGAGAAACCTTTAGTTGGTCCACACAACGATCAAAATTATCTATAAAGTTCATAATTGATATTATTATAATAAGGTTTTGTCAAAAAGAGCTTTGAGGTTAAGGCGCGTTGCAGACGGTGGGGCAGTGTGGGACGGCCTCCCCCTCATGGGTTCTCGCCTCGGCGTGGCGAGGGGGCCTAGTACCGGTGATAGGGGAACCACCGGGAAGCAAAGAGAACCCAGGCGTGGCAGTGTGGTGGACTGGGAACCCACCTGCTGCGGCCCGCAAGGGCGACGTTGGGCTGCGGGGCCAGTAGGGCCTGCAGGCGCCTTGAGGCGCGTGGTTGGGGCCGCGGCGCACAACCGGTTGGTGGGGGCCAGTGATCCGAGGCTGATCCCCCCTGTGCATCGCGGCCCGGCGGGGCCGTACCGCCGGTTACGGCAGCGGAGCCGCCCTTTGGGTGGCTCGTGGTTGCGGGCCCAGTAGGGTCTGCGAACAGTGGGTGCCAGCGGGCCAGAGTGCGGGGGTGCTCTGGCTTGCATTGCACGGCGTCCACCGAGACGGCGAAAGTGCCTGCGTACTCCAGGCGCTTTCGTGACCTCCCCCCTTCGTTGGGGGGTCGGTTGGAGGGGGCCCCATTAGGGGCTAGCACTGGCGGCGGAGCAGTGCGGCATTACTTACGGTAGGATCCAGCTTCGCCGCCAAAGTGCCACAGTCGAGTGCCGTGGGGTTTTAGCCGGTAGGAGTCCGACATAACCTCGTCGTCCCCCCGGGCAGCGAGGTATCCATGAGGATTTCCCCACGAAAAAAAAGAAAAAAAAAAAAAAAAAAAAAAAAAAAGTGTGGGACGGCCTTTTTGACCGCAAACGATAGCGCAATGATGGGAATCATGGCTAAAATAAAAACGCACATGAAGGGCAAAAAGTCCGCGCCGCAGATGCCGGTGGGCACTTAAATGCTTAGTGTTTGCGGTTAGGAGCAGTCGCGGGCATCGGCGGGCAGACGCGGTCTTTATTAAAAAGATCGCCCCACCCCATCGTCTGCAAAGCGCCTAAAGGCTTCAATAAAATATCTCAAATTCAACAAAATATATAACCAAGAATAAAATAAATACTTTCTCACAGCAATTAAACTGCGGCGTAGTCAATTCAAATATGACAGAACGGACATTGTAATTTTTAAAACCGCCATTTTCCAGTAGTGATCTCAGCTTAATAATGAATCCGAGTTAACAATGAACCAATATTCTGGATTAACGAACCGTAAACGAACAATTCCTTCACTCCCCACCGTTTTGCAGATGGTGACGATTTTAACTGATTACACGGCAATTTCACCCTTATTGCTTAGACGAGAGAGCGTTTTGGCAGTGTTCATTAATGTGAATGGATGAAAAAAATTAAATTAATATATTTTTACGCTGTTCTTGGGTTATGGATCGGTATTTTGCTGGATTTTGATTTTGAAGACCTGGGGCCTTTACGAGTATAAATGATAACATGAAGACAGTAGGAGCGTGCTTTTGTTATTAGAATTTGATATTTATAAAAATAACATCAGCTTATTTGTGACTGGCAAAAACGGTTCATGATATTTTAGGAGTAGTGACTTACTCTTGCTAGTGGAAACAATTATCAAATAAAACGTGTCGCGTAGCAAAAAATAACGTTATACCTTTGTAATAAATTAACGTAACTGATAGTCGGTAAAAGTGTGATTTTGTAGAGATTGGACATAAAAAACAAAAACTTTTGAAGGTTTTATGTTGAGTATCAAATGAAAGAACCACAACTACTATTATTAGGTCTGCTTTGCATAATAATTATTCCTAAAAAGAAATTTACATAACTCCAAATATTTTAAATCAAAAAAGACTTTAAAAACTAAAACCCGCCCTAAAAAGTACGAAACAAGGCGGGTTCTTAGCTATCGGGTTTTAGTTTTTAAACCCTTTTTTGCACGGAAGTACTAGTCGGAACTGTTTGGAAGATCTTTTTGTACCACCTACCTATTTAGGTCCTACCACTGGGGTCCTGCCATTTGACCAAAAGACATCTGGCAAAATTACATTTGACAAACAACGTTTGGCAAAAAAACGGTTGGCCAATTGATCATTTTACAACTAATCATTTCACAAATGACTCACTTGACCAAATGATCAACTTTTAAACTTTCATTTTCCAAAAAACGTTTCACAAAAAATACACAACAACTGTATCATCAGATAAAACTACGATTGGCCAAAAAACGTATGACCAAATGTTTTATTTGACAAATGATTAGTTTTTAAGTCCCGAAGCCCAAATTGCCGAAGAGTGTGAGCGGGCATGTCGTTTTATTGGTTTGAAGAAAAACGGTATGTCAAGAAGAAATGGGTAAACGCTGACTGGTCGTGATACTTGTCTGCCCTATACTAGAGTCAGGGCAAAACCGACTCGGATAGATTAGGTTAGGCGTAGCTCCCGCCTTAAGCCTTCGTGGTTATTTTATTTTCAAACCCAAAAACGATTCGCCTGCATTGCATTTCGTCATTTTGGCATTCGGGATATCGTCCATTTGGTTACTTTAACATCGGTATTCAAACCATCGGTATTTCTAACAATAGCATTTTGTATATTTCGCATTTTCTTTCTAATCTTGTAGCTTACCTGTAAATAATTTGCCCCCAATGAAAGTTGCATCCATGCAGAATTGTTTCTTCAAAGTTTGACCTCAAATTTGAGATGGCGGCTTTCTCAAAATCTAAAACGCATACTTTTGGGTTGATGACAATGTTATTTTCTGCCCCATACTTCATCAGCATTTGGAACATCATGTCATATGTTCTTTTATCTTTGTGGGAACAAAGGCAAAATACCAGTGGAATTGTCTTATTGTCGTCCGAGAATATATTTCCGAGTTTGTATATAACTGGGTAAAAATACTAGGCACAACTTTAAAAGCGCCATCATCACATTTGGACAAATGCTTCATTTGTGAAAGGTATTATTTGGTGATATAAAAATAGGTCAATTGATTTTTTGTTAGTTGAAACATTTTACAAATGAAATGTTTGCTAAATGATCATTTGTTAAATGAGTTTTTGTAAGATGATACTTTTGTCAAATGTCTCGTTTGCCAAATGAATATTTGGTGAAACGTTGTTTGTCAAATGATCATTTGTTAAACGTTTTTTGGTCAAACATTAGTGAACCCCTACCACTACTAACATGATATTATTTGTATTATTATTTTTAGCATTTTTCATGCAGTATCTTTACTAAAGATACTGTGCTACCGAGCCCATTAACAATCCGGCCAAATTTTCCTGGTATATTTTACCCTATGAGCTCCCTAGCTCATAGGGTAAAATATACCAGGAAATTATGAATAGGAATATTTGGCCGGATTTAACATTGATTTCATCAATGTTAAAGGCACCTTCAACACTCGGAAGAAATATTATTACAAACATTTAACTTCCGTTAAGACAAAACAGCTATGACTATGGTTAGCATTTTCCATGCAGTATCTTTACTAAAGGTTAAAGATATATTTATTCTCACCAAAGACAGAAAACAGTCACTTACAAGAGAAACGCAAACTAAAGATCTGAACAGAAGAAAAAGACATACCTATATTATTTTATGTTATTTGCTCTAACCAGTAACTACTCATAATACAAACCGCGCCTATCCACAAATAACTCCAAAGCGAACATTTAACTGATTTAATTGAAACAAATCTGAAGCTCCCTTTGTTCAGTCCACCATTACAAAATGGTGGATTTCCGAAAACCGTTCGCTCAAAATAAATGCCAAATAATTCATTTTGTGAAAGTAAATGGACCGTCGATAACGCAATTACGTTGGTTAAACGCAAATAAAAATTGCAAATGTCTTGAAGCTGAAATGTATTTGGGGATGTGGAAAGGAAATAATGATATTGGTGAAAGTTATTTTGCTACAGAGCATTGGGTTATTGCCCAGTGGGCAGAGGCATCGATCATCCGAATGACGTCATTACTAAAGCGAAGACTGACTTTCATAATGCAGCGAGAAACAAGAGTGTCTTGTCAGCATCAAAATTACTAAATCAATTTGGTTACATATTTGTCATACTAATTTAACAGCATCTTCAATATTGCTATAACAACGTGAACAAAGTGCTAACATCTCTAAACTTGTCATTGTTCTAAACTTTTATTTAGAGACATTATAAATCATTGTTCTAATGTTGTTGAGAATATGGATAAATAAGTTAACTATTTTGAAAAATTTGAAAAGGAGGCTTCATTTATATCAAATGAAGTTTATCAGATTGTGTAACGGTGAATAAGGATGTAATGCGGCTGTCGCATCGCTACTCGAGTCTGTAAGTCGCATTTGCAACGAGATCTAGTAGCGATGACAACGCTAGTGCACACCTCGCTACTACATCGCAACTGAAACTGAACGCTCCGCGACTTACACACGGGTGAAACGCATTTCAACTGACCTAGAAATTAAAACTATAATCTTTGAAGAAGGGATTAAGCTTTCTTATTCATCAGCCACTGTAGCTTCGAACATTAAAATTTATCCTTATTCTCTTAAGGCATAACCTTAATCCGAACTAAGCATAATTGAAAATACTACTGTAACACTTATTGTGCAATATCCTTCGGATAGCACGCAACCAATATTTTAGAACATATGTTTCGTTCCAATCTTTGCAACGTCCAAATAGACGTGCATTACAAACAAAGTAGGTTAGTAGGTTTTATCCCCATTCACCACAAAAACAGAATTAATAACTCCATATCATCACTGGCCACATATCAAAGATGAAATTAACTGGCCTCCGAAGGCTTACCTTTCGGAGGCTGAGTTATGCTTAACGACTGACATAATTTACTGGGCCATAAAGAGCGACCTCCAATTCATTAACAGGGTTCCGTAGTTGCGCAGGCCTATTAACGGACTCATATCGAGAATGAGTGGCTGAAACAACGGGGGGTAATGGTAGGGAGTAGTTTTTATAGACATTAGTAGGCGATGTTTTCTAACTTGTTTTTGAGGGGGGAAATAATCATTTGCTAGCTATTGCTACTACTACATTACACTAGCCACTTTCACCATTTAAAATTTCGTACAACCCTATGAAGTTATTTATTTAAAGGAATTAAGAACAATTCTTAATTAAAGTTTATACATTCAAAATATTTTAAAGATATTAAAAAATCCGTATTCTTCCAACACTCTTGGCCCCCTTGGTCCTTGTTTTATTAATTTTAATCCTCTTTGACTTTGATTCGTGTTCTTTTTCGCCTCACATGTTTTTTGTTATTATATACTTTTTTGAACAGAAAGATAAGGAAAGGAAGTACGTACATATTGTAATTTCGGATGAAAACTTGGGGTGAAAATGATAATTATTATAAAATGGCACTTGCTTTCTCATAAAACCTAAAACCTTAAGGTTCATCCTTTATCTAAAGGTGTCCCACTGCTGGTCCCTAATCACCGAAACGTTCATGCCTCAAAGTGTTGCTGAAATAATAATCAATTTCTGCTACCAATAAATTGGTGCTTCGCTATTTAATAGTCGTCACAACATTATCGAAATCCCGAAGTTGACAAGTTGAAGCTACACAACGAGCGGTGTCGTCGTCAGACCGAAATTTCGAATTTCAATTTTAGAACGCGCGTACGTGCAACCGTTGCTACGTCAAATGAAATGTGGTTCGTGCCAGAATTCCAATTTCGACTTTAAACCTTCGATTGTAGCTATCGCCTTCGCGAAATTATTGTAACGGTTTTCTATTTCGAAGCTGCTTACGCGGGAAGGAATCGGTCTTGTGTCGTAGAATGTTGTAAATAATGATTTTATTAAGTCACGCAGCGTACAGCTAAAATAGTTAAAGTTAGACAAAAGTTCATTACAAAACTTACATAATAATATTTCAGAAACGTGGTATCGTAATACATTATTTTGACATTCTCAGCATTGGGAGGTCTTTATTTTGCTGTTTTGCATTTTTATACCTAGCACAGAATAGACAATAATGTCAAAAAAATATTTAAATAAAGATATAATTGGGCTTAACGAGTTGTTAAAAAAAGTAGGTACTACTCGTATCTTACACATCTACACAATAGCTATAAAAATGATTTGGTCAAGGTATTAAACCGGCATGAAACCACAATACTTAACAATCGGACTAAATATACCTAGTTCAAAAGTTCTTTATGGTAATCGTTAATAACAAGTCAAATACAAAAAATAACTAACTGCCCTTCCAAAAGACAAGATAACGCTGACTTAAAGCTGAATGTCATCATCATCACCATGACGTCATAATTAAATATCATCAGATATTGACTGTTACTAATTTTCAAATTTCGCTTGTTCCAGATCACAAATCAGCTGTAAAACCTAACCATCAACCTACAATGTCCCGAACGGTGCAGTGAAGTGTCAGTGCAGTGTTGTGCCCAGAATGTCAATGACCCTTTGACATATGTTCGCGGGTAGATTGTGATGTGCGAGTGACAGAAGCATGATGGCGCCGCTCGGCCGGCTGCTCGTGACTGCGGCGCTGCTGGCTGCCACTTACATGGCGATGGCGGCTAAAAATGGTAAGTAACCTCAAAATTAGAAACACAAGGTGCTGCAGAATGTGAACGAACCTTTGACATTCTGTTGGCGGGTAGATTGTGATGTGCAAGTGACCTCGTCTAATCATGAGTGAAGCATATTATCAGCTGCCAGTTTAGGTGTGTGACTATCACGTGTCATTGGCGCTGTCACACAGAAAATGGCGTAGTATCACCTAATGTGTTTGTGTGAGTGTAGCAAGTCGTGTACAACAAACTAAATTGTAGCACCGTGCATGCTTCACATTTTTTTAGTGTGATGTGCCGTCCGTCCTTCTTTTACGTCCCTGACAGAAGCATGATGGCGCCACTCGGCCGGCTGCTCGTGACTGCGGCGCTGCTGGCTGCCACTTACATGGCGAGGGCATGGTTCTAACCTTGAAATTACGAATACAAGCTGTTTATCCAGAAAATGGGTGACAATCCTGATCTCCTTCCAGTTTTTTATTAACATACGCCATTGCCAAAAGTGGGTATAGACCAGAGCAACACAATAACACAATAAAGTCTTGTTTTCAAGTCTTGTCTTGTCAATTAGAAATGGGATTGACCGATAAAAATTAATTTTCGTGTACCTATTTAGGACAATTTTAACGATAAGTATTATTAAAATTGTACAACTGGAAATGCAGAATACACCGTAGGCATGCATATGACGTGATGTTCTATGGAAAAATTACTTGCTATGAAGGTAGTTACTTAACATGAGAATTACGTAGGTAGGAAACTACATGGCTACACGTACGGTCAGCATCAAAATACTAATGGGTAAATAATAATGGGTGCGTACAAATTATTCAAAGTCTGAAGTTTTAATGAAAAGCAACAGTAACACTACAGGATTAAACTAGTGTTTCACTTGTTAAAGAGCTTAGTGATGCTTCAAACATCAAACGACTCTGTCATTGTAGTATTAAAATTACTTCTGTCAAACCGCTAATACATTTTTAACCACAGAGTAGCACACATCATTCTGCTGCTGATTGTACTAGAAAAGAATGATAGCACAACAAAAAAAGCATCATTCCACATGTCGCCACTAGTTACCACCTAGATGAGTACATAAAAGCTAACGCTGTGTGTACTACTTGCTCTCTACTTATACAATGCAAGGCCTTTTAGACGATTGGCTGCTAATTTGTCGAACAGCAAAGTTGGATAATCCTGGCCCAATTCAGGTGCGCTGTCAGTTCTGAGAATTTTGGAGCTTGAAACCGTATTTCGAATTCAGTCGGGTGACATCAACCTTAGCACAATCCCTTTGACCAACTTCAAAAGCGTACTTGGGTACTTTGACGACAGAATATCGTCGTCATTATTCACAGCTAGAAGATGTCGTTGAAATAAATACTTGATAATATGTAAAGTCATTGAAATAAACAAAAAGAGGAAGATACGTCACGTTCATACTTCGCGAACACGAAATATGGCATAGGATAATGATGCATGAATGACGTGCACGTAAACAAGCAGCTGTCATATTGGTTTAAAAGTAGGTCCATCGGACCTATTTTTGTGTGGCCACTTTTGGTACGCCGTACGGGTGCCGTATCTTCCTCTTGTTGTTTCTATCAATGTGGGAAGTCAACTTTCTAATGTTCCTCTCATTAGCATGAAGGGCAATGTGACTCAACCACCAGTGTCAGAAAGTTGTAATGTACTGAAAAAAACCGGCAAGAAACTCAGCGTACTACTTAGGAAATATGTATTTATGTTTGCCCTTGTGCCCAACTCAATGGCCGAACCACAAATTAAGGACACTTGAATTTCCCTTAACTATTTGTGGTATCGGTCTTAACAGTCTATTAATCAATAAACGTACGGTAAGACGGTAACTATACCTCACCACAAATGCTCAGGTGTTACCCAACCAAGCGAAGTAAATTTAGAAGTTTAACGCTAGAACAGTTCTCGGAAATCATGAATACTATAGTTGTCGTAGCACTTAGGTACTAAAGTAATATTGACAGAACTTAAGTACCGAGTGGCCCTGTTGTTAAGCTGGGTAATCTTAAATAGGCCTGAATACCTACTGTGTAGGTATTCATTAAATAACTTAATTTGCGGTTTGTACTGGTCTAGGTGTCTCATTTGTGTATTAAAAAATAGCAATAGCCCGCGACTTCGTCCGAGTGGACTCGCAATGTCAACCAGCCTATAGCCTCAATGAAAAGAACTATTCAACAGAAAAATAATTTACCGAATTAAACCAAACAAACTATTTAGCTTTATAGGTATTATTAGTATAGATTGACGTATTAGTTGTCTTTGTGTCTACACAGTTGCTTACTGTGCATAATGCAACCTAGTCAGCTGTGTGAAATAATGTCCAATACAATACTTTTTCGTTCTGGTAGACTAATACACAGTACTTTCGAATCGTTACAAATCCCTTTTTGAACTACATAGTAAAGATAGATTTACTAAAATGTAACACGATACATGAACAATACCTAAAATACATGTACATATATATAAAGAGACTCCATCGGATGTTTGTTTCTACTCAGACGACCCGGCATAGAACTCGGCAGTTACGCTTTTAGGTGTTTTAAAAGAGTACATATTTAATAAATCAACTGTATAAAGTCTAGTATCCTAAAATTACCTATTAATAAACATATAAAACTGAGAACCCTTGTGACGTCAACAGCAAGTTGTTTCCGTGAAGGCTTAAAATAAATTTACCAGTAGATTGAACTTAAAATGTTTGCGTAAAGGGCGAAGGGCGTGTTAAAAAAACACGAAGTACTTATGTATGCGTTAATTAGCAGGTTTTGAGAAGCACTGTCCCGAGAAATCCTTTGGCCAAATCAGATTATCTACAACGAAGGTCGAGGACGAATTCCCATTAGCTCGTTAGCACGGTTTTTGTAAGTGACTAGCTGTTGCTGGCGGGTTTTCATGCCCAAAGCCGTGTTTAATGTTAAGGAGACATATCCAAGAATTAATAATTAAGATAAATTATTAAATAAATAAACAATGAATTTGTGAAACAACATTACGTTGAAAGTTAAGATTGAAAACTAATTGTAGATTAGAAATAATGCAAACGTTTAAGATAGTGATAGTCAAAGTATTATTATTAAAGATTTTGCAAACACATAGATACAAACGTAAGAGACAAGTAATTTTTGACAAGTAGAACATAAACAGGGCAAATTTACTAATTAAAAAGTAATCAAAAAGAGGCCGGTTTGCCACTTTCTCCCCCTTCGTATGAATATACGTTTTAAGGAAGGAGTGGCAAACCGATATATCACAAAACGAAGGCTAAGAACTTAAAACGAGCTTTTTAATCGGCCTACGCAAAGTTCATTTATTATTAGCAACGTTGAAATCTTATTCTATGTTAGTGAACTTATTAGCTAAACACAAATACTATTTTAATACAATTTATTCAATATCGGATATTCTGTTCAGCTGGTCTTAAGTGAACAAGGTTATGAAGAATTTCTATGTAAATACAGTTTGTTACAAAGAATATTAAGTGTTTTTGCGTTTTCCAACTAGGACTCAAAATATTTCGTGTTCGAAGTGACCTTTGTCGGTAAGACCTATCTTTTTCAGAATTAAAGTAAATGCCTTTAAATATACAATGTATTTTATATGATGAGAGTTGGATCCGAACGATAAGACTCGCTGCTTTAATAAAATCCTTGCAAAGAACTTTTCTGGTGTTCTTAATGCGAAGGCGAGAGGTACGAGTACTTATGCTTCTGTTTTAAACTTAAAAGAATAATAATTTTCGTACAAACTAGCTTTTCTTATTTTTCCCCGTAGGTACAGCTGAAATTCTAAGTTCTACATACAAAATAAAAGCAACAAAAATTGTGATGTGCTTATAAAAACCGAATTGTATTTAATACTTATAAGCTGATTTCGTACAAAATTAAGTACTAATTATAACTTAAGGCGTTGCCGAAAATATTCCCGATTTTAACAATGACGTCATCTCATAAAATATTAACTACTCTTCCGCCTTTATTGTAACCTTTCAAGAAGTTTCAAGTCGGAACCAACTCCGGAGCCATCTTAACTTATCTTAATGATAACGCGTTAAATAGCGAAACACACAAAACCGATGTTTTGTGAATCATTACACTCCCGATAGGTTCAAATCCTTCCCCGTGCGATAACAAACCTTATGCATCTAGAAAAGAGTTGAAAATAAGAATCTTGTTTGTTTAAAATCTCCACCAGGTCGGGCATAAAATCTCGATGCTGTTTCCTACTGCTCTTTAATTCTGTTCGGATTCGCAAAGTTTTAGCAAGTCGGATCGTTATGGCGATTGCAAAATGAAAAGGTTTTGCTTTATAGTTTTTCGATAACGCCAAGAGAGTAGGTATGGCAAGTGTTGTGTGTTTCTAGGCGAGTGAAAATAGTTAATCATCAAACTATTTTCACTCGCCTAGCAACACAATGCCTTGTATCAAATTTATAACTATAACTCGCATGTTAGTTGTACCAAAGTTAATTCACAAAAATCCATTGTTTTGGAAGTTTCAAAGGTTTTATTATCGATTTATCAAAGTGAGGTTGCAATTACAGAAAATAATCAGCCGAAGAAATTACAACAAGGCAGATCTTTAAAGTGTATGTCAAAATAACGTTTTGTATTGCAGAGCTTAAAGATTTTGACAGTCAAAATTTTCAATCTGTCTAGTTTATTAATTCGTCTTAATTTTTATGTGACTATTGCAAAATCTGCTCTTTATAAATTATGTTATTGTAACTGTAAAAATGTACATCATCATTTGCCATTAGGTGGCATCTTGGTCACGTGCATAACGTGTCATTTAAAATGCCCAACCGTCCGATTCGAGAAAAGATTCGAGCGTTTCATTCCAAACTCAAATTCAAACAGTTTTTTTATAAAAACAAAGTAAGTCTCGCGAGTGTCGTGGTCTGATGAACGCTTCAAGCTGCTTTGCATATCATTACCGCTGATTTCAGCGCTGAATTGCCAGGGGGGTAATTTTTGTGTCCGCTTCGTATGTCGGAATGGCGTATCGTTTAAAAATACTGATTGTAGCTTTTTAGAGATTTAAAACGGGCAACGAGAAAGATTTCATTTTTGGTTCTATTTTACATGCAAAATTCTCTAATAAAGTAAATTCATCATATGAAAAAGAAATGTATTTTTTTCTTTTTATTCTGACGATAAGACGCACCTCACTAGTGTGATTTACAGGTCGTCCTTTGTTATAAAAAACAGAAAATGGATTTAATATGAGCGCTATCCTGAAATAGCAAGTCAAGGTACTTTAAAACAACTTAAATATATTTTCCTCTAACAGATCCTCAAAATACAGATAGTGAAAACTGGTAGGAAAACCCCTCTCCACTTCAAATGTAACAAATTAACAACTCTTTAAAACAAAAGCCAAATTGATTAAACCGATGTTTTTTTTCTGACGACATCCTTTTTGCTGTGTGTTTGCCTTTTTTTGTGTGTCTTGCTATTCCTTGGACTGAAGAGGTTTGCAGCTTGCTAGTATTGCAAACCTCCGCTGTGGCGCTGACGTCGCTTTGGCTGTTCACGCACGATTCTTCCAACAAAGTAGCGCTGACAGTCGAATTGCCAACATTAATATGAGTCTAATTCTACAAATATTAGAAATGCGAAACTTTGTATGTGTGAATGTGCCGTGTTCCTCTTTCACGTAAAAACTGCTGAATGGATTCTGATGAAACTTTACAACAATATAGCTTACGCATCTGAATAGGACATAGGCTACAATTTATAAAAATATCATATATACTACTTTTTTTAACCTAAGCCCATGCGGACGAAGTCGCGGGCGGCCGCTATAATTAATTAATTCTACTTTTGTCAGTATTATACGAGTAGTACTCGTAGTCAGTCTACGTCGCATAAGCTTAATGTAAAAAGGCTTTCTAACTAGTAAGAGCTCTCCCAAACTCCTAAATTAAAAACAAAGCAAAACATTCTTAATCTGAGCACTGAATTTAATTCAAAAAACTTCATAAATCCATTTATAGGGCAAACCTGACCGACTTATAAAATATCAAACCTAGAATATCATTACGTAAAATACCTCAAAAAAAGATGTAAGCTTAAATTGCATGTCTATTTATTTATGTAAGTGAAATAATTAAAAGTCATTTAAAGAACATGTAAAATGTACTCTCAGAAAAAACTATGAAATTAGTAAAAACGGAAAAGCTGAATAACGAAATGCAGATGTATATTTTCAAAGCGCGACTAGCTCCAATCACATTTTCACAACTATGAAAATATTACGTCCGGAGCTTAGTTATCTAAAAATAAATATACGGTTTTCGGAACCAACATTTTATCTGGCCAGTTATATTCAAAACACTTTTTTTATCTGTGTACCTAGTGCTAGCTATTCAGCCACTGACATACAAGGCGTTTTTTATCTGCTCACTGCTTTTGAAAACGTTAAATATTATTTCTAGGAGTATTTTTTGTGAAATGACTGCGTGATATTTGGTTATATTTATGATGGTGTTTGCGATTTAGAATATATCTGAATGTACGTGTTGACTGAATGTCCTATGGTCCTACGAGAGGCCTATGCTCAGCAGTGGACTTCTTGTCGTTGCTAATGATGATAATGACTGAACGTTGATTTAGATAATGACATAGCTCTCTTACTTTGACGTATTCATTTTTTTTACGTTTTATTTTTGGCGTTTATGTCAGTAACTGGATATTTGCACAGCCGAAATTTATCCAATTTTAAGTATCATTTTTTGGATACTGCAGTATCTGTTACCTTTTTTTCTTTCTTGTTATAATAATATGTCACACATGGTGTTGGGGTCAGTCGTGTTCAGAAACCTTACCCTTGCTCATGTTATTTAGCACTACACTCTTTCTTCTTGTTTAGGGTCTTCCTCTAGATTTTTGAAAGAGGAGTGAAAGCCTCCAATCAAATTATCAAGTGAAATTATCTATTACCTTTATTTAAAGCAAAACAAGAGGTGAGTACAATGATAATGTTTAAATCTTTTCGCTATCTTTTCTCATCCTATAAGTGTCCCTTTATCGTATGTCGTCATTAAGAAGCATCACCAAACATAATCTTCTACTTTCCTCACCAAACCTTTCCTACCCACCTCTTTACCGAAGGGATGGTTGCATCCCTGGCTATTCTGACCACGAGCTCCATTCCAGTCAATGCCCCTCCGACCCCCGTGCATCATTCAAAAATTCTATTAGGTAAAAAAAGGTTTTTGTGAAGAAATAGTCGAATAAAGTACCTGTTCTTTTTAAAAGTCACTAAACCGACAATCCGAGTGAATGAAGGTGGGTGTATAAAAACCGCGCGCGAACCGGCCAGTATGCGGTCTCTCCACGGCGGAGCACGTGCCCGGCCCGTCGGGGGCCGGATAAAAAATGTAATCCGGACAAAAGTGGGAATGCCACACCACCGCATTGCGACGCGACGACCGGTAGTTTAATGGCCACTGACTTGCTTCTTTCAAAAAATAATGTTAAGCCAGAGTGTGTGACCATAACATTACAGGAGTTCGTTAGTGACGGTGACATACCGTCACATATTTTTTTTCATGGCATAGGCAGATTTTACATCCTTTCATTTGCTAACTATATACTCAACCTAGGCTTCTTTTACTACTTCTTACTCATCATTTTATACATCATGTTTGTTGGTTCAGGGCATTTTTTATATTTAAATTGCAATGTTTAAGGTATAAAATGGCTAAACATTGGTGAAACAAACCTGGCTGCCAGGTATAATATATCAGGAAAATTCGTTCGGACTGTTAATGGTTTCGGTAGCACAATGGTTAGTGCAGTCGCCCGGTTGGCGAAAGACGCGGCTTCGATTCCCGCCTGATGCCAAGACCGATTGTCTTTTTCTGGTTTTCCTATCTTTAGTAAGATGATAATGCATTATCCCTAATGCTAAAAATAAAAATAACCTAAATTGCAATATTTGTTTACATTAGTAGAACATATTATTTTCATCTCAAAGTACTTACGAATCGTCTAAAAACGTATTATTAACCAATTCACAATGAATTAATGGTCGATACAAAATATGTAACTAAAGAAAAACATATTAAAATGAAGTTAATACAAATAGTGCTATGCTCTTGGAGGAATTCCTGGAGCGGAGAGTTTTACCAAACAGTCGTCCTTCGAGAAGTCTGACGTCTCGTTGTGTCCTTTATGCAAGGAGATACTCTTGACGTAGCCCTGGAACCTGTGATGAGGCAATTTTATCTGGCAATTTATATAAACAAACGTTATAACAAAGTCTACCTCACCCCTCAAAAACAACCTATGCATCAACCTAACAATGATAGTACTGCCCTTTTTCTGTTTATTTTGGGTTTACTTAGTCTAGTAAACAATTTAATGATTTGAGGTACGTAAAATATATTGAGATGCCACAGTAAGAAACAAAATTAATTTCTAAGCGATACCAGTACCCTAAACTACACCAATAAATAAAAACAGCTTGTTTTTGATGAGTTCATTACAGCCGCTCTAAATTTTATTCTTATGTACTTTTCCAAATTTCCGTTTGAAAATGGCATTCTAAACTAAAACTTATCATTAGCAAATAAAGTTCATGAACTGCATTCGTAGCTACTCTCTACGTCTTCTAAGAAGGAAATAAACTTGCTGCAGTCGCCCTCACTATATTTCACTTTATCAGACGCTCACTTCATACATGTGTCGAAAGTAATCTTCGCAGAAGTGAAACCCTCGCGACCGCAATGCGACGACCTGTAGTTTTGTGAAGTTTAAAACAGAAGTTATCTTTGCCGAGTTGTAACCCAAGAAAGACTGAGTGAAAAGAAACACTTCTGAAGTTGAAAAGTTTGGTTAGGGTCCGCGTAATGTTATTAAAACTTAGTTTATAGCTGTAAAATGTTTTAATACTCCTTCCGAGTGGTATATTTTTAATCGTGTTTTTGGCAGTCATAGTTTTTAATGGCTGAAAATTAAAGTTAGATGGTACTTTCCTTTTTTCCCGGTTTGTGGATTTATGACAGTTTGGGTAAAAGTTATTCAGATTTACTAAAGGAAACAAGTAAGTAACTTTTCATACACTAATCTCATGCCCAAAAGTTGAAAGTTTAGGCAAGGGAAAAAAATATGAATACCCAAAAAACAATAAAAAAATGAACGTTTTTTTCAAGACGAAGACGAAATACAACAAATCAAAAACAAGAAAAAAACTCATCAGTTCTCGAGTTATAAGTGCTTACAGTACATAAGTGAACACACCTGACGTTGTTTTATTTAATTAAAATAAAATTATGTTAAGGAAAAACATGCTACGATAAGCTCCTAATCTTTCTAAGTTACTTGGTTTTTAATTCTCAAAACCGAATTCTACATCAAACAAAGTAAGAATGTGTGAAGTCGACATGATTTTTCTTAGCATCAACTTTGCATTTGAATGGGTAAAATATAAAATCCGTAGTCAGAATTTTCTGAATACTTTGTCTGTTTCATACCAAATTTGCTGCGGTTCTGCAAATCTCACAAACATTCCGGAGCGGAATCCGTATTCGAGGTTTTATTAAATTCCGAATACAAACGTTAAATGGCAAAATTTAATCTCCGCCACCTTTGCTTTTTTAATTCTGAATTCTCGAATTGTACGGCAAAGGAAAAAACAATAATAAAGTTACAATACCCGTAAGAAACGTGAAAGTCCGATCTCATTTCGAAATTATAACGGAAAGGGCCTGAGATGAAAAGAAAACAACAATCGAACGAAATTGGTATTCGAGATCGTTGCAGGAATAACAAAAATAACGAATAAAAAACCTGAATTAGACGAAGGGCCAATAATAATGAGGTGGAAAAATAGCTGCTCCCACTATTGTGCTTAGGACGACTGGTATGGCTTTGTGTTTCCTTTCGCCTAAAGTTGGTTGTACACTATCAAGTTTCAGTGACAGACATCTATACTTCTATCAGAACAGCCCCACATCAGCAGTGTGACTGGGCCTTAGATAAATTTAAAAAAGGTATACCCTCTTATCCATAAAAACGAACACAGCGCTGAAGCATAGTTTAAGCAATTGACGTGTTTTGCCACTCACTGAAACAAGAATGAAAGAGACAAAGCGATACAAAAATTAACGTGTTGTTGAAGCGCTGTTGAAGTTTTTATGAATAAGGGGGTCAGAGTTGTTAGGCATATCGCCATCGCGCCATAGGTAGAGAAGATTGGTTTTATTTTTCGTAAAAGCAAAATGAATGCCATTTTGCTTCTGAGACCTGGTTTTGAAACGAAGACTTCGACAACAACGTTAAAATTACTCTCACCTTCAACAAATTAGCCTAAAACTTACATGGATAGGAAAATAATCTCCAATCAAAAAAAGCTTTGACCTTTTGTCTGTGGTTTCGTCGTTACTTCTTGTTAAAACATTTTATTTCATAAAAACTAAGAAAAATTGTGCCAAAACAATAAATAAATCCTTCATTCTGAAAAATAACATCAAACATGACCCCTTTTCTATTTCCATTTTATAGAGTTCTTCGAACATAATATTTGCTATAAAATTATGGTAACCTTGTTGACTTTAAATTTAGCTTAAAAGCACTTTAGATTTGCGATGGTTTTGTTTGGAAGGCGTCCAAACCGCTTGCGTATAAGCAGCCATAGAACTAACTTGACTATATGCGCACCGCGACAGCATTAAGGTACAGAGGCGTTCGCATCAACCTTTACATAGAGGCACCTTCTGCATAACAAAGAGCAGAGCTCTTTTGACAGGCGAGTGATAGGTAATTGCCTGCACTCACAATCATTCCTTTCTTTTTATCATTCTTGCGTTGGCAGTAATTTCCATTCAGTAGGGAGGGATATTATGACAATTACGTTTTATAGTACGGTCATTGCATTTCGGGTCTTTCCTCCTTGCTTTTCTAAGAATTGTCATTTAGCAGAAGCAAGATAAAAATCGGAAATGGGTAGCCTGATGTGCCGTTGACTTTATTTACATAACATGTTGAGTTTTTAGAGATTGGCGATTACAATCTGTCTACCATTCAATAGTAAGTACATAGCTCGCAGGGCTGATAGCCGTTATGGTCGGAAAGTCCTGTCGAGTAGAGACCATTCGAAGTCAAGCGCAGCGTGTGACGCACGGCCGGTCTGGGAATCGATGTGTGCGGCCTATGTTCAGGTGGACGTCATGTGGCTGATGATGATGATGGTGATAGCATAGTACGATGGTGATAGCATAGTACCAGCTTAACTAAGTTTGGGCTAGACAGCGCTATATGTAATGATGTCAAACGATATATTTGTATATTAATTTTTTTCTGCCTATTCTAACTACTACTAAGGATGACAAAAATGCGAAAAAGGTTGTCTATTTTAGTAACAAATAACATTCATAGCAATATGGAAAGGAAACGGAATACGCAACCTCAAATAGTGATTACGAAAAGGTTGAAAGGGCTTTTCACCCCTTTGTAATTATGAACCTAATTTTGGGTACAGAGGTAACTCATTTGTCGCTTCTGACAAAATCTTTTAATTAATGCTTGTGCAGAAAGCTTCAGAACATTCTTATTCACGGAATGGTGCTTTTGTAAAATGTTACTTGTGTTATAAATTATAACACCTCTATACCCACTGATATGAAAGTATAACAGTGTACATAAAAAAACTGTAACTTCCTAGTTAAAAAATATTATTTTGTAATTGAATCCCTGATTGACCATTGTGAGTTCGACGGTGAGTTACCCAAGATGAGTGAGCGTTGCGTTGGTCATAAAACAAGATTCCAATCGCAGATTTTAATATTATTTACTTTAGTTCACCGTAAAGAGTGGCAGTCTCAGCAGTCGGCAGTGTTGGGTTATATCTATGTTTAGACAGCATTAGAACCATGTGGTCAAATTTATCTATAATGTCTGAGTAAAAGAACTCTACTGTTACGATTTCGGAATGATATTTACGTAGCCTAACACTGGAGTTCATTTTAATTCCGCATTATTATTCATTTTTATCATCCGCTGACCCACGTAAACTTATTTAATAAATGCATTTATTACCTTAAAGCAGCGACCAGTACGCAAGTTAAAACTAATATTTAGCCAAACCCCTGTCAAAATTTGAAGCTCAAAAATTAAGTCTCTAGCTTACAACATAGCATACTAAAGAGTTTTAAAAAGCATAAAATATTATTTCTCACTAACATAATATTGTGTACCCCATGTTGCACTCACTTTAGCTAAAGTGTCTTATAAATTTTAAATCACCCACTCGTCCTTATAAACAGACCTATGTAGGATGAAATAAGATCTACGGAGCTGGATGTCTTTTACATTCAGAAGTCAGGAGTCTAGATATTCCCCAAGTGCTCATTTTGAATTCAGCAAAGTGCTTTACGTATGGAATAGTATTGTAGAGAATATTTTTTACAGCGCAGAAGTGATCTCGGTAGAGATGTAGAAGTTTATGGGCATTTTAGGACAGTTTGTAGGATGAAGTGCTTTAGGGAGAACACATAATAGTCAGCGTTTGGTAGCAGCAAGTGCTTAGAACTTGGAAATGCGAATACTTAGTTGGATTATTTTTAAACCGTACTTACAGTTCCCTTTATGCATTAAAGTTAATTCAATCTTTAGAAATAAAAATTCATTGCTAAAACTAATATACTCGTTTATAGCTTTCGAAAGAAGGCATGAAATTAGTTTTTTTGGTTCACAAACAAGGATTGTGCGTCAGAAAACTTTCAACAATTGGGCTCAAAATTGGATAATTTTAGAAGAATAAATAAATAACTAAGTGTTTAAACTCCTCCCTAGCCAACTCAAATCTGACTAGTCAGTTAGTTCTACCGAAACATAGGTAGACGGTAAACGGTAGACCTAATAGTTGAGGTTACGTTTGTTCCCCTTCAACGATTCACACATGGGATTAGGAAACATTGTTAGATGTATGTAAGGCTTGTAATAAACGGTCAGATTTTATCAAGGCTTCGACTAACTTTAGGCGTTAGACGGAGGCTTTCCAGGTAAAAGAAGGATTGATAAAATCTGACCGTTAGCACTAGAGTTAAATGTATACCACTGAACTCACTACCCGACATGGCATGCGTAATTTCAACACCAGTTTTGTCGTTGTCGATTCTCTTTCACCACTGAGCTACGAGGCCACGACCACTTTTCTTAAACCTACTCTCTTAATATAACTACAGAAGATGCACCCGCATCAACTCCCAAGACTGCTCCGAACAGCTCGCTTTTATTTTACCGACTTGTCCTTTTGTCTTATTAAATATGGCACAACAATGAAATTTACTTGCTTTTGAACTAGGTCAAGTGAACTGACATGGTTTGTTTTATCTGCATTTACGGAGGCGTAAAACTTAAATAATTGCGTCGTTCCCTGTTCTGCTTGCGGTTTTACTGTGCAAAATACACCATAAGTTCGCCATTATTATAACCTTAACCATTATTCAAAACTTATTCACGACGCCCATTTGGCGCAGTGATTAAGAGTGCACTTCGAGACGACAAATGACTACAGGTCACAGGTTCATTTTAGGTCTTAATTTTTGTGTTTTTATTTTCAATGTTTCTGGTTGTTTGTTCTTTGGCCTACCTTTAGGACTCAAGTTGATGTTAATAATTTTAGTTTACCATTTCCACCACTAGATGGAATCATGTAGTATTTGCAAACGGAACGTATAGCTAACATGCCAAAGATGTTAATGTTACTGTTAACACTATTTAATGACCTCTTTGCTATGGTCAATTTTTACGTTTTCGATAGCGTCAAAGTTAATAATGTGACGGTACTTGTTGTGTCAGATTCCGTAAAACGCTCATATCAGTTAGGTTTGGAAATAACGAGAACCCATACAAACCATTCACGCAGGTAGCAACTGCGTACCCCGAAACCTCATGGTATATTAACTAGCAAATTAACTGACAGCCCAAAAGTGCTATAACTGTAAAGAGTTTTAGTTGTAATTTAGAAGCCGTCTCCCCAGCCAAATATTAGGCTGGCTAATGTTGTGGTAAATTAGCCGACAGAAATTTTAGCAAAATGGCTGGCACTGGTCAAACTAACGTGTTACGGATTGGCTACTTTTAAAAGTTTCCAGTGAAAGTGCTTTTGATTAGACCGGCTTTCATTGCTTAAGACTACTCTTACCACTGTTTTACTGGGTGGTAATCAAGTGTATCGTATTTGATTGTTTGTTAGCAAACGTTGTCTTCATTGTATAAATTTTCAAAGGATCATTAATAATTCAGCTATTTTCCCGTCTGGTAGTTGTAGGTTCTACTAGCGGCTGCCCGCGATTTTGTACGCGTGGATTAAAGTTTTGAAAAAAAAATGTAGAGTATAAAAATTGATAACGACCTACGAGTATTCTCAGAATTTTGATTTCAATACAAAATGAAATTTCATAAAAATCGATCAAGCCGTTTTGGACAGTGATATCATAATAGAAGACGTAGATAGGTTACTTGTGCTATAAAAGTGGCACCCGAAATCAAGACTTTTGCCCACCTGAGCAAAGCACCGACAGTATGAGACAACACTGCGCAACATGTATCTGTCTTATTTGCGCTCTAGTAAATAATCATGCTATCTTGTACACACGGTCAAATCACAGGTACGCCAGGGGTCAATTTTTGACGTCGCGTCAGTACTAACATTACCCATCTATGTCTTTAAAATATAGTTGGTTTCGGAGGAGTTTGGCAACGAACACTGACACGAAATTTTTACATACAAGTTAGTAAGATGTAACTCAATTCATTCTCTAACAAATCTGTTTATCATTTTCCAAAATCAGTGTACACGCTGCCCAGTCGATACCATCGTGATCAATAGGCACAGGCCGAGCCTTTGTAGGAGATACCTCATTTGGTTATGAATGTGTGGCGCTGGATGTGGTGAACCAACAAATAATGTTTGTTTTTGAATGCCAAACTAGACATTAGGGATTCGGTTTTGACAGAATAATTGACGATGCTGTATTCTGGTAAATACGATGGATTATAGGTGAGATTGATCTTTGTTGGGAAATTTTCGGTGAGCGATTGACAAATTGAGTTTGTGCTTGAAAGGTGTACAAAGTATAAAATTGTTTTAGCAAAGCTTTGTGTTAGCTCCTGTATTTAATAAAATGATGGTAAAAATAAAAATATTTTAATAGTGGTAAATAAATGAATCAAACTTGAAGATTCAAAATCAAAGATACATACCGAACCAGCACAAATACATGTTCGAGTGTGAACCCGCGACCTTTCGATACTCAACGGGTCATAAATCCACCAAAATTTTGAAATTGGAGCGTTATTCTACCAATTCTAATCTCGTTATTCTACCAATTCTAATCTCGATCGATCGGATTGTGGTCGAATGCGCGACTAACTAAGCTACAAAAAAAAGGTCATACTTTGACATTGCGGAAGGAAATCAACCAAAGTTTGAAAACTTTATACGTTTGTAGAAGTACGTCATAGTACTTGCCTTTTTTATCATCCTTGGCAGCCATTTAGAAGGTAAATCATGTTGTGACTTTAAAAAATGATAACACCTAGAGGCCGCAGCTTCTTTCAGATGGCTAAAAGTTACATTAGGAAATTGGTTTCAGAGAGTCCTGTTAAAACTTGGGTAAATATTTTAAGCGGTATTTTCTTATCTAAGTTTCAAAGCCAGGGAAGCAGCTGGAATTAGAAGCTTATTTTCAGATACTAACTTTTAGTGACTGAAAAGATATTATGCTAGATTATTTCCTTAATCTCACCTCACTACCCCGCCATTTATAACGGTTTAATTAAATTGAGTTTTCTATTATTGTCAACAGTTTAACAACATTTTCGAGTTTTACGTTAAAGTAAAAAAAATAATTAATTGTAAATAGTGTTTGGTTCCTGTACCGAGGCTTCTACTTGTTGTCAGCCAGCTAGTTAATCCTTTCACATTTACCATCCAGACACAAAACAACATACACAATGTTAAAGATAGGAAAACCAGAAAAAGACATTTTCATTACTCATACTCTGAAAGTAGGTCATTACTGACCTGAGAAGCGGGCTGAAAGTAATACTTTTCATCCCTAGGGAGAATCACTTTCAACTGACAGCTGTCATATTATTTAAAAAAAAAACTAGTTCTTTTTCACTTAACTATTGAACCATGTTCCAACTTTCTATACAGCCAATATGTAAAATTGAAATAACTTAAAGTTAAGTATTGATTAGAGAATATATATTTTTTAAATAACTTTATTATAATTAAGTTTCAACAATTTCTTTAAAATAACGTAGCTTTGAGCAAATTATTTACCATTTTTCCAATGATGAAAATAAAAAATAATGGCTGAATAGCGGGCCGGTCACAGAAAAAAAACAAACAAAATAGGCGGGAAAGCGGCAATTCGATCTTCATGAATTAATTCATGTTTTTATTTTTACTTTCCTCGTATTTGTAATGAAAAGCACAGTGTTTACCTCGGGTTAAAGACTTATTTAGTCCCTCGAACTATTGGCGCCCTCACTTCGTTCCGGGCGCCAAACCCCGTCTCGGGACTAAATAAGTTACTTTCACCCCTAGGATAACAATGTACTATTGGTCTTGGCTTCAGGCGGGAATCGAGTATATAAGGTATATGCCTAAACATTGTTGAAGCAAACCTGGCTGCCAGGTATAATATACCAGAAAAAATCTGCTGGTTTGTTAATGGTCTCGGTAGCACAATGGTTAGTGCAGTCGCCCGGTTTGCGAAAGACGCGGGTTCGATTCCCGCCTGATGCCAAGACCAAATGTCTTTTTCTGGTTTTCCTATTTTTAGTAAGATGATAATGCATTATCCTTAATGCTAAAAAAAAACCTAAACACAAAGTTACCTGAAGCGCATATCAACATTTTAAGTATCATTCAATTTTACAAAAGCTACCCATGCCATATTTCTTCCTAACATCCCGCTTTCGCTTCTCCCACCTGAGAAAAGTTGTTGGTGCAATTGATATAAATTGTCATTGTTTGACGTACAGCTAGTAGGTCCTGTAAGTCAGAGGAACTTTGGTCATAAACATGTCGCGCGCGTTATAAAGTGGTGTGGAGTGCGCGGCCGACTTTAACACCGTTTGAGAAGTGGAAACAATAGAGGTATTCATTTTGGTTCTTCTTATTGATGAAACAGATGTTTTCGTTCAGCCTGTATTGCCATGGGAAAAGCCACCTATCCTCTATATCCCTCGAGCGATCTCTACTCTTGGCTAAGCCAGTTTGCTCTTTACCGTTATAAAACTTATTCCGAAAGGGGTAGTCAGAAGTACAATGATTGTCACCGGCATAGTAATGAAACATTCAGAAGCTATGGTTGTGTTATGTTTATGTTGTATGGATCGTTGCCTGGGTTAACCTGGGTTTCTATCACCGTAGAGTTAGCCGCGAATTGTAAAATGAACACAAAGTAGGTGTTACGGTCAGACTTCAACCCAGAATGAGCGTTTCGAGCTAAAAATGCTTGAATCACTAGGTCTGTTCTGTTTGGTTCTAAAAGGAGTGTTCTTGATACCTATACTATGCTTTTTATACTACTATTAGTGCAATGGTTACGAATGGCAGTTTAGCCTTAAAAAGTCCTGGATTAGATGCCTACGCAAGCACAATGTTTGTGGTACCTTCTTTATTCCTGTTTCAAATTTATAAGGCCGTCTGGCCCTAAAATAAAATTCTCTATATTAACCTTCATGTATACTTCAAAAAAACATTCATTTCTACCGACTAGGGCTGACTAGGTTAGGGTAGGTAATGATTTATTGCGAAAACTATTAATTACAATATCTACGGAACTTAGAAAAAAATCTCCTTTCTTGCTTTGAACATGTTTTCTCTTCAACTAAGCACAAAGCTTATTATAATATTAATCTTCATGTGGTAGAGTTTGCTACACCGTAGTAACAAAGTGGTAGCATCTGCTGGACGATACCGCTACGAGTGCTACGACGTAGTACAGTACATTTGGACATGATGCTACGACTTTTTGTCTAACATTTTGTAGCAGCTGTTTGTAAATAACTTGTTTGTTTTGTTAAAATGGCGTATGTTAGACACAGAATTGAACATGAACTTGCGTATTTTATTCATAAAAAAAAAAATTTATCACTGTATTCTTTTATTTCTAGCTCTTACGGGCTTCTGAATTACTTCAGAAAAAGTGAATTGTTCATCAATTTTTTAGTCCCAATATAGCATAAATTAACGTAAAAAAGTGTTTTAAAAGAGTTTCATGAATTACTTAGAAGATCCAATTTTGCCACTTATGATAAATAGATGAGCCCAAGTCAAATTAAAAGCATTGCTGCATTTTTGCTTATTCGCATTTTTCCAAGTTTTACTCAACTTGTTGACTACTAAGATCACTTTCTTTAATATTTATTTCATGCTATGATGCGCTTTTCCACGAGGGCTTTGACTGCTATATGGGTGTCAACACCCCTGGTCATTGTTGGTTTTCTATCACGATTGATTCATGGACACACTATTCGCGTTAAGAATGTAGTGATTTCATTCTTGTCCTTCGATCTAGCACCCCCCCTTACCAATCAAATCGTTCCTAATTAGAAAGCCAAGTTTAAAGTGCCCAGTTGATAGCATTATTTCCCTCGCAGCGGTTTTATACCTGAGTTTTTCTCCGCGTAGCCGAATGAAATTAAAAACTAACTGCGTTCTGAACGCGAACATACTACAAATGTGCCATTAATGAATCCACAATCAACCACAAATGCGGTGTGAGTGAGGCCTAGTTGAGTACTAGCGGCAACAAAGCTCTTTGTCGCAGTCGAACTGACGCGGCGCGAGGAAAGTTTTTTGTGCAAATACGCACAGCCAGAGATGTCACTTGAGACTAGTACTCTGCACGGCCTCACTCGCTTGGCTAGAAGTACATAAACGGCCTATATACGTCCCACTGCTGGGCACAGGCCTCACCTTAACTATGAGGTGGAACGAGCCATACTTCAACACGCGGGCTCAGTGCGGATTGTTGGAGGGGTGTAAGGTTAGTGAGCAACCTTAATGACAGATGTTTTTTTTTTTCTTTTTTTTTTTTTTTCGGGTGGCAACACCAGCTGTCAGATGTTTCGCTGTACAGCTGATCTAATTTAATTTAATTTTAATATAATTAAGTGTATTTGACTAGTTTTATCAGTGTTTACGATAGTGTAAAGGTGTATTGAGTCTGTTAACTAAATAATCTACGATGCTGTGTGTGTATTTACTTCGCACCTAAGAAAGACTGGCGCCGGCGGACGGTTGTCATACCTACATAATTTTCGACCGTTACAGGGAAGTACTGTTTTTTTAATAATATCAGTCTTCAAACAAAAGTGAAATGGTTTAAATGGAACACAGTTCAGTAACTGAAATTATTCTTATTTGAATCCGTTTGTTTTCCAAGGCCAAAGTGAGGTTAGATTTTTTTTTTGACATTTCATATTTAAGCTCATAAATTTCACCAATTTTGATATTGTTTTAGTCATATTTACTAACACTGTATAACATTAGACACTGCACAATGCCTCATTAACGTGAGATACGTCAATATACATAACAATTAGGCACTGTTGTTTGTCTCTTTGCTTGACTACAAGTGGAAGTGAAGTTGACGTTAAACAACCTCCTTGCCTCAGACAGTTTACTCTGACACTAAACAAGATAACACAACAGTTATTTCCTCAATATAAACGTTAAATATAGTTCATAATAAAGACATAGTGACTCACATACTCCCTACTCTCCTACAATCTTAAATTAATATTTTGTTCCAGGTTTTTGTTTTCCCTTGAGTAATTTTACTTATTTTATTGGTGTAACTATCTATATATGGTATTTATAGCACTATTAATCTAGGATAAACTATATTAAAGCTAAATTCTCTAAACTGTTACCTAATTATTCCACTTTAGTTGTAGTTTGGAACGCTGTCTTGACTTCAATGCCAGCACACTGACACCACTTCCTGTATGTTTTAGGGTAGCAGAGTGAGATTCTACACTCCCTACAATCTGCCACGGCGTTCGCAATCCTACCTCATCACATACTCTGCGGTCTGCAATACATCAATATTTCAAGATGATGACCCGCAGTAAACTTGCTGAGTTGTTGAAGGAAGCATGCCGTGACAACGAGACCTTGAGAAAGGACAACATACAGCTGATTCAGGAGGGGGAAGAAAGTGAATTGGAGATTAGGAAAATCATTGACAACAACACCAAGCTCAAATGTGAGCTAGCGGAACTCGACCAGAAGTACTCTGATGTTGTCAACCAGTGTAACCAACTGCAAGATATAGTGAACTCTTTCAATGCATGTAGTAATACGCATGAATTAGCTTTAAGTAGGATAAATGATTTAGAATTAAGTTTATATGAGTCACAAAAAACAATTAGGCAGCTAGAGTGCGACCAACAATGTACCATTGGGGTTGGCAATCTAAGTTTGCTTGATGAGCTAGCTGGATGTGCTCCAGAGCTGTGTAATAAAGTCATCCCTACCATTGATCTCACTTGTGATGACTCTGCTACCAAATCTAAATTCTATAACTTTAGTAGTAATAAAAAAATTAAGAAATATATTAAAATTAATAAGTATATAAATAAAACCAATAAACTTATTAAGAAGCAGTGTCAATATAAGAAATGTAATACTTTAAGAAAAGAAAAGATAGACCTCTTTAGTGAATTGACACAGAACAATCTACTTCTGCAAACCAGGCAAAACTCTTATGAAGAAGAGACCCTGGTTCTAGAAGAAAAAATTGCACGGTTAGAAGGTGCTCTTAAGGACATTAATAACAGATATGCTTTAGGACAAAAGGAGATTAGTGAGCATATCTTGGCTAACACAGAATTAGTAAAAATGTCTTCTTATAATGCGGATAGACTTGACTCACTAATAAATAAATACAATTCATGTGATCAGTGTTCTAACCACCTAGATAATGTAGATTCAGAGTCATCACAAATAACTGTACCAACAGTTCTAACATTGGACAATACTCTCCCAATAAGTGGAAACTACACTAAACCACGGGTTGTTTCCAATACAATCGTGGTATCTGACGAACTAGGTCAAGGTTTGGGCATATTGCTGTCAAACAATACCTGTCAAAAGGTAAAAAACTTATGCTACCCAGGGCTGTCTTTTACCCAGGTAGTTAATAACATCTCCAAAGAGGAACTAGGGGAAAACACCACAGTAGTGGTTTTCCATGGGGACAGCCGCTCAGTCACAAAAAGAAGTCTAATTAAAAGCATAGAACAGGTGGTAGACATTCAGTGTAAAAGCAACTGTAGATTTATTTTATGTGCTTTCCCTTTTTCGAGTAGTTTTTCTCAAAGTCAGAATAAGGCCATCCATGACCTTAATTTTAGTATGTATAACCTGACGTGTCGTCAAAGTGACGTCTCATTTTTCGATACAAATAAATTTGTACCATATTTTAAGTTAACTGAAGATACTATGTATCTTCCAATTAGGACTAAAAAACAATTATCTACATTGTTAGCTTTTAATATTAACGGTGCCCATATTGGCAATACTATGTATCATACATATCCTGACATTAGTAGTAGTACTAATCCGACTTTACTGTGTAACAATAGTTCCACAGTTTCTTCTTTAAACTAAGAGCTGCGACCAAAGCCAAGCCCAAAACCTTATGTATAGTTCATCAAAATATACAAAGCTTGGCCGGTAAAGAATTAGAAATAGAATTATTTTTAGAAAGTCACAGTATAGATATTATTTGTCTTACTGAGCACTGGCTTAATAAGTCTAAACTCATGTCTAGTGTAATTAATAACTTTAAATTATCTAGTGCCTTTGTAAGGAAGACCACTATACATGGTGGTTCCTTAATATATACTTTAAATGGACTGAAATGTAAAGAACGCCATGACATCGTAGGCCTGTCAATTGAGCGAATCGTTGAGTTATCCTGTGTGGAGACAGAGAACTATGTTATAGTTAGTGTGTACCGACCCCCAAAATCGGACTTGGATAGGTTTGAGTTAGTTTTAGAAGAAGTTCTAGGGAAATTAGTTACTAAATCCAAGCCTATAATTGTCTGTGGCGACTTCAATGTAGATTTGCTAGAAAACACTAAGGAGCGAACTAGATTAGTATCTTTGTTTCAGTCATTCGGACTAGATTATCAATTTGATGAACCAACTAGAATTACAGCCACCACAGCTTCGTGTTTGGACAATGTGTTTTGTAACTGTTTGCCAGTTGAGAAGTCTGTTATTTCTTTGCTTACCTCAGATCATTGCGGGCAAATGATAACGTTTGTAGATTCCTATCGTAATAAGGACATACCTAGGAAAATTACATGTAGACCAAAGACACGCCATCGTATTGAACGTTTTAAGACTAGTTTGAAGACAAAAACGCCACTCATTCCATACACACAAGGTGATCCAGATGCACTTTACAGGAATCTCTTTTTGTGTGTTAAAAATGAATTTGATCACAATTTTCCAACCAAGAAAGTTACTTGTAAGGTTCAGTCTTCATTTTCCGAATGGGCCACTCCCGGAATTTATATAAGTAGGACTAAAATGTATGAGTTGTATGGCATGAAAAAATACAACTTTGATCCTAATTTCATAGAGTATGTCAAGAACTACTCCAAAACATTTAAAAAAGTCTGCGCGTGTGCCAAGGCTTTACACATTCGTGACAAAATAATTAAGTCCACCAACAAAATTAAAACCACTTGGGACGTAATTAATCATGAAACTGGTAAAGCTAAACCACGCGACACCACTTTCACTTTAAAGATTAACAATGAAATTGTCAAGTCCGAAGCCAATATCGCTGAAGCTTTTGAAAATTATTTTAGTAACATACCTATAGTTACTACAGCATCACTCAATTCATCACCTATTGAAGCAGAACAGTTAGTTAAAGATAATGTCTCATGCTGTAATGTTGTTTTCAAATTTAAACATGTAGATTCTTCTGATATATTAAAATCCTTTAAGTTAATTAATTTAAAAAATACTGCCGATGTTTGGGATATTTCAGTGAAAGTTATTAGTCATATTATAGATGTAATTGCTCCCTACTTAGCAGTAATCTTCAATGAGTGTGTTGATGAGGGAGTTTTTCCAGAGTTAATGAAGTATAGTAAAATTATACCACTTTTTAAATCAGGCAGCAAACTGGACCCAGGTAACTTTAGACCTATATCTATCTTACCGGCACTAAGTAAGATTTTTGAGAAAATTGTCCAGGAACAACTTCTATGTCACTTTAATGAAAACAAACTTTTCCACAGCGAGCAGTACGGATTCACCAGAGGTCGCTCCACCACTGATGCTGGGATTGCGCTCCTAAAACACATCTTCAGAGCTTGGGAGAATTCACAGAACGCTCTTGGCGTCTTTTGTGACCTATCTAAGGCGTTTGATTGCGTCGACCACGGAACTCTCATACGGAAACTTGATTTTTACGGAGTTAAGGACTCTGCGTTAGATTTGATCCTATCATATCTTAGTTTCAGAACCCAAAAAGTAGATATTAATGGGGTACTATCTTCTGGATCACCAGTCAATTAGGGGTTCCACAGGGATCTATTCTAGGTCCATTTCTATTCTTAGTATACATTAATGACTTACCTTTTTATGTCAAAGACTTATGTGATATAGTATTGTTTGCAGATGACACGTCTTTAGTTTTTAACATTGATAGAAATAAAAACCTCTTTGACGATGTTAATGAAGCGCTTTCGAAAGTTTTACATTGGTTTACAGTTAACAATCTGCAGCTTAATTCGAAGAAAACTAAATGTGTTAATTTTAAATTGCCTAACGTAAATAATAACGACATAGATTTAAAAATCAATGATGATAAAATGGAGCTTGTGGACTCCACAGTTTTTCTTGGAATAACCCTAGATTCAAAATTACAATGGAACCCTCATTTGACAAGTCTTTCAGGTAGGCTTAGCTCAGCTGCTTTTGCTATTAGGAAAATAAGGCTATTGACAAACGTTGACACTGCTCGGTTAGTTTATTTTAGCTACTTCCACAGTATTATGTCCTACGGAATAGTACTTTGGGGTCAGGCGGCGGACATACAAGCAATTTTCGTGCTTCAGAAGCGAGCTATTAGATCTATTTATAAGCTGCGAGCACGGGCCTCTCTTAGGGATCTTTTTAAGGAAATTGGTATTCTGACTGTAGCTTCGCAATATATTTACAACTGTATTGTCTTGGTAAGAAAAAATATCAATCTTTATACCAAACACAGCGATATCCATGCTAAAAATACTAGGAATAAAGACAAAATTGCGCTACCATTTTTCAGACTACAGAAAGTTTTAGGGTCATTTATGGGGCAAAGTGTACATTATTATAACAAAGTTCCGGAAGCAATTTGTAAGCTACCATTACATAGATTTAAAAATCACATTAAAGCTAAGTTGCTGAAAAAGGGATATTACAGCACTAGAGATTATATCATGGATAAGAATGCTTGGTAATAAGCTCTCTGCTCCCGACAGAGTCTAATTAACTATTGTAATATAAACAATTAATACTTACGTTTAAGACACTAACCATTTTTGTTTTATATAGCTTCTCGTCGATGTACTTACTTAGAAGTGTTATTCTTTTCTTATTTTTTGAATTATGCTATCTTGTTCAAAGTTCATATTGTAACAACGACTAACAACGATTGTAAAAAAGAGAAACAGTTGAAAAGAGTAACTGCTGAGTTTCTTGCCGGTTCTTCTCAGTACAGAAACAACTTTCCGATCCGGTGGTAGCGTCACATTTATTTAAGTACAGTATATTTATTGTATACATTTAATATTATGGTATTCATGTCTATTATTAATTGTATTTTGTTTGTTAATTAGATTTGACGATTTGAAAGTACTTGTAACAGGTCTATTTAAATAAAGTTATTATTGTTTGTTTGTTTGTTTGTTTATCAAGCCGCCCTAAGGCCACCTCCTAGGCTTAACGGCTGACATCTAGCGACGTGAACCGGGACCAACTGCTTAACGTGCCATCCACAGCAAAGAGGTGCCCGAAATACACATCACTAAATTTCGGTTGGGGTGGTCAGCCATCCCATTTCCGACCCGGCCTGTGTTGCGACGATCGCTGTTGTAAAACAGCGATCGTCGCCGAACACTGTCGCAACTGCGCCACGGGCAAGCCACAAATCTAGAACAGAAACATCACTAGTAAATGATGTTAGAGATTGCCTAAGCTGTAATGACGCGCCCCACCACCGCATTTACGCACACAAGCCAATCCAAAATATGTCTGGAACCTGTGATTCCACTGATTTGACTAGTAAAAGTAGTTTCTTTATACAATTGTGTATGTCATTACTGGCGTCGCTAAGCAACAACCCTTGCTTATGAAAATTGAATTGCAATCGCAAACAATGCGATCAGACTCTCATCAGCGAATAGCAAGCTAGCCTATTCGTTCCCATTTTGAGTAGAGCCTTCATACCTGTGCGCATTAAGCGTGATTCCAACAATCTCTGCCCCTGATTAGTTTGCGGACAGGCAAATTAGCTGTCAATACTGGAATGAGGGTTATTGCGGCAGAAGCTGTGAGTGGACTTGACACTTTGCTGAACGGTTAACTGGCGGTGATGGAGTTCAACAATGCGTGAAGAAGTTTGATTAATAAATTAAGGTACATTTCGTCTATATTTTTCTATTCGTTGAAGTATGATTTAATCGTGTGACTAAAATGCTTAGCAAGCTACTTAAATATGTTTCACTTACTCAACAAGCTTCGTGATAGATCATATAAAACGATTAAATGATTTCCCTGTTATCTTCCTCCCCTTTTATAGTAATTTCATGACCTGATACCACCCTCTACTTTCTACCACCGGACCACTAAACGCCGTGAGGGCTTTCACCTCTATGTGGTTGACTTTTCGGCGGTCTGGACTAAACGGTTTGGTGCTGGTTCCTTTCTGATCCGCACCAGTAAAGATTTAAACTCTCTCCCTGCGTATGTGTTTCCGGATACATACAACCTTGGACTTCAAGTCTTCAAGGTAAGAGTGATAAGGCATTCTCGTCGTAAGCGTGTTCCATCTTCGACCTCGTCATCGCTTACCATCAGGCAAGACTCAGGTTAAACGCAAACCCATTTTAAATAAAAGTAATAAAAAACTCCTGCTTTTAAATGCTCAGTTGATTAAGTGCACTTTATCTTGTCAGGTTTCTAAGCAGTGGAAGTGTTGTCACATGCAGAGTTACTCTGAATAACATCCATTACGGGGTTAAGTAAGCAGAAAATGTAACTGTGTAGTTTAACTATACAGCTTATAGAATTAGCAAGCTGTAGTCTTACAGTTCACACACGCTCATACACATACTGTGGTGAAATAACTCTGAAAGCTTTCTCGAAGGTTACATGTGAAGCGTGAAGAAGGTTACATTATTTAGCCGATTGACGTTGACTGCTGAACATACTCCTAGATGTTCTCCAGAAATATATTTTGGACTGTCACTAAAATTTAAAATATATTTTTATCTCTCACTGTAGATAATTAATAAAATAGACCTGATAAAGTGCTTCAGTCAACGCCAGTCAACTTCGTCTTATTTAAAAATTGACTAAGATAAGATAAAATATACTTTATTGCACAAAGAAAACAATTACATTACCATGCATACAGAGATTTAGATGTACAATGTAGGCGGCCTTATCGCTAAAAGTGATCTCTTCCAGACAACCTTCCGGTAGAGAAAGAAAAGGTTAGAAAAATAGATTATTGAGAGACTATCAATGCTGTAATAAGTTACCATAAAAAAAAAATACGTAACGTAATAAAAAAACGTACATACCATAAAATACTACTACGTAAGTAACTAAGTAAGTATCATCCAGGTAACAATGCAGAAAATTCTGCAATTTTCTGTAATTGTAAAGGTGCTGTCACCTTGACAGTAATTAAGTATTCCAACGGGGTCAATTACACTTCGCTTTGTCCTCGAAATTAAGATTACAAGATGTAGTAAAGCGTATCGTGCTGCCATATACCACTAAAGTTGAAGCCATGAGCGAGAGAAAAAAAAAAAAAAAATGGTTTCAACGTCTGCTGTCACAGATTGTCAAACGTCATTAGCGTTTTAGTGCTCGCGCCATTCCGCACGTTATTTTTTTCTTTCCCAAGTTTTAAACAATTTCAGGTGTATTATGCATCAAAAACACAAAGTACAGGATTGGAAATGTATAAGGATCGAAAGATTAGAAAAATTAAAGAAAGTTTTAAGCGTAAACTACAAGAACGATCGAGTTTCTGGTCCACCAGACCTACCTACGTGAAAAACTGCATTTGCATTGAAAGTTTTCTCAATGTCTAGTGTTCACTTTAAGTGAGTGTTCCGAAGACGAATGAAGAATGAGTATAACTCGTATAGTGGTTATCACCTTTCTTATCATGAGTAAAAACGATCAAGTTCTGGTAAGTAGTACCTACTTGAAAAACAGCATATTTTGAATCAAAAGTTTCTCAATGCCTAGTGTTCACTTCTAGTGAGTGTTTCCGATGGCAAATAAAGAATGTGTTTAGCTCTACGCGGCTAATACCTTTCTTTTCATGAGAAGTCAAGTTCTAGTAAGTGCCTAATTTTAAAACTATGCATTTGCATTGAAAGTTTCTACAAGTACACCACAATTGTTTGTATCCAAGGAGGAATAAAGACTGTGTATAGCTCTTTAAGTGGCTATAACCTTTCTAATTATAAGTTCTTTAATGAGTAGTACCTACTCCTACCCTTTAATTTTGCTAATGCTTGTGTACAATTTGAAGTGATTGTTACCTACCAAAAGCAGTAATATTGTTTGTATCCAAGGAGGAATAAAGACTGTGTATAGCTCTCTAAGTGGCTATAACCTTTCTAATTATAAGCTCTTTAATGAGTAGTACCTACTACTAACCTTTAATTTTGCTAATGCTTGTGTACAATTTGAAGTGATTGTTACCTACCAAAAGCAGTAATACATGTGTTATGAGTATCTGTTTATGTCTAAGTCTTTATTTAATATTTTTTTAAATAAAGTTAATACTCTGAGTTTGCGGATAGATTCCAATGATTTTTCTAAACTTCCTGACATGACAATGTACTTGAACATTACATTGAAATGACCTTAATGAGTGCTCCGTTAGTTAGAAATTTTCATATATTAGTGATTTTCAGAAAGAAAACTTAGTGATTGGCCGTCAAATGATAACAACTGTATAACTACCCTACCCGGTCCCCGGGTGGGTAACTACCCTGTCTCCGTCGGGGACCATTGAGGATTTTATCCAACTCATGACACCCAATAGTATTGAAGAGCCAATAATAATAAAGTCAGAACCCACTGATGTATTGTCTTACCCGGAGGAGCAGAATTTGCCTTAAGATTTGCCTCAACATAATAAGGTAAAAAGATCTAATCTATTGCAATATACAATTAGGAGGTCATAGACAGATACTGCATACCAGAAGATGCCAAAAAGATTGGTGTCTCCATTATTCTGAAATGGTTCTTTCTGATGTAAGTACTTCATAAAAAGAAAAAACAATTGGATAAAAACAAATCCAAAATGCATCCATTTCAGCATCTATTGGAAGCTCTGATCACTGCAATCAGACAAACTTCTGACATGCTTCATATTATAAAATCATGAATAGACGCTAGGAAGTTTATGTTTGACTAACAACAAACAAAATGGTTTTTTTGTTGCTAAGGAGAAAATATTATGTGTGTTCTTTCATTTCATCATGGATCAATTATACACAACAAAAATAAATAAAAATGTATTTGGCAACAATTTGGCAGATACTTCAGGCTGCTGAGGCCATTAGAAGGTCCGGGGCTGAAATAAAATAAACCCAGAATACCAAGAAATAATATTTAAACTGAATGCTTCCGCTTTTACCACCGGGCAGGCAAACGGCAATATTTAGGAGGCGTCTGCCTGCCAGGGCGACACCTGTGACAGCGACGGGCTCTTGGTATCGCCAGCAGCGCCGTCATGCACCTGCGCCGGCAGCGCCGCTGTAGCGCTCACAGATTCAGCCACAACACCGCTGATAATACTGGTGAGTCATTCAGGCAGTCACTCATTAATCATTGGTGGAGCCAGTTCTGTCATGGACTGAGGCTTGAAAATCACCTAGCTACCAAACAAGATGGACCACCTTCAGCAGAATTAAGTTCTGCAGAATTATTTAAACATGAGAAGTTTGATGATGATTAATTTTTATAATCAGTTTGTAGCTAAGTACTCGTAGTACTTCCCTTGTTTACAAACCAGATAGAAAAGTAGATTCACTTATATTGTACTTAGACTTGATAGTAAGTTTATAAAAACCAACCATTTTGAATTGATGATTTAAGAACCACTTACAATTCGTTTCAAAGAATTGACATATTATTAAAGCACCCATCGATTTAAAAGACATAAAAGCATTATGTCTTTGTTTGTCTAACACGAAATATGAATCAGTTGGTGCCAGTTTTTTAGCTTACTGAGATCCATGGGTTATGTATCTACTATTGGTTTGGATAGTATTATGTTGCATTGATACCTCATATAATGATATACACTATCAGCTTAAAGAGTTTGTCGTTTGTCAATGGAATCCTTAATAACCCTCCTAAGGATTCTTGATTGTCACCAAGCATTGTCATATTGAACTCATCAACCTAAAGAAATGTAAAATTTAAAATTAAATCACAAAATTACAGAACTGCAGCAATGAAAAATTAGATACCAATGGTCTTCTAACTTCTGCATGCCTGGCCATTTAATTTGGCTGGCTCTCTATTGAGAAATTTGAGATATGTAAATATCTTTTACTATTATGATAAATAATATATGAATTAACCAGGCCACCTTCAAGGAGACTTTAGTTTGTGGTTAAATTCAGTAAAACACTTTGTGCAAGTAAAAAGAGGGGGGGGCTCCATACAAGGAAATGACTGCAAGGGGGCAGTAGTTTTTAGAAAATTCTGGCAGTGGTGCAAAAGTCGAATAGTACGCATTTGGTTCCTGACACATTTTCCTGACACTGGGAATTAAGTGAAACAAACAAACAAAACATTTATTTGCAATGAATACAAGTGGGTCAATAGGACCTAAAAATATCTGGACAAAGTATGCGGCCTGCTATCAGGCTTGCAAATTATTAAAAATACTTAAATTTAATTTCCAAAGTAACAATTTTCGTTTCAAATAAGTACTTTGGTACATATTTGCAATTTGCAAGAAACTGCCTTAAATAAAATTGTAAATACTTTGTGCATGGCTGAGATAGATCTATTTTCTTCTAGATTAAGCCAATGAAGGCAAAAATATGTCTCCCAGCCAAGAGATCCAGACGTTTACGCTCTAGATGCTTTCACAATTGATTAGAAAACATTTTTTTTTTCTCTTTCTATGACTTTCCACCATTTTCAATGATTAAAAAGATGAAGCTTAAGTTATTATTACTGTCCTGGATTGGCCCACTCGCCCCTGGTACCCCATACTTGAAAGTATTCTTGTAATTTCTAGAACCTTAATCCTGAAATGAGGAAGATAGTCCGCATGCAAGCTCTCAGGACGGCTTAATTAAGCAGAGGAACTCCACCACCATCTTTCAACGTAATGTTAGCTTCATCATCAAACAGTACCGTCAAACAATGCGATACTGCATTTATAAAATGGTTTAACTTATTTAAGACAGTCAAATCATAACAGCTTCTTGGAAGCTGAATTGATATTTATATGATATTCTATTGAATTATGGAGCGAATTCTGGTACTTTAAATATCCATCGTTCGGCACTTTCATTGTTAGTAAGTTCAAAACTAGACTTAGGTTCGAGTACGAAAATAAGTTATCAAGGGGGTTTTTATAAAACCCTTCCTATGTCAAAGTATATGAGACATGTGATCCAGCTTTACTTTTAGAACCCACAGTAACTCTGTATCATATGTAACAGTGATTTAAAATTTTGAGGTATTACCTATAAAAATAAAAAATAAAAAACTCAATTTTAAAATTTCAAGTAGAGGATGTAGTGATTTCAAGATTATAAACTAGAATCAAATACTAGATTAATTTAGGACGTCACATCTAGTTTTACTCCAACCCTGTTCTTTAAATTTGACTTCCTTAAGTAATCGACCTCAGTCCTGCAGAGGCTTTTAAATTCTATTTGGATAAATCATGGACGATTATTTATACAACAAAAATATTGTTTTCGTCAGTTTTTCAATAACTGTACAATCTCGTAGGGTCTCAAACTATTAGTCGGTGGATTATAAGTGCCCTAACATGATCCTAACCGAAAGTGAGATACATACATCTCTATTTATTATACATTCGACCAGACATGCGAGTACCTCTGCTGTACATAGGTGTTAATTAACTTTATCAGAGTCACAACTGGTTGGAGTGAAGCTTCCTCTATGTTTGCTAAATTCTATCAAAGATCAGTTTTGGAAGCTCCTAGGAATTTTATGCACATTCTTTAATGAATAAATAAGTCAACAACAACCACGGTATTACTGAAACTCAAAACATAGTTGCAATATTATGTTGTAATATATTTACAATTTTATATTACAGTTATATAATTGTATTAATACTTTCTCAGAATGCTTACTTAACTACTGTAAGCGACCTACTGTTTTTAAGTTTTTTATTTTCACAAGGTACCTTAGGTACCATGCAGAAGAAAGAAGCATTAGTGCTTCTTTATATCCCTTCATTATGCACAAAATACTGTAATGCTTTCAAAGTCTACATCTTGTAATCTTAATTTCGAGGACAAAGCGAAGTGTAATTGATAATTAAACGAACTTACCTTAAGTGAAGTTCTATTATAATTACACGAAGGCTTTGTCCGAAGAAATTAAGACCCTCCCTACCCTAATACCCCTACAGTATTATGTGCAGTAATCTAGCCTCTCGGAGGCTCCCTAATTTGTGTTCCAGGTTCCAGGTGAAGAAGCTCTCAACTAAATGACGTTTGACAATCTGTGACAGCAGACGTTGAAACCATTTTTTTTTTTTTTTTCTCTCGCTCATGGCTTCAACTTTAGTGGTATATGGCAGCACGATACGCTTTACTACATCTTGTAATCTTAATTTCTTCGGACAAAGCCTTCGTGTAATTATAATAGAACTTCACTTAAGGTAAGTTCGTTTAATTATCAATAGTTTTCATCACACACATTCCTCTAACAGTGCTTTTCATATGGAAAATGTTAAACAGATTTCAAACCTCAAAATACCTTTGTTTAGGTAAAAACATTAGTAAACATTTTAGTTTTTGCATCAACACCTACAAATTCATACCTAAATAAACCTTTGAATATGCTCGTTCTCTTTAGTAGTAACAATAACAGTTAAAAAACCACTGTTTAACCCAAGAACAGACAAGTGAATAACGTACAATGAGGCAATACCTCGAACAGGTACTTATGTAGGTAGGAACAGATAATCCGTAAAGGCTTTCATCCTCTTGGACGGACGTCGGACGGAGCTCACCTGCAGATGGATTAAGGCCGCCTGCGATAATCCTAGGAAGTGATTAGCTGATCAATACCCAATCTTCACAGGAAAGAAACTGGATCGCTTTAATTTTCTTGCTGAATTACCGTTCATGAACTTGTGCAGAAGGTACTAGTTCGTGATTCTCGGGAATTTGAAATGTGACATTCAATTGAAAACTGTCAAATTCGCGTATTGATTTCATGTGATAGTGAATCACAAACATAATGATTTTTGCATGTTTTGTTTATGCGTTTAATTAGGCTAGGGCTTTATGCCAAATTCCAGCTTTCCAGGTACTAAAGACACCAACCTCACCGTAAAAATGTTGATAGTAATCAATGGGTTCTTATTCCTATGACAACTTCAAATGATTACCTAGATACTTATTTAAAGGTAGTGACGTCAGTTAGTAAGTCAGAAGGAAAATCGGAGTTTTTTTAATGTCTATAAAATCTAAAGTGTAAAGAGCAATGCTGTTAAAACTATGTATGCTTAATAAGTCTACTATTGGCATCATATCCTGAGATTCAAACTATCTAGTATTATTGCTAACCAAAGTTATGAGAGTAGAGTGAAGGAAACCTTTTCTACTTCCCCTTGTGGCTAGCGTGGCTCGTCTGGTGCCCTAAGATGAAACCGTAAAATTACCCACTTTTTCATAAAAAAACGAAGGCAACGCTAATTCATTGTTTAAGCAATTGACGTGCTATGTCACTCACTCGTTAATGGCGGCAGCAACAAGAATGAAAGTGACAAAGCCATAAAAAAGTTAACGTGTTGTTGAAGAGCTGTTTAAGTTTTAATATCAAAAATAACAGTTTTTGAATAATGTGATCAGTAAGTTTTTTGAACATGAAGAAAATGTTTTATTTAAAGTAGACCTCTCCTTCAAATACTCCCCAGAGTCTTTTATTAATTTACTCCCGAGAATTCGCTTTCATAAGCGCAATAATACAGGACGTGTTTTTTTTTTGCATAAAGAACAGGTTCTATCTGATTCGAAATTAGCCTCGAAACTCCGCTGAGTATTTTCTTATATTCCTCATAGTTTAGGATTCGGCTTCCACGCACGCTTGAAAAATAATCTAAGAAATTACAGGCTAAGAGTTTTGTAGACAATATGTATTAAGGGCCGAACAAATTACTTGGTGCCCGATTCTGATAATTATTATCACATTCGATAAGTATGATGAGAGCTGTCAAAGTAATAATATCATTAATGAACACAAGACAAGGATGTTTGTCAGTTAATCTGATGTTATTATTATCATCTAGTGTAGCCATATCAAATTGGGTTTGTGAAAATTGGAGCTCTCTCTTATATTTCACATTTTGGACCCGAGATATCGTAACTATTTGAAGTTTCTACATGTGTGTAGTGTTCGCATATTATTAATTTGAACGTACCCATCTACTTTTTTATCCATTTTTGACCGGAATCGTCATTTCCGATCAATTATGGATGAAAAACTAGTTTAGTGTCCGCAATCATGACCAAATCCGATTTATATTGAACATAATTGTTCGCGTTTGGCATGATGTTACACCCCTAAATAATTATTGAGTTATCAAGAAAGTATATTCGATTATATCCTGCGCGAAATAATACCAGTGGACTCAGGTTCGACAGGCAGTCAACTCAATCATAATCACCCTTATATCTATACTGTTACAAGTGGATTTGTGAATAATCATTTAAATTTTCAAACTGACATTTCATATGCGGTAAAGCCAGGCGTGTTAATTCACAGTGATTCGCGTTTGAATATTTAAGCCTCTGGTAAGAGGCTTCAGAATAAACAAAATCATTCACACATTTTCAAAGCAGAGCAGTTACTTATGCATTTAATAACTGGTTTCATTGTTAACTAACTTGCTTGTGCTTTTATGAAGCTCTCCTCTAGATTGTGTTACAATTTTTTGTCGATAGCCAAGTCGCAGAAGAAGGTAACTGTAATTTCTAACTATAACGGGTTTGCGTTTGATCTCAGTCTTGCCAGGTGGTGAGCGAAAAGACAAGGCCGATGGATGTTGATATACGGTACTCTCGGTTACTTTCTGTCATCGCACCGTTGGCCTTCGTCAGGGGGGCAAAGTTGGAATAAGTTAACTTCCAGTCTAGAAACCGCTCAGCTACTTATTTATTTCAAAATTAATTCAAAATCACAGACGGACGTATGCGAAATACGCCAAGTTAGAATAAGTTAACTTCCAATCTAGGAACCACTCGGAGTGAGATTCCCAATTCAACTACGTCTTACATCCTGCTCTATTCCAGTATAAATCACCTCTCTCAAGCATATTATCATCCACTCACAACCTCCGACGTGGAACTGAACTGACAAAGAAAACTGCTCGCGTGGAGTTCCCAACTCTCGAGCGATTGCGCGATTGAAACTAGTGATGTACAAGACTCGAGCCTTCGAGCCCTATTTTTGAAGCCTCGAGGTGGAATGGCAAGGCTCGGTGAGCTCGGTAGGTTTATTGAAAGCATGCATTTAAATAAATGCATGCTTTCAATAAATGGTCAAGATGATGACATTAATATCTCCGTAGCTTAGGTATAAATTAATTATGTCGTTAGTGATGTTCAAAACTCAATTTTACGTGAAAGAGTTATGAGCATCCATGGATCCATACACACATTCTTTAAAACTTACGCGTTTTTATTATCAGGGGAAAGTAGTCTAACTAATCATATTTGTAGGAAGTAATTTAAGACACACATAAAAAACAATATAAAATCGCGCACACAAAGGCTCGAGCTCTTTCAAAGAGGCTCGAGCTCTGAAAAAGACTCCCGAGTCGTCGAGCGCAATGCAAGCGAAGCGAGCCCTGTAAACGACACCGAGCTTTAGGCAAAAGGACTCGGACGCCTCGAGCCTTGTACATCACTAATTGAAACGGAGAAGTAATTCGAAGTTTGGAGACCTCGTCGCGATTTATAGCGACGCGTTTGAGCAATTTTGTAACTGTTCAGGGACGTTGTAATTAAATGTGTGAAACTTACATCACGTTTGATGTAATTTTGAAAAATCTTAGCTTGAACTTGAAAGTAAATTCCTCTAAAATCTTCTTTTCGCAGTATAAATAAAATATAGTGATTAAACAGTTCGCAACAGCTGCAATTATTTAAGACAGAAAGTGACCATTTGGAAGAAAGGGTGAATGTTACCAGTATATTGTACTGTTTTGGTAACCCGTTGACCAAAAATATGTAATTAATTCATTTAGTTACATGCCCTCATAATAATAAGAATTCAAACAGCATCACCATATCACTTCAACTCCCTGTCAAGGTTTGCCTTTTTTATTTACCGCTGTCAACATTTGCGTGGAAGTAACAGGACGTTTCAATATCTAAACCAATGCTGCAGAACTCAATTAACTTTCATGAAAAAGGGGTGACTGGGTGAAGTTTTATTAGTTATTCAATGAAATTAGAATAAAAAGGGGTAGATAGGTTATTTGTGCTAACAATATGGCACCCAAAATGACAGTGTTGACAGTTTGAGACGATACTGCGAAACTTATGACAGACATTATCTGTCTCGTTTACGCTCTAGTAAATAATAACACTATCTTGTACGTTACAAAACAGTCCAATTATAGGTGGCACGCAGTGGACAACTTTTGAATAACCTACCTCTTTTTTATAATAATATCACTGTAGTTACTTCTACTCCCAAACTAAATGACAACAGTTCCTGTACTAGATTACAAAGGAGAACGATTCTTCGTTAGCTAACAAAGAGATGTAACAGAGATTACGCAAAAGTTTTTGCAATCTGATCCCATGTTATAAGTATGTGGAAATAGGTGTAAGAGGAAAATAGTGGGGCATGAATAATGATTGTGTTTTTGTCTTGGGAGCGGGCTATAGATACTTCGTCGTATGCTCGGGCGTATAAAGAATGAGTTATGAGGAGAGGGGCTGGTTCAGTCGATCTAAGTCACTGTGATGACAGAAATATTGCGGCATTGCTTCTAAGTGGTAGGTCAGTTTGATGCTGATATTTTTGTATCAGAGTTATTCTTGTCTAGAAACATTGTGGAAATGAACTTTACATAAATACAAAATGTTGACGTAAGTAAAAAAAGTAATAAATATGTCATAACAATAGAATATTTATTATGTCTGATTCAATTCGCATGAAAGTATTATTGTTTATTCGTGGTTTAAAAAAAACAAAACAGTGGGATTGAATTACTGAGACCAGTGTACAATTCATACTGAGCAGAATTTGTTTTTTTGAGTGAACAGAACAACAGAATAAAAAAGCATACACACAAAACTATAAGCCTTTTTACCGTTTTCAATAATACACAATGATATTACAATAAAAAAGACGTAGATAGGTTATGTCAGGACAGACTGACGCGAAGTCAAAATTGTCTCCTGGCGTACGTATCTATAATTTGACCGAGTGTACAGGCATGATTATTTACTAGAGCGTAAACGAGACAGGTTCGGTATTTCCGTTACCGGAGACTTAGCCGCAAATTGTACAATGAACACAAAGCATGTGTGTTCCGGCCAGATTTGATCTCTGGACCATCGGGTTCAAAGCCAGAGTGTTTAACTACTGGGCCACGTCGCTCTTGTCACTCGCTCTTTTCATTAATAAAGGTATAACTACTGTAATGCATATCGTAGGCCTTGAGCTAAAAGCCCAGTATAAACAGTAGGTTATCTAAGGGCGCCCGCCGAGTTATTAGCCTAGCGTACACACAGAAACGCGGCACAGCCTGTCCGTACTGCCACCACCTTATCCCGCTCTATTTTATGCTAGCGTGTGCGTGAAATAGCGACACGGCGCGCGACGCGCACGCACACATTCAAACCGAGAGCGGCACGTTTGTATGTTGATGTTGTTATCTGTGTACTGTGCTAAAAGCCTTGGGCAACAGCTCCCTAGAGACCACAATCACAATGTATCCCGCTATCCGCAGATCGTGGATCACGCAGCATGAAATCGCGTGCTGGGCAACCCCGTGAGCGTGTTGAAATCCTCACTTAAAACACCTTTTGTCGCAAATGGAACCGCGGGGTAGTCTGATACTTGCTGGTTTTTGCCCTAATGGTCTAGCCAGATCTGAAATGAAATGAAATAGAAAGTATTTATTTCATCTAAAGCTTTACAAGTGTTGATGAAAGGTCACTAAAATAATTTATAGTAAAAATTATAATTAAGAAACACTATTAGTTTTACTCTGTCACTGGTTCGGAAGTTGTTTCAATCGAGAAAAATCCGGCAAGAAACTCGATAGTTACTCTTTTACATGGTCTGTTTATTGCACTCACCCCCGAATTCACAAACGTCAATCAACGCTAAGCACGTGCTCACGCACATGCTATCCCGTAAAATGTCAAAAGAACTGAAAGGGACAGCTATACTTCTGAGGGATGCCTAACGTTGATTTGCGTTTGTGAATTCGGCGGTTAGAACCTCCTAGTAGTTCTGCCATGGAAGTCCGTGAGGTCTGGTGGAAGCCTTCAATAATTGATTGAAAACAGATTTAACATAAAATATGCCAAAATTATTTTAGAAACAGAAACATTATTACTGACCTGTAAAATTCAGGTCGTAACTCTAGCAAAGCTCTCTACAGTTACAGGAGCAAAAAACAGAGAAAATAAAACAAAGAGATGCAGAAAAATCCTCCAGTCTAGACCGAGGTACGTGCTCTCAAAACAGATCTGGGAATACCTAGGTTTTTACCTTTTTTGCAAAACTAATGGCGATTGATCTGCAGAAATCCGCTGAAGATATTTGTCATTCTTGAAACCATTGGTGCAGTATTCTATGGCGAAGTAGATTCATACTTTTTTAGATAAATATTATTATTTGTAATGCTTAATGTAATGTGTATGCATTGTTTCCAAAAACTGCCGAATTTTCAACAAATATTCAGAAATACACTTACATAATTATGTTTAAAAACTTTATTTATTAAAAATATGTAATATCGACATTAATAACTTGCCAATTTGGTGTAATAGTGAATAAGTTGGCTACTTCTTCGTGCTATGAGCCCCGCCCATTGCGATTTCAACCTTCTGAACCGATAGGCTATGTAGGCAAACTAAGTTCTCCTATGTCGTAACGAAACGTCGAAAGCAGCGTTGCCTATTGGATAACCTTGAGCTTTTTGTTATTAGACCCGTAAGAGACAATCCGCCGCACTCAGAGACGTCAATTAACGTTAATGGTTCATTAGAGTCAAAATTTTACATTATAAAAAGTTCTTTAATCAATTTGTAATAAAGTCTCTTTTAAAAAATGGAATTTTGACTCTAATGAACCATTAAGGTTAATTGACGTCTCTGAGTGCGGCGGCAAGTCTCAAATCCATGAGTCTTCTCTGTTAACACATATTGGCTGACCATTGTCTCTGAAGCAGTAGGATTTCAACCGTTATTAAAGATAAGATATTAACCCCTGAATTCATAAACGTCATTAACGCTAAGCACGCGCTCACGCTCATGCTTTCCCGTAAAATGTCAATAGAACTGAAAAAGACAGCTATACTTCTGAGGGACACTCAACGTTGATTTGCGATTGTGAATTCGGGGGTAAGTGATCGAACTTTCACTCACAGGTTTATCATTTCAAGAAAAATGCGCGCCTTTATCTTGCACTTCGCAGCTTTTTATTTACTGCTAAGTCATATTTTTGAAAAGGGGTCGCTGTGGCTTTAAAATCATTGGAGTGTATCTTTATGTTACATTAAGCGTGCGTACATAATGTTTTAGAGATGTGTCGTAAAACGCGCATAGCGGGGTCATTCGCGTTTACTGTTTACTCGAAAGATAGTCTGAATTTTTGACTTAGTCACGTTTTTCTTGCACTTTATGGCGGGTCGCTGTTTTTATGGGCAGAGTCTGTAGGAAATAAGATTGTTGATGGCGTTCAGTCAAGTGAAAATGTACGGCAATACGTTTTTTGACACTGGTTTTTTACACACAAATTAAAAGACGTAGATAGGTTACTTGTGCTAAAAAAGTGGCACCCGAAATCTGGGCATTGACCACCAGAGCAAAGCATTGACAATTTGAGACGACAATGCGCAACATGTATCTGTTTCGTTTACGCTCTAGTAAATAATCATACTATCTTGTCTACACGGTCAAATTATAGGTACGTGCGCCAGGGGTAAATTTTTGACTTTGCGTCAGTATTGACGTAACCTATCTGCGTCTCTTTTATTGTTATTTCATTGATTAGAGCTCCTTACGTTCTTATTTCATTGTTAAAATCACACAAAACGTCCATACTGAAATATCTTACCCTGTTTATCACATATTGCTGTGATAGCTTATAATTAAGAGCAGAGCCAATTCGCACAATAGCCACTCCGATTCTCATTCGTATGCGAGTGGCTATTCCGGGAACCGAGATGAAACCGACAAAACCCTCTTTAACGATACTTTCAAACATATGACAGTTTAATTACGGCTTTAATCGTGTTGCGTGTGAGTCGTAAATTGCGTAACTTATTTTGACTTTAATTTAGAAATTCATTTGTATTTAGATTAAAAATACATAAAGAAGTTGTATTTCAAATTAGAGCTGTGTAGACATGTCAAGTAAGAGATCATAGTTAAAATTAATAAAACGCATTCTAACTATAGTAAAAGTATTAATATTATGAAATATTAATGAGCTTGTTTGCAGTGTATGGCTTAAAAGTCTTACCCCCAAATTCATAAACGCAAATCAACGTTGAGCATCCCTCAGAAGTATAGCTGCCCTTTCAGTTATTTTGTCTTTTTACGAGACAGCATGAGGGTGAGCGCGTGCTTAGCGTTGATTGACGTCTGTGAATTCTGTGGGGGTATGAGTTGAGACCATAGACGGATTGTATAATATTGTATAATGTTGGCTTGTATATGATTCTTGAAAATACTTTTATTTCGGAAAATTAAGTGTGTTTGGGTGTTTCTTAAGTACTTATATACTTAAGAAACACCCAAACGAATAGGATTAATATTTTTTATGCACACGAATGTAAGTAGGTACTAACAGGGATTGTACCTGCGACCTGTGGTGTAGTGATCCACTGTTTAACTATAACAGTAACCCGACGTCCAGTATGAGTTGAATACAAGGACGTACCAAAAGTATACCATAAGTATACCTAATATCCATTGACTGCTTACGTGTATTTTTTGTCTAGAAAGAAAGGTGATTACCAAATACTTAGAATAATGTAGTAATGAATGTACCCATTAAATAAAGCTGGGCGCTTTCTAAATCCACTCAGTTGGAAAGTTGGAAGAGCTTTCAAATTGACAATCTTACTGTCATCTCCTAGAGGATTTATTCTTCAGACAATATATTTTCCAGTATGTTACATAAATTATTGTTTTAATTAAAACAAATCTTAAATTAATGAAATTGGTCTTTTTGGGCTTACCGTTTTAGGAGTTTACAATTTTAACGGCTTTAACCACACAAGTTTTTTTTTCGAATCCTAACAAAGTAAGCTGGGATCGTAGTATGAATGCTCGGCTGATAACTTCACTTACGCAGGTCCGGGACTTCCCTGGGTGATAGGAGCTGACAGGCCGGTGAAATGCGTGGTGGTGTCTCAGTAGGCCATTCAGTATGATAGGCGTGTATCCTGTATTCTAAAAATACAACGTTATTAAGAGATGATATTTTCCGTAAAATTTTGCCCCGTAAAATGCTCAGATAGTATTATGAAAAATACGCATTATAATGATAGAAAAAACTAATTTCAAACAGAATCAGACAGTTCATAAATTGTAATGAATATACCATAATAATATACCTAAATCCAAATCCACCAAATTGTACGTCAATCATCTCTATTATGACTAAGGAACGGCTGCACCGATTTGGCTAATTTTAAGGTCCAAGGAAGGTTTGAAAGGTCAGTCAACGTAAATTAGAAAATGCCACGAATCTAGTGAAAAACCACAATTTGGTTTTCCTTAGCAACCATTTCTACCTGTCAATGATTAAGAACAGGGGACAGCTAATAGTATTTTTTATTGAAAACGCAAAATATACTAACAGTGTTAACAAAACTAGCAGTACCAAAGTCACGCGGCGCTAAAAAAATCACCGCAAAAACTTGCCAAAATACAATGTTAAAGTTAGGATGAGTCGTTTTGTCGAGCAACTATTTTCCGGTCTGTAATTGAATGAAGGAAAAACTTGCCGCTTTGTCACTGTCAACTGAATTTGGGCTATAGATCTCCCGGGACTGGGTGCTCGATGATATCCGCGAAGCGGTGATGTCAAAAAAACGTTATTCGTTTATTGAACCCCCGAATTTATTTGTTGCGTTTCAGTTATAGCTTTTGCGAGCTTTTCTGGTATAAACAATACCTTGAGTGGCGCTTGCAATGATTGTTTTATCGTTTCTGACCTACTTTTCTAACCAACGGTTTAGTTAAATGGTTGATTACTTGACTGCTAGGTACAATCGGGGAATGAAAGGGTTGCCCACCCTAAGATCTGTTTTTGCTTGCTCAATGATGACATTGACAAGATCAATTGGTTCAACTGTCAATCGTGAAGGAACATACGTCTAATCGAATTTCAGTTTTATTGTTAGAGAATAAAGCATACTTTTTGACATACTCTAGCCTAATACACAGTTTAAAAAGGTAAAATGTGCTTGCAACGCGTAAATGAATGTGTTTGAAAACTGGTCAACCTTTTCGTTCCTCGACTTCACAGTCCGATCCTCGCACAGTGAAAACATTTTGTGTTTATGAACTGTCTCTTAGTATTGAACTATCTGTTTCCTATGTATGATGATATTTCTGGATTTAAAAAGAGTTTTCTCATTTCCATAGCTCAATGCGATCCCTTTCGGACTAACCTATTTTTATATAGTCATCAGGCGTATAATGTGGTATATGTATGTTTGACGAACTTGAGCGGAGATTGACGTCCGCAACTTTAGAACATTGGAATTATTCTCTTGAAGGACTTCTTCTATAATTGTTACCTTGTTTTCACATTCAAAGAGACATTTAAAGAGACAAACCGGATTAAAATGAAACTGAAGACTAAAATAATATCACCTGAGAAATTTGTCTGATTTTGAACTGGACGAATAGCCTTTCTCTTGATTAACCAAACTTGCAAACTACCCAAAGTCCTAGGTACAAGATTTTGTCTCAGCAGTTTTCAAGGTAAGTTTTGCAACATTCTACAGATGAATTGCGAGCGCCAAAGGTATCTTCGTCGAGTTGAACAATTTGAAAGTAAACTGGTGGGTTTCACGGATTAGCGGTTAGCTGTTGTTAAGACCTATCAGAGCTCAGGGACACAGAGTAAGTAGAGCAACAGTAAATGTAGTTTGTACGCAACATCACAATACTAATCTTAATTGTGTCTTTGGTAAGTTAAAACATTTTTCGTAATTTGTTTGGATTAAAATATATGTTTGCATAATATTGGTTGATATTGATGAATGCTTGTCTAGTGCAAATTTTACGCCGAAATCAAATATTTTGTTGCTATAATAATTCTTTCGATTGTACGCAAACTTTCACAAAATTTTACATTTAATTGAAGCTGATATTCTGCTAAGTACCTAGGTATAATAAAATTTAGCTACTAATACATACATACATAATCGGCCTATATACGTCCCACTGCTGGGCACAGGCCTCACCTCAACTATGAGGTGGAACAAGCCATACTCCAACACGCGGGCTCAGTGCGGGTTGTTGGAGGGGTGTAAGGTTAGTGAGCAACCTTATTGTCAGATGTTATCAAGCCGCCCCAAGGCCTCTGACTAGGCTTAACGACTGACATCTAGCGACGTCAACCGGGACCAACTGCTTAACGTGCCTTCCGAAGCACGGAGATGCCCGAAATACACATCACTAAATTTCGGTCGGATGGTCACCCATCCCTTTTCCGACCCGGCGTGTGTTGCTTTACAACAACGATCGTCGCCGATCACTGTCACAACTGCGCCACGGGCACCTCCGCTACTAATAGTTCAATTCAATCCTTTCATTATTGTTTCAGGTACGAATAAAGCGTTTATGAGTTACTATCATTCGTGCTACATTTACGAGTCACCTTCTCGCTTACGTTGGTAAAGTATACAAACATCATACTCGTATCTAATCATTCTAATTCAAAAAACATGATTTTTCATGAGAGTGTGAAAACTTCACAAAATTGACATATAAACTTATCTCTTTCAAATTGTATTCACACCCGCTAACATTATGCCTCTTAAGTTTAATAATGTGTACGCTTACTGCCAACACCTCTATACTGCGGTCGAGGTGAGTTTATACCCATCTAAGCCGGATCATCGAAGGTACATGATACAAAGGCTTCCAGATTAGGCACATCGCTTCACTTTTCGAAGGGTATTAGGGCAATATCCATTTGTTGTTATTAAAGTTTAAGGGTTCATGAACTTGCGGGTTTCATGAAGGCCCTTGTTAAAGTTCAAGGGAAAGTTGCAGGAATTTCGCGTAAGGTAAGTACGATAAGTATAAACGGGGTTTGGTTATAAATAGAAAACCTTGATAGGCGCTTAAGTTTGTTGATTCTTTTTAGTAACAACGTTTGTACATTCTCTATTTTGTTCTTTCTCACATATTAGATGAATTGAAATAGACATCCATATATACACATATACATATATCGTCAAGATCTACCATACATCTAAACGCTTAAGAAAACAATCATCTATTTATCTTTTTGTGTTAATTTTGTACACACATACATACATAAACGACCTATTTACGTCCCACTGCTAGGCTCAGGCCTCACCTCAACTATGAGGTGTAACGAGCCACAGTCCAACACGCTGGCTCAGTGCGGATTGTTGGCGGGGTGTAAGGTTAGTGAGCAACCTTAATGTCAGATGTTATCAAGCCACAATAAGGCCTCTGACTAGGCTTTACGACTGACATCTAACGACGTCAACCGGGACCAACTGCTTATCGTGCCTTCCAAAGAACGGAGATGCGCGAAACACACATCACTAAATTTCGGACGGGGTGGTCACCCATCCCATTTACAACCGCGATCGTCACCGATCACTGTCACAACTACGCCACGGGCACCTGTTAATTTTGTAATCTTGTTTTAATTGAGTAGTGTTTTAACGTTTTCCGAATGGTGTCATTTAGAATTCATTCCGTTCCATTTAACAAATAAATACATCTATAAAAGTACAATATTTGTAAAAGGATTACTTCTACCTTAGTCGATCAAGTAATTACCAAGATTACGTTAAACAAACCCAAACGAACAAACTTTAACTTTGAAATTTCAAGTAAAACGTAGCTTTTGTTTAAACAAGAAGGGTCTAAGAGTTAACAGTTTTTTAATCACTTAATTATTTTCGATAAATCTTATGTTTGAAAGTTTTTAAATAAAACTAACTCAGTAACTTAGTTTCTGGTGAAAAAAATAGAACAATAATCACTTATAATCTCTACTTCGTCTGTTTTACTGTACATATGAATGTTTTATGCCTTTTATGTTCAAATCATACATAACTTTAAGTTGAAGTCTAATTTGATCGTATCTAAATCAGCCATGAGGATCCTACTGCTGGGCAGCCTATTTTGGGCCTTTTCGGCCAGTCCTCTGCAAAGGCGTCCAGCTCGTCACGCCATCTGCGCCTTGGTCTGCCAGGTCGTCGGAACTGCTTGCTTAAGATGACGTATGTTACAAAAAAAAATTGTCCAGACTGGGAATGGAACCGATGATTCATTAAACCTGGCGTAGAAGTGTATTTCCAACTTGGCCATCACTGAGTTCTTCCGTAATTAAGCATACATATAAACCACCAATTCTCAGATCTAGAACTGAAAACAGGCCTAAAAGTCTTCTAATTTTAGAACGCTTCACATGAATCGTAATTGAGTCTCAATCGGCTAATTTGACACATGTTATATGAAAAATATGTCAAATTTAACTCAATTAATCAAAGCGTAGTAAAATTAGCAGACTTGGGGCCCAGTTGTTACCTAATGCTTTTTGCAATTTTCACATTTACTTCACCTGCTATCATATTTCTGTGTTGACTTTAAATATTCAACAAGACACAAGTTCATTTAATACTCGTAGCAAACAATTTCGCTTTAATGGTAAATAATGGTTTCAACCATCATGAAAACTCATAGAAGACCAAGTGCTTGAATTTCTACGGTGAAACAAACTTAGAGATTCCACGCGCGTTTATCTATGGTCTATTACAACGCAGCGGTCCGAATTTCAATTCTATTACAACAGAATAATTCCCCGCCATTATCCAGCGCAGAGTTTGAAATTGCTCGGAAGCGGTCCGAACTACATTTTGATTCTGAAACGCGCCCTAATCTGTCCCCGGTCCGATGTGCCCGAACTGGCACTGAGGAAAACGAGCCAAACTCCGAGTCTAGAAAAGGAACAACTTTGAATTACTTCTCCTTACTGAAAGACGCATAATGAATCGGGTCCTGGAAGAGATATTTGTTCCGAAGTTGGAGACGAAATTTTCTAGTAAAAGGCGAAAGTTGCTCAACAAAATGATTTCTTAGGGGATCGGCGACTGTGAACGCTGCTCTAGACATTGCTATTGTTTTTAGACGGTGTTTGAAATTGAAATGGGGAAGTGTTTCAAAAGACAACGAAGTTATAAAGGTTGACTTGAAGCAAATGCAATGTAAATATGAAGACCCAGTGATTTAAAAGCTCTACTCATAATCACTATTTACAAATGAATACAATATGAATGACTAATTACACTGATGAACAAACAACAACTAACTACAATAGCCGTAATGTGTCCCATTGCTGGGCTCAGTGTGGATTGTGAGATTAGTGAAAAACCCTGCTGTCAGATGTGTTACCAAATCGCCCTAACTAGACCTCCAACCTCCAACGCCTCCAATTAACCTCCAAGACCTCCAACTAGACTTAACTGACATCTAGTGACGTGCCGTGCTACCAAAGCACGGCACATGCATTGATTAACTCTTAGACAAAAAGCTTTGTTTTAAAATCAACGTTCAAGGTTAAAATTTTAAAACACAAATAGCAAAATCATTGAATTAACAGATTGACGAATATTATTATCCGAACAATACCGTTATGGTTTTTCGGTTCAGCAGATCTTGTTGGTAATTAAAGGTTAATTTAAACCAGGTTATGAACTTGTATCCAATAAAATTTTGCAATTCTAGTTGTATATTTAACTATAGAATTACTGTTGTGCAGCCATTCTGCCACCTGCATTTTCATTCTGGTAATAATTTCATTCTGGTATTTCTCTCTTATAAGATTTTTCCTTCACCATTTATTCGTTTTTGCAATTAAGAGGAGTAAATTATCAGAAACTATTGTAAAGTACACTACTTGACCTTTAAGGCCACACTTCATTAAAGCTTTAAAGGAAACCCTCAAGCGGAAGATTAATCAACACCTTGTTCATAGATGTTCAGTCTATCATATGATGCATGTCCAGTCACATAAGCTGCCTATTGTGACAGGGTACCACGCCACTGATATCACGTCCGAAGCGTTTTGAGAAGGGGCACCTTTGTGCTTTGTCATAATCAAGTCTGTTGATGAACATTCACTGTATTAGAAGGACCCATGGCAATTTTCACGTCAGTGTAACCACTACTAGATAACACGAGTGCTGAAGTTATAAGCTTTGAGTCGAACCTCTAAGCCTGAATATGCAGTAAAATGTAAAATTTGAGATTACACAGCATGGAGAAGAATTAGGGGTGAAGAAAACGTAGATGGATATTGAAGAACTGAAAAAGCATCAAAAATCCAAATAATAAATAAGTAACTAGAAGAGAGTTTTAATGGAGCGACAGAGACAAGCAAGAAAAAGCTATAAAATATTAACAGAATGATAATCAAGAGAAAAAAATAAAAATAGGTAAAAGTAGACACTGCAAACCTAGGGAAAATTTAATTTGAAAATAAACCAGTCCAGAATGGACTCGTGAAGGAATATATCGCGTTATACATGGATACTCGTTGAGTCGTTGAAAATCTAGCCTACATAATATGTCTGGTGAGCTCAGCTCTGGTGAAAATTAACGATTTTTACGATGCACATTTTTTAAAACATTTAGGTCTTTATATTTAGAGAATCTGCTTTAATGCAAGTTTAGTAATCGAATGTCAACATAACGGATATTAAATCCCACGGCACGATAAATTTCCGCAAACGCCTCCGCCAAAGTTCTGATTGCTACGAGCTTTCACTTGTGATTTTTCATTATAATTTCACTCAACACTTAAGAACTACAAGCCAGCGCTCGTTTCCACGGCCTATTGATATTCTGTCGCAAGAGTGAAGGTTTAGCAAACTTCTCCGGAGCACCTGCCACATTTCACTTAGTTCGAAAATCGTCTGAAGTTGTAAGTATTTCGGAAACTTTTAGCTGATTCACGAGACACAAGACAGAGGTGGAAGTTCGAACTTGGAATCCTTGGCATTGTTTTGATACACACGACGATAAATTCACGTGGCCAAGTTGACTGCATCGAGTTTAGAATTAAACCGTTTAGTAGTTTACAGCTAAATTGTTTTACCGTTCTCATTGGTTCTTATCAGATAAGAAACAACTTTATAATCCAGTGCTACTGTGAACAATGATTTTATAATAAAAATAGATAGATAGGTTACTTGTGCTAAAAAAGTGGCACCCGAAATTCAAATGATTCGTACACCCTGAGCAAATCATTGACTGTGTTGACAGTAAGAGACGACACTTCGCAACATGTATATGTCTCGTTGATGCTCTAGTAAATAATTGTACTGTCTTGTCCATACATTATAACACGGTCAAATTAACTACTTAGTGCCCCGTGGACAATTTTGGACTTGGCGTCAGTACTGACATGACCTATCTACGTCTTTTCATTGTAATATCATTGACTGTGAACATTAAATATTTACAAGAGTACGAGTACTTGGCAACTTGGCGATTTGAAAGTACTATGCATCAGGTGTAGTTGATGAAATTTAGAGCTTTTAAAGTTATTTTTCTACGAAGGTCTCCTGTTTAAAATGTGATACCCATCATCATCACATTTTAAACAGAAGACCTTAAAACAAATTTATTTTCCAACGTTCTTGTTCAAACTATCTGTCTTAGTAAGTGTCGTTCTAAAAATAAATGACAGTCAGATTCAGTCCCTTTATAAATAATTGAAATCTCATTACTCACGCAAGATTCAGAACATCCGCATTCTCTGTCCGTGTCTCCACATCTTTGGCATATGAATCAAATATTCAAAAGCTCAAACAATGCTTGAAACTTTGAGTGCCAGAGCTACCCTTATCAACAGTTGGATGCCAGGCGGGAGTACGTCAACTATTGTTCTAAATGTGAAATCAAGGACATCAGAGTTCGACAAGATAAAATTTTAAAAAGCAAGTTAAGATGTCTCTGTCACTCATGAGAATGAGATTGTATCTTAAAATAGGTAATGGATGGCAATAAGCGCACTGGTACTAAAGATGTTGTTGATCAAACACATAATAATGGATTTGGGTGGGCCCTTTTTTTTGGTTTCCATAACAAAAAGAAAAGCCTTAGTTTGGAACCGAAATAATGTTTTCTTTGTTTTTTTATGTTACATCCAAAACATTGATGTTTTTCATATGTCTGGGCGTTTAACTACGTATTCAAAATATTATAAGACTGATTTACTTTCTAGGAACTCTTATAGAGTTGAAAAAAATACTTTTTCTTAAATCGGACCAGGGCCATGGTTGTTGAAATGACGCTCTAACCAATCATCAAAAATGTGTGGATTGCTCAGTTCAAAACGAAAAATTAACTAAAAAAATACAGAATTGGCTAAATCAAACTATAAATCTATCCACCAGCGTCAGATCCGTAGAGTTATTTCATTATAGTAACTGCTTTAAAAAAACCCTACATCATGCCATATAACAAAAGTCTCCTCAACAATCTATTCCATCAAAGAAACTTTCCAACTAGAAATAGTCTAAATGAACATAAAGAATTCAACAGCTTATAACAAGGTCCGAAACACCCTTATCAACATTCCGACAAGTAAACTTACCCAAAGAGTGGGGCAACATTGATTAGTTGTTCCCACCCAAAGGAATTCTAAGCTAAGTGGGACAACAGACACGAAAATGGCTTCGGGTAATGACCTAGCTTGATTAATACCTCGTGATTTGGAAACGTTAAAGCTCCCTTGGGAAGCCGCGGTCAACTTTGAATCGGGATAGATTGGATCTCTTGATGGCGAATTGTCGCTGGCCATGTTCCGAGTAAACATAAAAAAGTTAGCCGCTCTTTTGTTTTGTTCAAGTTCAAGGGTTTTGAAATTGAATAGAAAAGTCAAAGTAATCCACACAACGCCATCTAGTGCCAATTTAAGCGAAGTTTATTCAATGGGAACTAGAAAAATGATGACCATAATTGAATATCACAATGCAATAAATGCTAATACAATCATTATACCAAAATGTTGGAAATGTTTTTATTGAGATAACACTGTTGTTATGTGTAAACTGAAGTACCACTGGTACTTCAGTACCACTGGTCTGACCATGTCTGACGAAGAATTGTGGGTCAATAGAGTATATATTGTATTGAATGGAGGGCATGGCTTACCAAACGTAACGTTGCACCCGCCGGTTAGATGGACCCAGGACTTTAGGACGTATAGCGGAAATGTAAACGCGGGTTGAGTTGTGTACCCTGAAGTAGGTTGACGGTCAGCTGAAGGCTGGAATAGTTTGATGATCAAGCGGCCTGTATTTACAAACATAAAGTGATCTGAAGTGACTTTTGTGGGTAAGAGTGCTCCCACTTAATGAATTGATCTTAAAAATACCTACTAATTAAGTAGGTATTTCTAAGATTTAAGAAAAACACATTTTCTGCTATTCAATCGTTTTATAAATTAGAATTCGAAAAAGAAAGCTAATTTTAAATTCTAAACTCGAAAAAATACTGCAGCTAAAAACTAAATCTCATCTATCTTAGCCAGCGCATAGTCACTGTACAAATACTTTTTGATGTCGATGTTCAAAAACGTGTTTAGAATTTTGTTTTCTTTTAAAATAAAAAAGATGGACGCAGCCAGGCGTGCACAGAATTTTATCTAAAAATTAAAGAATCTTTTTTAACTTTTCAATGATAATTCGGTCAAAGACTTTTTTATCCAAACGGAGAATATATTTGAAACTTAACTGAAAAAGGCTGGATCCCTCCATTGTCTAACCAACCGTGGCACCGTACATCTGATCCCTCGCCCTAGTCAAAGGAATAAAACTTATTATTTTGCAAGTTACTGACACTTTTAGAGTAGCAAGTCGAATTTACGACTAAACTTACTACTCACTATCTGTCAACCGGAGTTGGGTGAACAAAATAGATCAGACAAGTTTTAGATTCGGTAAAAGTTTGAAAGAGCGATGGTCCCTTTCGCAGCACATCGGTGGGACGACAGCGACAGACGTCGATGTTGCTCAATCGAATTAAACTTGTCCAAATGGCAGTCGAAACATTTTATTAAAAAATAAAATGGTATAACATATTGTTTTTTATTATTTACGCGAACACTTCACATTGAAATAAAACAAACCGTGATCACGGCTGCTGTGAAGTAGGTGAAATTTCGGGTCAGAAAATGGGAGAAAATCTAAGACCACGAGTGGAATCCATGAAGTTGCTCACGACTATATAACAAACGGAGTAGTCAGAGGTGTACTGATTGTGGCCGTCACGGTGAACAAAACCGGGTATAAAGTAACTTGGATAACTACGCTCGCCCCTCAACACACTGGGTTCAAAATTCGCTTGTGAAATAATATGGGCTTCTGAATGTTCCGTTCGTTCATCATGATGGCAGCACTGAGTGAGCCTGACAACCCTGTTTGGGGTGTGTCGTGAATACAGGGTGCTTATAACAAATGGATCAGTAGGGAGAAATCTGCAACTATGAGAGAGTGAAATCTGTTCTAAGAAACCATGGGATTAAAAATCCCATGGTGTAATAATATTGGCATTCAACGTTTTTAAAAATCCGTCATACCTACATAACCGGAAACCGAACCTGTTGGTCTTGAAACAAAAAGGTCACCCTGTATTATGATATCATCTCGTAGTGTCATTTACTAGGATCAAATTATGGGCAGTAACATTCTTTGGCAAACTAAAAGAAAAGTCCCATTTTTCATAAAGTCTGTTGTCTTTTCCCTGTACCTATATGTAATAATATGAAAGGTCCAGTATTAAGGTTTCGTATTGGAAATATTTTAAACATTATTCTCCCTGTGGAATTATCACGACGAATCTTGTCTAAATAAAATTGATAGGATATTAAAGCGGCCCTTTGAGAATCGAATTTAGGCGCAATAGATAGCTGAAGAGAAAATAAATTTTATCTAAAACTAATTTATCAGTCTAGCAAGTTCGTGATTTGATTTTAGTTGAGGCGGATTTTTCATGGAATAGCTTTACAAGCATTGATTGAACTTACTTTACTGAATTATAAACTTTTACTCATCTGCACAGCTATCATGAATGTACTCTGTATTTTCAATAATTGTCGGCAAACTGCTTCTCGAAAAAATCAATGTCCAAACCAGTGGTAGAGTCACATCATGTTTTTTTATTTATTTTTCACATTTTATTCGAATTATCGTTCTATCGTAGTAGGTTTTGACTTTTTAACTTTTTCGATGTTATATGGAGAGTTATATGTAGATGCTTTCAAGACATCCCTACTCCTCAGCAGTTCAGCATTACGAAAAATAAACATCATCATCATCATTGGCAGCCGCAAGAAGTCCACTGCTGAACATAGGCCTCCCCCATTGATTTCCAGAGCGCCCGGTTGCGTGCAGCCTGCATCCACCGGAATCCCGCGACTTTTATCAGGTCGTCGGTCCATCTTGCGGATGGGCGCCCCACTCTGCATTTGGCCTCAAATGGTCTGTCCAGAACCTTTCGGCCCCAGCGGCCATCAGTTCTAAGCGCTATGTGCCCCGCCCACTGCCACTTCAATCTGCTTGCCCGCTGGGCCACGTAGGCGACTCCAGTCCTTCTACGAATCTCCTCATTCCTGATTCGATCTCGTAGCGAGACGCCGAGCATTGCCCTTTCCATAGCACGCCTAGTGACCTTGAGCCTTCTTATGAGGCCCATAGTGAGAGACCACGTTTTCGATCCATACGTAATGACTGGTAACACACACTGATCATATTTTACGGGTTTTATAATTATTGAATAATTGAATACAAAATACTAAAAACCGAACTTCAACCAATCAAACACTAAAAGGTGCGATCAAACATTCAACAATTACCTCTAACGATCTGATAGCTTAGGGCGCATGCACACTTGAACGCGCATAAACGCTTGTCACGCGCCGTTGGTGTTCACAAGTCATCGCGCCAATTAGCCGTCGCGCCCTTGCGACAGAACGAAGAATAATTTCTAGAACGTTCAACTCAAAGCATTTTTAATAAACAGTTTTTTTAAGTGACAATTCTGTGCTTGCCTCTTAAATCTTGAGCTAGATTGAAGAAATACCAAAAAAACAACTTAGGGATTCAAAACTGTATTTTTTGTGAGCCTGATCTTCAAAAACAGATCTGACCAATGGTATTATTACATAAGAATGAACTAATCAAGTTTTGTGCAACTGTATTGGCTTCTAAACGTTTTAGGTAATTTTGTATTGCAAGTCGGCATACCAATTTAATAAAATGGTGAATAAATGAATTTGAACTTAACCTTCCATTTACCATGTTTCATTAGTAAACTTGCCTCTGTCTGCCCCCGTTTATGATACCTATCTGTGATGTTAGGTACAGTAAGAATGATGACATGAGTTCATTTCGTTCAAAAAAGTCAATATTAATGTGTACGGTGCCCTAAGATTTGTATCCAGGTACATTCGCTAATTTTAAGTTTTACTAGGCCAAAAACCATTCGAAAAATTAAAATTACATTTGTTATTTGTTTCATTTTGTAAATAAATCGTGGTTAAACTAGTAAAACAAATACTGTACAAATGTCCTGTAATGTACTGTATAAATGAGAGCTTTTGTAGTACAAAACTTCTGCACTTGTTTATCTCCCTCGTAAATTATATCTATCTCACCACAGGCCACGCTAAAGGCGCGTGCACACTCGGACGCGCTCGCCTCGCTGCGCCCCAGTGGGCACGTGGCCGCGTGTCACTGAGCAAATAATCCATTTAACCTGCATGCTAGATATGCCCGCTTGGTCTGGTCTTTTTTTGCTGTTTTGGTGAGTTCAAATAATAATGTTATACTTTTTTGGTTATCGTAGGAGATGTGGCGCTTGCCCATGGCTACTTTTTGTAGCGCGTTTGCTGAACGCACGACAGCATGGCGAGCGAGCTTTAGTATGTATGTTCTTTATTATTATGTATTTTGTGTGTGTTTATGGTTATTTGCATTTATAGATTTCAAAGACACCGCCAGCAAGTTTTGCCCCATCCGATGGTTGACTGGTTGATAATGCTTTCAGGAATGAAGTCCGCCAATTGTACTTTTTGTTCCTTGTGCAATAAAGAATAAATAAATAATATAGAGGCTCGTCAGGTTCGATACTCTAAATCACTACAAAAAGTCACCGTAGCCGAGCGGCAATAAAATCCTTTGTCGCGCGTCTGCATCGCTCCAGTCGCGGAGCGTGTGCCCACGAAACATTCAGACTCAGTCGCGATACAAACACGATGCTGTCGCGCTTCTGTCGCATCGCAATGCAAGTGTGCTACAGTTTTCTTTCCTCCCGCTGTCGTCCGACACCGTTGCATCAAATTAGTCGCGTTGCGAATCAGTAGCGCGTTGGAATCGCAAAGTAACACGCGTTAGTAGCAACAGCCGCGCGACAACGCCGTCGGCGTAAGCGTATAAATCTTTAGCCCGATGACATTTTCCATCAAGCATGTCATAATATTGTCACTAAAGGCAAAAGATCGGGAGGTCGTTCGCCAACAAAATGGACCGATCAAATAAAGGACTCGTCTTCCTCCAAATTCTACACGGGGGTAAAAGACGCGCTGGACAGAAACTGGTGGAGGCAGATCATCCGCTCTAGATGCAACCCCGAAGCTGGTCACGATCCTCAGATATGAGGGACCGACTACAGAGAGATGTCATAATAAAAATGTTACTTTCCAGAATTTTATCCTTAGCAACACTCCGAGATGAAGTATTAATAAAAGGCGATAGATGGCTAGGGTGAAAGTTATTTTTTAAATCAGAGTATGCAGTTTTAGTTTTTGTTAAAATCAGCCTCGAGACTACTTTAATTTTTTTTCTATTTTACTTTTGGGTTTGGCCTACTACGCGCACTTGATTAATTCAGCCTGTGAATAGCGAGATAGGCAGATGTATAGAAGTGAGATAATCCACGTCACCGAACGTCGCTGGTGAAAGCTATTTTATTAAGGTTATAATTTTAGCTTCAACGTTAATTGTATAATGTAATGAAGATATCGCCTACCTAATGAGAAGCATCTAATTAGATGATTGCCCAAAAGAAGCAACGATGGAAAAAACTCCTAATCACATTTACATCATTATTCCAGAAAATATTATTACAGATAATAGCAACAAACATCCTTATAATTAGAACCTTTCCAAGTTTTAATAAAAAAATATGCCAAGTTCGAGAGGATAAATAAACATAAATGTTCTGTATTCGCTGACATTCTGGTTTTTAAATAGGTAGGTTTCCGTAATCCGGAAGGCACGTTAGTAGTTAGACCCAGCTGACGGCGCTAGCTAGACTTATCAATAACCTTACAGGGCGTTGGGGCTTGGGGCCAGTGGTTTAACAAAACTCTCGTTGGGGAAGAGGAGTCGGAAGTCAGGAGTCAGAAGTCGGAATTTGGGTGGTCCCGACCCGTTTTCCCTGGATACCCACGAGGTTTTGTAAGACTCTTGCCGACCAAAACAACACAGTTCCTGACCTCAACACTTTGTCAGCGCAGCTGGGTTCCACTTAGGTTTCACAACTTCCCGCTAGTTCTGGACGTTACACCTACTTTGTGTTCATTCTACCATTTTCTCTCTCTTAGGTAGTGAAAAACACAGATAAAAAACCCAATGAGCCTGAATAAGAGCGATTTTTGATAACGCTCGGTGAAATGTCGGGTGTCCCAATGTCCCGTTCACCATGACAGCATCAGTCAGTATGTAAAGTCCAGTCAAACTAAATCTAATACTTACAATATTACAACAGGTCCGTTCTCGCAATTGGTTACGGAATCCTAAAAAGCTGCCATTACCGCTCGAACAAATTACGTTATGTCGTGTCTGAACAAAAAGGTGGATATACACCGTGTAGTTAATTCGAAGTAGCATGTTTCCTCTCACATAAAGACTGAATTTAATCAAGCCAGCCCCTCGAAACGCCGTTACGGCGCGCGCTGATAGTCGAATTTGAAATTGGAACGTTGTGCGTTTGTGTGTGTGACGTCGTATTGTTTTTTTTCTCTCGCGGCGACAGCGAAAACGTTTCAGCCAGGTTTCTCTATGAAAAAATTCGAGGATTGGCTGCTTGACGAAAGCGGTTTGATTTTGATTTTTTTCTTTTGTTTGCGGCCAGGTTTCGTTCGCGTGTGGAACCGTGGATGGAATTGTTTGATTAGATAAGATCTGTGGCCTTTTCCCGCTCTTCGAAGTTATTTTAACAGAAAATAAGCTTATTCGACTTTCATCGTTGGACGTGGTAATAGAAATTGTAATCAAATGCTGGCAATCGAAATGAGGACGATGGAAATACTTTTGTTATTCTGTTTAAATCCTTTTTAATTAAGTATTGCTGTAATAAATATCAAAAATATCAACAATTTGTTAATTTCCTCTATCTTTTATGTATAAACCGCCACTTTTAAAAAGGCAATACGATTGGATTATCAGTCAGTGTCTGTAGCTGATCTATTATCTACATGAACAGAAAAAAAACCACTAAGAAAGATTTATGCACAAAAAACCATAACGTATGAAATGACTATGCACAGTCACGTTAAGTAACTATGTAGCGCAGGAAGGGAACACTGTAAATACTACTGAAAAGTTGGCAATATTTCATTCATTTTTCATGAACATGAAATTCCTAATCGAATTTCATTAAATAAAATCGTTTTGCCAAGGTGGATGACTGAGATACTACCCAGGTTCATAATCACCAACGCTTATTTGGTAAGCGTGGTGACTAGATTCGTCCTAATGTAAAATTATCAAGAAAACGTAATTACTTATATTTATTCAACTTCGTTACTGTCTTACTCAAACTTAACTCAATATTAATCTGTTGACTGTGAGATGAGACAATGTAAAGGCTAATTCATTAAACCTACTTACTGTCAATATTTAAAATTTAAAACGACCATTTATCTTCTTACATCCCATAAAAATCCCTATCTTAACCTAACTGATTATGACCCCAGCGCTAATCCGCACTTAGTATCCAAAGAACGTATCGATCACCCCTTCAAAAGATCCCATTCACCACTCTCGCTTTCTTATTTCTAGAGCATTAAAGTTGAATTTCGTCCTTCCGTTGAAAATGTCTCAAATGTATCATGCTTTTTTCCGTGAAGTGCTCCGTATAGGAAGCGTAAGCTATTATGACGGCACTTAATCTGAGAGGCATTTGGGCCGTAAATATTGCTCCTTCAACGAGGTGAATTGTTAATACGCCGCCCGTGTCGGCAACGCAACACGGGGTTCATAATTTTTGACGCTAAGCGCACGATGAGCGTTTAAGATGGCGGTTTTGTAGACATTTTAAGTGATTTGGGGATTTGGTTTTGATGGTAGTATTTATGGTCAAAAAGTCTGGCATAGTGTTGCCGAACCTGCGAGTGATTGCCTATCGATAGATTTACTTGATAGTCAATCTTGCTTCAGTTGGACTATCGAAAGTATTGACAGCTTAAATATTACAAAACTATTTGACTACATAAATCAATTTAATAGTATCGATGGTCTCCATCACTATCAACATAAACGCTTTAAATTGTACCTTTTAATGATGGAATCGTTGTATTGATCAACTATCAAGTTTACTTGTAAATAGCAATATCAAAAATTGTAGATAAAACTATTATGACGGCACTTAATCTGAGAGGCATTTGGGCCGTAAATATTGCTCCTTCAACGAGGTGAATTGTTAATACGCCGCCCGTGTCGGCAACGCAACACGGGGTTCATAATTTTTGACGCTGAGCGCACGATGAGCGTTTAAGATGGCGGTTTGTAGTCATTTTAAGTGATTTTGGGAGATATTGTGGCGTATTTGGTTTTGTTGGTAGTATTTATGACAAAAAGTATGGCATAGTGTTGCCAAACTTGCGAGTGATTACCTATCGATAGATTCACTTGATAGTCAATCTTGCTTTAGTTAGACTATTGAAAGTATTGACAGCTAAACTATTACTAACCAATTATAATATAATTAGACTACATAAGTACAATTTAATGGTGTCGATGGTGTCCATCACTATCAACATAAACGCTTTAAATTGTACCTTTTAATGATGGAATCGTTGTATTGATCAACTATCAAGTTTACTTGTAAATAGCAATATCAAAAATTGTAGATAAAACTATTATGACGGCACTTAATCTGAGAGGCATTTGGGCCGTAAATATTGCTCCTTCAACGAGGTGAATTGTTAATACGCCGCCCGTGTCGGCAACGCAACACGGGGTTCATAATTTTTGACGCTAAGCGCACGATGAGCGTTTAAGATGGCGGTTTGTAGTCATTTTAAGTGATTTTGGGAGATATTGTGGCGTATTTGGTTTTGTTGGTAGTATTTATGACAAAAAGTATGGCATAGTGTTGCCAAACTTGCGAGTGATTACCTATCGATAGATTCACTTGATAGTCAATCTTGCTTTAGTTAGACTATTGAAAGTATTGACAGCTAAACTATTACTAACCAATTATAATATAATTAGACTACATAAGTACAATTTAATGGTGTCGATGGTGTCCATCACTATCAACATGAATGCTTTAAATTGTACCTTTTAGTAATGAAATCGTTGTATCGATCAACTATTAAGTTAACTTGTAAATAGCAATATCAAAAATAGTATTTAAAACTATAATGACGGCACTTAATCCGATAGGCATTTGGGCCTCGTAAACATTGCTCCTTCAACGAGGTGAATTGTTAATACGCCGCCCGTGTCGGCAACGCAACACGGGGTTCATAATTTTTGACGCTAAGAGCACGATGGGCATTTAAGATAGCAGTTTGTAGATAATGTTAGGTGATTTCAGGAGATGTTGTGGCGTTTGGTTTTGTGAATAGCTTGTTGTTAAATTTATGGCTTGAAAATCTTGCTTAATGTCAAATCAAAACATCAAACACAACAACATTAGCACAGTATAAACCATACAGTAGGCTATTTAAGGCCGCCCACCGAGTTATTAGCCTAGCGTGCACACAGACACGCGGCACAGACCGTCCGTACTGCCGCCTCCCTATGCCTCCCTATTTTATGCTAGCGTGTGCGTGATATTGAGTGTGCGTGATATCACGACACGGCGCGCGACGCGCACGCACACATTCAAACCGAGAGTGGCACGTTTGTATGTAGATAGCTTACTGTAAAATTATACTGTGTCATTAGTCATTTCAAGGATTTTTGATGATTAAAGGTTAATATCGCACGTATTTTATTTATTTTAACTATTTACGAATGAAATCAAGTATTCAAAAAGTCGGAAAAACCATTTTATCTATTTTTATTTATTGAATTCAACGAAGACACCTGTTGAATAATGCACAGTTCAAAATCAAAATCGGACTCGGCATAAATCGTAAACAAGACTGATTTGTGTAAAAAATTCATTTCTTCCTTGGCCGGAGGCGACTAAAATTGCCCTTCGTCCCACTAAACCTGCTTACTCAATTTGCACCTTCTCCGTCTGTTATACAGTTCCATTTGTGTTTGTTTGTGATTGAATTGCGCCACGGCAGGGCTAGTTTTTAGGTTTATTTTCTTTTTGCGAAGGCAGGGCTTGACTGAGAGGTGTGGTGAGGGCGAAAAATATTTATGAGAGGAAGTTTCCTTCTAATCAAATTAGGTTATTCAATTTGGACTATGACGTTTATTTACTTTCTAAGAAAAAACTGGGTATCAAGCGATATAGTGTAGCTTTTTGCTATGGGACTTCTAATTTAATTGCTAAATGAACCAAATGAGTTACTCATTGAATCAACGTCAATATATAGCAAAAGATGCAGAAAATTTAAGCCCACTTTCATAGTGGTCGCTTGAGCTTCTTCCCTATATGGTTGAAGTTTTTTAAACTGATACAAGAGTGTCAGATACACATTCAGATTTGGGAGCCACTATAAATTTTTTGTAGTAATTACTAGACTTAAATATTTTATAGGCTTGACTTTAAAAAATAAGCTCCCCTAGCTTGCTTTTTAATTGCGTCAAAACAGGTGGAATTTATAAGCATTATGCATGATATGAATGTTTTTTACGGTTCAAAATCGAACCTACAACTACGACTTCCATCCAATTGGGCCAGTATTCTTAAAGTAACCTTTTTTATCTTCATGATTGGACCTAACCATTTATCTTAAAACTTGGGAGTAAAAAGGTGTGTTAAAGCGGTCTCTCTCTACGGTACATTTACGAGTAGATCGAGTGCCATTTTGCCAGCTCACATTCAGTTTATCGTTTTCTTTGATATCTTGAAACTATCTTCTATCTCTTTCAGTTTATCGGCGATGTTACGAGTCTCGTATGTATCTTCAAGTACGGAGACTGACAGCAGACCGCAAACCGCAGCGATAGTCTACAGAACTATTGACAAATGCATGCGATAAATCTTGTACTCTATGAATTTGCTTATAACACACCGGCGACAGAGTGCCATGCTTGGAATCAATTTCTTAAAAAATACTTTCACCTAGTCGTAGTATTGCTTCGTTTTGTGGTTGCAGTTTCGGTCTGCCGCCCGGCCCGTCTGGGACTTACAACTTCAGACTTTTCATTTTGTCATAGTTAATAGAATACGATCTACAACATGAATTCACGTACTACGCGTATTTACCACCCAGTCGGAATGATACGTTTACATAGAAAGGTATCGTTTTTAGCCCTAAGGCCGCTTATACGGTACGTTCTATGTATTTAAAATAATTGATTGTGCAATTGTTTTGTTCGTGCATTAAATAATATTATGATTATCTGTGGGTCAAGATATTGTAAACTTTCATTCAAATCCATTCCGTAGCTTCAACGTGAAAGAGCAACACGGCAAATCCACACATACAAACTTTCCACATTTATAATATTAGAAGGATTAGCAGGATATGAATCTGACGTCTTGTAAAGGCTCGTCTATCTTCTTAAGTGACCTGCTCAAACTAAATTGGGTACCTTATTAATAAGTTGTCAGTTAAAGAGCATAATAATCTTCAAAAAGCTATTTCGTCAAAATAAGCGCTTATAATAATGTTACTTAAAATTTACATCAACTTTCAAGTTTCGAATAAATCTCCAGTAATCAGGCCCCGGCCTAAATTTTATTACTTCATCTTCAAAGACAAAATTTAATTTAATAAATGATGGAGCAGAGTTCTGTCGTAAACGTCGTCTGAGCCACTAGAGGGCTCTGTCAGACAACTGGCAAACATAATGAAACTATGTAGACAAATATTTATTATTTAATCTTGTCTTAGACGCCTTTGAATGACGTCTTCAGGACGGACGAAGGTAGTAAAGATCTTAGATAGAAGAACGCCATAGTCCAGTTAGTTAAATTTGGCTCGGAACGCGAGTTGTTTGTAGTTCTTTCTAGTGTAGTCGACGTACCTATTTTGTGGTAATTGTAGGGCTAACTGTTTGGTGATGGCAGACACAGATGATAAACCCAAGCCACCGAAGCTTAGCTTGCCCCTGACCACAACGGGTTCAAATTCGCTCGGCAGAATGTGGGCACCTAGGTATTTCGCTTACCAAAGCGGCAACAATCAGTGCTGCTTAACACCGACTTTACACCCCTGTTGAGATAGCCGTGGGAGTGGTATGGTAAATTGCGGGTTATTCTGTCACGTAGTGATAAGGACGCGAACTTTCAAATTTGAGTTCATAGTTCAAGAGCTGCTACATTGTAACCTTAGCTTCCAGCAATCTGTCGTCCAAACTATTGATTGCGAATTCTAAGTCATACCACTGACTAAGTTTATAACTACGTAATCAGATTACTCAATTACAATGCGCTATCAACGTCCAAATAGCTGGAATTGAGCGACAGATAATCTCAAGTACATAATTAGATACTCTTCTGACATAATAATATAACATAACAAAACAAATCATTAAAACAAACTCTTATGGTTTAAAAAAGCTTATGGAAAAAAGTCAAAGGCACACTGATTGTTGACAACATCATAAACGAACATTCAGAAGCCCACACATACTTGGTGGATGACGTCTATTGACATAACGAGACACAAGTTTAGCAACATCGTTTTCGTGACTACGCGTCTTTTGTTTCAATATATTATTATAAGCCACGGTTCGAATTTACTAGCGTATTTTATTGTTTAAAATAAAGCAGTATATTATTTACAATGATTATAATTACCTATTTTTAAAACTTTACAAATAACGATTGATTAGTTCGAAAGTGTATAAATGTATTTGCTGTTCTGAAAGGGGCACACAGGTAACTGTTTCGAAACTCTGCTGCCTAGCTGATCTGTCTGTTTCCAAGAATGGTCGGCATAATGATTCGTAGCTTTTGGCTGAAATATCACAAGCCCAAGGTAAAAAGCCTGGGTGCAGTGTAAGTACTTAGCGGCGACATACTGGATAAGTTTTTAGTTTCAACTTTCAATTTATTTTCATTTTCCACCAGCAAACCCCTTGTTGCAAACCGTACAGTTTAAGATTTTTCGCCAACCCAATGGGGCTTGAAAGACTTGGATCTCGGTTAAGTTGAGTTATTGGTCTGTTCAGGCGATTCCGGCCGCCGCTGACGCGAGGAGCAATTACAATGAGTTACGCGCGAAGCTGCCCGATCGAGCTATTTGTTATGGCTTGTAATGGCTAGTCGGGCAGTATCGATTGAATGGCAGAGAGTTTATGAATCAGTAACTTACTCGAAATTTCCAATATCTTGACGCGAATTTCCGAGATAGTGTGGCTGCTTTCTTTCACCAGTCGTTATTATCATCTTTAGCCAGATGATGTCCACTGCTGAACAAGGGCGTTGCCTATACTTTTATAGATCTTCAGAACGCCCAGGTACTTGATTTGCGATAAATGTCAATTAGACTTGATGACCCGCTGGACTACGGTTTCCGTTATTCCATGAATTTCCTTATTTCGAATTCGAATTTGCAATGAGATACATAGTACATTGTAAAACTTTGATGAATCTCATGAGGAGCATTCAACATTGGATAGCTGAATTGTTTTTGCTATATAAACTTTGGTTTAGATATAACGAAGGTAATACCTAACTGGTTATCATCAACAAAAAGTTGAATTAGCGACTGTCCTCTAAGATTATTTGGAGCTACGTGTGAAGCTGCCCGATCGAGCTATTTGTTATGGCTTGTAACGGTTAGTCGGGCAATATCGATTGAATGGCTGAGAGTCAATGAATCAGTAACTTACTCGAAATTTCCAATATTGTGACGGGAATTTCTGAGATAGCGTGAATGTTTTCTTGCACCACTCATATCATTATCATCTTTAGCAATATAATGTCTATTGCCGACCATAGGCGTTCCCTTTTATGGATCTATGGAAACCCAGCTAGTTTCCTCCCGATATGTGGTCGTTTATGAATCTAGACCTCAGTTGAGACAGTTTGGAGACCTCAGACCTGATTTCGGAAGCTGCAGATTGTTAGGAGCAATTAATCAGTCTAGGGCTCATGAGTATGATCCTAAAAATTTTTGGTTCAGGCCAAAAGTAAATTAGAAAAATGAAAAGGAACGTAAATGCTCACAACTATAACCCAAGCGGGCCTCACTAACTTTTCTCGTCATTGAGAATGGAAAATTCAGAAGCCCACATCACAAACACAGCTGTCGTTTTCACTTCGTTGGTCTACTTTGATGCAACATTTCTGAAGTTCCGAATTCGTAAGGTTTTACGTTATCATGACGTGAGGTCGTGGCTGTTTCATTGCGTCAGTTATCAGTCAGTCAGAATACAGATTTGGGAAATGATACATTATTTTTATGTTATTCATGATAAAACACTTCATTTGACGTCAGAATTCAAGCTTTAAAATATGAAACATGAAATATTCACAATTATATAAAAACCTTTTCTGCTTTTTTCATTACTTAATCTACTTAGATTTCTAGTAAGTCTCGCTAAAACTACGAATTGTAATGTTAAAACTTCAACGTTCAACGTCACACGTATTTTTTATCACTCGTACTTTTCTCATTAAAGAAAGTTCTCTTAATTTTATCCAGTTAATAATCTCGTACCATTTTCATATTTTCTTTTATGTTCATGTTACTTTGAAACTAATTATAATATGCAATTAAATCCGGCTTAACATTACACGTCGTACATCTTTACAACCTTAATTTAATACTAAGGGAAAACGTATTTTATGTTTTTATTTATTCACATGTTGTGTTGAACATAACAATATAATAAAACCTCGGCTTCTCAATCCTTAAACCATAGATCAGCAACTTTTTGGACCCTGTGCGATATTATTTACTACCATTACGTATATCTCTCCAAGCAGTAAGTGTAAGTAACAATAAAATATTATTATGAATATACTTGTCATCATCAGCAGCATGTCGCAGTCCGTTGCTGTACATACACAACTTTTGTTGCAGCTGCGATACGCATTTTGCGGTCACTGCAGCAGTGCTGCCACGCTTGTAATCACTTTCATAGATAGCAGTATTTATTATATAATGCAATGAATGGTAAAAAAGGTGGACTTAATGCCAATGATGCATTCTCTACCAGTCAACCATACGGCTAAACAGAAAAGTACAGTAGGCGGTACGACAAATGCAGTCCGAATAGCAGAAGTGTCGCTGCAGTCTGCGGCTGCAGCCTGCGGTTCGTCTTGGACTTACACCATAAAATTTTGACATAATTACATTATTTTATAGTCCTGCAACTACGCGCTAGAACGCGCTTTTAGCCAAACGAACTCTGAACGCTGTTCCTGGAAATACGAAGATCATTAACTCCAATAAGGGATATATAAAATAAATTGTTGCAAGAATATCTCGCCAAATATCCAACACTGTACTGTCTGAGTTTTATATGACAGACACGTTGGTTCGCTTCACCGGCTGGACGTTCGCCAACCGACCCTAAGAGGTACTTAGCCTCACATATATCAAACACGGAACTATCAAGTCCGAACACTATTAATAATGAAATTGTATCAAGATTATTTGGTATTAGGAGTCTGATAATGAAATTACTGATTTGTATGGGAAGTCTAACAAACTTAGCTTCTCCGTACTAATATTACTTAAAATATCACAACTGACAAATCTAACGTTCTGAAACTGTTGTTTGTTTAACTGCGGAGTCAAATGTTTAAATAAACGGCTTAGTTATAATAGGCGTCGTCTCAAATACAACTTATTACACACATTTATTAACTTCGACCATTAAAACGGGACAAAAAATTAATATTTATACATTGTAAACAAATCTACCTCTTTGTAGGTGTTTATCTAAATGACGTAGTTCCAGAGCGGTGACCGCAAGCGTCCTTACAGCACGGCCTACTAAAACTTCGCTGTTGGACTAAAAGGCAACTCTCCGACATTGCTCTCTGAAGCATAGCTCAAGTTGTGAGAGGTAGCACTATTTATTTAATCAATACTGCTGTTTAACAATCAGAAGTAAAAAATGAAGTCGCTTGAAACGAGCCTAAGGATCACCTGATGGAAAGTGATCACCTCCGTCCTTAACTTATTTGTATTTTTTTAATTCTAGGGGGGAACCCTTTTACGGACTTCTTCCCTCCGGGAGAAGGGCAGAGGTATGTGAAGCGCGTATCTAGACTGGGTGTGCCGGTGGACCTCTGGCGCACTGTGCCGGCATATTCAGCCCAACTCGAGGGGAGTTATACCTCCCCTCTACACTTGCCGGTCGCCGGCGCCCTTTACTTACTTGTCTGTCTTAATACCTGCTAACTCCTTTAAAACCACGCACATGCTGTTTATGCTGTTTGCACTTTCAGTCAGATCCTTCTTTCTGAATGCTTTCAAAGGAGGGCGATACATGCAGTCGGATCTTTCTTCAAAGTTAAATGCCACACAAGATTAACTTTATGAGTATAGTATGGCATACTTTAGAATGAAAAGACAGCTTTATTAATTTGATTTTCGTATTTTACCATTTCAAAAAAACTACGATGTTCTTTTTACTATATACAGGGTGTCCCGAAACGTGACGTCAAGCGGGCAAGGGATGATAGGCTAGGCCATACCGGCGCTGGGAAAAATAAGGAAAAAAATCTATGACACTTGGTTTAGTAATAATAATAATATTTTTGAATTTTTTGGAAATCGACACCCTGGACTAAGTTTTCATGTACTCAGAAATGACCAAATTTCGCAACGTTTTATTTTTTTATTATATCCTAGAAAACTATGCTTTCGATTATAGTCACTTTTATGATGATCAATTTTGGACATTTAGTAAAAAAAAAAATAGTTCGACTGAGTCATGGTTAAGAATTTTTATGTCTGCTAACTTCATCCCTCATTTTCTTTAAAAAACATTACTATAGCATGCTTGGCAAGTTGTCTAGAAAAATAGCCTATTTCATCAAGATTTCAAAAAGGTATAATACTAACCATTTTCTTGTCTTATCTTTCCATAAAAAATATTATGAGCCAAAATGGGTCGTTCAAAACTTGAACTAGGTGAAGTCTATTAGTATGCCTTACTTGGATGATAAAAGGAAAAATGACCGTAGGTTAGTGGCACCGGCAAAAATGAATCGTTTGCTGTTGCTAAGCATTCCATGATTCGTCGGTTAATGTGATGGGGACCAGTCCGATTTTTTTTTCATAGTTTCCCCTTACACATGACATTAAGCAGTGGTCCCTAGCCGAAGGTGCTGGCAGAAGTCAGCCGCGAAACTTATTCAGAGGGCTTAGGGCCCCTTAGTATCATCTAACTACATGGCTCAATAGTAGCTCTGGTGTCTTACTTGTCTTTTACGGTAAATGCCACATCACCCTTACCATTTTCGTTCAGTCCTCCTTACATAGATACATACATACATAAACTGCCTTTATCCGTCCCACAGCTGGGCACAGGCCTCACCTCAAATATAAAGGTGGGCGCTAGCCATACTCCAACACGCGGGCTCAGTGCGGATTGTTGCAGGAGTGTAAATTCAGTGATATAAAAAAAACACAGATGTCATCAAGCCGCCCCTAAGGCCCTCGACTAAGCATTATGACTAACATCTAACGATGCCAACCGGGACGAACTGCTTAACGTGCCTTCCGAAGCACGTAGATGTCGGAAAAATACACTACTAGCCTTCCTTGCTCTATTGCAAAGAAAAGCCATTCAGCAAGAGCGAGATAAAAAACGGAAATAGGTAGCCTGAGATGCCGGTGACTGTACCACAATCCACACTTAGCTCACTGTGCAGACGTGTTAGAGTATAACATTGAGCAATACAGGATAGTTTCGTTGAGCGTAAGCGTGAACGTTGAGCATAAGTCTGACCTCAACTGGTGACACTTATGCTCAACACTGGGCACACGCAACGTCTTCCGGGACCAACCGCTTAACGTGCCTTCGAAGGACGGAGAAGCTATTAAAGATATTTTAATTTTTTTATGGAGTGGTCACCCATCACATTAACCGACCAATCATGGATTGCTTAGCAACAGCAAACGATTTATTTTTGCCGCTGCCGCTAACCTACAATCAGTTTTTCTTTATCATCCAAGCAAGGTCTACTGTAGACTTCACCTAGTTCAAGTTTTGAACGACCCATTATGGTTCATAATATTTTTCATGGAAACATAAGACAAGTAAATGGTTAGTATTTTACCTTTTTGAAATCTTGATGAAATAGGCTATTTTTCTAGACAACTTGCCAAGGATACTATAGTAATGTTTTTTAAAGAAAATGAGGGATGAAGTTAGCTGACATAAAAATTCTTAACCATGACTCAGTGGAACTTTATTTTTTTTTACTAAATGTCCATTGATCATCATAAAAGTGACAATAATCGAAAGCATAGTTTTCTAGGATATAATAAAAAAATAAAACGCTGCGAAATTTGGTCATTTCTGAGTACAGTACATGAAAACTTAGTCAAGGGTGTAGATTTCCAAAAAATTCAAAAATATTATTATTATTACTAAACCAAGTGACATATATTTTTTTCCTTATTTTTCCCAGAGCCGGTATGACCTAGCCTATCATCCCGTGCCCGCTTGACGTCACGTTTCGGGACACCCTGTATATTGTTAATTCAAATATTTTTCAGTTCATTTCGTATTTCAATGTGTACTTAGATTAAGTAGTCCTTAAATTCAATTGCTCTTCGGTACTAAAGCAAACAAAATGTTGTTTATTTGTTATCGCTTCAGAACGTCACTTGGGCCACCCGACCTCGCATGTAGGTCACTCGGTGTTCTTCAAATGAGCGCTGACTAATGAACGCAGGTCCAAGAGTGGCTCCGGCGATATGACACGAGTGTGCAACTAATTTGATTGCACCTGGCTCTTACAAGTTTGATAACTTGTCTATTGTTGTTTTACGAGCGTAGTACTCGGTGGTGCTTGTTTGAAACATTTGTAGTAGGTTGTTAATGGACCTTTTTTCATCGTGAGAAAACGTCATGCATATTTCGCCGTTTGTGACAATGACAAGGTTATGTCGGACTGTAACTACTAACCCACCTATTCATAAGAACGAACGCAACACTAAAGCATAGTTTAAGCAATTGACGTTTGGGAGTAAGTGACATTGTTATGTCAACATCAAGAAAGAAACAAGACCAACAAGAATGAAAGAGACAAAGCAAAACAAAAGTTAATGTGTTGTTGAAAGGCTGTCTAACTTTTTATGAAAAAGGGGGTTAAACTCCACGGTACACGACATTCATCATTGACCTCACCTTCTTGCATGAGAAAAAAAAAATATAAGAAAATATACAGGAAGAAGGAAGTAAGTCGCTTTATAATCTGCTCATCTAAGTAGAAATGTTCACCTGATAATTTTAACCGATCGTAAGGCTATATTAAAGAAGCACCAGTAGAACACCAGTAGAAGAAGACCATGCTCTTCAGAAAAGACTCTCTGGACTTCCACTCGACATTGTTTAGACAAAACTGCCTTTTATGAGAATTTAGGCAGCCTTAAGTGAACCAGTTATGTGTGATTAGTGGTAGTTAGCTATCAAAATGGTCCGATACTGTTCATCATTATTTATCTATGATCTGCGCTTGAGTCAATTCTGAGGGTGCTATTCGGGGCGGACATCACTTCACATTTCAGTGCTTCACGCTTTCTTAAATCGTCAATACGCGCTTCACTCTGAATTTGTATTTTCTCTCATTTTGTATGTTAATAATTAAAAAATGTTATTTGGCTCAGTTCTTTTCTCTCAAACGACCACAGATGCAAAGAAATTGAATTTTAAAGTTCACTCACCACGAGTGATGTGAGTTTTGGCGCCCGCCGGAATACCATAGCTGAAACCACTGTCAACAAAATTCTGTGATTTCAGACAGGGATCAAACATGTGCGCATGTGAGGCATAAATGTGATAGGTACTCGCATTCAATGATTGGTCGTATTTTTTACATCAAGCTGATTGGTACCTTCCGACTACTAGCCTAGTTTTGCCAATTAAACGTAGTACCCTAATTCATTAACATGAGACGACCAAAACTGTTATACTTATCTAAACCATGTCTGTAGTTTAATACTCTCGTAAACGCATTTCGTTGTAATTGATATCCTATTCTCTAGGAGGAAGGGTCAAATTCGGATGGTGCTTTGTTTAATTAGATACTTCAGAAGTTCATTCGGAAGGGCTTCTATCTATCAGACGGTATAAGTGGGTACTAAAAGAATACGTAATAGATGGACTTTTGGGTTAGATTAATTCGTCCCTTGTGGAAATGAGGCATGGTAAGGGTTGACCACAGATTTGTTTGTTTCAGTAGAGGCTATTTTTAAAGAAACTGGCAAAGTAGATCGTCCACCCTTGGGGTTAGCCAGCGAGCAATGAAGCATTATACTGAGGGTCAACCTCGTCGTCTACATCCCAAACTTGTCATTGCACAAACTTAAGCAAAAATCTCCGACGTGGTTCAAGAAGCCACCAAGCTCAAGTGGAATTGGGCTGGACATTTGTGCAAGTTCAAGTGGAATTGGACTGGTCACGTCTGCTACATGCCCTGAGCTGAGCTGTGGGTGAGGACAATAACCCAATCCTTAACGGGCATGTAATACACGGAAGGTGTAGCCAAAGGTGGCGAGAAGAACAGGATTCTTATGAGAGATATTGGCCTGTGCGCTACTAAGGCTCGCCATTGCGTTGATCGTTTTGGGTCATAGCTCACTAGGCAGTATGTGAATATTTATGACAGATATTGTATTGAAACCTAGTTTGTACTTGGTCAATTATTGTCAGCAGGGTCAAGGTGAGAGAATACTTCAAGAAGAGAACTGTACGCGGCAAAAGCGGCTATCCGGCTGAAAACTATCCGGCTGAAAATTTGAAAATTTCATCCATGTCCTGTCGTCAAATACAGGAATAAAATGTATAATATACTCCTACACACGAGTGTATAAAATGACGTAGATATCCATCAGATTTAATAAAAAAAATAAAAAAAAACAAAACCTCACTTGCTCTTAAGTAATTATTTAAATCCAAAATTAGATTACTGACGGGTTGGTTTAAAGTTTCAGGCATTCACAACCTTTTTCCAAAAATAAACGAATCCAATGTAACCTTTAGCCAGTATTCGTTTGTATTTACGTCTATACTAAAACATGGCTGTTAAATAAGGCTTAACCGCGTCAAGGGTGGCAGTTATCTTTGATGCTGGCCGGTCATCACGGTCGGACTTCTGCGGTTGACAACTTCTGAAAAGTTTTGGGGACGGGCTGTGTCTGAAATCTGTGTGAAAAAATGGAAATAAGCAACATTAATGACAGTTTATTTAGAGAAGAAAGTACAATCTTAGATAATGACTTATTTAAGTTAATAATTAAAACCAATCTTCAAGATTCCTGTTGCTTAATGTAAGTAACGCTAACGACTTCATTGGGGCATGTTATGGTTCATGGGAAATTGAGAATACAACCCACTTAGAAACGAATTTGAAGATAAAGTAGTAGGGTGAGTTCACCGCTATATTATGTGGGTTGCTTGGGTCTTTTATCTAAGTTAGGAGTAAGTTATATTATGAACAAAAAGTAGGTGTTCTGGGCTGATAAAGGGCGGATCCCAATTTAGATGAACGGCTGACTGTCCTTCGGGCTAACTCTGAGCGGCGTACCGGTCGTTAACTCGACGTAAACATCATTTGCTGCAACTCAGCAGTCACTCACAGAATGAGTCGGCCAGCGAAACGTTGCAAAATGGAAACATTACCCGTTCGCACCCTTAAACTCGCCCTTAGAGAGACAATGCCAGAATAGTTACCACTACGTCACAACCCTAAAAAGTATATACAATACCTAACCATTTGTTTGTCAATAACAGACCAAGTACAAAAAAACGGCGTTCAGTTTTTGTTTCCAGAAACGAATTTGTATTCCGTTTATTCGCAGAGGACCTGATGCAATTGTCAAAGAGATCTTGTTGCAAATTAAAACGTCTCCGTTCACGAAAGCCGGTTGTTCCATCTTTGAGTGAATTTAAGTGAGTACCTTGGAAATTGTTTAACTTATCAACTTAGAGTGGATCTCGGGGGATGGATAAGTTCAGTTCTACGTGGGCAATTTGGACCAAACCGTGGGTGTTTAGCAGTTTATAAATGGGTACAGAAGATTGCAATTATATCTAGCACAGGTAACTTAGCTTTGTTTTATGTTTGTATAATTTACTAAGAACTAAGTCTGAGTTTGTGTTCACTAATCTACTGGATCTACAGGGTGATGATTGAGTCAATACTTATCAAATTGTAGTGATGTACCTAAGTAAGTAATTATTCTTTATTGCACACTAAAAAAACAGCAATATTACAAGCCAGTAGATACAGTTAACACGTGAATGTACAACTTGGGCGGTTTTATCGCTAAAAAGCGATCGCTTCCAAACAATCCAAAGGTAGAGGAAAGTTGATGAGAAGGGAAGGCAAGTTATGATTTGATTTCGATGATTAAAGTATATTGTGAGTTAATATGAAGTCCAATAATGTTTTGATAATAATGTTCAAAAATACGTAACTTTAGGCGAAATTACGCCCAGACATAGGTAACTTTAAAAAATGATATATGCCAATTTTGAAATAAACTTGTATTGTATGTGAAAATGTATTGAATTAACATCATGACTTTCATAACACGTGAATTGTCATTTTTATACACCCATCCAATACTCGAAAATCCGCAAACCTTTTCCCCCTACTTTTTCCTACTCGTTCGGTTTTTATTTAGGCAGTAACATAAACCCGACAGCGTAAGGATTATAATGTTATCACCTAGACAATGAATTTGGGCATTCGCATCGTAAACTATAAAGCATCAACGACACATATACAGGGTGACTTCCAAGGGGTTGCAAAAATTTTAGGAGCATTTCTAAATCAGGAACTTATCGAAAGAAAAAAAAAATTACACGTAAAGAATAGAATCCGCCGAAAAGATTTCTATCCGCTGTTTAAAAATAGTTCTCGTGGAAAATTACTACCATATTTTATTTTTCTGCATAGCCCCATGGTTGACTGGGAGAGAATGCCTTATCGGCATTGAGTCCGCCATTTGGACCAATTGATTATGTGCAATGAAGAATAAATAAATAAATAATTTACTTTATTCATAGTTAAACTTTGTAGTGTATTGTCATCAAAGTGTTCGAAAATAAGCGCTATCCTTTACCTGACTAACTCTTTAGCACATTAAAAAAAAACACTACGTTAAATGATGATTCCGATTAACACGTATTTTCATACTATCTAAGAGCTGATTTTAAAAATTTGGCAACACCTTAAATAGCCACCCTGTATAATGTTCCGTCTTTAATGCGAATCCTGAGTTGTCGCGCTATACGGAGTCAACTTTTAAGATGGAGAGAGGGAGCAGGGAGTTTTACAGCTGGGAGTTTTGGTATAATAAAGCCGAGCTCAAGAAAAGTGAAAGATAAGGCAGATATAGGGTGGAGTGATAGGACAGTATTTATATTGTGATACATATTTTTGCTCGTGGGGAGGTGTCCGTGACCAAGTTGTGACAGTGTCAAGTTGTAAAGCAACACACACAAGATCGTGCCCACCCCGACCTAAATTTAGTGATGTATTTTTCGGGCGTCTCCGTACTTCGAAAGGCACGTTAAGCAGGTGGTCTCGGTTGACGTCGCTAGATGTCTGTCATCAAGCCTAGTCGGAGCCATAGGGTGACTTGATAACATCTGACAGGGTTGTCCACTAATCTACCAACCACTAACACCCCTCCAACAATCCGCACTGAGCCCGCGTGGTGGATTAATACTCGTGCCACCTCATAGTCGAGGTGAGGCCTGTGCCCATCTGCAGGGACGTAAATAGGCAGTTTTTATAGATATTTTTGTCCACTTTTGCACAAAATCTTTGTATGAAGTCGATTTCGTTAGTTGAGCAACCGGATCCGTTAAGATTAAATAATTTTCATATTGTGTAGGCTTTTTCATGTCATATATTCAGATGCGGAGTGGACATGTTTTCTCCGCGTAACCGAAGGTCTGTGCTTTGCAGCGACGTAAATGCAGATATCATGTTCTACAAGTCCTAACTCTAAACAAAGAAACATCACAAAAAATAACCACTATGCCCTCGTGTTTCCCGCAAATTTTCGCATATCCCCAGCGCTAAGTCAATCAAGGCAATCAATCCCCCATTATCCCTCCCTCCTCTGAAGCGGCTCATTAAGGGGACAGTCCGTCGCGGACGTGACTGGGCTACTAGTCCTACTCCAGTATTAGCTTGTTCGGAATCCATTATGAATTCACTGTCGATGCGAGATATTATTTTCATTATTCTCGGATTATGCTAGTTATTTGGGCCGTGTTATTCGATGTGAATTTGAATATTTTTTTTGGTATATCTAGTGTTTGTATTTCAACAATATAAACAATACGCTGGTCACACAGGGCTACACCGCAAGTGACAGTGACAGATCTGTCAGAAGTGTGCGCCGCGCCTCGGGTCGAGCCTTCTTCTTCCGACCGCTAGCACGAGCAGACGTGCGTGCCTTTTTTTTTTTTTCGTGGGGAAATCCTCATGGATACCTCGCTGCCCGGGGGGACGACGAGGTTATGTCGGACTCATACCGACTAAAACCCCACGGCACTCGACCGTGGCACTTTGGCGGCGAAGCTGGATCCTACCGTAAGTAATAGACGTGCGTGCCTAGCTTGGTGAAGCAGTGGATGTACTATTTATTTTTTTTACATGGCATCAGGACTCTCTGGACACTACAGCATAAAAATGAGCTAAAGGCCAAATCGATATTTTTTATAGCAGAGTCAGGCGCGCATTTGACCACAATCACACCTGATAGTAAGTGATGATGTGGTCTAAGGTAAGGTAAGGTGGTACATGCCGGCCTAACAAATGGCTGTTCAATCTCTTTTTGAAGAGGCCCAAGTTGTCTTGCTGTGGAAACATCTCATCAGGAAGCTCATGTATTCCACTCCCAAGTCATTTCACAAGTGATAGTGAAGAAACAGTTAAATGGCTAAAATATTGTTGAAAACGCAATGAAGGTGGACGACAACTTGTGAGGCCTGTGCCCAGCAATTGGACGTTCAAAAGCTTTTGTTTTTATTTTATTTGGATCAATATAAACATCACTAATCGCAAGTGTACAACACACGCCGACAGTACGAAACAAAATCCTAAACTCGGCCAAAAAACACATTCGTTTCCATCACCGCTCTCGCGTGTCGATTTATCTACAACATTTTGTACCTGTCAAATAGCAACAGAAATTTTATAATATTTATGAGTTGTGGCTTTGCTGAGCTCCGTCACTATCGAGACTGATTTATTTCTGTGGGTTCATTTCGAACGGAAATATTGCTGCACGCCTGTTTCCAGCTGAAGTTTAGGTTATTAACGTTTGTATAGGGTATATTTTTTTATACATAAAGTATTTGATCATCAGGACGTTTGATAACTTTTTCTGGATGTGGAGCATAGCCTTCTTCTTTTGTTTCAATGACATAATAGAACCTGACTTAAAACTGGCAATTTATAGCTGCAAAACATAAGCACTATAATTTTTATTGTTCAGTGTCTGATTCAGATGGTATTGAATTTTCAAACATATGTAATTTATTTTCAAGAAATCCATACATGCTTTAGATCAGTAGTATGTATAGTCCATGTAGGGTAAATTATTGTCTTAGCATTATACCTGAATTTCAGATACCAATATAAAATTTAGACGGTGTTCCAGACAATCTTCACGTAGAGGATCGTAAGAAACCAAAGTAAAAACGGAATCTTCGAAACCAAACATCTCATTTTATCTGCTAATATTTCTACCAGCCACTAATTTTTAAAACAGAGCGAAGAAAAATCCAGTCAAACCACTCTGTCAGGAGTGTCAGCTGCACAAAAAAAGGCAAAAGGCCCTACCGATCCTCAGTTTTGAGATTGCAATCTTAAACATTCATAAATGAATTTAAGTAAAAGTACCGAACCGTACAGAAGCTAGTCTGAGCACGTTGTTTTCAACAGAATTCAATCTGGACCAAATTGAGATCATGAATACAAAGCTGTTGTGCAACCAAAAGGAGTCGCAGAAACTAATTTCGGGGATTGCACAAACAAAATGTAAGTAAGTAATCTGAATAAGGTGTCGAGATGAAAATCTTGATTTGTACATGTTTAACGAGTGGCTTATTCTGTTCACATGTTGACACTGAAGCAAGTTTCGATTCACCGCGGAAATAGAAAAACTAGATTCGCTTTTTGAGGATTTATAAAATTGGCATTAAAGGTAGGCTAGGTTTAACTCAACACTTGAGACATTGAGGGTGATATGAAACAATCATTTTGTATGTAAATATATAAAAATCCTGATAGTTGTCATTAATGAATAATGTGTAGTAGACAATTCTAATTTTAGATTAGGCAGCTACTAACAAAAAACCGTTGCTCTTAAAGCTTAAGCTTAGGCTAGAAGCTTAGCCGGATAGGTCATATAAGCTCTCGAAACATAATGCTTCATTTTCAAATTATAAAAATATGTTTTAATCGATAAATTAATTAATGGGACATCTTAACACCAAGTTCCCAAAATAAGCATTGTTATGCACCATGATGTATGATTGTACCGACAGTATAATCAAATGTTATTCTTGATGGAAGGCGCCCTGTACATTAGACAAGTATATCAAATCCAGATACGAGTATAACAAGTAGTTAGTGTGGATTTAACAATTCATCATGAATATTTTAGATCGGTTGAAGTGCAGTATAATTACGCAATCAGTAGACCATTAGCGCAGCCGCGCCCGCTATCAATCGCTGGTTTCCGCTAATCCTACCCTGGACGGCCATTACAAATGCTCTTCACCGATCCAGTTTATATAGCATTAGCTATGTAGAGTTTTAAGCAGTTCCACTGCAGCGATTTATTTATTTTACAGTAACTTTTGCCTGTGATTCTGTCTGCATAACTTTCAATTTGCACCTCACTATCATTGACGGGACCTTCCATCCCCCAGATGGGAGGTGCAAACAAAAAAGGTCGATAAGTACAGTTATATAAATAGAACAGATAAGCTTATCTTTAAAAAGAGACTTCTTCTAGCAGAACATAAAAACAGTCATAAATAAGTAAGTTAGAAATAGACTCACACAGCTGTGTACATACAGATTCTGAAAAAACAGTAACATAAAATCATCTTAAAAACGAGCATCACTCCGATAATTTAACTAACTCGAACCAAGTTTTAAGTATTTTTTCTGTTGTTACAGGTAAACCACAGGACAGATCGCAGAAACTTTATCTCAAATCCACCGGTGATACATAACTAAATTACTGTTTAATTTAGCTTGTATTTTTTAGGGTAGTTGGTACTTATGTTTTTCAAGTTAGTTTGTCCAAGGCGCACGGGGCGAGGTCGATTTGAATCCATTCGTTCCTGTCGAAACAAACGTTTTAACATCTTATAAGATAAATAAAACAAATAAATGATACTTCTAGCCGGATGGCGTCTACCAATAACGAATAACTACAAATACGCCACAATCAAATCGAAACCTCAAAAAAACATAAATCAAAATGATCACCATTATTCTTTGATTTTAGACCACTCATTCCAAATGCTTATCATTCCAGAATACTTCCCCCACAGCCAAGTTCTAAACGACAAAAAAGCACGTTTAGTTCACACCAACCCCAGTTTTATTATCCTACCACTTAGCAGAACAGCCCGCCAAATTCACTATTCAAAAAGCGTGAAAAATATTTGCGTGATAGTTGGGGTTTTTACGAGCAGTTGTGGTAGAAAAGGACTTTATGACGGTGTAAATTAAATGTGGCTCATCATAGCGAATGGGGGGTTTATTGACAATTCCCTGAACTAGTGTTGTGACGGCATGGTATGCTGAGCTTTCAGTGGCACTTTTTGTTTTAATTTTAAGTCAAATTGTAGTCAGCTGTACCTACATCGGTTAAAAACGGAAAAAACAGTTTATTCAGTGAAACTTAGTACATATTAGGCAATCATAACTAGTAAAACTTTTTTATGTTATGGAGGCGCACCTACGTTTCACTGAATAAACAGTTTTTTTCGCTGTTTTCAACTTATTAAAATGAACTATAACCGAGGATAAGCCAAGCTACATCGAGCGAGGGTTATTGTAAGTAAACCGGTTTCGACAAATCGACAAATGACAAGGTAAGAAATCGAAGTATCTTTCAGGACTTGGAAAAATTACATTTAAGACTTTCATTTAAAATTGGGGGCAAATCATGAACAAACCTATTGATCCCGAATCAATAAAACTGATAAACACACACATTACATCACATTATTTTTCAGTTTTGTAAAGTCCGTTCGTAAACTTTGAACCGTGATAATTGCTGTTTGATGGTTCGGTAATTACTGGTTAGTTGGTTGAATAGTTTGATATCGATTCATATCTCGATTTGCTACCCCAGACTGGTACATCACTACATAACGTAGTAACAGTTTTATAAGTGTCGTGGTCACGCAAATATGGTGTGAGGGAATGTGATGTTTTATTTTGTCAACACGTGGTGATACTGCTACTGCCGTTTAGGTCGGTGAGAAGTTATTCAGAGTACCTACTCATGATAACAGTTGGGTAAGTTGAAATGACAGTGGGTAGGAAATATGGCACGAAGACCTTGACTGGCATGTTTTTTGATCTTTTTGAAGACCATTGGAGACTTGGTAAAATCAGAGAATCTTGCTAATATTATAAATGCGAAAGTTTATTTATTTATTTATTTATTAGTTCGTACACAAAAAGACAATTACAATAAACAGACAATAGGGAGATTTAAAGTACAGGTGAGCTTATCTCTAAAAAGAGATTTCTTCCAGCAGACCACGTTGACAGGAAAAGATTTTAAGTTAAGGTGGATAAACAGCTGTGCACAAATTAAAGAAAGTTAAATTAAATTAAGTTAAATTTAATTAATTAAGTTTGTTTGTGTATGTTTGGATGAATGGATGTGCCGTGTTGCTTTTACACGTGAAAACTACTTAATGGATTTTAATGAACCTTTACAATAGTTATATAGCTTATACATCTGAATAAGAACAAGGCTACAATTTTTAGAGAATATTTCATTTTTTTAGTTTTGTATAAGCGTATAGCAGACGCTTATACAAAACTAAAAAAATGAAATGAAAACAGACTGCTCTAGACATCTTTATATGCCTCATTAATTGATCTTATCACTGCAAGCTGTTTGTCTGGTGTTTAATGATAACAACAAGATAACAAAAGCTCAGCTCCTTGTTATAATTGATACTTTATTGATACTTTTCTGGCTGTTAAAGCACAAATATAATAAATCTTTTCCTCATGGAAACATTTTTCCTCTCTTACTGGATTGATTTGATCGCTTGAGTTAATACTCATAGAATAATTTCTAGATCGTAACGTAATGATTACTCGAAGGTAAACGTTCATGGGTGATACTTTTATAAATTAAGATCAGTCAACTCTAAATAGCGTCGTGGCCCAGTGGTCAAGTACTTTGGCTCGGAACCCGATATTTTCGAGATCAAATCTGTCCGGAACACAGTAGGTGTGTTCCGGACAGATTGTGTTCATTGTACAATATGTGCCTAACTGTCCGGTGATGGAAAACACCGATATGAAACCCAAGCAACCCGGAAAACGGCAGTAGGCTCGCTCCACGTTGGGTTCAAATTCCCTCGGCAAAATGTGGGCTTATGAATTTTCCGTTCACCATGACGGCAACAATCAGTGTGCCTCTAATGTAGTGGTGAGGGTATGTTATGTTATTGACTCTAAATTGGATCGACATTGTTACAATATAATTGTCTTCATCGCATTCAGATTTAGCAGCACCCAATTCCAAAAACAAAATAAGAAACGTCTGGATTCGTATCACGTCTGACGTTTCAAGGATTAGAATGTGGTTATTAAAAAAAGGTTCAGCCATTCAAAGCTCTCATAATATCGAATGTAACAAAATAAATGGAAATCAACTTGATGCTCGAACTCCGCAGGGTCGTGAAAGCAATTCTCGCTTCAGAATCTCAAGATGGAGCAGAATTGACGGATCTGAGATGCCTCTTGAGTCGAATCGATCCCAATGAATCGAGATTCTGCGCCATTTAAATATGTTTGTAGAGGTTTCATCGGGATTTTTTTATGAGGCACGGATGCGTGGTAAGGTTTTTTACGTGATGTACTCTTGTAAGATGGACATCAAATTAATTTTGACTATCGTCCAACAGAACGGGAAAGAAAAATCTGAGCTGCTAAGTTTATATGTTAGATTTTGGAAACTATGTTGTTTCCTTCAACACGTAGGTTTGTAACTTATTAAACACCCTCACCGCCCAGCACGGTACGAAGACAGCTCATAAATAGTATAATGTGTATTTTATTAAATTTGAATACGTCCATATTTATAATTAGGTAGTTTATCTTTAGTTTGGTGAATGATTTTTGACGCTTTAAAAGTACTGGTGACAGTTATATTTACCCCCTTATACATGAAAACTTAAACAGCTCTTCAACAATATGTTAACTTTTGTGTCACTTTGTTTCGTTAATTTTTGTTGCTGCCGCCATTTGCGAGTAACTGACAAAACACGTCAATTGCTTAAACAAGGCTTTAGCGTTGCATTCGTTTTTTTAAATAAGGGGGTTAGCCACTATACATTAGCACGTTTAGAGTGCGTTGGGAGTTGGTAGCGCCACTTACGTTAAATTCTATATACCTGAAAAACGCAAACACATACAAAAACAATCCCGTTGTTTATATTACTAAAAAAGAAGAAAAACAAGTCCCAATCACAAGTACCTACAGTCGGTCAAATCCCTTGTGGATACAATAGCTATAACATACTCTGGGGTATTACCAAGCGTATTGTACCGGTGACATTGGGCTGACTTGAAACTGAGCAAGAACTGAACAAAGAGGGGTCAAGGGGGGGGAGGTAAAATAAGTCCACCTATACCTACAGCATTAGATCTGTTTGACCTTTTAGAATGGCTAGAGATATCTACACTGAATGAGAAATAAGAGGCTAAATTTTCAAACTATTACCTAGGATGCTTGAGATTAGGACACTTATTTTTTTGTGTTATTCAAAAGGTCTTTTCTCGTTTCAATTGTCTCGAAATGAATATTAAGGCTATGAAAACATACTCACAGTTCGGATGTTCATCTATGATGGGTTTACATATTATTATATGAAACATACATTTTGATTTTTTGATTTTTCATCATTGTTCAGAGGGAGGTTGTCTGGAAGAGATAAGATATAGATAGAATTTAATATTTTTCACCCATTGAATATTTCAAGGTGAAGATATCCAATATTATCTATTACAAGTTTCAATCTTATCCCACACTTGAACAATAACTGCTACTCGCCACCGCCAACTACAGCAACAAACTGAAAAGATGTTTGAAATATTTATCAAAGGCTTCGATTTTCCACCAGACGGCTTCACTCAATACATCAGGCCGTCAGCGGAGCCGACAGGGCGGGCGGTACATTTTGTTACATTCCATAGAAATAGACGGATTGGTGGTAAAATTGGAGCATTGCTTCACTAGAAGAGACTTGTTGTTTTTCAATTAACTTGCACAATTTTAAAATTTACCATCGTACTCATCAGGAAAATCCAAAATTTTGCCAGAAAACAAAAAATGGACGTACTGGCGTTGAACTGAATTATTCAAAAACCAGGATATTTCAAGTATTTAAATGATTACTTTTTCACAAACTCTTGAATACTTATCACCCACTGTGGAGGCTATGCAGACGCTATCTCATACAGAATTGTTGAGGGTTAGTGATAAATTAAGGAGTTACTAATAGCTCGTAAATAGGAACGTTGGATTCAAAAATTTGCTCGGTGAAATGTGGCTTTCTGAATGTTTCGTTCACAATGGTTCGCAACAATCGGTGTATCTCTGAATACCACGTTGTGGAATATGGTTGTAAACGTATGTCCGTTCAAGATCCTAAATACGCTCACATTCCATGCGAGAATTGTTCTCAAAATAAAAATCCCTTCCAGTAAGAGCAGGATCTTTTGTCCCAAAACGAGCATAAAGCAAAGAGGTGCACCGAATACGGTGCAGTCGAGATAAAATTTATAGTGCTGTCCGTAGTACGTTCTGCTTCAAATTGACGTGTACAACTTCTGACCTTATTTCCGTGGAATAAGGCCAGAATTTGTAAGTTAGTCCAAGACTGGCTGTACACGGAATTGTCGACTCGCTCAATTTGTTCCATTTCCTAGGGCCGACGGGTCTTATTGTTTTTTCGACTTTCCCCGTTCGGTGACGGCCGTGCTACAATTGTAGATTGGGACCATGCACGCTTTATTTCTATAGTGGCAGATTGCACAAAGTAGAAATTTTTAGTGACAATCTTTTGCAAGAAAAGTCGTTGCTTTTGGCACTAAATAGAGTATTAAAAAGCTAGTCGTCGTACAAATTTCTAGTTCTCAGAAATAAATGTTTGAAGTTTTGGCGTTTTAGGTAGACGCTTAAAATTTTCACAGAATAAATGTAGTTGTATATTACCTCTCAAAACAAATGTATAAATAAAAATAAAGGAAACAAACGTAATTTAAAAGAAAAGAAATCTACTCGATGATGGTACCCTACGTGCGCACTTCGCCGGTTTTAGCTAAGCTTTCAAACTAAAACTTAACCAGATTTCTTAAAAACCGTTTCAAAAACTCCAAAACTAGTGTTAATTCTGTTTAAAAACGTTCCTTAAAACCTAACAGTGGCTTCCGTTCCGAACTAGAAATAATTAAGCCACCATTACTTTCTTATTATTAGGAAATCGAAGCTTCAAACGTCGAAGTTCGAGGCAAATGTTAACAACTTTGGCTCCAATGAAATACAATACTTTATGAATATCTGCCGGAAGCTTCAAGTTTGGGAGTTTCCTTCTTTAGCCGCATTCGTTGTCTACTTGCAAAGTTTATCATCATTATCATTTCTAGCCACAAAACCATGTGTTGGGTATAGGTTTCTTACAAACATAGTGATTGCTGTCAGTTACGGAATTGCTGATGTTAATAATGGGTCTAGGAACGTTATTGGCTATCCTTGAGCAACATGCCACCTGGCAACTTGTTGAAAATGTGTGAGATGATAATTATTGATGTAAACAAATAGTGGAAAATTTGGTACCAAAAGTGGCCACAAAAGTAGGTCCAATGGACCTGCTTTCACGCCAATATGACAGCGACTAGTTCAAGCGTACGTCTTTCATACGTCATTGTTATGTGCCAGTTCTTGAATTCGCGAAATATGAACGTAAAGTACCTTCCTCTTTTTGTTTAAATTAATGGGGTAGACATCAGAAATAATAACATGTATCGGTAAAAAGTCGAAATGTCATTTTACGTCGTATCTTCATTATATCAGTAAATTTTTAAGCTCTTCTTCCTATTATTGTTAATACTCGTATTAAGACTTCTAAAGAACAGGTGATATTATTTCATCCATAAAAAACCGATTCCCCACTCTCATAATTTTCTAGTAATGAGTCTCTGAACTTAGCTTTAGCTAAACAGACAGACGCACACGACAAAACTATAAGGGTTCCTTGTTGACTACTAAACCCTAAAAAGGTTTATGTAAAAAATATAACACATGAGAGACGGGGTTCGGATCAATGTTGACGAATCACAAGAGGAGGGTCCAACTGAAATACCTTTTGAAACATCTAACTAAAGGAACCTTATCTACAATGTTATTTGGGTCAAATGTTAGTAAGTCCACTTTCTAAAGAAATATTTTTTATTTGTCATTGTTGTGGGTCGTTTTGTGAGGGTTACTCAGGGCTCTAAATATTACGACGTACCTACGTTTTCATTTGAGACTTACTCAAAGCATGAATAGTCGTGAATGACGACAGTTTTTACCAAGATCTTAGACGAATAGTTTATTTATGCTGAAAAAACCAACACATGTTTATCTACTAGCAATAACAAAAGAACCGCTTTTATACGCCCTGCCTGGGCACAGACCTCACCTCAACTTTGAGGCCTCACTCCAACACGCGGGCTTAGTGCGGATTGTTGGAGGGGTGTAAGGACTAAGGTGAAGGAGTAGGGTTATGTGAGTTGCCCAGGGCTCTTATGACAGTAGATTAGCAACGATTTCCATAAAGCAAAGCAACGCACACCTAGTCGGAAAGGGATGGGTGACCATCCTAACCGAAACCGTAAAGCATATGGTACTGGCTGACATCTAGCGATGTCAGTCATGAAGCCTATTCAAATTCAAATTCAAATTCAATATTTCTTTATACAAGTAGACCAATAAACAGTACTTTCGAAACGTCAAGAATCTTAATTTTAACCACTTAATAAACATACACATAATAATGCAATATATAAACAATACTTAAAATGCATGTACATAATGTGACTCTACCACCGGCGTCGGAAGGTTGTTTCTACTGAGAAGACCCGGCAAGAAACTCAGCGGTTACTCTTTTTCAATCGTCCAATGTTTTAAGTGCAGTACAAAGTGAATGTTTGAATAAACCAACCAAGTCATACAGTTTCGACATGAAAATAAATAAAACAGGAAGTTAATAAGTAAACTTGGGTAAACTAAGTAAACTTGAGCAGACCAGTTCCCGAAGGTGGCACCTGTTCACAAGTTGACGTGTGAGTCAGAGGCCGAGGGTAGCTTCGTAACATCTGGCAGGAGAGGTTTAATTCTTGCCTTATACTCTTCCAGCAATTCACATTGAGCTGACATGACCTTATGCTGCAGGGTTTACGACCCATGCTTCTACCTCTGAGTTCAAGGTGAGATGATCTTTCCGTAAGGAGTCTCAAACTTTTTCTTTATTACAAATTCACACGCTCAGTCTTTCATCTCACTGCCGAATGAGATTAGTAAAATACGTTATTCCCAACAGAAAGCGCCATAAAGTGAAGTTATACCCGTACAGGTAATTCTTGGCCCACATAAAAACTGGCAATAAACAGGGGCTAATAAAACCCTTAGGGGACATCAAAAAACTTTTCTCTTTTACGATATTTGATGTGCTGCCTTTTGACCCGACACCTCTTAGGTACCAAGGTGTTATGTGCTGAAGTATTTTATCGCCAGGATAGGTGTTTGTGTAGGATTTGGTAAATGGGTCTTTATCATCTTGTATTTATGATATAAATTTGTCCACTTCTATGTATGGGAGACTCTGACTATGAACATGTAAGTTCAAATGGCTACCTATTGTTCATTGGACTATAATTTGCGACCGAGTCTCCGGCGACGGAAAACACAAATGATAAAAATCAACGGCATGAGACCTTCCCATTACCAAGTGGGGTTTAAAAACTCAAACGGTGAAATGTGAGCTTCTGAGTCTTCCGTAGACCATGACGGCAAACAGGCAGCTTGCCCCTTGACTAATCCGTTTGGTTCATCGTCGTGAGTGTATAAAGGGTTACTTTACATGTACATACCAAATTTCCAAAATAAGCACAATGTAAAACTACGTACAACTTCATCATTTTTTTTAAGTAGTGGTTTTGATCTAAAAATTACGTCAGTCAGGGATTGTTATCTGCTTATTCTCTCGCAAAAAAGGACACTTGTAGTTCAACTCCTGCAATAAAATCGTGACCATTGTTGACCAACAGTTTATGGATACTGGTCCGAAATAAATGATTTTCAATTTGATTTAATTGATATTTTTCGACAAATGCAGTAAATTAACAAAATAAAAAACATTTGATAAAAACCCAAAAAAAACAAAAAAAGGATTTTTTCACGGAAAACTATTCAGTTGATGCTGCCAGAAACCAAGTTGCTTCTAAAAATTAGGCATATACTTCAAATATTAACCTGTATGTGCCAAAAAAAAAATCTTTCCTATCTCACAATTGTAGGTTCAATTAGTTACCTTGTATAAAAAATGTATTGGACTATGTAACTTTTGTCATTTCCGAATATTCCTCATTCTTTGTGATTTTCAAATTACACGATACTTAACTTCTAAGTTCAGTTCCTGTTTCGTACACACGATAAAATATAAGGCTCCGGCTCCGAGACATTATCGGGGAGCTCTGATTCCCCAAACTTCCTAAGAAATAACTTTACTTTCACGAAAACAAAACATCTGTTCATTCTCAACACCATCTTGCACTAACCATGAGTGTAACGAGAATAAACTTCAGATTACCCTGAGAGTTAACTTAGATTTAAAATCAGTCTAAGGTCATAACATTATCTTTTATTTGTCTTCAGCTGCTCTTAAAAGCATTCTAGCTTTCATTCTAGGCAAGAACCTTCCATTACTAAACCACCTAAACTTATTTGTGGGCCATAACTCCTTAAGCGTATTTTTGGCGACCTACATCAAGACGGGGAAAGCGAAAAGAAACCTACAACTTTAGAGATTAAAGTCGAAAATTACAGCAGTCGCAACCCCATACGCCGCGTGCAAAATAGCTCGGGACATGGTGAAAGAATATGCGTGTCTATTGCTGCTGAAAAGGGTCACATGATAGAGGAATTTGGGTCGTATCTCCGGGTGATAAGAGCGGGATTAATGCTTTATCTCGGCGGAGTGCGGAGGGTGATCCTATAATCTTCAAGTCAGCATTTCTGACGCCCGCAAACTCCTTAAAGTGCTATCTGCGAAGCTTATAGCTAAATGGAACACAACTTTTTCATCCAAAAGGCGGACCGTGAAAATTGCTAAGAGAGCTGAGGATCAAAACGTTCCGCTCCTGGTTAGGCGGAATTCTCACTGCGAATTTATGGGGCGGCCATTTTTTTGTTTAAATTAAAATATGATGTTTGCACCTTTTTAGTAACCTACAAGAGGTTAGAGGCAAGAGGGCTAAAGATTCTAGTATGGGAGTGATGTCTGCCCAAACCACGAAGTGTCATTCACTACATACGTAGGCCCTAATAATGAACTGACAGCTGGACCTTATTGACTTTGCCAGTGGCGTAGTAGCACTAGCTTAGGCTATCATATTGATGGGGTGTGTTTAAACAACCAGAGTCACACCGATGGCATGATTCTACTGAGTCCATCTATCAGTGCCTTGAGGAGATTACTCCGTATCTGTGAAGAGTATGTTGCAGCTCAAGGATAACGCAATGAAGAACGAGTTGTTGGTGTTTAAGGCTGGTACTAGTACCTAAGCGAGTGTACTTTAGTGGCACACCACTTAAAAGAGTGACTCGTTTCAAATGCCTGAGTCATTGGGTGACTTAAGATCTGAATGATAATGTAAATACAGAGCGGGAGCGCTGGCCGTGTGCTGTAACATGCTCGCTCTCAGTTTTGCAGGTTGCAGTGACCAGGTGAAAGTGACGCTCTTCAAAGCCTACTGCCAATCTTTTTACACCTGCAGCATGTGAATAAAGTACACACAGCGAGCGTACGGAGCTCTACGGGTCCAGTATAACAAAGCGTTTAGGATGCTTTTTGGCCTGGCATGACATTCCAGTGCTTCATTGATGCTCCTGGAGACTCATGTGGGTGACTTTCATGCCATCATGCGTAAGCGCTGCTCGTCTATGTTGATGAGACTGCGCGCCACCTCGAACGGCATCCTAAGGCTAACGCTACATTTAAGATAAATATCTTGATCCGTCAATATACTGAGGGATTAAGATATTTATCAACGTGTAGGGTAGTATATTAACGGATTACAATGTTTCTCGCTGGATTTTGGATGGTGTACTGTAGGGTGTGCTCTACTCCGGGCCAAGATGCATCAGTAAATATCATGATATTAATCACGATATTTATTGACCGTGTGTCGTTCGCCTTTGGGTGTTGGCAGACCGCTGGTACTCTCCAATGCAATTGCATATTATGCACTGAGTGCAGTTGGGTCCAGTCATTGAAATGGCTCAAGGGTCCGGTTTGTCATGTGTACCATGTGTAGCAATTGCACATACCTACCTACTGTTGTGTGTTTTATAATACGAATTTTTGGTCTGAAATAAACAATTTATAAACATACTATAATATTACACCCACACGGAAAAAAACACAAACTTTCCATACAAATAGGTTTCTCCTAGGTGGAAATCGAACCTGCGATCTTTTGGTACTATAGGCTTAAACTCTGCTCAAAGCGCCAAAAGATGATCACTGTGTTAGGAGGATACAAGGTTATATTGTGGTTGACAAGCCACTTTCTATGAAACCAGCAGTCACAAAAATTAGGATGAATAAATATCAAACCCACAAAAAATGCAGTTTAACTCAATAACAAGCGTTGTTAAAATCCTATCCAACAAATTCTAACTCCATGTTCCACGGCGCGACGAAATTGGACTCGAATCAAAAACAACAACACTGCGTTTTATAAAACGGAAGCATTGCATCGGAATCAGCGCATCATTGTCTCTGCAGCCGGAACCGGAACTCGTCCGGTGCACTTTAGATTTTCGATTTACGCATCCGGCCCGCGGTTCTAGTGATTTCTTGCCGACTTAGTTCGGAAACAAATTGTTCCTGGTTTTCAGTGCATGGATGGTGAAGTTTCAAGCAATTGTAAAGATTTTGGGATTTTTTAGGAGACAGTGAAATAGCAGACTGTATACAAATTCACAATATATTCTTGTTTTATTATGTCGCTGAGCCTAGTCGGAGGCCTTAGGGCAGATTGATAAGATCTAAAATCAAGGTTTCTCACTGGCCTTACACCCCTCCAACAATCCGCACTGAGCCCGCGTGTTGGGCATTATTTTATTATGTCGCTGGACCAGAACAAGGCTCTTGATCGAAAATCATCGTAAAATCGTAATAATGTTCTAACATACACATCCCACTATATTATTCTTTTTATCATCTTCATCATCATTATCACTATGTTATAGGAACCGGAACTCGTCCGGTGCACTTTAGATTTTCGATTTACGCATCCGGCCCGCGGTTCTAGTGATTTCTTGCCGACTCAGTTCGGAAACAAATTGTTCCTGGTTTTCAGTGCTTGGATGGTGAAGTTTCAAGTAATGCTGGAGATTTTGGGGTTTTTTTGGAAACAGGGAAATAGCAGACTGAATACAAATTCACAATATATTCTTGTTTTATTGTGCCGTTAAACCTAGCGGGAGGCCTTAGGGCAGATTGATAAGATCTAAAATCAAGGTTTCTCACTGACCTTACACCCCTCCAACAATCCGCACTGGGCCCGCGTGTTGGAGTATGCCTCGCGCTACCTCAAAGGTGAGGCCTGTGCCCAGTTATGGGACGTTTAAAGGCCGTTTATGTTATACTATACTTATTGCCCTAGATAGAACCTTTTCAAAAACCTTTCGAAGAATTTTATTATCTGTTCATCCTGTAGCCTTTGTAAGGAGTTGGGTCTTTACTTCAGGTGTGCTGGCAAAAACATTTCAAGAAACGGTCTGTTCGAAAACATGACATCTGTGCTGTAAGTATGGATCATGAAAACCCTGGCAAGCGGTGTGACGGTCAAGAGTTCGATTCACGCATCAATTGAAAAGAATGGGCAGTAATACTTTACTGTCCATTTTTTTCAATTGCTCCGAAAATTACTATTTTCGGCGCATCAATGTGTTTATAACATATCTTGCAATACGCCATGACCTGTAGTCCATGAGTCTTCCAAGACCAGGATAGTTCCACGATAAGATACAAGCCATGCCGCAAGATCGCTGCGCACTCGCTGCCGGTATTTCAGAAGGTGGACGACTCATCCATCATTCAAATTCAAAGTAGGCTACGCGGTGTGATCGCGACGAGCCCGCGGCGTTTATTCCATAGCGGAACTATCACTACGAGATTGCTGCGTGTACGCCGTGCCGGAAAATCGTCCAACAAACGCTAGGTGAACAGGCTTATGGCCAGAACCAATTTAAATTCACTCGCAAACTAGACACTTCGTTTCATAAAACGAAAGCGTTGCATTCGAATCAGCGTATCATTGTCTCTCAAATGCACTTTAGATTTTCGATTTACGCATCCAGCTTGCGGCTCGAGGGATTTCTTGCCGACTTCGTTTAGTGAAGTCTAAACAATATTAAAAATCTTTTCATGACAAACAGTAATGCACACTGAATTCAAATGTGGTCAAGGTATTTTCTTTTTCAAAAGTCTTTCACCTATATTAACTTTTTGTACTTTTTACTATTTAAATACAGATTATGTTATCATTACAAACTATGTCTAAATCTTCTTCTGACAGATACAATTGGGTACAATTATTCATTTATGACTTTTTGTAACAACGAAATGATGGATGGGTCATGATAACGAGCAGGAATATTTTTGAGCAAAAATCAATCAATCAATCAATCAGTTAAATATTTATGTTAATATTGACATCGCAACTTTATTTTTAGAACATTATTTTATTATTTGGCTAAATTTGTCGCTGGACCAGAACAAGGGTCTTGATCAGAGATCGTCGTACAGTCGTAATAATGTTCTAACAGACACATACCACTATATTATTGACTGAATTAACGTCAGTGTTTGCGGTTGTCAGCTACAATAGCACTAAAATACTGTTTGCACTTTCTTCAAATACACCTGTTCCATGGTACTTACAAATCGTCAAATCTAATCATTCTTCTAAAATAAGCTTTTATGCAAAATAAATACATAAATACTGTAATACAAAATGTGACTACCACCGGATAGAAAAGTTGTTTCTATTCTGAGTAGAACCGGCAAGAAACTCAGCAGTTACTCTTTCCAACATGTTTTAATTTTTAACATTTAGCTTAAGTAAATCACAACCATGTAATCAACATGTTTCAGTCTCGGTATTCCAGCCTTACAGCTGAACCGTTTATCGAACATGTTTCAGTCTTGGTATTCCAGCCTTACAGTTGAACCGTTTGTCAAAAAGTTCAGTAGCTCTTAGGTTATTTCGTTGATTGCGGATACTTCGGACTGCTGGAATTCGTTGATCTTTGTTTTGGTTCGAGTTGGTTCGTTTTGTTGTTGTTCGAAATTGTTGTTACGTATATTGAAATAACGTGCCGAGTTGGGGATGCTGTGAACGACTTCGTCCGCTCGTTCACTCAATTAGTAAAATCTGACTCTGTAATTACTTGTTTGGATGAGTTTTAATGCTACAATTTTTAGAATGTTTTTCAAAAAAAATTGATTTGCAACAATTTTATTAAAATTTTTGTAAAATATATATCATAGTTCAGGCGGTGCATGTGCCCAGCAGGGGGACATATTATAAAGAATTATGTTTTTGTGATATTTCTTTAACTTTAACCCATCCTCATTATTCTTACACGTTGTAGCGCTATAGTATCGCGTACAGCATTTTTTGACGATTCTGTTGGCTATCTAAATCGATTTGTATAGAATTACGGTTTACTGGTGAATAAAGAAATAAATAACACTGTTACTTACTCAAAGTTTCATTGGATTAGAAAAATAAACGAACCGTTAAGTATTTGTTATATGGCATGTTTTTGAGTCCTTTCCGAAGAAAGACAGTACACCTACACGTCACACAAAAACAAAACAAAACACATTACTATGCAATTTCGCAGGGAAATTCTCGTACAATTTCGTTACGTTCGCTCTCGCCAATCGAAAAATGTCAAAAGATGGCGTAATGAAAAACCTACGAGGTACACACGGCAGCCCCTTAATACAGCTTAATGGAAGAGGAGGATAGAGGGACAAGTGACGTCACTATGTGAGGCCACGAAACTGGCGGTTACGTAACATGACATAAACGGCCTATATGTATATGCCCCACAGCTAGACACAGGCCTCACCTCAACTATGAGGTTGAACGAACCCTACTTCATCACGCAGGCTCAGTGGGGATTCTTGAAGTGGTGTAAGGTTAGTGAGCAACCTTTATTTTAGATGTTATCAAGTCGCCCTAAGGCCTCTGACTAGACTTAACGACTGACATCTACGGACGTCAACCGGGACCAACTGCTAAACGTGCTTTCCGAAGCACGGAGATGCCCGAAATACATATCACTCGGTCGGGGTGGTCACCCATACTATTTTCGACCCGGCGTGTGTTGCTTTCCAACAGCGATCATCGCCGATCACTGTCACAACTGCATCACGGGCACCTTTTTTTTTACGCGGAGAATGCCTTTACGCACTATCCCGCTCCCTGAGTACGGGAGCGGGGGAGTGTGGGGCTCACCCACCACAGTGAGCGTGGGCATACCCACTAAACTCCGCGGAGGCCATATTCTGCGAGGTACCAGGAATCGCCAAGGACCCCCGGTGAGGGACTCTGTCAGTGAACCCCTGGCGCGCTGTGCTGGAAACCCAGCTCCTCACGAGGGGAGTTGTGCCTCCCCTCATACACCCACGGGCGTTCACGGCAGTGCGAGGCCCCCCCACACCGCCGCCCTCCTCAGGATCGCTTGTGCAATGGAAGCACACAGTCTCCACCATGTGCACTCCTGGCGACCCCGGGGCCCCCCTTTAGTCGCCTCTTACGAGCGCCAGGGGCTCCTGGCGGTTCGTTTTGCATGAATATTATCATTACCTAACGCAATTACAGCTAATTGTGATTAGGATCCATAAATTTTAGGTTTTTAAACTTTCTTGTTGCATTTTTCACTAAATAAACACTAAAAAACCGGGTTTTCTACAACATTTTAACTACGGTAAAAACTACTATTCTACCTGTATTTGCCTGACGTTCTTCCATAAATTATATTAATTATGTAGAATATCAAATAACGAAAAAGAAGGGGAATCACATTGACTAACATAACAAAAACCATGTTCTATCATGTTAATTATATTTTAAAACGAGGCAGAGGCTAATAACTCGTGCTTTCTGTGACTTGAAATAATACCCATTCAGGATTGACATTCATTTGATGAAATTGAATGTTTGTTTTGTATCTGTATTTAAATATTTTTACGGAATATTTTCATCACACTATGTTATAGTGGGCCTCTGACTGCCCGTTTAGGATATTTTAGTCGAGTGAGCGCATGTTATGTAGAAAAAAAGATTGTGAGTCTATAAAGCTGCATTTCTATTTATATTGTTACCAAAACAAGATATTCGTGCTAAAAGCTCAACCAAAACCTGTGCAAATAAAGAAACCCTTGACTGTACAGTTGTGTAACTAACGACGTGATTCCTGCGCCCTTTCCCGCCTTCCCTCATCCAAACGTCACTTCTCGTGGCCCCAACTCAAGCACAATATTATACCCTCGACGCTTCTTGTAACGATCTGTGCCAGTAATATCGCTTTGTGGTGTAAAGCCTGAAACATTGCCGGTATACCCATCTCGCTCGCCACTATCCCTATAGAGCGAGGTGGAAGATAGCCGTTTGTTAGCAGTGTCGTTCTGGTTGTTAATATAAAACCTGTATATTATTTGAATAAGGCTTTTGTCGCGCTCCGTCTTAGGTTATGTCTTCGCTTCTTTAGTTACTTTTGCTGTATTTATTCTGTTGGCAGATGGCTGGGGAAAGTCATAGGCAATTGTTTTGTATTGTTAAATGATGGTATTGGCTTTTTGAAAGGCTCTTTGTTATATTTGCCTCTTTGGTGCAGGTGGTAGAGGATCTAGCTTGCACAATGGGTTATTTTGATTTCTTTTAAGCTGATTCAATCCTCACCTTTCACAAACGCAATGAATGCCACGCATGTTTGGGTCTTGTGTCTCTCATACCTGTGAGTTTATTCTTTATCACATAAAAAGTCCGCCTTTTGAACCATTCCTAAATGGGCATTACAGAATTAATAAAAAAAAATGGCATTATAGGATGGCATTCTTGCTTAACCTAAAGTTTGTAGTCCTCTCCGACGGTTAGGATTTTCCTACGATAATATAAAAAAGCTTCTTAATGATTAAGTTCACAAAAATAATTCTGTAAAAATTAAAACGTAATAAAATTTAAACAACGCACTTAACCCGGCGTCATGGGGGTTGGGTCTAAGATACCCGGCCGTTTTTAGAATTTCTATAATTTTTATACTATTTACCCGACATTGCTGTTTTTTCCTATAGCTGGAGTTAATGAATCACTTCACACGTTTGTGCCCTGAAATAAGTCAGAAAACGCCTGAGTTTGGAGCTATAAGTGCCGTAACCTAAAAATGGGTAATTTAGACCCATGCCTGTACTCGGTGTAACAATTTCACTCCATTTTTTCCATACAAAATGAGTTTTTTTTATATTTTTATTTTATTTGTATTACTTCTTCTTTATTGTAGTTTAAACCTTTTTTATTTAGTTTGTTAGTGCAAAAGACATATTTGAGCGGTTTTTATAGACTATTTTTTATATTTTTTCAAAGTCTCGTTTCCATGATAAAAATTATATATTTCAAATTTTTTTTAGTGTCGGATAACCCTTATAACTCTAAAGTTAATGTTGGTAATAATAAAAACCTTTTCTTTCAACTGGAGACTAAAATATTTTCATATCTTACCAGGGTCAAATAGACCCAACCCCCACGTCCATGTTACAGTTTTTAACCCCCATGACGCCGGGTTAAAATCAACGCAGCATAACCGTGATATCATCAATACCTATCTAATATTAATTAACTATTCAACAATGTTGGGCTGAACTAAATGTTACACCTAATAGAATTTGATTTTAGGTAACTATCGAACATATAACAGTGAGATTCGCAGATCCTGTGTCGGAGGCCGCAATAGTGGCGTTTAGACTGGCTGACCTAAATAGTCTTAATCCGTATTGAGCTTGAATGATCGAAGGCTGAAAATTCAGGCAGGACGTGATTTTGTCGCTTAACTTACCTTTGTTTCAAATAATTCTAATAAACAAAATAATAACACAATACGCGTACGACTATATGATAAGATAAGATAAGATATACTTCATTACAAAAAGAAAACAAATTACACAACGATGATTAGATTAGATAATTTATTTCTCAAATTAAAGTTCACTACAAATTACATCAGATGTCAAAATATAGGTCATTCAAATTGAGATCGTCAGAGAATTAAAATTACAATTAAATACAATAAAATAAAAGATTAGATTAATAAAAAGTCACAAATAAAATCAAAATAAACAATCTCAATAGGATACAATAAATTAATTAATCATTTCAAGTCAAAGTTTATAAATTCGGCTGTTGAATAAAAAGGATTTTCCAATAAAAGGTTTCTCAGCTGGCTCCTAAATACCTCGTCTGACGGTTCACTTTTTAGCTTGGCGGCGATGGTATACAATACAGGCTGTCTTATCGCTAAGAGCGATCTCTCCCTGACAACCTTCAGGTAGATAAACTGGAAAAGGAAGTAGATGCGGTGGTGCAAGACGGTTATAGAAAAGACAATATGAAAATATTAACACAAAAATTTAGTTTCTAAGTATAAAACAACATAATTATACATACTTATATATATAGCATATATAAGCAAGGTAAGGATCAGTCACACTGATGCCGTCATCATTAAATCATCATTCACAATGTACATCCGGCGACGGTGACTCCTGCAAGCCTTTCAGGTTGGGTCTCACTTCTTCTCAAAACCTTTGATACGAAGCATCAAATATTTACAAAAGGCTAAGCTGAAGCCCTCCTTTATTAATATATTCTTGCAACCAACTTCAAGAAGTTCCGTCATAATTATCAGAACATTCAGAACCTAGTCAGGGCTAACCTGCCGCTCTCCCTACTGATTTGAAATAATTACGCTGTAAGCCTCATACTGTTGCCTCATGACTGATTTCACAAAGGCTATAGGGCTTTCCTTGAGTTATAATATTGATAGAATAGATGGCATTAGAAGTCGGCAGATTAGCAAAATCATCGTCGTTAATAAGATATCATTAAGCAACTGAATGTTTGTGATATGACATAGGTACTAGACAATGGATAAACTTACTTAAATATTTTTTCTTGTAAATAAATACATAATATACATAGTAAACACCCATACCAGTACCAACAGACATGTTCATATACACAAACATTGTACTGTGCGGGAATCGAACCCGCGACCACTGGTGTAATAGCCCACTTCTGAACCATTACACCAAATCGGTTGTTACTAAGAAAGACGGACGTCTCGTCTAATCATGAGTGAAGCATATTACTTATCAGCTGCCAGTTTAGGTGTGTGCGTGACTATCACGTGACATTGGCGTAGTTTGTAGCACCTACTGTGTTAGTGTGAGTGTAGCAGGTCGTGTACAACGGACGAAATTGTAGCACCTTGCATGCTTCAAATTTTTTAGTGTGATGCTTTATCCGTCTTTCTTTTACGTCCGTGGGAATGACATTAAAAATCCGTCCAACGGGCAACAAGCCAAAACAAACTCACTTAAATCAAAGTCAAAGTTAATTTTTGCATTGCCAAACTCTATTACTGAAGCTGCCATACAGCTTAGTGCTCAGTCTATCGCGCGGTATTAATAGAGGAAGCTTTTGCGAAGCCGACGCGGATCAGTTAGATCGACACGTGGTATTAGCGCCGACACCAACGGAAACTTACACTACGCATCAGGATGGGGATAATACAGATTGACTTTACAAGGTTTTGCCAAATAAACTCTATTTAATAATTTAAAATTCTTTTAAATCATTTAAAACGGGATTGCTACCATGTACCTTTTTTGTTTTCAATCCCGTTTTAAATGATTTAAATGTTAGTGACCATGAAAGTTTAAAGAAATATATTATAAAATTCTTGTTCAACTTTCAACGGTTTGGTATTGAAAGAATCTATAAACTAGCCAAAAGAATAAGACTTATTTTCGCACACTATACTTAATGACATCAATACTTTTCAGGGTCGCTCCTAAAAATTTGGCAACCACTTGTAAAATCATCCTGTCTCTATAACTAGACCGGTGTTTTTTAAGACGAGTTTTTGTTTATTAGGTATTATTTACTGAGTAGGTATATCACGTTTATTCTTATTTGAGAACCAAATGATTGTTACTAATCACAGCACGTCAATGGAAAGGTTTTTTATACATTCTTTCGTAACAGATTGATAACTCAAAAATAGTTCAGTGTGTATTTTCTATTAGCTAGTAAGCTAAGCTAGAAAAATTCACACTTCAAAATGGTATTTAATGTTTCATTTAAAGCACATTTGTTCAGTTTTTTTTAACAAATTCATCAATTTGATTCCTTTATAACATTAAGTTCGTGTTTCGTCAGATAATGACGCTATTATCCAAGTTTGTCTGATATACGATCTCAATAAACCTCGAGGCAATTAAGCTTTAAAAGAGAACCTTGATCTTTAAAAAGATCCTAAACGAATTATTACATCGCTGAAACAAGATATAAGACGATCGATATGAGCATGGCGTTCTTAAAGCTATCCTATAGAGTTCCTGTAGCAAAACTAATTTTCGCTCTTAGTCTGTTGGAGATTATATAATAATGCTGCCTGAACACACAGCCGGATGTGTTGGAGAGCTTTTTTGAGGCACACTGATTGTTACCGTCATGGTGAACAGAACATTCAGAAGCCCACATTTCGTTAATTCGAACCCAACGTGGTATGGGGCGGGCATACCGCCTTTATCCAGGTTGCTAAGGTTTTTTATCGCAGCTTTCCCTCATCGGAGAGTTAGCTGCAAATTGCACAAAGAACACTAAGTAGGTCCAGCCAGATTTGATCTCGGGGCTACCAGGCCAAAGTGTTAAACCACGAGTCACGACGCTCTAAACAGGGTGTTTCTTTTAAGGTGTCAAGCCGGCGCCAGCTGATAGTAGGGTACCATACCTATCGATTTAACCCCCATGTATGTTCTACGATTTTTTGTAGTTTTCGAGATAATGATGTTTTTGTTATTTTTAAAAAAATTGTGGGCACTTGGCTTTAAATAATTATAACTTTTTTTTTCGTTTGACTTTTATTGGATATTTTCTTTTTATTATAATGTCTATTTATTGCAGTCTTATGATTAAAATAATCTCTGTCCTAACTTAACTACAAGATACAAAAATTTTGATTTATAGTGAAAAAAAAGTGAATCATGCAGAACATAACCAAAATTCAATCGTAAATTAAAAAAAAACAAAAGGTATTCCATAGCTTCCTACTAATTTCAAAAACTGCGCAGCATCATAAGCTTTCATAACAACACAAGAAAACATGTCCTTTGTGGGGCACTATTCGCTGTAATCGATGCTCAAGTCTTGAGAATCGGAAATAAGTGTAATTTTCATACTTAATCATTTTCTAGTATTTTGGCATAATTTTGTCATTTCTGAGATTTATTGTCTTCTAACGTTTAAACAAAGCTCATTTGTTAATAGACCAGTCATTTTTCAACTTCCAATCATCCGAAAGTCACAACTCCTGTTGTAATTAAAATGTTGAAATTGAGGAAACCGGAACATGTTTTGAATCGATTATCGAACTGTTTTGAGTTACTATGTTCAAAATACGCGTACATAAAAAATAATAAAGATGGTCCGGTTTCCTCAATTTTATTTTTTTTATTACACCAGGAGTTGTGACTTTCGAATGATTGGAAGGTAAAAAATGACCGTCGAATGAAGAGCGTCGTGGCCTAGTGGTTAAACACTCCGACTCGGAACCCGATGGTCCCGAGATCGAATCCGGCCGGAACACACCTACTTTGTGTTCATTGTATAATTTGCGGCTAACTCTCCGGTGATGGAAAACACCGATTTAAAACCCAAGCAACCCGGATAACGGCGGTAGGCTCGCCCCTTGCCACGTTGGGTTCAAATTCCCTTGGCGAAATGTGGGCTCCTGAATGTTCCGTTTACCATGACGGCAACAGTCAGTGTGCCTCTGACTAACCCATTAGGAATATGGTCGTGAGGGTATGTATGTCATGAGAATAATAACTAAAATCTAATGAGAAGGGTTGAATCCTTTTGGCAAAAGTGCGGGCTTCTCAAAGTTCCGTTCACCATCGCCACAATAAACTTTGATAAAAAAGCGCTACGAAATTCATAGCGTTCGATCTAGCGCAAGCAATCTCACAGTCTGTGAGTATATCTCGTTGTATGGAGGATGTTCTGACTAAAAGTCCTCGTTGGGGTATAATCCACAGACTGGCGTTCAGACCAGGATTAGGGGTGAAGTCCCGGCTGCCTTATGGAATTATTTTGTAGTAACCGTATGTTCTGGATATTGCTATGATAAAATATTGTATGTTTTACCCACAATACTTTTGCATTTTACCTTTCCAATTTTAGTCAACTTTTGTACTAATATTTTTATTCTGGATTGTTTCAGGTATTTTTTTGATACGAGTGCAAAGATGTAAAGAAGGCAAGATATGAATGTAGACTGATTGAGGATTTGCTCTTAGACTATTCAATAACGTCAAAATCCGTAAGTTTTATTAATTGAAGTCACATTTACAAAATTATTTAAACGTATAGTGCTCGTGGTCTAAACATGTTTGTCAAATCGGTTGAGAGCAATTCGGGATATGGGGATAAAAAATAAAAATAAAATAAAATAAATATCCTTGGACATTATTCCACACAGCGCCATCTAGTCCCAAGTGGGCTAATTATAGTCCGTTATTATGGATACTAGACAACGGATAAAACATACTTAAATACTTTTTCTTTTGTAAATACATACTTAATATACATAGGAAACACCCAGACCAATACAAACAGACATGTTCATGCACACAAATGTTTGTACTGTGCGGGGATCGAACCCACGACCCTTGGTGTAGTAGCCGACTTCTCTACAGTTACACCAAGACGGTCGTTAATGGGATGTCGGGATGTCGCCCTTATGGGCCGCAATGGGTGGTGAGTCCCCCACACTGCCACGCCTGAGTTCTCTTGGCTTCCTAGCGGTTCTACACTACCACCGGTACTCTACGCCCCCACGCCACGCTAAGGCAAGAACTTACAAAGGGGGGAGCAACATCATCCCCAGCGCAGCTTGAACTCTAATCCCCAGCTTGCAAAAGATTGATTAACACATTAAGACTATCAATGCATAAATACATGCCAAACAATATGATTGGTTGCTTCAGTTTTCGCCAACCGATCAAGTTTGTTGACATGAGATTTGACTGCTGGATAATTAGATACAAATCACCATGCTAAACTTCCTTCCTGTTTTTCAAAAAGTATATTTTTATATTTACTAAATAAGGTTAATTTTTATTTACCACTAGGTAAATATTCCCCAACTCGTCGCCGAGTTTGAGTAATAACAACCCGTTTATCAGCGAGAAAGTTTTCACAATTGCGAAGATTACACAGGTTACAACGAAGCTGGAACTAAGGTTGTACTGGTTATACTGTAAGCAAATTGCTAAGTTGCCTGCAAGCTCAAATTGCAGGTTTGCAAGTGATTAGTAACGCTCTTGGCTTCTTGGCTAAGTAAGTGTTTTGATTATGAAGAGAAGAATTAACGACAGTAAGTTACGGCGAAAATGGTTACATTTTAACAACAAGTGTAAGTCAATTTTGGATTTTCAATAGGAAAAGAACTATTCTTTAGCTTTACCTCATTTTGTTTTTTGTGGTCCTTGTTATAAGAAAAGTGTTTGATCGTTCGTTTAAAGATACTGGTAACGAAGGTAATTCACGAATATTGAATTAGTTCTTTGAGTAAATCTATTTCGATAGTGAATAGGTACTATGGTTTACTACAGCAATACCCGGTACCTACTCCACTCCCTTTTTTTAAAAGAAACCAAACCAGTTTTACCAGTCTATAGACATCTATAAATCTGAAATTCCCTAATAACTAGGTTAAAAGGTGTAGCAACTTTTGAAATTAAAAGAGATAGGCATTTTTAAGATAGCGCTGCAAATGTTTTGACTATAAAAATGCCATGTAATATATTTTCTTTTTCTAACAATATCATTGGCAAACAAAAATATGTTTAAGCTAAGTAATAAGTCATGTTCAAGCTGTGAGACAGGATCTAAATACGTCACATATTGTGCTCAGAATCCAGTGGATTCGAGGAAATTTGAATATTCCTCGAGCAAGTAAAACCTATCGATATATGCAAAAATAGAGAGATAGAGAGCAAAAATAAACGTATAAAATAGCTTTCTTCGAACCTATATATAAGCTCAAAAGGTTTTTTATTGAAAAGAAGGTTACTACCACTATGAACGATCATAACTTAGTGATTTATTTACGAAATATTAATTGGAATCTTGCGAACTTAGTAACTTATTTTGCATTTAAAAACATCATTGGTATGATTTAAGATATTATGTTATAACAACATTCACGCATTTACTTGACATATTGTGACGTAATGTATTAGATATCAGTAATAAATAAAAAGCATATAGGTACCACCAATGCCTAACCACAACTATCAGATGAGGTAAATAAAGTCCACACCCAGGTGAAATTGAAATGTATAGGCTCTTCTTTGTGGAGGCTTTACCAGTTAAACTTATGCGACGCCCCTTATTTCAATTTTTTAAGTGTATGAGTAACTAGCCGTGGCGCAGTTGGTCGCGGTTGACGTCGCCAGATGTTAGTCTTCAAGCCTAGGCCCAGGCCTTAGGGCAGCTTGATAACATCTGACATTAAGGTTGCTCACTAACCTTACACCTCTTTAACAATCCGCACTGAGCCCGCGTGTTGGAGTATCATATGGCTCGCACCACCTCATGGTCATAGTTGAGATGAGGCCTGTGCCCAGCAGTGAGACGTATTTAGGCCGTTTATGTTCAAGTACCTATCAAGCCAGCGTTATTCCATCAACACATAACGAATTCTGACCGCACAATTTTGCAATGTAATTTCACGATGGCGTTAAATTGTTATAATGAACACTTCCCACGCAGATGGCGTTTGGATGGCACAGTTACGTGGCGAGTTTACGCCAAACGCATACATAACGCATTATAGTACGAGTATAATCCATATTTGGATGTTACCACACTGGTTACGTTAGCATAATGAGATTGGACTAGTGTTAAAAAAACTAGTTATACCGTGGAACTAATAATGATATAGGTAAATATTTAATAACCAAGAGTGACATGAAACTTACGCTCTGTTTAGTTGGCCGTCAGGTGCCAACGATTGAACCTTTTAAGAGATATTTCCCATAGTCCGTTCGCGTTAATTCAATGATTTAATACTTGTCCTTCGACCTAGCACGCCCCAATCAAAGCGTTCAAAATTACAAAGTCAACTCCACCGTGACCAGTTGAACGCATACTTTCAAACACAAAGGTTGTGGATCTGAGTTTTTTCATCACTGCATATCCACACATACAAACTTTCACATTTATAATATTATTAGTAGGAATTAGTTGGATGGGTTCACGTTTGACTCTTGTGTCGCGCTCGTCGATCGTGTAGGTAAGCGCACAAACGGAATAGTTAGTGACCTAATATATCTTATCTTACCTATATCCCTAAGATGAAAAAGTCATAAAACACTCTCTCTCTTTCTTGCTTTATACTTACTCCACATTGTGGTGGTCAACTTCACGTGTTCTGCTTTTTACCAGTTTGCTCTGTCCTCGATATAGAACCTCACACTCCCTCATTTATTACGGTACTTCACTAAACCATCTTGTTGAAAAAAATACAAAAGTTAAATATTTTAAAAAAAGTACTTATATCACACATTACCCAAAATGAACATCAAACATTTGTCGCTCATAATATAAAGGGAAAATGTCGTTTCACTATCTCAAGCTTACACCTCAAGGTGTACTCAGACGGTCCCATAATGAATAATTCATCCGACCAGATTATTATTTGTCCTCATGCAGGTACACCTGACATGTCACACAAGTTGCTACGTGAGGGACATTTTAGATTTTTGTTTACCCCCAAACCCCCCAAATTAGGGCGCATATGTCAATTTAAATGACACGCACGTGCTGATGTTTCCATGTTTACATTTTCGATGAGCTTCAGGCGACATCTTTTCCCTGAAGGTTGTTGAATTTGTAAAGAGAAAACACGGTATTGTTTTTTTAGTAAGGTCACATCATATTATAGCGTTGTATATATTTATGAGGAATGCTGACAACTGCAAACAGCCTCCTGCAGAAATATTAAGGGACAGAATTTTGTAATCTTAGGTAATTTACCCGATCGGCGCATTGGTTTCGAGCACCAGCTGAGACTTAAAGGATTGCGGTACCAGGGGTGGTATTTCGGCTAAATATCATTTCACAACTCAGAGCTTCACGCTTACTTCAATAATCAGTACGCTTCACTTTGATTAGGTATTTTCTCGCATTTTGTACTTAAACAACTTTAAAATTTTATTTGGCTTAGTTAGAAATTTGAAGATAAATCATCATAACCGTGATGAGATTTGGCGCTAACCGGAATAGCATAGCTGGGTAGCGATTCAGATCCGCGTTTTCGAATAATTGATGATTGGGTTATTATTATTATTTTATTTCAAAAGGGTAAGCGATGACGAGGCTGATGGTGGAGCACGCTTACCCAGGAAGTACCTATTCACTCCTGTCTTGACGTTACTAAGGTTGTATGTATTCAGCGCCAGACGTAGGGAGAGCGTTCCGTTAGCAGTGCGTACCAGAAGAAACAGCAAACAAAATGGAATCGAAATTCCCGAATCCCTCGATACTACTCAAACTCCTTGAACCACTAAAAAAATGTCACCCTTAAGTCAATTCTTACACAGATAACTTCCCTTGTTAGTTAAATCGACGTGACAAGTAGGAACCTCTGACCCTTGCTAACAAAAACGTGTGTATGCATTAGTCCCGTCTAATGTAGGGGAGTTTCGCTCCGTTGACACACTGAAAAATTAGGTGCATTTGTTATGAACAAAGGTTAGGGAAGTATATTTAGGCCTGTGTTCGTGTTCTTGGAAGGGAGGAGGAAACTGAAGAATTTCTTACGTCAGCTTCGTTATTGCGAAGAAAGTTGCTTGTCTAAAACCATCTTGGTGTATGACGTCCTAATTATTTTTATACTGACCTAGATTTATGTTGTGACAGAATAAATCCAAATGAAAGGTAACAATTGCAGTATTTCATAAAAATAATTGGAGAGCCTCGTGGCATAGTGGCACAACATTCTGGTTCGGAACTCGTGTAAACCGAAATTCACGTGTATCTATAGCTGGAAAACTCAGGCAATTTGTGTTTCTAAAATAATTTGCATTTGAAAAGATCGATAAAAACCCATGCAACCCGGATAACTGCGGTAAGCTCACCTTTGCTACGTTGGGTTCGAAATTTTCTTGATGAAATAATAACACAACACGATATTAACAAATAATATTTAAAAAATATTTAAATACACAAATACATTAATAAAACGTGGTATATATTTTTTAAACACCCGTTACACTTAATGTACCATTTACCATGAAGGCAATTCCCCCGTTTGGGATTTCTCAACTAATACAAATAGTCGTGCCATGTTATTCGTTAAATTGAATAAATAGTATTTTAATTTTTAAGCAAGTTGTTTCCCATTCAACAAGGCAATGATCATACAGCACATTATGCTTCATCACGTTTCATCACAACCATTGAAATCGTCCTGTCAATATTGTAATTTTATCTTGATGGCAAAGAACTATTCCATATGGAAATAATTCTTAGAACTTTTCACTTTCGAACACTGAGTAAATGAGAGAATAAATCCTGTTAGTGTACTTAATTTTCATCAATATTTTAAATGCAATAATTAATTCCCAGAAGAGAGTTGTAATGACACGTAATTTTACCCTGATCCCATTTTTCCTTGTTACGAAATACTTTTCATGGAATTATTTTGTTTCATACACTCAACAGTTTACACAGAGTAGTATATAAATTCTGAATAAATCAGGGCTCTTATTGCGAAGCCCACGGGAACCTCAAAATAAAGAAGAAAATAAAAACATTACCGTCGAACGCTTCTTGCAGATTTGTTTTGTTTGCTTATATACGTGTTCCTACGTAAATATGCTTTTACAAAGAACAATTCCGGGCTTCCTTCGCGTTTCTATTTAATATTGAAATAAACTGTTTCTCAAACATAACCTTCGAGTTCGACCGGTGGTGCAGTATCGGAACAGTATTCGCAATGATATACTGAAGTGCACTGTGAAGTATATACACAAGTGAAGTTAAGCAAACCTACTGACTCGCCTTTAAAGCCCGGCTAATATTTGGCAACTAGCGTTGTTCTTAAAATTCAGTCGATTTCGATAGTCGCCAAAACGCCGAAAGTGCCAGATTTCCTTAGTATTTTGTAATAGTGGCTAATCTGGCAGCTCCTAAAGCAAAGTTAATGTGACATAGTTAATCATTGTAAAGGCACTGATCGTCGTTAACTGTGTGAGACTCATCCACCCCAATGGGGAAGGGAATACCCACTGAACTCCGCGGAGACCATCTTCTGCGCGTTACCAAGGGTCTCCGAGTACCACCGCGAGCGGCTCTACCAGCGGACCCCTGACGCGCTATGCCGGCCTCCCAGTTATCCCTCCCCTCTTACACCCAACGGTGTTAACAGCAGTGCGAGGCCCCCCCCGCACCGCCGCCCTCCAGTGGGGGGGCACACGGTCCCCACCAGTTGCACTCCTGGTGACCCTGGGTTTTAGTGGGTATTCTCACCTCTTGCAGGGGTGGGCGAGTCCCACACTCCCCCGCTGCCCTCCCCCAAGCAGCGGGAAGTGCGTAAAAACATTTCACCAGGTTTAAAAAAAAAAAAAATTGCTAGCCAAAAACATAGGCAAAAACATTTTCATTGAAAAGACATTTGCGTTATTGAATTTATTACGAGGTTCTTTGAAGAATGAAGACATACTTTAATTCGCGTTTACAAAATGCTTTTAGAAAATTTATGAATTTAAAAAGTTTTACAACAAAGGAAAGGTCAAAGTTGTAATTTTTTTAATTTATCTCTACGAGGTTTGCTTCAAATTTCTTTTCTTAAAATGCGCCAGATTGTTGGGGACTTTCAATAATTCGTTTTTTAATGCACATAGATTAAATTCGGAAAAAAAAACAGTCTTTTGATAGGTACCTTCGGGCAAATTTTCGTGAATAATTATACAAGAAACGACTAAATACTGCTACTTACACTTCTTACTTTCTATTGTGCACCGCTATAATTTCTTTGTCTTATAGTGTGAGTGGCTGACTGGCAGATAAAACATTTTTGCATTAATTCCGCCATTAGTATTTTTGCAGAAACTTGAATCAAAAAATCACGGACTATCAAAATACACGATATTTTAAACCACTTGACATACCCTCGATAATAGAGGGTGCAGGCCATTTAAGAAGGTTCTTCTGAAAGATTTTGCATTTTCCCAATTTGCTAGACATTGAGTGATGGTACAACGGAACTGCTTAAAGGATATGACGGCAGAACTCATATTCTTATGCTAATGTGTCTTGACTTGACGCATAAAGTGGCAGGACCAAACTTCATGGTATTATGTTGGCAAAATGTTTCATATTTTTTGAATAGGGAAGCGATGACGAGCGTGTTTAGTTTTTATATAGCAACTTTTTTACTTGACTGAAATGTAACGTGTAAGAATATTTTTTTTTATAGTTATTTTCAGCTGGAGAAGCCATTTTGGCCTCTGATTATGATGCTTCATATCGGAAAGTTGGTGAAAATAAATTAAATGCAGTTGGCGTCAATAATATTACTAAGAAAATAGTTAGATAGGTTACTTGAACTAAAAACGTGACACCCGTAATTACAACGATTCGTGCACCTGAGCAAAGCATTGACTGTGTTGACGGTCTGAGACGACACTTCGCAACATGTATCTGTCTCGTTCGCTCTTGTAATAGTTGTACTGTCTTGTTCACACGTTATAGTTGTACTGTCTTGTTCACCCGGTCAAATTAGCTACGTCGTACCCCGTGGACGATTTTTGACTTCGCGTCAGTACTGACATAATACTTATCAACGTCTTTTTTATAGTTATATCATTGGTTGGCGCATAATAGGTTTGAACCTAAAGACTACAGCTATTCAGCGCAAAATTTCATCATTTTAATTTATACTTTCGCCAATTTTCCTCTCGAAAAAAACTTTTTCCACAGTCATTGTAATTTGACGGGTCACATTACCCCGAGTGGATTTTTATTACAGAACAGCGAAATTACGGGTGAGCTAATGAGCCGCGAACTCAAATTGTCCGAAAACAATATAGTTACACTAAATAATTGCTGCCGCGAACCCCGTGTTTTTATGTGGCGAACAATATTGGGTTGATTTTTCGAGCTTGCTTTTGCTTTCTACGAATGATAGCCAAGGTACTGTTGAGATCGTTAGGTTTTTGAAGCTAAATTGTTAAGTCAATGTCAAGGTATGAATTTTTTTCGCTAACTGATAATGATAATTTATGTCAGTATTGGACATCGCCGGAAACATGTTTTACTTACTTTTATTAATAAAAAAGATGCACGTGGTTCAGTTGAGATAGTGAATGGGCAACGATCACCGCTGTAAAGCAACGTTCCCGGGTCGGGAAAGGTAGGGGTGACCACCCAGATCGAAATTTAGTGACGTATTTTTCAGGCATCTCAGGTTGGTCCTGGCTAACTTCGCTAGATGTCAGTCGTTAAGCCTAGTCGAAAGCCTTGGGTGGCTTGACAACATTTGCAAGTTAGGATTATTAGATAGCGCCACTTCTAGTTGAGGTGAGGTCCCAATTAGTAGGAGGTATAAACGATGATGTTTGGCTTGTTTTTTTAAGACATAAATGCCCTATATACAACCCACTGCTGGGCCTGACCTCAACTATGAAGTGGCGCGAGCCATACTTACTTCAACACGCAGGCTCAGTGCAAATTCTTGAAGGGGGTTAAGGTCAGTGAGGAACCCAATGTCAGACGTTATCAAGCCGCCTATGTTTACCGACTGACATCGGGCGACGTGTTTTTGTTTGTCTTATAATTAAAACATAGCAGTCACCTGATGCCAACATGACCAAATGTCTTTTTCTGGTTTTCAGATCTGTAATAAAGATACTGCATGTAAAATGCTGAAACAATAATAAAACATAAAAAATATTAATTGTATACTACATCTGTAAAATGAAGCTAAATACAACCGAAATGTAGGTCACTTCCAAGTTTTCCAGCATTCTGTTGAACTGCAGCCCAATATTCCTCTCGAGCAGGACCAGGTGGGCGGTGAAAACTTTACTACGCCTGTTCGGAAGAGATTGCACACGGAAAAACGATTTCACATCCGGAATTATTACACTGCATGCATTTGACATGCTTGGTTATTATTTTAGAGTTTTACTATTAAAATAGAGAAAAAATACTTAGTACAATTCAGTTTATCTTTGCGAGAAACATGTCGTAAGGCATCGCTAATGTAAAGTTTTTTTTCATAAATCTGTTCAATGGCCTAGAATGATAAATTTGATTCAATTATGGCATTATCACTATTTTAATGCTCATTTTATCCAATCTATCCCGTTTCCGATTCAATTTGAATTTTGTAAGATGCAATTCAAATTGATTGAATAAAATAAAATTTTATTTGTAATCAGCTCGATCACAGCACGCACATTTCATTGTAGAGATCGTCTAAGCTGAACCACCCGCACCCATTTACGCATAAAATAGTGCTTGCTTGTGTACGTAGATGCAGTGGAGGGGCAAATTAACGTTGAGCATCCCTCAGGAGCATAGCTGTCCCTTTCAATTCTATTTACATTTTACGGGACAATTTAGGTACCTATCTACTAATATGAAGACAGAATAAATAATACAAATATTTGACACATGAATAATTCTGTCTTGCGTGAGAATACGAGTACGAGAGTTCCATTGAGTCAACGAGCCTGCAGTCACCAAAAAATATTCATTCATCAATATTACCTAAACGGTAGTTTCATGTTTTTTTTCCCAATAGCAGTAGAAAGTTTAATGGAATCCGTAGAACTCTCGACGCACTTTCCCGTGTCGGCAAGATTAATGATTTGAGGTGCCACAAGTATCCATTACTTTGGTGTAAGCCTAATACTTGGCCACCTTTATATTGCCTTAAGTGACTCCGCCCGCCTAAACTTTGCTAAACATAGGCTCATGACTATGTATATCAGAAACGTGGCTGAGAATCTGACTGATGCTGTCATGGTCAGCCGCAGCGGACCATGCACAACCATTTGAGGCACTGGACTCAGTAGACCGAAGGGACAGAAGACTGATATGTGACGATATGCTCTTTGGAACCAAACTCCTGAGTTTGGAGCATCGCCGGGAAGTGTGCCTGTTTATCGGTCTTTTTATAAGGTGTATTTCGGAGAGTGTGTCATGACAGGTCATGAAGTTCCTGCTTGTTTGTTCCGGTGTGGAACAAACAAGCAGGAAGAGCCTGAAGTGCCTGATTCCGGAATGCCTTGATTTCCGGAAGTGCCTGATTATTCCGGTGGTAGAAAGTGGAGGGTGGTATCAGGATACCACCCTCCACTTTCTACCACCGGACCAATAGACGCCGTGACGGCTTTCAGCCCCATGTGGTCGACTTTCCAGCGGTCCGAACTAAGTGGTTTGGTGCTTCCTTTCTGGTCCGCACCGCTAAGGAGTGGAACGCCCTCCCTGCGTCTGTGTTTCCGAATACATACAACCTTAGTGTCTTCAAGGCAAAAGTGAATAGTCATTCTCTGGGTAAGCGTGTTCCACCTTCGGCCTCGCCATCGCTTACCATCAAGTGAGATTGAGGTCAAACGCAAACCCATTTTAAATTGAAAAAAAACAAAACCAAATCTGCGTAGTGGTTGAAGATTAAAATCCAACAAAGAACATCATTTTCCTTTGATTTAGTCTGAGTTTCATTTACTTGAGTATTTTTCAACAGTTGAAGTGTAATTGGGAAATCGTAAGTAGCATCTCATAAGTAGATAAAAACAAAGTTTTTTGTAAATGTTTTTCTGTTGAAATATAATACATGAAACCTCTCACAGAGCAATTTATCAGTATCCCCTCACTAAATTTAAACGTGTGAACGTTATAAGCAGCGTGTGGCGTGGCTGTGAGTAAATTGACCGAAGCCTGCACCCAGCTGATAGTGCAGTCTAGTGCACTTTTTAAAATATTGCAAAATGCCTTGCAATTTGTAAATAAAAACAAACCTTTGTCTGGAAGTTGGGGCCAATGTGGTGCGGGATTTTCCAAAAACAAACGTTGAAACACGATTTCAACGTTTGAGAGCAACATGGCACATACAAACTTTCGTATTCATAATTAGTAGGATTAATAGTATGTGCACTTTAGGAGCCACTAAATTTATTTAAATTTAAATATAATTAGACTAAAGCTCTGTTTTGTCATTCGATTACTCCTCACCTTTTTCCGGCCGTATCAACCTGTCGGCACACCTTAGAAGGTATATCGTTTAGATGCAGTGGAGGGGCGCGTCATTCAAGCTTAGACGATCTCTACCGACTAAATACATACTTCTCCTCTGTTGGTCAGTCACTGGTTGAGATGAGCCTGATTGCCGTCGCATTTCGTGAAAAGTTCTCCATAGTTAACATATGTTATCTTTAAATTCGTCAAAAAAACATAACACTCAAACCTGAGGGCAAGGCCAAAAAAATATCCTAAAAGTTGACCGCTGGTCGTTATTCCGTACCGTTTTCTGTTTTTTTTGCAAAAGCGTAAAATTGGACGCGACGTAGGGTGTGCAAGTCATGTGGAAACAGACTGAAGCCTGCACTCAGCTGATAGCAAAGTTTGAAGAATTGCAGGATCCACTCTAAAGGCACTCCAGCCATTGCATAGATGGAAAATATAAAGTACCAACGGGTACAGATCCCTACAGATGGTTTGCCTGATCTACATGTCAGTTTTTAAAACCATCTGCTAAGTTTTATCTTCTACTAAATAATTTAGACTTAAGATATGAGATGGATTCCAAACTCTATGCTCATCATTCAGCGTCAGCCATCGGGCCTGGTCCCCCATTCGTTTTACGTGTTATTTTCAACAAAACCAACGAATTATTAAAATATTTTTTTTAAATAGGGAAACTTTTTTAAAAACAATGATTTACTGTAAACCTATCAGATGATAATTAAATTGATTAATATGAATAAATACACAATACAGAAAAGTTACAATAAAACCCGTATTTTGTTTATTTCGAAACAACAAATTCATATTAGAAATTAGAATTCGTACTTAAGAACAACCAAAGAACTTTGATTACTAAGAATTATTCAATTTTATATTCATCATTAACATTAATAGCTGCATAAGGTCCACTGCTGAACATATTATGCCTCCCCCTAAAATTATCAGAGCGGCCATTTCAAGCATCAAATAAAATCTATCAACATTACAATCATTTTCATCTGCTTTTTGTCCTTCAAAGATCCCTTTGAAACTCGTAGTCTTGTAATACCAAGACTAGATTCAAGTTAAGCCTCTAAGTCCTCTGGCCTTTGTAGCATTAAGATTGATAAATTGATCGTGATTCAAATTCTAGAGAATTGGATTTGGTAGGATAGCACAGGATATGAATCCCCACAACAGCTATTCTCGTCAGATATGTAGAGTGTATCGCATTGAAGGATTGTTGGGTGGTGCAAGTATTATAGTGCACTCTAATCCTTTTTGGGTTTAGCATAATATTTGGGCCAAAAACTACTACCAGAAAACTCAAAGGAAGGGACTCTTGAGAGTATATGAAGCACAAGATGTATGTTAGGATATCGAAATAGGAGTGATGGTATTTTTCAGCATTTCTCATGAATACCTAGCCATCCAGGCCAACCAAAAAATTCTCATAAGGTTAATTAAAAGTGGCAAAACGTGGGTGGGTGGGAAGTTCTCTCTGCCACACCTGAGTCCTCTCGGGTTTCGGATAGTTCCACCTTCCACCAATACTAATCCCAATGCAAGTTACCTATGTGTCTAGTATGTTTGCCTGCCTCACTTAGCCTCTGGGAGCATTTAGTTCCTTACTCTAAAATCTTGTCAAATGAAACAACAATAAGGTTTTAAAACCACTCAAAAATACTGTTCTAAGACTGCGTTACGAGGTTATGTTAGTCTTGACTCACGAATGTCTATACTTTTCAGTCTTTTTATTTTAAAAATTGCTGAACCCCTGTCAAATTCAATATTCTAAATCGCTACTCGCATCTAAGTCAGACTGTGCCTAACATGGGGGGTTTGTGAGATATAGACGAAGCGGGAGAGCGCTGCTTGGTTCTGACGTAGTATCCGCTCGGTGCCATGTATTCCATCCACAGCCTTTGGAAGCGGCCACGCGTAATGAACCAGCAGAGATTCACCGCTGTCATATTATATTGTGCACTGTTTTTATAGTATAATATTGTTTTATGCACTTGTAACGTGGTGAGCGGAACACTAATGTCTGTGTGATCATGAATCTAGCTGAAATGCAGCTTGGCTTTTTGCTAACATTTTCCAAAATCCCGTTGCCGTTATTTGAAAAAGGGTTTTCATCAATTCCTAAATCGCTATTTGCATCTAAGTCGGACTGTGCCCAGTGTGGGGGGTTTGTGAGATATAGACGAAGCGGAAGAGCGCTGCTTGGTTCTGACGTACTCGTGGTATCCGCTCGGTCCCATGTATTCTATAGACAGCCTTTGGAAGCGGCCACGCGTAATGAACCAGCAGAGATTCACCGCTGTCATATATCCTGAACAGTTGTTATTATATTATAGTCACAATCACGAGGCTCAAAACAATAGTCATTTTTGCAAAAAAAGAGAGTGTTAATTAATTTGTGTTTTTATGTGAGTTCAATATTGTTTATAAGGTTGGATCGGAGAGCTTTTTATTTAATATTTATGTACATACTATATTTGGCAAAAAAGTAAATCTATATAACTGTTACCATACACAAAGCGCTAAAATCGATTTGGATGAAAATGTAGGTATATCTTCGGGAGTATACCTACATTTTCATCTATATAATAACGAAAATCATCATCGAAATTCAGAATCACATAATATCATATTGAGCGTAATAATCGCGTAAAATACACAAAAACAAACAGTAGCTTTAAACCTTCTTTGTAGTCAGTTGAAAAGTAACTGTCCATAAAATTACTTCAACAATATCCCAACTTTGATAAATTGACACAAAATTCGCGTTAAAATTAATTAATTAAAACGAGAATTGAAAAAGAATCAAACGGCAAGCGATTCCGACTGACAGCATTAATCAGAGCCCATCCATCTAAATCCCAAAAAAGAAACACGAGTTATTCCAACAAAAATAAATTCGTCCCGGAAACCCATTCAACCCTTTGGACAATAAATTTCGAATTAATTAAATCGGTCGACATCTTGGGATGACGAATCGATTCTGCGCATCCGAATTCGGTTCGGGTCCGATTCGGACAATTAGTCTGTATTCGATAAATTGAAGCACTCTGCGAGTCTGGGGGTCTACTCTGATACAAAGTTGCGTTACACTTTTGATGGCTGAAAATAAGTAAAACAAGATTTAATAGGCATTCTGTAGGGATTTAGTTATTCATTTTATTTATTTATTTTTTGGCACAGTTACAAGATACAATTAAAAATTATCAACTTATTAATTACAAATTATATAATTTTACAAATTTACGACATATAAATAATGATTTATCAATATCTATTACATTTGTTTGAATTCTTTTCTTATTTAAAGATAAGATGTTGCTTATTGCACAAATCCCAACAACCACAGTCACAAATAGGTACATTACAAGAACTCCCAAAACTGCAGATACACTTTAGGCGACCTCAACGCTAAAAGAAAAGTAATACTAATAATATCTAAAAAATAGAAATCAGAATTGAAATAACAGAAACGGTCATCAATTTTTTTTTATTGTTTGTTTTTCTTTTTAAAATTGAAATAGTTCGTGTTCGGGCAAACAGTAGTATACCCCCTGAATGTGTGTAGCCAGTTGACGCCGCCTGTTCCGATAATACAAAAGCTTTATTCAAAATAGTTTTATTTGATCTGACTGGATTTTGACGTGACTGGCAGCGATCCTGATAGCTCGTCACTTGTTTTAGGTCTGATTTAATTCTAGGACAAACAAATCAAAACACTAAAATAATTTGTCTTGTTACGAGTACCTATTTTGTTTGAATATTTTTTGTTTTCATTTTGTGTTTTCAGTTATATACTGGAATTTGATAAAAACAAAATATACGAAGTCATAACCAATTCACTCTCAAGGGTATGTAAGAAAACTTTAGGTCGTCAAGCTAAACGTATTTCAGAAACATGATGACGTCACATAACATAACACACTGTCATCCCAAACGAGGTAGCCAGAGGCAGACTGACTGTTGCTGTCATGGTTAACGGAACACTGAGGAGCCCACACTTTGGCGAGCGAATTCAAGTCCAACGTGTTAGGAGGCAAGGCTACCACCGTTATCTGTTTTTTTTTATTGGAGCTAGAAACGTTTTATTTATTTTTATTGTTATTTTTCATAACGGGAGCGTACGCTGCCAGTTTTTTTATGAACAAAATAGTGTTAGGATGTTCGCTAAGTTTGAACTCCGAGCCACAGTTCTAACAACGCTCCCTACGGCCCACAACGCTCTCAAAAATAAAGATAAAAAATATTTCAATATCAGTCAAAAATTCACTTGAAATCAAGGCAAATAAATGAATATGCCCTATTTCTTATCCTTCATTAATCAAAGTCCAATGTTAATTGGTTCAGTCGTACATCATACCATCCCATTAATATGTTATTCAGAATTCCCTTTGTCGGGTTATCTGATGAGCAGTGGTCGGATGAGCTCTGTTTTGTTAATGCTTTGTATTCGGGTCAAATGTGTGGGTAATGACGGAAATGAAGTGTTATAGATAAGCAAATAAAGTAGCATTTGGCCTTTAGTAAGTAATAAAATTGAAAACAGTGTTAAGGACATTGATTTATACAAAAAGCAAGATAGGGCATCTTTGTACCAAAAGTGGCCACCCTAAAACAGGTCCAATGGACCGGTTTGGAAACTAATATGACAGCTACTTGTTTGCGTGCACGTCATACGTCAATGTAATGTGATAGTTTTCAAATGATAAACGAATGTTAAAATATTTTAAAATACTTCTACGATTTAGATAATAAAAAGTTGAAGCCAGTCTTCAACGATGTGAATAATGACCATTTTAGTTAGTGACTTATCTATTGTCTCATGTAGTGATGTTATATTATTGTTCAATCCAGGACTTTATAGTTCTTAAATTGAATCTGTAAGTAGTTAATAGGTAGCAAGAGCGCACGTTTTTGTGCTCTGTGGTACTAAACTAATCCCAGCTTTAGTAACAATGAAAGAACAAAATCAATGAAAATAAAGGGGAGAACTAACTGCCATTTTCAGTGCACTGAAGCACTCACGAACAATACAAGGAAAGCGAAGAGGTTAAACGAACGAAAATCCGAAGTTAATTCCTTCAAAACAAAATTAAGTTCTCGGAAGTGTTAGGTCATTTGAAAATTCGCCTCCACTGACTCCCTTATTTGTAAAGAACTTAAACAGCGCTCTAACAACACATTAACTTTTATATCGCTTTGTCACTATCTTTCTTGCGAGTAAGTGACACAAAACGTCAAATTGCCTTAAGTATGCTTTAGCGTTGTGTTCGTTTATATGAATAAGGGGGTTAGTCTATAAGCCAAGGGCTTTCACTTAAATGTAACAATTTAGTGATTTATTTATTTTATTGAATGCCGAAAAGGAATTCTCTACCTGCCAACCATAGGGCTAAGAAGAAAAGTTGAAGTAGTAGTGCGACAACGTTACATAAAAATTCATAGCAATTATAAGAGAAATGGTTTGTGAGGATTATAATAGAAGAGGGTATGATACTAATAACAATGCATAATATACATAATTAATTCTGAAAAGCTTTAATATAGTTAGGAAATAAAATAATACACTCACTAACCTTAAATAATAATATCCGAATGAAAGATCACTCTGACTGAAATTAGCTCAATAATTAATGATTAAACGAACTTACCTTAAGTGAAGTTCTATCATAATTATATGAGTCGCTGCATCCGAAGGGATTTTATCACAAGGTAGTACATTTCTTAATGTAGTGGGCATCAACACGTTTTAGAGCTGGTATCACTGAAACAGAAAAAAAAACAAATTCCCTCCCTACGGTAGGTGCGTCACTCTGACAGGTGACAAGTTCATCATTCTTTTAGAGACAGATTTCCCTAAAGTTACTCGGGTCAGTTACCAGAAGGTATGATGGTAACTATGGGTAGGGTGGGAGCTAAAATCCCTTCGGATGCAGCGACTCATATAATTATGATAGAACTTCACTTAAGGTAAGTTCGTTTAATCATTAATTATACTTCGTCGCTGCATCCTCGGGATTTTATCACAAGGTAGATGTTTAGAGTTCTAGGGAAATCAATATCAAGGATTTACTAAATTGAATATGATATCAAGGATTTACTAAATTGAATTATATTCAATAATATGATATATTATTGAATACAATTTTTGATGTGAGATAGGTAACGTTTATTATAATTTAACCTGTTTACTATAAAACCGCAATAAAATTAAGGACCAATGACCAAAAGTCAAAAGATCATTGCAGCTTCAGTATTATGTTCCAAGATGAATATATATTAAGATAACTTCATGTTATAAATAAAAACTTAATGGTAACTGTATGAACTCTGCTGTTACCACACACAAGAACAGGTATACATATACCACCCAATAACAAAACCTAATTTACTCGAATATTTAATCCATAGTAAATTCGGGATCAAAGAACGACGTCTATTGAAACAGGTTAGCAGCTTGAGCTGCAACTTTTCCGTTAATATTTTCGTAATAAATGTAAAGTAAGGTGGTACGTAATTATATACAAGTACACTGGGCAGTGGTTTATTACAACAATTTAAATGCCCAGCATTGTATGTGCTCGTTGGGTGGGTGACACATAATTAGTCACCTAACTTAATTCAGCTAAAGCTATTGTTTGGAAAACCTATTCCCAAATAGAACCCAACGGCAGTAGGTACTAAAGTAAGTTAGTTAGTAACTTACTCTCCTAGTTTTTGCTAATAATATTTCTTAATGTAAGTATGTTGTCTACTGCGCAGAGTAAGCAGACTTTGAATCCGAAAGAATAATAACCTAGGCATAATAAGCTTTAGTTTTTATTATTTTTCTTAAGAGTTTCTATGACTCTCATTGATTGAAATGTCCTTCCAAGATAGAAACTACACATGACCTAACCAATGCAGCTGGCCTATGTTTTTAATCTAATAACCTAACTGAGGTATTATTACTTAGGTAATTTATGCCACTCTGGTGAAAGCTGGGGCGTTTTGTAAGGATGAGACTTCTTACTATTCTTTATGACAATGTTTTCGTGAGTGGAAATCGTCTATTTTTAACTATCGCTATGCGAATAATATCCGTAACACTGTAAGTAGGTAGGTACCTACAGTTCCCTGTTGGTACAGTTGAGGTTAGAATTGCATCAAGATATTCTACTGACTTCTCTCCTTAAATCTTCTTACTGTGAATTTCTTATTAAATGTCAAATCTTGTTTGGCTTGGTACACTACTAAAGTGTGAACTAATAAAAGAGCTGTTGCTTATGCGAAGGTGTTATTTTTCATTCCATTATTATTGCGATTTCAGTCCTAGTCTCACGAAAAACTTAACTTATAACATATTTCGGTCATTTTAAAATGAAAGACCACGATGTCTTCTACTCGTGAGTGCGTATGCAACAAATCCTTAATGGTAGGTCACCTACCTACATAATATCAAATACTAAAACTATTAAGTTGTAATTTAGCATCTGATTGCAATTAATTTCTTAATCAACAAACCTTGCCAGATGTGAACAATAAAAGCTAAAACTACTTCCTATAAATTGGTAATCTGCAAATCATTACCAAACATTTTTGTCTTTAGGTAGGTATATGCTGTCAGAGTATCTGCAAATGACTAAGTACTAGTCTTACTGAAATCGAGACAAGATAAACATCTTTTTCCAATACATTTCCTGTATTCAGAAATGCGATCAATGTGAGATGGCTTTAGTTCAATTTATAACTTTTAATCCCAAGTCAAAACCAGTCATGGCTTGGATATGGTTATCAACTATACCTATTGATTGATTTTGTTATTTCAAAAAATAACCACGGCATCGAGGTACTAAATCAAGCCTACATTACAAGTTGTGCCTATTTGAACTTGGCTAAAACAGCAGATATACCTTTAAAAATCATCTACTCAATCGTTAAATGACAAATTTAACGCTTGCTGAATTATGAGTAGTCACTAATGTTTGCTAAACGGCAAAAGTGTAGCATTTTGCATATAAAATAAATCCGCGTGCGTAGCACACCACTCAACAACAAGTAAATCAAGTAGATACATGTATGCATATACATTTAAAAGACGGCAGTGTTTATGTACTTACACCATTTTTAAGTGTTGTTATTCAACATGTTATTGTTAAACGCGTGGCTGCGTTAAATACTGTGTTAATTATTAGGTGCTAATTCACCTATCGTTTATCGCTTCATAAGAATAAACTATTAATAATAAAGAATTTAAGTGTCTCTTCAATTCATGTTGTTTCAAATGCCTTTGCTTATTTATTATGTTAAAATAAACTACTATATAAAATTAAGCCGGGTTTTCCTTTCTGACGCTATAACGCACAGACCGATTTCCACGGTTTTGTATTCGTTAGAAAGGTCCCGCGCTCCGTGAGGTGTATAGTAAAGAAAATTCAGCAAAATTTCAACAGAAAAGCGGGAAAATCTTTTTTCACATACAGCTAAGGCCACGCGGACGAAGTCGCGGGCGGCTGCTAGTCATAGATAATTATTTCTTGAATAATAAAGAAAATTTTGGAAAACTTACATGGGTTCTCTGCCACCAGGTAAGGTTATCAAACCATCAGCAAGGTAATTTCCAGAAAAATACTGGTAAGGCTAGGTTAAAATACATACCTGACTTTTCGCAATCACTATGAAAATACTTTTCATTTCATTTTATGTTTTATTTCGTTTTATTTCATTTTATTTCATTTTATTTCATTTTATTTCATTTTATTTCATTTTATTTCATTTTATTTCATTTTATTTCATTTTATTTCATTTTATTTCATTTTATTTTATTTCATTTTATTTTATTTCATTTTATTTTATTTCATTTTATTTCATTTTATTTTATTTCATTTTATTTCATTTTATTTTATTTCATTTTATTTCATTTTATTTCATTTTATTTCATTTTATTTCATTTTATTTCATTTTATTTCATTTCATGGGCCATTCACGGATTGAATATAGGCCCTTAATTCAGATATTGCGATATCGTTACCGTCATGTTGACTCACGGCCAACTCCCAGGTTTGTTCCTTATGTACAGATCAAGCTATTAAGTCTCAAATTTGAGATCATTTTTCTATATTTATATGCCTTCGTGATGACTCGCGGCCAACCCCCAGGCTTTTACTATACCTTCGTGATGACTCTCGGCCAACCCCCAGGTTTTTACGATACCTTCGTGATGACTCTCGGCCAACCCCCAGGTTTTTTAAGAAGTAAATAAATAAAAAATATTTCACTTTTCACTTATAAGTATTTTAATTAGGCACCGGTACTCACCGGGATGGTTTTGGCGTCGGCCTCTAATTACATAGCTAATTGAATATTTCATACTGCTAAATCCGCATTGGATTGTCATTTTCTTATATATAAAGCATATGCTGTGAACTTCGTGGGCAGCAAGCCTACGTGAGTGGTTATCCCGTGTTAACACGGGTGTTAGCCTTCATCATATTATGAATATTGTAAACGGTAACCACGAAGTGGTATCAAATGTATTTAAATATAAAATTTATAGCAACTAGAATAAGTTATGATATTAGCCATAGCTATATAGCTACAAAAGCTGTGGCGTGGCTACTCAGATGTATCTGTGTAGTAGCAAAATGAAACATTATTTTAATGTCAGGTACTACCATTACTAAGACTTATTCTTAGTCTGCAGTTTTCAATTGAAATTACAATCTAGTTCTTGAAGTTTTTAGGTACTAGTGTACATAAAAAGAAAGGTTTTTGTTATGCAAGGATAGCACAAAATAACTTACAGTTTGGTCTTCGATTTGATTTTCACCTTAAAATGCTTTCGAAACCACACTCGCGTTGTGGGCCTGGCCGTGCTCTCGTTACGGGACGTCCTCTTGGACAGGAATAAACAGGAACCTTTATTCTGCTTGGCTTATTTGTTGAAAATGCACCGACCAACTTGGTACGGGAAAAAACAGGATCTTCTCCTTCTGTTTGTCTCGATTGTTGGAAACACTCACTCAGTGTGCGTTTTATCGTAATCTCGTTACGGTGGGTCCATTTTGGACAGGCCTCAACAGGATCATAAACAGCTAAAATTAATGCCAACATTGATTATGACCACTTCACGGTCTCATCATTGACGTGTTTTGTTAAATTTAAACATTGCATCGTCATGCTATTGCTTAGCTTTGTTTACAGTCATACGAAGATTCACTTTTAATCACGAGTTCTCTTATTAAAACATTTTGAGCAAGAAAATGTGGGTAGATTTTTATTGTAGATCGTATTTAGTTATTGTTTAAAACGAAAGGTAAGTACGATCTTAACGTTGTATTTCATTTAGGATCTATCAATTTACACTACTACAACTATTGCAAACACTTCAGCACTTAAAGAAACCGATAAATAAAAAATATAACGAGAGAGGGTGTGTCGATGCCCGAACACTAGAAACGAATGATGAACTTGTCACCTGTCAGAGTGACGCACCTACCGTAGGGAGGGAATTTGTTTTTTTTTCTGTTTCAGTGATACCAGCTCTAAAACGTGTTGATGCCCACTACATTAAGAAATGTACTACCTTGTGATAAAATCCCGAGGATGCAGCGACGAAGTATAATATATGTATTTTTCGTGCATTTACGGGTATATGTGGTTGAGGTGTACGAGTATGTGTCCAGCAGTGTGACGAAAAAAACTGAGTAATTACTCGCTGGTAAAATACTGCCACTTCTTTAACTCAATAAACTTTTCAGCCTCTGCATTACAGTAACCAGCAAAGCCATTCTTCAAAGTTACTTCGTGAAATTAGCAACAACAAGGAAAACTTAAAACAAAGCATTGCTTTAACTTTTATTAAGACCCGCAAACCAGAACAAAAATCAGCGAATTATGTCAGCATTGTTTTGAAAGGGCAGACATTTTTAATATACCGAAAACAATACATCTTCCGTTGTCTACGTAATTGCGTTTATCATATAAATGCAAATATGTGTATTTAATTTACGAACGTCAGGCAAACCCTAACAATTTATGTGGCGGTGTTAAAAGTTCTTAAAGCGTACATTTTATGCCTTATGAAAGTAAAATGAGTGTCCTGGTCTTTAGGCTATGCACACACGGTTAGGAAGTGAGCTATTAATATGTATAGGGCTATAAATATTATGACTATAAAGTGAATACTTTGAAAGGCAAGTTAAATTGTTGGTCCCGGCTGATATCGCTAGATGTCAGTCGTTAAGCCTAGTTGGAGGTCTTAGTGTGGCTTGATAACATCTGAGAGCAAGATTTATCAACTAACCTTACACCCCCCAACAATCCGCATCGAGCCCGCGAGTTGCGAGTATGGATCGCGCAACCTCAACTATGAAGTGAAGCCTATGCCCAGCATTGGGTCATAAAAAAGGGCTGTATTTGTTTGTTTTTGTTTGATATTTTAATGCTGTTTCAATTTTTTAACGTTTTCTCAGCGTATTAGAATCAAACATTTACTGCACATTACAGAGTTTCTCACTCATCGATCAGTCTTACAGCCCTATCTATCAATTAGCGCACTTCTACAATTGATCGGTATTGTAGCAAATACATTTCTTAAGTAAATATTTTACTTTGAAGGCATTTTTCAAGCATCTGTCTGTTACAAACTGCTTTGATACCGAAGATTTTTTCTATTATGAAGCCAGTTAAAATTTTTCAAACCGTCAAGCAATCAAAATATTATACACTTGTTGATAGTCAATAAAATGAATAAACACACTTCTCGTATAATTATTAAAAGTATATGAAATGGTATACAAACAAATGACCCTACTACCGGTGTCGGACAGTAGTTTCTTTACTGAAAAGAAACAACAACATTTCAAAAAAGAATTGTGTCTGAAAAACATGATAAACTACCAAGTCAGATACGAGTTATTTTATTATTTTGTTAGTTATATTCAAAGATGTTCATAAACCTTTATTGACAAGGCCAGAATAGAGATCAAAATATTTGCTGAGCAACGTAACTGGAAGCTACCGATTTCGTATACCGCCGCATATTCATCAGGTCGTTATTATTGCTGGCCGTGTGCACGAGCCCTTAAATATTCAACAAGGATGCGGCCTGTATTAGACCCCAGTTTGAGTACAGGCTATTCTGAACGCTAGATTTTACTAGCTTTGGTCGGAATTTCATTTGTGATGATAACTGAGTTGTATATTCAGATAGTATTTTTAATTTACGAAGTTATGATCATAAATGAGTTGATTGTTATTTTTCTGTTTCCACACCATCATAGTCCGAGTTTAGAGTGTGTTGTGACCAACACTAAAACCGCTGTAAAACACTAACTCAAAGTTCTCGTAAAACCATTTCATCAAATTATTAGGATGATTAATTTGATATTGGACCACCATGGACCGGCCGCGAATGAAATTTAGCTGGAACACTGTGTGGCTAACCATCATCATTTTCATTAGAATAAATTAGTCCGCTACAGGATTTAGGCTATTGTCCATTTTTCTCAGCTTCAAGCATCCAATTTTTCATTCAAAAACGCGCCAACCTCAACGGTTTTCCGGTTCTATGGTTATAGCCAGAGAGCGCCATTGCACCTTGTGGGAGAGAATAGAATAGATTTTTTTTTTATTTGTGTTATGTATCCATTAATATAAACAAAAAGAGGAAGATAGAGAATCCTCGTTCTAAAAGTGGCCTCCCTCAAACAGGTCCAATGGACTTCTTTCAAGCCAATACGACAGCGACTTGTTCGCGCGAATGTCATTCATGTGCCAGTTTTCGAATTCGCAAAGTAAGAACGTAACGTATCTTCCTCTTTTTGTTTATATCAACCTATGTACCTATGTCTCAAAACGTTTGTGTACACATGCCCTAAGTTTGTATATCCATCACATCGTTATTATTGCCGTCCGTGTGTGCTGGCCTGAAATATTCAACGCGGATGCTGCCGGCCTGTTTATTAGATCCCAGTTTGAGTAGCTATTGTGCCAGCTGGTGGAAAAATGCCTTTAGATTTACTGGGACTTTGATTTTTGCAGGATAAAATAAGTTAATGTGATATTTACATTGCTTTTATTGGGATTCTTACTCCTGTAATTCAAGGAATGGTTTTATGTTATTTAATTTTAAAACTGGGCGCCAAATTATGAGGGACATAAAAAAGTGCTCAAAGAAGTCTAAGGTATCAGAAGTGATAAGGCGACTTTGACCGAAACTATAACCGCACACGAAGATTTTGAAAACATTTTTTCTTGCTCAGGAATGGTACTTGTTAATTTTGAAAAAATAACCACCTGAATTATTACGTCTTCCCATGGTAGTGAATGTGCCGAAAAACATCACATGCACCAAACATAATAATATGTTTTGTGCTAAATGATGAACTTAAAGTGCTAATTGATTTAACATTTAAGAAGGTTATTCTTTACCACAGCGGCAAACATACAGCCCCTTCCATCAAGTTTCCGGAAAGCGTTCAAATCGCTGATCATCCTCGTCGATAGTTTGCTGAAAGCCTTCTTGTTGTCTGTGTGTAGTCTGAAATATTTACACCACACAGGCTGACCTGTTTATTGGTCCGCAGTTAGGCTTTTGTGTATTGTTGAGGGAAGTGCTTATTTGATTCGTATCGACGTTATGTTGACTGGGTTGATAGCCAGGTACTCTTTCAGGAATGTAAATAACAAAACATGAACCAACAACCAACCGGAGTCGCCAGAAGCAAATTGATTGTTGACTTCATGGCAGGCGAAAAATTCAGAAGCTCACATTTTCATCGGTTTAGTCAAATGTGTGAAGGAGCGAGCCTACCGCCGTTATTCGGGTTTGCTTGGGTTTTTATCAGTGTTTATTTTCACTGGAAAAACTGCCGCTGATCATTAGATGAACACAAAGTAGGTTTACCGGCCATGGTTTTCCTAGAAGACAAATAACCAATGCTTTTGACAGTTTTATTTATTTATTTATTTAGCCATTTGAACTGGGTGAGAGTTTTAACATCATTTAGCATGTTGTGACTTTATTTGTTAGAGGATGTCCCTCAACTCAGTGTGCCTGTTGGCAAAGGCCTCCTTCAGTTGCTTCCACTGTGTGCGGTCTTGAGCAACTCTAAGTGTTGTTAATTGGCAGAAGACATTACAACAGTGTTATAATGTCTGCCAATTTAACATAACCCAATTTTTTACCGTCAAAATGGAGACATTAACACTCCCCTCAAGCTTTCTTTCTTTAACGCCTACAATTACAGCATTAAAACAAAAACTGGGTCGCTTAAGCCAACTGACCTGAAGACTACTCCACAATTACAAGGAAATTCCTTCCGCCCCGATTCCATCTCGAATACGAGTAGTAGCCGTAGCGTGCGCGCAATCGGTTAGATCTCGCCTCGACTGCTCGCGGTTCATAACAATTATAACAAAAATCGTACGATAAAACCCGCGATAATTGCCGCACGCTAAATTTACGCCCTTTCCCCTTTCCCTAACACGAAGTGTTGCCGATGTGTCGATATTGAAACCAGCGATAGTTTAAAGCGAAGATTATGTACCGTATCGATGAGTCGATAGGATGGATTTATTGTCACGCAAGGAAAACTATTTGATTTAGGTAATTCATTCCTATAAAAATATCTAGTAAATCAACCATGACGATATTTTTGAAAATTATAAACTACTAGCTGTCCCAACACACTTCGTTCTGTTGTCAAACATTTAATGTCACGTGACAGGTAGTAACATTTACTAAGAAGAAACTAAAATTGAATTTTTTACTATATTCCCAGCATTTTCTCATGATTACTCACCTTTTAAACCTTCCCTCGACCATTACAAATATTTCAAAACCAAAATTAGCCAAATCGGTCCAGCCTTTCCCGAGTTTTAGTGAGACTAACGAACAGCAATCCATTTTTATATATCGTCACCGTCGTGTCAAAATTAAATAATTGACACCTTTGCCGAAATTCAGTTTATGAGATTTTTGAATATAGGAAAGTGTGATCTACATTTCAGTCTTTAGCCCGTTGCGATATGTATAATACTCGCTTAGATATCTTCGTTTTAGTATATCTATTGACCATATATTACAACAAGGTTTGTACTAGAATTTCCGTGGAACAATTGAATAACTGGTAAATAAATTAAATAACTACATAATAAGGGCTACTACAATAAAAACAAAGTCAATAAGATACTTTGTTGAATTCTGCCACAACTTACTCCAAAACATTGTTACAAAATTTAGTTGTGGCAAAATTGAATAAATGCGCTTGTTTAATTTTTCATTATAAAAATGATACTTAGCCATAAATTTTGAGATTGATAAGTGTGCTTAGTCAGTTTTTCCTGTTTAAAGCCGTGAATAAAAATCAAGCTAATTTCAAACAAACTAAAAAGGTAATCCAAAAACAATAAAATTGTAACATGTATCTGAATCCTACCTCGGACAATCAACTTCAGATTACACCCAAAACAAATATTAAAATTTGAAAATTAAAATAAATACAGATAACTATTCTGATTCAACATCTAGCTCATTGACGTCAAATTGAGCTGATGATGCAGGCAAACTTCTACGATACGATGCATGTAGTTCACGATTTTGAAGGCTATATTCAGTAATTGCAGCAGCAGGTGTACTTCTTGCTTGTCGACTAGGCTCGTTTAACGTATCTATGGAGTAATATGGGCCGTTGTAACCATATCTAAAATCTAAAATGAAATTGTTTTTCAAAACGTAAGCATTTGATTCTCAACCAAGCGTTGTGATTCCTGGCTACGGCGGCGGTTATGGTAACGGCGGAGCAGGGGGTGCTAGGAATCCCCGGGTAAGATTCGGCTGCCACCATCGACGACTCGACCTGGCAACATTTAACTCATGCACACTGAGGCTCGACGCGAACCTCGTGGAGTTGGAAAAATTTATAAGTTACATTATTACATACCTATTATTGGGTTATCTGAAGTCCGAAGAAAGGGGGAGGACTCGATAACCCTGCAATCCGGTAACTTCCTATACCAACCAAGAGAGGGCGACCAACAGTTCCTAGGTGGTGTTGGGTTCATCTTCACGAGTCCCCTGTCAGCAACGTGATCACTATCAGAAGTGTTTCGAGCAGGGTAGCGTACCTGATACTCAGAATATCGAAATGACATTCGCTGAATGTCATTCAGGTCTACGCTCCGACCTCCAAACACGGCGATGTCGCGGTGGAGGCTATGTATGAGGAGATTTCTAAAGCCATGCATAGCCATAAAAGCCACTACACAGTTGTGAGGGGGGATTTCAATGCGAAGTTGGGGCAACGCTGCGGTGATGAGCTGAGAGTAGGGCAATTTGGATTTGGGCAACGGAACAATAGGGGCCAGATTACTGCTGGCCGACTTCATGGAGAAGGAGAACCTCTTTATGATGAACTCTTTCTTCAAGAAGCCCGTAAACCGCAAATGGACCTGGATCAGTCCGGACGGTAAGGTCAAAAACGAGATCAATTTTATCACGATGAAGAAACATAATATTCAATGATGTCGCTGTGATCAACGCTGTTAAGATAGGAAGCGATCACCGCATGGTCAGAGGCACATTGAATATCGAAGTTTAAGAGAGCGCGACTGATGACATCCACGCTCCGACCTATACCGGCTCACATTCGCAATCCAATCCAACTACAGCGAGGCGTGAGACAAGGAAACGCTATTTCTCTGAAATTGTTCACAGCTGAGGATATTTTCATGCTTCTGGACTGGAAAGGATGGGGCATTAACATCAATGGCGAGTACCTAAAACACTTGCGATTTGCCGATGATGTAGTTATTATGGCTGAGACCTTGGAAGACCTGAACATAATGCTCGAAGATCTCGGTAATGCTTCTTAAAGGAGAGAATCTTCGAGCATGTTGGGAAACCTGGGACAGGAAGGCCAGTTAGGTTAGTCCAACTTCGAGAAAGAGATCTGTCGTCAAATTCAACTCGGATGGGCAGCTTTCGGGAACCTCCGGCATATATTCGCATCCGAAATACCTAAATGTCTCAAGACGAAAGTCTTTGACCAGTGTGTGTTGCCAGTAATGACATATGGGAGTGAGACGTGGTCGTTCACTATGGGTCTCATAAGAAGGCTCATGCAAGGTCACCCAGTGAGCAATGAAGAGAGTGATGCTGGGAATTTCCCTGCTTAATCGAATCAGAAATGATGGGATCCGCAGGAGAACTAAGACAACCGACATCGCTCGAAGGATTGCATCTTTGAAGTGGGCGGGATACATAGCGTGGAGAACCGATGGCCGTTGGGGCGGAAAGGTTCTGGAATGGCGACCAGACTTTCCGTGGGCAGGCCCTCCACAAGGTGGACCTACGATCTGGTCAAGGTCGCAGGAAGCCGCTGGATGCGGACAGCATAGGACTGATCGTTGTGGAGATCCTTGGGGGAGGTCTGTCCAGCAGTGGGCGTCGTTCGGCTGACATGATTACAGGTTTCTTCACCAAAACTGCATAAATAAATGAAATAAAATAAAATGAATACATCAAAATTTAAGTCAATAAAAGTGAAGCAAAATTAAATAAGCCCTCTTATTCACTGGAAATATACATTTTAGTTACTTCTTGGGTGTGGCAAAACTTGCTAAGTGACATACAAAAACTTGATATCTGCAACTTAGTTGTAAAAAAAGTGTGTGGCAAAACTAAATAATTACTTTTTTATTTTTCTATTTAAAACTGTAAAAAGTAACATCATGGCAGACTACTCAAATTATGAAAGTAAACCTGCTGCATAACATATCGAAAGATCCACAGTAAATTTTCTTCACCTTAAAAAGTTATTGCCATTTTTGTGGAAAAAAAACACAAAAACGTGAATATCTCAGAGTTTTGGTTTTGTTAGTTATTTAATTTTGACACGACGGTGACGATATAGAGATAGGTACTGTAATAGGTTAGTAGATACTATGTTTAGGTTTTAATATACTATCGATAGTACTGTTGCAAATAAAATCACTACGCACTATTACAATACTACCATGAAATTCGATAGTGTTGTTTTTTCTTTGCTATCGAAAGTATAGATACTATCGATAAACCGATCGATAGTCTCACGATTGTTTGGCTATCGATAAACTATCTACTAATCATCGATAGATGACTATCGATTGGCAACACTATCACGAGCTCATTGCTTAACAAGATTATACAGGGTGGCCATGTTAGTTTGTGCTGCCTGTTTATGTTGCCGTTTCAAGTTTAACTATTTTGAAATAGTTAGGCCTGGCACGAGTTTTTGTTGTTGATTGCGTGTGCATTCACAACATAAAATATCAGCAGTTGTATGACGCACACTGGTCATACATTTCGTTCGGTATCACCAGGATAACCCTGGGATACAGGTGAAGTACACCAGAAAGATCACCAGCCGGTCTGTTAGGGTCTTGATAGCTCAAGGTTAGAGCAGCCACCCGGTATGCGGAAGACGCTGGTTTGATTCCCGCCTGAAACCTAGACTGAACGTTTTTCTAATATTTCTATTTATCTTTGATAAAGATAGAACTTTGAAAATACTGAACAACATAGAAAAAAAAAGATGATTTATTTGAGTAAAGAGAAAGTTTGATTTTAGTACAAATCTGAAATTACAAGAATCTATTAGAAAATCATATTTTTTTAGTGTTCTAAGGTATGATTAAAGTAGAAGGTTCGTTGTAGGCAAGAAGGGTTAAGTATTATGTATTTGTTAAATCCTAAAGTAACTGTTAATACCTAACTTTGTTTTTGGACGTTCAGCTACTTGTACTTTTTAATTAGGAGGTAAATTGATATTTTATTTCTATAAATACATTTTTGTTTATAAAATGGGATATTTCTCATAAGGTTTCAAAGGTTTCATAACCCCGGTTGGAACTAGAAACCAGAATCTTAAAGTGATTTCACCAGAAGCGAAGGAAATACTAAACGTTTTGAGAATATCTCATTTCAGTTAGAAGCAGTTGGACGGTTTTTTCCCCTAATCTATTTGCAAACTTGATTAAGAATGAAAATTCTAACTGATTCTGAATAAATTCCACGAACAATAGTTGAATGTATCACAATTTGATCGATTTCATTGTTATTAACATTGAAATGGGTCACGTATTTTTTGTATTTTTTACTTTACTTGCTTAGTACAAGTAGCTTGTGTTTAAATTGCATTTGGCAAATTTCATGTCAAGTACTCCATAAGTTTTGAATGCGAAAATCTAAATATTCGGCATAAAATGAGATACAGACGCCTGTATTTTTTGAAATAGGTAATTTAGAAGTTTTATTTATTAAACTACTAGACATTAATGTGATAATTCAGTTTAGGTCTTGGTCGGAGCTACCCTTTCAGGCAGTAAAACTAGGTCTGTTTGTTTGATCCTATTTATTGGGAGAGCTGTTCCCTGAGAGCTTTTTATTAACTTTTGAACTTATCGATACAATTTTGACATTACACTAAATACAAACGAAAAAACATAATGCTTGCGCGAGCTATCGGAGGATAACTCCATCTAGCGATGAACAGTTTTAAACAAAGGGTTCTAAATACAAACGTGCTAAGTAAGCACGTTAAACATGCGGACTGACTTTTTTTAGGGTACAGAACCCTAAAAACGAGCAGTCGCGAGTCGCAGATGGTTATACCATCTGATTAAAACGCGTCAGAATAATGATTTTACAAAAGTTGAAAACTGCTATTATCTTGCTAAAAATAGTCCCTATTTCTGCTTCGACGTGATTTTAAAAGTCAACTCAGATCATTTTTCCATAACGCAAATGTAACACGTTTCGGCATCGTTTGATCTCGACCGTATAAGTTGGCAAAGTGGCTTAGTTTGATGCTTTATGCATAAGTTGGGCGCTCTGAAAGTTTGTTCAATGGGTTGTTGTACCCTAAACTGCAATCCAGGGAGAGGTTTCCTCAATAATAAAGTTTTTAAGACTTGTAGGCATTGTAAAGTGTGAGAAAACAAAGGCTGTGTTTTCTATACAATGCTCTTTTCGAGCTGTTTTAACGTCATTGCTTGGTATACTTTTATATTAATAAACTAGCTGCCGCCCGCGACTTTGTACGCGTGGACTTAATTTAAAGAAAAAGTTATATAAAAAAATGGTTTCGCTATTCTCAGACTTAACAAACGCACATATAAAATTTCATCAGAATCTGTCGGAGGAATTAGGCAACAAATAACTAGACTCGAGAATTTTAAATATTAGATTAATTCATATTGTGGCTTTACCCTGAAGCTTGTGAAGGTATTTTAACCGGTTCACTGTCCACAGTTTTAAGACATTGTTTACGCCCATAACTATGGTCTGTGGAAAATGAACCGGTTAAGTAGATGGTCCTGGCTGATGTCGCTCAACATAACACATAACATGAACGGCCTATATACGTCCCACTGCTGGGCACAGGCCTCACCTCAACTATCACCTCAACATTTGTTGATGTCGCTCAAGATATCAGTCAATAAGCCCAATCGGAGGCTACAGCCTGGCTTAAGGACTCGATTTAAGAAAATTGTGTAGGTTTCAGCAAAGTTAAAGCGAAAGCGTATTGACGAATATGAAACTATTGAAAACGCATCGAGGCAGCCACGCCTCAAGTTGCCTCGCGGCGTCTGGAATATTCCATATGCATAAATATTAAATCAGCACTAACTTCCATACGTGCGGAGAACATGCTGGATTTGCTAACATTTGTTTGTTCATTGTTTCTCCTGATTTGAGCTTGAGATTCTCTGATTCCACGCTCAACTGTTAGCGCTGATTCGGTTATGCAAATGCAAAGCTTCAAGTTTCTGTAGCTATGAATATGGACGGAAGAGATGGTGAAATTAATCTTCTGGTTGAACATTCAAATATGAGTCATAGTAAGTCAGAACTTTGTATTTCTGAACAAAGTGGCTTTTTCACATAATGTGACCTTTCTGACCAGACCAAAAAATGTTCTAAGAAAAAGCAAAAAAAAACAGCAATGACAGATTTGGATCTTATTAGTAGCATGGTAGTAACATAGTAGTATGGTAGACTAGACAACGGATCAACATGCTTGAATACTTTTACTTGTTTTATAACTAAAATACAAAACTTAATTGATCCGTACATAAAAATAAGGCGTAGACTGTGCAGTGGGGTTAAAGACAACCATAGATGGGAACTGGTGTGAAGTCTCTATTTACTTCAAACTGGTTTTTCCTTGATGTTATAAAAAACACAGAATCGAAAAAAGGGCAGAAATCATTTGTTAACCTTCTGTGATACTTTCTTTACTCATCTTGATTATTCCTTAAGGTAACAAATCAAATATTCAATTTAATTTTCCCTTAAAAACAAGCACATACAAGTAAAATATATTTTATATTCAATCTCATGCAAATTCCAACATGAAAGATGGTAACGCGCCTTTGAGTAGACAAAAAGAATCTCTTTAAAAGTATAATTTAGCACAAATTAAACGCATACATTTATAATTCATGAGTTTATTTAAGGCCCACGTGAACACAGGATTTCCTCAATTTCGTGTAATTTAAAAATACAGGGTGTTACAAAAATATCCCTAATAACTGAAGGGGGTTACACTAACTACTGAAAGGAGTCCCTTGTTAATTTCTTACAGTCGTAGCTCTTGATTTGAATTTCGAGTAAATTAACGTACAAAAATCGATCATAGAAACACCGAGCACTAATTTGGGGTCATGGACCCAAGTTGACCCTGACCGGGAGTGACCAGGAGCGACCTCTTTTGTTCACGTCCCTACATTAAAAATCGATAAATCGAGTTATTATCGACATTTTGGTGGATATTTGATGTACGTTTTTATCGAAACCGTTAAAGATATGAAAAAAACCGGCCAAGTGCGAGTCGGACTCGCGCACCGAGGGTTCCGTACAAACCGTGTTGCTGTTTCTTTTGATTGCGTTAACATAGAAGTTTGATTTTGTTACAGCTTAAAGGTTTTATAGACTTGAGTATTTGGTATGAATTTCAATTCAATACCTCTACGCGTTTATGAGGAAATGGGTAGTAAGTTTAAAATTATTAAAAAAATATATATTATGTGATGTAACTAAAAATTTGTGGTTTTCGTAATTTTCCCTTTATCTATGCTATAAGACGTTGCTTCGTACCAAATTTCAAGATTCTGAGTTCACGGGAAGCACCCTGTAGGTTTTGATTCCCTTGCAAGTGTCGAAAATTTGCGGCATAAACGGCTGTATCTTTTGATTGCGTTGGCTTAGAAGTTTGATTTTTTCACAGCTTCAAGGGACAGTAGACCTGAGTAATTGATTTAAATTTCAGCTTCATACCTCCACGCGTTCCTGAGAAAAAGGGTCTTGACAGACGGACGGACGGACAGACGGACAACAAAGTGATCCTATAAGGGTTCCGTTTTTTCCTTTTGAGGTACGGAACCCTAAAAAGGGACAACTCCTGCTATTTCAGATTTATTCACTTTCTATGAGGACGACCTATTTGACGACGACGACCTTCTATTTTGACGACCGTCTTGGTGTAATTGTTGAGAAGTCGGCTACTACACCAAGGGTCGCGGGTTCGATCCCCGCACAGTACATACATTTGTGTGCATGAACATGTCTGTTTGTATTGGTCTGGGTGTTTCCTATGTATATTAAGTATGTATTTACAGAAAAAAGTATTTAAGTATGTTTATCCGTTGTCTAGTATCCATAATAACGGACTATAACTAGCCCACTTGGGACTAGATGGTGCTGTGTGGAATAATGCCCAAGGATATTTATTTTGTTTATATTTATGCCATTTTAGTCTTAAGGGGTATTTTTGAAACAGCCTGTATAAACGGCCTCGGAGCTTTTGGCTAGCAGGCAATCTTGTGTGCTTTCCTAGCTAACGCGCTATAAAATGCAGGTTATCTGATGAATTTGCATTGAAAATGGTGTCGTTTCTGGTAATAGCGTCATACTTTATATTTCGCTTAAAGGTTGTTGAAAAATCTTAGCAAATGCGTTTTGATTTTTATTAGACCAATTTTTTCATTTTCATTTTTATTACGTTGTTAACAAAACCTGTAAAATTGACATGGGAGATTCAGAATCACGCTTGTACAATTTATTTAAAATAGTATAAAGCCCCTAAGTGTAAATAGGATGGAGATTGGGAGAGGAGGCCTTTGCCCTGCAGTGGGACGGAGCGGGCTGATTTAGATTTAGTCTTAAATCCATGCAACCCAGATAACGGCGGTAAGACCGGCCTTGAGCACGTTGGGTTCAAATTCCCTCTGCGAAATGTGGGCTCCTGAATGTCTCTTTCACCATGATTGCTACAATCAGTGTACCTCTGACTACCCCATTCGGAACAAGTTCGTGAGGCTTATGTTTATGTTTTGTAAAAATTGTAAGTGATTTTTCGAAACTTATGTCTTATTTAGTATTAAAATATCTCAAACTATTTTTGATGCACAAAAGTAAGTAAACCTTGATTACATAGACAAAAAAGTCCTAATTCATTCCACGAGAGGCGTATTTTAACATGTTTAATGTCGCAGACGAACCTTTTGACTTTTAGTCACTCGTAACTCTTTAAACAAAATGTTAAGCAGCACATTTGAAATGCAAAAACGTATGGTTATTACCCTGAAAAGTTAAATGTGTGGAGCGATGAATTTTTTTCAAGCTTAGCTAACGCTGAGAGAGAGTGTGCGTCGAAAGTAACCGATTTTTAAAAGCGTCTGTGTTGATTTTTCATAAATGTTCAGTAAAAATAGTTCATTCAGTGACTTGAGTGATTTTAAATGCTTAATTGAGGTAAAAGCACTAAATTCGGCGTTTTTTCCTAACTATGATATACAATTTTGAACTTAATAAACAACCTAATAACACTATCTACTGTGCAGGTTCAGGGTGAGTTGTTATTTATTCAGAATACTATGTAATAACGTGAAGGCTTAGGTTTCAAATTAATCAACCTTGATTCTACCTTGATTAATAATTAATTTCCTAATTTCTTTTGGCCAAAGCTATGTGACTCCATTTTTGTAATTTCAGCATTATCTATTTTGTACAGAAAATAACACCTTTTTTATAAAAGGGTTATTTATCGGGTCGCCAGTGGAAGAGTCACATTATGTACATTTTTTTATATGTCTTACTATGTAGTTCCAAATCGTTTTTCTGCCGACAACAAAGACAAAAACATCTTGAATTTCATAAGAAGTGGGATCAGTTTGATAAATCTATAGTGACAAGTACAGTTATAATGACGTGACATTTTCAGAGAATAACTATATACATGTTTGTTTTTTACACAACGGCAGATCTAATGTCAACAGTTACCGCTTAAAACACATATTACACCAGGCAATGATACACCAGGGGTATTTTTAGCCTAGTCCACCACGTTTACCCTTTGTTGACCCTGTAAAACAACAACAGCTAATGAAAAGTTACATTCTCATCGAGAAAACTTTGGCTCATGATGTTTCCTAAATAATAACAAAAGCAAAAACCTGTTATTCGAAAGATAAACATATGTTGTCAGAGTTGGTGATATCCACAAAACACTTCACAGAGTTTGTCACTGAATACTTACAAGACTCAACCCTTCACGTGATACAGATAATGCAGATAAAAAAGATCAAAGTGTCACTTCTGTAGCACACGTTCCATTATACGTCCTTCGCGTTTACGAACTCGAACGTCAGAAATTTCAACATCACTCGTCCCGCCCTTTCCTTGTACACGGTCGCGGGGGAATCTAACTGAATGGAGTCGCGTGACAAAACTTGTTAGCCCTGTTCTACTCATGCTTCATGTTCTGAATCTTGTTTGGAAGTTTTCCAGTTTGGTGATTGTTTAATTTGTCTAATTAGGCGACAGGTCTGACATTTTTAAGCAAATGTCACAGCGAGCGTGTTTGATGAAGAAAAAAGTTTGGTTGCTTTCATGAACTCAGCTTAACTACACATAGGTAAGATTGTGACTGTGACTGACTTGTGACACAGAGGCCAAACTAACCAAAAAAACACTTGAGTTACGCAGTTAGCGTGAACCATTGCACCCAATCAGTCACCAACGGCCAATGGGAAATACCTACGTAATTGAATGTTAAAAAAGCATTTTTACTCATTGCTTATTGTGGCTCAAAAATCTTTTAGGAATAGAGAAACGTTTATTCAGCCACTACATAAAGTAGGTACCTGACTTATCAAAATAAATTGTCTGGTACAGCTAGCCCACACGTTACAATTGAAACAAATCTGAATGGAGCACTTCTGGGTAGAAGTGCCCGCGGCGCATTTGTGACAGTGGATCGGCGACGATCGCTGTTGTAAAGCAACACACGCCGGGTCGGATAGGGGGGTGACCACCACGACCGGAATTCCAAAAATCTGAAGGCACGTCAAGCGGTTGGTCCCGGTTGACGTCGCTAGTAAGTTAGTAGTTGTCAAGCCTAGTAAGAGATAGCATCTAGCATTAAAGTTGCTCACTAACCTTACACCCCTCTAGCAATCCGCACTGAGCCCGCGTGTTGGAGTATGGCTCGCACCACCTTATATTTGAGGTGAGGCCTGTGCCCAGCAGTGGCGTAAAGTGCCCCTTTCTGACTACATTGCAATACTTAACCAATAGTCTCTAATCGCAATTGCAAGCTCTTGCCGAACAGATTGATTGTAAACTAAAATTAACCCTTACATAAAAATGTACCCTAAAGCGATTACCGCTAGTTCTAAAATATCTGAGCGCTTTAATAAAGCGTGTCCGACTACGCGTATTGTGAATGAAGCTTTGTCCTCCGCTTTGTTGGGTCCAGAGCTATCCAGCCACAATGGGCGGAAAAATTGCCTTCGCACAACTGGTTATTAATTTATTTCATAATAGATTCCGAGTTGGCCCTTTTTTAGCAATTTTTAGATAGATAGATATTTTAATTGTATATTCTGACTTTTGATTTGATGAACATTGCGTGCAACGACGCAACGCATAATTTCATTATAGATAAATATAAATTGCCTTTATACGTTCCACTGCTGGGCACAGGCCACACTGCAACCACGAAGTGGGGCGATACAGCGGAAGGGTGCGAGGTTAGTGAGCAACCTTAATGTCAGATGTTATGAAGCCGCCCTGAGGACTTCGACTAGGCTTAACGCCTGACATGTAGCTACGTCAACCAACCACCAACCGGTTAACGTGCCTTGCAAAGCACGAAGATGCCCAAAAATTACATCTCATAATTTCGACTTCACATTGAATGAGCATACATTGATTTCATTATTCGGACCAAATAACCAACAGAAAATTTAAGTTTTGCTTACGTAAAATCAAAACTATATGACGGACTATATTTATTAATATTCAAAGAATGTAGTACATTCTGGTTTCGCTAAAAAACGAGAAAAATCATGTTCAACCCTCAGAACCGTACGTAGATTATAAAAAGCTGGAAATACAACTTTTTGAGAGACACACTAAACAAAGCACCAAAACAACTAACTCCCGTACGCTGGAGAATTTCATAATATTTTTCCTATGTTGGAGTTTGTTCAAAACCAAACATCAACCCGTAGCACTTTTATACAAAAGTTTTGCTAGAAAATCTTGTTTTTACAAGGCATCCACTTTGGATTTTATATGAGTTTAAAAGCTTTTTAGTTTAATAATAATAATAAATAATAAATCATTTATTCCTCACCATAAACCATTACAATTATGCGAATAAATTAATTAAATAAGGTCTTGCGAATAGATTATGGTGGGTTGACACTTGGACTAGGACAGGTCCTGTATCCCAGGTAATCAACCCTCCACCCTCACAACATAGGTATTCTAAAAATACATAGCTGATCCATAAAAATAAATTATTAGGCGAAGACAATAAAAATATATATATAAATTAACCTACAATACATTTTTTTTTATTCAATTTCAATTAAATAATTGTTTAATTTTAATACTTAACTCTTACGATAAGCGCACATGTGTGTGTGTGTGTGTGTGTGTGTGTGTGTTGTGTGTGTGTATTTGTGTGTGTGTTTGTGTGTGTGTGTTTCATTTTGAGAAAAAAAAAATTAACCCTCCTAAATTAATTAAAATTTTAATTTTAAAATAGATTCCGTTTCATAGTAGTTAAGCGTTGTTAAGTTTTCTTTGAGTTTTGCTTTAAGTTGTGTTCTGGTTGCGTTATAGATTGGAGATGTGTCGTTAAAATACCTATATAAAAATGGACCCATGTGGAATAATTGGCGTCTAGCAAACATTGTTTTGACTGTTGGTACAGGTGTCCTGACACGTCTTTTACATTTGGGTAACTGAGAGAGGTCTATGTTTTTGTGTTGGCGAAGAACAGCATTGGTCATGTACAACTGCCGCACACTGAGTAGCTGTGTCTCCTTGTATAATTTTTCAGTTGAGTATTTTCTGGGTTTATGCGTCATCACTTTTATCACGGCTCTTTGCGCTCTTTCTAGCTCCAGAAGATGACAGGGAGCTGCACCACCCCATACGGAGACACAATAGGTTAGCAGTGATTGGCAGAGGGCGTAGTAAATTTTTTTCACAAGATCCAGGTCCGCTGCATCTCTGAGGTTCCTAAATATGGGTAACAATCTTCTAATTCTCTTGCTTACTGCTGTGATTTGCGGACGCCAGTTAAGATTCTGGTCTATTATCACTCCAAGATATTTGTGATTGTCTGTTTGAGATAAAGGAACACAGTCACAGTCTAATCTAATATCACAAGTGGAGGAATGTGCTTTGATGCTAAAAGTGGTTGGCGGGTTTGTAGCACGAGAGATTCTAAAGCAAATGAATTTGGTTTTTGACACATTAATTGTTAGTAAATTGTCGTTGAGCCATTGAGTAACCTCCATTAGACCTTTTTCTGCTGATTCTTGGACGTTTTCCCATGTTTCTCCCTCAAACACTAGTGCTGTGTCGTCAGCAAACGCAAGAACATTACCATGGACAAGTTTTAAATTGCAGAGCTCATTAACGTATGCCAAGAATAGCGTCGGACCAAGGGTGCTACCTTGAGGTATACCATAGGATATAAGTGAACTCGAGCTGCAGACACCATCCACTCTAACCACTTGACTCCTTTTAGCAAGGTAGTCCTGTAGCCAGACCAATGGTGGTCCACGTATACCCATGTTCTCGAGTTTCAGCAAGAGGAGCGGAACGGAGACGGTGTCGAACGCTTTCTGAAGATCCAGAAAGATACCTACGCACTTCTTGCCTGCATCAAGAGACCGAGCAACCAGCTCAGAGAGTTTGGATACAGCGTCCTCTGTGCTTAAACCAGTCCGAAAGCCATACTGGGAGGAAGCTAAAATGTTTTTCGATTCAAGGAAGTTGATGAGTCGAGAATTGAATGCCTTTTCAACTATTTTGCTAATGGTGCTGAGTAACGATATGGGTCTGTAATTCGACATCTCGTCCACGCCGCCACTCTTGTATATGGGTACTACGACAGCTTTTTTAAATATTGCTGGAAAGGAGCCAGTAGAGAAACTTAAGTTGCACAAGTGTGCAATCATGCTGCATAATACCGCATGGGAGTTCTTAAGGATAGAGGAAGATATGGTATCTATGCCAGGGGCGCTGTTGGTTTTCAGGTTTAGGATTATTTTGTCTATTTCTCTAAAATCTGTTGGAGCCAAGCACATGGAAGCCGCATTTTTGGGGAGACGATGTTTCTGCAGCAGACGAGTTTCAGTTGTATCGGTTCTCTTTAAAATGTTGGCAGCTAGAGTTTCACCGACAGAAGTAAAGTATTCATTTACCAGGTTAAGAGATGCCACTGGCGTTGGTGCCAATGTTAGCAGAGCAGAAGCATGGGACCGAGTTTTTCTTATGTTGCACAGCTCTTTCACGGTTTCCCAAGTACTCTTATTATTTCTATCGCATTTGTAGAATTTTTCTTTGTAATAGGTGATTTTTAAGGATCTGGCAGTTTGGTTACATATATTTCGGTACATGATATACTCCTGTTTCAGGACTTCGTTATCCGGATATTTTTTCAGTATTTTATGCATGCGATCTCTGGTTTTGAAGCACTTTATGATACCAACAGTAATCCATGGCTTTAAAGGGCGTTTCTTTTTGGTAAAAGTTATGGAGGATGTATGCTGTATAGTAAAATCATGCAGGGTTTTCGTTAGAACCTCTGCAGCTAGGTTGACATCGTCAATCGCTAGGTATGGATTCCAGTCTTTAGAAATTATTGATTTTTTTAAGGCCTCAAAATCAATTTTAGTTCGTGTAATAGAATTCATTATAGTAGGGGCCGGCACGAGAGTACTAGATATACTAAGAAGAGTGGGATAGTGATCAGTGATATCTGTTTCCAGGACAAAAGACACGTGATCTGCCACCAACCTGCACATAAAGTGATCTAAACACGTCCGTCCGTGAGTCGGTACCTTTATAGCTTCATGTAGTCCGTGAGAACCTATAATCTCCAAATAATCTCTGACTATGCTGGTGTTTGTATCAAGAGTGTCAATATTTATGTCACCTGTAAGAATGATATTACGTGTTCTAGTGGTCGCTAACAATGTGTCTAAGGAATCCAAAAAAGGATTCAGGTTTTTGAAGCCATACGGGCGATATATTCCGATTATGGTTAGGTTTTTTATATTTGCCGTTAGACAGTTAGCCTCATCAAGTTCTATTTCCTGAACCGTAGCTTGCAAACTATTATTGATAAACATAATAACCCCATCGTTTTGATTATAACTACGCTTAGTAAAGTGCATGGTATAACCATCAATTGTTGGTGGAACCGACTCCGCGTCGCACCAGCATTCTGAAAGTACAATGACATCTATATTTGAATTTAACTCTGTAATAAACACTAAAAAGTTATCTAAGTTCTTATTCACGCTTCTTATATTAAACGACAGGATATTCAATTTTTGTTGATTTTTAGTTTTAAACTTTCCGAGCTCTGTACTAAGTTGACTTGGGTCATTAATAAGTGTGCACGGAATCTCGCAGGAATTTTCAATCTCATTTTGTAATTGGAGATTATCCATTTTCGGAGTATAAGTGGACAGATAGGTTTTTGTGAGACGGCTCATGTGGTAAATTAGTAGGGCGTTTGTATAATTTCTGAAAGTGTAAATTTATAAGTCTGTATTCTGTGTTAGTGTAAATGTAAGCTTGAAAGTGATTTGAAATGTAAGTTTGTACTAATTTGGCGCTTATTTCAGTAGACATAGATGACATAATAACTATAAAAAAAATATTTATAACATCAAAACTTATGATATTCTTAATTAATGTAAATTTTTTGGCACTGTTTTCCGTAGTAACACCTTTAGCTAGTCATTTGTTCTTCAATTGTTGAATCTGTGCCTCACTTCTTACTAGGATGTATGGATCACCTTGCTTCTTGCGTAGGTACACAAGTCCGTTTGAGGTCCAGCAGAAAGCATAGTCCATAGTTTTACGGAATTCTCGCGCAAGGAAGTATAGGCGCGAGGCTTGCGGGGTTAGGTGATCAGATAGATATATTTCCAGTTTGGCTCCTTCTACACCCATGTGGGACGAGTTTAACTGTTCTGTTTTATACTTGATGGAGTTCAGTTTATGACTTTTTGCTGCTTTCAAAAATCTGTCTTTCAGGAGAGTTGACGAGTATTCGGCTACAATGATTGAAGTTGTCTGGTCTACTTTTGACGGCATCCTGTAAACATCACGCAGCCCGGTGCTCTCCATGTCGACTGCTAGTGAGATAGAAAGTTTTTTAATTAGGTCAAAAAGTTTTTCTTTCGTCTCACCTTTCTGCTTTGGAACGTTTCTTATCTGGATGCTGAACTTGCGGGAGTTTCTTTCCAGGCTATCACATTTTTCTTCAATATTTGATAATTGTGTGGTGATTTGCTTGTGCTCAATGTCTAGACGCTGTATTGTAGATTGTAGTTCATCTAATTTCGCCGTGGCAACATCGATAGACTTTTCAATCTCAATGTTATTTTTGTGGGTAGTATCATTTTGGGCTTTAATTTCGGAAATGTGTTTTTCTAATGTGTCTAGGCGTTGGTTTTGTTGCGACTGCACAGCGCTCATTATATCCTTTAATTCTTCCCGAACAATTGCTCGGAAATCAAAACGGAAGGGTTCTAGATTTTCTTCAGCTGTTCTTTTCCTTTTACTATCTCGTTGAGTTATGTTTGAGCATAATAAATCTTCAAGTGAGGTTGACGTCGAGGTCATCTTGTCCACCTCAGATTCTGACATGCTTAGGGATTTGTCTAAAGGTGGAGATCGTGCCAGGTTCGGCATTTTTCTTTATGGTATATGCAGTTAGCAAAACAAATAAATAGTAAAAAATTTACACTTGGGCCAGCTCTTTACAAAATCATCCGCTATCGCTTCCGCTTTTAAGTTGTGGCAAGCGGCAATGTACCTGGGTTACACACGCACGGGACGCGCGGTGACGTTTCGCAATGATGAATCAGCCGTCGCTCGCGTAGCTCGCCGAATTATAGCGGTCTTCTGTAGCTGTCCTGTTCTTTCGTCGCGTCGCGCGTTTGCTTGCACTTCCAGCCGGGCTATGTGCGCCTGGTACTTCTCCGAATTTTATGACGCGAATATTATTGAATTTTAAAAGAATTTATTTATTTAAATACAAAAACTAACAAGGGTTCACACGTCTATACGCTTTCGCGGTCCGAGGGGGAGAGGAGAGTTTCTCCCTAGATTCAAATTGTTTTCTATAATAAGCAGGGCTCGCTTCCCAGGAGTCTTTGTGGGAGTTAGTAATGAAGTTGGCAATGTTGGCATTCTGTTTTGTTTTGTTGTGGTGGTATAATGTATTGATTCGCCAATATCCGCTTTGCTATAACCCAAACTTTAAGAAGGAAAATGGGAAACTTTAGACGTGTGATAGGATAATAAGCTTGAACAAACTTATGGAAAGTAACTAAGTACTCGGTTTATAAGTGGATTTAGTCGAAATGTATTGGATATTTTGTAGGCGTATAATGTATTTTTTTTGGGATCCCTTTCATTGGCATAATGTGTTTTGTCCTAAAATGGATTGGCATAATGAAATTGGCATAATTTATTTAGCATAATACATATTAATTTGGCCAAATTTGGTTTTAGCATAATATGTACTATGGCATAATTATTATTTGGCATAATGCATTTATGTATAATTTTTTTGACACAATTTTTCACGTCACGGTCGTCGGTCACGACGCTTTCTCTTAAATGCAATTACTAATAAACTGTTTGAAAATATGTCTGTATTAATTATATAATAATACACATTCTGGACTTCACTTGGACGGGTCACTTTTTGTGTGGGTACCTAATTAAGTTAATTCACATTTTGTTAGTAATGTTTGTTATTTTAATTCTGTGTTTTTGTGGCGACGAATTTTTATTTACTACTTTTTTATGCTGTATTCTCCGCTAAATGACCTGTTAAGTCTTAATTTGAGAATACATAAACCTAACAAGAGAACGCATTTTCATGAAACTTTAGCACAGCTGTGTTTAAAAAACTAAGTAAGTACTAGTAGTAGATAAGGTAATAGTTTCTTAAGAATCTTAGCATCGATTTAAAAGTCGTTAGAACTATAGATTTAAAGCACTTTCAAGTCGACGTCGCAGTTTCTTGAAACAAATTGCCCTACGTCTTATACGTACCAGACTACCCTAGATTTAACAATCTCTATTCTTATATGCTAAACCTTTTACAAGTAAGACGATAAATTATAGATCAATGGAGAGTTTTTACGCTTCAGAGAATATGTTCGAGTGCAAGTAGAAACTCTACGTGGAGGTGTTTATGTTACTATTTGGTTATAAAACCGTTTTAATACCAAAGCTGAAAATATTAAGCAATTATGTAAATATATATGTTCTTTATCTTTATCATTACTTCTTTCTTCGCAGATTCGTAAATTAACACCTACAACTAAAATACAGGGGGTCAGAGGGATAGTGGTAGACAAGAAAACAATGATAAATGTTTTTCAGGATGAGTCTGTGTTACACCACCAAGAAGAGTCGGTTTCACTTTTCCCGAGGGTTCCAAGTAGTATCCTTTTAGGCCTGTGTCCTCAAACTAAGCAAATGAATGCTTGGGCTATGGTATATTAGACAACGAACAAACATACTGAAATATAAGTTTGTTGTTGCCTTTGTTTTCACATAGTAGCAGCACACATCAGTTTAAATTACATTAGAATTACATTTTTCTCCAAGAACTTTATGAGGTTAAAGTGAATACAACCTAAGCATTTACAAACTTTCGGTTTTTCGGTCAAAGTCTTTTCGGGTAGTTGAACAAAATATAAACAAAAAACAGACATTGTGTGCTTAAAAACTATGCGTAAATTATGTTCCGAATCCAACGCTCCGAACAGACTTACAAAATAGACTAGAGTACGAGTATAACTGAGCGCAACAGAATAATTAGGTGTAATTTATGATGAATAATGCAATTTCAATCTTATTCAACACGAACAAAATCTATTTTCACTACGTCCGTTGTAATTTTCTTAGTTCCAGGCTTATCCACGCGATGGGTGCTCCATATTTTATTCAAGCTAGCACTTAAACGGCTAATTCTTAAGTTGTTAACATGGCTAACTAAAGTACCTCAGACGTGTTCACATCAACCTTTCCAAAAAGCAGGGCCACCTTATTCTGCTTGTAAAATACCCATTTATATATTTTTATTCTTAAAATATACCTATAATACCTTCTCTAGGATGTTACTTCCTGGTCTTCTCAATAGAAACAACCTTCTAATGCCGCTGGCACAGTCACATTATGTACATTGTATTTATGTATTACTGTATAATGAAAGTACTGTGTAATGAATGATCTTCTTGAATAAAGATATGTTGAATATAATATATTTTTTTATCTATACAGTTTCTTTAACTAGTGCATCTTTTGGACTACATTAGTTACTCTCACAAGTCATTACTTCTTACATTACAATGTAATATGGAAAAAAGTGATAAAAATCTCTTATATTTTTCAACACTTTATAAACTTACTTACTTCGTATTATTGTAAAACTAGCAGCCGCCCGCGGCTTCGTCCGCGTTGACTTAAGTTAAACAAAAAATATATTTCTTCAAATATTGTAGTCTATGTGCGATTCAGATGTAAGAGCTACATTATTGTGAAGTTTCATCAAAATACATTCAGTAATTTTTACGTGAAAGGGCAACATGGCACATCAACACCTACAAACGCTTTCATAATATTAGTAGGATGAGCTGCTTTATGATCACACTCGTAGATAGTACCCTGATCAGTCATTTCGCAATGTGTCTAGCTCGCGTTAAAATCCTAAATATATTCGCTTAATACCACTGCATTTACTTTACTCTATACTTACGAGAACAAAATGCTATGAAGAAAAGCAAAGTAAATTGCTGCATGCGGCGGATGTGAGCTGCACGTAACATAATTACTCTCAAAGGAATGTTCGCTTTAACGCACAAGGAAAAAGGAGGTTCTAGAATAACAGGCTCGTGGAAGATGATATCTTGTTTAATAATGTACTTAGTATGTTCCTTGAATAATGTCGAGAATGCATGCAGACCTGGAGTGTCATCCTTAATGCACACTTCACTTTGATTTTGACCCTCTGTAAAACAAAATCACTTAGCGACTGTGATCGTTTGGTAAAAAACTAACCCCAGAATTCACAAACGTTAACCAACGCTAAACACGCGCTCACGCTCATGCTGTCCCGTAAAATGTCAATAGAACTGAAAGGGACAGCTATACTTCTGAGGGATGATGTTTGTTCCTATTCTTAAGATTATGGTGAGGAATAAATGATTATGATTATGATGCTCAACCTTGGTCTGGGGTAAGCCACATAAGATTGTATATTGATTTCCATACAAATGAGGGAGAATCTAAACATACAGCGACATTGTGAATCAAATGCATCAAGAAAACCACCGGTGTAAAGTGAATTAAGACAAGTACAAGACCGAAAAGTATGGCGTGGATTGAAGGAAGCCTACAGCCGCAGCATATTACTATAAATATCTTGATCCGTCAGTATATATATATAGTGTCTGGAAGAGATCGCTCCCTAGCGATAAGACCGCCTAAATTATATATTGGTCTTTGTAATTTGATACAACTGTAATGTTTTTGTGCAATAAAGAATATCTATCTATGTATTCATCTATATATTGACTGTCAAGATATTCATCTTGCCTGTAGCGTTCGCCTATAGGCGAATATCTTGATCCGTCAATATAAACAGACGCATCACAATTATAAATTGTACCAACATTTTAAGATACATTCAGTAAATATCATGATATTCATCAAGATATTAATTGAACGTGTAGCGTTCGCCATAGGTAAACAACTAAGTACACTTTTGAAGTACGAATTTCTACTTCCTATTCTCGATTTGAATCATAGTCAGTGATTGCCACTTCATGGTCTTCCAATTAATTTGCTATGACGTAAAACGTCAGAACAGTGTGCGCCCTCGCGCCAACCCATTACCCCGCTTGTGTTCGGTTAGGCAAACTGAAAAACTAGATTTTTCAATTACCTCGCTGTGAAATGGTTTTACACAATTCATTTAGAAGGCTTTTTTATTACTGTAGAGGCCACCAGCTGAAGCGAACATTGAAGGTAAAGCTAAGCTAAACTATGCAAGTTCAGCTTTTGCCTTCCGTATATATTGATAATCATAAAAAGGTAGATAGGTCGAAAATTGTCTCCTGGCGTACAGAGGCGCTCACATCAACCTTTACATAGGGGCACCTTGTGTGCCGATGACATAAGACCCATTTTGCAACGGTTTTGTAAAGGTTGATGTGAGCACCTCTGTATACGTACCTATAATTTGGCCGTGAACAAGATAGTTTGATTGTTTACTAGAGCGTAAACGAGACGGATAAATGTTTCGCAGTGTCGTCTCAAACTGTCAATACTTTGCTCAGGTATACGAAAGTTATGACTTCGGGTGTCACTTTTTTAACACAAGTGGTTACTTGTCTACCTCTTTTTATCATAATGTTATTGTCCGAATACGCTTTTCTTTACACTAAAGGTAAAATTCCAATCCTAATTTTCCAATTTCTTAGATAATGCTATTGCTATGCTATGCTTTAAATCCACCCTTTTTTGGGCATCAAAGTTTTAAATAAAGAACACCAAGTAGTTTGGAAGTTAACAAAATCGTTATTCGTTGTAACTAGTTTCGAACCTCAATATATTCGCTTTAGTACTGCAGATTTAACCAAAATCCGCATCGGCTAGTTGGCTGTGATTGGTGGTGAGCCAGCTGGTGTGTAATAACAATGTTGACTCCAATAAATTCTCGTCTACAAACCGGAGTCGAACCGGAGACCGGGTGATGGACGCAAACATGTCAGTTAGTTCGCCCTTCTCGTGCGGTCGGGCTTGTTGGTGTAGCGTTTTGGATACGTTAAAGAATCTATAGTTCGTTCGCGTTGAGAATGCAGTGATTTTTATTTTTTTTAATTTAATCTGTCGCACACAAAAAAACTCAGATCTACAACCTTTGCGTTTGAAAGTATGCGTTCAGCTCAAGTTCAGCTGTTCACTGTGGACTTTGCTTTCTAATTAGGAACGATTTAATTGGTAAGGGGGCGTTGTAGGTCAAAGGACAAGTATGAAATCACTGCATTCTCAACGCGAACCTTGCAGTCCGAACTGGCCAAGATTGAAAAATGCAACTTAAGTAAACATTTTCAGAACGTCTCTTTTCTAATGCTTCGCATGTATTTTAGGTAGCCCATTTAGTAGTTGGAATGCACACACACATGCGACACACAAAATCAGTAAGAATGATAAAGATTCAATCAATATCTCTTGTGATTAAGTAAGATTACGATTGACAACTGATTACGCTTCCATTAGTAAAATAAATTAAACATTATTTATTTATTTGCGTGCTTTCACGTGCAAAAAAGAGTACGAAAAACCCCGTCGACGAAACTCGTGAGGCACAATTGAAGTAACAGTTAGGATGAAAGTACATATTTCCCGAATAACTCTGTTATTTCTGAAATGAATATCACCAAATTCATTGTGAGCTCACCCACCTTCGATGGACACATTTCATAAAAATTCCTGAACACAAGTTTGAAATTCCATTTCAGGTTAATGAAAACTTTTATACAAAAAGTAGCTTCAAATTTGCCCCAATTAACTTTGTTTGAATACTAAAGCTTTTAGTTCTTTATTTTAAGTTCCTTAATGGGTAAAGTTGAGTATGGCCAGTCATTTTGACCAGTTTGTTTTAGTGAGTAGTAATTACAGTTATTGGAATGAAAAACAATACAATGCGTACTGTTATTGGATTAATGTTGCTTTTTAATGATTGTTTTGTTTTAGGGTACATTTGTTGATGTGTTTAAAATTAAAATGGTGATTGACGAAGAGTTAATGGTGTTCTTGATAGCTCGTGGACTTGGACTTGTACTGCTAGTTTGTCGATTTAAAAACATTTAGTTGTTTACAATTTGAAGTTGCCCACACGATTAGCGAATCCTATTTTTAATATCTTACCTATATTGTGAAACATATTCTGTTTTTAATAAAGATCTGAAAACCAGAAAAAGACATTTGGTCATGTTGGCATCAGGACGGACTCGAACCCGCATCTTTCGCAAACCGGGCGACTGCACTAACCAATTATGCTACCGAGACCATTAACAGACCGGCCGAATCTTTCTGGTATATTTACCCTATGAGCCAGGGTGATTTCACCCCGGCTTAATTCATGTTTACATACCACACCACACACCACAGTGTACACAGTAGGTACCTACTACAGTCTGTAGTCGACTGATCATAATCAAGTCAGTAGTATCAGGGATTAAATTTGTGAGTTTAGTGTGTTACAATATTAAATAATGTGTGATTCAGAAAGCTGATGTGGGAAAAGCCGCTGCCAAGCTAAAATGGGATTGGGCCGGACACGTCTGCAGGATGCCGGATGATTTGTGGGCAAAAGCAGTTACAGAGTGGGCCCCTCCCAAGCAGTTCCGACTACCTGGCAGACCAAGGCGCAGATGGCGAGACGAGCTGGACGCCTTTGCAGGGGACTGGCCAAAAATGGCCCAAAATAGACTCGCGTGTAGGAGGGGAAGAGAGGCCTTTGCCCAGCAGTGGGATCCTCATGGCTGATTTAGATTTAGATTAGATTAGATTCAGAAAGGTGTCTAAATGATACACTGAATTTTGATAAGTCAAAGCGATAAGGTTAACCATATTTTAAATTTTATGGTGGAAGATTGTAAAAAACCATACCACGTAAGCTTCCTTCAAAAGCCAATCCAAAATATAATTTTATTCTATTTGTCGAATTATCAGCAATATTAACTATGAAATAGAAAATTCTCACAACGTATAACAACTTCGAATTTTTGTGCACGTTTTTACCAAGTTATAACAAGATTTTTAATTTTAGAAACACAGTAAGAAAACTTAAGAAAATCAGTTATCAAAAGCGGTACTATTACAAATTTATCTTTAACTCTATATTTCGACTGTTTTTTTTTTCTGGTTTGTCTTCTTTGTTTCTTTATAGTTTTGCCTTTTAATGTCGCTTAATGTCTAGTGCTTACATGAAAACAAAACGCAAAAAATATCAAAAACAAACTACAAAGCTGCAAAAGCCGAAATAAAGAATCACGTGCGCTTAAACAAAAGACAACAGAAGAAATCACAACCTCTGACAGTGACAGTTAGACAAATAATGACATATCACCGTTGAACCGACGAGCGAACAATGCAGTGTTTGCGTTGTCGGGTAATGAAGAACGTGCTGTGTCAAACAAAGCCGCGAATGAGAACATAGCTATGGGTTTTTATAGCTTTGTAACATCGCATCGTTTTAGCGATGGAGTGCAAACATCTGTGGCGATTGCTACCTTTGTACGAGGTATGTTTGATTGCTCTGCGGTTATAAGCATACGTAGCATAGCGAGAATAATAAAAGATGTCTGCTTTTGAGAAAGGTATATTTACAATTGATTGGATTATTGGCTTAGTAAAATTTGTAACTCCGTTTAAAGATTGTTTTCTTTACAAATAGTAACCTGATGGATTTGTAGCTTAGTAAAGTTTGTAACTCTGTTTGAAGATTTTGGAAAAAAACCTAAAGGAAAATTGGCGAAAGGATTAGATTTGACCAACATTATCAATCCGATAATTTTAACGAATGAAAGAGAATGCGTAGTGAGCCTGGTGTATATGCTGAACTCAGCCTTTTTTGTCAACTATAATGTCAAAATGGCACGCGGCAGTTCTAAGAAATAAATTTTGACAGCTGCCAGTGTCATGGAAATTGTACTTTAAAACAAATAGAAATACGACTCATAAGCTGTGGCTTGGCTTTTGAGCCTGACAGAACCCTTGAACCCTTGTTATCATTGTTTAAAATTCAATGTCTAATGACACTTACAGCTGTCAAAATGTATTCCTTATATTAGTTGGACTATAAGTTGTGCAATCTATTTGTTTTTTGTATTTCTTGCAGTTCTGTGTTTTGTGTCGTCAATTTAGTTACTAAGTTTGTTCTAAATGGTATGTGGAGATAAAATGCCTACATTTTATCGATCGATTATGTGAATAAAAACTTTCGCTTACTTATATTTTGAAGTAGAGTTTAGACGCTGCTATGATGATCAAAAACAGTCGGAGTCAGAGTAAGAGTGAATAAAGTATAGCTTTAAAAGTTCAAAAGTTTTTTTTTGTGTTGTTTGTGATAATATACAGAGGCATTCTTAAAAATCTTTACAAAAAGGCACTTTATACTGCTGACATAAGACCCATTTTGAAATGGTTATTCAAAGATTGATGTGAACGCGTAGCGATGCGATATTTTGTGTTTCTTAACCAATTTAAATAAACGATAATTATTTTCGCGGTAAATGAATATTCACGTAACGAATAAGCGAAATCGTATGGCAAAAAATCCTACCAACTTTTTTGTTGTTTCCAATTTCCAAATAATCACTTATCAACAAAAACGCTAAATTATTTTCAAACCGATACTTTGTTAAATTATCTGCAAACATCGAATAAAGGCTTTTAATCTGCAATTTAATTAAATGTGTTCATTGCGTGCCGTTACAATAAATGGTTTAAACTACGGTCTGTTGGATAAATTGCTGAAAATTCAGTAAAGTTATCGGTATAGAGCAATTTGCAGTTCTGATGCAGTTATTAACTGTTTATGTAGGCGAGATATTTTGGTGCATGCTCTGCTTCTATGAATTCGCTGATTTGAACAAAAGTTCCACTGCAACACACCTGATGTTCAGATAATAGTTCTCCTAAATGTAAAGCTCTGAAATCCAAAACATTGTTAAGCATTATGACATCGTAGGACTTTTATCGTAGGACTGTACTAGTGCGTTGTTTTTTTTTCAGATAAATCGTTAAAAACAATAATTTAAAATAAATTAAAGTAAAATATTTGTAGCTCCGATTGATAAAGTTTTTTTTTTTTTTTTATTTTATGGCACAAATTACAAAAAAAACGGTTGGCGGACCTGATGCCTATAGGCATGTTCTACCAGTCAAACGCAGAGCATAACAGAGTACACATATACGTAGGTATTCCTGAAGGTACTAAAATAATTAAAAGCAAATAAAATAATAATATTATTATAATGCGGCTACCTTTCTCACGTCACAAAGCAACGTCAAACTACAAAAAAAGGTTACTGCAAACCCAGACTCGATAAAAAAAAATGTGTTTTTGTTGCAGGTTTTTTTTTGCAGGTGCTGAAATAGAACTCTTAAAGGGTCCTTGCAGATATTTTTTCTTTGATTAGAATTCTGCGACATCCTACGCTACGCTATGTGAGTCATTAAAATGTTAATTAATGAATGCCGCGTCCATTTTGTGTGTCGTTTCCGGGCCAATGTATGCAGCAGGACTTTACGGGGGCATTACCAGTTCTGTTTGAGCACCACTTAAACTATGTTTAGCGCAGCGGGGATAAGTAATGGCAATTATAACGGCAAGGTTTATATTAACCGGTGTTGTTTGGCAAATGCCAAGTGAAATGCTTCTTGCTATTAAAAGTAAATTAATCAAACGTGAAATATTACTTTGCAAAAGTACATTTGGAAAAGCATACGTATAAGTATATACTCTCATAGTGTAAGTTTTAGAGAAAAATATGGCAATACGTCTGAACCCAAAAGAAAGACTACTAGAAAGAACCAAATCTAACGCGAGGGCTTAAAGTTCGAGCTGCGTTTTTGCATCCAAGCAGGCAAACCGATATCCTACTTCCCTTTCCGCCGAGTCTTCATCATCATCATCATCAACAGCCACACGACGTCCACTGCTGAGCACAGGCCTCCCCCATCTAAAGTGGCCGGTTGTAATCGGCCTACAACCACTGAAACCACGCGATCTTTATCCGGTCGTCCGTCCACCTTGCTCAACTGGTCTCCAATCTAGAACTTAACGGCCCAAATGTCCATCAGTTCATCTTGCTATATTGTGCCCTGCCCACTGCTACATCAACCTGTCAATACCTAGCTGGGCTACGTCGGCGACCTCAGTTCTGCCACGGATTTCCTTATTTCTGATTCGATTGGACAACCAATTTGGTGTATTTGTTGAGAAGTCGGCTACTACACCAAAGGTTGCGGGTTCGATTCCCACACAGTACAAACATTTGTGTGCTTGAACATACAAAAGAAAAAAGGATTTAAGTATGTTTATTCGTTATCTAGTATCCCCATAAAATCAGGCTAAAATTAGCTTATCTTGGGGCTAGATGGCGCTGTGTGGTATATGTCCAGCGATATACCGTGAGTGATCTCGTAGCGAAACACCAGGCATAGCCCTCTCCATATCCCGTTGCCGCTGAGCACTTTCCATAATACGAACAGCCAATCAAAATAAATCGATTTTATTTAAAATAAAATAAGCCACGGAGTAATCGGGCCCTCATACCAGAGGCGAGGTGCGCCGACGCGCATTCATTAAAATGTTAATGATTGCAGCCGGTACCGAAACTTGATGGATATTCCCGCTTGACGCTTTTTGGTCAACAATTTTGCTATTTGGACTTTTTAATTGTTTTGGTAATTTACTTTATGATGCTGAAGAAATTAATGCATTTCTCAATCCTACTAATCCTTTAAATGTGAAAGTTTGTATGTGTGGATATGCCGTGTTGCTTTTTCATGTAAAAACTACTAAATGGATTTGAATGTAACTTTACAATAACAGAGCTTATACATCTGAATAAAGTAAAGTTAAAGTAAGTTTTAAAGTACCACTTTTTTTTCTCACTTAAATCCACGCGGACGAAGTCGCGGGCGGCCGCTAGTTTTTTATAAATAACTAAGTACTACGCACTTCAACTATGAAGTAAGTGAGAAGAAGGCACTAAGGTATTTATTTATTAACTGATGGTTATTTGCTAACAAAATGTTCTAAGGAGAAAACTACGCTGTATTACTCCTTGTTAAGATCCCAGCAATGAAGAAAGGAATAAAATAGTTATAATAATCTTGCCCCTATAAGGTACATTGGGGTAAGATTGGGGTAATCAAATTCTCCAGATTAAACTTTTTTTTCATATTTTGTCATGAATGACACTGAGAGAGAAAGAAAGAAAGTTTTCAAGGTAGACAGACCAGACAGCCCTCTTGTCGCAATTGCATGTACGTATCCAATTGATAAAAAATATATTACTCATGGTACCACCTACTTTGAACAGAGATTGTAAGTTTTTTATAGTCTAACATAAACTCTATTTTACCTCTAATGTATAACAACATCCGCTATCCCCAACACGTTAACCCAGACATATTAGAGATTCCGCCCAGCATCGCTCACGGACGGCGGGCGGGCGTGAGAATTTTTAATTAAAATAAAATACGTCGGGTTTATTAAAAGCAAACGCAAAGAAGGGCTTATCTTTTCCTTGGGGATCTTCCCTTTTAGGTTAATTGGTGTTGCGGTCCGAGGTAGCAGCGTGTTTCCGCTTGTAAGCTCTGAAGCTTTCGCACGTAACTGCTATGTTTTGACTGCGACGTATTTTTGTGTCTTTAGAATATTCTGGAAGGATAGGGAAAGAAATTTAAATAAATGAATGACCCTTTACACACGAAAAATGTGTATAGAAATGCATAACACACAATTATAAACGACGACTGATTTGGTGTAATGGTTAAAAAGTTGGCTATTCAGTACACCAGAGGTTGCTGGTTCGATCTCCCAAAGTAAGAATCGTCTAAGCTGGAATGAAGCGCCCCTCCAATGCATCTACGCTTCTAAGAGTGCTTGCTTGTATGCGTAGAGTGACGCGTATTAAAAAAACTGTGCGTACAGTAAGTTTTAACGTCCTAGCAGAAATGTTTATAAAATGTACTTCACACATTTTTCCAATTTATTCTGACATTAGATTATATCCAGTGTTTTAATCACTTTTGCTGAATAAAACTTTTTCTCTCTCAACACACAAACATTTTCTACCGAAAGTACCCATTAACCTAAGAAACTTTGTGGCATACTAAAATACTTAGAAATGCTTTTCTTTTGTTTCAGGTAACATTTGACTTCATCATCCTTACCTTGGCAAGGTCTATTGGATCTTAGAGACCACAATTCAGCGTGGGAGGGACTTCACTAAATACAGGAAAACTGATTTTTTTGCCAAAAATTAACTTAAAAGTTATTCTCTCGTGTCTTGTCACGTTATGATTGGAATAACCGCAACATTGATGTTGATTAATTTTGCTCAAATAACAAAAGCAATGAGATTCGTACTCACTATGTGTCACAGATATACAACATCATCCGGTGACAGCCACTTATATGTATAGGTATGTTATTGCAATAGACTTCAATAAGTCTATTGCAATAAATTTTAATTCAATGTTACTTTATTCAAGTAGACCATTACATAGAAGGTACTTTCGAATCATCGAAAATCAAATTTATAACCAAATAATGAACTTGGCGACCGCGTACCGGACGACGTTCCGTGGGCAGGCCCTCCACAAGGTGGACCGACGATCTTGTCAAGGTCGCGGGAAGCCGCTGGATGCGGACAGCGCAGGACCGATCGTTGTGGAGATCTTTGGGGGAGGCCTATGCCCAGCAGTGGGCGTCGTTCGGCTGACATGATGATGATGATTTAATAATATTATGATCCATAAACAATTACATGAAATACAATATGTACAAAATGTAACTACCACCGGTATCGGCAGGATGTTTCTGCTAAGAAGACTCGGCAAGAAACACTGCAATTACTCTTTTCAAATAGTCCGATGTTTTTATAGTACAAAATTAATGCACGAATAAACCAAACCACACCAAACATACACTTTTGACATAAAAACACATCAGACAATTATTTAAGTAAAATAAGCAAACTTGAGCAGACCAGTTCTCGAAGGTGGCACCTGTTCACAAGTTGACATACCTCAACTTGTGAACAGGTGCCTCTAAAGTAGCTAGAAGAATCGATCTTTATCCTAAACGTGTGTTATCTAACTGAACTTGTGAATAAACTTGTATTTCAACCTTAAACTGGAGGGTCTGTATCACATGAATCAAACGCAATAAAGCCGTTAGTGTATCTCCCATTTATTTGAGCAACTCGGTTGCAATGCAAAGACAAAGGACAATTTGGCCTGGCCAGCCGAATTGACATTGTAGGTATTAGACGATGGAAGATTTAAGGCAGTACATACAAACCCACTAATTGTTGCTGTTATGGTAAACAAAACACTATTTTCATTCAAGCTTTTCATTTACTAAGCTTTCTGTTATTTTGTCGGATATTAAAATTAATAAAATAACATTACTTTGGACGTAATTTATGAAACCAAGATGTCTTAGATTCATATACGAATGTGTTTTCATTTCAGACTATGTACAGTCAATAGCACATCAGGTTACCCCATTTCCGTTTTTTCTCTCGCTCTTGCCAAATATAATTTCTTTGCAATAGGGCAAGGAGGACTAACCAGGAATGAGTAGAGTGATGTGCCGTCCAGCGTACATACAAAAAATGAGCTAGACGGAATAAAATTTCAGTAGGTACTTATTACATTTTCAGATACTCAAAAAATCAGACTTGAAAAACAAATCTTCGAGTTGAGTAAAAAAAATAAGTTAAACAATCACTCTTAAATATCGCCTCCTTAATTTCAGCCAAGAAACGAATTCCAATCATCAATGTTTGCCTTTTCACGGCCATTTTTAATTAAAAAACTCACAATCTCAATTAATCACTCTGTGTTATTACTTTTATGACGATTTTCTGCTTCCATAATAATTTATTTCGTCCGGACATTCGCAGTGGCAATTAAGAAGAGTGCTCAGGTTTTTTTCCGAAAAATATGTAATGCTTGTTGCGTTTAATTATTCAGTTTTCGTTAACCGAGTCGTCGTTACCGAAATTATGTTAATCTACCTTGATTAATGGCGTTGTTGGTATTTTATGCGTTCAACCACTTGGTTTCAACAATAAATTTAAATAGGGCTTGTTTTGTTTTGGTAAAATTTGAGGTTTTTTTAGCTCGTGCGGTAAATTATGTAAGGTTGTAAACGCAACCAATGTGAAAGAATATAACTTATTATGAAAAATCCGAAACACACTTTTGGCAGAATTGAATTTTAATCAAGATAAGTTATCCATTTTTGCAAAAGAGTTTTATTCATATAATTACTAACTGACCCGGCAAACTGGATCGATAAAAGCTTGAACTACTGACATGTTCAACATAATATTTTTATTTATTTTCTTTATTGGGGAAACAAACAGCCTTAAATAACACATGGGTTTAACTTAAATTAGCAAATACATTGGCATTTAAAGTTTCCACTGCTAATTATTACATTTTAAGTTGTTAAAAAGAAACAAAATCAAAAGGTTCAGGTGAAAAAATAAACTAAGAAAGAAATCCAACAACAGATTTCAAACATACATTTTACTGCCCAACCACACCAGGTCTCACCTGGGTGTGGTTGTCTTAACAATTTTCGGAATTTCATAATTTTTTCGTGAAATATGTCAATGTGATTATAGCTAATGTTGTGTTTGTTGCAAGCTCTTATATCTTTATAGTAAATACTTTTTATCTTTCGTTTATAAGTGTATTCTGATCCTTGTACAGCGGTGTTCGCATAAACCTTTACATAGGAACACCACATTCATACTGCTGACTCATTTCGCAATGGTTTCGTAAACGTTGATGTGAACGCCTCTGAACTAGGCTGGAGTAGCTATGAGTAGGTATGATAACTTCTCAAAAACATAAGTAAAATTTATATTACAGAAAACATATTTTTAATTTCGTCTAGAATTCTTCTAAGATTGAGTCAGGCGAGCTAGCCCGAAACCCTGTCGCTGCCATGCCTATGTGCGGCCAACCGGAGAGGTTCGACCTAGGCAGTCGGTCATGACAGATGCAGGCTACTCGTAGTGCACTTAGTGTTATTGACAAGTAAGTGCCCATTGCGCAGTTGTGACAGTGGATCGGCAACGATCACTGTTGTAAAGCAACACACGCCGGGT